>JAEOAD010000793.1:3775000-8575000 GCA_036365145.1 Orientallactaga sibirica | reverse complement strand
CTTAAAGATATGTATCTTAGCAAACAGGATTGATGTAAACCTGCCCTGCATGTTGTCTCAACACAGACATTCTTGTAAACATCCTTGAGGCCCATCTCTCAATAGATCCCCGCCCCTCTCTCCTCATCATTCAGAGCATCTGGTAGCCATAAAATCCATTTGGCAGCCATAAATTCCATTTGCCCACATACCTTCTTCCTGCCTCCCCTATATATATCTCCGTATGGATAATAATAAACTTGAGGCCTTGACCAGAGTTTTGTTTGAGGCATGGCCTCCTTCTTTGTGTCTGTTTGTCTCCCCCATCCAGGATTAGCCTCCCCTAGAGCACTTTGTTGAACCCCCACCGGCCGGGGCACCCCATTACTCTATGGTTTCAGCTGGGGCCCTGGTGAAGTGCGATAGGCTGATCCTCCCTTCAGGTTCATTGTCCATCTGAAAAAGAGAAGGAATTCTCTAATGGAGAGAGAAGTTAGTACCAGATAGATGGAATGACCATAGTAATTTTAGAGAGAATTTTATATGTGTAGGCCCTCTTCTAGCCCACATTTGGTGGGAGCTTGATATTGAAGAATGGGCTCATTTTTTGTACATGGTTTTTACTTATTTCCCAGTTCCACTCCACTGAGTGGATCTATTAGCCAAATCAAGAGCAGTTGGTTACCCACCATGGCTGTGTGCCACTATTGCACTTGTTTGAGCATCACATCACGTTGTTTACTGCTGAGTAGCTTACACTGAGAGTTGTTTGGACAGATGTTGGTCATTTTCCCCCAGTCACTTATGCAGCACCCTCTGGCACTAGACAAGCTAATTTATCTGGGGACTGACCCTCTTCCAGATTCTGACCAGGTCACTCCATGTTTTGTCCCAACAGCATTTGGTGTCTTCAGCAATAGGGTCTTACCATTAACCTTTGGTGAGTCATCAAGAACTCTGACAGAAATCTTTTTTGGTGGGAAACCTTGTAGGCCTCTCTGATCAACAGCTCATTGTGAAAGTTAACCCCATGCAGGTACTGGTGAAGGAAGAAAAAGATAGGTTATATAAAAGAGAAAGAGAAGATAGACAAGAGAGGGAGAGAGAGAGAGAGAGAGAGAGAGAGAGAGAGAGAAAGAGAGAGAGAGAGAGAAACATGAAAAGATTAAGGTTAGTCTTCATGATATCCTCTCCAGATCCCTGTGGTTCAGGTGTTCCCTCTACAGGCCTGGTGAGGGATAAATGCTTTAGCCTGTTATTCAGAATATGGGGATTTATAATACCATTTCCTTTTGGGTCCCTATTTGTGTTACCCCACCCTTACCCTCCCTCCCACTCACCCTCCCCTCCTGTCCCACCCTCCCTATTGTCTAGTCCTCAGGGTACTTATTAGGTATGACAGCATCTCGGGCAGATTCAGGTTAGGAGCCACAGATGAGTGAGACCATGCAATGATCATCTTTTTGTGATTGGGTGAGCTCACTGAGAATGTTCTGTTTCATGTTTGACCATTTTTGTTCAAATTTCATTGTTTCATTTCTCCTTGCTGCTGCATAGGATCCCATCGTGTAGATATACCACATCTTTCTTATTCATTCATGTAATGATGGACATCTGGGTTGATTCCAGCTTTTAGCTATTATAAATTGAGCAGCTATAAACATGGTTGAGCAAATCTCTCTGATCTGAGGCTAGGAGCTTTTAGGGCAAATGCCCAGTAAGGGAATAACTGGATCTTTTGGTATGCCTATAGTCATCATTTTCAGGAGCCTCCAAGTAGCTTTCCATAATGGTTGTACCATCTTACATTCCCATCAACAGTGAGAGTGTTCCTATTTCTCCACATCCTTGCCAACATTTATTTTCCTTAGGTTTTTTTTTAATGTTAGCTATTGTTACTGGGGTAAGGTGGAATCTCATGGCAAACACACACTTAAGAAAATGTTCAACATCCTTAATCATCAGGGAAATGCAAATTAAAACAACTGTGAGATTCCACCTTACCCCAGTAAGGAATTGATATTTTTTAAAATTTTTTATTAGTTATCTATATAATGTGCATAGAGCCATGATGGTACCATCATTAGCCTTCTCCCTGCCTTCCTCCTCAGGTATTGTGGATCTTTCATTGTGGGGATATCCATCAGATATGGGGGTGAGGCAATGTCTCTGTGCATAATGACCCAACTTATGGCTCTAGCAATCTTTCCGCCTCCTCTTCCGGGAATTTCTCTAAGCCATGTTGGGTTCATTTTAGGCCTATTTCAGTGACAAGGTCATGGGAGTTTCTGTGTCTCTGGATCTCTGGTTTGGTAGGGATTGAGTGTTCTATGTGTCTATCTCCTTCACCCCTGTGCTGATACCAGGTTCGCTGAGAAAGCAGCACTGTTGTTCATTTCCCAAATTATTCTATAGGTTCAGTTGGTGACCTGGTGAGGTGTGATGGGCTGATTCTCTCCTCAGGTTCTGCATCCATCTGAAAAAGAGAAGCAAATACTCCAATGGAGAGTGAGATCAGTGCAACTTACTTGGATAGCCATTATTATTTTAGAGTGAATTTAATGGGTGTAGGCCCTCTTATATCCCACTATTGGTGGGATTTTGTTCAACAACCTGCATCTGAGTTCATCAGGGAAATAGGCCTGTAGTTTTCTTTTCTTGTGGCATCTCTGCCTGGTTTTGATATTAGGGTGATACTAGCTTCATAGAAGGAGTAGGGGAGCTTTCCCTGTTCTCCAATTGTTTGGAACAATTTGAGAAAGATTGGGTTCAGTTTTTCCATGAAGGTTTGAAAGAATTCTGCTGAGAAGCCATCTGGTCCTGGACTCCTCTTTTTAGATAGATTTTTGATTACCCTTTCAATCTCGATGGTTCTGATGGGTTTGTTCAGGAGATTGATTTGCTCTGAGTTTAATTTTGGTAGGTGGTATACATCCAGGAATTCATTAATTTCCTCCAAATTACCCAATTTTGTGGAATAGAGGTTTTTGAAGTAAGTCCTGATGATTCTCCCAATTTCACTTATGTCTGTTGTGATCTCTCCCTTTTCATTTCTAATTTTGTTAATTTGAGTTGTCTCTTTTTTCTGCTTGATCAAATTGGCTAGGGGTTTATCAATCTTGTTTATTTTTTTCAAAGAACCAGCTCTTTGTGTCATCAATTTTTAAAATTGTTTTCTTAGTTTCCAATTCATTAATTTCTGCTCTGATCTTAATTAGTTATTTCCTTCTGGAACTTTTTGGGTTGGATACTTCTTGTTTTTCCAATGCCTTTAGGTGGATGGTTACGTTATTGATTTGGGATCTCTCTGTCTTTGTTATGAGGGCATTAAGCACAATGAATTTTCCCCTGAGTACCACCTTGATTGTGTCCCATAAGTTTTGGTATGTTGTCTTCTCATTGTCATTCATTTATAGAAATTTTGCTATTTCATTTTTTATTCAACCACTACCCATTTATTGTTTAAGAGTGTGTTGTTCAGTTTCCAGGAGCTGGTTAGGTTCCTGGCACATCTTTTCTTGTTAATTTCTAGCAATACAGCATCATGATCTGCTATCATGCAGGAAATTATGTAGCTCCTCCTAAATATTTGGAGGCTGGTTTTATGACCCAGTATATGATCTATTTTAGAGAAAGTTCCATGTGCTGCTGAGAAGAATGTTTATTCTGTGGAATTTGGGTAGAATGTTCTATATATGTCTGTTAGGTCTAATTGATCTATGGTATTGTTGAGCTCTTTCACTTCCCTGTTAATTTTCTCTTTAGATGATCTCTCTATTGCCGATACTGGAGTATTGAAGTCCCCAACTATGAAGGTGTTGGTGGTTATTTCTGTTTTATTGTCAAGTAGGTTTTGTTTTATGAATTGTGGCGCACCTGTGTTTGGTGCATAAAGATTGATGATCATGATATCCTCCTTTTGGATTGTTGCCTTGATAAGTAAGAAATGGCCTTCATTATCTTTTTTGGTTACTTTTGGTTTGAAGTCTATTTTATCTGATGTAAGTATAGATACACCTGCTTGTTTCTTATTTGTGTTTGTTGGAGTATCATTTTCCACCGTTTTACCCTGAGGAGGTGTCTGTCTTTAGTGGTGAGGGGGGTTTCTTGAAGACAGCAGATATAAGGGTCTCATTTTCTGATCCACCCTGTTGGCTTATGTCTCCTGATGGGTGAATTAAGGCCATTAATATTCAGGGAAATAACTGTTTGGTGTGATTAATACCTGCCATATTGTGGTGGATTATGTGGTTTTTTTGTTGTTTTTGTTTTGTTTTGTTTTGTTTTGTTTTTGACTTGGTGGGTTGTGTTTTTTTTTTTTGGGGTTATTGTGGTCTGCTTCTTGGGGGCATTTGAGATTGGTTATTTGATTCTTCTGTGTGGACAATTCCCTGAAGTACTCTCTGTAGGTTTGGCTTTGTGTTCATATAGTTGTAAAGATGAGGTTTATTGTGGAAAGTTTTTCTTTCCCCAGATCTTTGAGGGATACTTTTGCTGGGTAGGGTAGCTTGGGTTGGAAGCCATAAGTTCTTAGAGTTTGCAGTGTTCCATTCCAGGCCCTTCTGGCTTTTAGGGTTTCCATTGAAAAATCTTAAGTAATTCTGATGAGGTTTCCTTTATATGTAATGTGTTGTTTCTCCCTAGCTGCTTTTAGGACTTTCTCTTTGTGATTGATGTTTAGAGTCTTAATGATAATATGTCTTGGAGAATTTCTCCTTTGGTTCAGTCTGTAAGGAATTCTGCTAGCTTCTTGTAACTTGATGGGATTTTCTTTTGAGAGAGTGGGAAAGTTTTCTTCAATTATTTTATTGAATAAGTTTTCCATTCCTTTTGTCTGTGTTTCTTTCACCTCTGGTATACCCATGATCCTAATGTTTAGATGCTTAAGGGTGTCTCATATTTCCTTCATATTATGTTCACAGAAATTTTGGAATTTGTTGAAATTTTTGGACTAGCAAACTGTTTTTCTGTTTTGTCTTCCAGTTCTGAGTTTCTATCCTCTTCTTGGCTGACTCTATTTTTTAGATTTTCTATAGAGTTTTGGACTTTTTCAATTTGGTTCATACTTTCTACTGCTTTTTTATGTATAGTTTCCATCCCTCTGTCAAGTTTCCTTTTCATATCATTTTCTGATTTTCTTAATGCTTCTTGGAGTTCATCCTTGCATTTTTATGTCTTCATTGAACTTAGCCAGCTGGATCTCTTGTTTATTTATTTATTTATTTATTTATTTATTTATTTATTTATTTATTTTTTTGCTCTCCTTCAGATCATTTAACTGTCTTTGGAAGCCTTCCTGGTTCTTTTCTATTAAGTCTAATCTAGCAAGGATAATGCTCATACAATTATTGGCTCTTTGTTGAGTTTCTGAGAGTTGTGGTATTTGCTTGGCCAGGGTTGCATAGCTTGTCTCTTCATTTTTGGGTTCTGATCCTATTGTCGCTTCTATGATTTGATTAGAGACATCCATTGTGGGACTGGACAGTCTAGCTGGATTTACTTTTATCTGTTTTTTCATGTTATTCCCTTTATGCTGTGGTCTGCCCATCACAATGGTTCAGAAAGCCTACTGTGTGGAATGCTAGCCTGCTTGCCTGGGGTGGTTTGGGGGGGGGCAGTGGTGAGTGTCAGGGTGATGGCCCCTGGAGTTCAGACAGCCTGGGGCAGTGGACACTGGCCTGCTTTCTTGGGTCCCCTATTGGAGGTGGGATGTGGAGGGGACCACAATCTCCCTAGTTGGGCTCAGGAAGGCTAGGGTGGGAACACTAGCCTACTGCCCTGGGTTCCTGATATTCCCTGGGAGGGGAAATGGTGGAACCTGATTGGCAATGGGGCTCAGGAAGGCTAAATAGGCACCTGAACAGTGATGGGGCTCTGGTCGGATAGGGAGGGACCTGTCCTGCGATGGAACATAGGGCTCTCGCCATCAAGGGTGACACTTGACCAGCAATGGGGCCTCTGGAAGGCGAGGGAGGCACCTAACATGTGATGGGGTTCTGGCCACCAAGGACAGCACCTAACCAGCGATGGGCCTCTGGCCAGCAAGAACAGCACCTCACTGGTGATGGGGTTCAGGCAGGCCTGTCAGGACCTGACCTGTGATAGCCCAAGGGGCCCTTTTCAGCAAGGGTGGGACCTGACTGACAATGGGGCTCAGGCCGGCTAGGGCACCTAGGGCTCAGGCAGGCCTGGCAGGACCTGACTTGCTATGTCACACAGGGTTCTGGCCAGCTAGGGTGGGACCTGAACAGCAATGGCACCTGCCCAAGAGCATGGGAATCAGTGGATTCCCTCTTTTGCTCATCTAGTCCCTCCCTCTGGGAGCATGGTAGAGCCAGCAAACTCCTTAAGAATCCCTTGAACCTTAAGGGTCTTGCCTTCACTTCCCTGTGAGGTGAGGCAAGGTTAGGCAGATACCATCTTGACTGGCACCCCATTAATTCTCCCCTGTCATCTACTTCTTAAATTCTTGTGTATAGGAACTATTTTTGACTATTGTATTCCTATATCAAAAATAGTATCACTGCTGGGTGTGTGGCACACACCTTTAATCCCAGCACTCGGGAGGCAGAGGTAGGAGGATCACCGTAAGTTCAAGGCCACCCTGAGACTACATAGTGAATTCCAGGTCAGCCTGGTCTACAGTGAGACCCTACCTCAAAAAAAATAGTATCACAAACAGTGTTCAATATTTATTTGTAGTAGAAATGAATTATTAAGTATTAATGTGGAACTAGTAATCATAGTAGTGCCAAAAGAACTACTACAAATTATCATTATGTAATAATATTAGAAGTAGACATTATTTGCAAACTGTGAATTAAGTTCCCACAGAAGGTTATGAAAACAAAGATCTCTAGTATTTATAATATTAACAATGAGCCTGAAATGAAACTGAATTATTCTTAGGAGTTAGGATGATATTTACATTTCAGGCAGCAATTTACTTTCATCAAAGGCAGATGGTATGCCTGATTAAATTAAGTTACAAATTTATATTGCATCAATTTTCCTGTTTTCTCTCAGCTTTATTTGTGATTTTTTTATTACAATGTCATTTAATGTTTTCTACATAAATCTTGTTGTGATCCTATTCTAAATGATGATACATTAATCACATTCAAAAACCAAGTAGATAAAAAGAAAACCACTATAAGTTCTATAAAGTATAAATAATATAAAACATTTTGATTTTACTGTAATAAGTCTAGAAAATAATAACATGATATTTAGTATAACTTCTACTAACTTAAAAACTCTATATGTAAAATATTTAAGACAAAATAATAGAAAAAATAATAGGAAAAATTATTTAAACTTTGATACTAGAGTTTTAGGGCAAAATGCCTTGCTCTAGAATCCCAAGAGACTAGGCTGTGTCACTGGTCTTAATATGCTAATGAAAGAGATGACTAGAGGTAACAGGTAAAAAATGGAGATTGAAGCACTGTGGCCACAGTGGAAAAAAAGAAGAGATAAAAGGGTTTCAGTGACCCAAAGTCTTTCTTTGAGGAATTGACATCAGCTTTAATTTTAAATGGCAAGAGAATTGAGGCATTGGAAGAGAGAAGTATGTATAATTAAGTTGTTTTAGTTATAGTATACTGTGGTCTGGATCATCATTTTCTCAGTTCTGCAAGAAGTCATTATTTCTTTAGTGACAATCAGGCTACATTGAGATAATTTTTCCTCTCTATGAAACTCTACATTTCGTGGACTGGAGGTCCAGGAAAGTAACTAGCAATCTCCAAGGACTTTTGGAGGTCTGTAGCAGGGCATTGTAAAAGTTTACAATAAGATGCTTTAGTTATACCTACCAGTGTGCCTTCACCCTTAAAGGAGGATGAGCTAGGTAAGGTCTCACTACGTTTTAGATACAGTTCTTGAGTCAATAACATGCCTTTGAACACAGTGAAACAACTGAATGACTCAAAGGAGACAGGTACAAAATCAAGAAACAGATGTCAGGATTTTATACTGTTGTTGTTAGCTTGTAGACCCAAGAAAGGGAATCAATGCATTTGATCACAAACACCTTTTAAGTATTTGTTATCATGCTATATTTCAATTATGGGGAGTTTCAGTTACAAAAATTATAAAAGCAAAAAATAACATGGTTATAAATACTTATATCTTTAGAATTGGTAAATTAAATGTGCAACCTCAAACTAATGGACAAACATTGAGGTTAGGTAAAGAATAAAAATACAAGGGAGAATATAAGGAAAAGGGGAAAATTTATGAAATGTAAAAAAAAAAAACAACTAATTCTGAACCATTACAAAATATATTAAGTAGGTAAACTTCTTAATTTCCCAGTCAGAATAAAAATTAAAAAAACATAAAATATGAGTAAAAATATGATAAATAACACAACAGGAGAAATCTATTTGAGACCACTTTGTGTAACATGATAATGAACTGAAAAATTTACATAAAACAGATAACTTTGAGATAAATCATTTTATCCTCAATAAGTTTGAAAGTATAACTGAATCTGTTTACATAAAGAGAGAATGTAGTAAAAATATCATCAAGAAATAATAGAAAAAGTTGACTTAACAAAATAGTTGCTCTAAATTTTGAAGTTTAATTCATTTTAAAATTATTTTTAAATTTAAAAAGATTTTAATTTTTCAGAGCCTAGAAAACTTTTCAATTTTTTTAAAAATTGTCTTATTTATTTGAAAGAAGAAAAAGATGCAGAAAAGAGAGACAGACAGAGAATGAGTGCAAGAAAGCCTCCAGCCACTGAAAATGAACTCCAGATGCATATGCCATTTTGTGCATCTGGCTTTACATGGATACTGGGGAATAAAACCAGATTGTTAGGCTTTGCAGTAAAGCATCTTAACCACTGACCTTTCTCTCTGTCCCCTTTTCAATTTTTTATATGAAGAAATTATAACTTTAATACCTTATCAAATCATGATATGTATTATACTTTACATGATATGTATTATATCTTTAGTACCTAAGCAATCATGGTATGTATTGCATGAAACACACGTAAACACACGCATCTTTATAGACCACCTTAAATTCTGGAGACTTGATAAAGTTCTAAAATAAAAATTGCAAGCATAGCTGGGCTTGGTGGCACGTGTCTTTAATCCAAGCACTTGGGAGGCAGAAGTAAGAGGATCACTGTGAGTTCAAGGTCACCCTGAGACTACATAGTAAATTCCAGGTCATCCTGTACTAGAGTGAAACCCTACCTCAAAAAAACATAATACAGCAATTAAAAGAATAATAGCCAAAGTGTCTAGATGATTGTTTCTGAACATGCAAAGAAGATCTACAGTTATGTGAAATCTATTAATGCAGTGAAATATAACCAGTATATACACAGGCCATTTGCTTTTTCTTAATTAATCTGTTAGTGTAATGATTTCTATTTATTTATACATATTGATAAAGTTAAGAAAATTTATGTGATATTAAAATAACAGTAAAATTGGAGATCATGGACATTTGCTTAACATGATTAAAATACATTTATTATGTCTATACACACACACAAACACACACACACACACACACACACACACACACACACACACACACACATATATATATATATATATATATATATATATATATATATATATATATATATATTCATGTACATATGAAATACATACAGCACTTTAAATAGTGTTAGGAACAAGGCCAGGATGTTCATATGATTATAATTTTCTTGGTTTATAAATGTATGTTTGGAAATACTAGCTAAAGCACCAAGACAACAAAGAATAGCATTTTTGCTCTACTTACATTCCTAAATGCTCACTGAATAATTGCATGCCAGCCAACTTCATCAGCCAGTAACTGAATTCTGTTTTTGCCTCTAGGATTTTTCTGAAACAATGAAAGATCATTCTACTGTAGCACATAGAATGAGAGTAGTAACAAATGAATTTTCTAGATAGAATAAACTATATACAGAGACTCAGAAAATTGGAAGAAACTTGTTAAAATAATTGAGTATTTGTATAGAGCATGGTACTAATTGAAATACCCTTTGGAGCAGAGGACCCTGTACCTCCACACAACATACATAACTATAAAGCCAGCTTGTCTTTAAGAAATGATCTTTATAAGCTAAATTATAAATAGCCTACCTCCTCACATATTTGGTTGACATAATTCTGAAGCATGTGCTTCACGGATCCATGAGCTTATGCTATTGTCACTGCAGTATTAACTACTTTGATGATTCATTCTTTGTTGCCCACTTTTACCCCCTTGTTTTCCTTCTCCATTTTCCTTTCAGCTATATTCTTTCTTGACTGACCTAAACAAGATATACATTAATTCATGTTTTAATGTCTCTCTCTAATGGACAAACATTGAAGTTAGGTAAAGAACAAAAGTACAAGGGAGAATATGAGAAAAAGGGGGAAAATTATGAAATGTAAAAAAAAAATTAATTCTGAACCATTAAAAATATATATTAAGTAAACTTTTAATTTCTCAGTCAGAATAAAAATAAAAAGGGATCTCAAAGATGGACTAATTTTATGAAATTAACATATTGAAAAACATTCTCAGAAACGTCCTACAAAGCACATTCCCAGAATTTTTAAATGTTTATTTAATTGACATCTTCTATAGTTACAGACAATAAACCATGATATTTCCCTCCCATACCCCCATTCCCCTTCAGAACTCCACTCTCCATTATATCCCCTCCTTCTCTCCATTAGTCTCTTTTTTAATGTGATGTTATATCTTTTTCTCTTATTATGAAGGTCTTGTGAAAGTATTGCTAGGCACTGTGAGGTCATGGATCTCGAGGCCAATTTCTGTCTGGACAGTTGCATTATAAGGAGTTGTATCATTCCTTTGGCTCTTACATTCTTTCTGCCCCCTCTTCTGAAATGGACCCTGAGCCTTGGAGGATGTGATAGAGATGTTTCAGTGCTGGACACTCCTCCGTCCCTTCTTCTTAGCACTGTGTTCCCTTTTGGGTCATCCCAGTGGTTATCTCCATCTGAAAATAGAAGCTTTTCTAACCAGAAGTGAGAGTGGCATTAATATGTGAATATGGACATTAAGTGTAGTGCTTTCAAGGGAGTTTTTGGGAAATAATATGTACATTTAGCCAGATAAGAGCAGGCTTTATACCCATAAGGCTCATGACCTCCCCTGCCATAGCCTTTTGTTTAGTTTATTTTTCAGTACCAGGCATGTATTCCCTCCCATAGAGAGGGCCTTCAGTCCAATTAGGGAGCAATTGGTTTCACCAAGGGCAGACATGCCACTATTGCATCTGTTTGGTCATTCGGCCTGTTTGGCCAAACTTGAGGTTTCCAGTGTCCACTATTCTCACCACTGTTGATTTCAGTTTCCCATAGGTCTGCATGCAGTGCAGCTTTTTCCAGCTTTCAGTTGGCTGGTCTACAGGGAGAAGGTTTTCTGCTCAGCACCAGCTTGCTTTCTCAGTGGCCTTGCATCTCAGGCAAGAGAGGTCTTCAGCAATAGGGTCTTACCATATGTTTCTCAAGTGAAACCAAGGGCCTTGGCAATAGCCTTTAATGTTTTGGAGGCTACAGGGACCTCCTTGGCCAACAACTCACTGGAAAGTATCCCATCCCAGGCACTGAAAATTTTCTAGTCACAATCTATAGCTTCTGGAAGTGCCATTATTCAAAAAAAGTAGGTTTACGAAGTCTTATTCAGAATATCTTGAATTTTGATTGACCCTCCCACTGACCTTCTTTTGTACATTCTCTTCCCCTGGTCTCACCTAGGCCTTTCCCCTCCCTGTAATCTGTTCTTCTACTTACAAAAATATAATACCATCCAATTAAGTCATTCCCTCTCCTCCCTCCCTTATAGCCTTTTTCCAAATTACTGGCCTCTGCTACCAATTTTTGGTTCCAGCTCACACACAAGTCTATAAATTTGTAGCTAGGATCCACATATGAGAGAGAACATGCGATGTTTTCTTTCTGGGTCTGGGTTACCTTACTTAGTATAATCCTTTCCAGATCCATCCATTTTCTTGCAAATTTCATAATTTCAGTTTTTCTTTACCTCTGAATAGAATTCCATTGTGTAAATATACCACATCTTTATTATCCATTCATCTGTGGAGGGACATCTAGGCTGGTTCCATTTCCTAACTATTGTGAATAGAGAGGCGATAAACATGGTTGAGCAAGCATTTCTAAGATAGTGAGGCCAGTCCTTAGGATATATGCCTAGGAGTGGTGTAGCTGGGTCATTTGGTAAATCTATTTCTAGCTGTCTTAAGAACGTCCACACTGATTTCCACAACGGTTGGACCACATTACCTTCCCACCAACAGTGTAGAAGTGTTCTTCTTTTTCCACATCTCTGCCGACACTTGTTGTAATTAGTTTTCTTGATGGTAGCCATTCTGACAGGAGTGAGATGGAATGTCAAAGTAGTTTTAATTTTCCTTTCCCTGATGGCTAAGGATGTATAACACTTTTTTAGATGTTTCTATGCCATCTGAATTTCTTCTTCTGAGAACTCTCTATTTAGTTCCATAGCCCATTTTTAAACTGGGTTGTTGATTTCTTATTATTCTGTTTTTTGAGTTCTTTGTATATTCTGGACATTAATCCTCTGTCAGATGTATAGCTGGCAAAGATTTTCTCCCATTCTGTAGGTTGTCCATTTGCTCTATTCACAGTGTCCTTTGCTGTACAAAAGCTTTGTAATTTCATGAGATTCCAGTGGTTGATTAGTGGTTTTATTTTATGAGCAACTGGGGTTATATTCAAAAAGTCATGGCTTATGCCAATGTGTTGAAGGATTTCCCCTACCTTTTCCTCTATCAGTTTCAGAATTTCAGGTCTGATATTAAGTTCCCTGATCAACTTGGACTTGATTCTTGTGCATGGAGAGAGACAAGGATATATTTTCATCCTTCTACATACAGATATCCAGTTTTCCAGCACCACTTTTTGAAGAGGCTCTCTTTTCTCCAATGAATATTTTTGGCATTTTTGTCAAAAATCATGTGGCTGTAGCTGCCTGGATTAATATTTGGGTTTTCTATTCTGTTCCATTGATCTACATGTCTGCCTTTGTGCCAGTACCATGCTATTTTTGTTACTATGGTTTTGTAATATAACTTAAAATCGGGTATCATGATGCCACCAGCCTGATTTTTGTTGCCTAAAAATGATTTGGGTATTCAAGGTTTTCTATTTTTGTGAAGAATGCTATTGGAATTTTAATGGGGATTGCATTAAATGTATAGATTGCTTTTGGTAAGATTAACATTTTCATAATATTGATTCTTCTAATCCAAGAACATGGGATGTATTTTCATTTCCTTGTGTCTTCTGAAATTTCTCACTTGAGTGTTTAAACATTCTCATTGTAGAGATCCTTCACTTCCTTGGTTAAGTTTATTACAAGGTACTTTATTTTTTAAGGTAATTGTGAATGGGAGAGATTCTCTGATTTCATCCTCTGCACGTTTGTTGTTAGTGTATAGAAAAGCTACTGATTTCTGTGTTTATTTTTTATCTTGCTACATTGCTAAAAGTGTTTATCAGCTCTAACAGTTTGCTGGTATAGTCTTTAGGGTCCTTTACGTATAGAATCATATCATCTGCCAATAATGATAGTTTGATCTCTTCCTTTCTAATTTGTATCCCTTTTAATAAGTGTCTCTTCTCTTATTGCTATAGCTAAGACTTCCATACTATATTAAACAAAAGTGAGGAAAGTGGACATCCTTGTATTGGTCCTGAATTTAGTGGAAAAGCCTCGAGGTTTTCCCCATTTAGTATTATGTTGGCTGTAGGTTTGTCATAAATAACTTTTATTGTGCTTAGATATGTTTCTTGTATTTCTAGTTTCTGTAATACTTTTACCATGAAGGGATGTTGGATTTTGTTGAATGTCTTTTCTGCATCTATTAGATGATCATGTGATTTTTCTCCTTCAGACCATTTATATGGTGTGTTACATTTATCAATTTGCATATGTAGAGCCATCCCTGCATCTCTGGGATAAAGCCTACTTGCTCGGGGTGAATAATCTTTCTGATATATTCTTGTATTCTGTTTGTGAATATTTTGTTGAGAATTTTTGCTTCTATGTTCATGAGGGAGATTGGTCTATAATTTTCTTTGTTTCTTCTATCTTTGTCTGGTTTTGGTATCAAGGTGATGCTGGGTTCGTAGAAGGAGTTTGGTGAAATTACTTCCTTTCTATTTTATGGAAAAGTTTGAGAAGCAGTGGTGTTAGTTCTTCCATGAATGTCTGGTAAAATTCACCAGTGAATCCATCTGGGCCTGGACTTTTTTTTAGTTGGGAGACTTTTTATAACTACTTGGATCTCTGTCTTTGTTATAGGTTTATTTAAATGGTTTATCCCATCTTCATTTAATTTTGGTAGGTAATATGAATCAATGAAATCATCTATTTCATTCAGATTTTCAAATTTAGAGGCATATATATTCTTAAAGTATGTCCATATGATTTTCTATATTTCTTTGGTATCTGTTGTAATGGTGCCTTTTTCATCTCTAATTTTATTAATTTTTTTCTCTTCACTCTTTCTTTTGGTCAGATTTGCTAAGGGTTTATCAATAGCTAAATCATTTCTTGGTGAAAAGGTAAAACTATGTCTGGTGGTAAGGAGAATAATAATTCACTTGGGAATTGCTGAATGGTGCTAGTTTGTAGGTGAAAGGAGATTTCATTGCTTGATTAATGGTTCTACTGTTGACAAACATGAAACAACTAGTAATTGTATGGAATATTTAGTGCGTTAGTACTTGTCCCTTAATTGTCCCTTAATTGGGAGAATTATAAAGATTTCATTAAGGCTTAATTATTATATTATGCTGAAGCCTTGGGCTTCATATGAAAGGAGCAGTATCTTGAAATATAGTACATAAACACATGTTTATAAAGATCAGAATATTTGAAAATTTAGATTCCATTAGGCCCTCTTATTGTGGACAAGGGGAATACTCAAAATTGTAAGGAAATGGTACCTTTAATTGACCAGAGATCATTATTTGAAAGGTATATGATACTTCTCCAAAGTTTTTTTTTTTTTACCCTCTTTCAGCTTCTACATCAGTAACTAAGGTCAAATCCTAGGTGAGGAAATAAAATTAAAATGTATACACACACATGCATACACACCATAATAAATGTACCTGATATGTACCAGGGGATATTGAAAAGCACACCTTACAGTATTGCTGGACTAAGAAGTGTGGGCAGTAGAATACAAGGCTGAGTTTGATGCAGTATTTGACATTGGGGGAAGTCTCTATGAATCCAGATAAAATTTCTTAGCAAGGACACTACGATTATTAATCAATGTTGCTCAGATATTTCCTTGAAACTTAGAAATAATAACCTACAATGATTGAGACAGACTCGAGGAATGGAGCTAAAATTTTGTGGACATGTTAGAATATAGTTATTATTTTAGAACATAGAATGGGAGGCTGAAGAGATTTCTCAGCATTTCGGGAGCTTGCTTGCAAAGCCTAAGAGACTGGGTTTGATTCCCAAATACCTGCATAAAGCCAGAGGAACAAAGCAGTGCATGAATCTAAAGTTCGTTTGCATTGGCAAGCTGCACTTTAATGCCATTCTCTCTCTCTCTCTCTCTCTCTCTCTGTCTCTATCTATTTGTCTGTCTCTCTCTGATATATTATAAAAGAACACAGGGGTTGAATCAATTGCTTTGTGGTTAAGGCACTTCTTTGGGAAGCCAAAGGACCCATGTTGGATTCCCCGTGATCCATGTAAGTCAGATGCACAAGATGGCACATGTGTCTAGAGTTTGTTTGCATAGGCTGAAGGTCCTGGCATGCCCATCCTCTCTATATGCCCCTCTCTCTCTCTCTCTCTCTCTCTCTCTCTATCTCTCTCAAATGAATAAAATAAATAAATTTTTAAAAGAATACAGAAGGGCAAAACTATGTGCCAGACCTTAACTGTAAATGGTAAGTTGAACATAATCATTATAAGCCTCAAATTTAAATACAAATCAAACACATCATGATGATGAAAATAATCATAGTGGGGCCTGGAGAGATTGCTCAGTGGTTAAAGGTGTTTGCTTGCAAAGCCTGATGGCTTATGTTCAAATCCCCAGTACCCACATAAAGCCAGCAGCACAAAGTGGCATATGCATCTGGAGTTCATCTGCAGTGTCAAGAGACCCTGGCATGCCAGTTCATTCTCACATTTCTTTGCTTGGAAATAACTAACTAACTAAATAAATAATTCTTTAAAAATCATAGTGCTAATAATTGGAATGCAGTAATTGAGGACTTGCCCATTATTTGATGCACAAAATCCTCCCACTGTGCTATCACAAAGAAATCAAGGGCAAGTAAACCAAAGGTCTATGCCATTTACCAAATTAGCGGAGTATTATATCTCAACTAGTTTCTGGATTTGAAGTAGTTTATTCTCCATAATCTATTGGTTGGAGAGCAATTATTTCTGGTGTAGAGATGATCCTGTAATCTCCTGCATTTACCACTTACTTAAATAAATATAAAATTATGAAAGAGAAATATCCAAATTTTCCCACACCTATTGAGTACTGGATCTGAATTGTTAAATAATAATATTCCATGTCTATTTCACAGTAGGATAATTTCTTTTCTATGTTTGTATTTCATTGATTTTTTTATTTATTATGAACTTTACTATATTAACAAACTGTTTGTTGTTCCCATTAACCTCATGTTATCCTCTTATATCCCCTCCCCCCATGTCAATCCACTGAGGACCCTCCTCATTGTGGTTATTAGTATTCACCATGGGGTTATGAATACATTGGTCAGTTTAGGGAGGAATTCAATGTTTCAGGATACTCATTCTCATCATGTGATTCTTACAATTATTCTGCCCCCTATTCCTCATTGTTCCCTGAGCCTTGGCAGATGTGTTCAGTCTACTTTAGTGTTGAGTTCTCTGCACCTTTGGATTTCTACTTTGATGAGTTTTGAATGTTCTCAGTGTTTATTGACATGTTCCCTTCAAATCAAATCAAATCATATTAGTCAGGGCCGGAAAGATGATTCAGTGGTTAAGGTGCTTGCCTGCAAAGCCTAATGAACCGGGTTCCAATACCCCATACCCATGTAAAGCCAGATGCACAGGGTGGGTAGCACATGCACCTGGAGTTTGTTTGCAGTGGCTGAAGGCCCTGCCTTGCCCATTCTCTCTCTCTCCGCCTATGTCTTTCTTTGAAAACAAATAAAATGGTAAAAATTCTTCAAATTTACTATTTTTTTCCAAAGTAAACAAAATGGTTAAGACGAAAGTACAGGAAAATTATTTTAATCACTGAATATCTGTAACAATTGTTCTAGATTCACACTTATATCTCAAGATCCTAGTAGTTACCTTGTTTGCAAAATTATTAAAAAAACCATTATTAATATATTCTTATAATAATATGCAGTATCCAGTGGGACTTTATATTTTATCATTGTTTGTGAGCATTTTAAATTCCAATGTACTCGACACAGAAAACAGAAAATAAAACTCTTCTAACATGATTATTGATTCTAACCAACACTTCCTTAGCTGTATGTCTAATGAAATCATTTGCCTGGAATACACATTTTTTTATTATCTGATATCAGACCATCATGCTTTGTAACAAATCTTTATGATATCTAGAATTTTTGAGTAAATGTCTCCTAAATCATATGCTTAAATTGTAGGACAGATGTGCAGTAGAAATAAAGCAAATATGAGTATCATAATATATTATGTAAATAGACAATAATGTGCCTAAAACATCTGCTGTACAAAACAACAACAAAATGCATGGTATTTTATAGGAATTTAATTCAGGAGAAAAGTATCCAAAATTATTCTTTGCAAAGTTTTTCTCTTTCATTTTGAGGTCTAATACTAAGTACCCTGTCCTTACTATGATATCTTAAAACATATACTAAAGTCTTTCTCATCCAAAACTAAAGTCTAAATTTTGTTATATAATTTTTAGTCATTAAATTATCAAACACAATTAGATGTGAAGTTATATGTATTTTAATAAAATGTTATAGGTACAGTCAAATTTAATTTATAATTGAATACTTTGGGTTAGGAATATAGCTCAGTTGGTAAAGCACTCTGTAGCATGCAATAAGCCCTGAGTTTCTTCAAGATGTGGTGGTAGAAACCTGTAATCTCAGCACTTGAGGGGCAGATGCAGGAGGATCAGATGTTCAAAGTCCTTTTTGGAAACATAGTAAGTTTGAGGCCACCATGAGTTACATGTCTAAAATAAAAACCAAAAATGGAATATTTTCTCCTCTTAAAAGTTCTTTTTTTTTTTCATCTTTTAAAAAGATAATTTTGGCTGGGCCTACTGGTTTATAGAGTACTTGGTGAAGTAGAAGGATCAACATGAGATTGAAGCTAGCCTGGGCCTACAGAATGAGTTCAAGGTCAGCCTGGCATAGAATGACATGCTATCTTAAAACAACAAGAAATCAAAAATAACTTTAATTTGTCCTTTGTTACTTATTGACAATTCTATTTATGTATATAAGGTACATCCTGGTTGGATGGGTACACAGCTGACAAGATGATTGAATTCATCCTCAGAGTGAATATCATAACTTAAAGAAGACCCACAAAATATTGGGACCATCATTATTCCATAATGATGATGGAAGAGGACATGAGACCCCAATCCCTCCCTGAGGAGTTATAGGCAGTTAACTGTGGCCTTGGAAGTGGAAGATATTTTCTTCTATGGTATAGTGAC
The DNA here is from genome assembly GCA_036365145.1 of Orientallactaga sibirica. Lineage (NCBI taxonomy): Eukaryota > Metazoa > Chordata > Mammalia > Rodentia > Dipodidae > Orientallactaga > Orientallactaga sibirica. Next base: position 8,556,264 of record JAEOAD010000793.1, on the reverse strand, counting down.
TGGAAATACCCACGCGAGCAGGTAAATAATCCCCAACCTGTGACCATGCAGGCAGGCATAAAAAAAAAAAGAAGAAGAAAAAGATAACCCCAAATAAAAGAGGGACTAGTTGAGAAGAAGAAATTCTGTGTAAAGGGGACAAAAAGGGGATCATGTCAAAATCTATGGCTATTTATGCACATGCCAGAAGGGAATTGCTGAAGAGGCAGAGGCAGGAAGATCAGAACTTAAAACCCAGAAAAGTAGTCTATAGCTGGGTAGGTAGGTTATAGCCCTAAGAGGGAAGCTGCTATTATTTAGCTAAATGTGTGCCCATTAAATTTCCTTGTGACTATGTAAGTCTTTCAATGATTAGTATCATTCTTGCTGTAGGTAGAACTGCTTTTCCTTGCAGAGGATACTCAAATCTCTTGTAAGTTTTAATTCTACTTTTCCGCATCCATTTCTGTGGTGAAATCAACATGAGATGTTTGCATGATGTTAATAAGAATCTATAGATAAAATATCCTGTAGCAGTTGTTAAAGGATTTAATTACACCTCTAAGCATTAAGAATAGGATTCTTTTTTATTATTATTATTTTATTTTCTCAGCTAGGACATATTATGGTACCTCTTGACATTTAGTGTATTTTATTTTCTCTCTCTCATTTTTTTTTTTTGGGCTTTTCAAGGTAAGGTCTCAGTCTAGCCCAGGCTGACCCAGGAATCACTAGGTAGTTTCAGGATTGCCTTGAACTCACAGCAATCCTCCTGCCTCTGTCTCCCAAGTGCTCGGATTGAAGGCATGTGCCACCATGCCTGGCATATTTTATTCTCTTTATGTTTATCTGTATAATCAATATTTTTCATATCACCTGAAATAATTATAAGATCAATGTCCCTTGATATCTAATAGTTTTGTCAATTTGTAGTTGTAAGAAAATTGTTTTCAATATATTTTATGATGCATTATCCTTACTCCCAAGGTTCTTCTCCACTTGTTTTAATAATAAATTATCAGTTAATGATTATTAGTCTTTTCAAGTCTCTTCACCATAATAATGGTTATAAATTTTGCTTTTATAATTTTTGCTTTTTTATCTTCTGGGCAAACTAAATGCAGACTAGATTTCAGTCTCCACAAATTTGGGCTGTAGATTTTCATATATACAACATAATATATGTATGATGTATAATTATATAACTTATAATTCTGAGGAGTGTTCCATCTATTCCTACTTTCTCCAGTTCTTTTTATTTTATTTACTTTAAATTCATTTTAAAAATTTTATTCATTTATTTGAGAAAGAGAAAGAGATACAGAGAGAGAGGAAATGAAGGAGAGAGAGAGAGGAAATGAAGGAGAATGGACACACCAAGGCCTCCAGCCGCTGCAAGCGAATTCCAGATGCATGCACCACCTTGTGCATCTGACTTATGTGGGTCCTAGGGAATCTAATCTCTGTGCTTTGGCTTTGTAGGCACTTTGTAACCACTAAGCCATCTCCCTAGCCCTTTTCTAGGACTTTACATGAAGGCATGTTGAACTTTGTCAAATGCCTTTTCTTCATCTGTTGAGATAAAGAATATCTACCCTTAAGTTTTTATATGGTATATTATATCTATTGATTTCTGTCTGTTGAAAAAACCTTGAATTTCCAGTCTGAAGTGCACTTGGTCATTATGTGACAGTTAATTTTTATTGTCAATTTTATCAGATCAGGAATCAAGTAAGACACAAATATCTTGGGTGTGTCTGTGAGAACATTTCCAGGAAGCATAATTGAATGGAGGAAGTCTATTCCTCCAGAAAATCCTGGCTAATATAATGTATAATCCTTGAACATGTGTTCTTTTCTACATTTTATTTGTGTGTGTGTGTGTGTGTGTGTGTGTGTGTGTGTGCGCAGAGCCTGTTGATTCTGCAAAACATGTCAGAAAATGTGTCAGTGTAACATCTGGCTTATATGAGAGGCTTAAGGATGTAGCCCAGACAGGGAGGCTTTGCAAGCAAGCTCTTTAACCAGTGAGTAATCTTACCATCCCTGTAAATGTGTTCTTGAATTTTACTTGAAAGTATTTTATTGAGAATTTTTGCATCTATATTCATTAGGAAAATCAGTATTTCCTTCCCTTTCTATTTTATGGACCAATTTGATAAGTGTTAGTATGAGACCTTCCTTCAAAGTTTGATAGTATTCAGAAGTACATATATGAACTCTTTTTTTTTCTAAGCAGTAAAGGAAAACAAAATTATGAAATTTGCAGGAAAATTAATGTATCTGAAAACAATTGTTATAAGAAATTAGCCAAAATCAGAAAACCCCAAACTGTATATTCTCTCTCATATGCAAATTCTAGCTTGTAATACTTGCAAATATAGGTGAAGCTTTAAAAATAAGAGAGGAGACCAGCATAGCATAAAAGGTAATGCCAAGTAAGAGTGAGGGCACATACAAAAGGAAACATGTGACATGAAAGTATAAAGGAGATGGGGAATGGTAGTGACAAGTGGGGGTAGGTGGATCAAGGATATGAAGGGGGATGAGAATTAAAAATAAATTGGGTTTGAAAATATCATAATATCTAGTAATTTATAGGCTAATTTGAAAACAAATAATTGCAACATCCAAACCAAGTCATAACAAAACAAAGAAAAATCAAAATTCAACAAAAAAAAAAAAAACAGCCTGAGATGGTGGACATACTACTAATAGTGTAGAGAGATCTTCATGTTTACTGAGATGAACTTCCAAACCAAGCACAATTATGGAGGAAGGAATATTTATTGATGCTTACAAATCTAGGGGTCGTTCCATAATGGCAGAAGAAACCGGCCTGCTTTCACAGGACCAAACACAGAGAGAGAGAGAGCCATAAGCCCAAAAGCCAAAAGCCACACAGCACACTTCATAAACTTCAGGTGGAACTAGGCACTTTGCATATCTTTAGACTGGAATTTTAAACCCACCACCACACCTTGGGGCTGGACCCTAAGATCCACCCAGTGTCACAGCCTCCAGTCAGGTGGCTGCAGATGCAAACTACAAACTAATAAACACTGAATATATTGGGGGCCATCTATTCAAACTACCACAGTCAGGTAAAAATGAAAACCATCTCTTATGTTAACTAATCACCCCTCATATGCAATATTTATGTTGATATTTATCAAAAATACTAAATATGCATTATGTTACTGATTCATATTGTAGATAGTAGAGAACTTCAAAGCAAAAATAAATTTGAAGCATATTTTCTATTGTTGACTCTTATATGCAATTTAAAATTTTGTTAAATATTAATGTCTTATTGTTAACAGTGAAACACATAAAGCACAAGTTTATTCTCAAGAACTTTCATTTGAAAAGGAAACTTTGTACATGTAGCCAGATGAATTAACAATCTTAGATACGATGATTAGCTGTCATTTCATAATACTAAGCATAGAACACATAGGAATCTTTATAATCAGAATAATTCTCTCAGGACTATTAATGAAAATAATCAGTGGGAAAATAATCAGTATAATCATTATTATCCTAGGTTAAATTGGTTAATATTACACAACTCAATGCTTAAAGTACATAGAGCATGTTTGATCTATGTAATGTGTGCAGCCCTGTTTCTACAAATCCTAGAAATTTTTCAAAGTTGAGGCCTTATATTTTGTTATTCCCTTCTTATCTGTATTATATTTCCCAAAATATAACACCCTTCCTAAGTTCTAGAATACTCCAAGTATTCATGGGAAGGTATGTCTGTTCTTATTGTTCTTTCATATATTCTATCAAATGGAAATTTTCCCTAGCTTAATTTCCCCAGTTTTCAAGCAAGCCCCTTTAACCAGCCTCCAGTTTCTTATTTTTCAAAGATAATAAAAAGCTATTTAATCAAGTCATTCTTACTGTAAAATCCATTCATATTCATATTCATGATTTCTGCATTACTATTTCAAATTAGCTATGTAAAAATTTCTGTTTATTAAAAAGGCACTCAAATCTGCCCACACAGCATAGTCCTATAATCCCAGCATTCAAGAAGATGATGTACAAAAATTGCTAGTTGAAGACTTGTCTAAGCTATAGTGTGAGTTCAAGACCAGCCAGGACAACTTAGCTATATCCCATACCAAAACTAAAATAAAAGAAAGAAAAAAAAACATAGGACTGAGGACATAGTTTTGTGGTATGACACTTAGTTAGCATTTCATATTTATAAAATTAACTGCAAAGAAATTTCTTTTCTGACTAAAGTATTTCTTATCTATAGTTGAGGGCTGCATGCATCTCAGGATACCTATAAATGGGCCCAACATATTTGTAGATGAAAATGTCATGAGGTGGGACACCACTGAAAGAATAACAGTATTTTAGGGTTTAATTTTAGGATCAAAATTTGAAATTTGCCACCTACTGGAGCAGTTCTCTTTCTGGCCCTACTTTTCTTTCAGTTTTGGGGAAGAAATACAGGGACTTTGCTAGACAAAGACCTTACCACTTAGCTACATCCCTTACCTATATTCCAGTGGTTCTTAATCTTAATCTGTACTCTAAATCACTGAAGGAGTAAAATGTGCCACATCTATACACTTCCCAAGGGATTGCTCTTATAAAACCCTATCCATTTCAAAGTGCTGCAAAAAGACTCTTCTACTCATATAGAATAATATTATCAGCCTGTTCCATGAGCAAGTTCCTTTTCTATTTGTTTCTGATGCTTTCAAATGTATCATATTTTTTGGCTCTTATATTGGCAGAAAGAATTACAAACGAAAGATGATCATGTTTTACCCTGAAAATTATTATCATTATGTGATTATAAAAGTTTGCATCAGACTGGAGTCATGGCTTAATAGTTAAGGCACTTTCTTGCAAAGCCTAAAGTCCTAGGTTCTACTCCCTAGAACCCACTTAGGCCAGATGCAAATGGTGGTGAATGAGTCTGGAGTTCATGTGCAGTGGCTAGAGACCCTGGAGTGCCCATTCTTTCCTTCTCTCTCTCTGTCTCCCTCCTTCTCTCTGAAATTAAATAAATAAATAGAATATTTAAAAGTTTTCATCATCAGATACAACCAAGTCAACAGCCATTCATGCACTGGGATATACAGCAAACAAATAAAATGTAAGAATAGCTAAGAATTCTACACAGAAGTAAGGAAAAATGACACAAAGCAATTTGAAGAAAAATAGTCAAACTTGTAAAAGATCATTCTTAGCGAACTCATGCAACCACAGAAAGATAAGCGTTGCATGGTCTCACTCATCTATGGATCCTCATTCATATTTTCCTGAAATGCTGACACACCTACTAAAATTCTCAAGGACTGGACAATAGGGATGGTTGGGTGGGTGGGAAATAAAACTAGACCCAAATGGAAATGGTACCATAAAAGTCTATATCCTGAAGGACATACTAAAAGAATGAACCTCCATCAAGTGCTTGAAGAGAACACCTGAGTCACTGGGGCTGAGAGATGGTAGGATGAAGATTAACTTCATTCTTCTCCTGTTTCTTTCTGTATCACTCCCTCTTCTCTTCTCTCTTTCTCTTTCATATTGCCTATATTTTTTCTTCCTTCTTTTCCCTTGGCACTGTCCTGTAACTCCCAATGCCAGAATGTGGTTAACATACACAAGGATCTGTTGATCAGTGAGACCTACACGTTTTTCCAAAAGAAGACAGATTTCTGTCACAGTACTTGATGACTCACAAAAGGTTATTGGTAAGACCCTACTGCTGATGACACCATATGCTGTTTGGATGGAACATGGAGAGATCTGGATGGAATCAGAAAGAGAGTCATTCCCCAGACAGTTAGCTTGTCTAGTGCCATAAAGTGCTAAATAAATGACTTGGGGAAAGTGACCAACATCTGTCTAAGCAACTCGTGGTCTAAGCTACCCAGCAGCAACCAACCTGACGTGATGCTCACACAAGTGCAATAGTGGCACACAGCCATCATGGGTTACCAACTGCTCTAGATTTGCCCAATGGATCTGCTCACTGGAATGAAACCCATACCTGGAAATGGGAAACAACTCAGAACCATATCGAAAACTGAGCCCACTCTCCAATATCAAGCTCTCATGAATGGTGGGATACAACAGGGCCTACACCTATTAAATTCTCTCTAAAATAATAATGGTTATCCATGTATTTTGCACTGACCCCACTCTCTGTTGGAGAATCTTCTCTCTTTCATATGGACACAGAACCTGAGGAGAGAATCAATCCATCACACCACAACAGGGCACCAGGTGAAGGCATAGAGTCATAGGGGAAATGAGCAAGAATGCTGCTTTATCAGTGAATCTGGTACCAGCACAAGGGTGAAGGAGATAGACATAAAGAACTCTCAACCCCTACCAAATCAGATATCCAGAGACACAGAGACTCATAAAACCTTGTCACTGAAATAGACCTAAAATGAACCCAACATGGTTCAGGGAAACTGGTGGAAGAGGGGGCAGAAAGATTGTTAGAGCCATGAGTTGGGTCATTATATACAGTCATTGCCTCTCCCGCATAACTGATGGCTACCCCCATAAGGCAAGACCCACATTACCCATGGGGGGAGGACAGGGAGAAGGCTAATGATGGTACTATCATGGCTGTATATATACTATATACATAACTAATAAAATATATTTAAAAAAGAAAGTAAGGGAAAAAAAGAATTTTCCTATGATTATCATAGGAAAAGATTAAGAATAATTTTAATTCATATCAGTTAATTCCAATTAATATATATCTACAATCATAGGTAAAAATACATACCATGTTTGGTGTGGTTAAAGAATTAATGGTACTTACTTTTAAAGCAGCAATGGTATAAAATGACAGAAGTTATGACACTATGTTACAGGCATACGGATAGACATGAATCAATGCAATAGAACTGAGCTATGTGTTTTCTTTATTTTTAAAAAGCTTTTTACTGACAGCTTCCACAATATGATCATAATCTCTTCCCACAATCTTCCATTTCCCCCTCTGGAATACTTCCTTTCATGGATTTCCTTCCAATTTCCTTTTTTCCTCTTTTTTCAAAATCTGAATTATATTTTTATTAGTTATGGACATACTCAGTATGTAACCAGCACGTGTTGGTACCATCCTTGCCCTCATCCCTGTCCTACCCCCACCAAAGGGACCATCCTCATTGGGGATGCCAGTTATCCTCATGGGCATTGTGGGGGTAGCCATCAGTTATGGCTCTAACAATTTTTCTGCCCCCTCTTCAGTCAATTTCCCTGAGGCATGTTGGGTTCATTTTAGGTCTACCTCAGTAATGAGGTCTTGGGAGCCTCTGTGTCTCTGGTTTGGTGGGACTTGAGTGTCCTCAGTGTTTATCTCCCTTCACCCTTGTGCTTATATCAGGTTCACTGAGAAAGCAGCACTCTTGCTCATTTCCCTAGTTCCTCTGCCATTTCAGCTGGGACCCTGGTGAAGTGCAATAGGCCATTTCTCTCCTTCAGGTACTGGTCCAGTCTGAAAAAGAGAAGCAGTTTCTACAATGGAAAGTGAAGTCAGCACAGGTTAAATGGGATAACCATTGTTAGTTTAGAGAGAATTTAATTGATGTAGGCCCTTTTGTAGCCCAAGATTCTTGGAAGCTTGATATTGGAGAGCAAACTCATTATCTGGATATGATTCTGACTTGTTTCCCAGTTCCAGATACAGGTTCCTTTCCACTGAACAGATCTGTTAGCCAATCCAAGAGGAGAAATAAACAAAGAGAGAGGACAAGCACACCAGGACCTGTAGCTACTGCAAATGAATTCCAGAGGCAAGCACCACCTTGTCCATCTGGCTTAGGTGGGTCCTGGGGAATTGAACCAGTGTCCTTAGGCTTCATAGGCAAGTACCTTAACTGCTAAGCCATTGCACCAGCAACTATTTCTTTTATTTATGTAGCTTAGATGATGAAGTATTTGGAGAGTTGTTTTATCAATTTAGGAATACATATTAAATGCAATTATTTTTCATAAGTTTTGACACTATATACTCTATATTTGCACATTGTTCATATCACTTATAAACATGTGCATATATACTTAATCATGCTTACATACTATTTACACTAAAACATGTATTTCCTTTATACAGGCCAAACATAAAATATTGGACAATATGTAAAACCACTTTGACTTGTGCCATGATACAATGGACTATACTTTATCTCAGGGATTGATTTAACTACCACATATGAACATCAAATAATCAGTGAATATTTTATAACAAAATACATTCCATATATTGCCAAAACAATTATTTTTATTAAGTGTGTAACCATGTATGTATACAGTGTATGTGTGTTTGTGTGTGTGATCATAGGTGGGTGCTTAACATAGTTTGTATGTGGAGGACAGACCTTGGATGGCATCCTCACCTTCAACCTTGTTTTCAGTAAGAGTCTTTCTTGTTATTCACTGCTGCATTTTCTAAAATAGCCAGCCTATGAGTTTCAGGATTGCCCTTTTCCCACCTTCCTCCTTGACATAGGTGCTTTGGGATTATAGACACTCCAAACATGCATTCAGTTTTTTGTTGATTCTGTTGCCAAGGAACCAGTCTCTGCTTTTCACATCATGAAACTATGAGGCAAAATAAACCTTTCCTCCAATCACTAGTTTGGGTCAAGCATTTTGTCACAACAAAAAGACAAGTGACTAATATAATGCTCATCATAGCCATTGTTGAGGTAACTATTAAATAAATATAAAAAAACACAGTTGTGTCTAATAAAAGATCAGAATTTATATTTAAAATGTCATTTTTTCTTTACATTAAGATTAATTCTTAGGTCCCACAAATTCTAGAAGATTCAAGATTCTATTCTTCATTTGTTATGAATCTTAGATAAATTGGCACATAACTGAAACATAAGTTTCTCAGTGGAATATAAGTAAATAAGCCTAGAAAAGAAAAGTCACAGAGACATTATCTTTTAATTTTCCATGGACAAAATCAGTGGTGGTTATGGTATTTGTGAAAGGAAGATTTATCTCTTCCAAGGGCTATATATTGGATTCATCTGTGCCCTTGTGATATTTCCTAGCTATTGATTGCAAGGAAGGAAACCAGAGTTTTCCCTTTTCTATTTCAGTGTCCTTTCATCTATTTGTACTGTGGAGAGTCCTTGGAGAGAACTCTCATATTGCAATAAGGAAATTGTAATTCTTTTTTGAGTATAGATACAATTGAACTGCTGAATCACTCATAGGAACTCTAGTGGTTATGATAGTTCTTGAATATGATTAGTCAGATTGCAATGAGATATGTATAGTATGTGGAGGTGACCTGTTCAGTTAAAGGAGACAAGATTATGATCTTAAAAGGACACATATTAAAAATATTTTAAGTTAGGGGCTGCAGAGATGCCTTAGCACTTGTCTGTGAAACCTAAGGACCCTGGTTGGAAGCTTGATTCTCCAGGTCCCACGTAAGCCAGATGCACGAGGTGGCAAATGCGCCTGGAGTTCATTTGTAGTGGCTGGAGGCCCTGACATGCCCATTCTCTCCCTCTCTCTCTCTCTCTCTCTCTCTCTCTCTCTCTCTCTTTCTCTGCCTCTCTCTCTGTCTGTTGCTCTCAAATAAATAAATAAATGAATAAACAAAAACAATTTAAGAATTAGTTTAAGTCAGTATAGGAATACATTGTTCTAGAAAATGCCATAGCAGTACTAAATGTATTTTATGAGTCAACAAAGGTAATAATTGTGCTTTTTCCCAAGAGAATATTTCCTTAAGTCTCAGTTTTTCCCTTATTTTTTAATTTTTATTTTTGGTGTCAGTATTGACTTGATCTGCTTTTATTTTCTCTTGCCTAACTGCTACTTCCTTATTTAAAATTCTATGTTTTCTCTCATGTTGAAACCTGTATTACAATTTTTAATTGCAAGCCAGGCATGGTAGTTCATGCCTTTAATCCCAGCACTTGGGAGATGGAGGTAGGAGGATTGCTGTGAGTTCAAGTCCACATTAAGACTACATAGTAAATTTCAAGTCAGCCTGGGTAGAGTGGGACCCTACGTTGAGAAACCAATAATAATAATAATAAAATTGCCTGTATCTTCATATCAATTATATTAAAAGGTTAACAATTAGTCTTGGTATGTCAGGTTTTAGATAGTTGTTCTATAGAAAAAGAAAATAGGGTCATTTTGAGGTTTAAAATAAAATGCCATTTTCCTGACTTATTCTATATTATTTTTAAAAGGAAAAAGTAAATAGAAATGTTGCCTTTTCCCTTATTATTTGTTGCCATACTTGAACATTTACAAATATACTCAAAAATGTATTTTATAGTAACAAGTGAAGAATCTTGGCAAATAAGAAAAAATCAATGTCAATTCAAACAAATACAATGTAAGGAAACAATATAATATATGTAAAATATTGTATAAGTTTACAGAATCAGAATAACATTTTTTGGTAGTTTGAATGGATGGCCCTCCATAGATTCAAGAATTTTATTAAAGTTTCTTGGATTACCAGCTACCTGGATGGAGGAGGATTCACTGGGCAGTTGCTAGAGTCCAGCCCTAAGGTGTTTGTTATTTGGGACAGATCTGTAATGCTAGTCAAAAGACATGCAGAGTGCTTGATCTCTGTCTGGGGTTTTTGAAATGTGCTTGCTTGTGCTGGTTGTTGTTGTTGTTGGTTTATTTTTTTTTCTCCTGTTAAAGGAGGCCAGCTTATTCTGCCATTATGGAACTTTCCCTGGATCTGTAAGCTTCAAATAAATTATCTTCCTCCCATAACTGGGTCTTATCTGGAGATTAATCCCAGCAACATGAAGCGGACTGTGATGGAATATATATTCCTGAGACATATGGTGAACACTACAAATGAAGATAGGATATATGCCAAGAAATATGCCCATCTCTAAATGTACTTGTCTTTTGGTCTAAATCATTAAGTCAGTGAAAGAAATTGGTAATTTCTGTCCTTCAGGGCTTTTTTTCTGTTTAATATCTAATTACCAATCTATTTCATTGGTCACATGTGTTACTTCATGGGCAACTACATGCAAGTGGATGTGAATTTATTTTTGTCATTGGCACCTAGTGTTTTCACTTTACATTAGCTCAACTTTAGCCTTCGATATTTGATTTGGAATTTATCTTCTTTCTCTCTCTTTTTTCCCTTTTTTTAGAGAATGTAGCAATGATTTTTAATTTTTATTTTGTTAATGCAGTTAATTGTGTTAAATAATAATCAAATATTAAACAAAACTTGTATTTGCAGATGATTATTTTTCTGTTAATGGATTTACATTGATTTTTGTTGTTGTTGTTGTTTTGGTTTTTCAAGGTAGGTGTGGTAGTTTGAATATATGTCCCCCAATATATTCAGTGTTTTATTAGTTATAGTTTGCATCTGCAATCACCTTGCTAGAGACAAGGTCACTGGGGGCCCTGTTCTTAAGGTGTGGTGATGGTTTGAGATTCCATTGTAAAGATATGCAAATGTGCCTAGCAGGAGTTCCTGAAGTGTGCTGTGTGACCTTTTGGCTGTAGTTTTGCTCTGTGTGCTGTGTAGCTGGAGGCTTGGCTTTTGCTCTCTCTGCCTGGCCTTGGAAAGCAGGCCGCTTCTCTTGCCATTATGGAACTCCCCCTGGATCTGTAAGCTTCAATAAATAATATCCCTTCCTCCATAACTGTGCCTGGTCTGGAAGTTCATCTCAGCGAACCTGAAGCTGTCTGCTACAGTAGGGTACACCTCTACCCCAGGAGGACTTGGAATTCACTATATAGTCTCAGGGTGGCCTTGAACTCATGGCAATCCTTTTACCTCTGCCTCCCAAGTGCTGGGATTAAAGGGGTGTGCCACCATGCCTGGCTACATTTATTTATTTTTATTTTTTATTGACAACTTCTATACTTACAGACAATAAACCATGATATTTCCCTCCCCTTCCCCAATTCTTCTTCAGAACTCCTATTGTCAACACATTAGCAATCTTACTCTTCTCGGTAAAAAAGAGGGAGAAAAGTTTGCTAAGTGAGATCGGACAAAAAAGAGTCTTAGAAAAGGGAAGGGTTTTCAGGGAAGGAAAAGTAAAGTTTTAAATTTTTGCAAAATTACTGGCCACTCACTCTGAATGCTCTGTCATCAAGGCCCAGAAAGATTGATCACATCATATCCCCTCCATTAATCTCTCTTTTAATTTGATGTCATCATCTTTTTCTCCTATTATGAGGGTCTTGTGAAGGTTTTGCTAGGCACTGAGAGGTCAATTTCTGTCTGGACAGTTGCATTGTAAGGAGTTGTATCATTCCTTTGGCTCTTCCATTCTTTCCGCCCCCTCTTCCACAATGGACTCTGAACCTTGGAGGGTATGATAGAGATGTTTCAGTGTTGGACACTCCTCCGCCCCTTCTTCTCAGCACTCTTGCCTTTTGGGTCATCCCAGTGGTCATCGCCATCTGAAAAAAAAGAAGTTTCTCTAACCAGAATTGAGAGTAGCATTAATATGTGAATATGAACTTTAAGTGTAGTGCTTTCAGGACAGTTTGGTGGGAATCATATATACATTTAGCCAGACAAGAGCAGGCTTTATACTCCTAAGGCACATCACCTCCCGTGCCATAGACTTTTGATTAGTTTTTTTCAGCAACAGTTTGGTTATTTGGCCTGTCTGGCCAAACTTGAGGTTTCTAGTGTCCACTGTTTTCACCACTGATGATTTCTGTCTCCCATATGGCTGCATGTAGTGCAGCTTTTCCCAGCTTTCATTAGGCTGGTCTACAGAGAGAAGGTTTTCTGCTCATGACCAGCTTGATTTCTCAGTGACTTTGCTGCTCAGGCAAGTGAGGTCTTCAGCAATAGGGTTTTACCATCTGTTTCTCAAGGGAAACAAAGGGCCTTGGCAATAGTCTGTAATGTTTGGGGGGTACAGGGACCTCCCTGGCCAACAACTCACTGTAAGGTATCACATCCTAGGCACTGAAAATTTTCTAGTACCAATCTATAGCTTCTAGATCTGCCATTATTCAAAAAAGTAGGTTTACATAAGTCTTATTCTGAATATCTTTAATTTTGATTGACCCTTCCCCTGCCCTTCTTTTACACTCTGTTTTCCTTCCATACAGAAGTAAATTCATAATCTTCTTGTATTTCTTCAGAACAACATCATAGAGTTTATGTTAGTTTGACTACATTGTATCTCAGTACTATGATGAATTCAGGAAATGTAATTGTGTGAATTATCAGGATTTTCCTTGTTATAAGCATGGCCATAAATGTATTTTACACTTTGTATATCCTCTGTAGAATTCAGAAACTAGATTTTTTTTCTTTCTTTTAATATGTCACTCTAATTATATTCCTGTAAGTAACATATGGAATATTTATATGTAAAATGTCCTTGACCATTACAAGTATTCTGGTTTTATTTTAATTAGTTATGTATATAGTATATATACAGCCATACATACATTGTTAGCCTTTTTCCTGTCCTCCCCCATGTGTAATGTAGGTCTTGCCTTCTGGGGGTAGCCATCAGTTATGCAGGAGAGGCAATGACTCTGCGCATAATGACCCAACCCATGGCTCTAACAATCTTTCCTCCCCCTCTTCAGCGAATTTTCCTGAGCCATGTTGGTTTCATTTTAGGTCTAGTTCAGGGATGAGGTTTTGTGAGTCTCTGGATATATGATTTGGTAGGAGTTGATTGTTCTTTGGGTATATCTACTTCTCCCTTTTGCTGGTACCAGGTTCACCCAAAAAACAGCACTCTTGCTCATTTCCCCTATAACTCTATGGCTTCAGCTGGTGCCCTGATGAGGTGTGATGGGCTGATTCTCTCCTCAGTTTCTCCAACCATCAGAAAGAGAGAAGCAGATTCTCCAAAGGAGAGTAAGGACAATGCAAGATAAAGGATAATCATTATTAATTTAGAGAGAATTTAATAGGTGTAGGCCCTCTTGTATCCCACTATTGGTGGGAGCTTGATATTGGAGAGTGGGCTCATTTTTGGATATGGTTCTGATTTGTTTCCCATTTCCAGGGATGGGTTCTGTTCCACTGAGCTGATCTGTTAGCCAAATCTAGAGCAGTTGATAATTCACCATGGCTGTGTGCCACTAATGCACTTGTGTGAGCATCAAGTCAAGTTGTTTGCTGCTGGGTAACTTAGACCATGAGTTGCTTTGAAAGATGTTGATCATTTTCCCCCACACATATATGTAGTACCTTCTGGCACTAGACAAGCTATCTTGGGACTGACTCTTTTCCAGATTCCAGCCAGGTCTCTCCATATTCTGTACAAATAGCATATAGTGTCTTCAGCAGTAGGGTCTTACCAATAACCTTTGGTGGGTCATCAAGTACTCTGACAGAAATCTGTCTTCTTTTGGGAAACCTTGTAGGTCACACTGATCAACAGCTGATTGTGGATGTTAACCATATGCTGGTACTGGGAGTTACTGGTCAGTGCCTAGGGAAAAGATAGAAGAAAAAATATAGGCAATATGAAAAAGAGAAATAGAGAAGAGGGAGTGATATAGAGAGAAACAGGAAAAGATTGAGGTTAGTATCCATCATACTCTCTCCACTCCCCTGTGATTCAGGTGCTCTCACTAAGCACCTGATGCAGGTCCAACCTTTTAGTATGCCTTTCGAGATATAGGATTTTGTAGTACCATTTCCATTTCGGTACAGTTTTTGATCCCTGCTCCCACCCTTTCTCTGCCCTCCCAACCCACCACCCCTATTGTCCAGTCCTTGAGATGTTTATTAGGTGTGTCAGCATCTTGGGAAAATACTAATTAGGAGCTACAGATGAGAGATACCATGTGTACTTATCTTTCTATTATTGGGTGAGTTCGCTGAGAATGATCTGTTCCAAGTTTGACCATTTTCTTCAAATTGCTTTGTGTTATTTTTCCTTACTGCTGTTAGTTATCCATTCATCTAATGATGGACATGTGGGTTGATTCCAGATCTTAGCTATTATGAATTGAGCAGCTATAAACATGGTTAAGTAAATATCTCTGAACTGAGGCTTGGAGCTTTTATGGTAAATGCCCAGTAAAGGGATAACTGGGTCTGTTGGCACCTCTATAGTCATCCTTTTTAGGAGTCTCAATATTGCATTCCATAGTGGTTGTACCAGCTTACATTCCCACCAACAGTGAATGAGGGTTCCTATTTCTGCACACCCTTGCCAGTATTTGTTGTCATTAGATTTTTAAATGTTTGCTATCCTTAATGGGGTAAGGTGGAATCTCACACATGTTTTAATTTGTATTTCCCTGATGTTTAGGGATGTTGAACAATTTCTTAAGTATGTGTTTGCCATTTATATTTCTTCCTCTGAGAACTCCCTGAGCAGTTCTCTGCCCAATTTTGTGAGTGGGTTGTTTGATGTTTTTTTATTGTTGGGGTTTTTGAGTACTTTGTAGATTTTAGAAATTAGGACTCTGTGTGATGTGTATCTGGCAAAATTTTTCTCCCATTGTGTGGGTAATCTGTTGGTTCTGCTTATGGTATGTTTGCAGTGAAAAAGTTGTTCATCTTCATGAGATCCCAATGGTTCGGTGATTGTTTAATTTCCTGAGCTACTGAGTTTTGTTCAGGAAGTCTTTTCCCACTCCTATATCATGGAAAGTTCCTCCTACTTTTTCTTCCAGTAGTAGCAGTATTTCCAGTCTTATATTGTGGTCTTTGATCTATTTGGACTTGATTTTTGTGCATAGCTAAATGTGTGGATCAAGTTTAATTTTCCTGCATATGATTATCCAGTTTGTCAAACACCATTTGTTAAAGATGCTGTCTTTTTTTCCAGTCTAAGTTGTTGAGGCCTTTGTTAAATATCAAGTCGCTGTAATTACTTGACCCAAAGTCTGGATCCTCAACTCTGTTCCATTGGTCTATCATCCTGTTTTTTATGCCAGTACCATGTTGTTTATATTGCTATGGTTTTGTAATATAGCTTAAGATCAGGTAAGGTGATGCCTCCAGAGGTATTTCTTTTTCTGAGTATATACTTGGATATACAAGGCCTTCTACCATTCCATATGAATTTTGGGATCATTTTTTCTATCTCTGTGAGGAAAGATGTTGGGATTTTTGTTGGTATTACATTAAATCTGTATATTGCTTTTGGTAAGATTGCCATTTTCACAATGTTAATTCTGCCTATCCAGGAGCATGGGAGGTCTTTCCATTTGCACAGATCCTCCTCAATTTCTTTCTTGAGTGTTTTTATGTTTTCATTGTAAAGGTCTTTTACCTCCTTGGTTAATGTTATCCCAAGGTATATATTTTTTTGATGCTATTGAAAAATGGGACAATGTTGCTTATTTCTTTTTCTGTATCTTTGTCTTTTACATATAGAAAGGCTACTTGTGGTAATTTGAATTGATACTCCCCAATATATTCAGTGTTTTATTAGTTCATAGTTTACATCTGTATCCACCTGGCTGGAGGCAATGTCATTGGGCAGATCTTAAGGTATGGTGGTGGGTTTAAGATTTCAATCTAAAGATATGCAAAGTGTGCCTAGCTGGAGTTCCTGACGTGTGCTATGCTTTTTGGCTTTTGGCTTTTGTTCTCTGTGTTTGGTCCTGTGAAGACAGGCCAGCTTCTTCTGCCATTATGGAACTTCCCCTGTATATGTAAGCTTCAATAAATATCCTTCCTCCATATCTGTGCCTGGTCTGGAAGTTCATCTCAGCGAACCTGAAGCTGTCTGCTACACTACTGACTTTTGTGCATTGACTTTCTATCCTGCTACTTTATTGAAGGATTTAATCACTTTTAAGAGTTTTGAGATGGAGGTTACCGGGTCACTTATGTATAGAATCATGTCATTTGCAAATTGGGCTAACTTAACTTCTTCCTTTGCAATTTGTATCCCTTTTATTTCTTTCTCCTGTCTTATTGCTTGAGTACTAGTACATAGTACCAGTACTCTAGCACTATGTTGAAGAGCAGAGCTGAGAATGGACACCCCTGTTTAAAAGTGTTATAAACTGGGCTGGAGAGATGGCTTAGCAGTTAAATGCTTGCCTATGAAGCCTAAGGACCCCGGTTCGAGGCTTGCTTCTCCAGGACCCATGTAATCCAGATGCACAAGGGAGTGCATGCATCTGGAGTTCATTTGCAGTGGCTAGAGGCCCTGGTGCACCCATTCTCTCTCTCTCTCCCTGCCTATTTCTGTATCTCCCTCTCTGTCTTAAATAAATAAATAAATAAATAAATAAATAAATAAATAAATAAAAGTGTTATAAACTATAGGTGAGGGTTAGTGAAAGCAGAAAGACAAGAGAGGGGGCTTTTGTACATATTTGTGATAAGTATGTCATGGGTCAAGTTGGTGGTGTCAAGCAGATAGCTCTATTTTATCATCATCTGAAAACTTACTCTTGTGATTTTTATTCTACTTTATTATAATTTTCTTCCTGCTTTAGAGTTTCTTTTATTAAAGTAGAGATTACATGAAGGTATATCTGCTATATTAGTGTTTCTAAGATTTGTCCAGGTAAGTACATATGATATATATATATATATATATATATATATATATATATATATATATATATATATGAACTCTGATGTCCAATACATTTCACTAATCTATGAATGAAGCCTGTTAATTAAAAATGCATGCAGACAGTACAGACAGTATGTGAATTTGCTTTTGTGATGGTTTGAATATAAAATAACCCACATAGGCTCATGTGCTTGCACAATTCATCCCTAGCTCAGGGTTTGTTCTGAAAGATTGTGGAATCTTTAGAAAGTTGTAGCAGACAGCTTCAGGTTTGCTGAGATGAACTTTCAGACCAGGCACAGTTATGGAGGAAGGGATATTATTTATTGAAACTTACAGATCCTGGGGAAGTTCCATAAAGGCAGGAGAAGCGGCCTACTCCCACAGGACCAGGCAAGAGAGAAAAAAACCAACCAGCCACACAGCACACAGAGCAAAGCTACAGCCAAAAGCCACAGCACACTTCTGGAACTCCCGCTAGGCACACTTTGTATATCTTTACAATGGAATCTCAAACCCACCATCACACCTTAATGCCCAGTGACATTGCCTCTAGCAAGGTGATTGCAGATGCAAACTATAAACTAATAAAACACTGAATATATTGGGAGCCATATATTCAAACTACCACAGAGATTGAGCCTTTCTGAGGGCAGTGTGTCACTGGGGGAGGACAATAATGTTTTATAGCTGGTTCATAGACTGTTCTCATGGGCTGCTTTATTTTCCTACTTCTTGTCTGTCAGTGTGATGGTGTAACACTAGGTGCTTCCCACTCCAGACTACTATGTCTGTCTTCCCATGCTTTCCCAAAATGATGCACTCTACTCTTTGAAACTGTAAACCCAATTAAACTCATTCACTTTTATAAGGTTCTTCAGATCAGACATCTTTTTAAAAGATTTTATTTTTATTTATTTATTTATTTGAGACAGAGTGAGGGAAAAAGAGAGAGGAGAGTGAGAATTGGAGATCCAGGGTCTCTAGCCACTGACAAGAACTCCAGATGTGTGTGCCCCCTTGTGCATCTGGCTATTGTGGGACCTGGAGAATTGAACTGGGATCCTTAGGCTTTGCACACATGTGCCTTAACCCCTAAGCCATCTCTCCAGCCCTGATTAGACAAATTTTTATAATTTAGATTTTATTTATATTTTTTGATTTTACATTCATAGTGTTGACTCCATTATCCTACTCCGTGTCCTCCCTCTTCCAAAGGGACCCTAATCAATGGGTAATGTGGGTCATGCATTATGGGGGTAGTCAAGAGTTCTGGGGGATAGGCCAAGTCTCTGTGCATAATGCCCCAACTTGTGGCTCTAACATTCTTTCTTCCCCCTCTTCCGCAAATTTCCCTGAGCCACATTGGGGTTATTTTAGTTCTACTTTAGTGATGAGGTTTTGGGAGCCTCTGTGTCTCTGGATATCTGGCTTAGTAGGAGTTGGATGTGCTCTGTGTTTATCTTCTTCAGTCTTTTTCTGGTGCCAACTGATCAGACATTTTTATCCCAGCAATAAGAATATAGCTGATATATAAAAATGGTAAAGATAAATGGGATGATTGCTACAATAAACCTGACTTTGTAGTTCTTAGTCTTTTGTAACTAGTTTGCAGGATTGTGGAAGTCTTTTCATTTTTGATTATAGAAGCTTCACCATGCTGTCAGCAGAGCTTAATAGGTCAATATGGTCTGCATTTGGAAGAAAAGATGACTAAAAGAAACACAGATTTTAAAAACTCAGCATATCAAGTTAAAGAGGTGCAGAATGACTATTTTGCTAATTGGGCTAAAGGCAGTTCATGTGATATTCTGGTAAAGAAAGTATGGTGAGAGACTGAAATTAAGTATAATGCACTAAAGTGTTTAGAAGAGAAAATTTTAAAGCAGAATAGTATTGGGACTGTGGAATGGCTTTTCTTCACTGCTATTATTCTGATCTATAGTGAAAGAGAGGAAAATGCAGAGAAAAGAGTTATGATAATTGAAGTTTGACATGGAAAAAAGGTGAGCAACTTTCAAAATCCAAAGAGACTGCAGCTATTTTGGCTGTAATTGTTAATGAGATTAGTACCATTCATGATGAGACAACTGCTCTTCACTGGGACAATTAAAGAGTTGCCCTGGGTGCAAAACCTAAACTATTAAAGGTTCAAAACAGTAATAATGTGATTTTATTGAACAAAAATGCTTTAATGGAAAATGAATGAGTTCCCTCTTCCTCAAAGTTTGCATACAGTGGCTGCTTCACCTGTACTTCAAGACCAGGGTTCATGTTCAATTGACAGTAGAACTTAACAGTGTAATACATATGCTACTGGCTTTGAAAGCATGAAAAGCTGGGCATGGTGGCACACACCTTTAATCCCAGTACTCAAGAGGCAGATGTAGGAGGATCACCATGCATTGGAGGCCACCCTGAGACTCCATAGTGAATTCCAGGTCAACCTGAGCTAGAATGAGACCCTACCTTTAAAAACCAAAAACAGCATGAACAATACATGTGTAGGGAATTGTGGAGTGTAGAGACCTGCTGAGCCTAAACAACATTACGCAAGATTAGAGTCCCTGCAATGGGGCCATGAGAAGTCAATACACACAACTATGAAATTATGCCCTAAATTGCAGTGGAAACATTGATTTGTTGGAAAATCTTGGATCATGAGACATAGCCATGGAAAACTGTGGGCTCAGGGTGGATCTGACCCACAAGAGAGTCTATAGATATCACAGCTGGTGGGATAGAACTACCCAAATCATTTGGGGTCCAGAGAATTTCATCAGGAGTCACAAACACCAGACATAGAGGTATGGGATTTGGTAATTGTCCTGCTTGTTTTCTGTTTCACATTGTTCTGATTCTTCCTTGCTATATCCCTGTTTTGGACTGGAAATATGCACTCTGTGCCATTATATGTTGAAAGTATATAAGTTGTGTTTTAACTTTACAGGGCTCATAGTTAAAAGACTGCCTTGTGGCTTGAATGAGGCTTTGCATTTTGAAGAATGTTGTGCCTGAAAAACCCTAAGAATGCATTTTGTGTCATGAGAAGACCATGATACCTATGAGGGTCTAGGACAAAATGTGGTTGTTTGAATGTAAAATGACCTCATATATTCATGTGTTTGAATATGCAGTCTTCCAAGTGCTACATCTATTATGGAAGGTTATGGCTTTTTTTTGGAGGTTGAGCCTTGCTTGAGGAAATATGTCATCATGAGTTGGGCTTTGAAGTGTTTTGTATAAATGCAATATGTTCTCTGTCTTTACTTCCAGTCTGTCATTGTTGTGATGTGATGCTGGCTTCCTGCTTCTTCCTACCATGTTTTTACCACAATGATAGACGCAACCTTCTGGAACTGAATTAAGAAACTGAACTGTATACTGAATTAATTAACAGAGGTACCTTCCTTAAGCTGATTCTGCTATGACATTTATTCCTATCAACAATAACAATTTGAATGATACAGATTCTGGAAAAAAAAGAATAATATCTTTGAGCTGTTAATACTTCTCATCTTTGACCATCCAAAGCTAGTTACTGAGTAAAAAGAGAAATATTTTTTTCTTTCAAGCTGTACATAATTCTGCCTGTATCCCAGAATTTTAAGTCATGAATCCTTCTTGTGCTTGGCTTATAGCCTTCATGATAACAGCTTTGTAGCATTTTCCTAAATTTGTTAGTCCACTAAGTTAAGTTAGATCATCTTTGCAGATGAAAGTTGTAGGTGTATTTGATATGTCCTTATTCAGAAACAAAAGTCCTCCATAATAGGAGATATTAGTTATTTTTTGGTTTCTTTCTGATCAAAACCAGTATTTCTCAAGGGTTTACATAAGAATGTTTGTTCCATAGCTGATAACATTCTCAAAGTTTTATGACCCTTATAAGGACCATTGTTGATCAACATAATTCTATATAGTGTACCACAAATTAGTCCACCAGCTATGTGAGAATTATACGATTTAAACAGTTCCATGAAATATATAATTGTGATTTCTCTATTATCATGTTAAAGAAATGTCTTTCCTGGAGAGATGGACCAGTGAATAAAATACTTACATCTCAAGTCAGAGTTCCCAAGCTTGTATTTCCAGCATCTACATAAGAGTCAGCGTCTGTGGTGGGTTTCTGTAATCCTAGCACATAGTCAGTGAAATGGGAAGCTGAAATGGGAGAACTTTCCAGATTCAGAAGATCTTGGACCAAATATATTGCCAAGCATAGCAAAAACCAACTCAATGAGAATGAGAGATTCTGTCTCAAAAATAATGTGGAAGGCAAGGATGAACACCCAAAATTTGTCCTCTGACCTCCACACATATGCCAATAATCGCACATGTGAATACATATTCACACATACACACACACACACACACACACAAGTACACATACGCACATACATACATTATATACACACACCAAATAAAGAAATTCATTGTTTAAAGAGAGGTAGATAGATTGCTCAGCAGTTAAAGGCACTTACTTGTGAGTTGGCTGTCCTGAGTTCCAATGTGTAGTATCCACGTAATGATTGATACAAAGTGTCACATGTGTTTATAATCCCAACATGTTTACAGCAATGAAAAGTGGAACCAGGATAATTGAAAAGCTTGTGGGCCAGCTAGGCTAGCATAAACAAAGTGGCAAAAAAGGCAACAAGGAAGACCTTGTCTTTAGAAATAAGGAGAGGAAAAACATCCTAAGGTTGACCTTAGATCATTACATGTGTGTCTACACACATATTATGCATATCCACACATATATATACACACAATGAAAGAAGTAAAGAAAGAAATGTATTTCCTTTAAATTTGCCACAGCTAATGCCATGCATATTTACATTGTAAGGAAAAAAAGAAGATATAGTATGTCACACTTTAAAATTTACTTTTGAAAAGATCATTGGATTATTAAATAAGAAGAAGCTAACAGATTCTTGTTGAAAATTGGTATACACCTAATTGCATTCCTAATAAAGCAGATATTTAATAATTACTGTCCTAAAATAATTACTTGAATGTTTTGCCTAAAAATATTTACAAACCTTGATATACTTATTATATGAAGAAAGTTCCCATTAAATTTTAAATAGAAGCATATTTTAAACATATGAAGGCTTTATCAAACTTCAAATAGGTAATATCAAATATTATATCTAATGCCATGACTTGGTACCTTTGGTGTGTAATTGTTCATATACTTTTGGTTTAGATATGTCTTCCTTTTACACTTATAAAATTCTTGCCTGTAGTCTCTTTATATTTTCCCCGTTGGACCAATTTATATGTTCACACTTGTTGCAAACCAGTATCAGAAAATATAATCTACTTCTTTCCATCAAAAAGTTATTGCAATGGTTTTGTTCGCTTCATTCATTTGGGAATATTCTACAGCATAGTATTAAAAGAAAAAATAATATAAAGGATTTTTGGTACTGTTATTTTTTTCTCAGAGAGCTTTGTTAAAGAACATGAAAAATAAGGCAAGTTTGAGGAATTTCCACTCAATAAAGCCCAGAACACCAGAGCTGAGAAAAGTAAGAAAATGCATAATATCTGAGGGGTGTACATGTTGAGTCAGAAAATATACTAGAAAGGCACACAAAATCCAAATATGCTTACCTTTCCTTTAATGCCATGTGTGGAGCACTGCCCAATTATGAAGCAAATTGGCTATAGATACTACCAAAGCAAGTGTTATACTTCAGACTTATTCTATAAAGTTAGTTATAGTTCAGCATGTCAAAATCACATCTTAATTCTGCAAGTAATTTTCTCTGTTAATTTCTTTCTATGTACATTGCAACACAATAAAACAAACTTCAGTGCTCTGTGCAACATGAAGGAAGATTTGCTATTGTTTCTTAAGATGCATGAATATATGTCTCCCTTGTTGCTTTTTTGCCACTGCATTTATGTTAGCCTAGATGGCTCTCTCTCTCTCTCTCTCTCTCTCTCTCTCTCTATATATATATATATATATATATATATATATATATATATATATATATATATATAATATGGTTCACAATCTGAGAAGTTAGTGACACATTTTTAATTATAAAATATATTATTATATTTGTCATGTAAATAACAGTGAATTTGAATAATAAAAATTTCCCAATGAAAATTCAAAGAATATCAGTACCCAGACTGGCACAAAGTAGTTCAGAAATAAATGTTCAATGAATGTATGACTGAATGAATAAATGCAGTTTGGGGAAATCAACCTGAGATTCCATTTCTACACTGTTAAAAATATCTGTTTTCTGGGTGTGTTGGAGCATGCCTTTAATCCTAGCACTTTAGAGGCAGAGGTAGGAGGATTGCTATAAGTTTGCACCCAACCTGGAATTGCAGAGTGAGTTCCAGGACAGCCTTGGTGTGGTAGTTTGAATAAATGACCCCCAATATTTTCAGGAATTTGTTAAAACTGCTTGGATTTCCATTCTCCTGGCTTGAGGAGGTGTCATTGGACAGATTTTAGGTTCCAGCCCTAAGGTGTAGTGGTTGATTTGAAATTCCAGACTAAAGATATACAAAGTGGTAAATTCTTCATGGAATTGCTAAGTGTCCTAGGATGTAGCTTTTGGATTTTTTTGGCTTGTGTCTTTTTCTGTCTCTGCTTGGACCTGTGAAAGCAGGTCAGCTTTTTCTGTCTTTATGGAACTTCTCTGGGTCTGTAAGTTTAAATAAATCCCATCCTCCATGACTGTGCCTGGCTTGGAAGTTCATCTCAGCCACCTTAAGCTGTCTGCTACAGAGATTAGTAGAGAAGTGGGGTGAGATGAATCTAACAATGTGGATTTTGATCTTTTGGAACTCTTGTTTTGGAGGAACGGGAATGGACTTGGTACTTGCAACTGAAGATGCCTTCCGGAGTGGTATGGCAAGTATTATGGACTAAACTGATGAGAGTTTGAGAATGCGAAGTGCAGAGAGAATTGAACTTTGCAGCTTGGCTTATGAACTTTCTACAGGGAAGGAAAGAATGCAGAAGACTTTGTTGGAACTGAGCTACTGACATAAGGGATGGCTACGTTCCGCTATCCAGGCCCAGAGTGTTTGATCAAACTTAAATTTGTAATGGACTGATGTGCTTGGCTAAAGATATCGGACTGAGATTTTAAGATTTTAAGTTGGAAAATCTCAAGCAAGTTAAAATTACAGGCACTGAGACTGGTTTTAGGTTACTGAAGCTGCTATTGTCACACACATTAGTAATCTTAAGGAAGATGGCCCATCTGCTTTACATTAAAACAATGGAGAAGATGCCCTAGGAAATACTATAATAGAACTGCAAACTGTTTTGGAAAGAGTTGGCTGGAGATAGAACCTGCTCTTCCAGGTTATTATTTATTTTGTTCCTGAATTAAGAATATGATTATGTACTCCACACCTAGCATTGGTTTTGGGAACATGAAAAATGTATGGAGTGGGTCAAGAAGTGCACATATAGTTCCAGGAGCCACTGCTTAGATGCAGGATAAGGCAGGGCATGATGAACCTGATAGGCTGGGCAAGCCATTAGAAGATGAACCATGGTTTGCAGTGGAGACCCAAGGATATTTACATATACCAAGTCTGTGCAAGGGCTACCATGGGGGCTGTTGGCTAAGGATGGAAGTTTTTCCTGGCTACTCAGCCCAGCTGGTAGGATGGAATTGGAAAATCTGGAGACTGTCAGTCACTGGTTATATCAGAGTTGAACTGCAAAAGTTTATGTTTGCTTGATGGTCATTGAGTTTGCATTGTTCTAGTCTTTCCTTGGTATGCCTGATATCAGTTGAAGATGTATATTCTGTGCTATTATACATTAAAAGTATTGCTTGATTTTTTTTAAATTTTATTTATTTATTTGGAAGCAGAGAGAGAGAGAGAGAGAGAGAGATAGAAGAGAGGCAGACAGAGAGAGAATGGGCATGCCAGGGCCTCTAGCCACCGCAAACAAACTCCATATGCATGTGCCCCTTGTACATCTGGCTTTCGTGGGTCCTGGAGAATCGAACCGGGATCCTTTGGCTTCATAGGCAAACGCCTTAACCACTAAGCAATTTCTCCAGCCCAAGTATTGCTTGATTTTATAGGACTTCCAGCTAAGAGACAATCTTAAATCTCAGAGAAGACGTGGAACTTTGGGACTTTCCAAAGTGGGTAAAGACTATGGAAACCTTTGCATTTGGACTGAATACAATTTACAATGTGAAATGTTTATGAATCAATTAGGGCCCAGGAGCAGAATGTGGTAGTTTGTATAAATGTCCCCCAATAGATGAGTTTATTAAAACTTCTTGGATTTCCAGCCTCCTGGTTCAAGGAGGTGTCAGCAAGTGGATCTTAGGGTCCAGCCCTAAGGTATGGTGATGCATTTGAAATTCTAGTATAAAGATATGCAAAATGTTGAGCTCCACTTGGGAATCCTAAGAGTGCTAGGGTGTGGCTTGTGGGGTTTAGTTGGCTTGTGGCTTTTTCTCTCTCTGTTTGGACCTGTGACTGCAGGCAAGCTTCTTCTGCCATTATGGAACTTCCCCTGAATATGTAAGCTTCAATAAATCCCTTCTTCCATAACTGTGCCTGGTTTGGAACTTCATCTCAGTGACCTGAAACTGTCTGCCACACTTGGCAAGAGTGAGATCCAACCTCAAGAATAAAAGCTATTATGGACATTTTTAATAAAATGTTGGAAAATTAATAGTATTCAGGATAATCCAGTTATTGTTAATGCAGATATTTATTTAACTCAGCATTTTCATCATTACCATGCTCTACATTCAAAATATTGAAGTCAAAATTCTGTATCTTCCACTTTTTGAGTACATAGTCTTAAACCACCATGAAACTGGTTTTCTCACATGTTAAGGAGATATAATAATAGCACCACTGTGTAGGAGTTTTGTCTAGACTATATTTTCTATATATGAAAAGTATATAACAAGGAAAAAACATTTGAATTAATATTATTGTTACCATTAGGCATTTATCCATTTTGTATTAAGGGAGGACTACTGGAATGTACAGAGGTATGAATTCATTGGTGCTTATTGACTACATACTATATACTAATAAATGAAGGTGGAAAGTTCAATAAGTCCAGTATCTGTCCTTCTATAACATGTAAACTATTTATAGATCAAAATGATAAAACATTGACAAAGTTATTTTTGAAAAATAGCAAACAATAAAAAAAGCAGTAATAGACAAACATTACATGAGTGGGAAGAAAGTCCCATAGTAATACACAATAAAACCCCTTTAGGTATATTTAGCCAAAGGTTTGAAGAAAGAATGTGTATAATTGGACACTTGTGTATATGTAGGGTGAGAGTTAGAAGGAATCTAAAAGGTTACCTAGTACAAACCCTCATTTCACACAGGAAGAAAAAAAAATAATAAAGCAGCAGTACCTTGCTGAAGGGCCCACAATAATAGTGTATCTTTCAGACACACTAGAACAGGAACACTTCTCTCAATGATTTAATAAGTGCTATACTTATATTTTGGCAATAATCATACATTTGATAAAACATTGAGTTGCATCCATACAGTTTCCCCAAGATTGACTCATATGCCAGTGGATTCACTGGTTTAGGATTTATGGGTTGTGTTACACACACAATACTACTAGGCATGTCATTATTTGAGCTCTGAAGTGACCCTATGCCTACAAAAGTACTCTAGACCTGTGAGGAAAGTGATAGTGCTAATGATTTCTTGATTGCCTCTGGGGTCAATCTCCCATTATTTTGGATATCCCATAATGTTTTCTGCTTAGATGACACATTATTCTCATTACATGAAAATTTTGCCACACCTTTGGAGTTTTTATATGCTTTGCAATATAAATAGGCTGAGAGTTTTTCCAAATATACAACTTTGCCACTTTATATTAAGAAAGGTCTTTCTTCTGTTACCCAAAATAATTTGTTTTTATGTGCACCTTAGACCTCATTAGAATGACCTATAACCACCGTTTACTTCTACTTAAATATTCAATAAAAAGTTGGAGAGCTTGTTTATAGCTCTTATCCTCTCCTTCTGAACCCTCAGCAAATTAACTCTTTATGTCTGGTCATACTAATGTAGACTTTCTCAAATTTCACCTTAAAACTCGAATATCCAATACTCATTACAAAATTCAAAAGTAACATTCATAATTTTAGGTACTTGTAATAACCACCACCCCTCCTTCTTGTACATGTTTTTGTCCTAATCAGGATGGGTAGCTATAACAAAATATGTTGCATCAAGTTTCTTATAAAAAAACAGAAATTTATTTCTCACAGATCTGGAGGCTGTAAAACCCAATAACAAGGTAGCACCAGTATCATTCTATGGTCAGGTCCTGCATCCTTCTTGTTGTTTATTTATTTATTTTGTTCGAGGTAGGGTCTCACTCTAGCTAAGGCCGACCTGGAATTTACTCTGTAGTCTCAGGGTGGCCTTTAACTCATGGTGATCCTCCTACCTCTGCCTCCCGAGTGCCAGGATTAAAGGCGTGCACAACCACATCCGGCCCTGCATCATTCTTGATAGCCAGTTTTTCATAGGATAATGGCAATGACCTAGCTTTATTGGGTGTCTTTCTGTGCCCTTTGATAGCTCAGTTGGTAGAATGGAGGACTGAGGTGTCTTTCTCTTAGGGCCCAGGACCTAATTATGAGGATTTTGTCCTCATGACCTAATCATGTTGCAAAGATCCAAGAACTTTCTACCATCTTCTTATGTTTATAATTTCAACATTCAAAATTTGCATGGAAATAAACATTCATATCATACCAGACAGCTTGAAGACACTCTTGAGAACAGTTCAAGCCATCAATTAAATATTAAGGGACAAATAAGGCACATAGATATTTGAGAGGTATGGAAAACATTTGGCAAAATGAGAATGGGTTAAAATAATGGATATAAGAACTATATTTAAGTTTAATAGTTACTTAGCTTCTTACTGTAATGTTATTGTGAATTTAAAATATGAATTATTATTATTCCCTCCATAGAACTGGGCATTTAGAGAGGAAGGGAGCCTTTCCAGCTTGTAAGATTTTTGTAAGTATAATAACTTCTCTGATCTTGTAAAACAGCTCTATGAGCACACTCAGGCCAAGCAGTTAAGTCTTCCAGTCTGGAGAATGAATGCAGTTCATGTGATTATCCCAACAAGATTTATTCTCAAATCAAAGTATATACAAAGCAGCTAAATCAAAGATTTCTTGGAATATATGACTGAATTCTCAAGTGGATATTCAAAAACTAGTGAGTCAAAGTAAAACTCCCAAGTAGCAGCTAGCTAACATTTGGCTTATAGCTTAACTTGTTGGATGTGGCAGAAATGCATGTTATTTAGTTTAATTGTTTAAATGCACAATATCTTCGTAGACTTGTATGTTTGAATACACTTAATCCCCAGTTGATGGTACTGTTTGGGAAAGTTGTGGAACCTTTAAGAGTTGGAGCCTTACTCAAAGAAGTGTGTCACTGAGTGTGGACCTTGAGGTATAGCTAAGCTCTGCTTGGTTGCTCACTGTCTGCACTTCTTTCCTGCTGAGGGGACAATGTGATGCCTGCTTCCTGCTCTTACCATACTTTCCCCATTATGATAGCCTCTACACTCTGGAGTTGCAAGCCAAATTAACCACTTTTTCTTCTATAAGTTGCTTCTGGTTGGGGATTTTGTCCTAGCAATGACAAAGTAAAGGATGTAGATTTTTGTAGTAGTTTGAATGTATTGTATTGAATCCCAATAGATTCAAGAGTTTATTAAAGCTTATAACTAGGTGTCACTGTGAGCAGATCCTAGGGTCCAGCCCTAAATATGTTTTGGTGCTGTGGCTGTTTGATTCAGGTGTTCCACATAAAAGTATGTGTTCTGAATACTAGCTCCCCAGCTGGTGGCAATTTGGGAATTGGACCCTCCTGGTGGTGATGTATTGCTGGGGTTGGGCTTACGGGTGTTACAGCCAGATTCCCCATGCCATTGTTTGTCACACTCTCCTGCTGCTTTGTTTACCCGAAATATCAGGAGGTGATGTCCACACTCTGTTCATACCATTGTTTTCCTCTGCCATCATTGAGCTTCCCCTATAGTCTGTAATCCAAAATAAACCCTTTCCTTCCACAAGCTGCTCTTGGTGGGATGTTGGTGCAGCAACCTGAAACTAACTGCCACAGGGGAAGATCTGGAATTCTAGTCTAAAGATATGCAAGGTGTTTGAGCTCTGTCTGTGTTTCTTGGAGTGTGTTTGTTAGCTTATGGTGCTTGTGGTGATATTTCTCTCTGGGTGGACCTGTGAAGGGTGACAGCTTTTTCTGCTATTATGAAACTTCCCCTAGATCCATAAGCATCAATAAATACCATCTTCCTATAAATTATGCCAGGTTTAGAGGTTAATCCCAGCAACATGAAACTGACTATGATTACAGTATACTAAATTTTATATTTCTGATTCCATTTGCTTAGTACCACTACTCACCAGAGGAACACACATTACTCCTTTGATCCTCACTGAAAGAGAAGAAAGATTGCTTTATTGATATGTTTTTGTACATGACTTATATTAACCAACAAAATGGAAATTAAAGACTATACATATTATTTTAAAGAACCATTACATATTCTTGTTCTTGTGTGCCTTCAACTATAAAAATTTCACATCATAGATAGGGGTGTCTCCTTCAGCTTGTATTCATAAGTGAAGATATATAAGGAAGAATTTCAGCAATTCAGTAACTAACAGGAAAGATATTCAGTAGATAAATTTATGTGTGTGGACAGAGAGAAAGAGAGAGAGAGAGGTGGGAAAAGAGAGAGAGAAACTTAGAGAGGCTCTTATATTATATGTCAATGAATGAAGACATAAAAAATAAAATAGCAAATAAAGGAAAAGGAAGAATGTAATTTATATGGTTTAAGCAAAGGTAGATTTAATGGAATAAAAATAGCAGTAAAAATTGTAGTCCCATGTCAACATTGGCAGCACATATACTAAAAAATTGTATAAGCCATCTCTCCAGTTATAGGTACCTGCCTAATAAAATTTCTAGACACATAAAATTGTAGTTTGTATAGGTGAACCCACTACTGTCCCTAAGCTAAATGGAAGCATCATCACAATGCCTTCTGCATATCTATGTTTACATCCATACTTTTCATTCTTTTCTTAGCCTCAATCACAGATATTTCTTCTGGCAGTATGTGAGGTTAGTGCAGAGGTTGATAGTTGTCACAGTTATTGCTTAGAATAATTGACTATTTTGTGGTCAGCCATAAATGTATCACTTAAACTGCCCCATCTACTGCTCATGTAGCATCATGCAGGAGTGGTGTAAAAGGAATATAAGAGCCAGATAATGGGGAGGAGTGCTATTTAATGCTGTCTTCTGTATATGATGTGGCCATTCCAATTTTCAATCTCAGTAGATATGGTTTCCTGTACACAATTTAGCTTGTCAATGATATATCGTTGATGGGGGAGAGATTCATAAAAGTCCACTCTTCCCAGAGTAACTACTGGCAGTTACTAGTAGGTAAGGGAGGTGTTCGCATGTTCTTTAGAGGTTTAGCCATAGATAAGTTGCTAACTCTACAGTAAAAAACCTCCCAAACATGCTGATGCAAGCAACACTAATTTCATACACTGGGCACCAGCAACAACAAAAATGAAAATGGGAAGGGTATTAGTTGAGACAAATGTGTTCATTGGGAATGAGAAGAGGACAAGAGAGGGTAAAGGCAATGTATATATATATATATATATGTGTGTGTGTGTGTGTGTGTGTGTGTGTGTGCGCACGCATGTATATATGTATGTATGTATATGTGTAAAGATGTGAATTTGTCAAAAATAAGAACAAATTTTTAAAAATAGTACTATAAGTGTAACTCAGTTTTATAGAACACACGTGACATGTGTAAAGTTGTAAAGTCAATCATTGCCACAAATAATTAAATAAATATTAAATAAATAAAGCATCATCTATCCCATTGAGAAACATATGTGGTCCCTATAAATGTGCTGAATGAGGAAGGCTAAAAATTAAAAGAAATGTGCAATGTGAAGAAGGCTTGGCTTATAAAATTTCAGCGAGGAAGAATAGAACTTTGTTGGAACTGGAATACTGGTGTATAGCAGACAGTTTCAGGTTGGCTGAGATGAACTTACAGACCAGGCACAGTTATGGAGGAAGGGATATTTATTGAATCTTACAGATCCAGGGGAAGTTCCATAATGTCAGGAGAAGGTGGCCTGCCTTCACAAGACCAAACACAGAAAGAAAAGCCACAAGCCAAAAGCCACACAGAACAGCACACCTCAGGAACTCCAGCTAGGAACACTTTGCATATCTTTAGATTGAAATCCTAAACCCATCACCACACTTTAAGATCCACCCAGAGACACAGCCTCCAGCCAGGTGGCTGCAGATGCAAACTATAAACTAATAAAACACTGAATATATTGGGGGCCATCAATTCAAACTATCACATGCTGGAAAGGATAGTTGAGTTGTGTCCATATCCAAAGAATTTTTAAAAAGTTGAATTTAAGAATAAAAGACTGATGTGTTTGGTTCAAAGTATAGAAAAGAAAGATAAAAGAGGTACCATTTGTAACAGAATTAAAATCAGAAAATTTGAGGACTCAGGGACTGGTTTTATTTTATTTATTTATTTATTTATTTATTTATTTATTTATTTTTATTTTATTTTTTTTTTGAGGTAGGGTCTCACTCTGGCCTAGGCTGACCTGGAATTAACTATGTAGTCTCAGGGTGGCCTCGAACTCACGGTGATCCTCCTACCTCTGCCTCCCAAGTGCTGGGATTAAAGGTGTGTGCCACCATGCCCGGCCAGAGACTGGTTTTATACTTAAACTGTAATTGTTGAGATTACCATCATTACAGATTAAAGATGGGCCAACTGTTTTGTATTGTGATATAGATGCACTGAGCATGAAAACCAACACATGGAAGGCTCAAGCTAGTAAGAATGCAAATTCTTCAGAAAGGATAGTTTTTTTTTTTCGAGGTAGGGTCTCACTTTAGCTCAGGCTGACCTGGAATTCACTAGGTAGTCTCAGGGTGGCCTCAAACTCACAGCGATCCTCCTACCTCTGTCTCCCGAGTGCTGGGATTAAAGGTGTGCGCCATCACGCCCAGCTCAAGAAAGGATAGTTTTAAATAAAAAGATTGGTGAGGAAGTATCCTGCTCTTCAAGGTCAAGCATCAATTTCTCATAGATTTATAAAATTGGTTATGCTGCCAACCTGGTACTGGTTTTGGAAGCATGAGATATGCAGGTGATAGGGTCATGAAGTGCACAGGTTCTAGAAGCAACAGAGATGTGGTAATGTATAGAGCTAGGAAAATTAACTATGGGTTACAACAGTGATCCAAGGAATATGGTGATTCTAGGACTTTGGATCAGCTGCTAAGGAAAGCTACAGATTCAGGATGAAGTTTTTCCCAGGCTGTCAGCAGTCATCATGAAGGGCAGAACTGGAACCCCAGACACATTGTCAATGATTATAGATATCAGACATAGAGCTGTAGATGTATGATGTTTGCCCTGATGATTATTGATCTTGCATTGGTCTAGTCTTGGCTTAGTATGTCTTTTTGCAATAGGAATATTTACTCTGTGCCATTATATATTGGAAGTATGTGACTTGTGTTTTGATTTTACAGAGCTCACAGTTAAGAGACTGGTTTGAATCTCAAATGAGACTGAAATTTGAAACAGTGTGAAAATTGGTAAAGACTGGGGGGGGCGACTTTTGAAGTTGGACTGAATGAAATTTGCATTGTGAGATGGTCATGAGTCTATGGGGCTAGGGGCTAGATAAGCACATTTTGTATGCAATGTCCTCTTAGCCTCAGGTCTAAGTGATTAAGTTTCCTACTTAGTTTTTGAGTGTTTGGGGAACCCTGCTATAGAAAGTGTGTTACCAGGGGTGTAACTTGGGGTTGAGTCCAGCACTGTGTCTTAAGTGTCAGCTTGTGCTTACTGGTACTGATGGTTCTCTCACTGCTGTGGATATATGATGAAGTGAGCCAGGTTCTTCTCCTATGATAAAGCTTCTCCTGGAAACTTCAAGCCTGAAATAAACCCTTTCCTCCAATAATCTGCTTCAAGTCAGATAATTTTCCCAGCAATGAGAAGGTAATGACAATACTTATATATTCCCAACAATAAATCAAGTCTATAGACATTAAGTGGTTTACATGTGATATTTAATTTATGCACAAAATGAATAAATTATATCTAAATGTCTTTGCTTAACATATAATTCTTACAGGTTGATTTCATTTGGAGACTTTGTGGTGTGGGTACATGTATATACACATACCCAAATGAATTCTTTATGTCTACATTTGGTCTTTCATACAAATCAAAATGACAAATGACAGTTTCATCAAATAGTATTTCTGAATCAGGTTTACATTTAAAATTAACATTTTCATTCTGTTCATTCTATGTATTTGTCTGTGAATTAGCCCTCCCAAAATAATGATATATTTATAAGAATTATATTTAATTTCCCAAACGTTGTATTATAAGTTAGAATGCATTTACTCAAATAAATTTTAATATATAAATGTTTTCAAGAAAGTTCATAGATTACCCATGGTTTGAAAAAAATAATCATTATTTTCTAAATTATAATGGTTAAAATTAGAAATATGTAATTTATAAAATTTGGCCTTTCTTAATGGACTCCTAATATTAAATTTTTTATATTCATTTACAAGTTTTCAGTATGAGTAAGTAGTTACACCGCAATGACCTCACTTACTTTCAGTATCCTAGGAGGCAAGTTATTAAGTCTTATATATTTGAATAGATAAAGTATTGAAATTAGTTTTTCTACATCTTCCCATAGATTACTATACTACTACATATTTTGAATATAGTTATTTCTAGCCACCCACAATGGTTAACAATTATAGAATTGAAACACAATGATTTTATATTAATTTTGTCTTTTTAACTAACCTTGGTTTCTTGACATTATTGCTTTATTTTTTTCAAAATATAGTCTTCCCTTTTTCATGCATGATTGTATATGAATAGTGAAAAATCTATATTTTGTTCTTAGAGCATGTCATTCTACTTTAATTTTTTCTTCTATTCTTATTAAATGGTATTGAGGAAGATTTTTCTAGTCACTTCTCATTTTTTTCCCTTTGGAAAGTATAAAATATCACTAAAACTTCAAATCACATGGACTTTCTAATCATCTCTTAATGTATGTGAAATGTATTAGTGGAGTTTCTTTGATTATTTAATTTTCATACTTATTGGATGAAAAGAATAGCTCAAAATATATGCATAACTCTTACTGTTTATATTTCCTATATCACCATTGAATTCTTATAAAACTAACCTTATCTTCACATTTACATTGAGTGGCTTTACTGGTTAAAATAATATTCAACTGTATTTTTCCTTTGCATTATTGTGACACAGTACAAAAATGAGATCATTGTCAATATAACTTGATCATATCTTAATGTCTATTATGTTTATTTAAATTTATTTATTTGCATGTGCATGGGGAGGTATGCATCAGGGAATCTTGCCACTGTAAGTGATGCCAAATGCTGTGGCAATTTTTGAATAGAGCTTTACATGGGTGGTTGGGTAATTGAACAAAGGCTGTCAGCCTTAGCAATAAAGTGCCTTTAACTGCTAAGCCATCTCCCAAGCCCATGTATTCATATTTTTATAGTTTATAAGAAATAGTTTTAAGTTAATAATTTATGTATATAGACTGTGGATTTTGTTAAAAATTTTAATAAGCCTTGAGCTTTATTTTATGCTTTTACACTGATTCATGATTCCTTTCTGATGTATTTCATGTTGATCTGATAGTGCAATGCAGCTTGTTGTGATTTATCTGTGTGGTTAATTTATTCTTTGTAAGAGTTTTTCATATTCCTTGTCCCCTCCATTGCTAAATTTCTAATAGAAAATGTATATTCAATTGCTGTAATTTAGAGGTTTCTTGAATTCAATGTTATGTAAAATAAAAATAAATTGGTTAAGGTTTTCTACTTTTATTATGTCTCAAGTTCCTGCTGTTTTATGTCAGAAAAGCACTGAAATTTTTCCTTTATTTTTAACAATAGGACATTAGGATTTAAAGTAAAACTAAGCAAGAAATTTTTAATATATCCAAATACAACCACAAATGGCTAAATAACTAAGTTAATTTTCATTATGCCTTTGGTTTTAATTATTTTGAAATGACATATTGCTCTTAAAACTCATAAAAGTTTTGATTTGTGAAAAATAAGAAGATCCTAGTAAATAGAACTGAAAATCTATTTTGAGTGGAAACCAACTGTTCTAGGAAAAGCAGCAAAGTTCAGTGAAAAATCTCATGGAAGCAGATATTAACTGATCAAAAGGACAATTACATTATTGAGGGAATGCACTCTATTTGCATTTCCAGAGCAAGATAATGCCATACAAAGGGAATGATAGCTAAGTCCATATGCAAAAATCTACAGATGCGATTATATTTTAGATTTCACATAGCATTAAAAGCTTATATTTCACATACTCTTTATAAGTGTGAAAGCAACATTTATAGAGACTTCCCTTGCATGGATTAAATCCTTTTGCATTACAAGGTTTTTATAGCAGTGTCACAACCTTGCCTTGAACATCTGAAGATTGCTGTCTAATATATAACATCCAACTCTATATGAGAATGTGTCTCATAAAACCTAGGGCTCATAAACTTGGACTATGTACCTGAACTGCGTTTAATATGGTCCCTCCACTTGCAGCACTGTTAAATCTGACACACCAAATTTTATTGTTAGGATGACTGCCCACTAAATATAAACCTTAAGTGAAGATAGTTTCACCTTCATGTTGTTCTTTCTTTGCTTCAATTAACTTTAGTACTTACCTTGTTTCAATTAACTATGTAATATCTATTAGTAAAGTCATACTGATAAATGCTGGTAGAGGCCATATTTTTGTATTAAACAACAAAGTACAGATTTAGGAAAAGAGTCATAATTTAGCTAACCCTTCAAAGGCTACATTATAGCTATGAATGGTTAGGTGCCCCTAGTATGTGCCATCTTGTGCATCTGACTTATGTGGGTACTGGAAAATCCAAACTTGGTCCTTAGACTTCACAGGCAAGTGCCTCAACTGCTAATCCATCTCTCTAGCCCTATATAAGCATTCTTGTCTGTGATGAAAACAAACATATTGATGGTTTAAAGAATAATAGTTGGCCATATTATTGTGATTATATTTTACTTTTATTTATCTGCATATGCATTCTAAATTTTAATGCTTGTTATTCTAGTATTGTAGTAGCAGATACACATTTCCATAGACCTTGCTGGCCAAATAGTCTAGCAATGAGAGATAATTTCTCAATAACACCTGTATATCGCCTGAGGAATGACACCTGCGATTGTTCTCTGGCCTCTGGAGGCATGCACACATACACATGCAGCTTATGTTGCAAGAACACACACATATGTACATATATACACTCAGAAAAGTTCATACTAGAACTAAGGATGTAGCTCAGTTAGTAAGAGCTTGCTGAGCATATAGAAAGCCCTGGGTTTGATTGCATAAGTCAAGCTCTGTTGCACATACCTGTAACTCCAGCACTCCAGAGATAGTTGCCAGAGAATCAAAAGTTTAAAGTTATTCTTGATAGCTTTTGAGTTGGAGTCCAGACTGAGAAGCATATAATTTTATCTTTTAAATTAGTTCCTTTTTGAAGGTGAATAGACAAATATATAAAGTAATATTAAATAATGGGGCTATGGATATAGCTCAATGGTAGAGTACCTTGCTGTCATACATAAGGCCTGGAGTTTGATCCCTTGCACCTCATAAAGTAGTATTAAATTAGTAAGCACAAAATGAAGAGAGTGTTTTTTTGTTTGTTTGTTTGTTTTGGGGGGTAGGATCCCACTCTAGCACAGGCTCACCTGGAATTCATTATGTACTCTTAGGCTGACCTTAAACTCATAGTGTTCCACCTACCTCCACCTCCTGAGAGCTGGGGTTAAAGGCATGCACTACCATGCCTGGCGAGAGTGGTTATATTTTTGGTTGTAGAGCAACAGTCAGATATTGAGTAAAAATCTATTTTTAGTTTTATTTATACAGTTTAGTTCTATTTATACAGTTTTAAAGGGTGATATATTCAACCTGAAAAATAGATCCAACACTTCAGATCCCCTTGGTTTCAGAAATTCAACAATGCATGAAACAAAATTTCAGTAACACCTAATAACTACTTATACCTCAGATGGGAGTGTCTTCAGCTGTGTTAAAGCTGGAATGAAAATTGGTGATATTTATTACAATCTCTCTCTAGTTTATGATAGAATAATCAGAAGAAAACTAACTTCTTTTATCTTTCTGATGAGGGGTAAAGAAGATACAAATATAAATTCTATATGTACACACCTTCATGGTGGGATTTTGCCAGAAAAAATGAGTTTCTTTATAGTATAAATTTAAGTAGTGACAGGTAAGAATGGCATTCATAGGTTACTAAGATGAAAGGCAAAAGTATGATCCAGAATGCATTAACTCCATGTATTCAAGATTTTACTTACACAAATCTAGAGAATATACATCTAAAAAGAACTTTTAGAGGCCTCCTAAATCTCTGGCCAGAATAAAAGATCTTTCAATTGTGTAGACTGTTCATAAATACTAGGAGAAATAGCTGCATTTATTGTTGTTGTTGTTTTTTTTTTTGTTTGTTTTTATTAGTGCACAGATCCAAATACACTGTTACAAAGCACAAGAAGTAACAGGAAAAGATTAAAAACAAATCTTCAGAAACCAAGGCTAAAGAAACAGAGGCATATTAGTTGACTAAAAATAATTACAAACAACAAATCTGAAAATTCTCAGTCACTCACTAAAGGTATCTGTGAAAAAAAATGCAAATATCAACAGAGACAAAAAGTATTTTAAAAAGAAACCTTTAGAACGTGTGGAGTAAAGCAATATCCTGAATTGCATTAAGAATTGTACTTTAAGGACTGGAGAGATGACTTCGCAGTTAAGGCACATGCCTGTGAAGCCTAAGGACTCCAGTTCAATTGTCCAGGTCCCACGTAAGCCAGATGCACTTAGTGGCACATGCATCTGGAGTTCATTTGCAGTGGCTAGAGGCCCTGGAGCATCCATTCTCAGCCTCTCTCTCCCTCTCTCTCTCTCTCTTTTACCTTTAATAAATAAATAAATAAATAAATGAATAAATAAATAAATAAATAAATAAATAAATAAAATCTTTTAAAATAAAGAATTGGACTTCTGGTCAAGATGGCATCTGCCTAACCTTGCCTCACCTCACAAGGAAAAAGACACTTAAGGCTTAAGGGATATATTTTTTAAAGGGTTTTCTGGTTCTTGCATGATTCCAGAGGAAGGGAGTGGATGTGCAAAATAGGGAATTCACTGATTCTCACACTCTTGGGCAGGCACCACCATTTCTCAGGCCCGCTGGCTCCTCCTGAGCCCCCTCACTGTCTAGAGCCCCACATGCCATCACAGACCAGGTCCCCCGGGGCCTGTGGAGCCAGAGGGTGTCAGATTCCTTCCACCCCTCCCTCACCAGCCAGAATGTTATCCTTGCTAGATTAGACCTAAAAAAATGAACCAGGAAGTGTTCCAAAGACAGTTAAATGACCTGAAGGAGAGTGAAAAAAAAGAGGTCCTCAATTACCCATGGGCTAAGTTCAATGAAGACATAAAAAAATGCAAGGATGAACTGCAAGAAGCAGTAAGAAAGTCAGAAAATGACATGAAAAGGGAACTAGACAGAGAGATGGAAACTATACATAAAAACAGTAGAAAATATGAACCAAATTGAACAAGTCCAAAACTCTATAGAGGCTTTTAAGAATAGAGTCAGCCAAGTGGAGGATAAAAACTCAGAACTGGAAGACAAAACAGAAGAAACAGTTCGTGAGTTTTCAACAAGTTTAAAAATTTCAACAAGTTCAAAAATTTCTGTGAAGAGAACATGAGGGAAATGTGGGACACCCTGGAAGTGTCCAAACATTAGGATCATGGGTACATAAGAGGGGGAGGAAACACAGACCAAAAGAACAGAAAACTTATTCAACAAAATAATTGAAGAAAACTTTCCCACCCATCAAGTTACAAGAAGCTAGCAGAACCCCAAACAGACTTGACCAAAGGAGAAATTCTCCAAGACACATTATCATTAAGACTAAACATCAATCACAAAGAGAAAGTCAGCCAGTAAGAAACAACACATTACATATAAAGGAAACCCCATCAGATTGCCTCAGACTTCTCAATTGAAACCCAAAAAGCCAGAAGGACCTGGAATGGAACACTGCAAACTCTAAGATCCTATGGCTTCCAACCCAAGCTACCCTACCCAGCAAAAGTATCCCTCATAATAGATGGTGAAAGAAAAACTTTCCATGATAAATCTCATCTTTACAAGTATATGAACACAAAACCAAACCTACAGAGAGTACTTCAGGGAATTCTTCACACAGAAGAATCAAATAACCAATCTCAAGTACCCCCAAGAAGCAGTCCACATTAACAAAAAAAAAAAAAAAAAACACAAAGACCAAAAAAGACCAAACCAAATAATCCACCACAATATGGCAGGTATTAAATCAAACTTCACAGTTATTTCCCTGAATATTAATGGCCTTAATTCACCCATCAAAAGACATAAGCTAAAAGGGTGGATCAGAAAACTAGACCCCTCAATCTGCTGTCTTCAAGAAACCCACCTCACCACTAAAGACAGACACTTCCTGTGGGTGAAAGGGTGAAAAATGATATTCCAAGCAAACACAAATAAGAAACCAGCAGGTGTAGCTATACTTATATCAGATAAAATAGACTTGAAAACAAAAGTAACCAAAAAAGATAAAGAAGGCCACTTCTTTCTTATCAAGGGAAAAATCCAACAAGAGAATATCACAATCATCAATCTTTATGCACCAAACACAAGTGCACCACAATTCATAAAACAAAACCTACTTGACAGTAAAACAGAAATAACCACCAACACCATCATAGCGGAGGACTTCAATACTCCACTATCAGCAATACACAAATCCTCCAAACAGAAAATTAACAGGGAAGTAAGAGAGCTCAACAACACCATAAATCAATTAGACCTAACAGACATATATAGAACATTCTACCCAAATTCCACAGATTACACATTCTTCTCAGCAGCACATGGAACTTTCTCTAAAATGGATCATATACTGGGGCATAAAGCCAGCCTCCAAATATTTAGGAGGATTGACATAATTTCCTGCATGATATCAGATCATAATGCTCTATTGCTAGAAATTAACAACAAAAGATGTGCCAGGAACCCAACCAAATCCTGGAAACTGAACAACACACTCTTAAACAATAAATGGGTAGTGACGAGATAAAAAATGAAATTTCAAAATTTCTAGAAATGATGGACAATGAGAACACAACATGCCAAAACTTATGGGACACAATAAAGGTGGTCCTCAGGGGAAAATTCATTGTGCTAAATGCCCTCATAACAAAGACAGAGATCCCAAATCAATAATCAAACCTAACCATCCACCTAAAGGCATTGGAAAAACAAAAATGTTCCAACCCAAAAAGCTCCAGACGGAAAGAAATAATTAAGATCAGAGCAGAAATTAATCAATTGTAAACTAAGAAAACAACTTAAGAAATTGAGGAAACAAAAATCTGGTTCTTTGAAAAAATAAATAAGATAAACCCCTAGCCAATTTGATCAAGCAGAAAAAAGAGACAACTCAAATCAACAAAATTAGAAATGAAAAAGCCGAGATCACAACAGACATAAGTGAAATTGGGAGAACCATCAGGACTTACTTCACAAACCTCTACTCCACAAAATTGGATAATATTGAGGAAATGGATGAATTATTAGACACATATCACCTACCAAAGTTAAACTCAGAGCAGATAAATCTCCTGAACAAACACATCACAACCACCGAGATTGAAAGTGTAATCAAAAATCTACCTAAAAACAGAGTCCAGGACCAGATGGCTTCTCAGCAGAATTCTATAAAACCTTCATGGAAGAACTGACACCAATCTTTCTCAAATTGTGCCACACAGTTTGAGAACAGGGAAAGCTCCCTAACTCCTTCTATGAAGCTAGTATCACCCTAACACCAAAACCAGGTAGAGATGCCACAAGAAAAGAAAACTACAGGCCTATTTCCCTGATGAACCTAGATGCAAAGATCCTGAAAAAAAATCCATGCAAATCGAATTCAAAAGCACATCAAAAGCATTATTCGCCTGGACCAAGTAGGTTTCATCCAAGGAACACAGGGTTGGTTCAACATACGGAAATCTGTCAATGTAATACACCACATAAATAAGCTTAAGCACAAAAACCACATGATTATTTTGATACATGCAGAAAAGGCCTTTGACAAAATACAACATGGTATTGGCATAAAAACAGGATTATAGACCAATTGAACAGAATTGAGGACCCAGACTTTGCATCAAGTAACTACAGCTACTTGATATTTGACAAAGGCCCAAATATTGTAGATAGGAACAAAGACAGCATCTTCAGCAAATGGTGCTGGACAAACTGGAAAACCATATTCAGGTAAATGAAAGTTGATCTACACATCTAACCATGCATAAAATTAAGTCCAAATGGATCAAAGACCCCAATATAAGACCAGAAATTCTGCTACTACTGGAAGAAAAAATAGGAGCAAAGTTCCATAATATAGGAATGGGAAAAGACTTCCTGAACAAAACCCCAGTAGCTCAGGAGATGAAACAATGACTCAACCAGTGGGATCTCATGAAGCTGAAAAGCTTTTTCACAGACAAACACACAATAATCAGAGCCAATAGACAATAGATTACCCACAGAATGGGAGAAAAAATTTTGCTGGATACACATCAGACAGAGGCCTAACTTCTAGAATCTACAAAAAACTCAAAAATCTAAACAATAAAAACTCAAACAACCCACTCACAAACTGGGCAGAGAACTTCATGGGGAGTTCTCAGAGGAAGAAATACAAATGGCAAACACACATTTAAGAAAATGTTCAACATCCCTAATCATGAGGGAAATGCAAATTAGAACAATTATGAGATTCCACCTTACCCCAGTAAGGATAGAAAACATTAAAAAATCTAATGACAACAAATCCTGGTGAGGTTGGGGAGAAATAGGAAC
The DNA here is from genome assembly GCA_036365145.1 of Orientallactaga sibirica. NCBI lineage: Eukaryota > Metazoa > Chordata > Mammalia > Rodentia > Dipodidae > Orientallactaga > Orientallactaga sibirica. Next base: position 8,513,534 of record JAEOAD010000793.1, on the reverse strand, counting down.
TCTCAATCACTGTTGGTGGGAATGTAAACTGGTACAACCACTATGGAAAGAAATATGGAGACTCATAAAAAGCATTGCCATAGTGGTACCAACAGACCCAGTTATTCCCTTACTGGGCATTTACCCTAAGAGCTTTAACCATCAATTCAGAGATATTTGCTCAACCATGTTTATAGCTGCTCAGTTCATTATAGCTAAGAGCTTGAATCAACCCAGATGCCCATCATTAGCTGAATGGGTAACTAAGATGTGGTATATCTACACAATGGAATTTTACATAGCAGTAAGAAAAAAATGACACAATGCAATTTGAAGAAAAATGGTCAAAGTTGGAACAAATCATTCTCATCAAACTCACCCAATCACAGAAAGATAAGCATCACATGGTCTCACTCATCTGTGGCTCCTAACCTGAATTTGCCTGTAATGCTGACACACCTAAGAAAAATTTGTAGGACTGGACAATAGGGATGGTGGGGAAGGAAGGGAGGGTAAGGAGGGGGAAACTGGACCCAATTGGAAATTGTACCAAAAAATCCTTTAACCTGTAAGATGCCCTAAAAGGGTGATCCTTCATCAGGTGCTTACAGAGAATACCTGAATCACAGGGGCCTCTGGAGGGTATGATGAAGACTAACCTCAACCTTCTCCTGTTCCTCTCTCTCATCCCCTCTTCTTTCTCTTCTCTCTCTTTCTCTTTCATACTACCTATATTTTTCTTACTACGTTTCCCATGGCACTGACCTGTAACTCCGAGTACCAGCATGTGGTCAACATCCACAATGAGCTGTTAATCAGCGGGACCTACAAGGTTTCCCAAAAGAAGACAGATTTCTGTCAGAATACTTGATGACCCACCAAAGGTTGATGGTAAGACCCTATTGCCAAAGACACCATATGCTATTGGGATGGAACATGGAGTGACTTTCCGGGAATCTGGAAGAGACAGTCCCCAGACAGTTCACTTTTATAGCACCAGAAGGTACTACATGAGCAACTGGGGGAAAATGACCAACATCTGTCTAAGCACCTCGAAATGTAAACTTCCCAGCAGCAATCAACCTGAAGTGATGCTCACACAAATGCAATGGTGGCACACTGCCATGGTGGATTACCAACTGCTCTTGATTTGGCTAAAGGATCCACTCAGTGGAATGGAACCCATACCTGGAACCGGAAAACAAGTCAGAATCATATCCACAAATGAGTTCACCCTCCAATATCAAGCTCCCACCAATAGTGGGTTACAAGAGGGCCTACACCCATTAAACTCACTCTAAAACAATAGTGGCTATCCATGTACCTTGTACTGACCTCACCCTCTGTTGGAGAATTTGCTTCTTTTTTTCAGATGGACTTAGAACCTGAGGAGAGAATTGGCCCATCACACCTCACCAGGGTACCAGATGAACCCATAGAATAAGTGGGGAAATAGGCAAGAGTGCTGCTTTCTCAGCAAACCTGGTATCAGTAGAGGGGTGAAGGAGATAGACACAGAGAACACTCAACCCCTACCAAACCAGAGATCCAGAGACACAGAGACTCCCATGACCTTGTCACTGAAATAGACCTAAAATAAACCCAACATGGCTTAGGGAAATTAGTGGAAGAGGGGGCGAAAAGATTGTTAGTGCCATAAGTTGGGTCATTATGCACAGAGGCTTTGCCTCTCCTCCATAACTGATGGCTATCCCCACAATGCAAGACCCACAATACCTGAGGGGGGATGGCAAGGAGAAGGCTAACAATGATACCATCATGGCTCTATGCACATTATATAGGTAACTAATAAAAATATAGGCATAAAAATAAAAAAAAAAAATGTTCAATATCCCTAATCATCAGATAAATGCAAATTAAAACAACTATAAGATTCCACCTTTCCCCAGTAAGGATGGCTAACATTAAAAAAAATGAAAACAAAAGCTGGTGAGGCTGTGGAGAAATAGGAACAAGCTATCACTGTTGGTGGGAATGTGAACTGTTTCAACCATTATGGAAAGCTATATGGAGACTCCTGAAAAGAATGACTATAGACCTACCAACAGACCTAGTTATCCCCTTACTGGGCATTTACCCTAAAGGCTCCAAGCCTCAGATCAGAGACATTTGCTCAACCATATTTATAGGTGCTCAATTCATAATAGCTTAGAACTGGAATCAAACCAGATATCCAGCATTAGATGAATGGATAACAAAGATGTGGTATATCTATACTATGGAGCTCTACATAGCAGCAAGGAAAGATGAAATAATGAAATTCAAAAAAAAAAAGGTCAAACATGGAACAGATCGTCCTCAGTGAGCTCACCCAATCACAAAAAGATAATCATCACATGGTCTCATTCATCTGTGGCTCCTAACCTGAATCCACCTGAGATGCTGCCAAACCTAAAAAGTACCCTGAGGACCAGACAATAGGGAGGGTGGGATGTGAGGGGGGGGTAAGGGTGGGAGGAAGTGAGAGGGGGGGGAAGGAGGGGTAAGGGGGACACAAATTGGGACCGAAAAGGAAATGGTACTATAAAACACTATATGCTGAACAACAGGCTAAAACATTGGTCCTTCAGCAGGCCCACAGAGGGAACACCTGAACCACAGGGAACTAGAGAGAACATCATGAAGACCAATCTTAATCTTTTCCTGTTTCTCTCTCTCTCTCCCCCCCTCTCTCTCTCCCCCTCTCCTCTCTATACTCACTTTCTCTTTTATATTACTTATCTTTTTCTTCCTCCACCTTCCTTGGCACTGACTTATAACTCCCAGTACCAGCACAGGGTTAAATTTCATGATAAGCTCTTGATTTGAGAGACCTACAAGGTTTCCCAAAAAAGACAGATTTCTGTCAGAGTTCTTGATGATCCACCAAAGGTTAAGGGTAAGACCCTACTGTAGAATACAGCATACATGGGTATGAAAAAACATGGAGAGACCTGGTTGAAATCTGGAAGAGGGTCAATCCCCGGATAGTTAGCTAGTCTAGTGCCAGAGGATGCTACACGAGTGACTGGGGGAAAATGATCAACATCTGTCCAAATAACGCTCAGTTTAAGCTACCCAGCAGGAAACAACATGATGCAATGCTCAAACAAGTGTAGTAGTGGCACACAGCCATGGTGGGTAACCAACTGCTCTTAATTTGACTAATAGATCCACTCAGTGGAATGGAACTCATTGCTGGAACTGGGAAATAAGTCAAAACCATGTACAAAAAAATGAGTCCAGTCTCCAAGATCAAGCTCCCACCAAATGTGGGCTAGAAGAGGGCCTATCCATATAAAATTCGCTATAAAATAACTATGGCCATTCCGTATATCTAGTACTACCTTCTCTCTCCATTGGAGAATTTGCTTATCCTTTTCAGATGGATGACAAACCTGAAGGAAGGATCAGCCAATCACACCTCACCAGGGCCCCAGCTGAAACCATAGAGTAATGTGGGGAAAGGGCAAGAGTACAGCTTTCTTGGTGAAAAACATGACACCAGAAAAGGGGTGAAGTAGACAAACACAGAGAACATCCAACTCCTACTAAGCCAGATATCCAGAGACAAAGAGGCTCCAAAACCTCACCATTGAAGTAGAAATCCAAAATGATCCCAACATGGCTCAGGGAAATTCACGGAAGAGGGGGCAGAAAAGAGTGTTAGAGTTACAGGTTGGGTCATTATGCACAGAGGCTTTGCCTCTCCTCCATAACTGATGGCTATCCCCACAATGCAAGACCCACAATACCTGAGGGGGATGGCAAGGAGAAGGCTAACAATGATACCATCATGGCTCTATGCACATTATATAGGTAACTAATAAAAATATAGGCATAAAAATAAAAAAAAAAATGTTCAATATCCCTAATCATCAGATAAATGCAAATTAAAACAACTATAAGATTCCACCTTTCCCCAGTAAGGATGGCTAACATTAAAAAAAATGAAAACAAAAGCTGGTGAGGCTGTGGAGAAATAGGAACAAGCTATCAATGTTGGTGGGAATGTTTGGTTCAACCATTATGGAAAGCTATATGGAGACTCCTGAAAAGAATGACTATAGACCTACCAACAGACCTAGTTATCCCCTTACTGGGCATTTACCCTAAAGGCTCCAAGCCTCAGATCAGAGACATTTGCTCAACCATATTTATAGGTGCTCAATTCATAATAGCTTAGAACTGGAATCAAACCAGATATCCAGCATTAGATGAATGGATAACAAAGATGTGGTATATCTATACTATGGAGCTCTACATAGCAGCAAGGAAAGATGAAATAATGAAATTCAAAAATAAAGGTCAAACACGGAACAGATCGTCCTCAGTGAGCTCACCCAATCACAAAAAGATAATCATCACATGGTCTCATTCATCTGTGGCTCCTAACCTGAATCCACCTGAGATGCTGCCAAACCTAAAAAGTACCCTGAGGACCAGTCAATAGGGAGGGTGGGGTGTGAGGGAGGGTAAGGGTGGGAGGAAGTGAGAGGGTGGGAAGGAGGGTAAGGGGGACACAAATTGGGACCAAAAAGGAAATGGTACTATAAAACACTATATGCTGAACAACAGGCTAAAACATTGGTCCTTCAGCAGGCCCACAGAGGGAACACCTGAACCACAGGGAACTAGAGTGAACATCATGAAGAACAATCTTAATTTTTTCCTGTTTCTCTCTCTCCCTATCCCCCGCTCTCTCCCCCTCTCCTCTCTATACTCACTTTCTCTTTTATATTACTTATCTTTTTCTTCCTCCACCTTCCTTGGCACTGACTTATAACTCCCAGTACCAGCACAGGGTTAAATTTCATGATAAGCTCTTGATTTGAGAGACCTACAAGGTTTCCCAAAAAAGACAGATTTCTGTCAGAGTTCTTGATGATCCACCAAAGGTTAAGGGTAAGACCCTACTCTAGAATACAGCATACATGGGTATGAAAAAACATGGAGAGACCTGGTTGAAATCTGGAAGAGGGTCAATCCCCGGACAGTTAGCTAGTCTAGTGCCAGAGGATGCTACACGAGTGACTGGGGGAAAATGATCAACATCTGTCCAAAGAACGCTCAGTTTAAGCTACCCAGCAGGAAACAACATGACACAATGCTCAAACAAGTGTAGTAGTGGCACACAGCCATGGTGGGTAACACACTGCTCTTAATTTGACTAATAGATACACTCAGCAGAATGGAACTCATTGCTAGAACTGTGAAATAAATCAAAGCCATGTACAAAAAAATGAGTCCAGTCTCCAAGATCAAGCTCCCACCAAATGTGGGCTAGAAGAGGGCCTATCCATATAAAATTCGCTATAAAATAACTATGGCCATTCCAGTATATCTAGTACTACCTTCTCTCTCCATTGGATAATTTGCTTATCCTTTTCAGATGGATGACAAAACTGAAGGAAGGATCAGCCAATCACACCTCACCAGGGCCCCAGCTGAAACCATAGAGTAATGTGGGGAAAGGGCAAGAGTACAGCTTTCTTGGTGAACATGACACCAGAAAAAGGGTGAAGTAGACAAACACAGAGAACATCCAACTCCTACTAAGCCAGATATCCAGAGACAAAGAGGCTCCAAAAATCTCACCATTGAAGTAGAAGTAAAATGATCCCAACATGGCTCAGGGAAATTCACGGAAGAGGGGGCAGAAAGAGTGTTAGAGTTACAGGTTGGGTCATTATGCACAGAGACTTGGCCTATCCCCCAGATTTTTTGAGTAACCCCACAGTCCAAGGCCCACATACCCTCATTGATGAGGGTTCCTTTGGAGGGGGGAGGGCAGGGAGGAGGATAATGGAATCACCAATATGATTGTAAAATTAGAATAATACAAACAAAATAATAAATTATTTTAAAAAACCTGAACTGTGTAATAATTGAACACTGCCTTGAAAGAGGTGCAGAAGATGTGGTTAAGATTAAAAAGGGAGGCCCCTGTCTCTAACAGTGCCTCCCCTTTGTTCCCACTTCTGTTTAGACAAAATATGAGTACCCCACAGCAAAGCATCTGAGTGCCTTTACTCTGATTTAAGAGTGGGGGAAATTATTCCACAAACCACAAATTCCAGAAATTACTACTCCAGTGAAAACTTAGTAAATACTTATTGATTAAATTTAATTTTATTGTATGCTACCTAAACAATAAAATAGAATAAAAATGAATTGTACTCTAGTATTCAAAAGCAGACTTGATGAAACAGAATAAATAATCAAATAAATCAAAAGACATCATTTCAATTCATCTAATTAGAGAAGTGTAGAGATTACTTTCTTGTTGCTGGAGCAAATTACCCAAGCAAGAGAAAATTATGAAAGGAAAGGGTCTATGTCTGGCTTATAGGTTCCAGGGTAAGCTTCATTATGGTGCAGAAACCATGGCAGAAGCAGACAGCCAGACATAACAACTCCACAGCACCAGGAAGGAAGCAGAGCTTGAGCTTAGTTCAGGAAGTAGGGACAGGTACACCACAAGTCCTGCCCAGTGACACACATGCTCCTCCTCCTAAAGGCTCTACCTCCTAAAGGCTCTACAAACTTCCCAAACTGTGCCACCATCTGGGTATAAAGAATGAGGCTGAATCAAACATATGAGGCTATAGGGACATTTTACATACAATCATTACAATAAATGAAATTAAATAAGAATGAGAAAAGAATGGGAAAAATTGTGATATTTATTATACTCCCTCATCAAGTGAATTAATATGTGCCCTATTTGGGTGCATAGCCCTGAATTTAGGAAAGACTAACATCTGGAACTTTCCTATCTATAAGTGGGAAAACTGCTTCTAGGAGCAGAACCTGAGAGGTGAGAGAGCTAACTCCTTATACCCCCATTCCAGGAGTGGGCTAGTTGCCTCTAGAAGTAGCCAGAGGAAAATAAAAAACTGCAGAGAAGTCTAATTTACACCATTAGTTAACCCACTGCATCTGCTGTCACCGCTGCCCTGTTGTTACTATGGTTGTGGTTTCCCCTCTTTTGGCATGCAGTTACTCATTGGCACTTCTGTTGAACAGGCTACATCCAGTTATATGAGCACAAGTAGTATATTACATAAGCAAAGGGTAAGGAATTAAGGATATCATTACATAACTACAACCCTGAGTCATACTAGAATCTGTTTTTACTGAGTATGGTATGAACCAGTATTGCTTTAAACACAAAGAAATATAGAAACTATTCAAATTAGCCGGGCGTGGTGGCACATGCCTTTAATCCCAGCACTCGGGAGGAAGAGGTAGGAGGATCGCCATGAGTTTGAGGCCACCCAACTACTTGGAGAATATTTATATTATTAAGCAGAAAAATGTGTGCATATTAACAATAAACATAAAAGCCCTGGCTTCCATCATCTCAAGATTCTTATATTTAATCTGTAATTTCTTTATTCTCAATGTGTGAGCTGAGGTACATTCATGCAGAAAGTATCAAGAGAAATTATAAGGCATGTAAATTCTTAGGAATATCCAAGAATTTTTTTATGATTTTCAGTACATTTGAGAACAATGGACATGAACAATACCATTTTATGCAGTTTTAAACAAGATATTAAAATATCCAAAATTCAGAAAATATTAGTAAGGTATTAATATAGAGATAGACTGCAGCAACTTGAGTATTTTATAAGAATGAGCAGATTTAATAAAGATTATATAAAGTCATGAGCCATTTAGGAAAAGTCAAAAAGATAGACACCACGAGACTTTCCAGAGAGCTTTGTATTTGACTGACTGTGTTTTCCATTGCTAGACTTTCTGTCTGGTTTTTCTTCAGTATTTCTATTTCCTTATTCATGTCTTGTAATGACATTCTTAATTCATTAAGCCGACTTCCTGTGTTCTCTTGGAATTCCTTCAAGAGTTTGTTTTCTTCTTTAATTCCTTTGAATAAATGATGTCAGGAACAAATGGACCTAATAGATATCCACAGTATATTCCATCCAAATGTTCAGTAGCACATGGAACATTCACAAAACAGACAATATACTAGGACACAAAACAAACCTAAACAAATGCAGGAATTCATTTGGAAGCACAAAAACCCTCAAATAGCCAAAACAATTTTGAGCAACAAAAATAAAGCTGGTGGTATCACCATACCCAAATTTAAGCTATATTATAAAGCCATAGTAACAAAAACAGCATGGTACTGGCACAAAGACAGGCATGTTGATTAATGGACCAGAATAGAGGACCCAGATGTTAAGCCAGGCAGCTACAGCCATCTGATTTTTGACCAAAATGCCAAAAATATTCACTGGATAAAAGACACCCTCTTCAACAAGTGGTGCGACAAAAATTGGATATCTATATGTAGAAGGATGAATATAGATTCTTGTCTTTCTCCATGCATAAAAATCAAGACCAAATGGATCAGGGACCTTAATATCAGACCTGAAACTCTGACCCTGCTACAGGAAAAGGTAACTGAAAACCTTCAACATACTGGCATAGGCAATGACTTTCTGAATATAACCTCAATTGCTCAGAAAATAAAACTGCTTATCAACCAATGGGATGTCATGAAATTACAAAGATTTTGTACAGCAAAGGACAGAATGGGAAAAAAAATCTTTGCAGCTATACATCTGACAGAAGAGTAATACCCAGAATATATAAAGAACTCAAAAAAACAAAACGATAAGAAATCAAACAACCCAATTGAAAATGGACTATGGAACATAGTTATCAAAGGAAAAATTACAGATGGTATATAAACATCTAAAATATTGTTCTAAATCCTTATCCATCAGGTAAAATGCAAATTAAAACTACTTTGAGATTCCATCTCATTCCTGTCAGAATGGCTACCATCAAAAAAAAAAATGACAATAATGTTGGTGAGGATGAGGAAAAAGGGGAACCCTTCTACACTGTTGGTGGGAATGTAGTCTGGTACAGCCATTGTGTTAATCTGTGTAGAGGTTCTTGAGACAGCTAAAAATAGATTTACCATATGATCCAGCTATAGCACTCCTAGCCATATATTCTAATGACTCTTCTCACTACCTTAGAGATACTTGCACAACCATGTTTATTGCTGCTATATTCACAATAGCTAGGAAATGGAATCAGCCTATATGTCCTTCAATAGGTGAATGGATAATAAAGATTTGGCACATTTATACAATGGAGTTCTATTCAGTGGTAAAGAAAAATGAATTTATGAAATTTGCAGGGAAATGGATGGATCTGGAATGGATTATGCTAAGTGAGTTAACCCAGGCCCAGAAAACCAAATATTGCATGTTCTTTCTCATATGTGGATCCTAGTTACAAATGTTTACATTTGTCTGTGACCTGGAACCAAAAGTTGCTAGCAGAGGCCAGTAAGCTGGAAAAGGCTATAAGGAGGGAGGACAGGGAAGGACTTTAGGGGGTGATATTGTATATATGTAAGTAGAAGAACAGATTACAGGGAGTGGAATGGCCTAAGTGAGGCTAGGTGATGAGATTGAGTAAGAGAAGTGTGGGTGAGGGTCAATCAAAATTGAACATATTCTGAATAAGACATATGAAAGCCAACTTCTTTGGATAATGGCACAGCCAGAAGCCACAGATTGCTACTAGAAAAATTTCAATGACAGGGATGAGATACCTACCAGTGAGTTGTTGGCCAAGGAGGTCACTGTTGCCCCCGAAACATTATAGGCTATTGCCAAGGCCCTTGGTTTCCCTTGAGAAACAGATGGTAAGACCCTATTGCTGAAGACTTCACATACCTAGTCGGCAAGGTCTCTGAGAAATCAAGGTTTTATTGAGCTGAAAACCTTCTCCCTGTAGACTAGCCAACTGAAAGCTGGAAAAAGCTGCACTGCATGCTGCCCTATGGGGGACAGAAGTCAACAGCCATGAAAACAGTGGACACTGGAAGCCTCAAGTTTGGCCAGCAGGCCAAATGATTGAACGGATGAAATAGTGGCATGTTTGCTCTGGGAAAACTAAGTGCTCGCTCTATGGGAGGGAATACATGCCTAGTACTGAAAACCTTATCAAAAGCCTATGGCAGAGGAGGTCATGACCATTAGGGGTATAAAACATGCTCATGTCTGGATAAATGCATATATTAATCTCTCCTAATTGCCCTGAAAGCACTACACTTAATGTTCATATTCATATATTAATGCTACTGCCACTTTTCATTGGAGAACCTTCTCTTTTCAGATGGCAGTAATCACTAGGATGACCCAAAAGGCAATGTAGTGCTGAGAAGAAGTGACGGAGGAGTGTCCAGCACTGAAACATCTCTATCACACCCTCCATGTCTGAGGTTCCACTGCAGAAGAGATAGCAGAAAGAATATAAGAGCTGAAGGAAGGGTACCACTCCTTAGAGTGCAGTTGTCCAGACAGAAATTGGCCTTGATATCCATGACCTCACAGTGTCTAGCAATACCTCCACAAGACCCTCATGATAGTAGAAAAGTACAATGACATCAAATTAAAAGAGAGACTAATGGAGAGAGGGAGGGGATATGATGGAGAATGGAAGTGTGAATGGAAAAGTGGGAAATGGGAGGGAATTATCATGGTTTATTGTCTGTTATGTATAGATGTTGTCAATAAAAAAAATTAAAGAAAAATTTAAAAAGCTTGACACAGTATCACAAACATCTGGAATCCCTATACACTTAAAATGATATGGAAGATTGATATAAGAAAGTGTCCCAGAGCTCAATGTCCAATGAGTGCAACACACATAGCATGTACATAACACACACACACACACAAGAAAATGTAGAATGGGGTGAAAACTGTTACTCACAAATTCTCTCTTTATTAACAGTGTCCTCATTTTTTAATTTTTACTTTGTTTTGTGTGTTTGACTGTGTGTAATGTGGTGTGTGTATGTGTGTGTAACGTAGTGTGTTTGTATCTGTGTGCAAGTATGGTTTCGTGTGGTCCTCAATACACTCACCAGCAATGTGAGGTGCTCACATACAGCAGCTGAAGCAGAACATCAGGTGTCCAGCTCCATTCTCTTTGACTTGGTCTGGATTTTTATCCAGAGTCTCTTTAATGCTTCTGGAGACTGTTGGGTTCAGATTATTCTCAAGTTTCTGCTCCCCTGTGTGACTGGGAATGCAGGTGGTGTGGCCATGCCCAGTTGTTTACTTGGTATCTAGTGGTTTCAGGCCTTCTTAAGCCTTCATGGTTGTACAGGAAGTACACTTAACTGATGAACCATCTCTCCAGCTACCTCATTTATTTTATAATTTGCTTTTATGCAACTCAAAATTTTATGTTTGTTTGCTTTATTCAAATGATTGTATGAGTTATGTAAATTATAAATGTACATTCACAATAAAAAGCATTATCCAATGAATTATTCTGTGGCAATTGAAAGAAGGCATCATGTCTTCTTTATTCTAAAAAGTAGTTAAAATGATGGTCTTTATAAGTTCAGCCACATTTTATTCTGCTCTCAGTTATTCTACTTTTGAGTTTGGTATTCTTGGACCTTTTTGGTCTTGCTCACAAAAATACCCAATTAAAAACTTTTCCATATCACATGTATTACTGTATTAAATGGAATAGCAATCATGATGATTTAAAAAAATTTCTGGAACTGAAGATTTAATAAAATTAAGACAAGAAATGTAGATTGTGGCTAATCTATATTAGATTTTTTCTGTTCTCAACTATTCTTATCAACATATATTTCTACAAACTCTATCCATAGGACCCTAACAGCACTCCTTAACACTTTTAAACTAATAACTAAAGAGTGAGGAATGAGAAGATTAGTATTGAACCTTGAAATTAAAGTATTTTTCTGAATTTAAAACAAACCAAAATGCTGTGGGTAGTTTATAAATTACAGAGATGTGGAGGTATGAAAACACTTGCTGATTCTGGTGGGAGTGTTATAGTTGCTATTAGTGTGAAATTTTTGTTTTTAGAAGACATATTTTTTAGACATAGAGGTGATGGCTGCATAACAATGTGAACATAGTTAATATAGTTTACTTGTATACATAAAAATGATTAAAATGTCAATTAAAATATTTTTACATGCTTATGCACGTGTGTGTGTGTGTGTGTGTGTGTGTGTGTGTGTGCATGTGTATAAATAGCGTATGGGAGCATTAGGATGTCTTATCACTACAAACAAATGGCTATCTGGCTTCACTTGGGTGGCTGTAGTATTGAGCACAGGTTGGCAGGCATTGCAAGCAAGTGCCTTTAACTGTTGAGCCACTTCTACAGCCCCAAACGATCAATTTTAATAACCACAATATAAAAGGTTGTAACATAAAGTAGTGAGAAACAAATGTTCATATTCTCTAAAATTATATTGTATCATATGATTTATCCATATAAACCAATCCACTGATACAAAAGTAGATTGATATGTTTGACACAGGAAGGAGCTACAGAGAGGATCAGGAGTGACTATTGATGAATATGAGGTTTCCTTTTGAAAGTTAAGGCACTTCTACAATGTATTTGATTGATAGCTGCTCAGAATACATCACATGTTCTGAATTATATTGTATATAAATTAAATCATACTAAAACAATATTTTCAATTAGTCTGAAAAAGGGAACTTGATTAGTTTTGTCCCAAGTAAGTTTTCTACTTTAGTACCATGTCTATTTAAAGAGTGATGTGTGTTTGTGACTTGGTGAGACCGTTGACAGATGTTCTAGACATAGACACATATAGAAGAATCCCTGGGAAAAACAGTTTAAATATTAAAGAATCTTTTGCACTTCCTTTGTTTAAACATTGTTAGAAAGATTAATTTTGGTATAAACTTTTTTTTTTAAACTTTCAACTGGAGTATTATACTTAACAGTCAATATTTATAAGGCACTAAGATGAAGATAAAAATTTATTGCCAATCCTGTTTTGAGTATTTTTTTTTTTTTTTTTTAGGTTTTGACATGATATACTTTCAAAGGCACAGGTAAAAATATGTATTGTTATTTTAGATTTATTTTTCTTCAGTGGCACATTTCTGAATTTCATTACATTCAATTTGTTTTATATCTTTACATGATTCATTAAGACTGGATACCAACTTGTGAAGGGCTATATATAATAAATGATGTATTAGAGAAAATGGGATGTAAGACCAAAAGGCAACATCGAGTACCATGTAAAACTAAAATGTGAATATGAGAAGAAGAAAAAAAAGTCAGAAATGTACTTATACTTATTTATTTAAAAATATACTTATTTCATCTAATGTGGGTTTTCCAAAGCCTTACCACTATTCTTCACTTGTTGTATATGCTACATAGACAAAATGCTAACATACTTATATTTTGAAATATCATATCTTGAAGATACACAAATATATCAATATATCACAGAGGCATTGATTAAATTTTCCACATCAATTCCAGACAGGTCATTATTTTGTTCATCTGTAGAGAGATACAATTGAAACAACCAAATCTTACTTTTGTTCCTCACTTTTGGATTTTTAAAAATATTTTTATTTATTTAAAGAGAGAAAGAGACAGAGAGACAGCAAGGTTGAGAGAGAGAGAATAGGTATGCCAAGGCCTTCAGCTGCTGTAAACGAACTCCAGATGCATATGTCCCATAGTGTGCATGTGTGACTTTGCACTCTTGCATTACTGTGTATCTGGTTTACATAGGATCTGGAGATTCGAACATGAGTTCTTAGGATTCACAGACAAGCGCCTTAACCACTAAGCAATCTCTTTAGGGCTTGTTTGTTATTTTTAATTTTTAATATTTATTTAGTTAGTTTTTTTGAGGTAGGGTCTCACGTTAGCCCAGGCTAACCTGGAATTCACTAAGTAATCTCAGGGTGGCCTTGAACTCACGGCAGTCCTCCTCCCTCTGCCTTCCAAGTACTGAGATTAAAGGCATGTGCTACCACACCTGGCTCTTGTTTCATTCTTATTTATTTATTTATTTGAGACAGAAAGAGGGAAAGAGAGAGAGGGAAAGAGGGAGAGTGAGAATGGGTACGCCAGGGCCTCTAGCCACTGAAAACTAACTCCAGACACGTGTGCCCCCTTGTGCATGTAGCTTATGTGGGACCTGGTGAATCGAACCAGGGTCCTTAGGCTTTGCAGGCATGTGCCTTAACCACTAAGCCATCTCTCCAGGTCTTGTTTCTTATTTTTAAAGAAAGTTATATTTAATTTCAAGTATAGAGTTCAGTTAGCACTTACTAAATTATTGGACATATGTTAGACATATTCAGTAAATTAGCATTACATTTTGGAAATTAATTTCATTTCTAAAGACTATGAAGCAAATTGCTAATTTTTTACTTTAAAAATACTTTAGTTGTCTGTAACAATAAGAGAGCAAATATAAATCCTCACAAAAAACCTGAATTTTATCATATAAAAATTTCTATCCTTTAAAGTTGAGTTTGGTAATTTATTGCCAACATTAGTCTAATACTTCTGTTAAGTGGTTTTTTTTTTCATAACTTTAGGTATAAATTTCATTTGTTATTTTTGATTATAAGCTTATAAGGGACGATCTCTAACAATTTAAAGATTTCAAGGGCACACCATATATATTTCCAGTGAGGAATAGGCTCTGATTTTGCATAAAGAATTGAATTTCCCCAATCATATTTTGTTACTAAGCTTGACATTAGATTAAAAAAAAAAAAAAAACTTTTCTACCTAGGTAAACATATAATATTCAAGAATGAATATAAATTTTCTTTTCCTTTTGATACATCTTCAAAGTTCTAGAATTTTTCTATAATCATGTTCTATGCAAACAGAGACCATACACATGGCTTTATTTATACTAGACTTAGATATGACAGGCATTCTCAGTTTATGTATGTGGTAGTATGAATAGATGGCCCCCAATATATTCAATGTTTTATTAGTTTGCATCTGCAGTCACCTGGCTGGAGGCAGTGTCACTGAGTGGATCTTAAGGTGTGGTAATGGGTTTAGGATTTCAATCTAACGATATGCAAAGTATGCCTACCTGGAGTTCTTGAGGTATGTTGTACTGTGTGTGGCTTTTGGCTTGTGGCTTCTTTCTCTGTGTTTGGTCCTGAGAATGAAGGCCAGCTTCTTCTGCAATTATGGAACTTCCCCTGGATCTGTAAGCTTCAATAAATATCCCTTCCTCCATACCCATACCTGGTCTAGAAGTTCATCTCAGAGAACCTGAAGCTGTCTGCTACAATATTGCTTTAGTGAAAGTTTAGTCTTAGGAGTAACCATGTCTTTATATTTCAAAAAGAGCTTTAGTAGACACACATTATCTCTCAGCAATATCAGATATAAAAATATAAAGATTAATAAATTATCGTGATTTATCCCAGAAGGCCTTCAATGCATTGATAAGAATCATTTTATGAAAGAGACAGAGGGCTATTTGTCACAAATAAACAGAAATAAATGTGATCATACAGTTAATTGCTATGATATAGCTTTTCAAAAGCTATAGCACAGTCTCAAGAAACTATATAAGGGGAATGAATTCTTAACAGTCTAGAGTGTGTGATCTGGCCAACATATTGAGTTAGGCCTAGTGAAACTGATCTCAGACTATGTGCTGACTCTGAGGGAGAAAGAGAGAAGAGAGACATATGGATAGGTGAATAGATAGATGATAATAGATAGATGAGAGATGATAGATAAACAGATAGATGATACATAGATAGATAGATGATAGATAGATAGATAGATAGATAGATACATAGATGATAGATACAATGATAGATGATAGATAGATTAGATAGATAGATAGATAGATGATAGATAGATAGATAGATAGATAGATAGATAGATAGATAGATAGATGGAATGTTACAACACACACAGGTTGACCTCAGAGTCACTATTCACTATGAATTCCTCATGATGTTTTTACCTTGCATCCTGTGTGCTGAAATTATAGCCAATGTACTACCACACCTGGCTAAGTCTATGTTTCTTTTATATGTGTGTGCATATTAACATGTATGTGTATGCATGTGTGTTCAGGTGTTGTGGAGTTGCATATGTGTGTAAGAGTATGTGCATATGCACATGGAGGCCAAAGGTTTAGCCCAGTTGTCTTCCTTAATAGCTATCTACCTTACTTATTTAGACAGGGTCTCTGATCCTGAAGCTCACTGATTCAGCTAGAATACCTAGCCACCAGTGACCAGGGATTCTTCTCTCTTCATCTCTCCAGGTCTAGAATTCCACATGCATACCACAGCACCAGGATTTTGCTTATATGCTACAAAGATGAACTTAGATCCTCATGCTTGCCAACAAACTGAGCCATTGTGCCCTAGCCCTAAATCTGTGTTTTGATTATTTTGTGGTAATTTAAAGGAATTAATATAGTAACTTTTGGTATTCATAACCATTTGTGATTATAACTGTGACTTCAGAGTTTAATTTTTATACTTTCCTTTCCCATAGACTTTTCCCCATTTTTTCCTGGTTGGAGTGAATGCCCTCATATGCCCTAAGACTAGTCATTTTGCCTTTCTCCCAATAAAATAAGAGCTCATATTTTTCATACTGGTGCTACAGGGAAAGCATCTTGGCAGAATTTATCTTTCTTTGTTTTTATTTTCCAGATCTCTGCAATAAAGAATTTGTATGGCTCCTTTTTATTGTTTCTATGATTACTTGGTAAGATTAGAAGAAAAGATTATCAGAAAGGAAGTATGCTTTCCAAAGGGAGTGTGATAACTTGTGCTAGTAAGATTATTCAGGCAAAAAAAGGAACCAATAGAATGTGCTTATGTATATAAAGTTTCATTTTAAGTACATAGTTTATGCATGCAGTTGTAAAGGTTGGCAAGTTCAGAACTGGCAGTGTAGGCCAGAAAGCCATGCTTAGCAAAGTGCTGATGGCACAGCTTAAAGGTGAAAGCAATTTGCAAACAGAATTATTCCTCCCTTAATAGAGTAATTTG
Organism: Orientallactaga sibirica; assembly: GCA_036365145.1. Lineage (NCBI taxonomy): Eukaryota > Metazoa > Chordata > Mammalia > Rodentia > Dipodidae > Orientallactaga > Orientallactaga sibirica. The sequence continues at coordinate 8,496,657 of JAEOAD010000793.1, read as the reverse complement.
TTTCTCTTAAAGCCTTTAAGTGCTTAGATGAACCTGTTGCCAGGATTTCACTCTGGCCTCCACTCAGTTACCCAGTCCTTATGTTCTTTGTCAAATGAATTCAGACGAGGCACACAGAACACAATGTAGAAGGCAGGCAGGGTTTATTATAGAATAGTAAGAGGCACTTACAAGGGGCAGTGGGAAATGGCCAAAGAGTGTTGCAAAGGGAAACAGGCTTAGTGTGGCCAGAGAGACCATTGTATAGAGCATACTCTCAAGAGGTTATGGTGAATAATGGCCAGGGAGACCACTGTGACAACCTACATTTTTAAGTATGATTAAACTGGTTGTGGAAATTTTACCTTGGTGAGGCTTAATGAAGCTTTTCTATATCTGCTTTCCTTCTTTATGTACAATCTGTAATTTTCTTTTCATTGTGGTCTTTAAAATCTTAAGGAGGTGCAATTGTGATTCTTCTTCCCTCATTTAATATGACACCTGTGATATTTACCCTTTCTTTGATCTAGCCTCTTTTTCACTTGCAAAAATGTTAGTCCCTTACTAGGAACACAGGAGGAAGGGTAGAATCTCATCAAAAAGGAAGCTCTGTCCTCAAAAACTTTCAAGACTGTTAATTTCTAACTACTTAGCAAGCATGCTTATAATATGAAGGGTGATCTGCTTTACTCAAAACCCATTAAATGATAATTTAATGTAAAAATTATCTTGATACTAACATGCAGATCACTGTTTGGCTAAGTAGCTTGGTACAGGGTCCTAGCCATGTTGACACATGAAATTAATCATCATAATTTCACAATTTTCTGTCAGACCAGAATACATTAGTGTTTCCCCAGTTTATCTCTTCTATTTTACCAAAAGTGTTAAAGTTCTAGATATTGACAGTGTCATATGCATTCAAAGGCTCACTTGAAGTTATAGTTACCTTCCTTTTGCTGAGAGGAAAACAACTTGTCAAAAGCAGCTGATGGGTGGAAAGAGTTTAATTTGACTTACAGTCTCTTGAGGAAAAAAATCATGATGCCAGGGGAAGATATGGCATAAGCAAAGGCTAGATATTATAATCTTGCCACTGCAGAGAAAAAAGTAACAGAAGGGGAAACTGAGATCTGGCGAGAGGGAAGCTGGCTATAATACCTCAATGCCCACCCCCAGGTAGACACCACCACCAGAAAGGCTCCACCTTAAAACATGCTACCAACTAGGAACCAAGCATTCAAAACACATGAGTTCATGAGAGGCATCTGATTTAACCACCACATGTTTTCTGGGAGGATTCTTCCTTTCCAATTCAGTATTCTTTTGACTCCAGGGATTTCAAGCTTCTGTGTCAAATCTGTACATCATCCTTCATGTAGTTCACTTTCCTCCTTCTCTTTGGTCTTACCGAGTCCTTAACTGTATCAAATATGAAGGGATTCTTTTTTAAGAAAACAAAAGATCACATTGGTTCATTTGGCTAGAATATGGACACATATTTTTGGATTTATCATTCATACCACTTCCACCGAACTTCACACTCCCAAATATCACTTTGATATTATTTACAAAATACATTCAATCTATCCCAATATTCCCAAATGCTAACCCATTGCAAAATAAACACTACATGCAAAAATCTTGTTTAAATAGCATCAAATCTCATTATTTAAATTACAATGTAAATCACAAAAATGAGATATAGGTAAGAATGTGGATATGATCCATAATGAATCAATTTTTTTCCACCCGTGAAACTACAAAATAAGTAATCTGTTTTCCCAAAAACTTTAGGGTAGAAAACAGATATTTCCATTCCAAGATGAAGAAATCAGAAGGGATCAAGTGGTCATTTGTTTCAAGAAAGTTCCATACTAGTAGGACAAATTGCATTGGCTTTCAAGGCTTGTGAATATGTATTGTGTCTTGATGTGCTATCCCTTCACTCTGCTGCTGCACAGTGCTGTGCGATTAGGATGGATCCTCCTCAGTGCATTGTATGCTGTGGTTCTATTGGTCTATTCTTATGCTATAAATTCTTACTGAAATTTCATCAAGCTAAACAACTACAATTTGCATATATGTATAACAAATGAAGCCAATAGACAGACATAACTCATTTAATTTGCTTATGTTTAATTCCAATAAACATCTGTAAATTTCATCAGACTCATTCAGTCAATCTTGAGAGATAAGTACTTAAATTTTGATTTCTCAGTCATGGGATTTATATTTAAATGCCTAGCCATCATATACAAAGTTTAAATAATATATCCTCATATTAAAAATCCATCAAAGTCAGGCATGGTGGAACACGCCTTTAATCCCAGCACTTGGGAGGCAGAGGTAGGAGGATCATCGTGAGTTCAAGGCCATCCTGTAGTGAGTTTCAGGTAAGCCTGGACTAGAGTGAAACCCTACCTTGAAAAACAAAAAACAAAAATGAAAACAAAAACAAAAAAGTCCATCAAGTATTTGGTATGGCATACAACTAATTTTTAAGCCAATCTTTCATAATTTTCTCCTATTGATAAAGCCCAAATACATCACTATTCACCTTTCTAAAAGGGAAGAAATTAATATAGTTTTTTTATGATTAGGCACTGTTCAGTGCATTAAGTTGCAATAAAATTTGTAGTTGAGTAGGTTACTAATAAAATGCACTGCAGTTGATTATATATATATGTGTGTGTGTGTGTGTGTGTATAATTTTATTTACTTATGGATTTATTTGAGAGACAGTATGAGCACATCAGGACCTCTTACAGCTACAAATCAACTCGATACATGTTTCTCATTGTTCATCTGGTTCTACATGGGTACTGGTGAATTAAACCTTGGCTGGCAGGCTTTGCAAGCAAGCCTCTTTAACCACTGAGCAATCTCCCCCAGCTTATATATATTTTTGATAGACTTTTTCTGCATTAATTTTATAGCAATACTGTTTGTATTTTGGGAATTTAATTCTTTCAGAGATGTGTGTGCATGTACACACACATATACATACATGCCATATATATGTGTGTGTTTGTGTGACCTTTAAAACAGGTGACATATTTCCTGTACATCTGAGCATCTGAGGCTGGGGAGACAGTTCAGTGCATAAAGTTTTTTTCACACAAAGTTGAGTACCTGAGTTTAGAGCGCCAGACAACTGTTAAAAGCTGGAAGCTATGGCAGGTTGTATAATCCCAGCACACCAATGGCAAGATGGGCGGTGAAGATAGAATGTTTCATAAGCTCATGGACAAGGTAGCCTGGCAATGCAGCAGTGAACAAGAAGAAGTGAGACCCTGTGTCAAAGGAGGTGTAAAGCAAGGACCAACAGCTGAAAGTTGTCTTATGGCCTCTACATGTGTGCCATGGCACATGTACATGTTTCACACATAAGAACACACACACATCATATACATATACTCCAAAATAGTTTAGAAAATTAAAAAATTAAAAAGGAAACACCTCTGACAGTGTTAGTTGTGTTCCTTCAGTAAACAGGTATAGAGCTCATAAGCTTGGCAGCTAAGAGAGAGACTTAGAAATGGCTCATGCACTTGTCCTTTCTGTGCTCAAAGAGATCAGTGGTAAAGTTAATGAGATGTTTCTTTAAATAGCTCACTGCTCTTCTAGGGGAAGTTGTTTCACAATATGTGCATCACTAGTTTTACTTTTAATTAGTTTTGATCAAAAGTTATCAAACTTATGCTGTGGTCTAGCCAATAAATTTAGGATGATCATTTTCTTTTCAAATGTCTTATTTCATGTAGAATAAAAGAAAATATTGGACAGCAAATGCCTCTGCTTGTTGTGAACTCTGGAGAGCCAAAAAATATTTTATAATCCAAAGACTTTTTTCTCCACCCATGCTCATGGGGATAATTAATAATTTCATGATTTATTTAATAGCTATGTTAGAAAAATGGCACTTAAAAAGATATAATCTGAAGACCATGTAGGTGAATATTGACATCAAAATATAAATTATTTTTTCTCATGTTGCATTGCAAGCATGCAATGGGTTTATTAGTGTTTTATATATAATCTCTTTTTAGTTTATTTTAAAAAGAAAAATTTTGTACCAATATATTATATGAGATTCACTGTATTTTCAGTTTGAAAGTTTTAAATCCTAGATTATATTTTTATTAAATCAATACTTATTACAGTACTGTTAGTACTGTTAGAGTGGGAAGAATGTTTTAACGCTTTGTAAATTTTAACTAGGTTTATGAGACATTTACCCATTGTAAGTTCAGGAGCATCAGTTTCAGCTTGATTTCTCTATGTCATGCAAAACACACACACACACACACACACACACACACACAAAAACACATTTAGTTTCTTTAAACAGTAGTGTCTTCCCATCTAGTTCTGGTGGCCAACTTAAAGTAGTGGCAATAGCCCCTATATTTCATAAGGAGCTATCCAACTTCTGGTGTTGGGATTTTCATTTTATAACCTATGGGTTCTGGAAACAGCATTGTCTACCCACACGTAGTAAAGAAGGAGGACAAGAGAAAGCTAGCCTCTTTTAGGCAGGTTCAGTTAGAAATTGAGGTCCAGAGAGAAACAAGAGATGCTCTTCCACATGCCACCTCACCCTGGCACAAGAATGGAACTCTTACCGGGTGTGGTGGCACACGCCTTTAATCCCAGCACTAGGGAAGCAGAGGTAGGAGGATTGCCATGAGTTCGAGGCCACCCTGAGACTACATAGCTAATTCCAGGTCAGCATGGACCAGAGTGAGACCCTATCTCGAAAAAAAAAAAAAAAAAAAAAAAAAAAAAAACACCAAAAAAAAAAAAAAAAAGAATGGAACTCTTGGCAGAAATGGAACCTTTGTCTAATCAAGACTGACCTATAGTGCCCCCCGGTGGCCCACAGTCTAGCCTGCTACCTAGATAGATAGGTGGGCTGGCACAGGTGGGCTAACTTTGGGGTCCGTAATCCAAATCTACAAACCAATCAGGTTTCCCCCTTACATATAAAGGCTCCCATCTTTTTCCTGCCTTGTTTTTTTCCCTCTGTGGGATTGTCTTTGATTTACCCCTGTGCTTATTGGATACACATGAGACTGGCTTTCCCTTCACCCCGCCTGTCTGGGGAACTTTTTGGCTAGCCTCTGCTTTATAGTTTGGCTTAACTTCTTACTTTGATTACATGCATGGTTTTCCTCTGGTATCTGACTCTACCATGTGTGTATTTCCCTTACACTTTAGATCTACCACATAGGTGCTCTCATTAATTCCAGGCCTGCTACCTGTGTAATTTCTTTAAACAAGGGATAACCATAATTATAACTCTCTTCATTGCTCATTTCTCCTCTGAATTTATTGATATCTGCTTTGATATTTTTCTCTCTTATTCTTCCTTGAGCTTCAGATTTGCCCTCATATTTTTCCTTGAGTCTCACCATTTGCCCTCATAACTTCCCTCCATGGGAAACCACATGGTAAAATGCCATGTGTATTCCTTCTAAGTCTCCCTACATATACACTTAAGTTCTATCTTCCACCTGGTGTTTGCATCTCTAGACTAATCTTTCCTTGCAGCCTAAGTTTCTCTTAAATGGGCTTTATGAACTCACCTCCAAGAGCTTATGGCTGTACTCCAGTTTTTCTCTAAAATAACTCATTTTTTTCTTAAAAGGATCCTTATAAACTATGCACTGTTTTCCTACATGAAAGCATGTTTTCTACTTTCCAGGTGTTTATGAATCTCATCCAGCCTTCCTTCTTAGATCCCAATCTCCCTTAAAATAAACCCCACAATTTGTGACTTCTCTGTAAATAAACTTAATAATTCATAATTTTTCCTTCTTGAGTCCATTTTTATCAATTCTTTGTTAAAGATAGGAAAGAACCCAAACTTGGGTTTCATAAATTTAAAGGACCCCCTGAACCCCAAAATCCTTTGTTCCAACTGTTCTTTAATTATTCTTTTTAATTAGCTCACAAAATAGTAGGCTTCCGTATAGCTTTTTCATAGATAATTAATGTTGGTTAACCTTCCTAACTCCCTCTTCTTTTCCCCCAGACTGCTAGTCACTTCCCCAATTAAATCTTTTCCTCCCTCAGTGTTCCCCATCTCCTTTCATATCACATGGATTCTACTATCCTCTCTCCTTGAAAATCTTGTTTCCTTTTCCATAATCTCTTTCTAGTTTCCTGGTCTCTACACACAATCATCCCCATTTGATGATTGTTGACCTAATTTCCCTGAACAACTAGAGACCAATACAGAAAGTCCTTCCATATACCTATATCTTGAAGTATACTTTCTACTTTTTCCTCTATGTCTTTCATATTTAAGCCTCATGTTGAGTCCCTTAATCCATTTGGGGTTGATTTTTTTCAGGGGACAAATCAGAATCTAGTTTCATTCTTCTATATATGGAAATCTGATTTTTCCAGAACCAGTATGTTGAAGATATTGTTTTTTCTCCTATAAGGATTTTTGGGTAGCTTGGTCAAAAATCTGGTGACTGTAGTTTTTACCTATGAGTAATTTTTGGTATTTTGACAAAAACGTCTGGTGGCTGTAGTTACAGAGACTCATTCCTTGGTCCTCTATTTTATTGTGTTGATCTACATGTCTGTTTTGTGCAAGTGTCTTGCTGTTTTTATTACTATGGTGTTTTACTAGTATAAGGATACCTCCAGGAATATTATTTTGTTCTGGATGGATTTTACCCTGTGGTATTTTATATTTCCATAGAAATAATTATATATGTATTTCTCATATATTTTACTTATGTTTCCTAAAAATAGTACTCATTTCTATTTATTTCATTTATTTTTTGAAAACTTAGAGAAATAGAGAGAAGGGCGACAGAGGGAGAGAGAGAGAGAGAAAATGAACACTCCAGGGCCTTTAACTTCTGCACACAAACTCCAGATGCATGTGCCACCCTGTGCATCTGGCTTTTTGTGGGGATTGAGGAATTGAACCCAGGATGTTAGGCTTTGCTGCAAAGAATTTTGTCAAGAGTATGTCCAGCAGTAGAGACAGATTAGATTTTAACTAGATCAGGAAATAGTTGACTAAGAATTTTTCAATTGATATATGGTACATTGGTCAGAGTATTCCACAAGTCACAGCAGGAAGTTCTCAGAGGATGTTTAGGAAATATAGAGGCAGAGGTGTTTGGGATCAGTTTGGAAAACTTGGAATTTGGTGTTATTAATCTAATATGTATAGGGAGAATAATAAGATTAACTCCTAGGATATCTTGTGAAAGATGGGTAATCCATTCAAATTATATAGTCTCTATTTTGTTTTCAGCAGGAAATATGTGGCTACTGGGGAAAGTGATTATTCTTTAGTTCCAGATGGCATGTCAGCCTGGAGTATGGTAGAGCTTTGTCAAGAGGTAGATATCTCTAAAAGGCATGATGGTTATGATAGTCTGGAGAAGTGGCTATGAAAAGCACAATCAATCAGACAGTGTGAAAACTTTGTGTGCTTTTAGACTCTCTTTAGGAATACACTTTTTGTGAAGTCCTCAAAGTAAGCTGGTTTCTTTTACATGGGGAAACATTATACCTTTATGAATGTATTCTTTTGTGGTGGAGATGGTTTTAAATTTAGGGTAAAATTTGGAGGGTCAAATATTGAAAAAACTATGAATACGGAAGAAATTACAAGAATCACAATCTCGGACTGTTTTATGGGTGATTTATTAGATTTCTTACACAACATGGGCTGGGCAGTCCAACAATAGCTTTCTGCAGGTTGGAGAATGTGAGAATCTGGTATCCGCTTACTGTAAGAGGCTGGATGCTTCAGCATTCCTACTTTGGCACTGAAGACCTTGAGAGTTCCTGGAGCAAAGTTGGTCTTCAGTCCATTTTGGAAAGCCAAAGAAGCTGGGTTTTAATTTCCATCAAACATGGCAGAATAAGGTAGATGAACTTGCAGGTAAGTAGCCAGAAGAGACAGGAAAACAGGCTGATTTTCTTAGCAGCTGCAAAAGCACAGGATCTCTTAAAAGCATACTGTTCCCTTAATTACTTGTTTTAAAATTATGTAGAATTCAGTAAGTCTGGCAGTAATTAATACAACCCCACATGCTAGGAACCTGGGAAGCAAGGGAAGATGTCTGAGGAGAAGAAATCAGCCCAGAGCCTTTAAGTGGAAAAAAATATGCTTTTGATTTTTAATTTGTTTTTATGAAAAGAACAAGGATTTCCCAGGAGTGGGAGAGAATGTGTTTCATCTCTGTACTTGGGAGATTGAGTCAAGAGGATCAGCAATTCGAGGCTAGCCTGAGCTTCATGGTAAGACTTTGCTGTAAAAGAGTACACCTTTAAAATATTGATGTGGAAAGGGTGAAGGACACTATTATGTATCTGATCAATGCTAACTTTTAAATATAGTTGTATTTTTCATGTTTTTTTTTTTTTTTTTTTTATTTAGAAGAGCTACAGGTGGACTTTTAACACTTACTAAAGAATTGAAACTTAGTAACAAAAATGCTTTCTCTTTACATTTTTATTCTTATCACCTGAATTTATTTCATCTATTGTTATGTCTTGTATGGGTGAGTGATAGAAATGATATGAGAATCTGATTAACATTTCTCTATACATTTTGTTGTATCTTTCAAAATTGTATATTCCAGTGGCAAAATGGACCGGTTTGAGAGAGATTATGAGCAACTTTACAATGAATAGCTTATCAGCACAATATTATAACAAATGTTATTAGGACGTTTTTGACAAAATGTTCTATCCTTATTTTAATATTAGACATATGTGTGACATTATGGGAGAAATGAACTTCCTCACTAGTAATTGCAATCATAAAATTAATAAAATGTTTCCTAGAAACTTAGAATTATCATATATTTCCAACCAAGATTTATTGAAAGACACACTTTTGAATGCAAAGACAGTGAAAATACTATGGCAAGGTCATTTATACTGTTTCTAAGAACAAAATTACATTTTGTCCAATTTATCTATGATATCCATTGCTAGCATCTATAGCCTATGTAATTATAACCAGTCATCTTCTACATAGATTACTGAAGCTTACAGTGCTTTGTGCAGCTAGGGAATGCTGTACACATAACTGGATCATAGAAATTAAATAATATCCTCAATGTAAAGCACTGTAAGGACTAAATATAATTAATCACTTACTAGTTACTGAAAAATGTTCTAAGTGGAATGTAATTTAATCTTGGAAAAACCCTAATATACTATGATGTTAATCACCCATTTTACAGATGAAATATAGCAAAGAACACTAAAAACAAACAAACAAAACAAAATATAGAATCCAGCACAATTGGAGCTCTTCAGTAAGAGATGTCATAGATTAGACACCAATTTGAGTTTTTAATCCACTATGCTGTCCCACTTTCTCAATAATCCACCATTTCATAACAGCCAACTCACCAGTATTGCCATATTGCAATAGCAGTAAGTACACAGCCTCCTGCTGTGGTTCAATTCACTAAGTAATATGTCTATTGAATCATTTTCTCTTAATATAGATTAATTTATAAAGAGTAATGTGTAAAGTATCCAATAAATGGTAGCTGTTATAAATTTTACTAGGAAATAGACTAACTTAATTAAAAATATGAGTAAGCAGCAAAAAGTAAGGACAGAGATAAAATTAAAGTAAAACAAGTAGATGTGTATAAACCTTAACTTATTTTAAATCTATAGCAATATTAAACCACCAAACTTTTCTATTTCTTTTTTCCTCTAGATTAAATTAAGTAACTACATTGGGAAACATTAGACTAACGCTATAGGGAAATAATTTACAAATGGGATTTTACTTCAGAGTTTATTCCTGATTATCCACGCTAGGATTTTCCTCATTGCAGGACTGAGAAAACTGGTAGGGTGAGGGGGAAAACTACTCAGATCCAGTTGGGTAAATTCTCATTTGTTCCAATTTCTCTAAGCCAATATTATCCTTCATTTATACATTGAATCAAGAGATGACCAGATGTCAGGTTTCCATTTTGTCCTTTGAGGATTGCAAATGAAAATAGTCAATGCAGACTATGGAAATGTTTATCCTATATTAAAACATTGGTTACAGAGCCACAGCAATGGAAATGGCAGACAAAGGCTCAAGTGTATTTGCTTTCCCCAGCAGTCAGCTTACTGCTTAATTTCCTGCCCAGGTCTGATGGTTATAAATATGCATCAAACAAACATTCACTCTCCCCAAATGTCTCCAACAGTATGCCAAACTCAGCTTCAAAGTTGTGAGTTTCTTTAAGAAAATGTCTACTTTTTATTAAAACTAGATAAAAAATAAAGGAAGTATTTTATTAAAATATCTAACTGCATTTGCTGTAACATTAACTGAAATAATTTAGGCAAAAGATATCTCACTTAGGACATTGAGATTTTTAGTACCTGGTATTTTAAAATATTTGACCTTTTTGCTACAAGCACAATAGTGGGAATGTGGGGTCAAATCAGTGATCTTTTAACATGAAGGTATGGATACAGATTTAATGCAGTGTTCATCATTTGAATGGCTATACATAACATAAAGATACATCCTCATCTAGCATTTTCTAAATAAAGTGTGCTTCCTTAAAAAAATCTAAATTAATTTCAGTCAGCAATTCTAGAGAGGGTTGAAGATGGACCTTGAAAAATATGAAAAGTTTCATAGAAATATGAAATATGCTATATGTTCCCAAGAAGGTATAGACAAGAAATTACAGTTCAATTTTCAAAGTAAAATACTCTCTTTAAGCTAATGGAATTTTAAAAAAAATTATTTGCTTAAGAGTCACAGAAGAGAAAGAGGCAGAGAGAGAGAGAGAGAGGGAGAATTGGCATGCTAGTGCCTCCAGCCACTGCAAACAAATCCCAAACACATGAATGACCTTGTTCATCTGGCTTTCTTTACATGTGTCCTGGGCAATCAAACCTGGGTCCTTTGACTTACCAGGCAAGTGACTTAACCACTAAGCCATCTCTCCCTCCCAACCTAATGGAATATTTATGTCCAACACAAATATGTACTCTCCTATAAAGTAGTAAAAGATGAGTTTTTTTTTTTTCAATCTTTTGAGGTAGGGACTCACTCTAGCCCAGGCTGACCTGGAATTCACTGTGAAGTCTCAGGGTGGCCTTGAACTAACAGCGATCTTCCTACCTCTGCCTCCCAAGTGCTGGGATTAATAGCGTGCGCCACCACGCCCTGCAAAGATGAGTTTTTTTCACCTGTTTTAGCCTAGGACAGTTCAAAATTTGCCTGATATTGCATAGTAGATGTTTTCAGACACCATATCATGACTGTACTTTAGAGTATTTCAGTCACTTATCAAAGCCCCTTGATTCTGTCATGCTATGACTACTTGTTGATCACCCACAAAGACTAGACACTACTTTATTCCAATAAATATCAAAACTGACAGTCCTTTATTATTGGTTTAAATCATATGTCCCCCATAAACTCATATGTTTGAAATACTTGGTCCCCAGCCAGTGGCAATTTAAGAGGTGGAGCTTTGCTGGAGGTGGTATATTGTTGTGGGTGAGCTTTAAGATGTTATAGCCAGCTCACACTTGCCAGAGGCCACCTCAAATTTATGATACTTTCTACTTCTGTGGCAGAGGTGATGCCCAGTCTTTGCACATGCCACACTTTCTCCTGCCATCTTGAAGTTTCCCCTGATCACTGTAAGGGAAAATTAACCCTTTCTCCCAACCAGCTATTTCTATTGCTTTTTCTGAAGAAAACAGATGCTAAAACAAAGCTTTCATGCAGGTAATTTATATTTTAAACTAAATCACAGAAAATAGCAACATTATTTAGAACATAATTGATATTAGAAGATGTTAATTCAATGGCACATTTTTTCATCTCTATGGAAAGTTTTCCTTATCCAATTGTAGCAGACAGCTTCAGGTTCGCTGAGATGAACTTCCAGATCAGGCACAGTTATGGAGGAAGGGATATTATTTATTGAAGCTTACAGATCCAGGGGAAGTTCCATAATGGCAGGAGAAGTGGCCTGCTCTTCACAGGGCCAAGCAGAGAGAGAAAAAACCAACCAGCCACCACAGCACACAGAGCAAAACTACAGCCAAAAGGTCACACAGCGCACTTCAGGAACTCCTGCTAGGCACATTTGCATATCTTTACAATGGAATCTCAAACCCACACCTTAAGACGGCCCCCAGTGACATTGCCTCTAGCAAGGTGATTGCAGATGCAAACTATAACTAGTAAAACACTGAATATATTGGGGGACATATATTCAAACTACCACATTCCGCCCCTGGCCCCCAATATATTTAGCTCATGGCCCCCAATAGATTTATAACTATCACACATTGTAAATTGTACTCAGTCCAATTTCAAAGGTTCTCAGAGTCTTGATCAACTTAAGATAGTGAGTCCTGTAAAATCAAACAACTTAAATACTTTCAACATGTAAAGGCACAGAATAAACATTTTAACTGTATAATGAATAGCAAGGAGAGACTAGAACAATGCAAACTCAACCACCATCAGCCGTCATCAAAGTTCTGCAGTTCAAGTTCAATATAACCAGAGACGGACAGTCTCCAGGTTTTCCAATTCCTCCCCTCCAGCTGGGCAGAATCACCAGGGAAAACTTTCATCCCATGCCAACACTGCACTCCATGGTAGCCCTTTTGCACAGTCCTGGTATATCCAAAACATCTTCAGGTCTCCATGCAAACCACGGTCCATCTTCCAAAGGCTCTTCCAGCCTATTCCTCAGGGACTTCATGCCCTGCCTCATGCCGCATCTCAGCAGCGGCTCCTGAAACCGTGTGCAATTCATGACCACTCCATGCATTTTTCATGCTTCAAAAACTAATACCAGGTGTGCAGGACATAGCCATATTCTTAATCCAGGGACAAAATAAATCATAGCCTTGAAAAGCAGGTTCCTTCTCCAGTCAGCTCTTTCCAAGAATTTGCATTTTTAACAGTCTTTACTCAGGCATCCTCTCCATTGTTTTAATGTAAATCAAGTCAGGCCACCTTCCTTCCACCTTCCTTAAGATTGCTAATGCATTGACAATAGCAGCCCCAGTAACCTAAAACCAGTCTCAGTGTCTCTGCTTTTAACTTGCTTGAGGTTTTCAAACTTAAAATCTTAAAATCTCAGTACGATATCTTCAGCTAAGCACATCAGTCCATTACAAATTTAACCTTGATCAAACTTCCTGGGCCTGGATAGTGGAATGCAGCCATCCCTTATGCCAGTAGCCCAGTTCCAACAAAGTCCTCTGCAGTCTTTCCTTCCCCTTAGAAACCTCATAAGCCAAGCCTCGAAGTTCAGTACTATCTGCACTTAGCATTCTCAAACTCTCATCAGAATAGTCCATAAAACTTGGCTTACCACTCCAGAAGGCATCTTCAGTTGCAAGCACCAAGTCCATGCCCATTCCTCCAAAACAAAGGTTCCAAAAGACGAATATCCACACGGTCAGGTTCATCTCACCCCACACTCCTCGGTACCACTTTACTGTTGCAGACAGCTTCGGGTTTGCTGAGATGAACTTCCAGACCAGGCACAGTTATGGAGGAAGGGATATTATTTATTGAGGCTTACAGATCCAGGGGAAGTTCCATAATGGCAGGAGAAGCAGCCAGTTCTTCACAGGGCCTAGCAGAGAGAGAAAAAGCCAACCAGCCACCACAGCACACAGAGCAAAACTACAGCCAAAAGGTCATACAGCACATTTCAGAAACTCCTGCTAGGCACATTTGCATATCTTTACAATGGAATCTCAAACCCACACCTTAAGACGGGCCCCCAGTGACATTGCCTCTAGCAAGGTGATTGCAGATGCAAACTATAACTAGTAAAACACTGAATATATTGGGGGACATATATTCAAACTACCACACCAATATATGTCATGATAGTGATTTATACTCATTCTCATGAGACCTCAATAGTAAATTTAAAAAATGCAGTAAGTTAGACTTGAGTTCTAAAGTGGAATGGGGGGAGGGAAGGGAAATATCAGGTGGTTTTTTTTTGCATGTAAGTATAAAAGTCAATAAAAAATAATAATTAAAAAATTTTTAAATGCAGTAAGTTAATAGTAAAGGAGTAGAAATAGAAGACAAGCCTTTTGGTAAAATTTGGAAATAGGATAATATGAAGCAGCATTAAAAGAAGGTAAGAAGAGAGAATGTGGAAAAGAGGTTGGACAGAGAGGAAAAACCTATGAGTTCTTTGTGGGAACAATATTATTAGAGAGATCCCCAAAATAGACCAAACCTAAACAACAACTTGACAATATATAAACACAATACAAAAGCACAACAAAATTATCATGGAATATATATTTATGAGTGAAGGTTAAAGAAAAGCAAAAAGAGTAGGGAGGCTGAAGTAGGAGGATTGCTGTGAGCTCAGTGCCAGACTTGGTAGCGGTAAGTTTCAGGTCAGCCTGGGCTAGAGTGAGACCCCCTAAAAAAAGGACTATAATTAAGAGATAACAATATTTACAAATGTTAACCCTAATCCATACATTATTTTTCACTATGTAGTGTTAGGGTGGCCTCCAACTCATCATGATCCTCCTAACTCTGTCTCCCAAGTGCTGGGATTAAAGAAAGGTGTGTGCCACCACACAGGGCTCAGAGTATTTTCAAAAGCAATGCTATCAGAAGTAATGCTTTTTTTCTGAATTATTAGGCTGGGTTTTCAATACTTTCAGTGCTTGGGAATTTTTAACAACCTAAACTGATATGGTAGGTGCAATTAGCACTTCCAATTCAAACCCATATACCCAGCTTTGGGGCATGTATTGTTTCAGTATCAACTAGTTCAATTACCTTTTAGGATAAGTTGCTGTTGCTCCTAAGTTGAAATCTGAAGCTGGTTGCTTCTTTGTTGCAGTATGGGGCTCTTCTGGATAAATCCATCAGCCCATTGGAGCAGGTGGTCTAGATACTGTGTGTTGGCTGGGACACCTTGATGTCCTCTGATCTCCAGTGATGTACCCTGTGTGGGAGTACAGGGGAGGGGAGGTTGTGGGATTCTATCTGGAGCTGTTTGGATCTACTCAGCTGGTCTCCATTGCCTTTTCCTTCAGCTTGTTTTGATTTTGTAGAGACAGTTTGAGGGGAAAAGCTACCTAGTCATGTACTGCACTATTGCTGGCTCAAGCTGGGCAGGGCAAGGAGAAGCACTTCCCAAATATCATTGGCTAGAGCCCAATTCTCTGATTGTGAGTTACTTCCTGCAATTTTTCTACAGGTGTCTCACTTGTCTTAATATATTTCTTACCCTTCTTGACTTTTTTGAAGAAGGAGGAGAAGAAGAAGGAGGAGGAGGAAGTAGGAAGAGTAGGACAAGCAGGAGGAGAAAAAAGAGAAGAGGAAAGATGGAGAAGAAAGAGGAGGAGGAGGAGGAGAGCAATGTGTTGTCCCTTTTTAAAAAGATTTTTTTATTCTTTATTTTAATTTTACATTCATGTTGGTGCACCCAGTAGCCTCCTCCCTGACCTCCCCCCTCCAAAGGGACCCTTCTCATTGGGGAATGTGGGTCGTTCATTATGGGGATAGCCAACAGTTATGGGGGAGAGGCAAAGTCTCTGTGCATAATGACCCAACTTGTGGCTCTAACACTCTTTCCGCCCCCTCTTCTGAGAATTTCCCTGAGCCATGCTGGGTTAATTTTAGTTCTACTTCAGTGATGAGGTCTTAGGAGCCTCTGTGTGTCTGGATATCTGGCTTAGTAGGAGTTGAATGTTCTCTGTGTTTATCTGCTTCAGTCTTGTTCTGGTTTTGGGTTCATCAAGAAAGCTGCACTCTTGCCCATTACCCCTGTTACTCTATGGTTTCAGCTGGGGCCCTGGTGAGGTCCCTTCAGGTTCGTCAACCATCTAAAAAAGAGAAGCAAATTCTCCAATGGAGAGAAAAGTTAGTACCAGATAGATGGAATGGCCATAGTTATTTTAGAGGGAATTTTATATGTGTAGGCCCTCTTCTAGCCCACTTGGTGGGAGGTTGATATTGGAGAATGGGCTCATTTTTGTATATCGTTTTGACTTATTTCCCAGTTCCAGCTATGAGTTCCACTCCACTGAGTGGACCTGTTAGCCAAATCAGGAGCTGTTGGTTACCCACTATGGCTGTGTGCCACTATTGCACTTGTTTGAGTATCACATCAGGTTGTTTACTGCTGAGTAGCTTAGACTGTGAGTTGTTTGGACAGATGATGGTCACTTTTCCCCAGTCACTTGTGTAGCACCCTCTGGCACTATACAAGCTAACTGTCTGGGGACTGACACTCTTCCAGATTCCTACCAGGTAACTCCATGTTTCATTCCCACAGCATGCGGTGTTTTTGTCAGTAGGGTCTTACCATTAACCTTTGGTAATTCATCAAGAACTCTGACAACATTCTGTCTTTTTTGGGGGGAAACCTTTTAGGTCTCTCACCTGAACCACAGGGACCTGGAGACCTGGAGAGGACAGCATGAAGACCAACCTTAATCTTCTCATGTTGCTCTCTCTCTCTCTCCTCCCCCTCCCTCTCCTCTCTATCCTCTCTTTCTCTTTTATGTATCCTATTTTTTTCTTCCTTTACCTTCCTTGGCACTGACTTGTAACTCCCAGTGTTGTCCCTTTTATATCCAGGTTTCTTTGATGAATTTCCTATTCTTCAATTTTAACTAGAAGTCTAGAAGATAGTAGCATTTGGAGAATTAACTTGGAAGGAAGACAAAATTATTGGTAAGGATGAGAAAAAGCTAATGATGGAGAGAATAAAATATAATTATGGGGCAAAAAAGAATAAATTGAAGCTAGAAGATAAATAAAATGGAGTTCAAATTGCAATATTATGTTTGAAAAATATTAATTATAATAGATAAGTAGTAAACTTCAAATTTGTGTAGGTTGTTTACATTGCAATAAAGCAAATTTCATCCTCAAAGAATTTAATTAGTATAATGTATGATTAATCAGTATCAAATGGTGTATAAGTTGTATTAAAGTCAGGTACCTATAACTAAAAAATGCATTAAAGCTCTCTCTCTCTCTCTCTCTCTCTCTCTCTCTCTATATATATATATATATATATATATATATATATATATATATATAAATAGTATTATGAAATCATCAGGAAACCAGAATTCATTTACTCTTTTTCTCTACCACTCCCATAATGTGGCTGCTATCTCTGAGTTAACCTCATGGTTCTAGACATCTTTGCAACTTTCAGGTTTATAAAAAGTAATAAGAAGGAAATGACAGACAAAAGTGTACTCTTCTTGGCAAAGTCAGTGTCTAATAACCTCCCCAGGAGTCATAAATAATAATATATATACACATGTACACATTATATTTTGTTAAAGCAGACATAGGCATAATTTCATACATGTAGCTGAGTATGGTGGTACATACCTGTAATCTGAGCATTTGAAATATGGAGGCAGGAGGATCAGGATTTCAAAATCATCTTCAGCTACATGATAAGTTCAAGGCCATTGTGAGCTACATGAATCCCAGTTTGACCAAAAACACATATGTGTTTAACAACATAATAAATGAAAATTCTATATTGTGACTGAAACATTTAATATATTCCTTATATTTTGTAGTAAATATAGAAAGAAAAATTCTTTTTAACAATGATTGTTGCTTTGAATGAAATATGATATTTTATTTTTTATATATTTATTTATTTTAGAGAGGGTGAGAGGGATAGAGGGAGTGATAGTGAGCAAGAGTGAGTGGGTACACCAGGACTACCTGCCACTGCAAATGAAATGCAGACACATGGGGAAATTTATGCATAAGACTTTACTTGGGTATTGGGGAATCAAACCTGAGCCATCATGTTTTGCAAGCAAGTACCATTAACCACTGATCTATCTCTTCTCTAGCCCCTGACATATATTTTAATGGGAAATATTTTTGAATCTATTATCCTCTGTGTCTCACACTTCTCAGTATTCCCCAGTGGCCTGATGATTTGAGAGTAGGGGTACAGGGATCTGATATCTTAATACTAATATCTAATGGATAAGCCACCATCTCATTTTTTAAATATCTACATTAAGTTATCATGAAATTTGAATATATCTGCCAAGTTTTATTACTTCTGTTGTAATCAGTAACACACATAGCATAATGTTATAGTATCAATTGATTAGTCATATGCCAAAGACAAAAATAAGAATTTTATCCTCGGTTATTCAGTTCTGTTTCTAGTCTTAATTTTATATATAAATAATACCATACTTGGGTTGGAGAGATGGCTTAGCAGTTAAGGCCTGCGAAGCCAAAAGACCCACAAACAACTCTCCAGATCCCACGTAAGCCAGATGCACAAAGGTAACGCAAGTGCAAGGTTGTACATACCCACTAGGTGTCACAAGGTCTAGGGTTAGATTGTAGTGGCTGAGACCCTGGCACACCAATTCTCTCTCTCTCTCTCTCAAATTAAATAAAGAAAAAAAAAACATACTTGTGTTCTTTCATGTAATTATTTTTAGTGGCAATGTTTATGGATTTACAATAAAATAAAAGTAAGCAATAGAATGGTGCAAATAGTAATTTTGCATTATTATTAATCAGTGAACTAGTTGCTCCTAAGTATCCCTTGATATGCTTACTAGATGTATGCATTATTGAGCTTATGCTCCAAATTCTGATGATTTTCAGGTTCTTATGACCAGGTAAATTTAGGAAATTGAGCTTGTATTGCTGTTTCCTCCAGATTGAAACAATGCCTTCTGGAAGGAGGCTCACAAGGCTCATAAAACTTATGAGAAACATGCAGGACCACCCTTCCCACAAAATGTCACAGAAGTAGAAGAAAGTGTTTATGGTGAAGAGGAGTTTCATCAGAGGAGCTGCCTACAAGTGTTCAGGGAACTCTAGTGGTGTAGCTTTCCTAAGGTGTTACCTATATGCCAGGGTGTATGTTTTTGGTGATCAAGTTGTCTAATCCACCCATGTTCTGGTAAGTAGCCCCCATTCACTCTTCTTTGAGTAGCCTCAAGTAACTACTTGGGTTATGTCTGTCATTGATGCCCTAGATGGTATATATAGGTAAATATTCGTGTCTAACCAGAAAAAGTCACATAACAGAACTCTAACAAAAATAGTGATTTTTCACATCACACTCTATCCACATGATATAACGATGGGAATTTAAAAAAAAAAAAACAGAAAATTATGGATTAATCTCTGTTTTTAAAATTTTTTGATATAGCCATTTACTTCCTTCAACTGATGACTTACAGATTTCATGTAGGGTAACAGTGATACTGAGTACCTAGATAAAGGCCATTTACATATTGCATGCTGACACATTAAACCATGTTTATAGTTGGTAGAATTAGATCATGAAAATTATGAAAAATACCAAGAAATCATTCTACATCTAACAGACCATATGCTCTGAGATATAAAGAGCATTTTCATACTTTTTTTAGGTTTACAGAGGCCTTAATAAGTATAAAAAATACCTATGTAGGACAATTTCTAATCAAAGCAAAAATACAATTTTTTAAAAAAGAGTTTTTAAAAAAGAATAACCATTGTGCTATTTCTGAGAAACCTAAGCATTACATTTTAATACTAAATGTGAAACTGCTTTTAAACATATTCAAAGTGACAATAGAAAATACACATTAATAAAATAACATACTTGTGAAAGACTTAAATTTTTCTCTATCCATGTGCCACCCAACATCATAAAATTGACTTATGCACCCCACAATGAGAAATCCTGCTTCCTAACACTGAGATCAGAGGCACCAGCTGCTTTTGCCTGCTGTTAGTTTTGTAGGCAATCCATTCATAAACACATTTTTGAGCTGTCAAGGGGTGCATAGTACATATGTTATTGATTCGTAGTGTATTAAAAGACAAAAGCTTAAGTGCATTGAATACCATATTTTCAGTACATGTTATAAAAATATTGATGTTTCTTTTGGAAAATTTAAATTTCAGTGCACTATTTCCATGTGATTAGAAAATCATTTTTTATGGGCAGAGTAACTCAGTCTATAATTTACCATGTATAACTTGTAACATTAGAGCTTTTATGCATAAGTTTAAAAAGTTATTAGATTTTATAACAAATATCTATGCCTAAAGGGCTTTTTATTTTCCACAAAATAATATTTTTAAATCCTTTGTTATCTCTTAGCCATTGTCATCAATACCTCAGACCCATATAAAAAGAAATAATTGCATTGAGTAAAAAATAATTTATGATCATTAGACTGAGGTTTATAGACTCTGCAGCATCAAAGAGAAGATGGATGGAATCAGTGAATAGTAACATTATTACCTTCATGGACACTATAATATTCATTAAGAAAGATATCAAACATTTATATTTCCTTGAATATATAACTTAATATTTTGTCTACAAACAGAAATCTTACTTTTACAAGTAATGTTGAATCATTTATATATGCTAAAATTTTAGAACACATTATGTGGCATTGGTGTAGAATGTATTCTGTGATAAGCCAGAAGAAGGAAAGGTGAGTAATGACTGCCTTAGACACTGGCTGCAATTCTGAAACTAGATCTTATATTCCAGTTTAGACACTTGTATGGTTTGTGATATTCCCCAACCTTTTTAACTTTCCTAAGTCTCAATGACCCATCTATAAGGTGAGGAATAACATCATGTCTTCCAACAGGGTTGTTGCAGAAATTAAAATGTGGTAGAGAATGCATATGAAGCTCATTATGTGAGATCAAATCATCTCACTAAAAATAAGACATTCAGGTTTGCTATAGAAATCCCCATTCCAAAAAGAGCAACTGGGAAAGAAGAAAGGGGAGTGGGTGAGACAAAGGCCTGAATTTATAAGTATGTTTAAATTTTTATTATTGTGAAGAAAACTTGTAAAATCAGATATACTCTCTTGGCAATTTTTTTGAAGCAAGTCCATCAGACTGGGATTTATTTTTATCCAAGGAGGGTATTAGGGAGAGAATTGGTGTGCCAGGGCCTCTAGCCACCATAATCAAACTCCAGATGCATGTGCCACCTTCTGTGCATATGTGACCTTGTGTGCTTGCATCACCTTGTGTGTGTGGCTTACGTTGGATCTGGAGAGTCAAACATGGGTCCTTAGGCTTCACAGGCCAGAACCTTAATAGCTAATCCACTTCTTCAGCCTCTTTCTTGGTAATTTTTAAACTATGAAGTACAGTATTTATAGTCGCTAGCATGATATAGCATTACATTTTAAAGCAATACCTCCTAGAATTCTAGCTCAGTCCACAGGATGAAGGCACTGTCCCTTGGCACTGTGATGTAGCAGTCTGGTGAAGACAGAGCCATACCCACCACTCCTCTTTCATATGGTGGTCTCTGGTGGGAGTAACAGCCTTTCCAACCTCTGAATTAACTTCTGGTTCATTATTTCATTTTCTCAAATAATTAACATCATTATAAATGAAGTTCTACTGGCTTGTCCTGTTGGGATCCCCCCTAAGGCCAGCCCAGGAGGGATGGCAGCGTGTCTGCCAAGTTGGGGGTGAGAGGTGCGGAATCACGACACAGACTCTGGGAGTTGGTTGGAAGCAACAGAGAGCGAGTTGCCACAAAACTCATTTATTGAAGAAGTGCAGGGGGGCTTTAAGGGGCTTGGATGGCCAATCATTGTATGGGGTTGTCCCTTTTTTGCGACCAATGACAGCCTGTCTCTGGACAGGTCATCTCGTAGCAGGTTTCTCGCTAGCACGGGACTGTAGCTGTTGTCATGCCAGGCCTGTGCAGAACGCCATGTTCACAGAATCCACTTCCTGGTTTCTTCTGACATGTGGTCTGGATAGGTCCAGATCTGCCATACATTGTCCTGTAAAAAGTTGTCATTAATTTATTTTCAAATGTATCTACTTCTGTAAAAGTTGACAGTAGTTCTTAAGGAAAACTTATCAAAAATATTTTGCCTTCCATATAACTTGTGAAGAACATGACATCCTCAAAGATGATGCAGAATGGTTTTTCATCAATTGAGTATACTGATTAACAGACCTTCAGACCAAGTAGATGGGTATTACTATAATAAATACCAAAACATTTGGAAATAGCTTTGGAATTGTATAATGAGTAGGAACTGGAAGAATTTTACAATACATGTTAGAAAAAACCTAGCTTTCCTTGAAAAGATTTTTTGTCATAAATATAGAGGTTAAAGGCCCTTCTCTTGAGAGCTAAGAAAGAAAACAGCAAAGTTATATAAGAAGTTTTGGTCATCTGAGAGAGTAAATGAATGTCCATGAACTGATCACTAGTGACAATGCAAATATTAAAGTGTTTTTCATGAGTTCTCAGATGTAAATCAAGAATATTACTGAACAATCATTGTATTACTGGGAATTGTAGAAAAAGTGATTCTTATTGAAAAATGGCAAAAAATTGGCCATATGTGTTTTAGTGTTTTGCTAAAAATGGAATTTTAAATAATGAGGATGAACACTTACCTGAAGATATTTATAAGCAAGTTATTGAAGGTCTTACCTGATTTTTCTGTTGCTTACAGTAAAATACAAACAGGAAAAAAAAAGACAAATTGAATAAGAAGGCCACTTCTTACTTATCAAGGGAACAATCCAACAAGAGGATATCACAATCATCAATATTTATGCATCAAACACAGGTGCACCACAATTCATAAAGCAAAAACTACTTGGCAACAAAACAGAAATAACCACCAACGCCATCATAGTCGGGGACTTCAATACTCCACTATCAGCAATAGATAGATCATCCAAACAGAAAATTAACAGGAAGTAAGAGAGCTCAACATCACCATAGAGCAACTAGATCTAACAGACATATACAGAACATTCCACCCAAAATCTACAGATTATACATTCTTCTCAGCAGCATGGAACCTTCTCTAAAATAGACCATATATTGGGCAATTTTTAAACCAAAGAGAATCAAAACTAGAGGACTTGAGATCTCCTTAGCCTATCTCTATTGTAAATCCTTGAAATATGTCTTTGTGGAATACATATCAATAATTTGACTTAATAACCATTTGCTAAAGAAATTACTTGTGTGATGCGTGGATCAAATCAACCACCTCAGTAGAAGTATAGAAGAACAGAGATTCTATTACTGATGTGAATGATATGGAGGATCCTACAACTAAATCTGTATGAGTGTTCTTCTGAAAACAAAGATAATAAGACATGGGAGAGGAATATAAAAACGTGTATACATATTTTGATATGGCCAAAATCTGCATAGTAGGCCAGCTAACTGAGGCCTGGCTGAGATTCTGGAGCCTACATAAGACATAGTCTGGAGTCTCAAGACAGTTTGGAGGCAGAATTCTCTCTTTTCCTCCTAAGACTCAAATAATTCTATGAGACTAACTATTATAGATAGGACTTTACTCAAATTACCTTCACTATGTTAATCTCACCTAAAATTTGCCTTCAGAGTAGCATCTAGAATGCTGTTTGACTAAATATATCATTATCATAACAGCCAAGTTGATCTAGAAAAATTCACTAGCATAATGATGAATGATTATAAAGGCTAAAGAAAAATTAATGAAACATAGCTTCCAATTTTCTGACTTGAGTGATGATTGCTTTACTATTAAGAACTTTTTAGATCAAGAGAATTAAAGATATCTTACATAACTAATAATAAAAAAAAAGAATAAGCATCCAGGGCCTTGGACGTAGCTCAGTTGTCAAAGTGGTTGTTTCACAACCATAAGAACCTGAGTTCAATCCTCAGTACCCACCCAAGTATGTGGACTGGGGAGATGGCTCAGCAGTTAAGGCACATTACCTATTAAGCCTAATGACCTGGATTCAATTGTCCAGTTCCCACATAAAGCCAGATGCACAAAATGGCATTTGCATCTGGAGTTCACTTGCATTGGCAAGGCCAATCTCTCTCTCTCTCTTTTCATCTCTCTCTTCCCTTTAAACTAAATAAATAACTTTAAAAAATAAAAGAAATTTTAAAAGATATCTTTAAGTTACTTTTGAGATGTTATAGATTTTATGTGTTTATGTATATTATATTACAGGTTAATTATTTCAATGGTTTATTACCATTTCTAAATTTTAATTTTGATCTATTTACATTTAGATATTGCTAATTATATGTTTTATTGAGAAATCTTATTGACATTTACTTAGTTATTGATAGCATTTCTATACAGTTTTTAATTTACTCACAATTTCCATACATATAAACAATATAACATGTTCATAATGTCCTCTCACCAACCTCTCTTTCTTCCCTCCCAAATCCTCCTTGCACTGAATCCCATCTTCTTTTCTATTAGTCTTTTTTTCTATTTTGATGTCATCATTTATTTTCCTTCTATTATGCAGGTATTGTGTAGATAGCATTAGCCACTGAGAGGTCATGAATACCAAACCACTTTTATGTCTCAAGACCATAATTCAAAGCATTCCTCTCTTTCCTTTGGCTCTCACATTCTTTCTATTACCTCTTCTCCAATGGTCCCTGAGCCTTAGTGCTTTTGATAGAAATGACTCATTTAGTACTAAATGTACCACTGTCACTTCTCAGCGCTTTAATGAATTTGAGTTTCCCCAGAGGTCACTGCTATTGGAAAAGAGAAGCTTCTCTAACCAAAAGTGAGAGTAGGCATTAACATAATTATTTAGAGGGCAGTTTGTGGGTGTAATATATTCACTTAGCTCCTATACATGTTTTTAAATGTACCTGTAGGGCTGGAGAGATTGCTTAGCAGTTAAGGCGTTTGCCTGTGAAGCCTAAGGATCCAGGTTCAATTCCCCAGTACCCACATTAACCAGATGCAGAAGGTGGTGAATGTATCTGGGGTTTGTTTGCAGTGGTGAGACGCCCCAGTATGCCCATACTCTCCCTCTCAGCCCCCCCTCTCTCAAATTAAAACAAAATAAAAGAGTTTATCAGTCAGGGGTGTTGGCACACACCTTTAATCCCAACACTCAGGAGGGAGAAGCAGTAGGTGGATCACAGTGAGTTTGAGGACACCCTGAAACTACATAGTGAATTCCAATCCAGCCTAGGCTGGAGAGTGAGACACTGCCTCACAAAAACAAAACAAAAAAATTAAAAATGTACATGCACATGTTTCTCAGAGTTGGACTCTAGGTTTGTGCTATGCATATATTTGTCACAGATAAAAAAATATGTTGATCAAAATGAGAAAGTACTCCTCAGTTTTTAAATGTAAAATTCACAAATTTACCCTCTCTGTAGCAGTCTGTTCTGCTTCCTTCACAGCCATGCTAACACTTCCAGACCTTTATCAATGATAGCCACTTGGAACTTTAGTGACACTCTTTGTAGTTTGGATTTTCACTTCCCAGATTATAAATGAAGTGTTATATTTTTTTATATGTTCACTGCCATTTAGATAGTTCTGAGTGTGCTATGTCAGAAACATTGGTGAACATGCATAAATGACACTTTTGCCTTTCCATGATATCAGAATGGATTAAATAACAATACATTCACAAGGTATGGTGGTTTCAATGACAGAAATTTGCCAGGTATCCCTATTTTCCTTAATACCCCAAGCTGAGGCAAACACAGATTCTTTTATTCTGTTCATAATTACTAATGCAAATGCTCAAATTACACATCACACAGTGACTACATTTATATATCTATTTGTATATATGGAGGTTACATACAGAATGGCTACAAAGGGTTAAAGAGTTCAATAGTTTCAAATAAGCTAGAGGCAAATGCTGGGAAACTGATAGAAATGAGTCTCTGTATTGATAAGATAAGGGACCTAAAGGGGCTACAGAAGAAGGAGAAATGGCTGTGTCTGCTAACTGCTGGCTGGAGAGTTAGGCTGTTTGGTCAGAACTAAGTTATAAGAGTCAGATGAAATTAAGAGCGAGACTGTGTCCCAATGAGTGGACAGATGGATGGACGGAAAGCAGGTGCAGATGGGTGGACAGACAGATGAATACACAACAATTGAGTAGGCTGTATCAATATCAGGAAACAAATCCAGTTGAATCTCCTGGAACAGTAAGGGAGTTCCTGGAACACACTAGGTGGTCCAATGACAGCTAAGTAGAGGTCAACTCAATCATTGTACTAAGGTGTCTACTTCTTTATGAAGTACAGATGAGAAACTTGTACCCTTTACTTGGTGTCATGTTTCTGATAAAATGTTTCTGAAAAATTATTGGTCCTGTTCTTTTTCTGACATAATTTTAATATGCCCCTACATTTTCTATAGTCCAAACTCACACTGAGAAATTTATAGGGCTGTACCTTTTCCACTCCACAAAATAAGTCATTTATCAGTTTGTGCATCCTGAATGGTGCCAGACAGTTGGTGCCATTTATGTGTCCACACAGGTGTAGAATCTCCCTCTACTCTTTATTTTTATTTATTTATTTGTTATTATTATTATTATTATTATTATTATTATTATTATTTGGTTGTTCAAGGTAGTGTCTCAATCTAGCCCAGGCTGACCTGGAATTCACTCTGTATTCCCAGGGTGGCCTTGAACTCATGGCGATCCTCCTACTTTTGCCTCCGAAGTGCTGGGATTAAAGGCGAGTGCCACCATGCCCGGCTCCCTCTACTCTTAAAATGAAATCAAATGATTATAGGTTGGAATTCCTCAGGGTAATACTAAGCATATGAAGTAAGTTCGTGAGGGCAAAAGGTAATCTCAAAAATGATTTCTGTGACTGAATCATAGTGCATTTTTAGCAAATCTGGCCAAACTGAGAATTTAAAGATTGCAAATATGTTCTTATGGGACATATACTTGGTTTGAATATTATTTTGAGATAAAAATTCAGAATGCAAAGTAAACACTTGTATAAAAAAGCCAGTCAGGCAGGGTGTGCCTTTAATTCCAGCATTCAGGAGGCAGAGGGAGAAGGATTGCCATGAATTTGAGGCCACCCTGAGACTACATAGCAAATTCCAGGTCAGCCTGAGCTAGAGTGAGCCCTGCCTCAAAAAAACAAGAAAAAAAAAGCCATTCATTCTGATAAAGGCAATATCATAACTACTATGCATAGAAAGTTTACAAGCATCTAAACAGCTAAATGTAGCATAGTATTGAGATATATCACATAGAACATAAAGATATATTTTCTTGAGGTGAATCAAAATAAAAATTACCCAACTATTAGATTATACTTTCATCAAAATATATGTTGGGAGAATATGCATGTTGATAGTTTATAAATATTGTTTTTGGCCTTTCATGTACTATATCAATCGTTCTACTTAACAAAACTTGTGTTTAAGATTAGGAGGGGTATATAGACAAGAGTTTGCTAGAAAATAAAGAAGAAAACTATGTAATAAATTATAATAAAGCATAGTTAGAAAATGGACAATGAATTGTTTTGAGTGCAGACCTAGGTATAACTGCTCAAGTTCACTAAAAGTTGTTGTTGAGTAATTTGTTTAATAATTCAATATAATATACTCACTCTAATGTAAATTTTGAATAAGAAGGGCTACAACCTCCTAAGTTGACATGAATGATAAAGTATTTATAATTACTATACATAACATAGTTCTTTTCATACAGTAAATACTTAAGATGAGTTATTATATGTAACAGTAAACAGAAAGGCAACTCTGTAGGAATTTCTCAGTACTCTCTCTCTTGCCATGTCTCCTTCCTCTAGAGTATACTGCTGGACTAGATTTACAGCTAGATACAGTCTACTGATTAAATTCTGTCTGAAGAACATAGGAGGTAATGATATAAACCACTTCCAAGCATGGCTTACAAATCTATAATGTCACCAATTCTTTATCTTCAAGATGCAGTTTAATGCCCTGTGTGGGGAGGGGATCTTGAAGATAAGCCCTGACAATGGCAAGGCCACCGGAAGTCTGTGAATCCCTATGCAACACAGTCCTGCCTCAAGGATTCTTCACATCTATTCTACTTTCCAATCCTAAAACATTTGATCTTGCCTAGATAACCTCTTAAGAATTAGTTTCTTCTCCTGCAAAATATAGAATCCAGGGGGACATTTTCAGTAGGTTTTTGGTTCAATGTGATTGAAAGAGCATCCATAAAGCATAGCACCTGGTATATAGTAGACATTCAATAAATTATTTATATATGAATGCAAAAATTCATGTAAAGCAGAGGGCTATGGTTATAGTAATATTCAAGTTAACGTAACTGGACTTATTTTTTAGGGCAAAAGCCAATGAACTAAACTTACTCTTATCCTAATATGGCAATTACGAAGATGAGTAATGGTGTACAACAAAAAGCTTTGTACAACAGGGAACAGATTAAAAGGTGCAGTGACCCCATGAGTTTTAGGTTTAAAAGAAGAAAGAAGTGGGAGAGGGGATAGGAACTATGCTTAATTAAACTACTGTGGGCTAGTTGAGGACCCACTCATCCTTGTCTCAGCTACAGTTCTAAAAAGTAGGACAGGGCTGGAGAGATGGCTTAGCGGTTAAGGCGCCTGCCTGCTAAGCCTAAGAACCCGGTTCCAATCTCCAGGTCCCACGTTTAGCCAGATGCAAAGTGAGGCAAGGGTGAAATGCTGCACTTGACCACAAGGGGGTGGACACATCTGGATTTCGTTCACAGCAGCTGAGAGACTGCTGGCGCGCCCATCTCTGTCTTCCTCTCCCTCCATCTGTCTCTCTCTGTGTCTCTCTTCAAAAATAAAAATTAAAAAAAAACAATTTAAAAAAGTAGGACAAAGAAGTCTTCATTGCTTGAGGGGACAAGGTGGTACTCAGCAGATGATTAGTTCTGCTGCTCAGGGTGTCCTCTCAACTTCATGGGTAATCATCCTCATGTACATAGCATTAAGTAGGAAGTTAGTTCTGGGAGGGCCTGACCAGTGAGTTTCCCAAACCAGGACATAAAGAACAAAATCTGGGGTCCTGGAGAGAAGGCTTAGTGGTTAAGGCATTTGCCTGTGAAGGCTAAGGACACAGGTTCAATTCCCCAGGGTCCATGTAAGCCAGATAAACAAGGCAGCACATGCATCCGGAGTTTGTTTGCAGAAGCTGGAGGCCCTGGTGAGTTCATTATTTCTTTATCTGCCTCTTTCTCTCTCTCAAATAAATAAAAAATATTTTAAGGCCTAGAGAGATGGTTTAGCAGTCAAGGCACTTGCCTGCAAAGCCAAAAGACCCATGTTCCATTTCCAGGACTCACATAAGCCAGAAGCACAAGATGGTGCATGCCTGGAGTTCCTTTGCAGTGGCTTAAGTACCTAGCATGCTCATTCTCTCCATCTATCTATCTATCTATCTATCTATCTATCTATCTATCTATCTATCTATCTATCTCTTTCTGTCTCTCTCTTTCTCTCTTAAATAAATAAATTAAATTAAATACTTAGAACAAAAGCTGGTTGTGACTCATTAATGGGTTCATCTCAAAGCAATTCCAGGGACTTACTAACATGGGGGCTGGCTGCATTTGTGTTTTGAGGCTATGCTGATCCAGGAACCGAAGGTGACTCAAGAAAAATAATTAAGGACAATGACAAAGTAAAGGAGAAAAATAGATAAAAACTGAAGGCAGAGACACCAGGCTTTGAGTTGCTTTTTGGGCCTAAGTGAGGATGAGTGCTTTTTTTATCACTAGCAGCTGCTAAGTGCCTGTATCATTAACATTGTACTCTACCATACAATAGATATGCTTTTCCCTCAAGCTAAAGCTAAAGGATTAAGGAGCAAGAGAAAAATTCAAAATAATTGCTCTGTAAAGTGTGTAAAGAATTCAATAAATAATGAACAATATAATCATTCAGCATTTGAAAAAAAAAAGGCTATGTAGATATTTGACTACTTCTCCAAATGACAGAATGGAGCTGGGCACATGACACAAAGAGAACATCAGAAAACAGTCCAGGTTGAAGAACTCTAATGGGTAGAAGAAACTGGAAATCTGAAACAGAATTTCTGTGTTAAGCCAGAATCTTGTTTTTATCAGTCTTTAGGAAGGTATGTTGACTGCCTACTAGAAGACAGAAAAAAAAAAAAAAAACATATTGTGAATAACCTACCATTCCCTTTTCTAGTTTGTATCTTTTAAAAAGTATTATTAAAAGTATTATTTCTTGAGAATAAAGATGTAAAACCCATATAGTCCCAAAATCAGAGGCATGTTTGTGTTTATTGTGTATAATGTTACAAAATGAGTATTTATTTTTTGTTACAATTTTTATGATTAGATCTATGTCTTTTTCCGTTACATGGATGTTATGTGTATGTATGTGTGTATATATATATATATATATATATATATATATATATATATAATAACTTTCACATATTTATGCCTCCTAATCACCTGTTTTTAAAAAATATTTTATGTATTTATTTGAGAGAGAGAGAATGGGCACACGAGGGCCTCTAGCCACTGCAAATGATCTCTAGACACATGTGCCTCCTTGTACATCTGGCTTACATGGATACTGGGTAATCAAACCTGGGTGCTTAGGTAAGCACCTTAACTGCTGAGCCATATTTCCATTCCACCCAAGTTGTTTTTGTTTTAGAATATTTATAGAAAAAATAGTTTAGAATGAAACGTGTGCATAGTATTTAGTAGGAGGTTAGCTCCAGGAAGGACTGACCACTGATTTCCCAAAACAAAGACATGAAGGACAAAAAGAGGTAGTGGTTCATTAACAGGGTCATCTCAAAGCAGCTCCAGGGCTTTCCTCAGCTTGAGAATATGTACAGAGAATTCTGTCACCCTTTCCTCTGATGGACCTTTCCTTTTTTGAAGTACTTAAACCCCTCTACATATTATTTATTGCATCTTATACATCTACTTAGACTGAATTGTGGGTAACGTGGGCTTTTGATGAAAGAGCTCCCTTTCCTGGAAGTACACACCCTGGGAGGGGGTGAAAGGAAGAGATCTAAGCCATGGGCTTGCCAGAATCAGGGCCTTTGCATCTCAGCATGCTCTTTTTCTAAAGAGTATACTATTGCTTCATTTTGTGCTCTGATTAAACTCTGACTGCTTGCCCTGCTACTTTGTCCTATCAGAATTCTTATCTTTATGTAGTACAAGAACTGAGACTGCTGCTGGGGTCAACAGCAGAGGTAACTGGAGACCTCCTCATAACAGTAGTGAAGGGGAATAGGAGACAGCTAGCTTTTATAGGATAGTTTTCTTAAGAGACTGAGATCCAAAGAGAAAACTAGGAAATGTCACCCTCCATCTTTCCCTGACACAAGCAATGGAACTCATATCTGATCCAGAGTGATCTATAGCACCCTCTGCTGCCTACCGTCTAGTGTAAAACCTATACTGATGGCCCTGGATGAGCTTACCCAGGGATCCATCCTCTAAATCTAGCAACCAATCAGGTCTTCCTCTTGCCTATAAAGGCAGGTCTTCTTCCTGTAGCAAACTTCACTCCACTCTGCCCAACTGTGCTCAGTTCAGCTCAGCTCTCATTTTCTGGTTCTGCTTGGCCTACCTACTTCTCTTTCAGGCCACAGGAATATACATATGAGTACAGCTTCCCCCTCACCCAACCTGGCTGGGTGAGTGGAGGGAAAATAAAACTGTTTCTTGGTCTGGGAGAACTTTACTGCTTCTCTGATTTATAGTTTGGAGTAACTTCTCACTATAATTACATGCATAATTTTCCTTTGGTTTTTTAATCTTCCATGTTCATACTTCCTTTACACTCCATATCAACCACATGGGTGCTTTTTCTAACTCTAGGCTTGCTATCTGTGTAATTTCTTTAAACTTGGGGTAACCATGAGTATAACCCTCTTCATTCATTTCTCCTCTGAATTTCCTGTTCTTTGTTTTGATACCTGCCCTCTCATTTTTCCTTGAGCCTCAACATTTACCCTCTTAACTTGTCTACACAGACAAGCACTTGGGAGATGCCATGCTGGTTCCTCCTAAGTTTCCCTACACAACCTCCTAGATTCTACTTTCAATAGATTTATAGCCTTACTCCAATTCCGCATCAAAAGCTTCATTTTCTCTTGTATGAGCTTTCTAGTGATCCAGCTTTACTCTAATCTCTCTTTAACAGCCTCAGTTTCTCTTAAATGAGATTTGTCAATTCTCTACATGCTTGCAATTCTACTACAATTTCTTCCTCCTCAAAAAGCCTCAATTTCTGTTATGCTTTGATACTATTATCCCTCTTCAGGATAGCACCTGGCAAATGCCATGTGTGTTCTTTCTGAGTCTCTCTACATATACCTCTAAGTTATATCCTCCACATGCTTGCAGCTCTACTCCAATTTGCACCCCAACCTCATTTTCTCTTAAGTGCACCTTATAAACTAGTGTTTCCTCATGAGAGTGTGTTTCCTAAATCCTACAGTTTATGATTTCTCCCTTAAATAGACCCCACAATTTGTGATTTCCCTCTAAATAAGCTTACTAATTCATAATTTATCCTTCTTGAGTCTGTCTTTATTAATTCTTTACTAAAAGTGGGACAGAGCCCAAAACTTGGGGTTCATAAATTCTGAAAGACCATTCCTGAACCACCAAATCCTGCAGCAGTAGCAGTGTTGAAAATCACAAAACAGGTACTTAGCAGCTTCTCTAAAATATTTTTAGTTATTTGCAAACAAAGGGAGAGAAAAGATGAGCACACAAGGGCATCTTGCTACCGCAAAGAAACTCTAGATGCATGCACAACTTTGCTCATCTGACTTCATGTGGGTCCTAAGGAACTAAGCCCAGGCTGTTAGGCTTTGCAAGCAAGTGTCTTTAATCAGTGAACCATCTCTGTAGCTCAGAAGCTGCTTTTGTTAAAAATAATTGAGTCTTCAGTTAGCCCACAAGATAATAAAAACCGGATGGGAGCCAAATATCTTTTCCTTCATTTTGTGTTTCTGTGTCCCTTTTACTATGTCTGAGGGCACAGAGATAAGTCATTGTCTTTAATCTTTTTTCTTGAGTCAACTTGGGTTTGAGAAACTGTACAATCTTGCAGGATAGACATTCACCCCAAGAAAATGGCAATTAGCATGATAGGGAAGGCACTTTCTCTAGCAGAAGTAATGATCTCCTGAAAACTACCTGGTGTTATCGCCTTAGCCACGAGAACATCTGTCTTCCACTCCAGTCTAGAGCTGAGACAATGCTAGAGTTGACCACACCTAACTTAGAACTGCTTAATTATACACACTTCTTGTCCTTTTCCCAAATTCTTTTTTTGCTTGTTTGTTTTAAGACAGAGTTTCATTCTATCCTAGGGTAATCTGGGATTCACTCTGTAGTCTCCTTGCAGCCTCGAACTCAAGGCAATCCTCCTACTCCTGCCTCCCAAGTGCTAGGTAGGATTAAAGAAAGGTGCGTGCTAACGTGCCAGGCCCAATTCTTAAGCTATTTAAACCAACAGCTCATCTGAGAGCCATGAAGACAGACTCGAGGTCAGTGGACCTCTTTCTCTGTTCCTTTACCCAGTCTGGCTACACTGAATAAATCTCCCTTCTTAGGTTTTCAATGGTATTAGTACTTGTTTCTTTAATCTACATATTGTGGACAGGTGGCTGATCCTAGCCGACTGAGGTAGCAGAAGCCCAGGATCTTATCCTAAAGTATTCAAGTTAAAATTATATGAAAAGCAACTTTTGAAAGATGATTTTTATTATCATCTGATGAAATAAGATTGTAGTTGAAATATTAATTTCTTAGTCTACTTTTCTCACTAAAAAAATGGTCAGTGTATGTTGCAGAATAGCTCCATCTGCTGACAGTTTGCAGGGCCCTGAGTTCATCTTGATTCAAACATTTTATATTTGCCTTTTAAAATGACTTCAATGGAAGATAAATTGGAGTGTAAAATATTTGATGTGCATGTAATTTAAAATAAGTCGTGGGTGATTACTTTTTATAACTGGAGTCCTTGTCTTCAGAGTGATATGCTTTACTTACATATTATAGGAAAAATGCTCACCATTAGTCTTCAACTTTAAAGTGAAATATAGTCAATGCCTGCATCTCACACAATAGATAAGTGCATTTGAAAGGAAACATTAGCATGTATGCAATATAAGACATTAGAAGGTAGTGGAAAAAACTGTCTTGGAAAGAAAATAAAGGATTTCAACAGCATTTTTCACTCAAAAGTGTAAATTACAATTCTGGTGGGTCCCTTGGATCACTGATTTGTAGTTCTCAATTATCAGTTTCAAGGCATTAACTATATATCAGCATCTTTTAATTCAGATGCTTAGGTTAACCCTGGGTGAGAGTGCTAGGAAGCATAAAAATAACAAAAAGAAAGGTGACACCCACTGGAGAAACACTGAAAAGGGTTAAGAGCAATCCGTATAGAATGAGGAAAAGGACTTCACACACAATATTGCCATAGAATCTGTCTGAAGTTTCACATTAGTGGAAAACAGTTCACAATCCAGTTAAGTGTTGATTCCCTTTGTCTTTTGAGTTATGCTGATCAGTAGGAGAAGATAAAGGATGATTGTAGGAACATCAGATCCTCATAAATGATTTTGTACTTTTTCAATGTTGCTTGGCACTGTCTTGTGAGAAAACAGACTCCCTGTCATAGGAGATATTTGGTGCACAGTCCCATAAGTTAGTCCATGATTACATTTCAGGAATCAAGGCAGGGAGAGGCTGTTTCATTTTAATGTGGCTTAGAATGGGCTTGAAGGGAAGGACTTTGTCTTCATCCTTTCCTTCCAGATTTGTAAAAGGAAGTGGCTATAACAATTCTCTGCAATGATTTTGCCACCTTGAAAGCTAACATCCTTTACAGGCTTTTTCTTTTCCTCTAGATATCTGAATGCTTTTGGTACTAAAAACCAATTTTTCATCCAACACTCTGTGTGCATATGTGCATGCACAAACAAATGACTTTTCTCAGGGGGTTTGATTGCTAAGAGCAGGAATTCTTACACAGCAGTTTTCCAAATAGATGAGATAATTATGAAATGATTTTTTAAACTTTTTGTTTATTTTTATTTATTTATTTGAGAGTCACAGACAGACACAAAGAGAAAGAGGCAGAGAGAGAAGGAAAATGGGCACACTGGGGCCTCCAGCCACTGCAAGTGAATTCCAGATGCATGCGCCACCTTGTGCATCTGGATTAAGTGAGTACTGGGTCCTTAGCCTCCACAGGCAAGTGCCTTAACTGATAAAACATCTCTCCAGCCCAATTTTTACCTTCTTAATCTATGATACAATATAAACATTCATAACTTGTGATTCTATCAAAGTGTACTGGTACTTCTGTTTATTATTTGGACTTTGAGTCATCATTTTCTTTTTTTTTAATGTTTTTTTTTTTATTATTTTTTGGAGAGAGACAGAGAGACAGAGAGAGAGAGGGAGAGGAAGACAGAGATGGGCGCGCCAGCAGTGTCTCAGCTGCTGCGAACCTAATCCAGATGTGTTCGCTCCCTTGTGGTCAAGTGTGGCATTGCGCCCTTGCTTCACTTTGCATCTGGCTAAACATGGGACCTGGAGATTGGAACGGCTGGAGATTGGAACCGGTGTTCTTAGGCTTAGGATGCAGGCACCTTAACCCCTAAGCCATCTCTCCAGCCCCATCATTTTCTTTTTAATTATAATAGGATAGTGTTTCTTCAGACTATGAACTTGCAGTACCTAACACAAATTTTCATTTTATAAAATCTACATGCAGGTGTGGCGGTGCATGCCTTTAATCCTGGCACTTGGGAGGCACAAGTAGGAGGATCACTGTGAGCTTGAATCCAGCCTAGGACAACAGAGTGAATTCTGTTTCAGCTGTGCTAGAGTGAGACCTTACCTAGACAAAGAAAATAAAAAAAAAATCTACATGCAGTTTTAAGGCCACATTAACCTCCAAACTACATGACTCTTAGGATGTAGACATTTGGACTTCTTTATGAGGAAAACACTATCCCTGGTTCAAATAACTGGTAATTTATTACCTGATTCCTTGATTTTTAGGCTTCAATTCAATGCTCTGGCTATGAGGATGAGATATGATTTCAGAATCTTAAATGCGATTCACTCTTGACTCACACATGATTGAATTCTGCTTGACAGTTTTCATTACAAAATCTATTTAATTAAGCAAAATTATGAGCACTGGTTGCTTGACGATTTGTGAAGGGAAAAGTTACAAATCAAAATGAAATAAGAATACATCTTACAAAAATTCTAGCAAGATAGTGGCAATACTATTTTTATTGGCCATAATTTAAAAAATAACAAGTAAAAAATGTAAGTTTTTTTTCAATTTGCTCAGAATTCATTGTTTTTAGCATTAATTTTTAAATTTTTATTTATTTGAGAGAAACAGACAAAGAGAGAAAGAGGCAGAGAGAAAGAATGGGTCTACCAGGGCCTCCAGCCACTGCAAATGAACTCCAGACACATGCACCACCTTATGCATCTGGCTTACGTGGGTACTGGGGAATAGAGCCTCAAACCAGGGTCCTTAGGCTTCACAGGCAAGTGTGTAACCACTAAGCCATCTCTCCAGCTCACTTTTAACATTTTTAAAGCTTTAATATTATTTTAGTTGGAATAAGAGATTTAGTTGTCATTTGTGGTAGCTTGAATAAAAGGTCTCCCATAGCTTCATGTGTTTTCAGTAGGAGGTGTGTTGTCAGTTGTAGGCTTGGGATGCTATAGCTAGTTTGCCTGCTAAAGCTTCACCTTGAGACTATAAACTGAAATAAAACCTTTCCTTCCATCAGCTGCTTCTGGACAGGTGTTTTTCCTAGCAATGATAAGGTAACCACAATGGAAAATTGTTACCAGAAGTGGGTCATTGATGCTAGAAACTTGACTGTGTGACTTTTGGTCTTTTGGAACTGATTTGTGTGAGGAATGTGGAAGGATTTGGAAGTTTGAACTAAGAAATGTATTATAGTGCTGTAAGAGCAGCTTGATGGACTAATTCTAGTGAGAGTTCTGTAAAGAACTATGGACTGTGGAGGCTTCAATAATGAGGGAAAGAAGAAATTTTCATGTATGGGGCTAGAGGCAGTTTGTGTAAGAGGCTGGCTGTGCTCTCTTCAGCAGAGTTGACAGTAATGGACTGTTGTGTTTCATGGAAAAACCAGAGAATTATATGGAAAGTTTGGAACAGACAGAAATGATAATTTTTAAAGATTTTTTATATTTATTTATTTATTTATTTGTTTGTTTATTTAAGACAGAGAGGGAAAGAGAGAGAAGGAGAAAGAGAATGGGCACACCAGGGCCTTTAACCAATGCAAACTAACACCAGAGGCATGCGCTCCCTTGTGCATCTGGTTTATGTGGGACCTGGAGAATAGAACTGGGGTCCTTAGGCTTCGCAGGCATGTGCCTTAACCACTAAGCCATCTCTCCAGCCCAGAAATTATAATTATGAGCTATACACTGTAACCCAATTAAGCTACAATTATTTGAGAAATTACTGCCATTAAGACTGAGACAGCTGTTCTGTTTTGGGACAGTAACAGGAATGCTGACACTTTTGAAGGGAGAGGGACTGAATTGAAGGAACACTGCCAGAGATTTCTTGCTCCTGAAATCTGGCTTTATTCGCCTCTGGTTTCCCAAATCCAGTGGGCAACCTAATATTAGTTCTGGAATTATGGCAAATGCAGGAGAGAGTCATTGTATTTTCAACATGGCTTTGGAGAGATGGATGCTAGGCAATGTAGAACATGGTAATAGTCCTTGAAAAGATGCCTTGAGAGGCCATGAAGATGAATTTTGAGTTGTAGTGTAGACTCTAGAATTTTTGAGATGCTAAAAGTGTGGGAAAGCCATCAAGGAAAGTTGATGACTCTGGCTCAGGTGAATCTGCCTAGGAAACAAGCAACAAAGGACAGAGGGACCAAATTGGACCCCAGAGATTTTGTTATAAGTTCTAAACACTGAACATGGAGCTGCAGGATTTCATATTTGCCGTGTTTTTCTTGTTGTTGTTGTTTGTTTTGTTTTTTGTTTTTCTTTCTATCTTGCATTGGTCCAATCTCTCCTTGCTATGCCTTCTTTTTCATTGGGAATGTTTAGTGTGTGCCATTATGTGCTAAAAATATTCACCTTTTGTTTTGAAAATATCAGCTCATAGTCAAGAGACTATCTCAAATTGGATTTTATACTTTGGAATTTGAACAGTGTTGGGATTGTTAAAGGCTATAAGGAAATTCTATAGTTGGAAAGAATGCATTTTTCATCATAAGGTAGTCACGAATTTATGGAGTTCAGGTGTAGGATGTAGTAGTTTTAATGAAATGTTCGCCAATAACCTTATATGTTTTGAATACTTTGCCCCATGCTGGTGCCAAAATCAGGAGGTGGAGAATTGCTTGAGGAGGTGTGTTCCTGAGGAATGATATGGAGATATTATAACCAGGTACCCTTGCCAGTAGGTGCTCAGCTCACTCTTGCTGCTGTCTTCCAATGGCTGTGGCAAATCTGGGATGTACAGCCTTTGCTCTTCCATCCTTTCCCTGCCATGTTTAAGCTCCCCTTAATGCTATAAGCTGAACTAAACCCTTTCTCCCATCACCTGCTTTTGGTCCAGGTATTTTGTCGCAGCAACAAAAACGTAACTGCAACATTATTCACTCTGAAATTAAAAATTAAAAATACAATTTATTTTAGTTGATTTGCATCTGCCCACCCTATTCCCAACTTCTTTTCTGCAAATAATTCCACCCCTCCAGTATCTTCCTTCATCTGTTCTTTATGTTAACTTTTGGTTACAGATTCAGCTTTATAGGTTTTGTTAACTCTTACCCACCTATATATACATTCTTATAGAGATTACAACCTAAGACCCATTTATCAGCATGATCATGCAGTTTTGGTCTAAGTTAACATTTAATTAACAGAAAAAAGTTGACATTTACTTGATTATACTTATGATAAATTAAAAATTATTTAATAAAACTTTTAATTGCATAAATTTATTGGAAATATGTCCATGCTATATTTCAGTTTAATTTATACAGATCTATTTATGAGTAGAGATATAGAAATATTATTCACAATAAATATAATATGCTGTTTATATTGATATTTTCTGTGATTTCTCTGTGTGTTTATTGATTTTAGAAGCTTCATTGCCCACATTTTTTGTTCAAAAAATAGTTGTTAAATTTTGCCTGTTATTTTCATTATTTTTTTCAAAAGTAATGTAGTTTGTTTAAAACAAAATGTTCCATTATATAAAAAAAGTATAAGAAAAATCTCCATATCCCATCGCATACTTCATCTAGCCATCCAGATGTTATTTATGTATAAGCAGTACACACACACACACACACACACACACACACACACACACACATCTCCTTTGCCATCTTATGTAAGAGTATTGGTATAAGAAATATATAGTAGAAATTTCAGGTCTCTGGGCATAAAAATTAATGGTTTTATTACCACAAAAATGGCTTTCCCTGGATAGAAATATGGTAGCTACATAATAGAATGAAAGGTAGATAGATCCTCATAATTACAAATAAGAATATTTATATTCCTAAGCCGGGCGTGGTGGCGCACAC
The DNA here is from genome assembly GCA_036365145.1 of Orientallactaga sibirica. Classification (NCBI taxonomy): domain Eukaryota; kingdom Metazoa; phylum Chordata; class Mammalia; order Rodentia; family Dipodidae; genus Orientallactaga; species Orientallactaga sibirica. Next base: position 8,457,204 of record JAEOAD010000793.1, on the reverse strand, counting down.
CTTTAATCCCAGCACTTGGGAGGCAGAGGTAGGAGGATTGCCGAGAGTTCGAGGCCACCCTGAGACTACATAGTGAATTCCAGGTCAGCCTGTACCAGAGTGAGAACCTACCTAGCAAAACCAAAAAAAAAAAAAAAAAAAAGAATATTTATATTCTTACTGCTTATCCAAATGTGTCATTTTACTGTTAATATCTTAACCTTTATCTTTCTCAACAAGGACAATGGCATTGTTAGTTCAAATGTCAGTAACTCCTGTTTCGTGAGAAAAACAATGCTAAAGAAATTATTTTTTAATAATCTCTAACTTTAATCATGTTCAAATAATGTAATCAACACCAACGTTAGGTGCTAATTGCCCCCAGATAGTTTTAGCAATGTGATTAGTAATAGGATTTCCAGGTTTCATTTAGTCTATGATCAATAAAAATATTAATAGTAGTGCTATTAATAAACTTTATAAACATTTCAGCATTATTTTTCTTGTTGGTAATACTCATTTCAGTTTTATGTCACTCAGAACACATATGCTATGTTTTGCAGTATATAAAGGTTATAGAATGTGGGTACCATAGAAACATTTCTCTTTTTCTTTTTGAAACACTGACATTATCTCAAAGAATGTGTTAATTAAATGTTTTATAAATACTGGAGTTTCATTTTAAATATCAAAATATATAACATGTTGATTTTAACAAGTTAGAATATGAAAAAGTATGATGATCTCACCTGAACCTCACTAAATTAATTGTATATATTCAAATGTCAAGAGGCTGTTTCCAATAATGTCAGTTTTAAATAACAGTTCCAATAAAACATATCAGACTCATAAAAATAAAGTTTGTTATGTCTCTGTATATATTTAGTACCAAAAATAAGGCCAAGGAATTTTTGAAAGATAATTACTATTAGAATCCAATCGGGTCTACACACCACATCTAGAGTGATTAAATCTTTTGATTTAGAAAGAATGCTAGATTTTTCTATTCTTAGTATAATATGGAAATGAAACTTTTATAGAAGATTCTTCACAAAACTGTCTTCAAAACATTAATTTCCCAGGCTGGAGAGAGGGCTTAGTGCTTAAGGTTCTTGCCTATGAAGCTTAAGGACCCAGGTTTGATACCCTAGTACCCACATAAGATGCACAATGCAGCACATACACCTGGACTTTGTTTGCAGTAGCTGGAGTTCCTGGTATGTACCTCCCTCCCCACCCCTCTTCTTGCAAATAAATAAATAAAATATTTAAACCAATTATTTTCTCAAGATTGGGAGCATTTGTGTCATGGAGGCAGGAGGATCACAAGTTATAGGCCACACTGGACTATACAGTAAGATACTGTCTCAGAAATATAAAACTAAATAAATAATAAACAGTAAATATTTATAAAATAAACTATAATCAGCTTTTATATAATTTCAAGGTATGACAACTAATTAACCGATTTCTTGTGTATGTGTGCCTATATGTCCAAGCATATGTGTGGGCTCATTGTGTGTAGTTGTCTGTGCACATATAAGGACAGGGGTGTGGAGGCCAGAGGTCAATGTTGGGAGTCTTTTTAACTCACTCTCAACCTCATTCGTTGAGACAGAGTCTCTCATTGAACGTGGAACTCACCAGTTAGGTTAGACTGTCCAGCCAGCAAGCCCAAGGTATTTCATCTTAGCCTCCCTTATGATGGAATTAGAAACACATTCCACATTACCTGCCTTGTATATGAGTGTGAAGTCAGGTCTTCATGCTTGCACAGCAAGTACTTTACCAACTAAGTCATCTCCCAACTAACCAATTTTTAAATTTCATGCTTTTTTCAATATTAGAAACTACACTAATAAATAGGAATAAAATGGTGGATATAGTAGACATGGGCATGATTTATAGGGATATTGCAGTCTCACCAATTAAAAGAAAGAAATATATAATAAAATCTCAAACTACCCCTTAAAAGGCAATGTAAGTTAAGATTTAGAAAAACTGATAAACCAAAGTTTATACATAATACAATAAACTAGTAAAATACTTATTATTAATAGTATCATAATTAATATAATTATATTTGCAGTGCATTCAGTCCTATTCAGTGGCAATGAAAATTTCATTAGCTGCAGGTAAAACTCTTTCTTCAAAAATTTAAAATGAACATTAAATTATAAGAACAACTGGTATTTATGATTAATAACAGATATTTCCCTTAAGAGTTTAATATGCCATTTAGGGTAAGAATCCTGACATAAATTTTAGGGGAAATATGTGTTTATAAAAAGAGATTTATAAACTTATATATTGAAAAACATTAGCTCCTTCACAATTTTCTATGAGACACACCCAGCCAGAACATTATCAGAGATTTACCTGCTCTACTTACTGTTCTTTACTGTTGTAAATTCCTAAATAATCTTATTCCTTCTTATGTTTACCCTTTATGCTTGTTTTCCAATTATAAAGCAGTCAAATTTCTTATTAAATTATATAAACCATGAAAATTTAAATTTTGATGTGTTTTTCTTTGACTTATTTGTGTATAACTTCCATAACATGCATAATTACCCAGGAGACATTTAAGAAAAAAAAAAGATGCCAAGAATCTAATGTGTTTACATATCATAAATTCTGTGCAGTGATTAAAAATAAAGCATAGGATGTTAAGAATGCTGATCATTATGTTAAACAAATATAAATAATTATACATCATTATCTTTTATATTGAAAATGATTCCTTTGATTCTAGGCATATGAAACTAAATTGAATAATTTACTCTGGGAACTCCTCCCAACAGGTTATGCATATAATGTATGTAGCCTCAGGTTTATTTCTGAAGTAAAAATCTACATAATCTGCCATTTCATTGTTTCATTTTTCTTCCCCCTTTGGTGTCACTTACTGGTGGTGGTGCATGCTAACTCAGCTTATCCATTTCACAGGAGGAGGCTAAAATATCCTTGTGGCTAGGCAATGATAATAACCTATGATTAAACGATGAAGGAAATTGGTCTTATCCTGAGGGAAATGAGCCTATTCTTTTCAAGATGCTGACATTGTTATTAGAAGTATCAATATTAAATATATGACAGATTGGTCATAGATTCAAGCAGTTTTAACTCCTCTCTTGACATTGGATGTTTATTAATCATGCTTAATTTCTGTTTACATTAAAGTAAATTGTAAATAACTTTATTCACAATTGTTTTGCTCTTGTAGGTTTTCACAGAATTCCAACTCACACAATGCTGGTTCTTTGTGTAGAATTATTAACAAAATATAACCATCTTCGACAAATCATTACTGAATAAACAAATACAATACAATGGCTTAGGAAAGTGAGAAAATAGATCATTATTTTTTGAATACAACACAGTTTATTTAATGAGGATTTTCTCTTTATTGCTTTTTTTTCTTTTTCTATGTGTGTGTGTGTGGGTGGGTGTGTGTGTGTGTGTGTGTGTGTGTGTGTGTGTGTGTGTGTGTGTGTGTGTGTGTGTGTGTGTGTTGAGGACCAAGCTTGAGGATTTGGGCACTCTATCACTGCGCTAGATCTCAATCCTCCAGACTATTGTTTTTAATTGAAATAAAGCATTATTTAATACTTTTCATGAAATATGAGAAACAGGGAAGCAAAGGCTGAAAATATAATTTGCTACTTCAGAAAATTTATTAAAACAGAGAAATTAAAGTTACAAATATTTATATTTGTTCTGTTTATATATTTTAAATATTATGATTTTCTATGTTTTGAAAATCACTTAAACATAAGAATGTAAGAATACAATATCTAAGAAACAAAATATTGGTAAGATTTATCATTAATTTTCTAAAAATAAAATATAAAGGGAAAAATTCATGCATAATTTTCTCTGTTATTCATCAGACATATTTTTGTCAGAATGACTTTTCTTGGAAATAGGAATCATAGTCTTAAACAATCAAGTTCCTTGCTTCTATTCCTTTAAGGAAGCTCCTCTGAGATTAATTTAGAATTATTATAATTATTTGCTGAATAGTGGTCTATCTCTTGTAAGAAATAAGACAATATACACTATTGTGGAGTCTGAAAATCTGGGTTGTTATGGTGTAAATCTTTAACAATTCTATAAAGCAGCATGAGACATTGTTCTATTCAATTTTTCAGCTATTGATCCAAATGAATGCTTGTTTGAAGATTGCCTCTGTGGCTTTATTTGAACACCAGATATATTTTGTCTTTAGAGAGAGGGTGTTTGGGGATTTTTTTCTCATAGGTTACATCCTATATATGTAAATTCTTTACGCTGAGGAAAATAAAGACATTCTGCCCTTGAAATACATATTCAACATTTCAAATACCATGCATATGGTGCATAATGAAACAAAATGATTATTAGATGAAATATAATGAATCCTTTGAGGACTAGAAAAAAAATTAAAATTAAATAATTTGAACTTGAATTTCTTTCCTAAGCAAGGTATGTGAATAGCTTCTAATTAGCAACCTAGATTTCAGGCATAAGCAAAGATAAAATTGGCATAGTTTAAAAACTTTTCAATTCAGGATTGGGAGGTAGCTTAGCAGTTAAAACTTCAATTCTGTACAGACCTGTTAGCACATACTGAGAAAAATTTATGACTAAAAGGACTTTTGTCTCCAATGATACATGTGACTCCTGTGATATATATGAATGAAACTAGTGTCAAATCATCACGAGGTGATGCTACTAGCTAATGGCATTGCTCCACAAATGAAATTATGATCACAGTGAAAGAAACTCAAGGAAATATGAATACAAATACCACTAATTTATTAGAAGCAAACCTTGCTCTAAGTATGTTGGTAATGTTTAAAATAAGTATTTGACATTAGTTCCCTTCTTGTCTCAGCTTTTAGTTTCTTCTATACCTGTATCTCAATATAACTTGAAAAAAATGGAAGATTTATTCATTATCCATTTCACACAAGGGTCAACCTCTAGCAATCCACATAGAGATAGCTTAGGCAATATAAAATGAACAACAATAGTAAAGAAACCTGCAATAACATCAGTTCACACTGTTAGGTCATTGTTAGTCCAACAAATATCATGATAAATAATTCACAAATTGGTCTGATTTTTATTATAAAACATAGTAAAGAGTATATACAATAAAATAGATATAAATAGATATGTGTATAACATTCTTATACAACCTACTGAGAAGATGAATAATTGTGAAAAAAAATCTTAGCAAGTAGGTAATATTTAAACATTATTTGGTATGGGTCTCATAAATGTAATATTGAAATTATATGCATTCCATTCTATATTCAATGGTGGTTCATAAATATGCTTTATACAGAAATATAGGAATTTGCTATATTTAAAGATGTGAACTTGCTCTGTTTTAGCATTTCCAAATGTGTGCTATTTGAATTTATTATTAACATGAACATTTTTCTAATGTTGAGGATGTCATGTTATATTGAAATTCTGGCCACAAACTGTGTTAATCACAGTCAACTAGATCTCTCAGAAAGGGAATGAGTTATCTATAGTGAAAACAACTAGACTAGGAAATTCAAGTGATTTGCTGGGCATCCCACTATATTCTTGAAAACAGCCTTACCATTTTCCAGACTTTTGTGATCCTTGATAAAAGTGAAATGCAAAGGTAAAATAGGAAAGTTACTGGAATCTCCGGATTTTTAACTTTCATTTCATTTTCTCCTTCTTTCCCTCCCTTCTCTTCTTAGATATGTAAGTATTTTTCCTGTTAATAAATATATAACTTAAGCATATCAAAGGGAATACTTGTTTGAGGAAATGAGAGAATTCACTTTTAAACTTGAATTCATTCTCAATCACAAATTGACTCCTTAACTTCAGGAACTAGAGTATAATTTTTAAAAGTATAAACTTTCAGGTCAAATCACGGGAGCTTTGATCTTAGGATATAATCTATAGGTTGTGGAATATAGTGGACTAATTTTATTACCTATGAAATGTGTATAATACTAAGGCCAATTCCTACTTTTATGAGGATTAAGTGGATTGACACATGTAATTTATTTAGTGTGGTATCTATAGCATAATGAGCCCTGTATGGGTTAACCCTTGATATGACTGTTTTGTCTGCAACTTCAATTAGATTGTAAATTTAGATGAAGTTATGTTAAGATTTATACACAATGGGTCTAGACATCTGACTTTTCAGGATTCTTTGATGTGATACAATAATGCATTACACTAATTACTAACAAGATGAAAAGGGAATATTGACTTAGTATTTCATACAGTCTTATAGGCTTGTGTAAAGCTGTATTGATTCATCTTCAGATACAAGGTCAGCAGAAGATGTGAAAAGAAACATAAATGAGAGTAGAAAGCATTATAGTTGTTTTAAACATGTTTATATGAAAAATACTACTTTGTTTCCCTAATACCCTTGCTGCTGCATAACAATGATTCCATTCCCTAGCCTGGGGAGGAGGATGGCATACAAAAGCAGATGAAAAAGAAAACTTGAAACATAAATCAATGTACTCAATAGTGCATTTTTTCTTTTCCTTCCATTAAATAAAAAATGATTTGTGCTACAGGTTCTTATTAAATGAGTTTCTTTGTCAAATGTACCAGTAAAGCTACATTTGACAATGTTATGATCAAAATATTTTTATTTTTGTCCCCTAAAGCTATTGCCTTGTCTCTTTCTACTTTATCCTCCAAATGAGAACCTGTGAGGCAAATGCTGGTAGATGAGCCTTGGAATCCAGTTATGGCACCTCATAGAGAAACTTTATATGTGTTTGATCTTACTTTCAGGGACATAGCACATGGTAACTGAAATTTATTTCAAAGATAAGTACAATACATCAATTTATATGATGAAAGTAAATGTATTCTTTCCTTTAAAAACTACTTTATTTGATATTATTTAGTTGTCATGCAAAATAGTGTAATTTACAGATAGGAAGATCACTGAATTCGAGGCTACCCTTAGACTACATAGTGAATTCCAGGTCAGCCTGGGCTAGAGTGACACTCTAACTATGAAAAAAAAGAAAAGGAAAGGAAAAGAAAAAGAAAATAGTGCATTTTGACATTTTCATACCTGTATCCCATTGAAATACTTTCATGTTCACTCACTGTTATTCTCCCTTATCTCCCTGCTTGTGCTGATTTTCCACCTCTAATTTATTTTATTTATTTATTTATTTATTATTTTTGGAGAGAGACAGACAGAGAGAGAGAGAGAGAAGAGAGAGAGAGAGAGACAGAAAATTGGTGTGCCAGCAGCCTCTCAGCTGCTGTGAACCAACTCCAGATGTGTGCTCCCCCTTGTGGGGAAGTGCAGCATTGTGCCCTTGCGTCACTTTGCATCTGGCTAAACATGGGACCTGGATATTAGAACCGGTATTATTGTGTTGAAATAAATAGGAATATGTGAGTTAGATAAGTGAATTTATTTCACTGAGTTAAACCTCACAAAGCATAATGTAGGCCAGATGTGGTGGCACATGTCTTTACTCTCAACACTCAGGAGAATGAGGTAGGAAGATCACCATGAATTTGAGGCCAGCCTGTGGCTACAGAGTGAGTTTCCAGTCAGCCTGGGCTAGAGTGAGACTCTACATCAAATAAATAAATAAATAAATAAATAAATAAATAAATAAATAAATAAGCAAAACCAAAACAAAAAACAAACAAAAAAACCCCATAATATATGCAATTAAACTGGTAATGAATAATAACTCAAGAAAGGATGGCCCAGTCACACATTATGATAAAACTCTTTCTTTTTCATCTACTTATCATATTAACGAGCTCTACTCAAGTGGTTTTCAAGCATTTGTTTGCACTTGTCAGTTAGCAAGTGTACTTATGCATGCTGATATTTCTCACTGAACATACATATTCAATTTTACTTATTTTAGCACGTCTATAACAGAATTAGATATGATGTAAAACAATGATTTATGGTTATTAAAAAGAGATGATGGCTTATTAACTTTAAAATTAATTTGACAGCTTTTGTTGGATTGCTTTAATCAGTCCAATCAAATAAAAATTTTGAGAGAAATTTAGAAAGGACTTGTATTGGTCAGGGTTCTCTGCAGGAACAGAACCAACAGAATTAATTGTATTAAAAGGGGGATTTATTGTATTAGCCTATGGCAGTCCAACAATAGCACTCTGCAGGCCAGAGAGTCAAGGAACCTGTTAGCTGCTCAGTCCACCTGGCTGGATGCCTCAGCAGCTCCAATCCAGCACTGAAGGCCTTAAGGGTCTCTGGAGAGGAGTTGGTCTTCAGTCCCTGCTGGTCTTCAGACCATGCTGGAATGCAGCCCGCATCACTGGCAAGCCAGGTGGGGGGAAGGATTCTTTCCTTCCAAAGCTTCTTTAGATAAAGCCCTTTCTGAGAGGGGCCACCCACTCTGGAGGAATGACTCACTCTGGGGAAAGGGCTTCCTCCTTGAGTTAATCCTTCCTGGTAGAAACTTTAGTGATCTACCCAAGAGGAATGTCTGTGGATTCCTAAACAGATTACATTGGCAATAGAACTTAATCATCACAGGACTGGGAAACAAAATCAAATAAAACGAGAATGTTTGTTCTATTACTTTGTGTGCTTTCTTATGGAAAATCAAAACAGAAAACTTTAGACCCAGCTTTGGGAATGTGTCTTATTTAAGAATGGATAGATTGAAATTCAACACAGTGCTACAGATATTTTCAATGCTGTTATGCACTTAGAAATTATAAAATTTATATGACACAATTTATGTTGCTCATGGTCAATGGTTATTAGCATGAGATTTTCTATGACTTTGTACTCATTTGGCTATCTTCAGAACAGTGGGGTTAGCTTCTCATTCCTGGGAGAAATCATGATCTGGCATAGCAGGTGGAAAACAGCAGTCTAATTCTCACCAGGGGAAGCTGGCTGACACATGCCAAATCTTTCCCCCAGCAGAACACTTCTTAGAGCAAGGCTGCTCTTCTCAGATTGCTACCAGCTAGGGAGGAAGCATTCAAAACACATGATTTTACAGAGGCATCTGATTCAAACCACCACAAGTAGAGATCGATACTTTAACATACTTCCAAGTGGCACGTTGTAAACTCTAACAGGTTGACTAAATACATGCCTACTTAAATATTTTATTGGAAATAATAATCCCATTTATATTCCTTGAATAAGCAAATGAATATATATGTGCAGATCACTATATTTTAACTAGGAACATTTTTTTAAAAAAACAAGAAAGAACGGTCCTGAAAGTATGAGATAAGAGGACTTTTACATGTCTTAAATTCACATCTTATTCTTGAAGAAGAAAAGTTGAAATGTAAAGAAAAAAACATAAAATAATGTTTTTTTAAAATAAAAATATTTTATTACTCATATAATCCTAAGGAGAAAGTAATCACACGTTATTTAAGGAAATTACGTATGCTTACCTGAAAATAAATATTAATTGTTCTTTCTTTAAAATAATTTCAGTCAATTAATTAATGATATAAAAGCAATATAGTCTTTAACAAAAGAAACCTAATAATCTAAATTGTATTTTGGTTATTTATGTAAATATGGACATCTATTTACAATAACTCAGAAAAAGTTAATATTTAACATGGTTAGTATCACAAGCTACATAGGGAATTTCATTTGCTTGTTTTTATTATTACACTCATGTTGAATCTAAAAATGCTGAGATAAAAATAGCACCAATGCAAGAAATGTGAAAAAAAGGCAGTAAGAATAAAAGAGAGAAAGATAGCAGTAGCCACTTATAAAAACAACCATACATGGGCTGGAGAGATGGCTTAGTGGTTAAGGTGCCTGCCTCCTAAGCCTAAGAACACTGTTTCCAATCTCCGGTGGTTCCAATCTCCAGGTCCCACGTTTAGCCAGATGCAAAGTGACGAAAGGGCGCAATGCCGCACTTGACCACAAGGGGGCGCACACATCTGGATTTCGTTCACAGCAGCTGAGACCTGCTGGTGCACCCATCTCTATCTTCCTCTCCCCTCAATCTCTCTCTCTCTCTGTGTCTCTGTCCAAAAAATTAATAAAAAAACCAACCATGCAAAATAGTGATTTTGAATAATCTAAGATCTGTATAAATAAATAATACCTTTATATTTTCAGATGTGATATATATGTATCATAATAATGCATGTGCTTATATTTCAATCTATTGGTGTTTGGTAAAGTATATAATGTGTTACAATCTCCTCTGTCCTCATACTCTTTGTCTCTACCTTTTTTACTCTGGTTTAATATCATCATTTGGTAAGATGTTTCCCATAGCCTCAAGTGTTGTAATTAAGCCTCATACTTAATCACCAGCTGGTGGAGCCTTTTGGGGTGTGGAGCCTTATTGAACGAGGTGTGATGTTGCTTGGGGGCTGATCTTGGGCTTGATTAGTGTAGCTTACTTAGTGTTCAGAGCTGGTTCACTCAGACTGCTCCTTCTCTGTTGCTGATGAAAATATGAACTGGTTGTCATGCTTTCTCAACTCTCAACCCTGATGAAACCCTTTCCTCCCTTAAGCTGCTTTTGGTCAAGTGTTTTCTACAAGCAATGGAAATATACAGTAGAAAATCCACATGATAGAGTAACGTAAATATTTTCATACAACACAAAACATAAAATAACACCAACACATTCCATATTCACCTGTGATATAAAATACTCATCATGAGAAAATTAAGAGAGTTTTTCATTGAGTCTAAACTCCATCAGAGACTACTGAATATATTTCAAGTAATAGCTTCTATCTTCATTTAAAACATAGGTTTATTATAGTGGGTAAATCCTAAGCTTGATGCCTTCATGAAAGGGGTTCTTAGTTTTATTGTAATGACTATAATTTTCAGAAGTCATTGCTATTTGTCCAAAGTTTATAATATCTCTAAATTTTCTATCTCAAAAGCAGTTTAATATTTTTCAGTGTTATAGATCAAACTCAAAGCTCTGTATGTTCAAAGTGAGCATTCCACCACTGAATTACATCATTAACATTTAACATCATGCTTCAAACAGTAAATATTCCTTCTTTTTTTTTGTTTACAAACCTTACTATATACATATATATGCAAATATAATAATCAAAACAAGAGAGACAGTTTAAAGTTGTATAGATTGATTCATATAGTAAAAAAGCATTTAAATTTGAAAAACTTACACTAATTTCATATTTATTATGATTCATGTTTTTCAAATGTTTTATATTATATTAAAATAATATTCAATAACTAAAACTACTATTTTAATACCAGTGTTTGTTAGGATTTAATTTATCATAATAACATTCATTTTCTACAATAATCATAGGAATTCATATTTATTAAAGTCTCTCATACTAATATTTTCATAGAAAAATATTCTGTGCTTTTTCATGGAGTTTTAGGATGTATGCTATGAAATGATCCTTTAATTGCTAGTGAGAAAATATTTAAATTCTCCAGAAAATATTTAGAGCAATTCTTCATCCATAGTCCCATAGCAAAAGAATATTGTTAGGGGTGTGGGGAGACAGCTCAGTCAATAAAACCTTATTTTTACAAGCATGAGGACCTGTGAGGAACTTAATTCAGTCATCAGAACCCATGTTAAAAAATGGCTTGGGAGATTTCTCAGTGGCTAAGAGCATTTGATATTTAAGAGGGAGGGATTTTTGGCCTGGAGATTCCCCAGAGCCCATGTAAGAAGGTGGACATGGTCATGCATGCCTGCAACCCCAGTCCACAGGGGTCAGAGACTAGAATACTGCTTGGACTAGCTGACAGTAGTTCCAGGTTGAGGGAGAGATGCTGGGATACCAGCCTCATCATGAACATGTATAGACCACATGTATCAGCCCAATCTTTGCATGAACCATTTCTGTCTCACACTCTCACACTCACACACCCACATACACACACCAAAAATGCAGCCAATTTTGATGGTGTGAGTTTATAATCCCAGCACTGTCAAATCCCTAGGGTCACTTACAAGTGAGTCTAACCCACTTGGAGAGCACCAAGCTAATGAAGGATCCTATCTATTAAAAGAAGGCAGATGGCCTCTGTCATGGTTAGCTTCATATTGCTGAGTTGAACTTCCAAACCAGACAGAGTTTATGGGAAGAAGGGATTTTCTGAAGCTTACAGATGCAGGGGAAGTTCAGTAATGGTGAAAAAGAGAAAACCCACCACCAAAAGCAAGAGCAAAAACTGGGAGCCAAACAACAGGGAACCCAGGTAGAACTTGACTGCTTTCTACATACCTTAGGCTAGAATTCCAGAACTGCTCCCAAACACACCTTAGGGCTGAACCCTAGGATCTTCTCACAGTGATACCTCCTCCAGCCAGGCTGGAGATTGAAGTTACAAGCTTTAATAAACACCTGAATCTATTGAAAGACATCCATTCAAACTACCATTGCCCCTAAGAAATAACAAGTCTGTCTTCTGACCTCCACATGCACATATATGCATCTGCAAACATGCACGCAAGCACACACACACACACACACACACACACACACACACAGAGAGAGAGAGAGAAAGAGAGAACATTGCTCAATGTAAAGGAAACTTGACAAAAAGGAACAAACTTTAAATCATGCTGTCTTTTTGTATAGTTATGATTTAGTTATGAATTAGAAAAAGTAATTTTATAGTGAGTGATATGAAAATGAATAACAATTGTTCTAGCCCTGGAGACATGAAGTTACTTGGGAAAGTAATTTAGAATCATCTAAATAATCCCACCTGTAACTGATTTAAAGGAACACTTAGATAAGTTTCATGAGCCATATTTAATTTTCAATATAGCTGTTTCAGTATGAAATGTTAAATCTACATAAATGATTCATTTCCATTATCATCAAATAGCATTTATACAACTGGGTAGTATGTGTGTTAAATAGCATGCAACTGGAGTATCAAAGATATTTGTTCTTCCAAATGCACTTTCTCAAGATATTTAGTGAATTGTGGCCCATAGTAATTGTGTTTGATAAAATGCATTAAGATAAAATGGAAAGTTAATTAAAAATATTTTGGGGAAAACTTCAGATAAGAAGCCACAATTAGTGGAGAATTAGTTAGTGTAACAATGTATCAGTAACAGTTTGAAGTTTTGGAATCATAACTATGTAAATTAAAGTTTTAAGTTTTAAATTATTCACTGGGAGAGTTTTAAATCCTTCACTGTGTTCTCTTAATGAATAAAAGTATTTTAAATGGAGAAGTAGTATATTTCATATGCCTATGATTTATATACTAGATATAATTATTAATTCAGGAAAGTGTAAATAGAATTCCTTGCTGAGTTATATACTTGATATCATAGTATTTATACTATTAATTTAGAGTGTTAGTAAAAAAAAAAAAAACTTACTTAAACCAAATATAATTAAATGCAACTACTCATTCTGTTCTGAATTTCATTCATGTTCTCAGTTTCTGAACTGTGCAGCGGACTCAGGATTGAAAGATATCCCTTTCCCAACTGTCTACCATTATTTGGCAACTCTTTAGCATGGCAAAGAAATGAGGCAAAACCATGCAATGAGAAAATACAAGATTGTTTTTCACTCTGAGGATTGATAGAATGGAGAATTTAGCCAATAATTATTATTTACTTATTATAAAGCAACTTTAACTCACATGCTTATATACTCTTATGATTGGTGTTAAGTACTTAAAAGTAATGACAATAGATCTTTACTTCCTTTCTTGGTCATTTTATTATGGCATTTTAATTTCCAAATCCTGTACATCCAAATACAAGGTATATGTTTGCATAATATCATCTATCTAGCTATCATTTATCTACCTGTGATTATAATACATATATGCTTATATAATTTCCAATTCATATTTTAACAAACCTGACCTGATTTCAAATTCAAACAGAAATACTTGGTTAAAAAAAAAGAAAAAAATGTATTGTAAGGGAGAAATGCAAATCTCCTTTTTGTACCAAAGGTAAAAATTCCAGGAAGTGATTCATAAGGGGAACTTTTAAGCTGTGTCAAGCCTACTCATTTAGGTGTTCATTCTTTAAAATTACATTAACATAATAATGATTATGACTTGCTCCTTCCCAATTAGAGTTCAACATTTCTTAATGCTATTTAAAATTTATTAGGGATGTCTTCTTTGTCCTTGGCTTTCCTGACACTGCCAATCAAAATATTCTATCCCTATAGGCATCTTATATGAGCTTCTTGGATTCAGCATAATTTCTAATGACTAAATCAAACAATTCTTTAACATATTAATGACTTTAATTTGCTCCATTTCCTTAAGGTACAAAGATTTGATTACTGTGTTGAGAATATAAAAGTGAACATTACAAATTAGATGCTTTCAGAAATGGTCATAGGAAAAAATGCTGGTGTATAAAACAATGAATGGTGAATAAAAAATGAATACTTCAGAATGTTATTAATGCTATACATAACATATCTTACTTAGGATGTTTGCATGGATAGAGAAAGTTTTCATGACATGAAATTTGATGTACACATGAATGTATTCTGGGGATTAGTATGTCTCTGTATGCAAATTCTAAAAATTCAAGGAAAAAATATGTTTAAAAAATCAATGTGAAATGAAGGTAATTGTATAAATAAACTAAAATGAGTCATCATTACATAATGTAAAATTTAAATAAAACAATAATAAACAATTAAACAATAATAAAACAAAATTGGTGCTATCATTATTATCATTGTTATATATTAAATATTCAGAAAAATACAGACTGTAATAATTTGTTGAACAAGCTACTCTAGTATTGGGAAATATTAAAATATTTTTGTTGGTTTGGAAATTATGCTTTGACTAAGTTTCTGTATTAGGGACTAGAGCACATTCCTTCCAGTTATGGCTCCCTGATTCCTTAATATATCCTTAAGATACCCTTAAGAGCTAACCCCAATAAAGGAAGGATAGCAATCATCAAGATGGGTTAGTTAATAAATGTAGAGTATGAAAATTATGGATACACATTCCAAGAAATATCTGGAAAATAATTGAATTATTTGGAAGCTAAATGTTAAAATGCATTTTACACATTCTTTTTTTGTTTTGTTTTGTTGTTTGTTTTCTTTATTAGTTATCTATATAATGTGTATACAGCCATGATGGTACCATCATTAGCCTTCTCCCTGTCCACCCCCCTCAGGGATTGTGGGTCTTGCATTGTGGGGATAGCTATCAGTTATGGGGGTGAGGCAATGTCTCTGTGCATAATGACCCAACTTATGGCTCTAACAATCTTTCCACTCTCCTCTTCTGCTAATTTCCGTAAGCCATGTTGGGTTCATTTTAGGTCAATATCAGTGACGAGGTCATGGGAGTCTCTGTGTCTCTGAATCTCTGGTTTGGTAGGAATTGAGTGTTCTCTGTGTCTATCTCCTTCACCCCTGCGCTGATACCAGGTTTGCTCAGAAATCAGTACTCTTGCTCATTTCCCCAATTATTCTATGGCTTCAGTTTGTGCCCTGGTGAGGGTCAATGGGCTGATTCTCTCCTCAGGTTCTAAGTCCATCTGAAAAAGAGAAGCAAATTCTCTAATGGATAGTGAGGTCAGTACAAGGTACATGGATACACATTATTGTTTTTGAGAGAATTAAATGGGTATAGGCCCTCTTGTATCGCACTATTGGTGGGAGCTTGATACGGGAGAGCAAACGCATTTTTGGATATGGTTCTGACTTGTTTCTCAGTTCCAGGTATGGGTTTCATTCCAATGAGTGGATCTGTTAGCCACATCAAGAGCAGTTGGTAAACCACCATGGCTGTGTGCCACTATTGCACTTGTGTGAGCATCATGTCAGGTTGATTGCTGCTGGTTAGTTTAGACCACAATTTGCTTAGACATATGTTGGTCATTTCCCCCCAGTCACTCATGTATTAGTATCTTCTGGCACTAGACAAGCTGTCTGGGGACTGACTATCTTCCAGATTCTAGACAAGTCACTACATGTTGCATCCAAACAGCTTATGGTGTCTTTGGCAGTAGGGACTTACCATTAACTTTTGGTGGGTCATCAAGTACTCTGACAGAAATCTGTCTTCTTTTGGGAAAACTTGTAGGTCTAACTTATCAGCAGCTCATTGTGGATGTTAACCAGTTAACCACATGCTGTTACTGGGAGTTATAGGTCAGTGCCAAGGGAAAAGAAGGAAGAAAAATATAGGTAGTATGAAAGAGAAGAGAAAGAAGAGGGAGTGTGAGAGAGGAACAGGAGAAGGTTGAGGTTAGTCTTCACCCCACCCTCTCCAGGCTCCTGTGATTCAGGTGTTTTCTCTAAGCACCTGATGAAGGATCAGCCTTTTATTGTGTCTTTCAGTATATAGGATTTTGTGGTACCATTTCCAATTGGGTCAGGTTCCCCCCCACCCTTAACCTCCCTTCCCACCCCACCATCCCTATTGTCCAGTAATAGAAATGTTTATTAGGTGTGTCAGCATCTCAGGCAAATTCACATTAGGAGCTACAGATGAGTGAGACCATGTGATGCTTATCTTTCTGTGATTGGGTGAGTTTGCTGAGAATGATCTGTTCCAGATTTGACCATTTTTCTTTAAACTGCATTGTGTCATTTTTCTTACTGCTATGTAGAATTCCATTGTGTAGATATACCACATCTTAGTTATCCATTCATCTAATGATGGACATCTGGGTTGATTCCAGCTCTTAGCTGTTATGAACTGAGCAGCTATAAACATGGTTGAGCAAATATCTCTGAACTGAGGCTTGGAGTTTTTAGGGTAAATGCCCAGTAAGGGAATAACTGGGTCTGTTGGTACCTCTATAGTCATCCTTTTTAGGAGTCTCCATATTGCTTTCCATAGTGGTTGAACCAGCTTATATTCCCACCAACAGTGAATGAAGGTTCCTATTTCTACACATCCTCACCAACATTTGTTGTCATTAGATTATTTAATATTTTCTATCCTTACTGGGATAAGGTGGACTCTCGTAGTTATTTTAATTTCCATTTCCCTGATGACTAGGGATGTTGAACATTTTCTTAAGTGTGTGTTTTCCATTTGTATTTCTTCCTCTGAGAACTCCCTGTGCAGTTCTCTGCCCCATTTTGTGAGTGGGTTGAGTTTTTATTGTTTAGATTTTTGAGTTCTTTGTAGATTCTAGAATTAAGGCCTCTGTCTGATGTGTATCCAGCAAAAATATTCTCCCATTCTGTAGGTAATCTATTGGCTCTGCTCATTGTATGTCTGTCTGTGAAAAAGCTTTTCAGCTTCATGAGATCCCAATGGTTGAGTGATTGTTTAATTTCCTGAGCTACTGGGGTTTTGTTCAGGAAGTCTTTTCCCACTCCTATATCATGGAAATTTCCTCCTACTTTTTCTTCCAGTAGTAGCAGAGTATCTGGTCTTATATTGAGGTCTTTGATCCATTTTGACTTAGTTTTTGTGCATGGTGAAATGTGTAGCTCAAGTTTCATTTTCCTGCATATGGTTGTCCAGTTTTCCAGCATCATTTGTTGAATATGCTGTCTTTGTTCCAGTCTACCTTGCTAGGGCCTTTGTCAAATATCAAGTAGTTGTAGTTACTTGATCCAAAGTCTGTGTCCTCGATTCTGTTCCATTGGTCTATAATCCTGTTTTAATGCCAGTACCATGTTTTTTTTTTTATTACTATGGATTTGTAGTTTAGCTTTATATCAGGTATGGTGATGCCTCCAGAGGTGTTTCTTTTGCTGGGGATATGCTTGGATATCCGAGACTTTCTGCCATTCCATATGAATTTTGAGATCATTTTTTCTATATCTGTGAAGAAAGATATTGGGATTTTAATTGGCATTGCTTTAAATCTGTATATTGCTTTTGGTATGATAGCCTTTTTCACAATGTTAATTCTGCCTATCCAGGAGCATGGGTCTTTCCATGTTTTCAAGTCCTCCTCAATTTCTTTCTTGAGTGTTTTTATGTTTTCATTGTAAAGGTCTTTCACCTCCTTGGTTAATATAATTCCAAGGTATTTTTATGCTATTGAAAATGGTACAATGTCACTTATTTCTTCCTCTGTATCTTTGTCTTTTGCATATAGATAGGCTACTGTTTTTTGTGCTTTGATTTTGTATCCTGCTACTTTACTGAAGGAGTTAATCACTTTAAAAGTTTTGAGATGGAGGATCTTGGGTCACTTATGTATAGAATCATGTCATCTGCAAACAAGGCTAACTTAAATTCTTCCTTTCCAATTTTTATCTCTTTTATTTCTTTCTCTTGTCTTATTGCTGGAGCTTGTACTTCCAGTACTATATTGAAAATCAGAGGTGAGAGTGGACACTTTTGTCTTGTTCCTGATCTCAATGAGAATTCCTTCAATCTCTCCCCATTAAGTATTATTTGGAATTTAGGCTCTTTATGTATAGCATTTCTTATGTTGAGATATAGACCATCAATGCCTATTCTCTCCAATGTTTTGATCATTAACTGATGTTGTATTTTGTCAAAGACCTTTTCTGCATCTATCAGAATAATCATGTGGTTTTTATGTTTAAGCTGATTTATGTGGTATATTACATTGACAGATTTCCATATGTTGAATCACCCCTACATTCCTAGGATGAAACCTACTTGATCCAGGTGGATAATGCTTTGGATGTGCTGCTGAATTTGATTTGTGAGGATTTTGTTCAGGATCTTTGCATCTAAGTTCATCAGGGAAATAGGCCTGTAGTTTTCCTTTCTTGTAGCATCTCTGCCTGGTTTTGGTATTAAAGTGATACTAGCATCATAGAAGGAGTAGGGGAGCTTTTCCTGTTCTCCAATTGTGTGGCACAATTTGAGAAAGACTGGTTTCACTTCTCCCATGAAGGTTTTTGATATAATTCCACTGAGATCCACCTGGTCCTGGACTCTTCTTTTTAGGGAGGTTTTCAATCTCAATGGTTGTGATGGGTTTGTTCAGGAGATTAATCTGCTCTGTGTTTAGCTTTGGTAGGTGGTATGTGTGCAGGAATTCATCCATTTCCACCATATTACCCAGTTTTGTGGAGTAGAGGTTTTTGAAGTAAGTCTTGATTATTCTTCCAATTTCAGTTATGTCTGTTGTGATCTCTCCTTTTCATTTCTAATTTTGTTGATTTGAGTTTTCTCTTTTTTCCACTTGATCAAATTGGCTAGGGGGTTATCAATCTTGTTTATTTTTTCAAAGAACCAGCTCTTTGATCAATTATTTTATTATTACTTTTTAGTTTCCAATTCATTAATTTATGCTCTGATCTTAATTATTTATTTCTGTCTGCAGTTTTTTTGGGTTGGATACTTCTTGTTTTTCCAATTCCTTTAGGTGGAATGTTAGGTTATTGATTTGGGATCTCTCTGTCTTTGTTATGAAGGCATTTAGCACTATGAATTTTCCTCTGAAGACTGTCTTCATTGTGACCTATAAGTTTTGGTACTTTGTGTTCTCATTGTCATTCCTTTATAGAAATTTTGAAATTTCATTTTTTATTTCGCCCACTACCATTTATTCTTAAAGAGTGTTTTGTTCAGTTTCCAAGAGCTGGTTGGGTTCCTGGTGCATCTTTTGTTGTTAATTTCTAGCAATACAGCATTGTGATCTGATATTATGCAGGGAATTATGTCAATCCTCCTAAATATTTGGAGACTGACTTTATGAACCAGTATATGATCTATTTTAGAGAAAGTTCCATGTGCTGCTGAGAAGA
This sequence comes from Orientallactaga sibirica, assembly GCA_036365145.1. Lineage (NCBI taxonomy): Eukaryota > Metazoa > Chordata > Mammalia > Rodentia > Dipodidae > Orientallactaga > Orientallactaga sibirica. Next base: position 8,437,536 of record JAEOAD010000793.1, on the reverse strand, counting down.
ATGTGTAATCTGTGAAATTTAGGTTGAATGTTCTATATATGTATCTGTTAGGTCTAATTGATCTATGTTGTTGTTGAGCTCTCTTATTTCCCTGTTAATTTCCTGTTTGGGTGATCTATCTATTGCTGATAGTGGAGTATTGAAGTCACCAACTATGATGGTATTGGTAGTTATTTCTGTTTTATTGTCAAGTAGGATTAGTTTTATGAATTGTGGTGCACCTGTGTTTGGGCCGTAAAGATTGATGATTGTGATATCCTTTTGTTGGATCATTCCCTTGATAAGTAAGAAGTGGCCTTCTTTGTCTTTTTTGATTATTTTTCGTTTGAAGTCTATTTTATCCGATATAAGTGTAGCTACACCTGTTTATTTCTTTTTTCTGTTTTCTTTGAATATCATTTTCCATCCTTTCATCCAGAGGAGGTGTCTGTCTTTAATGGTGAGGTGGATTTCTTGAAGACAGTACATAGAGGGGTCTAGTTTTCTGATCCACCCTGTTAGCTTACTCTTGATGGGTGAATTAATGCCATTCATATTCAGGGTTATAACTGTGAAGTTTGATTTAATGCCTGCCATATTGTGGTGGCTTATGTGGTCTGGTTTGTTTTCTTGATCTTTGTTTTTTTGTTTTTTTGTGTTTTGTTTTTTTTTTTTGCCTTTTCAAAGTTTGGTTAATGTCATCTGATTCTTGGGGGCACTTGAGATTGATTATTTGACTCTTCTGTGTGGAGAATTCCCTGAAATACTCTTTGTAGGTTTGGATTTGTGTTCATATAGTTGTAAAGCTGAGTTTTATAGTAGAAAGTTTTTTCTTTTGCCATCTATTATCAAGGATACTTTTACCAGGTAGAGTAGTTTGGGTTGGAACTCATAATTTCTTACACTTTGCAATGTTCCATTCCAGGCCCTTCTGGCTTTTAGGGTTACCACTGAGAAGTCTGAAGTACTTCTGATGGGGTTTCCTTTATATAATGTGTTGTTTCTCCCTAGCTGCTTTTAGGACTTTCTCTTTGTGATTGATGTTTAGAGTTTCCATTCCTTTGATCTGTGTTTATTGCCCCTCTGGGATACCCATGATCCTAATGTTCAGATGCTTAAGGGTATTTCACATTTCCCTCATGTTCTGTTCACAGAAATTTTTCAACTTGTTGAAATTTTTGGACCCATTAACTGTTTCTTCTGTTTTGTCTTCCAGTTCTGAATTTCTATACTACACTTGGCTGACTCTATTCTTTAGAGCTTCTATACAGTTTTGGGCTTGTTCAATTATGTTCATATTTTCTACTCCTTGTTGTGTGTAGTTTCCATCCCTCTGTCAAATTCCCTTTTCACATCATTTTCTGATTTTCTTAATGCTTCTTGGACTTTATATGTCCATTTTTTATGTATTCATTGAGCTTAGCCAGCTGGTTGTTGAGGACCTCTTTTTTTTTGCTCTCCTTCAGATCATTTAACTGTCTTTGGAACTCTTCCTGGTTCTTTCCTATTAGGTCTAATCTAGTGAGGATACCATTCATACAATTATTGGGTCTTTGTTGAGTTTCTGCAAGTTCTGCTATTTGCATGGCCAGGGTTGCATAGCTTGTCTCTTCCTTTTGGTGTTCTGACCCTATTGTCCCTTGTATGATTTGATTAGAGACATCCATTAAGGGATGGACAGGCTAGCTAGATTTACTTGCATCTGATTTTTAATGATATTCCTTTTTCCGCTGGTCTGCCCATCCTAATGGTTCAGAAAGCCTAGGGAGGCTAGAAAGCCTAGAAAGGCTGAGGTGGGGGACACTGGCCTGCTGCCCTGGGTCCCTGATCTGTAGTCTGAGGAGGCGTCAGGAAGGGAGGAGGAATGGTGACTGCAACCGCAATTGCCTGTGAGGTGCTCAGGAAGACTAGGGCAGGAACCCTGGCCTGATGCCCTGGGACCTTGATCAGAGGTGGAGGAGGCCTGGGGAGTGGGACTGCATCTGTGTGCCTAATCGGAGGTGGAAGGGAGAGTGGCTACTGGAACTTCAATTGCCCATGGGACTCATGAAGGCTAGGGCAGGAACCCTGGCCTGCTGGCATGGGTCACTGATCAGCAGTGGGAGGGGGGCCATGATCTCTCATGCAGGGCTCAGGCAGGCTAGGGCGGGACCTGACTGCTGATGGCACGTGGGGCTCAGACAGGCTACATTTTACACACTCTGAGTAATAAATAGTCTTTCATGATCTGTCACTAACTTACATCTCCAACATTATTTATCCAACTAAATCAGCACCTTCTCTGCTCTTGAAAGTATTCTAAATGTTTGGAATACATAAATAAATTAGCAGAAATATGTTCTTGTTATCCTAATAATATTTTATAGGCGTAAATGAAATATCTTTCTATTCCTTTTTCTTGCCCTAGGAAGCTATTTGCAGTTTCTCCAATATGAAATGTAGACTTGCAAACCATTTCACATCTATTCCCTCTGCCTCCAGTACATTCCTCCATAGCTTTGTCAAAATGGAGAACTCCACTTGGCTTTGAAAACCACAATTATAGTATAATCTTACATATATTTCTATTGCTGATACTTTCATCCTTGCGTAGGTAATCACTCATTATTCCATGCTACTTCTATTAGGAAAACTATCTTTGTGTAAATATCTGTTGACATGGATAGTGTGAAAGATCCTTGAGAGCAAGTTTTATTTTATATCTGAGTTGTCTATGAATTTATAATACAAAGTACAATTTACATATAAAACAAACCTGTGGTTCAGTTTTTAGTGTGACAACTATACTACAATTTATAGTGAATGTCAGTTGAAAATGACATTATGCTTGCAATTTTAATATAAAAATATACATTTGAAAATCTTTAATGTTTTTATTTATTAGAGAGATAGAATGGACATTCCAGGGGTTCTTGCCACTACAAACTCCAGATGCGTGTGCCACCTTGTGAATCTGGCTTATGTGGGTTCTAGGGAGTTAAACCTAGGTCCTTGGCTTTGCAAGCAAGCACCTTAACCACTAAGCCACTGCTGATCAGTGACCCATGCCAGCAGGCCAGGGTTCCTGCCCTAGCCTTCATGAGTCCCATGGGCAATTGAAGTTCCAGTAGCCACTCTCCCTCCCACCTCTGATTAGGCACACAGATGCAGTCCCACTCCCCAGATAAGAGTATAATCTGAAGTATAGTTATATCCCAGACATTCCCTAGAATATCAAGGAAGCAAGTACAAGGGATTTTCAACTACTTTGTCATTTTTCCTAAGATATTATTCCAGATACAACCTTTTCCTTTGTCAGATGGTCTCAAATATCTTTAATAACACTGACAATAGTTTAACAACCAATCATTTTCCTGTCTCAATTTTCTTTTCTTTTCTTTCTTTTTTTCATGGCCTTGATGATCATGTGTTATGATTCATTTCACTTATATTTCTGAATCTAGGATATCAGGTAAATGGAGTCAGGGTATTTTTATATATTTATCTATTGGCTATGTGTTTTCAGATAATAGAATACTACCCAGAGGATATTAGATACTCCTAAAATCTTAAATCTAAGGTAGAGGGGACTATGTGTGAGAATATGAACATAAGGTCTAATAGTGATTGTGAATATGAAAATGTATTATTTACCTTCTCAAATAGTCTTGATATATATCATTTGGTTTTTATGTGGCCAACATTAAAATTTTAAATTTTAATGAATGTGAATAAATAAATTTGTTAAAAAGAAAATAATAAAAATAATTGTGTATCTGGGGAATCATCTCAGTTGATAAAGAGCTTGCCACCAAAGCATAAAAACCACAGTCAAGATCCCTAGAACACACATAAAACTGGATACCATAGCATACATTTGTGATCCCAGCTCTGCCTTTAGGGTGAGATGGGAGGAGAAGATAGGAGAATCTCTTAGAAGGTCATGGGCCAGCTATCCAGCAGCCTCAGTGATGAACAATAAGAAACAACACTTCCAACAAGGTGGAAGCTGAGGCCTAATACCTAACCTCCTCTGATCTATATGCATCCTGACATGCATGTGTCCCAAATTTACACACACAGAAATATACATATTACACATGTATAAACATATAAGAATTTTGATGTGCATTACACAAAGAGTTTAAGAGGTACTACATATTTTAATTTTTTTCTCATAATTGTGTCTTATATACTTATTTATAAATTTAATTTTAAATTATTTAAATATCTTAAAATACAAACATGCAACCAAAATGTCAAAGTTAAACCCTGAGGGTTTGGAAATTTTAAGAACCACTTCAAATGATCTAATTTCTAAATTAATGCAGAGCCCTATAAGTGGTCATAATCAAGTAAATATGAGAAAAGTTTAACAAAGAGAAAACTATTTTTATCAAAATGATTTTATCCATCAGTAAGTCTGCAATGTATACCAAATGACCAAAATATTGCATTTATTTATTTTAAAATTTGCCTCCACATATTTACTGTGTGTACAAATATTTGTTCACATATGTGTAGGTGTGATGTGGAGACCACAGGACAGCATCAGGTATTATTTCTCGGATATGCCACCCACCATTTTTGAGATTGCATCCTTCATTGATCTTGGGCTTAGCAATCATGACTGACTGGTCAGCAAGATCCAGGAACTTGCCTGTCTGTACCTCCTCAGAAATGGAATTATAAGAACATGCCATTATGCACAGCTTTTTTTTTATTAGGGTTCTAGAGAGCGAATTCAAATCCTCCTGCTTTCAAGTCTAAAAGTTTACCAACTGAGCTACCATCACTGTCCCAAGACCAATACATTTTAAAGAGCAAAATAAAACTATATGTCTTTAAAATTTTCTTTTAGAAACTCTAAATCTCTAGGTACTATTGTTACTTTTTTTCCAAATTCAAGTGTTATGTTACAAACCAACTTCTTGAACTTTTCACTTGAATGGCCTGCCATCTCACATTCAAAACATACATTTAAAATTTTTTATTGTTATTTTTTTTTCTTTCTTTTTTTTTTTTTTTTTTTTTTTTTTTTTTTTTTTTTTTTTTTTTTTTTTTTTTTTGAGGTAGGGTCTCACTCTGGCCCAGGCTGACCTGGAATTCACTATGCAGTTTCAGGGTGGCCTTGAACTCACGGCAATCCTCCTAGCTCTGCCTCCTGAGTGCTGGGCTTTTTATGTGTTCTTGAATTTGGTTGCATGGATTTTATTGAGCATTTTTTGCATCTAAGTTCATTAGGGATATTGATCTATATTTTTCTCTTTTTGTTGATTCTATGTATGGATTAGGTATTAGAGTAAATGCTGGCTTCATAGAAGAAGTTTAGGCACATTCTCTCTTTTCCAATTGTGCAGAATAGTTTGAGGAGACATAGTTTTAGTTCTTGAATGAAGAATTGGTAGAACTCAGCAGTGAATCCATCAGGGCCTGGATATATATATATATATTTTTATTCCTTTGGGAGATTTTTAATTACTTTTCCAACTTCATTGGAAGTAATATGTTTGTATATCTGTTCTGGATTTAGTTTTGGAAGGTGATAACAGTCAAGAAATTTATACGTTTTTACCAGGGTTTCCAATTTTTTAGAATACAGGTTTTTGAAATATATACTGATGACTCTTCCAATTTTCTTGGTGTCAGCTGTGATGTCTCCATTTTTATTTCCAATCTTGCTGATTTGAGTCTTTTTATCTTTTGATCAAGTTGGCCAGTGGTTTATCAATCTTGTTTATTTTTTCAAATAACCAGCACATTGTTTCATCAATATTTTTAATTATTTTCTTTCTAGCCATCGTCAGTTAGTTTTTAAAATACTCCACTCCAAGATCTTCTGAGTTTAAGCATTTGTATTGAAAAATCCAAGGTAATTCTGATGGGCTTATGTTATGAGATGTTTTTCTCTAACAGCTTTTTATTATTCTTTCCTTGTTTTCTGCATTTTGATTATTATGTGTCATGGGGTGTCTCTTCTCTGGTCCAATTTGGTGTCCTGTGCTCCTCCTGTATGTGGATTAATCTCTTTTTTGTAAGATTGGGAAAATTTTCTTCAATAATTTTGTTGAAGATATTCTCTATGACCCTGGCTTTTATTTCTTCCCCTTCATATGTGCCTATGATCCAAATATTTGGTTTTTTTATAAGATATCCCAATGCTCCCTCATGTTTTGTTCACACACTTTTTGAACTTGGCAACATTTTTGGAATCCTGGTTTAATTCCTCTGTCTTATCTTCAAGTTGGGAAATTCTGTTCTCCATGATGTCTATTCTGTAGGTCAGACTTTCTTGGGAACCTTTTAAGAGGGTTATTTCATTTCTGATTTTTTGTTTGTTTGTTTGATTTCTTTAGAATTTCCATCTCTTTCACATATTCTGTTTTCATTTCTTCATTTGACCTTTATATTGTCTCTTGGAGTTCATTATTGCATTAGGATATGTCCTCGCTGAGCTTATTCCAATGGCCCATGAGCTCATTTATTTGTTGGTTCTCCTCAAATTCATTTAGGCTTCTGCTGATCTTTTTTGAATTGCCTTTGAGTTCATTGAGTCATCTATGTGATACTGTTTCATGATTTTCTTTGGTTTTTTCAGCCATTTATTGACATGTTCTCATTGAGTATCTTCCATCTTCTTCAACCATCCTTTGAATTCTATTTGTTGTTTTTCTTCCAATTCATTTAGCCAAACTTTGATTTGTATTTTGTATTCGATTTGCTCATTTTCTTCTGTTTCCTTCAGCCATTCTTGGAATTCCTGTTTGATTACTCTTTGTCTGTTTATTCCCATACAACAAGCTGTTTGTTCATGATTTCATTTAGTTTGTTTAAAATGCTTCTTGATATTTCATTCTGGGCTTCTATATTTTGGGTTTCCTCTAAACTTTCATTTGAGGCTTCCATTGTGGGAGTAGGTAATCTTGCTGGAGATCCCTTTACCGGATGTTGTTTGTTGTTTGCTTTGCACTGGGGCCTGCCCATCTTGAGTTCAGTTGTATAGTATAAATTGGGTAGTCCAGTCTAATTTGATATAGTCTAGTCTAAATTGATCAAGGTGGGTGTGGGATTAAAGATTGTCCACTGGTTTGGGGTGAGTAGACTTGAGCCTGAACAGGATCTACTTTAAATGTGGCTTCTTTGAGCAATTCTGAATAACACCTTTGGAGACCTGAATTTCTTAGGGTCTGAGCTGGGTGCTTCAAGCTCATCCCCTTCTCACAATGCTCAAAATGACCTGCTGCTGGACCCTGCTCCCTTGCTTTCTTTTGCTGGCCTTGCCCTCCCAAACAGTTGCCCAGGGATGGCTCTACTCTTGGGGCATGACCCTCAGCTCAGCACCAACTCACAATAGTGTGAGGCACAGCCTGTTTTTTCTTTTTAACTTTTATTATGCCTGAAATGAATGTTTACTTATTGTGGCTATTTAGACAATAAATGACTTATAAGGTAAAAATTAAAACCATTTCTAAGGCTGTTGATGAAGACAGTGTTCAACATTAATTTCTCCATCATATTTAACTTAGTCACAAACCATGAGCTGCTTATACACAATCTATTATTCTCTTCTTCCCAACTAATTGAATTCTACTTTCAGTCAGCTGACAGACAACATTCCTAAAATTCCTAAATAGTTTAACTTTCCATTTTTCCTTGCACCAACAAGAAGTTATTATTATTATTTTTTTTTGGTCTAATCCTGAGCTCTCAGATAGAAGCAGAATTCCATAGCATGCTCTTATTCACAAACACAATAACACTGGCCTTAAGGCTACATGATTTAGATCTTCCCTTCTTCTTGCCTAGCACACAGAGATGATGTACGCATATAACCCAAATCTAACTCTAAGTAAGCCATGTAATGAGACAATAGAAGGGATTTAAAACAAAGCTGGGTCCATACAGCACCTTTAAGCAACCAGATGAGTTATGAACCATCAACCTCTGAATTACTTGATCTCAAAGGTAAATAAACCCCTCATTTCTTATTCCATGTGATGCAGGATTTGGGGGTTTAGAAAGGGTCCCCAAGTTTATGAACTCCAATTTTGGGTTCTGTCCTCTATTTAACAAAGAATTGATAAGGATGGACTCAAGAAAGATAAGTCATGAATTATTACATTTATTTAGTGAGAAATTGCAAACTGTGGGGTTTATTTAAGGGAACCTGTGATGTAGGAAGAAGGCTAGAGCAGGCCCAAAGTACATGTGAAGTGGGAAACACACACTCATGTGAAAACACAGCATAGTCCAGGAGATTCACTCAAGAAAAATTTTGGGGGCAGAGCCATAAACAAGTGGAAATGATAATCTAGGTGCTTATGTAGGGAGATTTAGAAGGAACACCAATAGCATCCACTATTAATTTCCCTATAGAATAAGGTTAAGAGGGCAAATTGTGGTGGCTTAAGGAAGACTAGCAGAGAGAAAATATCAATGCAGAGACTAAGATCTTTAGAGGAGAAATGGGTAGTAAAGGAGTTGCATTTATGGTTACCCCCACTTTAGATAAATTACACAGGTAGTAGGCCTAGAGTTAGAGAAAGCACCCATGTTGTAGATCTGGAGCATAAGTGAAATATATGCATGGTAGGTTAAGAGACCTGAGGAAAATAATACATGTTAATAAAGTGAGAAGTTACTCAAAACTATAAAGCAGAGGCAAGCAAAAAAAAAAAAAAAAAAACCAATAAGCAGTATTCTGCTTTCTGTCCCACCCTTCCAGGCTAGGTGGTGGGGGAGCCTGACTTACTGTAACTGGAGCATGGAGCATGACAAAGAGACAGAGAGAGAGACTAGAAAACAGCAGAGACAGGCCTTTTTAGTTGATTAAAAATGGATTCTTTTTCAGAGTAAGGTATTCAAATGGAAGACACAATTTGTTGGTATATTTGAAGGGGCAGGCTTCAGGGCCAGCCAGCCCACCTGGGTAGTAAAGTGCCCATCTAGGTAGGGTGCTAGACTATGGACAACAGGGGACATAGTAGCTTTTCTAGATCAGTCTTGACCAGAAATGAGTTCCATTCCTGCCAAGAGTTTCATTCATGCAAGGGGGAGGTGGCATCAGTTTTCACAAGATATATATATTTTTTATTTATACACAAAATCATTCTTAACAGGTACCTTTTCTTTCTTAAAAGAAGCAAACTGCTTGCTCAATAGAGCATTGCTATCCTGAACCTGCCCTTCTATTTTTAATTAGAAACCTTAAACATTAAAAGAAATGCATTCAACATATTTAGGTTGTTTTTCTTTAACGAGATTACTGAGTTAAAACAGGTCCAAATAGTATCATTGAGTGTCAGTTCTTCAGGGGAAAAATGATGCTGTAAACTTGGTAACCTCAGAGTCATTCCCAAAGCTGTCAGCTGTAAGAAGCAGAGCAGTCAAAAAGTCTTTCAATTTCACTTTCTTCTTGAACAACAACTATACTGTTTCTGACAGCTTCACACATGCAAATGTTAACTCTTCACATTATCTTTGTTTAGTCAAATAGTAACTGCATAAAAACACTATAGACAATTTGTAACAATGTGCAAAATAAACTTTAATAAAGTGACTATTAAAAAAGAAAAAAAAAATAAAGGGAAAATATAGCTTAATGGGTCAATTTGAAAAGTTCAGAATATTTTAAAATTAATCAACAGGGCTAGGAAGATGATTCAGTGAATAACAGTGCTTCCCACACAAGAGTGAAGACTAGAGATTGGTGGTCCACCTGTATTCCCAGTGCTCAGTAGGTGAGGTATGGGATCCCTGAAGCAAGCTGTTTTACTAGACTGGTGAGCTCTGAATTGAAGTAAGAAACCATGACACATACAGGGGAAAGCAATTGAAGAAGACACTTGGCATTGATCTCTGGCTTCCACATACACGTATACACATGGGTACATGTAAACATGCCACATCTGTGCATACACACAACACACATATGCACACTCCAAAAAAATCAATGAGTCAATAATGAGAACGTATTTTAAGCCAGGAGAGATAGCTTATCATTTAAAGGTACTTTCTTTCAAATCCTGTTAGTGTAGGTTCAATTCTTAGCCCTCATGTAAAATGCATCTAGAGTGTGTTTGCCACATTAAGAGGATCTGTGTGCCCTCTATTTCCCTCTCCTTTTCACTTTCTCTTTCTTGATGTCCTTGGCAGAAGTTGGGGTCAAAGAACTCAATATTAACACCTGAATTAAATGCAAGAGATCCAACTAAAAAAGCTCAATAGCCACCTGAATGAATTCAGAGGACATAAAAAAGTGCCTGAATGAATTCTAAGAGAACACAATCAACTAAATATAATGAGAAGGTCAAACCAAGGAATGAAAATGTAACTCAATAAAGAGATATACACTGAAGAAAAAACAAATATAAATAAAAATGAAATAACACAATTAAAAAGCTTTCACACATAGCAATAGAAATTTTTATTAAAGTATCAAAGAAGGAAATAAAATCATAGAACTGAATAAAATGAAAACATAACTTATCCAATACCTATGGCACATGAGGCTATTCTTAGAGGAAAGTTTATAACTCTAAATATCTACATTAAAAAATACAAAAAAGCCGGGCATGGTGGCACACACCTTTAATCCCAGCATTCGGGAGGCAAAGGTAGGATGATTGCCATGTGCTCAAGGCCACCCTGAGATTACATAGTGAATTCCAGGTCAGCCTGGGCTAGAGTGAGACCCTACCTTGAAAAACCGAAAAATGCAAAAACCAAAAAAACAAACAAACAAACAAAAAAAGTCTCAAATAAATAACTTAGAGATCCATCTCAATGTTTTAGAGAAACCAAAACAATCCAATCTCAAAAGTACTAGATGGAAAGGAATAAAAAAAATTAGAACAGAAATAAATGAATTGGAAATGAGAAAAACAATTAAAAGATTCATGAAACAACGAAGTGGTTCTTTGAAAAGTTAAACAGAACTGATTTGCCTCTAGCCAAATTAACCACAAGAAAGAGATAAGACCAAAACCAACATGGTTAGAAATGAAAAGGGAACCATTATACCAGATACCAGTAAAATTGAAAGAAACATAAGGACGTATTTCAAAGATGTATGTTCCATCAAATTAGAAAATCAGGAAGAAATGTATGGATTTTTTGAAACATATGCTGTAGAAATGATAAACCCAGTAAAAAATAAATAATTTAAGGAGAGCTATAACAAGTAATAAGATTGAAGAAGTAACTAAAAATCTTACAATCAAAAAAATGTCCAGAACCAGATTCACTGCAATATTTTTAAAGGTTTATTTTTTATTTTTTACTTTATTTTTTGAGAGGCACAGAGAGAGACAGACAGAGAGAGAGGGAGACAGAGAATGGGCGTGCCAGCAGTCTCTCAGCTGCTGTGAATGAAATCCAGATGTGTGCGCCCCCTGTGGGCAAGTGCAGCATTGTGCCCTTGTGTCACTTTGCATCTGGCTAAACGTGGGACCTGGAGATTGGAACCAGGTTCTTGGGTTTAGCAGGCAGGCTCCTCAACCACTAAGCCATCTCTCCAGCCCAACTGCAATATTTTACAAGACCTCATAGAAGAACTGAAACCTCTGCTTCTCAAGTTATTTTGTAAAATTGAAAAGGAAGGAATGCTACCTTACTCCTAGGAAGCCAGCATTACACTAATATCAATAGCAGACTAGTAAACATTAAAAATACTGTCCACCTCAATCAAGTAGGTTACTTTCCAATCATACATGGATGGTGCAACATACAGAAATAAGTAAATATAATACATCATATAAATAGACTTAAGTACAGAAATCACGAAAAGATTCTATAAGTGGTATCACCACATCTGATTTCAAGATATTCTACAAAGCCATAATAATGAAAACAGTATGGTACTGGCACACACACACAAAAAGACATTATATATGTGTGTGTGTATATATATATATGGAATAGACTATAAGACCCAGGTACAAGTTCAAGTTACATCAGTCACCTGACAAATATGCTAAAAATACACACTGGAGAAAGGACAACATTTTCAACAAATGGTCCTTGGGAAGCTGGTTAACAACATGTCAAAGACTGAATCTAGACCACCTTTTCTCACACTAATCACATGAGCGTGTGTGCACACATGTGTGTGTACACACACACACACACACACACACACACACACACAAAGAAAGAGAGAGAGAGAGAAGTTAAAAAAAAAAACTCCAAATATATCAAAGTCCTCAAAATAACCTGAAATTGTGAAATGACTGAGAAAAAGGTAGGGAGAACACTCCAAGATATGGGTATAAAGGTCTAGGAAAAAACATTGGTTAAGACCCTAGTAACCTAGGGAATAAGACAAACCCTTAGCCACTGGGATCTCATGAAACTAAACAAAAAACTAATGTACAGTTAAGCCAACAATCAATGGAGCCTATAGATAATTGACATATTAGGAGAAAATCTTCACCGGGTATATATCTGATAAAAATTTAACATCTAGAATATACCAAGAACTCAAGTGAAGCAATAAAAAAAAAAAAAAATCACACAACCCAATCAAAAAATTGGGCAATTAACTAAACAGAGCTGAACCAAAAGAAGAAATATAAATGGCTAATAAACATCTAAAGAGATGTTCAATATTTCATTAATCAAGGAAATGCAAATTAAATCTACTTTTTTTGTTTCACCTCACTAGGGGCAGAATGGGTAACATTAAAAAAAAAAATCAACAGAGGTAGGAGGATTGCTGTAAATTTGAGGCCAGGCTGAGAATGCATAGCAAATCCCATGTTAGCCTGGACTAGAGTGAGACCCTACCTCAAAAAAAAAAAAAATCAACAAATACTGGTGTGGATGTGGGAAAAGAGGAACCCTTATTTACTGTTGGTAAGAGTGTAAACTTGGATAGTCACTATGGAAATCTGTATTGATGTTCCTTGAATCTAAAAATAGACAGTTGTGGAGGTGTACATTTCTAAGCTCAGCACTTGGGAGGCAGAGGTAGGAGGATCCCAGTGAGTTGGAGGCCAGCCTCAGACTATATAGTGAAACCAGGTGAGCCTGGGCTGGAATGAGACCTTACTTCAAAATCCCCCCCAAAATCTAAAAATATGTCTGCCAATTGACCTAACAATACCATTTATAGACATGTACCCTGAAGACACTACTCTTTACTATAGAGATATGTGCTCAGTCATGTTTGTTGCTGTTCTATTCACAATAGCTAAGAAATGTAATCAGCTCAGAGGCCCTTCTACTAATGAATGGATTGTGAAGATATGGAACATATATATAGATAGATATAATTAAATTCTACTCCATAGTGAGGAAAATGAAATAATGAAAATTAAAATCACAGGAAAATGGATTGATCTGGAAAGTATTAAATAAAGTAATGTAATCCAAGCTCAGAAAGACAAATTCCACATGTCCTCTCTCATAAGCAGAGCCTAACTTGGAATAAATAGATTTCTTTGTAAGTTGTAGTAAGCAACAGGAGTACTAGTGAGGAAGCTAGAATGGAGATTGAGAGAGGAGAAGCAGAGAGGCATTAGGGAGGAGAGAGTAGACAGGCAAGTGGAGGGATAGGATATAGGGGCTATAAAGGTCTATTTAAGTATAGGGGGAAATGAGGGAGGGAAGTGGTTGTGATACACAAACCTAAGGATTATATAAATATTATGGAAAACTACTACTTCACTATCTAATTAAAAGATATAACTTTCTTAAAAAGAAAGAAATATTATTTGGGCATACATACCCTTTGTGGAGTGGGGTGGGATTGAGGAAGCATTACCCTAAAGTCATAAGTTATTTCAAGTAAATCACAGTGAAGGAGATAGGTCAACTCCCAACCCCACTGAAATGTTGGTCAGGGAGGCCATCAAACAATGCAAGTTATTACCAAAGCACATGGTTACCCCAAGGTCTAGATGATAAGATCCTATTTGTGAACACACCACAGATTGATATGGCAGAACATTGAGAAACTAAGTTGGAAATTAGATTGAAGCCCTCTCCTGTCTGCTAGCTGTCATAGTGTTGGAAAGTGCTATGCAAACTCCTGGGGGATAAAATTCATCAACATTCTGAACAATGAGTCCTACAAGCTACAAAATCAACCAGTCAGACAAAATGTACTCAATGGGTTGGCCTGTAAATCATGGGGGCAAACAACTGCTCTCTGATTGGATATGAGGCCCACTCATTGCGATGGAATACCCTCCTAGCACAGAGAACCAAGTCAAAAGGTCATGAACCATAGTGAAAAGCTTCTGTTGATGTTTGACTAAGTGGATAAATTATGGACAACAAAAATGCTTTCTATATGTATATATTTGTCCCCTTTTGTCTATGCTGCCTTCAATATTAGCTAGTGGACTTACTGTTTACAGATGGTAAATGAATACCAACAAGACCCAAGACTTTTCAAAACGACAAGAAAAAAATATCTGAGTGCCTAGCACTGTACTAGTCATATCTATAACACCCACCATAGCCCAAGGTACATTGAAACAGAAGTGGTGGAATGAATGTGAATGCTGCTGTCCCTGCTATCCAGAAAAACCTTCTTTATGCAAATGGCAGTACACATGGAGGAGACTCAAGACTCATAAAAGGAGAAAAAAAGAAGCTTTCAAGAGCTCAACACAAAAGTTGATTTCTAACATGTTCTCCAAGACTCAGGGAGCATGTGAAGGATAAGGCAAAAAAAAATTTAGGGCCACAAATTCAGAAGGTAAGCTGTCCTCATGACACAAACTGAATGATATATACATTCATGACCACACAGTGTTTACAGATTCCCCAACAAGATCTGCACTGTTCTGAGCCCATTATCATTGTGACACAGTGGACAGAGGTGCACAAAATGAACGAGACAACAAAATAAAGGAAGGACTACCTTGAAAGATGAGGATCCTCAGTGGAATGTGGGTTGAGATGCAGGGACAAAGCTGGATAACATAATGGTAACATGACCGGATTACAGTATGTTCATACATTAAAGTTTCCACTGTTTTTAATTATAAATAAAATTATGTCAAAAAGATATAAAGGGGGTAGAGAGATGGAATAGCAGTTAAGGCACTTGCCTGGAAGCCTAAGGACCCAGGTTTGATTCCCCAGTACCCATGTAAGCCAGATGCACAAGGTGCTGCATGCATCTGGAGTTTGCTTGAAATGGTTGGTGCCCAAGCATGCCCATTCTCTATTTGTCTCTCTTTATCTCAAACAAATAAGTTATTTTTAAAAGAAAAATATTAAATATAACAGATGAGAAAAATATGTTTGCACAAAACAATGATGATGTCCACATCTTTTTGCTCTGGACAGAGCTGTGTAGCCAAAACAGCATCTGTTTCCTGTGGAATAATTACAAAGCTCTAACAGTATCCTCTCCTATCATCCTTCAATCTATCAAAAAAAAATCAATCTATCCAATAGGAACACTGCAATAATTCCCCTATGTTTAGTGTTAGCACATCATTTGGAAGGCATGTAAGCTAGCCCTTCACAGCTGTATCTCCCTTATCTTACACAATCAATGTTTAAGCTATTTGTTTCAAATTTTGTATCAAAGTATTACTCTGAGGTTTCTGGATGTTCTGAACTGTAAACTGTGTTCCAAGTTCTAGATAAATGTAACCTAGCATCCCAAATTGTTGCAATGTCTTCAAATTCAATTACTTCCCAACAACATTATAGCATTTGCATCTTCAGCTGGGTAAGGAAAGACAAGTCATGCCAGTGTTTAGTATTCACAGAACCAATTTATAGATCCTCTCATACACAGCTTTCTTTTACTGTAATAAAATAAACTATGCTTGAAAAATAAAATGT
This sequence comes from Orientallactaga sibirica, assembly GCA_036365145.1. Taxonomy (NCBI): domain Eukaryota; kingdom Metazoa; phylum Chordata; class Mammalia; order Rodentia; family Dipodidae; genus Orientallactaga; species Orientallactaga sibirica. The sequence goes on along the minus strand of JAEOAD010000793.1, from coordinate 8,421,768 downwards.
TATTTTGGCTCACAGATTTGGAGTCTCCTTTCTAGTTTCATATTTGTTTAAAACTCTAGATTACACATCTCAGAGAAAAGATGTCATATTTATCTAAGTATGACTTATTTTTCTTAACAAAATGATCTGCAATTCTATCCATGATTTAGTTATTCTTTATGGCTTAAACTCCACATTTCTTTATCCATTTGTCTATTAAAAATGGCATTTATGGGGCTGGAGAGATGGCTTAGCGCTTAAGGTGCCTGCCTGCTAAGCCTAAGAACCCAGTTCCAATCTCCAGGTCCCACGTTTAGCCAGAAGCAAAGTGATGTAAGGGTGCAATGCCGCACTTGCCCACAAGGGGGCACACACATCTGGATTTCGTTCACAGCAGCTGAGAGACTGCTGGCGGGCCCATTCTCTAGCTATCTCCCTCTCCCTCTCTCTCTGTCTGTCTCTCTCTCTCTCTCCAAAAAAATGGCATTTATGCTGCAGTTTCATGTATTTCTTATTGTGGATGATACAGGTATCTCTAGATTATAGCAAAAGTGGTTTGAAGAAGGAATGCCATAGTCTTGGGTGCCTAATTTAAAAAAAAAAAAAAACACCTCAGAATAATAATCAGAGACATCCAAAGTAATAACTTGATAAAATTTGTTTTCATTTTAATATGAACTAATCAAACTTCATAGTTTTAGGACAACATGAAGTCATTGCAGTTTTAAAAGTGTATAGATTGCCTTCATTCTAAGATTTAAAATTTATCCATGCTATAGTACAATTAGGACATTTTGGAAGACCTTTAATATCGAGGTCAAAGAGGAAGTCTCTGATATACTCAAACTTCCCTAGTAAGACCTTTATAACAATTCTATACACATCAGTTATATTCATCCCAATTCTCAATCATCATCAGTCTGAGTCAATTTGGGCTACTTTAACAAAATATGTTAGACTAGATAACTTATAAACATTTTATTGCTTATTATTGTACAGGTACAGAAGTACAAAGTACCCAGTTCCTCATAGATGGGGCCTTCTATGAACAAGTTTCCTTGGGGCATTTTTAAAATAAGAGAAATAATGTTATTGATGAAGATAAAGCCCTTTTAACCCAAAAATCACCCACAGATATCAACACTTAATACTACAGAGATTAAATTTTAATATATGCTTTTGAGGGAATACACACATTTTCACCAGTATATGAACTGAAGATTTCCATATTACAGTGATGAATCTCCTGGACTATTTTGTCTTCCTTTCTCTTTCCTTGTTCACTTGTCTACACACTTAAAAAGAGAAGCTTGACAGTGAATTAGCAAGGCTTCTTAGAATGTTTCTCCATTTTGTACCATTCAAGTTAGTGAGAATGTCCATGCAAAAGGGTCACTCTTAACAATAGTATTTAGGATGAGTGTATTGACTGGGACAATATCCCAGTCATCATAAACCCAGGACCACATCATAGGTTGCACCATGAAGCATATCCAATGCTTCATGTAAAATATTCCACTTGGCATTATAGGAACAATCCAAAAGTAACCAAACATTTTCTTTGTTTTTAAATTAAAAAAAATTTATTTATTTATTTGAGAGAGAGGGGGCAGAGGCAGATAGAGAGAGAGAGACAGAGACAGAGAAAGAATGGGATGCCAGAACCTCTAGCCTTTGCAAATGAATTCCAGCTGCATGTACTACATGTGCATCTGGCTTACATGGGTACTGAGGAATCAAACCTGGGTCCTTAGGCTTCATAGGCAAGTGCCTTAACCACTAAACCATCTCTCTAACCCACCAAACAATCTTATAAAAGTCCTTTTATAAAACATATACTATGTTATAATAAGACATTAGTATTGAATACTTGTCTTAAAAATAAGAAGTTTGGAACCAAATACTATGTACATATTTTCTTAGTCTAAAATTTAAAACTTTTATTTAAGTCATTTTATTTATTCTAAATTATTTAGGTGATTTTTAAATTGTCTAGTTGGTTATTAAAACAGTATTCACAAAATTATAGCAAATATTACTGTGTTAGATGAATTTAGCATAGAACTTATTTAAAAACTATTTCCATAACAGTTTAATTTTTCTATCTATTGTATGTTTAATGTTAATTCTTATTCATTCATAAAATGCTTCAGTTTGTCTTTTCTTTGTAAATATATCTTCATTTCTATGGCAATATATAACACTATGTAGTTAACCTTTAATATTTAGAAATTCATAAAAAGGTAGGATCACTGGTAATATTCTTTCAGTTGATTTTTGCACATAAAACTTTTCTAAAATCATATTGGACTAAGGACTAAGTTATCAGGCCATGGGCTTATAATTGGTAAACAATGTGGGGCATTTGATCATCATTTCTAATATAAGGTATTCAGTCTAATTGTGACTTAATTAAGAAGTCCACTTAAATGGGACATTTCCCAAGTTACTGAATTAATACTAATTAACAACAATGATCATTGCTTAATTGGGATGGTAATTCTACTTAATTGGGATGGCTGCTAGTGATTAAATGGTACTCAAAAAGAAATATCCCAGCTTGGTTTAACAGATAATTATACTTTGTCTCCCCTCTAAAGACCTCCCTGAAAGTACTGCTAACTAACAGCTAGAAAGAATTTAAACCTACACACTCCTCTTGGTATAATGACATAGCTTTAAAGCCCATTAATTGACGTAATTTTAAGTACTGTATGATTGCTCTTTACAAGTTAGGCTTCTGAAATGCTCATATTTAGCAAACTACAATCTTCACAACATAAACAACACATTCTTACTTTTTGGAATTAGGATCCAGAATTTAACTAAAAGAAGAAAACAAAAATCATGCCAGCATTTGAAAATGTAAATAGCTGAGTGCGGTTGTGCAAACCTAGAATCCCAGCACTAGCATTCAAGGAATAGATACAGAAGGGTCTGCCACAAGTTGAAGCCAAGTCAGGTCCAGTCCTTATCTATCTCTCTCTCTCTCTCTCTCTCTCTCTCTCTATATATATATATATATATATAAATCTGAACTTGTCTCTAGGTACCAAGAATAGATAATTAAAGATTAAGATAAAGCAGCATAAAATTCAATATTAGTTCATGGAAAAGATATGAAAGGGCTACATTAATTCAGAAAAGAAAATGATTATTATGAAGTTTGGAAAGATTCAGTAAAAGACAGACTTTAGAAAATTAGATTGAAAATAGATAATACACTGGAGGAAAAAGAGTTAGATTGAGGGTCAAAGTATGGAAATCTTTACTTTCTGGGATAGTCTTAATGCTTCTACCCACAAACACCCTTATGTAAATATTACAGGATAAGATACTATTTTCTTTGATAACAGTTCATTCTTTCTCTGTTTAATATAGAAAGAAGAATTTTATATATGAATATAGTAAAGAATTCCAAAGGAATGTTTTATTATATATTTGGCTTTGATAAATAATAGGATTTTTCTTTAAAATATTCTTATTAATAAAGTAACAGGGAGTTAATTATCGATTTCAAGACAGTTGAATGGAGAAAGGAAAATGGTAACTTTCATTGAGTTTATAATATAACACTAAAATCTCATTACCTTATACAAAATTTATATACAAATATTAAATCCCAAATTTTCAATATTGGTCTATGGGGACCCATACTAAGAAAGAATTACAATGTTGACACAATATAGAATTTCAAAGATCTAGCTATTTGAGTACAAATACATTTGCAGCTCTGTATGTGACTAAAATATTATTACAATGTCAACAAAATCTCAGAGCTATTGCATTATGATGTGAAGTGTTGAAGTGAGTACATGACTTTGCCCAAAATAATTTTACTATAAAACTACAGTTACCTAATTGTTGGACTCCTGCTATTTTAGAGTGTTTGATAAAGGTAAAATGGTTTCCCTAGAATGAATCATAGGTTATTTCTCGTGACAGATAAAATGAAATACTGTCAAGATGAGTTATATTTCCAGAAAGAAATTAAACAGAAACAACCTAAATTCAAACATCATTTAGTTTGAGGCATAAATCTACTAAGGTGAAGAAATTCTCAGTTTTCTGATATAACACTTCATAGTAATATCCCCATGACTAAAAGTATTCGACAATTAGATACTCCCTGAAGATCTGCTATAACAGTAAGTAATGTTATATGACAGTGGGAAAACAGTAATTACAATGTAAACTAACCTAAGAAAATTGAATATAAATGTTCGTCACACTACTTAAAAGACTAGACTTATTCTACACTGTATAGTAGGTTATTTGTGTTATTAAAATTCTCAATGAATTACATGCTTATTAATAAAGTAACTCTAAACTTGAGATTGTATATTGATTTAAGCTGTTTTCCATATTTATGTTTCTTTATTAACTATAGTGGTTTCAGTCAACATAGAAATAAACAGTTTGATTACACTTATAGCTATCTGCATGTTGAGACCCAAAGAACACACATGTAAAGTTAAGGGTGAAGTAAAGTAACAGGTAGATCTTGCTAATGATACTGTTTTGTGTACTGTGCTAACTTACAATGTCTTTCTGGAATGAAAACATTCCAGTTGCTTAACCTCATTATGTTGATGTTTTTGTCATTTTTAATTTATTTATATATTTTTATTTATTTATTTGTAAAGAGGTGAAGAGAGAGAGGGAATGAATGGTCATGCCAGGGAATCTTGCCACTGTAAATGAACCTCAGATGCATGCCTCACTTTGTGCATCTGGATTTATGGGTAGGAGTAAATAGAACCCAGACCATCAGGGTTTGCAAGCAAGTGCCTTGGCCTGCTGAGCCATTTCTCCAGCCCTTTTGTTGCTTTTTAAAAATAATTATTGTGCCAGGTGTGGTGGTGCATGCCTTTAATCCCAGCACTCGGGAGGCAGAGGTAAGAGGATTGCCGTGAGTTCAAGGCCACCCTGAGACTACATAGTTAATTCCAGGTCAGCCTGGGCATCAGTGAGACCCTACCTCGAAAAACCAAAAATTAAAAAAAATAAAATAAAATAAAAATAATTATTGTTTACTAATTTCATACATGTATGTGATGCATTTTGATCATATTCATCCTGTATTGCCCTTTGTTGTACACCCTTCCCCAACTGCCTCTTCCTATTCTCAACTAGTCTACTTTGAGGTTTTTATTGTTACCAATGAATTTAATTAGGGTTGCTTTCATGAGCATATTTGGAAGGTTGTATACTGTAGCCTGGGCAAGTTACCAGTGGCTACATCACTGAAGAAAATGATTCTCCTGGCCCCAGAAAATTTTAATTGTCAGTAGCTCCTCAGGGAGGAATGGGCCTTATTAGCCTTTCCCCATCAATTACAGGATGCTGATGGGCCAAATCTTGTACAAATCATATGCAGGTAACCAGAGCTTCTATGAGTTCCTGAGTACAAGATCCATGTCATGTGTGGAAGACAACATTCCATAGAGCCCTTCCCCATCACCTGGGTCTTACATTATTTCCATCCTCTCTACTGTAGTGTTTTCTCAGCCTTGAAGGGATGAAATGAATATCCCATTTAAGACTCAGAATTGACTGTCATTTATTTTCAGCCCTTTGACCAGTTATGAGTCTCTATGGTAACTACCACACTCTGCAAAAGAAGCTTCTGTGACAAAAGCTGTCAGTGCCATGAATCTTTGCACAAAAATATAAATATTTAGAAGTTAGATTGATGGACATAATATATGCAGTTAGAAGTTCATCTATTTCTTTTAGATTTTCTAAATTTGTGGAGTATATGTTTTAAGGTATATCCTTATTATTTTCTAATTTTTGTTACCTGTTATTAAAGTTCAATTTCAACATCAATTTTATTAATTTAGGTCTTTTATCTATTTCATTGAATTCTTTTCACTAGATTGACTAATGGTTTATCTATAATCATTATCCTTTCAGAGAACCAACTCTTTGTTTCTCTGATTCTTTGTATATTTTCATTGCTCTTAATTATTTTTTTCTTAGAATAAATGTGAATTCATTTATTTGTTGACAATCTCATACATGTAAATAATGTATTTTTATCACATTTTCCCATTATCCTGTCATGTCCACTGAGCCCCTTTTAACCTCTTCTTCTTCCCAGTTAGTCACTTTTCTACTTTGTTATCTTGTTTTCACGTGTGTATGTATGGGGTGAGCCATTGGATTTAATTTGGGTTGCTTGCATGAGCATGTGTAAGGGGATATTTATACAGACAACATCACTGCAGAAAATGTCTCTAGCTCCCCTTGCAGCCATTACTTGTTAATAACCCAGAAGGGAGAAATAGGCACCTCATGCCTTCCTCCATAATCTATGATGTAATATTGATGAGTCCAATATTGTACAGGTAATGACAGCCTCTGTTAGGTCTTAATCAATGTCCATATCATGTTTGGAAAATAATGTTTCATAGCACTATTGCTCATCCACTGGCTTTTATATTCCTTATACACCTTCTTACCCAAGATTAACTCTGCCTTGCAAGGGGTGATATATATGCTTCATTTAGCAGCAAACACCCAACCATCTTATTCTCAGCATATTTGCAAGTTTTGAGTCTCCTCAGTGGTAACCTCTGACTACCAAAAGAAGCTCCTTTAACCAAAGGCAAGAATGGGCATGGCTGAGCTTGTTCTTGCTATAAATGAACTTCAGATGCATGTGCCACTTTGTGTATCTGGTTTTACATGGGTACTGGTTTATGGAACCCAGGCAATCAAGCTTTTCAAACAAGTAACTTTAACTGCTGAATCATATCTCCATCCCCAAGAATAAAACTTTTTGAATAGAAATAATATGGGGTAATAGAAAAAAGAGAAAGTATTAACAATGAAACATTTCATCATGATATCCTTCATTCCCAAATACAGACACACACACACACACACACACACACACACACAAAGAGAAAGAGAGAGAGATTCTGAAGAACTGAGGCAATCAGTATTGAAAATTTGTTTTCACCAGTTAAAATCTCCAGAAAAGCCCTATATTCTGAAGTTTGTCATAATACAGCATACTGTTATAGTAGTAGTAGATTGTAATGGTTATATGAACTAACTGATTACAAGAGACTGTTTCCCACCAGGGAAGAGTACAGAGAAAGAAGCTTAAATGTCTTATGACTCAATTCCAGTCCTAATCCCTTTGCAAATCATTTTCTCTTGTCTCATAAATTCAGTGATTACTTTATTCCCTTTAGTAAATAGAAAAATCATAGTCTATTTTCACATGATTTTCCTGCTTTCCCTAGAAGATGTTGTTTGTTTTAATATGCTCTACTAGGCTAGAGTACAGATATTGTACAAGAGAACTTCTTATTTTCTATCCTACATGTAGAAATGAAATGGATACTCAACAGTTTACTGGTTTTCCCTATATATGATAACTTTGTAGTGTCCTTGAATTTAAAAAGTACCTCTTTGTAATCTCATTTTAATGCAATAGGAGCATTGACAATTACAATATTTATTCACATAATCATTTATCAACATCTGGTAATTTTAATAGGTTTCCCAATCATTAGTGAGAATTAGTAAAAGCCAACCAAATTTGCATATTAATTAACTTGACAGGAAAACTCTAGCTGCATATAGAGTTAACTGACATCTACAGAATGTCAATGATTATTTCACCCTACTTGAGAGTGGATGGTACAATGGATATAGTTTGATTCCAGCCTTATGTATATATATATAATAATGAGCATAATTACAAGAAAATATTTTTATAATTACTTGTCATAAAGATGCATTATACATGCTTATTTTTCTTTGAGTAGTTTTATAAGTTATGTCAAAAGGTGTGAAATGTTTAATCTGTCTCTCAGTTAACATAACACAGTTATTGTTTGTTTGCATTTGTTTATATGCATACTTTAAATATTGCAATAGAAATGAGTACAGGAGACATGTGTCTATAGATAGGAGAATGAGTGTATTAAAATGTAGCCTTATGTGAAGACTCATCTTAATTGTTCACTTGATAAGATTTTGATTTATCCTAGAATATTAGTATAAAATACCTCTGGTGTCTGTGATTGTGCTTCTAGAGATGACTAAATAATGGAGACTATGACTTAATAGATGAATTAATAACATGACAGTTTTATAATATGCTTGTATTATTAGGAGAAGGTGACAGATAGGAGGTAGGGCCTAGTTGGTTAAAGCAGGTCATTGAAGGTGAGTCCTTGGGCACTATAACTTGCCCTGGCCCCTTCCTACATTACCTCTCTGCCACAAGGTGAACAGCCTCCTTCATCACATGTTCATGCTACCATGATATTATGTTCAATAAGTCTCCAGGAGCAACAGACCCAAGAACTAGAGGTTGATACCTTTGAGACTATGAGCCAATGAATTTTCCCCCTTTAACTAGTTTCTATCAGGCATCTGAGAAACACAATCAGAAAGGTGGACTAACATACCTAGATTCTCAGGATTATAATACAGAGCTTATTGAAACTAATCTTATTTATTTATTTATTTATTTAGGTTTTTAGTTTTTCAAGGTATGTTCTCACTCTAGCTCAGGCTGACATGGAATTCACTCTGTAGTCTCAGGGTGTATTTGAACTCATGGTGATCCTCCTACCTCTGCCTCCCAAGTTCTGGAATTAAAGGCATGTGCCACCACTCCTGGCTTAATCTTTTTATTCATAGGATTTACTTTTATGTTCTGAACATGAAAGCTTTTCATAAAATGTAATGTTAACATCCCATCCAAAATTAATAAAATTATCATGCATATAAAGCATATTTTGAGTATTTACTAGTGCTCCTCTCTTATGAGACTATTTGAATGGAGTCCTACAAACAATGAACCTTTAAAATCAATTTGTTTTATAGTTTTTCATTGTGTTCTGTATTAAAAATACTTCTAGATAGTATATGGAGTACATAGATAAATAATATCTAATCAGTTACTACTCAGAGTTTTTCCAGGCTGGTAATTGTGGGAACATTGAAATTGCTTTGTCTGAAAACTCCAACTGTTAAAACCTTGTCACAGTTTCAAAATGTTCTGTGTATTCATGGAAACCCTGACTGTTTCCCACTTGTTTGATCAATATCAACAATTGATGCTATAATTTAAGCCTTAAATCAATTTTTAGAAACTGAATTAACTGGATTGACTTTTGGTATTGATCAAGTTAAATGGATATACAGGCTGAGTCATCATACACTTCATAAATTTGAAGTGCCAACATTTATTTCAGTATATGTCTTGAATTTGGTGTGTCTTTTCTCACATTATATTATATGATATATCTTTTTCCACTGGATACTAAATTATAGAGTTATCTGAGATGATGTTTAGCTTCATAAGATACATATTGGACTCAATGAATAGCCTAATAACTTTTTCTTGTGTGCCTTCTAAAAACCAATATTTAATGCAAAACAGACAAATAATATATCTATATATATTCTACTTCCATATAGTAGTATATTTCTTAAGTGAATTGCATATGAAACAATATGTACATGTTCTATTTTTTTTCAATATTCATAAAACACCATTCAGGGCAATATTTCTTTGATACTGTACAAACAAATTTTAATGCATTTTCTCATTTGACTTTTATAATGGTATTAGTTTTAATAACTTTTGTAATCTATAGTTAAACTGAAACTCACTGTAAATAATAAAGTTTTCAAATATCACTGTAATAGGATATACTTAAGTTAATACATCTGGCTTCAAAATCTTAACCCTATCAGTATCTTAAAAGACTTCTCATATTACCATATTTGGTAATATCCTAATATTTGGTAATATCCTAACATTTTGCCATTGCATATGGAAAAATAAAACATTGGGAAAAATCTAATTTTAATACTAGATAAACTATTTGCACTGAAGTTCCATGTTTTAAACAAGTGAGTAATTTTTGGACCCCAACACAGCATATTTGATCCATCCAAAGATTTCATTTTAACATTCCTTGTACTAGATCTCTCACTCATCATGTTAAGAGTCTTTGTATATATTTGCATTGCTTTTGTTGCTATAATTGTAGAATTGCTATTATCTCTAGACATTTCTTACACATTCTAATTTTATATACACATTATAAAATTTAAAGATAAAGTCACATATACTAATATAAAAAGTTTTGTTTGATGATTCCTTAGACCCATTGCACAAGAGGGAGGAACTGTATGAACTTCTATTCCCCAGGTGTATTCATCTTTAATTCTCTGTGTTTCTGAGTTGCACCACCATTTGCTGAGTTGATGAAGGCAAAAATCAAAAATACTGCTAATGATGCTGGTCTCTAATTCATCTCTTATATTTATACCATCACCAACTTTATTGATTATAGTTCATAATATCTCTCAAATCAAATCAGTTCATATTTCCCCACCTCTACAATAATGATCTCATCAAGCACTCATTATTAACTCATTAAGGGCCTTAATTTCAGTCTAATTAGCTTTGCCTAACCCATAACCCTCAAAAATGTGCCCCTTATACTAGAACAAATCAGAAAATCTGATAATGCATTCCATTTCAACCCCCTAGTACCAAATAATGCCAGATTCATAAAGTGGAGTATGTGCTTGGAGTTCATTTGAAAATTGAAGAAAAGAGTATACATTCATTCATATTCTCATTCTCTCTCTCATAAATAAATGAAATATTTTAAAGACTAATATATATATATATATATATATATATATATATATATATATATCAGTAATCTGTAAATTATTCACACTTCTTATCAGTTAATCCAGCAGAAATTCTAATATACAACACAGAAAAGTTTGACACAGAGCTGTAACTTCAGAGAACTATAGAAAAGAATTAAATATGTAATCTATAATTATGATGATTTTCTAAATTCTTAATAAAATTAATAGCTCACTAGAAACATTAAAAGCTGGTTAGTTAAGCTGTGTTTGGTGGTGCACACCTTTAATCCCAGCACTCAAGAGGCAGAGGTAGGAGGATCACTGTTGAGTTCGAGGCCACCCTGAAACTGCATAGTAAAACAAATAAGATATAAATACTGCTATTTTGCAGAGCATTTTTTTTCATTTGCTAACATTATTGACAGAGTCTTGTGGGTTTAATAAAATTTCTTACTTGCTTTCCTTTAAAGTATAATATGAGTTTTGATAAGGGTTGCAGGGATAGAAACAGATTTCTAGGACAAAACCAGTCACATAATCTTCACAGGGTGTTGGTCAGCCTTGGCAACTACAGGACTACAGGCTCCAGATCTGTGAAGCACATGCAGTGCAATTGAAGACAGACATGTGTCTCAAGTGCCAGCTACACCTGTAGGACCTTGGCTTGAAGAGGGAAGACAGCAGCTTGACTGGAAGCAGGAAGTCAGATGACCTGTCTGCTAGACATGAAGTACGGGTTTAGAGGCCTTGGATATTGGGGTAGACAGAGAGATAAACAATTCTGGGTTATCTGTTGTCTGTCCTTAGCCAGATCCCTGCAGGGAGGTGGAGGCAAGGCAAGACACCTGCAGCTGTTGGGGTTCAGAGAGTGGCAATGAGAACAGCCTCCTACTATGTCTTGTGTGTCTGCTTGACTTGGCAGGAAGAAGTGCTCATACTTTGCCCAAGTGGCCTGTGGAGTGATTTTCTCAAGAGATTGAAGGAGAACAAGTAACATTCTAGGTTAGCCTGTGTGAATATTGTGAAGAAATTAGACAATATTCTAGAGCTGTACTATTGGGAACTACAGTGACCATCTAGGGGCCAGTGAACTCCAGAGAAAGGTCATTTAATGTATATTAGGCATAAGAGAACTCAAAAATAACCTGGGCATGTTGCAAAGTTTTACAGTAGATGTGTGGCCTTCAGAGTCAGGGACCCTTGTAGCATGCAAGAAAGAACTCCCAATGATGAACTATTAGTAAGCAGTATTTGGCACCAAAAACAAGGCCTGCTTTTGTTGTTTTGAGCAACATTCAGTCAATAATAGAAAACCACTTAAAATTCATGCCTTAAGTTCCCTGCAAAGCAGCAGGGTGATATTTACACACACACACACACACACACACACACACACACACACACACTTATAGAGGCCTTCATTTTCAGTGCATATTTGTAAATAATATTTGTAAATATAGTATCTGTCTTTCTCAATTTCCCTCATCACATCTGGTACTGGAATAATGTGCCCTTGAGTCTGATTTCAATTCTATGGCTGGAGTGGTTTTCTGAACTGGAAGAGTCAATGCCTTGCTAAAATTAAAATCAAAAGTAACCTTTTGCTGGGTGTAGTGACTTGCCCCTTTAATCTTATCACTTAGGAGATTAAGACAACAGGGTCTCAAGTGCAGGGCTAGCCTGAGCTATAATGTGAGTCTCTGACTCAAAAAGCCTGCTTTCTAATGGGAAAAAATCAATTAGAGTATCCCAAATAAGATGGTAAGAAACAATAGAAGTCTGTCTAATGGATCAAAATTTGTCATTTGGTTTGACAATTTTATTCAAAATTAAAAATGTGAAATACACAGACTCCAAATCTATAGTTACTTTCTTTGGAGCAATGGGACCTTCAATCAGTTAAAACTAAAAGGTCATGGTTTCCCAGGGAAGGAAATTGACTCTAAAGGCATGTTTTTCATATTGGTGTTGTGTAGTCTGCTGCTTAACAAGATTACCTTTTCCAAGTAGACCTAAACTGATCCTGACATGGCTCAGAGAAATTCATAGAAGAGGGGGTGGAAAGATTGTTAGAGCCACCAGTTGGTCCATTATGCACAGTGACATTGCCTCTTCCACATAACTGATGGCTACCCCCACAATGCATGACCCACATTCCCCAGCTAGGAGGGTCCCTTCCGAGGGGGGAGGATAGGGAGGAGGCTAAAGAAGATACCAACATGGCTATCTACACACTATGTACATAACCAAAAAAAAAAAAAAAATACCTTTTCCTTAAACAGTGGATAATGTAACAATGAAAGGAGGCCTTGGCCTTATAGCTTGGCAACAATGGCATTAGTCTCTTCACACTTTCTTGTCTTTTAACCCAAAATTAAGCAGAAAAGCCAAAACTGAGATTGTGAAGAAGTTGCTATTTGCCAGATGGAGAACATTCTAGAAAAAAAAAAAGCTATTTAGAGAAAGCATGGGGAAAGAAAAGAAGGTGTTGAGTCTAAACCACAACCTGACAGCCTTGGAAGAGTCCCCTTCACAATAGCATCTCTCCACAATCTTCACAGAGAGGCATTCATATACTTCTCCTATTCCTTATATAGTCTGATATGTTACCCCTGACTAATGCATAAATTCACCCTATACTGTCTTCTCAATCAAAATGTTAACAATTTTTCCATGGGTAGCTCAGAGATAGGAATCTTATCTTTGGAAATATTCAGATGGAGTCTGGAAGAAACTGGGGGCATTCCCTGGCAAAGCCAGGACTGTGGCTGTCTGCAGGGAGAAGCAAATTTCATGTATTTGTTACAAGACCAATATCAATCTTTTTTCCATTTTCTTCAAGACTGGAGTTCCACTTTTAGCAATTCTCAAAACACACCTCTAAAGATATACAATTTTTCTCAGTGAGGACTTTGAAGAAGTGGGGCTTTGCCCCATACAGACCACTGTACTAAGGAAGGCATGAGGAACACAAATAACACCCAACTTCACCGCCACATACGTGTTAACTAAAAGAAATCGTTGTTACTGTGCACGAAGCACTGGAGCGAGTGCTTTGCCTTCTGGAAGTTTTGTTCCACACACAGGGTCTGGTAATCTCAGCAGGTGTTATAAGATCTTTGCCTTTTGTTTTTCATTCTTTTTGTTTCTATGAAGATTGTGATACTGGCCTTCCTTCTCTTACATTCAGTAGCAGTAAGGTTCTACACAAAATCTGCAAGGGACTAAAAAACAGAATGTTATTAAATATGTTCAAACTACCCACACATTCGGAGGTTTGGAGTTTGAGATTGATCCACAACAAATCTCTTCAAAATGTTAAATAGTTGATCATATAGAAAGGAGTATGCTATGGCAGCTAGAGCTTTCTGAATTTTTGCTTGTATAGATCCAAGTAAATCTCCTATTTTCTTATTGTATGACAACAAAAATCCAGTCTTGTGTGGGGTGTGGTGTTGCTGGCCTTTAATCCCAGCACTCGGGAGGCAGAGGTAGGAGGATCACCATGAGTGCGAGGCTCCCCTGAGACTACATAGTTAATTCCAGGTCAGTCTGGGCCCGAGTGAGACCCTACCTCAAAAAAAAAAAAAAAAAAAAAAAATCCAGTCTTGCAAGTCAAGTTTATGATTTATTACAGAATCCACAAGTCTTCAAAAATATACTGAAATGCTCTTGCTATGACAGTGACTAATTGGGTGGGAAAATCTCACATGATCTCTTTATTTCTAATTGACAAGAGTTTCCTTCACTCTTCAGTGAGTTCTTCAGGCCCAGAAGACCTGACCAATCTGAGCTAGCACAGTAATTGAGAACTTCTGCTATTTCTTCAATCTGTGGCAGATAATGGAGAATGTCACTGTTCCTGGAACCATATGAGTGCTCAGAACAAATCCTGGAGGCATCATCAGAATACATCCCATATGTCACATATCTGATCATCCCAGACTTTTTCAGAGCATCAGTACAACTCCTTCTACATTTGTACTCATGTTCAGAACTTCAATGACATCCACAGAACTAGGTATTCTTCCCAATTGGCCCATCCCAAACTGGTCTAATTCTACTCAGCTTGGAACTGTATCTTGGTTGCATTCATGACTCCTGAAAATCTCATTTTTCTTTGAATATATGGGTGCCTGTATAAGTTATATTCAGAACAAGTTTTATTAACAATTCAACATAATATTTCAACATGAATGTGTCAGCTGTGGAGAAATCTAGGGAGAGAAGAGAGTAACTAGATATTCAACACCTGGTATAGGACCCTAAAGTGTATGTATGTCTAAATATTCATGTGCAGTAATTAGGTCAGTGTATCAGGAGCAGAGAGTATAAAGGAGAGAAGAGCCCAAAATAAAGTTAGAAAAGGGATTAAGGTAGAGTTCACACATCACTTGCAGGTCATTGCAGGCTTGTGTTTACTATGAATGAAAGGATGACCATTTAAGGATTTTGAGCAATCACAATAGAGGAATTCATGTTCACTGCAATTATTAATATGTTGTGATTTATTTCTGAAACTTTTGTTTGTCTTTAATTTCTGATTTACCTTTATTTTTTCCCTATTCTTTACAATAAATGGAATAGATGATCTCCTTATATTTGGAATTAAACCTTATCTTTATCTTCCCAATCACCACCTATGATTTGTTAAAAATGTTACTTTTATGCAATTTTATATTGCTCATGTCTATTCTCAGATTCCAGTTACACATTTTTGCATGTGTATGTGTGTAGGGTGAATGCATAAGTGTATGTGTTCACATATATTTGGACACACCTGTGTGTAGGCTCATATGCCTGTGAAGGACAGAGGTTGAAATCAAGCATCTTCCTGGATACATCTCCACCTTGCTTTCTGAACCTGGAGTTCATTGACCCAACTAAACAAGCTAGCCAGTCAACCCCTGGAATCCTCATGTCTCTGCCTTCCCAATTACAGGTGCGTATGACCATTCCTGATATTTACATGTGTTCTGAGAATCCAAATTCAGGTCAACATCTTTTAATAGCAAGCATGTTACCAACTGAACCATTTTTCCCAGCCCACAATATGCACTTTATCTCTTTTATGATCTAGGATCTAATTAAGGACATTATATTGCATTTAGTTCTTATATCTCCTTAGTTTCCTGTGACCTATGACAGATTCTTAGCTTTTCTTCTTGTTTATTCATAGGCTTGAACCTTATGAAGAATAATAATTATTTTGTAAAACTGTTATATACTGAGATTTTTGCAATGTTTTTGATGAGTATGCTTACAATATGAGAATTTGGAATAAATATAAAAAAATATGAGGCCACTTTCTCATAGCATATGATGGCTTAGATTCAATGACTCACTTTTAATGACTAGAGCATTAAAATAGTAAAATTTAATTTAAAAGCTGGTATTATTAGGCTGGAGAGATGGCTTAGCAGTTAAAGCACTTGCCTGCTAACACAGGTTTGACTATCCTATACCCACATAAGTCAGATACTCAAGGTGACACATGTGTCTAGAGTGTGTTTGCAGTGGCTGGAGGCACTAGCAGGCCCATTCTTTCTCTATCTATCTATGTCTCTCTCTCTCTCTCTCTCTCTCTCTCACTCAAATGAATAAAAATACTTTTAAAAGCACTTGCTGTATGAAAAACTTACTATTACTTGCAGATACCAACTTAGAAGCTGATCAAGAATGTTATCTTTATTAAGTCATGATAATACACTTCTTTACTTTATTTCACTACTGAAATTTTCAACTTTGGACATTAGGAGCACTTTATAATTTGAACTTTTGTGAGTTTTTCACAAGTCCTTTTAAATTTGTTTGTTTGTTCCCTTTCTTATCTTCTCAAATTGAAACATACTACAGGATAATCTTAGAATCAGCTACCTTCAATAATAAAAAAGAAAAAAAGAAAGAAAAGGAAAGAAAAAGAGAAAATCATGTTTCCTTCTGTTAAAAAATTATGTGTTACAAATTATTAATTTTGGTGTTTCAAATTTTTCTACATCCTCTTAATAAACAAAGATAACAAATGAATATATATATGACAAGTATATAAATATATAGAGTAAACCCTGTAAACTCAAATTTTTAAATATATTTCTATGTTATATTAAAATACAGAGTGAGTCCTTACACATTCTCAGGCTATAATCCATCAGGATTTATTTTAACCTACTTTCTATAGCTTGTTTATTTATAATAATCTTCTCTGACAGTTATACCCCTTGCTCTCATTATCAACAGATTAGTTACAGATTTATTAAATCATTCATACTAAGATTGTAAAGATACAAAATAATTTGAAAATTGTTACCTTGTAGTTCTGTATGAAACATATTTACCGACTTCTTTATAGTTTTTACATAGTTTTTACCATTAGCTTTAAGATATTGGATCAAAACACTATGCTATAGAATTAATTAGTTCAGCACTTTTGCTCCTATATTATTCAGTGAAGTTATGGCATAAAATATAGGCATTACATTAAATTGGCCATGTCTACCTTAGCTTCTGGACAGCCCCCAACATGTTGGTGAATACTCCTTTTTATTTTTATTTTTGTGGATTTTGACAAATTACTTGAGTAAGGTATACAACACATCACTACTACTATACAGAAGTTTTTTTTTTTATTTTAGCACATTGTATTTAAATTTTTGGTGGTTTTACATTCAGAGGATATTTGACATTATCTGTAACCAATGGTTGTTGTGACTAGACAATTTCTATTGGTTATCTAATGGGTAAATGCCAAATATGCTAGTAAGCGTCCTTCAGATATCATATATGCAGGTTATTACTTCTATCACAACAACAACAAAAATTTTATATAGCCCAAAATATTAATTGTGAGAATGCTAAGAAACACACTTGCATTACTGAGCTCTCCATCAATGTAACAAAATGTCTGATATAAAAATTATGAGAGGAAAGTTTTATTATAATCCATAACTGTAGCTGCTCTATTGCTTTGAGACTTATGGAGAGGCATAATCACCATGGAGGGACAGAATAGCAAAAAAAAAAAAATTGTAGAAATGTTAGTAGACAGGAAGCAGAGGAACGAAGGACCTAGGGACAAAAGTAAATCCTTCAAAGAACTCAGTGACAATGTTCCTCCACTTATATCCTCCTCTTTCTACAACTTACCAACAAATTTACCCATTGATGAAGTAACCAGCCTCCCAATTCAATAACTTTTCAGGTAGTGTCACCATCTGGAGAGCAAGCTTTAACCCAGTAATGTTTGAGTTGACATTTCATATCCAAATGTAGCAACACTCCATAGGTTACCTTTCTGTTACCTTCATAGTCACCTATGAGCCCTCTGCCAAATCCTGACAAACATCAGAAGTAAAAAAAAAAAAAAGCAGGAATGTCCTTGATCCTGCCCTTGAAGTCTCCACTTTTTTAGAGATCAGAGAAGGATAGGGCTTCTACTTATCTCTTGCCTAAAGACATTCATTAGATATGTTTTTTTCCATAAACAACCTGAGTACCTCCTTTCCTAGGATTGACTGTTTGTGGTAAACAAAGGCCCTACATAGGCAGGAATTCCCCTTTCCTAGAATTAAGATACCTGGAAGTATTAAGATTGATCTTGGCATTGTGGTTAAGCTCAGCCCCAATACTTGGTGTCATGGCTGCTTAGCTCAGCCCCCGTTAATAACCTATAAATGAGCCCAACTTGGGTCTCTGGGCTGGGGTTTACCTCCTCCAACCTTCTCATGGGCATGTCCTCTCTGTACTTTCTCCTCTTTCCTTCTCTTAATCCAATAAAGTGTCTTTAAACCTTACTCTGGGGTCTCTGGATTTGAATTATTTGAATTTATAAGACAATAACACAGGGATACTCCAAATTTTGGGTGCATTGGCAGAAATCTTTGCATTGGTGTAACCTCAATATTAATGGTGCATTGGTGTATATTGGTTTATTAGTGAGGAACCTCAAAATTCCCATATCAGTGTAAATATAAAAGGACCCTTATAGGATAATAGGCCTGAACCCTTGCCATTTCTGGTAACATTTCATAGTAAGGTTGTGAAACATTTATGAGGCAGACTCCTGTTGGAGTCTCTTAGAGTCAGCATGAGGTGTTATAACCTGGCCTTGTTTCCTGTATTCCCTCTGCTTTCTGACTGATGATGTGAGCAACACTTCTCCATCTTCCATGAAACTTCCCCTCAATTCATTAAACTGAAAATAAACCCTTTTCCTTCCATAAGTTGTCAGGTGTTTGTTGGCAGTAACTAGCTCCATGCCCCAATTTTTTTTATGTTGCATTTTACTTTTCAATAAGAAATAAATTTTTAAACTCTCTTTTTGATGTTCTTTTTAACCATACAGTTCTAGTATAATTCAACTCTACCTGACAGCTTATGTTAAACTACTTTTAAATTCTTCTTTTGACTATTGTTACATGCCCTAGAACATGGTGGATAATATTCATATCTTAACATTTCAAAAATACTATCTTAATATAGCCCCCATCTCTAAAGAAAACCTTCTTGAACATTGATTTTCTGGAGATACTAAAATATAAATTTCAATCTCTTCCCTTAATGGAGTCCTACTCTTTGTTTATTTTTAATTTTAATTTTAATTTTACATTCATGTTGGTGCCTTCATTAACCTCCTCCCTGTGCTCCCCCCTCCAAAGGGACCCTCCTCATTGGGAAATGTGGGTCATGCATTGTAGGGGTAGCCAACAGTTATGGGGAAGAGGCAATGTCTCTGTGCATAATGACCCAACTTGTGGCTCTAACAACCTTTCTGCCCCCTCTTCTGTGAATTTACCTGAGCCATGTTGGGTTCATTTTAGTTCTACTTCAGTGATGAGGTCTTGGGAGCCCCTGTGCCTCTGGATATCTGGGTTAGTAGGAGTTGAGTGTTCTCTGTGTCTATCTCCTTCAGCCTTGTGCTGGTGTCTGGTTCACTGAGAAAGCTGCATTCTTGCCTACTTCCCCTGTTAATATATGCTTTCAGCTGGGCCCTGGTAAGGTGCAATAGGCTGATCTTCCCCTCAGGTTCAGCATCCATCTGAAAAAGAGAAGCAAATTCTCCAATGGAGAGAGAAGTCAGCACCAGATAGATGGGATGTATGTTATTATTTTAGAAATAATTTTATATGTGTAGGCCTTCTTATAGCCCACAAATGGTGGGAGCTTGATATTGGAGAATGGGCTCATTTTTGGACATGGTTTTGACTTGTTTCGCAGTTCCAGCTATTAGTTCCATTCCACTCAGAGGATAGATTAGCCAAATCAAGAGCAGTTGGTTACCCACCATGGTTGTGTGCCACTATTGCACTTGTTTGAGCATTAAGTTGTTTAGTGCTGAGTAGCTTGAACTAAGAGTTGTTTGGACAGATTTTGGTCATTTCCCCCCAGTCTCTCGTGTAGCACCCTCTGGCACTAGACAAGCTAACTGTCTGGGGACTGACCCTCTTCCAGATTCCAGCCAGGTCACTCCACGTGCCTTCCCAACAGCATATGGTGTCTTCAGCAGTAGGGTATTACCATTAAACTTTGGTGGTCATCAAAAACTCTGACAGAAATCTATCTTCTTTTGGGAAATATTGTAGGTCTCTCTGATAAACAGTTCATTGTGAAAATTAACTGCATTCTGGTACTGGGAGATACAGGTCACCACAAGGAAGATGAAGGAAGATAAAGATAGGTAATATAAAAGAGAAAGAGGGAAGAAAGAGACAAGAGGGAGAGAGAGAAACACGAAAAGATTAAGGTTAGTCTTCATGATATCCTCTCCAGGACCCTATTGATCAGGTGTTCCCTCTACGGGCCTGCTGAAGGTTCAACCTTTTAGCCTGTGGTTCTGGATATAGAATTTAATGGTACCATTTCAATTTGGGTCCCTATTTGCCCCCCCCTTAGCCTCCTCCCTATCCTCCACTCCTATCCCACCCTCCCTATTATCAGGACCTCAAGGTACTTATTAGGTATGACAGCATCTTAGGCAGATTCAGGTTAGGAGCCACAGATGCATGAGAACATTCTACGATTATCTTTCTGTGATTCAGTGAGATTACTGAGAATGATCTGTTCCAAGTGTGTGTTTGCCATTTGTATTTCTACCTCTGAGAACTCTCTGTACAGTTCTCTGCCCCATTTTGTGAATGGGTTGTTTGACTATTTATTGTTTAGGTTTTTAAGTTCTTTGTAAGATTCTAGATATTAGGCCTCTGTCTTTGGATAGCTGGCAAAATTTTTCCCACTCTGTGGGTAATCTGTTGGCTCTGATTATTGTATATTTGTCTGTGAAAAAACTTTTCAGCTTTATGAGATCCCAATGGTTGAGAGATTGTTTAATTTCCTGGGCTACTGGGATTTTGTTCAGGAAGTCTTTTCCCACTCCTATATTTTCTTCCAGTAGTAGCAGGGTTTCTTGTGTTATATTGAGGTGTTTGATCCATTTGGACTTGATTTTTGTGCATGGCCAGATGTGTGGATCGGGTTTCATATTCTTACATATGGTTGTCCAGTTTGTTCAGCAACATTTGTTGAAGATACTGTCTTTTTTTGAGTCTACATTGATGGTGTCTGTCAAATATCAAATAGCTGTAGTTACTTGGCACAAAGTCTGGGTCCTCTATTCTGTTCCATTGATCTATATTCCTGTTTTTATGTCAGTATCATGTTGTTTTTATTACTATGCCTTTGTAGTGCAGCTTTAGATCAGGTATGGTGATGCCTCCAGAGGAATTTCTTTTGCTGAGGATATGCTTGGATATCTGAGGCCTTCTGGCATTCCATGTGAGTTTTGAGTTCATTTTTTCTATCTCTGTGAAAATAGAAGTTGGGATTTTAAAAATATATATATATATTTAATTTATTTGAGAGAGAGAAAGAGGCAGAGAAAGAGAGAGAGAGAGAGAGGCAGGGAGAGAGAAAGAGAGAGTGAACATGCCAGGGGCTCCAGCCACTGCAAATGAACTCCAGATGCATGCACCCCCTTGTGCATCTGGCTTACGTGGGTCCTGGATAATCAAACGGGAATCCTTTGGCTTTGCAGGCAAATAACTTAACCGCTAGGCCATCTTTCCAGCCCAGAAGTTGGGATTTTTCTTGGTATTGCATTAAATCTATATAATGTTTTTGGTAAGTTGCAATTTTCACAATGTTAATTCTTCCTCTCCAGGGGCATGGGAGGTCTTTCCATTTCACAAGTACTCCTCAATTTCTTTCTTGAGTGTTTTTACGTTTTCATTGTATAGGTCTTTCACCTGCTTAGTTAATGTTATTCCAAGGTATTTTTTGTTGCTATTGAAAATTGGACAATGTTGCTTATTTCTTTTTCTGTATCTTTGTCTTTTGCATAAAGAATGGCTACTGATTTTTGTGCATTATATCCTGCTACTTTGCTGGAGTTAATCACCTTTAAGAGTTTTGATATGGAGTTTCTCTAGTCACTTATGTATAGAATCGTGTCATCTGCAAATAGGACTAATTTAACTTTTTCCTTTCCAATTTGTATCCGTTTTACTTCTTTTTCCTATCTTATTACTTGAGCTAGGACGTCCACTACTATGTTGAAGAGCAGAGGAGAGAGTAGACACCCCTGTCTTGTTCCTTATCTCAATGAGAATTCCTTCAGTCTCTCCACATTAAGTATTACTTGGGCTTTAGGAGCTTCATATATAGTCTTTATTATGTTGAGATGCCTATTCCTTCCAATGTTTTGATCATGAAGTGATGTATTTTGTCAAAGGCCTTTTCTGCATCTAATGAAATGATCGTGTGGTTTTTGTGTTTAAGCTTATTTATGTGATATATTACATTGACAGATTTCTGTATGGGGAACCATCCCTGTCTTCCAGGGATGAAGCCTACTTGATCAAGCTGGATAATGCTTTTGATGTGCTGTTGAATTCGGTTTGCAAGGATTTTGTTCAGGATCTTTGCATCTATGTTCATTAGCAAATAGGCCTATAATTTTCTCTTCTTTTGGGATCTTTGCCTGGTTTTGGAATTATGGTGATGCTAGCTTCATAGAAGGAGTTAGGGATCTTTCCCTGTTCTCTGATTGTGTGGCACAGTTTGAGAAAAATTTGTTTCAGTTCATCCATGAAGGTTTGATAGAATACAGCTGAGAAACCACCTGGTCCTGGACTCTTCTTTTTTGGGAGGTGTTTGATTAACATTTCAATCTTGATGGATGCAATAGGTTTGTTTAGGAGATTAATCTGCTCTGGGGTTAGCTTTGGTAGTTGGTATGTGTCCAGGAATTCATCCATTTCCTCCATATTCTCCTGTTTTGTGGAGTAGAGGTTTTTGAAATAAGTCTTGATGATTCTCCCAATTTCACTTATGTCTGTTGTGATCTCTCCTTTTTCATTTTGATAATTTGAAACACCTCTTTTTTTCACTAGATCAAATTGGCCAGAGGTTTATCAATCTTGTTTTTTTTTTCAAAGAACCAGCTCTTTGTTTCATCAGTTTTCTTAATTGTCTTCTTAGTTTCCAATTCATTAATTTCTGCTCTGATCTTAATGATTACTTTCCATCTGGAGGTTTTCAGGTAGGCTTCTTGTTTCTCCAATGCCTTTAGGTGGATGGTTAGGTTATTGGTTTGTGATCTCTCTGTCTTTGTTATGAAAGCATTTAATGCTACAATTTTTCCCATAAGGATTGCCTTCATTGTGCCTCTTAGTTTTGGTATGATGTGTTCTCATTGTCATTCAATTCTAGAAATTTTGCAGTTTCATTTTTTATTTCATCCACATCCCATTTATTGTTTAAAAGTGTGTTGTTCAGTTTCCAGGAGATGGTGGGATTCCTGGCATACCTTTTGTTGTTAATTTCTAGCATTACAGCATTGTGGTCTGATATCATGCAGGAAATTATGTCGATTTTCCTAAAAATATGGAGGTAGGCTTTGTAGGCCAATATATGATCTATTTTAGAGAAGGTTCCATGGGCTGCTAAGAAGAATGTGTAATCTGTGGATTTTGGGTGGGATGTTCTATAGATGTCTGTTAGGTCTAATTGCTCTATGGTGTTGTTGAGCTCTCTTACTTCCCTATTGATTTTCTGTTTGGATGATCTATCTATTGCTGATAGTGGAGTATTGAAATCCCTGACTATGATGGTGTTGGTGGTTATTTATGTTTGTTGTCAAGTAGGTTTTGTTTTACAAATTGTGGTTCACCTGTGTTTGGGGCATAAAGATTGATGATTGTGATATCCTCTTTTTGGATTGTCCCCTTGATAAGTAAGAAGTGGCCTTCTTTGTCTTTTTTGATTACTTTTGGTTTGAAGTCTATTTTATCTGATATTAGTATAGCAATGCCTGCTTGTTTCTCATTTTCATTTGCTTTGAATATCATTTTCCACCTTTTCACCCTGAGAAGGTGTCTGTCTTTAGTGGTGAGGTGGGTTTCTTGAAGACAGCAGATTGAAGGGTCTAATTTTCTGATCCACCCTGTTAGCTTATGTCTCTTGATGGGTGAATTAAGGCCATTAATATTAAGGGTAATAACTGTGAGGTTTGATTTAATCCCTGCCCCATTATGGTGCTTTGGTATTTTTTTTTTGGGGGGGGACTTTGAAGGATTGTGTGTGTGTGTGTGTGACATCTCTGAGTTTGGTTATTGTGATTTGCTTCTTGTAGGCTTTTGAAGTTGGTTATTTGATTCTTCTGTGTGGAGAATTCTCTAAAGTACTCTCTGTAGATTTGGCTTTGTGTTCATATAGTTGTACAGCTGGGTTTTATCATGGAAAGTTTTTCTTTTGCCATTTATTATGAGGGATATTTTTGCTGGGTAGAGTAATTTGAGTTGGAAGATATATGTTCTTAGACTTTGCAGTGTTCCATTCCAGGCCCTTCTGGCTTTCAGTGTTTCCATTGTGAAGTATGAAGTAATTCTAATGGGGTTACCTTTATATGTAATGTGTTGTTTCTCCCTCATGGCTTTTAGGACTTTCTCCTTGTTATCAATATTTAGAGTTTTAATGATAAGATGTTTTGGAGCAGTTCCTCTTTGGTACAGTCTTGAAGACAGCAGATTGAGGGGTCTAATTTTCTGATCCATCCTGCCAGTTTAGGTCTCTTGATGAGTGAATTAAGGTCATTAATATTTAGGGTAATAACTGTGAGTTTTGATTTAATCCCTGCCATGTTGTGGTGGTTTGGTGTTTTTGTTGTTGTTGTTGTTGTTGTTTGTTTTGTTTTGTTTTGTTTTTTAGTGCCTTCTCTCATTTGGTTATTGTGATCTGCTTCTTGTAGACTCTTGAGGTTGGTTATTTGATCCCTCTGTGTGTAGAATTCCTTGAAGTACTATGTAGATTTGTCTTTGTGTTCAGATAGTTGTACAGCTGGTTTTATCACAGAAAGTTTTTTTTTTTCTCCATTTATTATGAGGGAGATTTTTTGCAGGGTATTTAGGGTTGGAAGCCATAAGTTCTTAGATTTTGCAGTGCTCCATTCAAGGCCCTTCTGGCTTTGAGTGTTTCCATTGAGAAGTCTGAAGTAATTCTGATGGGGTTACTTTTATATGTAATGTGTTTCTCCCTAGCTGTTTTTAGGACTTTCTCCTTGTTATCAATATTTAGAGTTTTAATGATAATATTTCTTGGAGAATTTCTCCTTTGGTCCAGTCTGTTTGGAGTTCTGTTAGCTTCTTGTAACTTGATGGGAATTTCTTTTGAGAGAGTGGGAAAGTTTTCTTCAATAATTTTGTTGAATAACTTCTTGATTTCTTTGATCTGAATTTCATCCCCTTCTGGTATTCCCATGATCCTAATGTTGGAGCATTTAAGGCTATCCCACATTTCCCTCATGTTCTGTTCACAAAATTTTGAACTTATTGAAATTTTTGGATTCAGGAGCTGTTTCTTCTGTTCTGTCTTTCATTTCTGAGTTTCTCTCCTCCACATAGCTGACTCTATTCTTGAGAGTGTGTATAGAGTTTTGGGCTTGTTCAATTTGGTTTGTATTTTCTACTGCTTTTTATGTATAGTTTCCAACCCTTTGTCAAGTTCCCTTTTTATAACATTTTCTGAGTTTTTTAGTGCTTCTTGGAAATCATCCTTGCATTTATTTATGTATTCATTGAGCTTAGCCATCTGGTTATTGGGATCCTCTTTTTTTTTTTTCCACTCTCCTTCAGGTCATTTAAATGTCTTTGGAGCTCTTTCTGGTTCTTTTTTATTTGGTCTGATCTCACGACAACAGCATTCATACAATTATTGGCCCTTTGTTGATTTTCTGCAACTTCTGCTATTTTCTTGGCCAGGGTTGCATTGCTTATGTCTTTATTTGGGGGTTCTTCTCCTATCGTCTCTTCTGAGTTTTGATTAGAGATATTGATTGTTTACTGGGCAATCTTGTTGGATTTACTTGCATTTGCTTTTTCATGTTATTCCTTTTGCGCTGTGGTCTGCTCATCACAGTGAAGGAATCTTGTTAACTTTAGCAGGAAGCTGTAGTTTACCTTGAAATGTCTTCTTTGATTATTTCCTTATATGCTTGTTTCAATTAGGCTTCTGATGGCAGTTGTTCCTGCCTGCCCCTAGAGTGGGAGCCCATGAGGGTCTGGTGAGGGTCTGAGGGTCTGAGGGTCTGAGGAAGAGGTTTGTTCTTTGGTGGTTCAGGGTATGGGAGTGTGTGGTCAGGTGGCCTGAGCGGCAGGGGGTGGGGGGCAATTTGTCAAAGCAGACTGGTGTTGAATCTGGCTGCAGGGGAGGGAAGTTTGGGCCATAGAGTGTGGAGATCCCACAAGCAGTATGGGTGGGGTTGGGGTGGCCTAGAGGGTGGGGATGGGGCTGAGTGGGGCTGAGGGAGTGGAGTTCCCACAGGCAGGGAGGTTGTGGGTGGAGCAGAGCAGTGACTGAGTGAGAGCGAGTGGATTTCCTGCATGCATGGAGGGTGGGTGTGGGGTGGCGCAGGGACTGAACGAGAGCGAGTGGATTTCCCACAGGTTTGGGGGTGGGACAGCACAGGGGACCAAACCAGAGTGAGTGGGCTTCCTGTTTTCAAGGAGAGTGAGGGTGGGGGTGGAGTGGCATGGGTGATGGAGCTTGCTTGTGGAGCCCCACTGTGGAGGGAACCTAGGGCAGGGGAATGCTATCCTGCTGTTGGGCATTTCTAAAAATGGTCTGGGACTGTGAGGAAGCTGGACTTCACTGTTGTACATGGCCGGGGACCTTGGGCTGTGGGGGTTGCAGCTGGCCTTATCATCAGGAACCCTCCCTGGTGATGGTAACTGGCCCTCCTTGCCCTCAGGCAAGGTTGTAGTGTGCCCTGTCATTGCCCAGAGTGGGGAGAACTGGCGAGGCCCTCCCCCCTTGATCCCAAAAAGCAACTGACCATTCCATAAGTCAGGCATTACCGCTCCCACCACAGTTCCTGACCTTGTCGCTAGCTGCCCAAAAGACCCTTATGTGGCTGAAGTCTTGTAGCCTATCCCACCTCTTCTGTTATCTCCCTTACAGCTCCTCCCTTGCAACTCTGAAGTCACTTAGCTTTTCCTGCCACTATCTCCCTTACACTTCTGCCTTTCAACCAATTAGCTAGCAACCCATAAACTATGTATCCAATCGCCATAGTCTGTATGTGCCTTCTCAACCTTTATCAAGTGTTTATAAACCCACTCCACTGTTGAATAAACGAGCTCGTGCTATCCATCAGACTGCCTCCTGGGTATTCATTGCCCATTGTCGCACTCGTCTGCTGCTCCAGGACCCTGCTTCCCCCCATCTCCTCCTGTGCCTAGTACTTTGATGGTCAGTGACCCCTGGGAATGGTGAGGACCCACAGCATTCTGGCTTTTCTCCGCTTAGCTAATGCAGGAGGAACCTGTGGCTGGGACCACAGCTAGGGTGGCTGTTTGAGGGGACTGGGGGCCTCGTTGGCCCCCCAAGAGTGTGGGAATCTGAGGATTCACTGTTTTGGTCCTCCATGCCCTCCCACTGAAACCTAATGAACCCTAAGGTTCTTGCATTTCCTTCTGCACCAGGTGAGGTATGATTACACAGATACCATCTTGACCAGAGACCAAGTCCTACCCTTTGAGACCATTAATATAATTGATCCTCTAAATGTTTCCTACTCTTTGGATTCAGATACCAGTCACCTAGGGAAAATATTACCTACTGGAATCTACAAACATATTAAATTAGTCAATCCACAGGATTATGGTAAAGCATTAAAAACTCACCATATCTGCCATAAAAAGCTGCCCTCTAAGACTCTTGTCTTTTGATTCAGCTTCTCTGTAGTCATATCATGGTGATCTTCTCTCTTTTGAAGCTATGAGAAACAGAGTTCTGCTTTTACTCAGTAAAAATATTAGTATATTTTGTACTATAATTAAATAAAGTAATTGGTATTATGAGCAATATAGCATGATATTGCTACTTATTGTTAGTTTCTTTTTTAAACTGACTTTGTTATTTATTTGAGAGAAAGAAGGAGAGAGAGAGAGTGAGGGCAAGCTGGGGTCTCTTGTCACTACAAACAAACTCCAGACACATGCACTACTTTGTGCATATGGCTTTATGTGGGGACTACAAAATAGAACCCAGGCCATCAGGCTTTGCAAGTAACCAACTTTAACCATGGAGCCATCTCTCCAGCTCTTTAGTGTTAGTTTCTTGTTAATGCTGCATTTGGCCCAACAATTTGTTCCTGACCAATGGGAAAGCACCTTGCATAAGATTTCCACCTATAGGTCAGCTAGTATTTCAGCTGACTTGGTATATAGCTGTATCTACCAATGTTGATATGTTTCTAATTATCCAAATCAATGGTATAGCAATATCCAAAGGGAACCATACTAATTCGTATAATTTATTGATGTAAGGATCTGCACAGGTGAGGATTTACGTTAGAGCAGTAGAGATTCATAGACTACTTAAAACATATCACACATCCCAAATTTCTTAGGGAATCCTCTAGTATTTCTGAATACAGCCTGTTTTTGTGGAAGCCTATTCAAGGTGCTCATTCCATATTTAGTGTCTGTGTTTTCTTATCATTATTTGAGTCAAAAATTTGGTTTATTTGTATCAAGGAATTTATTTTTTGAGTTTTCTTTCTCAGTAAAGAAAATGGACCCTGGAGTTAGGGAGATAGTTTAATTGATAAAATTTTAGACTTGTAAGCGTGAGGACTTGAGTTCCATCCCAACAAACCACATTTTCTTGGTAATGTAGGTGTCATGATGTGTGCTTATAATATCAAGACAGAAGAGGAAGAGGTAGTCATATCTTTGAGGTTCACTCTCCAGTCTGTCTACCAAACTTAGCAATGAGTTATAGGACCATGAAAGATTTATATGACATTAAGTGACATTATATGGGAGTAGACAACATTACTGAGGAAGACCAATCAAGGTTATCTTCCGGCCTTTGAATATACAAGGGTATACATGCATGTGCACCCACATGCACATATATACCTATACATGCATGAACACACAGACACATGTGCATTAAAACAAAAACATGGACTCTCTTCCTTGAAATTATTGCTAAGGTGGGAGCAGTAGCTTCATTCATCTTTGCTATTTATTTGGCTGCTACTAATAGTTTACTCCTTCAGGACATGATAAATCACACTTATATTGATGTTACTTAATGTTTAATTCAGAGGACAAAAGAGTGAATATCTTCCAGTAGTCCTCAAAATATTAGGCAAGTGAACAAGTTACTCAATGTACTATCTATAGCTAGGAACTATGGGCTACCACATATAGACATGTTAAGGCTCTAATGATTTGCAGTAAGGGGAGTCAGCTGCCTTATAAAGGTGGCAAAAGGTATACTATGTGATAATTGTGTATCATCGGAGGAGGGCTATGATGTTTGGAATGAGAGACAGTTGTGAAAGAAAGGACCATGGGCCCTGGAGGTTTTTCCACTTAGCAACCAGGGGAAAATAGTCAATAATTAGTACAAAACCAAATTGGAATTCCTCTAATTTACTAGACGAAAATAAAGAGCATTTTGCCAAGAAAGATAAAGACAAAAAGGTCAGATAGAATTCCATTTTACATGAGGTCAGAACTATTGCTCATGGTGACTGAAATGAGATAATAAATTTGTCTGTCTGGAAATCTAGAAAATTCTGATTTGTTGAGACTCCAAAGTTGTGAAGGACCACAAAGCAATCTTGTTCCTACTAGTATTAAAAAGAGAGGTCATTCAGGAATAGAATATCTGTTTCCTCTGATAACATATTACCTCAAAGCCTGTGGCCTTCTTAAAATGAGTCTTTATGAAATGAAACACTGCTGATTCTTCTATTGCTGTGATGGCCATAAAGGCTAACATCCCTTGGAAAACTGGAGGAGGTTAATACCTTGCTACATAAAATTGGAATTGTATAATGAATGTACTGTTTGGCAGAACACCTTAAGGAAGAGGACATGATTATTGCATGTGAGCCATAATTTTGTGGCAAAAATGTTTTTTATCTAGGCATTCTTCCTTTTAAGGTTAGCCTTACTCCTTCAAAAACTCCTTATCTTATAGTAGAAGCATTACATTGCATAGAGATATTAGCAGATTACAAAGGTGCCACTACCAAATCCTTCATGCTTTTATCACTAAAGGCAATAAGTACAACTTCCAAAGCTCTATCAATGTATTTTAATGTGCCTCAGGCTCCTTGGATTACTTCTTACTCATCACTGTCTTAGTCTCCAAGATGCCTTGTATTGTCAACTAAAGTATTTGGAAGTGCTAAAAGGATTTAAATTTGGAGAACTATCCATGAAATCATAAGCATCTATTTTCTACTCCATTACTCAGGGATATTCCCAACAATAGCTACTAGGGTCTTCTGGAACTATGACCCACTCTCCCTAGTTCAAGCTCCTTACCCTGATTTGTTCCAGTAGTATTTATGTCAACCATCACTATTTAATTCAGCATGTCACCTATACTTCTGCCATCACTAGAATTCAATGGCTTGTAGGGATTGCTAATCTTGTTGGATTGATAGGATTTCGAATCACAATGCAAACAAACCTCTGGTCTTGTTTTTGAGGGAGTTTATAGATTAGGTTAATTGAGGTAGAAAATGGGCTGGATTCCTAGATTGTATGAAAAGGATAAAATGAGCTGAATACCAACATTCAGCTCTCTCTGTTTCCTAACACCAGGCACAATTTAATTAAACTCCTTGATTTCCCTTATGACATTTCTTCCCTTCCATGGTAGACTGTATCCCCTTGAACAGTAAGCCAAAATAAATGCTTTCTCATTAAGTTGTTTTTTTAGATATTTTGTTCTAGCAAGAAGAAAAGTAATTGATGCATGTTTTCACACTAGCTATTTGGCCAATTTGAATCAACATAACTCTCAACATTTTCTATATGTTCTTGCTCTGTACAAGAGAGCAAGTTAGTGTGTAGGCCAGGGATCCCTCTAAAAATAGGTATCTATTTTCAACTTATAAAGAATAGCAGGCTGAAAGCCCTTTGTTAAGCCAATAAAAAAATGTTTTGGGAAAACTTCTCATGGTTATTTGATCTCTTCAATCCAAATTTCTCATATTCAAAATATATGTTATCTTAGGATCATTGTTGATGAAAGATATGGATATCTATCATTTTATCTGTGGCTAAAATTGTTAAGATGAATGAGAACTTCTCTGAAATGCTTTATTTTTACTAATTTATCCAAAATGTTTTATTTACTTCAATATAAACACACACACATGTATTCTTCTATTTATTACAGCTGTCCATTTGAAGTTTATGCTTTCCTTTGAAGGTATTTGTTCAAATTTAACATGCTTAGTTATGGGATATTTAAACCTGCCATGACTCATAAACTTTGTTTTTTAAAATCTTTGAAATATGTCCATTTCACTTTCACTTACTGCTGGCATTACATTGATAATACATTCATGAAATGTGAATTATTTTAGATTAGTTAAGGCAGTCTGGACCCCATAGTAGCCACACCCAAAACCTAATATTGGGCTATTATCAAACATAAAATCCAAATTTAATCACTTCTATTAATATTCTGAGTACAATCTGTCCAGTACAGGAATGTGGATCCCATGGGATTAAAATACCAACTGTTATACTAAATGTTCTATTCACTCCAAAAATGCCAAACATCTACTGAGTCTTTTTGTCCTATTTTGACCTATTTGTTTGTCAACTTATCTTCCATATTTATATAGGGGTCTCAAGAGAAAACCCTGTCATGCTCCCAGTTGTGTATTTGTACTTGGCACTTCTCAAATCTAAATTTGGAGTAGAGCCCCTGATGAAAGGGTCTGTTCTTAGAGCCTACATTTTTAGTTCAATACTAAGTGGCTTTCTACTTTTTACTAAATAGCTGGATCATGAATCCAGCTGTTTCCCGTCACAGTTATCTGATATGCACCCCCTGGAACAACAGATCCTTTCTGCATAATGGGTACTAATAGGAACTGAAGTCATCATGGCAATTCAGCTTGTCTTTCTGCAAGCAATGGTGCCCACTCTGATGTGGATAGAATTACTCATGCTCAGCAGCTTGGCACAGTCACAGACTCTTCACTCAAATTATAGCTTCAGAATAAATGTACACATGCCACCAGACATCTTCCAAAGTATAAGAGGATGTGACATACTCCATTCTCATCTCTTTGCTCACTGAGGCTTTCTTTAGACTAAAAAATGATATCTACATTGCTTGGGCAAAGTACAAAGTAGGGAGCCCTTTGGGACTAACTAGCTTAGGAAGAAGTGGAGACAGAATATTGATGGCAGTACCAACATTACATGTCTTACAGCTTGCTGAATTCAATCTCTGCTTCTCTCAAACATTGGTGCCTCTTTCATACTATATTTCTGCTTAATTTATGAGTTTCTAACCAGCAACTTTGAATACCCAATGTGGAGTTGTCAGGTGTTCTTTTCATAGATTCTTTAGAAACAGTCATCAATATTGCTCTGTTTTACCTTAAGAAACCTGATAATTTCATTATCCACAGTAAATAGTTAGATTAATTATCCATTTGATAATATGGAGTGAGTTCTGGATCACCTGTGTTTCTGGTTATACAAAGGACAATGTGCTTGAGACTGACTGCCTTCAATGATTTAGCTAAAATGTAGCCCAAAATATCCCTTGATAGTCTTTCCTGGTGTTACTTGCAGCTGTAGAAAGAAAAGCTAAGAAAGCATTAGCCTTTTAGCCATTGGGGAATCCTTTATATTATCAATTATGCCAAAGCTAAAGAATTTCTAAAACAATCCATAGCAAAAATGGCTGTTGATATTTATACACATTGAACTCAAACATGATATTGTTTACATATTAAATATATTGTGGGAGGTCCTTGTGAATTATACTGTATAGTTAACGATAAGTAGATTAAGTTCTTATGTCAATAGTGTGTATGTGTTATGGTGTATGATAGATGTCTATACTGACCTTTTTCTGTTGTTTCCAATCAGGCAAATCAAAGCTAAATTTGTTATCACTGTCCTTAATAAAAATCATTCTAGATGCTTATAGGACTCTGTACATTCTCAATTCAGGTTAGATTCCAATTATACAAGACAATCTGTGCAACAATGGACTAAGGATCACAAAGATATTCACTGGAATTTCCACTTAGCATATTATCACTATGGGGCTATTTAATTGAAAGGCCGTTCAATGATATTCACTTTTGTTGTAAGACCTAATTACTTTTATTTCAAGACCTTTGCACAGACTTACACCCAAACTAGTTTTTATAAGTTTTCTCACCAGAACATTCAATATTTTAATGGGACTTGTGTGCTTTCATGTTTCTAAGGATTCTCTATGCATAACATTCTTTTATAACACTCACATAAGGATTTTTGATCTTTCAACCATGCCATACAGGCTAAATTTAGACCAGGAACTCTCATAGGTCCTATTAATGATCAACTATACACCAGCTTATTACTCGCCCATTTGTACTGGGTGACATATGAACGTAAGTGTACTTCACCTAAAAATTTTCCACACCCTTCAAGGAATGAAGGATGGGTGACTTATTGGGACTCATCATCTAATTGCCTCCAAGAAATTGAAATTATTCCAGGACCTTTTCCACAGATAGTGTGAATTAAAAAGGATGGAATAAAGTAGCACTTGGTAAAAGTAAGAATGAGTACCTAGTTTCAAAACCCAGCTTAATTTTCCTTCTTTATCCTTTTCTATCTTGATTTGTTATGAAGAAATTTAAGTTGTCACAAATGGCCAAAACATGTTTGAATGTGCCCATGTGTTTGTGAATATATGTATATCGATCTAGATCAGTGGGAGTGATGATTAGAATCAGATATTCCTCATAAACTCATGTGTTTGAATGCTTGAATCCAAGCTGGTGAAAATTTGAGAGGTAGGGCTTTGCTAGAGGAAATATGTTGCTTGGGTCAGGTGTTGTGTTGTTATAGTTGTGGTTTTATAGCCAGTTCCTCCTTATCAGAGCTTAGCTCACTCTCGTGTTGCTGTTTTTCACCTGTTGGTGCAGAAGTGATATCCAGTCTCTGTTCATGTCATGCTTTCCCCTACCATCAAGAAGCTTCCCCTTGTGAGTGTAAGCCAAAATTAAAATAAAAAGTTCCTCTCAGCCTGGGGTGGTGGTGCACACCTTTAATTACAGCACTCAGGAGGCAGAGGTAGGAGGATCACCGTGAGTTCGAGGCCACCCTGAGACTACATAGTGAATTCCAGGTCAGCCTGGGCTAAAGTGAAACTCTACCACAAAAAAACAAAAACAAAAAAAAAGTTCCTCTCATCAACTGTTTTGGGTCAGATGGTTTGTCTCTGCAATGAGATAACTTCAGCATTGAAATGGATGAAAAGATATTCTGTGAATAATCTCATTTTACATATTTCTATTTTAAAATATTTAAAAAGTTTCTTCTAAGAAGTTTTTCATTTATCAATGACATTTTAAGTGAATAAAAGAAATAACATATTTAATAATTTATACTAATTTAATTAAATAATTTATTTAAGAAACCATGCAGTTATTGATGAGATTTAAAGTGTTTGATTGCTTTGATGAATGCAATACATTTATTCAGTATATGTTTGATGTTTAATATTTCATTGGCACTAGACTAACAGATACTAATATTTCTTATATCTTAGGAGAATTGGGTACTTGATACACTGTTTTTGGAAGATTTTTGATAGGGAAATTAGAGTGATGACATATCTTTGCATGAAATTATAGCTCATGCTCAGATATTTAATGCATATTAGCTAAAATTTACTATTATGAATTGTGCATATCTGGAAAGCCTCTCATATTAAAAAAAGTAATGTCACATTTGATTATTCTTTGATCTTAATCTCATTTTCAGATAAATATTTGTATTTATCAATCAAACTGATGAGATCATAGTTGTTAGTATGCGTAATATGGTCTTTCAATATTTATATTGAAATACTTATATTCTTGCTCCTATACAACTTAACCAACCTAAATAATATTTTATCAGTGTGAATAAAATATCTACTAAGCATGAGAAATGTAAACACCACTTTTGTTGAGTGATGTTTCATATATTTAAAGCAAGCCTAAGTAATATACAAGGTCATCCTTCCAGTCTTCTATCAACTATATCCTAGCGAATTTTAAGCTTTTCAAAATCATAGTTCTTATTGCAGTGATAAAAATAATGCATCCATTTTAATCACATTTTAAACTCCATGATGGGAAAAAATTATATGTACTGTCAAGAAATGATTTCCCTATATATAGTAGTGGTTTTGAAAAAAAAAAATCTAATCATGCCTCCACAAAATAGATGTGTTCTTTTATTAAAATAATTAAAATTATATAAGGTTCCCTTCCTTTAGAGCCGTTTAATCTGCATGGCAGTGTGAACTAATGGAAAAAGTATGGACTGTGAATCCTAAAATTAAACTAGCCATGTGATTTTGAGTCACTTAACCTCAATGACCATCTGATGTTATTTAGCATCAGAATATTTCTCTCATATAACATCTTAGGAAAGGCCAATAATCTCTAGGGTTTCACCAAAGACATCATGAACATAATTGATCTCTGGCTTACATGGTATGCTAGAGCTTGGCTAGTTTTAAAATTCTAAATGATACATCTTTTTAAAAATCTTAAATTTTAATTATGACTGGAAAGGTAACCACAAGTAGTTTGTATCCTTTATCAAAGGTGAAATTGCAATTTGTAGAACATCTTAACCCAATGATATGCATTTCCAGATCAGATAAAAACCATATTGCATTGACAAATTTTAATGCATAATGATACCAAATCACTGGTTTGATAATTTCCCTTTGTTCTTTTGTAATATTTTCCCTTCTTCATCTCTTCATTTTACATGTAAATGTATTCTCAGAAATGAATAAGTTAGAGTATTAATTTGTTTCTATGGTATATATTTTAAGGTACTAGACACAGTGTACAACATATTTATTTAATAACTAACATTTTATAAAAAGCTGATTACAAGCCAACTGATAAGCCATGGTAAATTTAGAGAATTATGAGTAATAAAATAGAACAGTAATTTTGACACCCCTGATAACTTTAAATGCATTAGAAAGCTCAGACAATGTGTCATTCAACCAGCAGCATAATAACACAAGATTTTTTCACAAACTCACCCACTAACCTCTTAGAAATCTATGTAATGGCACTTTGTTTATCTACTCACAGCAATTAAGCCTCTGCATCAAATGAATTAATTGCTTCATGTCCATATAATTGCCACTTTCCTTAATTGTTCTGCACTATTTTCCCCTTGAGGAGGGACAGATGTTGTATAGTTCTTTTGTTCTGTCATAAAGCAGTATCTCCAGTGATAATGATAATTGTCATTGTTGATTCATTAGGGCATATAATTATTGTTTCCTTTTACATATATTATCCAATATTGTTATCTATGCTTTGTTAATATAATGTTTCCTTTAGCTTCATGTTTTTGTACATTCTACAATGTTGGTGATATAATAGAATCCATCTATATGTGATAAAATATTGAAATATTTTACAATCACTTTTCTCTTGTTATGTCAGGTGTCCTGATGGCCACATCCACATCCAGAAAGAAAACACCTCATCTTCCAAATTAAAAAAAAAATTGAAACAAGAAAAATTACCAAGCAACTTGAAGAATGGAAAAAATTAAGTGCAGTACATATATTATTATTCCAAGTGAATTGTTAATATTACTTTTATTTTTATTTTATTGATTTTATTATCCTAATTGAACACTTTTTTTCTGCTTTCTAATACATTATTGAGAGCTTGTGCATGCCTGCCACTATTGTTTTTCCCAGTGCTAAAGATGGAACCAAGGACTTTGCATATGTGAGGCAAGAACTCTAACTCTGAGCTATGACACCAGACATCAGTCCTACTTCCATAATTTTGTCAGGCTATAATTATGGCTTTTAATGAGGTACTGCTTAAACAAAAGTTAATTATAAGCAAAATGTATGTGCATATTCATGTGTATTCATGTTTATTTTAAATTGAATATGATATGTATGTTTTGAACTAAACAAAGATAAAAGTTTAAATTCAAGTAATTTGAAATAGGCTGGGAACACACCTATAATTCCAGCACTTTGTGACTAGAGGAGGCAGGAGGATCAGCTGGTCAAATTCTGTTTCACAGCCATTTCAACATCACCATGACTTACATGTCCATCCGATCCTGTCTCAAAAAAGCAATAATTGTAGCCAGGCATGGTGGTGCATGCCTTTAGTCCCAGCACTTGGGAGGCAGAGGTAGGAGGATCGCTGTGAATTCGAAGCTACCCTGGGAATACAGAGTGAATTCCAGGTCAGCTTGGGCTAGAGTGAAACCCTACCTCAGGGGAAAAAAAAAAATAAATTAAATTGATGAAATTGATGTCAAAAAGTGGAAATGGGTTTGTTTTAGGTCTACTTCAGTAATGGGCTCCTAGGAGCCTCTGGGTCTCTGGTTTGGTAGGAGTTTGGTATCCTCAGTGTCTATCTCCTTCACCTTTGTGCTGATAGCAGGTTCACCAAGAAAGCAGCACTCTTGCTCATTTCCCCAATTCCTCTGTGGTTTCAGCTGAGGACCTGGTGAATTAAAAAAAAAAAAAAGTGGAAATAGCTTATCAGTGAAGGCACTTTCTTGAGAAGCCTAGAGGGCCAACATTCGATTCCACAGTACCCACCTAAACCAGAAGCACATGGTGGCACATTCATATGGAGTTAGGTTTGCAGTGGCTAGAGGCCCTGGTATACCCATTATCTCTATTTGCCTCTTTCTCTCAAATAAATAAATAACAATAAAGTGTTTTAAAAAGTGGATTTTTTTATTAGTTATGTAGATGGTGTGTATACATTCATGCTGGTACCATTGTTAGGCTTTTCCCTGTCCTCCCCCTCCAAAGGGACCCTCTTCATTGGGGAATGTGGGTCGTGCATTGTGGGGGTAGCTATCACTTATAAGGAAGAGGCAATGTTTCTGTGAATATTGTCCCAACTTGTTGCTCTAACAATCTTTCTGCCCCCTCTTCCTCGAGTTTCCCTGAGCCATGTTGGGATTGTTTTAATTCTACTTCATTGATGAGGTCTAGGGAGCCTCTGTCTCTAGATATCTGGTTTGGTAGGAGTTGAGTGTACTCTGTGTTCATCTCCTTCACTCTTGTGTTGGCACCAGGTTCACTAAGAAAGCAGCACTCTTGCTCATGTCCCCAATTATTCTATGGTTCCAGGTGGGGCCCTGGTGAGGTGTGATGGGCTGATTCTCTCCTCAGATTCTGAGTCCATCTGAAAAAGAGAAGCAAATTCTCCAACAGAGATAGAGGTCAGCACCAGATAAGGGGGATAACCATTATTATTTTAGAGACAATTTCATAGGTGTAGGCCCTCTTGTAGCCAACAAACAAGAGACACTGCCTCAAATAACATGGAAGGTGAGGACAGGCATCTGAGGTTGTCTTTTAACTCCCATGCACACACAATGGCATGCATACATCCATATTGACACACATGAACACACACACACAGACTTACTAACATCTCTAATGAAAGATGTAAAAACATACATGGATTGCAAAATAATCATGCTAAATGAAAGAGTCATATAAAAAAGTAATGTCTAGTAAATGATTTCATTTTTCTTAAATTATAGAAAAGACAAAACTATAGCTGTAAAAGGCAGAAGAAATCTTTCCAGATCATATAGAGGAGAAGGCACAATCTTTCCAGAAAGTTTATCCCCTCTATTTGGAATTGTTTAGATTTATAAAGATGTTGTGAAGGTAGTAAAGAGAATTCCTATAAACTCTTCACCCAGCTTTTGCTAATGGTACTGTCTTACATGACCACATTGCATATGTCAACACTAAGAAATTAATACTGGTAGAAAATAAAATACATGCTTCAGGTTAGCTACTGTCTTTTTTTTTTCTATGCCATGACTGAACTGATTGCATTACATTATATTTAGTGATGTCTTTTTTCAAGAAAATTCTTGTAATTCAGTTGCTAAATGTAGACAAAAATTTAACAACATAAAATTATAATAAATTTAAAACAAACATGTAGCAAAATCTAAAAAATATTTAATTGCCAGTTTCAAATGGCATGTGGCTTTTCCTCAATCTTTCATTATATGTTCTATGCCCTTGAGAGTTGTGTAACGTATTAGTTATATATCTTGTAGAGGCCACTCAATTTGGGCTAATGTTTTGGTTTTCAATAGACAAGGATTATGGACTTTGGAAGAAGAGTACCACAGAGTTAATGTACATAGTAATATAATGCCATAGTAATATATGATATTAACATGGAGATGATTATCTTGATAACTTAAATAAGATACTATCTACTTTCTCTATGCTATAGTTATACATTTTCCCTTTACTTTATCTTCTTTAGAAGTGAGTGAATGTGTATACAACATCTTCAAGGGCATATACAAGTACACCAACTTCATATTTGGAAGTCTTCTATTTCTCTACTAAGTATTTATCTAATAATGGGTGTATGTCAGTGTGGAAACATGCACACTTATTTTATTGTTTAGATTACAATGTAATATTTCTGTTACTTGTTTTATTATTCAAAAGATTGTAGATGTGATGTTAGTAAGTTTGGCAGCTGTGATCTTTTAGCAAGACTCCATCCACATTATTGTATGTACTTCCTTACTTTCTAGTAGTATTTTATGTAGTTCAGCCTTATCTTGTCTATTCTCTTGCTTTGTACTAGAATTAGCCATTTTTCCAAAGAATCTTGATATTTCAGAACTGTATTAGTGGTGTTTTTCATTACTGTGACAAATACCTGGGAAAAACTCTTTAAGGAAGGAAGGATTTAGTCTGGCTTACAGTTCAAGGATACAGTCCTTCATGGCAGGGAAGGCATATTGACAGGACTAGGAAGCAGCCTGTAATACTACATTTACAGTCAGATAACAGAAAATGATTTATATTAGTGGTAGGTTCACTTTTTCCTTTTTATACAGTCCACAATCCCCAGAGCATGGAATCAACCCATAGCTAGAATGGGTTTTCCTAACTCATATAACGTAATCTGAAAAAACTCCTCCAAGAACATGCCCAGAGATTTGTCTCTTAGGTGATTCAAAATCCTGTCAAGTTGACACTCAAAACCAAATAATAGAACATAAGGTTACGTTGGTGGGTAATGAAGGAGTTCTCTATTGTAGTTGTACTCTGTTAAATTTTCCAACATTCCTGAATATACATGCTTAGTAAAAATTTTACTGAATGTAAATTATACATAATAAAGTTGTTTACAAAAAAGGTCTGTTGAAAATATTTAACCACATTTTCACAATAGTGTTGTATTCTACAAGGGACATAGGAAGACATAAGTTCCAAATTTATTATTCCAGTTATAATTCCTGGTTCTTTGGCTCTTATGTTTGTGGTTCATGTGCATGTGTGTGCATGTATATATTACATATGTAATAGAAGCAGCTTTATTTATTAGCGCTTTGTCACAAAAAAACTTTTCACTTTTATTCTTATGTTTCTTAATTATACACAGAACAGATTGGACTTGAATGCTTGCAAAGATTTTTTCAATATCTAAATGACTATGTACTGTCCAGCATCTTTGCTGTGTCTTATTATTTGAGTATGACTATTAGATGATAGCTATCAGTGATGTAAAGAAAGATAAGAAAAGCAGTACACCTTAGTGAACTGGGTATTTGATGAAGCACCCTTGGTTTTTTCAATAAAGTACATTGTGAAACCTGAATGACAATGTTTGAAGAGCCATCCAAATGTCGGGAGAAATAGAATCTTTCTATGATTTTGTGTATCTAGTATGAGCTCTAGCGTTAGAGTTATTCTCATGGTTGGCTCCTGTGCTGATTTATCTTTTGAGAACACTTTTAGGGAGTTTTTAATCATTAGATGTGATACATCATTGGCTACAGTCAGTAGTAAGGGGCTTTGGAGAAGGTATTGTGAGACTTTTGTCATCAGGATGTACCAAGTTTCTTGAGAAGAGCCAGAGAGCCTTGTGATCACAGAGATAAACCAAATAACATCAAATGAAGAACAACAGCACAGCTATTTTATTCCACTTCCTGACAATTAGAAAGTAAAATTGTATATGATCCAGCAAATAGTTTAATGCAATCAGATATGAGCCACGCTTTTGTGAAAGTTTCAGTTTTCATAAAACTTTATGCTACTTTATTAAAATATGACTACTAACCAATCCAAATACACCCAAATAAACTAAGATATTATTGCCAAATCACATTACATAATTATATATAACGAATAAAAGACAGCAATTTCTTTAATTGTCATATTTTATAAAGAAATAATGAATATATAGTCTATAATGATGTTCACATGTTTTG
This sequence comes from Orientallactaga sibirica, assembly GCA_036365145.1. Classification (NCBI taxonomy): domain Eukaryota; kingdom Metazoa; phylum Chordata; class Mammalia; order Rodentia; family Dipodidae; genus Orientallactaga; species Orientallactaga sibirica. Next base: position 8,380,315 of record JAEOAD010000793.1, on the reverse strand, counting down.
ACATAGTAATATACTCAAAATAATGCAGAACAAGTGTCAAAGCTCAATGCTAGAGCATGTGTCTAACATACACAAGACCTTGGGCTCAATTCTTATCACCACAAAAATAAAATAAAAAGGTGGAAAATATTCCTTAACCTTACACTTCAGGTCAGAATTATGCATAAAATTGTTTTATCTGCCTCAGGCAAAATCGTTTTCTAAGGTATGTTTTATGTCAAATTTGAGCAACTCCAATAAATTTTGATTAGTGATGATTTAGATTTCAAAATTTTTAATGAAAAAATTGAACTGGTTTACAGTATTTTTACATTGCATTTCATTTCTTTGACTATCTCAACCACTATTTATTTTTCACATTTCCCTAATAATGCCTATCTCAATACATTCATTTTTGCATCTATTTTTTGATCCATCATTCCACTTTTTTCTTAAATAATTGAGTCAGTCAGTCCTATGAAAACATCTTAGTGCCAATGTACTGGCCACCTCAGTAACTGAGCAAATTTAATCTTCAGCATACTTAAATGATTACCACAAATTCTGGCAGAAATTCAAGAATATACAACAAATGCAATATTTTTTTTAATATTCCACATATAATTTCTTGCTAGATTATATAAATATAATATATTAGCTAATTTTGTTCTGCTTTATGCCATATATTAAACAAATTATTAATGAAATATTTTTATAGAAAATAATGGAAATCTACATAAAGAAATACTATAATTGCTGGAATATGACAGATGTGAAGTGAATCAGTAATTATTATTAGTTAATGTTTGGTGATCACTTATTCACCCATTGCTATTCAGGACCTTTTATAATATTTATATAATTTATCTCATTGAAAGCATTACATATTTTGAGTATGAAAGGTAATTATCTTTACTTCATAGCTTGAGAACATATTAGAGTGAAACACTCAATTGCATTTAACTAGTTCTAAATCAAGAAAACTAATTTTAGGATTGTATTTTTAAGGTAAGATAGGTGTGTCCAAGTACATGTGCATGTGCATGCATGTGTATGTGCATGCATGTGTGTTTGTGTTGGATGTGTGAGGTGGCATTAAGCAGAGGTGGTTCCTGTGATTTATTTTTATCAAATTAACTCTTTTATAACTTCAAAATATTTTAAGGTATGATTATATATATATATATATTTTTGTTTTCAAGTTTATGTATTGTATTAACCCCATGGTTTTACAAATACGTTCAGGTAATCTAATAGCATGTCAATGACTCTTAACTATTCAGTCTTATATCTCACAAATGGGGAAAATACTTTAGCAATACACTTCTCTTGGGTAAATCCAATTATCTATGAAGAAAAATAAAAGAAAATGAGATCTCTACAACTGCACAGCACACTTCATTTTCTCCGTGGAGAAATCCAGAGCAAGGCATCTAAAGGCTTGTGTGGCAGTTTCACTTCTGGACTACATCTTCATACATAATTGGTATGTGGCTCAGGGTAGCATTATTGCCATAAAATCGATGCTAGCACCATAGACATCCTCTCTGTACCTTCCAGGAAGAACAAAAGTTGAGGCATCAGCTTAGTTAATCCTGTTTTAGAAACTTTCCAATAATCTTCTCCAAACAACTTCCACTAACACCTCAGCAGAACTCAGTCATATACATGTCCCTAGTGTAGTGGAAAATGAAGTCAGGTGTCCTTCTGCAGAAAAAAATGCAGAAAAGGAGGATGGCAAGTTCAAGGCTATTCTGGGCACCATGAGCCAAAATCAAGGCTTCATCTTCTGAAGTTGATCATCTTAGTGACCTTGTTCCAGTAATCATTGTCTGCAAAGGAGAAATCCAGAGCAAGGCAATCAAAGGCTTGTGTGACAGTTTCACACATGCACTACATCTTCATCCATACCTGGCATGTGGCTCACAGTAGCATGATTGTCATGAGATGGATGCTAAAACCACAGGCATCCTCGAGGCGTGAAGACCAGGTGAGTGTGTCTTGGCCCTGGACAGGCCCTGCAGCCGCTTTCTGCAGTCTCTGACACCAGGGTGGGGCTCCGAAACTGTGCATGCCTGAGTTAAACCACCTGACTCATCCTCGCCCTGCAACACACCTGTGCTCCTCCCAGAAGCTTGTGTCTATAAATTTTAATTTTGGTATTTATTTGTTTATATAAAAGAAGAGCACTTGTAATAATCTAAAGCATGAAATTGCTTCAAGATAACATTTTTCTCCAGAAAATTTCTAGGTACACTATTCATAAGTAAATAAATCAATTTCCAGGATGGCAAATTTTCTTACATTTGTAATTACTTACATAATCAAATCAAAGATCAGCTTTTTTCCAAATGAAACCACCAATGTTATCAACATGCATGTTAGAAAATGCAAGCCCTGATAAAAATGCATCCATTACAAAATAATTGATTGGCACACTCAACACCTATTTTGTAAGTGAAAGGCTCTGAAGATACTATAAATACACATAATTAATTGTAGTAATGTCACGGATAACAAAGTTACAAAATAATATCCATTAGCACATTAGGGTCATGATAAGTTTTGTCACATTGAATATTTACCTTCACAAAGGCTTTCAATATATGTAAGATTCATTCCTATTGAGGAAAGCAGCTCTCACTTGTAAAGTCTTTTTCCTCTTTATATGTATTTCCTGCCTCATGTTTGTTTTCTGGGTAGTCATATGATTTTTTTATAATTTATTTATTTATTTATATTATTCTAATTTTAAATTCATATTGGTGACTCCATTATCCTCCTCCATGCACTCCCCCTTCCAAAGGGACCCTTATCAATGGGGATTTTTTTGTTTTGTTTTGTTTTCTTAGGTAGGGTCTCGCTCTAGTTCAGGCTGACCTGGAATTCACTATGTAGTCTCAGGGTGGCCTCAAACTCATGGCAATCCTCCTACTTCTGCCTCCCAAGTGCTGAGATTAAAGGCCTGTGCCACCACGCCCAGACAGTTCTATGATTTTGAACAGTTTGATTGTAATAACATGAATTCCATCTTGTCAGTTGGTATAGAGTAAACCAAATATATTTTGTTCTGATGTAATTATACATTAAAATATTAACTTTTCATATGTTAAAGTAGTACACATAGTCATAATAGTAAACAGCATAGTCAAACATTGAAAAAATACATCTTTTTCCCCATATAAGAGAATATAGTATCCTCAGTTTTCTTCTTCATAGGCTACTATTGTGATTAATAGGGGAAAAAAGTGTGTCATTGGGAAAGGAAGTGCATAAAAGAGTGTAATTGGGAGCACAAGATCAAATTTTTGTATATATATATATATATATATATATATATATATATATATATATATACAAATGTTAAAATGAAAAAAACTATAAGAAAAATATTGTGTAATTTCTTGTGCATGTTTCAACTTACAGTATACACACACACACACACACACACACATATATGTACTTGAGTTTACATATAAACATTTATTCCTTTATAATTAATGTTTTATAAAATTTATAAATTTTTCTATATATTGTTTTTAAACATTTTAGGTTTACATAGACATACATAGTTCATTTTGTTTTATTATTTTTCCTAATAACCTCCATTTTCACAAAGGATTATATTTACTGAATAAAGCTACAAAATTACAAGTATTTCCCATATAATCCTCTCCTCCTCCCATCCCTAAGTGACCCGTATTATGAGAACTGTGGTAGTATGGGAAAAAATAAATATCAGTGCATTATTATAACACAAATCCATAGGTTGCATTAGTGTTTACATTTAATACAATTTTGTGCATTTTGATCAATGCATATAGTCAGGTATCCACCACTGTAGTATCACACAAAATAATTTCACCATCCTAAAAATCCTTAGTGCTCCACCTATTCATTCCTCCACTTCACCTCTTCCAGAATTCCTATAAATTAAACATATTTTATTCTCTCCATTGCCTTGCTTTTCTCCAAATGTCATTTGGTTGTAATCGTATATAATGTAGCTTTTTCAGATTTATGTATTTCATTTATTTATATGTATGTGAGGATCCTCCATATTTTTAATATGTTAATAGCTATTTTTTCTCAGTGCTGAATGATATTGCATTGTATGGATGTAATAGTTTCTTTATTAATTCACTTATTGAAGGATATATTGCTTTTAAATTTCATAGTGATTTAATAAAGTGATTTTAACTATTTCTGTAGACATATATTTCCATGTCCTTTGAGAAAAAGCCTAAGACTGAAATTGCTGGATTATAAGTTTACATTGAGCTTTGCTAGAAATTGTCAAAGTCTTTCCAGAAAAATGTACCTGCTTGCTTTTGCAATGGCAGTGAGAATTACTTCTCAAATCTGGGCCAGGATTTAGTGCTATCAACTTTGTATTTTAGACATTCTAATATCCATTAAATGACACATAACTGTTTTAACTTGAAATTTCCAAATGACAAGTTTTATTGAGTATTTTAGATGCTTATTTATCATTTGTATTTCATGTTCAGTAAAATGTCTCCAGATATTTTGCCCATTTTTGTTTGAGTTGTTTATTGTTCAGATTTATAAGATAAACATAACGTATTTGTATATTTTCAATAATTTTTATGATATGTATTTATGAAAGAGAAAAAAGGAGAGACAGAGAGAAAAATGGACATACCCAGGCCTCCTGCCAAGTAAAATGAACTCCAGATGCCCATGTCATCTTGTGCATCTGGCTTTAAGTGAGTACAGGGGAGTCAAACCTGAGCCATTATGCTCTGTAAGTAAGCACCTGTAACCATTGAACAATAACTCCAGCCCTTAATATGTCTTTTTCTTCCAAATTTTTTTTGTGAATATCTCACCCCAGCTAATGGCTCATATTTTCACTCCCTAATAGTGCCTTAGTAGAACAAAACATTTAATTATAATGTAATCTAGTTTACTATTTTTTCTTTTCATGGATAGTATTTTTGATATATATAGAATATTATTGCTGAAATCAAAATTACCTTCATACTATTTTATGTTACATTCTAGAAGATTTATAGTTTTCCAATTTTTATTTTTATTAATCATCCTTTTTTTTTTGAAGTAGAGTTTCACTCTAGTCCAGACTGACATGGAATTTACTATGAAGTCTCAGGGTGGCCTCAAACTCATGGTGATCTTCCTACTTCTGCCTCCTGAGTGCTGGGATTAAGGGCATGTGGTACCACGCCTGGTTTATAATCATCCTTTTTTATTTTTTTTATTTTTATTTTTAGAGAGAGACACAGAGAGAGACAGACAGAGAGAGAGGGAGAGGGAGACAGATAGAGAATGGGTGCGCCAGCAGTCTCTCAGCTGCTGTGAATGAAATCCAGATGCGTGCGCCCCCTTGTGGTCAAGTGCGGCATTGCACCCTTGCATGACTTTGCATCTGGCTAAACGTGGGACCTGGAGATTGGAACCGGGTTATTAGGCTTAGCAGGCAGGCACCTTAACCACTAAGCCATCTCTCCAGCCCTAAAATCATCCTTTTTGAATTGAGTTATAAAGTCTGTCCAGATTCACTCTTCTTGTTTTTATGTTTGTACGTGGCTACCCAGTTGTTCCAGCACCAGTTGAAAAGACTAATCATTTTCCCATTTTTGAATATTTGTGTTTATATGAGAGAGATAGAGAGAAAGAACATGCATGCCTCTAATCCCAGCACTCCGGAGGCAAAGGTAGGAGGATTGCCATGAGTTTGAGGCCACCCTGAGACTACATAGTTAATTCCAGGTCAGCCTGGAACAGAGTGAGACCCTATCTTGAAAAACCGAAAAGTGGGAGAGAAAGTGAGTATGGTCAAGTTAGGATCTCCTGCTGCAAACAAACTCCAGACACATCCACAACTTTTTGCCTATGGCTTTATGTGTGTCTAAGGAATAGAACCTGGGCCTTTAGGTTTTGCAAGCAATCACCTTTAACCACTGAGCCATCTCTCCAGACCCATTTTTCTATTTGAGTGTCTTTGCTCCTTTGGGAAGATGAGTGTCTGTGATTTCAGTTGCCAGAGAAGCTGAAACAAGAGGACTGTGTTTTGGAGGCCAACCTGGGCAAAATAGCAAGACCCTGTCTATTATGAACAAACACATAGAAAGTTCATGGAGAAGAGTAAAATTAACCCTAAAAAGGCAGATTGAAGGCACAAAAAAATGAAATCAATGAAACAAAACATGAAAAGAAAGGCTCAAAAACAAGAAGCAATTCTAACACATAGATAAAAAAATTATATAGATGGCACAGATTTCGAATACCAGACATAAAATAGGTTATCACTACAGACACTGCAGACATTTGAAAGAATCATAAGGGAATAATACCGTGAATATCTCTTCACACATAAATTACCTGAAATAGACCAATTCCTTAAAGAGCACAAATTACAGCATCTTATCCAATACAGAATAGATCCATTGAGTAAGCCTCTATTACAGAAATTGAATTTGTAAATGAAGACTCTCAGGAAAGTATTTCACAGGTGCATATGAATTTTATTAAACATGGATTCCAGGAGACTTCCATCATCCATTTGAAAAAAATATTAGCATACAAACTACCAATTATTTTCCAAAAATTAGAAGATAATGGGCATTTCTAAACTAATTTGATAAGACCAATATTGCCAGAATAAAAAGAAACTAAAACTGGAAGGGGGAAGAAAATTTTACCAAATGTAGTTAATAAAATATTAGCCAATATAACCAAACACATTTCACATCAGGAACAAAGTGGATTTATTTCAGAGACGCGAGACTGAATCCATGCTTGGACATCAATCATGCAATCTACTACACACTAACAGGATAATGAAGAAAAAATATAATCATATAAGTTCCTACAGAAAAGGTATTTGAAATAATTAAATACTGAAGGAGAAAGATTTGAAATCTTACTATAAGAAATACTTTAGTCTAAGAGACCTGTAAGTCAAGATTTATGGACCATTCTGGCCATGATTGAAAGATCTAAATGCAGAAAGAACTATGGAGTATCAAGGACTGACTTATGAGGTGAACAAAAAACTTTGCCTGGACAGAGCTAAAGGGACTTTGTGGTTGTGGTCTTCCCAAGTCTTAATAACTTGATTAGGATTTAGTTTAGAAAAAAATAGACTTTTGTGAACACATAGATATTGCACACACAAGAAAAGAAGTTTCAAGCTAGAGACAGTGACTATTCACTTGTACTTGTTTGAAAGATTACAACCATTGACACTTAGTGAGCTGTTATGCATTGGGATAGCAGACAGAAGGGTGAAACTTTTGAAACTAGGGGGCCTGAATACTGAAGGAATTTTCCTGCTCTTTATACCCCCAGACTAACAATTTGGCATTGAAGCACACCTGGTACTGGTTTTGGAAGGTGTAACAAATACAGGAAAGAAAGGATGGTTGGACTTGCAACACAGTTTAGTTTTTGGAAATGACCACTAGATAATATTAGGAAGGGTTATTAGAGTCCCTGTGTATAGTCCCAATGGAGACATGAGGATGAACCATGGTTGGTAGTGGACACCCAGGTATTACTGAGATGTCAACACTGTGGGATGATTACTAAGGACCACTGATGGCTTGGGTTGGGTTGTTCTCTGAGCTGTTAGCAGCCCAGGTGGAAACATGGAATTGTAACCTTAGAGACTTCATTTTCGGACGGACAAAGAATTGTAGGATTTGATTTTTGGTCTGTTTTAGATATTGCAATGTCATCATTTGCAGTGTGACTATCTGTGCCATTATGTGTTTAGGGTTTGACAGGCTCACAATTAAGGATCCTTGGACTATTGGGATGTTTAAATAGTAATTGGATTGATTTTTTAGAAAAAAACTATGGGGACTTTTAAAGTGGATTGAATGCATTGCATTTTACATCATGGATGGTCTTCAGTTTATGTGAGCCAGATATGGAACGAGATTTCCCCCATATACTCATCTGTTCTGAATGTTTGGTATCAAACTAGTGGAAGTTTTGGAGAAGGAGAAAAGTTGGAGTAGTTGTGTTGTTGGGAGTGGGCTTTGGGGTGTTATAGCCAGCTGTCCTTTGCCATTTTGTCTCACTTACTTTATGATGATTTCCACCTTCTGTGGCAAGGAGAATGTCCTGCCTCTGCTTGTGTCATACTCTCCCTTGCCATCATAATTCTTCCCCTTAAGACTGTAAGGCAAAATACTTTCCTCCCATCAACTGCACTTAATCAGGTTCTCTCTTTGAACAAAAAAGATTAAAACTACAACATCATTGTCTAGCTTATACATTCTTTTTTCTCCCTCTTTTATGATGATCCATGAGCGTTATAAGGTGTTATATAACAGATTTTCCATTTAGGGCTAAGTACTCAACAGTCACTTATTTGCAGAACTTTGACCACATGTGAGTCACTGCAGTAGCAATATTCTACTGCAAAACGAATCTATGTTAAACAAGATTTAGAGAAGTATTAATCTATAAATGTAAATATAAATATTTTAAATGCAGTTGGACAGGCATAACATGTCCTTTTAGAAAAATAATGACTGGGCATGTGTTTATAAACACTTTTATGTGTTATTAAAGTCTGAGTTGTTAACACTAAGTCAGGTACTACTACCACCAAATTAGACTTTCTTTGCATGACACAATGTATTTAAATGAATTTCAATGTTTCTTATGTTTTATGATCATTCCATACATTTATTTTTCCATAGCTAATTAAGATCTCAATAGCCATTTCATGAATTCAAATGATAGGATGAGAAAGGATCAGTCAAATAAAATATACCGAATGTGCTTCTAAGGGGTGTGTGTGTGTGTATGTTTTATGTGCTATGACTATTAGTAGGCAGGGTTTTCAATCATAAACTCCTTGTTATTTTTTATTTCATTTATGAAATGTTTGGAAGAATACTCTATAGACAAAAGCATATAGTCAAAAGGAGAAGTCCACTTAACTCTGTATGTTGCTATGGTATGTCATTTCCCATATATATCACACATAAATTGAGTAACAACTCAAAGCTTAGTAAATTAAAAACAATAGCTATATATTTCAAAAATTATGGTTTCTAAAGAAAATAATCCTGAAAAATCTTTGCTAATAATCTTTAATGTATTGTGTTTGTTAGTAGTACTTAGGGAAGCAAGTGGAAAAGGAAAGTACAATTTTAAACATTTTAAAACAATTAAAATTAAGTTGTCAGTAGAGAAAATTGTAGTGTGTACATCCTACAAATGAGGAGAAACCTATTGAGAAATAAATCATTGAATATTCAGACACTTGAGTTTCTAAATGAGGTTTTCAAAATTATATTGTTCTAAAACAAACACATCAAAGATCTTTTATAGGGCTGCAGAGATTGCTTAGTGGTTAAGGCACCTGCCTTCCAAGCCTAAGAACACCCATTAGATCTCCAGTCCCACATTCAGCCAGTTGCAAAAAGTGATGCAAGGGCACAATGCCACACTTGCCCACAAAGGGGCGAACGCCTCTGGAATTCATTCACAGAGGCTGAGATGCTGCTCTCTCTCTCTCTGCCTCTCTCTCACTCTCTGTCTCTCTCAAATAAAAAAAAATTCTTTTATAAACACATTTCCACACATTATTAAAATTTCTTGATTCACAAAATGTCTGTACTTCAAAACCCTAGAGCAAACTCTAGAGAAAATAACATTGAAAGCAAAAGTTCAGTGATCCATTTCTTTTGATTTGATAATTAAAGTCATTAATTTGAAATGAGTTTTCTGTTCATTATGTATCACAAATACAACTTTCTTGCAAAATAAAATGATATGTATGTTGTAAATGCAAAATTTCATTTTTATGTGGAAATAAATATTCAGTCACAAAATAATATCTTCAAGTATGTGATTTTTTGTTTCGCTTTATTTTCCCTGATTTGTGTGAAGAATACTTTCCAAGTAGCACTGCCAATTTTCTTTGAAGGAGACTGAACTCTTATACTCATTTATAGTTATACTAATTTAAACATCATTTATGATTGCGTACATCTCTTTTCATCATTCTGAGCCATAATTTACTCATTATTAAAATCTATATAAATTCTAAACCTAATGTTCTATGATTGTCAATATTCATTTATTCATTCTTTACTTAGCAAGATTTATGGAACATTATCAATGTTGCAGGCATTAAACAAGCTGCTGAGGATACACATGTGAACAAAATAAGCACAGTCCCTTCTTTCAACATTCTTATAATCTAGAGGGAAATCTCAATACAATAATGGTAGCTATTAATAAGGAGATGTCTATAGTGCTCTAAAATGATAATGGATTGATTTGATACAGCTGAGAGAGACAGTAGCCAGAGTGAACTCATTGACAAAATAACAATGAGTTAGGATATAAAGTATTATGACAGATAGTGAAGCTGGAATAACAACTGTGTGATTGTGTTTTGAGTGGATAGATGCAGAAGAAATGAAATAGAGCCTTTGGAGAAAGAGAATACACAGGACAAATAATGCACATGTGGTTCATTGAAGAAATTGAAAAGTGAATAGCTTTGGGGACTTTATTTTGAATTCTTTTTTAATGCAGAATACAAAGTAATGAATTTAACTATGACATTTTCATAAATATGTGTCATTGTACTTTCTCTGAATTCATGGTAGGTTGGAAAACTCTCAAAAACTTGCAGCTGAAGTCCAAAGGACATGCTGTGGTAGAATTTGATCATACTCAAGGGAGACCAGTGTTTGCTTTATTAAGGCCTTCAAGTGATTAGAAGTTCACACACCCATTGTATAGAACCATCTTCTGCACTAAGTCTCTCCTACTATAAAATTATCCCCTAAAAGCTTCATAAAATAAGATAGAATAACCAAACATCTACACTCTGTGGTGTAACCAAGTAGACAAATAACATTAATCATTTCAGATCCCAACACTAGGAAATTAATAACTTGTATATAAAGTGATTATAGGATGACTGCAGAACCATAAATTATATACCCCATATAAATTAATTGAAATAGAGATTAGCCCTTCATGAAAACACTTTCTGACTTGTAGCATCAGATATATTCACAAAAATTCATAAAGAACAAACATATAAAGCATAGCACTTAGCTGTATAATAAATATTAGTGTTCATCCATTCAGTCTTTCTTGAAATTATTTAAAAATATTTTCTGCCTATTACTTGATTTTTAATCATATCTATAACAGAAATTAATACAAAGTGCATAAATGATTGTTAACCATCAAAACTAGTATAAATTGACCACTAAAATAATATATCATTATCTGCATTAGAAAAGTTAATACAATGATGGGGGTTGAGAAGCTGGCTAATAAGTTAAAGGTGCTTAAAAAGTTTGCCAACCAGGGTTCAATTCCCCAACACCCACATAAAGCAAGATGCACAAAGTGGCACATACATCTTGTGTTCTTTTGCAATGGCAAAAGGCTCTGTCATGTCTATTGTCTCTCTGTCTTTCTCTGTCTCTGCCTCTCTCTCCCTTGTAAAAAAATAAATAAGATTTAAAATGAAGAAAAAAATCTCCACAAAATGAGATAATCAGAGCAATATTATTACTAGTCATATTCAATTGTCCTCTTTCTCTCTTCCACTGAATGCCTTCTTTTCTTGAACTTTTTTGTCTCTGGTAACTTACTGTCATACTGGAACACTTCATTTAATATTTTTATGTAGTAGCTTTTTAAGCAAACAATTCTAATGTGTTACTTTTAAAAATCTGACATAATCTTCATTTCTCCTTTTCACAGTAATATTGTTGAGAAATTTTTTCCTTTCATGCATTTTTGAGGCTACTATATTTCTTTTGTGAAGTCAATTCTTAATCTCATCAGGCTTCCCTTATAAGTGACAATACATTTTCCTACTGTTTTCAAAATCTTGTGTTTAGATTTTCTTTCAGTACTTTTACTAAATGTAACTGTGGATCTCTTTGAATTTAACCTACTTGGAATTTTTGAAATTTTGTATGTGGAGGGCAGATTAATTTCTCCCACATATTTGGGAAGTTTTAGGCCATTATTGCTTTAAATATATTTTGTTCTTTTCTCTTTCTTTTAGTTCCATTTCACCTATCTTGAGCCTTTTACTAGAATCTCCATTTTTCTGAAGGTTTCTTAGTATCTATTATTATTTTTCATTCTTTTGCTCAAGTGGAAAATTTTCTGATGATTTGTGTTCAGATCCATGGATTCTTTCTTAATGGTTAATATTATGCTAGAATTACAACCTGTTCTGAATTTATCCCAACTTAACTCCATTTGGATTAAAAAAAAAAACTGTATACAGCTCTGGTCTCCTTTTATATTAATTAGGGTCTCTAGCTCAGGCAGATCTGAAATTCTCTCTGTAGTCCCAGGCTAGCTTTGCATTCACAACAGTCCTCCTACCTCTGCCTCCTAAGTGTTGGCATTAAAGGTGTGCATCACCACATATGACACAGATTATATTTTAAAAGATGTGCCTATTGTTAGGTAGGACAAGAGTCACAAGATGGAGTTGAAATTAAGGAAGAGACCACAGCAGCCTGATTGATGCAACTTTCAATGTTTATATTCCCTAACCCCTACTCCCCTGACTTAACAATGCCCTCAGCCATAGTTTCCTGCAGATGTTACCTTAGAGACAATCTGGCTCCTCTCCTGATGGCACCTACTCCTCCAATTGATCTCTGTCCCTCTGACTAATTAGTTTCTTCATTTAGTTCCTGCTCTCCCCTACATTTCCCAGCCCCTTGTCTTCCATATTCCCCTCCCAAAAGGTAAAACTCAATAAAAACCCAAACCATCCAGCCTCATACCAGCCCTTCTCTCTCTCCTCCTGTGAGAGAACTTGGCAGCTCAGGCCCCAATAAACAGCTCTTTCTTTGCCTCAGAGTGGTCCTGTGTGGTCTTTGATCATTCACAAACTTTACAGCTATCATCATAGACTTACAACTATCTTTGTCTTTGAGTTCCAAAATTTATTGAAATGTTAGTTTTTACATTTCCTAACATATTAATTTTATAGGAGACCTTAATAGCTTTATGTAGCTACAAGTTTGTATGTAGTGTCCATTTCTACCTTAAAATTGCACATTTAGCTTTTTTTATATGTCAAGTATGATAGCAAGTCCGTTTCCTTATTTTCTCCCTTGTATGGGACTTTCCCATTTCACTGAATATTTCATTAAAAAAAATTAATAGCATACTGTAGCAACTCTTTAACTGCTCTCAGAAAGGCTCGCTGCTGCATTTTCCTGTGCTTACTGGCTGGTTGTATTACTTTATTGAAGTGTGTTATCCTATACATTCAGGAAGAAGCCTCTTGTATTGTTCCTCACAATATTCAGCCTTGGGCATGAGCATGCTTATTTTGGTGTCACTATCCTTTAAGCAGAGATCCAGTTCACTGATCACAAACCTGTTGGCCTCCACTTATTACTGATTCACTGCTCCATTGTTTTCTAAAGTTCCTCAGGGTATAAATTGTTTCCAGTTTGATACAATTAATTTTGTCTCCTTTGCAGAGATAGTTTTGAGATCAGTCCTGGGTGTTTGTTTTCACCTTAAAAGAGCAAAAGGCTACTTTTTTAAGCTGTCTTATTTCCTGGTTCTTCCTTCCAGCTACAGGACAGGAACATTTCTCTTCAACGTCAGCTAAGTGTCAGCAGGAACAAAATTCCAGGCTTGTAGTTCATAGAAGTTAAAGCTTCATTTTCCATTGCAATTTTAGTCTGTAGCTAAAGGGGAAGAGAAGTGCTGGTTTGAGGGAGAGGCTTTTGTGTTCTTGGCTACCTGACTGTCTGGAATGTGACTTACATCCCAATCTACTGCGAGAGGCAGAGACAGTGTGGCTCAGATTTCACAGGCTAAAAACTCTTATTGTTCCTTATAATTTTTAGGATATTTACTTAAATAATTCATTTGTTCCATGTATTCAGGAATACTTTTAGAAAAATTTTAAAATATTTTATTTAGAGAGAAATAGAAGGAAAGACAGCAAGAAAGAATAGATGTGGCCTTTTGCCACTGTAGACGAACTCCAGATACATGTGCCACATTGTGCATCTGGCTTTACATGGATAATGCAGAATTGAACCTGGGGTGTCAGGCTTTGCAAGAATGTGCCTTTAACTGGAATCATCTCTCAAGCCCACTTTTGGAGATTTTAACAATTGAATTTCAAAAGTAATGTTAACCACTTAATATGGGTTCCCCTGTAAATAGGTTCATTTTAAAGAGTTAAAGTTCAGTTTTGTTAGATACTTATTCTCATTTAATTTGGCATAAATTTGTTCTTGGTACATATTTCCTTTTCAATTCTAGGTTTGACAGATTTTGATGCAAAATATAATTAACATATACTTTTAAAATTGAAGTTTCAAGTCTACAATAAAGTGGCAAATATACTCCAAATATTTTGTAAAACATTTAAGAATACATTACCAAGTTGATATCCTATCATTCCTATAATTCCATTATATTTTTACTTCATCAAAGAATATTCTTCAACAAAGCAAAACTTCATTACCAAAATCAAGAGACTGCTATTTATGCTTTACTTCAATCTTTATTTACAATCATATTCCAACAAGGGTCCCAATATTTTCAACCTAAAGGTCACAGTTCTGAAATGCATCTTACATTCATTCTTTATGTCCGTTTAAATTCTTTGAACTTGGTAGTATCACTTGATGTGTAATTAAGTAAGTAATTTATTCATTTAAATGAAATAAAAAGAAAGAGGCAGGCACACAGAAAGAGTATGGGCATGCCAGGGCCTCTTGCCACTGCAGACCAACTCAAGACATAATGTGCCATTTTTTATGTCTGGATTTACATGGGTATTGGGGAATCAAATACAGGTTGTCAGGCTTTGCAAGCAAGCATCTTTAACTACTGAGTCATCTCTCCAGCCCCTTGCTGTTGCTTTTGATGTTATGGTTCTAATGTTTTGAAAGAATATGGATAGGGGTTTTATACTATGTCCCTTATTTGTGGTTTTAAATATACAATTACTGCATCTTTGGAAATTGGGTTTGGCAGGTTTCTGCTACCACATAACAAATGAATATGAACAATAACTCTGGAAAATGCATATTGATTTTCCTACATGTCCCATGGATTGTAACTTTAGTCAGTGTTTGACTGCCCAGAGTATCACTAACATAGATCCCTAGGATATTGTCACATTTTTGGATACTGCATTGATATAGCTTCAAAATGTGTATTTTCTGGGTACATAATTTAGTCCATAACAAAATGTCACCTAATGAAATCAAATGCACTTACATAATCTCCGTTTTTAATTAACTGAAAGTCTGACTTTTAGAGATTTTCATTATTGGTACAATATCTCTTTATCTTTCTATCTAATATATCCTAAATCTCAATAAAGAAATGACAATCTCTTATAGTATTTGGTACTACACAAAAATGGAAAGGATATTATGCAAGGGAGTAACACATGGGGAGGTTATCGCAGAATTTTGATTACTATGGTGGAATAGGCACAAAGTCCATTATTTAAACATGTAAAGAATCCATGAACCATAATGCAATACTTCTATTTCACTTCAACAAAATATTTATCTCCTTTTCTTATTTCCCATATTTCCAAATTATTGTTCAAAAGAGTGAGAAAACTGACAGACATTAGCTTTAATGGGTTTAATTATTTGATCATCCCTCTTATATAACCATGTGTTTATCACTTCTATTACCTTCTCTCCTGCAAAGAAACCCTTTTCATTTTACTGGCACTTCTACACCTCATGATCACCTAATCTACTCTCTGACTTAGTGTACATTTACTCTCACATGCTCTGTATCTAAAATCTCAGTTCCAGGTCACACCAAAGCATGGATGTCTAAATTCTAACTTTGCATACCAACTTCCTAACTCTACTTGAATTCTAATGCCACTGCTAAAAAGAAGATCTATATCTGACCCTCTCTCTCTCTCTCTCTCTCTCTCTCTCTCTCTCTCACACACACACACACACACACACACACACTTTTTTCCTGCTGCAGTGAATTTTGAAATAATTCAAGAATTTAATTAGATTTCAATGTAATGATGGATTTAACTAATTTTCCCTCACTCTCCCTTATGATCTCTTATACCACTGACCTTCACTCATTATTACAATGATTTTATTAATTTTTAAAATATAAAATGTTTATACTCTTATATCCTGTCTCCCCAACATCAATTCTGCTAAGGGTATTCCTCTATGGAGTTATTGGTATTCATTGTGGAGATTCAGAAATATCAGTAAGTCTCTGGATTTAGGGGTCATGGTGTCTCAGGCTATTCCCACCCACCCTGGGGCTCTTAAAATCTTTCCACTCCCTCTTCTGCTATATTCTCTGATCCTTGGTGGGCAAGATAGAGATCTCATTTAGTGTTAAGTTGTCTGTAACCTCTGTATATCTGTTTTGATGGGGTTTGAGTGACCATAGTTTATGTCATCATCTCTCTGGAACTGGTTTTCAGACTAACCTTGAGAACATTATTTGTGTTTCTGCTTCTTCTGCAATGACTCTTGGGTTTTGGCAAATGAGGTGGAAGTTCCCAATCTCATGGTGAATACTTGATTATTATTTAAAATTTTTCTTTATTAATTATGTACATACTTGCCGGGGCTTTTTTCCCTCACCACCGGCAGGTAGAGCAAAAGAGAGAGAGAGCCGGGCCAGCCGTTTCTCTCGAGGCTGAGCGAGAAGACAGGTGTCGGCGACTCAAACCCCTCCCCCCACTAAAACACCGGGGAGAAAAACCACATTGAGTCGCGGAGAAACGTCTAAAAACTTTTTGTCAGGGGAGATATTTATGTGCTTTGAGGAAGGGGGCGGGAAGAGGGGATGAGAGAAAGGTATAAGGGCCAATATACTTTGAGGAAGGGGGTGGGAAGAGGGGATGAGAGAAAGGTATAAGGGCCAATATACTTTGAGGAAGGGGGTGGGAAGAGGGGATGAGAGAAAGGTGTAAGGGCCAACAGTATTTCATCACGTCAGCAGCAGCTGGGTGGAGGCAGTTTCAGCTTAGGTGCTGAGTCAAGGGCAGGTACTCAGGCTCAACTAGGCCTTACCGGGAGTAGGCCAAGATTGGCTGGGCTAACCACTCGGCTTCACACCGGGCAGGGCCCAACACATACTCAGTGTGCAAACAGCACATGTTGGTAACATCCTTAGCTTCCTCCATGCCCTCTCCCCCTCCAAAGGGACCCTCCTCATTGGGGATGTCAGTTTTCCCCATATGGATTGTGGATGGTTCATAGTGGGGGGTATCAAACAGTTATGGGGAAGAGGCAATGAACCTGTGTATAGTGTCCCAACTTGTGGCTTTCACAATCTTTCCTCCTCTTCTTCCATGCATTTCCCCTGAGCCCTGTTGGGTTTGTTTTAGTTCTACTTCAGTGATGAGGTCTTGAGAGCCTCTGTGCCTCTGGATTTCTGGGTTGCTAGGAACTGAGTTTTCTTTGTGTCTATTACTTTCTTCCAAATTACAGCCAGGTATCTTCATGTTCTGTATCAACAGGATATGGCATCTTTGGCATGAGGGTCTTACCATTAACCTTTGGTGGGTAATCAAGTGGTCTGACAGAAGTGTGTCTTCTTATGGGAGACCTTGTAGGTCTCTCTGATCAACATTTCATTGAGCATTTTAATCATATCCTGGTATTGGGAGTTACAGGCCAGTGCCAAGGGAAAAGAAGGAAGAAAAAGATAGGTAATATAAAAGAGAAAGAGAGAAAAGAGAGAGAAAGAAACAGGAGAAGATTAAGGTTAGACATCATCATACCCTCTCCAGGGCCCTTTGATACATGTGTTCCCTCTAAGGACCTGATGGAGGTTCAACCTTTTAGTCTGTCTTTCAGGATATAAAATTTTATGGTAACAGTTACATTTGGATCCAGTTTTGTGTCCCCCCTTTTACCCTTAGCCTCCCCTCCTGCCTTAACCTCCCTATTGTCCTCAAGATGCCTATTTGGTTTCTCAGCATCTCAGACAGATCCAGTTTAGGAGCCACAGGTGAGTGAGACCATGCGACATTTGTCTTTCTGTGATTGGGTGAGTTCACTGAGAATGATCTGTTCCAAATTCAACCATTTTTCTTCAAATTTCATTGTAATTTTTCCTTGGTGCTGTGTAGAATTCCATTATGTAGATATACCATATCTTGGTTATCCATTTGTCTAATGTTGAACATCTGGGTTGATTATAGTTCCTAGCTATTATGAATTGGGCAGCAATAAACATGGTTGAGAAAATCTCTCTGAACTGAGCCATGGAGCTTTTAGAGTAAATGCCCAGTAAGGGAATAACTGGGTCTGTTGATAACTCTATAGTCAACCATTTTAGGAGTCTCCATATTGCTTTCCATAGTGTTTATACAATCTTGAATTCCCACCAACAGTGAATGTTGGTTACTATTTATCCACATCCTCACCAGCATTATCTTTGTGAAAAAAACTTTTCAACTTCATGAGGTCCCAATGGTTGAGTGATTGTTTAATTTCCTGAGCTACTAAGGTTTTGTGCAGGAAGTCTTTTCCCACTCCTATATCATGGAACGTTCCTCCTATTTTTTTCTTCCAGTAGTAGCAGTGTGTCTGGTCTTATGTTGAGTATTTTGATCCATTTGGACTTGATTTTTGTACATGGCAAGATGTGTGGATCTAGGTTCATTATCCTGCATATGGTTATCCAGTTTGTCCTGCACCATTTGTTGAAGATACTGTCTTTTTCCAGTCTATACTGTTAGGGCCTTTGTCAAGTATCAAGTAGCTATTGTTATTTCACCCAAAGTACAGGTCCTCTATTCTATTCTATTGGTCTATAATCCTGTTTTTATGACAGTACCGCCTTGTTTTTGTTACATGGCTTTGTAATATACCTTTAGATCAGGTATGGTGTTGCCTCCAGAGGTGTTTCTTTTGCTGAGGATGTGCTTGGATATCCAAGGCCTTCTGCCATTCCATATGAATTTTGAGATTGTTTTTTTTTTCAATATCTGTGATGACAAATGCTAATATTTTTATTGGTATTGCATTAAATCTATATATTGCTTTTGGTAAGATTGCCATTTTCACAATGTTACTTCTGCCTATCCAGGAGAATAGGAAATCTTTCCATTTTCTCAAGTTCTCCTCACTTTCTTTCTAGAGTGCTTTTATGTTTTCATTATATAAGTCTTTCACGTCCTTGGTTAATGTTATTTCAAGGTATTCTATTTTTGTTGCTGTTGAAAATAGGACGATTTCTTTCTCTGTATATTTGTCTTTTGCATATTGTAAGGCTACTGATACTTGTGAATTGATTTTGTATCATGCAACTGTGCTTAAAGAATTAATCAACTTTAAGAGGTTTTTTTTGGGGGGGATAGTGTTTCACTCTAGCTCATGTTAACCTGGAATTCACTATGTAGTCTCAGGGTGGTCTCGAACTCATGGTGATCCTCCTCATATCCTCTGCCTCCCAAGTGCTAGGATTAAAGGAGTGTGCCACCATGCCTGGTACCTTTAAGAGTTTTGAGATGGAGGTTCTCTGGTCATTTATGTATAGAATCTATAGAATCATGTCATCTGTGAATAGGGCTACCTTAACTTCTTCCTTTCCAATTTGTATCCCTTTGATTTATTTCACCTGTCTTATTGATTGACCAAGAACCTCTGGTACTATGTTGAAGAGTAGACGTGAGAGTGGACACCTCTGTATTGTTCCTGATCTCAATGGGAATTCCTTCATCATTTCCCCATTAAGTATTATTTGGGCTTTAGGAGCTTTATGTATCACCTTTATTATGTTGAGATATAAACCATCCGTGCTTATTATCTCCAATGTTTTGATCATGAAATTATGTTGCATTTTGTCGAAGGCCTTTTCTGCATCTATTGAAATGATCATGTGTTTTTGTGTTTAAGCTTCTTTATGTAGTGTATTACATTGACAGATTTCTGTAAGTTGAACCAACCCTGCATTCCTGGGATAAAGCCTACATAATTAAAGTGAATAATGATTTTGATATATTGTTGAATTTGGCTTGCAAGGATAAAGTTCAGGACCTTTGCATCTAACTTCCTCAGGGAAATAGGCCTATAGCTTTCTTTTCTTGTGGCATTTCTACCTGGTTTTGGTATTAAGGTGATACTAGCTTCATAAAAGGAGTTGGCATGCTTTCCCTGTTCTCCAATTATGTGGCAAAGTTTGAGAAAAATTGGTTTCAGTTCTTCTTTATAGAATTCAGCTGAGAAACCATTTGGTCCTGGACTCTTCTTTTTGGGAAGGTTTTTGATTAACTTTTCAATCTCAGTGGGTGTGATAGGATTGTTTAGAAGATTAATCTGCTCTGAGTTTAACTATGGTAGGTGGTATGTGTCTAGGAATTCATCTATTTCCTCCATATTATCCAATTTTGTGGAATAGAGGTTTTGGAAATAAGTCCTAATGATTCTCCCAATTTCACTTATATCTGTTGTGATCTCTCCTTTTTCATTTCTAATTTTGTTAATTTGAAGCTTCTCTTTTTTTGCATGATCAAATTGACCAGGAATTAATCAATCTTGTTTATTTTTTTCAAAGAACCAGCTTTTTGTTTCATCAATTTTCTTAATTGTCTTCGTAGTTTTCAGTTCATTAATTTGTGCTCTGATCTCAATTATTTCTCTTCATCTGAAGCTTTTTGGTTTGGTTTCTTCTTGTTCTTCCAATGCCTTCAGTTGAATGGTTAAGTTATTGATTTGGGATCTCTCTGTCTTTGTAATGAAGGCATTTAGTGCTATGAATTTTCCCCTAAAGACTGTTTTCATTTTGACCGATAAGTTTTGGTATGAGGTGCTCTCATTGTCATTCAATTCAAGAAATTTTGCAATTTCATTTTTTATTACATCCA
This sequence comes from Orientallactaga sibirica, assembly GCA_036365145.1. Classification (NCBI taxonomy): domain Eukaryota; kingdom Metazoa; phylum Chordata; class Mammalia; order Rodentia; family Dipodidae; genus Orientallactaga; species Orientallactaga sibirica. The sequence goes on along the minus strand of JAEOAD010000793.1, from coordinate 8,359,467 downwards.
CTACCCATTTATTGTTTAAATGTGTTTTGTTCAGTTTCCAGGAGTTGGTGGGATTCCTGGAGCATCTTTTGTTGTTGTTAATATCTAGCATTACAACATTGTGGTTTGATATCATGCAGGAAATTATGTCGATTGTCCTAATAATATGGAGGCAGGCTTTATGGCCCAGCATATGATCTATTCTAGAGAAGGTTCCATGGGCTGCTGAGAAGAATGTATAATCTGTAGATTTTGGGTAGAATGTTCTGTAGATGTCTGTTAGGTCTTGTTTATCTATGGTAGTTTTGAGCTCTCTTACTTCCCTGTTAATTTTCTGTTTGGATGGTCTATCTATTGCTGATAGTGAAGTACCGAAGTCCCTGACTATGATGGTGTTGTTGGTTATTTCTGTTTTTTTGTCAAGTTATTTTTGTTTTATGAATTGTGGTGCACCTTCATTTGGTACATAGAGATTGATGATTGTGATATCCTCTTGGTGGATCATTTCCTTGATAAGTAAGAAGTGACCTTCTTTGTGGTTTTGGTTATTTTTCGTTTGAAGTCTTTTTTATCCAATATCAGTATAGCAACAACTGTTTATTTCTTATTTGCATTTGCTTGGAATATCATTTTCCACCATTTTACTCTGAGGAGGTGTCTGTCTTTAATGGTGAGATGGGTTTCTTGAAGACAGCAGATGGAGGTTCAAATTTTCTGATCCACCCAGTTAGCTTATGTCTCTTGATGGGTGAATTAGAGCCATTAATGTCTAGGGCAATAACTGTGAGGTTTGATTTAATCCCTGCAATATTGTGATAATATATGTGGTTTGGTGTTTTGTAGGACTTTGTAGTTTTTGCACCTTTTCTGAATTTCCTACAGGATGTGCAGTAGGACATCCTGGTCACAGCTGGTATGGCCATCAGGTGTCATGAAAACCCAGGAATGGAGAGGGATGCTGAACACTGGAAGGGCCCAAAGCAGGGGTAAGCTATCAGACATGGGCTCCAAGCTATGGAGAGATCACAGCAGCCTAGACCCCAGGTGAATCTCTGGTCTCAGAAACCAGGAGGAATAAGGCTCCTCCCCCTCCTGGGGGTCACAGTGAGCCTGGACCCCCAGACAAATCTCAGGCCCCAAGACTTGCAGGAAGAGGGCCGTTCCCTCACCACAGCCCAGGGCATCTGGGTGTCCTGATAAGACATAGGCTTCACTTATAGCCCTGTGACCTTTGGCCAGTTACCTAGGAAACTCCTTATATGTTACCAGCACAGCCTTTACACAGTCCATCCCCCTATGACTCATCCCCTATACCTCTTCCCACCATTATGTAGATCACCTGACCCTCTCCCTACATGTTAGGATGAACATCCCTATATGCCAACTAGGCATTGGCAAACAACCTTTGAACCCATCAATCTGCTTGGGACCCTCTTCCTGCTCTCTAAATTGCTTATAAGACCCAGTTCCTGTTGAATAAACAAGTGCTGTTCTCTGAAGCTGTCTCCCATTTGTTTCCTCCTGTTGCACTCACAGCCAATTGAGACCCTGTTCCACAGTTACCTGGATGCCCCTAGGGAGCCTGTTTGCAATGGTCCTTTGAGGAACCATGGACCCACAGAGGGAAATGCTACCCTGCTGGCTTGGGTCTGAGCAGCTGGGATGGGAATCCAATGGCAGGAAAGCCCAGGGATGGAGGGGAAATGCTAGCCTGCTGCCCTGGGAATGCTTAGCATGTGGTACTGCAGGAAAGGGTGGCTGGGATGGTGGCTGAGACTATAGCTGGAAAGGCAACAAGGACTGCAGCTGGGATGGGTATCTGATGATGGGAAAGCCTAGGGATGGAGGGGAAATGCTAGCCTGCTGCCTTGGAAATGCTTAGCCTGCAGATGGCAGCTGAGACTATGGACGGGATGGTGGCTGGGAAGGTCCCTGGGATGGCTGCTGGGACTGAGGCTGGGAAGGCAGCTGGGAAGGCTGCTGGGAAGGCTGCTGGGATGGCAGCTTGGACTGTGGCTGGGATGGGGATCTGATAGCAGGAAAGCCCAAGGATGGAAGACAAATGCGAGCCTGCTGCCCTGGGATGACTTAGCCTGTAGTAGAGCAGGAAGGGGCAGCTGGGACGGTGGCTGAGACTGGGAATGGGAACTGCAGCTGGGCTGGGGATCTGATGGTGGGAAAGCCCAGAGATGGAGGGGAAATTCTAGCCTGCTATCCTGGGACCGCTTAGTCTGCGGTAGTTCAGGGGAGGTGCCTGGGATGGCAGCTGGGACAGCTGCTTGAGGTGTTTGGGGAACTTGTGGGCTACCAGAGAACATGGGAATCAATGGTTTTCCTACTTTGCTCCTCCATGTCCTCCTACTGAAGGTCTACTAGAATCTCCAAAATCCTAAGATCTTGCCTTTCCATCCCCATGTGGCAAAGTATAGCTAGGCAGATGCCATCTTGACTGGGAAGCCTATTTGATTATTTTTGATGTATTGATGTACCCTGGTTCTTCCTAGTGTGCTCCAGCGTCTGTAAGATAGAACAAATTCTCCAACCAAAAGTGAGAGCAGTTTTAATTAAAGGAGATAAGCAAAGTTATTTAGGGACTTATTGATATGTGTGTCCATTCTTCTTAGTTAAAGAACAGTGAAGGATCTCTGTGGAACCTATTGGTTTCCTGTAATAACCTAGCTTGTTTCTCTGAGCCAAAAGTGAGTTCTCTCCAAATTAGTGGGTTTCATGTCTGATCCATGAGCATTGGTTGTGTGCCTCTATTGCACAATTGTGTGCTTCTTGCTTGGCTGGTTGATTTTGTATCTGACAAAAATCTCATGGTTATTCACTCTGTTGGCAACTCTTTTGCTCCAGCATCTCTCGGCACTTTCCAGCACTATGTGGGCTAGTAAGGAGGGAATTGGTTATCTCTCTGTTCTAAAATGGTCACTTTTAATACCCTTTGGCCAAAGGTTGTGGTGTCTTCAGCACTAAGGTTTTACATTTTACCTCTTGCAAATAACCAAGTGTTTTGGTAATGGCCTGCATTAATTTTGGGACCTCATGTATACCCATGACCAACAGATTACTGTGGAGGCAACCCAGTTCTGGCACTGAGATTTACCAGAAAAAATATATATATAATTTTAGCATTATGATTTCTCCAAATTCTATGGGGGCTCTGCTGTTCAGGTCTCCTGTCCACCTTCTTGAGAGTAATGACTTGTAGAATGGTAGCAAGGAAGGTTTTTCTGGAGCTGATTCATGTTTCCATTAATTCTGTATATTTCCTCCTCTGTTCCATTCTTCCCCTACTCCCTAGATCTTTCCACTCCTCCTCCCATCTTTCTTGCTTTCTTTATTTTTGTTGGTTTTATTTTTTTTTTGAGACTTTTGGGAGGTAGGGTCTCACTCTAGCTTAGACTGACCTGGAATTCACTCTGTAGTCTCAGGGTGGCCTTGAACTCACGGTAATCCTTCTACCTCTGCCTCCTTAGTGCTGGGATTAAAGGAGTGTGACACCACACCCAGCTCTTTCTTGCTTTATTTATTTCTTTTTATTTTCTTCTTTCTTTTCCCTGACCCTCAAATTGTTGTTAGGTAGCCCTTCTTCCCCTCCCATGCTATTTCCCCATTATCCTAGCTTCATTGTAGTACTATGTCCATACTATTGATAGTTATTATGACATGTAATTAACTGAAGCTGATACAAGTTACAAACCACATATGAGAGAGAACATGTGGTGTTTATCTCTCTGAACCTGTATGACTTTATTTAGCATGTTTTACACATCATTAAATTTTCTGGCAAATTAGATTATTTAATTTTTCCTTACCACTCATGATAGCTTGAATGCAAATACCCCACATAGACTCAGGTGTTTTATGAAAGCTTGTAACTTGGATCTGTCACAGGGGGCAGATCCTTGAGTACAGCCCTAAGGTGTGTTTGAAGGAGAATCTGATTTCTAAATAAAAGGTATGCAGAGAGGTCTGAGCTGTAGCCTGAATGCTGCCAGATGGGTCTTCATGCCCTGCCTCATGCCACATCTCAGCAGCAGCTGCTGGAAGGGTGTACAATTCATGACCACTCCATGCATTTTTCATGTTTCCAAAATTAATACCAGGTGTGCAGGACACAGCCATATTCTTAATCCAGGGATGAAATAAACCATAGCCCTGAAAAGCAGGTTCCTTCTCCAGTCAACTCTTTCCAAAAGAGTTTGCATTTCTAAGTCTTTCCTCAGCATCCTGTCCATTGTTTTAATGTAAAGCAGTCAGGCCACCTTCCTTCCACCTTTCTTAAGATTGCTAATGTGTTTGACAATAGTAGCTCCAGTAACCTAAAGCCAGTCTCAGTGTCTCTAATTTTAACTTGCTTGAGGTTTTTCAAATTAAAATCTTAAGTCTCTCAGTCCAATATCTTTAGCTAAGCACATCAATCCATTACAAATTTAACCTTGATCAAACTCTAAGGGCCTGGGCAGCAGAATGCAGTCATCCCTTATGCCAGTAGTCCAGTTCCAACAGAGTCCTCTGTAGTCTTTCCTTTCCTTGGAAAGCTCATAAGCCAAGCCTCAAAGTTCAATATTGTCTGCACTTAGAATTCTCAAACTCTCATCATAATAGTCCATAAAATTTGGCTTACCACTCCAGAAGGTATCTTCAGTTGCAAGCAACAAGTCCATGCCCATTCCTCCAAAACAAAGGTTCCAAAAGATAAACATCTACATGGTCAGGTTCATCTCACCCCACTTCTGGTACCAATTTTGTAGCAGACAGCTTCAGGTTCACTGAGATGAACTTCCAGACCAGGAACAGTTATGGAGGAAGGGATATTTTTTTATTGAAGCTTGCAGATCCAGGGGAAGTTCCATAATGGCAGGAGAATCAGCATGCTCTTACAGGATCAGGCAAGAGAGAGAAAAGCCACCAGCTACACAGCACAGCACACTTCAGGAACTCCAGTAGGCACACTTTGCATATCTTTACAATGGAATCCTAAACCCACCACCACACCTTAAGATCTGCCCAGTGACATTGCCTCCAGCAAGGTGGCAAAAAGAACATATATGTTCCATGAAACTTTTATAAGGGAACTAATTGTTATCATAAGGATTCTATTCATGATATAAAACCATTTCAATAGCCTAACAAACTAGTACTTTCAACATATCAAATTGGGGGGATCTATATGCATGCAGAACAAAATATTTGTCCCTTCAAAATGATGCTTTTGTAATCTACAAAAATATATTTAGTTATAGTGATAACTCTAAAATTATTAATTTATTCTAGCATTAAATTTAAGGACTAAATACAAAATTTTATTTAAATACCTTCTAAGTCAGACACAGTTGATAATTAAAGTATGATTCATTCTGAAACAAATTACTCTCCACTTGAAAGAAAATGTTAATGTTCTTCCTGATGAGACTGCCATAGGATAGCATTTTTGTTCTAAAAAGGAGAACATGAAAAGAAAAATATGGGACAGGTTCTATGCAAGCACAAAACACTACAAAGCAAATTATTTCAAATATTAAGGCTAGAAAACAATCTTAATTTCTATTTTTAATATATTTTATTGAGATTTTAAAATAATGAACCTAGTGTAATTTGACCATATTCCTCTTTTGTCTGCCTCCTGGACCTCTATTCCATTGTGCACCCTCCTCTCTCAAGGTAGGACTTCTGTACTGATATCTCATTCTTTTTGTCCTCCTCCATCTTTTATGTAGAAATGTTTATGGGCTAATAATTGTGCAGGTCTTGTGGAGGTAATTACAACCACTGTGAGGTAATGAATGCTCAAGTCAGTACATTTCTAAAAAATAATGTTCCTTGACTTGTTTCAGGCCACTAGGAAAGGAATTCTTCTTCTTGGTCTTAGTAGTATGGTGACCTTGTCCACATAGCTTTGGCCGATCCCAACCCCATTCAGCTCTGACACTGGGTCTTGATCTGCAGTTGTTTCCTGGAGAAACCCCTGATCTGTGGTGCTGCTAGGCCAGAGTTAAGTACCTGAGGTATTTCCAGGCTGGGCTAATTTTCTAATGATTCTACTGAACTTGGGCTTTGCACACACTGCATCATTTGGCTCTGTCCTAACAGAAGTCTCGTTCACCAACCCTGCTGTTTGGGTTGTCATTCGTGTGAGTCACATTTGCAAATCTCTGGGCAGTTCCATCCTTCAAATTCTGTGTAGTAAACAGGTATTACACTTTGGACACTCTTTACAAAAGGGGAATGGTAGCAGAGGAACATCATCTCCATTCCCACCTATGCATTCCAGAGATGGTCTTCTGGATTGTAGCTGATTTCTGCAGAGCTATATTTTAGTTCCCCAAGGAACACTATAGATGGATGTAGAAAACCAAACTTTGAGACTGTACCAAGTAGTGGGCTTTGATGTCTCTGCTTTTTAAAAATATTTTAAAAAATTGACAATTTCATACATGTAAATAATCTATGCTACTTCTTTTAAATTATTCTTTCTTCAAGTCTCTGCACTTTGAGTCTGTTTGAGATTTGGAAGAACCAGTGATCTATAAAATGTCTTTGGAATTATCCTTCATTAATTTGATAAATGATACTTGCTAAATATTTATCTTTTTAAAATTTGTATTTATTTATTTGAGAGAGACAGAGAGTGGGAATGAATGGATGTGCCAGGGTCTCCAGCCACTGCAAACAAACTCCAGATGCATGCAGCACCTTGTGCTAATCCATTTTAGGGCTCTGGTCTTAATCTTTCTTTTTAAATGCAGGCTGGCTTTGAACTCATTATGTAACCAAAGATGATCTTCCGCCTCCCAAGTTCTGCAACTAAAGGAATAAAACAACATATCCTGTTTATGTGGCACTCAGAAAGATCTTCAGCCCTGCCCATACTAATCTTATTAAGTGGTCACTTGAACACAACCTTGGTATTCAAACACAAACATACTTTCCAACCCTTAAACTTTGCTTTCTTTTGGATAAAAGTCCTGTGTTTAAAACATTTCTTGAGCTGGAGGGATAGCTTAGTTGTTAAGGTGTTTGCCTGCAAAGCCAAAAGACCCAGGTTTGATTCCTGAGGACCCACTTAAGCCAGGTGCATAAGATGGTGCATGACTCTGGAGTTTGTTTGCAGTGGTTGGAGGCCTTAGTGCATCCATTCTTTCTCTCTCTCTCTCTCTTTCTCTCTTTCAAATAAATAAAAAAAAACATATTAAATATTTCTCACATTTTACTGCAAACAGCCCACCAATGTCATGCCATAACTTTGGTGTCCTGCTTAGTAATTTCTTCTGCCAAATATTCTATTTAATTGCTCACAAATTATACATTACTTCAATTAGTAGGACATAAACATAATTCTGATAATTTCTTTGTTACTTTGTGACACATATAATCTTTCCTTCAGCTTCTAATAATATGTCCCTTCTTTCTACCTGAATGTGGATCAAAATTGTCTTTACTGTGGATATTTCTGCAAACATTTGGTTTAAAACCATTTGTAGGGCTGGAGAGATGGCTTAGAGGTTAAGGTGCCTGCCTCCTAAGGCTAAGAATGCTGGTTCCAATCTCAGCGGTTCCAATCTCCAGGTCCCACATTTAGCCAGATGCAAAAAGGGGCGCAATGCCGCACTTGACCACAAGGGGGCACATGCATCTGGATATTGTTGGCAGCAGCTGAGAGGCTGCTGGCATGCCCATCTCTATCTGTCTTCCTCTCTCTCTGTCTTTCCCCCCCCAAAATAAAAAATAAAACCATTTGTAACTGCTCCAGGATTGTGGTGGCTCAATGGGCAAGCATGCTTGCTACAAGCATAAAGATCTGGGAGTGTCAGAGACTTTCCTAGCACCCACAGAAATATACCCTGGTGTGGCCATACTTATTTGCATCATCAGTCCTGTGCAACTAGAAACTGGATTATCTCTGGATCTCACTGATCAAGAAAATAAGAGCTCTGGTTGAGTGAGAATGTGTCTCAAGCAAACAGGGAGATTAGTCATAAAGGACACTGGCCATTCTCTTCTGGCCTCTGTATGCATAAGCACGAGACAGTTGTAACACACACACACACACACACACACACAGACACACACTGTATCATATATAATACCACAATACACAAACTTACACACACATAATAAAAAAATATCTAAGATTGAGACTTTCTCTAAAACTTTCCTTTTCTTTTGAGTCTTAGCCAGAGTTAACCTAAACAATTCACTTATGGAAATGTAAACTTTTTCTAAAATCTACAGATAAATGCTTACAGACTCTATCTATTACTAGTTCCAAGTCTTCCTCGACATTTTTAGGTATTGGCTCAGTAGTAGCCACACAACATTGGTAACATTTTGTCTTAGCCCTCTTGGGCTGTAATAAGCAAATACCTGAGAGTGGATAATTTATAATATGAGGTTTTCATGTCTCATAGTTTGGAGCCTTGAAATGAAAAGATCTAGATATCAGCAGATAAGATTTGGTGTTGAGTGGGGCTGTCTTTTCTTAACATATGTATGTGCTATTGCTTGAATATGGTTATTACCCAAGAAAATTCATTTTGAGGATTAATTTTTCAGGTCAGTAATGTTGAGAGGTGAGACTTGTAGCATACATTTGTGTCATGGTGAATCATTGCCCAGCTTGTGCAAAGTCCTCCTTTCCATTCTATTTCCAACATAGGGATTAATCCACAGCAATTAAAAAATCAAAGGATAAAGACATCAAGAAATCAACATGTTCCACCTGTAACTTGGACCTTTAATGATTGTCTCTTTTCTGAGATATACATAGGAAAATGCACCAGGTTCAGAAGGTATTCTAATTGTCATAAAATGTAAATATTTTTCTTATCATGAAGGGGGAGAGTTCAGTTTAACATGATTGTTAACGTTCACATTTTTCATCAGAGGAGAAAATGAAACAAGTAGCCACTGTGTTAATGATTATTAAATTTAAATAATACCATGACACTCATTTAATTTTTGTAAACAGGATGTTTTGAGAAAACATTCAAAAATGTTTTATTCAGCCAGAGACGTGGAAATAAGAAGAGGAGGTTGACACAGCAGCAAACAAGTTTGAAGTATTTTATGTCCCATGGAAACTATGTTGAGTGGTAAAAGATAAATAGTACCTCAGTAGTTAAAATAAACTTCTGATATGCAAATGGAAAAATTATATAGCTTAGTAGTAGAGCACTTGCCTAGCATGTGTAAAAAATATATCAAGAAATAATCAAAGGGTTGAAATATTCTTTAGGTAGTGGTTTGTTCACAGAAGCTTATTTCCAAAAGCAACATTTGAGCAAAGAATTGCATAATGAAAAGAAAGAAATGATGGGATTACCCTGGGGATATGTAGCCCTTGTAGTGAGAACAAAAAGAGTACCGGTTGTGAAGCAGAAATAGCTTACCAAGTTCATAAAAAGAAAGCAGAAAGAATATATAGCTATAGAACCAAGCACATTTCAAAATAAGGTTGAGGACACAAATAGGGGTCAGGTTTAGTAGGGACAAATTGTGTAGAGATTTTGAATATTATACTAACTAGAATGGAAATTATCTGAAGGTTTCAAGTAGGATAGTTGTACCTTATTTTTAGACGTAAGAGATATTTTGATATTTTGTGGAGTATTGGTTTAAGAAATACAAAGTGATTACAAGCTGAGCAGGTAATTACAATGATCAATGGTGAGGGATACAAACTACAGAGGTGTCAGTGCACAGTTTTGGAAGAGAACACAAAAGAGTTTGGATCTACACAGCAACTGTGTCTACTCCATGCTGGTGTGCCTCCTAGGAGTACAGCCTAATAGTGCAGCTGAGGGTCACTACTCCATATGCCTGTGGCACTTTCTCAAGCCAATGATGATGGATAATGGTTGTGTGCACCTCACTGGTTAACATGTATGGCAGAGACTAAGTTGTCTTTTCCTTAGTGCTGTGGGGGCCTTATGAAAGAGGGCATGTGGCTTAAATGGCACCTGGACATCCTGACTCAGCAGGTGAACATGAGCCAGGCCCATCAGGGAGATGGCCATGTGCTATGAGAAGGGGGGAGCACAGGGAGGAGGATAACAATGGTACCAGCATGACTATATACACACTATCCACTTAACTAATAAAAAAAAAAAAAAAAACTTAAAAAGAAAAAAAGTAAGCTTGCTCATCCGTGGAAAGGAAACCAATGAATAGTGTATTGTGAGGAATTCATCTTTATGCTAAGCAACTGCTCCCTCAACCACTCTGCCCATTTTTGTGATATCACACTTGAGGAAGTGGTGAGGGCTTCAAGTGACAAATCTAGGACTAGCCACCCCATCTAAAAGGTGAAATATATAAAGCAGAATGGGCAAGAATGGGTTTGGGCACAAGATTATCTCTTCACCCTAACTGACATGAAGAGAAAATTAGGAGTTGGAGTAACTGTATCAAAACTAAAAGGTATATGAGTGTTGCTTCCTAACCCATCTTGAGAAATTATACTGGGCATTTACAACAGTATCAATATTTCCATCATGTAGTTCTTTATTATTTTGAACTACCTCCAAGAAGTAGCAGCTGCCTGACATGGAGCTCTTGAACTACTTTGGAGAAACATTAAGTAAGGCTAAAGATTCAGGATCCCTGACCCTAGGTCACATGCCAAGATATACAAGAGAAAATCCACATTTTTTTTGTCAAAAGTGTCTGTTCTTGAAGCACTGTCTGATTCAGTTCCTAGAAAAAATACAATCCATTGTAACATGATCAGGAAGTAGATGGAAGGGGATTCACAGGAGTATGGGGGAATTGGGGAAGGAAAATCAACTAAAATAAATTGTGGGGCATCATATATTGATACCATAATTTTCCTCCTCACTGCCCCCATTCCACTGAGGGCCCTCCTTAGTGGGATTGCTAGTATTGACCATGGAGTTGTGGTTTATGATTTGTGAGAGCAGCAGTCAGTCCTTGTGTGTGTGTGCCAGGGCTGTGGTGGCGTAGTAATGTCTCTGGATATTCACTCCCATCCTGTGGCTCTTACACTCTTTCTGTCCTCCTTCCACAATACTCTCTGAGCCTTAGTGAATGTGCTTTAAGTCTCCTTTAGTGTTGAATTCTCAGCAGCTTAGAGATTTTTGTCTTAGTGTATTTTGAGTATTCTTGGTGTCTTTCTCCATCACCCTGGCCCAGGTTGTCAGGCTTGCCATGGAAGCAGCACTCTTGCTCATGTTGACAGCTCCTTTATAGCTTCACCTTAGCCCTACTTGCTGTGTGAAGGGTGGTTCATCTCCTTCCAGGGAGTCAGCTATCTATTCTTGTCTTTTTCATAGATTTTTTTGTTGTCCTCTGTTCTTGGTTCTTGCTGCTTTTTGAAAAAGAAAAACAGCTTCTCCACCAAAGAGTGAGCTCAGAATAGGTTAAAGGGGATAAGCATTGTTAATTTAGAGAGGTTTTTATCTTTAATGAGAAGCCCCAGTAGTCTGTCCAAAAGTGAGGCTACACCCATCAAAATCTTTCTAAATTAACAATGATTTTTCCATATTTTTAAATTTTATTTATTTGAGAGTGAAATAAAGAAAGGGAGAGTGAGAAAGAGAGAGAGAGAGAGAGAGAGAGAGAGAGAGAGAGAGAGAGAGAGCCAAGGCTTCCAGCCACTGCAAACGAACTCTGTATGTATGTACCCCCTTGTGCATCTGGCTTATGTGGACATTGAGGAATTGAACCTAGGTCCTTGGGCTTCTCAAACAAGCACCTTAACCACTAAGCCATCCCTCCAGTCCCAATTTATCCATCTTTAAAGGAGTAGCAATGAGTGGAATCATGGCTATGCTTTCAAACTCTCTGGTGTTAGCCTCTACTGCACTGTGTCTACTTTAGCAGTGAAAAGTACCTGTTTTAAGGAATTCAGTTTGTCCCACTCATATAATCCCACATGACATCCTTATTTTGATATCACTAAAAAGTAAACTCAATAGCAGAGGCCAGTAAAATAGAAAGAGGATATAAAGGCAATAGAAAGGGAGGGAGGGGGACGTAATAGGATGGCATTGTATATATGCAAGTAGAAGAACAGAATACTGGGGGTGGATAGGCCTATGCGAGGTCAGGAGAAGAGATTAAGTAAAGGAGAGGTGGGGGAGGGCAAACCAAAATCGAGGATTGTGTGAATAAGTCATATGGAAACCTACATTTTTGGACAATGGCACACCCAAAAGCCATATATTGTTACTAGAAAATTTTCAGTACCAGAGTTGGGATACATTCCACTGAATTGTTGGCCAGGGAGGTCCCTGATGTAACCAGCATTACAGGATATTGCTGAGGCTATTGGCTTCCCACCAGGAATAGATGGTAAGACCCTATTGTTGAAGACTACACATACTTGGACTGCAAGGTCACTGAGAAATCCTGTTGGAGCTGAGCTGAAACCCCCGTGTAGACCAGCTGTCAGAGAGCTGGGAAAAGCTACACTGCGTGTAGTTCTGTGGGCAAGAGAGAAATCACCAATGGTGAGAAACAACAGTGGACACTGCAAGCCTTAAATTTGGCCATCCAGGCCAAATGAGCCAATGGGTCCAACAGTGGCATGTCTCTTATGAGGGAATCCAACCGCTCTCTAATTGGATTGCAGGCCTGTTCCACTGGAGGGAATACAGGCCTGATACTGAAAACCTATGATGAGACCTATGGGTGTAACATCTGCTGGTGTCTGGCTAAATGTATATACCATGTGCACCAGACTGCCCAGTAAGCTCTTATCTTAAAGCTCATACCCATTTATAAATGCTACTCTCACTTTTGTTTAGAGAAGCTTCTCTTTTAAGATGGTGGTGACCTGGGGATGACTCAGAAGGCACCATAGTTCTGAGAAGAACTGACAGAGGAGTGCTCAGCCCTGAAATATCCCTATCTCACTTTCCAAGGTTCAGGGTCTATTGTGGAAGAGGTGGCAGAAAGAATGTAAGAGCCAAAGAGCTGGACTCCTTACAATGTGCCCCTCCAGACACAAAATGGCCTAGATATCCATGACCTCGCAGTGCCTGACACTACATACACAAAACCATCCTAATAGGAGGAAAAGATGATGACATCAAAATAAAAGAGAAGCTGATTGAGAGGGGAAAATGTATGATGGAAAGTGGAGTTGCAAAGGGGAAATTGGGGGGAGAGAGGGAGGGAATTACCGTGGGTTGTTGTCTATAATTATGAAAGTTTTCAATAAAAATGTTAAAAAATAAGGTGGGGTGCAGGAGAGATGGCTCAATGGCTAAGGTGGCTCCCTGATAAGCCTACAGACCCAGTTTTAATTCCCCAGTACCCATATTCATCTGGAGTTTGTTAGCAGTGGTTAGAGGTCCTGGCATACCCATTCTCTCACCCTCTCTTTCTCCTTGAAAATAAATAAAAATATATTTAAAAAATAAGGTGATAGCTAGATAGATTGATTAGTGGTTAAGGTGCTTGACTGTGAAGCCTAAGTACCCATGTTTGATTCTTCAGATCCCACATAAGCCAGATGCACAAAGGTGAGGTAAATATAAGGTCATACATGCCCACTAGGTGGCACAAGTGTCAAGTGTTGGTGCACCAATTCTCTATCTCTCCTTCAGACTCTGTCCCAATCTCTCTCTCTCAAATAAATTAAAAAATTAATTAATTAAATAACATGGGGACTGGAGAGATTGCTCAGTGGTTAATGCACTTTCATCCAAAGCCTATTGGCCAGAGTTCTCATATAATCCCACATGACATCCCCAGGACCCATGTAAAGCCAGATACACAAGGTGTCACATGCATCTGGAGTTTGTTTGCAGTGGCTAGAGGCCCTGGTGTGCCCATTCTCTACCTCTTTATTCTCTCTCTCCTGTCTGTCTCCCTGTGGTGGTTTGAATGGATGTCTCCCAATAAATTCAGGAGTTTTATTCAATCTTGAAACTTGCCTGGAGGAGGGTTTACTGTGGACAGATTTGAATTCCAGCCTAAGATATGCAAAGTGCCTGAGTTCTGCCTGGAGTTACTGAAGTGTGCTTGCTGGTGCTGGTGGTGGTTTTTTTATTTCTCTCTGTTTGGATATGTGAAACGTGGAACTTACCCTGGATCTGCAAGCTTCAAATAAATGCCATTCTTCCAATAAAAAAGAGTAAACTTAAACATATTTTGTAGTCTTTTTTTGCATTATAACCTTTAACAACTTTAAGGGATAAAACTGCCTAACACTGCCCTGCTCTTATTTGACAGTCACTGCCTTAAATTTTTACCAATTTTTCATTATTTTCAGGACCTAGTTGCATACCTTAGGCCTGTTAGAAAGATAAACAATTAAATTCCTGTATTTACTGAGTACACATATGTTGCTTAGTATTAGAATCCAAATGATCAACAATCACTTTATATAGAATTATTACAGCATTTTCATCAAAACAACTGCACTTTGTTTCTTCTTAATAACTTTTCCTCAAGTTGAAATATAAACAAATGAAGAATAATATTAATTATGTAATCTGTACTAGTCAAAAGAAGAAAATGACAAATTTAAAAATCTGGATTTTTTCATTAGTGTCATAGTTAATGTTATATTTTATTATAATGGGCAACAATTTACTTAAGAATTTAAGTAGAATTTTTTCCAAGTTGTCCAATATTTTTTAGTTGTTCCTGAATATTTTCTACATCTTTCTTTTTGGGTTTTGTTTTTGACGAAGATCTTGCTCTAGCCCAATCTGACCTGGAATTCTCTATGTAGTTTCAAAGTGGCCTTGAACTCACTCATGGCACTCTTCCTAACTCTGCCTCCTGAGTGCTGGGATTACAGGCATTCACCACCATGCCTAGTTTTTCCTTATTTTTCTTTTTAAATTTTGCTTTCATCTCTTTAATGCATACCACAATGCTTTGAACAGAAATTGGGTTTAAATACAATATTGCTTGGGAAATATTTTCTTCAGAAAAATAATGTTGAATACTATGTTGAGCTTAACTAATGAATCATGTGTAAGTAGCTGATTTTTTTAAAAAAAAAGTTACTAAAGGTGAAAATTAGAAAAGTGGTATTGACTTCTTTAGATGTTTCTTTGCTAAGAAATCATCTATTCCTGAGTACATAAATATAAGAAATCAGCTATTTGAAGAAAGGCAATGCAATACACAATTCATCTTATTTCATTTTCCCATGTTTTGAAAACCTTTAAATAACCTCAGATGCAAAACTGGATATGTTTCAGTCCCTGCATTATAGTCATATGGGATGTTAATATTCATATGCCCCAACTCACAACACGAGCTAGCATTGTGGTCAGGGCCTGAGAATTTGCATTATTATTATGGTTTATATGTTGACTCATAAAACTTAGAAATTATACTTCTTAAAAACATATTTAAAGTGTTTATAAATGTTGTTTTGTGGAATGAAAATTTTGGAGGTTTTTCATAGTAGTGGTATATAAGTTAATTTTCATGCTTGATTTTTGGACTTCCTACATTTCATTTTTCTTAGATATTTACTAATAAAATCAAGTGTCTGAATCTTTTGAAAAAGAACATTTGACATTTGGTAAATATTCTTTAAAAATAGTGAGCTCAGTCACTATATATTATTCAAACTTTAATTATGTTTGCAAATACTATAGCTTTTAAATTACGACAGTGTAATATGTTATCAATAACTCTTACTCTGGCCAAGAAAAGTATAAGATCGACTTCTTTCTCCCAGAAGAAAACACAAAGCTTGCGCACGCATGCACGCTTGCGTGCGTGAGCACACACACGCACGCGCGCACACACACACACACACACACTGGACATAACTCAAGTAAAAATGAGGCACCAAATAAAGCATGCTCTTGTCTAAATGTATATACTATTCCCACCAAGCTGCCCGGAAAATACTACACTTAATGCTCATATTCACATATTAATGCTACTCTCACTTCTGGTTAGAGAAGCTTCTCTTTTCAGATGGCGATGACTACTGGGATGATCCAAAAGGCAACATAGTGCTGAGAAGAAGGGATGGAGGAGTGCCCAGCACTGAAACACCTCTGTCACACCCTCCAAGGCGGATAGAATGGAAGAGCCAAAGGAAGGGTACGACTCCTTACAATGCAACTGCCCAGACAGAAATTGGCCTTGATATCCATGACCTTGCTGTGCCTAGCAATACCTCCGCAAGACCCTCATAATAGAAGTAAAAGATGATGACATCAAATTAAAAAAGAGACTAATGGAGAGAGGGAGAGGATATGATGGAGAGTGGAGTTCTAAAGGGGAATGGGGGGAGGGGAGGGAAGTACTATGCACCTTTTGTATGTAAGTATATTTTGTTGTCAATAAATAAAAAAGAAAAAAAAATGAGGCACCAAAACCAAATGAAAGTAAGATGTGACCTACTATTGATCTATTTTGCCCATGAAGAAAGCTCTATGAACATGGAGTGGAAAGATATTTGTTAAGAGAGATGGATGTAAATTATGCAGACAGAACCAGGATTTAATGAAGTCGATAAACTAGGTTTGTCAGGTGAGAGTAATGAGAAGGCTGCATAGGGTATTCCTCAGTGTTCAGCTTACAACTAATAAGCTCATGCATGCATACGTGGAAACTTCCTTAGTTCAGGTAAAGAAACACTTAGGAGTTTTAGATAAAGTAATGCTGAAAATCCACACAAGGCCAGAGAAATTATTACTAATTCTTGAATAACAGTCTTAAAACAAATCACAGTATCTGGCATTTAACCAAAATAATGTACCGTATATGCAAAGTAGGCGAATAAGAACTATAAGGATGTAAAATATCAATCAAATAAAATTTGCTAAGTATTGATTCTATAATAGATATAGAAAAGTAAAATAGTGATTATAACAGTTCTCTATTTTTGTAGAAACTAAGAGATATTGCATGTTTTATAGAGATATAAAGAAAGTTTAAAAGTCCGAAGTCAAATTATATAAACAGAAATCTCAATATCTAAGATTAACAGTCCATGAGTGGATTAAATACTAGGTTAGCCTTTGATGTAAAAATGATTATTAAGCAACAATACAAACTGTAGCATATTAAAAGTTTTGTGACTGACAGATTCATAAGTGAATTCTACAACACAGTGCAATAACTGCCACAGATACTTCAGAACATTTTCAAACAATTGAAAATGTTGTAAAACTTAACACATTCTGAGGTCACCATTATCAAGGTACCAAATCTGGACAAGGACACTACAAGAAAAGAAAATTTCAAATTAATCTGTTATGAATAATGATAAAAATACCAAATTCAAATGACTATATACCATGACCATGTAAGATTTAATTCTAGAATGAAAGATTAATTCAAGTAAAGAAATTGGTCAATGCAAAAATACATTAACTGAATAAAGATAAAAACACATGATTATCTCAGTTGATGCTACAATGTTTTTGTTTCATACTTTACAACCCTCTCACGATAAAAAATGTCAATGAAACTAGGGGTAGAAGAAAACTAATATAGCATAATAAGGTCCTACATTGAAAAACTCACAATATTAGATTCATTGATGAAAGACTGGAATAATTTTTTTCAAACAATAGGAACAAAGCAGATATGCATACTATTGTTGTTTTTCAGGATAGTACTGGTAGTTCTAGCCAGATCAATATGAAAAGACAAGGAAATAAAAGGCTCAAACATGGGAGGGAAAAGTAAAATTATCTGAAAAGGAAAGTGTATAAGTTGCCTTTCTTATTGCTGTGACAAAATACCTCAACAAAAAGCAACTTGAGGAAAATTTTAGCTGAGCATCAACATTTATCTTTATACTTTATGACTTTGGATAGAATGTGACCAGATGTTTCATATTCCTGCCTCCATGCCTTCCTCAACATAATGGAATGTATCCCCTTGAAGTGTCAGCCAAAATATACACATGTTAAAGTTGTTTTAAAAAATATTTCACTTATTTATTTACTTGAGAGAAAGACAGAAAGGGGACAGAAAGAGAGGGAAAGAGAGAAAGAGAATGGGCATACCAGAGCTTCTATCCACTGCAAACAAACTCCATATGCCTGCACCACCTTGTACATCTGTGTTACGTGGGCACTGAGGAATTAAACCTGGGTCCTTTGGCTTTTCATGCAAGTGCCTTAACTGCTGAGCCATCTCTCCAGCCCTCAAGTTGCTTTTTGTTGGTGAGTTGGTGATGTCCACCCTTTGTTCATGCCATCATTTTCCTCTGCCATCATGGAGCTTCCCCTCGAGTCTGTAAGCCAAAATAAACTTTTTTTCCCCACAAGCTGCCATTGGTCGGATTATTTCTGCCAGAAATGCGAACCTGACTGCAACACACACACACACACACACACACACACACACACACACACACACACACACACTTATTAGCATACAAAGCATTAGGTTTCAGTCACAGGACTTTGAAATACCAAGCCAGAACACAAAGGGAAACTAGCTACCTCCTGGCTAGCTTTCAAAGTGCTGGAGAACCCCATAGGAGCTGCTGGAGACCAATAGTCTCCAACAGCATGAATAAGCAGGGAACCTGCAGACTACAAAATCAACCAGCCAGACAAAGGACTACATAGTTGTGCAATAGTGGCATGCAGCCTCTGCGGGTAACCAATTGTTCTCTGATTGGACATGATTCCCACTCAATAGGAGAGAACTCATACCTGGTACTAGAAACTGAGTCAGAATCACATGGTCAGGAAACTCATATACTTCAGAGAGAAGCCCCCACTGCTCTTTGGAGAAGAAGAGTGGGCTTGCACACCAAAACATTTCTCAAATAACTTTGCATACCCCCTTTAACCCATGCTGCTTTCACTCTTGGTTGGAGGCTCTGAAGTGTTTTACAGAAGGCAGAGAAAACAGAGGAAAACCAAGAACCAATATAAGACAAGAAGATAGCTGAATTTTCACCACAAGATGTGCTACCTCTATCACATCTTTGGGGGGGGGGAGCGTCAGGAGAAATTGCAGAGGAAATGGTAACATGAATACTGTTCTTACTGCTAGCCTGACAAACAGCTTCCGGGTAATGGTGGCAAACACAGTGATTAATCAAAACCCATCAAAGAAGAAATCCAGAGGCCACAGAGAGCTTAACACTAAATCAGACTGCCAACAGACTTGTCATGGCTCAAGAAACATGGCAGAAGAGAGGGTGGAAATATTGTAAGAGTCACAGAATGGGTGGAAACACCCTGAGGCACAGTCAGCTACCCCTTGTTATGTATTCAAGGATGCTCAGCCCATGGAATGGTGCTGCCCACATTTAGGTGGGTCTTCCCACTTCACTTAACCTAATCAAAAAATCCCTGGCAGACATGATGTGGAATCATCTCATACCCAGATGTTTCTGAATTCAAGTTGATAATCATGATTAATTGTCACAAGTCCACCTCTTATATAATTGAGACTAAACCACATCATTTTAAGCTCACACTATCTATCCCTTGTTTTCCACAGACTGTGTTTCATAAAATGTACTCTGTCCAACTTCAAAAATCCCCAAATTCTATAAAATATCTCTGGTGGTTTGAATGTAAATGGCCCCATAGACTCAGGTTTTTTTTATTTTTTTAATTATTAATTTTTTTATTGACACCTTCTATATTTACACACAAAAACATATGAAATTTCCCTCCCTTCCACTCCCCCATTCCACTTTAGAACACAAATCTCCATAATATCCCCTCCCTCTCTCCATTAGTCTTTCTTTTAATTTGATGTCATCGTCTTTTTCTTCTATTTTGAGGGTCTTGCAATCATATTGCTAGGCACTGCAAGGTCATGGATATCAAGGCCAATTTCTGTCTGGGCAGTTGCATTGTAAGAAGTTTTTATTTATTTATTTGAGATATATAGAAATATGCAGGTAGAAAAAGAGAGAGAAAGAGAGAGAGAATGGGTGTGACAGGGCCTCCAGCCACTGCAAACGAACTCTAGATGCATGCACCTCCTTGTGCATCTGGCATACATGGGGAATCAAACCTGTGTTCTTTGGCTTTTCAGGCAAGAGCCTTAACTGCTAAGCCATCTCTCTAGCCCAAGACTCAGGTATTTTTTATTAAGATTAAGCTTACTACTTACATGTCTAGTATCCAGGGCCCTGAAGAAGGTATATCATTATGAATGGATCTTGAATCCAGCCTGACTAGGTTTGTAAAGACTGAGTTGGACTCTGTCTATTCTTGCTTGTTGGTCTTGTTTTTCTTTCTCTGTTATGGATGGATAGATGGAACTGAGCCATCTTATTCTTCCATGATTGAACTTCCCCTAGAATCTGTAAGCCTGAAATAAACTCTTTCCTCCAATGAGCTGCTTCTGGTTGGGTGTTTTTACCTGCAATAAAAAGGTAACTCCAACAGAAAACTGGTACCAGGAGTGGGATCATTACTGCAATTTTTCCAATTATATGGTTTTTGATGCATTGGAATTTATTTGTGGGAGGAATGAGGAAGGATTTAGCACTTTCCATTGAAGGAGACTTGGAGTGTTATAGCTAGAGCTTGATGGGCTATTCTAGTGAGATTTTGAAAGTGTTAATTGAAGAGAGAATTGTGTATTCTGAAGGCTTCACTTATGAACTTTTCAAGGGGAAGGAGAAAACTTTGTTGGAACTGGGCTACTAGCTAAATGATTATTTGTGTAACACCTGTGACTTGAGAATTTTATAAATGTTGAATTTAAAAGTAAAGGACTGGTGTGCTTGATGAAAATATAAATCAAAAAAATATGCAAGAAGTACAGACAGAAATTCAAGCATGTTTGAAGTTTCAGATATAGATTGGTTTTAGTGCTCACTTTAGCAGCACATATACTAAAATTGGAGACTGGTTTTAGGTTACATAATCCATAATTGTTACGTTGATTAACACCATTAAGTATGAGCCAACTGCTTTTCATTGAGGAAATTGAAAAGATTCCTGAGGATGAAACCCACCAAATGATGACTGCACCCAGTAAGAATACAAATTCTTTTAAAAGGAGGTGGCATAAAAAAAAGACTGAAGAAAGAGTGTCCTGTTCTTCAAGATCAAGGTTTATAACACCCCCACAGATAGAATTTGGCTATGCCACCTACTTGGTACTGGTTTCAAGAGCATGAAAAATATAGGAAAGCAGGTCATGAAGTGATCAAGGTTCTAAGAGCCTCTGAGATGTGACAATATAAAGAAGAGTTGAAGTCCTTGGGTAGAAGACCAGTAAGGCTATCATATGAAGATGAATGGGTTCCAGGACTTTCTGAGATGAGACAATGTGAAGCAAAGTTGAAATGCCTGTGTGGAGACCCAGTAAGGCCATTGTGTGGGGCTATGAATGAACATGAACTGTGGTTTGCATTGTAGACCTGAAGATGCTTTGAAAATACCAGTACTGTGGAACAGCTGCCAAGGAGAGCTGATGGCTCGGGATGGAGTTTTTCTTGTCATGCTCAGCCCAGCTAGAGGGACAGAATTATAACCAAGAGACTTCACCTCTGGTTATGGATGTCATAATTAGACCTGCAGATGTTTGAAGTTTCCCTGATGGTTATTGATTTTGTATTTTCCAGACTCTCCTTGTTATCCCTTTTCGCAATGAAAATGTTTACTCCTTCTCATTATGCATTGGAAGTATTTAGTTGTGTTTTTAATTTATAGGACCTACATTTAAGAGACAGTCTTGAAACTAAGATGATACTTCAGCCTTCAAACAATATTAAAATTAGTAAAGACTAGAGGAACTTTTGAAGTTGGACATTTTTAGATGACCATGAATCTATGTGGGCTATGAGCAGAATGTGGTAGTTTGAATTTAAATTGTCCCATATACTCAGGTAGTTTTGATTAAGATTAAGCTTCCTATTTAAGTCTATATTAGCCAGAGCTCTCTAGGGCTATGTCAGTGGGGGCAGATCTTGACTCTTTCCCTACTAGGTGTATCAAATGTGAGTTTCAGCTTTGGCTGGTTGTGAATTTTTTAAAGAAAAAAATTATTTTTATTTATTTATTTGACAGTGACAGACAGACACAGAGAGAAAGGCAGAGAGAAAATTACACACCAGGGCTTCCAGCCACTGCAAATGAACTCCAGATGCATGCACTACCTTGTGCATCTGGCTTACATGGAGTACTGGGGAATAGTGTCTTGAACCAGGGTCCATAGGCTTCACAAGCAAGTGCTTAACCACTAAGCAGTCTCTCTAGCCCAAGTTCATGATATTTTGGTGTTGGTTTTTCTCTCTTCATTATAAATGTATGGAAGTGAGCCAGCTTCTTTCAAAATGATGAAACTTCTCTTGGGATCTGTAAACCTCAAAGAAACCCTTTCCTCCCATAAACTGCTTCTGGTTGGCTGTTTGTCCCAGCAACAAAAAGACAACTGCAGCAAGTTCTCTGTTAAAGTTATAAGAGCATAGTCTCTTCTGAGTCTCAGGCAAACTCATAATTGCATGGTCCTTATAATAGCAAAAAACAAACAAAAAACAAGTTAAATACTTGCAACATACAATGATACAGAGTAAATATTACCACTTCAATAGAGAGGAATGAGGGCATTACAAGGAAAGATCGGACCAAGGAATTACTAAAATCAATCAGGGCAAATTCCAAATTGTGTAGCTCTATGCCCTGAATGTAGAGCTTATGATAGAATTATCCAGGCTCCAAAGAACTTTAGTATCTCCACTCCTGCAGCTCTTCCACCAGTAGCACTCATAGCCTTTCTTGTGAGGCATCTCCAATTCATTTCTGGAGTTTTCCTTTGTAAACATCCCAATATCCAATGCTTATGGCATTTGTAATATCCTGGATTCTCTATTACAACTTAGGGTTCACCTTCATAGATTTTTATAGATGCCTCTTACAGCCTCATTGTAGGAACTCTGATCTTGCCACACATTAATTGACCTCCGCAGCTCTCAAGAACTGTTGGAGCA
Source organism: Orientallactaga sibirica (assembly GCA_036365145.1). Classification (NCBI taxonomy): domain Eukaryota; kingdom Metazoa; phylum Chordata; class Mammalia; order Rodentia; family Dipodidae; genus Orientallactaga; species Orientallactaga sibirica. The sequence goes on along the minus strand of JAEOAD010000793.1, from coordinate 8,336,609 downwards.
AGACTGTAATAATCCCATCAGTCTTGTATCTTCAATGCATCCCAAACAAAACTTATGTGGCCTCTGTATATCTTCCATGTTGGCCTTAGAAAAATATTTATCTAGGGAGTTATTCTAGCAGGAAACCCTTTTATTAGGCTTTTTACTTTTAAGTGAATTTGGATTTTCAAAGATGGAGACTCTGATTGGGGGATTCTTACCCTCATGGAACCTCTAATGTGGTTCCAGTGCATGAGAGAATCTGTAGAGATATGGAAGGTAGAAATTGGTCATGGTGGGATGGGAGAAGGCTTAATATGAGGAAACAGGAAAACACATGTATTATAAAATTAGAGGGTTAGAATACTGGGGACAAAAATGTCCAACTGGCTATGGTGGTTTGAGTCATATTTCTCCCATAAGATCATATGTTTTGAATGCTTAATCCCCATCTAATGTCAATTTTCAAGGTGGATCCTTGCTAGAGGAGGTGTGTTGCTAGGAGTGGATTTTGAGATTTATTAGCTCCTAGTTTTCCAGTGCTAGTTGGATCACTCTTCTGCTGCTGTTTTCCACCTGCTATGGTATGGTAGAGGTGATGTCTAGCTTCTGCTCATGACATACTCTCTCCTGTCATCATGAAGATTCTTAAGACTGTAAGCCAAAATAAAACCTTTCCCTTCATCAGGTGCTTTTGGTCTTATGTTTTCTGTCAGCAAAGATAAGGTAACTGTAGCACTAGGGTTAGGGATGGTTGGATGGAGAAAAGGAGAGGGAGGGTTAATGAAAACAAAAGATGTATGTAGAAACCATATGGAGATATACTTTTTGCAACACACATATGTGTGTGTGTGTGTGTGTGTGTGTGTGTGTGTGTGTGTGTGTGTGTATAGAGAGAGTTTGAACTGAGAAATTCTGCTGAAGCTGAGCTGAAAACCTCCTCCATGTGGACCAGCTGACATAAAGCTGAAAAAAGCCATACTGCATGCAGTTCAATGGGAGAGAGAGAAACACCAGTGAATATTCTCAACAGTGGACACTGCAAGCTTGAAATTTGGCCAACCTGGCCAAATGAACCAACAGGTGCAATAGTGGCATGTCTGTTATGGGGGAAACCAACCACTCTCTAATTGGACTAGAGGCCCACCCATTGGAGGAAATATATCCGTGATACTGAAAACCTAAAACAGGGGTAGTCATGAGTCCTAGGGGTGTAATGTCTGCTGGTGTCTGTCTAAATGTATATACTATGCTCACTAAACTGCCTGGTAAGCACTTATCTTAATGTCCACACCCATATATTGATGCTACTCTCACTTTTGGTTAGAGAAGCTTCTCTTTTCAGATGGTGGTGACCTTGGGATGACTCAGAAGGCACCATGGTGCTGATAAGAAGGGACAGAGGAGTGCTCAGCACTGAAACATCTCTAACACACCTTCCAAGGCTCAGGGTCCATTGAGGAAGAGGTGGCAGAAAGAATGTAAGAGCCAAAGGAAGGGTAGGACTCCTTACAACGTGCTCCTCCAGACACAAAATGGCCTGGATATTTATGACCTCACAGTGTCTGACACTACCTACACAAGACCATCATAATAGGAGTAAATGATAATGACTCAAAATGAAAAGAGAGACTGATTGAGAGGGGGAGGGTATATGATGGAGAGTGGAGTTTCAAAGGGGAAAGTGGGGGAGAGGGAGGGAAGTACCATGGGATATTGTCTACAATTAAGGAAGTTGTCAATAAAAAAAAAATTTAAAAATCTATGTAGAAAAACTTCATCACCGCATTTCATAAAATATTAAGGTGTGTGTGTGTGTGTAGGTATGTATAATGTGTGTCCTTATATAAGTAGTAATTTTTCTCATTGTAGACTCAACTCAATATGAAGAACAATATATCCACAAATGTTAAACATTTATTTTGGATTAAAAATATTGACATTTTTGCAAGTCCTCAAACTTAAAGCAAATGTATGAACCTTTTTACAGCTATAATTGAATCAAGACACAGGTAATTCATCAAAATATTTTATGTCACCAATTAAGGTGTTTTGTGGTAGCCAAAAAGTTTACTAACACATATTAATTGGCTATATCATTGGTTACATTAAGTATAGTCATATATGTACACTTCTCAATAACTATATGTACATCACCATGCTTCCACTTTTGAAAATCATACTTCTGATCTGAACATGATGATATAGACATGCTTCTCTCTGTAACTTTATCATATGTAGACCTATGAAACAAAAATAATACCTAAAATTAACAAAGAAAAATACTAAAATGGCAAAAAGAAAATATTTTTGGGATTCAGGAATAGATAAACAGCATAGTATAGTGCATTTAGGGATTCCCCATTCAATAGAGACAAATAGGAATATTACACAATAATAGAAGTATAATTGCACCCAATGATCATACATGCATACAGTAAATAACAGACCTTCAAAATGCATTAAGAAAAATCTGATAGAGTGTTTTGGGGTCCCTCCTAGGGCCAGTCCAGGAAGGATGGCAGGGTCTCTGCCGAGTTGGAGGTGAGAGGCGCAGAGTCACAACACAGACTCTGGGAGTTGGGTGGAAGCAGGCAGAGGGCGAGCTGCTGCAAACTTGTTTATTCAAGGGAGTATAGGGGGTTTTAAGGGGTTTGGTTGGACAATCATTGTATGGGGTGGTCCCCTTTTTGTGACCAATGACAGCCTGTCTCTGGACAGATCATCTCGTAGCAGGTTTCTTGTGAGCATGGGACTGTAGCTGTTGTCACGCCAGGCCTGCACAGGATGCCATGTTCACAGAAGCCACTTCCTGGTTTCTTCTGACATGTGATCTGGCTAGGGCCAAACCTGCATTGTGCCATACAAGAGTGGAATAGTGAAATAGAAAAATCTACTTTTTAATTTAGAAAACTCAACAATTATGTCTTAGTTCCTCACATAACTACTAAAGAACAGACTTAACAAGTCCATATAAGAACAATCAACTAACATCACACACACACACACACACACACACACACACACACACACACACACACAATAGCCTACATGAAACCTTCACCAATACAAACATATTCTAGCAAGTAAAACAAACCTCAATATAAATGAAATGATACACAGTAAGAATACTGAGAATAATAGAGTGAATCTTGAAATCAGTAAATGGAAAACTTCAAAAGATACCTTTAGACTAATAGAAATTATCCAAAAAAATCTAAATAATGTATTACTGACAAAGGAACTTTCAATAGAAATAAAAATATTTAGAGACAAATTAATGTTTAATGTTATCTGAAAAATACAAGAAAATATTCATCAATACTGACCAAAATACTGAATACACAAATTACTAATACCAGGAAATACACCAAAGAACAAAATTATCCTAATTTTGAACTAACAAAATTTTATACATAGAAAACCTAAAGAATGAACACCATAAAGCTCTAAAATGTCACAAACCAGCAATGAAGCCAACAGGATGTGTGGACACTACATCACTATACAGAAACTAATCATATTTCTAGATAATGACAATGATTTCAATGCAACTGTAATTCAAATTATACCCTTTATAATTGTATTAAATATAATGAAATATTTAAAAATAAACCCCCAAACCATTCATAGAATCTATATGCTGGAAATTATACAGTGTGGAAATAATCAATCAAAATGGCTTAAATAAGCAGAAAGGCCACATTAATGAATTAGAGGACTTAGCATAATAAAGGCCAGTTATTCCAAAATAGATCCAAAGATTGATAAAATGCTTCACATCTCAATTCATTGATTGCTCAATTGCTGTAAAACATATTTTTAAACATAGACAATCTTATTATAAAATTCCAAAGTCAAGGTACATGTCTGTAAGAGCTAAAGTAATCTTGATAAAGATAAATGAGAAATGAGGAATAATTTCATACAATACTGAGATTCATTGTGAATCTACAGAAACCAATACCATGTGGTATTAGGACAGAGACAATACATAAATCAATGTAAGGAGAGAGAACTTAGAAATGGACCTTAGCAAATATGCTCAACTGATTTTGAAGCAATGGAATAAGTGAAGTCTCTATCTATGTAAATGGCGTTGTGGCAATTGGACAATTTTCCCCTTATTTTTTTTCTGAAATGATAATTGTTTAATATTTTTTTAAAATTTTAGTCTATTATGGATCTATATATTTTAGTTAATTTTTGTATAATGTGCAACATTCAAGTTGAATGTTTTAAGTTTGTTTTGAATTTAAAGAACAAGGCAATAAAATCAAGCTTTATGTTTGGCTCACTCATTGCTCATGAGTTAAGAGACTGCAGTAATGAATAGGCAAAGGATAGTCCTCAGAACAAAGCGGAAACAAGGTTCCCAATTTTTCTTCAGTGATTACAGTAAATAATATTAGTGGAAGAGGTCTACCTTCAAAGTGTAACTTTTTAGATTTTTAACAAAATTTCTAAAAGAATAGCCAATTAAATTAACTACATTACACACACACACAAACACACACACACACACAGAGTCTTATTAACAAACAGGCAAAATTACTATAGTCTCACCTTATCTAGTTTTTGCTCTCTGTGGTTTCACTTATGCCCTGTGAACCACAATGCGTTACATGGAAAATGTAACAAATAAGCAATCAATAAGTTTTAAATTGCACAACATTTTGAGTGACATGACAAAATCTCATACCATCCAGATCTCCCAAATAATTGCCTTGTCCAGCATATCCATGCTGTTTTGTTATCTTTCATGTAGTCATTAATTATACATTTTTGTTATCAGATCAATTGTCATTACATTGCAACACAATGCTCATTTTCAAGCAGCACTTATTTTACTGAATAATGACGCTAGAGTGAAAGACTGATGCTGGTAATTTTATGATGTTAAAGAGAAACCATAATGTGCTTTCTTAAGTTGGAAAATTGAAAATTCTTAACTTTATAAGGAAGGAAAAAATATTGTATGCAATGTTGCTAAAAGCTATGATAAGAATTTGATTGCAGCTCTTTTCACAATGGTTAGGAAATGATACCAGAATAGATGTCTATCAACTGAGGATTGGATAGTGAACATGTGGCACATATACTCATGAAATTTTATACAGCTGTAAGAAAAATGAAATTATGGAATTTACAGAAAAATGGATGGAGCTGGGATAGTTTATACTAACTGAAACAACCCAGGCCCTGAAAGATAAAAATCATATGTTTTTTCTGTTTTGCAGATCCTAACTGGATATTTGTATGTATGCAAGTAAGGAGAGGTGATAAAGGATACAGACTATAAACCAGATAGGAGATCAAGTTTTGGAGAATGGAAGAGGACAAAAGTTCACATGTGACTTTAAGGAGAAAATATACTATGGGGGAAGGCTATAAGGAGGGAGCAGCAAGAATGAGGGAAGAAAAATGAAAATTGTATGAAAATGCCATAATAAACCTAATTATGTATATGTTTGTATAATTAAAAATATTAAATTAAATTAAAAGAGTGAATCATTTATGCAATTCTGAAGGAAGTTTAAATTTATATCAGTTTTCTGGGCTGACTTAATGGTTAAGCTCTTGCCAATGAAGCCTAAGGACCCCAGTTAGAGGCTGAATTCCCCATGACCCACGTAAGTCAGATGCACAAGGTGGCACATGCGTCTGGAGTTTGTTTGCAGTGGCTGGAGGCCCTGGTGTGCCCATTCTCTCTCTATCTATCTGCCTCTTTCTCTCTCTGTCACTCTCAAATAAACAATAAATGAAAAAATTAAAAAAATATATCACTTTTCTTGTTACCCTTTGATCAGAAAATACATGATCACAGGGAATAATAAGCATGTAGTTAAGATGGACGAGAGTTCAGTAACAACTGACATTTCCAATATCTTTTTGGTGGTCTTAGAATGCAGACTCCTTAGAAAAGGATAGGTACTTTATGCAAAGAACATTTCATCACTAATTCACTAAGAATCTATTATCTAGTGAAGTAGCACAAATAGAAATGAGAAATAGATTGAATAACTAAAAGCACTACAAAATTAGTGTTGTTGATCTGCTCAGGAAGTTAATGTCAGTTTTATTTTATTTTGGTTTAATTTTATATTATGTTTGACAGTTTAATGTAGCCCAGCCTGGCCTCCAACTCACTATGTAGCTGAAAGTGAAATTGCATTTCCCATCCTCTTGCCTTTACTGCTATGGCCTATGTACTGGAATTATAGGTGTATAAAGCTCTGCCTGGTTTATTTGATCCTGAGTGTCCAACATAGGGCTTGGTGCATAGTAAGTGAACACTTCACCAAGTTAGCTAAATCCTCATATTCTCATGTCTGTTGTTTTTATATATCAGCATTCAGAAAATTCATAACTATGAAATATAGTAAATAACTCAGAATTCACCTATTTGTGGCATGAAAACATCAGGATGGATATCTTTGATGATGCTGGCATGATATCCATTACTCTCCTGCTATTTGAATATTGCCTGCAAAACCAATCACTATTTATATAAAGAAAGTTACTTCATACTGATTGTTGTGTTTTGAGTATAAAGGTCTCCCTTACAGGCTCATGTATTTGAATACTAGGTTCCTAGTAAAGTGGAACTGTTTGGGAATGTTATGAAATCATTAGGAGGTGGAGCCTTGCTGGAAGAAGTGGGTCACTGTGGAAAGTCCTTGAAATTTTATATATTTGTCATTCTTTTTGTTTCCTTTCTGCTTCCTCCCTGCAGAAATAATGATAGGACAACCTGGTACCTGCTTGTGTTATGCCTTCTCCAACATGGTGGACACTACCCTCTGGAAATATAAGGCAAAATAAACTCTTGCTTCCCTTAAGTTCCACTGGCCAGACATTTGTTCACAGAAATCATAACTTACATAAATTAATTGATTAACTGATTAAGAGAAAATCCATCAGGAGGAAATTATATTGCAGTGTATATGTATGTATATATATATATATCAAACACAGGTACATCAAATTTATTAAATAAATACTGCTAGATGTAAAATCAAAGGTTAATTCCAACCAAAGAGTAGTATAAATTTCTACTCTCATCTAATGAAAGTTCATACCAGAGAAAAATAAACACATTATTTAAATGATAGTGTGGTAGTTTGAATATATGTCCCCCAATATTTTCAGTGTTTTATTAGTTTATAGTTCACATCTGCAATCACCTTGCTGGAGGCAATGTCACTGGGGGCGGATCTTAAGGTGTGGTGATGGTTTGAGACTCCATTGTAAAGATAGGCAAAGTGTGCCTAATAGGAGTTCCTGAAGTGTGCTGTGGCTGTTGGCTGTAGTTTTGCTCTGTGTGCTGTGTGCCTGGTTGGCTTTTCTCTCTCTTGCCTGGTCCTGTGAAGAGCAGGCCACTTCTCCTGCCATTATGGAACTTCCCCTGGATCTGTAAGCTTCAATAAATAATATCCCTTCATCCCTAACTATGCCTGGTCTGGAAGTTCATCTCAGCAAACCTGAAGCTGTCTGCTACAGATAGCATATAAAATGGAATTAAAAGATATCTACAAAACGTTATAGCCAAACAGTTCCAAATACACAGGCTTCTCATCAAACCATGAAATATCTATAAAATGCTATTACATTGAAACAGAAACCAAGTCCTTAAAAAATTGAAATTTGAAATAAATTCTTGCATTCTATCAGATCACAATGGAATAAAACTACAAATCAATAACAAGGAAGTTTATATAAATAATACAAAAATATTTGGAAGATAAAAAATACTATTAAATGAGGAATGGGTCATTGAAAATAAGCCAGAAAGAAATGAAAAAATGAAAAAAAATCTAAGATCAAATGAAAACACAGCACAACAAAACATATGATATATGATGAAAATAGTACTAAGAGAAATGTTTCTATATTAAGAAATATGATATATCTTACATAAAATACTTAATAATATATGCTAGATATTACCTTGATTAGAAAAATGCTAAATACAAAATTCAAAATCAATATGTACAAAAATAGTTCACATTGACATGGAAATTAATAAAATGGAAATGAGAAAAAACAAAACAAAGAATCAATGACACATCTGCTTCATTAACAAGATAAACAAGATTGATGTTCCATTACCTACCCAAACTAACCAAAAGAAACATAAAACCCAAATTAATATCATTAGAGATGAAATGAGAGTCATTATAATAGGAAATAATGAAGCTTAGAAAATCATTAGAAGATGCCATAAAAACATATGCTACTAAACTGAAAATTGAATGAATAAATTTCTAGATGCGGATGACATCAAAATTAGTTGAAGATGAGATAAATAATTCAAAAATGTTTTAACAAGGACTGAAGTAAAGCATCAATAAAAAATTCTCCCACCTCAAGAAATTCCAGGACCAGGGCATTTAAGCTGCTTTCTTGCAAAGCCTAAGGACTCAGGTTCAATTCTCCAGTACCCATGTAAACCAGATGTAGAAGGGGCACATGCATCTGGAGTTCATTTATAGTGGCAGGAAAACCTGTCATACCCTTTATCTCTCTCTCTCTCTTTTTCAAGTAAGTAAATAAAATTATTTAAAGATTTATATTTATTTATTTATTTATTTATTTATTTAGGGAAAGAGAGAGAGAGAATGGGTGCACCAGGGCCTCTAGCCACTGCAAACGAACTCCAGATGTATGCACCACCATGTGCATCTGGCTTACATGAGACCTGGAGAATCTGATTTGGGTCCTTAGGCTATGAAGGCATGTGCCTTAAACACTAAGCCATCTATCCAGCCCAATAAAAATTTTTTTTTACAAGTCCAGGATCAGATATATTTAGTACCAAACCTTCAAAGAAGAATGAACATCAATGCTTCTGAAAATATTTCATGAAATAGGAAAAGAAGGAACAGTATCAATGACATCATATGAACCCAGTATTACCCTGATCCCAAAACCATATAAAGGCACACACAAAAAAGAAAATTGCAGAATACTCTCCCTCATTTACATAGATGCAAAATTTCTCAACAAACTACTTACAACTGAATACAGGAACACATAAAAAAATGATGCACTATTATCATATCACATTGTTTTCATTCCAGAGGTATAGGGATGGTTCTACATATATGAATCAATAAATATAGTACAAGATGTATACTGACTCATGGCCAAAAATCAAATGATCATCTTAATAGCTGCAGAAAAGATTTGAAAAAATGCAGCATCCCTTCATCATAAAATCAATGAAGAAATGGCAAAAAAGTAGATAAATTAATAAAATAAAGAATATTTGTGAGAACTTCTAGACGATATTATGCTAGATATGGACAACTCAAATAATTTGCACCAAAATCAGGAAGAAGACAAGGGTGAATACTTTTTCTACTTTTACTTAATTTAGTACTGGAAGTCTTAACTACAGTCATTAGACAAGAGAACCAAAGTTATGCAAATAGAAAAAGAAAAAATATATTTATTTGCATATGATACAATTCCATATACAAAAGACTGAAGAGTCAACCAGAAACATCTTAACACTTTTAGCAAAATGGCCAGACAAAAAATTAACAACAACAAAAAAAATCAGTAGCCTTCCTAAATACCAATAATAAACATGCTGAGGAATAAATTAGAGAAACTACCCAACTTACAATTACAACAAAAATACCTTAGAATCAACCTAACCAAGGAAATGAAAGAATGCTATAATGAAAACACTGAAGAGAAAAATTGTATAAGACACTAGAGTATGGAAAGGTCTTCCATGCATATGAATATTGTATATGAAATGCAATCTACAGATTCATTGCAAAATTCCAATACCATTCTTCACCAAGCATACATGTGTGGAGTCCAGAGGACAAGCTCGTGGTGTCAGTCCTCACTTTTTATTTGGTTGCAATAGAATATATCTCGCTGGCTTCTATGAATGACGGGCTAGCTGGCCCTCAAATTTTAATGTTTTCCACCTTCCATCGTCATAGGTGCATTGGTGTTACACATGTCTGTATTACTGTGTCCAGCTTTACATGGATTCTGGGCAACTGGATTCCAGTTGTCATGCTTTCCAGCAAGTGCTATTAACCACAGAATTGTCTCTCTAGAACTCAAAATACATTTGTAAGCATAAAATATTGTAGATAGTCAAAGCACTTCTGATCAAAGAAAAAAGGCTGAAGGTATTACTTGATCTGATTCCATGTCAAATTAGTGTTAGTAAAAAAAATACTCTGATATTGGCTCAACAGACATGTAAGTATACACCTACACAGGTAGAAGTCACTTAATTTTTGACTGAAATATGAAAACAATATGAAAAAAAGACAGTATCATTAACAAATGATGCAAGGAAATTGGATATCTATTCAAAGAATAAATCTTATCTTGTACCCTGAGCAAAATTCAACTCCAAAGAGATCAATGACATTAACTTAAGACCTGAAACTCAAACACTAGAGGTAAAAGGTGAGAAACAGTGCAATACATAGGCATAGGTAATGACTTCCTGAGCAAGACTCCAGTCACTCAGGAAATATGGCCAACAATCAACAAATGGGACTTCATGAAATTAGAAAGCTCTCAAACTGCAAAAGAAACTGTTAATCTAGTGAAAATACACCCTATACAATGGGAGAAATTTCTTCTAGTTATGCATATGTATAGGATTAATAATTATAATATGCAAGAAATCAAAAACCTAAAATTCAAGATGAAAACAGAAAAAAATTGTACTAAAGAATTGGATGAACAGTATGATTTAACTAAACCATGCCTAGGCACCTATCCAAAGGACTCTGTATCCTAACATTATGATACTGGCTTAGCCATGCTTATTGCTGCTCTATTACCACTAGCAATGAAATGGAATCAGCCTAGACATCCACCAACTAAAAAATAGAAAATGAGCATGTAAGATATACACACAATGGAATGTTATTCACCTACAAAGAAAAATGAAACCAGGAAATTTCCAGGAAAACTGATGGAAAAAAAAATATATATGAAGTGATATAACATAGGATCAGAAAGACTAATATCACATGTTCAATATCATACATTAATCTTATATTCTGATTTTTATATGTGTGAATTTATGTGGGAATGAGTCTGTGTAAAGGGGACCATAAGAAGAGGAAAAAAAATATTTTTCCAGAAAGTGGTATGGAGAATGTTACAACACATGTTATATAAAAATGGAAGGAGAACTACTGGGTATGGACGGGTTTAATTTGTAATGGTGGAGAGAAGGACTAACTAAGACAAAGTATTATGCAAATGCTAAAAGGAAATCTGTTACTTTATAATCTAATTAAAAATATAAAATATGGCTGGAAAGATGGCTCAGCAGTTAAGGCCCTTGCCTGCAAAATCTAAGGACCCAGGTTCTTTAATCTAGGTACCACAAAAACCCAGATGGACAAGGTGGTGCAAGCATCTAGAGTTTGTTTGCAGTGGCTAGAGGCCCTGGTAAGCCCATTCTATCTCCTCTCTCTCCCTCTCTCTGATATATATAGATATATATATTAATTCCAGGGCTAGTGAAATGACTCAACAGTTAAAAGGCACTTGCTTGCAAAGCCTGATAGCATGGGTTTGATTCCCCAGTACCCATGTAAAGCAACAGACACAAAGTGGCACGTGTGTCTGGAGATCATTTGCAGTGACAGAAGGCCCACTTCCCTCTCTCTTGCTCTCTCATTCTCTCTGCTTGCAAATAAATAAATAAAACATTTTAAAAACTAACAGTTACACCTTTCTTGGCTACCAAGACCATTACTAAAGTTAAATGTAATAAGCACATTTTGCATGATAACATGAGAAATGCAACTATGCATCAAAGAGATTTCAGGAATTAGCATGAATTTCAAAGTTAACACAACTGGGATTGCATTTTGAGGATTATTGACCAAGGGGTTCAAAACAGAAATAACGTTGTGATGATTAAATTTGTGTCAACTTGATCTGTTTAGGAATTCACGGACATTACTCATAAGTGGGTCTCTGAGGTTGCTTCTAGGAAGGAATAAGTAAAGGAGGAATCCTTCCCCCAGGGTGAGACCTTCCCCCAGAGTGGGCTGCCCCTCTAGGAGAGGGGGCTTTATCTAAAGAATCTCTGGGAAGCAAAGTATCCCCTCCTCCCACCAAACTGCCCATGCTGATGCTGCCTGCTGTTCAGTGCTTTCTGCTTTCCAGTGTGGACTGAAGACAAGTGTGGACTGAAGAGCAGCATCTCTCCAGTACACCTCTGGGTCTTCAGTGCTGCTGAGGCATCCAGCCTCATGGACTGAGCAGCTATGGAGTTCCTTGACTCTCAGGTCTGCAATCTGCTGTTGTTGGACTGCTGTAAACTAATCCAATAAATTCCTTTGTAACACACTTCATTCTATCAGTTCTGTTCCTCTAGAGAACCCTGACTAATACAAAGGTTAAACAAAAAAAAATATTGACTCTCAGGAAATTATCTAAATTATGATATTTATACCATTATCTAGGGTCTAGAGAGATAGCTCAGACAGCCAAGTATTTGCCTTGTAAGCAGAACTCAATCCCAAGTACCCTTGTAAATGCCAGGCATAGTGCACACAACTGTAATCCAGTGCTAAGGGGGCAAAAACAGATGAATCCTTGGAGATCATTTTGTAGGTAGTTCATCTTAATTCATAAGCATGAGTTGTAGCTCAACAAAAGATCCTGTATTAAAAAATGTACATGGTATGCATGAGGATAACTCTCAGGGTTGTCCTCTGACTTCTACACATGCATACTGTGCACACACATTCCCATGCAAAAAATAACAATAAAATAAAAAAAAACTACCAAATAATAAGAGATGAGACAAGTGCCCTCCTCATATTCCTGGACAAAAGAGTGATCCATGTTGAGTGAAATAAAATGACCTAAATTGTAATATCAGATAGGAGAGGAAGTAATAAAGATTGCAGATGAGAGCTGGAGAGATGGCTTAGTGGTTAAGATGCTTGCCTGCAAAGCCTAGGACAAGAGTTCAAGTCCCCAGTGCCCATATAAAGCCATATGCACATGATGGCTCATGCATCTGCAGTTTGTTTACAGCAGCTGGAGGTCATGGGGTGCCCACTCTATCTGCCTCTCTTCTCTCTGTCCCTCTGTTTACAAATATATAAATAATAAATAAATAAATATTTAAATAAAGATAACAGATGAATTGTTGATTTAGGAATGTATATTGTGTAAGACCAGAACATTCAACTGACTTTTACATCCCACAAAGAGTCAAAGAGACATAGAATTCTACAAAAGACTAACAGTGTTCTGGTGAGCCAGAATAACTAGGAGAATTTATTTATGACTTTTCTTATGCAATTCAGTAGTGGTGTTAGGCAATTCAGTGTCAGCCAGTTTTAACCTCCATGTGGACTACCATAATCCCAAAGAAATATGGAAGTTGTTAATTTAGTAGAAAACTTGAGCTACAATTCTATCAAGAAGCAGCAAATTCAGAACAATTGTCCAAGCAAATTAATTGTAGAAAATAGTGCAGCTGTCCTATAATTTTTGGCATGTATGGGGACAAAGTAATAAGACAATACAAAGGCAAGCACCTTAATATATGCAACTACATTAAGGTAGCAATGGAAGAGCCAGCTGTTTTAGCTTTCTGTCACTGTGACAAAATATCTAAAAAAAATACCTTAAATGACTCAGGATTTATTTTGGCTCACAGCTTTGGAGGTATTAGCCCATGGTTATCTGTCTCCCTTTTACTGCTTTTAGATCTATGTCATTGCCAAATGTCATGGCTGGGAACATATGGCAAAGAATCACCACCTGTCATTTTGGGGACCTAAATTTTAACACATAAGTATTGGGAGCATTCAAATTCCAATCTATAACACTGGGGTTGGACAGAAGTTACAAAAATAAATGTTAAGATGAATTGATTAAATCACTGATCTGACATGGTTTTAAGATCCAGAAGATATTAATATAAGACATGACCAGGTCACTAGGGAGAAAGTCACTATACTACAATGACAAATGTACACCATTTTTCTCCCAGTAATTTTCTAATGGAATCTATGGTTATTTACTAGATTACTACATAATATCATGGCATTGATACTTACAGACCAAAAATGTTATTAAAATCTCTCTGTTAGTCAGTTATAGTGTACAGGTAGTAAATGAAGTTCTGAGTGAATTTCATTTCATACGCTCATATCCTGCTATCATTTTCCCAGTCAACAACTGAATAATTGGCAGTTGCCATAAGTCCTATATTTGCTACTTGCTCTGTTGAGTTACATGTAACTAGTGTAATGGGCATATCCACGTGTAAATACCTCTAGTAAGGTAACAAATCAAAAAATATATTGTAAACTGGGGATTGGATTGAGTAAAATAACAATGCCATCACAAGTGACCTAAATGATAGAAGACTACAGACACGTGAATCAGTTTTCCAGGAAAGTCACTAAATAACATAAACTTATTTTCTCATAAATCTGGGAGCTAGAGGTATAAGATCATGTCAGCGAGTTAATACCTTATGAAATATTTCTCCTTGTGTATGCCTGGAGTCTGTCTCCCAATTTCCACTTATAATGAAACCATGAAATTTGCCATAAGACCTATCTTATTTTTCTCATACTAACTAATAATTTTTTAAAGAAGCTAATCCAAACATCATAACATTCTGAGGAACAGAAGGTTAGGTATTCATCACATGGATTTGAAGTGCACAATATTCAGGGCATAGTAAAACCCTATCATAGTGTAAATTTATGAAGCCCCTCTCTTTTATTATGTATATTTTACAAATGCATGTCCATGATAAAATTAGTTTATAGTATACATACAATGATATTAATACATGCTATTAAAAGACAAACTAAGTAATATCCCTGATTGTATTTGCTATACTTAAAATGGTTATAGGGAAAAAAGAGATTTTCCCATATTACTTGTGCTCGCAATTGATAATACTTCCACTACTAACTTTATAAAATGTTTGTAAAATTAGTATTAATATTTGAGGGGTTGGTGATGTAGCTCAATTGGTAAATTGCTTTCCTAAAATGCAAAAAGCCCTAGGTTCAATACCCTGCACTACAGAAACTAGGCTTGGTGCTGCACACCTGCAATCCCAGCACTTAGGAGGTATGCAAGAGGATCAGAAATTCAAAGATATTCTTGGGTACATATTGAGTTTGAGGCCAGCCTGGGCTACATGAGACCATATCTCCAAAAATCATTAGTATTTTAAACCATTCTTTCAAGACATGGTCTAATGTATCCTAAGGCTGGTTTATAGCTGAGGATGAGCTTGAATTTCTGACCCTTCTGAGTCCACTTTCAAAGTGCTGGGATTAAACACATGGGCCACCATAAACAATTTCATCATATATTTCCCAGAAAGACAGGAATATTTATCACAGTGGACAATTTGACTTTTCATCATTATCATCCATCATCATTATCATCATTATCATCATTATCATGAATATAGTCTTCATACTTTTTTCTTCCCAGTGCTCATTGTTTGTGTCATATTTCCTCAAATATATTCTAGAAATAGTGTAGGATTTACTTCAGTAAAGCTCTCTTTTCAAAGCTCCTTTGGCCCTCTCAAGGTAAATTGACGATTCCTTCATCTATCTACTCATATCATGTTTAGGCATTTTTAAAAATAAACTTCACTTTAGAACCATTTTAGTTTCATGAGAATAATAGAAGGCACAGAGATTTTCCATCTACCTCCTCTCACCACCACAAACTCGTAGCTTCCTCCAGTAACAAAAGTGCCACACCATGGCTGTGCTTTTTTGTTTTGTTTTGTTTTGTTTTGTTTTGTTTTGTTTTGTTTGTTTGTTTTGTTTTTCAAGGTAGAATTTTACTCTAGCCCAGTCTGGCCAGGAATTCACTATGCAGTCTCAGCCTGGCCTCAAACTCATGGTGATCATCCTACCTTATCCTCCTGAGGGCTAACAATGCTTATTTTATAGATTATGAACCATGTCTGCACCAGTATAAGCGCCTGTGACTATTTGACAGCCTTGTATGTCAGCACATGTTCCTGAAACTCCACCTACAAATGCTGCTCTGTTGTGCCTATTATTGGCCTCATAGGTTATGCACATGAATGACACCAGCCCAGACTCTTGAAGCTTTCAGCTTGGGTAAGCTATGAAAGTCTTTATATGTCTGCTGGTATCTAGGTTTGAAAAGAGCAAGATGCTTGTGGCCTCCCTTCTCTTGAACAAAGAAGTAACATCAGTTTTTCAGCTCATTCAACATTTTTCCTGCTTTATAATAGTAAGAATGGTTAATGTCCATCATTTTAAATGTCATATATGAGGCAGAGCTTTCAAGAAGCTTACAATTACAACATACTTTGATGTCGGTTATTGAATCTATTTCCCACATAGAATGGCATTTCAAGAGGTCATTTTTTTTTTGTCTTCTGACCCAAAGTGATTCATTTTCATTGAATTAGTGGGTGAGTGAATAAATACTGATTTATCACAAGTTTAGAGATTTCAAATTAACAATGCTATTCCCTCTTTTCATGGGAAGGAATCCATGTATATTGCACAATTACAAACTAGGAAAGACACATATGTGATTTACTGAGCATTAAAAGTCACAACACATCTTTTTCCTTGGTCTAAAATAATTGTGAATCTTATATTTTAAATGCTCAATTCTACCTTTAAATGTTTTTTCTTACTTAAATATGTACTCAATTATTTTCCCTTGGGAAATAATGTCACAATGATTGCAAATGAAACTGTATATTTCACTATTCCAACACACTCTTGAAGAGTTCTCAAAGTCTAAAGTAAATATATGGGCAATATTTCTCAAGGGCCTTTAAAATTAAAGGTCAGTTACTGAGATTGAAGTAATACAGAATATATTGGTTAAGTAAATGTACATTATAAACCTATAGAATAGGTGAGTAAAAACTAATGAATTGTACATTGAATATACTTCTCAGAGTCCCCTGTTTTTTTTTATTAGTTATGTATATAGTGTGTATACAGCCATTATGGTACCATCATTAGCCTTCTCCCTGTACTCCCCCCATGGGAATTGTGGGTCTTGCATTGTGGTGGTAGGCATCAGTTATGGGGGAGAGGCAATGTCTCTGGACATAATGACCCAACTTAAGGCTCTAACAATCTTTCCACTCCCTCTTCCGCAAATTTCCCTGAGCCATGTTGGGTTCATTTTAGGTCTATTTCAGTGATGGGGTCTTGGGAGTCTCTGTGTCTCTGGATATCTGATTTGGTAGGAGTTTAGTGTGATCTGTGTCTATTTCCTTCACTATTGTGCTGGTACCAGGTTCACTGAGAAAGCAGCACTCTTGCTCATTTCCCCAATAACTCTATGGCTTCAGTTGGTTCCCTGGTGATGTGTGATGGACTGATTCTGTTCTCAGATTCTGTGTCCATCTGAAAAAGAGAAGAAAATTCTCCAATGGAGAGTGTGGTCAGTGCATGGTACATGGATAGCTATTATTATTTTAGAGAGAATTTAATAGGTGTAGGTACTCTTTTATCCCACTATTGGTGGGAGCTTGATATTGCGGGTGGGGCTCTTTCTTTTGGATATGGTTCTGACTTGTTTCCCTGTTCTAGGCATGGGTTCTGTTCCACTAAATGGATCCGTTAGCCAAATCAAGAGCAGTTGGTAACCCACTATGCCTGTGTGCCACTATTGCCCTTGTGTGAGCATCATGGCAGGTTGATTGCTGCTGAGTAGCTTAGACCATGAGTTGCTTAGAGAGATGTTGGTCATTTTCCCCCAGTCCCTCGTGTAGCACCTTCTGGCACTAGACAAGCTAACTGCCTGGGGACTGACTCTCTTCCAGATTCCACCCAGGTCACTCCATGTTCAGTCCCAACAGCATATGGTGTCTTCGGCAGTAAGGTCTTACCATTAACCATTGGTGGTTCATCAAGTAGAGTCCTCTGTTTTGAACAGATTAAATACCTACAAAATTTTTGTAATTATTAAAAGAAACCCAAATTTATTTACCAAAAAATACTTATTATCCAAGTATTAGTAGAAATACTAGATTAAAGTCAATGAGTAATATAATAGTGCCATAAACAGAGGTTTTGCATTGCATTTATAATCTGGTAAAATAAAATTACCGAATAAATAACAGATTAGGAGCAGTACAACACAAAGTATAAAAGTTTTGCAGAAGAATCTGAAAATGTATGAGAGAAGCATGCAGAAAATTAATTTCAAATTTGGATTGGAAAGTAACCAGGAATGATAAAGAATGCACTGAACTTGATTAATGAGAAAAAAAAAAAAAAATTTATGCAAGTATATACAATAACTGTGGTTATTCTGAAAATAGAAATATAGTTATGAGAAGCAATTTAACATAATATTTAAGAGCAACTATATGGACCTAGGCCTTTTGAGTTAAAACCTGCAGCCCTATACTTTACTTGACTCTTGAGGAATATGATTTGTTTTTTTCTTCATACTCATTTGAGGTAAAATGGTAATAATAATTATATTAGCCACAAAGAAGTGATGAAGAGTAACTCCATAAATGCATTAAATACTTAAGAACAATTGATATATGTAACTCCTATAGAAAGTTTGGCAATCAAGGCCACCATCAACATCACTATGTAATCTTGTTATTGAATGCTCCATAGCCAAAATAGGACCTTGGAAATAAGCACTCAGTAAATATCTGTGGGATTTATCAATGAATGAGTTGATAAATAAGTAAAAAAGAAAATTACCTTAGTCAAATCAGAGAAGACACTGAATGACATTGAATATAAATTTATGCCACTTAAACTATTTTGTAGACATTAAAACAGTAAAGAAAGGCTGGGCATGGTGATGCATGCCTTTAATCCCAGCACTTGGGAGGCAGAGGTAGGAGGATCACCATGAGTTCAAGGCCACCCTAAGACTACATAGTGAATTCCAGGTCAGCCTGGGCCAGAGTAGGACAACCACCTTGAAAAAAAAAAAAAAAAAAAACAAACAAAAAACAACAACAAAAACAAAAGCAACAGTAAAGAAGTGATTTCATTGGTACTGAAATGTGAACATTAAAGATGTACAAATGGGGATGGAGATATGGCTTAGTGGTTAAGGTGCATGCCTGTGAAGCCTAAGGACCCAGGTTCGATTCTCCAGGTCCCACATAAGCCAGATGCACATGGTGGCACATGCATCTGGAGTTCATTTACAGTCGCTAGAGGCCCTGGTGTACTCTATCCCCCCCGTCTCTAACAAATGAATAAATAAATAAAATCTTTAAAAAGATGTACAAATGTTTACTAGTTATTTCCAGAACAATTTAGTTTACCAATTAGCTATTGTTGTAGTAAACTCTATGCTGCTGGGATGAATTTCCATTCCTGACACAGTTTATGAAAGGAAGGGATTTATTTGAGGCTTACAGATCTAGGGGAAGTTCCATTGATAGTGGAAGAAACTGACACCCTTTTACAGTAGAAGAGAGACACAACCACATAGGAGCACTATAAGTAAACAAGCACAAAAACCAGCATCAAAAAACTGGGAAATGCAGCAAGCAGGAGGGAACCAGGAAGAACTCACTCTGCATACCTTAGGCTGGAATTCAGATCTGACTCAAATGATCACCCCTCCCCATAGCAGGAGTCTGCCTAATAGGGGCAGAAGCTACCAAGTCAATTTTAATAACAGCTGAGTCTGTTGGGGGACATACATTCAAATGATGACACTATTTTTATATCATTATTAATTATCACTATTGTTACTACATCTAAAGACTCAGGATTCAGAGTTAAAAACTATAAATAAAGAAAATACAGGTGTGGTGGTATGTAGGCATTGTTAAAAACACATTGAACTATAAAACAATAAGGACTATATGGTATTTATCATAAAATTAAAAGATTTGTATTCATGTTTTGTCATTATTACATAAAATAAATTTGAAATATTGTCATTTTGTTTAGTGTTGTGATTACTAAAATGGGACATTATTGCAAATATTTCATTTAAAGATATATAATATATATATATATATTCTTTTTTAAATTATTTATTTACTTGAGAGAGAGAAAGATGCAGATATATAGGTAAAGAGAGAGAGAGAGAGGATGGAGGGAGAGAGAGATTAGGCATGACAGGGCTTTCAGCTGCTGCAAACAAACTCCAGATACATGTGCCACCTTGTCCTGTGGGATTGAGCCCAGGTCCTGAGGCTTCGCAGGCCTGCACTTTAACTGCTTACTCATCTCTTGAGCCCAATAAACTCTGTTTTGAATTTTATTGCTTGCATTTGTACAATGAACTCTACTATTACTAATATATTACATTTTAAAATGCTTATTATCTATAAGACATATATATACACACACAATGTTTTTTAAATCCTCATAAAATTTGTAATCTTATGTTCTTCAAGATAAGAAAAACTGAAGCTCACATGTTGTGTTATAGCAGGAAATTTTATTTAGATGAAGTTGAGCTCTTTAGTACTGTGATTCATTGCTTCTTGTGTAATAATAGGTAATATATAGCAATATTTTGCTTCATTAATTGGACATGCAAATTAAAGGTTAGATGTTTTATATTAGATTTCCACTTTTTATAAGTAAAATTTCTCAGGTTGGCTTAGTGATCATGGAAATTATTTCCAAATGTTATGCATCTGAATTTTGCAATAATAATATATCCCCTATGTTATTACCCAAATAAGATGATCAATGCATAGAAGTTATAGTGTTAAATTGAATACACATACTTTTAGGATATAGATAAAACAACTGTGTCTACTAATTTATAATTTAATAATATACATAAACACTCTGTTGGTGCACTCGTGTGTATGTGTATGGTGTGGTACATAATGTGTGTGTACTATATGCAAATGTGAATATTCTTATACAAAAAAACTATATGGTTTCAGAAATAGTTGACTTTCTCATATTCATTTGATAATTTTATTCAGATTTATCCATCAACAACACAACATTTCTTTGCATAATTAGAGCCACTTTAAAATTCATCTGTTTTCTAAAGGATTTAACTATTCCTTCCACTTAAAATTTTTAAGGATTGACAACCTTTAGCAAGAACATATAGTTCTCTCATTCAAAAACTTTCTCAAACCACAAATATCAATTTATGAAACATTAGTTACAATACTTAAATTAATCTGGATATTTTACCTCAGTAAAAGGATGATCATCAACATTCTTTAACTTAATTTATGTGTGTTTCTCACTCCTCTAGATTTTATTTCTTATTCTTTGCCCAGTGTCTTGTCCTCAATTTTTGTTTCTTTCTCACAATATCCAAGTGATATCCCCTTTTAGCTAGCCATCTAGTAGACACATGTACCCGCAATCACACAAGACGATAATGATGAAACTGGTTTGACAGACATTGAGGGAAGAAGTATGTGGATAAATCCTGTAATGGTGGAATTGTAACCTAAAGAAAGGTGAGGGAAGGGCAAAAGAATAAGGCAAAAGGATAAATGTGACATATAATCAAAAAGGGGAAAGATACTAAGGGAATGACCATTAGGGGATATGGGGATTGGTGATAGGAATGGGGAGGAAATTTAAAAAAAAAGAAAAGAAAAGAAAACAGTATATTTGAAAGTCCTATAATGAATAACAATGATTATTCTGTTCGTTGACTAATTTAAAACACAAATTTAAAATAATGCATACTAGCTTAATGGTTTAGACAATATTCTCTGGAAGAGACTGCATTTGAGCTGAGGCTTAGGGAAATATATAATCTATTTATTAGATAATACTAATTTTATATTGTGCTTTTTTGTTCATCTTTTTGTTCTCAATAGACTGTATATGTTTGATCCAATGTAGTCATAAACTAAAGAGTTATCAAGTGACTAATTTAATAAAATGATCATGAGACAACCAAGCAGAAGAAAAAGAAGGAGGAGGAGGAGAAAAAGAGAAGGAGGAGAAACGAACACATACAAAGATATGGAAATCTTTCAGTGTCAATTGCATAGAAGGAGTGCTGTTAGACCAGAGGTTTCAACAAGAAGAAAACTGGAGCATGATGGGACAATCACTGATATCTACATTAAAAAAAAAAAAAAAAAACAGGCTTGGTAGTACATGCCTTTAATCCCAGCACTCGGGAGGCATAGGTACCTGAAACTACACAGTGAATTTCAGGTTAGCTTGTAAATACAATGCTTAGGAAAATCATGGATACTTGCAAATGTAAAAATCACACAGAAAGTGAAAATAATTATCAAGAAGTGTTGAAATTGCTGAAATGTTAAACAGGGTTTGAAAGAATGAGATGAAATTTGCAAGACGGAAAATAATGTAAAATTTCATGATAATGCTATGAGAGTCACACAGTTTGGAAAGGAGCTACAATCATTCTGGCTTGCAAATGATAGGATATTAGAAAATACAAATATTCTACAAATATTGGAAGATTTATAGAATTCAAACTCATATAAAAGTATTTTTTGTACAATAAAAAATAATGGCCTGGAAAATAAACTAGGCAAACCTATGTATAATAGCATTGAAATTATAAAATACTTACAAATACATTTTAAAACAAGTAGGAAGAAATAAAAATTTTAATACATTTATGACAAAGAAAATTGAAGCATATACAAATACATGGATATATTCTTTGTCTCTGAATTGGAAAAATTATATTGCAACAATGCTCATACTATCCAAAGATACTGACAATATTTTACAGATAAGATGAAAAATCCATTCTAAAATTCTTGTAGAACTACAGAAAGACTTGTGATAGCTAAAAATAAGTTTGACAAACAAGAAAACTGGACACATTCCCCTTAATGAAATCAAAATACAATACAAAGACACAGTATTCAAAACAGCATTTTTCTAGCAAAAAGACAGACATGGAACACTGGGAGAGTGCATAAACAACAGAAATAAGTATACATAAAAATGGTCAACTGATCTTTTACAAGAGTGTCAAGAATATATAGTGTAATAGGAACAGACACATGTATTTGGCAGGCACACACATACACAAATGAGTACACAATTTGAAAGAGTAGTATCCTTAATAAATGTTTAAAATGGTATCTGGAGTTGAGGATTGCAGCACATGCCTTCAATGCCAGCACTTGGGTGGAAGAGGTCAGACAGATGATCGCTGTAAGTTTCAGGCTACCCTGAGACTACAGAGTGAATTCAAGGTCAGCCTGGGCTAGAGTGAGACTCTACCTCAACCTGCCCCCCCCCAAAAAAAAGGATATCTGTAGGCAATAACATAACCACAACCCTTGTCTTCAATCATACCCAAAAATTAACTCTTAAGGAAATTAAAGATTTAAACAGAAAACAAAAACCTGAAACTCCCAGAAGCAAGTATAGATAGAAACCTACTTGGCATTGGTCTTGACAATGTTCTCATGTACATGGCACAAAAGCACACGTGGTAGAAGCAAAACTAGGCAGTTATTACTACAAGCTTAAACACCTCTGAAGACCTTAAGAAGCACTTAAGGTGCTTGCTTGCAAAGCCAAAGGACCCAGGTCCAATTCCCCAGGGCCCATTTAAACCATATGCACAAGGGGATGCCTTAAATGACTATTATAGGTGAATTAAAACCAAAGTGTGGTATACACATTCACAGTACAGAGTGATCTTTTATTTCACAACGAAAGAAGTCTTGCTTAAAGTGTTAAAATCAATGGACTGTGAGGACATTATGGTAAATGAAACAAGCTGTAGTAGATAGTATCACATTGCTGGGATGAACTTCCAAACCAGGCACAGTAATGAAGGAAGAGATTTATTTGAAACTTATGGATCCAGGGGAAGTTCCATAATAGTGAAAAAGGGAAAACCCACTACCAAAAGCAAAAGCAAAAAAAACCTGCAGCCAATCCACAGAAAACAAGCGGCAGAACTCAGGCATTTTGCATATCTTGGACTGAAATTCAGACCTGCCCCCCTTCTGACACCTCCTCCAGCCAAGTAGCTGGAAATCCAAGAAGCTTTAAAAAGTTCTTGAATCTATTTGGGGGACATCTATTCAAGCTACCACACAAGCCAATTACATAAGAGCACATATTGCATGATTTCACATATCCAAGGTGTTAGGTCAGGACAGGTTCCCAAGATGGAGTCACCATGTTCAGCAGAATGGCGACAGAGGCATGGGGAAGTGGGCTGTTCACATTCTTCAACAAACCACGTGGTCATTATCCCCTCCTTGCCTAACAGTGCCCCAGGTCATGGTTTCCTGCCCCCTTATCTCATGAGTCACGTGGTTGTCACTATTCTGGTGTCATACCTTAGGTACTTTAAATTGTTAATGTAATGATCTCCCCTAGAAGAACTTTTCTATTCAACTTAACAAACAAGTTGTTTTTTTTTTCCCTTCATCACCCTCCACCAACGCTAAAAGCCCTATAAAGCCCACTACCTGAAAACTCAGTGTGGCTGTGCTCCTCTCTTGTGAGTCAGCCCTAGCAGCTTGTGCTTTTCCCAAATAAAATCTTTCATCCTTGACTCAGAGTAGTTTGCATGGTCTTGGTAACTCCCAAATCTTACCACTGATGCCATGACTTGGATAGGAGGCTCCCAGTTGCCCTCTTGGGTGGCCAGACCTCCTTTCCCCCCAGCCATGTCTCCAAGCTGCCACTGACTCTTTGAAGGCTTTGGACAATATGCCAGTTGCAGGCTCCCTCACTCATCATGATTTGGTTTCACTACTACTTCCCTCATCCTCTACCTTCCGTAAGTGTCTTCCACAAATTGGCTTGCTCTCAGAAGTACTTTCCCTCCATCCCTCTCTCCCTCTTTCTATCTCCCTTCAGTATCTCTTCTAAACTTTCCCTCACTCTTTCTCCCTCAGAGTGTCTCTCATGACACGGGTTGGCCTGCTCTTGTTCTACTGGAGGTATACGCCTTCCCTCTCTCACATCTAAACTGTACCGATACATCAGACCACACCTCTTGCCCATTTTGGTGCTCTCCATTTCTTGAGAAAGATACACTGTTAATTCCTCAGGACTCTCTCTGTCAGGCCCACTGAGCCCTGAGGGGAGCCTTTCAGCTCTGTTTTCTGGCCTAGGGATACTCTCCCTGGTCCTTTTCCCATCAAACTCCCTCTGCCTGGAGCGAAGAGGGAAGCTCTTTGCCCCTAACCCCAGTACCAATTGAACTTGATCACCCATGCTCAAAGAGGAACCAATTTGCCCCTCCCTTCTTTCCCTTTTTTTTCTGTCCTCCTCTCTGCTGGGTCTTCTCAACCACTGAGCCATTGTAATTTACATGCTCAAGCCACTTTAAAACTTAATCTTCTAAGCCTCTCTGATCTGCACACCTTTGGCCCTGCCACTGCATGCACCCTCTCTCTCTTCCCCTTTCCTCCTGAGATCTCATTCTTCAAAACTAATAATTACTCCTTTAGGAACACACCTTACTTTTCTCCTTCTCTCTTCTTTACAAGAGTCTCCTCCTACATGCTATCCTTCTTCCTCTCATCTGAGATGGAAAATAAGATTTCCAAAACTGTCCCTATCACCCCCTGGCTTGTCTACTTCAAAACTTAAAGAAATTAAGAATCCAAGATAATATCAAACGTCACCATTAAATCTTTTATTACAACGCGGCCTGGCCTCAATATAAATTAGACTATAGATCCATATCTTTTGATTTCCATTGTTTTACTGATTTAAATAAATTTGTCACAGCACTGGCAAATGGCTTGAGATGCTCCATTTCACTTTAAGAAGAACAGATATAAACCACCCCATTTTGTAAATTTCTAGCTCTTCATGATGATTATGTCTGTCATTTCTGGTAATAATTCTGTTAATTTTGGGATTGCATATTTAACTACAATCTTAACCTTGTAGCATCTCTCTACAGTTAGCCCACACTCAAATGTTTTAGTGACAATCCAACTTCATCTACCTGGGTTCACTGGATCACCTTTCAAGGACTAAAATGCTAATGAAAACCTTGGGTTCAAATAGAGGCTACCTAAACCCAAACTCCATCCAAACTTCAAATTTTTCATATTACCTTTCTAGATAGCCCAAACATTACTTCAGACTCCTGGCCCCCACCTAACCCAGCTACCCTTCTACCTCTACCTAAGCAACTTACATGCTTCTGCTTAGAGACTTTAGAAGAGCTTACCTACCACAACCCCAGGATTTCACTGTCTCCTCTCCCTGACCCTGACCACACTTGGTATACAGATGGAAGCTCTTCTACCACCCTACAGGGGTCACTAACAACAGGGTATGCTATTGTTGCAGATGACCAGATAATAGAGACTGGCCCTTTATTTAAGGGAAGTACATCCCAAAAGGCTGAGCTTGTCACAATCCATTTCCTATACTAACAAAAATAACTTTTGCCTCCTGTATAACAGCTATAGGACTGGCTAAAGGTAGGCTGGGACACAGGCTAATCTTTTATCAACAGTTTCCACAGAACTGAGTACCACTGTTAAAGACTTTGCTATGGCCCTTTCACCTGCTACAACAACAGCTCAGCTCACTGGCATCAGTCCTCCTTCAGAACTGTGAAGCCCTCAACCTCATTACAGCTGATAAGGGAGAAACCTATCTCTTCCTCAAAAACCAATTGGTTGAAGTAGAGAGTTTAAAAAAAAAAATCTCCAATCTCTGGCCAACAGAGTCTATCCTGATGCCTCACGCTCCTTGGGACCATGAGTTATCTTTAGAACTAGTAGGTCTTCACGACTAGATTACCTGAACCATTAATGGGGATATTTCTTTTACTCTTGACTTCTTACCTCTGTCTTTAAAAATACATCTAAAAAAAAAAAAAAACAGATACAAGTTCTTACACATTACTTGTTCAACTAACTTTTACTGACCTATCTTTCCTCTATCTCTTACCAGCCTCTAGCCACCATGAAATCACCTCCTCATTGCCTGCCATTTGACTGCATTACCCAGATTCTCCCATAAGAACTCATTGCCCCCCACAGTCAGCATGAAGACATTACAGAAGATACACCATTGTCCCTTATCATTAACAAAAGGCTGCAATGTTGGTTTGGGACAGGCTCCCAAGATGGAGTCACCATGGTCAGCAGAATGGTGACAGAGAAATGGGGAAGTGGACTATCCACATTCTTCAAGAAACTACCTGGTCATTATCCTGTCCTTACCTAACCATGCCCCAGGTCATGGTTTCTTGTTCCCTTATATCATGAGTCACGTGGTCACTGTTTTGGTGTCACACCCTAGCTATTTTAAATGGTTAATGTAATGATCTGTCCTAAAGGGACTTTTCTATTCAACTTAGCAAACAATTTTTTTTTCCTTCCTCACCTTCCCCTAACTGAAAAAGCCCTGTAAAGCCCACTACCTGAAAACTCAGGTTGGCTGTGCTCCTCTATTGTGAGTCAGCCCTGGCAGCTTGTGCTTATTTCCAAATGAAAGCTTTCATCTTTGCCTCAGAGTGGTTTGTGTGGTCTTGATCACTCCCTAACCTTACACAAGGTATCCAAACTAGTCAAATGCAGAGAAATAAAACAAAATTGTGATGGCCAATGATCTGAGGAGTAAGGAAAGTATTTTTAATGTGTTAAAGCAGGATTGGAAAGGCACATTATTATTTATTTTATTTTCCTGAGAGGTTTTATCACATTATGAAAATTTGTTTTACTTTCTTTGAGAATTTATATTTCATTCTGAAAATACTCACACATGAATAAAATGAGAGAAACTTATATAAAGAATTTCTAGGGAACCCATAATTCAACTGCCACTATGATCAAATTGTGATCTATTTGAATCTATTTTGAACCAAATCCCATAAACGTATTATATCGCATATTATATATGTAGCTCTAAATTATAATAACTTCAAATAATATAATAGTCAAATTGTCTTAATCCTGCCCAGTATAGTTAAAATGATCACAAATAACATTTAATACTCCACCCATAATTTAATTATGAGTTTTATTTTTTATATAGTTGGTTGTATGTATTGGGATTCAAAAACTGTTGGAGGCATATGAATGAACTAAACTCTGTAATAATTTTTTCCTACTCTTAAGGCCATTTATTTATTGAGAAGTCAGTATCATTTATCATGTAGCATTTCCTTCAGTCTTGATTTGACTTATTATATAACGATATCATTTGAACATTTTTCCATATCCCATAATTGTTGGTAATTAAATGAAAATGTTTCATTGATTAATTTTTTTCTTAATATCACTTTAAGTTCATCTTTCCAAGGAGACCTCATAGGTATTGTGGTATATTACACTATATCACATTAGGAGATGCACAAGGCCTAGTAGCCCCATTTTCATACATGTATTGACCAGTGCAATCACATCATGTCATCCTGAGTCATCCATTCTTACGTCTCTCCAATCTACTTCTTTTATAAAAAACAAAAACAAACAAACAAACAAACAACAACAAAAAAAAACAGTGTCTCCTTGGAGAAATGTCTTTCCTATCCCCTGACTGTAGCTAAAAATAATGAAGATGAACCCAGTACATGAGTTCATAACCTAAAGTAAAGAATACTTTTAAAACTACCAAGAAAATTTCAAAACTTTAGGATATCTTTTTAAGGAGATCTCACTGGCTAGAACAGAATAATATGAGAATCAAAATGCATGACTGCATATATAATTTACCAAATATATAGTTATATATTCATAAGCATAATTAAAAACCCTTTACTTCCCCTATGTAAGCTAAGAAGGTACCAATAATTTTTATTTAAATTAACAACTTAAAGTGTCAGATGTTTATTTTACTGTTTCTGTACCGTTGACAGTTCAATTACTGATGAGGAAAATTTTCTGGCACACAACAAAATAATATTTGAAAAAATAACAGAAAAATGACACAAGCTGCCCATGGAGATTCTAAAATGCATGAAACCAGAGAACTGTCAAGAACTATCAGGGGTTAAATCCATTATTTTGCTAGTAACATTATTGTGGCAATTTGAATAAGGTGTCCCCCATAAACTCATGCATTTTGAATGCGTGCTTATCAGTTCATGACAATTTGGGAGATGAGCTTTGATGGAAGAGATGACTCATGGGGAACAGGCTTACGGAGTATTATTCCCAGCTCATCTTTGCTATATTTTGGCTCAATATCTTGCTTCTGTCTGCCACCTGCTATAGTGAATGTGATGTTCAATCTCTGTTCCATCATCCTATCCTGCTATTTTGGAGCTTCCCCTCAAGATCAAGTCAAAATAAACAACTTTCCTCCCATCAGCTGTTTTTGATTTGGTACTTTGTTCCAGCATGGAAAAGTTAACTACAATGGAAAATTGGGACCAGAAGCGGCATCATTGCTGGCTTTTGGCCTTTTGGAACTGATTTGTGGAAGGATTGTGGAAGGATTTGAGGCCCTGGCCTAAGAGATTCCTAGCAGTACTGTAAGCAGAGTTTAATGGATATTCTGGGAAGAGTTTGAGAGATTTAAGTGCAATAAGAACTGTGCACTGCGACGTTTGGCTTATGAAAACGAAGAGATTTGTCAAATCTGGACTAGAGGCAGTTTTTATGAAAGGCCAGCTGTATTCTTCTTGTGTCCTGAGAACTTACATAGGGTTGCTTAATGTAGAAATGGGGTGGTATGAGCAGATGGATATGGCACAGAAAGAAATGAAAACTTTGGGCTGAAACTGCTGCCTGTTCTACTGCAATTGATTCATAGATTCCCATCATTGTGATTGGGCCAGCTGTTCTGCATTGGAATGTGAGAAAGAATGCTGACTCTTTTGAAAGTAGAAGGCCTGAATGCTGAAGGAGTACCCTGCTCTTCAAAGTTAGCTTCATCCCCTCCTGCATTAACAAAATTGGTAGCCTAGCTTGTACTATAGAATTATAATAATTACAGCAAAGAGAAGGTCAATGTATTTGCAATACAGTTTTATTTTTAAATGGCCACTGAGCAATGTGAGGCAGACTTGTTGGAAGCCTGAATGGAGGCCCAATGGAACCATGAGGATAAACAATGGGTTGCAGTGTCAGACACCCAAGGACATGGCAGAAATATGGAACCATTGTCAAGGAAATCTGTTGGATTAGGATACATTATTCCACAGGCTGTTAACAGTTTAGCTGAATGGGCAGAATTGGAAACCAAGAGGATTTGTGAGTGGTTACGTATGTCAGACTTGGAGCAACTGGATTTGGTGTTTATTCTATTTGTTTTAGATCTTACATGATTCAAACTTTCCTTGCAATGCCATCTTTTGCAGTGTGAATGTTTACTGTGCCATTATGTGGTTTTGGTTTACAGATCACAGGATACTTTGGACTATGTGGATGTTTGAACAGTATTGGGATTTATAAAAGCTATGGGGGCTTTGGAAGTTAAACAGAAAGCATTGAATTTTATATCATGGATAGCCATCAGTTTATGGGGGCCAGGGGCAGAATGTGGTGGTTTGAATTAGGTGTCCCTCATAAGCTCATGTGTTTTAAAATGCTTAGTTCCCAATTAATGACAGTTTGGGCAGTGGAATTTTGATGGCGGTGGTGTACTCTTGAAGTTGGACTTAGGGTTGTTGTAGTGAGCTCCTCTTTTCTAGAGTTCAGATCACTCTCCTGTTGCTATTTGATACCAGCTATGGCAAGGAGGTGTTGTCTAGCATCTGCTCTACCATCTTTCACCTGCCATCACAGACCTTCACCTTGAGACTATAAGTCAAAATAAACAAATTTCCTTCCATCAGCTGTTTGTGTCTGGATGCTTAACAAGAAGGTAACTATAACAATGATGCATGATGTACTCAAATAAGATGCAGATAAATGTGAACTGCTTAGTACAGGAGTCATTCCCGATTCAACTTATATCAGTCTTTCGTAACTCAACCAAATATAGGTATCATGTCTGTGAATGAGATATTGTGAAGTGATATAGCACATTATCAAAGGTCCATTTTCACTAATTTTATTTTTTTCTATGACACTGACTCAACTTTCCAAGCTTCTTTGGGATCTATAATATCCTTGCAATACCAATAAGACCTTCAAAATTATTTTCCTAGAAAAAGATAACCTTTTTTTGCCATGTGCATGAAAGGCAAGTGTTCTACTACTGAGGTATATTCCAAGCCCTAATTATACCACTTCTTAAGAACCTTTAGCAAAGATGATTTTAAGAACCTCTGTCCTAACACAGTTTTCTCTTTTTGATTATAATTAAAATAGTAATCTTCATAATATTCTAAAAAGCCTCTGAACATAAAAAGAACCTGTCATACGTTGTAGACCCTAGCATAAATAATGTCATAATCATAGATGTATTGAATATGTGTGATAATCAAAAAATATACTAATGTGTTTCTGAAATAATAAATTATTGTTAATGAGGACATTTAGTTATTTCCTTAAAATCTCCATCTGAAAAATTAATCAGTGTAGTATTACTTACTTTGAAAATTGAAAATTATTCATATTATCCTTGACTTGAAATATTCCTGTTATTTAATTTTTTAAATTTACATAAAAGGCCAGGTATATAGTTTATTAGGAGAGGCATTACTTAGTACATACCAGGCCCTAAATTCAATCCCCATAGCTGAAATATATGTTTGCACATGCTCTGTCCTATTTTAAATCAGTAACACTAAAGTATTCTTCAAACAGAAATTAATTGTACTGGAATCCACAAATATTGATCTATTGCATATTGTGCCATATATTGCACATAGAAAATTGGACCAATTTAAGGAGACAATTGAGTTTCCATTTTAGCAGTGGTAATTTAGATTTAGTAATTATGCCCTGTTTACCTCCTCTAAACCATCATCATTGTAATTATTATTCTTATAACATTCCACCTTGAAAATAGTGACTAAGTGGTTGGATGTTGGGGTCCCCCCTAGGTCCAGCCCAGGAGGGACGGTAGGGTCTCTGCCGAGTGGGGGGTAAGAGGCGCGGAGTCACGACACAGACTCCGGGAGTTGGGTGGAAGCAGCAGAGGGCAAGCTGCCACAAACTATTTTATTGAGGAAGTACACGGAGTTTTAAGGGGCTTGGCTGGCCATTTTATGGGGTGGTCCTCTTTTTGTGACCAATGACAGCCTGTCTCCAGACAGATCATCTCGTAGCAGGTTTCTCGTGAGCATGGGACTGTAGCTATTGTCACGCCAGGCCTGCGCAGAATGCCATGTTCACAGAAGCCACTTCCTGGTTTCTCTGCCATGCGGTCTGGCTAGGGTCAGGCCTGCATTGTGCCATTGCACTTGCTTGCAAAATATAAGGACCCAGGTTCAAGTCCCTAGTACCCACATAAAGCCAGATACACAAAGTGGCTTGTGTGTTTGGAGTTTACTTGCAGTGGCTAGAGGTCAGAGGTCCTGGTGCACACATATTCTCTCTCTCTCTCTCTCTCTTTCTGCTTATAAACAAAAATTTTTTTAACTTTTTAAGATTTTATTTATTTATTTATTTATTTATTTATTTATTTATTTAATAGAGACAGAGAGAGGGAGAGAGAGAGAGAGAGAGAATTGGCCTGCCAGGGCTTCTAGCCACTGCAAATGAACTCCAGACACATGCACCACCATATGCATCTGGCTTACATGGGACCTGGAGAATTGAACCAGGGTCCTTAGGCTTTGCAGGCATGTGCCTTAACCACTAAGCCATCTCTCTAGCCCAGTAAAAATATTTTTTAAATAGTTACTAAAATAACTTTTGTTATGTTCACACTTTGGTACATTAGACATTTTGTTAATGTTGATCATCTTCAATAATGATCAGGGCTGAAGAGATGGCTTAGCGGTAAAGGCGCCTGCCTCCTAAGCCTAAGAACTCTGGTTCCAATCTCTAGGTCCCACGTTTAGCCAGATGCAAAGTGACTCAAAGGCGCAATGCCACACTTGCCCACAAGTGGGCGCATGCATCTGGATTTTGTTCTCAGCAGCTCAGAGGCTGCTGGTGCACCAATCTCTATCTGTCTTCCTCTCCCTATCTCTCTGTGTCTCTCTCCAAAATAAAAATAAATATAAAAAATTAAAAAAATAATGATCAGTGTCTAAGATGGATGACTTGTACTGTAAAACAGTTTATCTAGATCAATATTTCTTCAGTATCAATTCTAATTATACAATAATTTTCTTCATTCTTCTGAGTTCTGTGTCTTCTGGAAGTAGAATGTTCAGATATATCCCTTTATGTCAGCCCTACCTGATCATGTGAGTCCACATATGACTTTTTCTCTGTCTTTCTGTGTGTGTGTTTGAACTTCCTTATAATAAAGAAGACACACGGGAGTCAGAATTATTATATAGTAGCTGAAGAAAAGATTTCAACATACTGTAACAGCAGTATAGCTAACTATATCATAGTCTTGACTGTCTCAGAATACTAATTTCACTGAATTCTTTTATTTAAACAAGTTACTAAGGTCAGTCCACATTCTGTGAGATAGGAAAGCTTCAACAGAAAGAATATCAAAGAACTAAATAGTATTTTAAATAGTCAAATATTGCATGGAAGGAAAATATTCTAACTTAGCATACCCTTGACTAGTGTTATGAATAACTTCAATGACCAAGAGATTCCATATTTATCCTTTTAGTGGAAAATTCTTTTTCATTTACTTTCTTTAATATAATCAAAATATTTCAGATGAAGTATTATGTTAGATGACCATTTTGAAAAAAATATTTTTGTTAACATATTTACTTATGGTTTAGCTTATTTGTTTGTTTCTATTTGTTTGAGATAATTCACTATGGAGCCCAGAATCCCAGGCTGGTTAAGAATTCACTAATATTCACTTGCTTCAGTGTCCAGAGTGATGAGGTTACACATGTGAACCACTACATCCTTCTACATTTGTATATTCTTACTTGGAAAAGTAAACCTAGTTTATATGTTATGCTAATATTTTTAGCAATTATTATAACAGAACTATTATTGTACATAGAACATTATTTTAAACCTAGTTGCTGGTTTTCTTACTCCATTGGCACTGCACTATCTTTTTCTGTCTCTGTTTTTCACATGAGGTAAGTGACTCTCCCATGCACTAAGGAGTCATATTGCCTTTACAATTTAAGAGATCACATAAACTAAATTAAAAGCTAAATGTTAAGCCAAATTACAGCAGTACAGAGAAATTATGATCACCATTGTGTACACTCAGAACTTTTTAACATGGATAGGGTTTTATTATTATGAATTGACTTCTATAGAATATTATCTTCTGTTTAAATACAGATGCATATAAAGATTTTGCATTGTCTTTGAAGCCAATTTGACTAGAGAAATTCTTGCTAATAATTAAGCTTCTATTATGGGCTGGTATCTACTATTTGATCATATTAAATTAGGTAAAGTTGCATTCTGAGTAATCAAATACACACTCAATAAATGATTGAAAAATTACTATGCATATGCAATAAGGACAGGCTACTTATCTCCACTCTGGATTGTAAATTCTTGGATTTTTTTCTTTATTCACAAGGAACGGCAAATGCATGGTATCTCATCCTCCCCTCTTTTGCTGTACTGGGGATATAATTGTGCTTTGTACATAGTAGGAAAGCACTCTGTCACAAGCTATATTCACAGACTACTTCTTAATTTTTAAAATATTTTATTTATTAATTTATTTGACAGAAAGAGAGCCTCTAGCCACTACAAATGAACTCCAGGTTTATGCTCTACCTTGTGCATCTGGCTTTATGTGGATAGTAGGGAATCAAACCTGGGCCCTTAGGCTTTGCAGGCAAATGCCTTAACTGCTAAGCCATCTCTCCAGCTCCTACATTTTAATTTTTATTTTGAGACAGTATCTCAGTACTATTTTAATAGTAAGCTTTTTTAAAATATTTATTTATTTGAGAGAGTGAGAGAGGGAAAGAGGCAGCCAGAGAGAGAGAGAAAGAGAGAGAATGGGCACACCAGGGCCTTCAGCCACTGAAAACAAACTCCACATGCATGTGCCACCTTGTAAATCTGGCTTATGTGGGTCCTGGGGAATCAAATCAATGCCCTTTGGCTTTGAAGGCAAATTCCTTAACCACTAAGCAATCTCTAAAGCCCTATCTCACTAATTTATCTGAACTGGATTTGGACTTCTGTTAATTACAACTTCAGCCTTCTGATTATTTGGAATTACAGGCCTGAACAACTGGTCCTGTTTTATTTTATTTTTTCTTATAGTAATTATTCCAGATGATAGTAACAAAAATACAACATATATTTTCAAATTATCATGTAATTTAGTAATTTTATCCCACTAGCAAAACTCTCAAAAAATATTTTTTATAATTTATTTTTTATTTATATTATTCTAATTTTACATTCATAAAGGTGACTCCCTTTTCCTCCTCCCTGTCCTCCCTCTTCCAAAGGGACCCTCATCAATGGGGAATGTGGGTCATGCATTGTGGCGGTAGTCAAGAGTTCTGGGGAAGAGGCATAATGCCCCATCTTGTGGCTGTAACATTCTTTCTGCCCCCTCTTCCACAAATTTCCCTGAAGCCACATTGGGGTCATTGTAGTTCTACTTCAGTGATGAGGTTTTGGGAACCTCTGTGTCTTATGTCAAAAATTATTTTAATGATGCAACACTGAATTAGCCTTTTGAAGTTTTGTCTACTACTAGTTACAAAAAATAAAATGATATATCTTTCAGGAATAAGCATCATATTGCTTAGAGACTTCATTGAGATATAGACATGGTTCTTTTTTTAATTTGTATAACCAAATTTATATCTTTATTTTATTTTTATTAGATAAGAACAATTTAGTATGCAAACAATGCATGTTTGTACCATCCTTTCCCTCCTCTCAGCCTCTTTTCTGAAGAGGCCTTCCTCTTTTGGGATGCAGGTCAACCACATGGGGATTGTGGGCCATGCATTATGGGGGCAGCAATCATTTATGGGGGAAAGGCAAGGTCTCTGTGCAAAATGTCCCAACTTGTGGCTCTAACAGTCTTTCTGCCCCTCTTCCAAAAATTACCTGAGCCATGTTGGGTGGATTTTAAGTCTACTTCAGTGATGTGCTCTTAGGAGCTGCTGCATCTCTGTTTTGGTAGGTGTTGAGTATCCTCAGTGTAGCAGACAGCTTCGGGTTCGCTGAGATGAACTTCCAGACCAGGCACAGTTATGGAGGAAGGGATATTATTTATTGAAACTTACAGATCCAGGGGAAGTTCCATAAAGGCAGGAAAAACGGCCTGCTCTCCACAGGGCCAAACAGAGAGAGCAAAAGCCAACCAGCCACCACAGCACACAGAGCAAAACTACAGCCAAAAGGTCACACAGCACACTTCAGGAACTCCTGCTAGGCACATTTGCATATCTTTACAATGGAATCTCAAACCCACACCTTAAGACCGGCCCCCAGTGACATTGCCTCTAGCAAGGTGATTGAAGATGCAAACTATAAAGTAATAAAACATTGAATATATTGGGGGACATATATTCAAACTACCACATTCCGCCCCTGGCCCCCAATATATTTAGCTCCTGGCCCCCAATAGATTTATAACTATCACACATTGTAAACTGTATTCAGTCCAATTTCAAAAGGTTTCACAGTCTTGACCAACTTAAGATAGTCCTGTGAAATCAAACAAGTTAAATACTTTCAACATGTAAAGGCACAGAGTAAAACATTTTTTAACTGATATAAGGCATAGCAAGGAGAGACTAAAACAATGCAAACTCAATCACCATCAGCCGTCATCAAACTTCTGCAGTTCAAGTTCAATATAACCAGAGACTAACAGTCTCCAGGTTTTCCAATTCCGCCCCTCCAGCTGGGCAGAGTCGCCAGGGAAAACTTTCATCCCATGCCAACACTGCACTCCATGGTAGCCCTTTTGCACAGTCCTGGTATATCCAAAACATCTTCAGGTCTCCATGCAAACCACGGTCCATCTTCCAAAGGCTCTTTCAGCCTATTCCTGAGGGTCTTCATGCCCTGCCTCATGCCACATCTCAGCAGTGGCTCCTGGAACCGTGTGTAACTCATGACCATTCTATGCATTTTTCATATTTCCAAAACTAATACCAGGTGTGCAGGACACAGCCATATTCTAAATCCAGGGACAAAATAAGCCATAGCCTTGAAAAGCAGGTTCCTTCTCCAGTCAGCTCTTTCCAAGAGTTTGCATTTCTAACAGTCTTTCCTCAGGCATCCTCTCCATTGTTTTAATGTAAATCAAGTCAGGCCACCTTCCTTCCACCTTCCTTAAGATTGCTAATGTGTTGACAATAGCAGCTCCAGTAACCTAAAACCAGCCTCAGTGCCTCTGCTTTTAACTTCCTTCAGTTTTTCCAACTTAAAATCTTAAAATCTCAGTCCGATATCTTTAGCCAAGCACATCAGTCCATTACAAATTTAACTTTGATCAAACAGTCTGGGCCTGGATAGCCAAATGTAGCCATCCCTTATGCCAGTAGCCCAGTTCCAACAAAGTCCTCTGCAGTCTATACTTCCCCTTAGAAAGCTCATAAGCCAAGCCTCGAAGTTCAATACTGTCTGCACTTAGCATTCTCAAACTCTCATCAGAATAGTCCATAAAACTTGGCTTACCACTCCAGAAGGCATGTTCAGTTGCAAGCACCAAGTCCATGCCCATTCCTCCAAAACAAAGGTTCCAAAAGACGAATATCCACACGGTCAAGTTCATCGTGTC
The DNA here is from genome assembly GCA_036365145.1 of Orientallactaga sibirica. Taxonomy (NCBI): domain Eukaryota; kingdom Metazoa; phylum Chordata; class Mammalia; order Rodentia; family Dipodidae; genus Orientallactaga; species Orientallactaga sibirica. Next base: position 8,298,987 of record JAEOAD010000793.1, on the reverse strand, counting down.
ACCCCACACTCCTCGGTACCACTTTACTGTTACAGACAGCTTCAGGTTCGCTGAGATGAACTTCCAGACCAGGCACAGTTATGGAGGAAGGGATATTATTTATTGAAACTTACAGATCCAGGGGAAGTTCCATAAAGGCAGGAAAAACGGCCTGCTCTCCACAGGGCCAAACAGAGAGAGCAAAAGCCAACCAGCCACCACAGCACACAGAGCAAAACTACAGCCAAAAGGTCACACAGCACACTTCAGGAACTCCTGCTAGGCACATTTGCATATCTTTACAATGGAATCTCAAACCCACACCTTAAGACCGGCCCCCAGTGACATTGCCTCTAGCAAGGTGATTGAAGATGCAAACTATAAAGTAATAAAACATTGAATATATTGGGGGACATATATTCAAACTACCACACTCAGTGTCTATCTCCTTCACCCTTGTGCTGCTATCAGATTCACTAAGAAAACAACACTCTTGCTCATTTCCCCAACTCCTCTGTGGCTTTAGCTGAGGCTCGGATAGAGTGTGCAGGGTCATTTATCTCCTCAGGGACAGCTCCTATCAGAACAACAGAAGGAGATTCTCAAACAGAGAGTGACATCAACACCAGTTAAATGGATAACCATTATTAATTTAGAGAGAATTTAAAGGATGTAGACCCTCTTATAGCCCAAGATTAGTGGGATCTTGGAAATGGAAAGCAGAATCATTAGCTGGATATGATTCTGACTTGTTTCCCAGTTACAGATATGGTTTCCTTTCCACTGAGCAGATCTTTTAGTCAGTCCAAGAGCAGTTGGTTACCCACCATGGCTGTGTGCTACTATTGCACTTCTGTGAGCATCACATCAGGTTGTTTGCTACTGAGTTTACTTAGACTCTGCCTTGCTCCAACAGATTTTCCACTTTCCCTCAGTAGCTCATGTTGTGCCTTCCACCATTAGTTGGACTAGTTGTCTGGGGACTGGCTCTCTTTCAGGTTCCAACCAGGTCTCTCTATGGTCTGTCCCAACAGCGTATGGTATCTTCAGCAGTAGGATCTTACTATTAACTACTGGTGGGTAATCAAGTGCTCTGACAGAAGTCTGTCTTGTTTGTTTTGGGAGATCTAGTAGGTCTCCCTGATCAGCAGCTCATTGTGGATGTAAACCACATCCTGGTACAGGGAATTACAGGCCAATATCAAGGGAAAAGAAAAAGACAGAGAAGAAAGAGAAACAGGAGAAACTTAAGGTTAGGCCTAGTCTCACCCTCTCCAGGGCCCTTCAATTCAGGTGCTCTTTTTAAGGTCCTCTTGAGGGTTCTACATTTTAGTCTTTCTGGATATAGGATTCTATGGTACCAGTTCAATTTGGGTTCAGTTTTGTGTTTTCCCCACACCCTTCTCCTTCCCTCAAGCCCTAACCTGCCTATTGCCCAAGCCTTGAAATGCCATTCAGGTATATCAGCAATTGGGGATGATCTCAGTTAGAAACAGCAGATGAGTGAGACTATGGGAGAATTGATTTTCTGTGATTGTGTGAGTTCACTTAGAATTATCTGTTATAAGTTGAGCCATTTTTCTACAAATATTATTGTGTCATTTTTTTCTTACTACTGACTAGAATTCCATCTGGTATATAGAGCACAACTTGGTTATACATTCATCCGATAATGGGCACCATGGTTTATTCCAGTTCTTTAAAAAAAATTAAATATTTTATTTTTATTTATTTATCTGTCAGGGAGAAAGAAGGAAACAGAGAGGGAGAGATAGAAAACAGGCACTCCAGGGTCTCCAGCCACTGAAAATGGACTCCAGGTGCATGTGCCACCTTGTGCATCTGGATAATGTGGATCCTGGGGAATTAAACCTGGGTCCTTTGGCTTTGCAGGCAAACACCTTAACCACTAAGCCATCCCTTCAGCCCTGATTCTAGTTCTTAGCTATTATGAATTGATTTTTGTGTATTGAGAAATGACTCGGTCTAATTTCATTTTTCCACATATGGTCATCCAATTTGTCCAACACCATTTGTTGAAGATGCTGTCTTTTCTCCAGTCTGCATTATTGGCACATTTGTCAAAGATCATGCACCTGTAGTTAATTGACCTAAGGCCTAGGTCTTCAATTCTGTTCCATTGGTCTGTTTCTGTTTTTATTCCAGGACCATGCTGGTTTTTTTTTTTTTTTCACTATGGCTTTGTAATATAGCTTTAGATCAGGTATGGTGATACCACCAGAGGTTTTTTGTTTTTGTTTTTCTTTACCTGAGGATATGCTTACATATCTGAAGTCTTCTGCCATTCTATATGAATTTTGAGATCATCTTCTCAATCTCTGTGAAGAATGGTGCTGTAGTTTTATTGGTATTGTGTAAAATATGTATATTGCTTTTGGTAGAATTGCCATTTTCACAATGTTAATTCTACCTATCCAGGAGCATGGTAGGTCATTATTTTTTCTTAAGTCCTCCTTGATTTCTTTCATGAGTTTTTTTTTTTTATGTTTTCATTATATTAGACCTATATAATATATATAATGTGATATACCATCACGTCCTTGGTTAGTGTTATTCCAAAGTATATAAATTTTTGTTGCTATTGAAAATGGGACAGCCTCACTTATTTCTTTCTCTGTATATTTGTTCATTGCATATAGAAAAACTACTGATTTGATTTTGTATCCTACTACCTTGCTGAAGGAATTTATAATCTTTAGAAGTTTTGAGATGGAGACTTTTGGGTCACTTATATGTAGGATCATGTCATCTGTAAATAAGGCTAACTTGACTTCTTCCTTACCAATTTGAATCCCTTTCATTTCTTTCTCTTGTCTTATTGCTTGGGCTAGTAATTCTAGTACTATGTTGAAGAGCAGTGGTGACAGTAGGCACCCCTGTGTTGTTCCTGATCTCAGGGGGAACTCCTTGAGTCTTTCCCCATTAAGTAGTATTTGGGCTTTAGGTGTTTCATATGAAGCCTTTATTGTGTTGCATTATAAACACTCTATGCCTATTCTTTCCAGAATTTTGATCATGAAGTTGTATTGCATTTTGTCAAAGGCCTTCTCTGCATCAATTGAGATGATCATGTGGTTTTATGGTTAAGTTTATTTATGTGGTATATTACATTGTCCGATTTACATATGTTAAATCGCCCCTGCATCCCTGGGATGAAGCCTACTTGGTCAAGGTGTGTAATGCTTTTGATGCATTGTTGAATTCTGTTTGCAAAGATTTTGTTCTGGATCTTTGCATCTAAGTCCATTGGGGATATAGGCCTATAGTTTTCTTTCTTTGTTGCATTTCTGTCTGATTTTGGTATTAGAGTAATGATAGCTTCATAAAAGGAGTCGAGGAGTATTCCCTGGTCTCTGATTATGTGAAAAAGTCTGAGAAAACTTGCTTTCCGTTCTCCAATGAATCTTTGATAGAATTCAGCTGATAAGCCATCCTGTCTTGGACTTTTCTTTTTGGGGAGGTTTTTGATTACCTTTTCAATCTCCAGGGTCAAGTTTTTTGATACACCCTGATAACCTGTGTCTTTTGATGGGTAAGTTAAGACAATTAATATTTAAGGTTATTACTATGAAGTTTGAATTAATCCCTGTCATGATGATGTGGTTTATGGGGTTTAGTGCTTTCTTGTGTTTTGCACTATTTTGAGCATGGTATATTTTGGTTATGGTGCTCTTCTTGTTGGCTCTTGAGATTGGTTGTTTGACTATTCTGTATGGAGTACTCTCCCAAGTATTCCCTGTATGTTTGGCTTTGTATTCATATAAAAAAAAAGAGTTGACTTTCTTCATGGAAAGTTTTTCTTTCACCGTCTATTATGAGGGATACTTTTGTTGTGTAGAGTAGCTTGGGTTGGAAGCCATAATGTTTTTAGACTTTGAAGTGTTCCATTCCAAGCCCTTCTGTCTTTGAGGATTTTCATTGAGTAATCTGATGTAATTCTGATGGAATTGCCTTTGTATGTTATGAGTTTTTTCTTGCTGCTTTTAACACTATCTCTGTGTTATATTTGTTAATAGTGGAAACTATTAAGTGTCTTGGAGAGTTTCTTATTTTTTCCTGTCAGTTTGGTGTTCTGTGGGAAGAACCAGGAAACTGGGAGAAGCCAGGGAACAGGAATCTGGCCTACTAACTGCACTGTGTCCTCCAGCACACAGACCAAGGCAGGGTACACACACCATTTAACTGGGAGAAGCCAGGACACAGGGGTCTGGACTACTCACTCCACACCTCTGCACCCTCCTGAACACCATCCAGGCACGGAATCCAGGCTAGGAAGCTGGGAGGAGCTGGGAAAAAGGGGCCTGACCTACTCACTCCAAACCTCCTTGCCCGCCCGCACACTGTCCATGCAGGGAACCCAGACCAGGGAGCTGGGAGGATCCAGTAAACCGGATTCTGGCTTACTCAGTTCACACCGCTGTACGCACTAGCATACAGAGCAGCCCAGGGAACCCAGACCAGGGACCTCTACACATGGTTCTTATGCATTCTGATATGTACATACTGAGATGAATAATTTCAGCCTCTTTACATTTAATATTTTCATATTCCTGATATATTTGTCATCCAGAACCTTAAAAGTAAGGGTTGTTGTTTGATAAATGGCTTAAACTATGTCTGTTTTTGGAAATTCATATGAAAATATTAAGTAGCCGGGCGTGGTGGCACACACCTTTAATCCCAGCACTTGGAAGGCAGAGGTAGGAGGATCGCCTAGAGTTCAAGGCCACCCTGAGACAACATAGTGAATTCCTGGTCAGCCTGAGCCACAGTGAGACCTTACCTTAGAAAAAAAAAAAAGAAAGAAAGAAAGAAAGAAAGAAAGAAAGAAGACAGAAAATATTTAGTAACACAATATTTTCAGATGAATATTTTGCTTCATCTATCTACATCATGACAGCAAGAACAGTTTCTTGCTTGTGAGTCACTCTAATGACTGCCTCCACTTATCTAAATAATGCATACTCAAGTATGACCTGTGCTTACAGGTTAAACCTCTGCACACATGAATAAAGTCCTTTAGCTCTCCTTTGAAATAGCTATTTACTCCCTCTCCAGTAAGTTACAGACATTTGTAAATTAAAAAAAAAATCATTTCTTGGGGTTGGAGAGACAGCTTAGCGGTTAAGCTGTTCTACAAAGCCAAAGGATCCTGGTTCAGTTCTCCAGGACCCATATAAGCCAGATGCACAAGAGGGCACATACATCTGGAATTCATTTGCAGTGGCTGGAGGCCTTGGTGCACCCAATTTCTCCCTTTCCCATTCTCTCTCTCTCCCTCTTCTAGAAACAAGTTGACCAGTTTTGCTGGTTCTTCCCGGCAGGTAGAGAGGAAGAAAGAGCCTATCCAGCGGCTTTTCTTAAGGCTGAGCAGGAAGATGGGTGTCGGTGGCTCAGATCCCCCCCCAAAAAAACACCGGAGAGGAAAACACACTGAGCCGGGAGTCTTGTTGAGGCAGGACCTCGTTTTATTGTAATGAGAAGGTGTATATATAGCTTTGAGAAAGAGGGTGGGTCTCAGGATGGGAAAAAGGTGTAAGGGCCAATATTATTTCACCACATCAGCAGTAGCTGGGCAGAGGCAGTTTCGGCTTAGGCCTTGCTGAGTCACTCTTAAGCGGGAGTAATAGGCCAAAGACAGGTCGCCAAACTCTAGTCAGGCTCAGAAAGTTCCACTAGGCCTCACACCTGGGCCTATTAGGGCCCAACAATTTTTACTGCAAAGAAACTAATGGACCTAGTATTATGTCTACTTTAATTAGTAGCATTATGACAGATCACTAAAAATGACAGTCCTGCCATTTTCCTTCTTTATTCTATATTTACTTAAAGATACATTCCATTTCTGTCTAATATCATCAAGCTGATCTAGTGGGAAAACCTTCATAATGACTATTTTCTCACTCTGTTTACATATTTCTTTAAACCCACAGAGCAGCCTTACTACCTAAATTTTACAGCCTTTGCATGTTTAATTTCTGTGTTCTTTGTATGCAAACCATGCCATATTTAGTCTTAAGATAGCATCATTAATAGAAATGGACATTCATTTACATATGCCACAAAGATTGCAACTGATGCTATATTTTATTGCTATTTCTAAGCACCACACTTATGCTTATCAGATTTATTTAATTTATATCTTAGACTCTTGTCAAGCGTTTGCCTTGTTACAAGATTCTTAATTTCTATTAGGGCATATTAGAACTTTTCTTACTTAATTTACTGCTAAGTTTAAATTCCCTATGTTTTTTTTTTTTAATATGTGCTCACATTTTTTTTCTATCCTTTTTGATTTAGTTTCCAAATTTATCAGGCAAGTCCCTGGAGATGTATGCTATGTTGATGGTTGTTTGAAATGTTGACCTATTGGATTTCTCCTCATCTCCTAAATCCAGAGGTATTCTGTGGTTTTCCAATAGAATAAAGTCAGTGGAATTCAGTCTTTGAATTTCCCTGTTTGCAAGATAAAGCAGTTATTTGAAAAGTATAAAAATGACCATGCCTCTTTCTCTCTTAAGGGGTAATACAAGACAGTGATATGAAATTTATTTGCTACTTCTGAGCTTTATAATAATAATGATCCAAGAGGAAATTTTTTCTCCAATTATATTTGTCTCAAACAGTTTATACATAAACTACCTATTGATTTTAAACAATTCAATGTCTGAGAACTTGAATTTTAAAGATTATTTACACAGTATATGTTCCCTATATAACAAATACTGAATTACATTTGACTGCTAAACATTAATATTAAGAATCATAACACTATGATAAAAGGAAAGAGTATTGTACACAACATCTTCAAATTCTCAGTTTTTTTTGTAAAATATTTTTGTCTCTAAGACTTTATAGAAAAAAAAAGTGTTATCAAAAATAGGAACAAAAATCACAATATTTTAGTGTTTTCTCTTTTTTTTTTTGAGGGGGAGTAGGGTCTTGCTGTAGTCCAGGCTAACCTGGAATTCACTATGTAGTCTCACGGTGGCCTGGAAGTCACTGCAATCCCCTTAACTCTGCCTCCCTATTGTTGGCACTAAAGGTATGCTATTTTCTATTGTATACCATTTCTTTTTTACAATAAGAATGTCAAATCCCATCAGTGTTCATTAATCACTTCCCACGAACTGGGTGGATAATGGAATGACAGGTAGTTTTCTATGCAAGAGTTCTGCCCAACAGGAAATGAAATTCCAAGTTAGAATTGTATAGTATGTTATCACAGGTAATATTTGCAAGATTAGGGCTTTTGTTTTCCATATTTATAGATTCTGGATGAAAATATTAGGCAACAGAGACCATTATATAGCTACATTTTATCTAGCCTAATTTGAGCTAATTGTCTTAAAAGCCACCTTTTTCAATTATGACTCCCATGGATGTAATTTTTGCAAAAACTCATGAACAGAATGTCCAAATGTGAAGAAATATAAAGTTATTTGCAAGAAATATGTGTTTAGCAATGAATAAAAAATTTATACAATGAATAAATCTATTCACTGAATAATTAAAACCAGATTATATCTAAAATTTGCCACTTCAACATGCAGATGTTACCCATGTTGATAATGAAATATAAAAATAGTAACAAAATTGTGAGATGAGATATTTTATTCAGCATAAGTGGGTAATGCAAAAGTTACAATGAAAATAGGAAGGTGTACACTGGTTTTACTGATTAATTCTATTAGGTGATATACTGATTAACAGCAGTGTTCCAATTTCCTGGGCAAAGTATGCCTCTCTGGCACTATATGGTAAAAGCACCATGAAGAGAATGCTACAGCCCATTGTTTAGTACTATTCCAGCATGAAGGTGACTATCTCAAAATAACACAGGCATATTTCCACTGAAACACTAAAAAACAGACTCATTCTCCAACCAAGTCATTTTACTTTCCCCATTATTTATGACCAACATGCTTTTGCTCCAAGGATTTTTTTAATGTAACTTTGCATGTATCTAATTCTCTATAGAAAACATTGGTTTCATGTGAACATTTGGTTTACATAAATTAATAATATAGTATTTGGCAAAAACCAGTGTATTTCATTGATATTAAGATTGCATTCAAACCAAATTTATTTTTACTTTTTGATATTTTATTTATTTATTTGACCGAGAAAGAGAGAGAGAGAGAGAGAATGGGCACACAAGGACCTGAAGCCACTGCAAATGAACTCCAGACGTGTGCTCCCCCTTGTGCATCTGGCTAATGTGGGTCCTGGGGAATCAAACCTGGGTCCTTTGGCTTTGCAGGCAAATGCCTTAACTGCTAAGCCATCCCTCCAGCCCCAAGCTGAATTTATTTTGCAAATAATACAAATATTTTAATTAGCAGTGATTTATCTTTCTTAGTGTTATATAAAATGAGGTATGTTGTAATCAATCCATGCATATTTTGATGAAATTATGCTGTATAATTTATGATTAGCTGTTTTTTTTTTCATTTTCAATAAAACCTCCCTCTAAGGAAACTGGTTATTTTAAATTTAAAAATGAGGAGATAGTATGGTATGTTGATACATTTTATTCTTCAACTTTCTATGCAAAATGAGAAACAGAATAATGCAGCTATAGAAACAGAAGTAACATCTGTGTCTCATTTTCTGTTTTCAATTGTTTTTTAATCCCAATTCTTCTTCAGTTTCCCATCAACATAGTTGCATTATCAAAAGCAGACAGATGGTTTTTATCAGTGTGACAAACATAGTGCCTTGATATTAGTATATTAGCAAGATTCTTGTGTGTATAATTAAGAATAACATATTAACTTCATCCTTAAGAAGCTTGCATCCTAATAGGAAAATCATTCTTATATCCAAGTTTTATATATCATCAAGAAGAGAAGCAAGTACTACAAGAACACCATGAGATTGCTTCTTAATTTTTAATGGAGGAAGGGTTCATAAAAGATTGACATTTGAGTAGTTTTTGAACAAGTACATAGGTGTGTAGAGGATTGGGAGAAAGAATGACATTTCAGCAAGATTGAAAATATCAAGGTATAGGATCACAGAACTTATGGGAAGGATGATAAATAATTCAGTTGTGCTTAAAGATGGACTACACTTAGGGAATGTACTAACACATACCGTATGGAGTCTCTTGGAAGCCACACTAAATTCTAAACCTTTTTATGAATACTTGGAGTAATTACATCTTATCTGTTGCAAATTAGTATGATGGAATCAATCAACTGTGTAGATTAAGGATACAAGGCATCACAAGGAATTCTACGAAGGGGAAGGCAAGCTTTTGTAAACAGATCTGCTGCTAATTCGACCTTTTCATACAGTGAAGTTGTCAAAAATATAATTCATTATGTTTTGTGTACTTAGTGGTGCTGTATTATGTACCTTGTGACCTTTTCAATATTTCACATATCAAATTCCATATTAAAGTTTCTTCAAATTTAAATGCACAATGAAAAAAATATGTCTAATTTAAGCAACTCAACTGACTAGGCATGTAAAGTAAAACTTCAAAGTTTTTTCCCACTCTCCTACACACTGGAATTACAGAGGTATGTGGACACACCCAGCTGTTTATATTGGTCCTAAGGATGGAATTCAAGCAGTCTCTTAGGCCTTCTAAACATTTTTTTTTTTTTTTACACAGGAAATACTCTTAACCACTGAGCCAATCCTCCAGCTCAGGTGTCCCCTGTCTTACAAAGTAAGAAACAGTAGCATCAAGGCTGAGATTACTCAGTGGTTAAAGGCACTTGTTTAGAAAGCCTGATGACCCAGTTTCAATTCCCCATGACCCACATAAGACTAGATGCACAAAGTGACAAATGCAAACATCTGGAGTTCATTTGCAAAAGCAAGAGTCCCTGCCTATTTTCTCTCTCTTTCTCTCTGATTGCAAATAAATAAAATATTTTAAAAGGGAAACAGTAGCATCAAATAATCTGTATCTTATCATTTTAATTGTATTATATTGTGTGAACATTTTAATAATATTATACAAACATTTTTCTTATTGTTTTTGAATTCTATTTTATAAGGATTATTTTGTAAATTTTACATAACCTGTCTCATATTTGGGAGCATTTAGTCAATGTCAAATTGTTTGTTACTATAGATAGTGCTATAATGAATATACTTAAATTGGTCAGAGATTATGAAAAAATGGCAAGCTCTAGAAGCAGTAAAAGCCTCCAGCTCAAATGAAAATAGATGGAAGAGTGATAGAGCAGGACACCTGACATTCCACTCCAGTTACTGCAGGCAAGCACACTCTGTTGCAGGTGGTCTCACAAGGTGTCACATGACACATTCACATGAATACACTACATACAGAACACACCACATACACAACATTTCACAAACATAAGAAAAATAAAAGTGGAGACATATGATGCCAAAAATTACCCATGCATAGGTATATTAAAATATCTTTGCATAGAGATACAATGAAAAGATAAGAAGAAATATAAGCTATATAAGAAAAAAGTAGCCATGAGTGGTGAATCATACCTTTAATCCCAACACTTAGGAGGCATAGGTAGGAGGAGCGCCATGAGTTCAGGCCACCGTGAGATTACATAGTGAGTTCCAGGTCAGCCTGGGCTAGAGTGAGACCCTACCTTGAAAAACAAAACAAAACAAAACAAAACAAAAAAAACAGCAAGAAACAAAATGCAACAGCAAGATAGTAATTAGAATTTCTCCAATTGCATTCTGGGAGTGAAAATGGGCCAATCACAGAAACTTTGAATTAAGAAAGGCTAAAGTTTCAGGAGAAATACTATCTGTGTTTGCATATTTTCTAAATTTTATTTCATATTTTATACATTGTTATACTATTTTGGGTAAACAGAGACAGACTGAGAATTTCTCCTATGTTGACCAAAACTGTAAATATATTTTTAACTTTTCTATATCATATTATTAAATTATTGGAGGCAATCATTTTGACCCAAAGACAGGCTACATGGCTCATGGGGAGTCACTAAATAGATGTTTTTTTTTTCTGTTTACCTTCTTGTTGTCAAGATAAAAAGCCAACCACAAGCAGCACACCAGGGTCTCTAGCCACTTCAAACACATTTTAGACACACATACCACCTTGTGCATCTGACATTATGAGGGTATTAGGGAATCAAACTCTGGTCCTTAGGCTTTGCAGGCAAGTGCCTTAACTGCTGAGCCATCTCTCCAGTCCTGTCCCCCCCTCTCTTTCTCCTTGCAAATAAATAAAAAATATTTAAAAATCACTGGCCATATGGACATATCTCACAATGCAAATTATACTGAGATCAACTTCAAAGGTCCCCATAATCTTTATCAACTTAAACATTGTTCAAAAGTTCCAAGTCTCATCTGAAATTTAAGATTGTCTCTTAAAGAACTGAGTCTATGAAATAAGTTACATATTTTCCCTGCATAATAGCACAGAGTAAACATTTCTATTGTAAAAAGGCATAACATGGAAAAACTGGAACAATGAAAAATCAATAATTAATAGACAAATATCAAATATCTGCATGCAGTTAAAGTCCAACATCCATAACCCTTCTAACTGTGTTGAGTATCTTGGGGAAAATTACATCCCCATTCAGTAAATCTCCATAGTAGCCATTCCACAGTCCTGGTATAAACCAAACGTCTTTGGGTCTACTCTGCAAATCACAGTTCATCTTCATAGCTTCATATAATGGCCTTACTTATACTTCACACAGAGATTTAAACCCTGATTCACTTTGTCCTGGGATCATTTCTAAAAGCAAAACTGTGTTGTGCTTTCCAGCATTTTCATGTTTCCAAAACTAGCACCAGGTTAGAGGCATAGCCAAATTTGTCAATCCAGGGGGGAAATGAACCTTGACCTTGAAGAGCAAGTTACTTCTTTAGAATTCTTACTTTAAACCTCCTTGCAAAAGAATTTGTATTCTTACTCATTTGAGCTTTCTGTGGGTGGATTTCACCCTCAGGAATCTTTTCCACTGTTAAAATGCCAAGAAGTTGGCCCACAATAGATGGTAGTAATCTTTTTAACAATTGCAGCTTCAGTAACCTAAAACCGGTCTCTGTGCCTATTACTTCAAACATACTTGAATTTCTCCTGTAACAAACTATACCTCTTTCATATCTTCTGATTTATTCCTTTTGCAAAGCACACAAGTCCATTACATTTTTAAATTTTATTTATTTGAGAGAGGGAAAGAAAGAGAGAAAGAGGCAGATAGAGAGTGAGAATGGGCACACCAGAGCCTTCAGCCACTGCAAACAAACTTAGATGCATAACCTTGTGCATCTGGCTTATGTGGGTCCTGGGGAATCGAACTTGGGTCCTTTGGCTTTGCAGGAAGTGCCTTAACCTCTGATCTAACCCTCCAGTCCAAGTCCATTACTATTAAGTTTAACTTTGATCAAACTCTTTGAGTATGGTTAGAAGGATGCAGTCAACCTTTCCACTAGTAGCCTAGTTCCAACAAAGGTCTGTCTTTCCCCTTTAAAAGATCATAAGCCAAGCCTTCACAGTGCACATTTTTCTGTGCTTTGAGCATTTTCAAACCCTCTACAGAATAGTCCATCAAACTCTACTTAAAGCACTGCAAGTCTTCTCCAGTGCAAAGGACCAAATCCTTTCACATTCCTCCAGCATACAAAGTTCCAAAAGAACAAAACCCACATGGTCAGATTCATCATATGAATAGCCCCACTTCCTTGTCCTAATTTAACTTTTGCAGTTACCTTCATGTTTTTGAACAAACATCTGAGAAGAAGCAGTATATGTAGAAAAGGGTTATTTCAGTCTTAGAGAGTCCAGGGAAAGCACCATTAATGGCAGAAGAAGCTGGCTCACTTCCATTGATGCACAGTAGAGAAACAGAGCTCACCACCAAACAGAGCTCAAAACTGGTCTGGAACCCACCTTTGGCATGTGTTACAAGGTCTGCTTCCAGTGACACCCCTGCAGCAAGCTGCTTGAGACTTATGTAGAAAGCTTAACTTTAAGCAAAAATCCCTGAGAACATGAAGAACATACATTAACATTTTTATTTATTTATTTATTTTTATTATTTTATTTATTAATTGAGAGAGAGACAGAGACAGAGAGAGAGAATGGACCCACCAGAGGCCTCTCAGCCTCGGTGAATGGACTGCAGATGCGTGCGCCCCCTTGTGGGCAAGAGCGGCATTGCACACTTGCACCATGCGTCTGGCTAAACGTGAGACCTGGAGATCAAATGGTCATTCTTAGGCTTGGCAGGCAGGTGCTTTTACCCTTAAGCCATCTATCCAGCCCACATTAGCATTTTAAAATGATATTTTTTTTTATTTTCAAACAGAGAGAACAGAGAGAGAAAGAAAGAGAGAGAGAATGGATTTGACAGGTCTTCTTACTATTGCAAAGAATCTCAACATGTGTGTGCTTCTTGTGCATCTGGATTTACATGGGTACTGTGTAATTGAACCCAGGCTATCAGGATTTGAAAGCAAGTACTTTGTTTTTATTTTTGGAGAGAGACACAGAGAAAGACAGGCAGAGAGAGAGGGAGAGGGAGACAGATAGAGAATGGGCACACCAGCAGTCTCTCAGCTGCTGTGAACAAAATCCAGATGCGTGTGCCCCCTTGAGGTCAAGTGCAGCATTGCCCCCTTGCGTGACTGCATCTTGCTAAACGTGGGACCTGGAGATTGGAACCGGGTTCTTAGGCTTAGCAGGCAGGCACCTTAACCGCTAAGCCAATAAAGTTTATAACATTTTACTCATATTTTAGTTTTGGCACTATGTAAATGTAATGCCTCTTCAAAAATTTAAATGAAGAATATTTAATGAATAAGTTTCCTTCCAATCCTAAATGGAATTAATATTATAGCACAAATTATGTCATGATAGCTTCTAGAATTTCACATTTTCTACGAAAGAACAGAAAATTAATACACTTGTCATTGTGAATCATACAACCATTAAATTCTGCTAGTGCAATTTGAAAACCAATATGTAAACAAATGAGTGTGGCTGTGTTGATATAAAATCTTCCAAAATTCAGAGGATTTGTATATTTTGGTTCATGATTTTATTAGCATCACTCAATGGCAACTTGACCCCAAGTTTAGATATAACACCATGGCAACTAAGTATATAGCAGACTAAGTCTTTTTCTCATTGCATATAGGAAGCAAAAAGTAGTGACAGGAAAGAGGAAAAGATAAAGACCCCAAGGACACATGCACCATTGGCCTACTTAATTCTTGAAAGGAAGTTCTATCACTTTCCAAAAATCTATTCAAATTGTGAATTAATCAATTAATATAACCACTCATAACGTCAGAGGCCTTATTTCTTGCAATACCTTTATAAACACAATCAGAAGAGTGCTTCTCTAGGTGTTTCTTAATTCAAACAAGTTGACAAATACTCATCAAAATGGAATGATAATCAATGTTTGAACAGTAACTATATGAAGTTTATAGTAAAATGTACTTATTCATAATGAAAATCTTTCAACTCAATCATATTTATAAAAATGGGATAAATAATTTTAAAATACAAAGAAATGATCATGTCTTTGCAAACAAAACAGTTTTAGAACAATATATTAATTAAATTTAATTTTACTTTCCCTATACTTACTACTCAATCACTACTGCAATTGTGTAGATGAAAAAATAATGTAAATTTAATTATCTATGTTATTTACTTCTATATTATCTATCCATCAATACAGATGTAGAAACCTAGAGTAAGCATAATGTAAAGGAAATTTTGAAAAGAATAGGGTTCTATAGAATATAAATGACAACCGTTGTTAGGTATAAACTAATTATGATTGTTCAAATTTCCCAATGTTTAGTTTGTGTAAAACATTTACTGTTTCTAAAGGGAAACCAAATTTGGCAGATGCCTAATTGTAGAAAACATTATTGGTATTAAATTTTGATAGTGTGGTTTCAAATGCCCTTGCTTTTAAAACCTAGTTTAGTAGAAATTTGATATTGAGTTCAGGTAAGGAAATCAGAGTAAAAGTCAGAGAAAAGCTGGGATTTTTGAAACACATGAAGCTGATATTCACTTTTTAAATTGTGTAGCTAGTAAAAAGTTTTCATTCAAAGTCATGTTCATTTAAGGCAGCATTCTCAGCACCAGAAGAAAATGTCAAGTGGAAGTATAACATATAGAAATAGGAATTAGTCATATCATGAGAATTATCATTATGAATCAATATTTGCAGAATTTTTTGTTTTTTTGTTTTGTTTTTGAGGTAGGGTCTTATACACAATACTGTTTTGCTGCAAACACCAGTGGTCTAAAACTTTTTAATAATGTTATTATTATTCATTAGAGATGGAGAGAAACAGAGAGAGAGAGAGAAAGAGACAGAGAGACAGATAGAGAGAGAGTGGGAATACCAGGGCCTTCAGCCACTGCAAACAAACTCTAGTCGCATGTACCACTTTGTGCATCTGGCTTATGTGGGTCCTAGAGAATCTCCAGCCCAACTTTGTTGTTATTGACACAATAAGAAGAGTATTAAATCTATAACACTTGAAGATCGCCAAATAATCCAATTAAACTTTTAATATAACAAAAATGCTTCCTACTTTTATTTCAAAGCCATATTCAGATTCAATCACCATTCAATTATGCCTAATATGTTAAAATTATGGGCTGGAGAGATGGCTTAGTGGTTAAGGTGCTTGCCTGTGAAGCCCAAGGATCCATGTTTGACTCTCCAGATAGCACATAAGCCAGATGCACAGAGGTGAGGCAAGCACAAGGTCGCATATGCCTAAGAGATGGCACAAGCGTCTGGAGTTCGATTGCAGTGGCAGCAATTCTCTCTCCCTCTCTCTATCTTTCTCTCTTGCTTTCTTTAAAATAAAAAATAAAAAATGTTAAATAAAAAATTATGAAAGCCAGGTAAGTAAAAAGGGTTGATGACTATAGAACAGTAAGTTAAGATTGGAAAACTGGATGATAAACAATGATGTAAAAAACCAAAAAAATGGAAAGTTAATTCTACAGAAGCTATTCCTGCTTCTTCTTTCAAATTTTCTTCACTGTCTACTTAAATTATGTACTTTATCATTACATTGAATTCTGTCCTTAATTATTCCTTTCAGTCCCACAGTCACCATTGACATAAGACATCTTAATCTCTACTTTCATTCCATCCAGTGGTCCATTAAAACTTAGCCACGTACAAACATCCTGATTTGGAGGTAGCTATTCCAAACTCTGTCTTCAATACTGATGAAAAAATGGTGGGTTAGTTTTGAAACTACAAAAAATTTCTTAAGAACTTTTCTTCCTAGAAATAAATTACCATATAGTGTAGACATATAATAAGCAAGAAGGGTGTTACTCTGCCCAATTTCAGGTCTAACATGGATATTGTGGACTATACAAACTAAATAGTGAGCTATTAAATGTTTGAAGCTTTTGAATATATAATGTAACTGAATGGTATCCATGGATTTATGTTAGAAAGCAAATCTGGTATTCAAACATTAATGTATACAATTTTATGTGATTATCTAAATTAAAATCTCCATTCTCTATTATAGAGCATATAATAGAAAAATAGCATTATGTGCTCTCAGATTCTGGTATGAATGGCATTTTTCAACACTGTCAATTGCTATTTGCTTCCATAGGAAAACATCTCAATAAAATAGTCCATTTAAATCTCTGCACAGATATATCATATCTCAGTTTCATTCATTTAATACACATTTAGACATGAACATAGGACTGCTTACCTACCTCCTTGATTCCAAATTGATGGACAAAGTCATACTGTTCTTTCTGCTTTAAACTTGTGTGCTTTGCTTTTGTTGTTATGAACAAAGAATTTGTTGGATGAGGAACCAGTTTCTGGCCCTCTCCATTTGCCTTTATTGGTATGGAAGGCAATTGTATGAGTAAGCTAAGTAAGGACCATTTGCCTCTATTATTCTGCTTGTGCTTTGAAGATAGTAGAGCCTGTGCTCTGTAAGTGGAAACGGATTTGAAGAGTCCTTGAAATTTCACGTGTCCTCTGTTTCTTTGAAACTTAGTTCTGCAAGTTTGAGAAAGGAGAAAGAACAGTATGAAAAAAGTGATGCAATAAGTTATTTAAAACAGAGTTTTCAGCAAAATAAAAATAAAACAAAAGGTGTGAGTCATACATAGAAAAAAGAAAAGATTTGCCTTTGAGTAATCCTACTTGTCTGATACAACAAACTTCCTAGCCATTTATCATAACATGCTCAAAGAAGTAAACTAATCCTTGCTTTAAAAACTAAATGATATGTCAACCATATCTTTTGAAACACAGAATGTCAGTGAATAGAAATCATTCAAATAAACTAACTAGAAATTGTAGAGGAGAAAAGCACAATAACCAAAATGAAAAAAAAAATGCACAAGATCATGGTAGTGTCATCAAAGCACTCAGGAGGCCTAGGCAGGAGAATTATGAGTTTGAGGCCAGCCTGGGCTACATAGCAAGTTGCAGGGCAACCTGGGTTATATAGTGATGCTCTGGGTCAACAAGTAAGCACATAAACAAACACCACACACACACACACACACACACACACACACACACACACACCCCTCAGTAGAGAAGAACCTAATTGGCAAGAAAAATATTAGCAAACTTGAATACAGGCAGCATTTATGCTCTCTGAATGACAGAAGGATGACTAGAAAAATGAACCAAGTTTTAGAGAACTATGGGTTGCAAATAAGCACACAGGGATAGGTATAACAGAACTACAATATACAGATAAAAGAACGTAGAAACAGTGTTATGGGGTCCAGTGTGGCACAAGTAAGACCATCAACTCATGGAATGTGAGGCAAAGTTTTATTGGGTAAACAAGAAAGAAAAGAAAAAGAACAAAGGCTAGTGTACCAGGTCTGCACCCAAGAGGTCAGGATCTCATGATGCAGCCTCAAACTGTTCAGAGTGTCAGCTTTTATTGGAAATAACCACATGATGTTTACAGATAAAACAGGATGGGAGTTAAACCATAAAGTTATTGTTAAAGGGGGGGTGTATTACAAGAAGTCACAAGGTATTAATTACATAGATCACATAGGCAGAACTGAGGCAAGAAACATTCTATGCTGTGTAATCACAAAGATATTTAGAAACAAAGAGGTACAGGAAGGTCATGGTATTGCACAGGGGTCATCCCATTTTTTAGATAACATCAAACACCTGCATTTTGCAATAAGGCCTGTGATAACTATTCCTGGAACTTCTCCTTTACCTGTCAGGAAGATCAACTTGGGTAGTGACCTCCATTATGCGTGCCCAAAGGCAAGGGCTGCACAGGGGGATGTTCAACCAGGTGTGTTGTGTCCCTTTACATTCTGATTTCCAACAGAAACATAGTAGTGTTGCCAGACTTTGCAATGGGACTTTTCTTGGCCCAGATGGGCTGAACTCAAGTGGCTAAAGAAAAATTAAGGGGGTGGGGGCTGGACAGATGGCTTAGAGGTTAAGGTGTTTGCCTGCAAAGCCAAAGGACTCCAGTTCAGTTCTCCAGGATCCATATAAGCCAGATGCACAAGAGGGTGTATGCATCTGGAGTTCATTTGCAGTGGCTGGAGGCCCTGGTGTGCCCATTTTCTCTCTCTCTCTCTCTCTCTTTCTCTAATAAATAAAGTTTAAATTTTTTTAAAAAGAAAAAGAATTAAGGAATGCAAAGAAGTGAGGAGAGTAAAATTAGACTTTATTTAGGAAAATACAGAAAAAGACTCCCAAGAGTGTGTTTTCCATAAGATTGGGGAGAGGGCAGTGTGCCTGACCAGGGTCTTGGTGTTAGAAATATATAAGTGGAAAAGCCCCAAAATGTGAGATCAAGCTAGCACAGGCTTTCTGTTAGCATCCAAAGAAGATAAAGACTGGAGTGGGGAGAAAAAGTTATGCTCTCTAAGTTTGAACTCAGAAAAGTGGATATGCTCTGCAGTGAGATTCTACATGCAAGTGTACAATGGGAGAGGCTTCTGCAGGTTAAAGTACATTATCTCATTAAGGAGATAAAGATTCCTCCCACCTCTTTTGCATGTCTGTAATAAAGGGGCATTCTCTTGACCACATGACAGGCTATCAGGACCGAAGGTCTTTTTTTGTTTGTTTGTTTGTTTGTTTTGCTTTGAAGGAAATGGCTCTTCCCTTTCTATTGTTACCAGGGAAACAGGATGTGGGGTGATTACTTTAATGACCTTTACCCTAATGTCTGCTTATCTACAACATTCCCATTTCAAGAGTTATGGCCCTAAAATATTTTCCAAAATGGATGGCTCACTTAATCTAGCTTCTTTGGGCTGAGGCAAGACATAGAAGGTTTGGGAACTGTATCTTCTGTAATCTCCACAGTACTCTTGTAGGACAGATCAGAATCTATTTTCTTTGGGCCTGTGTCTCTAACTGACTATTTGCAAAAGAAATGTACCTAGGTCCTAATTTCTATCAGTAGGAGTAATGTTGCCCTAAAATTGCCCAAAGCATTGAAGAACATTATAAATTGAAGAAGTTCAATAAATTCTAAGTAGGATAAACACAGAAAGATGCATCCCAATACATAACAGTAATAATTAAAATATCATATAAAATGAAATTAGCTAGTCAAAAATGGCATAAATTGTATATGTCTATTTATATCAAATGTACATAATAGGCAAATCTATACAGGAACTTTCCAGTAACTGCTAAATTATGAGTTTTTGAGATTTTTGTTGTGATGAATATGGCCTAAACTTTTTTTGTGGTGATAGGTGCCCAAATCTGTGAATTTACTAAACTATAGAATTGCAATCTTTCAGAGGTAAATTGTCTGCTATGTGAATTACTTCTCAATAAAGGTATTTTAAACAGAAAAAGTAAAGAGAATGAACCTAATAGATTAAAAGACTGGATATATAGCTCAGCTATAAAATGCATATTGAGCATATGTGAAACTGTGAATTCAACCTCTAGCACTGTCACAAAAACCATAGGACCTGTATGCACATATTGAGGGCAGCATTATTTCTAATAATGAAGAAGAATAAACAATGTCATTTCCATCAACTGATGTACAGATAACTTTCTGTGATACTCATACAATGGAGTATAGTCTAGTACCAGAAGGAATGAAGTCTTCATATGTTTAACTGAAACATTAACGTGGAAAATGTTATACACAATGAGATTCTGTTTATGTGAAATATCAAGAGCACACTAGACCAGCATACAGATATATACATATATAAATGAAGAAATAGAAGAGGGAGAGATTGAGAGAAAGATGGAGGGAAGGAAGGAGTGGGGGTTAGAGAGGAAGAGAGTGAAATGAGGGAATTAGTGGCTTCCTAGGACTGAGAAGAATGTGAGGAATTAGAATATCTACTTGGGACTATAATTTTCCTTTTCTAAAGTGTGAAATGTTTTAAAAATTAGGCCATGGTGATGGTGACAGAGTCCTGCACATATGGTTAAAAACAAAGAGATATGCAATTATACATTTATATGGGTGAATTGTATTGTGTGTGAATTATAAAGCTGTTAAAATTTAAGTCAAACTTTGAAAATATTTCTTTCTTTTTTTTTCTTTTGTTTTTCTTTTTTTTTGAGGTAGGGTCTCACTCTAGTCCAGACCGACCTGGAATTCACTATGTAGTCTCAGGGTGGCCTCAAACTCACAGCAATCCTCCTACCTCTGCCTCCCCAGTGTTAGGATTAAAGGTGTGGGCCACCACACCCCGCTTGAAAATATTTTTTGAAATTCTCAGTGAGTTCAAGCAATACTGCAAAAATATCCTAAAAATTATATATGCCCCAAATTAGAGAGAATATTATACTCATATAGTCGTTTTCAACAAATTAATATTTGTCAGTCTGCTTTCAAATGATATATGTTAATATTTAAATCAACTAAACTATATATTTTGTTTATATTTCCTTGGGCTTTTACAGAATGTCATATTTATGTTTCAGGACCCATGCAGGATACTTCATTAAAATTGTCACTCCTTCAAGGCTGCAGAGATGGCTTAGAGGTTAAGGAGATCGCCTAACGATCCAGGTTCAATTCCCCAGAAGCCAAGAACGCCAGATGCACATGGTGGTACATGCATCTGGAGTTTGTTTACAATGACTAGAAGCCCTGGTGTGCTCATTCTCTCTCTGTCTCTCTCTGTGTCACAAATAAATATATAAAAATAAAAATAAATAAAATTGTCACACCTTCTTAGGTGATCTTGGCCATTATAGCTCTATAGACTTTCACTTTGGTTATATGTGTATGGTGGCGTTTTTTGTTGTTGTTCTTTTTGTTTTTGGTGTGACCTTCATAGTTTTGTTTTGTTTTGTTTTGATTTTTAAAACAGGGTTCACTATGTATGACTCTCTAGCCTAGAATTCACAATCCCCTGCCTAAAGCCTTGATTGCTGGAATTGCAGGCTTATACATCATACCCAGCTCTCACTGGTAGCTTTAAGAATCACTGGTCAGGTTATATAAGATACTTCTCTATTGATATTTGTTTGATTGTGCTTTTCATAAGTAGTCTGAGGTTATGAGTTTGTAAGAGGAAGGACATGGGGGTAAAGGGCAATTTTAATAAATTTATACTGTACACTATTGGTTTCTTAACTTGATAATATGGCAACAGTACAATTTGTCAGAGCTCTCCCATTCATTTCCCCTGTTCCTATACTGTATTTCTTAGAAGTAGATCACTACAAAATGCTTATACTTAAGGAATGAGAGGGGTACTACCCTTCTTTTAGGATGATATTGTTCATAATTAAAATGAAATTATTCTCAACATAAAATATTCCTCATCCATAATTAATTTAGTCAATTATTCTATACCAATAATCATTTATACATATTGTTACATACATGGATTAATTACCATACTATTGTTCTGTGCTCAAACATATATAGCTTTATCCATTAGATGATCTTTCATTTGCCTTTTGTGCTCCTTTGACTTTTCTCCAATATTGTGTTGTTTATTTGGAGTAGAGGAGTTTTCATGTTTATTTTCTGACATGAAAAGACATGATGCTCCAGGATCATTTTGTGTAGGTCCATTCAGATGCAAGAATCTATCATATCAGCTAGTGTGGTAGCACACACTTTTAATGCCAGCACTTAGGAGGCTGAGGCAAAAAGATCACAAGATTTTGGGCAGTTTGGGATACTTACTGATACCATGTCTTAAAAACTGAATTGAATTAAATTACATGACTCAGTCATTTCAATGGGAAGCTTGTTTCATCTTTTTAAAATTGACATCGATCAAAATTTGGGAGCTGTTAAAAATGGGAGCATGTAATTTATTTTATATTCTCTCATCTGGCAGAGCTAAGAAATGTGTGCACTACACATGTAAGAAAAATATAAATATATAAATTTCTCTATATAAAACCCAGCTAAACAAGAGTTATTGCTAATGTCTTGAACACAAATCTATTGCTACATGGATCATTCTAAACTCTCCATGTTTGTCTATAAATTCTCACTGACAAACTGGGCTCCTGCCATCTGCTATCCAATTCTATAGCTGTTGCATTCCAGTAAATGTGGACATCAGAGTCAGAATTGTTAAATTCTACCTTGTTAGAAAGCACCATTTATTTCCAGATTCACTTAAACTCCAATCATCTCCCTGCCCTCTATCATGAAGTTATTTTATGCATTTTATAGCACACCTACATTATTTCTTAACACTCAATTGCTTCTTAAAATTGACTACTTCCTACATTATTTTTAAATACACATTAAAGTTAACTTTTTGTGCTATAATGTCATATAAGTTTTGAAAATAACTCTCGTGGTATATATTGTTAAAAGATAATTTGTTCAGCCAAACTTAGGTGTTTTAAATTTCCTATGGGCCTATTTCTGTGCTCCCTTATAAAAATGACTTTTAGCAGATAACCCTACTAGGTCAAATTATCAGAACTGTCTATCTTCCTTCATATCTGATCACCTTTCATATGTGATCAGATTTCAAATCCCTCCCCACAAACATTATCCAGATGATATCTGATCACCATGACGTATCTTTTCCCCAATTTTAAGATCATTTTAGACAGAGTTCCTCTAATCATTAATATTTTTGTGTTTGTTTTTTAAGGTAGGGTTTTGTTCTAGTCCAGGCTTACCTGGACTTCATTATGTAGTCTCAGGGTGTCCTTGAACTCATGGTGATCCTCCTACTTCTGCTTCCAAAGTGCTGGGATTAAAGGAGAGCACCACCACTCCCGACTCCTTAATACTTAATCTTAGCAATTTTATATCCAATGAACCTTTTATGGTATACAAAGGAAAAATCACAGTGCAGGTGAAAAGGCAGGAATATTTACCTACTTAGCATTTTCCAGAAAAATATCTACCCATTGTTTTGTCGGAGAGGGGGAATATAGACAATTTTGTGGAGTTGTTCTGGCTCTGGTTATTTGGGGCATGAAGGATCCTGGAAGTAGTATTTGTGGAATTTGAATGAACCCAAGAGACAGACATTATCATCTTATGAAATTTCATTCAGGTATGTTTGAATTTCTCTGCTTTCTTTGCTAAGATAATTAATGAGACTTCTCAGTGGAGGTAGAAAGAAAGAGTGTTTCCTTTTGCAATATGATCTTAATGAATATAAGGAGAAACCCAAACAAAGCATCTCCCTGCACCCTGCACTTGGGGAACAGGCCTTTAATTTCATTTGATCAAAATTGCTCAGTATGCAAATAAACACTGTATTTGCATATCTGGTATAAGTATCAACCTTGCAAGTCCAACATTTCCCTCTGAAACTTTCCTTGAAATTCTGTAATTGAATGTGATGGGCTTACTGCTTGATGAGTATAAAGTTGATAAGAACAATAAAAGAGTGAGGAATTTTTTATGTCAGAAAGTAAGGAAAACACTGGAGATCATTTTCAAAGAATTATTCTTACTCAATGAAATAAGTAAAATACTTGAATAGGGGAAACACATGCATATAGGAAAGATTCACTATTCCATGCAGAGCAAATATATGTTCAGTTGAGGTTGGGTCCTACATGTTCAAAATACTGGACAATAGCACCTCTGGGTGAAGAATTCCATAATATAATGGAAAAGTTTATTTGTAGTAATCTATAAAAAGTGAGTCAGAGTAATTTAGTTTTATAAGTTTCTCAGGAAGGCCTCAAGGGAAATAACTAAAAAAAAAATGTTTGAAGAAGTCTTAAGACTCATTTAAGGGCTGTGGAGCTAGTTCAGTGGGTATGAGTGCTTCAAGCATGAGGAGCTGAATTTTATTCCTGGCACCCACAGAAAATGCCAGGTGTGACCAGGAATATTTGCAACTACAATGCCCAGAGGTAGAGTTTGATGAATTATTGGGGCTTCTTAGTCAGTCTAATGGAGGTGAGCTTCAGGTTCAGAGAGAGACTCTGTCTCTGGTAAAGAAAGTAAAAGACCCAATATTCTCCTATAATCTCCGAAAGTATGTACACAGGGCCATGGTTTTGTGCACATATGTGCATACAACACACATACAGTCCACATATTGTGCATACACACACATCAAAAAAATTTTTTTAGGGCTGGAGAGATGGCTTAGTGGTTAAGGCATTTGCCTGCGAAGCCAATGGATCCCGGTTCGATTCTCCAGGACCCATGTAAGCCAGATGCACAAGGGGCACATGCATCTGGACTTCGTTTGCAGTGGCTGGAGGCCCTGGCGTGCCCATTCGCTATCTTTCTCTCTCCTATCTCTCTTTCTCTCTCTCTCACTCTGCTTGCAAACAAATAAATAAATAAAATTTAAAAAAAATAGAAAGCCATTTAAAGGGGAGGCTCTGGTAAACAAACACTTAAAAAGTACTTGTCAGGTGACTAAAAGTTTTACACACTGAAAGTTGAGTTGATGGATGTAGCAGTTAACATGCCAAGTTAGTAGTTAGTAGCAGAATAACATAGGAACTCAAAAAATTAGTGCCCATTTCTTGTAAAAGGCCAATCCAAGCAAATAATTATGTCTTACTTCAAAAGAAGATTTTAGTAAGAAATATTTCTACTGAAACAGAAGAAAAGGAAAAATTAATAAATGCAGCACTCCACAATCTAGCCAACCTTGAAGGTAATCAACTGAAAAAATTCTAGATTGTGACCCAGAGTTTTTAGTAGCAGTCAAAACAAGCAGTGCAAATCTGATCAATTGTCTTACATTTAAGTTTGTACTTATTTCTCTTAAGTCCATTACCAAGTTGGCCATCCTGTGAATATTGAGTTCAAAAAGGAGACTTTTAATTATAATGAGTTAAAATCAGAAACTTTGAAAAATAATCAGGAATGTGGAGAAAATTTGAAAACATTAGACTTACGCTCAAGGAAAGATTTTAGGGTGCAACCTAAATGCAAGTGAATCATAGAATCTCAGAAAATAATGAACTAGGCATGAATCTCATAAGAGTGACACTGTAATTTCAGTTTTAAAACACTCCCATTTTTCATAAAGGTAATCATAGAATATCAAATTTACTTGTAAAACAACTTCTAAACTAAGTGTTCTTGACCTGGATATTTCCATAAAGTACTACACAAAGTTTTATTCCTATAGGATCCTTGCAAATGTGGTTTTCTAGAATATAGAATAAGGAAACACACACATTTCATATATATATGCATAGATGATATAACTTTGTAATTCTGTATTCTCTCTCTCTCTCTCTCTCTCTCTCTCTTTTTTGTCAAAACAACTTATAAAGACAAACATATTGAAAGGATTATCATGGACACACATGACATAATTATGTAAAATACAGACATACCTCAAGAAAAGAATATCACACAGAAAATTTTTCATTCTCTCTCTGAGATGTAAGACAGGGTAGTCACTTAAAATATCAAGTGGTCAGGATGTAGGGATTGCTCAGTGGTTAGGACATTTGCATGCAAACCCTAACAACCCAGGTTAGATTCCCCAGTACACATGTAAAGCCAGATGCAAAAAGTACTTTATGCATCTAGACTTTATTTGCAGAGGCTGGAGGCCCTGGCACACTCATTCTCATCTCTCTCCCCCTCTTTATCTCTTCTTGTATATAAATTTTAAAAAATAAGATCAAGTGGTCATGCAGATCTAAAGTGATAACATGGAAAAAATTCTCTTCCAAAAAAAGGTATTGCATTACTTTTGCTCACCTAGTGCTAAGTTTCAAAATAGATAAACATAGTAGTTGTGTTTTAACTTCTCATAAGAACACATGGAGTCTAAATTCATGTATTTTGCCTAGAAATCAATAGAAACCCATTCCTGTAAACATCATCTAGTGAGGATTCAGATTTAAAGAGAAGTGATTGGAGTCTCAAAAGGCTAACTAGCAATACAAGTACTGAGGAGAAGTTTGCTTAAGAGCTCCAGTTAATTGAGACTGCAAGTCAGACTGGTAAAACAGCATCGAGAAAGCAGAAGTCTCATTTTCTAAGGCTATGAACTCCACAGAGTTAAGGTAGGAGTGGCAGTGACAGTCAGGAAAATAACAGAGACAGTCATTTCTAATACATCTAATGTATTTTGGATCCAAAATGTGCTGCTTTCAGGACTAGGTCTCTCACTATGCCTTTGTCAAGTAGCTTGGAGAAAAGAGAGTGGCTTAGGACATCTGGAGGATTAGCACTTATAAGTATGTCACTGGAAAAGTTACGCCTGTTCCATCTAACCTAGCAACAGGGAAGAATATGTAGAGGATTTCCACCTTTGGTAATAGCATTTATTAAACACTGTGTGTGGTTTGGGCCAGAAGAACAGAAACAAACAAAAAGAAAACTCAAAGGATATCATGTAAAACAAGTGCATAACTAAACAGAAGCAGCAGTTTGGGGGGAGTTACCAACAATCCTTAGATGTATCCTGAATGAATCCTTTCAAAGGACAGTAGTGAGTGAACTGAGACACAGCTCCACATTGGCACCTGAGCAACTAGAGCTGTTTCCACTATTCTTTTAGGGGCTTCCATTCAAGATAAAACCAATGTTCATGTGAAGCCAGACACAAAAAGATGCCAAGTATTCTACTGGCCAGATGTAAAAAATGTCACCACAGCCTTCCACTAGAGTGGCTAGAGAACCTGGTGAGTTGATACATACACACACACACACACACACACACACACACACACACAGATGAACATGGGCAAAAAGGGTAGCTGGATGAAAAAAGTGAACTCAGAGAATTACAGATGCCATATTGAAAAGGTGGTGGAGGTAGAAAGTGGTGCCTGTGCTCCTTTGTATTAACAAGAGACCCGGGCAAGTCAATAAACACACTGTCATCACACAAACACACATACACATGCATGCATGAATGCATACACATATAGCAAAATAGTAGCTGAGTGCAGAAAGTAAAGCCTGAAGCAAAAAGGTGAACTCAGAAACAATGATATTCCAGACTGAAAAGGTTCCAGATATTAAAAAAAAAAATGGCTCCAATGTAACTTGGAAATGGCAAGAAACTATGTCAAGTCCATAAACACACCCGCACACACACACAGATGCACACATGCATAAAGATCAGATGAATACAAAAAGTGTGGTCTAAGGAAAAAAAAGTGAAGCAGGACACAAATTATTCCAGATCATATCTAATAATAAAAAAGTATAAGGTGATCAACCTTTTTTGCCAGAAAATAAAATGTTCAAAGTCCAATAGAGATGTCAGAAAAGGATTATGAAAATAGTTTAAAGAGGTCCCATTAATAAAGAAAAGTGAGAGATGGGTGTGGTGGTGCATGCCTTTAATCCCAGAAATCGGAAGGCAGAGGTAGGAGGATCGCCATGAGTTTGAGGCCACCCTGAGAGTACATAGTGAATTTCAGGTCAGCCTGAGCTAGGGTGAGACCCTACCTCAAAAAAAAAAAACAAAAACAAAATCAAATTAAATAAAGAAAAGTGAGGACAAATATGTATAGTCGACTATAACAGACTTAAGCTTAATAAAGATCTGCCATGCTTTTGTGATGAAGAGCTCCCTCAAAATTGTAAGCTGAAATAAACTCTTTACTCCCCCATAAAAAAATTATTCCAGATTGATAAGATGCCTGGATGTATCACTTTGAAGTGGCCAGAAACTCTGTCAAGTCAATAAACACACACACACACACACACACATAGAGAGAGAGAGAGAGAGAGAGAGAGACATGAAAAATAGATGGGTAGAGAAAGTGAAATGTGAGGGCAAAAGAGAGACACCAGACACAAGGAATGCAAATGTTTTAAAAATGAGATGAACTTGAAAAATTGTCTATAGTTTCCAATTTTCAAGCATAAAGTTAAACATGACAGGTTTTCAATTCTATGTGTAAACTATAGGAAAAAATATTGAGTGGGGTCTGATAACTCAGTCCAGGTTAGAGGAATCAATCATGTTATAAGTGGGTTTGCAAAGCCTGTGGTCCCTGATTCAATTCCCCAGCCCAGCCACCAAGGTAAAGCCTGAAACAACAAATGGCAGTAGTTGTAGCAAGAGACCAGGATATGCACACACACACACACACACACACACACACACACAAAATAATAAACAAATGAATAGATTTATAAACCTGGAGAGATGGTTATGATGAAGAGAACTTCCTATGCAAGAATGAGGACCTGAGGAGAGTGGAGAGTCTGTGTGATTTTGATGCCCAGAGCCCACATAAAGAGCTAGACATCACGAGGAGTATCCATAAATTTGGGGAGTAAAGACCCAAGAATTGCCAGATGTTGCAGACAACACTGCAATCTCCAGGAATAGCAAAGGACTCTGTTCCAAGTAAAAGACAAATGAAGAATAGAGGGGGACATCCAACAGTCTTCTTTGGTCTTGACAGGTTCCCACAGTAGGTGCCAAATCAGTACATTCCTGAATATAGCATATACCTGCAGCCTCACACCACACCATACACATACTGCAAACTAGCAAAATAAGAAGCTTATTGTATATGTAAATATTAAAGTCCTTCAAAAATATACAATTAATATTGTGTTAATGAAAATAAATACCCAATATCTGCACTGCCATAAAGTTTCTAGCTACTGTAAAATATAAAGATCAAGTTGATGTTGCATATAAAGTTGCAAAGTATGGCATAAATATCACTTGTAAGGATATGATGGCATGTATAAACTGAGATTTTTTAACTTACTATGAAAATTAAGGGAAAATTGAACCTATTTTTAAGTACAAGATTAATACATGGAGCAAAACACACTTCTCAACACAAGACCATCTTTTATAAGAACATCTTAAAAGTAATTTCTAAATGCAGTATTTATTATTAAATGCAATAAGAATGGAAGGGTTTAGAATGGGACATTTGGATGGACTTGAATGCAAACTTAATGCTACCTGAAATCATATTTGTGGGCATTGGGTTGTGTTTTTATTTTCATGGAAAAAAGAAAATTACTACCCCACAAAAAAGTTGTAAAATGGAGTACAATTGTAGGTGGGGTTTTAAGAAACAGCATTCATAGGTGGTGGGCAGAACTTCTGGCAACTCCATAAGGGTTGTTAAGTAGGAACTCTTTGCCTAACATTTCTCCAGGAGCCACTTCTTCTGAGACAATTTCTTCTGGGGCCATTTATTCAGGGCCATTTCTTCAGAGGGCATTTCTCCAGAGACCTATTATCTAGGGGGACATTTCTCCTGGAGCTCCAAGACAGAGACCTTGCTCAGAACCTGATGACCTTTGAAGATGTCTTCTTGTATTTCCCTGCTCAGGAGTGGGAAATACTGATGATCATCAACACTTGTACTCCCCAAGGGATGCTGTAGACTTATGTGCATGCACTCTCAGTGACTCCTACTTTGACCAGATCTTCTCTGTCTACCCAGTTGGACCCAGACACTGGGCCCAGTAGGCATCTCTGGCTTGAACTTACCCTAGACCAGATCAGGAATATGGAGGTTAAGCCTGTCTCTGGTGATTCCGGTGGAGAGACAAATGAACCTCCTAGGCCTGATGCTGCTCTGAGAGTGTTAGAGAAAGGGTTTCTAAATGCATATTCTTGCATCCCAGTTTCCCACTGCTGTGACATGTGTGAAACAGTCTTGAAGGAATTGTTTCACCTGCCTCAGAAGCACCTAGCCAAGTTTCAGCCAGTACCTACTGAGCAGCAGCAATACATATGTCAGTCATGTGGTAGAGGATTCTACTTCTGTTTAGAGGAGAGCGGGGTCAAAATCATGAGAAGTGAAATAGGACAGCACTCACTTAGGCAAAGCTACAATGTGCAAGGGCCAAATAATGCCTTTGCTATGAGTGAAAATGAAAAGGCCTTGGCCATGCCTTCATTTCGTGAGACAGAAGATAATGAGAACCAGCCACATAGCAGCCGTGAGGACATGGAGGATTTTTACACTGGACAATTTTTGAGCGAATTCCTCAACCACAAATGCCCTTATTGTATGGGAGGAAGTGTGGAAGCAGATCTCACAGCAACGCATACATGTAGTCCTTTTGCATATAACTTCATCCCTACCAGATCACTTGAGAAACAGCAGAAAACCCCCAAAGACTAAGTTGAGCTTCTCTGTGATGTATGTGGGGAAGTGTTAAGGTGGAAATCTTCCTTTTCAAATCACAAGAAACTTCACACTGGAGAAAGACTTTATGTGTGCAATGAACACGGGAAATCCTACATCGCACGATCCCACCTTCATAAACACAACAAATGTCATCTTGCAGCAGCAATGCCTGTGAATGAAGTGCATGAGCAAAGTTCTTCAGAGGTAACTCCAGCTTCATCCATGGATGACACACATGAGAATAAGACCATAGATGCATAGCCATTGTGCAAAAGCCCAAGACAGAGGGTCCCTCATAGCTTAAGCTATGGAAGACTACACTGGATATATACTTCATAAAAAGAACAGTTTCAGTATCCCCTGAATGGCATGTTTTAAGCTCCTTCTACACCAGTGCCATCACATTGGAGGAAAAGTGCAAGACAATGTGCAAGGAGCATTCTACTTCTTCAACATCACATGATTTATTAAAGAGAGAAGTTAGAGGTGTCCTCTCTGAACGAGCCAAAAACCACAAGCTAAATATTCATTAGATGAACTTTGCACATTTGGGCATTTGTACTGGAAGTTAGGTGACTTTTAATTGTTTTAGGGTCCTTAGTTGAATTTTTCCTTGTCAATTTCTGAGAATAGGCTATTTCACTTCTACTAGTAGTCTGTTCATAGTATATCTATTACCTTGATGTGCTCAGGGAAAGCTTTCTCCTATTCCTGGTTTTCTTCTCCCAAATGAGTTCAGTGTGGATTTCACTTAGCCTCTGCTAAAATCATGTGTGCTTGGATCTTCTACAAGTTTCTGAAGGTTTCATTTTTTTTGTGAAATCTTGAGTCTGTGACAACTGAAATGTATTTTCCAGTTTCATTATCAACTTCTCTTGTTATATCCTGCCCCTAACTGATCTGATTTTTGTAATGGTTTGTGCAATTTGCTGGTTTCTTGTTGTTTCCCCCACACACAGGGCTCACAATGTGGGATGGATTAGGAAAAGAGTAAAGAGAGGGACATCTTTTCATAGGGCTTGAAAATTCATATGTCTTAGAATGGTGAATGGCATCATTCAAGATTGGCCTAATTGTAATACTTTGTGGGGACATTATTTGACTTGCATGTAAAGATCTTTTAAGATATCCAAGTTTACCCGAATGAAGTGACAGTATGTGTAAAAATCTTCATTGTCCCTTGGGAGAGCATGACTTTAGTTCCTTTCAAGAGACAGAGGTTCTGTATTCCCTCAACACATTGTTGAACAGTTGTTTCATGACAAACTCACCAAGGAGGCCTGGGCTCTGAAAGCCAAACTCTGATAGGCACAAAGACATGCAGGGTCTATGTGGGAAGTGAAACTGAGAATTTCTTATTTGAATACACAGAATTGTGTCATCATTTCAATGTTCAATTTTATTAGAAACAAAATGCATGATTTAGTTCTACATCTAATAATGTTAAGGTAAGCTTTAAAACTTATTATAGATAATTTTGATTAATGTTATTTTACTTAGGTAATTTAAACCAGAATAAATATGTTCAATGTAGAAACAAGCCTTTCAGAAAATAAAACCCTTAAGGCTTAATGACTCAAACTTTTAATCTCAGCACTGATGATGTTGAGGCAAGTTCAAGGCCAACCTGGGCCAGAGGGAGAACTTGCCTGTTAACCATTTAGATAGGCAGGAATACAGAACAGAGATTCTTTATTTCAGGTTTGGGGATTTTGTTACTTATCCATTGTTTATGTGCTTGTGTGGATGTAATCTTCCCTGATATCCTTGATGGTGGCACAGGTGACCTCAGTGTATGCAAAATAGGAGATTAAGTCAATAGAGAATTCATTGAAATTCCATGGTAAATAGGAGATTCATATATTCCTTTATAAGACAAATTCTTTATATCTTATTTGTTTATAACTGGAAGACAGTGAATATTTATGTTGGATGATTTTAATTTTTTGAATGACTTTGATGTATGTATAGATATGTTGTACTAGTATGTTAAGCTGATGAGTGCATCATCATTCCCAAAGGTTTTTTTTATGTCCTTTTGTAATATCTCCCACCTCTTCTTGATTTCTCATTGACATAAAATATTTCTCTGTTTTTATAATGCTGTACAATAACCTGAATGTTGTATGATATTATATAAATGCAATACAGCATGCTTATTAAGTTTTATGATGGCTTTCAGTAAGGTAAATTGTTTTGAGACTAATAATGTTGGATTAAAATTTCAGTGGGGTTTCCTTTTCAATTCCTCAGCAATATTTCAGCTGTTTGATATATTATAGCACATTTATGGCCACTAAGTGCTTACTGGTTATATGTGCTATGTTCAAGGTTTGACTATTAAAAATAAAGCTTCTATGAAAAGTAAAGAGTGTCTAGTGACTTCATGGAAGCAGTTGACTTGCATAACAAAGGCAGTTTCTCAAGATCATACCCTATCACTCACAATGACACTACTTTACCCGAAAACATCAGGTTCCAACATAACACAGGAGAAGCTTTCAAAATATTGAAAGGACAGAGCCCCTAGATCTAGTGCAATTGTCAGATTCTTACTGGGATTTATAAAATGTTGCATATTTTCCATACTGTTGAATTATCTCTTATCTCTTAACCACTAAAAATTAGGAACACAGAGGACGAGGTGTGAGTAAGGCAAAGGATATTTATTAAGAAAAAGGTGGAAAATGTCCAAAATGTCTGAGCAATTATGCTTAGAATTTTGGACAACATCCAAAGAAGAGGAAGAAAGGAGAAAAAATTTAAAAAATAGAAAGAAAGAAGGAAAATGGAAACATAAGACTTGTGCAATACTGCAGACCTTTGTGTAACAGGAATCTTGGCAGAGCCCCACCTCTTAATTCTGGGAGGTCTCAACTTTGTGGGTTAATACTACCTTCCCTACCCCGGCCTTGGGAGTAGCTGAGCCTATAGGTGCCTCCACCTTTTACCAGCAAGGCTCCACAGCATAGGTACACAACATCCCCCTGTCACTTACATGAAAGCATTCAAATGTTCTACTATGACTGAAGTGAATTCTCAGTATTTCAAAAGCATCCCCTAGACAAGTCCATGTCTGCCTTGTTATTGTCTTGCTCTTCTCAGCCCTGTCCAGTGTGAGGCTCTTAATACAGAATAAGTGTGGGAATGGTAAAACCAATATTTCTCCTCCCTCCGTGCTTCAGCTGGCTTCTCTGGCAATCTCTGAAACTCTGTTGTTGTAGTAACACTTCCAGACAGTTTGCTTATGGTTCCAATATTTACCAGGTAATCTTGATATCCAAAGAACAGTGAAATTGTTCAGGATTTGCCACTCAAGTATTAGGTTACCACTGTGTCCTGTCCTACTGATACTGATCTCTGGGTTGCCATGTTTGGTCACATGAAGTGAGTAGCCAATTCTCAAATTAAAATCATTCAATTTACATATTTTAAAAATATTTTTCTCAAGCCTTTTAAAAAAATTAATTATTGTTCATTAACTTGAGAGATAGAGACCGAGAGAGAGAAAGAAAGAGAGAGAGGAAGAGGAAGATAGAGAAAATGGGCATGCTAGGGCCTCCAGTAACTGCAAGTGAAATCCACATGCACGTGCATCTGGCTTATGTGGGTATTGTGGAATCAAACCTGGGTCCTTAGACTTTGCACACAACTACCTTAACCACTAAGCCATTCCTTCCACCCTCTGCAACACTTTTTAAGTGTGGCTATTCTAACTGATAAGTAACTGCTAAAAATGTGAGAAGGGCTAGGGAGATAGGTCAGTTACATTTTTATTTATTTTATTTTATTTTATTTATTTTATTTTTTTGAGATAGGATTTCATTCTGACCTAGGATAACCTGGATGGTTCTGATATTATTGCTGCTGTTCTGGGTTCACTTCCTAAGACACTCATATAAACTTGAAACAAAAAGTGAAGCATGAGTCAAAAAGTGAAGGTAGACATAAATATATAAACAGCATTTGGAAAAGGTGGTAAGATATAAAAATTGGCACCAGCATTCCTTTGCAGTGGCAAGAGAACTTTGTGAGTCCATTAACACACACATACACGTGTGCACACACGAATACACACACACACACACACACACAGAGAGAGAGAGAGAGAGAGAGAGAGAGAGAGAGAGATGCATGCATTCAACAAGGGTGGCTTGGTACAGAAAGTAAGATTGAGGCAAAAAGTGAAGTAGGATACAAAAATACTCCATATAATAAAAATGGTTCCAGTCTTCCTTTTTAGTGGCAAGAGACCATGTTGAGTTCATAAACACGCACACACACACACACACACACACACACACACACACACACATCCACATCCACACACACAAACACACACACACACACACACATCCACAAATGGACACATAGATGCACAAATGCATAAACAGTGCATGGGTTCAAAAATTGAATCATGAGACAAAAAGTGAAACAGGACACAAAAATCCATGAGATGGAATAGTTTTGGATGCAAAAAGTGGCACCAGTTATCCACTGCAGTGGTAAGAGACACTGGGAGTCAATTAACACACACATGCACACACAAAATAACACAGATGCACATATAGAGAAAGGGTAGCTGGGTTTAGAAAGTGCAATCTGAGGACCAAAATAAAGCAGGATACAAAATTATTGCAGATGTAAAAGTTGCACAGATATGAAAAGTGGCACCAGTGTGCCTTTGAAGTGGTAAGATACTCTCTGGAGTCCATTAACTAACACACACACACACACTCCTTCCACTTTGTGTGATGATTCTGACAGCAGATCTTGGACAGGAGGTGCAAGTAAGGCATTGAGTGTTGGCAATACTGGTGCAGTGGTACAATATTCTACTTGAAGTAAAACAATTCCCAGATGCCTCAAGAGGTAGCACATGTCTGAGGACCACTTCCCCATGGGTCCTAATGATCTCAATGTATCTGTGGTAAATGGCCACGCTGGGTAGCAAAGCTCACCCTCTTCAGCCACAGTGCAGGCACCATGGACAAGATTATTATAGAAGACCGGAGATTGCACTATTGCTGTCTCAGGAGTCACAGAACAGGATGAACAACCTAGCATGTAGTGGCTCTGTTGAAAGGGACTAGTAATATTGTACATTCCAGGAACAGTAGGAGGTATTGGAAGGCACCCCTTCACTGAGAGTTCTGTACAAAGGAACAAGAATTTAGCTCTGCATTTTGGAATAGAAAAGCTCCCACCACGCTTAATGGGGAGAGACTGAAGGAATTCCCATTGAGGTCAGGAACAAGGCAGGGGTGTCCACTCTCACCTCTGCTCTTCAACATTGTGCTAGAAGTATTAGCTCAAGCAATAAGATCGGAGAAAGAAATCAAAGGGATACAAATTGGAAATGAAGAGGTTAAGTTAGCCCTATTTGCAGATGACATGATTCTATACATTAGTGACCCGAGAACTTCCATCTCAAAACTCTTAAAGGTGATTAGCGCCTTCAGCAAAGTAGCAGGATACAAAATCAATGCAAAGAAATCAGTAGCCTTTCTGT
The DNA here is from genome assembly GCA_036365145.1 of Orientallactaga sibirica. Classification (NCBI taxonomy): domain Eukaryota; kingdom Metazoa; phylum Chordata; class Mammalia; order Rodentia; family Dipodidae; genus Orientallactaga; species Orientallactaga sibirica. The sequence goes on along the minus strand of JAEOAD010000793.1, from coordinate 8,262,963 downwards.
ATGCAAAGGACAAAGAGACAGAAAAAGAAATAACTAACATCGTCCCATTTTCAATTGCAACAAAGAAAATAAAATAACTTGGAATAACATTAACTAAGGAAGTGAAAGACCTATACAATGAAAACATAAAAACTCTCAAAAAAGAAATTGAGGAAGTCCTACAAAAATGGAAAGACCTCCCATGTTCCTGGATTGGCAGAATTAACATTGTGAAAATGGCAATTTTACCAAAAGCACTTTATAGATTCAATGCAATGCCAATAAAAATCCCAACTTCCTTCTTCAATGAGATAGAAAAAAACTATCTCAAAATTCATATGGAAAGGTAGAAGGCCTCGGATATCCAAGCTCATCCTCAGCAAAAGAAGCACCTCTGGAGGCATCACCATACCTGATCTAAAGTTATACTACAAAGCCATTGTAATAAAAACAATCTGGTACTGGCACAAAAACAGGAATATAGACCAATGGAACAGAATTGAAGACCCAGATTTTGGGTCAAGAAACTACAGCTACTTGATATTTGACAAAGGCCCTAGCAATGTAGAATGTAAAAAGGACAGCATCTTCAACAAATGGTGCTGGACAAACTGGACAACCATATGTAGGAAAATGAAACTCGACCCACACATCTCTCCATGCACAAAAATTCAGTCCAAATGGATCAAAGACCTTAATATAAAACCAGAAACTATGCTGCTACTGGAAGAAAATTAGGAGGAACCTTCCACGATATAGGAGTGGGAAAAGATTTCCTGAACAAAACCCCAACAGCTCAGGAAATCAAACAATCACTCAACCATTGGGATCGCATGAAGCTGAAAAGCTTTTTCACTGACAAAAATACTATAACCAAAGCCAGCAGATTACCTACAGAATGGGAGAAAATTTTCACCAGCTATACAACTGACAGAGGCCTGATTTCTAGAATCTACAAAGAACTCCAAAACCTAAAAAACAAATCATCAAACAACCCACTCACAAAGTGGGGCAGAGAACTGCACAGGGAGTTCTCAGAGGAAGAAATACAAATAGCAAATGCACATTTAAGAAAATGTTCAACATCCCTAATCATCAGGGAAATGCAAATTAAAACAACTATGAGATTCCACCTTACCCCAGTAAGGATGGCTAGCATTAAAAAAAATAATGAAAACAAATGCTGGCGAGGCTGTGGAGAAATAGGAACAACCTTTCACTGCTGGTGGGAATGTAAAATGGTTCAACCACTATGGAAAGCTATATGGAGACTCCTGAAAAGGATGACCATAGACCTACCAATGGATCCAGTTATTCCCTTATTGGGCATTTACCCTAAAGGCTCCAAGCCTCAGATCAGAGACATTTGCTCAACCATGTTTATAGCTGCTCAATTCATAATAGCAAAGAGCTGGAATCAACCCAGGTGTCCATCACTTGATGAATATCCGATAGCTTTTGGTTTCAGTTTTACCAGGTAGTGTGACATATGATAAATTATATCCCAGATTTACTCCATGGCATGTGACCATCCACAGGACAGGTGAGTTTATTTTTAATCCATTTTTTTTAAATTGAGAGAAACTTGGCAAGACACATTTGTGTGATCCTACACATAAATAAATAAATAAACCAAGAGTTGTTTTTTTTTTTTTTTTTTTTTTTTTTTTAAGTCTAGAGAGATGACCCAATGGTTAGGAGCACTTCCGGTAGAAGCATGAGTACCTAAGGAGACGAGAGTCTGTACTGGATTTTGATGCCCAGGACACACATAAAGAGCTGGGCATGGCCAGACACCATAAATGGAGTAGAGACCCAAGAATTGTCAGAGGTTGCAGGCAACACTGGATGTTCCAGGATTAGCAGGGTATTCCATTCAAGTAAAAGGCAGATGAAGAATAGAGGGGGAAATCCAACACCAGTACATTCCTGCATATATACCTTGTACCCCTAGCCCCATACCACATATGTAGTACACATAGTACATATGAGCAAAAAAAGGCCTGTTTTGTTTAGAAACATCAGAGTTCTTTAAATATATAAAATTAACATTTTCTTAATGAAAATAAATATAAACTTCCTACTGTAGTCAATACTCAATATGTACACTGCCTGAAAGTTTCTAGCTACTGCAGAAATCCAAGGATCTAAATAAGTGGAGTTGCAAAGTAAGAGATAAAATAATTTTCAGGGATATGATGACCTGTGTAAAGTTAGTTAATTAATTGATTATGAAAAATAAAGTAGTGGCTGGAGAGATGGCATAGCTGTAAAGGTGCTTGCCTGTGAAGCCTAAGGACCCATGTTTGACTATCCAGATCCCGTGTAAGCCAGACACACAAAACGTGAGGGGAGGGCAAGGTCACACATGCCCACTAGTTGGCAGAAGCATCTGGAGTTCGATTGCAGTGCCTGAGGGTCTAGAGTGCCAATTCTCATTCTCTCTCTCAGTCTCTCTTGCTCTCTATAAAATAAAAAAATAAAGAAAATTAAAGCAAAAATTAAAGTACAAGATTAATACATGCAGCAAAACTTACACCTCAAAACAAGACCATCTTTTTTAAAATTTTATTATTATTATTTTTGGTTTTTCGAGGTAGGGTCTCACTGTAGCCCAGGATGACCTGGAACGCACATGTAGTCTCAGGGTGGCCTTGAACTCAAGGTGATCCTCCTACCTCTGGCTCCGGAGTGCTGAGTTTAAAGGCATTCACCACCACGCCCGGCAAGACCATCTTTTATAAGACTATTTTTAAAGTAATCTCTAAATGCAATATTTACTATGAAGTACAGTAAGAACAGAAAGGTTTAGAATGGGATATTTGAATGGATTTGAATGAGCATATAAATTTATTTCTACTCAAAGTCATCTTTGTTGGAATTAGGTGATTTTTTGTTTGTTTGTTTTCAGTGGAAAAAAGCAAACTAGTCCCCTGGATTAAAATAAAAGCTGTAGCCAGGCGTGGTGATGCATGCCTTTAATCCCAGCACTCGGGAGGCAGAGATAGGAGGATCACCGTGAGTTCAAGGCCACCCTGAGACTACATAGTTAATTCCAGGTCAGCCTGTGCCAGAGTGAGACCCTACCTTGAAAAACCAAAAAAAAAAAAAAAAAAAAAAAAAAAGCTGTAGCTAGAATAAAGTATAATTATGGGCGGAGTTTTTATAAATGTCATTCATATGTGATGGGTGGTACTTCTGGCAACATCAGAAGGGCCGTAAGTAGGAATTATTTATCTGCCATTTCTCCAGAGGCCTTTATTCCAAGGCCTATTTCTACAGGTACAGGCTCTCCAGGGGCCATTTCTCAGGAGGAAATTTCTCCAGAGGAGAGCGTCTCATTTCTCCAGGAACTATTTCTCTGGGAACCATTTCTCTAGGGGGTGTTTCTCCAGAGGACATTTCTTGGGAGCCCATTCCTCTGGGGGCCATTCCTCTGGGGGCTGTTTCTCCAGGAGCCGTTTCTCCAGGGGGCATTTCTCCGGAGACACTTTCACTGGGGACCATTTCTCCTGAGGCCTTTTCTCCAGCAGTATCTGGAAGAGACGGACTACAGACAAGTGGCATTGAGGTGTATCCCATGTTTTCTCCATATTTGACTTCTGTCTCTGACTTTTACAGTCAGGGCCTCTTGTCCCTCTTGAGCAACATCGTGACTTGGGTTTTGAGCGCTGGGCTAAGACTTAGTGCTGCCTGCCTGCTACAAGGTCTCCAGGGCCTCTTCGTGTGTACTTGCTCCATAGAGTCACCTGAATAAGGCGGCCAGGATCTTAGCCTCACGGAACCCCAAGACAGAGACCTTGCTCAGAACCTGATGACCTTTGAAGATGTGTTCTTGTATTTCCCTGCTCAGGAGTGGGAAATACTGATGATCATCAACACTTGTACTCCCCAAGGGATGCTGTAGACTTATGTGCATGCACTCTCAGTGACTCCTACTTTGACCAGATCTTCTCTGTCTACCCAGTTGGACCCAGACACTGGGCCCAGTAGGCATCTCTGGCTTGAACTTACCCTAGACCAGATCAGGAATATGGAGGTTAAGCCTGTCTCTGGTGATTCCGGTGGAGAGACAAATGAACCTCCTAGGCCTGATGCTGCTCTGAGAGTGTTAGAGAAAGGGTTTCTAAATGCATATTCTTGCATCCCAGTTTCCCACTGCTGTGACATGTGTGAAACAGTCTTGAAAGAATTGTTTCACTTGGCTCAGAAGCACCTAGCCAAGTTTCAGCCAGTACCTACTGAGCAGCAGCAATACATATGTCAGTCATGTGGTAGAGGATTCTACTTCTGTTTGTAGAAGAACAGGGTCAAAATCATGAGAAGTGAAATAGGACAGCACTCACTTAGGCAAAGCTACAATGTGCAAGGGCCAAATAATGCCTTTGCTATGACTGAAAATGAAAAGGCCTTGAGCACCCTTACATTTGTCAAGACAGAGGTTAATGAGAATCAGCCACATAGCAGTCCTGAGGACATGGAGGACTTTTACATTGGACAGTTTTTAAATGAATTCCTCAACCACAAATGCCTTTTTAAGTATGGGAGGAAGTGTGGAAGCAGATCTCACAGCAACACTTACATGTAGTCCTTGAGAAAAATTTCCATCCCTAGCAGATCATTTGAGGCACAGCAGAAATCCCCCAAAGCCAAAGTTGAATTTGTCTGTGATGTATGTGGGAAAGTGTTAAGGCAGAAATCTTCCATTTCAAATCACAAGAAACTTCACACTGGAGAAAGGCCTTATGTGTGCAATGAATGCGGGAAATCCTACATCACACATTCCCACCTTCATCAACAGAACAAATGTAATTTTGCAGCAGCAATGCCTGTGAATGAAGTGAATGAGCAAAGTTCTTCGGAGACAACTCCAGCTTCATCCATGGAAGTCATAACCTCAGTAAGGTCATAGATGCTTAGCCAATGTGGGAAAGCCTGCAACAGGTGGCCCCACATTGCTTAACCCATAGAAGATCACATTGGATAACTACCTCAGGGAAAGATCAGTTTTGGTGTCCATGGAACTGCATCTTTTAAGTTTATTCCACACCAGTGGCATCACATTGGAGGAAGGGCACAGGAGTAGGTGGAATAAGCTTTCTACTTAATATCACATGGTTTTTTAAAGAGAGAATTTTAGAAGTGTCCTACATGAAAGAGCCAGGAACCACAAGCTGAACATTCATGAGTTGAACTTTACACGTTTGGGCATCTGTTCTGGGAAGATTATCTACAAGTCTGAGGGATTTTGGACACTTAAGTGACTTTTTGTTGGCTCAGGGCCCTTAGTTGAGTTATATCCTTTTAAGTTTCAGGCTATCTCACTTCTACCCATAGCCTGTTTATACTGTATATGTTACCTTGATATGATCAAGGAAAACGGACTTTTGCTCTCACGTGTTCCTCATTTGCTTCTCACTAATGACTTTAGTGTGGATTTCACTTGGCCTCTGCGTGTTTCTGAAAGTTTCATTTCTTTGTGAACTATTGACTCTGTGTGACAACTTAAACATTTTTCCAGCTTCATAATCAGCCTTCCTTGTAACATCTTGCTCTTCACTGATCTGATTTATGGAATAGTTTGTTCAATACATGACTTCTTCTTGTTTATACTTCCACAATGTTCACACTGTGAGATCAATTAGGAAAAGAATTGAGCTCTGACAGCATAAAGAGAAGAACACCTTTCAACAGGGCTTGAAATTTCATATGTCTTAGGATGGCAGGATGACATTATTCAAGATGGTTTGGCCTAATCGGTAATGCTTTGTGGGAACAGTTTTTGACCTGCATGTCAAGATATTTCATGAGTTCTATGTTTGCTCCAGTGAAATGACAGTATTTGTAAAAAATCCACTGTGTCTGGGGAAGAGCATGACTTTAGTTCCCTTTTTTCATAGGGTGATGTTCTGTATTCCCCTAACAATTTGTTGAATCATTGTTTCCTGCCAAACTCACCAATAAGTCATTGGATATGAAAGTCAAACTCTGATAGACAAAAAGACATACAGGGCCTAAGTAGGAAGTATAACTAATATGTTTCTTATTTGAATACACCAAATTGTGTCATTTTTAAAATTCAAATTTATTAGGAATAGAATGCAACATATATTTCTACATCTAAAAACTTTAAGGTACGATTTAATATGGAGTATAGATAATTATGTTTAATGTTATTTTACTTAGGTAACTTAAACTAGAAGTACTATGTACAACATAAAAACACACCTTTCAAATAATAAAACTATTAAGGCTTGATGATTTCTGAGTTGTAATCTCAGCATTGAGGAGGTTGAGGTGAGTTCAAGGGCAATCTGGGCTACAGTGAGAACCTCCCTGTTAACTATTTATATGTCCCTCATTGCATATGCAGGAACCCAGAGCAGAGATTAAAAATTATTCTAGAAATGGGTATTTTGTTATTTATCCAGTGTATATGTGCTCGTGTGGAAATAATCTTCCTTTATATCATTGATGGTGGCAGACGGCAGAGATGACCTCAGTGTGTGTGAAGTAGGAGATTTAGTCAATATAGACTTCATTGATCTTCTATGGTAAATGGTAGATTCATATTTTCTTTTTCTTTTTCTTTTTTTTTTGGACAGAGACAGAGAGAGAGGGAGAGGAAAACAGATTGAGATGGGCACGCCAGCAGCCTCTCAGCTGCTGTGAATGAAATCCAGACGTGTGCGCCCCATTGTGGTGAAGTGCAGCATTGTGCCCTTGCGTCACTTTGCATCTGGCTAAATGTGGGACCTGGAGATTGGAACCGCTGGAGATTGGAACCAGTGTTCTTAGGCTTAGGAGGTAGGTGCCTTAACCGCTAAGCCATCTCTCCAGCCCCATATTTTCTTTTATGAAGCCAAATCTTGTCATATTATTTGTTTGTAACTGGAATATGGTGATTATTTAAGTTGGATAATTTTAATTTTTAATCACTTTGATTTATGTATACACATGTTATACTAGTATAAGTTAAGCTGATGAGAACATAATCTTTCCCAAAGGTTCCCTTATGTCCTTTTATAATGCTTCCCTCCTTTTATTGATTTCTCATTGAAAAATAATTGCTGTGTTTAATAATGCTATGTAATAACCTGAATGTTTTATGATCCTATATGAATGTAATATAGCATGCTTATAATTTTATGATGGAATTAAGTAAAGCTAATTGTTTTGAGATTAATAACTTTGGTTTAAAATTCCAGCAAGATTTGCTTTTCTATTCCTCAGTAATGTATTAGCATTTTTATATATTACAGAATGTTTATTTTCACTCTGTTCTTAGTGGATGTATGTGTCATTTCCAAAGTTTTAATATTAAAAATAAAGCTGTCTTGAAAAGTAAAGATTGTCTAGTGACTTCATGGAGGCAGTTGCCTTGCATCACAAAGGCAGTTTCTCAAGATAGTACTCTATCACACTGACACTAATTTACCTGAAAATGTCAGGTTCCAGAAAAAACAGGGGAAACTTTCAAGATTTTGAAAGGACAGAGCCCTTAGGTCTAATTGAATTGTAAGATTCTTGCTGGGTATTCTAGCAGGTCTTCATACTGTTGAGTTTTTTATCTCTTAATTACTAAAAAATTAGGCATACAAAGAATGAGGTGTGAGTAAGGCTAAGTAGATTTATTGAGAAAAAATTTGGAAAAGCTCTAAAATTTCTGAATAAGCCTGTCAGAATTGTTGACAGCATGTAAAACATTGGCATGAGCAGAGCATGGACATCATATCCTGACCAACATCTGGTGGACAATAGCAGCTGGGTAATGTGCCAATCAAGGCAAGGGGAACCTGGATGTAAAACCCAGAAACCTGCCCCTGATAATACATTGCCTCCATTAGGATCCAATTTCCAAATTGCTACCAGCAGGGGACTTACCATTCAGAACACATAAGGTGGGATGGAGGTATGGCTGAATGCTTACGTGTTTGCCTGCAAAGCCAAAGGACCCAGGTTTCATTCTCCAGGACCCACATTAGCCAGATGCACAAGGGGTCGCACACATCTGGAGTTCATATGTAGTGGCTGGACGCCCTGGCATGCCCATTCTCTCTCTCTCTCTTTCTCTCTCTCTCTCCCTCTCTCTCTCTCCCTCTTTCTCTGTGAAACAAAGAAATAAATAACAGAACACATAAAGTTATTGGGGACATCTGAATCAACTCACCACATTCTGCCCTGGCCCCCATGATAACCATACATGATTTAAAATGCCATGAATTGAGTTCTACCTTAAAAGTCCCCACAGTTGTTATCCATTCCAATGCTGTTGAAACATTCCCATAGTCCAAAAAACAAAAACAAACAACCTCCCCCCAAAAAAACATAATGGCACTGAACAAACATTCATACTACAAAAGGCAAAAGATGGTATTGGGAGGGGAAAAGAAATATTCAATACAATAATTTCCACAAACAGGACAAAAATCAAACTCTGTAGCTCCAATTCTAACAACTCCTGGCAGAGACAAGTCTCCAAGTCTGATAACTGGAATCAGTGACCAGCAATGAGTCTCTGGAGTTCAAATTCTTCCCCTCCAACAAGGCTACTCATAGACAGGAAAACTTCATCCACGGCTGGCAGCTCTCCTTGGCAGCAATCCCACAGTCCTGGTATCTCCATTGGGTCTATGCAACCCACGGTTCATCTTCATGGCTCCACAGAGTCTCCACGCAGGTAACCTAATAAGCCTGCTTCACACTGCCCATGGCCATTCCCCCACCCCCCAAAAAAAAACTTGTGTTGCAAATTCAATGACCCTCTATTTCCTGCATTTGTTATACTCCATAGTACCAGGTTGGCTACCAACTTGCTAAACCTTCAAATGATTCTGCATTCTTCCTGTTGTCCCAATACAGATCAGATGGCCTAATCTCAATGATTGTAATCTCTCAAACAATTGCAGCTGACCTGGCAGTAGTTTTGTCCCAAAGATTTTAATTTATCCTGTGCCATATCCCTCTGTTCATACCTGTCCATTTCTATGCAATGCAACCCTGCACAAGGTCTCAGCACATGGCCCTCACAGCAAGCCTCTCACACAAACTGCCTGTGGTGGTTTGATTCACGTGCCCCCCATAAACTTAGGTTTGCTGAATGCTAGGTTCCCCAGTTGAGGATAATTGGAAATTAAAGCTTCCTGGAGGTGATGTATTGTTGGGGGCAGGCTTATAGGTGTTATAGCCAGTTTCCCCATGCCAGTGTTTGGCACATTCTCCTCTTGCTATTATCCACCTTATATTGGCCAGGGGTGATGTCCACCCTCTTCTCATGCCATCGTTTCCCCCTGCTATCATGGAGCTTCCCCCTTGAGCCTTTAGGCCAAAATAAACCCCCCTTTCCCACAAGATCCTTTTGGTTGGGTGTTTTCTACCAGCAATGTGAACCTGACTGCAGCACTGCCTTTAACCCAGTTCAGACATAAGTATTTTGTTCTCCTCATAAGTCAAACCTCATAGTCCATAGTTCTTACTGCATTCAGGACTTTCATCTCTGACCAGAATAGTCCATCAAGTTGTACTTATAGCACTGCAAGGCATCTCTTATGCAAAGGTTTCAAATAGTTCTACATTCCTCCTTCAATCAATCCCAAAAGGCCAAAAGCCACACAGTCAGGTTTCTAGCATTACTGACTCCTCCTTCTTTGTACCATCTTTGCTGTTACAGTTAGCTTCATGATACTGGCCAAAAACACATGATCAAGAGCAGCTTGTGGGAGGAGAGGGTTTATTTTGCCTTACAGATTTGAGAGGAAGCTCCATGATGACAGTGGAAAATGATGGCATGAGCAGAGGGTGGTCATAACCTCCTGGCCAACATCAGGTTGACAACAGCCCTAGGACAGTGTGCCAAACACTGGCAAGGAGAAGTTGGCTGTAACACCCATAAGCTTGCCCCCAACAATACATCAATACATTGCCTCCAGGAGGATCCAATACCCTAATTGCCACCAGCTAGGGACCTAGCATTCAGAACACATAAGTTTATGAGGAATACCTGAATCAGACCACTAAAGAGGGGGTTTCTGAGAGCATAGTAAATTATTCTTCCCACCTCCTTTGCATGTCTATAGGTCAGGTGAAGATTTTGACCAGGTGAGTGGTCTATGGGCTTCAACCAAGACCATAGAAAAATTTTATGTGTGAAGAATCAAAATATATTGCATGAATACTGGACTAGGCAAACTAGACCAGAAGGTAAAATCTTGTAAAATTTATCATCATGAGTATATTAATCTGTTTTCCTTCAATATAACAAACATGCAAGATCCTTACCTAATAAAGATACAAGGCATATTATTGTTTCACAGTTTTGGAGGCTCTTTATCAATGATTAAATTGTTTAGTTATTTTAGTACTCTGGTTATGGGGTAAAATATCTCAAAAATAACTGCTCTCGTCATGAAAAATGAAAAGAGGAAGAAAGTGAAATAGTAAAGACCTTTTGCAGGACAGGAATCTTGGCAGAGTCTCACCTCTTATTTCAGGCTGTTCTCAAATTTGAGGTTTAAAAATATCTTCCTGGGCTGGAGAGATGGCTTAGTAGTTAAGGCATTTGCCTATGAAGCCAAAGGATCCTGGTTCAATTCTCCAGGTTCCACATAAGCCAGATGCATATGGTGGCGCATGCATCTAGAGTTTGTTTGCAGTGGCTGGAGGCCAGGGCACACCCATTCTCACTCTCTCTCTCACTCTCACCCCTTTTCTCTGTGTCTAATAAATAAAATAATAATAATAAAATAAAAATATATCTTCCCTACTCTAGCCTTTGGAGTAGCTGAGCCTTTAGCAGCCTCCACCTTCTACCTCTTAAAGTATACAGCAACCCCCTATTGCTTACATGAAAGCATTCAAATGTTCTTGCTTTCATTAGTCTTGTCCAGTGTGAAACTCGTAATAGAGAATAAGTGTGGGAATGGTACAACCAATGTTTCTCCTCCTCGCATGCTTCAGCTAGCTTCTCTGGCAATCTCTGCAATTCTATTGTAGTAACACTTCCAGACAGTTTGGTTATGGTTCCAATATTTTTCAAGCAATTTTTTGGATCTAGAGGTCAGGGAAATTATCCAAGATTTGTCACTCAAATATAATGTTAGAACTGTGTCATGTCCTGCTGATACTGATCTCTCTGGTGTCATAATTGTTCACATCAACTGAGCAGCCATTTCTAGCAACTAAAATCATTCAACTTAAATGATTTAAAAAGATTTTTTTCTTGAGCTTTTTTTAACCCAGGCTATCCTAATGGATAAGTAACTGATAAAAACAGGAGAAGGCTGGGAAAATTGTTCAGCTACTAATAGTGCTTTCTCACAAAGGCTGCTGGCCTGGGTTCCATTCCCAAGCCAATCACATAAACCTGACACAAAAAATGAAGCATCAGTCAAACCATGAAGCCAGAAATAACAGACACCAAATAGAAAAGGTGGCAAGATTTAAAAATAGGCACCAACATTCCTTTGTAGTGACAAGAGACCTTGGCATGCCCATTAACACACATACATGCACACACACATACATATATGCAGAAATGCAGCTGTGTGTAGAAAGTGAATCTTGAGGCAAAATCTGAAGCAGGACACAAAAATACTCCAGAGAGAAAAGTTGTCCAGATGTAAAAAGTGGTGCCAGACTTCCTCTACAGTGACAAGAGACCATGTTGACTCCATAAACACACACACACACACACACACACACACACACACACACACGTAAAAAGGATAGTTAGGTGGAGAAAGTGAAGTGTGAGACAAAATATGAAGCCAGATACACAAAGATGCCAGATAGAATAGTGGCTGGGTATAAAAAATGGCACCAGCTTTCCAGTGGATTGGCAAGAGACCCTGGTGAGATGCATACATGCAAAAAGTGTAGCTGGGTGTAAAAAGTAAAAGTAAAGCCTAAGGAGAAAAGTTCAGCCAGACACCAAAATATGTCAGATTGAAAAGGTTCCCAGATATAAAAAAAAAAAATTGGCTCCAGCATCCTTTTGAAGTGACAAGAAGATGTCGAGTCCATAGACACACACACACACACACACACACACACACACACACAGATATGAGAAAGATGCTGACATGTAAAACAGGGTAGCTAGGTGCAGAAAGTAAAGTGTTAGACAAAAAGTGAAGACAGACACAAAAATATGCCAGATAGAATAGTGGCCGGATGTAAAAAGTCCATCACCCTTTCATTGGAGGGGCAAGAGACCCTAGTGAGTTGATAAATACACACACACACACACACACACACACACACACACACAGATGCACACATGCAAAAAGGGTAGCTAAGTGCAAAACGTGAAGCCTGAGGCAAAAAGTGAAGCCAGATACTAATGTATGCCATATTAAAAAGGTGGCGGATGTACAAAGTGGCATTAGCATTCCTTTGCAGTGAGTGGCAAGAGACCCTGGCGAGTCAATAAACATACCAATCTCTCTCTCTCTTTCACACACACACACACACACACACACACACACACACACACACACACACACAATAATGTCTTTAGTGTCATATGAAAGGAATAAGACAATAATATGCCTTTTAAATATATTTAACTATTGATATGAATAAGATTCAACAAAACTATTACATGCATCTGTAGCTGCTTATTTCTAGATAGCATTGTCTTTAAGTTTTCTGAACATGATACTCTACTGCTTTCTTATATTTTGTTTTTGAGAAATCTGATTGCATCATTATCATGCATTGCTTCCTTTATGTAAGCATTATATGAATGCTATGAAGCCTTTTTTGTTTGTTTATATTTAAAACATAATTTATTCTATCATCCCAATGCAATTCTTTCTGGGGTCTGAAGGGAGGGGACTTTGAAATGTACAGAGTTTACATTTCTTGCATTTCTTGAAAGATTGTTGTTTTAATTATACATGTTTAAATATTTAAAATTCTTCATTGTTTTGGTTTTCTTCTTTAGGGAAATGAATAACACAAAAATTGAACCTTTTTTCTAACATCTATTTTATACTTTTCTCTGATTGTTTCTTATTTCATTTTTATTCTTGGTAGTTTTCTTTGTGTTCCTTGTTCTTTGTTTGTTATTTACTTTGTAAATTGGCTTTTATTTCTAAAATGAGTTTATTTGGTTTCTTGGGCTCAAATATTGAACTTTATTGTTTCTTAATTTCTTGTTTTATCTATCTTTTGCCTAAATATATAATGTGATTAGCAATACATACACGTGTGTGTCTGAGTGTGCACATGTGTGTGTAGTGTATCTGGTATGTGCACACTTATGTGTCCTTTCAGTGCCTCGTGTGCTCACCTGTGACAGGATGAGCTTGTCTGCAGTGAGGAGTCATTGCCTGTGGTGGCTAGCCACAGTAGGACATGGGGTGCCCCAAATCCTTGATCTTCTGATTCTTGTTTGACATGAAGTCTCTTGCTGATCCTGGAGCTTGCTATATTTTCATGAGCTCTGGTGATTCCCAGGTTTCTGATCTTCTATGGGACTGGGGTTATAGGTATTTGTGGCCACTCTCAGCTATTTATATGGGTTATGGAGATTCAAACTTAGATGATCTATCACTTTATGGACTTCATGCTTGTTAGGGAAATGCACTTAATTGCATTGCTTTCTCTGTAGCCTTAGCTTATATATTTCTGATTCAATTGCCCTAAATTTTTGTTTGATAATGCTGAATCTAGGTAAAATTTTATGTTACTATTTTACTCTAATCCCCACTTGCTATATATAAAGGGCAATTTTCATGACTTCAAAAGGTTTATTCTCTGCAATTTCAAGTATTTTAAAATACTATTTATTGATACTTTTGAATTTTCTTGTCTTATTAAGTTTGCGTATGGGGATTCAGTTCAATAGAACTTTTTCTTATCATGTCTATTCTACTTATCAATTTCTATCTTGGAAAATATGGTGCTAGTTGGAGAAGAGAGAAGGTTTGTATGACTAATTTCTCTTCCATCTTAGTTTGAGCATCATTAAGAAAGCATTTGATTTTTACATAGACTGAACGTCTGTTATTATACCATTATAACATTATAATGGAGGATACAGATTAGGGGTAAGGTAGCTTCTGTTTTTGTAAGTAGTCATCAAGAGACTGGCCCAAAGATGCTACCCTTCCTGCCCTGGTCAGAATAGAACTTCAGTCCAATTGAATCTCATCAAAGCAGTAAGCCAAAGCAGTAGCTTCCTGGAACTTCCAAATTATTGTTGACATTTTTCTAAACTAAGCACCTGTGGGCTGGCTCTTGTATCAGTATTCCTCCTAGGTACCCATCAACCAATCAGTGTCCTTCCTATACACCTGACCTTGGCAATGATGCTCATTCTAATTGTATGCCTAATTCATATAAATGGACATGAGCCACATGTATGAGAGAGACTTTTCCTCAAGCAAGAAACATTCTTTGCTCTTTTTCTTCCCCCAAATCCAGAAGTGCTGGGTGGGGAAGAATTACTTTTCGCATGGGAGCTTTCATGCTTCTCCTTCTCTTATGCTTTCATCCTACCTAAATAAATCTTCCATGACTTAATTTCTTCTGAGTATATGCTTTTCAATTATTTGCTAAATGTGGATAATGATCTGAGCCTGGGGAGTCATTTTTGTTTTCCATTAGGTTTTTCATCAGTATCTCTATATCTTTTTTGAATTCCATTTGTTCCACTTGTATTTCTTGATTTTGTAACAGGGTGTTCAGGGCCCAGGAAAGTCCTTCAACCCCAAACACCATGTTCCTTTCTAGTTCTAATCAAAGAATTGAATAAAAAAGACTGATAAGGATAATTATTACATTTCTTGAGGGACATACAGAGCCAGTGAAAGGCACCCAGATGGCTAGAGTTCCCACATGGAGGGCCTGGAAATGCTGTAGAAAGAAAAGAAAGAAAAGAGAGTTTGAGGAGCTCCTGCCATATGGGGAACTGGAGGGGATAAAGAGCCCATGTGGAGAGCAAAGGCTGGGGGCTCTCCTTGCTGGGCCTGGGCAGAGGGAAAAATCTCACCCACAGCTGGAATTTCCCAAGTGGTCAGAGAGCCTGCCTTCCCCTTGCACAGGTACTTATGATCTTATACTGGTGGGTTATTTTCCAGGTTAGGTGAACCAGAGGGACAGCTGGTTGGTTGTAGTTAGGGGCTGTCTCAGGAAGAGGCTAGCCCTGACATCAAGTTGCAGAGGCTGAACTTGACCAACCACAATGTTTAAGACCTTCCAGAGGGGTCTTCGTTGTTTGTGGAAAAACAGGTCTAGGGAACTAGGTAAGAGATAAGAAATCAGATCATCTTTGATTTCTAACAAGTACAGACTTTCATGCCTTTTTTACCTTCAGGGGTCCAGTTACCCTAACTGTACTCCCTCTCAGTTTGAATTTCTTATTGTCTCTTGGAACTGATTACTACATTTGAATATATTCTCATTGAGTTCCTTAAACTGTCCATTGAGTTCATTTTGTTGTTCTTGATTCATATCCAATTTCATTCAGCCATGAACTGAGTTCTTTTGTATTCTATTCCATTTTATTCAGCCATTTTTTTTTCAGGCCCTTATTCATTTTGTTGAATGTGCTTCACACAATTGCATTTTGGAATCCTATGTGTGGAGTTTCTTCTAAGTATTTTTCATTGGTGATTTCAATTATGAGACTAGGTATTCTTGATGGGACTATCTTGCCTTGATTTCTTCCATTATTTATTTTGCATTGAGGTTTGTAAATCTCAAGATAGTCCTTTTGTCTTTCTGAGAATTCAGTAATAGCAGTTCTACAAGAAGTTAGAGCAGTCATTTCCCCATGTCCCTAATAGCAATTGGAGTGTCCGTTCAAGACAGGGGTTGGGTGTGTTGACATGGATTAGGAGCAAGGTAGATTTTTAGAGTATCATTTATTTATTTATTTATTTATTTATTTATTTATTTATTTATTTATATGAGAGATAGAGAGAAAGTGAGAGAGAGAGACAGAGAAGCAGATAGATAGAAGGGAGAATAGGTGTGCCAGGTCCTCCAACCATTGCAGACAAACTCCAGACCCATGTGCCACCTTGTGTGTCTTGCTTATGTGGGTACTTGGGAAGTGAACTTGGGTCCTTAGACTTTGCAGACAAGTGTCTTAACTGCTAAGCCACATCTCCAGCCCAAGGCAGATTTTTTTTTTAGAGGTAGTTAGATAGGGACTGGCTCAAAGATACTACCATTCTTACTCTGGACAGATTGGAATTCTTGTCTGATTCAGCAACATCCATGAATATTTCTATACCTAAAGGATTTGTAGTGGGTCATGATAACAGGATGAACATGGTGGGATTGATAATCTTAGCTCGCTTTAGGCCTAGTGGTGTGTGTGTGTGTGTGTGTGTGTGTGTGTGTATGTGTGTTGGTTTTTAACATTTTTTTCTGCAGTGATGACAATCAAAAAGGCCTTGCACATTCTAAGTGATCTGTCTAGCACTAAACTATAACACTACCCCTTGCTACTTTGATAAAATGTCTTATTATATAGCCCAGACTGGCATCAATCTTCCAATAATATTGCCTGAGTTCATATATTGATGAAATTGCTGGCATATGCCACCATTACTGTTCAAATAGATAGGTAGCCAGGCGTGGTGGCGCATGCCTTTAATCCCAGCACTTGGGAGGCAGAGGTAGGAGGATTGCTGTGAGTTCAAGGCCACCCTGAGACTATATAGTTAATTCCAGGTCAGCCTGGACCAGAGTGAAACCCTACCTTGAAAAAAAAAAAAAAATAGATAGGTAAATACAAGTTAAAATATAGAAAAAGTTTATATGGTAAGAATATGAAGAACAATATTTTGTATACTTCTACAATGTATTTAAACTGTTTTATTATGGATTTGTGAGTTAAAATAAATGTTTATAAAACAGTTATTATACACTAAGTTTAATTTATTACTGAGCATTTTTTTTTTTTATGACAGTCTCACCTCTAGATCAGGATGTCCTCAAACAGAGCAGTCCTCCTAAAACAGGCAACCAAATGCTGTGATTATAAGCATGAGCAATCAGGCAAAAGTTGAAGAAATTTTTTTTCATAAATTTAATGCAGTTTAACAGTAGAGCATTCATGTACTCTATAGCAGTGTGTAATAATGTCTTGGGACTTTCTATTCACTTACAAATCACTCTCTGATTCATTCAGAGCAACTTCCAGTCTTGTAGGATCCATTTATGTCAAGTTGCATATACAGATATACTATAATTTAACTTTTGTGCCATATTTTCTGTACATTGTCATCAGTTTTCAGTTTATTTTTGAAGCAAGGTCTCATTAACTCAGTAATGACCTGTAATTCACGCTGTATCCCAGGAGTCCCTCTAACTCACACTGATCCTCATATTATAGGCTCCTAGGCACTAAGATTTAAGGTGTGAGCCAGGCACTCTTGGGAGGCAGAGGTAGGAAGACATAGTGAGTTCAAGGCCACCCTGAGACTAATAGTGAATTCCAGTTCAGCCTGGACTACAGTGAAACCCTACCTAGAAAAAAAAAAAAGATTTAAGGTGTAAGCCACCATGTCTTGCTGACCTTTATACTATAATTAGATACAAACTTAATATTGTAATGTGCTAGATTGGAGTGAAGCCAAGAAACAATGGTATATATAGTATATCCTAGGCATGTGGAAGTGTGTACATGTTTGTGTAAGAATACTCTGTGATGAAATTGCTGAAATGTTCATTATCCAGCATATACCTCAATCAAGTCACATGATTATATTTTAGAAGTGATTGCATTAATATAATTTTATTGCAGTGTATTGTTATAATTCTTAAATCTTATTATTAGTTATTATTTATTTTGTTGTATTTATAGATTAAAGTTTCCTAAAGGTATGTATGTATATTAAAAAATCATAGCTTAGGGCTGGAGAGATGGCTTAGCAGTTAAGCGCTTGCCTGTGAAGCCTAAGGACCCTGGTTAGAGGCTTGATTCCCCAGTACCCATGTAAGCCAGATGCACAAAGTGTTGCATGCATCTGGAGTTCGTTTGCAGTGGCTGGAGGCCCTGGCACACCCATTCTCTCTCTCTCTGCCTCTTTCTCTGTCTGTCTGTCACTCTCAAAAATAAATAAATAAATAAATAAATAAATAAATTAAAAAATTAAAAATCATAGCTTATATAGGGTTCAGTATTATTCATATCTTCAGAAAAACACTGGGGTTTCTTGAAATTTATTGCCTACAGATAAGGGTGCATAGTGAAATCCCTGTTTTTTAAAATTGTCCCTACACTGCCTCATCTCTAAGTTCTGGGTCATGACTCTGTATATGATTTTTTTTTCCAGATACACTACTTTCATGAACTTAACCTTTTGACTTCACATAGTTCTGGCCCCTTTTTGATATCTGCGTCTAAAAATAATCAAGTTATGACTCATGTTCAGTATTTTGGGATTAATATTTTGTTTTCTCTTTCTGGGAATGGTTTTATATTGTCTGCCTCTATGAACTTGACTCCCTTTTGCTCTTTATTTTTATATTTGTTTATATCTTTTCAGCCTCTGCCCTTTTGCTCTATGCCTGAAGGCCTACAAACAGGGATAAGTTAGAAGTAAGTCAGAAAACTAAAGCCATGGTACATTTTTTTTGATTATACTAATTTTAAGTGTCAGAGAGCTCTCTTATTCCTGTAGTGCTAATGATGTGAAATATTTATTTGATTTTATGCTTGTTTTGGACCAGTGGACAAGGAGATTAAGACATAAAGGGAAATCAGTTTTCAAATCATTTTTCAAATTTTTCTATTTCTTAATATAAATGAAAAAATAAATGACTTGAGAGAAAATGTTCCCAAATGTTTGTATTATTCTTTGTAAAGCATTGTGATTTTAATACAGACTAAGGAAACAAAATTAAGCATGCTCATGAGTGATAAAACTAAAATGATCTGGAATAAGATTGAGATGAAGAATAACATTATTTCACAGTATAGTTTCTGTAAGACATTTAAAGAAAACTGTGAGATTATGTAGTATGACATGAAACAATATAGAGATAATTGGAAGACCAAAGGTGAAAGATTAACTATTTCTTGGACTCAGAAGTAGTGATTCTTTTGTAGGAAACATAAAAATGAAGAGCAATACAGAATAATTAATGTCAGATCCACTAATGAGTGCAAACATAATATGGTGGTTTATTATTCAATAATAAAGCCTCTCATTTTATGAGGGCCTACTAATGTTCAATCTCAATAAGGTCAAAGTGATGAAAATTTGACAGAACATCCACCTTTTTATGTTCCATTTTAGAAGTTAGTGATTAATTTAACAAATGCTTAGTTTGTTAATTTGTGCCTCAAATATTATATCTAAAAAATCTAAAATATATGTATTAAAAGAAATATAGGAAGGTCCAGGAACAAAAACATGAACCTATAGATATATTTGGTGGACACAGTGAACAAGTATATAACAAAAGGGATAATGGTTCTAAAGCCATTTAAATAAATAAATAATTTAGGATAAGCTCATCTCCAGACTTAAAAAAAAAAAAAAAAACATGAATCATCACATTACCTTATAAGTATAGAATTTAATGCTCATGTTAAATGTTCCAATACTTAGTTTTAACCAACTATTTTGCTATTAAAATAAATGACTTTGTTTGAATTCATAAGATAAATTTCCAGAGTACATGGATATGATTCCATAAATATCTTTATTTTTTATTTTATTTTATTTTTTGGAGAAACAGAGAGAGAGAGAGAGAGAGAGACAGAGATGGGTGTGCCAGCAGTGTCTTAGCTGCTGAGAACGAAATGCAGATGCGTGCACCCCCTTGTGGTCAAGTGTGGCATTGCGCCCTTGCGCCACTTTGCATCTGGCTAAATGTGGGACCTGGAGATTGGAACCACTGGAGATTGGAACCAGTGTTCTTAGGCTTAGGAGGCAGGCATCTTAACCCCTAAGCCATCTCTCCAGCCCTATAAATATCTTTAATATAAACGTTTTAAAAAGAAGAAATAAACTTCTCTGGCACTATTTGTAACTTTCTATAGGTATAAGAACAGGTGAATCAGAGAGCCAACACTCACCTCTGTAAGCAATATTTTGTGAAATATGTCAAAACTTGCCATGATATTAGTGAATTTTGAATGGAGGAGCTATTTGTAATCATATTTCCACAGTCAAGCCAAAACCATCCAAACCTGAGTTTTTCACTAATATAAGACATAGGTAAATGATATTTATAAGGATTAATTTAAGCATAGTGAAGTGAAACATGTGAATGTTTTCAACTCTCTTCACTTTATTTCCATGTGTTATTATGTATTCAGAATTATATATTATGATTTCTATCTATGGGTGAGTGAGCTTCCTAATTCTAAACAATAGAAAGGTAAGACTTACTGAACATAGCAAAGCTAATGCCAGCACTACATTCTGTAGAAACAAAACCTGTCCATTCCTTAGTACAACATGAAAAAATAAACAAGACATGAGATTAGGAATAACAAATTTCTGTTTCCAAATTCCAAATTTACCTTTAATGAATCATTCTATCCTAGGACAGAAGTTAAAAAGTTATAGGAGGAGTTGCTAGAAAGATGGCTTAATGGTTAAGGCACTTACCCGTGAAGCCTAAGGACCCAGGTTTGATTCCCCAGTACCCACATAAGCCAGATGCACAAGGTGGTACGTGCATCTGGAGTTGGTTTCCATTGGCTAGAGGCCCTGATGTACCCATTCTCTCCCTCTCTCTCTCTCTCTCTCTCTCTCTCTCTCTCTCTCTCTCTCTCTCTCTCTCTCTCTTTTCTCAAATAAGTAAATAAAATATTTTTTGAAAAAAGCTATTGGAGGATTTTTCTAAAAAGAATCCCTCCACATGAAGAGAAAAATACCAGAGGATGGATCAATTTCTTCAGACAATTCTAGGTTGGTTGTTCCAATACTTTATAATTAACACAAACCCATGACCTTCTGACTTGGGTAAAAACATATTGTGCAGTATAATAGGTCTAACAAAATCTTTTCTTTAGTCATTTTTGGCAATTGTATGTACATCAAATTCTAAATAACTCACTTATTTAAAGTATATAATTTGAAGTACTTTATCATACACCCAAATTTATACAATCAGTTTTAGAATATTTCACTACCCCAGTAAGAAACTGTCCTCATTAAGAATAACCCATCATTTTGCCTCATTTTTTAGCAGCCTTGCATGACTTTTAGTTCATTTTCTTTCTTGATGTATATACTTACATGGAATATAAACACAACCATGATAGATGTGTCTCTTTGTGACAACCTCTTTCAAGTGGCTTAGTAGTTCTCAGGTTTATTCATGTCAGAGTCTACTGCAGAAGTGTTGTGAAAACATATGTTTTCATTTCTCCTAGATATAAACTAGGATTACTTGTTCTAACTATCAATTTTTTGTTGCTTAATAAGAAATTGACACAATTATCTAACTTAAACAAGAGAAATTTATCATCTTATAGGACTGGAATTCAGAAATCAAAAGGAGGTGTCAATAGTCTAAAAGCAAGTTCTTGACAATAGGACTGAGTTGTTGGAAACTCTAGGCAAGCATTTATTGCCATGCCTTCTTCAGCTCTAATAAATTGCTGTGTTTTTGACCAATTAATTCCATGTCCTACTGTAGCAAAGTTGCATCTTTTTCACTTTAAAGATGTCCCAATTTAAGATTATTAACTATGATAGTACATTAGCAAAACACACTCATTAGAAACCCCACTCTGATTTTTTTGAAAATAGTATACTATTTTTATTTGCTTATTTGCAAGAAGAGAGTTAGAGAGAAAAGCAACAGACATGCAGAGAGAATTGGTGCACCAGGGCCTCCAGCTGCTGCAAATGAACTCCACATGTATGCACAACTTTGTGCTTCTGGCTTTACATGAGTACTAGGGAATCAAACCTGGATCATTAGGCTTTGCAGACATATTTTTTTAACCACTGAACAATCGCTCCAGGCCCCACTTTGAACTTTTAATTTTGATTCTTAATGGGTTGCACATATGTGATATCAACTCTCTTGCAATGTATTCAGGGATTTAGAGCTACAGTCAGTCATTCTATAATGAAAATATAAACTAGTCTTTTCTAGTGTACTCTGTTCTTAATATCTGTATGATATTAAGTAGGTTACGTGACAAGGATTTTGTTGAAAAAAATACAACTTTTCAATTGAGATTGTATAGATGCCTAGAAAGTAACTGAAAATGGGATAAATGCTTAAAATATTTTATTCATTTTGTATTTTTTCCCTTTACTAACTCACAGTTTGGATCAGATTTCTGACCAACTCAGTATGTAAGCATATCATTCATGAAAGAAGTGCTCATATAGAGCTGACAATCTTTCTTCTACAGCACTGAAGAAGGTATCAACATAAGAGTAATTAAAGTATTTTCAAACTGTTCAGGAGCTGGGGGTGGTGGCACATCCCCATCATCCTAGGACTCTGAAGTATGTTTCACAAGTTGTGCTATGATAGCATGTTCCATGCCAGTCAGGAAGTCAGAGATACATAGTACAGTTTTGTCACCAACACACACACACACACACACAACCAATCAATACACTGTCTATCATGAACTTCAGCAGACCACTAGATTTGTACCATTTTCACCTGGGATACTAAGAAGAGTGGAGCCATACAGACAGATCACCTCAGGGACTGCTGTTCCAAGTAAAAACAATTAACACAAGATAGGAAGTGAGACTTTCCCTCCCCTGTCAGGAGCAGTCATTTCGTGATGAGACTGAATTGCTCCCTCAAGTTAAAATAACTGTTATAGTATTTTCAGAACCAGACTAAAGATAATGATTAACCAGACCACAATTTAATCAAGACTACCTAACCATGATTTCTCTCCCCTGTATCACTTCTCCTATTTAAACTTGAGCCTCGTATCAGTACCCCCAAATTTTAATATTGAAGGTACTTGGTACCCTTGTCTTCCTGGAATAGATTAAAATATTTGACATTTTTTATTTCTTTTTTCCACACATTTTGTGAGAAAAGAAGACAAATAGATATAGTTGGATGGAATTTCCTCAAGTTAGACTTCATCTGACCTAGGACTCTGCTATCAATAATATTGAAAGTATATTTGATTTAAGATATTTTCAGCTTATGAGGGCTTTGTAGTGTTGAAATGCCATCATAAGTCAAAAAGCATCTGTAATTAAAAAATAATTTGTGAATATAGGGTTCACTAATAACAACATCTCATAATTTTATTAGAAAACTCAATCCATCTAAAGATAACCTTAATCTACCACTTCCATATAACATATTTATAGGTTCTAAAATTTAGTGTATGAATATTTTTGAGGATAAGAATATTGCATGGCACACTTGTTAATATGTGTACTAGTTAGCTTTCTGTCACTGTAATCAAACATCTGAGAAAACAGATTAAAAAGATGGAAGCTTCATTTTGGCTCATGATTTTAAAGGTTTCAGCCAATAGTGGGATGATCCCATGGCTTCAGAACCCATGATGAGCAGAAGATCATGGTGGGGAGAATAGGACAGAGAAAATTTGTTCTTCTCAGAAGCCAGAGACAGAGGAAAGGAAGGAAAAGGGAAAAGAGAGAGGGAGAGATGGAAAGATGAGAGAGAAGAAGATGAGGAGGAGGAGGAAGGAGAGAGAAGAATGGAGAGAATGGGGTAAGATGAGAAGGGGAGGGAGAATGAGGGGGAGAGAGGGAGAGAAAAGAAAAAGGAGGAGGGAATTAAAAGGGAGAGGGAGTGATGGAAGCAGAGAGAGAAGGAAGAGGAGGAGGGAGAGGGAGTAATGGTGGAAATTGAGAGAGACAGATAGTATAGATATGTCAGGGCCTCTTGCTGCTGCAGAGAAACTACTGAAGCAGTTACCTCTTTGTGCATCTGGCTTTTACATGGGTACTTGGGATTGAACTTCTACATCAGGCTTTGAAATCAAGCATGTTTATCCACTGATCCATCTCTCAAATGCCTCAGTGCATCTCTTCTGGATAGTGCAATGCCATATTTTTTTATCTTTTTGTCAAATTTATAAGATAGTTTCATAAGAAAAGACATTGCATTTTCATGCTTATGATATGATTTTCATGGTAGCCTTTTATTTATATCATTGCTTTATATTGAAAATATTTTTAATATTGAGGTCTGTTTTCTGACATTTACCTTTTTCTTTATATTTGTATGATTTTATATTCTTACTAAGAATTCAAACAGTTGCATTTATTTGAATGTTTTTGTAAAACACATTTAAATCTGTGCTCTCTTTGGGGAGGAACTATTTCATATTTGTTTCCCTATAACCAGGTTCAAAATTACCCATTAAAATGTTCTCACATATTAAAATGTCCTGACATATGTTTATTAGTGTAATATCATGTGTATTTATTTCTAGTTAATACTAAAGTAATAGCTAGTGGTTAATGTTACTTTGATATGTTATCTCTCTTCTCAATATTGTTTTAAAGAATTGATTTATATCTAGACTTATCAAGGCATGAAGTCACTTCATATTGTAATGCTTTCTACGTTGGACATACAACCGTGTTCTGTTAGAGTTCTTAGAAAGGACTCAGTGGAGTAAATGAACAGAGTTTTTATATTTTTGAAGGAATTAGTCCATGACCTTTATGTTTCAAGATACATTTGAATGAATATAAAATCTTTGAGATACTGTTTTAAGTTAGTTTCCATAAAATTATGTACTGGATAAACAGTAATAGCTAAAAAGACTAATGTAAAGCAGATTACAGTTACCTTACAGACATTTTATTTTTTATTTTTTAATCTTTTAAAAATATATATATATGGAGAGAGAGAGAGAGAGAGAGAGAGAGAGGAGTATGGGAGCAACAGGGCCTCTCAGTCACTGTGAATGAACTCCAGATACATGCACCCCCTTGTGCCCATGTGCAACATTGTGCACTTGTGTTACTTTTGCTTCTGGCTAAACGTGGGACCTGGAAATTTGAACAGGCATTCTTAGGCTTCACAGGCAGGTGCCTTAACTGCTAAGCTATCTTGCCAACCCTGATTTTTTTATTGTTTTAAAAATATTTTTTTAATTTATTTGCAAGGAAAGAGACAGTATGGGTGCACCAGGACCTCTACCCACTTCAGGCAAAATCCAGATGCATGTGCCACAAAGTGCATCTAGTTTTATGAGGGTACTGGACAATCAAACCCAGTTCATTAGGGTTTTCAGGCAATTAAGTTAACTACTGAGCAATCTCTTTAGCCCCAGATATTTGATTTTTAAACAATACTGGCTGTATTTTTCTTTACATTCTGCACTATCATTCATTGTGTTTCAATGAGAGGGTATATAGTACTATGTTTCAAAAAATATGTTCTAGTCTACTTAAATATCAGTAAAGTACTTTTCAAGCATTTTATTTTATCTTCTCTTTCTATTATTTCCTAACTGGTCATCTTCAAATATGGGCTTTGGTTATAGTCTTACCTTACACTTACTGCAATTTCAATTACAAAAAGTTATATAATATAAACTTGTCAATTAAGGGCATAACAAATTTTTGGATCCTAAACCACATAAATATTATCTTTCAACTGTACTGTAGTATATCAAGGTTACAAAATTATATCTTAAGAAAACAATACATGTAACATAATTTGACATTAATATATTTATTAAAATTCTTTTATTTTGGGTTTTTAAGGTAGATCTCATTCTGTAGTCCAGGCTGACCTAGAATTTGCTATGTGGTCTCAGGGTGGCCTTGAACTCACAGGGATTCACCTACCTCTACTTCCAAGTGCCAGGATTAAAGGCATGGGTCACCATGCCCAGATTTATCTCTTAAAATTCTTAATGAAGACTGTGGATATAGTTCAGTGATAGACTGTCTGTCATGTGCAAGGCTCTTGGTTTGAAGTCCAACACATACACACAAATACACACACATAAAATTGCACACACACACACACACACAATCACACACACATATACACATATACAAAAATTCTGCTAATGATTATCTGAACCACTAGTGAGTTTTAATCTTTTTGTGTGGTTCCTGGTCATCCTGGGGGCATGGCACCTTAGTGTCCCAGGGGCATCCAGACAATGGTGCAGCTGGCTCTCCAGCAGCTGTGCATATGAAGGGAAGAAACACCCAGGAGACAGCTTCAGAGAACAGCTATTGTTTATTCAATGAGGGACTGGGTTTTTATAAGCAGTTGAGAGAGAGAGAGCAGGAAGATGGTCCCAATGGGATTGGTGGGTTCAAAGGTTGTTTGCCTATGCCTTGTTGGCATATAGGGACATTCGTTCCAGCACATAGGGAGATAGTCAGGTGATCTACATAGTGGTGGGAAGAGGTATAGGGTCTGAGTCATAGTGGAATGGGGCTGTGTAAATTTGTTGGCTGATACCATATAAGGAGTTTCCTAGGTAACTGGCCAAAGGTCACAGGGCTATAAGTGAAGCTTAAGTCTTATCGGACAACCAGGTGCCCTGGGTTGGGGAGAGGGAGTGGCCCTCCTCCTGCCAGTCTTGGGGTCCAAGATTTGTTTGGGGGGCAGACTCACTGTGACCCCCAAGAGGGCCAAAGGGCCTTATTCCTGCCAGTTCCTGGGACCCCAAGATTTATCCAGGGTCCAGGCTGCTGTGACCTCTCTGTAGCCTGGGGGCCCTAGTCATGTCTGAGAACTTAGGCCTGCTTTCACCCTGGGAAAGCCTGTGCCCGGACATATTTGCTGCCTGATTTCTTACTTGACTTCATGTTTATGGTTACTGACTGACTAGGGTGGTGATTGCTAAGGCTGGGTGGCTGTGGAAATTTCATAAAATAAGATAACATTAACTTTTGCTAAAATCATTCTCATGAAAGATTTATCAGTGGTGTATTATAGCATTTAAGCACCAAACATCATCTTTTATAATTATCCTGAGTCCTTTCAAGCTGTCACTGCTTCATTTCTTACCTAAAGTTCTATAACTTTCTATATATTTCACTGTCATTTTAACAATGTCAATGGCATCTTCACCAGGAGGTTATATCTAAAGAAATCACATCCTTTATCCATAAGAACTAACTACTGACCCATTAAATTTTATCCTGTCCATTTAAGTAACTTATACAAATCTCCAAGTTCCATTGCTAATTGTAATTCTCTTGCTACTTCTAGCACCCCTGCAGTAACTTTATCCACCAAAGTCCCTCAATGTCATCCACAATAGTTGAAATCAATTTTTTAAAACATCTTTGAACACTGGTGTGTTGGCTTCCTCCAAAGTATCACAAATGTTCTTACTAACATCTATGGTCCATTATCAAATAACTAATATACTGAAAGTAATCTTTTCTTTTCTTGAGCAATAGGTCTCAACAGTGAGATTAAAATGTTCAGTAAACCATGTAATAAACACATGTACTCATATGTAGCAGACAGCTTCAGGTTTGCTGAGATGAACTTCCAGACCAGGCACAGTTATGGAGGAAGGGATATTTATTGAAGCTTAAAGATCCAGGGGAAGTTCCATAACAGCAGAAAAAGCTGGCCTTTCTTCACAGGGCCAAGCAGAGAGAGAGAGAAACCAACCAGCCACCACAGCACACAGAGCAAAACTACAGCCAAAAGGTCACACAGCACACTTCAGGAACTCCTGCTAGGCACATTTGCATATCTTTACAATGGAATCTCAAGCCCACCACCACACCTTAAGACCGGCCCCCCAGTGACATTGCCTCTAGCAAGGTGATTGCAGATGCAAACTATAACTAATAAAACATTGAATATATTGGGGGACATATATTCAAACTACCACATCATATTTATGATCCATTATTTAATTTATAGAACACATATCAGATTTAGTATATGTCTTAAGAGAACTAGTATTTTCAGAATAGTAAATTAGTATAGGCTTCAAATTTAAAGTCACCAGCTGGATTAAACCCTGACAATACAGTTTTTTTTTTTGTTTGTTTTTAAAGCTATGAAGGCAGGTATTGAATACTCTGCCAATAAAAGGATGATTCATCTATATGGAAAAAAACGTATTATTTAGTGTGATCCTCTTCATCAATGATCCTATTAGATATTCTGAATAACCTGATTCAGTTCCTGCATCTACACTGCTGCTTCCTCTTTGACATTTATAGCATGGATAAAGGTTATTTCCTTAAACCTTATGAACCAAGCTTGGCCAGCATCAAAACACTGTTCACCAGCCTCTTCATTTCTCAAAGTCTTCATAGAGCATAGAAATCTTGCTCTGGATTAGGTTAGGTTTTGGTTTAAGAATGTTGTGGCCAGGGGCTGGAGAGATGGTTTAGCAGTTAAGGTGTTTGCCTACAAAGCCAAAGGATCCCAGTTTGACTCTCCAGGACCCTCGTACGCCATATATACAAGGGGGCAGATGCATCTGGAGTTCATTTAAAGTGGCTAGAAGCCCTGGCACATTCTCTCTCTCTCTCTCTCTCTCTCTCTCTCTCTCTCTCTCTCTGCCTCTTTCTCTCTTGCTTTCTCAAGTAAATAAATAAAATTTAAAAAAAAAAGAATTTTGTGGCCAGTTTGACATTCTACCCAGACCACTAAACGTTCTCATATAATCAATATTGCAATTTCACTTTTTAATTGTGTGCTTCTTCACTGGAGTAGAACTTTCAATTTTCCTCCAAACTTTCCTCTTCATTCATAACTTTAACAAGTGCTCAATGCAAGAAGATTAGGTTTTATATCTTGGATTTGAAATTCCTTTCTAAATAATCTTAATGATTTCTAGATGAGTGAGCAAGTGAGGGAACTGAGGATCTGCTTTTATTTGAATTAATAGAGGTTAGAGAGGGGTTATGAATTTGTCCAATTTAAATATTGTTGTGTCTTATAAAATAAGAAGATCCAAGGAGAGGGAGAGAGATGGGGGAATACATACTGCACTTATTAGTTAATTTTACTATTTTATCCAAGTGTATCTTTTAGCATCACAAAAAACTCCAGTATTATTTGATCTATGTGAATTCATGTGTTCCATCTGTACTTAACTAGGATTTGGTATTTAAAATTATTTCTCATTTTATAAAGTTTTAGCAACAATTTTATACATATATATAATGTATTTTTATCATATTTCTTTCCTATTACTTCATTTGCTTCCTTCCCAGTCCCATTTCCAGTGAATACCTTTTTTTGTCAACTAGTCCTTCTTTAATTTTGATACCATTTTAAAAATTGTTATATATTTTATTATTTATTTATTTATTTATTTATTTATTTGAGAGAGAGATTTGGCGCACCAGGGCTTCCAGCCACTGCAAACAAACTCCAGACGCATTCACCATCTTGTGCAACTGGTTTATGTGAGACCTAGGTAATTGAACCTGGGTCCTTTGGCTTTTCAGGCCAGTGTCTTAACCACTAAGCCATCTCTCCGGCCCTTGATATCATTTTTTTGCCCTCTTCTATCACCCCATGACAACATATTTATAGATTCAATAATTTGCAGGTTTTGTGCAGGTGACAACAGTTGCTGTGAGATCATGATTGCAAAAACTACTTTGTGAGTGGAAGTTAGCATTCCAAAGAACTCCTTCCCATCCTTGGACTCTTAAATTCTGTTTTCCATCTCTTCAGCAATGGTCACTGTGCCTTGGATAATGTGATAGAGATGTCTCATTTTGTGCTGAACACTAAGCTGTCATTTATCAGCACATTGATGAGTTTTGAGTCTCCCAATTACTCACTGCTATGTACAAGAAGTAGCTTCTCTAGCAAAAACTGAAAGCAGCATTAATATATTGCCATAAACATAAACATGTATTGCATAACATCTGTTAAAAAGTGGGTTTGCTCAAATTCCCTTAGTGACGATTGGAGATTTTTTGTTTTAAGGCCCTCTGTCCTTTGTTCAGTTTTCCCCAACAGTTTCTGATAGCTTATGCTATTGCTCTTTTTTCTTACCTACTCATAGCTTACAGTTCTGAAGAATAAGCTGTCAATATTGTTTGTGTGCTTTGGGCTTCCTGTCCTTTTTTATCTTCATTTATTGATGATGACAGGAATTACATAAACACATGACTACCTATTTAATTTCATATAATATTGCTTATACTCTATATTTTAGTAATTTATTGCATGATTTAATAGCTTTCCTAGACATGAAGTTCTTTAAAGGCAAATGTTAAATATTTATCAATTTTATATTATCTGATATATTTGTCAAAGATTTGAGGACTGGAGAAATGGCTCATCAATTAAAGGTGATAGCTTGCAAAATCTGATGGCCTGGGTTTGATTCCCTAAGTACCCATATAAAGCCAGACACACAAAGTGTCTGTGCATCTGGAGTTCCTTTGCAGAAGTAGGAGGTCCTGAGGTGTTCATGTATTCTTTCTTTCTCTCTCTTAAATAATTAAATAATAAATATTTTTAAAAGTTTTATATATAACTTTTCAGTTATATTTTCCAAAATAAACCATTTCATCATAATATGAATAAGAGATTTAAAATTATGGCACACACTTTGAATTCTTATAACATTTATTTTTAATTTAATAATTATCAACCTAAAATGGAACAAATCAATTATAAAATTGCATAGAGATATTAGGATTTACCAAGATGAATAGTATCACTACTGTTTTTGTCTTTGAAACAATTCAAAGTAATAAATCCCCTATTAACAACATATATCTAACATCCAAATTTGATTTATACATCTGTGAATCTCTTACTGAACATTTTCAACATAGTTCTTATAATTTATGGTTCTTTCATTACATGACATATTACTAAAATGAAATTTTATTGCAATCCCTTTTATACCAGAGTACTTCTAGATAGAAGAACACATTTGAATTTTCATTAACAAATGCTAAATCACTCTAAATGTTTTCTTTTCTTACTAATAATAATTTGTCTCACCTAATTCCTGTTATATTTATTCTATTTAAAATTTAATCTCCAACATCCAGAATATCAGAGCCTCCAGTATAATAAACCACTAGTATCAGCCATTATGTCTAACTTCTTTTAAAATCATCTGTAAAAAGAAAAAAGTAGCATAAGTTAATATTTAGTTTTTTCATTATTTAATTTAGTTTCTAGTATTTTTATACTTGTACGTATGAGTTACTTTCTCATTAGTAGGACAAAATACCTAACCACAGCTTAGGGAAGGAAAGAATTTATTTTGGCTTATAATTTTGAAGGTAGGTCTATCATGACAGGGAAAACATAGCAAGAGTAGGGCAGCCAGCACTACTTCTTCACATGAGCAGGGAGAAAATAGAAAAGAAAGCAGGGCTGAACTGTAACCTTGAATTTGAAATTCCTTTCTAACTCATCTTACCAATTTCTAGCTGAGTGAACAAGTGAGGGAACTGAGACTCTTCCATCATTTGAATACATAGAAATTAGAGAGTGGTGTTCTCTGTGATATACTTTCTCCAACAAGACTCCACCTCCTACAGGTTCCACAATCTTCTTGAGTAGCACCACCTCCTTGGAGTTAAGTATTCTAATTCATGAGTCTATGGGGCACAATTTATATTTAAACTACCACAATGTGTATATTTTAATCATGCTCAACCCCCATCACTTTGTCTTGTTCCCTTCCCACAGCTGCTCAACCACTTCATCTTCCAAATTAGTCCCCCTTCTACTTTTATGTGTGTGTGTGTGTGTGTGTGTGTGTGTGTGTGAGAGAGAGAGAGAGAGAGAGAGAGAGAGAGAGAGAGATTGACCCACTGAAGTTAATTAGGGTTGCTACCCTTCCCTCCCCTCTTCTGAGACGTGTCCTGAGCCTTAGACAGATAATATTGATGTATTGTTTAGGGCTGAGCACATATTGTAACCTATTCCATCACTTTGACCTTTTTCATGTTAATTTTCACAAGAAAGTTTCTATTTAAAAAAAGCTCCAAATTCTGCAACATTTTACCTGGCAAAGGCTATAGTCTCTGTTTTCATGTTTCTTTACTAATGTTATTCTTTCTTGTGCAATAAATAACCTATATTTTGTATTTAATGCCATCCTTTCTTGTTTCTGTATCTTGAAATGTTTTTTAATTCAACAAACATTCGTCTGCACCTCCCCCCCCTCAACATTCTGTATGAAAAATGGCAGTGTGAAACAAACTGGAATGTAAATTTTGTTTTTAGATTTTAATAACTGTAAAAATTGCTTTTCTGTCATAACTGACAAATTCTTATTAGTGTACTGACCTTGGAACTGCTCATCTATACAGTTCTAAAACATCTAAATAAATGGACATGTATCAAAGTGAATTGTTTGCGAGAAACTTGTATTCAGAAAATGCTAAATGTAAGAAACTTTGAAGGTTCTTTCTATTTTTTTTGTTATTCAGATATTTTTTACAGGATTATTCTAAAATCCACAGAGTTGACAATATTTAAAATAAGAGATTATATGGCTTTAGCTATTTGCAGAGTTTGAATTACAGAGTATTATGTGGATAAAATAACTAGCATTATATTTAATGTATTTTTATGTCAATGACACATTATGTTTGTTCCTATGATTCAGGGCTGTTTTGCCTTTCACTTGGTGTGCTTAATACATATGAAAGTCATAGGAGGAGATGATGTGTAGCTCGTTTCTACCTTTAAAAGATAAAAAAGACATCATTTGCAGGGTGTGGTGGTGTACACCTTTAATCCCAGCATTCGGGAGGCAGAGGTAGGAGAATTGCCATGAGTTTAAGCCCACCCTGAGACTACATAGTGAATGCCAGGTCAGCCTGAGCTAGAGTGAGAACCTACCTGGAAAAACAAAAAAACAAACAACAACAAAAAAAGACATCACTCAATACCTTGAGCATCCCTCAACCTTTCTTGATCCCATTGTTATACAGGGACTATTCCAGGGTCTCTCTGTCTCTTTAAATCTCACCTTAAAGCCTTCCTTTTTTTGGAGAGAGACACAGAGAGAGACAGAGAGAGAGGGTGAGGAATACAGACAGAGATGGGTGCGCCAGCAGCCTCTCAGCTGCTGAGAATGATATCCAGATGCGTGCACCCCCTGGTGGTCAAGTGTGGCATGGCGCCCTTACATCACTTTGCATCTGGCTAAACGTGGGACCTGGAGATTGGAATCGCTGGAGATTGGAACCGGCGTTCTTAGGCTTAGGAGGCAGGTACCTTAACCGCTAAGCCATCTCTCCAGCCATAATGCCTTCCTTTTATCTTTAATTTATTAGTCACACTGATATTAGAATTTGTTATTTATTGTGCTAATTCAAGCTACATACTAGACTTATTCCATTTAAACTTTCTGTGTTTCATTTTTTTTAAAAGAAAAAAAGTGAGCATCACCTCATCTTGATGAATATTTTAAATGCTAAAATATCAGTGTTTTCTTTCTCTTAAATAGGCTTTGAAATTTACAGTGTAAGATAGAAGCCAGAATACCAAATGCTTTGAATTCTATGTGAAAAAGTTTGGTGTTAATATGATCTTTAAAATTTATAAAAATAGGGCTGGAGAGATGGCTTAGCGGTTAAGGCGCCTGCCTGGTAATCCTAAAGAACCCGGTTCCAATCTCCAGGTCCCACGTTTAGCCAGATGCAAAGTGATGCAAGGGCGCAATGCTGCACTTGCCCACAAGAGGCACACACATCTGGATTTCGTTCACAGCAGCTGAGAGACTGCTGGAGCGCCCATTCTCTATCTGTCTCCTTCTCCCTCTCTGTCCTCTCTATGTCTCTCTCCAAAAATAAATAAAATAAAATAACCTTAAAAAATTTATAAAAATAGGCTCATTAAACAATTAAGGAAGTGCCAACAACTGAAATAAAAGAACAACACAAAAGGGACATCCCAAAGCCAGGCATGGTGGTGCATGCCTTTAATCCCAGCACTCGGGAGGCAGAGGTAGGAGGATCACCGTGGGTTCAAGGCCACCCTGAGACTACATAGTAGATTCCAGGTCAGCCTGGGCCAGAGTGAGACACTACCTCGAAAAACAAAAAAAAAAAAGGGGGGGGAACATCCCAGAAGTGATTGCAATAGGAAACACCCTCAAATTGGACATACAAGCAGTAATTAAGGAAACAACCACACCTATGTGTGCTTGTGACTCACTTCTAAATCTTAGACTGCTTCCTCGGAGTTTCTTTTGTTCTTTTCCAGGGACATTGGTCTCAATTATAGTGGCAGTCATGACACTACTGCTCTTTAAAAAACAAACAACAAACTGATAGCTCCTGTATAGACACATTGAGAATATCAGCTCTGACTGCTAACCTCAGAAGCATGCCAAGGCATGAGGAAATTTGTAAATGAGATATCATCATTAATAATTGCAATGATTCCTAGAAGTGAATTATTATTATAATTTGAGATCAAATTCATAATTCTCCTGCCTCAACTTCCCTCATGGGGGGATTACAGGCATGAAAAACCCTACTTGATTTAGAAGGACTTTTAAATGAGAAAGATAGAAACACAGTATATGAATCAAACAGATAGCATCATGAGAATGACTGGAACATTTTACTTTTTACAGTCTATTATAAGTGAATAGTTGAATCAATGTGTTTATGATATGCAACATAAGGATTTAATGATCATGGCTACATTGTACAAAGGCAAAATCAAACTATTAATCTATGAATTGCCTTACATACTTATCCTATTATTGTATGTGATAAGAATTCTTAAAAGCTACTTGTAGCAATTTTCAAATATGAAATATATTATTACCAATACTCACCCTGATGAACAAAAATTTGATCTTATTCTTTCTGTAAAGTTGAATTTTTGTGCATTTTAGTTCATATCTCCTCTACCATGAAAAACCAAAAAAAAGTGAAATTATGGTAGCCATTAACATCTGCATTCATACTTATGAACTTATAAAAAGAGGCATGATTCTAGACTTACTTCTTATTAAAAGGTTTTGAATAAGAAACTTGACCACATCATAGTTATAATAATTTTAACATTAAAATTTTATTTGAAAGTTAAGCCATTGGGGCAAGGCTCCACTGTTAAAAGTGCTTGCTGCTTAAGCATGAGAGCCTCTTGGGCTGAAGACTGCTAATTTCAACTTAACACAAGCCATGTAAAAAGGTGGGCATGGCCATACATGTCTGTAATTGTAGTCTGCAGTAGGAGGTGGGGGCGGAACAGAGACTAGAAACTCTTTGGGGCTCACCGACAGACACCAGCTCCAGGTTAAATGAGATACACTTTCTCAAGAAAAAAAATACACCAGTGTGTTGTATGAAGGACACCCAATATTCTCCCCTGGGCTCCATGCAGTGTAAACTTGCATGTATATGTGCATTCACCACACCACATACCACATACCACATCACCCACATACTTTTCACACACACACACACACACACACACACACACACACACACATACACACACAAGAAAAAAGAGTTATACTCTTTAAAATTCAGTGCCTTTCTAAATATATGGGATAATAGTAATTATCTCACAGCACTCTGAGTGTTAACATGTGATCTTGCTACCTTCCAGCAAGTTGTTGGTCAGGGAGGTCCCTAGTGCCCCAATATATTACAGCCTATTGTCAAAGCTCTTGGCTACACACCAGAACCAAATGGTAAGTGGCTATTGCTGAAGACACCACATGCTTGTGCAGAAGGTCACTAGAAATCAAACCGGAGCTCATGTGGATGTCTCCTCCCTGCTGACTACCTGTCAGGATGCTGGAAAGACCTATGCAACCTGTTGCAGGAGAAAAGTCATCAACAGTTTTCACCAGCAATGCATCCTGTAAGTTTTATAGCTGGTCAGACAGTCCAATGTGCCTACTGGTGCAAAGTTGGCATATCTGTTATGGGAAAAACCAATTTCTCTCTGATTAGACTACAGTCCCACCCCATAGGTACTGAAAACCTAATCAAACACCTGCAGTGGGGAGATCATAATTGCCCTATATTTATGTTTATGCTCATATATTAATATCACTTTCACTTTTGGTTAGAGACACTTCTCTTTTCAGATGGCAGTGACCACTGAGGAGACTGAAAACTCACCGAAGTCTTAATAGAAAATGACAGTAGTGAGTTCAGCACTAAGTGACACATTTCTATCACACCCTCCAAGGCTCAGCAACTATTATGGAAGAGGTGGTGGAAAAAAAAATGTAAGAACCAAAGGAAGGGGAGGAATGCTT
Source organism: Orientallactaga sibirica (assembly GCA_036365145.1). NCBI lineage: Eukaryota > Metazoa > Chordata > Mammalia > Rodentia > Dipodidae > Orientallactaga > Orientallactaga sibirica. Next base: position 8,226,854 of record JAEOAD010000793.1, on the reverse strand, counting down.
TGCAGTGCTGTCTTCCAAAATTAAAGTGGCATTGACCTCACAGTGGCTGACTCTACTGACATAACACCTGCATAATAAGAGGAAAACAATGATAACATTAAGATAGAAAAGAGACTAGTTGGACAGAAGAAAGTATTCAGTACAGGCAGGATTCGATAGGAAGAAAAGGAGGTGGTGGGAGGGGATTATGATCATGCTATATTGTATATATATATGGAAGTTCTGGTAGAACTGTGAAAGCAATCTGAGACTTGCAAAGAGATTAAGAAGGCAACTATATGCACAGATAAGCACATCTGTTGGTGCTATTGATCACAATACAGGCAACGTTTTTCAAGTTATTCACACTTTTGAAAACACTAGACTAAAAAGAAAGCAGAGAAAGTCCTTACATATTCAGATTTAGCAATGGCTTTGAACGTCTTCATATCCTTTTAAAAAGAAAAAGAAGAAGGAATACTATTTAAAATATTTAATATTTTAACTGCATATACATAATAAAAATGAGGTATCTGGTGGTTTGAATGAGACATCCCTCATAAATTTATATGTTCTGAATGCTTGGTTCCCAGCTGATGGCAACTTGGGAGGTGGAGCCTTGCTGGAAGAGGTTTGATGTTGGAAGTGGACCTTGAGATTTATTAGCCTTTAGTTTGCCAGAGGTGATGTTCATCTTGTTCTTATAATGTTCTTTCCCCTGCAATGATGGAATGACCCCTAAGAATGTACAACAAAATAAATATCTTTCCTTCCTGTTTTTTTTTTTTTTTTTTTTCCTGGCTTTGGTTATGAGTTTCATCCCAGCAACAAGAAAGTAAGTACAACAGAGACCAGTACCAGTAGAGTAGGCTCATTGCTGCTAAAAACCTGACTGTGTGGCTTTGGACCTTTTTTAAAACTGTTTTGCAGGAGGCATGTGGAAGGATTTGAAACTTGGGCCTAATATATGTCTTGCAGTACTGTAAGCAGAGTTTGATGGACTATTCTGGTCAGCATTTGAGAGACCTACATGCATAAAGAACTGTGGACTGTGAGGGCTTGCTTATGAGTGGATGAGAAGTGTGCCCAAATTGGGTTAGAAAATTCTCCTAGCTGTAAACAAGTAACTAATTTAATTAGAGTGTTGTTTTCCATATAATATATTTATAGATATCAATATTAATTATTTTAATATATATTTTTTCCTATAAAACCTGGGTACAAAACAGGGCTAGAAGCCAATCATTACAGGATTCCATGTCCATGATGTCCATGATTCTTCTCTCACTATGTGGGCTAGAGAAATTACCTATATCTCATTATGAATGTAAAATTAGAATAATATAAATAAAAAATAAATTATAAAAAATTACAAAATAACATGATTGTAAAATTAAATGACTAGCATAGATAAAGCATTAAGATATTGGTCATATTTTAATCAATATCTTGTTTCAGAGGGAATTACAATTTCAGAATTAGCTCTCACAAATACTGTGATTTGCCAGATTTTTCTGACCTTTATTTTAAGTTCATGTAAACTTTACAGGAGGGCTGGCAGAATGTCTTAGTGGTTAAAGCACTTGTCTGCAAAGCGAAGGACCCAGGTTTGAGTCCCCAGGACCCATGTTAAGCCAGATTCACAACATGGCACATGCACCTGGAGTTTGTTTGCAGTTGCTGGAGGTCCTGGCATGCCCATTTTCTCCAATCCCTCCCTCCTTCTCTCTCAAATAAATAAATAAATAATTTTAAAAATTTTTAAAAAGAAAAAAATATATAGTAGGCACTTTAAACTGTTAATGGTTTCTTTATTTCCATTGCCCACTTTGTATGTATATCTATTAGTCTCATTTTAGGAAGCATTAATCTATTTTCTAGAGAATATGGACTGTTTTGAGTGAAGCGAAAAAAAGATCTTTCCTCTTTGAAGAAATTTAAGCTGTTTTATTTTCCTATCATAAGTTAAATTCAAGCTGGCTGTCCATTTACACATCTGTTTAACCAATATGCTGGATCTGACAAGGCTTATTATGCATGGATCATTTGTGAGCACCTGGTATTGACAGGTTCATTTCTTTGCTTGTTATGTTCATGTGGTGAGAACAAGCTTCACGGGGAGTGCATTGGATAAATCAATAAGAATAATAGTAATGGTAATATTGAAAATCTTCCAGTGCTTTCTTAATCTTTAGCAAAATAAAATTCTGCATAAAAGTGATGTAGTTCAAGTGATGTAGCTATTAATTGATGCATATTTTCCCTGTATATCAGTATAAACAGAAATTTTTCAAAGAGTAAATTTGCCTGATGTTAAAATTTTGCTGAGGCCTATGAAAAGTACAGATTTTATTTAGATTATTCATGTATCGCCATGTAAGCTTTCACCATTTCATAAGCATGGCTTAGACATCTCCCCATTAAAATATGCAGGGTACTAGAACTATACATATAGTTAGCAAATATAAAGTTGTAAAGTCTTTTTTAAGTTAGGCCCAGTGGTGATTGGCTATAGTTCTAGCTACTTGATTAGACAAGGCAAAAAGATACTTTCTTTCCAGGAGTTCAAGACCATGCTAGACAACATAGTGAAAGTTGGCTTCAATTTTTCTTCTCAAAGCACATTCTATATTTTAACTTATGGGGTTATAAAAGAGAATAATGTATAGTCAAGTACAAAATTTTTCTGTTCATGAATGTTAAATTTTACTGTTATAGTTTTAATATGAATGAATGTCCTCTATAGCCTCAAATATTTTTGTGTCAAAACCCATAAACTAAATCAAATTTTTATTAAGAATATATTATGTATGGATACATCATGTGTTGGTACCATCTTTTCCCTCCTCTGTGTTCCAATTCCATAGGGGGCCCTCTTCAGTTGGGTTGCTGGTATTTCTCATGGGTTTGTGGGTTATGCATTGTGGGAGCAGAAGTTAGTTATTGGGGTATGGCAATGCCTCTGGGCATTACATCCCAACCTGTGACCTTTATGATATCTCTACCCCTTCTTACACAAAATCCCTTGAGCCTTGGAGGGTGTGTTTTAAGTCTACATCAGAGATGAACTTTTAGGAACCTCTGGATTTCTGCTTTGGTGTGTGTTGAATATCCTCAGTGTCTGTCTTCACCCTGGTGCTAATTGTTAGGCTCACCATGGAAGCAGTATTCTTGCTCCTCTCCCCACTTCCTCTGTGGTTTTGTCTGGAACTTGACTGAGATGCAAGGGGTGGTTTATCTCCTTGGGTCTTGCTACCTTTTGAAAAAGAAAAGTAGATTCTCCAACCGAGCGTAAAGTCAGAATTGGTTATATTGGGTACGCCTTATTAATTTGGGAAGAGTTAGATGTATGTAGCCTCTATTTTAGCCAAAGACTAGTGGAAACTTGATATTGGACAGCATAATTTGTCTCCATAGGATTCATACCTAGTTCCCAGTTCCAGATATGGGTTCCTTTCCACTGTGCAGAGCTCTTGGCCAATCAGAAAGCTATTGGTTACCCATCAAGGCTGTGTACCACTATTGAACTGGTAGGTACTTCTTGCCAGGTTGGTTGTTTCTGAGTAGCTTAGACTACTGCATGTTCACATCATTTTTTGCCACGTTCCCCCAGAAGCTCATGTAGCATTTTACAGTACTAGATGGGCTAACTGTCTGGGGACTAGCTCTCTTCCAGATTCTATCTAGGTCTCTCTGTGTTCTGTGCCAGCAGCATATGGTGTCTTCAGCAATAGGGTCATATCTTTTACCTCAGGCTTGTAATCAAGTGCTTTGACAGAAGTCTGTGTTGTTTTGGGGACCTTGTACGTCTCTCTGATCAACAGTTCAATGTGGGTAGCACATATTTCTGGTACTGTGCATTACAGTTCATAGCCAAAGTTTTTTTAAGGTTAGGCTTCATCCCACCCTCTCCAGGGCCATTCTTTTTGTGTATTCTGCCTATGCTCCTGTTTAAGACTGTATCTTTTAGATTACCTTCAAGGAGAAAGGTTTCTATGGTACCATTTCATTTTGGGTTTAGTTTTGTGTTTATTCTACCCTATCCTCCCATTCCCCTCCTCCCAAACCCTTCCATCCCTATTATCTTGGCATCAAGTTGCCTATCTGATATGCCAGCAGCTCAAGCTGATTCAGGTTAGGAACTGGTGTTTGTCTTTCAGTGATTATGTTTGTTCACTGAGTATGATCTGTCCTAAGGCCATCCATTTTCCTACAAATTTTGTTGTATAATGTTTTCTTACTGCTGAGTAGAATTCCATTGTGTATATATACCACAACTCCATTTCCATTCATCCAATGATGGGCACCTGGGTTGATTCCAGTTATTAGCTATTATGAATTGAGCAACTATAAACCTGCTTGAGCAAATATCTCTGTAGAGAAGTGTGGAGCATTTATGGTTAATGCCCCATAAAGGAATAACTGGATATCTTGGTAGTTCTATATTCTTCTTTTTCAGAAATATACATATTGATTTCCATAGTCTTTGCACAAGTTTGCATTCCCATAAACAGTGAATGAGGGTTCCTCTTTCCCCACATCCTCACCATTCTTACCAGAGTAGGGTGGAATTTCATAGCATTTTAATTTACATTTCTCAGATGGTTGGGGATGTTGAACATTTTGTTAAGTGTTAGTCATTTGTATTTCTTCCTCTGAGAATTCCCTACTCATTTCTCTACTCCATTCTTTCAGTTGATTGATTTTTTTTTGTTGTTTACTTTTTTGAGTTCTTTGTAGAATCTAGATATTAGTCCTCTGTCAGTGGTATAGCTGGAAAAAAATTTCTCCCATTATGTGGGCAATCTATTGGCTAAGCTTATGGTCAGTGCAAAGGCTTTTTAGCTTCATGAGGTCCCATTGGTTGAAAGATTGTTTAATATCCTGGGGCACTGGTGTATTGTTCATGAAGTCTCCATGATATAGGAGTAGGGAGGATTTATTGTTACTATGGCTTTGTAGTATAGACTTAGGTCAGGTATGGTGATACCTCCAGAGGTATTTCTTTTGCTGAGGATATTTTTGGATATCTGAGGCCTGTTGCCATTCCATATGGATTTTGAGATACTTTTTTCTATCTCTATGAAAAATGATGCTAGAATTTTTATTGGTATTGCATTCAATCTGTATACTGCTTTGGGTAGAATTGTCATTTTTCACAATATTAATTCTACCTATCCATCAGTAAATAGGGCCAACTTGATTTCTTCCTTTTCAATTTGAATCTCTTATTTCTCTCTCTTGTCTTATTGCTTGGGCTAGGACTCCTAGTACTATGTTAAAGAGCAGTGGTGAGAGTGGACACCCTGTCTTGTTCCTGCTCTCAATGGGAACTTCTTGAGTCTTTCCCCATTAAGTATTACTGGGCTTTAGATGCTTTGTATATAGCTTTAATTGTGTTGAGATATAAGCCATCTGTGCCCAGTCTCTCCTGTGTTTTGATTATGAAGGGTTGTATTTTGTTAAAGGCCTTCTCTGCATCTATTCAAATGATCATGTGATTTTTGTGATTAAGCTTATTTCTGTGGTGTATTATGTTGACTAGTTTCTGTATTTTGAACCATCCCTGTATCCCTGGGATGAAGCCTTCTTGATAAGGTGGATAATACTTTTGATGTGTTGTTGAACTCAGTTTGTGAGGATTTTGTTCAGGATCTTTGCATCTAAGTTCATCAGGAATATAGGCCTGTAGATTTCTTTTCTTGTTGATCTCTGTGTGGTTTTGGTATTAGGGTGATGTTAGCTTCAGAAAAGGAGTTATGGAGGATCCCCTGCTCTACGATTATGTGAAACATTTTGAGAAAAATTGGTTTCAGTTCTTCAATGAAGCTTTGATGGAATTAAGCTGAGAAGCCATCCAGTCCTAGACTTTTCATTTTGGAAAGGTGTTTGATTACCTTTTCAATTTTGATGAATATGATTGGTTGGATTAATAGGTTAATCTCGGCTGAGTTTAGTTTTGGTAGGTGATATGTGTCTGTGAAGTCTTCCATGTTTTTCCAGTTATCCAATTTTGTGGAGTAGAAGTTTTGGAAGTATTCCCTGATGATTCTTGCAATTTCATGGATTTCTGTAGTGACTTCTCCCTTTTCACATCTGATTTTGGTAATTTGAGAATTCTCTTTTTTTCATTTGATACAATTGGCCAATGGTTTATCAATCTTGCTTATTTTTACAAAGAACCAGCTCTTTGTTTCATCAATTTTAATAATTGTTTTCTTTGTTTCCAATCCATTATTTTCTGCTCTGATCTTGATTATTTCTTTCCAAATGGAGCTCTTAGGGTTGAATTCTTCTAGTTTTTTCCTATGCCTTTAAATCCTTGGTTAAGTTATTAATTTGGATCTCTCCATCTTTTTTATGAAGGCATTTAGTGCTATGAATTTTCCCCTTAGAAATGCCTTCATTGTGTCCCATAAGTTTTGGTTGGTTGTATTTTCATTATCATTCAATTCTAGAAACTTTACAATTTCCTTTTTCATTTCTTCTACAACCCATTCATTGTTTAAACATGTGTTGGTCTACCTCCAAGAGCTGGTGGAATTTCTGATATATTTATTATTAATTTCTAGCTTAAATCATTGTGATCTTATATGATACAGGAAGTTATATCAATTTCCCTGAATTTATAAAGGCATGCTTTATTGACTATTATATGATCTATTTTGTAAAAGGTTCTGTGAGCTGCTGAGAAAAATATGTATTCAGTAGAATTAGGAGGGAAAGTTCTGTAGATATCTGTTAGCTCTAGTTGATCTATGATGTTGCTGAGCTCTATTATTTCCCTGTTTATTTTCTACTTGGACGATCTATCTATTGATGATAGTGGAGTATTGAAGTCCCAAACTATGATGGTGTTGGGGTTTATTTCTGTTTTGTTGTCAACTAGGTTTTGTTTAATAAACTGTGGTAACCTGTGTTTGGTACATATGTATTTATGATTGTGGTGTCCTCATGTTGAATCATTCCATTGATAAGAAAGAAGTAGTCTCCTTTGTCTTCTTTGATTAATTTTGTTTTGAAGTCTATTATATAAAATATTTATATAGTAACATCTGTTTGTTTCTTATTTCCATTTGAGTGGAATATAATTTTCCATCCTTTCACCCTGAGGATGTGTCTGTCTTTAGTGATGAGGTAGGTTTCTTGAAAACAGCAGATAGAAGGTTCCATTTTTCTGATCCAACCTGTTAATTTTTGTCTTTGATGGGTGAGTTAAGGCCATTAATATTTTAGGTTATTTCTAGGAGTTTTGATTTAATCCCTGCCATGATGGTTGATGGGGTTTGGTGCTTTTCTGGGGTTTTTACTTTTTGATCATGCTCTAGTTTGGGTTATTGTGATCTTGTTGGCTCTTGAGATTGGTTGTTTGACACTTCTCTGTGGAGTATTCCTTGAAGTATTTTCTGTAGTTTTGTCTTTGAGGTCATATAAGCATAGAGTTGACTTTTCTTCATGGAAAGTTTTCCTTTCTCCATCTATTATGAGGGATATTTTCACTGGGTACAAAGCTTGGGTACAAAGCTTTAACACTTTGAAGTGTTCCATTGCAGATTCTTCTGCCTTTCAGGGTTTCCATTGAAAAATCTGAGGTAATTCTGATGGGATTTTCCTTGTATGTTGTGAGTTGTTTCTCTCTTGCTGCTTTTAGCACTCTTATCTTTGTTTTCATTGTTAAGAGTTTTAACTATGATGTGCCTTGGAGCATTTCTTCTTTGGTCCTGTCAGTTTGGTGTTCTGTGAGGTTCTTGGATCTGGATGGGCCTCTCTTTTGTGAGATCTGGAAATTTTTCTTCAATAATTTTGTTGAATGTGTTTTCTATGCCCCTGGCCTGGATTTCTTCCCAATCTGATATACCCATGATCCCAATGTTTGGTTGATTTAGGGTATCCCAAAGTTCTCTTGTATTCTTTACACATGATTTTTTGAACTTAGCAATGTATTTGGACTCCCAATCAATTTCTTTTTTCTTCCAGTTCTGAGGTTCTGTCTTCCACAATAGTGACTCTGCTAGTAAGGGGTTATAGAGATGATTTTAAAAGATCTATTTGATTTTTGTTTTCTGCTATGTTATTTTGCATCTTGTCCATCTCTTTTTTGAGGTACAATTTCAGATCAAGTTCTGATTTTCTTGATGCTTCCTGGAATTCATTCTTGCATTTGATCAAATCTTCATTAAATGTAGTCAGCTGGTTATTGAGATCCTCTATTTGTTGACTTGCCTTCAATTCATTTATATCTCTTTTGAGGCTTCTATGTTTTTTTTTTCAATTAAGTTCAGAGTACTGACAAAAGCCAAGTGCTCTAAGAGATGATTCTGTTCAATTTCATTTATGTGATTGTTGGTTTCTTGGTGGCTTGCTTCTAGTTCAGCAATTCTTTTGACCAGGGTCACATAGCCTGTTGTATTTTCATTTTTGGATTCAATTTTTGTTGATTTCACTGTGATTTCATTGGAGACTTCCATTGTGGGTCTAGACATCCTGTTGGAGATCTCTCAGTTTTCTGACTTTCATTTTTTTTTTTAATTATGGTTTATCCATCTCAGGGGGAAAAAAAGTCTTATTTTATTGAGGAGGAAGCAAATTGTCCCTGTAGGATCTTTAGTGCACATTCTGTTTCAATTGTAAACCTGATTCTTGTAGGATTGGGTTATTACCACAGATGTGCAGATGATGGAGACTGCAAGTTTATCAAAGTTACCTAGGGAACTGGGAGGTGGGTAACTGGCAGGTCTGGCCTACTCACTCCACTTTCATGTACTCTTCAGTACAGGGGAAACTGGTTTGGGAATCAATCCAGGAAGCTAGGGAGGCAGGGCCAAGAGGCCAGCTCCCTCAGTGACCTGTGCACAATTTGGCTCAGGGGAACACGGATTAGGAGACTCAGGGGCTGGTCAATTAGGAAACCCTAGCAAAAAGCCTGCTTCTACAGCACACACACAGGGACCATGCCACTGCAAGCCAGCAGCAGTGGTAATGGGAACAGGGAACTGAGAGGTGAGGAAGGAACCAGGAGCTCTGGCCTACTCACTCAGTGCATGCACCCTCCAGAGCAGAGGATCCCCAAGTTGGGGACTTAGGGGCAGGTCAATCAGGAAGGCAGAACAACAGGCTTGTTTCAGCTGTACAATGCACGGACCAGGCCACCACCAACAAGCAGCAGGGGTAACTGGACCAGGGAACTGGGAGGTGGGGAAGGAACTGGGAGCTCCAGCCTATTCACTCTGTGCACTGTACCCTCCAGAGCCTCAGTATTTTTTGATTAAAGTTAAACTTCCTGCTTAAGTCTCCAGCAGCCTGTTGGGCGGGGTCGTGTCACTGGGAGCAGAACTAATTTCAGTCCAAAGTGTGGAGAGAACAGTTTGAGCTCCGGTAGTGTTTGCTTGTGGTTCTGGCTGCTGTTTAGTGTTTGCTTGTGGTAGGTCTCTCTACATGTATATATGGAAGTATACATTTTCTTCTGCCATTGAAGGAACTTCCCCTACATCTGTAAGCTTGAGATAAATCCCTTCCTCCCATAAACTGTGTGTGTTGGGAAGTTCATCCCAGCAATGTGGAGCTGACTACAACAGTTACTAACAAATATGGTTAATCCATGCTAACCATGGAATAATATATTAAGAGGAAGTGATTTTACAAACAAATGTCCCATAACCTTTAGTACCTTATAACATGCATGAAGGTATAGGGTGGTAATTTCTAATAGGCATGTAAGAGATAGGATATATATCATGAGCTGCTATAATTTTTTGTAAATGCCATGAATCCTTTCGAGGACCTGACAAAATCTATGAACAGTGACTACTTATTTTCACAAAATGTAAACTTTTGTGTGATCTTAGTTATATTATGATACTCTTGAAAACTTATCTATAGGGCCTAAATTTGAAAAAGAGTATGCACTAGTCCTTTATGAAGCATTGCAGTGTGGACAAATTAACAGTAATATAACTAATTTTCTCCGTGAGTCTATACTATCTATATCTATATCTATACCTATATCTATCTATCTATCTATCTATATCTATATCTATATCTATATATATATCTATCTATCTATATATATATATATATATATATATATATATATATATATATGGTAGCTTTCTACATTTAAATTATCTCTATGTCTTCAAATGACAATAATCAAAGATTACTATTAATAGCATAAAAATTTCATAACCATATTTACATTTGTGGTCTTAGTGAAGCTTTGTTTCTCCATACACTTCCACAAAAGGAAAACAAAATGTATGACCAAATTAATGATGAGCAAAAGTATGTGTAAAACTATTAGCTCTATGTTTGGCATGATATAAAGTGTCAAATGTTCACTACTGTTATGTAAGCCAATACTTCAACATTTATAAAAATTAAAGGCTGGTGTAATGCCTCAGTCTAAAAAGTGTTTGCCATGCAACCTCAGGACCTGAAATCTGATCTTCAGCATCCATGTAAATACAGGGCATGGTGATAACTTGTCTGTAATCCCAACACTCAGGAAGCAGAGATAGCTAGGTCTCCGGGCTCACTGGCTACCTAGACTACCTTACCTGGTGAGCTTTGAGTTTATTGAGAGATCTTGTCTCAATAAATATGGGGAGAGCAATAGAAGGAGAAACCTGACATTGAATTTTTGAACACACACACGCATGCACACACACTCATACATACACATACATGTACCCCTACACACATAGAGATACTTATAAACACCACACTCATACACACCACACACACATAAAAATTGAACAAACTACATATACATAGAACTGGGTAACATTCATAAATTGGACACTTATATGAAAAATTTAGAGATAAAAATGTATAATAAATGAGATTTAATCTTTTGTTTTTTCCTTGCAGGGCCAGTGGAGGAATATCCAGAAAAAAATGAGGTTATCTCTTTAATAATATAAAAAGAAAGATTATTTCATTGAGTTGAGAACATTACAAACAATATAAGTATTCAGAATTACTTTTTCCTTATTTAAACTTGAATAAGAAAAATGGAAAATTTACTAAACAAATTTCAAAAAATTACTTTCTTGATGTCTTTATATTGAAAGAGAGACTTCAACACTTATCTCCATGCATACACTCCATTTTGGACAACTTAGAGTACTTTAAAGCTGATGTATTCTCATAGTTTAATGGCTTCAGTTCAAACTGATTTTAGCACAACTGTAGGACAATAAATTAATTAACTAATTATCTTTTAATTATAGTTACATTAAGTTGAATTGTTACCACTATTACAACTGCAGTTTAATAAGCTACTTGGAAAATTATCAGACACAATAATTTAACTATTATGTTATAATTCAACTAAATTACTGGAGGACACATATGTATTTATCTTTGGATTTAAGTAATGTGAGTACATGAAGTAACACAATTTCATTATGAATACATAATGCTTTTCAATTAGAACAAAGAATTTCTTTCTATATCAAAATCTCAAGTGTCTGATACAAATGTTTCCTGTATGTGTCCTTTTACAACACAGAGAATTAGATGCAGTAAAGCATTATTTTTAGAAGCAAAGGAAACAGAATTTACTTTTATCCATCATGTCTTTTAATATTATCAGTTACTCATTTAGATTATTCTAAATACCTTTTATTACTCTAAACCAGTGAAAAAAATCAGCTGACCTGAACAGAAACCATCTATAGTTTTGTCTTACTACATATAAAATTCAAGATTTGTCTCAGTATTTGTCATTTGAATCCATAAAAATAGTGCAAGAAATCAAATACATTCAAGCAATGGAACATATACTATGATAAATAATGTTAATAGAATATTAATGTCAAATTTGAAATTCTCATTAGAAGAGCACAACATTCATATGGGTGCTGAAGAATGGCAAAGTAGTAATTGGAAAGATTGACATGAACAAATATATGAAGGAATATATCAAAGCACATGCTACTTAGTCTTATTCCTCTGTTTGCTTATGCATAACAGAGTACTGCTAAAGTCACAGATTCATCTGTTTTAATTTTATTTATTTATTTGAGAGAGAAAGAAAGAGGCAGAGAGAGAGTGTGTGTGCAAGGTCCTCTAGCAACTGCAAACAAATTCCAGACGTGCCGGGGGTTTTTTCCCTCCACCACCGGCAGGTAAAGCGGAAGAGAGAGAGAACCGGGCCAGCCGCTTCTCTCGAGGCTGAGCGAGAAGGCGGGTGTTGGCGACTCAATAAAACCCTCCCCCCCAAAACACCGGGGAGAAAACCACATTGAGCCGCGGAGACCGTCTAAGGCGGGAATCTCTCCGTTTATTGTCACGGGAGGTATTTATATATTTTGAGGAAGGGGGCGGGAAGAGGGGATGAGAGAAAGGTATAAGGGCCAATAGTATTTCACCATGTCAGCATCAGCTGGGTGGAGGCAGTTTCAGCTTAGGTGCTGAGTCACTTCAAGGACACATCACCAAACTCTACTCAGGCTCTGGAAGCTCGACTAGGCCTCACCGGGAATAGGCCAAGACTGGCTGGGCTAACCACTCGGCTTCACACCGGGCAGGGCCCAACACAGACACATGCATCCCCCCGTGCATCTGGCTTATGTGGGTACTGGGAACTGAACCTGGATCCTTTGGCTTTGCAGGCAAGTGCCTTAACCACTAAACCATCTCTCCAGCCCAGATTCATCTTATGTTTCCTTGGCCACCTGAACTTTTTCCTTAGAAAGGGGAAACCCTACAATTATGTATTGAAGTAATTATAACTTACATATTACCCATGTTGTAAGAGGAAGAGAGATGCTGTCTTTTTATGGCAAAGGGTTAAAAAGCTATAGAAACTCATTTCTGGTAGGACACCATTCTGTGGGAAGCAGGCCTTCCTGAGTAAGCCATCACTAGGAAAAAGATCAGGTGTATTTGAGACCAGATGAGTTAAAAATCCTTGAGACCAAAAAAGTCAATGATTCTTGACACTATATTGTCTATTTTTGGATTTGATAAAAGGTCCCTAAATTTTCCCTTCCTTTTGATTTCCTCTAGACACTGCAACATTTCTCATATTTAAGAGAATCATGTATGAGTCTAAGGTGGAGCAGACCTAGGATCCTTGTGTTCAGGAATAAAATCCCAGAAGACTTCCTGTTGGTTTGATTTGTTTAAACTTTTTAAAAGATATGCACCCTTCTGCAGAAGAAAACATTGTCTTTGCTGTGGTAGCTTGAATGTATGTATCCCAATAGACTCAGGTGTTTTATTAAAATGTGGATTTCCACTTACCTGGCTGCAAGAGGTGTCACTGAGGGTGGATACTGGGATCCAACCCTAAGTTGTGTTTGGGGGTGGATCTGATTCTGGGTTAAAGGTATGCAGAGCAGTCTGACATGCAGTTGTGCTGCCTGTCTGTGCTTGCTTGTGGTGCTGGATATTTGGTAATGTTTCTGTGCTTGGATCTGTGAAAAAGAGCTAGTTTCTTCTACCATTATGAAAATTCTCCTGGATTTATAAGCCTGAAATAAATCCCATTCCTTCCATAAACTATGTCTCTTTGAAGTTCATCACAACAATGTTGAGCTGACTACAATACTTTGTATTGTGCTGTCATTCTTGGATGCTAGACCTATTTCTTTTTTTTTAATTTTTTAATTAATTTTTATTTATTTTTGGAGAGAGAGACAGAGAGATAGACAGAGAGGGAGAGGGAGACAGAGATGGGCGCGCCAGCAGTCTCTCAGCTGCTGTGAACGAAATCCAGATGTGTGCGCCCCCTTGTGGTCAAGTGCGGCATTGCGCCCTTTAGTTACTTTGCATCTGGCTAAATGTGGGACCTGGAGATTGGAACCGCTGGACATTGGAGCCAGCATTCTTAGGCTTAGGAGGTAGGCGCCTTAACCGCTAAGCCATCTCTCCAGCCCTAGACCTATTTCTAATAACGTGAAATTCATCTCCCTTATTTTACCTTCAGTCAAGGTATGCTGGCAGGCCCCTTACCATATCTTGCAAATAAATGCAGTAGGTGAAGTTATTTGTAATTTTCTCATGAGATTGCTAGTAGTAATTTGAGGCCACTGGAGAAAGCAGAGTTTCAGAAAATTAAAACAAAGTTTATTTTACTTATAGGTACTAGAGATAAGAGTCACAGAACCAGCATGCCACTCGTGGCCACACAGAAAAGATATCAGGGTTGTCAGGAAGTCGAAAGCAAGAGCAGAGGATGTTGAAACTAATGCTTTTATTAGGTTTTCTGTTGGGAAGAGAAGGTAGGGCAGAGTGAAGAGTTTACGACTAAATTATTGGAATAAATTTCAGAGTGATTTGGGCTATACAGAGTGGGTTCTCTATCTGATGGGCCACCACACTGAGTGGGCCTGATTCATCTATATCTCAGGCTATACAAGGCCCACCTTTTTTAGTAGTTGAATGTGAAAAAAGGCATCTAGTTACCTGTATCTAGCTTTGGAGTAATTAAGGAAGAGAAATACAGTCTTGTAAAGACACAGTACACAGATTGACAAGTTACTTCTGGGTAGATTTTCTGATACCTTCCAGACTTGTATCCCGATATGGGTAGACTCAAGTCAACCTGAAAGGGTTCTAAGATGTAAAAATATCATAACCTGTGGAATTTTTAGAAGTATCTATATGAGAAGAGGTGAAGGTGTATGACAACCCTTTTTTGGATGGGACTATAGATGTGGAGAGTTGAGCTACTTCTAAAAAGTAATTCAAGGTATGTTCTTATTACCTGTACTCTTATTCAGTTTAGTTAATCATCCTTTTAATCCAACACTGCCATTCTGTCCTTATTCTGAATACATTTTAATCTATTAAAATTAGGTATAATTTACACAAAATTAAAGCATATGCATTGGAAACAGATCAATAACTTTTGACATAATTCTAATTACATAATCAACACAATTAAAATGTAGAATTTTTCTGCCCTTTTATAAAATTTTATCATTTTAATTTGAACATGAAACTTCCTCAATAATCTCATGTTTTGAATATTTGATACTCAGCTGTTACCACTATTAAAGTTGTAGAAACCCTGGGAGGTGGAGCACAGCTGGATGATGTGTCCTTGAAGGTTATGTCAGATCTCCAGACCCCTCATCTCTCTCTGCTTCTTTCCTGCCAACCAGAGAACAGTTGTTGCCATATGTTGCTTGGATTATGATATCATAATCACAGCCATAGGCACAAGTGGAAAAGGACTAAACCTTCTGAAACAGAGTCAAAGTAAACATTTCCTTCTTTAAGTTGTTCATGTCAGAAATCTCACTGCAGTGCTCTCAAGATAAATGACACACTACTTTGGGTGGGGAAGAGGTGAGGATCAGCAGCAGAACACATGCTTACCCTTTGTGGGAACCTGTATTCAATCTTTAGCAATGCAAAAACTTACATCCTGTTAATTACCCCAAGGCATGGAAAAGCAATGTTGTTTTCGTCCCCCATAGATTAGCTTATCTAGAATTTTGTATAAATTGAATCAGTCAGCATATGCTAGTATGGCTTTGTTTGAGACAGAATAGAAAGACTGGGAAAATTGTGATGGCATGAGAAGGAAAATGCAGGAAAGGAAAATGTTCTAGTATCCTGGTGGATCTGGCTTGCCCTGTCTGCTGATAAAGGTAGGAAACTTCAAATCCACTGGTAAGGTCCAGATGACCCATGGAGATGTTGTGTGTTTAACTAAAGGCATCTTGTCAAAGACTATATATATGTATATATATAATCTTCATCATAAAGACACTTAAGGAGGATTCTCCACTGAGAAACCCACATGTGTCCTATCAAGTCTTTCTCACACAAAAAACATGTTTCTCTCTAATTTTAATAAATCTAACTTTGTTTTACATTCACTCTCACCTTACAATGCACTTTTTTCACTGAAGCCACAAGTTCTGGTTTTGTACGGGCAAATGTCTCTAAAAAGAAGAACCCAAGAAGCTGTCAAAGTGGAGAATAACTGTGTGTGATACCTTCACTCAGCATGCATTTAATTTTGGGTTTTTATTTGCCTATACTAGTAGTTTTTGCCTTTTCTTTGTTGAATAATTGTTCAGTGTATGGACATAAAATATATCCCTTCAAATGTTGACAAATAATCTGAATATTTCTGCTAGCTCAAATCTTCAGTTGCTTCTGTCTAGTGAAATTTTCATTTCACTTATTGATCCTTTAAAGCAAATTTTAAGTGGTTGTATTTTATAATTTTTTTTCTTATTTTATTGTCATATCTTCATTATACATAGTAGGGGTGTTAAGTAGCTAGACAGGCATTTGAAGTCTTGGAGGTTATTGAGGATGGAACCCCTCCTTCATAATCAGCTTTGGAACCCACTTCTTTTTTATCCTGGTAAAACCAAATTGTGAGGGAAGCATCACAATTTCTCCTCCTTAGGGATGAACTTTTGTTTGTTTGTTTGTTTGTTTTTGAGGTAGGGTCTCACTCTAGCCCAGGCTGACCTGGAATTCACTTGGTAGTCTCAGGGTGGCCTTGAACTCACAGTGATCCTCCTACC
Organism: Orientallactaga sibirica; assembly: GCA_036365145.1. Lineage (NCBI taxonomy): Eukaryota > Metazoa > Chordata > Mammalia > Rodentia > Dipodidae > Orientallactaga > Orientallactaga sibirica. Next base: position 8,210,373 of record JAEOAD010000793.1, on the reverse strand, counting down.
CTACAAAGTACTGTGCTTAAAGGTGTGCACCACCACGCCTGGCTAATTTCTCCTCCTGAAAGATTAAAATACCATATGAAAGGGAGGAAAGTAGATATACCAGGGCATTGTTGAGACCCACTAATGAAATGCTACTTCAGGTCACAATAACGAAACATTTTATCTACTTCTGGCCCTGGGTAGAGATAGAACATCCTAAGCTATGCAAAATAAATAAATAAACAAATAAATAAATAAATAAATAAATAAATAAATAAATCCTCTCCTTGAATGCTCTCTGTCAATCTAATGCTCTTTGTCAATCACCTGGCCAGTAGACCGCCTCTCAGGAAATCTGATTCACCTGGAGACATGCTAAGGCTCTGGGAGAGAAATTATCCCTAAATGAGATATGTACTTACACTCACGGAAACCCCACTTGATGCCGCTGCTTGCAGATCCTCACTGCTAAGCCTGCCTCTTTTCTAACTCAAAAAAAAAAAAAAAAAAAACTTGTTCTTTTCTCCCTTTCTATCTCTTTGGATACTGGCCAAAACCCTTGGAATGTTTGCCATAATATTCTTGACATTTTCACTCTTTCTCTGAAAATCACCTTTAATGTGCACCTGTTCCGGCAGTTGCTTGCTGACTTCCATTGCTGAACCTGCCCTGACTCAAAAGGTAGAACATCCACTCTAACTATTACCCATCTCCCTGTCCTAGCATCTGCCAGGATTTATTGTCAACTTACCATGATATTAGTTTTCCTCTCAAACTCTAATAAAATTTTCTTTAAACTTCCTTTTGAGACTATTTCTAAATTCACTTATCAACAAGACTAAGGACCCTCAAAGGGGAACACTTGTTCTCCAGTAACATATAGAAATAGAATTCATACACATTTTCTTTTTTTTATTTTTTTATTATTTTTTTGGTGAGAGACACAGAGAGAGATGGGGGGGGGAGGAAGGCAGAGATGGGCGCACCAGCAGTGTCTCAGCTTCTGTGAACAAAATCCAGATTTGTGCGCCCTCTTGTGGTCAAGTGTGGCATTGCACCCTTGCATCACTTTGCATCTGGCTAAACGTAGGACCTGGAGATTGGAACCGGGTTCTTAGGCTTAGGAGGCAGGCGCCTTAACCCCTAAGCCATCTCTCCAGCCACATTTTCTTTCATATATAACACACTTTTGCTATACTCATCCCCCAATAACCTCCCCTAAGAAATTTTTGTGACACAGGTAATTTTCTATTGTTTTTATTTTATTTTGCATTTCTAAAAAAATTATTTGAGAGAGGAAGTGTCAGACTGACAAAGAGTGAGTATGGGTGTTCCAGAGCCTTTGCGAGTGTAAATGAACTCCAGATGCATTTGTTACTTTGTGAAGCTGGCTTTATATGGGTACTAGGGAATAGAACCCAGGCTTGCAGGCTTTGGAAAAAAGTATCTTTAACCACTGAGAAATCTCCACAGCCCCTGCTTTTTTTTTGAGACAGTCTTACTTTATATTTTGTACTTGATACACAATATATATGCATATGTATATTTACATATTTAGAGCTTCAAAAAGCTGATTCAAAGTCATTGTTGATTAAACCCAATACCTGTTCTTGCACAGATAGAGTTTTTTTTTTCTTCCTGTTTCTGTTACCTTGCCTGTTGCCTAGGTGACACAGCCAAGTTTCTACTGGGCCCTAATCTTGTTTATAATTAAGGGTAGGACACTTGTTGAATAGTCAAAACTGCCTGGATCTAAAATGGCTGCCAGAATGACCACCAGGTGAGCTCTATTTTCATCTGTATGTTAAATGACATATCCTTTGCTAACTGAGAGGTAAAGGTTTCCCCCTCTTTGCTTCTTGTCTTCTCTAAAGAAACAATTCAACCAAAAGTCAATATTAACTCAAGTTCATTTATTTAGCGAAGCAGAGCAGACCAGACCATAAGAGCATATATGACAAAGCAGGATTGGAGTGGTTGGTTCTAAAAGTGTGATTTGAAACATTGTAGGTTCTGCATTGTGGACTTTTAAGAGTTTTTAATGCATATTTTACATAGTGGCATATTCATGAGAATAAATTGTTCTTTTTCACCTGTCAATTATAAAAAAAAAAAAAAAAAAAAAAAAAAAAAAAACTACTTCTTCTTTTTAGGCAAATTTATACCAGGATCTTCTTGAAAAATCTACAAAAAAGTGTGGGAGTCAGGCATGGTGGTGCACATCTTTAATCCCAGCACTTGGGAGACTGAGGTAGGAGGATCATAATGAGTCCGAGGCCACCCTCAGACTACATAGAGAATTCCAGGTCAGCCTGGACTAAAGTGAAACCCTACCTTGAAAAAAAAAAAAACAAATAAAAAAAAGTGTGGGACTCAAAAGAACAATGGAAATTATATTACAATACAGTCTTGGACACTTTTAAGGAGGCATATCCTTTATTTGTGTGCATATGTGGCAGTTGGGAAAGCCTAGTTGTGTCTTAGCTTTAGATGGGAAGGGAACAATATAATGATGGCTTCAGGCTTCAGGCTTCAAGCTTCAAGGGTATTTAATCACAAAAGGTCAATCTGACCATCAGGAAACACAGCTATGAATATATTGATAGAGATTAGGAGCAAGGTAGCTTCCATGTTTTGTTTAGGTAATTTGTTAGGGACATGGGCCCAAAAGAACATAGACATCAAATTGCTAAACCTTTTTTTTTTGGTTTTTTGAGGTAGGGTTTCACTCTAGCCCAGGCTGACCTGGAAATCACTATGTAGTCTCAGGGTTGCCTTGAACACCTGGTGATCCTCCTACCTCTGCCTCCCGAGTGCTGGAATTAAAGGCGTGCGCCACAACGCCAGGCTTAAACCTTTTTTTTTTTTTTTTTTAAGGTGACACTCCTTATCATTGCAGTGATTAAACACTTGTAAATGTAAATAATAGAAGTAAAATAATAGAAGTATTAAGAATAATTCTCTTATCTCTCAAAATAATATAAGTAATAAGGTATTACATTTTATTTCAAAATATCACTGGGCATTTTTATATTAGCAACTCACTTGACCTATTAAAAATACTGAGTAAAAAAAGAGGGTGATGGGGCAACCCTCTTTTATTTTCTCATTTCCCCCCACTTTTAGGAACTTTTTGTAGGCTTTTTCCCTACCAGCAGGCCCAATCTGAGTCTGTACTTTTCTCTCAGATTCACCAACCAATCAAAGTTAACTATATTCATTTAAATTTAATCAGTAAATCACATCACAACTCAATGTCTGGTTTATATTCCCAAGGTTGTAAGAAAACATGATCCCAGTCACCATGCGGACTACTACCTCAAACCTCCTCTCAACTAGGGAGCTTTCTGCTTTACTTTATTTCTAAGAATAAATCTTGGTGAACTTACCTCTGCCATGTCGCACATGTCAATTTTTTGCAAGTCAGGACGTAATGAACTGGAGAACCACTGGCTTGGGGAGTATAGTGACCATTGAGTATCCAACACTTATTGCTAAGCTATGCCCATCTAGAGTGGAAAGAAGGTCCAACACTTTCAAAACCAGTAACACTAGTATTGCCGTTTTATTTGGTTACCTGATGTGTAACTCCAGTTTTACCTAATATTACCTCCAGCACTATGATAGCTGACAGTCTTCAATGGTGATGACTCAAAAAAATCGGAGTGAAAAGAGGCAATGTTTGAAATCCTGGAAAAGAACTCTATGTATTTCAAAAAAAAAAGAATTTAACCTTATAAGTCTATACATATCATTCACATGCTCTGTAGATATAGATGTTATGGGTAGAGGTATAGGTGTCTATAACATTTGATCCCCAATGTGTAAGAAGTTAATATATGAGTTTGTTTCTTATTTCTCCTATGGGTCAATAATAAATGTCTGCTCAACTGATCAATTCGTGCCAGGTCTTGTATTGGTTCGTATTATGCTTAAATTTGTGTCAACTTGATCTGTTTAGGAATCCACAGACATTTCTCATAAGTGGGTCTCTGAGGTTGCTTCCAGGAAGGATTAACTAAAGCAGGAACCCTTCCCCCAGAATGAGCCCTTCCAGAGTACTCTTCCATTAAAATTTCCACAGCCCGTCAGTATTGTATTATTTTACCTAGCTCACATTAAACATTGCTTCTCTATGTAATCTGTATCACACATCTTCTTGAATCCCTATATATTGTCCCTGATAATCATTTGCTTAGAGTAAATCTGAATCTCTTTTGCCATAATTTCATCAAATTGTAGTAAAGTTTTCTAACATTTAGAATGAAATATCCTTAAAGGCAGACAAAAATCACCTTCTATGAAAGCAGTCATGATGTGAAAGCTTTATTTTTTAAATTCTGTGTTAATATTTCATCTTATGACATATTGTATCTGTGATATGAAAATAATGTGTTAATTGTTCCATCTTTTGTTCTTCTTAAATTATAATCTAAAGCAATTTTAAAGCCAAATAGTGTTTCTGTGATTTATAACATTTTAATTACTCATTAGTTAGTTACTAGGCTCTATACAAATTGCTTTACAAATACTTTTAATTTTAAGTGAAACATTTTATAGAAAGTAGGGATTATAATCCAATATGGCAAAGGGAAAATTTAGGCTCTGCATTTGAATTTAAGTCTTTCATTTTAAAACCAATTTTCTTAACCATTCTCTTATCAATTTAAATATTTTTACACCTAAATACCTAAAGTAACTATACTCCAGTTATAAGAGGAAAATATTTTTAAGCAAAGTTTTCAATTTTATTTATTTATTTATGAGAGAGAGAGGCAGATAGAGAATAGGTGTGTTAGGGTCCCTAGCCACTGTAAATGAACTTCAGACATGTGTGCCACCTTCTGCATCTGGCTTATTAATTATTTAAATTATTTACTTATAAGACACGGCCTTATTACATGGTTGAGGCTGGCCTTTTACTCACAATCCTCATGCCTCACCCTTCTGGAAAATGGCATGGCAGGCATGAACCATCAAAGTGATTAAAATGTGTAACTTAATGATATCTTTCTAGACACCTGGTACTTTACCTCAAATGTGAAATTCTAATAGTTGGGAAGTTCCCAAAGCATGTCTTGAGAAAGACTGGCAACTTTCTTTATACTATGGGTTGCCTATTTTGAATTATTTGTTAATTAATATGAAATCTATCAACCTTTATAGAGAAAATGTTTATAATATATTCCAATTCTATTTGAAAATATAAATGTGTCAGGTTATTTATATATGTGTGTTCTAACTTTTGTATTTATCATTTTAGTTGTATAACATGGGCCGGATTGCTTATACAATACTATAAATAGTTTGTATCTTTATATTTTGATCAATTGTTCATCAGAAACATTGGGATTTTTATATACTCATTGATGATTAATATCCTCAAAATGCAGATCTATATTTCTGTGTTGCCTTTATTTATTTATTTCTAATTTGCTTACTAAATCTACTCTAACTTCATTAAATAATACAATTTCAATTGTTGTATCTAATAACTTATAAAACTATAGAAAAGGCTTCAAGAATTTAGTCAAAGATGACAATTTATAAAATCTCAACATCCTATTTTGTTAGTAATATCAAAGCCCTTTGACAACATAATAAGATCTGTGTGTAAGAAATGAGTAAATTTTCAATTCTACTTCTCATATTCATTTTATATATTGCTGGAAGCCTTTCATAGACAAATATTTTCAGAGCTAGACATTACATACAGGATAAAGCACAAACTTGTCAGCCTAGAGTCTGAGATCTTACAATTTAACCTACCATCTCTTCCACTAGGACACAATACAATTCCTACATTCTGAGTTTTATATCATAAGTGCCAAAAATAAAAATCAAATGCCTCCAAGGTACAGAAAATGATATAAACAGGAAAAGTAGGTCAACTGTCAACATGGAATTCTTTTTCCAATTTGCAAAGTTTCAATTATAGGTTACAGGTAGATGCAGGTATTATAATTCCATTTTTATATTTACAAACTTTGTATGTCAAGATATATTCTCAATATAATAATCTACATTTATTTAACTTTATTGTTTTTAGATATCTTCAGGTGCTTATTTATAAACCATATTTATTTTAAGAAGTTCTTGGTTCTGGCCAGCCTCCTTTTATTGCCTGATATGTCTTTTGTTCAATGATGGGAGTGTATTTTACATTAAATCCTTTATATGTTGCAGTATGCTTTTCAAACATTTTGCCATGTCTTAAGTTTAAGGCTTCCACTTTGGGGTTCATGTTTGACTTTCTGTATGACTTGCTTTCTTTGCTGTATGGGCTCATATTTTATAAATAAATGTCACAAACTCCCCACTCATCACAAATATTATATTATTAGGTATACATACATTATTCTAATTTAATGTATTGTGTTTTCAATATTTAAATTCCTACAGATATCATTCAGATTGTGGTATTTAAGATATGTCAGCATGCTCTTTTCATTCTTGAAAGTTTTGTAATTCACTTAGGAAATTTTGGGGATATATGTGTGTATAGAGTATTTGTGGTGTGCGATGTATTTTATTTATGTGCAGATACACATGCCTGAGGAGGTCAGAGAAGAATATCAAGTGTCTCCCTCTTTTTGCTCATCCATCTGTATGCTTCAGATGGAGACTCTCACTCAAACTGTGGTCAGACTTTGTAGTCAGCAAGCATTAGCAATTATTCAGTCTCTGCTTCCCACAGGACTGGGATTACAGATATGCAAGGCCCTGCCTAACTTTTTATGTGGGTATCAGGGAATCAAACTGAGATCTAAGTCCTCTTAGGATCTCATACTTGCCTATCATCAGCTCCTCAAGGTCTATTTTATAATTCTAAAATTGGAATCTAAAGAAAATATTTACAGCTAGTATAGCAGTTTGTTGTAATGGAAAGCATATCAAATAAATAAATTTATTGGAATTAAAAAGGTGACCTTTTACAAGGTAATTTTTGATAGAATTGACATAAATTTTAAACTAAAAATATCTGGCTGGGGATGCAACTGAATAGTAGAGTACTTACCAAGCATGTTCAAGAACTGCATTTGATTTCCAATGCAAAAGAAAAATAAAAATTCTATTAAAGTTCTCTAACTATACCTTTGTGTGTTTAAGAGCTGCTGATCTTACATGTCAACATCATCTGTCTATATACAGAATTAACTGAGATAGAATGGTAAGATGGGAAACAAAACTTGTCTGTTGAAATATCTGTCATTTTTTAAATCTTCATCTTGTGCTCTGCATTCTTCACTTTCAACACCTTTATCCATAAACTTGTACATAACAATCTTGTGTGCCATCACTTTTGCATTGTCTAAACTGACAGCTTCTTAATATGGCCAATTCATCACGTTTTAGTGGGAATTTGTCCTATGTTCTATTACAAAATGAACTGATACACCAAGAAAACTATTCTACTAGTCTACTTAAGAAAACTTGTATGAGTTATGAAACCTAAGAACACAATCACAACAGTTATAAAATAATTTATCTGTCTTTTCTCTATAGATTTCTTCTAAGATAGTATACTATCTTAGAATTATGATTATAGTACATGTTTTCCCTTCTCTTAATTGTCTTTATCTCCATACTTAAAATTAATTATTTATTCAGTGCAATCTTGCATTGCCTTTCATTCCTTTCTGTGCTACAAGTCTTCTATTGCCTCACATAGAATCTCTTAGATAGTCAAATTATTTGAACCAATTTTAAATGTTAATAAACATTTATGATTAGATACAATATGTAGAATACACTTTCAAAAGAAGGATATTCAAGAGCAGTTGAAATAACTAGAGAAGAAAGGGATTTGAATCTTTTTCACAAAGTATCATACTTCAGTGAACAAAGCAATGTAGCATGTAGGATACTATCTTCAATGTCATGCTCCATAAAGCAAGTAAATCATATCGATTTTTCAGGCTTTTCTAGGATAGAGAATGCTGATAATAAGAAATAATGAAAACATGCTAGCACTATGTTTTGGGTATTTTACCTCCATTCTCTTTGTAAAAAAAGATTTGTAAGAAATACATCAAAAAACATTTCTCCTTTAATTTTTATTTATTTATTTGCAAGCAGAGAGAGAGAGAGAGAGAGAGAGAGAGAGAGAGAGAGAGAAGTGAGGCAGACAGAGAGAGAATGGACACTCCAAGGTCTCTAGCCACTACAAACAAACTCCAGATGAATAATGAATGTGCCCCTTGTGCTTATCTGGCTTATGCAGGTTCTGGAGAATTGAACTGATATCCTTTGGCTTCACAGGCAAATACCTTAACCACTAAGCCATTTCTCCAGCTCCAACATTTCTCCTTTAAGTTTCAATATTTCTAGGCAATGTCAGGTGTGTAGGTGTGTGTGTGTGTGTGTGTGCGCGCGCGTGCTACAAAGTATGGCTGCCAATTACAGTATGCAGAATATGGCAATTCTAACAAAGATACAGTCAGTTTGGTCTATAGATTGATATATTCAATTCATGAAAAATATCTTACTAGGGCTTAGTGGTTAAGGCATTTGCCTACAAAGCCAAAGGATCCTGGTTTTACTCTCCAGGACACACGTAAGCCAGATGCATAAGGGGAACATGCATCTGGAATTCATTAGCAGTGGCTGGAGGCCCGGGCATGCCCATTCTCCCCTCCCCCCTCTCTCTCTGTCTCTTCCATGATCTCAAATAAATAAATAAGATATAAAAAATTAAAAAAATATCTTACTAGAAGTAGCTTCTACTTAGTCAAGTTGTCTGATAAATGATAAAATGCTTTCCTCAGAAATTTGTCTCTGCCTTGACTTATTATTTCTTAGTACAGACTTGCCTCTATAATTAGTATCCATATTTATTGTAGAATTTTGGACTCTGATCTTTCAAGCTAAGTTTCCGGAGAGAAAATCAAGTCTAATCACTGACAAGTACATTAACTATTTTGAGTGCCTGAAAAACTAGGCAATGAATGCATACTTGTAGGCATGAAGAAAATAATGTCTTGCTAGATACAAATAGGGCACTCATATTAATTACTCTCAGAACAAAAGATTTGTAGAAACCTTTATGCTGATGATAATGTTTATGATGATCTAGGAGGAGGGCTCAGAAAGCTGAGTCCTGCTAGCTGACTGTGCTAGAAATGCAATCGTATCATGAGGTAGTTTCCCACCCACTCAGCGATGAACCTCAACCAAGCCCTTTTTGTATACAGCCCCAATCCTGAGCCATGTTTTTCCTGTGATCTAGGAAAGACAGAGCATTTACTTGAACGTGCCCTAAGGATCCTTCAAAGACTAGAGGTATCTGGAGGTATCAAGAGCCATGTAATCAGACTGCCCCCGGGGGGGGCTAGGAATCTGCAATTCTCTGTAAACTCACCAAGTGATTCATTTATAGTCAGACTTATATCTTCTGGGTCTGAAAGACAGAAAAATGGGTCCACCAAGGTATTGTTACATGAGAGTCTGTATAGGGAGTACAACCAAGGAAAGTAGCTCTGATTACAGTAAAAATCACTTTGAGGAAATAGAAGGTGAGGCATGATTCTGAATGTACTTAAGTTTAGACTGAAACATACCTAGGTTTGGAATGCATGGAATAAATGGATGTAAAATATATATCTTGGATTTCATGTCAAAAATTAGTTAATCATATCTTCATTAAATAAATAATATTAATAAATGTGATGAGACACTGGTAAATGATTAATTGCAATTTTGATTTGATGTTTAACAATTTCCTCTGAATTGAAATATTCCCTTCCAGAGGGATGAGGGAAGCTCAGGAAACTCAAGAAGTTAAGAAGAATGGGAAATCTGCACCTTAAAAGGTGACCTTTTAAGGTTATAGGAGAAGTAAACAACTTCTGAGGGACAGACTCACCAGTGTTGTGCAGCTGTTTTCTCTGATTTGAAACATTCCTTCCTCAGGCAAGAAGGGAAGCTCAGGAGACTCAGGAAGTCAGAAAGTGTAGAAAAGGTATACCTTAAAAAGGTCACAGAGCTATATAAGGTAATATAAAGGTAAAATACTTGAAGGAGACTCTCCAACCAGCCCAACTGCCTCCAAGTCCTGAAGTGAGCTCCAGAGATGTAGCTACCATGAGTGTCAATTATGTTGGGGTGTGCTTTCCTGTGATACAGTTGCTTTGAGTCATGCATGCTCCTGTAAGTAACCACCACCCTAATCTGTAGGTAATCCCAATATACTCATTGGTTCAACAAAACCGGTTTGGGTGTAGTTGCTCTTTGGTTTGTCTCTTTTCTGAGTAAATAGACATGGGTTCATGTCTTCCCTGGGAAAGTTTCATGACACATGGGTTAAAGGGCATATGCAAAGATACTGAATGAAAATGTTTAAGTGATATGCGTTTAATTTTACAAAGCATAAATTGAAGCCTGTTTATAACATCTAATTAATTCTCTCGAAAAATCCTCTTCTGCATACACTTCCCCAGCTAACCCACATGGCCTTCATTGGAATCTGCAAAGGTAACAAAGCTCAGTTGTTGAGTATCATTGGCTGGTTTTGGTGAGGAAACCTGACCAAAGCTGCAAAGATTGCATTTTTAGTTACAAACTGTAGCAGACAGCTTCAGGTTCGCAGAGATGAACTTCCAGACCAGGCACAGTTATGGAGGAAGGGATATTTATTTATTGAAACTTACAGATCCAGGGGAAGTTCCATAAAGTCAGGAGAAGCGGCCTGCTCTCCACAGGGCCAAGCAGAGAGAGAGAGAAACCAACCAGCCACCACAGCACACAGAGCAAAACTACTACAGCCAAAAGGTCACACTGCACACTTCAGGAACTCCTGCTAGGCACATTTGCATATCTTTACAATGGAATCTCAAACCCACACCATTAACACCTTAAGATGGGCCCCCAGTGACATTGCCTCTAGCAAGGTGATTGAAGATGCAAACTATAATAAAACACTGAATATATTGGGGGACATATATTCAAACTACCACACAAACATATTACAGTTTGGGGCTGGGGGCAGGCATGAAGATTTGAGTTACATCACCAGAACCTACATAAAAATGTCAGCTACAATACTCTGTGTTTCAATCTCAGCACTAGGGACATGGAGATAGGAGGATCCCTGGGGCTTGCTATACAGCCAGTCTAGCAAAATTGTTTTGCTCTAGGTCAGTGACAAACCCTGACCGAAAAAGTTCTGATAAAGGTGGTCGGAGAGAGGGCTCAGTGGTTAAGAGGCATTCCTGAAAAATCCTAACTACCTGGGTTAAATTCGCCAGTACCCACATAAAGCCAGATGCACAAAGTGTTGTATGTATCTGAAGTTCATTTGCAGAGGCTAAAGGCCCTGGTGCACCCTTTCGGTCTCTCTTCTCTCTCATTGCAGGTAAATAAATCAATAAATAAAAATAATAAACACAAACTCTGATAGAAATGGCACCCTTGGTTATCCTCTGGCCTACACACACACACACACACACACACACACACACACACACACACACACTCACACACATTCAGATTTACCTTCATACACATGTGTACCTGCAAAAACATGAACACATAAGCATAAATAAATATTACAACTTGAACTCAGAGAGTTTAGTCAGTCCAATATAGACAAGATTCAGGACTTTTTGCAACCATGTTTGGTAATACAATATAAAAAAAGAAAACTGAAGCAAACTTTCAGCGATAAATAAAGTCAAGCACATGATACAAAATAAAAATTAAAAACTCTTAAGGAGTGATATCAGAAAAATATTGGTAAAAGGAACTGTTAATATTTACTTCACCAAGGAATCTTTTTAAACCTCCCAGAATCAACATTATTAGAGCTTTTAAAAATAGCCAAAATGTAATAATAACCAACAAATGTTAAACTGCAAAAAAGCAAATTAAAAATAACTAAAACTTTGAAATTAGAGTATAAATATGACTACTGATATCACCCAAATAAAAGTGATTCTATGTCGGTACTATCATAATTTGTACACTGTTGCAGTCAGGTTCGCATTGCTGCCAGAAAACACTTGACCAAAAGCAGCTTGTGGGAAAAAATGGATTTATTTTGACTTACAGGCTAAGGAGAAGCTCCATGGTGGCAGGGTTACACGGTGGCATGAGTAGAGGGTGGGCATCACCCCTTGGCCAACATAAGGGGTATAATAGCAACAGGAAACTGTGCCAAACACTGGTTATAATACCCATAAGCCCACCCCCGACAATACACTGCCTCCAGGAGGAGTTAGTTCCCAAATCTCCATCAGCTGGGAACCTAGCATTCATAATAGCAAAGTTTATGGGGGACACCTGAATCAAACCACCACATACACCAATAATTTCAACAAAGATAATATAATGAACAAATCTTAAAATCATAGAAAGTGCCTAATCAAATTCAAGAAGATAGAGAACATTATATCTAACCTATGACAAAAATATAAGAACAACACCAATAACAAAATGCAAACAACTTGGAAATAATAAATTACCACAACAATGAAATTATAGCACCTGATGGCTTCACTGGTAAGTTCTATCAAACAGTTAAAGAAAAAAAAAAGCATCAGTTTATTAAACTCCTTTAAAAAATAAAATAGGACAGAAAATATCCTTATCTATTGGAGGCAAACAATCTCCTGATATGAAAGCCTGACAAAGCCACTATAAAAAAATAAATCATGGGCTGGAGAGATGGCTTAGCGGTGAAGGCGCCTGCCTCATAAGCCTAAGAACACCGGTTCCAATCTCCAGGTCCCACGTTTAGCCAGATGCAATGTGACACAAGGGCACAATGCTGCACTTGCCCACAAGGGGGCGTGCACATCTGGAGTTTGTTCGCAGCAGCTGATTGGCTGCTGGCGCGCCCATCTCTGTCTCTCCTCTCTCTCTCTCTCTCTCTCCTCTCTCTCTCTCTGTCTCTCTCAAAAATAAATAAATATATAAATAAATAATAAATAAATAAATCATGATCAGTAGCATATGAATATTGATGCAGAAATATACTAACAAAATACCAGGAAACTAGATCCAACTATCAATTAAGAAAAATATGCACCAAAAGCAAGCAGGGTTTATCACAAAAATGGAAGGATAGAGTTGATTAGATGGCTCAGCAGTTAAAAGACCTTGCTGTACAAACAGGAGGACTTGAGTTTCATTCCTAACACCCACATGAAAAGCTGGGTATAGCCACACATGGTTGTATCTCCAGCCCTAAGGGGGATGGATAAAGAATTGCTGTGGCTCACTAGTCAGCCAGTCTGACTGAAAATTGTGAGTTCCAGGTTCAGTGAGAAACACTGTCTCAAGAAAACAAGTGTAAGAGTAACAGAGGATACAAGGTATTCTGCTCTGGCCTATGTTTGCATGTGAAAGAGTTGAATGCATCTGCACACATGTGCATACAGCATATACATACCCACAAAATAAAAATATAAAAATAAAATAAAAGAATGGAAGGGTGGCTCAGTATTAAAAATCAATTAGAAAGACAGCAAATTAGGAGAACAAAGTTAAGCACACAAAATCTCAATTTATGCAAAAATAGCATGTGACAAAAATCAAACTTCTTTGGGAGGCAGAGGTAGGAGGATCGCTGAGAGTTCGAGGCCACCCTGAGACTACATAGTTAATTCCAGGTCAGCCTGAACCAGAGTGAGACCCTACCTTGAAAAACCAAAAAAAAAAAAAATAAATAAATAAATAAATAAATAAATAAAATAAAATAAAACTTCTATGCATGATTGAAAACTTACACAAAACTGCATAAAAGTAAACTTTCTAATTATATTAATGGTAAATCATGAATATTGTTTTGTTAACAGCATAATAAATAGAGACCTGTTGAAAATTATCTTTCTTATAGTAGAAATACAACTTTCATTACTATTCTTTAAAATATATTGGAAATTTCAGCCAGTGCAGTTAAGAAAGAAATAAAAGGTATACAAATTAGAAAAAAAATCTTTCACATAAATTGATCCTTTGTTGAGTCCTCAAAAATAACATTGAGAAACTACTACAACTAATAAACTCAGTAGAACTGAACACTATAATATTAATAGACAAATATCAGTGGTTATATATATATATATATATATATATATATATATATATATATATATCTGAAATGGAAAGAATGAAACGGAACCCAAATGAATATTTCAAATCAAAATATTCACCTCAAAAAGAAAATAACTGGAATTAAACTTAACCAAGGAAATGAAAATGTTTTATACTATAAACTCTAAGTTATTGAAAATTACTAAGGTTTAAATAAGTGTAGCAATATCACTTGTTCATGTATTAGGAGACTGGACATTGTCAAGATGTAGATACTACACCATAAATCACTACAGTTACAATGAAAACCCTATCAAAATTTCAGCCATTTTGCTGAAATGAAAAAAAAAATAATATTGTTAAATGCCTGTAGAATTTTAAGGAACAATCAACAGGCAAAACCATCTTTGATAAGGACAAAATTAGTGGCCTCAAAGTTCCCAATCTTTAAGCTTACAACAGATCTAACAGATATAAAGTATTCAAAATTGCATGATAATGGCATCAGCATAGACATATGGGTCAATGGAAATGAACCAAGAATCAAGAAATAAATCCATACATTTATATACAATGAATTTTTAACAATGGTACCAAGATCATTCAATAGTGAAAGCTTAGTTCTTAAGACACAGTGCTAGGGAAACTAGGCACACACAAGCAAAAAAATAATGGAGGACCTCTACCTCACATCACATTTAAAATAACTGACTATTGCTCCCACAATGCATTAACTGCAACCCCATGGAGAATACCTGCAACCCTACCGAGCAGTGTCCCCCAACATAATGGGGGAAGGGACAAGGGAAAAGAGGGTACGATCACAAGATGTATCCATATGAAAAATCTTGTTAATAATAATAAACATTTAAAATGAGGAGGGTCCCTTTAGAGGGGGGAGGACAGGGAAGAGGCTACCAGAGGCACCAACATGAATGTAAAATTAAAATAATTTTAAAAATAAAGAAAAAAATGAAGTTAAAAAATGAAATCAAAATACAGCAATTATCAAAAGATAAGAAATAAAGCTTATATATTATTAGGCAACCTTACATTTGATTTTAGAACAAAATATGAAAATATCAAAAATTAGATTTCCCAGTTATTTTGGACTTACCTGTACATAGTTACTAACACAGATATTTTGCCTGTTTTCTTAATTGATTTTAACAGCCAATTTGAATTGCTTGACTGGTGATCCGCAAAGATAATCAACATTGTACAAACAAATATTGTACAGTATCCAGTGTGTTATATTTGACAATGTTCTTTCCTTAATAAAAGTTTTTGAGTCAGCCTATAAATTGATTTCTCTCTTAATCAGTATTCCACTCTCTTATAAATTTCTAGCACCAGTAGCTACTTACACATTATATTGCAATAGATATATGCTTGATCAACATATCTATTTTGCTTCAGCATTAATACTCCTTGTTAACTTGGTAAGCTCACAGCTTAATATACATTTTGTACAGTTAACCCTTGCCATGAAGTGAGTGCAATAATGTCATCCAGATAATTACCAGCTGTGCCACCCATGTCATCTCTACAATTATTCTTAATTAACTGGAACCTTGATGCAATCACTACAAGTAATCAGCACTAATCATTCTGAACTATTCTCCATAGGCTTCAGTGAAACTGGGCTGTTAGACTATTATCTGATTTTAAGCAAGTGACAAAAATTATAACCAATTGGAATTGCTCATTAATAATTAATTGTGTACTGATCTCATAAATATTTCCTAGTATGTAGTACTCTAGAATAATTAAGTGGTTTGATATAGAATATATAAATGTAAGCAAAGTTTATAAAATAAATTAAAATAGCATCTTGTCTTTATGACATCAATACAATCGTTAAAATGTTAATATATTTTGTAGTTTTCTATTGTTTATGAGACAAATTCCCATGTAGCCCAGTATGTATTTATGTATATATGCAACTACGTATTTGAAAGCAAGAAAGAGAGAGAATGTTCAGGCCAGAGCTTCTTGCCAGTGCGAACTCCAGGTCCATGCACTGCTTTGTGCATCTGCCTTTAAGAGGGAACTTGAGGCTTTGCTAGCAAGGGCTTTTTTGTTTGTTTGTTTGTTTTTTGAGGTAGGGTTTCACTCTAGCTCAGGCTGACCTGGAATTCACTATGTAGTTTCAGGCTGGCCTGGAACTCACAGCGGTCCTCCTACCTCTGCCTCCCAAATGCTGGAATTAAAGGCATGCACCACCACACCCAGCTGTAAATCTTTGAGTTCCAGGCCAGCCTAAGTTATATAGTGAGAATCCTTGTCAAACAAAGGAGAATAGAACAAAGAGCAAAAATAAACATAAAAATAGGGAAAGATAGCCAGACATGGTGGCGCACACCTTTAATCCCAGCACTTGGGAGGCACAGGTAGGAGGATTACCATCAGTTTGAGGCCACCCTGAAAATAATTCCAGGTCAGCCTGAGCTAGAGTGAGACCCTACCTCTAAAAACAAAACAAAAAAATAGGGAAAGATAAGAAAATCAGATTAAACTGATAATAGGAAAATCGGAAATGACTAGTTATTAGACATTTAATTGCACTAAAGTCACCTTTAAAGTAAATTATTTGTAAATAACTTATTCCTGAAAAATGTGTGAGAAGAACCACTACTGCACCAATTTCTAAAGCCTTATTAAAAAAAAAGATTACTAAAATTCCTGAGAAATCAAAGTGTAGCTTTTTAACAAACATGTCATCTAATTTCAGAATGTCTTTTTCTTAACTTCATATCTCTTTGTTGATTTTTCCTACTTAAAAATGTGTATAGAGGGCCTGGAGAGATGGCTTAGAGTTTAAGCACTTGCCTGTGAAGCCTAAGGACTCAGGTTCAAGGCTCAATTCCCCAGGACTCACGTAAGCCAGATGCACAAGGTGGCACATGCATCTGGAGTTCGTTTGCAGTGGCAGGAGGCCCTGGCCTGCCCATTCACTATCTATCCATCTGCCTCTTTCTCTCTCTATCTGTCACTCTTAAATAAATAAATAAATAAATAAATAAATAAATAAATAAATATTTAAAAAAATGTATATAGAAAAAGCTATGTGGTAAAAGCAATAAAGATAGGTAGCAATTTATTATCCACAATAAAAAGTATTAGCCAAATTATCATATGAATGATTTTTTTCTTCACATATGTTCTTCTCAAATCTGAATACACCTAGGGAAAAATTACAATAAAGGTACAAGAGTTTATAAAGGCACAAAAGTTTATACATTTGAAATTCATTGACACAGTTAATAGAGATTATAGAACATCTATTCTTAAATATTTGACTTTGAGATTATTATGTATAGAGGATAGGCTCTTATTATTCTCACTTTAGAGTCAAATGTTAACAAATTCTTGAAATATATCAGATTGACTCTTGGTTGATTTTATATTTATATTTGAAAGACAAATTACTTGCTTTCCTTAAGGCATCACAGAATACAATCTACCTTTTCATTTTTCCACTTGTGGTGGTCTTTCTAAATTGAATTAAATCATAAATAAGGAAACATGTGAAAATTAAACCTTACTGATGGCTAACCATGAAATAGTGATTTAAACAATTAAAATGTATTGCTGTCAGAGGTTTGCATATTTTTTTTTCTGAAAAACAGCAGCTGTTATATGATTCATAAGAAGTTTTTTTTTCTTAACTTTTAAAACAAAGGAGATGACTTTATCATTCAATTTGTTTGTTGCTGGTTAAATCATAAGAATTACATTTTATGCATCATCATAATACAAATATGGATATTTTATTCCTCTGCAACATAATATTATCTGCTAATTATAGTGCTATAATAAGGAAAGCTGTTTATACTAGAGTTTAGATGGCACTTGTCTGTGATATAGAAGCTATAATATCTGTTTTCTTTTTAGTCCTTATTTGAAAGTTGATTTTATATTGATGTCCCCTCAAAATGTTTCTTAGTCTTTCAAGCAATACTTTATTGGCCAAATTCTATTAAAATGCCCAATTTCAGAGACTATGCCAAGACTTCTTAAGCTTTTTCTATTTGTGATCCATTTTTGTGTAAAACATTTGTATGTGACCCCTAGGTATATAAGTATAAATAATGTCTATATAAATAAAAAATTACTGGTAATAAATAATAAGAAAATTTAAAGTAATTTAACATATATATAATTTTATGATTTATTACAGTAGAAATGAAATTTGCATACTAATGAAATGGATGTGTATTTTTACATAATTAATAACATCATGGCTTAATACTGGATGCTATAGGAAATAGAAGATATTCACTAATTTCAGAGTTTATTGATATATTAGTTTTATTAACATAAATGCTAAGAATGCTGCTTGGCATAAATACAAATTACAAATGTCAGAAGAAACAGTGTTAGACCATTGAAAAAGTTGTTTGAAATTTTGTACTAGTTAATTCATGTGAGTCAGCAACTCAAATAGAATTTTCTTTAAAATAAAAAAAAAACATTCTAGCACATATAATTCAAAGATACCCTAATTTGATGCTTACATGTTGAGGAATAATAAATAAATACATAAAGTCTTTTTTTTTCTGTATGTATACTGTTTTGCTTCTAGAAAAGCACAAATCATTACATGAACAAGGAAAACACTGCAATTTGTAGAATACAACAATCTCTAACCTGAGCCTAGGTTTTTTAGGCAGTCTTTGTTGGTGTTGTGTGATGTGAAAGTATACACTATGCAAAGTGCACTTGTGTTTTCTGAAGCAAGGCTGCAATGACATCATTCAATGCAACATGGGCAACCACAGTTGGAAATACCACACATTCATTACGCATTTGACTTTGAATTATTTTTTTAAATTAAAATTTTATTTTTTTACAATTTCATACATGTATATTTTATCACATTTGCCCATTGCCCTCTCATCCCTCTCCCAATCCCTCAAGACTCTTTCTTTTGCTCAGTTTTGCCCTTCCCACTTTCTTTTTTGTTAACTTTTAAATTTTTGTGACCCACTGAGTTTATTTAAAGTTGCTTAACTGACCATGGTGGGTATTATTAAAAATAGGTGGGGGCTGGAGGGATGGCTTAGCAGTGGAGGCATTTGCCTGCAAAGCCAAAGGACCCAGGTTCAATTCCCTAGGACCCACATTAGCCAGATGCACAAGGTGGTGCATGCATCTGGAGTTTGTTTGCAGTGGCTGGCGGCCCTGGCACGTCTGTTCTCTCCCTCCCTCCCTCTCTCTTTCTCTCTCTATCTGTCAAATAAATAAAAATAAATCAAATAGATGTGCCATTTACCATTGCCAATACCACTGGGGGAAAAAATGACTTCTGCTTCTACAGCAAGCATTATTTGCCAAAAGCTCCTTTAGAAGGCGTAGGGCCACATGGGTCTCTCTCCCACCCATGAGGATGTTGACTCACTCAATATTGTGCAGGAAACCATAGAAGCTGTGTGTTCATGGGTGTAGCCACTATGTTGTGTCAGGAGATGGTGTTTCACAGCACTACTCACATCATCCAACTCTTTTACTTTCTGCTCCTTTTTCTGTGATACTCCCTAAGCCTTGGAGGGGGCAATATAGATACCCTGTTCATATTTGAGCAAACAATAGTCACCTATTTTCACTACTTTGACCACACATGCAGCTCTGCATTAATCTCTGTCCACTGCAAAAAGAGAGGCTAAGAGTAACAGTAATCTATGGATATTAACATTTAGAAGACAGTTTGATAACATTTCCATTTAGCATAACAACAGTAGGTTCCACTGTATGGCTGATGCCCTCTCCACCCAAGAATATTGACAAGGATATTACTGGACAGGCAGTCCATCCTGAGGAGTGTGGCTCAAATGCAGTCGGAAAGTGGTAGGTTGTCTACATAATAGCCACACCACTGTTGTACCAGTGGGCATATCTTTCCCTGAAGGTCAGTTGCAGGGCACACAGGTTCCACAGCTGGGTAAGCCTGTTTGATGACTTTTCTTCTACCTACCACCTGGCTGCAGTGTTATGAAATCTAGTCTGCCAGGAAGCTTTCAGCTCAGTTCCAGTTTGATTTGTCTATATTATTCACAAAATCCTGTGGTGTCTTCAACAATAATGACTTACCATCTAGTTTTAATGGACAGTCAACTATAATGACAATTGCCTATACTGTCTTAGGGGTCTCAGGGGCCTCCTTGACTAAAATCTCATAAGAAATTATCTCTCCTGGGATTGGGATTTTCATTTAATAACCTATGAGGCCTAAGGGCAGCATTATCTACCTATTTACAGTATTTGCATTCAAACTCTTCTTATAAATACACTTTAATTAAAATGTGCATTTTTCATGTATCCTAGGTTTTGGTTTTTCCTTATCCCACACACTCCTCTCTCCCTTTGCCTTGAACTATCTCTGTTTAAATCCCCTCACTCCTTAATTTTTGGTCATTGTGTACTCATCATTCTTTTACTCTTGGCAGAATTTTTTTTTTCAATTTCCATGTTTAGTTAAGTGAACCTACATGGAGTCATGTCTCACTATTTAGGAAGCTGTCAACTGACTATTCAATTGTGTCATTAAAACAAGATTTCTTAGGAAAAAAAATATATTTCAGACCAGCAATTATCTGGAAGTTTTGATCTACATTTGGTGACAAACTATCCTTTGTTAAACTATTTGCTTAGATTATCAAAACCATTAGTACTAAATTTTAACCCCAAGACCATCTAGAATTCCTTTGTCATTAATTACTCTAATCTTACCACCAAGCTATAGCTGAATACTCTGTTTAGACAAGGGACTGCTTGATTTAATCTTGATGGTATCCCATGCTGGGAAAATCTAGCTCACTTAGTGTCCTTCCATTACATTCACAAATGAAGTGGAAGTTAACAATATGAAAAAAAAAAAAATAGAGACTGAACTGCTACCTCCAGCATTATTCCCAGAGAGTCAATTAGGTACTTTGGAAGCTGAATGACTTCTTTCTGAGCCACTGAAGCAGTAACTTACTTAATGGTACCCTAGTGACAAGGAAGAGTTCACACAGTTTCCAAAATGCCCAACTTTATCTTAGGGAGTAGTTTATACACTATAAAAGTCTAACTCAATCAATCTGGGCCAAAGATTCCACTGATAAAAGGTTAAGAGACTTTGAACCTCTGGTGGATAGTAAAATTGACATCTCTTCCATATGGATGAAGAATGACTTCAATGGCAACCAAAAGGTTTGTTTAAAAATATCATCATGCAAATGTAGGGAGTCAATCATAAACATGGACTAAATTTCCTTTATATATAAGTATATATTTTATTGGTGGCTACAAAAAATTATTATGTTATAATTCTGAGGGATACAAAGCCAATATTAGTATCACTGTGTTAAAATCCTAGTATTGGTAGGCTTTTATTCAGTTTTCAAGTTCCTAGGGGAAATCTGTTTGTTTGTTCCCACATTTGTCATAGTGTAGGCTTCTGTAATAGTGAACCATAAACAAGATGGGTTATAAAAACAAATATATTTCTCATGGTAATAGATGTTGGAAGATTACGAACATGGAGTTAGCAGTTAAAGTGCTTGTCTGCAAAGCCAAAGGACCCAGGTTTGATTCCACAGGACCCACATCAGCCATATGCACAAGGTGTTGCAAGCATCTGGAGTTCTATTGCAGTGGCTGGAGGCTTTGGTGTGCCCATTCTCTCTCTCTCTCTCCTCTCTCATTAATAAATAAATAAAAATCATATTTAAAAAATAACATGGAGTTAGCATGGTTGGGTGCTAGAAGCATCATCTTCTGGGTTACATACTACTGACTTTTCAATACATCCTCATATGGGGGAAGGCAGAGTATTGGGGTCCCCCCTAGGGCCAGCCCAGGAGGGACGGCAGGGTTTCTGCTGAGTCGGGGGTGAGAAGCGCAGAATCACAACACAAACTCAGGGAGCTGGGTGAAAGCAGGCAGAGGGTGAGGTGCAGCAAACTGGCAGAGTAAGAAAACAACCCCTTTCATGACTCCATGTAAGGACACAAATCACATTCATCTGTTATCCATTCATATGACCTAATTACTTCCCCAAAGGCACAGTTCTTAATATTACCACATTAAGATTATGATTTCAGCATAAGTACTTGAAGGAGATATGAATATTCAACCCACTGTAAAATTCTCAGCAGAATTAGTTCCTAATTTTTGCAATATTGACGTACTACTTTCTTTGTTGGCTGTTGGCTGAAGATATCCCCAGCTTCTAGAAAATGGGTTTATTCATTGGACTTTTACTTCTTTCCTCTAAATTAATTCCAAAAATGTTTAAAATTCTTCTTAAATTGTGAGCTTTTCTTTCGTTTATCTTATCTCTCTGACCCACTCTTCTGTATTCACATTTTATTGTAAAGGCTTATTTAATTTCATTGAAATAACCAAGGTAAACCAGGTTATTAATCTTAATAATCTTTCATTGAAATAACCAGGGTAAACCAGGTAATTAATCTTAATAATCCTTCCATGTCAAGACAGATAACCATATTCACATCTGTAAAGTGTTATTTTTTTCTATGCAGGCAACATATTCATAGATTCTGACAATAAGGGTATGGATAATTTGGGGAATCCTAATATTTATATTACAAAGAAATTTAATGAAACTAACTTCATAAATTAAAGTTCTCAATAAAAGTCATAATCTAGATAATATTATTGAGCTCCCCAAGAACTAGAAGAGAGAGTTAAATAAGTATATCACAAAATTCCAAAATCATCTTTAATGATACTCCTTGCATATTTCATTTTTAAACATGGATCATTGAAAATTTACAGGTTTGATATGGGAAATTACCTCTAAGGGATAGAATGACATATAGCTCTTACAGTTGAAAAGACGCAGTCTGGAAAGAAATCAGTATTGAATCATGTCCTTTTTTTGAATCTGGTATCCTGTTTCTAAGATGTAGTTTTATTTATTTATTTATTAGAGACAGAGGGGGGAGAGGGAAAGGGAGACAGAGAGAGAGAGGGAGAATGGGCACAGTAGGGCCTCTAGCCATTGCATACAAACTCCAGATGCATGTGCCACAATGTGCATCTGCCTTACACGGGACATGGAGAATCAAACCTGGGTCCATAGGCTTCATAGGCATATGCCTTAACCACTAAACCATCTCTCCAGGCCTGAATCTAATGTCTTAATGATGTTATTTGGGAATTTAATGAAATTATTTAGTAATGTTAATTATTTTAGGATTCACCAGTGATAGTGAATATAACTACAGTAAAATGTATCCTATTTGTAAATATTAAGTGCTAAGTATAAACATAACATGGTAGTTTTGATTCAGAATAAATGGCAAATGTAATAAGAGTACACTTCTGCTTTTTTAATTATGATTTTACTTACTACAAAAAAAGAGTAGACTTACTCCTGCTTAGAACACAGTTTCCAAGTTATCTTTCCATCCACTTGGCATGTTTCAAAAGAATATTTTTTACAGATGATGTCTCCATCCCTCTGAAACCAAACCTGTATGTGGATGTGAAATCTACCTTCTATTGAAACCATTCTGCAGAAATACAGCAGTGAATATTTACTGGAGCCCTCTTGCTATTCATTTATACCTGATTCCTGTTACTGGAGCCCTCTTGCTATTCATTTATACCTGATTCCTGTTCTCAGGTTTGACTACATTAGCTTCCATTTTGTGTTGGTGGGTTCTATATATAACACTCTGGCTAGTCATCTTTAATTTTCCTCCTTCTTTTGTTAGTAACACTCCAAGTATTTGTCTTTGCAACCACTCTATAACTGTGCATGCGTGTATTTTTTTTAGAAACATAATTTGATAAAATGTAATAGGTAGAACTTAATTTGTGTGTGAATGGTGTATTTGTATGTGTGGTAGTTTGAATATATGTCCCCAATATATTCAATGTTTTAGCTTTATAGTTTGCATCTGCAATCACCTTGCTAGATTGCATTTGGGTTTGAGAGTCCATTGTAAAGATATGCAAATGAGAGTTGATTGTCCTTTTGGCTGGTTTTGCTCTGTTTGCTGTGGTGGCTGGTTGGCTTTTTCTCTCTCTGCTTGGCCCTGTGAGTCTGAAACTCCCTGGATCTGAACATTTTTATAACTATCTTTCATCTCAGTTACTGTCCAAATAATATTTTTTGGAGAACCTTATCATGAAGATGTAACATCATTCTGATGAGAGTTTGAGAATGCTAAAGACTGTATTGAACTTCGAGGCTTATTTTCTCATTGTTGGAACTGGGATAAAATGCCTGATTAGGCCCAAGCAGATAAATTTGGGATGGAAATAAAGATTTTTTTAAGATTTTAAAAAACCTCAACATAATAAGGAAGACTGGTTTTAGTTTACTGGATGGTCACAAGAAGGAAAATGATATCACAATTGTCACATTCTTGGAAAGAGCTGACTGGAGAAGGAACCTGCTTTTCAAGGCTAGAGTTCCTGGATTAAGAATGAATGTTGTTCTGGAAGCATGAAAAATGCATGGAGTACCTTCTGCTGCTATTCAGGAGGCCAGGATCCCAGCCCTGGATGGAATGGACCGTACCTGGAGACCTGACAGCTACTGTGCAAAAGTTGGTCTTAATTTCTAGAAAGCTGGACCCCTAACAAATATTGAACTTGAACTGCAAAGTTTGATGACGGCTGATTTGTTTCCATGTTGATTCCTTATACAGTTAAAATGTTTACTTGTCAATTTGACAACCATTTTAGTTCAATCATCAAGACACTGATTGTACAATTTACAATGAAATTATAAATCTAGTGCTTTAGATTTGGTAAATCAAAACAACAATTCAGAAATAGATTTATGTATGGTTTGAGAGTCCATTGTAAAGATATGCAAATGTGCCTAAACTCTAAAGCTTTTCCTGCCTTTATGCCTTTATAATAAACTCATAACTTGTCTGGTCTAAATCTGTAGCCTCTGAAAACCCACAGATTGCATTTGGACTTCAGTTGATTGTCTATAGTACTTTTTATTATAAAGTTATATAAATATAATGATATTTTTTTCTCATTTGCGATAAAATGTTAGAAGCAGATAAAGTTTATTTTGGAAAGGAAATTCAACATAATAAGGAATGCATGGCACAAGAAACTTGATATCACATTGTCATACCTTGTGATGAATGTTGCTGCTAGGCACTCCCAGCCCAAACTGAATTATAGCCCCCTAACAAATATGCAGTACTTCATGTTGATTCTAAATCTTGGACTTTCACACTGATTGTAAAATTTAACAGGTTCTCAAAACAACAATTCATAAATAGTCTATACTGTCCTATAAACTCATCAGAGTCCTTCCTCTATAGTACTTTTTATATAAAGTTATATAAATATAGTTTGGACTAAAGGCAGGCATTAAAACAGTTCCAGGACCAACTTTTGTTTTTATTTTTACCTTTTAGTTGAAATAATCATACATTAAAGAAAATAATAGAAAGACAAATCAAGGTCTCATGCATCTTTGCCATAGTAGTCACCAATTTTAAAAACTTTTACTGTTGTAATAACATATCAAAGCCTAGAAACTAAATTTACAGCAGTCTATTTCATAAGTGAAGTACAAAATCTTGTGGCCTAGTGTTCGGCCACAGTGCATGAGACCAAGCAACCATAGACTGAAGCTTTGGAAACCATCAGCCAAAATAAACCTTTTCTTCTTTTAAGTTGTTCTTGTGTAGTTTTGTCATATCTCTTCAAAAGTAACTAAGACAAAGAATGATCTAAATTTTCTCAAATATCACTAGTATTTGAGATAGTCGCTAAATTTGATTTTAGCTCTCTGGTAAAAGAGTAAGTGCCTTTAATTTTCACTTCCCTAACTTCTAACAATAGTAAACATTCTTTCAAGTATTAATTTTCTTCCTTTATATCCTAGTCAGGAAAATATTGCTTCATATATTTTATCCTTTTCTTTTCAGTGCTAGGAATCAAACTCAAATTCTTCTTTATAGGAAAGTCCTCTCCCACACAGTTATATACTCAACTTCCCTCTTTTCTAAAATCTTGAAGTATGAGCATATATATACATTCTAGATAGAAGGAAAACCTTTTTAACTACATGGATTGTGAATATTTTCTTACATGATCTATCAGGTAGTTCTATCCTTTTTATAATGCCGATGTTCCAAATTTTTTCTAGGATTTTTAAAGTGCCATAGCCAATTTACTTTGATATTTATTTATATAAAATATTGCTTAGGGGATTTCATGAATGATGGTTAATGAAAAGGATGATATCTTTCCCTTTTCTTTAAATATTAAGATACACTTTTCTACTATTTTAGCCAGAATTAAAGGGTTCTCCTAGATATCTGCCTTCATTGCAAGCTACAGGCAATATTGACTATAGGATAGGAGCTGAGAAAGAGAAGAAAATGTAAACAGATTAGTTCAATTCTTAAAAAAAAAAATGTTCTTTTCCTCAGTCTTATTTTATGGCTTGTTTTTCATGGTCCTGAAGTAGGGTTCAACAGGATTCTTTCCATGTTATATACCTATATTTTTTAAGAGAAACGAGGTGAAAATGTGCTTAGTCCATCATACCTGGAACTAGAAACTCTGAAAAAGTTACCTTGTTGCTGGAACAAACTACCAGACAAGAAGCAGCTTATGAGAGGAAAGAATTTATTTTGTCTTCCAGGATTTTTTTAAGGAAAATGAGCTTTGAAGACAACACAGTTAAGGGTGGCCTTTTTCATTTATACTTAAAAAATAATTAATTGATTAATTAATTAATGTGAGATGAAGGGAGGGAGAGAGAGAGAGAGAGAGTATGAACCTATGAGAGCCTCTTGCCACTCCAAAGTAACTCACAATGCACATGTCACCTTGTGTGTTTGGCTTGCATTGGTATTAGGGAATCAAACTTGGATTTTCAGGATTTTCAAGCAAGGATCTTTTACACTGAGCCATATCTGTGGCCATTGGCTTATAATGTCAATGGGAAACTTCATCATGGAAGGGATAGCATGACCAGAGAAGACAGTTGGGTATCACAATTCCATAACAATAGGAAGCATAGAGAGTTCCCCTGCTATGAACAACCAGGGGCTGGAATAATAGACCTCAATCCATGCCCCTAGTGACATACCTCTTCCAACAAGGACCCAACTCCTAAAGGCTCCAACAGAGGGTGATTAAATATGAGGCTTATTCAGAAACACATAAAGTTATGGGAAACATTTTACATTCAAACCACAAAAATAATATCTTATTTCTACTCTGTAATAAATGTAAGTTTTCTTTGGGCTAAACATTTCCATAGCCTCCAAGTTTTTAAAATGTTGCTCTTACATTATCCGCAACAGAATTCTAGTTAGGTCTCATAAATATGTACTTTAATTTGAGAAAGGGTACTCCAGTATCTAGATAGTTCTGTTATTTTGTCCCATCCTATCCATTCAATATACCTTTCAGCCTCCCACCAAAATTGCATAACTAGAAGAATTTCTATCTTCTCGAACATAACTGCATATAACATTTCCTCTTCCATCTTTGTATTTTTCCTTGAGTAATCGTGTAAGACATTCAGACTACCCTTGGCATTCCCATCACCCATTCTATATCTGAAACTAGTTCTCTTTGCAGACATCTATGATGATCCCAATTCATACTGTACATTTTCTGAAATTTGACATTTTAAAGAAATTCTGTAAACTATGCTTTAGGTAACATTATCATTGCATAGACATAGGAATATAATACATGGTTAGTGCATAGTTTTTTGGTTTTTTTACTTTTTTGTTTCTTAATTTTTTATTGACAACTTCTATACTTATAGACAATAAACCATGTTTCCCTCCCCTCCCCCCAATTCCCCTTCAGAACTCCACTCTCCATCATATCCCTTCTCTCTCTCCATTAGTCTCTCTTTTACTTTGATGTCAACATCTTTTTCTCCCATTATGAGGGTCTTTTGAAGATATTGCTAGGCACTGCGAGGTCATGGATATCGAGGCCAATTTCTGTCTGGACAGTTGCATTGTAAGGAGTCGTACCCTTCCTTTGGCTCTTACATTCTTTCCACCCCCTCTTTTGCAATGGTCCCTGAGTCTTGGAGGGTGTGATAGAGATGTTTCAGTGCTGGATACTCTCCAGTCTGTTCTTCTCAGCGCTATGTTGACTTTTGGGTCATCCCAGTGGTCATCGCGTTCTGAAAAGAGAAGCTTCTCTAACCAGAACTGAGAGTAGCATTAATATGTGAATATGAACATTAAGTGTAGTGCTTTCAGGGCAGTTTTGTGGGACTAACATATACATTTATCTAGACAAGAGCAGGATTTATACCCCTAAGGCTCATGACCTCCCCTTCCATAGTCTTTTGATTAGGTTTTTCAGTACCAGGCATGTATTCCCTCCCATAGAGCGGTCTGTGAGTCCAATTAGAGAGGAGTTGGTTTCCCCCAGAGCAGACATGGCACTATTGCACCAGTTCAGTCATTTGGCCTGTCTGGCCAAACTTGAGGTTTCCAGTGTCCACTGTTTTCACCACTGATGACTTCTGTCTCCCATATGGCTGCATGCAGGGCATCTTTCTCCAGCTTTCAGTAGGCTGGTCTACAGGGAGAAGGTTTTCTGCTCAGCATCGGCTTGATTTTTCAGTAACTTGCCACTCAGTCAAGTGAAGTCTTCAGCAATAGGGTCTTACCATCTGTTTCTCAAGGGAAATCAAGGGCCTTGGCAATAGCCTGTAATGTTTTGGAGGCAACAGGGACCTCCCTGGCCAACAACTCGCTGGAAGGTGTCCCATCCCTGGCACTGAAAATTTTCTAGTAACAATCTATGGTTTATGGATGTGCCATTATTCAAACAAGTAGGTTTGCATAAGTCTTATTCAGAATATCATGAATTTTGATTCTTTTACACATTCTCTTCCCCTGGACTCACTTAGGCCTTTCCCCTGCCTGTAATCTGTTCTTCTACTTTCATATATACAATACCATCACCTTAAGTCCTTCCTTCTCCTACCCCCCCCCTTATAGCATTTTTCTAACTTACTTGCCTCTGCTACCAATTTTTGGTTCCAGCTCAAACACAAGTCTATACATTTGTAACTAGGATCCACATATGAGAGAGAATACGTGACATTTGGTTTTCTGAGCCTGGGCTACCTCAGTTAGTATAATCCTTTCTAGATCCATCCATTTCCAAGAAAATTTTATAATTTCAGTTTTCGTTACCACCGAATAGAATTCCATTGTGTAAATGTACCACATCTTTAATATCCATTCATCTGTGGAGGGACATCAAGGCTGCAATAAACATGGTTGTGCAAGTATATCTAAGGTAGTGAGAAGAGTCATTTGGATATATGCCTAGGAGTGCTATAGCTAGATCCTATGGTAAATCTATTTTTAGCTGTCTCAAGAACCTCCACACTGATTTCCACAGTGGCTGGACCAGATTACATTCCCAGCAACAGTGAAGAAGGGTTCCTCTTTTTCCGCATCCTCACCAACATTTATTGTCATTTGTTTCTTTGATGGCACCCATTCTGACAGGAGTGAGATGGAATCTCAAAGTAGTTTTAATTTGCATTTCCCTGATGGCTAAGGATGTAGAACACCCCTTTGGATGTTTTGATGCCATTTGTACTTCTTCTGAGAACTCTCTATTTAGTTCCATGGCACATTTTTTAACTGGGTTATTTGATTTCTTATTGTTCTGTTTTTTGAGTTCTTTGTATGTTCTGGATATTAATCCTCTGTCAGATGTATAGCTGGCAAAGATTTTCTCCCATTCTGTAGGTTGCCTCTTTGCTCTATTCACAGTGTCCTTTGCTGTACAAAAGCTTTGTAATTTCATGAGATCCCAGTGGTTGCTTAGTATTTTATTCACTGAGCAATTGGGGTTATATTCAGAAAGTCATTGCCTATGACAATATATTGTAAGGTTTTCCCTACCTTTTCCTCTAGCAGTTTCAGAGTTTCTATTCTGACATTAAGGTCCCTGATCCACTTGGACTTGATTCTTATGCATGGAGAGAGACAAGGATCTATTTTCATCCTCTACTTATAGATATGCAGTTTCCCCAGCACCACTTGTTGAAGAGGCTATCTTTTCTCCAATGAACATTTTTGGCATTTTTGTCAGAAATCAGATGGCTGTAGCTGCCTGGATTAATATCTGGGTCCTCTATTTTCCATTGATCTACATGTCTGTCTTTGTGCCAGTACCCTGCTGTTTTTGTTACTATGGCTTTGTAATAAGACTTAAAATGTGGTATGGTGATACCAGCATCCTGATTTTTGTTGCTCAAAATTGTTTTGGCTATTCGAGATTTTTTTTTTTTTTTGTTTTGCTTCCAGATGAATTTTAGGATTGTATTTTCTATTTCTGTGAAGAATGCCATTGTAATTTTAATGGGTATTGCATTAAATGTATAGATTGATTTTGGTAAGATTGACATTTTCACAATATTAATTCTTCCAATCCAAGAACATGGGATGTCTTTCCATTTCCTTGTGTAATCTGCAATTTCTCGCTTGATTATTTTAACATTCTCATTGTAGAGATCCTTCACTTCCTTGGTTAAGTTTATTCCAAGGTACTTTATATTTTTTTTGGGGGGGCAGTTGTGAATGAGAGAGATTCCCTGATTTCATCCTCTGCATGTGTGTTGTTAGTATATAGGAAATCTACACATTTCTGTGCGTTTATTTTGCATCCTGCTACATTGCTAAAAGTGTTTATCAGCTCTAACAGTTTGCTGGTAGAGTCTTTAGGGTTTTTATGTATAGAATCATATCATCTGCAAATAATGATAATTTCATCCCTTTCTTTCCAATTTGTATCCCTTTTATGAATATCTCTTGTCTTATTGCTATAGCTAAGACTTCCAGTACTATATCAAATAAAAGTGGGGAAAGTGGAC
Source organism: Orientallactaga sibirica (assembly GCA_036365145.1). Lineage (NCBI taxonomy): Eukaryota > Metazoa > Chordata > Mammalia > Rodentia > Dipodidae > Orientallactaga > Orientallactaga sibirica. The sequence goes on along the minus strand of JAEOAD010000793.1, from coordinate 8,179,481 downwards.
ACCCTAGTCTTTTTCCTGAATTTAGTGGAAAAGCTTCGAGTTTTTCCCCATTTAGTATTATGTTGGCTGTAGGTGTGTCATAAATAGCTTTTATTATGTTGAAATTTGTTCCTTATATCCCCAGTTTCTGTAATATTTTACCATGAAGGGATGTTGGATTTTTTGAGTGCCTGTTCTGCATCTATTGAGATGATCATGTGATTTTTGTCCTTCTAACCATTTATATGGTGTATTACATTTATTGATTTGCATATGTTGAACTACCCCTGCATCTGGGATAAAGCCTACTTGGTCGGAGTGAATAATCTTTTTGATATATTCTTTTCTATTTTTTTATTCTTATATTATATATGTATTTTTTACAATTTATTTTTTTATTTATATTATTCTGATTTTACATTCTTAGTGTTGACTCCATTATCTTCCTCCCTATCCTCCTCCCTCTGAAGGGACCCTCCTCATTGGGGAATGTGGGTCATGAATTGAGGGAGTAGCCAACAGTTATGGGAAGAGTCAATGTGTCTGTGCATAGTGACCCAACTTGTGGCTCTAACACTCTTTCCACAACCTCTTCCGCGAATTTCCCTGAACCATGTTGTGTTCATTTTAGTTCTAGTTCAGTGATGAGGTCTTGGGAGTCTCTGTGTCTCTGAATATCTGGTTTAGTAGGAGTTGAGTGTTCTCTGTGTCTATCTCCTTCAGCCTTGTGCTGGTGTCAGGTTCACTGAGAAAGCTGCACTCTTGACCATTTCCCCCATTACTCTATGACTTCAGCTGGGGCCCTGGTAAGGTGTGATAGGCTGATCCTCCCCTCAGGTTAGGCATCCATCTGAAAACGAGAAGCAAATTCTCCAACAGAAAGCAATGTCAGCACCAGATAGATGGGACGGCCATTATTATTTTATATAGACTTTTATATGTGTAAGCCTTCTTATATAGCCCATGATTTTGAGAGCTTGATACTGGAGAATGGGCTCATTTTTTGGACATGTTTTTGACTTGTTTCCCAGTTCCAGCTATGAGTTCCACTGAGCAGATCTGTTAGCCATATCAAAAGCAGTTGGTTACCCACCATGGCTGTGTGTCACTATTGCACTTTTTTGAGCATCTCATCAGATTTTTTACTGCTAAGTAGCTTAGACTACAAGTTGTTTGGGTAGATGTTGGTCATTTTCCCCTGGTCGCTTGTTTAGCACCCTCTGGTACTAGACAAGCTAACTGTCAGGGGACTGGCCCTCTTCCAGATTCCAGCCAGGTCACTCCATGTTCCGTCCCAACAGCATATGGTATCTTCAGTAGTAGGGTCTTACTTTAACCTTTGTTGGGTCATCAAGAACTGTGACAGAAATCTGTCTTCTTTTGGGAAACCTTGTAGGTCTTTCTGATCAACAGCTCATTGTTGAAAGTTAACCGCATGCTGGTACTGGGAGTTACAAGTCAGTGCCGAGAAAGATTAAGGAAGAAAAAGATAGGCAATATAAAAGAGAAAGAGAGAAGTGAGAGAAGAGGGAGAGAGGAAGAGAGAAAAAGGAAAAGATTAAGGTTAGTCTTCATGATGTCTTCTCCAGGGCCTTGTAGTTCAGGTTTTCCCTCTACAGGCCTGCTGAAGGATCAATCTTTTAGCCTGTCATTCAGGGTATAGGATTTTATGTTACCATTTCCATTTGGGTCCCTATCTGTGTCTCCCCCATCATTACCCTCCCTGCCACCCTTATACTACCCCCCACTGTTAACCTCCCCTCCTGTCCGACTTCTCCGTATTGTCTGGTCCTCATGATACTTATTAGGTATGAAAACATCTTGAGCAGATTCAGGATAGGAGCCACAGATGAGTGAGACCATGCAACGATTATCTTTCTGTGATTGGGTAAGCTCACTGAGAATGATCTGTTCCAATTTTGACCATTTATCTTCAAATTTCAATGTGTCATTTTTCCTTACTGCTGTGTAGAATTGCACAGTGTAGATATACCACATCTTAGTTATCCATTCATATAATGATGGATATATGGGTTGATTTCAGATCTTAGCTATTATGAGCTGAGCAGCTATAAACATGGTTTAACAAATCTCTTGGATCTGAAGTTTCGAGCTTTTAGAGTGAATGCCCAATAAGGGAATAGCTGGATCTGTTGGAAGGTCTATAGTCATTCTTTTTAGGAATCTCCACATTGCTTTCCATAGTGGCTGTACCATTTTATATTCCCACCAACAGTGAAACAGGGTTCCTATTTCTCCACAGCTTTGCCAGAATTTGTTTTCATTATTATTTTTTAATGTTTGCTATCCTTACTGGAGTAAGGTAGAATCTCATAATTGTTTTAATTTGCATTTCCCTGGTGATTAGGGATGCTGAAATTTTTCTTAAATGTGTTTTTGCCATTTGTATTTCTTCCTCTGAGAACTCCCTATGTAGTTCTCTGCCCCATTTTGTGAGTGGGTTGTTTGACTTTTTATTGTTTATGTTTTGGAGTTCTTTGTAAATTTCTAGAAATGAGGCCTCTGTCTGTTGTATAGCTGGCAAAAATTTTCTCCCATTCTGTGGGTAATCCCTTGGCTCTGGTTATTGTATATCTGTCTGTGAAAAAATTTTTCAGCTTCATGAGATCCAAATGGTTGAGTGATTGTTTAATTTCCTGAGTTTAATTTACTGGGGTTTTGTTCAGGAAGGCTTTTCCCACTCCTATATCATGGAAAGTTCCTCCTATTTTTTCTTCTAGTAGTAGCAGCATTTCCAGTCTTATATTGAGGTTTGTGATCCATTGGAACTTGATTTTTGTGTATGCTGAGATGTGTGAATAAAGTTTCATTTTCCTACATATGATTGTCCAGTTTGTACAGCACCATTTGTTGAAGATGTTGTCTTTTTTCCAGTCTATATTGACAGAGCCATTGTCAAATATCGAGTAGCCGTAGTTACATGACCCAAATCTGGGTCCTTAATCCTGTTCCATTGGTCTATTTTCCTGTGTTTATGCCAGTACTATGTTGTTTTTATTACTATGGCTTGGTAGTATAGCTTTAGATCAGGTATGGTGATGCCTCCAGAGAAGTTTATTTTGCTGTGGATATGCTTGGATACCAAGGCCTTATGCCATTTCATATGAAATTTTTTTATCTCTGTGAAGAAAGATATTGGGATTTTTTATTGGTACTGCATTAAAAATATATAATGCTTTTGGTAAGATTTCTATTTTCCCAATAATAATTCTGCATATACAGGAGCATGGGAGGTGTTTCTATTTTCACAGGTCCTCCTCAATTTATTTCTTGAGTGTTTTTATGTTTCCATTGTATAGGTCTTTCCTTCCTTGATTAATGTTATTCCAAGGTATTTTTTGTTGTTGTTGCTATTGAAAATAGGACAATGTTGCTTCTTTCTTTCTGTGTCTTTGTCTTTTGCATATATAAAGGCTACTGATTTTTGTCCATTGATCTTGTATCCTGATAATTTCCTGAAGGAGTTAATAGCCTTTAAGAGTTTTGAGATGGAGGTTCTTGGGTCACTTATGTATAGAATTGTATTGTCTGCAAATAGGGCTAATTTAACTACCTCCTTTCCAATTTGTATCCCTTTTATGTCTTTTTCCTGTCTTATAGCCTGAGCTAGGACTTCCAGTACTATGTTGAAGAGCAAAGGAGGTAGTGGACACCCCTCTCTTGTTCTTGGTCTCAGTGGGAATTCCTTCAGTCTCTCCCCATTAAGTATTACTTGGGCTTTAGGAGCTTCATATATAGCCTTTATTATATTGAGATACAAACCGTCCATGCCTATCCTCTCCAATGTTTTGATCATGAAGTGATGTTGTATTTTGTCAAAGGCCTTTTCTGCATCTATCAAAATTATCATGTGGTTTTTGTGTTTAAGCTTATTTATGTGGTGTATTACATTGACATATTTCCTTATCTTGAACCACTCCAGAGTTCCAGGGATGAAGCCTAGTTGATCACAGTGAATAATGTTTTTGATGTGTTGTTGAATTCAGTTTGCAAGGATTTTGTTCAGGATCTTTGCATATAAGTTCATCAGGGAAACAGGGCTATAATTTTCTTTTGTTGTAGCGTCTCTGCCTGGTTTTGGAATTAGGGTGATGCTAGCTTCATTAAAGGAGTTGGGGATCTTTCCCTGTTTTCTGATTGTGTGGCACAGTTTGAGAAAAAATGGTTTCAGTTCTTCCATGAAGGTTTGATAGAATTCAGCTGAGAAGCCATCTGTTCCTAGACTCTTCTTTTTGGGAGGTGTTTGATTACCTTTTCAATTTCAACAATTGTGGTTTTGTTTAGGAGATAAATCTGCTCTGAGTTTAGCTTTGGTAGGTGGTATGTGTCCAGGAATTCATCCATTTCCTCCATATTCTCCTGTTTTGTGGAGTACAGGTTTTTGAAATAAGTCCTGATGATTCCCCCAATTTCACTTATGTCTGTTGTGATCTCTCCTTTTTCATTTCTAATTTTGTTAATTTGAAGGATCTATTCTTTCGCTTGATCTAATTGGCCAGGAGTTTATCAATCTTGTTTTTTTTTTTTTTTTTTTTCAAAGAACAAGCTCTTTTTTTTCATCAATTTTCTTAATTGTCTTCTTAGTTTCCAATTCATGAATTGCTGCTCTGATCTTAATTATTTTCTTTCTGTCTGGAGCTGTAAAAAAACAAAAAAAAAAAAAAACTTTTGGGCTGGAGAGATGGCTTAGGGGTAAAGGCGCCTGCCTCCTAAGACTAAGAACACTGGTTCCAATCTCCAGCAGTTCCAATCTCCAGGTCCCACGTTTAGCCAGATGCAAAGTGACGAAAGGGCGCAATGCCGCACTTGACCACAAGGGGGCACACACATCTGGATTTCGTTCGCAGCAGCTGAGACACTGCTGGCATGCCCATCTCTGTCTTCCTCTCCCTATCTCTCTCTCTCTCTCTCTCTGTCTCTCTCTCCAAAAAAATAATAAAAAAAAATTTAAAAAAACTTTTTATTTTTTTAATTTTTATTATTTTTTGGAGAGAGACACAGAGAGAGACAGAGAGAGAGAGAGAGAGGGAGAGGTAGAGAGAGATGGGTGCGCCAGCAGTGTCTCAGCTGCTGCAAACAAAATCCAGATGTGTGCACCCCCTTGTGGGCAACTGTGGCATTGCGCCCTTGCATCACTTTGCATCTGGTTAAACGTGGGACCTGGAGATTGGAACCCCTTGAGATTGGAACCAGTGTTCTTAGGCTTAGGAGGCAGGCACCTTAACCCCTAAGGCATCTCTTCAGCCCTGTCTGGAGCTTTTTGAGTTGACTTCTTGTTTTTCCAATGCCTTTAGGTGGATGGTTAGGTTATTGATTTGGGATCTCTCTGTCTTTGTTATGAAGGCATTTAGTGCTTTGATTTTTTCCCCTAAGGATTGTGTTCATTGTGTCCCATAAGTTTTGGCATGATGTGTTCTCATTGTCATTCAATTCTTGAAATTATGAAATTTCATTTTTTTTATTTCATCCACAACCCATTTATTGTTTAAAAGTGTGTTGTTCCATTTCCAGGAGCTACAGGGATTCCTTGTGTATGTTTTGTTGTTAATTTCTAGCATTATAGCATTGTGGTCTGGTATCATGCAGGAAATTATGTTGATATTCCTAAAAATATGGAGGCAGGCTTGGTAGCCCAATATATGATCTATTTTAGAGAAGGTTCCATGGGCTGCTGAGAAGAACGTGTAATCTGTAGATTTGGGGTAGAATGTTCTATAGATGTCTGTTAGGTCTCATTGCTCTATGGTGTTGTTGAGCTCTCTTACTTCCTTATTAATTTTTGTTTGGATTATCTATCTATCACTGATAGTGCAGTATTGAACTCTTGGACTATGATGGTCTTGGTGGTTATTTCTGTTTTGTTTTCAAGTAGGTTTTGTTTTATGAATTGTGGTGCACCTGTGTTTGGTGCATAAAGATTGATGATTGTGATATCCTCTTGTTGGATTGTTCCCTTGATAAGTAAGAAGTGGCCTTCTTTGTCTTTTTTGATTACTTTTGGTTTGAAGTCTATTTTGTCTGATATTATTATAGCAATGCCTGTTTGTTTCTCATTTTCATTTGCTTTGAATATCATTTTCCACCTTTTCACCCTGAGAAGGTGTCTGCCTTTAGTGGTGAGGTGGGTTTCTTGAAGACAACAGATTGAAGGGTCTAATTTTCTGATCCACCCTGTGAGCTTATGTCTCTTGATGGGTGAATTAAGGCCATTAATAATAAGGGTAATAACTGTGAGGTTTGATTTAATCCCTGCCATGTTGTGGTGTTTTGATGTTTTTCTAGACTTTGAAGGTTTTTTTGTGAGTGTGTGACTTCTCTGAGTTTGGTTATTGTGATCTGCTTCTTGTAGGCTCTTGTGGTGGGTTATTTGATTTTTCTGTGTGGAGAATTCCCTGAAGTAATCTCTGTAAATTTGGTTTTTTGTTCATATAGTTGTACAGCTGGGTTTTATCATGGAAAGCTTTTCTTTCACCATCTATTATGAGGGATATTTTTGCTGGGTAGAGTAGTTTGGGTTGAAAGCCATAATTTCTTGGACTTTGCAGTATTCCATTCCAGGTCCTTCTGGCTTTGCATGTTTCCATTGAGAAGTCTGAAGTAATTATGATGTGGTTACCTATATATGTAATGTGTTCTTTCTCCCTAGCTCCTTTTAGGACTTTCTCCTTGTTATCAATATTTAGAATTTTAATGATAATATGTCTTGGAGAATTTCTTCTTTGGTCCAGTCTGATTGGAGTTCTATTAGCTTCTTGTAACTTGATGGGACTTTCTTTTGAGAGAGTCGGAAAGTTTTCTTCAATAATTTTGTTGAATAAGTTCTCAATTCCTTTGGTCTGAATTTCTTCCCCTTCTGGTATTTCCATAATCCTAATGTTGGAAAGTTTAAGCATATCCCACATTTCCCTCATGATCTGTTCACACACAAAAAAATTGAACTTATTGAAACTTTTGGGTTCATGAGCTGTTTCTTCTGTTCTGTCTCTAGTTCTGAACATCTATCCTACACATGGCTGACTCTGCCCTTGAGAGCTTCTAGAGAGTTCTGGGCTTGTTCAATTTGGTTTGTTTTTTCTACTGCTTGTATTATGTATAATTTCCAACCATCTTTTGAGTTCACTTTTCACATCATTTTCTGATTTTTTTCATACTTCTTAGAATCCATCCTTGCATTTATTTATTGTTGTCAGATAGTGTATAAGATATTATTTCAATTTTCCTGTATTTGTTAAGATTTGATTTGTTTCCTAATATATGGACTATTTTAGAGAATGTTCCATGTGCTGCTAAGAAAAATGTATATTCTGCAGCATTTGGATGGAATGTTCTGTATACATCTGTTAGGTCCATTTCCATGACACCATTTAATCCAGATATTTCTCTGTTTATTTTTTGCTGGGATGACCTGTCAAGTGATGAGAGTGGGGTATTGAAGTCACTCACTACAATTGTGTTTGGTGTTACCTCTCACCTTAAGTTGAATAGTGTTTGGTGAAATTAGGAGCCCCCATGTTAGGTGCATATACATTTAGGAGTGTAATGTCCTCTTATTGGAGTGTTCCTTTAGTCTGTATAAAATGAAGTCTATCCTGCCAGATATTAGGACAACAATGCCTGCTTGTTTCCTACGCCCATTTGCTTGATATACCATTTTCCATCCTTTCACCCTAAGATGGTATCTATCTTTTATTGAGAGATTAGCTTCCTGGAGGCAACAGATGACAGGATCCTGCCTTTCAATACAGTCTGCAAGCCTGTGTCTTTTGGTTGGGCCATTGAGGCCACTTATATTAAGAGTTATTATTGTTTTGTAGTATTTCCTGTTTTCCTTTTACTCACTTGTTTTAACTGTTACTTGAGTATGGTTTATTTTTCCCTATTTCCTCCTTTGTGTGTTTTGCTTTCTCTTCAGCATGAAGGATTCCTTCAAGTATTTTCTGTAGAGCTGGTTTAGTTGTCATAAATTCCTTTAGCCTGTTTTTGTTGTGAAATGTCCTTATTTCTCCATCAACTTGGATAGATTGATTTGCAGGATAAAATAATCTTAGTTGACAGTTTTTGTCTTTCAGAACTTGGAATACATCACTCCAGGCCCTTCTGGCTTTTAAAGTGTGTGTTGAGTAATTTGCTCTGATCCTGATGTGCTTGCCTTTGTAGTTAATTTGCTTTTTCTCTCTAAGTGTTTTAATATATTTTCTTTGGCTTGTATGTTTAGTAGTTTAATTATAACATGGCAAGGAGAGGTTCTTTCTAGGTTTTGTTGTTGTTGTTGTTGTTGTTGTTGTTGTTGTTTGGTGTTCTAAAAGCTTCTTGTATCTGCATTGACATTTCTTTCCCAATTTGGGGAAATTTTTCTTCTATGATTTTGTTGAAAATGCCTACTAAGCCTCTGGATTAAAATTCTTCTACTATGCCCAGAATTCTTATGTTTGATATTTCATAGTGTCCTGGATATCTTGGAATTCCCATTCATACCTTTCTATTAGCTTGTCTTTCTCTTTGTTGGACTGTGTTAGGTCAGCCCCCTGATCTTATATTTTAGATATTTTGTTTTCTCCTTCATCCTTCTACAGGTGAGATTTCCAACAGAGTTTTTTTTTTTTTTTTTAATTTCACTGACTGTGTTCTTCAGAGCTAGTGTTTCAGCCTGTTTTTTCTTCAGCATTTCTGTTTCCTTTCTCATGTCCTGTAATGGCCTTTTTTATTTCATTAATCTGGTTACCTGTGTTCTCTTTCAGGGTTTTTTTTTTTTCTTTGAAGCCTTTTTTTTCTTCTTTTATTTCTTTGAGTACAGATATAATCACTCCTTGTCAGGCATTTCATCTAAAAGACTCTCATTGGTGATCATTTCTGATGGTTTTATAATTTTTGGTGGAATAGCATTGTCTTGATTCTATGCATTTCTTATATTATAATGTAGTGACTTTTGCATCCTGATTTGATGTTTGGTTTTTCTACTTCTCTGCAGTGTTCTTAGATGTGGTGATCCACCTTTATATACTTTCAGGATATGTGTTTAATGTTGCCAAGTGTAGCTCTTGTACCCCAATCCAACTGCAGAAGTAATTCTAGGTGTTGAGTTTGCTTACTAAGCAGGTATTCTAGTGGACTGGATGGAATAATTTAATGGCAAATTCTAAATTTCAACTGAGAAATATACACATTCAATAAAAAACAGCATAAGTGTGGAGATTAAAATGAACAGATAGTCTTATAAAGCCCAAATCCCTAAGGGTGTGTGTTGCTCTCCACCCTTAATCTTGTCAGCTAGGAGATAGAGAATTCTGTTCTGAATTGAGTTCCAGGTCAGCCTGGATCTGGATCAGACCCTGCTCCGATAATGATACAAGCAAAAGACAAAGGTCCTATAAATTTAAAAGCATTAAAGGCAATAATATTCAACCCCCAAAGAACAGCTTATTTGAAGATGGTAAAGCCAACCAAAAATATGTAACTCATAACCTACTCTGATATGGACAAAGAGATTAGCACTTCCAATGCAGGCCTATGTAATTGATTTTTTTTTCTTATCAGTTGGCCTCCTTACCTTTTGGTGTGTCTTCCAATCTCACCAATGCTGAATGCCCACCTCAATCCCTCCATGTTGTGCTGTAGAGTTGCAGCTGGAGTTCTGTTCAGCTGTGCTCGATGCACTGCCCTCGGGGGCTGAATGCCTGAGGTTCACTGTTATGACAGTTGGGGGGTGGAAGGGTTCAAGAAGCCTGGAGTTGCTCAAACTGTCCTACCTGTACCTCTTTCAGTAGCTCCTTAGTTGACCTCACTGTCTTTCCTTCAGATTTCTTGACTCTGTAAGGAGGCTGATGAGGTTGGAAAGTCCCCTTGCTTCATCTCTGTTGCTGCTGCTCAGTGTGCCTGGCAGGTGGTGCCTGGCATGCAAATCGTGTGGATCATGCAGATTGGGGTCACATGCTCATCAGTGGGATTCTGGACATTTTCCTCCTTTCTGGTGGATATTGGTTTCTTCTGCTTCTCCACTGTGGCTAAGGAAAACCTGTACTCCTGCACTTTTCAGAAGAAGTGTTTATTTTGCTGTGGCTTTGCTTAAATCCCTCCCTGGGCTGGTTTGGCACGGCTCCTATGCTGCCATCTTACCTGGAAGTCTAGTGTATAGCCTTTAAAAAACTTTTTATTGACAACCTCTGTATCTATAGACAATATATCATGATCATGATCCCCTCCCACAAGCCTACTTTTGTTTCCCTACAGAGTCCCCAGTTAATTGAATCTCTTCTCTTTCCTACTAGCCTCTCTTCTATTTTTATATCATCATTTCCCTCCTATTATGCCATCAAAGTATCCAATACTTTCAATGACATTCAAACTCTTGTATCATATTGGTGTGTTGGGCTTGTAACATGGCTTCAACACACTCAATTCCACTATCATAATGATTCCATAGTTAGAATGGATAAATCATTTAAATATTTTTAAATATCTTAATAACTCTCTACATAAATAGTGGAAATTAACATACATATACTCATTTTCTTATATTCCCCAAAACCATATATATTCCTGTATTTTTGTTTATTTTTATTTATTTATTTGAAAGAAGCAGACAGAGAGAGAAAGAGACAGAGAGAGAGAGAGAGAAAGAGAGAAAGAGGGAGGGACAAAATGGGCACTCCAGGGCCTTCAGCCACTGCAAATGAACTCCTGATGCATGCACCAACTTGTGCATCTTGGTGTAGGAAGAAACAAAAGAACTGGAAGTAGACAGGTACTGAGTACTATCTAAGAAGGGAGTAAGCTGGCTCCAAAATTCTCCTCTACTAACCTCCTCTTCTGGCACAAAGAGAAATCTTCACAGAGACACTAGAGGAATACTTGTTTCAAAGGACCAGAAAAAAAATCCTCTGAAGGAGGTACCTGGAATAGAAATGCAGGCCTGCATCAAAGCATGGCTGGCTAAAGGAACTTGATTTCTTGACTACACCCACCTTCAAGGACTCAGTGCCCTTCCTGAATATCTAGTCTTGTGAAGGTTAGCAGCTCGTCTAATGACCTACTAAATAGAACATGTGTAATAACTGTCTATGGTTGGGCCTAAAATTCATATAGAAGTTTTTTAGCCAGAAGCTAGACATAAAATTTATGAAAAATACCTAACATAGTAATTATAGTGACCTCACAATAAAATGCAGATACTAATATTTTTGGTTATGAGTTCTGCTTTGTTGATATTGCCATTATAGGAGTTCTCATTCTGCTTCCTTCTCTATTTTTTTCTTTTCATTTAGTAGAATGTTTCCATTAGGTACTTAAGATACTTAATTCCTTACATATTTTTCTTATCTGTATGTAGTTCTAGAAATAGTCAAGCCACTCCCTTGTGTCTAGCTTGTCTATGTAAGTAAAATAATATATTTTAGTGAAACATTGGAGATAAGGTAAGAATTAGATTCCTGAAAACTCATCAGAATCCATCTTGACACTGTCACCACTGATGTATTTGAAGATATTTAAATGGCTTTAACAACAAGTATACCCAAATAGAATATCTATGTGATCAATAAGAAAAACCGAGGCTAATAATTTGTAAAGTGAATATGATTAAAGAAAATTTTCATTTCTCATAACTTAATATCTCCCTAACACATTCCTATAACTTATAACAATTATTATCTTAGTGTAATACAATATATGAAAATGACAGGCTGCAACAAAAAATTTTCATGTGCTCATGTCAAAACATAGTAAGTAACTTACAATTAACATGTCTATGATTCATTCATTTAAATATAATAATGTAACTCATTTCATCACAATTATGATCATACTTTTCACACAGGGGCATTTAAAACTTAACAGCATGAGCCATATCAACTTAAAAATAAATGTAAACAAGAAATATGCTCTGTAGGCTAGATTTGCCCTCTATCTTTCCTATAATTAATTGTTCAGCTGCATCATTTTTTACTGATGAGTACTGACCTCTTTGCTTATGATTATTGTATACATTAATGCACTTCACAACAAATAGCACATTATGTAATGTCTTTTCTTGATGCTAACCAAGTGTTGTGTCATTCAATATATAGAAACAAGCGACAAAGCACAAGAAATAATATTGAGTCCATTTCACTAAGTATTTTTGCAATTATTCTTCAAATAGTTATAAGTTAATAACATATTAAACTTATGTAGACTCACCATAACTCAGAGTCAAATTATTTGAATTTCTCTTACTTCTAGGTACCTGTAGAAGTTAAAATAAATGAGATGAAAGTGTCCAAAAGTACAAAAATGACCCTAAAAAGTCTTTTGAAAGTTTCCTCAAATACAATGATACAATAATTTCTTTTTGCATAATACTTTGCTTTTGGATTAAATATAAAGGATCTTTAAATTCATATCTTGCCAAATGTAATGACAACATCCATCACTTTACCCCTAAAAGCACTGCCCTAAAGGAATGTATCAGTTCAGAAGGCAAACGATACCTTTCAATTAAAATTCTTCACATGAACTCTGTTTTAATGTTGGTATGCTGTCACTTTGATGACTTTAGGTTCAAGTTCTAAAATCCTGCAAAGCAACATGAGACACATTTAAGGACCGATACCAAAGACACACTGTTGCTCTTTCTGCCTATCCCTATAAGACACATATTCAAGCTTGAGAACCTGACAAGCACTGTTTCATTGATGGAGAGCTAATCAGTAGTTTTAATCTAATAATATAATAGAACTATGTATCACTATTTTTTCTTCTACAAATATACATTGATGATGATATATTAGATGTCTTTCAATTTTTTGTTTATATTTTGAGATGAATAACACTATGTAGATAAAGAAGTAATGACAACAACGTGGTGGACTAAGAAACTCCAGGACCTTTTCTCTGAAAGAAATATAGTTTAATTTTTTATTAGTTATGTATATAGTATATATACAGCCATGATGGTACTATCTTTAGCCTTCTCCCTGTCCTACCCCCATGGGTAATGTATAATGTGGGTCTTGTCTTATGGGGGTAGCCATCAATTATGTGGGAGAGGCAATGACTCTGTGCATAATGACCCAACTCATGGCTCTAACAATCCACCCCCTCTTCCATGAATTTCCCTGAGCCATGTTATTCTAGATGAAGTAAAATAATAAGAACTTTTATAATAGCCAAAGTTTTATTGCAACCAAGGAAACCCCAATCAAGAAGAAGCCACACTGTCATCATTGTCAATAGGCCTTAATCTGCACAAACCCTGGGATAATGGGCACAGTTAGATGGAAATGTTCCAATTACTGTTTTCTTGTCTTAGGCCTGAAGGAAGCAAAGAACTTATTCCACATTCTAACCTGTCTTCGTGTTTCCTGAGAGATTGATTTCAGTCACTTCACACAAAGCTTAGGAATGAGAAAGCATCATAACTGGGATTTCAAGGTAGGAAAAGATGCAGAAGACAATAATGGACACTGAAACATGTGAAAGCTTCAAGGGGATTTTAGACCCCTATGTCAATAGATGATGGATAGAAGAATAAAATAGGTCATCAAAGGTCCCAAGGAAAAGTTGAATGACCTTTAAAGACATTTGAAAGCAGCAGTATTTATGAAGGGATTCATCAAACATTATATAAGTAATAATCATAGGAAGGGCCTAAGAGTACAGTAAGTCTTCATGTTAGTCATTTCTCTGCTTAGAATATATACTCTTATGGTCTTACAAGAATTCTGAGAAAACTGAGAGACGTGGTTGTTGTTTCAAGTATTCAATCACAAGATATAAAAATACACAGAAAATATTGCTTAATAAAATTAATTAAATAGAGAACCTATAGAGGAAGTATTGCAAAGGAGCCTGAAGCTAAGATGTTTTATTTTTTTCATTTCAATTACTTACTTGTTTTGTGTTATCTTATATCTTGTCTAAATAAGTATTGTGACTATCATATTTTAAACATCTATTCTATATTTTATCTATCTACTGTTTCTCATACTGCTAACCCATATACTTTCACTATCAGTTATACTTTCCTTCCTATTTCCTCCTTTCCACTCCCCTATTCTCCCATATTTTCACTTCTTAAATGTTAATATTAGTAGCTCTAAATATCTGTAAACTACATTTTCCCATCAGTACTCTAGTGCTGCTGTATTTGTATCATTGACAGACTTAAATGGAACACACGACTGTTTTTTTAGTGTACATTAACACCAGTCTGTTCTCAAATCATTGTATCTGTTATCACAATAAGCCACCCCCATCATAAATAGCAGTGGGAAACATAAATTCAAGGGAAATATCAGCAAAGATATTAAAATTCTGAAAATGAACCATAGAGAAATGTTAGAAATTAAAGAGTCCGTAAAAGAAATAAAAAAACACAATGGAAAGCACTATCGATAAAGATCAAAAAGAAGAAAGAATTTTGTGAATAGAAGGCAAAGCCAAAGTAATAATACATTAAGACATGTAGTGGTTCGAATCTAAGTGGCCACATAGCACAAGGTATTTTTTATTAACCTTCCTACTTGAACTCCATTAGCCTGATGGAGGAGGCATGCCACTCTGGTGGATCTTGAGTCCTACCCTATATTGTGTATTTAGAATCAGCTTATTATTGCTGGTACTGACTGTTGCCTCTCTTCGATGGATGTAAAATGAAGTAAGCCAGCAGCTTCTTCTAGCATGATGAAGTTTTGCTTGGAATCTGTGAGCCTGAGATAAGCCCCTTCTGCCCATAACCTGCTTCTGGACTGGTGTCTGTCCTAGCAATGAGAATGTTATTGCAACAAATATATCTAAAGGAAAAATATAAATGAACATGACTAAAACAGTCAAGAAGTCTTAAGCATATTAAAACCACCAAACCAAAGAATCCATGGGACAGAAAGAAATGACATAAAATCTAAATACATAGACAATCAAGCCAATGAAATAAAACCATGTCATTTCCCAAATCTGGAGAAAGAAATAGTTATATAAACATGTGTGGCATTTAGAACTCCAAAGGCGCCTACCTGCTAAGCCTAAGAACCGGGTTCCAATCTCCAGGTCCCACGTTTAGCCAGATGCAAAGTGACGCAAGGGCGCAATGCCGCACTTGCCCACAAGTGGGGCACATGCATCTGGATTTTGGTCATAGCAGCTGAGAGACTGCTGGCACGCCCATTCTCTGTCTCCCTCTCTCTCTGTCTGTCTCTCTCTGTGTCTCTCTCCAAAAATAAAAAAATAAAAAAATAAAATCAAAGAGGCAGTACAAAAACTTATAAGAGAAAAATGAAAACTCATTTACAAAGGTAAATGCATGAGAATAAAAGTAGCGGTTAAGGCATTTGCCTGTAAAGCCAAAGGACCCCAGTTTGATTCTCCAGGACCCATGTAAGCCAGATGCCCAAGGGAGCATGCATCTGTAGTTTGTTTACAGTGACCGGAGGCCCTGGCAAACCCATTCTCTCTCTCTCTCTCTCTCTCTCTCTCTCTCTCTCCTTCCTTCTCTCTTACAAATAAATAAATAAATAAATAAATAAATAAATAAATAAATAATAAATGAAAATAACTCCAAATTCCTGTCTAGAAAATCTAAAACCTACACTTTATTAAAGTTTCTCTTAAAAGTTTCTTTGTAGGAGCAATTTTTTCTTTATTTTTTTTTGAAAATTGAATGTCTAATGTATAGTGGCAACAAGGAAGATAGGATTCTCCTCTTTCCTCAGGATCTGTTGCACTGCTTCTGTTATATTTCAAATACTTTTGTAAAGCTATTCTCTATTTTTTGTCTATATTTGTAATTTGGTGCCACTGAAGTGTCTGTTCCATTAGCTAATGATAAGACAGACTCCCATAAGCACATTAAAGCAGTGAAGATGCTGGCTTTGTCAAGAACTCTAGTCTCCTGTGAAGGCATGATTTCACTACTTTAACAAGTTGTTTATAACATTGCTTCTCAGTGTAAATTCTTCTTGCACAGATCCATATTCTTGTAGAAGAAAAATGTCTGGACCTCCTGTATTGTCAGCAAGCAAGGTTTGGGTGAGTTCATAAAAAACAATAATAATAATCGGAAAATGTGGTTTTTCCAGAACACTGGCAGAATGGTCAGATAATGAACATTTTCTGGCATTGATGCTTGAGGATCCAGGGAATGTGAGTATGCTACTTTTCATGGATATTTTCATTATGGGCCTTGTATTGATAATTTTTCTCATCACTGTGATATAAGCAACTTAAGTACAGATTTACTTTACCTCTTTTTTTTTAAATTGACAACTTCTACACTTACAGACAATAACTATGATATTTCCCTCCCCTCCCCCACTCCCCTTCAGAACTCCACTCTCCATCATCTTGATTTCAGAGATTTCATTTAATAGCCCCAAGCTTTGTTGTTTCTATATCCATAGTGAGCCTACACATCATGGTGGCATGAGAATGCTGAGAAGGAGGAGGCTGTCCGTTACATGGTGAACAGGAAATAAGAGAAGCTCATCTATGACATAGCCATGCCACAATATTTCCTCTAGTCACCTACATCATTCATTGCTAAAGTTACCTTCTCATTGCTGGGATAAATACCAGTCCAAAAGCAGCTTATGGGAAGAAAGTGTTTATTTCATTCAGACTTACAGATTCCAGGGTAAGCTTCATCATGGCAGAGGGAGCTGGCTCACTTCATCATATACCCATAGCAGAGTGACAAGGAGAGAGCAGTCAGCAAGCACCTATGGCTGAACTTAAGATCTGACCCAGTGAAACCCACCCCTCCAGCATGATTCCTCCTTCTCAACAGTGATGGCTTAGCAGTTAAGGTAATTATCTGCAAAGCCTAAGGACCCAGGCTCAATTCTCCAGTGACATAAACAAGGTGGTGCATGTGTCTGAAGTTCATTTGCAGTGGTGTAAGGACCTGGCATGCCTATACAATCTCCATCTGCCCCTCTGTCTCTCACTCTCTCAAATAAATAAAGTACTACAAAAATAAGAAGATTGGGCTAGAGAGATTGTTTAGTGGTTAAGGCACTTGCCTGCAAAGACAAAGGACCTCAGTTTGATTCACAAGTACGCATGTAAGCCAAATCCACAAGGTGGTGCATGCATCTGGAGTTTGTTTGCAGAAGCTGGAAGCCCTGGCATGCCCATTCTCTCTTTCTTTCTCTGTTATTCTGTCTCTTTCCCTCTCTCAAATAAATAAATAAAAATAAAATATGAAAAATAATAAAAAATAAAACATTAAAAAAGAAGCTTAATCTTAATCAAAAATACCTAAGGCTATGAAGACATTGCATTCAAATAATCTCATCCATCTTGGCCACATCTTTAATTTTATGCCACCACTGAATGATGTCATTATATTATGAATATATCAATGTATAAATTCACATATTAGGTTATAGTACACAGAAAAACACCAGACATGCTTTCATAACCTCCTAGACTTTTCTCAACTCAGTCAAGTTGAAAGGCAAAATTAGCCATCACAGACCTTATACTTTCAAGTCTGTCATGAACCTGACAAGAAACAGATGAAGTAAGTGGAGAAAGACACAATACCCTCTATTTTTATGAAGACCCAGCTATTTTATTTGAATAAAAAGCCTGTATAGGATATTTGTGTTAATTTGCACCTTTCTATAAAAGCTCCTTTTGGCATTGTTAGCAACTATTTTTATTATTTGTAAGATGAATCCTATTTCTTTTATTTTGCAGAGACACACACACACACACACACACACAGAGAGGGGGGGAGACAAAGAATGGGCGTACCAATGAACTCCAGACATGTGTGCTCCCTTGTGGTCAAGTGCGGCATTGCACCCTTGTGTCACTGCGTATGGCTAAACGTGGGGCCTGGAGAATAGAATGGGTGTTCTTAGGCTTAGCAGGCAGGTGCCTTAACTTCTAAGCCATCTCCCCAGCCCAGATGAATCCTATTTTAAGAGTTCCTTACTCAACCATTCTGGTAATTCTGTAATTGTTCTGTAACTATTTAAAATATATATTGTGTGCTTAATTAACAACAATATTGAATACATCAATGTAACAATTACAGTTGCTAAAATGCAGACCAATTGTGCTTTTGTGTTTAGTTTTCTCTTAAAAAAATTGTTAATTACTTAACATACCTGATTTAATTTGTTCCCATGATAGATTTCCTCTAATTTCAGTGAGGCCTTATTTAATCTTATAGTTTTAGATTTAATACAGTTAAAATCAATTCTTCCATCAATTGATAATTGTGACATGAGGGTTTTGACCTTACAGTTTGAACCTATATCACCTTAATGCACATTGGTGTGGAGTGCTGGAGTTCTTCAGTGGTAAGATTGGAAGTAGTAGAACCCAGCTTCACATAAAGTGGTTATAGCAGGTGGCTCTGCTACAAATTTATTACTCCCAACTGTTCTTACCACATTTTGTATATAGTAGACCTCAGCCAAGTCCACTGTAACACCACTTATGCTTTATTTATTTATAAAGTTTACTTGATTAAACTAATGTATTTAAGACAAAGTCTTAGTTTATAGCCAGAGCTAGTCTAGAGCATGCTATATAGGGCTAATGGGTGTTAAACATGTGGTTCTCCTGACTCAGCCTTCTGACTGCTGTGAGTACAGATGGTTTGCCTTTTCTTTATATGAGTCTGAATTTTTAACTCTGAGATTAGCTGTCCTACTTCTCTTTAACTTTATGAACCTGATTGCTAAATTCCAACTAACCTGTTCTGGTACTTTAGAATAAATTGATCTACACTATTAGTGAGAAAAAAAAAAAAACATTCTTATCCTTCCAAAATGTCACTTGTGATAGCCATTGATTTTTTTTGTATTTTCTTTTATTTATTTATTTGATAGAGACAGAAAAGGGAAAGAGAGAGAATGTGTGTGCCAGGGTCTCCAGCCATTGCAATCAAACTCCAGAGGTATGTGCCACCTTGGGCATCTGGCTAACGTGGGCCCTGGGGAATCAAACCTGGGTCCTTTGGCTTTTCAGGCAAGTGTCTTAACTGCAAACAATCTCTCCAGGCCAACCATTATAGTTTTGAATATTCCTCAAATGTTCTTTTAAGATGTTTCTTATGATAAAACCAAGTTATGGTGTTTTGGAGGATGACCACAGAGAAAATGTGACATCCCTATTACAGGGTATCAAGTATTTGTATTATTAATGTTACTTGTCTATGTGTTCTTGCTCTCCTGCCTGAGATCCTTTGGCTGTTTTCTCCATGGAAAGTTACTTCAACTCCACTTTCAATACTTGAAACAAATCGCTAAACTTAATCTACATTTAAGGGTTGGGGTAGTTAAGTTATGCATCATTGACCAAGTAGTGTTTATTTAAATTATTAAAAATTCTATCCAGATAATTAGACAGGATATTTTCAAATTGTTTTTAACTAAACCAGTCAGTACTATTACATTACCATTTTATGGAGTACATATGATGTGCTATTCCTGTTCACGGCAGTTTGAAACAATCTAATTTGGTACACGATGCATTGCACACTGCTGGAATATAGAGAGCATAATTTTTGTAGCAATTTTCTGTATAAGTGATTTCATAATAAATACATTTTTCATAACAGAAAATGTGATGTTCTTGATATTGCATCATGTATCCTTTGTTATCTATGGACTAGAGGTGCAGAAATCAACAACCACAAAGCAAGTGTGATTTTACCTATTTTCTAATATACTATTTTGTGCTCTGTGTCAGGGAAAGTTACTTTGTAATTAATGCTTTGTTTTCAAGCTGTAGTATGCTCATGAAAGTATGCTCATTTACTTCATGTGATCCTAAAGCTCAAGATTTGAAGTAATATAATTAAGTAAATAATTAAATATAGTAAAATGTGGTTCACTGCACCAACATTTTGATAATAGATATCATTATATGAATGAACACAAGGCTCATCTCTAATGATAACTAAACTTTTGTCAGAAATATTTTAATCTTTCATTTATCTTCCTAACACAGTGATATGATTTACTAGTTATTTACATCATTCTTCAAGGAAGGGACATATCTGATAGAGAACACAAAGAAATAGCTTTGCTGGTTTTATGTCAAGAATATGAATGATGACAGCAACAATGTGAACATTCTATATCCCAGTGGCTTCACACTTCAAGTGTTTTATTCTCTATTGAAAGCAACAATGAAATGGGATTAGTCTTTATGAGATGTTTGAGTTAGGAAAAAATACATGCTTTGTGCATAGAACACTTGATTGTAGTGTGTTTGTTGGGGGTAAAGTAGGTGCACTAGTCTGCTCAATCTACTGTATAGATATTTCCTGGGAAATTTCTATTATGTCATCCCATGAACCCCTTTATTACCTTATTTTTGCATAATTATGTAACAGTTATGGTCATGATTATAATAATGATAATACTATTGATACCTACATTTTGGGGTGTTGCATATATGCTATGACTGACAATTAACTTATATGTATCATTGTATTTACCTCTCACAAGAAGGTATAAATGGTCATCATCATATAGGTAAAAACAACCATGTAAATAATACCAATATGTTATTCAATATGGTACACATTTTATTTAATCTCTCATATGTGCTGAGATAGAATTTGATAGTAGTAACTGTCACAGCAAAATAAGTTTAGAGAACATGTGATTCACTTCATTTGTCAACCTGACTAGAACTCAGAGCGGCCAGATATTTGCTTCAAGATTTTTCTGTGTATACCTTTAAGTCTACTTCTTACTGAAAACAACTTTTGAATCAGCAGACTGTATAAAGAAGTTTAACTTCGTCAATGTGAATGAGTGTCATCAAATTTGTTAGATGTATCAACAGCATGAAAAATCACTTGAAAAATAATATAGTCCCTGCCTATATTTAAGCTCCAAGATCTGTCTTTTCTTCATTCTACTAGATTGGAACTAGTCTGTTTTCATTGCTATGCCTCTTGATAACTATATATGCTACATTTCTGTTTCCATAATCATGAGAGCTAATTCCATAGAATAAATCACACAAATTATGTCTATACATATTTATCAAAGTAAATCATATGTGTGTGATTGGTAAATCAAAAATTATGCATAATTGTATATAGTATACATATCTTATTTGGTCTATTACTCTGAAGAACACAGACTAATTTAGAGAGGGTATATGTTATACAGTTTCATTCAGCAGGATTTCACAGATCTGATGAAAAACATAGATCTTAGTTGCAGTATTGGTGATATAGTAGCAAGCATGGCTGCCTTCAAAATATAGATCTGATTCCAAGTCAAATTCAGAAGCATTATTCATTACTGGAGTATGTTGCTTCTCAGTTATTTGTTCAGAAATATCTCTTTAAGCATTGAGTTCATAGACTTGGAAACAAGATTTTATTCATTCATTTGTTCACATCATTATCATCAAATATTTGTACATTTTGAAATTTCTTCTGAAATTAAATTAATTTAGGCCCTCCTTGTTTCTTCCAACAAATTCCTATATAATCCATGATTGACAACAATTTTCTTATATGTTGTCTTTATTACTGATATTCTGTTTTCCCCGTGATCCGTATTATTGGTCAACTTTCCTGTTGATCTTTTTATTTGCCTTACTATATTTTTTTAATTTCTAGCATCCTTTCAGTTTGTTTATTCTTCAGTATTTCTATATTTATTGAATTCCATTTTCATAATTACATAACTTTCTTATATCATTTATATCAGTCATCTAGTTAGTATATTCTCTTAGTATTTGTTCATTTCTTTGAGTATTTTTATGATAATTCTCTTGGATTCTTTGTCTGGAATCTTATTTAAGTTTCTGTCATGTGGGATAATTATTTTGAGATTAGTAGATTTTGGAAATGATAAGTTGTCGTAGTTTTTCTTTTTTTTAAAAAAGAAAGCATATTCTAATTTATTCTTATTTCCATTATTATTATTAACAACATATTTTGCATGCATACATCATGTGTTGGTACCCTCTTTTCCCTTGTCCCATCCTCCATTCCACTAGGGATCCTCCTCAGTGAGGTTGCAGGTATTCCCTATGGGTTGTGGTTTATGCATTGTGGGAACAGCAGTCAGGTTCTTCTTTTTTTTGGCAGGGGACAGGGGTGGGGGGGAGGGAATGCCTCTGGCCATGATGTCTCAATTTGTGCCTCCTACAATCTTTCCACCCCATCTTCCACAAAATTCCTTGAGCCATGGTGGGTGAGGCTATTTTTTTGGTTATTTTTTTTGCACATAAAGGGTTTATTTTGAATATTTTAAGCAAGGATAGAGTTACATCATAATTATAAAAATTGCTTATAGAATTAGCAGTTTTATACTGAGTATACACCTCTATATGCAGAGGAGAGTGAACTGTCTACACATTGTATAAAATAAAATTAAAAATGAATTCAAGCTCAAAAGAATGAGGTCATTTACCTAGTTTTAAATATGAACCTGAAGACCTTTGAACTACACAGGTTGAGACATCATGCCCAGAGGCATTTCCTCCCCCCAAAATAATATACTGTTGCTCCCACAATACATAACCCACAAACCCATAGGCAACCTGCAACCCACTGAGGAGGGTCTCCGGTGGAATGGGGGCAGGGATGAAGAAAAAAGGGTAGCAACACATGATCTATCCATACAAAACATGCTGTTAATAATAGTAGTAATAATAATAAATGCACTGTTGAACAGATGTAGTGCTGACAGCAGGCGATTTCCGGTTACTAATGTCACACAGGATCTGAAGGGACTGTGCATTCCTAAAAGTCCAAGCCAGATTTCATTTCTACTTGTTTATCTGCCAAACCCCAGAGTATATTGGGCTTTCTTGATTCTCTGATTAGTGTAGAATATTCTAATTGTCACAAGTTGTAGTGCCTGAAAACATACTCAGATGATTGTCTAAAAAGTGAAAGTCCTCCAAAGATGAACCAGGAACAATTACCCTAACAACATGAAGATGATTATGGTCAGTGTCATGGTTCCTTGGAAAGAAATGCTGCACTCTTGTATCTTCCATCATCAGTACAGTTGGATGAATGTGTATAGTTCAGAGGTCTTCCTGTTTATATTTCTTTCATTTTTGAGACGTGATCTCACTCCAGCCTTGGCTGACCTAGAACTCACAGGATCCACCTATTTAAGCCTTCTGGGCACAAGGATTATAGTTATAACCATGCTCAGTTTGATTTTTCATATCTCTTGATATTTTTGTGCTGGGAATTTTGCATCAGAATTTAGATCTTTTTTTTTTCTTTTTAGATCTTTCTTCTTTCAGTGGAAGTGTTTGCAATGTTCAAGCTTAGTAGGGTTGGAGCATTGTTTTCTTCTGTTAGACAGTTGTTCAGGGCACCAAGCTCTCTATCCTCAGTCCTCCACTTCAACTAGGATATTGTATGTAACAACAATAATTATGCAACAATATACCATTATAACAATAAAGTGATGAAATAGAGTAATGGTTTACAATAAAACAACAAACTCTAAAATGTTAAACATTTTAAGGAGTAAATGAACATTGATAATAATACATGTACTAATATATTAGTTATTGTGAATGTGAGAAGAAAGAAAAAGGAAAAAAAACATTGGAATGATACAGATAAATTATAAAAAGGGGAACATTGTTAGAAAGAGGAGCTATGGATGTATAAAAGCAGGATGGATGAAAGAATTCTGCCTAAAGATACACTGAAGAGGTAGTGGTGAAGATATGCTCTACCAGATATGGTAGAATAGTTTTAATTCTCAGGAAGCTGAGACTCCGAGCCCCTGCAAAACAGAGCAGACTATATTCTTTGGGAGTAGAAAATTTATAAAAGAGTAAGAAGAAAAAAACAAATCAAAAGATTATAAAAACAACAAACATAAAACCAAAACCAAACACACACACACACACACACACACACACACACACAGAGAGAGAGAGAGAGAGAGAGAGAGAGAGAGAGAGAGAAGCAATAGAGGGCCAAGCTTGGTCAGGAACAGACAACAGAGCAGGACTGACTTTGCCTGATGAGTGTTAGCAAAAGGTACAGCAAAAGGCCTGATTTTTGGTTCTTGTATGGCCGATCTAGACTTCTTCCCTTGGCTTCTGGAGTACTGTACCCTCTTTGAAATTTCTCTTTTATTCCCACAGTATCTATCTATCTATCTATCTATCTATCTATCTATCTATCTATCTATCTATCTATCTATCTATCACACACACACACACACACACACATACACACATATATATAATTTATTTATCAGTTATGTATATAGTATATCTACAGCCATGATGGTACCATTGTTAGCCTTCTCCCTGTCCTCCCCCATGGGTAATGTGGTTCTTGCCTTATGTGAGTAACCATCAGTTATGCGGAAGAGGCAATGACTCTGTGTATAATGACCCAACTCATGGCTCTCACAATCTTTCCGCCACCTCTTACACAAATTTTCCTGAGCCATGTTGGGTTCATTTTAGGTCTATTTCAGTGACGAAGTTTTGTAAGTCTCTGTGTCTCTGGATATCTGATTTGGTAGGGGTTGAGTGTTCTTTGTGTCTATCTCCTTCACCCTTGTGCTGGTACCAGGTTCACCAATAAAGCAGCACTCTTGCTCATTTCCCCTATAACTCAATGGCTTCAGCTGGTGCCCTGTTAAGTTGTGATGGGCTGATTCTCTCCTGAGGATATGCATCCATCTGAAAGACAGAAGCAGATTCTCCAACGGAGAGTGAGGTCAATGCAAGATACATGGATAACCATTATTATTTTAGAGAGAATTTAATAGGTGTGGGCCATCTTGTATCCCACTATTGGTGGGAGCTTAATATTGGAGAGTGGGCTCATTTTTGGATATGATTCTGACTTGTTTCCC
Organism: Orientallactaga sibirica; assembly: GCA_036365145.1. NCBI lineage: Eukaryota > Metazoa > Chordata > Mammalia > Rodentia > Dipodidae > Orientallactaga > Orientallactaga sibirica. The sequence continues at coordinate 8,154,669 of JAEOAD010000793.1, read as the reverse complement.
ATTTTCAGGTATGGGTTCCATTCCACTGAATGGATCCATTAGCCAAATCTAGAGCAGTTGGTAACCCACCATGGCTGTGTGCCACTACTGCACTTGTGTGAGCATCATGTCAGGTTGTTAGCTGCTGAGTAGCTTAGACCATGAGTTGCTTAGAAAGATGTTGGTCATTTTCCCCCCAGTCACTTATATAGTGCTGTCTGGCACTAGACAAGCTAGCTGTCTGAGGACTAACTCTCTTCCAGATTCCAGCCAGGTCTCTCTATGTTCCGTCTGAACAGCATATGGTGTCTTCTGGGCTGTGCTTGCATGCCTTCTGAGTCTTAATTCTGCAGACAGAACACTGCACTGAGTTCTATTGTGAATTTTCCTGTCTCTACAGCTGCCTCTGTGGGTACTTGCTGGTGAGTTCTTGTGTTGCAGTCTTATTTTCCTAGAGTCTGAGACTGGGTGCTTTCTCCAGAATGAGCTGGGGTTGAAAAGGGGAATTATGTATGTGGGAGGTCTCTTAATTTCCAGATTCATCATTTGGTTCTTGCCTGAGATCTGTTGGGGATCTTCCAGCTTCAAGTTGTTATTTATAGTACTGCCAGCTACTGGAGTACGGCAATTGCCTCTGTGGCCTAGGCTGTAGAGCTGAGCTCAGGGCATCCAGGCAAGCTGTCTGTTGCTTCTGAGTGAGTCACAGCCTGGGATTTCCTCATTCTTGCACATGATTTTTAAATTAATTAATTAATTTTTTTATTGACAACTTCTATACTTACAGACAAAAAAAAAAAAAAAACATGATATTTCCCTGCCCTCCCTCATTTCCCTTCAGAACTCCATTCTCCATCACATCCCCTCCCTCTCTCCATTAGTCTCTCTTTTAATTTGATGTCATCATCTTTTTCTTCTATTTTGAGGGTCTTGCGAAGGTATTGCTAGGCACTGCAAGGTCATGGATATCGAGGCCATTTTCTGTCTGGACAGTTGCATTGTAAGGAGTCGTACCCTTCCTTTGGCTCTTACATTCTTTCCGCCCCCTCTTCTGCAATGGACCCTGAGCCTTGGAGCATGTGACAGACATGTTTCGGTACTGGACACTCCTCCATCCCTTCTTCTCAGCACTATGTTGCCTTTTGGGTCATCCTAGTGGTCATTGCCATCTGAAAAGAGAAGCTTCTCTAACCAGAAGTGAGAGTAGCGTTAATATGTGAATATGAACATTAAGTGTAGTGCTTTCAGGGCAGCTTGGTGGGAATAATACATACATTTAGACAGACAAGAGCCGGCTTTATACCCCTAAGACTCATGACCTCCCCTGCCATAGACTTTTGATTAATTTTTTTCAGTAGCAGGCATGTATTGCCTCCCATAGAGAGGACCTTCAGTCCAATTATGGAGCAGTTGGTTTCCCCAAGAGCAGACATGCCACTATTGCACCCATTTGGTCATTGGGCCTGTCTGGTCAAACTTGAGGCTTCCAGTGTCCACTGTTTTCACTTTGGTGACATCTATCTCCCATATGGCTGCATGCAGTGCAGCTTTTTCCAGCTTTCAGTTGGCTGGTCTACAGGGAGAAGGTTTTCTGCTCAGCACTAGCTTGCTTTCTCAGTGACCTTGCCTCTTAGGCAAGAGATATCTCCAGCAATAGGGTCTTACCATCTGTTTCTCAAGGGAAACCAAGGGCCTTGGCAATAGCCTTTAATGTTTTGGAGGTTACCAGGCCCTCCTTGATTTTAGAGGGAATGTTACTTCTTTCATAGTTTTCAGAAATTTTATTAACTTCTCTCTTTCAGATAGTCTATTAGATCTTATTAAAAAATATTTTTATTTTATTTGTGAGCAGACAGAGAGAGAGAGATTGGAAGAGGGAGGGAGAGAGAGAATAGGTGTGTGCCAGGATCTGTTGCCACTGCAAAAAAAAAAAAAAAAAAAAAAAAGATGCATGTGCCAGTTTGTGCATCTGGCTTTACTGGGGAATTAAATCCTGGCAGTCAGGCTTTGCAAGCAAGCACCTTTAATCACTAAGCCATATACCCAGCCCTGAACTTACTTTGTTCCTTACTTTGATTTTAGCCTTCACCAAGTCAAACTAATGATGATTCTAACCTACCATCTATCCTGGAAGCCTTCTGGTATACTTTTGCATGAAATTCCTTGACCAAGGCATGGCCAATATGCAATATATTAATGCAATAAAGTTCTCAATGAAAAGATTATCCATGGATTTGAAAGACTGCTATCTGTTTTATGTCTCTAGAAATCTCATCGCTTCTGCTCAACTACAATTTTACTGACTAAACTACTGTTTTGGTTACATACCTACACAATTAAGTATTAAATAAAATCAGAACAATCACAAAAAAGCATTCTCATCAATCACAGCTAGACCACAGCTTCTTAAACATCTTTCTTCTTACAACTCTTTTTTCTCTGAGAAATTTGTATGAAACTATGGCTATATAGACATATAAAATAAAATACAAGTGAAACATATGCTGATAATAAATCCTAAAGAAAATTGTTTCAAAACAATCCTAAAATATACATAGACTTTTAATATTTATTAATGATGAAAATAAATTTATATACTAATGAGATGGATGAGTTTTTAAAACATTAAGAGCTAAATTTTGACTGAGTATTTGATACTGCAGCATGTAGAGTGTTTCAGAAAGCATTTTTGGTGTTTCTTGGTGGGATGGCATGCACAGTGCAAAGTATACATGTTATGTCTTCAGATACAAGGGTACAGTGAAGACACATGATGTAACAAGGGGAAGTGTTACTAGGAATATCCTGAATTCTTTAATGTTTCATTTTGAATGAATTTTTGGTCATTGCACACCAAGAAAATGTTGACTCTTGGCAAATTTAGATGACTTCCACATTCTGTGACACAACTCCATATGCAGTTGGGACCCACAATTGAAGAAGCTGTGGCTTAGACAAATGATAGGCTTGGTCTTTATTTATTCAACAATAATAACATGTTTTGAAAATAAAGGTATTAATAGGCACAGAATTTTATCAGTAGTCTAATTAAAATAAAAGATTGGTAGCTCAATTATATGGATGATATTAGTTCTTGTTCCATGGGAATGTAGTATACAGCTAATTATATCCATGACAATAACACTTTTGTCTATAAATAATGATTTAATATTAGTGACAATTGTGTATAGCTATATGGTTATTTTTATTAATTATCATCATTAATATTAATATCACATGTCTATTGTGAACATAATTAATACACAAATTTTAAATATTCAGCTAAATATATTCTACTTTAATTTGATTCCTTTGTGAAAAAGAGGCACCTATGCTATTATTACTAGGCATTGAAAATATTTCTGATGAATGAGACTTATGCATTTTCAAATGTTTATCATCAAAATATTTTTGCCTAGATAAATTTAGTGTTTTACTATTAATATGCTAGTCTGCATGGATCTAAAAGCAATGTGCATTTTCATGCTATACAATGGTGAGATAATAAGAAAATACATACACTGAAAAATAGTGTACTTATTTCAAGTACATGCATAATTATGTTGCATTCATTTTATGGGACATTTCTGTTGTTAAGAAAAAATTATGATCGCCCATTAACCCTTGAGGGTGAGGAAATTTAAGTTCCATATTGTGGTGGTTTGAGTGAATGTATGTTCCCTATAGCCTCAGGGATTTGTGACTGTAAAGGTTCCTACTTTCGTTTCCAGCAGCCTGCTGGAAGAGGTGACAATGTTAAAAGGAGTTAATATGTATAATGTATTTCATAATTGCAAACCATCCAAAATGTTTCCCTTCAAATTCTTCCTTTCAACTATGGTGGAAGTTACAAAATTTAGGGAGACTATTTGTATAATATTAAATAAGCTTTTAAATATGTTGCATACAAATCATTTTTATCAGTTAATTAATTTTCATAGTAATATCATGTTGTCTAAGGTTTATTCTCCTTTTACTATTAGTTACTGCATATTAACATTAAAGCACATAGAGCTCTTGTTTTCCTATTGATATGTCATATATACATATGTATATGTGTGAGCACATGATTAGATGTACATATATGCATACATATATGTACCTCTGGATAATTTATGGCTTAACTTTTCCTTTTTATCTAGATTTTTGTATTCCCCTAAAATAATGTGGGAAACCTAAAGTTTATGAAATGATTCTTTTATAATTTTCACACACTAAAATTTTTATTTTGAGATTGAAAAATACTTCAGATTATTCTTATTCTTAATTCAAAACATGTATTTTCATTATGATGATGGAAAAATGTTAACTTTTTGATTAAATTTTAGCTTGAGAAAAATCTGACCTAAATATTTCAATCAATTTATTTGGATTTTGGAAGTTTCAAAAAGAGTCCACTCAATGAAATTTATACTTTTAAATGGAATGGAAGATAAATTTTAACTCTTCAATATACTGTGGTTCTCTTTCAGACCAATCCTTGAAGTATTGAGTACTGCTGACTTTTTCCTTTGGGCTATGTGCTGTGCTGATGATTTAGTATTAAAGTACTATGTTTATGGAGGAACTAAATTGAATACATGACTTCATATCAGTCTTTCTCTAAAACTCAGTATAGAGGTTTCCTTATTGTTGTTTTAAAGACCCATAAACAGAATATATTTTGCAGAACACATGGAGTATGAATTATGGTATGCATAAATCTGGCTTTATCATTATGGTTATTAAAGAAGTACCTATAGGACTGGAGAAATGGCTTAGCAGTTAAGGAACTTGAGGGTGAAACCTAGGGACCCATGTTTGACTGTACAGATCCGACAATAGCAAGACGCACAAAGATGAGGCAAGCGTAAGGTTGCACATGCCCACTAGGTGGCACCAGTGTCTAGAATTCAATTGTAGTGGTCGAGGCACTAGTTTGAAAATTCTCTCTTTCTGTCTGTCTGTCTGTCTCTCTCTCTCTCAAAAAAGTACCTATAAGATGTAGTTTTGCTTTGCTGATGTTACTCTGTCTCAGTCTATTATCAATACTTTATCAAGTGTGGGCAACGATATTACCTAGAATTGTCTCCATTAAAATTGTACATACTTGACTAGATTTAAAATTGGTCACCATGATATACCATGATATAGAAATTTAAATTTTCTTTGTTCCAATTTAACAAAGGAAATTTTAAACAGTTTTCCCTTTTTGCTGAAAGTGGGGTAGAGCAAAAGTTAAATTTTTATAAAAGTTCATATAAAAATAAAATTATATACATATATATATAATTATATATTTTATGTTAAACATATTTTACATTATGCACATAATGATATTTTATATAAACAATAATTAAGTACATTTATAGATGGGTAGAGAGAGTCAGTGTGGTGGCTCATGCCTGTGATCCCAGCACACAAGAGTCTGAGGCTAGAGGAATACCATGAGTTTAAGGCCATCCAGGTCGAAATAGTGAGACCCTCTGTAAGAATATAACATCACATGATACATAGTACAATATAGCAGTAATATTAGTGGATTTATCATTTTGAAAAGCTTCCCTATAGTAGTTCAGAAAAAACAAGGATGGGGCTGGAGAGACGGCTTAGCAGTTAAGGCACTTTCCTGCAAAGTCAAAGGACCCAGGTTCAATTCCCCAGGACCCATATAAGCCAGATGTGCAAGGTGACAAATGTGTCTGGAGTTTGTTTGCAGTGGCTGGAAGCCCTGGTGTGCCCGTTCTTTCTGTCTCTCTCTCTGCCTCGTTCTTTCTCTCTCTCACTCTCTCTTTCAAATAAATAAAATAAAAATAAAAAAATATTTTTAATTTTTTTAAAAGCAAGGATGAAGTAAGCTGCTAAACATCTGACTATTTCTGTGTACTCTACTTCGATTAATGTTATTTTTGTTCCTTCTCAAAGTGAAAAGTGTCCCCTCTAGTTTATGAGGGAATAATCACAGTTTTCTTCAAACACGTGAGACTTAACCACATAATATGGCAAAAAGTCATGAGGGTAATATATTCTTAGAGCCTATTCTGAAGGTTTTAAAGAGTCCTTATAAAATGCAGTAACAATGGTAACATGATGAAATGAAATGTCTAGCTGATATTTGTCAGTATAACACATGGGACACAAGGGCATTCTTAAATTTCTTTAAAAGGTTAAAAGAGAGTTAAAATAAAAATGATCACATTTAAAATAGTCTAATATATATATATATATATATATATATATGTATATATATATATATATATATATATATATATATATATATATATATAATTCTCAGAATTATTAGAGACTATCTCTTGCCTCTCTGATTTACATTATACTCCTGAAGAAATAATCCACATGATTAAACTGGCAACCCTTTAGAAAAAATTTATCTTATACTCAGTTAGTTTTAGTATTGAGAAATATTGAAGAGATTCCTTCCTCCTTTCATATTTTAAAGTCATGTATCTATTTTTTGTTTGTCTGGTTTTATTTTATTTTATCGAGTTATGGTCTCACTCTAGCCCAGGCTGAGCTGGAACTCATTTTGTAGTCCCAGGCTGGCCAAGAATTTATGGTAATCCTATCTCTGTCTCTAAAGTTCTGGGATTAAAGCATGCATCACCACACCAGATACTATATTTTTTAATTAGTTTATATATATAGTTGTCTCTAGCTAATATCAAGTTCATTGATAAATATGTTTTGTACATAGGTGTGCAGTTGAAAGATAAGTATCACTACAGCAAGATGTCTGGCAGTCCCAATTTTTGAGCTAAGGCTCCTATTAAATGATGAAGCAAGAAAAAAAACTCACTAGTTATTTTTTACCTATATGGGTTACTCTACTGAAAATTATTGCTAAACATTTTCTTTCAGGTAAGCAAAACACTTTTTATATTTGACTCATGGTTGCATTGCTCCCTTTTGCATAACTCTGATAAAACTTATAAGTTCCTGATTGTGTGTCAGTGTCTGCTTCCTGGAAAGCAAGCAAAACTAAAATTTAAACCATGGTTAGTCCAAGAAAGAATGTTGGAAAGTTAAACTTTTTTGGACTACATTAATTAGTAGTTTGATTTTATTTATAATGACAATCCCGTGTCTGATAGTGTTGACATGGACAGAGCTGGTAACAGAATGTTATAACACAATTGTTAAAACTCTCACAAAGTATATAGTTGGAGAATTTGCTACTACAGAACTTTCATTGGTCAATATAATAGTGAATATTCTTTGTATTTATCTGTCCCCAGTAGGCCCATGTTTTAAAGGCTTGGTCCTTGGACTATCACTACTGGGAGATGGTGGAAATGGTAAGAAATAGAACACAGGGAGAACGTCACTGTGTCCACATGTTTAAAATAAATTGTGGGAATGTGATCTCTTTCTCTCTTTTTAGCTTCTTTATCGTTATGAGTAAAGCTATTTTGCTTTGCTGTACGTATTTGACATGATGTACTACTTCACCACAGGCCCATAAGCAACATCATGGAATTAAATTTCCAAAACTCTGAACCACAGTAAACCTTTTATGTTGATAATTTGATTATTTCAGGTATATGTTATATTAAGAGAAAAGTGACTAATAATAATTCAGACAGACCATTACACCCTCCTCTGAGTGGGTGTCAAAATATATGTACATCCTTAAGTGACCTGTGTTTCTAAACTATTATGACAGTGTGTCACAACATGATCACAGCTCCTCTCCACATATACAGGTGAGTGTCTCTCCTGACCAAACACAGCTCCTTGTAAAATACAGAAATGACAGTTGTTTCTACAAATGGGCAGACATCTTCACAAGTATATAAGAATCATAAGTACAGAAGCATGATAAAAAGGAAAATATAATTAACTTCTAGAAACTGAGAGAAAGGCATTGGGTATTCATGAATTAAATGAAAAATATTTTTTTTAAAATAGTTATACAGAAACTCAGTGAATGCAGAAGAACCCAGATATGTTAGTGAAATAAGAAAAAAATATATGCACAAAATGAAAACCTCAGCAAAAGGAATATTTTTTTTGAAATATTGAAAAAAGACCAGCAGATAGAATTGGTAACACCAATACTAAAATGGGTTTATTAATTAATGTTATTATAATTAAATATCTTAAGATCTATGTGGGCTTATTTAGTTCTGAATGAACTAATACTTGGGAATTTTCTTTCTTTCATGAACTCATTTACTTTTATTTGCTAAGGATATATGGAATCAATGCAATATTCAAATGATAAATTTCTTATTTTCTCACACATAGAATTAAGATATATTCTCCCACTTGGTTCAGTAGGAATTATTGAAAAGTTTTCTAGGTGTTGTTTGTCTTTGATGAACTCAATAAGTCATTATCTTGTTGAAAATAATTGATGCTTGGGCTGAGATCACAAACTGATATCAAGGATTATCTCACATCAAGGATATTGAAAAATGAACAAACAAAAATTAAATAGGTCTTTGTGATATATGTATTTCAGCATTTTTATCTATAAAAACATTCTAAGTAGTTTTTCCCATTTGTTTAAGATTTCAGTTTTATACAAGAATGCCTACAAACCCAAATTGCAAATCAAAGGTTAAATCATTTATCCTTTTTGTTTTGTAATTTATATCTACCTTTCAGCTATACTAGGAATTTAGAGAGAAAAAAAAATTTAAAACATTCCATAACCAAGGATTGTTCTGAGAAAATGCAATTCATCAGAAACTATTAGTTGTCCTTGAGAATGCCATAGACTCTGTAGTTGTCTAACCTAGAAATGAGGGAAAATATACAGGGCTACCGATCAGTTCAAAGAAGAAAGCAATCAATTGATGATTGGAGAACTGAGTCAATAAGTAGGAAATCATGTAAGGTATTTGTGTCTACATCAACTATCATTGACCCTTGACATACTGTATTTTATCAAAAGCTGTATCAGTCAACCTCTTGCTTAAACACATCCTTGCATTAATAGATATTTATACTAAAAGATAAAAAGGCAAAAATGCAGGTGAAATTTCTTAGGAGAAGCAAGAAAAAATGTGATTGTGGATGATTATAAAAGTTTTAAACTTCTAATTATATTTAAAAGTGTATGTGTGAAAGAGAGAGAGAGACTCTAGTACTAAATGCTAACTAACCCAAGGGTAGTGTTTTGCCAAGGTTTTTTTTTTTTTTATTGCTCCATACTTTCTTCCTGGACATAATCATTTTCTACAGACAAAACATAGGATATTCCTTTGAGAATGGGACTTGAGAAATACCTTACACTTTTTTTATGTAACAGATGACTTGAAGGGAACAGCTTTGGAGGCTGTGACAGGCTTTTAAAAGTATTTATGATATTGACATAGAATGGTGTTTTAAATTACATTGGTTAGGATTAAGAATATCTTAATATTGTACTTCATATATTCAAAATAACTTGTTTCTTATATAATTGAAAAACAACCAGATTTAAAAAAAAACAAGAAATTAGCTACATCTCTTAACCAAATTTTCAATAATGTGAATGTTTATATAAGGATTATTATATTTTGGTATATGTCAATTCATTTAAGATATAGTGGACCAAAGTTGTGTCATCTATATATTTTGATTGATTACTGGGAAAAATATTATAAGTCTTTCTAAAAGAGCTAACTCAATAATGCTAATACTATGATTGATATAAGAACAAAGTACCTTTTCAATAACTAAATTGTATACATATTATTTCCTTTTTATGGTACTTTTATTTCCTATAACTTGAGGTAATTGGATATATTGATTATATAGGAGTATTTAGGCATCATATATATCTAATTATGTTCTTATACAAGAAGTATTAAGTCATAACTATCTACTTTTAAAAATTCAATAATACATCCTTTCTACCTATTACTTTCATCATATTTTATATTTCTATGTGCTCATCTGGAGCTGACACAAGGTAAAAAAGATGTAGGCAATAAAGGGTAGCCTTGTGGCCTTCTTTAGTAATTAGATGAGTCAGGTGTACCATGAATAACTACTATAGGACAATTTGTGCCATCTTCTGACTGAATAGAATCTTTCTTTCTCTTGATACTTTTGATGATTGTTCAAAACCTTTTTATTCTCAGCATGGAGCATTTGTTAAATCTATAATGAAAGTTGTTCCCAAATTGTAGTGCAAATCGAATTAAACTGAAAAGTTTATGAGGGCAGAAAGCCATTAAGACAGGCACACTGAAGTGGAAGATGGCACAAATGTCCAGTGAATGTAGCAACATTTAAATAAATAATTCTTAACCACTCCTCTACCTAGCTGTAGATAACATTCACATCTACCTACTAAAATAGATATATCCATTAATACAGTTTGAATTATTTAATTGTATGTGATATATGTATGGTGATTAGAACACTTGTCTAGGAAGAGAATATCTGGGTTAAAATCTTATCTCTGATCATTACTGATAGTCTCTTTAATGACTCTGAACATCTATATTTTCATGTGCTAAAAAACAAAAAAAATGTAGATAGCTGCAGTAAAATGTGCAAATGGTTATAAGCAGTCAAATGACATTAACATGTAAGTTATAGTAAAACAAAATGTAAAGATGTTTCAGGAGATTGCAGCACCTTATTTCTGGATCCTTAACTTTTCATACTGTGGAATTTCCCATATGACAGTCAAAAGTTGCGGTAGGATGAACTTTCATATTCATCTATTCATTTTTTATTACTGTAGATAAAATAATGTTAGATGAAATCCATGATTATCAGTGCACAGCAAATTCTAAGTTCTCAAAATATCTTTATTGAATGAATGAATATAAATTCTAGTAGAGATATTCATAAAGAAAATAATAATTTAACACATAATTTTTTTCAATACTTTGTAAGGAGCTAGTTATATAGAGGTGATAATTAATTACCTGGTCCATTAGATAACAGAATTTTCAGTCTTATGACACATGGAAACATTAATAAAATAATCATAAACAGACATAAATTTAACTTTGTTAAATATTACAAAAGCGAGACACAATGTGCAATGTCACTCATAATGGGAGTACACCTAACTGAGGAGGTCATGGAAGACTTGAAAAAAAAACTTGAGGGCATACAAAGCCAGATGGTCCAGGTTCAATTCTCCTGTACTCCCATAAATCCATATGCACAGAATGCATTCTGAGCTCATTTGCAATGGCAGGAAACCCTGGTGTACCCAGAATCTCTCTCTTTTTCCTTCTCATTCGTTAATAAAAATAAAATAATTTTTAAAAAATTTAAAAAGGGGACAGGAGAGATAGCTCAAAAGTTAAGAAACTTGCCTGCAAAGCCTGATGACCTGGGTTCAATTCCCCAGTACACATGTAAGCCAGATGCACAAAGTGGCACATTCTTCTGGAATTTGTTTGCAGTGGTTAGAGGCTCTGGCACTCTCTCACTCTCCCTCCCTATAAATAATTTTAAAAAAATGAATAAAAAGCTTGAAAAAATAGGATGCTAAGTATTAACAAGATAATAAGGAAAGGAAATATTATGTGAAAGGAAAATATCATGATTTCCAAAAAAAACATTAGCAGTGTTATTTTCTCATCCTAAAAAATAAGCAGGGAAATTAATATTGTCATATTTATGATTCTCAAATAAAAACTAGATAGTGTGCAAAGTCACTATATAGTCAAGGAAAGAAGGCAAAAAGATGTAGTCCATGTGTGAGAGAGATAATAACAGCCTGGGCTACTATGTTTTCAGTCAAAAGTAGTGATAAATAGAGAGGCTTAAAACATCACAAAAATTGGTAATAAAATGGCCTTGAGAGGTAAGGAGTACAGAAGTGATAGAGATGACCTAGCTTATATAATTGAGCGATGTCACTATAATTTCCAGAGATTAGGGGTACTGGAAGACAAGTGTAATTAAAAGAAAAACATTATTTTTAATCTAGGTTTTTCTAAGTATGATTAATACTTACAATGTTCAAAATAAAATTTAGAATGTCCAGAAGAATAGAAAATGACCAATATCTTTTAGAAACATAAGTCTGCTGTTCATTTACTATAAGCATGGTAAATATTGCCTAGGGAGAGATTATAGGATTAGCAGAGTACCTGAGACTAAATGGTGAAAAAGTTTGTGACATTTAATGGTTGGTTGGATTAAATGACTTAGCAAAAATGACAACATTCATTCAGAACCGACAACTATCAAGAACAGGTCATCCTGGAATATAATATAGGAGAGTGCTTTAAGTAGAATTTGGTGAACAGTATTAAATACTACCAGTGGTCAAATAAGAGAGACTGAGGAGATCTTGCCAGCTGCTGGAGAAAGTACAGTGAAAGAGATCCAAAAGAGATAAATACAAAACTAATTATCTTATCATTTTGTTCTACTATATCTAATGAACAATGAAGTGTTCTATACAAAGAAAAAAATGTCTTTATGGAAGGGATCAGGAAGGAATCATGTGGTAATCAGCATTTTGCTTTCTGGTTTAAATAAGAGTAGTTAAATATCAATAGATATAAAAAGGAATGGTCCAAAAGACAACAAAGATATTTAAAATGAGTAGATCATATGAAGAACAAGGATTTCTATAAAAATACAGGTTAAAAATATGCAGAATAGTTATAGAAGTTAAGAGTAGAAGAGTGTAAATTGAGGGCATATTGTAGAGGACTTGAATGAAGGGCTAGGGTTTAATTTTCAATTGAAAGGTGCTGTAGGGCCATTTAAGTATTTGGAACAGAGAGAATAAGGATTACTTTTTACAATAACAAATCCATAAGTTTACTGTCAATTGATTTTCAACAAAGATGTTAAGACCATGGGGAAAAGACAGTCTCTGTAGTAAAGGGTGTTGGAAAAATTGGATTTACACATGCACAATAAAATTCAACCTTTACTGTACACCATACAAATTAACTCAAAACAGAATAGAATCCCAGCCTATAAAACTACTAGAAAATATGAAGAAAACCTAAATGACTTTTTTGAATTCTTATTTTTTAATATTTTATTTTATATATAGAAGGTTATACTCTTCCATGTCATCACATCAGCCTTCATCACCCTGGATACCCAGCCCCCCCATGATGTCATGATATCTACTATTGGACATGAAAGCCTCAGTCAGTCTCTGTGTGGGAGGGAAGACCATGTCTCAGGGTACTCCTACCCACTCTGTGGCTCTTAACATTTTTTCCATTCCCTCTTCCACAATGATTCCTGATGCAGGAATGTTTGCAAACTGACTTAGTGTTGAGTTCTCTATAGCCTCTAAATTCCTGTTTTGATAAGTTTTGATTGATTACCATGTCTGTCACCATCAACCTAGAGCTGGTTGTCAGGATAGCAATAAGAGGAATATTCATATTGCCCCATTCCTCTACAATTTATCCTGGGCCCTGGCAGATGTGGGTGGTAGAGGTGGAAAGTCTCCTGATGGGCAGTTGGCTTTCTTCTTGTCTTATCAATGGATCTTGACTCTTCTCCATTTTATCTGTCATATGTAAAATAAAACAGTCTCTGCAACCAAGAGCAAGAGCAGCTTAGTTTAAAGGGTATATGCAATGTAATTTGGAGATTTTTTTGGTGTTCAAGTCCCATTCCAGAGAGCAGTGGGGGCTTCTATCTGAAGTCTGGGTTTCCTGGCCATGGGATTCTGACTTGGTTTCCAGTACCAGATATGACATTAATCCCACTGATTGGACCTCATGTCCAAACAGAGAACAGTTGGTCACCAGCAGAGGGTGCATGCCATTATTGCACATGTCTACTTCTTTTCCAGCTGGTTGATTTCATAGTCTGTAGGGTCTTCTGCTTATTCATTCTGGTGGTGACAATTGTCCTCCAGTGGCTCCCACATGGCTCTCCATAACTATGAGGGATAGCCAGGGGTGAGCTAGATTTGCTTTTGGTTGCAGCATGGCGTTGTGATGACCTGTGACTACAGCCTGTGGTGTCTTCAACAATAAGGTCTTACCTTTTACTTCCAGCAGGTAATCAAATATTTTGGCAATGGCTTACACTGTTTTGGGGACCTCATGGGTCTCTATGGCTAATAGCTCACTGTGGGGGGTAAACCAATTGCAGGATTAACTGGCAAGATTCCATGGTTTTAAGGTTAAGTTTTTTGACCTTTGGCCCAGACCATCCCCCTTCAATATTTATTATTGGTATTTATATCTTGTTGAATGCTAGTCACAATGATGGTCTTTATGGAACTGATTCCTATTTTCTTGACTTTTGTATAATTCCTTCCCTATGTTCCTACACCACCAAGTCCCTTCTGCAAGCAATTGAAGAAAGACCCGAAGAGAGACCAGTTGCAATTTTTGATATGACCTAAGGAAGACAGATTGATAGCTTAGATCAATAGCTTGTATAAGGTAGTTAAAATAAAAATGGAGAGGAGAATACCGATGTTAAAGTACTGTTATTAAAAAAATGAACAAGATTTACTTTTTCTTCTGATTACTTACTGTTGTAGTCAGGTTCACATTGCTGGGACAAAATACCCAACCAAGAGTAGCTTGTGAGGTTGATTTTGGCTTACGGACTCAAGGGAAAGCTCCATGATAGCAGGGGAAAACAATGGCATGAGCAGAGGGTAGACATCACCTCCTGGCTAACATCCGAGGGACAACAGATACAGAAGAGTATGCTACAAGAGAAAGAGAAAGCTGGTTATAAAACCCATAAGCCCACTTCCAAAAATACACTACCTCCAGGAGTCTTTAATTACCAAATTTCCATCAGCTGTGGACTTAGCATTCAGAACACCTAAGTTTATGGGGTATACCTGAATCAAATCACCACATTCTGCCCCTGGCCCTCATAAACTGATAATCATACATGAAGTAAAAGGCTTTGTGTTCACCCAACTTTAAAAGTCTCCATATTTTTTAACAATCCCAAAGATGTTCAAAACATGCCCACAGTCTAAGGTCTTTTAACAACCATAATATAAGAAAGAAAGAAAGAAAGAAAGAAAGAAAGAAAGAAAGAAAGAAAGAAAGAAAGAGAGAGAGAGAGAGAGAGAGAGAAAGAAAGAAAGAAAGAAAGAAAGAAAGAAAGAAAGAAAAAAGAAAGAAAGAAAGAAAGGAGAAAGAAAGAAGAAAGAAAGAGAGAGAGAGAGAAAGCAAGCAGGCAAGCATAATGGCACAGAAAAAATATTCATGCTGCAAAAGATGGCATTGGGCATAGCAAATAAATATTTAACCAATACAAAATTTAAACAGGGCAAATATCAAACTCTGTAGCTCCAAGTCCAAGAACTCTAGTCAGTGACAAGTCTCCAAGTCTGATAATTCTCACCAGTGATAAGTCTCTGGAGTTCCAACTGTGCCCCTCCAGCTAGGTTACTCACAGCCCCAGAAAACTTTATCCAGGGCAGGCAGCTTTCCTTGACAGTCATATCAAAGTCCTGGCATCTCCAGTGGGCCTACACTACAACCCACAGTTTGTCCTCATGGCTCCATTATGTCTCCATGCCTGTAATACAACAAGCCTGCTTCACACTGCCCATATCCACTTCCAAAATACAAAGCCATGTTGTAAATTCAATGGTTCTCTCTTTCCTTCATGTGTTATACTCCATAATGCCAGGTGGACTCCAACTTGTTTATCTAGGGAGTAATAAAGCAGAATTTGTAGAACAGGATACTCCATTAGCATTCAGACCCCTTCAAAAGACTCTGCATTCTTCCCTTTGTCCCAATGCAGGTCAGCTGGCACAATCTCAAAGGTTGTAATCTCTCATATATTTTCAGCTGAATGGGCAGATGTTTTGGCACAGAGATTTCTTTCTTGACATATCTTTCTGCTCATACCAGTCCATTTCTATGCAATGCAACCCTGAACAAGTTCTCAACACATGGGAATAACAGCAAACCTTTCACACAAACTGCCTTTAGCCCAGTTCAGACATAGCATTTTCTTCCCCTCATAAGCCAAATCTCAGCATCCATAGTTCTTACTATATTCAGGTGTTTGAACTCTGACTGGAATAGTCCATCAAGCCCTACTGATGTACTGCAAGGTGTCTCTTAGGCCATGGATTCAAATCCTTCCACACTGCTCTTGAAAATCAGCTCTAAAAGGCCAAAAGCCACACTGTCAGTTTTCTAGCAGTAATAATACCACTTCTCGGTACCAATTTTACTGTTGCAGTTAGGTTTGTGTTGTTGGCAGAAAACACCCAACCAAGAGCAGCATGTGGGAGAAAGGGGCTTAGGTTGGCTTATAGACTCAAGGGGAAGCTCCATGATGGCAGGGGAAAATGATGGCATGAACAAAGGGTGGACATCACCTCCTGGTCAACATCAGATGGACAGCAGCAACAGAAAAGTGTGCCAAACACTGGCAAGAGGAAGGATGGCTATAATACCCATAAGCCTTCCCCCAACAATACACTGCCTCCAGGTGTCTTTGATTCCCACATTGCCATCAGCTGCAGACCTAGCATTCAGAACACCTAAGTTTATGGGGAACACCTGAATCAAACCAACACACTTACCTATCAGTGATATTTTAAATAAAGTACTTAAAATGTCATTAAAAAATCTTTCATTGGTTAGCCGGGCATGGTGGTGCATGCCTTTAATCCCAGCAATTGGGAGGCAGAGGTAGGAGGATCACCATGAGTTCGAGGCTACCCTAAGGCTACATAGTGAATTCCAGGTCAGCCTGAGCTAGAGACTCTACCTCAAAAAAAAAAAAAAAAAAAAAAACTTTCATTGGTAAAACTAGGTTATGATTTTATAGGTATTTTAAAATGTGTGTGACCATCCCTATGCATGAGCTAAAAGCTTTTTTTTTTTTTGTACTTTATTTCACTCCTGGTTCAAACTGCTAACCTGCTTTTCAAGCAATTTTCCACTTGGGTTGACTCAGGCCTGAGGTTGTCATTTTGCCCTGACCCCATTACATTGCTTTCTCATTCTAAATTCTTCCTCTGACCCTTACCTTTAATGAGAAAATCCCTCTGCCATATTGCTGGCATCAGCTACAATTAGTCATTGTCACATCTGTCATGACTCTGCTTTATTGCAATCTTGATGTATATGACTCTCCTTAGAACAAAAATATGGGCCAGAGCTTGTGGAGGTAAGCCATAGGGAAGATGATATGAGAAACTGAAATTATGTAATAATTTTTCATTTTTATTTGATCAGAAGTTTTTTAATTTTACAGATCAAAAGGGGAATAAAGGACTATTAGTGGACATATAAAATATGAGTAAGTGGAATATGTGCATGATTGGGTGTGTCTCTATATGGTAGGGAACATAAACTTTGTATAAGATTAAGGAAATTATTGTCAATGACATATCATTCCTAAGGTGTGATTAAATATTAACACTGTCTAGGCTTTTTATTTAGAAAGTTAAATGCAAATACCAATCAAATACTTCTCTGTGTGCGTGTGTTTGTGTGTGTGAGAGAGAGAGATGACAAATTATTAGCTTCGCTATATATCTTTGCCAAAACATATTGTCCAATGACTATGGTCCATCAAATTCACCACTTAATCTATCAAACTATCTAGTATGACAGTTTGCCACAGGACAGATTTGTTTTATTGTGATTAGTTATTTTTTAAGTATGTGAAGAGATTTTTGTATTATGGATTGTTACATAATTTGACCCATGTCAAGGGGTATCAATAAATATAAGCATATCTTATATGCAAAAAAATGAGACTCCTAGAAGAAAAAGTAATATAAAAAGTGCCACAGCTAATTGTCATACTATAAGTAGGCATGAATGGTATTAATATAATGTAAAGTGACAAGAGTTATAAATAAAAAAAAACAACTATGTAACTACATGATGATGAATTGGAAATGGACCTTTAAGGATGAGTTTAATTTTTAGTTGCCATGAAGGAACTAACATCTCAGGCACAAGATGCAAAAATGAAAAATTTTGATTTTTTTTGATAGACTTGATAGTTCTTACAGCAGAACAAAAAGTTAAATATTTTAAGTGAAAAGGAAGATAAGTCAGGAAAAAATATGTTAGCTCATACTATCAGATTTAGTGTAGAAACTGGTCATAATAGCTCATGTCCATAATAGTGCAATTCCCGGAATGGAGACAGGAAGACTACTGCAAGTTTCATGCCACCATGGGCCACACAGTATGTTTTAGGCATGAGTTTATTCTTTATGAGACCTTGACACAAAAAAAATGCAAGTTTACTATAGACTAGATGTGATAACTTTTAGCTGTACTTATCTCTTATGACAACCTCCTAGGACATATGGGAGAATTGCTTCTCCTCATTTTAAGTTTATCTTTTTCACATCTTATGAGCTTGCTTGATGATAAGGTAAAAGCAAGCTGAAAATAAAGTAAATGACTCATTATTTTTATTTCCATTCTTGAGACTTAAACAAAAATTGTACTGGCTTAATTTGATTTAAATGTTAAGTATTATTGTTGGTTCAGGTTAGCAAATTATAAAATGAAGAACTGAAGCTTCTATAGGACAAGTTATCATCACATAAAATCACTTCAAGTGAAGTGGTTACTAACACAAGATATGACAGTATTAAAACATGTCTGCAAATTCTTTCATTTTCTTTCCACTAAAAGGCAGAGTTTATGTTCACTCCTTTTAAATCCTATAAAAGGAACTGCAACTTTCTTCGTACTACTAAACTCATATATGGAATTCATAGCTATCATTCATAGCATCACACTGCCTTGGAGCCTCAATGCTATGAAGAGGCACAAACTGGAGGGTGCATATGTAGGGGCTTATTTAACATTCCTAGCCTAGATTCCCAACTAACAGTGAACATAGACAGTTAACAATATTAATCAGCTACCTTGGAGATCTATCCAAATGAAGTCTTAATAAATCACAACTGCAAATTGACATCTATATCAACTTCAGGATAAATCCCTCATAAAAATCATCTAGCTAATTAATTTCCAAGTTCTTAACATACAAAATCATGAAACAAAAGAAAATGTTTGGTAGAAGCTGGCTAATTTTTCCATTATTAGTTGTATTACATTCACAATTTAAAAACAAGTTAAGAAACAAGATAGGAAGTATGATTTTCTATCTTACACTGCTAATTTCTTTAGGGCCAAAATACAATGGAAGGAAAATAACTTAATAGAGACAGATATATTTAATTTTCCTTTCCCTATTGTCAGGATAAAATATACCTATAAAAGGTAGATCTATATGTCAGCTAAAAATGTATCCCAAGTCATGATAATCATGAACTTTTAAAGTAATAGAAAACTTTTGTGACATATTTGCTATGTTCTTAACTAATTCAAATGTGTAATATCAATGATAGTTTATCATAGGCTTAATACTCTGAAGTATAATGGAGATATGAATAGTGTGTGATATGTTCTTTTTAAAGGGGCTTGCTATTTTCTCTGTACTGACTCTTTTGTTGGAATTCATCAATTATTTTGAGAAATATGTTTAGAAGACAGCTTTTCATTTCTGAGATGAATTCCCAGACCAGTTATGAGAGGAAGGGATTTATTTGAACCTTACAGATCTATAATGGTGGAAGAAATTGGCTTCCTTTCCTAGGTCCACACAGAGAGAGAAAAGCAACCACCAATAAAAGCAAGAAAGTTTATTCCAGGAACTCCAGGCCAAGCTCAGACACTTTGCATACCTTTAGACTGGAATTTCAAATCCACCTCCATACTTTAAGTTTGTACACTAGGATCCACCCATTGTGACACCAAGTTACAAGCGTGAATAAAATTCATTAGTTTATTGGAGGACATCTATTCAAAAAACTATAATATGATACAACCAAAATTGTATAAACATAATTTACTACCCAAGTAGCTGCCTATGCCACTGACCTCACAGTCTCTCACTCATTCTAATGCAGTAAAACTGACCATTTGCTTTCACTCCAAAAACTCAAGGATTCCTCTATTTGTCTTTATCTAAATTTCTCAATATATCACACGAAGTCTGATTTGTAAGCTGCTTTGCTTCTAACAGGAATTTTTCTTTTATTACTAATACATTATTTTCCAATTAGGTGTTTGTATGGGCGTTTAGTAAGTGCTGATGCTTATGAAAATAGTATTCATTATTTCATCCTATTGGGCAAACACAATTCCTAATTTTTTTAACTATATATTTTTTATTTATATTATTCTGATTTTACATTCATAGTATTGGTTCCATTGTCCTCCTCCCCGTCCTCCCTCTTTCAAAGGGACCCTCATCATTGGGGAATGTGGGTCATGCATTGTGATTTTACTCAAGAGTTCTGGTGGATAGGCCCCAGTCTCTGTGCATAGTGCCCCAACTTGTGACTCTAACAATCTTTCTGCCCCCTCTTCCGTGAGTTTATTTGCTTATCTTTTTCCAGGTGGACAACGAACCTGAAGGGAGGATCAGCTAACCACACCTCACCAGCTGAAACCATAGAACAACGCAAGGGAAGGGCAAGAATACAGCGTTCAAGGCGATCACAACACCAGAAAAAGGCTGAAGGAGATAAACACAGAGAACATCCAACTCCAACTAAGCCAGATATCCAGAGTCACAGAGGCTCCCAAAACCTCATCAAGGAAACAGAACTAAAATGACCCCAATGTGGCTCAGGGAAACAATTCCTAATTTTAATGTATTTATTTGTTTATTTATTCATTTGAGAGAGAAAGATAGAAAGTATGAGCACACCAGGGTCTCCTTCCACATCAAACAAACTCCTGACATGTGGCACTTTGTGCATCTGGCTTTATGTGAGTAATAGGGAATCAAACCTAGGTCTTAAGGATTTGGAAGAAAGCACTTTCAACAGCTGATCCATCTCTCCAGCCACCAAACATTTTTGTTTGATGTAGAGTCTCACTATAGCCCAGGCTGTCCTGGAACTCTCACTGTAGTACCAGGTTGGCCTCAAACTCACAATAATCCTTCTAACTATGCCTCCTGAGTGCTGGTATTAAAGGCATGCACTACCACCCCATGATAAATCTTCTATGATAATTATTCCTGAAACAGAACAAGATTGATGCTGACTTTGTGTTCAGAGACAGTATATTCTATTTGGGGATCCATTCCACAACTTTCAAATATGAATGCTAAGGACATGCGAAATGGCAGTGAAGAATGGAGGTGGGGGCAATTTGATGTTGGATAGTCAGAAAGGCATCTCAGAAGATGGTATTTGAGTAATGATAAGAAATTATATGTCTTAAGGCTGGAGAGATGGCTTAGTGGTTAAGACACTTGCCTGCAAAGCCAAAGGACTCAGGTTCAATTCCCCAGGACTCATGTAAGCCAAATGCACAAGGTAGAGCATGTGTGTGGAGTTTGTTTGAAGTGGCTGGATGCCCTGGTGCACCCATTGTCTCTCTTTCTCCCTCCCTTTCTCTGCCTCTTTCTCTCAAACAAAAGAAAAAGAAAAAGAAAAAGAAATTATAGGCCTTAAAAGATGGCTCAGCATTTAAAGGCACTTGCTTGCAAAGCCTGACACCTGTGTTTCAGTTTTCTAGTACCCATGTAAAGCCAGACACAAAGAGTGGCACATGTGTCTGGAATTCATTTCCAATGCCAAGATGCCCTAGCCTGTCCATTCTCTCATTCTCTCTCTGTGTCTCTTTCTCTGTTTTCCTCTCTCTTTCTCTCCCTATCATAAATGAATGCTTTCAAAAGAAATTATAACGTTCACCCATGCTAAGATTTGAGGAAATAATATTATAGGTAGAAAGAGTTAGAACTTTCTCTCTAAAGTAGAAATTTCTTGATGTTTTTGAAGTATATCAAAAAAGTTTTGTGATAAAGGAAGTGGATAAAACTGGAGAGCAAGGGGTCATGTTAAATAAGATATTATATAAGTTTTAATTTTTCTATGACTTGTATTAGAAAATGGAATAAATGTACACTTTCTAATGATTACTTCATATTGTGGGGGGATAGGTTGTATTACTGTTAGTTAGTGTGTGTAACTTGGTATAATCAAGTTTTATTTGTTATTGTAGTGGACCAGGAGAAAGATATTACTTCATATGAATAAATCAGTAAATAAATTCATAACTTATTGAACAAATTAACAAATCAGAAGGAACAGACAAATGAAAGGATAAGCAAATGAAAAAAAATAAATGCAAAGAAAGAAAATCAGAAACACGTAACTGAATCTACTTACTGATAATAATGCTTTTTTTTTTTTTTTTTTTTTTTTTTTTTTTTTTCGAGGTAGGGTCTCATTCTAGCCCAGGCTGACCTGGAATTCACTCTGTATTCTCAGGGTGGCCTCGAACTCATGGTGATCCTCCTATCTCTGCCTCCCGAGTGCTGGGATTAAAGGCGTGCGCCACCATGCCTGGCTTCAACAATGCATATTTTTAAAGATATCCAGTCCATTTAGATTTGTTTGTCACTTGGGAATTCAAAACTGGCAAAAATGTGAGTCACTTTCAGCGATGGCTTTAGTTGCTGCATTTGTGATTCTCAGAGTATGATGAATCTGCTAGAATAAAAAGAGTTATATGAGTCTTGTTTTGAAATTTCCTGGCATCTTCCCTTAACAATCCTGTCTCAAAAATGAAATTGCAGGGCTGGAGAGATGGCTTAGCAGTTAAGTCACTTGCCTGAGAAGCCTAAGGACCCATGTTTGACTCTCCAGATCCCAAGTAAGCCAGGTGTACAAAGGTTAGGCAAGTGTAAGGTCGCATATGCCCACTAGGTGGCAGAATCATCTAGAGTTTTATTGCAGTGGCTGAGGCTGTGGCTCCAATCCTCTCTCTCTCCCTCTCTTCCTCTCTCCCTCTCTCTCTCTCTCTTTCTCTCTAGAATAAAAAAAAGAAACTAAAAATTAAAAATGTATTTGCATTCTTCTGTACTGCATTAAACAATCTTAATGCCACGATAACTATAAGAACTAAAGTCATTATCCTACTCGTAGGCTTATTTTTGCAAATTTACCTAAAGAAAATATTTTTATATTAATCAAGAAGAAAGGCAGGAAGACAGAAAGGTGGGGAGACAGGAAGGAAGGGAACAAGGAAGGAAAGGTTTCTATACCCTGCCTTGATGTATAATTCTTTTAAAACCTATTACTTTAATGCTTATCTACAAGATAAAACTCTTGCTAAGGTATTATGAACTTCTATTTTTAAAATATTTTATGTATAAAAAAAGAGAGGGAGAAGAGAGACTCACAGTGAGAATGAGAGAGAATGGACACACCAGACTCTCAAGCCTCTGCAAACAAACTCCAGATTTATCTGCCACTATGCATCTAGCTTTATGTAGGTACTGGGAAATTAAACCCAGGAGTTTAGGCTTGGAAGGCAAGTATCTTAACACTGAGACATTTCTCCAGCCCAGAGTCAGGAATTTCATTAAGAATTTTCTAATTTTAAGTTACCATAAAGTGTACAGAAAACCTGAGTTGAATTTTTGCCAAAGGGAATCTACAATTAAGTGTAAATTCTGCCTATTTTTTTTCAAAGGTTGATATAAAAGGCAGCAGCATAGCAACTCCTTTTGGTGCCCAACAATGCTGCTGAATGCAATATCTTCTCAGTTGTGCAAGATGAAGATCATTTGCATCAAACCTGACAGAAAACGCAGCTCATCATTCCTGCCAACTGTAAGAAACTAACCATGCAACTGAACACAAAGGGATGTTATTTCCCTTTCTTATTCTTTTGCAAATAAATTGGGAAATATTTGGATTTTATAGATTTAAGACTGTGTAGATGTACATAGAAGTAAAGTAGAATCAGCCACTCCTTTATAAGCCTTACGTTGAAAAAAAAAAAAATAGAACAAAACAAGTCAAACTGATTTGATGTGGAATAAAGGTAAGAGTTCAATGAGACAGGACATGAACAGCAACACATCTTGGAAAATATGTTGTGATATAGTTTCCTTTAACCATGCATGTGATTTATCTAAGAAAAAAAATAAAGTTGCCTAAAAATAAACATTTTAGGGTATGGAGAGTTGGTTCAGTAGTTAAAGGTGCTTGCTTTCAAAGATTGACAATGTGGGTTCAATTCCACAGCCTCACATGTAAAGCCACCCACACTATGCAGCAGCTGCAGAAGCTGATGGTTGGTGTCTTGATCATGTCATCTGAAATTTCAGAATCATGAGCAATATATTTTTGTATTTTAAAAATATTTATTTGTAAAGATAGAAAGAAAAAAAAAAATGGAAACACCAGGGCCTCCTGTCACTATAAACAAACTCCAGGTGCATGCACTACTTTGTGCACTTGGCTTTATGTGGGAACTGGAAAATTAAATCCAGGCTAGTATGCTTTGCATGCAAGAGTCTTTATACAGACCATTATACAGCCCAAACTTTTTGGTTTTATACATATTACTCAGCAAGTATTTTGCTATAGTAGCACAGAGTTAGAACATATAAAACATAAACTTAATAAATTAAGACAACTTCTAATGGTCAAGTTACATTGGAAATGTCAACATGAACTCAATAAAATGATACCAAGTATCTTCAACTTGTGAATACTTTGAATTATCAAAAGAAAAAAAAATATTTTAACACAGGATATATCTGGTACTCCTTACCTTAGCCAAGTCATAAAACTTAGCATTGTCAATAGAGATAAAAATGCAATGTATTTGGTCAGGTTGTGACATAACTGCTATGAATATCATATAGTCCCTAATTTCTCTGCCAAATGCAATTGACTTAGATTTGTAGTAAACAGCCTCACATTGCTAAGATGAACCTCCAGACCACATAGAATTTATGGGAGGAATAAGTTATTTATTTGAAGCTTACAGATCCAGGGGAAGTTCCATACTGGCAGAAGAAACTGGCCCACTTTTACAGGCCCATATTGAGAGAGAAGTGCCACCACCTAAAAAGCAAGCAAGCACTCTTCTGGTACTCCAGGCTGTAAGGAAAGTGTGAAAGAAAGGCAAAAGAGAAACACCAAACATCAAACAGACAGAGACTATTTATTGAAGCACAGTGAGGGGTTGCAAACTTTCCACAGGATGGAGGCTGAAGCACTGAGTGAGGCTAGGGTTCAAGATTATAAGAAGGACCCTGAGAGAAACAGACAGGACCAGGTGAAAGTCTAAGGGAAGTTGATAAGGAACTGTAGCTACTTGTGACCTTGCTCTGAAAGAATCAGAATAACCAGTTTCAGTGAGCTTGTTTATGGAAGGATGCCCCAGATGGTTTCTGTTCCCTTAAGGCCTTCTGAGTTAAGGGAGGTTTATCAATCAGGGAGTTATCAAGCTTGTCTGGGACTGAATAGCTCAAATGTTCCCAAGACATTTCAAAGAAAGTCATTAACCCTTCAGAGATAAAGTTTAAGCACTTTGCATATCTTTGGTTGAAATTCAGATATGCCTTAGGGCTGGACCCTAGGATCACCCAGTGATACCTCCTCCAGCCAGGTGGCTTGAGACCTAAACTACAAGTTCAATAAAATCCTGAATATATTGGGTGACATCCATTCAAACTACCACATTAGGGGACCTTTGAATTTGGACTGAACACAATTTACAATATATATGGTTATGAACGTATTGGGGCCCAGGGTTAGAATGTGGACAGTTCTACCAAACAGTCCCTGTCTTTGGCATGATCCATTCCAGGTTGACAGCTTTTTCTGGTACATGTCTTATGATTCAGACACCTCCAACAACCAGGGGTTACCACTGCAACCTATGATTCATCTTGTAGGGCAAGGTCCAACCCATTGAAAATAAAGGTAATGAGAATGCTAATTCATTTGAAGGAAGAATGCTCAAGAAAATGCTCAGAATGCTCAGAAAAATATGTTGGAGCCATTTGTAGTGCTCCACACCTGAAATAGCAGAACTTTGGAGGATGAGGCAATAGGACAGAGACTTCATGACCAGCCTGGGATGCAGTGAAATACTGCTTTAAAACTGTAAGGATTCTCAAGTTCAAAGTTGCAAACATTTCCACATTCCTATAGCAAATCACTTTAAAATGACTAAGAGCCAAATGGTTAGGTTCTTACAGAAATGGCCCTACTTTTCAATACTAATTTTCATTATCGGTTTTTTTTTTTTGTTGCAGGTTAAAAATATCTGATGAGAAACAGCTTAGAGAAGAAAAGAGTTATTTAGCATTACAGTTCTAGAGGCATCCATCATGGCAGAGGAAGAATTGCAGATCAGGAAGCTGGCTTCTCATTGTCACATCCACAGAGATAAAGTACAAAGAGATCAGAAAATGGGCTGGATTATAAATATCAAATGCTGCCCATAGTGATGCACTACCTCCAGTAAGATTCCACTTCTTAAAGGTAACGTAGATGTCCAATATCAGTGCCACCTTCAGGGGATTAAGTATTAAAACACATGGGGGACATTTTATGGCATAGCCACCACATATATGCATTGCATACACAGACAGATAAATCAAATATTGTTAAAAATTACTAATTATGCACCATAGGTAGAGAGATAACAAGTATTTGATATTTTAAATTTTTAAGTTTTAAAGCAGTATTTCACTGCATCCCAGGCTGGTCATGAAGTCTCTGTCCTATTGCCTCATCTTCCCAAGTTCTGCTATTTCAGGTGTGGAGCACTACAAATGGCTCCAACATATTTTCTTGTATAATTCTTTCAGTTTTTCAATCTGTGTGAAATATATTTTTAAATATAATTGTGGTAGTTTGAATGTGATAATGTAAATGTATGATCCCATAAACTCAGGTGTTTAATTAAAGTGGAGTTTGAAAACTCAGCCCCCTAGTGGGCAAATTCCTTCTATAGGGGGGGAATGTCGCTGGGGGCGGATCTGAATTCCAGGCCAAAGGTGTGAAGAGAGTTGTTTAAGATCTGGGTTCATGCTTGCTGTTAATTGGTTTTTGCTTGCAGCAGTTCTTTTTCTCTCTCTCAGCTTTGGGTGTATGGAAATTAGCAGCTTCTTCCTCTGTTGATGGAACTTCCACTGTATCTGTAACACTGAAATAACTGTGTTCATCCCTCAAACTGTGTATTTGGATGTTCATCTCAGCAACATGAATTTGGTACCAGAGATTTGGGTGTTACTGCATTGCAGAAGAGGTAGCAGAGAGAATGTAAGTGCCAAAAAACTGGTAGGGCTGCTTACAATGCAATCTTTCAGACACAAATTGGCCTTGATACCCAGGACCTTGCAGTACCTGGCACTACCTACACAAGATCCTCATAATAGGAGGAAAAGATGATGACATCAAAATAAAAGAGAGACTAATGGAGAGGGGGAGGGGATCCAATGGAGGGTGGATTTGAGAGGGGGAAATGGGAGTGGAGGGAGTAAACTGTCATTGTTTTATTGTTTAGACTTACTGAAGCTGTCAATAAAAAGTTATAAAAACTCTATAAAGCAGCTATACTTGGATGATTTCCAGTTTATATAGCACAAATATAAGACTCAAGGAAGTGAATAGGACATAGGAATGTACCACATATAAGATAGAGATAGACTTTGAACCTAACGTGCTTGTATTCAAAAGCCATGCTGCAAAATAATTTATTTAAAGAAACATTATTTAAATATACTTGATAATATTTATTATATGACATTAAAATCATCAAAATCAAGCTTTTTTATGCATTCATTTAGTAGGAACAAAGTTATAAGCACTTGCAAATACAAGTTTGTTACAGAAACATAGGCTCAATTATAAATCCTCCTCCGGCTTGGAGTATTGTAAGGTGAAATATTAAAATCCATTAATTTTCACATTTATTTTGCTCCCTATTTATGTTTAGGCAGATATCAGTAGGAAACAATAACCACATTACTCATTACTCTGAATTATGACTAAATCATTTTGGTATACATGACTTTAGCATTCATAATATTCTTGTGTGTATTTTACCATTATATTAGTATTTTCACAGATAACAAAATCAAAAAATGGAGCAAAAGTATTTTCCTGCCAACAGGAAATGTTATGTATTTTAATACTTGTCACCAAGTAGAAGTAAAATGAGCTTGCCTCCTGATCTTAGAAAGCAATTAGTACAGTAAGCTCTCCTTATAATCTCATACCAGAACTTGTCTTCACTGCTTTTTATGGTTTAAAAAAAAACACAAATATAAAATGCATTTGTTCCCTATGGACCTTCAGAGAAGTTCTGGAGGCCAGATTAGGTAGGGGAGCTGTGGATCCAAGACTGTTCTTTATTTTTTCAAAAGAAGATTTCACATACAGCTTAAGAAGCGTTAATGAAGCATTCATACTTGTATCAAGTGAAAAACAATAGAAAAGCATCTCTTCTGTCTCTCCTCAAACATGCACAGCAGTTACTCAGAAACTGCTCCTACACTTTTTTTATATGGGAAAAAGACTAAGTGATGAAAGGCATGGTGAACCTGCAAACTAGAAAAAACAGAAAAATTGAAAATATAAAAATGCAAATATACACACACACATTTTTATTTTAGTTTTTATATTGTTGCTTCTACTGCTTTAATGAACACATCATAAGAGCAGAAAGTTCTGGAAGATTTACTCTTTGAGCATTTTCCAGTAACATTGCATAAAAATGCCTTCTTAGCACAAAGAAAATAATTAGAGATCAAAAATTTGTTTCTCTATAAATTATTGGTAATGAAATTCTTTATCACATGCAAACAACTTAGTAACTCATACAACTAGTATCAAAGATTTTATATCATATTTTATGCTTATTCTTTGCATTTATTATAGGTGTTGATGATGTCTGTAAATTATTTATGAAAACTGTTGCCAGTGACTAACAGGCAGAAGTGATGGAACAAAATGCCAAATAGTGAATTTACTTGATAGAGGTCATTATAAATCATCATCCTAACATATTATCTTGAAATCTGGCATTTAGAATTCATTCAAGACAAACAGCACAAATCCTCTGACATGCCATAAAGCCTATTTTTAGCTGTGCCTACTTTTATGCTTAGTTTATCTCTACTACTTTAGTGAACAATGCTGTAAGACTTGGTAGCACAAGAAAATGAAAGGCCTTTTACACCCTGGAATAAGAGCATGTAAGATTAAGTGTGAGAATCATTCATACTTCCTACATAAAAGAAAGGCCCTAATCATGGATATTTTAGATAAAGCAATTGAATGAGGACAGCATATTTGATCATTGTTACTTTAAGAAATGTGGCTAAGTACATCTATATCTAAAGAGTCTTCCTAACGAGTGATTAAAGTGTTTTATATATTGACAAGTACCATTATTTATTTTGTTATTTTTTGGAAAGATATTCAAATCTCACTTTATTGGTAAAACATGCTTTTGAAATTAAAGAATCAACAGTTGGGCTGGGGAAATGGCTTAGTGGTTAAGTTACTTGCCTGCAAAGCCAAAGGGCCTAGGTTCAATTCACCAGGACGCACATAACCACAAGGTGACACATGTATCTGGAATTCATTTGCAGGAGCCAGAGGCCCTGGCACACCCATTCTTTCTCTGTCAGTCTGTCTGTCTGTCTGTCTGTCTCTCTCTCTCTCTGCTTCTTTCTCTCTCAAATAAATATATAAAAATAAAAATATTTTTTAAAAAAAGAATCCACAGTTAAAGCCTGCAGTGCTGTCCAGTCTTGAAATGTCATTTCTTTTAAAATATTTTGCAGTGATAATATACCTAGACCCCCCAAAAAAGAAACCCAAAGTTTGAAATAATGCATTAGTTACTAGCCACATTGATTTAGTGAAAACCATGGAAAAATCTTTTTATATCTATTTTATATTTATCTCTCAGAAAACCATAGATAAAACTTTTTTAATAATTATTTTTTATTGACAACTTTTATACTTACATACAAAAAGTGCATGGCATTTCCCTCCCCTCCTCCCATTCCCCTTCAGAACTCCAATCTCCATCATATCCCCTTCCTTTCTCTATTAGTCTCTCTTTTAATTTGATGTCATCATCTTTTACTTCTATTATGAGGGTCTTACGAAGGTATTGCTTGGCACAGCAAGGTCATGGATATCAAGGCCAATTTCTGTCTGGGCAGTTGCATTGTAGGGAGTTGTACTCTTCCTTTGGCTCTTCCATTCTATCCGCCCCCTCTTCCACAATGATCCCTGAGCCTTGGAGGGTGTGACAGAGGGTGTGGCACTCCTCCATCCCTTCTTCTCAGCACTATGTTGCCTTTTGGGTCATCCCAGTGGTCATCACCATATGAAAAGAGAAGCTTCTCTAACCAGAAGTGAGAGTAGCGTTAATATGTGAATATGAGCATTAAGTGTAGTATTTTCAGGGCAACTTGGTGGGAATAGTATATACATTTAGTCAGACAAGAGCAGGCTTTATACCCCTAAGGCTCATGACCTCACCTACCATAGACTTTTGCTTAGGTTTTTTCAGTACCAGGTATGCATTCCCTCCTGTATAGAGGGCCTTCAGTCCAATTATGGAGCAGCTGGTTACTCCAAAAGTAGACATGCCACTACTGCACCTGTTCAGTCCTTGGGCCTGTCTGGCCAAATTTGAATATTCAGTGTCCACTGTTTTCACTGCTGATGACTTCTGTCTCCCATACACTGCATGCAGTGCAGCTTTCTCCAGCTTTCAGTTGGCTGGTCTACAGGGAGAAGGTTTTCTGCTCAGCACCAGCTTGCTTTCTCAGTGACCTTGCCTCTCAGGCAAGAGATGTCTTCAGCAATAGGGTCTTACTATGTGTTTCTCAAGGGAAACCAAGGGCTTTGGCAAAAGCCTTTAATGTTTTGGGGGCTACCGGGACCTCCTTGGCCAAGAACTCACTGGAAGGTATCCCATCCCAGGTACTGAAAATTTTCTAGTAACAGTCTACAGCTTCTAGATGTGCCATTATTCAAAAAAGTAATTTTACATAAGTTGTATTCACAATATCTTGAATTTAGATTGACCCTCCCCCTGCCCTTCTTTTATGCATTCTCTTCCCATGGCCTCGCTTAGGCCATTCCCCTCCCTGTAATCAGTTGTTCTACTTACATATGTGCAATACCATACACTTAAGTCCTTCCCTTTCCTCCCTCCCTTATAGCCTTTTACCAGCTTACTGGTTTCTGGTACCTATTTTTGGTTCCAGTTCACACCCAAGTCTATACATTTGTAACTAGGATCCACATATGAGAGAGAACATGTGACGTTTGGCTTTCTGAGCCTGGGTTACCTCACTTAGTATAATCCTTTCCAGATCCATCCATTTCCCTGCAAAATTCATAATTTCCTTTTTCTTTACTGCTGAGGTTATTTAAGATTTATCTCTCACATGAATGCTGCAAAAGTATAATAGAATTTATTTGATAGGTATCAGGTCAGGTCTCAACCACATAGTTGATGACTTCCTACTCATAGAATAAATGTATCATCTTATTATCAATAAAGGTGCCTTTAAAAACATTCCTTTAATATATATGTTTCAGATATATGTATGTTACCTACACATACATGTATATGCATATATATCATATAACTATGTATATATCAATCTATAAGTCCCCATTAAACAGTATATAGTGGGTACTTCTACAACTCTCAAATATACATCATTCCTTATTTTTCTACCATTTCTTAAATTAAGTGATAGCTGTCTCTGTGTTCCACTTTGTTAGGGTAAAGAATTGACCAATATTAATGTTAATTCTTTCTCCTTATGTGGTAGTTTGAATAGATGCCACCCAATATATTCTGTGTTTTATTAGTTTGTTGTTTGCATCTGCATCCACCAGGCAGGAGGTAATGTCAGTGGGTAGATCGTAAGGTGTGGTGGTAGGTTTAGGATTTCAATGTAAAGATATGCAAAGTTTGCCTCGCTGGAATTCCTGAGGTGTGCTGTGCTATGTGGCTTTTGGCTTTTGGCTTTGAGCTTTGCTCTCTGTGTCTGGCTTTGTGAAAGCAGGCCAACTTCTTCTGCCATTATGGAACTTTCCCTGGATCTGTAAGCTTCAATAAATATACCTTTCTCCATAACTGTGCCTGGTATGGAAGTTCATCTCAGCAAACATGAAGCTGTCTGCTACAGAAGTTGATACCAGGAGTGGGGTAATATGAACCTAACCATTTGGATTTTCATCTTTTGGAACCTTTGTTTTGGAGGAATGGGCATGGACTTGGTGCTTGCAACTGAAGATGCCTTCTAGACTGGTAAGCCAAGTTTTATGGGCTATTCTGATGACAGTTTGAGAATAGTAAGATCAGACATTATTGAACTTGGACACTTGTCTTATGAATTTTATAAGGGGAAGGAAAGACTGCAGAGGACTTTGTTGGAACTGGGATACTGGTATAAGGGATGGCTGCATTCAGCTCCCCAGGCCCAGAGAGTTTGATCAAGGTTAAATTTGTAATGGACTGATGTGCTTGGCTAAAGGTATTGGACTGAGTGATTTAAGACTTTAAGTTGGAAAACCTTAAGCAAGTTAAAATTATAGGCACTGAGACTGGTTTTAGGTTGCTGAAGCTGCTATTGTGAAACACATTAGCAATCTTAAGGAAGATGACCCACCTGCTTTACATTATAACAATGGAGAAGATGCCTGAGGAAAGACTGTTAGACATGCAAACTCTTGGAAAGAATTGACTAGAGAAGGAACCTGCTTTTCAAGGTTACGAATTATTTCGTCGCTGAATTAAGAATATGGCTGTGTCCTGCACACCTGGTATTGGTTTTGCAAGCATGATAAATGCATGGAGTGATCATAAATTGCACACAGTCCCAGGAGCTGCTAATGAGATGCGGCATGGGGGGGGGGTTAGATGCCCTGATAGGCTGACAGAGCCTTTGGAAGATGGTCCATGGTTTGCATGGAGACCTGAAGAGGTTTTGGATATACCAGGGCTACCATAGAGTGCACTGTTGGCCTTGGATGGCAGTTTTTCCTGGCTGCTCTGCCCAGGTGGAGGGGCAGAATTGGAAAACCTGGAGACTGTCAGTCTCTGGTTATATTGAACTTGAACTGCAGTTTGATAATTGCTGATGGTGGTTGAGTTTGCATTGTTCTAGTCTCTCCTTGCTATGCCTTATACCAGTTGAAAATGTTTACTCTGTGCCTTTATATGTTGAAAGTATATAACTTGTTTTATTTTACAGGACTCAAAGCTAAGAGACAATCTTAAATCTCAGATGAGACTTGGGCTTGGGAATTTAGAACAATCTTAAGTTGTTCAAGACTATGGGGACCTTTGAAATTCGACTTAGTACAATTTACAATGTATGATAGTTATAAATTTATTGGGGGCCAGGGGCAGAATGTGGTAGTTTGAATAGATGTCCCTCAATATATTCAGTGTTTTATTAGTTTGTTCTTTGCATCTGCTTCCATCTGGCTGGAAGTAATGTCAGTGGGTTGATCTTAAGGTGTGGTGGTGGGTTTAGGATTTCAATCATAAAGATATGCAAAGTGTGCCTATCTGGAGTTCCTGAAGTGTGCTGTGCTATGTGGCTTTTGGCTTTTGGCTTTGCTCTCTGTGTCTGGTCTTGTGAAAGCAGGCCAGCTTCTTCTGACATTATGGAACTTCCCCTTTATCTGTAAGCTGCAATAAATATCCCTTCCTCCATATCTGTGCCTGGTCTGGAAGTTCATCTCAGTGAACCTGAAGCTGTCTGCTACACCTTACCATAAGTAAGGTGAAAGAATATGGACCTAATATACATATAAACATCATTCCATTTTGATGGCCGCTGGCTCCTTGAGCCATATCAGAAAGTCCATTATTTAACTTCATCTATGAATTGATGGGTAATGATAACTGTTTTATATATCTAGGTAATATGATCTCTGAGGTATTTATAACGGAGACACCCCATCATATCTCTTAGAGCTGATTTATTTTACTACCTCAGAATTTGTGATGGTCTGAATCATGTGTTCCCTATAAACTGATGTGATCTGAATACTTGATCCACAGGTGATGACAATTTGGGAGGAAGAAAGTACAAAAGGAGATATGTTTCTATGCATAAACCTCGAGGTTTACTAGTCCCTAGCTTTCCAGTGTTAATGGACTCACTATAATGCTGTCATTTTACACCTGCTGTGGCTGAGGCAATATTCAGCCTCAGTATATACCATTCTTTTCCTGCCATCAGGAAGACTCCTGTCTATACATTAATCCAAAATAAACAACTTTGCTTCCATCAACTGCTTTTGGTGAGGTGCTTAATATTAGCAATATCAATTGGTACCAGGAAGGGGTTTGTGGCTACTATAAATTGACTATTGTGGCTTTTAGAATTTGGAAAAAAATGGAAAAATGGTGAAAGATTTGAAAACTTTGCATAATAAATGTGTTGTAGTGCTGTAAGCAGAGTTTATGGACTCTTCTGGTCAGAGTTGAAAGACAAAATTGCAGAAAGAACTATGTACTGTGAAATTTGGCTTATGATGGGAAGAATGAAATTTATCTAGCCTGGGTTAGAAGAAGTTTGTGTGAGAGGCTTATGATTCCTGTGTCCTGAGTACTTGTGCAGCGTTATGTTACAAAGAAATGGACTGGTATTAGCAGAAGGCTATGGCACAGAAATAAATGAAATTTCCACTCTGGAGAAAGACTGCAATTGTCACATTACCACAATTGAGAATTAGCCAGCTATTCTTCCTTGAGACAACAGAAAAATGCTGGGGGTGGTGGATTCTGAAAGTGTGTTGGGCTCCTGAAAGCTTTATTCCTCCCTGG
The DNA here is from genome assembly GCA_036365145.1 of Orientallactaga sibirica. Classification (NCBI taxonomy): domain Eukaryota; kingdom Metazoa; phylum Chordata; class Mammalia; order Rodentia; family Dipodidae; genus Orientallactaga; species Orientallactaga sibirica. Next base: position 8,120,116 of record JAEOAD010000793.1, on the reverse strand, counting down.
CTTAACAAATCTGGTAACCTGCCTCATACTATAGATTACAAAGAATGCTGGATCTAGAGGGTCACTTTTATTTGAAGCATTTTTTTTTTCATTTTTTGGACACAGTAGTTGGGCAATATGAGGCAGGTTATTGGAGCACTGGGTGGTGGAGAGATGAGAATGAACCATGGGTTTCAGTGGAGATCTCAGGTTTCCAGAAATATGGACTCACTGCCAAGGAGACCTTGCAGCTCAGGATGGATTATTCACCTGGTTGTAAGCTGCCCAGCTGGATAGGCAGAATTGCAACTACAGAAACTTCATCATTGGTTAGAGATGTCATACTTATAGCTACAGGATTTGATGTTGCCCCATTTTTTTCATTTTTTTATTTTAGTATATTGCATTAGTTCAATCTTTCCTTTCTCTGTCCAATGTCATCATTTGTAGTAGTGATGTTTTCTCTGTGACATTATGTATTTTTGGTTTTATAGCTCACAGTTAAGAGACATTGAACTATGGGAAATGTTTAAAGTTGGACTGGAAGCATTGAATTTTACAACACAGATGGTCATCATTTTATGAGGACCAGGAACAGAATGAGGTAGTTTGAGTCACGTGTCTCCAATAAACATATATTCTGAATGCTTGATCCACAGCTGGTAGAAGTTTTAGAGGACCTTGAGATTCATTGGCCCCTAATTTCTCAGTGTTAGTCTTTTCACTGTCCTGATTGCTACTGTTTTACATCTGTTGTATCTATGGTGATGTCTCACCTCTCTCATGCCAATCTGTCCCCTGCCATAATGAAGCATAGCCTCAAGACTGTAAGCCAAAATAATAAACTTTCCTTCTATCTGCTGTTTTTGGTCAGGTGCTTTGAGACAGCAACAAAAATGTAAACAAAATGGTAAATATCAACTAAAGGCCCTTAATTTTAAATATTAGCCTCTCTTATTTTACCCTGTAACCCAAAGTAGTATTTTCTTGATGATATTATAAACTTAAGTTATGGGTCCTAAAGTTTGAAACGTATAAATAATCAAATGAGCAAAGTTCCAAGATTCAGAGACTAACTTGCATACTTTTTCATGATGAAACACGAAAAATAACTTATTCTTTAAACTCTACTAAAAAAAGTTTTCAAAATAGAAATAAAATAGACAAATACTACTAAATTAAATATTCCGTCCATGCATAGCCAGTTGTAAATGTAGGTAAATATGTACTACTACTTTAAGGATAGACTATTAATTTCTTAGAGATTTATTCTATTGAAGTGAGTTGAACTGTGTGACATGAGCTATAATCATTTTTTATTTAAGTAGATATTAGAGTCAAATGAATATTTTTATAAGTAAATAACAGAACTTAATGAAAGTTAAGCAAATAGGACAAAGAATATCCTAGAGTTTTAAATGTTTTAAAACAAGCAACATCTATATATAAATTGTTTTTAACTATAGAAATCATTTAAAGTATAAGTAAGAAGCTGGGTAGATGGATTAGTTGGTAAAGCACTTTCTGTGCATAAATGACTGCATGAGTTGGGATCCCTAGTACTCATGTAAGTGTCAGGCATGGCAAATATGAATCTGGAATACTATCACTCAGGATATGGAGACAAATCATGCCTAGGCAAGATGGCTATCTAAAGTAGTTGAACTGGTGAACTCTGGGTTCAGTGAGTGTGGTAGTTTGAATATATGTCCCCCAATATATTCAGTGTTTTACTACTTATAGTTTGCATCTGAAATCACCTTGCTAGAGGCAATGTCACTAGGGGCCGGTCTTAAGGTGTTAATGGTGGGTTTGAGATTCCATTGTAAAGATATGCAAATGTGCCTAGCAGGAGCTCCTGAAGTGTGCTGTGTGACCTTTTGGCTGTAGTTTTGCTCTGTGTGCTGTGGTGGCTGGTTGGTTTCTCTCTCTCTCCCACCTGGCTGCCGGTGCTACTAGCTGCTTGGTGTTTTCTGCTTGGTACCTGCTGCTTGGTGTTGCTGCTCTCCAGTGTGGACTGAAGACCAGGGTGGACTGAAGAGCAGCGTCTCTCCAGGAAGTCTCCAGGCCTTCAGTGCCGGATTGGGACTGCTGAGGCCTCCAGCCTCGTGCACTGAGCAGCTACCGGGTTTCTTGACTCTCGGACCTGCAACCTGCTATTGCTCGACTGTGTAAGCTAATCCAATAAATTCCCTTTTAATACGATTCATTCTGTCCATTCTGTTCCTCTAGAGAACCCTGACTAATACAGTGAGATATGGTTTCTCATTAATAAAGCAGAGAATGACTGTGATTAATACCTGACACATTGATTACTAGCTTCAATATGCACATCTAACACATGTACATGTAGATACACCAAACACATGCATGTGAACCGACAAACATATGCATGCTTACAAACACAAGAACACAAATACATGAAGACCACACCCCCACACACATGCATGCGAAAAAGTAAATGAGCATGTTTGTAGTTTGGATATCTTGACAAATCATGATATTTGTAACTTCAAATTAAACTTCACCTAAAGATGTTTACATTTGGCTTGAACAGTAGAAACAGAAATAGATACACATTAAGTACAGAAAACATCTATAATACTAATAAAATTTCAAAGATAATATTATTTGATGACCTCAACTTTATTAGAATATTTATAGTACAGATCAAAATTTCATTTCATAATCATCAGAATAAATAGCCTAATTTGTGTTACACTAGGAAGAAGAATGCAGTAATAATTCCATAATATCCCTCTTATTTATCTCATACTGTTATGAACATGAATGCTATATACTATGTGATTTAAACAAGATACACACACACACACACATAAATATATACACTGACACACATACATATATGTGTTTATGTACATATAAATTGTGTATGCATATATGCATATATATACACATATACACTATTGTATATTTTAAATATATATGATATATATATATATATATATATATATATATATATATATATAGAGAGAGAGAGAGAGAGAGAGAGAGAGAGAGAGAGATGGTGTGATAAGTGATGTGTTCTTAACTTATAAAATATTGTTCCTCATTGTGGTTTCACTGGTATGGTGGTTTAAATTAGGGTTCCCCCATAAACTTAGGTGCTCTGAATGCTAGGTTCCCAGCTGATAGAGAGTTGGGAATTAACACCTCCTGGAGGCAGTGTATTGTTGGGGGCAGGCTTATGGGTATTATAGCCAGTTTCCCCTTGCCAGTGTTTGGCACACTATCCTGTTGCTGTGGTCCATCTGTTGTTGTCATGGAGGTTGATGTCCACCCTCTGTTAATACCATTGTTTACCCCTGCCATCATGGAACTTCCCCTTCAGTTTGTAAGTCAAAATAAACATTTCATCCCACAAGCTTCTCTTGGTGGGGTTATTTCTGCCAGCAATGCAAACCTGATGGCAACAGTAAAGTTGGTACCAGAGGAGTTGGATTGATGTTAGACACCTGACTCTATAGTTTTGGCAATTTAGAGGCAATTTTCAAGAAGAATGTGGAAGGATTTGAAACTGCGGCCTAAGAGATGCCTTGCAGTACTGTAAGTACAGTTTGATGGACTATTCTCATCAGAGTTGAAAGACCTGAATGCGGTAAGAACTACGGACTGTGATGTTTGGCTTATGAGGGTGAGAAAGAGCTTTGCCTGGATTGGGCAAGAAGCAGTTTGTGTGAGAGGCTTGATGTTATGCCTGTGTCCTGAGAATTTGTGCATGGTTGCATTGGGTAGAAACAGACTAATGTGAGCAGAAAAAATGAACTATTTGGGCTGAAACCGCTGCCCGTTCAGCTGCAATTGTATGAGAGATTACAACCATTTAGATTGGGCCAGTTAAAGGAACCAGTTCTTCAACGTCAGCTTTATCCCCCCCTGGATTAACAAATTGGCACACTACATGGTATTATGGAGTATAAGAAATTCAAGAAAAATAGGGTCATTGAATTTGCAACATGATCTTGTGTTTTGCAAATAGCCATGGGCAGTGTTGTAGGAGGTTTTCTGGGTGTCTGCATGGAGACACGATGGAGCAATGAGGATGAACTGTGGAGACCCAGTGGAGATGCTGAGACCACAAGATGATTGCTAAGAAGAGCTGCCCACCCTAGATAAAGTTTTCCAGGATTGTGAGTTGTCTAGTTTGAGGGGTGGAGTTGAAACTCCAGAGACTTGTTGCTGGTTAGAATTATCAGACTTGGTGACTTGTCACTGAATAAAGTTGTTGGTCTTGTAGCTACAGAGTTTGTTGTTTGCCCTGTTTAAATCTTGTATTGGTTGAATATTTCTTTGCTATGTCCAATGCCACCTTGTGCAGTATGAATATTTATTCTGCACCATTATAGTTTTTATTTGTTTGTTTGTTTTTTGGTATTATGGCTCAGTTAAAAGTTCTTGGACTAGGTCTTAGGTTGCCCCATCTCATGGGGTCTTACCTTTCATTGACTACCCGCTGTCCTGGTGTGAAAAATCCTAGGGGTGTGGCCTGTTTCTTTTATCATGCAGTCTGGCTAGGGCCAGACCTGCATTGTGCCATACATATCCTCCTTTTTGTTTTTACTATTGGTGAACCTGGGAGTCATGATTCTTTGCCAAGCCATTGTTGACCCCAGGCCCCAAGGGATCATCACATGTGATGGTGCCTGTCTTAGGTTGCCCCATCTCATGGGGTCTTACCCGTAATTGATTACCCACCATCTTGGTGAGAATACCCAAGGGGTGTGGCTGTTGCCTAGGAGGCATGGGAGGGCCAAGTGGTGGTGGCTCTGTGGCATGCAAACTGTCCCAGTGAGTGAGAATCAACTATATAACCTGAAAAAGACTGGGGTAGGATAGGTTGCTGGGTGACTGTCATGAGCTTACCCTTAGTGCCATAATTACTAGCATTGAGTGTCCTTAATGGTAGCAGATCAATGTAATCAAAGGAGTTGTAAAGGAATTTATGGCTGGTTTGAGGGTTGCATTACCATAAGAGGCATTAATAAGCAAAAAGGCAAAGATGTGGCTAAGGAGAAGTACGTGCTTGAAAGGGAGGAATACAGTGAAATAGAGTGGCTAAAATAAAGCCTAGGAAAAGTGTGGGAATTTAGGCCCACTGCACCAAACAAGTATGGCCTAAGAAGAATTGTCCAAAATGTTTTGTGGGAAGTGGTAGTAGGGAGAAAAAGTGATAAAAGGAGAAAAAGGAGGAATAAGTTTACAGTCCTGTATCCAGCCTGAGGGGTTTGGCATCATCCTCCTCATCAAGGTCGATCCCTGAGTCAGTGGCTGGATGGATGTTTCTGGCAGGGACCAGATCGGGATCTGTGAAGATTCTGGAAAGACACAAGGATACCCGCGGCCCTGTGTTAAAAGAGGGTGGGGTCCCTTCCAGATATTAGTAAGAGGATCCTTCCAGTGGACTAAGGGTAAGGGCATTGTGGTTGGTTGGGATCTCCAATGTTTATAGGCCGGGGAGAGTCCTGCCTTGTCAAAGGTGAGAAAGTTGAGGGTGAAGAGAGCTTTCACTAGGGCCAGGTGGGGATCCTTGGGTGACATAGTGGACTTTTGTTTTATAATTTGTTCCTTTAGGGCTTGGTTAGTTCTCTCCACTATGGCTTGTCCTTGTGGGTTGTAGGGCATCCCAAGGCAGTGTTTTGTTCCCCAAGATTCCATGAGGGATGTGAATTGGGCAGATGTGTATGCAGGGCCATTAACAGTTTTAATTGACCAGGGTATTCCCATGACCAACATGGCAGTCTTTTTTGACCTTAATGACATGGGGCACCTTCTACCCTGAGAGAGCAATAGCAAAAGTAAGCTTAGAGTAAGTGTCCACAATGACATGGACATATTTGAGGTTACCAAAGGAAGGTATGTGGGTAACATCCATCTTCCTGATAGATTTTGGGTAAGGCTTCTAGGATTGACTCCTTGAGGCTGTAGGGGGGCCAAGGGGGGTGGGGGGGTGCATTCCTTACAGGTATGGGTTGAATGTTTGCATTGGCTAAGCAAGAGCTCAGGTTATAGGGTTCTTAGGTTAGTGGGGGATGGATGGAGCCTATGGTGTAAATGTCTAGCTTGTTCTAAAGGTGGCAAGGATGAGACAGCAATAAACTTGTGTACCTGTGGATTCTCATCAGCAATAAAGCCAGACAGACCAGTGTGTGAGTTAACGTGCTTAATAAGTATGAAGGTGGATGGCCCATTGTGAAAGGACTTGTTCAAAGAAGGAGGAGTCAACACCAGATTCCTGGGCTCCCTTGTGGATGAGAGTCAGATCAGAGAGGGGGTTGGAATACCAGGGCCTGGCTGTTGCATCCAGCCCTATGTTAATGGGGAAGGTGGCAAAGGGTGGGGCAATGGGGTGAGTCAGCGAACTGGCAGTTGCATGGGTGTGTCCAGCACTGAGCAGGTGGAGGTCCTTACAATGGTAAAGAGGGGAAGGGGTGGTTGTGAGTGTGGTTGCCATAGGCGGTGGTTGGGGTGGCGGTCTTTTATCATTGGAGGGTTTGTCTTCCTCCTCATCCAAGTTATCATAAAGGGGGCTGGGAGGGATGAGCTTTGAAGAGCCACTTTTGATTCCTCCTTACAGCACTCATTATGGGCAGAAATTACTTCCTCCACGGAAGAGCCTTTAAGGCTGGCAATTATGGCAAGGAGGACAGGAAAGAATGGGGTGGGGGTGTGAACCCTTCATAAATCTCATGTTTCTTCACAAGGAAGAGAACCTGGGACCAAATAGAAGTGTCCCAAATGTTCTCCAGACTAATCCATGGGGCTAAAACAAGAGTTTCATCCCCAAAGTCTTGGAGGTCCTTTTGTTTCACTTTTAAGTCACATTGCAGGAGGAGGGCCTTAAGAGCCTGCAATTGCGGTGTCCTCTGATGGGGAGGGGGGTTGCTCATTACAGCGTGGTGGTGTTTGGGGAGGGGCTAGGCTGGGACACTCCTGAATCAAGGAGACTGAGAAAATGATAACCCAGATCAAAAATGATAGCCCAAAGGATAATCATGTAAACTACAACTCCTAATGCCAGGGCCAGCTGAGACATATGGATAGAATGTTTAGGACCCATGTGTCTTGTGCTTGGTGGGGGACTTCTGTGGGTTGTTACTCCATGGCCATATGCCCACATGGTGTCTCCGGGGAAAATCAGCCAAAGGCCCCACCTTGGTTCCAAAATTGGGTGGGTCAGACCCTTATGTGATTTCTCCGGGACGAACCAATAGTGGAGGGGCCAACACAGGCTTTGGGACCTGTAGCAATGTGTGCCTTCCTGCCAGGGAAAAGGACTAACAAAAGAAAAAGGGGGGAGGGGGGCTGTTCACTCACCCTCAGGCAGCCATCAGCAAACAGAACTGCAAGGGGCTTGCTCACCAGTGATCAAGAAGGGGGCGTCTTGCCAATGCCAGGGGGGCTGCTCACTGACGATCAAGGAGGGGGCGTCTCATCAATGCCGAGGGGAAGAGGGTTCCTGTTCAGGCGCTAGATGTTGGGGTCCTTCCTAGGGTCAGCCCAGGAGGGACGGCAGTGTCTCTGCCAAGTAGGGGGTGAGAGGCGCAGAGTCATGACACAGACTCCAGGAGTTGGGTGGAAGCAGGCAGAGGGTGAGCTGCTGCAAACTCATTTATTCAAGGAAGTTTAGGGGGCTTTAAGGGGTTTGGCTGGCCAATCATTGTATGTGGTGGTCCCCTTCTTGTGACCAATGACAGCCTGTCTCCGGGCAGATCAACTTGTAGCAGGTTTCTCACTGGCATGGGACTATAGCTGTTGTCATGCCAGGCCTGAGCAGATGCCATGTCCACAGAAGCAACTTTCTGGATTGTTCTGGCATTCAGTCTGGCTAGGTCCCAACCTGCATTGTGCCATACATGTCCTCCTTTTTGTTTTTATTATTGGCAATCCTGGGAGGCATGGTTCTTTGCCAAACCATTGTTGACCCCAGGCCCCAAGGGATCATCACATGCAATGGTGCCTGTCTTAGGTTGCCCCATCTCATGGGGTCTTACGCGTCATTGGCTACTCACCATCCTGGTTAGAAAACCGAAGGGGTGTGGCCTGGTTTCTTTTAGCATGCGGTCTGGCTAGGGACAGACCTGCATTGTGCCATTCAGGCGAGGAGGTTGATGTCCACCCTGTGCTCATGCCATCGTTTTCCCCTCCCATCATGGAGCTTTGCCTTGAGTCTGAAAGCCCAATAAACCTTTTTTCCCAGATGCTGCCCTTGGTCGGTGTGGTAGTTTGAATATATGTCCCCCAATATATTCAGTGTTTTATTATTTTATAGTTTGCATCTGCAATAACCTTGCTAGAGGCAAGGTCACTGGGGGCCTGGTCTTAAGGTGTGGTGATGGTTTGAGAGTCCATTGTAAAGATATGCAAATGTGCCTAGCAGGAGTTCCTGAAGTGTGCTGTGTGACCTTTTGGCTATAGTTTTGCTCTGTGTGCTGTGGTGGCTGGTTGGCTTTCTCTCTCTCTTGCCTGGTCCTGTGAAGAACAGGCTGCTTCTCCTGCCTTTATGGAACTTCCCCTGCATCTGTAAGCTTCAATAAATAATATCCCTTCCTCCATAACTGTGCCTGGTCTGGAAGTTCATCTCAGCGAACCCGAAGCTGTCTGCTACAGTCGGGTAATTTCTGCTAGCAATGCCACCCTGACTGCAATAACAGTGAAGGTGGATAGAGTAAGTTCTGATGTCTCCTCTTATGAGGATATAAATCTTATGATTGTCCTGATTCCCAAAGTTCAGACCACACTTCCAAATATCACATTATGAGTTGGGACTTCAATATATGAATTTCACAGTACAAAAGCTCAATCCAGAATATTGTTTGCTAAAAACAATCTTTCAGTATAATTCTACAAAGAGAATATCAAGGATTATTTGTAGCAAAAGGAGAGACTGATTATACCAAAATGGAAATCAAACAGAATAAGAAGAGAAAGGGATCTAAAAGAAAGTCATATATGATTAAATAAGAGGTTAAACTTAACTAAAAGTTAATTTTAAAATATTTCTATTCATTTATTTACAAGCAGAGAGGGAGGGAGAGGAGAGAGAGAGAGAGAATATGAATATGTATATCAGTGCCTCTTGCCACTGCAAATGAACTCCAGATGCATGCACCATTTTGTGTATCTGGCTTCACATGTGTACTTACTTGGGCTGTCAGGCTTTGCAATCAAGTACTTTTAAACACTGAGCCATCTCTCTAGCCACTCAACTAATAATTCTTGTTTTTAAATGTACATAATGAAAATATTTGTAGTTGGTAAGTAATTTTTCATGTCTTCATGTTCACAATCATGTTTTCACTCCATATAGGGCATTGAAGACAGGCCAAAGGAACTATTGAACTTGACATTGATTAAGTAATGAAGTTTCTGGGTTGTCTATAGGAGCATGAGTGAGGAGCTACTTATAAAAGTATGGGCAACTTGAGTAGCTTCATTACAAGATACTCTCCTTACAATGTGTGACAACTCACAACATCTGCATCACTGTAATTTCCTGCACAACACACACAAAAGAATCTCTTCTCCAGAAATACATTATTACTTATATAACTTCATTGATGGACTCATTAGTTCTATATATTTTGTTAGCTTCTTGAAGCTGTGAGCCTTTTTGTTTGTTCAATAAATAAGTGTTTCAATCTAGAGAAAACTGATATACTATATTACTTCCACTGACTGTTTCATTTTTTCCACTCCTTTCCCATAGTTTACTTAAATTTGGAGGATATGATGTTGGTGATATTCCTTCTGTGGATGAGTATTTGTATACTATGCCACAGCAATAGTCACTTACTTAGACTATTTAAGACTCTCTATAGTAATTACCACCACTGCAAAAAAAAAAAAAAAAAAAAAAAAAAAAAAAAAAAAAAAAAAAGAAATGTCCTCATATAACCAAAATGTACAGCAGCCATAAACAATGAACACAAATATGAATGTTTAGGTTATTTGACATAACATAAAGGGAGTAGACACCTAAGAATTGAATGATGTTTCAGGCAACACTGCACACGCCAGGATTAATAAGGGACTCCATTCAAAGTAAAAGGCAGATGAAGAATAGAGGGGGACACCCTACACTCTCCTTTGGCCTTGGCAGGTTCCCACACTGGGTGTCATATCAGTACCTTCCTGCATATAGCACATACCCCCAGCCCCACACCACACCACACACAAAGTACCGACAAACAAAATAAATAAATAAATAAGTAAATAAACTTATTCTGTATGTAAATATCAGAGTCCCTGAAACATATAAAATTAAAATTATGTTAATGAAAATAAACACAAAATCACTTCCTCCAATACTCAATATCTACACTGACTTAAAAGTTTCTACCTACTGTAAAAGAACAAGGATCTAAATAAGTGCATGTTCCATATAAAGTTGCAAAGTACAAGATAAAATATGGCTTCCAAAATATGATAACACATATTAGTTATTTTAACTGACTATGAAAAGTAAAGCAAAAACTCAAATATAAATTAACACATGGAACAAAACTTACAACTCAAAGAAAGATCATCTTTTATAAGACCATTTTTAAAGTAATCGCTAAATGTAATAATTACTATGAAGTACAGGAAGAATAGAAAGGTTTAGAATGAGACATTTGAATGGACTTGAATGAACATGCAAAGTTACTGATACTTCAGTCATCATTGTGGGCATTACATGTCTTTGTTTTCAGTAGGAAAAAGCAAACTAGTCCCCTAGATTTTTTTAGGGGAAAAAAAGCTGTAAAATCGAGTACAATTGGGGGCGGGGTCTTTAGAAACATCATTCATACGTGGAGGGCGGTACTTCCGGCTATATCAAAAGGGCTGTAAAGTAAGAACTCTTTGTCCGCCATTTTGCTGGTAGACATTTCTCCGGGGGGCCATTTATAATGGGCCCATTTCTCCAGTGGGGCGGTTGGCATTTCTCTGGAGACTGTTTTACTAGGAACCATTTCTCCTGAGGTCATTTCTCTGGGGATCATTTTTCTGGGGCTCATTTCTCCGGCGGACATTTTTCTGGGGACAATTTCTCCTGAGGCCGTTTCTCTGGGGGCCAGTTCTCCTGAGGCCGATTCTCCAGGAACTGTTTCTCCAGAGACCCTTTCTCCGGGAACATCTGGGAGTGACCGGCTATGGACAAGTGGCTTTGAGGTGAGTCTCATATCTGTATCCATGTTCTCTCTTTATCATGACTTCCCGGTACTAAATCTGTCTCTTTGACTTTTACAGTCAAGGCCTCTTGTCTGTCGTGAGCAACATCGTGAGTTGGGTTTTGAGCGCTGGGCTAAGACTTAGTGCTGCCTGCCTGCTACAAGGTCTCCAGGGCCTCTTCGCGTGTACTTGCTCCATAGAGTCACCTGAATAAGGCGGCCAGGATCTTAGCCTCACGGAGCCCCAAGACAGAGACCTTGCTCAGAACCTGATGACCTTTGAAGATGTGTTCATGTATTTCCCTGCTCAGGAGTGGGAAATACTGATGATCATCGACACTTGTACTCCCCAAGGGATGCTGTAGACTTATGTGCATGCACTCTCAGTGACTCCTACTTTGACCAGATCTTCTCTGTCTACCCAGTTGGACCCAGACACTGGGCCCAGTAGGCATCTCTGGCTTGAACTTACCCTAGACCAGATCAGGAATATGGAGGTTAAGCCTGTCTCTGGTGATTCCGGTGGAGAGACAAATGAACCTCCTAGGCCTGATGCTGCTCTGAGAGTGTTAGAGAAAGGATTTCTAAATGCATATTCTTGTATCCCAGTTTCCCACTGCTGTGACATGTGTGAAACAGTCTTGAAAGAATTGTTTCACTTGGCTCAGAAGCACCTAGCCAAGTTTCAGCCAGTACCTACTGAGCAGCAGCAATACAGATGTCAGTCATGTGGTAGAGGATTCTACTTCTGTTTGGAGGAGAATGGGGTGAAAATCATCAGAAGTGAACCGCGTCAACACTCGTTTAGGCAAAGCTACAGTGTGAAAGGGCCGAATAATGCCTTTGCTATGAGTGAAAATGAAAAGGCCTTTAGCACCCTTACATTTGTCAAGACAGAGGATAATGATAGTCAGCCACATAGCAGTCCTGAGGACATGGAGGACTTTTACACTATAAAATCATTCAACACATTCATCAACCACACATGCCCTTATTGTACAGGAGGAAGTGGGGAAGTAGATCACAGAGCAACACTTATATGCAGCACTTGTGGAAAAAAATCCATCCCTACAAGATCACTTGAGGCACAGCAGAAAATCTCCCAAGCCAAAGTTGGATTTGTCTGTGATGTATGTGGGAAAGTGTTAAGGCGGAAGTTTTCCCTTTCAAATCACAAGAAACTTCACACCGGAGATAGGCCTTATGTGTGCATTGAATGTGGGAAATCCTACATCACACGATCCCACCTTCATCGACACAACAAATATCATCTTGCAGCACTGATGCCTGTGAATGAAGTGAATGAGCAAAGTCCTTTGGAGGCAACTCCAGCTTCATCCACTTCATCACTGCAGTAAGACCATAGATGTTTAGCCAATGTGGGAAATACAGCAACAGATGGTCCCACATTGCTTAATCTAGGCAAGATTACATTGAATATATGCCTCATGGGAAGATCAGTTTTGGTGTCTCTTGAACTGCATCTTTTAAACTCATTCCACACCAAGGCAATCACATTGGGGAAATGTCACAAGAGTATGTGGCATAGGTTAGGAAAGTACCCTGTCTTAAGGAGTCAGAAACCCAAAGTAAATTTTCTTGAGCTTTGTATTTTGGGGCATCTTTACTGGGGAGATTACCTACAAGTGCCAGGAATTTTGGATAGTTAGGTGACTTTTAATTGGCTCAGGGCCCTTAGTTGAGTTATTTCTTTTTCAGTTTCTCAGGAAGTCTATTTCACTTCTACCAGTATCCTAGTCATACTGTTATATATTCCCTTGATACTCGCAGGGAAATCATACTTTTGCTCTTCCCGATTCTTCATTTGCTTCTCTCTAATGACTTTATTGTGGACTTTACTTAGCCTCTGCTAAAATCATTTGTGGTTGGATCTTCTGTCAGTTTCCGAAGGTTTCATTTCTTTGTGAACTATTGACTCTATGTGATAACTGAAATGTATTTTCCAGCTTCATATATAACCTAACTTGTTATATCCTGCCCCTCATGGATCTGATTTATGCAATGGTTTGTGCAATTGTTGATTTCTTATTATTTATGGTTTCTTACTGGTCACAATGTGAAATGGATTAGGAAAATAATTGAGCTTTTCCAGCATAAAGAGTTGGACACCTTTCAACGGGGCTTTAAACGTCATGTCTTCGAATGACATCACTGAAGATGGTTTGGCCTAATTTGTAATGATTTATGGGAACAGTCTTTGACCTGCATGTCAAGATCTTTTATGAAATCTAAGTTTAGCCTAATGAAATGATAGTATGTCTAAAATTCTTCAGTGGGCCTGGGGAGAGCATAGCATTGGTTCTTTTTTCTGCAGGGTTGTGTTTTGTATTTTCACAACACTTTGTTGAATATTGTTTCCTGCCAAACTCACCAAGAACTCATGGATTCTGAAAGCCAAACTGTGATATGCAAAAAGACATACAAGGCCTAGGTTGGAAGTGTAATGCTTATGTTTCTTTTATAATATGAAGAAATGTGTCATCTTTTCTAACATTCAAATTTATTAAGAATATAAGGCATGATAAATTTCTACAAGTTAAAATTTTAAGGCAAGTTTCAATATTTAGCATAGAAAATTCTGGTTATTTTTTTTTCTTTTTACTTAGGTAACCTAAACTAGAATCCTATGTACAATGTAGAAACACATCTTTCAAAAAATAAGATTAGCAAGGCTTTGTGGCCCATGCTTGTAATATGCTTGTAATCACAGCACTGAAGTGAGGTGAGTTCAAGGCTAACTTGGGCAAGAGGGAAAACCTGCCTGTTGACCATTTAATTGTCTTTTACTGAATAGGCAGGAACCCAGAACAGAGATTAAAGGTTCTATTTTTTTTTTTTTTTGGTGAAGGGTATTTTGTTTCTTATCCAGTGTTCATGTGCTTGTGTGTACATATGTATATAATCTTTCTTGATTTCCTTAACAGTGGCAGAGCTGACCTTATTGTATGTGAAGTAGGTGATTAAGACAATATAGAGTCCATTGATCTACCATGGTAAATGGGAAATTTATATTTTCTTTTATAAAACTAATTCTTGATGTGTTATTTGTTTGTAACTGGAATAAAGTGTATATTTAAGTTGGATTATTTTAATGTTTTGAAGCACTTTGATTTGTGTATACACATGTTAAACTAGTATAACTTAAGGTGATGAGTGCATCATTATCCCCAAAGGTTTCTTTATGTCATTTTCTAATTTCCCTTTCCTTTTCATCTCTCATCAACATAAAAATATTGCTCTTATTTATACTTCTGTATAATAAACTGAATTTTATATACTTTTATATAAATGCAATACAGCATGCTTATAATTTTTTATGATGGCTTTCAGTATTCATAATTGTTTTGAGATTAATAACTTTTGTTTAAAATTCCAGCAGGATTTTGTTTTCTAGTCCTTAATAATATTTCACCATTTTTATAGGACAGAAGTTTTATGATAACTTAATACTTAGATATATGTGTCATTCCAAGATTTGAATATTAAAAATAAAGCTTATTTGAAAAAATAAAGAGTGTCTAGTGACTTTGTGGAAACAGTTGAAGTGAATCAAAAGGTAGTTTCTCAAGATCATACCCTATCACTACTTTACCTTAAAGTTCAGGTTCCAGCATAACATAGGAGAAACATTCAAGGACAAAGACCTTTGGTATAATTTAATTATAAGATTCTTGCTGGGACTTCCAAAATGTTGCAGAGTTTCATATTGTTGAGTTCTTTATCTTTTAAGCACTAAAAATTAGGCATACAGGGAATGAGGTGTGAGTAAAGCCAAGGGGATTTATTGAGAAAAAGGTGGAAAAGCTCCAAAATGTCAGAGCAAGCATGCTTAGAATTGTGGACACCATCCAAAGAAGAGGAAGAAAGGAGACAAAAGAAAAGACAGAATGAAAGGAGGGAAATGAAAAGTTCAAGTATTTCATAGCTCAGAGAAGCAGGCAGACTCAGCTGTGATGGTCTGCAAGTAACTGAAATAAGTGAGTAGTTTCCGAGAGCATAGTAAATTATTTTATTAAGGGCATGAATATTCTTCCCACCTCCTTTGCATGTCTGTAGGTGAGGGGTGCTTTTTGACCAGGTGAGTGATTGATAGGCTCCACCCAGGACCAGACAAAATTTGTACGTGTGAGGAATCAAAATATATTGCATGATTACTGGACTAGGAAAACTAAACCAGAACGTTAAATCTTGTAAATACTTTTTTGTTTTTATTTTTCAAGGTAGGGTCTAACTCTTGCCCAGGCTGACCTGGAATTCATTATGTAGTCTCAGGGTGGCCTCAAACTCATGGCGATGCTCCTACCTCTGCCTCTCAAGTGCTGAGATTAAAGGTATGTGCCACCACACCCAGCTGTAAATCTTGTAAATATTGTCAGCACAAGTACATTAATCTGCTTTCCATCAACATAGCAAACACCTGAGATCCTTACCTAATAAAGATAAAAGATTTATTTTTGCTTACTGTTTTGAACCAGCTTGCCCATAACTATTTTTTTTTTTTTTTTGTTATTTTAGAACTCTGGTTAGGGCAGCAAAACTTATCGTCATGAAAAAAGAAAAGAGGAAAAATGTGGAATACAGACCCTTTGCAGGACAGGAATCTTGGCAGTGTCTCACCTCTTAATTCAGGGTGGTCTCATATTTGTGGATTTAGACCATCTTCCCTATCCTAGCTTCTTGGTCAGCTGAGCCTGTAGGTGCCTCCACCTTGTCTCAGCAAAGCTCCACCTCTTAAAGTACAAACACCCCCCCCGTGTTGCTTACATGAATGCATTCAAATGCTCTACTATGACTGAAATGAACTTTTGGGTATTTCAAAAGTATTTCCCTAGACAAGTACATGCCTGTCTTGTTATTGTCTTTCTTTCATCAGGCTCACCCAGTGTGAGATTCTTAATAGAGAATGCGAATGGAAAGGGTGAAACCAATGTTTCTCCTCCCTCTGTGCTTCAGCTGGCTTCTCTGGCAATCTATGCAACTCTGTTGTAGTAACACTTCCAGACAGTTTGGTTATAGTTCCAATATTTATCAAGCAATCTTGGGATCTAGAAATCAGCATAATTATCCAAACTTTGTCAAGTATAAGATTACAATGTGTCTTGTCTTGTTGATACTGATGTCTGTGTTGTCATAATTGCTCACATCAACTGAATAGCCATTTCTCTCAGGTTTCAAAAAGAGGCTAGATGCTAAAGGTGACACATATTTTGCTTTGCAGCTACAAGTGGCCCTGGTGAGCCCATAAACACACAAAAAGATGCACCCAGGGTAAAGAGAAATTGGATGAAGAAAGTGACACAGGAGGAAAAAAGGGAAGCCCAATTAAAAGAGGCTGGTTCACAAAGTCACACAAAGGTTCCTTTGTGGTGGTAAGAGTCCCTGTCTAGTCCATAACTACACAGACATGCACATGCACACACAAATACACGCACACACAAAGTAGAACCAGATGCAGAAAGTGAAGCAGGAAAAGGGAAATGGAGCAGAAAAAGAGGCTGGATACAAAACCTAGCCAGATGCAAAAGTCCATTTGCAAGGGCAAGAGGCCCTGGCAAGTACATACACACACACCCCAAAAAAGAAGCTGGATGAAGAAAGTCAAACCAGAAGAAAAATGCAAAGAGGGAAGTAAAAAGAGGTTGAATCCAAAAAGTGGCCCAATGCAAGGTGGCTCAAGGGTTCCTTTGCATGAGCCAATAAGCCCTGAATAGTCCTTGGACACACAAACACACGTCCAAAAAGAGAAGCTGTATACAGAAAGCGATACATGTGCCTGGTGCTCATTTGCAGCCAGATGCAAAATGTGAAGCTGGACCCAGAAAGGTGCCAGATGCAGAGAGTGGTGCAAGTGTCTGATGTTCATTTGTAGTGGCCAGAGGCCCTGGTGTGTCCATGCGCATCCCCTCTCCCTCCCCCCCCCACACAAAGAATCTTTTCAAAGTATGGTGGGAAAGTATGTGTGACTAAAAATTAGGTATGTGCTCCTCAATAATGTTTTTCGCAGAAAACCTCTAATTCAGAGTAGCTCAAAGAATTTAATAAGGAGGCTATCTATAAACTCTTTAGAAATGGAGGTGGACTCAGAATCAAAATAGACAAGCATGTCATTACAAAAAAATCCAAGGGAGGGAACAGGGTTAGGACTGAGAGAGAGAAATAGAAGGGTGCTAGGCAGTTAGTGAGAGGAATTTGAGCCTTAGGGATATCACAGTGACCTTATCCTGTCTTGGACCTAGCCCTCCCCAGAAGGAAGGAAAAATCCTCCAGTGAGAAGATGCTGTCTTCCCGCATGGCCTCCAGCCAAGGCCACTTGTTGAGTGAAGGTAGGGGCAGATCCAACCAGAAGCTCATGCCTGTGTTCATAGACAGAAGTGGGGCATCCGATCCACTATTAAATAAGAATGCATGGAGAATTGAGAGCCTAAAGAGATATATATGATGTAGGCTGAGGAAGGGGCTGTGATCATAGTTATAAACTGCTGGTCAGAGAAATCAACTGCCATCCTGCTCAGGAGACCATTCCTATCTGAAGAGAGATTTTGCTTAATTTCACTGTTGCCTGAATAAAATCTGCTTGCTTACTTTAATCCCTGCACTTGAATGCTTATATTATAATTATGTTTATTCATTTTATTTTTTACAAAGGTTGTTGTCTTATATCCCCTCTCCCCCCCACCTCCATGTCTGACTTTCCCTAAGACCTGCCCTCAGTGGAGTTGTAGGTACACACTGTTGGGTAACTAAGGCCTCAGTCAGTCTCTGTGGGGGAGGGACTGTGCCTTAGTAAATTTCTACCCACCCTGTAGCTCTTAGAATCTTCCTGCTCCTCTTCTGCAATGGCCCCTGAGCCTCAGTGGGCCTGTTGATTTCTCTATAGCCTCTGGGTTTCTGAAAATTAGTGTGTTTTGATTGACCACAGTTTCTGTTGCTGTTACCTTGGAGCTGGCTGTCAGGCTAGCAGTAGGAGCAATACTGGTGTTGCCACTTCTGCAATTTTCTCATGGGTGTGGCAGATGTGGTTAAGGTGGCATGTCTTATGGTACTCAGTCAGCTGATATCATGTCATACTGATAGATATACTATCACTTCCATTTCCTCTTCCATCTGTAAAATAAAACAGATTCTCCACCTAAGAGTGACAGCACCTTGGTTTGAAGGGGTAATGCATAGTTATTGGGGAGAAATTTGGTATGTAAGCCCACTGTTCTTATTTACAGAGCAATGGGGTTTTCTCTCTGGAATCTATGAGTTTCCTGGCTATGGTATTATGACTTTGTTCCCTGTACCCCCCCCGAGTTCTCCCCCACCGAGTTGGCCTTATGTACAATCAGAAAACATCCTTACCAGCATTTCTTGTTTTTCTTTATTGTGTTCCTTATTTTTTTCTTTAGTGTTTTGAGACAGGTCTCACTTAGTCCAGGCTGTCTGTGAACTCACTATGTATCAGAGGCTGGTCTGGAACTCCTGATCCTTCTGCTTCCACCTTCCAAGTGCTAGGATTACAGGCATGCATCGCTACACCTGACTTCTCTTGTGTTCCTTAATGATAGGTTCTGACAGAGTTGAGGCGGGATGTCTATGTAGTTTGATATACATTTCCGTCAGAGATTGGAATACTGAATGTTCTTTAATATATTTGTTGTTCATATACATTTGTTTGTGAACTGTCTGTTCATTTCATTTACCCATTTCGTGACTGCATTATTTGGGGAAGTTTTTTGCTGTTTAATTTTTGAGTTCTTTTTATGATACTCTTATATACTCTGCAAATATTTTTCTCCCATTCTCTAGCCTTTCTGTAACTTTGTTAATTATTTCCTCTGCTGTGCAGAACCTTTTAATTCATGAGAATCCATTTGTCAGTTATTTCTACTATTTTCTGAATCATTTAAACAATGCTCAGAAATTTCTTGCCTATGCTTATACCTTGTAGCAGACAGCTTCAGGTTCACTGAGATGAACTTCCAGACCTGGCACAGTTATGGAGGAAGGGATATTTATTGAAGCTTAAAGATCCAGGGGAAGTTCCATAATGGCAGAAAAAGCTGGCCTGCCTTCACAGGGCCAAGCAGAGAGGGAAAAGCCACCAGCCACACAGCACAGCACACTTCAGGAACTTCTGCTAGGCACACTTTGTATATCTTTACAATGGAATCTCAAACCCACCATCACACCTTAAGATCCGCCCACTGACATTGCCTCCAGCAAGGTGGCTGCAGATGCAAACTATAAACTAATAAAACACTGAATATATTGGGGACATCTACTCAAACTACCACATTCTGCCCCTGGCCCCCAATAGATTTATAACTATCACACATTGTAAATTATACTCAGTCCAATTTCAAAGGTTCTAATAGTCTTGACCAACTTAAGATAGTGAGTCCTGTAAAATCAAACAAGTTAAATACTTTCAACATGTAAAGGCACAGAGTAAACATTTTTAACTGGTATACGGCATAGCAAGGAGAGACTAGAACAATGTAAACTCAGCCATCAGCAATCACCAAACTTCTGCAGTTCAAGTTCAATATAACCAGAGACTGACAGTCTCCAGGTTTTCCAGTTCCGCCCTCCAGCTGGGCAGAGTAGCCAGGGGGGAACACTTTCATCCCATGTCAACACTGCACTCCATTGTAGCCCTTACATAGTCCTGGTATATCCAAAACATCTTCAGGTCTCCATGCAAACCACAGTCCATCTTCCAAAGGCTCTTCCAGCCTGTAAGAGCCTCACACCCTACCTCCTGCATCTCAGCAGCGGCTCCTGGAACCTTGTGCAATTCATGACCAATCCATGCATTTTTCATGCTTCCAAAACTAATACCAGGTGTGCAGGACACAGCCATATTCTTAATCCAGGGATAAAATAAATCATAGCTTTGAAAAGCAGGTTCCTTCTCCAGTCAACATTCTTTCCAAAAGAGTTTGCATGTCTAACAGTCTTTCCTCAGGCATCCTCTCCATTGTTTTAATGTAAAGCAGTCAGGCCACCTTCCTTCCACCTTCCTTGAGATTGCTAATGTGTTGACAATAGCAGCTCCAGTAATCTAAAAGCAGTCTCAGTGGCTCTAATTTTAACTTGCTTGAGGTTTTCCAACTTAAAATCTTAAGTCTCTCAGTCCAATATCTTTATCCAAGCACATCAGTCCATTACACATTTAACCTTGATCAAACTTTCTGGGTCTGGATAGCGGAACACAGCCATCACTTATGCCAGTAGCCCAGTTCCAACAAAGTCCTCTGCAGTCTTTCCTTCCCCTTAGAAAGCTCATAAGCCAAGCCTCGAAGTACAATACAGTCTGCTCTTAGAATTCTCAAACTCTCATCAGAATAGTCCATAAAACTTGGCTTACCACTCCAGAAGGCATCTTCAGTTGCAAGCACCAAGTCCATGCCCATTCCTCCAAAACAAAGGTTGCAAAAAACGAACATCCACATGGTCTGGTTCATCTCACCCCACACTTCTCAGTACTGCTACTCAGTACTGCTACTTCTGTAGCAGACAGCTTCAGGTTCGCTGAGATGAACTTCCAGACCTGGCACAGTTATGGAGGAAGGGATATTTATTGAAGCTTACAGATCTAGGGGAAGTTCCATAATGGCAGAAAAAGCTGGCCTGCCTTCACAGGGCCAAGCAGAGAGGGAAAAGCCACCAGCCACACAGCACAGCACACTTTATGAACTCCTACTAGGCACATTTTGCATATCTTTACAATGGAATCTCAAACCCACCATCACACCTTAAGATCCACCCACTGACATTGCCTCCAGCAAGGTGGCTGCAGATGCAAACTATAAACTAATAAAATACTGAATATATTGGGGGACATCTATTCAAACTACCACATACCTTGAAGTGGTTTTCTATGATTTCTTGCAGAAATTACAAAGAGTGAGGCATCTGAAATTGATATCTTTTATCCATTTTGAATTTATTATTGTAAAGGGTGAAAGAGAGCTGTTTATTTTTTCTATATGTGTATTTCAAGTTTTCCTAGCATCATTTGTTGAAGAGACCATCTTTCTCCAATGTGTGTTTGTATAAATTTTGTTATTTAGTACTTTTGAAAACCTAGTAAGCTAAGTACTATCAGTAACCCTATTTGACATTTGCTCAGCTAAGACTCCATTAAGTAATTCATCCATGGTCAACATATTTAATTTTGTTGAACCAAATCAATATGACTTAAAAGTCTTTGTTCTTTCCACTCTTCCATTCTGCTTTAGATTTCAGTCTAGTATTCTTTCCTTATACCAGTTTTGTTATTATTTTAGGAGAAACAAGATTACTCAAAATTCAAATAATTGAAAGCTTCCTGTGACCTAATATTTCATTTTAAAAATAGTTTTTGACACTTTTTGTTGTTTGATCCCATTCATCCCATTTATACTCTTTACCCCCCTCCCACTAAATCACTTCTTCTTCACATTAGTTCCTCGTCCTACTTCCATGCCTTGCTTAGTTTTTTTTTTTTTTTTTTGACTCATTGATGGAGCATTTTTGTTCTATCACGAGTTATCTAACATTAAATAAGAAATGTTACCATAGATGTAATATTGTATATTCACTTAGGAAAAATTATACTCCCAACATAATGATTACCCTGAGGAGTATTTCTAGTGCTCAAGGGTTTTAGTGTCAGGCTGAGTATGAGGAAAGGCTGTAAGAGGAACTTATCAATTACATAAAGTCCTTAAAAATAAGAATGAAAATAATTTCAAAGACTGCTGACAGTACAGTCATAAAAGCAAATTAAGCGAGTCCAAATGTGCAAAAGTTTGTTTCCCATTGGTCTAACAGGAGAAAGTGGGGTTCTTTGTGATATTTTTCTTTCAATAATTGCTTTGTTATTAATTTATTTTTAATCGTTTCTACATATTGTGGTTTCAGTTTTTATTAGAAAACTCATACTGCCATCTAGTGATCAGACTGATGATCATTTTGAAATAGAATGGTTATTTAAACTTCTTCAGACTTGGTGACAAATGGAAGAACATTCCCAAAAGAAAAATACAGGTTTCAAAGTTTTTGTTTCAGAGCCATTGCAAAATCTTCAACTGACAGTGTATATCAAAGAACATCAGCTGTGTATTTCATTTTCTTTTCTCTTTAGTTACCTAGATCATTTTAAAGAGATTTGTACATTGGTTATCCTTAGGCAGTAACTGACCTTTTGATGACCTTGCTGATAAGTACCTGTATCAGTTGGTTTATCCTACCTCTGTGGAGATTACCTAAAGATGATCAATAAGCCTATCTAAAAGAGTGTGTTTGATATCATTGAGCAAGCATCTGCAATACCTCCAAACATAGAAAACTGTAAAATGTCAGCCAGGCATGGTGGAGCACACCTTTAATCCCAGCACTTGGGAGAAAGAGGTTGGAGGATTGCCATGAGTCCAAGGCCACCCTGCGACTACATAGTGAATTCCAGGTCAGACTGAGCTACAATGAGAACCCACCTCAAAAAAAAAAAAAAAGAAAGAAAGAAAGAAAGAAAGAAAGAAAGAAAGAAAGAAAGAAAGAGAGAAAGAAAGAAAGGAAACTGTAAAATGTCATTCTTGTTTGATCATATAGAAAAGACATCTGCACTGGGATTGATACTAGAATACATCCTTGCTCTTTTAATTTCCATATTTGCTGTCACTTTTATGACCACAACATTTTTCTATCTAATGGTAACATTTGACTAGTCACATAAGGTTTTATTTATTTATTTATAAGTATTTATGTGAGAGTAAAAGGCAGACAGAGAAAAAGAGTATGGGCATTCCAGGGCCTCCTGCCACCACAAACAAATTCCAGATGCATGTGCCACCCTATGCCTGTGGCTTTAAATGGGTATAGGGGAATTGAACCCATGCTTTCAGGGTTTGCAAGCAAAAGCCTTTAACTTCAGAACTGTCTTTCCATTCCATTTATTATTATTATTATTATTATTATTATTATTATTATTATTATTATTTTTGGAGAGAGACACAGAGAAAGACAGACAGGGAGGGAGAGGGAAACAGCTGCTGTGAATGAACTCCAGACGTGTGCACCTCCTTGTGTGCAAGTGTGGCATTGCGCCCTTGTGTCACTTTGCATCTGGCTAAACGTGGGATCTGGAGACTGGAACCGGGTTCTAAGGCTAGCAGGCAGGCGCCTTAAGCGCTAAGCCATCTCTCCAGCCCTCCATCCTATTTCTAAAAACATTTTAATAGCTGACTTATAATAGACCATTACATAACATACTTGAAGACCTAGTCATAATCTCCTAAAATATAACTCTAAAATAGAAAAGTGTTTATGGTGGAGAAACCTTTCTTTTTGCCTTGTATATTCTTTTTTTTTTTCTGTTATCTTATTCCTTTCTGTGACTTCACCTGTAAATGTTTTGTTGCTTTTATTTTGATACTGCATATTGAACCAAGCCTGTTGCATGGTAGAGAACTCCTATATCCCAACAATAATGAGTATTAAGAAGTCTCTTACATCATCAACATCTCCTGGTTTTGAAATTTTAAAAGTTGTGAATTTTAATCCTTTATACATTCCCATTTGGACACCTTGCCAGAATCATATACTAAGCATATCATACCTTGTACTTGTCCATGGTGAGGAGCATTAGCTTGTCAGTCAATGCATATAAAATTTACATCACCAAACTTGATACCCCTATGTAGTCATCCTAATATATAAAATGGACTGACAATTGTACTTAATTACATAGAGCTGTTTTATTTAGAAATAAGTTAATTTGATGAGTTGGTTTACTGCTGTCTGCTATATAGTGAGCATGTAACTGATATTACTGCCTGAACTGAGGATTTTCCTGATTTTTTTAGTATTGGTAGTGACCCCATCTTTTCTTTTTCCAGAGACTGGATACACCTCTTTTGACACATTGCCTTAGGTAATCAGATACTGCTTTTATGGCTTTGAGTTTTGTAAGATCTCTTACATGTGCTGCAACTTCAACTGCTTCATATTTTCTTTGTTCTTCAGGGCCATATTTCCTAAGCTGATGCATTGTTAACTTCAGTTTTTTGTTGTTTATTATTCATTTATTTGAGAGTGACAGACAGAGAAAAAGAGGCAGATAGATAGAGAATGGGTGTGCCAGGGCCTCCAGCCATTGCAAACAAAACCCAGATGCATGTGCCACCTTGTGCATCTGGGTTATGTGGATCCTGGGGAATTGATCCTCAAACCGGGGTCCTTAGACTTCACAGGCAACCGCTTAACTACTAAGCCATCTCTCCAGGCCCCATTGTTAACTTCTTTTTGTCAGATCCTACTCAGTCCATCTAGCACAATGATTTATCAGTTACACTAAAGCTGTTACAGTCACATCATCACCCTTTGAAAAGCCATTCCATGTCTCTTCTTTTTTATATTAAGAATACATTGTAGTAGATAATATTTTACATATCATTAAAGTTTCTTTTAAATAGAGTTATTAACAGCTTTATATTCCCATGGCTTTTTACTTCTGGTCTACACTTTAAGTCAGACTGTTCAGAGTATCTGTCAGAAACCTCCACAAAACCCTACTTATCTGATTTTGATCATCTTTCCCCCGTTTTAACTACAAAGGTTTTCTGGATGTATTTATGCTTGGAAAGATTCTAAAATATCTCTTAGAAAAGTTTTAGTTATTCAATAAATATTTAAGTTTATATTTTGTTTTGCAAAATTCCATTCTGGGAATAATTGACATTAGTCATAAGAGCTCAAAGGTTTGTATCCATAACCATAGTTTAAGTAATAGTTCTGTTTTTTTATCTATTATTGAACATTGAACTAGTCAACTCATATGCTTAAGCCTCAATTGATCTCCAACAAATTTGGATGACACAGTTATTCATGGAATTTCAAGTAATGAAGTAAAATATAATGATAGTATGCCAAATCACCTAGCATGGAACATGGTATACCTACCCTATAAATATATATCAGTAAAATATTGCTACTTCTATGAGACCTATTTTTATAACCCAACTGAAGTATTTTATTTACCTTACAAGCAACATTGAATAATAGTTCATTGTGAAGTCATTGGAGCCACACTAATGAAGGTTAAAATATCAGCTCAATAGTCAATAGCATTAAACATGAACAAATCACTTAATCATTTCAATCTTCAGTTTCTTTTGCTTTGAACATGAGCTAGTAGCAATTACAGACATTTTGTAAGGATGGGATGATGTTGGACATTTTCCTGCTTGTATCATCACTTTGGGGTGTCTGTTTAGTCTATGTTGTTTAATACCATCAAATCCATAGTGAATTCACTACAGCCAATCTCAGTAACTTATTAGAATAACATTGGAAGAAGACTCATTATTCAGGTACCACTTCATGTGTGAAGGAGTACAAGGTACCAACATATAAGTAAGGTTGCATTATTGCTCTTAGTACATTAGTTGACACAAAATTGAGATCAATTTTAAAATTGTGGTTAGTTGAAAGAGTTGAAAGGTTTCATATTGCTTTTTTTTTTAATTGCTGACCTGGAATATTCTGTAGTTATGGAGTAAGAACTCCAGATTATAGAATACCCACAAAATGCATCAAAATAGACACAAAGCAATAAAAAGTATAAAGGGAACTTGTTGACCAATAGGAAATGTGGTAGTAGTAATTTTAGGAATATCTCAGCTTTGCTGAGACTCAGTGTGGTCATTTGAATAAGATGTCACTCCTAAGCTCATGTTTTCTGAATGCTTGGTCCCTAGATGATTACAGTTTTGGAGGTGGAGCTTTACTGAAGTTGGTGTGTGGTTGTGGGTAGGATTAAGGGTGTTATAGATAACTCACATTTGCCAGAGCGTGGCTCACTCCCCTGCTATTTTTTCCACCTGCTGTGACAGAGATAATGCCCAGCCTCTGCCCATTCCATGCCATCACTTGCCATCATGAAATTTCCTCTTGAGACAATAAGTCAAAATAACCCTCCTCCCATAAGCTGCTTTTGGTCAGATACTTTGCTCCAGCAATAAGAAGGTAAATACAAAAGATAATTGGTACCAGTGGATTGGGGTCATTACTGCTAGAAACCTGACTGTGTGACATTTGCTCTTTGGGAACTGATTTTTCAGGAGGAATATGGAAAGACTTGAAACTGTGGCCCAAGAAACACCTTGCAGTGCTGAAGTCAGAGACTGAGGAACCATTCTGGTCAGAGTTAAGAGACATAGATCTGTGAACTGTGTAGGTTTAACTTATGAGGAAAAGAAAGAAGTTTGTATAGACTGGGCTAAAGGCAGTTTGTGTGAGAAGCAGACTGTGTTCTTCCCATGTCAGGAGAACTTATGCAGAATTGAATTTAGAAAAATAAATGGATTCATGCCAGGTGTGGTAGTGCATGCCTTTAATCCCAGCACTTGGGAGGCAGAGGTAGGAGGATCACAGCGAGTTTGAGGCCACCCTGAGACTACATAGTGAATTCCAGGTCAGCCTGGACTAGAGTGAAATCCTACCTCGAACCCCCCCCCAATGGATTCATGTGAGCAGAAGGATATTGCATAAAAAGATAGGATAGTTTGGGCTATGAGACAGCAACCTGCTTCAGCTGTAACTATTTGAGAGAGTATCACCATTGATATTCTTGCCAGTTATTGTGCATTGTGACAGCAGGAAGAATGCTGACCATTTCAAAGGCAGGGGACCAGAGTGCTGAAGGAGTTTTCCTGCTTTTCAAAGTTGGACTTATTCCCCCTTGGATTAAGAAAGTTGGTAGCCTACCTGAAATTATGGGAGTATAACAAATGCAGGAAAGAGGGGACACATTGGATTTGCAATTCTATTTGATTTTTTGGAAATGGCCACTGGGCAACATGAGGCATGGTTGTTGAATTCAATGCTTGGAGGCTCAATGGAGCCAAGAACAAGGAACTGTGGGTGCAGTGGAGAAACCTAGGAGTTTTTGGGATGCTGAGACTATGGGAGAACTGCCAAGGGCAGCTGCTAGCTTGGGATTGAGTATTTGCCAGGGTATGGGCGACTCAGGTTGTGGGGAGGTGGATAGGAATCCCAGAGACTTCATTTCAGTTTCAGATGGATATAAAGCTGTAGAATTTGATATTGGCTCCACTTTGTTTAGAGTTTTCATTGGATCAATATTTCCTTCCAATGTCTTATTTTGCAGTGTTAATGTCTGTGTCTTTAGGTGCTTTTGATGTTACAAGCTCATAGTTAAGAGACCTTGGACCATGGGTATGTTCGAATAGTGATGGGAGTGTAATAAGTTATTGAGACTTTTAAAAATTTACTTGAATGCATTTTTAATCACAAAATGGTTATGAGTTTATGTGGATCAGGGGTGGAATGTGGTGATTTGTATCAGATGTTGCCCATAAACTCATGTGACCTGAATGCTTGGTCCCAGCTGATGGCAGTTTTGGAGGCAATGTTTTACTTGAGGAGGTGATTTTTTGGGGGCACACTTAGGGGCATTACAACCAGCTCCCCTTTGTCAGAGTGGGACTCACTTTCCTGCTGCTATTTCCCCCTACTGTGACAGAGGTGAGGTCCAGCCTCTGCTCATACCATTCTTTCCCCTACCATCATTGAGACTGCAAGCTAAAGTAAAAACTTTCTTCCCATAATCTGCTTTTGTCCAGGTGTTTTGTTCCAGCATTATAAGGTAACTAGAATAGAAAATTGGTACCGCAAGAATGGAGAAGCTGTTGATAGAAACTTTACTGTGTTGCTTTTGACCTTTTGGAATATATTTTCTGGAAGAATATGGAAGGATTTGAAACCTAGGCCTAAAAGAATTATATCAAGCAAAGTAAAACGGTAGGAGGTAAAAGTGAAATATCCTAAATCACAAATGCTGTCTTAGTTTTCTGTCTGTGTTTACCAATATCTCCTTAAAAGGTAATAAAGGATTGTAAAATAGGTAGTTTTTTTTTTTTTTTTTTGTTAAAGTATAACATTTATTACAAATATTACATTTTATAATTCTGCAAATTCCTTTGTGGAGTTGTGTGTGTGTGAGGGTGTATGTGGTGGAAACGTGTATATGTCCATGTGGTACCCTGTGTACTCACCTGAGCCAGGGTGCACTCACCTTCAGTGGCTGGAAGGGAATATTGGGTGTCACCTTCCATCACTTTTCTGCCCATTCTTACTTGAGCTGGTGTATCTCACTGATTCTGGAGCTTACAATTTTTTTTTTCTCAAAAACTCTGTCACTTTTTGAATCTCTGTTCCCCTAGGGATTTAAGATGGGTTAAAGATGAGCCTGGCCACTCAGCTCTTTATGTGAGTCCTGGAGATAGAGTGTGAACAGTCTCTCAGGAGTCTTCACAGTAATTTTACCTTTGGCTCCCAAGTGCTGGGATTAAAGGTGTACACTACCACCCCTGCCTCATCTGTCTCTTTATATGAATGAAATGTTACTCTGGCAATTGTTTTACCTTCAATCAGATATGAATCACAAACAGTAGATAATGAACTCATTTGGCCTCAGCTAACATTTTACTCTATGGTAATTAGTAGTATTAAGTGAAATTACCGAGTTGAGAGAACATAAATTATCTCATAGAAATGTTGTCAAGCCTTTTTGTGGAAGTTAAAAAAGGCATAAAGACATAAGGCAAACTGATACATTTTATTATTCAACCCTTTGAAAGACCCAGTTTTAAATTCGAAAATTATTATCAAGTTATAAAGAAATAAAAAGAATATCACCAAAAGGAAACTTTATTCCTTGCTTTCAAGAAGTTAGATGGATTTTTTTCATAATGAACGCTGAAGAATAGAAACATGACCATGAATGAGAAATAGCAGTTTAGTTGTACAAGACGGCTAGATAAGGAATGTACTATCAGGACTGTACATGGAAATCATTTGAATGAATTGCTAAGAGAGATCGTGACCATCTCTCCCTTGAGAACTTTTAAATGAAAATTATTAAGAATCATGTTGAATCTTATGTCTACTGTCTGAAATAATTTAGAAGATTTAAGCATAGAATATCCTTTCAGTCATCATTTGTGAAATGTAAAATATACTGAAATTTCTATTAATAAGAATGTTTGGAGGAAACAAAATGTCAAAAATTATTTTATTTTGTTTGAAAAAACACAGAAAAACATCTAAAACCAAGTTCTGATTTTGCAAATATTTTATCAGTCATTTGACTATACCTCCCTATTGCACTAATATAATATTTTTAAAATTTTTTTAAATATTTTACTTTATTTATTTATTTGAGAAAGAGAGATACAGAAATAGGCAGGTAGAGAGAGAGAGAGAATGGGTGCGCCAGGGCCTCCAGCCACTGCAAACGAACTCCAGATGCATGCACCCACTCGTGCATCTGGCTTACGTAGGTCCTGGAGAATCGAGCCTCGAACCAGAGTCCATAGGCTTCATAGGCAAGTGTTTAACCGCTGAGCCATCTCTCCAGCCCACTAATATAATTTTTTGATTGAAATTTCTATGGATCAACCTGCCCATCAATTCTCATAATTCAGATTTGACCAAGTTCAAATAACATAGTCTCAGGGCAGAGCAAACAACTTGTGATGAGATTTTGTAGACTAAATAGGGGAAAAGTGAAGGAAAACATCCTGGTTTTATGTCTGAGCAACTGGAAAGAAGGAGCTATTATGAATAAAAATAGGAAAACTGGAAGAACCTCATTAACATGGAAATACCATAAGCTCAGTTTATCATTTGTCCATTTTGAAATACCTCTTTGCCACTCTGGAAGGGATGACTATTAGGCAGTTAGATATATAATTCTGTTGTTGACTTATAAGCCAAGTTTGTACTAAATTACCCAACCACTCTGAAACCCCTCTTTCCAATGTAAATTATTATTTTTTAACAACATTGGACACAAAACTGCTCATCAAGAATATTGTGCCTCTTCCCCATAACTGATGGCGACTCCCACAATGCATGACCCACATTCCCCAACGAGGAGGGTCCCTTCGGAGGGGGGAGAACAGGGAGGAGGATAACGATGGCACCAACATGAATGTATTCACATTATGTACATAACTAATAAAAAATACATAAATTGGGCTGGAGAGATGGCTTAGTGGTTAAGGTGCCTGCCTGCTAAGCCTAAGAACCCGGTTCCAATCTCCAGGTCCCAGGTTTAGCCAGATGCAAAGCGACGCAAGGGCACAATGCCGCACTTTCCCACAAGGATGCACACACATCTGGATTTCTTTCACAGCAGCTGAGAGACTGCTGGCATGCCCATCTCTATCTGTCTTCCTCTCCCTCTCTCTTTGTCTCTCTCCAAAAATAAAAAAAATTTAAAAATTAAAAATATATAAAAAAAATTAAAAAAAATATTGTTCCTGCCTGGCCTTGTTGATACAGGCCTGTGATACCAGTTACTCGGGAGGCTAAGCCAGGTTTTCATCTTCAGTGCTTAGCTGAATAACTTAGAGAGTGTAAGGTCAGCCTGAGAAACTTAATGAGATCCTGTGCCAAACTGAAATCTTCAAAAAGGCCTAGGGAGGTACCTTACTGGTAGATTTTTTGCCTCACATATACAAGGCTTTAGGTTCAATTCCCAGTAACAATAAATGATATTTATAATCAAACTATCATATTTATATATGAAATGGATGTTGTCATTGTTACATGGTCATAACAAAGTTATACAATTGAACCTAGGTGCAGTATGTTTATGTTATCCTACTTTAAAGATGATGACAGTGAGGCATAGAGAAATTAGTAACTTTGTGAAGACCACACAGGAGAATTGACTACCAATTTAATTGACTTTAGTATACAAAACTTTCATCCGAACCTATTTCTGCCCCATTATAATAATTTTGCTTTATCCTTTTTGCTCGTTTTGTTATTTATCAGCAGTTGCACACACAAACAGACATACACTCATGAAAGCTTTTAATCTTCATTCATTGCCATGTAAGTTTAAGGGCTTCCTCACAGAGTGCCTACCTTTGCCTTTTTCAATTCCATTTTTCTTTTCTGCTATCACTGTTATCCATTTGGTATTAGTATCAGCTGATAAACAATGTTATACACTGTTGTAGTTGCTTTCTCATTGCTGGGGCAAAATACCTGACCAAAAACAATTGATGGGAGGAAAGTACTCATTTTGGCTTACAGTCCCAAGGGGATGCTTCATAAGGGCAGGGCAAAGTATGACATGAGCAGATGCTGTAAGACACCTTTTCTACAGCAGTTGGAAAACAGCAGTGAGATAATGAGCCAAATTACAGCAAAAGAGAACAAGCTATAACACCCCTTAACCTGCCCCAAAAAACATACCTCTTCATCATGGCTTCACCTCCCAAATTGCTATCATCTGGTGACTAAGCACTCAAAACACACATTTATGGGGGACAACTGATTCAAACCACTACATTCTGCTCCTAGCCCCCTTAAACTCACTACCATCCATGAAGTAAAATGCAAGGTATTCAAACCAACTTTATAGTCCCAAAGCATTGTTAAAATATCCCCATAGTCCAGTCTTTTAACTGTGAGCCTTCAAAACAAAATAACAAACACACACACATAATAGCACAGATATTCATAATATAAATGACAGCATTGCAAGGAAAGATTGAACCAATATAAGATATAAAACAAACATGGGAAACATCAAAATTCTGTAGTTCCATGTCAACCTGATACCCACCATGAAGTCTCTGAGGTTTCATTTATGCCCCTCCAGCTGGACTACTTGCAGCCCTGAAAACAATCCCTCCGAATCCAACAACTCTTCTTGGCAGGTATCCCACAGTCCTGGAATGTCCAAAACCTGGGGTTTCTACTTGCAACCCACAGTTTATCCTCACAGCTCCATTTGGGCCTCCAATGAAAGGAATACAACAATCCCGTGTCACATTGCCCAGCTTTTGAGAGGAAAGTATTTATTTTGGCTTATAGTTTTGAAGGTTAAGCTTTATGACAGCAGAGGAAAGGATGAGTAGAAGCTAGATATCACTTTTGCCATAACAACTGGAAAACAATAGCAAGAAAGTGAACTGGGGCTGGAGAGATTGCTCAGCAGTTAAGACACTTTCCTGCAAAGTATAATGACCCAAGTTTAACCCCCCAGTATCCATGTAAATCCAGATGCACAAAGTAGCATATTCATCTAGAATTTATTTACAGTGGCTAGAAGCCCTGGCACACATATTTTCTCTCTGCTGAGAGTCATAGTGCACACCTTTAATCCCAGCACTCTGTCGACAGATGTAGGAGGATCCATATGAGTCTGAGACCAGCCTGAGACTACATAGTAAATTCCAGGTCAGCCTAGACAAGAGTGAGACCCTACCTCAAGAAAGTATACCAGGCTCCAGCAAGGGGGAGATGGCTGTAATACACCGTAGCCTGCTTCCAACACCACTCCCCCTTCATCAAGGCTTTACCTCTCAAATAGCCATCAGCTGGGGGACCAGCCATTCAAAACACATGAGTGGGAAACATCTGATTCTAATCACACATGCTTACATTATCAGTATTTGGGCAGGATGCAGTTACAGAAGTCATTGGATTCTCTAACTCATGATAACCAACAGAACATTGGGTAGCAAAGAGATTCCAACTAACATTTTTGGGAAAAGGTTTATTGTAATTCCTCTTTCATACAGTTTTTTTCTTTTTTTTTCTTTTTTGATACCAACATTGCTGAATGCTAGATATATGCTGCCATGGAGTAATTTGCTATGTTGTTTAGCTATACTTCTAAGAAGAATAATTAAAGATGAAAAATATGTATTCTAGCTGTTATTTTCCACAAATATTATCTTTACATTTAATCAACCAATGTTTTTTTCTATATTTCTATTCATCCTTAATGTGAAGATCAGCTTATAATTATATCACATACTAAATTTATTTTAAATTAATTTATGTCATCTTTTTATATTCCAGGTTCTTATGATTTCAAAAAGTGTTTGACTTAGCTATTATTAACAAATATCTTGTTTTAAACCTGAAGAGGTTGATGATAAGAAAAACAAATGGAATGTTGAACCTAAATTGCACATTTCTACAAGTAGCAAAGAAAAATTTGTAATTTGATATTTTAGTTGAATTTATTCATATATATATATATATATATATATATATATATATATATATATATATTACAACTCTTATTATAATGCAGGTTCTTTGTCAGTAGACTTGGAATAGGTTTTCAGACTACATTTCTAATGTGCTTTCATTTGGTAATTACTCTGCTGGTTTGAATGTTATGTCATGGAAGTACATATAGGAAGGAATTATATTAAACTGCCATTCATGATGGAATTTAGGAGAAATTACTCTATTTGCATAACTCTGGCATTTATTCACTTTACTTCAATGGATTATTGCTATGTTTGGAATGTTGTAGATTTAGTAATAAATAAGTTGTTATTGTTATCCTGAAATAACTCATAATCAAATTGAAATTGTAAACTCCTATACTGGCCACATGCAGCCTCATCCATGTGAGGATAGATATGAATGCAATTCAACATAAAATTATAAACTTATCAAAAACATTATGCTCCTTTTGTGATTGCTCTTTTGTAATTCAACTGTATGATTCTTGAGAGTGAACTTTGCTTGAGTCAACAGCATATAATGTCAAATGGTCAAAAATACAGTTGATATAATTTTGATAAGTAATAATAATTAATCTCTGTATTAGTAACTTTCTTGTTGCTGTGATTCATACCTTTCTGGAAAAAAAAAAAAAGGAAGGGTTTGTATTAAGTTATAGTGTGAAGTTATAGTCCATGTCAGGGAAGGCATGGTGTAAAGGGAATGAAGCAGCTGTTCATTTAAATCTATAGTCAGGAAGCAGAGAATGATGAATTCTGATGCTCAGTGATCGTTCTCATTTTCATTCAGTTCAAGACCCCAACCCATGGAATGTGGCCAACCACAGTTATAGATGGCCCTCCCACAGCCATTAAGGAAATTAAATCTAGAAAATCCCTCAAAGACCTCCTGTACACTTAAAAAAAAACACAACACTTAAACACTTTGCCTCTACATGTTCATAGGCATTCCAATGCATAATGCATTCAGTTCAGCTTCAAAAGTAGCCATCAACATTAACAGTTACAGTATTATTTGAAAGTGTGTATAGAGACTTTTCTGAGAGTCATGCCAAAAGTGAGCTCCAGTAACATAAAAATGCAATACTACCAGTATAGAATGACCCAGAGCAAATATTCCCAATCCAAAAAGGAGATGTGGAAGCATAGTAAGGAAAGATCAGACAAAAACAAGACTGTAACCCAGTAGGGCAAACTCAAAATACTGTAGACCTATGGCTAGCATGTGGGGCTTTTGATGGAATAATATGGTCCCCAAGGGTTTTGAATAGTCCTACCCCTCTAGTGCTGCTACCCATAACATTTATAGCCTCTCTTTCTTAGACTGTCCCCCTCTAACCTTTTTTTCCTTTCATACATGTCCTATGGTTCATGTATCTTGAACCTCCTTGTTCTTAATTGCAACTTATAGCTTACATTCATAACTTTACACAAGCAGGGTGTAGGGTAGCACCACAGAAGCATGCTGGACCCATAACTTCACCTAGCAGCCTCTCATAGTGGCCTTCTTCCATGACACATATTAGCTGGCCTGAGCACCCCTCTGGAACTATGGTTTAATATTCTATGTTCCCCCCAATCTTATACATTTCATATTTTACCTCTGAAACAAGTACCATGTAGACAGCACATCCAAGTGCTGCTATTATCATGGGATGTAGCCTGATCCCTTGGACCACAGCCATCATGGCCTCTGTATGCCTTAGAATATGATCATAGTGTAACATTTACCTAAGTGGTTGTATTTGAGCAGGTAAATCCTACTTGTACTTTCTTCATTCAAATGAATTTGAAGGCTCCCTCTTTCCACAGCCATTGCAGTACATTGAGCTCCATAGAGACAGCGCCAGGACAAGTGAGAGCCGGCCGACAACTGGGCGACTCTCGGTGCGTCGTTGAGGAAAAACAACTAAAGATGGGCAAAGGAGACCCTAAGAAGCCAAGAGGCAAAATGTCATCATATGCTTTCTTTGTGCAAACCTGCCAGGAGGAACACAAGAAGAAGCATCCAGATGCTTCTGACAACTTCTCAGAGTTCTCTAAGAAGTGCTCAGAGAGGTGGAAGACCATGTCTGCTAAAGAAAAAGGAAAGTTTGAAGGCATGGCCAAGGTGGACAAGGCTTGTCATAAGAGAGAGATGAAAACCTATATCCCTCCTAAGGGAGAAACAAAAAAGAAGTTCAAGGATCCCAATGCACCCAAGAGGCCGCCTTCAGCCTTTTTCTTGTTCTGTTCTGAATATCACCCCAAAATCAAAGGAGAGCACCTCAGCCTATCTATTGGTGATGTTGCAAAGAAACTGGGAGAGATGTGGAACAACACTGCTGCAGATGACAAGCAGCCTTATGAGAATAAAGCTGCCAAGCTGAAGGAAAAGTATGAAAAGGATATTGCTGCCTACAGAGCTAAAGGAAAACCTGATGCAGCAAAAAAAAAAAAAAAAAAGGAGTTGTGAAGGCTACAAAGAGGAAGAAAAAGAAGGAAGACAAGTAAGATGAAGAAGATGAAGATGAAGAAGTAGATGATGATGAATAAGTTGGTTCTAGCGCAGTTTTTTTTCTTGTCTATAAGACATTTAACCCCCCGTACACAACTTACTCCTTTTAAAGAAAAAAAATTGAAATGTAAGGCTGTGTAAGATTTTTTTAAAAACTGTACAGTGTCTTTTTTGTATAGTTAACACACTACCGAATGTGTCTTTAGATAGCCCTTCCCTGGTGGTATTTTCAATAGCCACTAACCTTGCCTGGTACAGTATGGGGGATGTAAATTGGCATGGAAATTTAAAGTGGGTTCTTGTTGGTGCACAGCATGGTAGATTTTTTTTTTCATCTTCAGTTATCTCTGATGCAGATTATATGAAATAATTGTTGTTCTGTTAACTGAATACCACTCTAAAATTGCAAAAAAAAAATTGCAGCTGTTTTGTTGATATTCTGAATGCTTCTAAGTAAATACATTTTTTTAAATTAAAAAAAAAATGAATTTGAGATTTCACAAGATGGAGCCTCTGATGAGTGAGATTTTGCCATTAGATTACTTTTACCATTGTCCCTGTGCAGTACAGATTGTTCTTGTCAATGGTGCTGATCTCTTTATCAGCAACAACTGTCTTGTAAATGTCAGTCTGCATGCTATTCTGTTTCAATATTTTCTCTCCCAGACAAATTAGTCTATTACCTTTGATTTTGGCATAATTAAAGTTCAGGCATTTTATTTGGCACATAAAACATGAATTAATATAACATTCTAGTTACTGATAGAGTACTTGTTACCCTCTAAAACCTCATGAGTTGGGCCTCTGCTCTCCATGTTTCTCTCAGCATTCTTTTCTTCTATTCTCCCACCAAAATAGACAAATAAGCTCTACTTGCAATATTCAAGGACTTATCTTATCTCTTCCAAAGTTTAAAATTCTTCCACATTCTTCCCCAAAACTAGTTCTAATGGCCTACAAATCACATGGTCAGGTTTATAACTGCAGCAACCCCACTACTACTGTCAATATTTTGTATTAGTTATTTCCTCATTGTTGGGAACAAATTCTTAATCAGAAGCAACTGAAGGAACACTTTATTTCAGTTTACAGTTCTAGGTTGTAGTCCATCATGGTGAGGAAGGCATGGCTACAGGAACAAGAGATACCTTGTTACATTGCATCCATATTCAGGAAACAGAATTAGGCTGTTCAACTCATTTTAACATTTTTATTCTTTTTGATTCCATGGAATTGTGCTGGCCACAGTTAGGATGAGTTCTCTCACCTCAATATAATCTAGAATATCCCTCACAAATATTCCTAGAGGTTAATTTCTATAAGTCTAAATCTTATTAATTTGACAAGCAGAGATTAACCACCACAACCTGTAAGGAGATTGTACTCCCTAAGCATCCCGTAAACAGTATACAATAATGCCATTTCCCTTACTTACTAATAATGCATAGCATCATTAGTTTTTATTATTGTCAAAATGTGAAATATTAGTAGATATATAAATGTACAAAATTATATGAATATATACCAGAATAGATAACTGTTCAGTAAATTGTTAATATGGTCATATGTTATATACTTGCATGAGATAGGCTACATATTTTTGACAAACATTTTTTTTTGTGTATCTTTGTTACTGCCATGGTAAAAATGAAGTGTTACTATTGTAGCCAGAAGAAATTTCTGTTTGATATCTTTATCCTATAATTTGGCAAGGACAATTGCTACCAACTGTCTCACTCAAAAAAAAAAAAAAAAAAATCTCTAGATACAAATTACCAGGTAACAATCAAGGCATCCAGATGTTTTGGATTCGAATTTTCTTTACACTTTGTTCCTTTGTTGTAAGAATGTTTCTGAGAAGTAGGAAGTGGCCAGAGAGGTTGAATAAATATAAGCTTGAATGGAAATGATAGAAAAGAGAAGCCTGTGGAAGAATCAGGCAAGGATGAATGATCAGATTCATTTTCTGGGTACAAGTTCTAAGTACCATAATGTTGAACATAAAAGTGGAATCGACTACATTCCCACACTGATTCTGCCCGACTAATATTTTCAGGGCATAGTTATGAATACTTATAATAGACTAGTTGCCTGCGGCTATGCTGGTATATCTAGAATCTTCATTATTCTAACATCAATATCAAAAGGTCTCTCTCTGACATACTTATCAGTCAACATTCATTTCCCACATATTTGTGGTGATTAAAATCTATTGCTTCAGGTAATATTTAGGAACAGCTTGTTTCAAAGGTTAGCTTAATATAACCATATGTTTGCTAAAAGAAAATTTGGCAGCACTATAACCTATTATTTTGTCTTCACAATATTATCTATGCAGTTGCTTTGTTTTAAGCAGACCATGATTTATTCTAATACAATTATTTTATTCCACTTTTGTCAATCAAAATGACTATCAAATAGCCTATGGTTTTGCTTTATTGTCTTATGTTTCTTGTTTGACAGAATACTTTCTGCTATTACTTCAGTGCTTATATGTGGATAAATAAATATGTGGATATATACATATATTTAATATAATATATTAACATTATTATGTTAAGTGTGATTTTATGTGTGTGTATGTGTGTATGTGTGTGATTGTGTGTGTAATATTTCAGGTACTAAGAACTCTAACAGGTTTTAAATGCAGTAGATTATAAATAATCATCACTCAAAAAGTTATGCTTGGGGTTGGAGAGATGGCTTAGTGGTTAAGGTGTTTGCCTGCAAAGCCAAAGAACCTCAGTTCAATTCCCCAGGACCCATGTAAGCCAGATGCACAAGGTAGCACATGCATCTGGAGCTCGTTTGCAGTGGTTGGAGGCCACTCATTCTCTCTCTCTCTCTTTCTGTGTTTGTCTGCCTGCCTGCCTCTCTCTCTCAAATAAATAAATAAAAATGAGTAAAAATATTCTTTTAAAAAAGTTATGCATACTTAATTGCAATTGTACCTTAAAACACATTTTTATATGAGGGTTAAATCTCAAGAACTTTTCCTATTATCTGTCATCTATTATTATCTGATTTTTGAGGACATACTTATATTAGTGACAACCCATATAAGAATATACTGGTAGATTTATTTATCTAAGAGCATTTATTTTTGTTTTAGAAAAATCTCATTTTTTTCTTGCCTACTCTGATGCATGTAATTTTAGCTACTTTTCTGATTGCTATGACAAATTAACTGATAAAATTTACTTAAAGATGGGAGTGTTTATTTTTTGCTCACAGTTGGAAGGTACTGCCCATTGTGGCAGGAAAGGAATAGTACCTGGAGCATGAGGAGCTGTGTTTGCTATCTGGAAGTGGAGTGATGAATACTGGTACTCCACTTGCTTCCTCCATTTGCTTCAGTGTGGAGTGCCAGCCTATGGAATGATCTCACCCACAGTTAGGTAGAGGCTTCCTACCTTAGTCAACCCATCCCAGAAACTCTCACCAACCTTTACAGAGGTTTTCCTCCTAGGTAAATCTAGATCCTGTCAACTTGACTATCTGTATTAGCCATGACAAGTCTGCTTTTTAATTAGATACCCCAAGATAGAACTTTTAAATCTTAACCTTTTATCCCTTGTCTCTAAAGGCTCATTCCTCTCTCATAATTTAAAATATATTAAGTGTATTTCTAAAATTTCACATAATCTGTTTTAAAAATTATCTATATATTTTATTTTTTATTTATTTATGAAAGAGAGAAAATAAAAGCAGAGAATGGGAACACCAGGACCTCCAGCCTCTGCAAATAAACTCCAGACGCCTGTGTCACCTGGTATTTCTGACTTAAGTGCATCCTGGGGAATTAAACCTGGGTTCTTTGGCTTTACAAGCAAGCACTGCAACTGCTAAGCCATTTCTACAGTCCCCACAAAGTCCTTATAGTCCTTTTTTATTTTATTTTACTTATTTATTTGAGAAATAGAGAGAGAAAGAAAGAGGCAGAGAGACACACAGAGAGAATGGGGGCACCAGGGCCTCTAGACACAGCAAACAAACTCCAGATGCATGTGCCTCCTTGCACATTTGACTTACATGTTTACTGGGGAATCAAAGCTGGGTCCTTAGACTTCACAGGCAAGCGTCATAACTACTAAGCCATCTCTACAGCCCCCTTTAAAGTTTTTATTTTACTTATTTATTTATGAGAGAGAGAGAGACCACATACTCTTAAACAGTCCCAACATTATTTAGAAGTCTGAAATCCAAAGTCTGTTCAGATACTCAAAGAGTTATGTAAATGAAATCCCCTATAAAATTAATAAATAAGTTACATACTTCCAATATGCAATGGTACAGAGAAAACATTCCCATTCCACAAATCAGGAATAGCAAAGAATCATTAGACCAAAGCCAGGCCAAATTCTAGTAGCACAAACACTAAACCCTATAGCTCCAAACACAACATATAGGGCTCATGCTGGAATCATCTTGGTTACAAAGGTCTTGGGAAGCTTCCCTCCTCCAGTTTTGTCACATGTAGCACTCATAGCCTTTCTCTTGCATTGGCTCCACTCTACATACACAGCCTTCCTAGGCTGAAGTCCTGAGTTTCTGACACTTCCAGCATCCTGAAGTTTCACCATCAACTTGGGCTTCATTTTGGGCTTCATGCAATGGCTTGTCTGAGCTTTCATGGAGGTATATGCCCCAAGAAAGGGGCACACATTGCCTAGCCTAAGAAGCTCTCTATAACTGTGATTAACAATCCCATCACACTCTGAATCTTAACATCCTTTATGCCTACAAGTACAATGGCTGGGGAAATAGCTCACTAATCACATGCACTTGCTTGCACAGCTTACCAGTCCAAGGACACTGACAGATCTCCTCAGAGGTTTGTCTCTTAAGTGTTTATAGATGCTGTCAAATTAATAATCAGTATTAACCATCACAGTTA
This sequence comes from Orientallactaga sibirica, assembly GCA_036365145.1. Lineage (NCBI taxonomy): Eukaryota > Metazoa > Chordata > Mammalia > Rodentia > Dipodidae > Orientallactaga > Orientallactaga sibirica. Next base: position 8,079,493 of record JAEOAD010000793.1, on the reverse strand, counting down.
TGATCATAGATGCTAGTTACACAACTGCTGCTCCAGTATCCCAAAACAATTCTGTGAGACTCTAAATTAAGTGTCTGGATGCTCACCATTCTATGAAATAATTCTTAGCAGGATCATGGTCCAGTGGAATTTTGAGAAAAGCTATGCATTACTTGTAGATAGCATATTATTAGAAGTTCATTAGTTTATTTTGTCATGTGATATTCTTAGGCTGTACTTACCAGAATCTATAAAACACAGCCTATAATGCAGATAAGCTACATAGTATATTCAATGCTCCTAGGCATCAAACTTCTGACATAATGTTAAACACTGTAGGCATTTATAACAGAATGATAAGTATGTTGTGTTTTGAAAGTAAAATATTCTCTAACTGATATTTGGGGAAGCTATGGAATTTTTAGGAAGTTAAGACTCCTTGGAATATGTGGAGTAAATTTGAAATTTTATACCACAGCACTTCTTCCAATTATGTCCATTTCCTTTTCTACATAGAAGTGAGGATGTGAGCAAGTAACCTAGTGCTCCTTCCACCAAAGATGACTTGTTCCTACCACAAAGACTTCCTTGCCAGGAAGGACTATATCTTTAAATCCAGAGAAATGATAAGTGCTATGAGTTCATCAGACACAGAAATTAACTTATTACATAAGTGTATCTAAAATATACTTAAAAATAGAGAAGGTATAGCAAGAAGGAGTGTAAAAGATAAAGGTCAATGCCTCTATAGAGGTGTTCACTGGGAACAGACATGAGAGGAGCCAAAGATAGTGTGAAGAGGAGCACTGTGCAATATCGAAGTCCTAGGAAATATTTCTTTTATTTATTTATTTATTTATTTATTTATTTATTTATTTATTTATTTATATTTTGGAGAGAGACACAGAGAGAGAGGGAGAGAAAGACAGATAGAGATGGGCGCCAGCAGCCTCTCAGCCGCTGCAAATGGAATCCAGATGTGTTCGCCCCCTTGTGGGCAAGTGCGGCATTGCGCCCTTTCATCACTTGCATCTGGCTAAACCTGGGACCTGGAGATTGGAACTGATGTTCTTAGGTTTAGCAGGCAGGCACCTTAACCGCTAAGCCATCTCTCCAACCCCCCTAGGAAGTATTTCTTAACAGTAGTGTGCAATTTGTCCATACTGTGTACTGAAATTACACTAAAAACATAAAAACGACTTTCTCTTTTCACTAACTTTAACTTAATATGTAATCCCCAAAATGTCTTTTAACACTCAGAGCTTTTAAACAATGGTATATCTACAGCAAGTACAGACAGACCACTTGGGAAAATTACTGGCATAATCCTGGGAACATGTTCAAAGATCTTAAATCAGTCTCTTCTGCAGTCCCCCAGTAAAGAAATTTTGAGTTACATAAAAGTTGCTCAAGTGGGCACAAAAAAATGTAGAAAAAATAAACTTTTTAAATGTAAATACTCTTTATTTATGATCAGTGTCTATATTTCTTTTTGCTTCCTTTTCCTTGAGACTTTTTCAAAAATTTCTATTCCTGAACAATAAAGTACTCAATTTGTTCCTCCTGTTTTTCATCTAAATAAGTGTATGTTCATTATAATATTGGAACTAGTATTCAAATAACATGCAGCACCTTATCCTTTCCTAATTAATGAAGAAACATGTCCTATCAGGTCAGTGTTCAAAGACTGCATAAACAAGTATTTGAACTAGAATGGTCTTTGATCTTTCACACATTTCTCTGGCTAGAATATATACTTTCATGCAAGATTATCCATTTTGTAGTTGTAAATATATCCTAGAAATTGTCACATCATGCTACACTTTTACCCAATAGCTATACTACTATATGATCTATAAAAAGGATAGGTAAAAATATTAGGATTGCATCATGCAATGATAAATGTAAAAAGAAATACAATTAAAATGAATCAACACCTGAAAAATCCAGATCCAAATACTATCAATACAAACATATTTACAAAGAATTAATATCTTAATAAATTAGGAGTATATATGGAATTTTTATGTAAAAAACCTTCATGCCATATGTTTGCCAAATACATGCATCCAAATCCATTCTAACTTAACAGTAGGCAATATAAAGATCCAACTATGTACTAGACATTGTTCTAAATGTTTTGTATATAATTCATTTAATCTTCACCACAACACTGTATATACTATTATCTTTAAAATTTTTTATTGTTTTACTTATTTATTTATTAGATGCAGAGGGACAGAGGGAGATAGAAAGAATGGGTAGGTCAGGTCCCCTAGCCACTGCAAACTAACTTCAGATGCATGTACCACAATGTGCATCTGGCTAACGTGGGACCTGAAGAATTGAACCAGGGTACTTAGGCTTTGTAGGCAAGTGGTTTATCCACTAAGCCGTCGCTCCGGCCCTATATATAGTATTATCATTCAGTTATGCAGATGAAAAATGTAGGTATAGAACATTTATATGATTTTAACCACATTTTCACATGATCATGGAGAACTGGCTCCAGATAATTGTTCAGAATAAATGTTGATACTTTTATAATTATGCGCTTTTGTGGTCTCATCATCTATTGATTAAGGGTTTAAGCACACATGTATGTACATATCTATGTCTTCACTGACTTCCATGTAATATGATGGATAATTTTTGTTTTTGTTTCTGGCCATCAAAGTTTATTCTGATACTAGTTTCAGACGGTTTATCTCAGGAAATGATGATTATATAATCTTAGCTGTTTCCCAGGAGAAATGCTGCCCCACTTAGAAAATTCTCAAAGAGAATAGAAGAAATGAATGGGCCAGAGTCATCCGATTTTTCCTCCCCAATCTACCATGCTATTTGGTACTATTCACAACCTATTAAATCCTAGGAAGAGTCTAGGAAAACTTTCCATCACAAACTTGAATGGATAAGGAAATCAAGAGGACCTATCCTCTTGTTTGTCTTTATGTTTCTGTACTATCATGCACGATTTTAGTTCAGAAACTGTATGGGCTGTTTTCCTCCCTGGCTATGATAACTGTACTGAAAATTTTATCTTTGTAGTCTCCAGATTGTATATTAGTCTTTTTTCCCATCAGAAACAAGGACAAAAAATGATGGGTTACTTATGAAGCATATTTGGAGTTGTTTGCAAAATATTATCCTTATAAACTACAAACATATTAATATTATATATAAGAATCAATTTGTGATATTAACCTCATCAAATTTGGAATTGTCTGGTAAAGATGGTTTGAAAGAAGACATTTAACTTGTAGTTAAAAATCTCTAGTTTCACTTGGTACAGCAAGCATGTACTACTTCTGTGATTTTTGAAATAAAAACAAATATTATAAGGGCTTGAGAGATTGCTTAGTGGTTAAGGTGCTTGCCTGCAAAGATGAAGGACCCAGCATCAATTCCCCAGGACCCATATAAGCCAGATGCACAAGGTGGTTGTGGTAGTTTGAATATATGGCCCCCAATATATTTAGTGTTTTATTAGTTTATAGTTTGCATCTGCAATCACCTTGCTAGAGGCAATGTCACTGGGGGCTGATATTAAGGTGTGGTGGGTTTGAGATTCCATTGTAAATATATGCAAAGTGTGCCTAGGGGGAGTTCCTGAAGTGTGCTGTGGCTTTTGGCTGTAGTTTTGCTCTGTGTGCTGTGTGCCTGGTTGGTTTTTCTCTCTCTTGCCTGTTCCTGTGAAGAGCAGGCCGCTTCTCCTGCCATTATGGAACTTCCCCTGGATCTGTAAGCTTCAATAAATAATATCTCTTCCTCCATAACTGTGCCTGGTCTGGAAGTTCATCTCAGAGATCCTGAAGCTGTCTGCTACAGTGGTGCATGTGTCTGGAGTTCATTTGCAGTGGCTAGAGGCCCTGGCAACCTGTACACACTTTCTCTCTCTCTCTCTCTCTGTCTTCCTCCTTCTTTCTCTTTCTCTATCTCAAATAAACAAAAATAAAAAATAAAATATTTTAAAAAAATATAAAAGAATAAAAAAATAAAATGAAGGTATAGAAATCATTGGGAAAATAACAAAAGGAGTATCTACACTGTCATGATATATCAAATTTTTATAAAAAGAAAAATATAGATTTATAGATAAACATATGTAATGATTTTGTTATAGGATTTATCAGAACTAAGGGATTAATTTAGCTTGTATTTTGGTAAGTTTCTGTTCATATAATTGTCAGTTATTACTGCTTAGAGCAACGTGGATCTTTGTTGAGTCTGGATAGTCTTCTTTGTCATTGTTGCTGCTGGTGATGATGATGATGACTAATTTCTGGACAGATTCTTGCTAAGTAGTTCAGGCTAACTTCAAATTTCCAGTCTTCTTAACTTAATTAACTCCAAGTGCTGGGATTTCATACTTGCTGGATAGCTGTTCTTAGTTTCACAAATCAATTTTCTATCTGTTACTGAAAAAATTCCAAAAGGACACTGTGAAATTCACCTGCTGAACTTGATTTAAAGTATTAAAACAAATATCCAAAAGATACTGCAAAAGGTCTATCTAAGATAAAACAGAGGAAAAGTCAGAAAGTATGATATCTCACCAGAAATGTGGAAAGTGTTCCAAGTAGGAAGAAGTAATAAAATATTGCCAGTGTTCCAGATAGTCCATGATTTTCTCATTTGAAAATATCTGGTGATAAGAACTTCGTATTTCAAAATGAAGTATAAGACGGGCGTGGTGGCGCACGCCTTTAATCCTAGCACGTGGGAGGCAGAGGTAGGAGGATTGATGTGAGTTCGAGGCCACCCTGAGACTACATAGTGGATTACAAGTCATCCTGAGCTAGAGTGAGACCCTACCTCAAAAAACCAAAAAAAAAAAAAAAAAAAAAAAAAAAAGAAGAAGCATAGTAGTTTGAACACTCAAAAAAAAAAATCGAATGGATTTCTTGGACAGAATTTTTCTAGGAAAATGGTCCTAGGAAACTTGGACCCACACCACCTCATCTATCTTACAGATTCAGAGGATTTGTCCTAATTCTAAAGTTAGTCAACTTTTGGGAAATACCTCAAAGATATGTGCTTTGAAGAAACTGAGAGTTTCAACCTGCACTTTTTATTTTGTAATAGAATGCTCACTATATTAACAATGTACAATCCCTTGGCCATAAAAGCATATAAAATTATTTCTAAAACAATGTCAATGGTTCTTAGGCCTCAAATCAGGTATTCTTTCATGATAACAAACTATAATTTGAATATACCATTTGTGGATACAGACCTCGATTGTGATTTTGAAGAAACATCCAGGAAATTCAATTCACAAAAGTGTTGTTAGAAAGCTAAAAATTTCAAGTTGAACATAGAGTAACAATTTCCTGATCTGTGTTTTCCTTTTACTTGATTTTTTTGTATGTGTGAGAAAGAAAGAAAGAAAAAAAGAGAGAGAGAGAGAGAGATGTGTGTGTCTGTGTATGGTGTTTGCACGTTTATTAGCCCAGGTAGTGTCCCATATGCTGGCCTGAGGTGGATGCACTTGTTTTTGGTTGCCTGAATGTAATTTAGTGTCCTTCTCCTTTGCTCATCCATCAGTTCTTTTTTGATCTGAAGTCTTTGCATAATTCTGGGGCTTACTATTTGTTTTTTCCTGTGAGCTGTAGTGATGCTAGGTTCACTGCTCCCCTGCAGAACTGATGTTACAGATGTGCATAGCCATACCTCTTTATGAGATCCTATGGATCACACTCGAGTAATCTCTTAGGCCTTCTCACATCCTCATGGTTGCACTAGACGTGCTCTTGGAGCTGGAAAGATGTCTCAGTGTTTAAAGACCCTCACTTGCAAAGCTTGATGAACCAGGTTCAGTTCCCCAGTACCCACATAAAGCTAGATGCACAAAGCGGCACATGTGTCTGGTGTTTGTTTGTAGTAGCAGGAGGCCGTGGCCTGCCCATTCTCTGATTCTCTTTCTCTCTGTCTCTCTCAAATAAATAAATAAATAAATAAATAAATAAATAAATAAATAAAACAAAATTGTAAAAAAAGAAGTGCATGTAACTGCTGAGCAATCTTGCCAGCCTGATTTCATGGTGTTATTTGAAGGCAGCATCTATAACTTCAATGCTTCTCTTCATAGTTGGAATAAATAAAGTCTACCCAACAATTCTTTCTATACTTGCATTTCTTCCCTCTCCAATACTTGGGCACTGACGTAGAATTTGTGAGAGTGGGTAGTGGAGTAGATGTAGCTAGTCATATGACAGCCACATAGATTACTGCCAATGAGAAAAATCAAGTTTCAGAGAAAAAGTTCCCATATAACCTTCTTTGTGTTCAAGACAGAAAATATGAGAAAGTCCTTAGGCTGTACAGAGTTAGGCTAAATGGAAACTCTGTCAAAAATGGTGTTTTCATAATCACTCAGTGAGAAAAAAAAATAGAAGCCCTGATATCTACATGATATCTAATTTTTTGTTGTTGTTTTAAATGCTTTCTAGAGAGCAAAGAGTTTTACAGGATACCTGCCTACCCCACAAATATGCTTGAAAGCAGTTTGTGTTCTTTTAGGAATGTGTTTCTCAACATATTCAATCAACTTGTGTCCATTATAAAAAAAAATTTAAAGTAGAATAAAATATTTTGACCAGTGTTCCAATTAGTAGTAAACTTGCTAAAATGATTAACTTATTTATTATAAAAGAGATATGACTAAGATATAATCCACACACTGGTCAATCTAGCATGCACTGGCATATAGTGATAGAATTGTACCCTAGAGGTGATAAAGGATCTCTGAGTTTACAAAAATATTCTGAATAGCCATCATAGTCAGCTCCACAGCCTTGGGATTCCGTCTTAATGAAAAACACTCATTTAATACTAAATAAGTCAACAATGTAAGTAATTAATATTTATTGATCATATTCAAGATGTCATAAACCAATGAGTGCTAAGAGGAGATCCTCCCAAGGCACTATGGAAGTACATGGTGAAGTAAAAACATTAGATTGTGAATCAGATAGCAGGTTTTCTGGGTAAAGAAACATTTACATATAGATCTGATGAAAAAATAAAAGGGACATTTTTATTATTCTATTTTTATTGATAATTTATGTACATGTATATAATCCCCTCCTATTACATTCTCTTGACTCCCTCATCACTCCTCTTTTGTTGAATCAATTCTTTCCAACTAGTCCCTCTTGTACTTTGATGTCTCTTTATTTTTGTTTCTTTTTTGAGTGAGTGTGGCTCTCTGAGTTCAATTAGGGTTGCCACATGGTCAGTGATGGAGGGTTATTTCCCAGAGCACATGGGCCTAACAGTGACTATCCCACTGCAGAAAATGTCTCTTGCTCTGTTCCCCAAGCCACAATTAATTAAAGGAAAATTTCATTTAAAAAAAAATTGACACAGGCCCAGGCTGTCCTTAGATTGGTTTTGGAGCTGAGGATGACTTTGAACCTCTGGTCCTTTATTCTCCATCTTTCACATCCTAGAATTACAGCCATATACCACCAAAACCAGCACAAGGGACAAAGATACAGAGAGGACTTTCAAATGTTAATTCCTACATCTATATGTGATTTTGTACATAATGTTGCATGGTATTTAAAGTCCAGTTTCATGTTCATCAAAAATCGTTTACGGATTATTTTTACTACAAAATACAACAAGTTTATTCTGGGAGATTAGAAAACACATTGTAATCACTAAGAACAAAATACAAATCACTAGTGAAAAAACAAACCTAGAAAATTTATTATAACCATGATAAGATAAATACTTCCAAGTCCTTTTTTCTATCCATACACATTAGTCAGAATTATAAAACTAACCATATTATTCTGTAACTGGAGTTCTAATTTTCATTTGATATATCAGACACATGTTTATGTGTCATTATCTATTGTTTTAAGTTATAATTTTAAAAATATTTTTAGTAGTAGGAAAAGAAAATAGTAAAGACAGTTTTTGGATTCTTTTTTACTTCTGAGAACAGTGTGAGGAGAGGGCCAGGTAGATTTGTCCATCTTGCCATATGTACTCTTTTCTTTTTTCTTCTCTTCAAATCTGGATAAAGAAAGGGAAAGGGATAAAGCTGCCAGTTGGAGTTTTGTTTTGTTCTCTTTTTAAATAGGAAACTGTAGAGGGAATCTTATCTAGGAATCAGCTATTTAAAAAGAGATGGAGCAGGTAAGTGAAATTGGAATAGTTTAATATAGCAATATAGGTTTCTATGTTGAAATAAAAAACATAGAAAAAAGGTAGTCACCTTATTTTTAAAAATTTAATGTTAAGAAAATTGAAAATAACATTTCCATTTTTCTGTTTTCTTAAAAAAAATCTCCTATCCTTTCACAACATTGCTGTGATTCTCCATTTAAATTATATATCTGAATATGTTTTCTAAGCTGCAAAGTCCTATATAAATTTTCAAATGCATTACTTTTGTTCCTGCTTTCCTTTTTTCTTTTTACCCTCCTACACAAAGTGTACTCGAAGTGTATCAGTTCATAAATGTGAAGATAATTTGGTGACTATCAGGGAATAATGAATGCATGTAAATGTATTTTAAGCACTTATAACAGAATTTTCAATAAAACATGTTGCTCCAGGAAAGAAATCTTAATCTTTAATCTGAAAAAAACAAAGATTTGAGAAGCCAGTTGTTACTCATAAAAATCATATTGATAATTGAGCACAGTGGGGCATCATTATAATCTCAGCATTCAGGTGGCATAGAAAAGTACATCGGGAGTTTTAGCCAGCCTGGGCTACATTGCAAGTCCATGTTTCCAAAATCAAATGGTATTGATAAATTATAGCAAATATATTGTTGAGGCAAAGATGTAGGTGATTTATTAAAGGTGGCTAAGGGAGATTGTTGAGGTAAATGCATGTGGCTCAGTGCTAGCCCACAAGGAGAGAAGGCCCACAAAATTGTGGAAGTTGATACCTCTTTGCATCCCAACTCCCTTAGTCTTGGCCAGGATGTATTGACAGTGTATCTGGCCCTTTGCCAAGCTGTGGTGTTACCTGTCAACAAGAACCCTCAGAGGTAGGTACTACTATTATTCCTTATTGCCCTTCAGTTTAGGCCAGGACCTATCTCCTGATTTAACTTCATACTTTTCTGGCATATGTCCTCCCACAATTGAGTAAAGTCTTTGAAGAAATAACTTCATTATCAATGAAGTTAGAAACAATATGAACAATTAAGTTATGATTGAATTCCCCTGCACATTTTTGTACTCCAGAGACTGAACTATTAGTAAATTTATACAGTCTTTGAAATCTCCTACTTTCCACCTTAACTTTAATCTGAAAATACTTGCTCTGATTCATATTATATGTATAGAAAAACTGCTAGGAAACCAGTGATGATTATATGAGGATCCCACTGCAAAAGTAGTTTATAATGTAGATGAGAATATACATATAGATTATAATTGCAAGGAAATGATGAACCATTGAAAAGAAATGTCATACTATAGAACATAATTTTTAGGATTGGAATATTTTCTTTTGAGACTATAAAAATATGGGACCTCAGATGGTGTACTGATTTTTGTGTCTTCTCATTATGAGTTTACTTTGGTTGATGTATTTGCCATCTTCAAAACTGTAACATATTGAAGCCAGTTTTAATTAAGTACTTGTATTTTCAATGAAAGCATTTAACAAAATTTTCTAAATTCAACACAGCCTGTTAAATGGAGATTAACTATCATCTGACAGTATGTACTTTAAAAACATAACATGTGATATGTATAGTGATATATATTTTCTTTTTAACTCTTTATTGACAATTTCATAATATACATAAGGTATTTTGATCATACTCCATTAGCACTGCTTTCTTTTGACCCCCCCCCCTTCCCTAACCTCATTTCACTGGACCTCTTCATTGCAACTAGTCTTTTTCTATTTTTTTCTTCTTAAAAATATTTATTTATTTATTTATTAGAGACACAGAGAGAAAAAGAGACAGAGGGAGAATGGGCACTCCAGGGCCTCTAGCCACTGCAAATAAACTCCAGACACTTGCGCCCCCTTGTGCATTTGGCTTATGTGGGACCTGGAGAATCAACCTGGGGTCCATAGGCTTCATAGGCATGTGCTTTAAACACTAATCCATCTCTTCAGCCCCTCTTCTTCTATTTTGATGTCTTTATTTTTAATCATCAATGATAACATGTTGGTGGACCCAATACTGTGTAGGTAACAACAGTAGCACTGAGGTCATTATTGCCACAACCACTTCATGTCTGGAGACCACATTCCAAAGTACTCCTTCCCATTTTGTGGCTCTTACTTTTTTTTTTTTTTTTTGCGGGGGGGCAGGTTTTGAGGTAGGTTTTCACTCTAACTCAGGCTGACCTGGAATTCAATATGTACATTCAGGGTGGCCTTGAACTCCAGGTGATCCTCCTACCTCTGCCTCCCAAGTGCTGATATTAAAGGTGTTTGTCACCATGCCTGGCCACTACATCCACAATGTTCCCTGAGTCTTGTTAGGTATGGTTGAGATGTGTAATTTAGTTCTGAGCACTAAACTGTCACTTCTAAGCACCTTGATGAATTTTAAGTCTCCCCAGTATTCATCAATGCTTGCAAATAAAAGGTTTTGGTTAAAACCAAAACTGAGAGCAGCATTAGTATATGTGAATAAGCATAAATATTTAAATGGCAAATTTATGGGACTAGCATATACATTTAGGTAAACAATAGTAGTAGTTTCTTCCCTAGGGCCTGTGACATTCCTAGTCATAGACTTTTGACTATGTTTTCAGTATCAGGAATTAATTTTCTCCTTTTGATTGGGCCTCAGAGCCAATCAGAGAAGAGTTGGTTATCACCATAACAGTCACGCCACTACTGTACTGGTGGGTATATCTTGCCTGGTTGGTCAGTTGTATAGTTTATAAGGTCCACTTCTATTTACCACTGGTTTTAAATATATATATATTTATTTATCTTTGTGAGAGAGAAGAAAGCAGAGAGGGGGGTCATCCAGGCACTCTCTAGCCACTGCAAAAATATCCTCCAGATGCATGCACCACAATGTGCATCTGACTTACATGGGTTCTGGGGAATTGGGCCTGTGTCCTTAGGCTTCACAGGCAAGTGCCTTAACCACAAAGTGATCTCTCCAGCCCTATTTACCATTGTTAATGACTTTTCGTCCCCATCAACCTACGTAGCACTTTCTAGAACTATGACAGCTAGTCAATAGGAGGAGGCTTTCAGCATAGTTCCAGCCTGATTTCTCATTGTGCTATGACTAAAATGTATAGTGCCTTCATCAAACATCCTTAATATCTAGTTCTGGTGGCCAACCAGGAGCATTGTTAATGGCCTTATATTGTTCTGTCATCCTTAGGGATCTCCTGGACCAACTCACTGGGAATACCTGGTACTTGGAATTTTCTATAACAAGCTATGGTTTTGGGGAGCAGCATTATATTCCCCAACAGGTTACTTCTGCCCAAACACTCTCTCTCTCTCTCTCTCTCTCTCTCTCTCTCTCTCTTTTAAATTACAGTTTTAATTAGCTAATAAGGAATCAGGTTTCCATATGGCTTATTTATAATGTCTTCAGTTTTGGGTAACCCTACCCCACCCCTTCATATTCTCTATCCTGCTCACCTGACACAACTTAGACCATTGAAAAGCCTATCAATTGCCTAGCTTGACAATAAAGTATTCATTTCTACCATTTCCCTTTTCCTGTAAAATGAAATTATTATTTCTACTGTGAAGATTTAAAACTTATTAAGAAAAGTACATGTTGAGCATTCTTCAGACAGTTACCAGAATTTATTTGTAATATGCCACGTTTTCAAATTTTAATTAGTATCCAAAACATGAAATGTTCTAAGTGTGTAATTAAACTGAATCTGAGGCTCTGTCATTTTCTACAGTGTAAACTCAGCATCATTACTAGATCTTGTCTCTGTGACGAAAAAGAAGATAATATTATTTCTTTTCACTTTAAACATAATGATCACTTAAGATAGGAACATAGCTGTTAGATGTAATTACTTGGCAACATAATTGGGGTGAAATGGTCACAGTGGAAAAGCAATGCTAATTACAGGATTAGAAGAGGGCAATCACCATAGATATAAACATAAATAGCTGGCATCAGCACAATTTAGACATGTGCATGACATAAGAGAAATATAAAATTTAAATACATATATTTATAAATGAAGAAAACTTTTAAGGTTTTTTGACATGCTATGTTTTCCTAAAATGATTAGGGATAATAGAATGTTGTGGGATACAATGGGAGAAAAATATCAAACAAAACTTTATTTCTCAATGATCACAGAATATTATCTTGCCATGTATTCCTGATATTTTATTGTTAAGGTTATTATTTGCTCTCTTATCACATTATTTATTAAATATTATTACCCTAATCAATGCTTCTTATGGATATGAAGTTTAGAGGTATGATGTTAATGAAGCTGGTTTGATAAGTATCTTCAGTTTTTCTCCTTTTTCAAAATACATTGCCACTTGCTCAGTCAGTCAGACAAGGCAGGTGGGGTCATTATTGTAAGAAACCTCTTAGGAAGTAAGGATGCTCAAGTCTGGGAGTCTACTCCCAGGCTTTGAACCTCAAATACAATGAATCATTGAATGATCAACAAAACTTTGAATCTGAACAAATATAATTTTTGTCTCTGGTGAAATTCCACATTTTACAAAGATGTTGTCAAATGATATTTCTATTATAGAAGTTCTGGCAAAATTAATTTGTTTTCTGGACCAGTCTCTGTCATACTATAGTCAGGGGCTCAAATCCTATATATTACTCATTTTCGAAATAAATTTTTCTGTTTTAGTAACATAAGCATGCTACTTGTTTGTGGTTGATGTGTGTCATCATACTCTAGTGACATAGGTGGGTAATTGCAACAAAGATTGTAAGATAGCAAAGCCATAAACATTCACTAATTGGCACATTACCAAATATATAACTCCAGTTTTACACATATATTGGAGCAGTTTTGGGAACTCATTAGTACATAAATTAGAATTGAAGTCTGACACATCCAAAGCTCCAACAAATAGCATGCATGGTATAAAAATAGCCAGGAAAAATTTCCATCTGATATTCATACAAAGTGCCAACACCTTTTCCCCAGTATGAATTTACTACCCAGTCCTGAAAGGGTTTGAAAACTCAAATATTAATAAAATGTGACTTATTTGGAGAGTTTTAAAAAATTCACTGTATATTTACATAGGAAGCAATTATTTTGTACATACAGTGTTCCTTAGAGAATTTGCTGTATTTGTTTTCATTACGTAGCTCTTCCTCTATATCCAATACTCATTCTTTACCAGTTATGGATTAATCCAATTACTTCTAAACCCTTAGTTCATTCAAATAGCTTTTGATAAGCAAGAGTTCATTTCATTTAGTGAATCTTCAGTCGTCATCTTACTAACCTTTCCCAGCATTCATTGATATACAACAATCATCATTCTTCAATATAATCTTGTCTTGGAGTAACTCATAGTCTTCTGGTTTCATTCTTAAATTGTTGTAACTTGTTCTTGTCAATTTCATACATGTAAACATTGATGTTTTAATTTTATAATACAGTCCCCTTTACCCTCTCTTGTCAATCTTCCAGTCTCCTTGAGCCTCTTTGTCTCTACAATGGTTTCCCCTCCCCCAGCATACTGGTGCATGCTTACAGTTTTTTTTTTTTTTTAACATTTGAGTTAGCATGCAGAGATTTTGGTATCATTCATTCTGGCATTTTCAAATCCATTTTGTTTTAATTGATTTTCCTCCCCACTCTTCCACTCAGCTCCCCACTGTCCACAGTATCCTCTCCTTTCTATTTATACATTTTTTATTCTTTAAAATCTTTACCTGGCATCTAATTGCTAAAATTCTTCAATGTTCAGTTTGAAGTGATTTCTCCTCCTCCTCCTTCTTCTTCTTTGTCTTCTCTCGCTCTCTGCCTCTTTATGTTTTTCAAGGTACCATCTAGTTCTAGCCCAGGCTGACTTGGATTGCACTATGGAGTCTCAGAGTGGCCTCAAACTCATAGCAATCCTCCTATCTCTGCCTCCTGAGTGCTGGGTTTAAAGGCATGTACCAGCACACCCAGCTCCAGTTCTTCTTACTTCCATAGTATTTTGAACCAAAAGATTGCTCCCTGTTTCATGTGTCAGATATCACCTACATAAATTACTTTATTTCTGCAGCCCAGGTTGAGTTATAGACCCATAAATGGCCTACCTAATATATTTTCTTTGATATTTTGAATGGATTTCAATGTTCTATCTAAAATTAAGATTATGATTTTCCATCAAACATACTTTTCATTGAATGTACCATATTCAACTTCTGTTTGTAAGCCATACAAAATGGAGTCATCATTGACAATTTTCACTATGTCATTCCATTGACCTAATCTAGCTCCAGAATGGTTGATTTTTTTTTTTACCTCCTCTATGTTTAACATAGCAAAGGGGTATTGCAGCTAGTGCATATATTGACATGAAGATGCTAATAAAACACACTTTTACATTCGAATGTGTATAATTATAATCATTTGCCTTAGCTGTATCCATTATGAAATGAGTAAAACAATGTGTTAACATTTTATTTTTTTTCCAAGGAAAATCCAGAGATGGTGTATTAGTAACATTCTTTTGTGCTGTGATAAAATGCCTGACAAGAAGCAGCTTACTGAAGGGATGGTTTATTTTGACTTACAGTTTGAGGTTACCATCATTGCAAGGAAGGCATAGTAGCAGAAGGATGAAGCAGCTGGTCACATTGCATCCCCAGGCAGGAAGCAGAGAGTGATGAATGCTTGTGCTCGGCTCACTTTTTTCCTTTCTATCAGTCTTGAATCTCAGTCCATAGAATGCTCCTACCCACATATTGTGTGAGTTCACCCACCTAAATGAACCTAATCTAGACAATCCCCACAGATATTTCCAGGGATTCATTTCCATGGTGATTATGAATTCTATTAAGTTGAAAAACAGTGATTAACTATCACTAGTATTATATGTGGTGTGGGCTCAGGTACTCATCCTCAGCCTTGGTCACCACTAATTCTTCTTGCAACATTGCTTGGATATATATATTACCACCTCCACAATCCTTGCCCACTAGAACTAACCCAACACATAACTTGATGCCTTGTTCTAAGCACAGCTTTCTCTGAATGGTTCTCCAACTTCTGTAAAGATATTCAAATACCATCATATTACCTCATGCAGGAGATGAAAATAATGCTTAGTGGTTTCCTGTTACACTTAGTAAGATGCAGCTATGTAATACAAGCCCTTTATAGTTTTTTCTCTTATATTTCCTTGGTTTTGTCTATTACACCACTTGTTTTCTTATCTGCAGGGACACTGGTCTTTAGGAATTTCATATTTATCACATTTTCCTACATGAGTCATTCTCACAATCTATTTCCTGTGCTGTGAATGTATTCCATTCCTTCTTTTACCTATTTACCACTGGCTCAGACGTTAGATGTTATCTCATGCATCACTTATTTGAGGAAGCCTCAGTAACCTTATGCCTAGTAGTCCCTTTGTTACAATTTGTCAGCATTTGTGCCTTTTTCATACTAATCACTTTTAAAATGCCAGGTTCATTTACTAAATTTCTTTTACTCAAATTGGCTCATAGTATTGTTCCATTTTAACTCACTAGATTCAGAGTATCTGAAAGCAAGAAACACTATATAATTAGTTTTAAATAAATAAATGTTTACATGAGTAAATTCATCTGCTTGAATTCATAATTCTGTATTATAATAAACAATATTCTAATGTAAGCACAAAGACTTAGTGTACCACTTTAAAGTTTTAAATTATCAAAATATTAAAATAGTTATACAAGTAATTTACTTATGATAAGTAATAAATGTATTTTAAAACAATTCTCTGATATAAATATAATTTTACCATTTATTGGAGACAAAACCAGATTTGTGTACTAAAACAACTAACAATGGACAAGAAAATCATGTGACAATTACTAGTTTTATTTCCATTTTACAAATGAGGCAAGTGAAGTTCAGATAAATTATGACAGTGCCTTAACCATATGGCTGAACAGTAAGAAGGCAAAGATTAAAGCCGAAGCTTCTATTCTTACATTTTGCTTGTTAAGCTGAAAGCTGTGGCACTACAATATTTTGTATTGTTTACATAAGTCTTAAGTTTAGTTTTCTTTATTCTTTCCTCAGCAATAAATATTAGAAGTAAACTGAGTTTTAGAAGTAGTTTCAACATTCTCCTATGAAGGGGAGTTTATTTTCCATGCAGTGAAGCAGTGTATTTTCCAGTCTGTGGTAATGAACTATATCTGTGTGTTTCAAGAAGACCAAATAAAATGATTTCTGTTTTTTTATATTAGTGCATAAAAAAAGAAACATAAGCATACACATCTTTACTGCCAGACATGGTGGCACATGCCTTTAATCACAGCACTCAGGAGGCTGAGGTTAGCGGATTGCTATAAGTTCAAGGATAGCCTGTGAATCCCAGGTCAGCCTAGGCTAGAATGAAACCCTACCTTGAAAACTCCCCTAAAAGAAAATAAAATGACATTTTATTTTAAAAAATTAAAATTTTATTTAAATAAAAATATTACTCATTAGCAAGATGCAAATTTTAGTCTAAATAATACTTTTTTTTTTCTTTTGGGGGACAGTTTTACTGTATATTTGGAAAAAAAATTAAACATCCTCCCTTATGCAAGGTATGTTGAAAAGTACAGTGTTGGCACTGCATAGTGTATATAATTTCTTGGAAAGACAGAAAATAAATCATGGATATGAAGAAATTGTAAAGGCCAGCATGAATCTTTCATCTTGGTAATGTAAAGCAAATAGCTGCCAATGTCCTAGGCAGTTATCTTATTCTATTGATCAATTTAGTGAATTTAGAGATTATGTTTCCTTGGGCTTCTGGAACAACACCAGATGGGACTTTGCTAAAACAAATATTATTTCTACATCAGTGAAAGAAACAGAAAAAGTATTCCTAAGGAGCAGAAATTACTCCCTGAAATGAGAAATCCCCAAATTTCAATTCAACACAGGTTGATAATCACCTGGTAGTAATTCAAATTATTTTGAACAAGTGACAGAGTGCTGATGCTCTGCAAATACAGTGAAGCCATAGATAAGATATTTGTTCTCGTTTTTTGTGTGTGTGCAATTGCCTCACTTAAAAAAAAAAAAGGCAGAACATTTGAGGGTGGCATTCTCTTTCTGTTTGGACACAGTGAATCTTTGTACCAGACATGTTTAAGAAAATGGACTGTGAATCTGTCTTTTCATGGTCCAGTAAGAATAGATTTCAGGTGCTATTAGTGTAATTTAATCACCAGTATGCCTTTACTGAAAAGGATCTCTTCTCCTTTGTTAGGAAGCTGGGAAAACTACAAACTAAAGAAGGAGCAAGGTCAAACTCATAGTAATTCTTCCAACGTTTTCCTTTCAGGTTCTAAAAGAAATAAAATTAATCTTAGAGCCCCTTAAATTTCATTAAACACTTTTGAGTAGTTGGAAAGGCAAATGGTCCTTAATGAAGTCAAAAACTTGAGAAAGGTGACATTTTATTTAATCTTAATTTGACTTTTGATTACCTTGGCTAATGTACACAGCATATTCAATGGAATACTAATTGCAGTAAGTGTAGGGATAAAATCTCGATGGTTTCACATGAGTCAATATATTTCACAATAGTATAAATAATCATGGTGGTCTTGTTGCAATGTAAAGCCTGTTGTTTAATGAAAACCTTTTTTAGGTGGATGCCAACTACAAATTTCAGGTAGTGACTATGACAGTTTCAGTATAATTTTCATTGTATACAATGAAGCATTTTCTAGGTAAAACTCTACACTTAGTTTTCCAACTTTAGCAAGTTGGAAAGTGACTTTCTCTATCTATACTTTCTCCCTATTAGGCCATGGATTTCCACTTTTTGTTGCCTAAGGATTAGCTCTTAAAGTCCAGTGCTTCTCAGTCAGCCTTAGAACCACCTGAGGTGCTTTTGCAATGCAGACTTCTGAAAGTAAACACATAAGTAATTCAGATGCAGACTGCATTTTGAGAACTGTTGCTAAAGGACATTATTTTATTTCCTTTTGCAATACTTCCAGTTTTTTGTAACAATTATTATTATTGTGATTTTGCTAACAGAAACACACACACAGACATGTGTGTGTGTGTGTGTGTGTGTGTGTGTGTGTGTGTGGTATGTGTGTACATGTTTGTGTGGGAGGCACATGTGATTTTACACAAATAAGTGTACAGATACCTGTAGAGGCCAGAGGTCTGCCTCGGTTGCTCTTCACCTTATTCTTTAAGACAGGGTCTCTTGCTGAACCTATAGCTCACCTAATTGGCTAGCGTACTTATCCAGTGAACCTCTAGATTCCATAGCTCCACCTTCCCATTTGTGAGATTATAAGTACATGCTACCATTCCTGGCATCTTACATGGCTTCTGGCTATCCAAACTTAGTTCCTCTGGCCTGCACAATAAACTCTTTATGGGCTGTGGAAATGGCTTAGCAGTTAAGGCATTTGCCTGCAAAACCTATAGACCCTGGTTTGATTCCCCAGGACCCAGGTAAGCCAGATGCACAAGGGGGCACACACATCTGGAGTTCGTTTGCAGTGGCTAGATGCCCTGGCATGGTCCATTCTCTCTATCTGCCTCTTTCTCTCTCCCTCTCAGAAAAATAAATAAATAAGATTAAAAAATTTAAAAAATAAATAAACACTTTATGAGCCTAGCCATCACCCCAGCCTTGGCTCGATCATTTTAAACAATCACAAATAGCCTTTCAGAGAACACCTATTTGGATGACTCTTAGTCTTTGATAAAGTTTGTACATTTCATCATTTATATCCCATCTAAATAAATTTCTCATGCAGAAATATTTTTCAATAAAGAAGACAGACATGGAGAAGCACTTGTGCAGAGCTAGGTATTTAGCTCAGTGGTAGAAAACTGTTGTAATTACCTTCTTGTTTCTGGGTAATGTGCCCAACCAAAGCAGCTGACAGGAGGAACAATTTTTATCTTGGCATACAGTCTCCAGGTGAAGCTCCACGATGGCAGGGAAGAGCATGGCATGAACAGAGGGTGGACATCACCTCTGCTACAGCAGGTAGGAAACATTAGCAAGAAGTGAGCTTAATTCTATCCAGGGGGAGTTGTCTATAGCACCACTAAGTCCACCCCCAACCACATACTTCTGGCAAGGCTTCATTTCCCAAATTTCCATCAGCTAGAGTTCACTTCCCTAGTACCCATGTTAAGCCAGATACACAAAGTGACACTTGCATCTGGAGTTTGTAGTGGCAAGAGGTCTGGAGGTACCGATTCTCTCTCTCTTTTCTCTTTCCCCCCTCCTTCCCTCATTCCCTTCTCTCTGTATCGAACAAATAAAAAATAAATTAAAAGATGACCTAGTCTAGGAACTATATGTTACTTTCCCTAACACTTTCTACTTCAGACTCTGTACACACACACACACACACACACACACACACACACAGAGAGAGAGAGAGAGAGAGAGAGAGAGAGAGAATCACACATGTGAATATCATGCAGACTTTATATTTGGCAAGGATTTTAAAAAATAAAGCAAATCAAGAAGTATAGGCAGTATAAGTCCACTTACCTTCTGGTTCTCAGATACACCAAGCTAATTCCAATCTTAATTCTTGGAACAACATTTTTCTCTAGATCCTAAAAGATTGTTTCAAAAATACAAGGGAATAGTTTACTAATTCATTTTACTAAATTCAAGAGATATTGATGTATAATTTATCAGGTATTTGGGTCAACCTCACATACTCAAAATGAGTATAAACAAGGTGACTTCCAAGTTCCTGTACCATTTGAGCTTCAGAGTCAATGGGACATGAGTTTGTTTGGGGAAAGAAATAACAGGCAGTAAAAGATCAAACTGAATCTATGTAAAAATGCTGAGGTTCTGCTAAAGGTAGTAGAAGGCCAAATATACAATCTGATGTTTAAGAATATATATACACATACACACACTTTGGAAGAGCAGATAAAATGATAAAATGAAAGTAATGGTGAATCATTGAAATCAGATATACCATGAAGCAGGACTTCCAGAAAAATAATATTTGTTTTCCCCAAATAAAGTTAAAATACACCTAGATCTACACTTACCAAGTGAGTGGAATCATCTCAATTAATGTTGTATCACGTACTTACTGGTCAATAAATAGCTAGCATAGGGCTGGGGGCATGCCTTAGAGTTAGAGCCCTTGCATAGCATTTGCAAGGTGCTGGCCTCAATCCATAGCAACACCAAACTTTTTAAAGCATAGCTATCAAACTAGATTGATCAGGCTATAGTGCCAGTAACCAGTAAAGAGGATCATCTAAAGTGGATCAATGGCTCTGGAGAAAGTAAAACTTTAAATAGATTAAAAGATTAAAGGTGTTAAAAAGATTTAGGAACAAGGTTTTCATTTTGTTTCAGCTTCCTAAACATAAATGCTTGATTCACTGGTTCCTTTACCTTCTCCTTTAAATCATTTTTTTATTTCTTGTGGTTTACAAAAAAAAAAAAAAAAAAAACTTGGAATATAGGGGCTCTCCTCTCCTGCTTGGACACTGAAAGTTTAGTGAAGGTCACAATATGAAGACAGAGATATCACTCAGCAAAGATTTGATCTTTTTTCCACTGTGTATCCTTCACCCAGGGAATGACTAGGCAGGCCATTTTGACACCAGAAGACATTTTTCATTCTTTCACTTTCTGCCAACAGTGCTTCACCCCCCAAAGCAAGACTTCTAAATCCCCTGAGGGATAGAGATTTTACTAATGTGCCTCTAATTGTTTTATTCATAATTATATCCTCAGTTCTTAGATTAGTGTCTTAATAAATACAGGATAATAATTCTTGAATGAATTAAGATATGCATTCATGAATAAATACACTGATATTTCTATTATTAATTTTAGGATCACAAAATATTTATTTTTCTCAAATTAAATTAAGAGAACATGTGCCATTTATAATACATCTAATATCCAAAGTTATACCTTTACAAAAAAATAAATGTGACTGCAGAGTAAGTAACAGAAATGTTGGCAGGCTCAGTTTATACTTAAAAAAATAAATAATGACTTTGAAAGATTGGAACAGATGTTCTAAAGCCAGAATTCGATAACCAGTCCTGTCAGGAGCACCAAGAAGGTCAGTGTATCTGTGGATAAGATGCACAGCATCACAATAATGCACAGGGTGATTCAACAGTGCACTGTGGGCTGCCATCCATCATTGTTAGAACATTGGAGAGGCATAAATGTGATTAATTTATTTCTACGATTTAAGCTACTTCAAGTAATATATCATATTTTGTTGATCAGACAACTCATTTTTGAGTTGGGTTTATAGCAAAAGATAAAAAAAAAAAAAATAATCACAGCCATGCAAGAAACAAAACCTCTATGATATAGTCTAGTTCCTTATTCAATATTTGAAAAATATCAAACAAGTCAATGTTAGATATCATTTTTATAATATTCATTGTTTTCATTACACACACACACACACACACACACACACATATATATATATATATATATATATATATATATATATATATATGATATTATAGTCATGGTTATTTTAACATTAATCTTAGTGAGAAATTCAATTAAAGCTTATCTCCGGTATTCTTTTATTGATTGACTTTAAAGCATTTACTTGTAACAATTGACAAAATACGTTTATTTAATTATCTCATAACACTTTTGTTTTGTAAATCAATTTTTCTAGGCATCTTGTAATGAAGTAAAAATAATTAAAAGGGAAATGATGTTTGGATTTTTAAAATATATATTTTATTTATTTGAGAGAGAGAAAGAGAGAGAGAGAGAGAGAATGGGCAAGCCAGGGCCTCCAGCCTCTGCAAACAAACTCCAGATCCATGCACCCCTTTGTGCATCTGGCTTACATGAGTCCTAGAAAATTGAACTGGGATCCTTTGGCTTTGCAGGCAAATGCCTTAACCGCTAAGCCATCTCTCCAGCCCTGAAGTTTTGATTTTTGATGCACTTTTTTATTTCCAAAATCCAAGGATATCTCAAGTATCAGTGGTGTCTTAACCTGTAACATTTAATATCTAGAAATAGGAAAGTATTAGGCAAAGTAAATATCACTTCATAAAGTATCCAGCTTCCAGACTTGAAAATAAATGCACTTCTGAGTGATGATGAAAGGCAATTCTTGACTTTCTTCCAGTTTTAAATAATAAAGTTAAGTGTAAGTAATAAAGGTAAACTTATGGCATTTAATGCAAAATAATTATCTTGTACTTCATTAGTGTTATTCCCAGACACTGGCAGTACTTAAAGCATGAAAAGCTGTTGGATACTTTTGCAAGTGTCCACGTGCATTATATCCTCAAATACCCAGATGACATCTTCTCATTCAGAAAAATAATTTTAAGAGATTTAAAATTGTTTTGTGGCATGTTGGTAGAATATGGAAGTGAAGGCGGCGGCGGGGGCAGAAGAACAAATTAATACGTGATGTTTTCTGTTTCCTTTGTGAAATAATCGGATATATCATCTGACAAATGTAGAAGTGGTGAAGAACTTAGATTTGGGGATTTCATACAGAACTAGCTGAGGTGTTGATGTGTACTTGGTGCTTTAATAGATAAGAACACTTGGAATTCATAAAATTGAAACCCATGGGTTATAGGTGTGTTTATTGAAATCATCAAGGTTAGCAATTTTCCTACATATCAAATTACCCTCCTTGAATCTACAAATATTTAATTATTAATTTCATATTTTATGTTAAATATATGAACAAAACATTATAAATGCTGGGGGATATAGCTCACTGCTAAAGTTGCTTGCTGAGCTTGTACAAAGTTCTATGCTCAATTCTGTAGCATTATAAACAAACTCAAAAGGTTTCTAAAATACGAACTAAAAATTAGGCTCTAAAGAAGACAAAGTGAAATAATACAGGCTGACTGCTGCTCTCACAATTCATTACTCTCAACTACATGATGAATACCAGCAAGCCCACTAAGGGGGGAACCTCAGTGGAGTGGGGGGAGGGCAGAGGGGAATGATGGCACCAACACCTATATCCATACAAAATTTCAACTTAAAAAATTAATAAAATAAAGTTACCAATCACAGAAAGTATGATATTGAACATTACAAGGTTTGGCACATGACATGCTATCTCAAATAGTTGAAATAAATTGGTTCTAATTTGAACCTGACAAGGAAATGTAGAGTAGCTTAAACTTTTTCCTTTTCATTCACTAACAGATTGTATCATATAATTATTTCCTCCTGTAGACTCCATGTTATTTAGTGGCTGGTAACAGAATCTCTTCCTTGACAGTTTGTGTCATCACTTCAAAATAAACAACAAAAAAAGGGAAAGCAGTCCTTAATAGCACAGCAAGTGTTGTGATGGTGTTTTCTGCTATGAGACTAAGATTCTGATTTTCATCTTGCTTTATACCCCGTGGAGCTGAACCAAGCCTACAATTCCCATTAACTTCAAAAAGAACCCATACTCAGATCAGCTCCTCAGGGGTGTAGAACAGGAAAACAAAGCCAAAAAAGGTTTTTAAAAATAAAGAAAAATGAAATACAAATCTTACTTCATGAGGGATTCTTTTCGCTTTATGGATTATCTGTTTTTGTTGTTGGCCTCAGAGATTATTGGGGTTATTGTTATTATTATTATTTCACACTGTATTTGTACATTTTGATCTATGTGATAGAATCAACAAAGAGTAGAAAGGATGAAAACACATTAGCATAGGTGTCATTACAGGTGTTGGATAAAGCTATTAAAATTTAATGGTCTTTGCCAGCAAATTGGTTTGTGACAGTAGCAATGGATCAATTGTCAGTTTCTTCTGGGAGACGATCTACATTTAAACCAAATATTTGTTATATTTTTATATTACTTTAAAAGCATTAATTCCTCCCATAGATAGGTTAGACTAGAATATAAATTTGTATGTTAGAATAATTCATCAAAATGAATGCTATTATGTCCAATCTTGTCTAAATTAATATTGTAGACAGATTCAAGTAACATATTTTCAGTATTTCATTCTACCATTTTACATACCTCTCCTGGACCCCCTGGCATCAAACTGAGGTGAATTTTGCTTATTTATTTTATACACAATTATAGGGAATCAAGACTATTCTTCCGGTTGAAGTGACACATTGTAATGGCTTAAACTAGGCTGACAGAAGAAAATTGAGAGAAAGGCATAGACAAGGGATATATTTCATATATTTCAGTTTATTAGAACTGACATGACTTGGTGGTGGATGATATGAGATTTGAGGAGAAAATATAAGTGTAGGATATGTCCTATAAAATAATGTATATAAAGTGTCTGTAGGAAAATAAGTGCTTAATGAAATTATTATTGAAATTTCAAATAGCAATTCCGAAATATTTACTATGGAAAGTTTGTAAGGGTACATGCTTAGTTTAAACTAATACATAAAAACTTAATAGTTGTACATATCAATAGAGTAAAATGTGATGTTTGGTACATGTGATAAAGGATGAAAGATGTTTTCTCCTCATCTCACGAGGATATTGCTATCTTATGCACAATTTCTGTCAAAATGACTGATGATAGCTAGGGAGCCACACATTCTATTGTAAATTTTCATTTAGCATCAAACAAATCAATGCTAGCAGATGTAAGAAGCAGAATACATGGAATAAAGTCTTGCCATATAAAGGTGACCCATATCACAAATTTACATAAATTTTTAAAACATGTTTGGTAAAGTCTCTCATGGGATATCATTAAGGAGGTATATAAATGGAGCTGGTTAGGCAAAGAAGCTAAATGTGCTGTCTATTATATGGCTGGATTACTATCGTCTTTATTATTTTTATCATACATGCAAAGTTACATTTAGCCCATAGAAAAAACAAACTGTACCTCCCACTTCTGATGGTATTTAAAAACAATTATTTATTATTAACCTAACTTCATGTTAGGGAATTATTTCATATAACATATGTATTGTAAAACAAAATTTTGTGATCGCTGTTCATTCTTCTGGAAATGTGCAACCATTAAAGTAATGGTACTAAAATAACATTGATAGTGACAATAACAGTCAGTAATCAATATCTATATAATAAGTACTATATTTGGATATGTTCATGTATCATGTGATTTAATTCTTCCAGAAGTACTCAATTCAAATATATCATTATCCCCCATTTGAATGTGAAGACACTGTAGCAGATGTATCTATCTATATCCCTATCTATATCTATTTCATTGTCCCAATCACTTTGGGGAATGGTGTGGAAATGTCCCTGTGGTCCTCCCTTTCTCTATCTTCTTCAGATTCAGATGTCTCTACCATTAGTGCTATTGTCACCATTGCCAATTCTGGTAGTGTTCATGTACTTATGTGTCCTCATTATACTAATCATTGTTGTAAGAACAGAAGTATCTACCATTTTGTGCATATGTTTTTATGTCATTTTTCCTGTATTGTTGTTATTATCTGAGCACATTTTCAAAATCACTCATTGTACAGAGTTCTTGGTATCAAGTGTTATTTAAAAAGTTTTCATAAATCCAATTTGGGATGTCTGGGTTAAAAAGAATGGCAAGGTCACTGAAAAATCAAGCTGGTGCTGAGCAGAAAACCTTCTCCCTGTACACAGCCAACTGAAAGCTGGAAAAAGCTTCACTGCATGCAGCCCTATGGGAGACAGAAGTCATCAGCAGTGAAAACACTGGACACTGGAAACCTCAAGTTTGGCCAGACAGGCCAAATGTCCAAACAGGTGCAATTGTGGCATGTCTGCTCTGAGGGAAACCAACTGCTCTCTAATTGCCTGCTCTTTGGGAGGGAATACATGCCTGGTACAGAAAAACCTAATCAAAAGATTATGGCAGGGGAGGTCAGGAGCCTTAGGGGTATAAAGCCTGCTCTTGTCTGGCTAAATGTATATATTATTCCCACCAAACTGTTCTGAAAGCATTACACTTAATGTTCATATTCACATATTAATTCTACTCTCACATCTGGTTATAAAAGCTTCTCTTTTCAGATGGGGATGACCACTGGAATTACCCAAAAGGTAACATAGTGCTGAGAAGAAGGGAAAGAGGAGTGTCCAGCACTAAAACATTTCTATCACACCCTCCAAGGCTCAGGGTCCATTGCAGAAGAGGCGGTGGAGAGAACGTAAGAGGCAAAGGAAGGGTATGACTCCTTACCATGCAACTGTCCAGACAAAAATTAGCCTCGATATCCATGACCTCACAGTGCCTAGCAATACCTTCACATGACCCACATAATAGGAGAAAAAGATGATGACATCAAATTAAAAGAGAGGTTAATGGAGAGAGGGAAGGGATATGATGGATAGTGGAGTTCTGAAGGAGAATGGGGAGGGGAGGGAAATATCATGGCTTATTGTCTGTAAGTCTAGAAGATGTCAATAAAAAACGAAAAAAAAGTTATTATCTTAATCGTTACAGAAATTCTGTCTCTTGAGTCTATAAAGTAGTAGAATCATATTAAATTTCTTTCAATCATGATAGTTTTTAAACAATGTGATAGTTTATCCCAGCTACTTCTAAAAGATACCTATTAACTCAGCATGAGAAACAAGATCTACAAAACAGTGTGTGAGTTATTCCTATATATTTATAGATGTTAGTCTTATATATATTTTGATCACTTATGTGGGTCTAAGGGTGAAAGCTTGAAAGCTACATGTTTCTATTGGGAAGTTAATGCTAGTTTATAACTCATTTTCAGAGACTAAATTGTTGACATACCTAGATAAATGAGTGAGCTAACCTCTTTGGATTCATGTTATTATTACCTGGTCTGTCAGGGCAACTTAAGTGACTCATAGAAGTATTCTATATCCCAGGCTGGAGATATAGCTCAGTGTAAGAGTACTTCTTAATCAAGCACAAGGCCTTTGGAGGCCTGAAGGATTTTTGGAGTTTGATCTCCAGGACATGGATAAATAGCTGGGGTGGAAAAACACCTCTGTAACCTGAGTTCTTGGGGTAAAGAGACCAGAGAATTATTTCGGCTTTTGAAAAAAAGAAGACAAGCTGTAGGATTATTAATGCACTCTGGCTCAAGTAAGAATGGGCAGAAGAGTGATGGATGTGGACACCTGACATTCCCCCCAGCCATAGCAGGTGAGTACATCGCACTTCTGGTGAGCACCTGGGCACTGCATGCATGCATACATGTATACACACCACTCATACATACACTGTACCATACCACATTATACACAGAGATGTTAAAAAGGAAAATATTCAGCTTGTTCTGCTTGGGCAGAGCTTCAGATCAGCTGGTGTCAGTGCTAACTTAATCATGTCCTTAGCTGATACATGATACCTTATATATTAGGTTATTTCTAAACATAAATGAAGCTCAATTTTTATTGTTATAAATTTAAATGTAAACTAAACTTGAAAGTCATATTTCTCTAATAAGTAGCAAATCTTTTATTTTTTATGGGAACATATGTGAATAAAGCTGACTTACACTACATGTTTCTATGTCTATTTTCTGGATAAATAGAATCATCAGTCCAGTTACCTTTTAGAGTGTGTTTTTATCTCATCTATGTAATGTTGTTAAGACTATTCCCTCCTTGGTATACTCTCAGCTTGTTCTTGTTGAGCAGAGCTATAGCTCATCTCGTCTCAGTGCTGTGCCAGAGAGGATAGTGGGAACATTTGGCTTCCTATAGTCTTCTCTGTTCCTAGTTCTGGGTGTGAGGAGGTGATGTTGTGGAATGCTTCAAAGGGGATATTCTTGGTTCTCGTTTTCCAAGGCTAGTATGAGTAGAGAAAAGCCTTTCCCTATAATTTCCAAGGTTTTCACTGGCAGCAGGCAGAGCACTTGAGAGCAAAGAGAAGCACTGCTCATAGGTCAGCTGTGGCCAATTTACACATTAATAGCAGCTCTGTCTTGCTTTTTCATGAGATCTCTCTGGCTTAGTATATTCATTTACAGATCTTGTCCTTTGCTGAAAAAGTTATCTTGGCCCCCAACCTCAAGGTCTCTTTGGCAAGACTCCTACCATATTACCTAGAAGTCCTCTAAGTTGCCAAATTTCGCATTGATTGTTTTATCTATATGATGAGTTCTTGCTTCTCATGTTTTGCTACCAGGCAATGGGTGACAGATTGAATAGGACCTAGAAGTGGGCTATTATTTCCATGGGAGTTCTCTAATGCACATGTCTTTTGGAAAGATTCAACATTAGTCCAATGAAGACAATTTCCTAATAGTATAATTTGGGATTTTTTTCCATTTTTTTCTTCTTTCTCTTCTTATTTCTCATGTGTCACAACTACAACTCCAGCAATAGGAACTATAGTCCAATTCCTTCCACCTTTCTCTTTAGTTTTCATTGTGTTTTCCCAAAAAAAATAATATTTCCCAGTAATCCTATTTTTACATTTACTCTTAAGGGTATCTAAATTGGTTTTCATTATGATATGTATAAGGAAAATAAAAGATATACCAGTAAAAAATCTGGAATTGTAAACAAGTGTTACTATTACCTTTTTATTTCGGGGACCAGAATCAGTTTATGGGAGGAAAGGGTTTACTTTTTTTTATTGACAACTTCTATACTTACATAAAAAAAACACATGATATTTCCTTCCCCTCCCCCATTCCACTTTAGAACTCCAGTCAACATCATATCCCCTCCCTCTCTCCATTAGTCTCTCTTTTAATTTGATGTCTTTTTCTTCTATTTTGAGGGTCTTGCGAAGGTATTGCTAGGCACTGCAAGGTCATGGATATCAAGGCCAATTTCTGTCTGGGCAGTTGCATTGTAAGAAGTCATACCCTTCCTTTGGCTCTTCCATTCTATCCACCCCCTCTTCCACAATGGTCCCTGAGACTTGGAGGGTGTGACAGAGATGTTTCAGTGCTGGACAGTCCTCTATCGCTTCTTCTCAGCACTATGTTGCCTTTTGGGTCATCCCAGTGGTCATCGCCATCTGAAAAGAGAAGCTTCTCTAACCAGAAGTGAGTAGTGTTAATATGTGAACATGAACATTAAGTGTAGTGCTTTCAGGGTAGGTTGGTGGGAATAATATATACATTTAGCCAATAAGAGGCAGGCTTTATACCCCTAAGGCTCATGACCTCTCCTGCCATAGACTTTTGTTTAGGTTTTTCAGTACCAGCTATGTATTCCCTCCCATAGACAGGGCCTTCAGTCCAATTATGGAGCAGTTGGTTACCCCAAGAGCAGACATGCCACTATTGCACCTGTTCAGTCATTGGCCCTGTCTGGCCAAACTTGAATATTTGGCGTCCACTGTTTTCACTGCTGATGACTTCTGTCTCCAATAGGGCTGCATGCACTGCAGCTTTTTCCACAGCTTTCAGTTGGCTGGTCTACAGGGAGAAGGTTTTCTGCTCAGCACCAGCTTGCTTTCTCAGTGACCTTGCCTCTCAGGCAAGAGATGTCTTCAGCAATAGGGTCTTATTATTTGTTTCTCAAGGGAAGGGCTTTGGCAATAGCCTTTAATGTTTTGGAGCCTACCGGGACCTCCTTGGTCAACAACTCACTGGAAGGTATCCCATCCCAGGCACTGAAAATTTGGGAAAGGGTTTATTTCAGGCTTACAGATTCTAGTAGAAGCACCATTAATGGTAGATGTAGCTGACTCCCTTTAACATCCACAGCAGAGAGAGAGAGAGAGAGAGAGAGAGAGAGAGAAAACCAACACCAGAAAGCGCAGTCAGAGCTCAAAACTGGCTCTTTACACACCTTAGGGATAGACTAACAGATCCACCCCGCCTCCAGTGACACTTCCTACAGCAGGCTACTGGAGACTTAAGTTACAAGATTAATTTTAAAAATCCCCTCATATTATGGGGGACATACATTCACATTCAAACCACCACAACAAGCAAATGTTCATTTCCCATAAGAGATATGAATGTGTCTTAGAGGATTTGTAGTTATCTGATTTTTTTGGTTTATATGCTCTTTGAATGTTTAAACATAACATCTATACCTTTCAAATTTAAACAGAAATGAATGAACAGAACTAACTACAGTCATAAGGATCAAGGTATAATGAAAATTATTGAAAATGGATTTCAAAATTGTCAATTTATCTGTGCTGATTTATTTATTTATTTATTAGAGAGAGAGAGAGAAAGAAAGAAAGAGAGAGAGAGAGAGAGAGAGAGAGAGAGAGAGAGAGATAAGAAAAGAGAATGGATACATCAGGGCCTTCAGCATCTGCAAACAAAAATGAGGATAATGACTAGTACTTGATATTAAAGATAATATGAAATATCATGTCAATGATACCTACTTTGAAAATATCCACTTGCCATTTTTCACTCCAAAACTAGTCTTCTATTGAAAATGAATACATGAGTGTATTCTGTATAGCATAAACTAAATATGCTGAAGACCTGTAACGATTAAATGATACCACCCTCAATTGTTTTTGGTAAACTGAAGTTAGCTGAATGTGGTTCTGAATCTTACAGACTCATTATATGTTGTTCAATGGTGTGTTAAGTATTCACTGAACTACTAAACTTCTACAATACTAGCACTTGAATGATTGCAAGTCACTATGGACTTGGCTGATACTGGTGAAATGCATATGATTTCATTCCCAAAGTTTCAGAAATTTATTTTTTTTCTTGTATCATATATCCTAAAAATATTGCAATTTTTAAAAACATGTTTATTTATTTTCTATTTAAAAAGTTTAACCACAGTGGTTAATCACTGTGCAATCTTTCCAGCCCTAAAAAGTTTATACCCTTATATCCCTTCTCCCCATCCCCATTAGATTGAGTGTCATCCTCATTTGGGTTATTGGTATCCTCTGTGGGGTCATGAAGGCCTCAGTCAGTCTCTGTGGGAGGGGTATACTTTGGGATATTACAATTTTTTAAACTAACATTTATTTAATAGTAAACTAAACATTACTAATTATCCAGGCATAACATTGAATGTCTAACTATAGATTCCATTTTCATCAGATTAACCTAAGCTTTTTGGGCAATTAACTGGTGACTTTAATGCTTACATTAAAGAAAGACATGATGAGGGTCCCTTTGGAAGAGGGAAGACAGGAAGGAGGATAATTGAGTCACCATTATGAATGTAAAATTAGAGTAATATAAATAAAAAATAAATTATAAAAATTATGGTTATTAAGATGAATTTTTTAATGCAGCAACCCAACTGTTATAGAAAGCGTTATTGATCAGAATATTGTGTAAGTTTTACAGTCTTAAGTAAGTTCAAAAATTATTTTGGAAAAGAATATTTACATCCATACAAAACATTCATCTTTCTCCTATATTAAGAAAACAAAGAAGGACTGGAGAGATAGCTTAGTGGTTCAAGGCATTTGTTTGTAAAGCTGATGGCCTGGGTTTGACTCCCCAGTCTCCACATAAAGACAAATGCACAAAGTCGTGCATGCCTCTGGAGTTCATTTTCAGTGGCAGAAGGCCATTACATGCCAATTCTCTCACTCTCTCTCTCAAATGAGTATTTAAATAGAAAACAAAGTAAAAATAAATGGTCAAAAATGGAATAAAGTATTCTGTGATATTCATAGCTATGCTTCTCATATGCATTTTATTATTTTTTTGTCATTTGCCATTCATTAATCAGTCCATTTCAATCAGCTTTATGTATCTGTATACCTCAACAGACTTTCCAAAACAAGAATCTTATAACAATCATTTTGCCCTCTTATTCCAACACCAACTCACTCACTTGGATTTATTACTTTCTTTTTTTTTTTTTTTTTTTTTAGAGGCAGGATCTCACTTTAGTGTAGGCTGGCTGGAACTCACTCTGTAGCCCAGGCTGGCCATGAACTTACTGTGGTGCACAGCCTCCTGAATGCTAGGATTAAAGACATGCACTACCATACCTTGCTTACTTGGATTTTTAATTTTTTTTTTTTTGTGTGTGTGTGTATATATATATAGCTATATATGTAAAGGTCAGAGGAACACCTCAAGTTAGCTGTAGTCCACCCTGTCTGAGACCATGTGTCTTTCTGGTACAAGTGAACTGACAGACTACAAGTAAACATAAGATTAGCTGACCCACAAACCTTTGCCTCCCATTGTTGCAGGCATATTGGGGTCACAAACACATGTGTCACTTCACTATGCATTAGCCATGTCAAGCAATGTTTTAAACACTTTTTCAAGTTTAGAGAGAATTTACTAGATTAAGAGAAGAAAAGATGAGAGCTCATGCCCGTGTGAAGGTAGAAGGGTATAAAGCACCTTAAATGGAATTTTTTTGGGGGGTATGGTCTCACTGTGGCCCAGGCTGGCCTGAAACTCACTCTATAGATACTCAACCTAATTTATTTTCCATCTCAGTTAAATTCAACTCCATCCTTCAAGCTACTATGGTCAAAATTAACAAGCTTTTAATTGATTCTTTTTTAACCTTTCTTATAGAATCCATCAAGGAATTATGTTTATTTGCTTTCATAATATATACAGAGTCTGGCCACTTTAATTGTTATTCATTTCTTAAATTACTGCCTTAGCTTCCTAACTGATATTTTGTTTCCACCTTTCTTCTTTATCAATTATCCTGAACTAACATTCCATATGATCCTTTTGCATTGTGAAACAGATAGTTCTGTGTCCAGTGCTCACTATGGCTTCTCAATTCAACCAGAATGAAATTTCAGATCTTTATAATGCTCTACCAAACATGGAACTGTATGATTTGGTCTCTATTGCTTCTGTAACATCACTTTGCAGTCCTAAGTTCATCCCATATAGAACTGTTTTTTCTATTTCTTTTTAGCAAACGAAGCATGTTCCAACCTCAGGACATTTACATTTGCTTTCCCTAGTATTCTCTTCTTCTGGATACAAACCTTATTCACTCCTGTTTCCCTTCTTCAAGAAGCCTAGCTCTAACAAACTCCACAATTGCCCTTGACCCTTTCATTCTATTACCCTTTCATATTTATTTATTTATTATTATTTTTATTGACACCTTCTTTAATTGTAGACAATATCCCATGTTACTTCCCTCCCCCCCCCCACTTTCCCCTTTGAAACTTCATTCTCCATCATATCCTGTCCCCCTCTCAATCAGTCTGTCATTTCAGTTTGATGTCATGATCTTTTCCTCCTATTATGATGGTCTTCTGTAGGTAGTGTCAGGCACTGTGAGGTCATGGATATCCAGGCCATTTTGTGTCTGGAAGAGCACGTTGTAAGGAGTCCTACTCTTCTTTTGGCTCTTACATTCTTTTTGCCCCCTCTTCCGCAATGGACCCTGAGCCTTGGAAGGTAGGTTTGAGATGTTTCAGTGCTGAGCACTCCTCTGTCACTTCTTCTCAGCACCATGGTGCCTTCTGAACCATCCCAAGGTTGCCACCATCTGAAAAGAGAAGCTTCTCTAACCAAAAGTGAGAATAACATTAATATATGGGTATAGACATTTAGAGAAGTACTTACTGGGTAGTTTGGTGAGCATAGTATATACATTGAGCCAGACACCAGCAGATGTTACACCCTTAGGGATCATGACTACCCTGTTGTAAGTTTTCAGTATCAGGGATGTGTTCCCTCCCATGGAGCAGGGCTCCAGTCCAATTAGAGAGCAGTTAGTTTCCCCATAATAGACGTGCCACTGTTGCACCTGTTGGCTCATTTGGCCTGGCTGGCTAAATTTAAAGCTTGCATTGCTCACTGTTGAGTACCTTCACTGGAGTTTTCTCTCTGCCATTCAACTACATGCAGCATAGCTTTTTCCAACTTTCTGTCAGATGGTCCACCTGGAGGAGGATTTCAGCTCAGCTCTAGCAGGATTTCTCAGTGATCTTGCAGCCAAAGTATGTGGAGTCTTCAGCAATAGGGTCTTACCATCTATTCCTGGTGGGAAACCAAGGGCCTCAGCAATGGCCTATAATGTTTTGGGGGTATCTGTGACCTCCCTGGCCAACAACTCACTGGAAGGTATCCCATCCCTGGCATTGAACATTTTCTAGTAACAATCTATGGCTTCTGAGTGGATGCTATTGCATATATTTAAATAGAAGAACAGATTAATGGGGGTGAAAAGGCCTAAGTGAGGTCAGGGGAACAGATTGAGTAAAGGAATTGTGGAGGGAGGGCTAATCAAAATCTAAGAGGATATAAAAAAGTTGTATGGAAACCTACTTTTCTGGACAATGGAACACCCTTTCATATTTTCTACTCAAGAATCTTATTGCCTTCTAGCATAATCTAAAAATCTTTGGCACTACTGGTAAATATTTATTTCTTGTAAGTGCTTGTAGCAGACAGCATCAGGTTCACTGAGGTATACTTCCAGACCAGGCAAAATTATGGAGGAAGGGATTTATTGAAGCTTACAGATCTAGGGGAAGTTCCATAATAGCAGAAGAAGCTGGACTGCTTTTACAGGACCAGGCAAGAGAGAAAAGTCAAAAGCCACACAGCACAGCACACTTCAGGAACTCCAGATAGTCACACTTTACATATCTTTAGATTTAAATCTCAAACCCACCATCACACCTTAAGATCCACCCAATGACATTGCCTCCAGCTAGGTGGCTGCAGATGAAAACTACAAACTAATAAAACACTGAATATATTGGGGGCCATCAATTCAAACTACCACAGTGCTACACTGACTATGGCATGGAGGAGACAATAAGCTTATGGGGATTAGTATGACACCCATACAGTTTCTTAACATCTTGATTAGTTCTCAGTATGGCCTTAGAAACAGGACTCTTAGAATGGACAGTTTGCATGCTGGAGAGATGGATTAGCAGTTAAGGCACTTACCTGTGAAGACTAAGGACCCAGGTTCAATTCCCCAATACCCATATAAGCAAGATACACAAGGTAGCACATGCATCTGGAGTTCATTTGCAGTGCCTAAAAGCCCTGGCATGACAATTCTCTCTCTTTCTCTCTCTCTCTGTCTCTCTGTCTCAAATAAATAATATATTTACAAGAATAAAAGAATGGAAAGTTATATATCAAGAGGCACATAATGGTCATTTTAGAAAGATCTCAGAGCTAGAAAGCAAGTGGGTATCAGGAATAGAATAAAAGCTTCAGTTGGAAAATAATTTGTGTAATTACTGCTACAATCCAAACAGTGATAATCCTCATGGACAGGCACAAATTCAGGTGTGGGATAAAATAACTCTATTTATTCTAGTCAATATGAAGACAAAAATTAATGAAAAATGCTTCTAAAGGACAATTTATGGTTCTGATTCTCTTGTCGTTTACATTTCAAGAACTTTGTTCTCCCTCTGAATAAGACCAATACTGTGAAAAGTATGGGGGGGGTTACTAATTTACCCTGAAAACAGTGTACTTCACCTTTTCTTGATGAATATATCATCATCCATTCAGATAATGATATCTTTTTTCAGCTCCCAGTAAGGAAATCCATTCTTTTTTGTGTCTTGCTAACATTTCAGGCTTCTTCTGTTTTCCATTCATGCACTGAATGGGAAATGTTCAAGCTATGTAATTTTCAACTAGATCTCATAGCTTTAACTATAATGATGCATACAGGCATATTAATAATAAAGTACATTTAACTGATGATTAGGTCATTGATATTTTCATATGGCATTTGAGCCACTTCTATAAGCTCTATAATCACTGTCTTTCTGAGTCTTACTATATTACATTAAAGGTGATCTACCTATACTCATGGAAGGTGATACAGATCACTTCACATTGTGAATTTGTGTGTGTTTATGATGTATTCATGGGTATGCAGATGCATGTGTCCCATAGGTGCATGTTTGGAGGTCAAGGGAGAACTTTGGATGTGCTCATTCATTTGCTGCTCTGCCTTATTTCCTTGGGAATTTCATTGATCCTGGAGCATGCAATATATAATTGAGGAATATGAAATAAAAGGGGACAGATATCTGTATTAATATAAATTATATTAATTTTAGGACCTCCAACTGTCTGAGTTTTCTGATAAATAGAATATTTACCCTTTCAACTTTCTGGTTAAAGGTGTCAGATTTGCTCTTTTAAATGTAACTTATGATTCCCAAGTAACCATTCTTATTTTGTATCATATCTATTCAATTTCAGATCTAAAAAGTAAAACAAACTGATATATGGTAAGAATTTCATTGTCAAGAGGATACTGTAGCTATAGAAGTGAGGCAAGCCAATACAAAGGGCACTTTGGTAAATTTGGCCCTCAAAGGCCTATCATATCAATTAGCACCTGTATTAACATTAGCACTGGCAGGGAGAGTTTCAAAATTGTTTCTCATCCACTTTAATAAGCCTTTATTATAGAAACCCTGAGGTACTTTATACCTCACCTGGAAGAGTATAATTAGACACAAATTGATGGGCCTGTGCTTGTTGTAAAGTGAGAATTTATAGTAGATGATTCTGAACCTGTCCTTTGCCTGGCATTGTGCTTCAAATGCATCTGCAAGTGCTGTAACTAATCTTCTAAAATCATCAGTAACCAATCTGCACCACATTTCCCTCTTCCTGATGTGCAGACCATTATGAGAGCAGCCAGGTGTGATTCTTTTACAGCTCTTCCCAAACACTATTGAACATCTAATGACCTTGACAAAATTAACTTCATTAGCATCTTGAATACTAATCCACTTTATCTTGGTAAGGGTATTTTGTAATAAAATGAATGTTTGGTAATCTGCAGCTTGAAAAAAAATCCATGTTTATGGTGCATTGCTTCTTAAATGTTTCTCTTATACCTCTTTAATTTCCTTGTGATTCAGTAACTTAATTTATATAATGTATTATTAACACTTGTGCAATAATATTTTTAATTTATCTTAGAAAATTAACAATATTATTAAAATATAATCTGCTACCCTCTGCATTTTTATAAAGATATTTTTAAGGAGTCTCTAGAGCACAGAAATACTAACATAAATTTCTTCAGTATACAAAATAATTTTTATCTGTTCCAGCTATATATTCTTATTTTCCTAATGCTTTAATTTGAAAATAAACTATCATCATTGCATGCTCCTGATAATGAAGCTTGCTATTGGAAGAAATATAAAAGAAAAATAGCTTCCAATAAACCATACATATTTCAAGAATAGAAACTATCAGAATTTCTATGAAAAGTGTTCACATACAGCTTTGAGTAATCGGAGAATGAGATGGTATAATTTTATTATGTGTTTAAATATTTTATTTAGGGATTGATAAATTTTACTAACACTTTATCTTTCAATGCAATTGTGAGTACAGTTTTGGACCTGCATATTCCATGGCTCTCCAGTACATAAGCTTGTTATTTGAAGAACATAACATGATGAAAGTAAAATAGGGCTCTGGGACCTTTAGCTAAGAATGCTACAGAAAGACCCATGACTGACTCTCAGTATATTATATTTGTCTTTCCAATGTAGAATAACATCTTTCAAGAAAGGCACTTAGGTAAATGAAAACTGAGTTGCTCAAATTAATTTATCTACAGAAGGTTTTTTTTTTTTTTTACCTCCATTTCTTAGTAGTTTGGCATTTAACCTTCATATGCCATCTCATGATTTTGGCTTCATGATCAAGTCATTTATGACCTTTAATTCCTTTTGTTTTTTACCACATGTCTCATCTGTGATTTACATTTCAGAAATAATTAACAAGCATTATATCGACATATGTTTTTCCTGTAAAAGCATTTTCCAGAAGACCAAAACTTTTCAGAGAACACTATGTTTGGAGGATCCAGTCATGCATTTATTATTATTAAAATATTACAATTGTTTATTTAAGAAGAATATATATTAATTTTAGTATTGTCCAAGAGACAGGTTTAATCACATAAAATAATACTTTTGAGAATTTGTTCTGAGATCATTTCCCCTGAGTTAATTATTTTACAGATCAGAAAATAGAGTAACCTGAAAACAAAAACCAAGGAAATGCACAACCTAGCCAGAGCAGAGTTGAGTGTAAACATGTAAACTTCAGGCTTTGAACATAGGACACATCATCACATTTTATGCTGTATTCCTCATTCTCCATCAATTACCAAACTTCATGTAATTCTTGGAGGTCTT
Source organism: Orientallactaga sibirica (assembly GCA_036365145.1). Classification (NCBI taxonomy): domain Eukaryota; kingdom Metazoa; phylum Chordata; class Mammalia; order Rodentia; family Dipodidae; genus Orientallactaga; species Orientallactaga sibirica. The sequence goes on along the minus strand of JAEOAD010000793.1, from coordinate 8,041,364 downwards.
CCATTAACCCAGTTAAATATTTGCTGCTACCAGTTACAAAGAGCATTATGAAAATTAAAAAAAAAATATGAAGTTGATACATTTCAAAACTTTTTCTTTGGTATCACAATTTAAAGATCATTTCCTTTAGTCAAGCAGCATTTGAATTAAAATAAAAGAAATGCCTAACATATAGATGATAATGAACATATTGTGATGATAAGGAGGGAGGCGATGATTCAAGTTATAGAATAGGAATATTACTTTTAACAGGATATTTCAATCCCCTATACCAAGGTTTTGTCACAAGCTGGTTAAATGCAGATGAACAATAGCTGATAGTTTTTCATCATACACAACCATAGGCCACTATTGCAGTGTGCATTGCCTTGATGTTTGGAATTTTGTATTCCACATAATTTAAATATGAGCAGACAAGTTGTGAAAGTAGTTTATAAATAAATTTTGAGTATATTTTGTCTTGAAATATATTTCTATTCATTTTAATTGGCAATATTATTCTTGGTAAATGTAAGTACTTCAAATGTGTTCTTAACTGATTAATGTGTCCTTTTATATAACCAAACATTTTTTTTAAAGATTTTATTTTTATTTATTTATTAGAGACAGGGAGAGAGAGAATGGGCATGCCAGGGCCTCTAACCACTGCAAATTAATTCCAGATGAATGTACTACCACGTGCATATGCCTTATGTGGGTCCTAGAAGAATGAACCTGTGTCCGTAGGCTTTGTAGGCATGTGCCTTAACCGCTAAGCCATCTCTCCAGGCCATATATGTAACCAAACTTTTAACTAATAATGCTTAATATTATGGGTCATCCCCTCTATCATATTCCCATCAGTAGTGACATATGCCAGTAAGAAAAGTCATATAAAAGACAAACTTGAGAAGTCAATAATTTATGTCCCACACCTACCATGCAATAGATGACAGTTTGATATATTTAGCAAGCACTGAGTTACTTTTCAGACATTTCACCTATTGAATTCCTTGGGAAAAAATTCTACTAAAAAAAGGATATTTGTAAATTCAAACTCTAAGGAGTTTTGGTAGTAATTTAGTTAAGTTGCAAGATGTATTAAATTTATATGAAAATACTTGCTTATGTCTGCAACGAACATTTAGTAAAAGATGCTGGAAAGTGAAAGTAAAGATTGTTTCACTTTTGTACACTAGTAAAACTACACTGGCTCATTGGATCTCTGCACAAATTAAAGACATGACCAGCTTTCTTGAATTTTGTGTTTCATCTGTGGAATTTTAATCTTTTCTTAATTTTCTGTTACTGAAAGGATGGCCTGACCCTTCTCAGACCCCAGAAGTTAGGAGCCCTGAATACCTCAGATTCCAGGCCCGCCCTGCCAGTAAAATGGGAACTCGCCCTGCTGCCAGCAAATGGGTAAAAGGTCACATTCCTTGCTGTTTCAGAGCCCAATATAGAATTGGGAAAAAGAATATAGGCTAGGCTCATAGATACATGACCCTAGCCGAATAAATACTAGGAAATAGGATGAATAACTGCTTATTTGGTTCTGTATAGATAGCTGCTTGCGACATGAGGGAAAAAGAATGCTCAGGGAAATGCCCAGCCTGACCTGACAGGCTCTGACCACAATTCATCACCCCACCCTTAAGTCTACAGACCTCTGAGGTGGCGAAGAGGAACCTTAATGTGTTACAATATGATTGGTCCACAAAGCGCAGGCTTAGGCAATTTAAAATGACTAGTCTACAGTGCGCGGGCTTGGACAATTTGAAATAATTGGTCTAAAAAGCTGTGGTGTGTTACAAATGGGTTGGTCAGCACTGCACAGGCTTCTGATGTTTTGAAATGATTGGTTCACAATGCTTGGGCTTTGTTGTAAACCCTATAAAAACTGCCTTAACCCTGCATTCGGGGTCCCCACAATCCTCTTCACCCATGTGGTGTATGACTGTGGGCCCCAGCGCGCTGGAATAAAGTCCTCTTGCCATTTGCATCAAGACCGTTTCTCGTGGTGGTGATTTGGGGTGTCGCCTATCCCAGCCTGAGCGTGGAAGGTCCCCGCAATCGGGGGTCCCACATTACTATTCTTTTGTTGATACTTTTAAACTTTCCTTCCCTTGTAATTCTTCAGAATACACTCTCTCATGAAAATAATATATTTTATCAGATATCAGGTTACCTGTATTTTCTAGTAATTATTCATCAGCCTAATCATTTCATTAATTTAGACAAAATTACAACACAAATTTTCTCATGGCCAACAGAGAAGGACTAAATTCTGAGCTTAATGCCTGAGTTTAGGACCTTTAACTTGAGGTGAGGTTGGTGTTTGGAAGAGAAGTGCTTCTGAGGGGTCTTATTTGTAGTAAAAAAAAAAAAAGTAGCTTGTATGAACAATGTTGAGAAGATACTTTTGCATCGCATATGCCCTCATTTTTTCTGATACAAACAGCTAGGAACGCAATTATTGGCTCATAAGGAAAGTATACATTTACTTTGAAAGAAACTGACAATTTTCAGAAATGGTTGTGCTATTTTACATTCTCATCAAAAATGTGTGTTAGGTAAAGATGCTGTATCCTCACCAGAGATGGTCACTTAAAAAAAAACAAACAAACAAACAAACAAAAAAAAAAAAACAGCCAGTCTAATAGTTATGTAGTCTCATAGTCAGCTCCATGCTGCTGGGATGAACCTCCAAACCAGTGACAGTTTACAGGAGAAATGGGATTTAGTTTAGGATTACAGATCCAGGGGAAGTTCTGTAATGGTGGAAGAAGCTGAACTCCTGTCACAGATTCATGCAGAAAGAAAAAAACACCAACAGCACCATAAGCAAGAGAAAAAAAAAAAAAACTGGCAGTCAAACAGCAGGGAACCCAGGCAGAGATCAAGCATTCTGCATACCTTATATTAGAAATCAGATCTTCCCCCAATGACACCTTAGGGCTGGACTCCAGGTACAGCTCCCAGCAACACCCCTTCCAACCAAATGACAGGAGACAAGCTTTTCATAAACACCTGAGTTTATTGAGGGATATACATTCAAACTACCACATGTAGTGATATCTCATTGTGGCTGTGGTCTGCATTTCTATAATGACATTATGTTAAACATGTTTCACCTTTATTATTATGTGCAAATTTTAGTAAAATATACTTCCATGTCTTTTTCTCACTTCATAAATGGATTATTATTCCACTGATGATTTTTCACAGGTAATTATAAACTACAGAATCATTAAATTATTTATAAATTTTAGATATGAATCCCGATCAGATACACTGTTTTTAAAGGTTTTCTTCCATCACCATCGTAATGAAGCCTTTTGCATTGGAAAAAGTTACTATTCTACAACATACAGAGTTGCCCCTAAGCACATATGTATTAACAACTTTTACAACTAAATAAAAGTAAAAGAGATTTTAAAAATAAAAAGAAAAATTTACTATTTTAATATGTTTATTTATTTATTTATTTATTTATATTTTTTTGGAGAGAGACACAGAGAGAGAGAGAGAGAGAGAGAGAGAGAGAGAAAGAGAGAGGAAGACAGACAGAGATGGGTGCACCAGCAGCCTCTCAGCTGCTGAGAACGAAATCCAGGTGCGTGTGCCCCCTTGTGGTCAAGTGTGGCATTGCGCCCTTGCATCACTTTGCATCTGGCTAAACGTGGGACCTGGAGATTGGAACCGCTGGAGATTGGAACTGGCGTTCTTAGGCTTAGGAGGCAGGCGCCTTAACCGCTAAGCCATCTCCCCAGCCCTATTTTTATTTATTTTTAAGGAGCGAGAGAGAGAAAGAGAGAGAGAGAGGAGAGAAAATGCATGCCAGGACTTTCTGCCACTGCAAACTACAGATGCATGCTCTACTTTGTACATCTGGCTTTATTTGGGTACTGGGGAAACAAACCTGAGCCTTTACACTTTGTATGCGACTGACTAAACCGCTGAGCCATTTCTCCAGCACAAAAGTTACCTTTTGATGATGCTCTGTGTACCAGTTATTGTCAGTTATGAACTATTATTTAGGTGTCACAAATTAATATTTTTTGCCTAGCCCAAAATTGCAAACATTTACTCCTGTTATACTCCTAATACTTTTAAAGCTTTAAGCTTTATATTTAAGTATGTGATCTTTTTAAAATTAATTTCACATTCATTGAAAGATTTAAGGTATAACTTTTTCTATTGGTGTGCAATATTTTTGCTCTGTTGGTGAAAAGACTACCCATCCTCTATTTAATTTTTTGCCAATATCTTTTCAGGTTAGTTCCCCTGTTCTATGCCTGTTCTTCTAAAGATCATAAATAGCAGTCCTATGTTATTTGATATTATAGAGATTTGTGCATTTAATTCTCTTTCAAAACTATTTCAGAAATTTTAGATTATTTTTCTCATTTCCTTATGATGTTCAGAGTAATTTTTTCAGGTATATCTACAACATTGTGTTAAATTTGTTTATCAATATAGTAAAAAGTCTCATCTTTACTATATTGGCTTTTCAAATATATGAACATAGTTAATATGTTCATTTATTCATATTATCTTTGATTTTTATTCATATTTTATAATTGTAAATATGTAAATATCACACATAATGTGTTAGATAACTACATAATTATTTTATTTTATGTGTAATCACAAATAGTATTGTGCTAATAATTTCAGTTTTCTTGTGTTTATTTGCAGTATAAATACAATTCATTACTATACTAATCTTATCTTGTGACCCTCTTTCGAATCATGTTTTACTTCAAATTCTCAACTTCCATATTTTTCCAAGAAGTACTATTTTCTATGAAATCAAGAATATGGATTGAAGCGGCATTACAAAACCTTCCTGGGCTGGGGAGTTGACTCAGAAATTAAAGGCACTTGCTTATTAAACATTCCCTCATTGTCTCCAGAACTAAATATAAAACTCTGACACTCATTCTGCAAGGTTTTTTTTTTTTTTTCAAGGTATGGTCTCAATTTAGCTAGGCTAACCTGGAATTCACTATGTAGTCTCAGGGTGGCCTCAAACTCACGGCGATCCTCCTACTTCTGCCTCCTGAGTGCTGGGATTAAAGGCGTGAGCCACCATGCCTGGCTTTCATTCTACAAGTTTTAATTCTGTACTATATTGACTTAACATAAAGTTTTAAACATTTTTTCAATCAATAAGTAATTTCTACTAGAAAACTTACCTAAATATTCTGTGGACTGAAATATTGAAGAGTACAAGTGAAGCAATCAGCCAGCATGAATGTCATTCAATTTTCAGTAAATGTATTGCTTACTGTTGAAATTATCTCCGTAAATGAATCAAGAGTAAACATCCTTGGTAAGTAATGGAGGCCTTCTTGACTTCTCTTCCAGGTAATTTTGCTGCCCGTTTCACTTCTCTTCTTCCTCTGTATCGGAGCCCAAGAAAATGACTGGACTGAGGCAAAACTTGTTCCATTCCTGTTTCTTGAGATGCTCTTTGTGGAAATGATTTATCTTCTGTCAATGTTTAAAGCTTTTGCCAAATAATGTACAGGAATTAGATAAATGTAGGGTTACATGAACAGTTAAGGCCAAGTACACATATACATAGATGACAGGATCAAAAAGCAATGACCACTACATATCACCATTACCTCCTGGCCAGAAACTCATAAGTTCCTTTCAATTCTTAAGATGAATTCTGAATTCAGGGACTATACAATGGAAAAAATGCAAATGTACTTATAATAATAACATTTAATATAAATTAGCTCTTCCTATAAATATCCTCATAGAATTTAATGTCTATGAGATCAAAGACTTTGCCTTATTCTTTTTTTTTTTTTGTTGTTTGTTTTTGTTTTTGTTTTTCAAGGTAGGGTCTCACTCTGGCCCAGGCTGACCTGGAATTAACTATGTAGTCTCAGGTTGGCCTTGAACTCACAGCGATCCTCCTACCTCTGCCTCCCAAGTGCTGGGATTAAAGGCGTGCGCCACTATGCCCAGCTTGCCTTATTCTTTATTCTTAAATCACAAATACCTCAAAATAGTAACTGACATATAGTGACTATTCTATAAATATGTTCATAAATTAATTTTATCTATATTTAAACTAATCAGATTACTCAGATTGTCTAAGTCACCAACAATTGATCTTTTATTTACAGAGAAATAATTTTCATTTCATTTTAATCTACACTCAAAACACATGCTAGTATTTATATCTCCTTCCATTTTGAATTGCCACTCATATCAGCTTGCTTTCATATATTATTTCAGTTCAGCTACTGTATACCAAATAATTTGTATCATCAGAATGAATGTGAAGTTAAAACTGAACTGATAATTTTGCTATGAAATGTCATACAGAATAATGTAATATATGGATACAAAAAAAGAAGACCAATTTTTATTATTCATTTAGATGAATGTTAAATGTGGTCTTGACAAATTTATTTTTGCTTTGTAACTTAAAACATTGCCAGTATGCATCTGCTAAATCAATCACTTCATGATTTAATCATTTCAATTTCTTTAATTACAGATTACTGTATAGTCAATAATCTCATCAGTACAATTGATCTGATAATGTCATGAATATAAGCAATACTGCCCAGATGATTTTGCTTTTGATCTACTTTTCAAAATAATGTTCCTAATTGCTGGAAAGTGAACACTGACTAATGTGCACAGCAAACACGGTGTCTTGATCTCACAAATAAAATTTCATTTTATTTCCTACCGTCAGTGTTAATTATATGAGGCATTACCTCAATTGTGAATAAAATGAAAATATTTGAATTGATTCCAAATATATTTTCTCCAATTAGTCTAATGGATATTCTACCCTCATTAGTTAAATCAATCAGGAAGCTTTGGTTATTATAAGTAATTAAAAATAATATATTACCTGTTACAAAGTATGTTTTGATGGTGGTTTTTGATTCTAAGTGTATCTACAGTATCGCTATTTAAAATTTTAACTTGGTATCCTTGAGGTTGTGTCAAGTACCCAATTAAAAGTTGGTATAGGGATGTTAGCACTGATCTGACAAGTATTATCAGATGTCAACAAAGTGACTAAAATGATGACATTAATCAATAATAGTATTTAAAATAATCAGAAAATAAGGCTGGGAAGGAAGATCATTTGGTAAAGTGCTAGCATGAGAATCTGAGTACAATCTTTCAGACCCACTAAAAAAAGTCAGGTATGGTTGCATGCACTTTTAATCCCCATATTGGAGAGGCAGATACTGTAAGATTTATCAATCTTGCTTCATGGGTGACCTTCTGACCAATGAGAGGTGCTGTCTCAAAAAAGACAAAGGGAAAACAAGAAAAAATGAGAAAGGAAAAGAAAAATAATTATTGAGTAAGGGAAAAATGTATAAACCACATTCATTGAATGTATGAAGAAGGCTATAAAATAACCTTAAGTTTTAATAATGCAAAAAAAATTAAAAATATAGATGGCATTCCTGAGGATGATATCTGAGGTTGTCTTCTGGCCTCCATGCATATCCACACACACCTGAACCCACACACATGTACACAAAAATAAATCATATAATAATTGTATATATTTCGAATATTGTAACCAAATTCTCATAATTTTGTTATTTGCTGTTTTCTTTTATACATTTTGAGAGAGCGAGAGCGAGAGCGAGAGAGAGAGAGAGAGAGAGAGAGAGAATTAGCATGCCAGGGACTCCCTCAGCCATTGCAATCAAACTTCAGACACTTCCACCACCTTGTGGGCATGTACGACTTTGCACTTGCCTTACCTTTATGCATCTGGCTTACATGTGATCTGAAGAATGGAACATGAGTTCTTAGGCTTCACAGGCGAGCACCTTAACAGCTGAGCCATTTTCTTTTTGTTCCAAATTTAAAATGGAGCACTTTTCACTCACGTAGTTTGTAAACTACTCAAGATAGCTAGTTTCTTTTAAACTCAAAACTGAAATCTTCAAATATCAATTTGTTTATGAAACTCAGTAAAATGAGGTCTGTTCTTGCATATGCATATAATTAAAGATAATGAAACTGGCTATTTACATTTCCTCTTACAAGTGAAGACTACCCAAACTCTCAGTAATGACACCAGTTCTGTGGAGGCTTATTTCTTCTCCAATACTTGTTCAGCAGGTGTATTTGCAGGGTTTATAATATCTCATTCACAACACTCTATTTGTTCTATGTTTTATGAATTCAATGGTTGCATATCATCATGTTATATGTATTAATTTTCTTTTTTCAAATTTGTAGGGCTTAGGAAGTTACTTTTCTTTATAATAACATTGTAAGTATGCTAAAGATAATCTATTTCTTGTTCCATGATCAATGTTCTATGTCTAAATGGAACCTGCCAAATGATGTACTCAAGGTTAAGTAGCCATTCTTGCTTTTATGTACATCTTAAAAATAAAATGATGAATTTTAATTGATAAACTATTTTTCTTCCTATGCCATGCCCTGTTAAAAAAATTGTAAAGAGAATTTAAATTTCTAAATACTAACAAGAGTCTACATTTTTATTTACTGGTGACTTAAGAAACCATGCATATCTGATATGATTTCTGAAACTAATGTATAGAGTGAGCATGTATCATACATCTTTGACAAATGACAAAACCCACAGTAAATGACAATCAAGTTTGAATATGAGCAACATTATGAAGTTTGTTGACCATTTCACCATCCATACCCCACCCTAACAAGATGCTCAATATCTGAATGATACTTTTTATTGCTGATTATATTGTCATCAACTTATATCATCTTTTCTTCCATCTAATTCCATTAATAAGTGTGTGTTGCAAGGATATTTGGTGTAATGATCAGGTACTTTGTTTTTATGTTCTCAATGTCTGAAACTAGCTCTTCCACTGCTTAGCTGAGTGCCATGGAAAAACATTATTTAACTGCTCTGTCTAAACTCTGATACCTATAAAATGTGCACGACTCTTGTTATAAATATTAAATAAATTACATTTCAATGAAGTGCTTATAATATGACTGGAACAGAGTAAACAATTGATAAATACCATTACTATTGAATGGGAAGGAGACATTCTGGAAAATGACTCCTGCTACATTGGCAGCTGACTACAAATGTACTGTTTTTCAGATAAGCTAACTAAAGTACTTGGTGTATTAACAGAAATGTTAAGTTATTGTAGCAGACAGCTTCAGGTTCGCTGAGATGAACTTCCAGACCAGGCACAGTTATGGAGGAAGGGATATTATTTATTGAAGCTTACAGATCCAGGGGAAGTTCCATAATGGCAGAAGTGGACTGCCTTCACATGGCCAAGCAGAGAGAGAAAAAAGCCACCAGCCACATAGCACAGCACACTTCGGGAACTCCTATTAGGCACACTTTGCATATCTTTACAATGGAATCTCAAACCATCACCACACCTTAAGATCCGCCCCAGTGACATTGCCTCCAGCAAGGTGGCTGCAGATGCAAACTATAGACTAATAAAACACTGAATATATTGGGGGCCATATATTCAAACTACCACAGTTATTATCTCCCATACTCCTACTTACTACACTATACCTAAACAAACTCTGGCATAAATTGCAATTCAGCCAATACTGAGGAGGTTAAGACCAAGAGAAGGAGATAATTTGCATTACGTGTTCTGACAGAAGTTGTCACATGCTATTTGACCTCTTTTATTTCCAATTTAATGCCTTTCATCTAAAAAGCTAAAAGAAAGATGATTTTCTAGGCATATAGTTGATGAATTGAGCTTTCCTCAAGAATAACTACTTATGATGGGGAATATCAGATCATAACTTCATATAGATGATAATTAATGATATATTTTTAGTTCTACTTGCTATTAATTATCAGAAGACAATTCTAGGAACTCTTTAATAATCTATAATGGATATGGCAATTTAAACAGATATACAATGATGCATTTTCTTCCTAAGTATAAAATGTATAGTTATGAAATTTTGTAAAATACATTGTTTATGAAAGCAATTGCAAATTAATAACTTACAGAAAAAAGATGTTCTATATGATTAAAACATTCTAATTCTAAAATTAACAGATTCATCTCAATTCCATTGTATGTTAAGTAAAATGTGTCAGCACCTATTCTTAGTAAAATGTTCATTTATTCTTTTAAAAATATATATTTATTTATTTACTTTATTTGAAAGAGAGAGATGAGGAAGAGGCAGAGAGAAAGAGAGAATGGGCACACCACTGCAAACAAACTCCAGATTCATGCGCCCCCTTGTGCATCTGGCTTATGTGGGTCCTGGTGAATTGAACCTGGATCCTTAGGCTTTGTAGGCAAACACCTTAACTGTTAAGCCATTTCCCCAGCCCTCATGTATTCTTTTATTTGACTTTGTTTATTAAATTCCTACTATTCATAAGAACCTGTGCCAGTTGATCTCTTTGTGGTACTGAGCAAAATTAGATATTGCATACATTAAACAAATATTAATTTTTAAATTTCTACATATTTTGCTTTTCTGTAATATCAACTTTCTTTTCTTTATTCTGTCAATATCTTGGACCAGGAATGCCTTGCCAGTATTTGAGTCACAAAGGCAAACATTACCTCAAAATCCTTTATATTTCCCTTATGAGAAGTGACAGCTTGTCTGCATATGAGCCCTTGCAAGCTGGCCATTTAGAAAGAAGTTATCTGCATGTCAAATCTTAGAAAACTTTGAACCTGAAAACCTTGCTTCTATATTATCCAAGGAAGCTTTTTTTTCCAATCAGGAAGACAGGGGAGCATGGATATTTAATGTCAAGCCATGATCCCAAAAGAGAAGGGGTGGCCAGTTTCCTTATCCCTCCTCTAAAAAGTCCCAGAGTATAAAGCATGAAAACTGACTCTTTCAAAATCTAGCATTCGTTGCAGCTTAGCTTACACTCTTTCTAATTACACACTGAGAGATCATATGCCTTCATTTGCATGATATCTCATGGCCAACTGTTTGACTCATGCTCACTAAATTCAGCCCACATATCACCTAATATCAATTGCTATTTTCCTGGAAGACATTTTATTCCTAAAACACAAGGATGTACTTTTTAAAATCCACTACAAATTAAGCTTAATACTACAAATCATGCCATTATTTTTCTGTGGGAGGTCACTTGCTCAAGCATAAAACTGTATTACCACTTCTCTTAGTCCTATGCTTACATAATGGAGTAAAAAGGCATAATTTCTTTTATTTTTCTCAAGTATATTGTTCATGCTGCCTAGATATTCTTAGGCTTTATGGTTATTTGCAGACTTTACACCCCTTTATTTCAAATTAAGAAGCTAAACTTAAGTAAACTAAGTCTTAGCCCATCCTCTGTTTCTGTAACATAATATAATGTACACCATTTATAAAGAACTGAAATTGAATTCATTACTTGTGGAGGCTGTGGAGTACACATTAGATTGCCACCATCTTCTAATGGCCTTGGAGCCACATCCAAAAACTCTAGAAGACATCATATGAGTAAGGGGAAAAAAGAGAGGAAAGAGTTCATCCTCTAATAAGAAACCAACTCTTTTTTAAAATATTTTATTTTTATTTATTTATTTTAGAGAGACAAGGAGGCAGAGAGAGGGAGAGAGAAAGAGAAAGAGAGAGAGAGGGACAGAGGGAGGGAGGGAGAGAGGGAGAGAATGGGTGCCCCAGGGCATCCAGCCACTGCAAACAGACTCCAGACACATGCACTATCTTGTGCATCTGGCTTACATGGGTCCTGGGGAATAGAACCTAGGTCCTTTCAATTTGCAGGCAAGTGCTTTAACTGCTAAGCCATCTTTCCAGCCCCCAACTCTATTATTTTTGTTTGTTTTGTTTTTGGTTGTTTGAGGTAGGTTTCACTTCTAGTCCAGGCTTACCTGGAAATCACTATGTAGTCTCAGGGTGGCCTTGAACTCATGGCGACCTCCTACTTCTGCTGCCCCAGTGCTGGGATTAAAGGCGTGCCTGGCTTCCAACTCTTTTTTCTTTTCCTTTTTCTTTCTTTTTTTTTTTTTTGTTTTTTTGGGGTAGGGTCTCACTCTGATCCAGGCTGACCTGAAATTAACTATGTAGTCTCAGGGTGGCCTCAAACTCATGGCAATACTCCTACCTCTGCCTCCCACGTGCTGGGATTAAAAGTGTGCATCACCACACCCGGCTTCTATTTTCAACAACTTAAATCATTCATGAGGGCAGTGCCCTAATTACCTAGTCACTTCTTAAAACATCTCACCTTTCAACACACTTATTAAGATTTCCACACAAAAAAATTTATGAAGGGGGCACTTTCAAAACATAACATACCAATTAATTTAACAAGAATGTAGAGTTCAATGAATATTATAACACAATTTTTCAGCATGTGTGGTGACACATATCTATGACTTCAGCATTTAAGGAGCCAGATCATCACATGTTTGAGTCTATCCTGGGCTATGACTAGGGAATTTAAGGCTATCTTGGGCTATGTACTGAGACCTAACCTCAAAATTTAATGTTTGAGATGGAGTTCAGGGGACCAAATTTTTTTGTGACAAATCAGGTTTTATGAAGGTTTTATAACTAGTCAAAATAAATAAAAACTAGATTTCAAGTTTTATATTTTTTATCATCTCTGAAGCTAGTAAAACAGAATACAACACATTACAATGTGTAGCAGGAACTGTTAGCCACATATTTTATAACTTGGACTTTGTCCATGCATTTTTTTGGAATGTGGGTAAAATATGAAATGAGAGAACATCACATGCAATTTATAATAAATATTTAATGATGGATTAAATGATGCTAATGAGTTTGCAAATCTTCTAGTAATATATGACTATGCCACAAAGTCTAAGAAGATACTGATATCTACTAGTCTGTTTCCCAAACTGTGGATCTTTCTTAAGGCAAGTTTGCATTATCTAGTCTCTACTATAGCTAGGGTTGGTAACATGTTCCACTTATTTTGATTGTGATATAAAAGGAACTCTAATTGAAAAGCTGGTTCTACTGGAAAATGTCCAGTTGTTCTATATTCTTTATATCTTTTAGAATATGTACATGATGGTATAAGTAACTCAGCCATCTCATGTTGTTAGAATTAGTCAAATAGAAAGAAAAAAGTGCTGACAAACCTGTTGACATTGTGAGTTACAATTTAATCAGGGAACTGATTAAGGACTTCAAATTAAAAAAAAAAAAAAAACAGCATGTCAGAAAGTTACAGAGCACAAACATTGAAGTCAAGTGGCTTAGCCTTGAAACCTGGCAAGTTACTTAAGCACTTAAGCACTCTGTTCCTTGTGTCTTCTGGGAACCTAAATTGTATATCATCTACATTATTGACATTATTTGCTAAATTGAATTATGTAACTACTGTTTTTTTTTTAAATAGGTACTTAATAACTACTAGGTACTTTTTCCATGTCCTTATTTTCACTGTGTATATTATTTATAATAATGATATCATCACCATCAAATCTTCCTGCATCTCACCCTAGGCTTGGAAAATTATGCCTTAGTGAAATGAATATATTTTTAAATAGAAGAATTCTCACTACCCTTTCATTAAGAAAGTTCTGGTAATGGGATGGAAAGATGGCTTAGTGGTTAAAGCACCTACTTGCACAGCCAAAGGACCCAGGTTTGATTCCTCAGGACCCACATAAGCCAGATGGACAAAGCAGTAAATTAGTACATACATCTGGAGTTTGTTTCCAGTCCCTGAAGGCACTGGCCCGCCCATTCTTTCTCTATCTACCTCTCTCTCTCTTTCTCTCTCTCTCTCTTTCACACACACACACACACACACACACACACACACACACAAATAAATAAATTAAATTAAATTAAAGTTCTGGTAACTTTAGTTTGGGGTGGGAGACTTATTTCTGGCTTACTGACGTCTGACTTAGTGCTTTGTTGTAAAATGGTCTATTCTCAGTGCATGAAAACATACACATACAAGCTGGGCATGGTGGCACACACCTTTAATCCCAGAACTTGGGAGACAGAGGTGGGAGAATCACCATGAGTTTGAGGCCACCTGAGACTATATAGTGAATTCCAGGTCAGCCTGAGCTAGAGTGAAACCCTACCTCAGAAAACCAAACACACACACACACACACACACACACACACACACACACACACACAAGGGTGGGTGCCGGTTCATCCCTGCAGGTAGGGCTGAAGAAAGAGCAGGTCCAGCCAGCTCCTCTTGGGGCTGAGTGGGATGGTGAGTGTCAGCAACCCAGGCCCCCTCCTCAAAGACCCTGGAGAGAAAAACACACTGGGTCGGGAGTCTTGTTGAACTAGGAACTCATTTTATTGTAGTAGGAAGTTGTTTACATAGCTTTGAGAAAGAGGGTGGGTCTCAGGATGGGATAAAGGTGTAAGGGCCAATAGTATTTCACAGGCTCAGGAAGTTCCACTAGGCCTCACACCCGGGCCTCTTAGGGCCCAACATCAACCCTTTTTGTTTTTGTAAGAACAGCGGAAACCATGGCCCCTGTCTTAGGTTGTCCCCCTCTGGGGATCTTACACGTCACTGGGTACCATGCCTCCAGCCCATTGAAAATTCACTCCATGACCTTTCTTAGGTTGTCTCAGCCTGTCTGAGATCTTACCCATCATTGGTTCGATGGAGGGCGGGGGAGGGATGTTAGGAGGAGAGCCAGTCAGAGGAAGAGCCCGTCTCCTGAGTTGTGAGCTTGTAGTAATGTATTTCGACCTGATGAAGTTTAATTGCCTCTAGCTATTGGTGAATGAATTGTGTAATCTTATAATTACACAGGGCCTGACAGTGAGGATAAGAAGAAGGAGAAGGAGGGGTCCAAGGGGAAGGAGAATGTAGGGTAAAAAGCCATGTAAGCCCATCCACAGCGGGTTGTCTTGGAAGTCCCGTCTCTTCTATAAATCTTTCTGGAGCTTTTCTAGCTTCATTTGGGTCTAGCAGCATCCTCATCTCCAATCGTCCCTGGGGAAGAAACAGAGGCACAGTTCTCAGAGGTGGAACACTCCCTGGAGAGTTGATTGTTATTGTCCCCTTGTTGGGGTAAATATTTTAAGTCTGTTGCTGGTACCCAAATGGGTCTTTTTCCCTTTTGAGGAAAGACACATCCAAACACTCTCCCTGCTGTGAGGAGGGGGTCTGGTCCTCTCCAGGCCCTAGTCAATGGGTCCCTCCATTTGACCCAGATGGAGCTGTAAGTAACAGCCGAGGTCCAATGTTTTTGAAAAGGGGACAAGTGTCTATCTTCTTTAGAAAAATTTAAAATATTTAGGGTTAATAATGCCTTTTTTAGTTGGTCATGTGGGGGTAGGGATTCTCTCTTTTGTTTTTGTAATTCAGACTTGAGAGTTTGATTATATCTTTCCACGATGGCCTGGCCCCACGGGTTATACGGGATGCCTGTGGAAAGTGAGATTTTCCAGGTTTGGAGGAAATCTATAAAGGCCCTGCTTATGAAGCAGGGGCCATTATCAGTTTTGACTTGATCTGCCAATCCAAGGGTGGCAAAGCATTGAAGAATATGGCTAATTGCATGTTTAGTTTTTTCCCTGGCGTGTGCCGATGCCCAGCAAGCATGGGAGAAAGTATCAACTGAGAGAAAAATATATTTAAGTTTTTAACACCTTCAGATCAGCCCCCAGTGAAATTAAGAGGAAGCGGGCTTGAATCATTAAGGGGGATAGATGGAACATTTGGTGTAAACATCTAGCTTGTTCTACGGGTGGCAAGGAGGAGACAGCAATAACTTTGTCTACCTGTGAATTCCCATTAGCAATAAAGTCAGGCAGACCAGTGTGTGAGCGAATGTGCTTAGTAAGTCTGGAGGTAGATGGCCCACTGTATGTAAAAGGACCTGTTTAAAGTAAGAGTTAATGCCAGATTCTTGGGCTGCCTTGTGGATAAGAGCCAGATAAGGGAGGGGGTGGGGTACCAGGTCCTGGCTGTTGCCTCCAGCCCTATGTTAATGGGAAGGCTGTGAAGGGTGGGGCAATGGTGTATGTTAGTGAACTGGCAGCTGCCTGGGTGTGTCTAGGATGGATCAGGCTGAGGTCCTTCCAAGGATAAAGAGGGGGAGGGGTTATTGTGAGCGCTATTGCCACAGGCAGCAGTTATGGGCTGAAAAGACAGCAGGCCCGTGGCGGTTTGGGTGGTGGCTTTGGGAGGAACGAGATTTTAAAAGCCAGTTTTAGTTTTTCCTTATAGCTTTTGTTAAGGGCAGAAATGAACTCCTCCATGGAGAAGCCTTTAAGTCTGGCAGTTATGGCAAGGAGGATTGAACTAATCCATGGGGCTAAAACAAAAGTTTCGTCCCAAAAGCTATGGAGGTCCTTTTGTTTTACTTTTAAGCCACATTGCAGGAGGAGGACCTTAAGAGCCTGCAATTGTGGCATCCTCTGGTGGGGAGGGAGGTTGTCCATTTCGCCTTGGTGGTGTTTAAGGGGCGGGCTAGGCTGGGACACTCTTGAATCAAGGAGACTGAGATCAAAACCAGATCAAAAATGATAGCCCAAAGGATGATCATGCAAAATACAACTCCTAATGCCAGGGCCAGCTGAGACAAATGGATAGAATGTTTAGGACCCACATATCTTGTACTTAGTAGGAGATTTTCATGGGTCATTATTCCATGGCTGTATGCCCACACGGTGTCTCCACCAGGGACGTATGGCCCGTTCAGAAATACAGGCGCTGCAGATGCGGCTTGCCGGCAACCCAAAAGTGAAAGGAAAGAGAAAGGAAACAAAAAGATGTTGATAAGCAAGCACAAGTTACAGAAGCAAAGGTCAGAACATTAGATATGAAGACTACCTCATAACTTATGAGGGTACGCTCACCCACAGACTGATTGGCCCGTCAGCATTCTTTCGCATTCTTCCATCCTCACACGGGGCACCAGTCTGCCGGCTCCTCTTGGGGCTGAGCGGGATGGTGAGTGTCGGCGACCCAGACCCCCTCCTCTAAGACCCCGGAGAGAAAAACACACTGGGTCGGGAGTCTTGTTCAGGCAGGAACTCGTTTTATTTTAGTAGGAAGGTGTTTATATATTTTTGAGAAAGAGGGTGGGTCTCAGGATGGGATAAAGGTGTAAGGGCCAATAGTATTTCACCACGTCAGCAGTAGCTGGGCGGAGGCAGTTTTGGCTTAGGCCTTGCTGAGTCACTCTTAAGCAGATGTAGGCCAAAGACAGGTCGCCAAACTCTAGTCAGCCTCAGGAAGTTCCACTAGGCCTCACACCCGGTACTCTTAGGGCCCAACAAGTGGGAGTAAAAGAGAAAGAAGAAATAGCACTTCAAAAATATGTTCTGTCTTGCCAGGCATGGTGGCGCACACTTTTAATTCCAGCACTCGGGAGGCAGAGGTAGGAGGATCGCCATGAGTTCGAGGCTACCCTGAGACTACATAGTGAATTCCAGGTCAGCCTAAGCTAGAGTGAGACCCTACCTTGAAAAACCAAAAAAAAAAAAAAAATGTTCTCTAGAGTGTCTTAAAAAGGCACCAATCCTATGAAATTAGGGTGATAATCTAATGATCTCACTTTGCCTTATTTTCTTGTAGTCATCTTTCAGGATAATTGCAAGCACTAGCATATAGAGCATCAATATATTAATTGAAAGACACAGATAGTTAGCATATACATAAATATTAAGTATTTACTTAACTTTTTTTTCTACGAGCCATACATGTTTGTACATTCATCATAGAACATATATTTAACCACAGAATTTCATGGCCATCTCTTAGAATTTTACAATATGTATGAATATATAAAAGGCTTTGAAAATTTTGTGATAGAGGATCTGAAAAAATTTGCTGGTAACATTTTACAAATTAAATAATCATGGGGAATCAGTTTGTGACAGGAAGGATACTGAGACTGAAAATGTGATGGGGACAAAAATATTTGTATTTTGTGAGGCTTATTTATGTTCTAGTGAAGAAAGAGCCAAAACAAACAAAATCTGCTAAAGCAAAATAAAAATAATTGTCCAAAATTTGAAAAATTAAAACAGTTTAAAGCAGGAGTAGAGATTACTCAGTAGATATGATGCTTGCTTGCAAAACTTGATGCCCTGAGTTTAATACCCCAGTACCCACGCAAAGCCAGATACACAAAGTGGCTCATGTGTCTGCAGTTTTTTTCAGCAGCAAAAGGACCTGGTGTACGCATACTCACTCCTGTCTTAAATAAATAAGTGAAAACTTGAAAAATAACCCCACCCCTAAAAGCAGTTTAGAAGGATAAAGCTCAGAATATCTACATTGAGGAAAGATGAGGCAAGGCTTGTCTGAAAAGATGATATTTGAGTGAACAATGATCTAAGACTCAGTCACCATTATAAGATCTGGAAAAATATATCCCAAGTGGATGAAAGATTAAAGATAAAAGTTCTGAACCACACCTGGTAGTGCAAGACTGTAATCCTAGTAATTTGTGAGGCTGTGTCAGGAAGATTGCAAATTCACTACCTTGCTGGGCTATACAGTGAGCTCTATGCCAGCCTGGGCAACTAAGTGAGACCTTAGTGAGACAAATTTTAAAAACTGGACTGAGTATATAGCTCAATGGAATTCTAGCAAGTCCTTGAGTTCATTCTCTAGTCCTAAAAAATAATAATAATAAATGACTACTATGGCTGGAAAATAAATTGAGGTGAACACAGTTCTTTATATAAATAGTAACTGGAAATCAGTTATGTAGAAAACCCTAATTTAATCACCAAGAACACGTCAATGGCCAAGAGAGACAAGCATCATTTGAAGTGATTCTTTATGAATATTGCCCACCGTTGAATAAAGACTGCTCTTCTGATAGAAATAAAATGCATGGTTTCTCAGTTCCTAAGGAGAATTGATAAAACTACATAGCTAATCTGAAATTACACTATAATAAAATTTGCAATGATATTTTGAAAATAGTCAACCTAAATAAAACAAGTCATGGATTAAAGAGAAATATCAGCTAGAAGAGAAAACAGACTTTAATCCTTTGTCAGTAGAATGATAATTTACTTATCCATAGGAGAACTACCAGACATTTCCCTTCAAAATTTCAGAAAACTCTTCAAGACTTCCTGCTAATCTTACCATATCTTATGTTAGGCTGTGAATTGTCAAAAGTTAGTTTCCTGTGACTAAACTAGGAAGACAGAAGTGTGGATTAAAATAAAGACTACTGAGAATAGGTGTGGCTGTATTACAATCAAACTTTAATATGGACACTGAGAAGAAAGAAAGTTCTGCACATTCAAAAATGACAAATGACAAATATATTCCATATCAAAATGTGTGTTATGAACTAAAATAGTGCTTAAATGAAAATTTAAAATAAATCCATTTAAAAATACCTATAACTACACTTAACTCACATTATTGTTTTGAAAAAATTAAATAACATTTATTTTTCCATAATAATATTTACCACGCCAAGTCAAACAGATTTCAGATTTCCTTATGTACCAATGCAGTTAACATTGTTGATCTATTCTTTGACATATCACTTTTTTATGATTTGTTAGCCCATTATTCATATATCTTTTAAACATTTTATTTATTTATTTATTTATTTATTTATTTATTTATTTATGAAAGACAGGATTGAGAGAAAGAATTAGTGCACCATTTCCTGTTGAATCTGCAAATGAACTGCAGACCCATGTACCACTTTGTGCATCAGGCTATACATGGGCACTGGTAGGGGTGGGTATTGTCCGGCTTCTCAAATAAGTGCCTTTAACCATTGAGACATTTCTCCAGATACACATTATTGCCATCTCCATAGTAATATACATAGCTTTGTTTCATAACTTTTATATTATTCTCTTCCATATGATTCAAAGCTTATCATATCAGATAGAACAGTATTCCAGTGAGTACTGATCTAGTCATTTTTCAATCCCTGTAACTTGCTGTAGCAGTTGACTTCTGGATGCTGAGACAAAAAACCTGACAAAAATCGGGGTTTATTTTAGCTTACAGTTTTGTAGAGAAGCTTCATCGTGGTGAGAAAACTGGCAAGAGCAAACAGCCAGGTGGGGAATCACATCTCCATAGCAGCACAAAGAAAATGATCAGTACTGGGCTTAGAGCTGGGTTACATTCCCCAAAGCCAGCCTACAGCAACATATCTCAACTTCTCAAAGGTTCCACCACATACCCAAAGTGCCGTCAGCTGGAGTCCAAGTAATCAAATTATATGAGCCCATGGGATATGTTTCATTCAAACCACAACATCTGCCCTTGGTACAGTTATGGTTAAATTAATGTGTGTGTGTGTGTGTGTGTGTGTGTGTGTGTGTGTGTGTGTGTGTGGAAGAGAAAGAGAGAAAGTTGTTAGTGTATTCAATAATAGTGTTCTACTCTACCTTCTTTTGCTAAATACAGTATGAGGCAGGCCACTTGCCTATTCAAGTCTTAATACATACAGATATGTTTTAAAGATAACACACTTTTTGTTTAAATCTTGCTGCGTTCTTTTTTTTTTTTTTTTTTTTTTGAGCTTTTTCATAATTAAGTGCTACTGTCTGGTACATCAATGGAGTTTTAAAATGCTTCCAAAACCTGATTTTTTGTAAAAGCAAATGAAAAACTGGAAAACAAAAGCTATAAAAAAAAGTTGATTATAATCTCTGGAAAACTTCCCAAGAGCCTGGAACAACTCAGGGATTGCTCTGTCAACAAAATGCTTATATCTAAGTGTTTAAAGTTAGGTTCCACCCATTTTCCAGTTTCAAATTCATTGGCCTAGAAGATAGATAATGAATATACACAGTTTGTTTGGCTTCTATTTTTTTTTTTTTTTTTGAAGCAGAGCCTTACTACATGCTATGTTGCTCTCACTGGCTGTGAACATACTAAAATTCAGGTAAACTTCGCATGGTTGTCCTATCTCAACATTTTAAGTCCTGGAATGACTTATGGACCACCATTTTCATTTATTACACAGATTGTTAAAATTATTCTAGTTTCTGTAACAACTGTTTATATAGTTTATGAAAACCTTGAAATATTTCCAAGGTTTCAAACATAAAGTAATGATAAGGAAATAGAAATTCTGGTTTGTTCATTCATTTCCTGGTGGAATGAATGAAACCTCTGAAATTATTAGTAAATACTTACTCCTTTAAATTTTCCAGCCATGTGTTTGTCATAGTAATTAGAAAGCTATTTAATGCATTAATCCATTAATACCTTGCATAAACTGACTTATTACAATTGGTAGCCAATCAGCAGACCCCCAGGGAATTAAACATAGCATATAGATGTTTTGATTACTTCAGTGAAACTGGGGGAAGGGCACAAGTACAGTATAAAATGAGGTATAATATTTTTTATTATCTTCATCAGACAAGCTCACTGAAAAAGCAATATTCAAAATCATATGTCATCAGCAAAAGAAACATTTTCTAAATATCTAAGATATTCCAAAATCTGTACTGAACACTGAGATTGCTAAAATGAATTAGGCATGGTTTCATTCAAGATGTTTCCAGTCCATTGTAAAAGCTGGGTCTGCTAGTAAAATGAATAAGTTCTATCTGAATCAGCTGAATGAACCAGACTTTTTAAGGAACAATGAATGAGGTATGGATTCATCGAGTTCAATTTAGAGAAATAGGGCTTTTTGAAAGAAAAAAAAAAAACAGTTGAATTGAGTCTTGATGGATGAAAGGGATGTCAGTGTTGCAGCAAAAATAAGATAATTTCAGGCAAGATAATACCCCGAAGCCTAGAAGCATGAAAGTGGAAAAGTTTCTCCTTATAAAGCCAATTTTTGATACTCATTTTCATTATCTATAAAAGAGTAAATAATACTTCATTTGGTTCTGGTCAGGAATAAACATCATAATACGCATACACCAATGCCTGCAGGATCTTATCTACTGCACTGTGAGCATTTAGTAGCTATTGTCATTCTCTTATCTTCACAACCATTCTATGACATACAATGACTCCTGTCTTTATTTTGTTAAAAAAATATGGATATTGTCATACTAAGAAAAGATGTCTTGCCAAGCAAGGAATTTGTGACACAGTTGGGACTGTAGACCAAGTGAGGAAAATAAATATTTTCTTATGCTGATCAATGTCAGGAAACATGTTATCCATGCTATTCTTTCTACAGAAGTCAAAGGAAAAGAAAAAAAAATTCTCCCACCATTCTGGATGTACTCTGAATGACCCATCTTTGCAACTGTTTAGATTAAGATATTTTATGCTAAATAATTCCTCTATCACTGTATAGTTTTTCATTTTATTTAAAGCATAAATAATTTAGTTTAATGGCTAGTTGAATTGGGTATCCTAATGCAAAAGCACATTTTTTTCTTAGTCCTTCAATTACTTCTGGATGTACTTCACATATGTTGGGATCCAAGGTTGACTTATGGAACTCAGAATTTTTACATATTAGACCAGTAACTGTGGGTACATTATCATTAAATACCATCTGTGGAAACTCAATAGCATTGCAGTGAACCAATCTAATGTGGCTATTCTGAAAAATCTCCTATGGTGAGGTTGATGCATTATTGAAAGTGGCATTAGTTTTCCATTTACATTTTAACTCAGAGCTTATATCAAAATGTTTTATACTATCAGATGTATAAAATGATACCAACTATTCAATTGTCCTTAATATATTGGTGTTTCTTTTAAAACCTTGCTTCTATTATTGCAAGGCTCTTCAAAGTGTTTACATTCATTCTTTCATGCATTCAATGAAGCAGAAGGGAGCAACTCCTATGAAAGTTCGGGGATACAAAAATTAATAGGACTCTATCTGTGTCTATGCTCTCAGTATTGAATCCCTGTTTCACAATTGAGCAGTGTTGCAATAGTGGCTCATGGCTCTGCAGGGCTTCATTGTTTGACAACACATCCAAATGCAAAATAATGTCATCTCATTCTTTCTGTTTCACTTGCTTGTTTTGAGGCAAGGTCTCATTGTCACCCTGGATGACTTGGAATTCACTCTGTAGCTTAGGCTGGCCTTGAACTCATGAGTATTGGATGCTCTTACCTTAACTTCTAGAGTGCTGGGATTATAAGTTTTCTATCACCATGCCTGGCCCATCTCATTCTTCCCATTCCTTTCTTTGTCTCCAATTCAAAACTGTGGACTTGCAAGTGACAAAGTATGAATGAATAATTTTAATGTATTGATACCTGATAAAATTATGTGTTTCTGGGACTGGAGAGATGGCTTAGCAGTTAAGGAATTTGCCTGCAAAGCCAAAGGTTCCCAGTTCGACTCTCCAGGACCCATGTAAGCCAGATACAGAAGGGGGCACATGCACCTGGAGTTCGTTTGCAATGGCTGGAGGCCCTGGCAAACCTAAACTTTCTCTCTATTTCAAACAAATAAATAAATAAAATATTTTAAAAGTGTTTAAAAATTGTGTTTCCTATGAATATAACGTTGTACCCTGCTACCTCCTTAAATTCCTATGTTGAAACCAAATCCCCAATTTGGAAGTATTTAGAAGTGAGATCCCTGGGATCCTTATGAAAAAAAAACTCCATGGATCTTATCTATCTCTTCCATCATATTTAGAAACATCACAAAGAAGACATGGAGTAAGTCCTGGATTTAACCAAATATTAAATTTAGAAAATTTATTGGTACTTTGATTCCAGCCTTCAAAATTATTATAAGTCAATTTCTGTGTTTTTTTGAAACCTCAGCAAAGACAGTCTACTATAGCAATGTAATAGCATAGTGGGTTACAATGCAGTTCAACAATATATTCTTAGAGCTATACAGTATTACTTATGTAAAAAATAACTGCATTTATTATGACAATTTCAAAGGACCTAGAGTTTTCAGTGGTGCTGAAAAGTGAGCCAAGGGCCTCAGACATTCTAAGCAAGCACTCTGGCATTGAGCTTTATCACCAACCTAGAATTTTTTAAAGGAACATGATATTTCCCATACAAATAAAACATATAATATGATAATTTACTACTTCTTCTTGAAAAGTCCTCTTAAATATATATTTTTAAGATTTTATTATTTATTTATTCATTTACTTATTTATTAGAGCCAGAGGGGAGAAAGAGAGAGAGGGAGAGCGAGAATAGATGCACCACAGCCTTTAGCCACTGCAAACAAACTCGAGATGTGTGTGCCCCCTTGTGCATCTGGATTACGTGGGACCTGGAAAATTGAACCTGGGTCCTTAGGCTTCACAGGCATGTGCCTTAACTGCTAAGCCATCTCTCCAGCCCCCCTGTTAAATATCTTGTTCCATAGATCCCAACAGTATACAAAATTTTACTATCCACAATTGCTTACTATTTTCATTTACTTACCTGCCATGCAGCCATTTGGAATGTACTCATATGCACAGTCACAAAGGTTGAAACTAAAATTGGTATTCTCTTGATATATCTTTCATTTTACTCAGCGTTACTAAACCAAATATTCTTTATGTCTACATACATTACTTGATACTGTAGAAACACTGCTAAGTATCATTAAGAGAGAGGGGATATGCCTATTGTGGTTATGCATGCATAAAATGCCAGCACTGGGGAAGTGAACACATGTTATCCCTGGGCTTGCTCTCTAGCTAATTTCCAGAAAGAATCCCTGGCTAAAAAATAAGATGTAAATCATTTGAAGTAGACCCCAATATTGATCACTGGGCCTCCACACTTATGCTTATATATGTACATATGTACATGTAATCTCACAAACACACATGCACAACCTTGAACATATGCACATGCATATACATATACACACAAACACATTCATAGGAAAAATGATTATAAATAGAATATACCACCTAAAACTTCATAAATATATAGTAATAATTTTCATGATTTTTTTTCTAGTTAAGTCTTGCTTTTGGGAAGCCCATTGATATTCTCACTTGAAAGAACATTGACATTCTGAACATAATGCAATTTAATTATTTGATATTATCAGATTTTTCTCTCTTAACCCAAGGGGAAAATTAGAAAGTAAAGCAATAAAATTATATAAACTCCAAGTGACAAGTAAAGACGGAAAAGTAAAAATATAATGAAATCATACATTTTGGCATTCATAAAGCATTTGTGTAACTGCACATGTATAGAATCATTATAAGAATGCAAAGGAGTCTGGCTACCTAACTAGCTGCTCTCTTAGGGAATTCAATGTAAGGCAAAAGCAACCAGTTTATTCTCCTAGCCAACGATACCATGAAGATATCATGGTAGCCAGCCTTATGGCATTTTGCATTCATATAATTATTTTAACAAATGCTGAGGGGTGACATTTGACGTAAATTGTCTGTGATTCTCACTCCTGTCAAAGATTGTGTCTCATGAGACCTCTTGTTCCCTCAAACTCTTATAACCACACCTAAATAACAAATCTCATTATCCTGCTCTTCAACAAATTCAAGTGTAGTTGGCTTTGTACTCAAAAGAATAATGGAGTGATAAATAGAAGTAATGGAGGCCAACCTGTAGGAAAACCAGGAAGTGCATAAAGATTGATTTTACCCACTCACTTCATGTAGTAGTTTTCTTATACTATGTGATGTTTATGATCATTTCATCATAGTTTATGATCATTAAGTTATACTAGCTTACTTTGTTATTTCCTAACCTACCTTCTACAGAGACTAGGAAGCATTTCAGCTGTTTGGCAACACAGTGTCTCATTCCCATTAAGAGAATATCTGGTTCCATATTAGTGGCAGTGTCAGATGCTTCAAAATGTCTTTTATATATATTATTTTTATTTATTTATTTGAGAGAGGGAGAGGGAATGAAAGAGGCAGAGAGAGAGAGAGAGAGAATTGTGTCCCAGGGACTCCAACCACTGCAAACAAACTCCAGATGCATGCACCATCTTATGCATCTGGCTTACATGGGTCCTGGGGAATTGAACCTGGGTCCCTTGGCATTGCACACAAGTGCCTTTATTGCTGAACCATCTCTCCAGCCCATTAAAAATGTATAAAAGTTAGCCGGGCTTGGTGGCGCACGCCTTTAATCCCAGCACTTGGGAGGCAGACGTAGGAGGACTGCCATGAGTTCAAGGCCACCCTGAGAGTACATAGTGAATTCTAGGTCAGCCTGAGCTAGAGTGAGACCCTACCTTGAAACACTAAAAAAAAAAAAAAAAAGTTACTTTTGTTTCCAAATTCTTCTGAATTCTCCCCTGTAAACTAATTGAGCTATTGAAATTGAGTACTAATATAGATTTTCTAGAAATGCATTGTAAAAAGTAGTGATTTTGAAGATTTTAACTTCTTCAGTACAAGAAATATTTGGAACCTCAAAATTAATGTATTCATTCAAGATGAATATATGAAACTTATCTTTGTAACTAAGCATCAAGTTAATTAATGTAAATTTTAGAACATAATATTTAGGAGGTAATATAGCATGAGTAATATAAAATAGTGGGGGAAACTTGGGATTGGAAAGGTTTAAGCAGGCATGAAGATGAGTAGTTGGTGAGAAGAGGGTGAAGAGAAGTTAACCAACAGTTAGGAGATATAAAAAAAAATAGGGAAAACTAATGTTTAATACACACACACACACACACACACACACACACACACAAGCTCTTTCATCCAGACATGACATGACAATGCCATTACACTCGTGAACTCACAGAAGCTGTGATCACCAGAAAAAGACCTACCCATGATGGATCCAGTTAACATTCTATTATGGATAGGGGAGGGGCTTATGAAATCACGCTTCTTCATGAGGAGTTAATAATGGCAGTTAATGGTGTGTAGGGAGGAGGAGTCTTCCTCTTATGAGTCTTAGTCACTAGTAAATGGTGGGAAGAAGGGCTACTTTGGGATGGAGAATGTAAAGGAGTGTAAGGTGGAGTACAAATGATCAAAATTATATATATGTATATACATATATTTTATATATATATATACATATATATGGAAAATATTTTAAAATGAAAATAAAAATGCTAATGCAAGAGTTCTGATTATCCTAATACATTAATTAATAAAATTTATATCTGGATAATCACAGATTATTTCATAACATTTTTAAGTGATATTATTGACTTCATAATTGCATTTTTGATCAATTAATCATAACAGGTAAAATGATTGTGCTTTTACAGTGTACTTGGAATATCCTATCTAAATTAATCTTACCAACCATATAGAGTAGATTTTATTATTTCTCAAATAAAAACATAAGGAAATAAAAATTCCAATAGATTAGGTAGATTTTCTAATATTCAAGTAGGAAGAAGTACAATATGGATTTAAAAAATCCTTGGGATGGAGACATGGCTTAGCTTGCCTGTGAAGCCTAGGGACCCATGTTTGATGCCCCAGATCCCACATAAGCCAGATACACACATGATGCATACACAAGGTTCTATGTTGCTCTCACTTTTGCTCTTGCTCTATCTCACAAAAAGAAAAAGCAAAGCCGGGAGAGTTGGCACATGCCTTTAATCCCAGCACTTGGGAAGCAGAGATAGGAGGATCACCACGAGTTCAAGGCCACCCTGAGACTACATATTCAATTCCAGGTCAGCCTGAGCCAGAGTGAGACCCTACCGCAGAAAACAAAAAACAAAACAACAAAAAAAAAAAAGGCCAATCGGGCTTACCTCAAAACAAATCCTTATGGCTCTAGAGACTTACACACAATCCCTACACTATAAAACTTATTTGGTTCTATAAGTTCAATAAGTTTATACCAAATGAATATAGCTTCATTTCCTCATTAATTCATGTAATTATGTGAAATAAATACAGTTTTATCTGTACTTCAGCAACAAAGTGTGGCTGTTGCATATATGTTCCTGCAAATAAAAAACAATGTACATTAACTGACAAAATGTTGATAGAGAAGTGAGTTAACAACTACTGAATCATTTTACCTAGAAGATTTACCTAGAAGATAGTCTGTTTTGGGCCCTCTGAAACTACCAACTGGAAATCACAAGTTGCTGTCACATGAGCTGAATAGAATCTTCACAGGTTTCTCCTCACTTTGTTCTACCTAATATTTTAAAATCTCTTAAAGGAGTTTCTGAAAGAACACATCATATTAATTTCAATCCATGGCCATGGTAGAGGAAGTGCTCATCTTGAGAAACCACTTTGAACATCTTCTTTCAAAAGGATGAAAATATCCTTTACCTAACTTTCCAGTCACCTTTACTTTGAAGGTGTAGTCAATATCCCCCTTGAAGGAGTGAAAATCCATCACATCCACTCCACATGTAGTTAGAAGTTATTTATTCTTTAAATATAAGACACTAACAATTGAATGCATTTCTAGTAATATTTGTATCAGTGGGGAAGATTGTTAATTAACCTGTGCTGTCTTGATTTAAACATGGGATTTTAACATTGCATGTAGTTCTCTATATGTGAGAACTATGTGGCTCAGATAAAAAGAGGTTGTATAGCATCAAACCTGGCAAACTGGAAGCAGAGTTAATAACTGTCATCTTCAGAGATACTTTTCAATTTACATAACTGACAACCATTATAAGTGATTATATATATAGAAATTAGGATCTAGGACAAGGCATTTTTGCAAATGGTACCTACAAGAGGCTGTTTCTGCTACATATGATTGCTGAGCAATGTTTAACACAATATGTCCATAGTTGCTGGTTAATCCAATTTTGTTTTGTGGTTAGTTATTTACAATGTAAAATTCACCATGTCAAACATTTTAGGGTCTATTTCAGTGATTTTTGTTTTTCCTGTGTTCACAGCATTGTGACATCATCATAATCATCTACTTGAAATTGTTTTCCTCACTCAAAATAGGAACTTAGTATACATTAACCACTAATTCCCCAATCCCCTTTAGGCCCTGGTAACCAGTTACCTAAGCTCATTAGGTTTGAATTTGGCTGATTACATATATCATATAAATGGAAGCTACATTATTTGTGCTTTAGTATCTACCTTATTTCGCGCAACACAATATTGTCAGTGTTCAGTTATACTGGAGCATGAGTCAAATAGTCACCACATTTCTTTTCTAAATACTGTTCCATTGTAGGTATAGGTTTTGTTTATTCCTGTGTTTATGAGCACAATTGTTATTTTCATTTTTAATCTATTATAAAATTTCAGTCATGATGGGCCTGGAGAAATGGTTTAGTGGCTACGGTGTTTGCCTGCAAAGCCAAAGGACCTCGGTTCGATTCCCCAAGACCTATGTAAGCCAGATGCACAAGGTGGTGCATGCATCTGGAGTTTGTTTGCAGGGGTTGCAGACCCTGGTGTGTCCATTCTCTCACTCTCTCTTTCTGCATCTTTCTCTTTTGCTCTCTCAAATTAAATAAATAAATAAATAAATAAAATTGCAGCCATAAACATTTTGTATGTTTCTATATTTGAGCCTCTTTACAATTTGGGGGGTATATACATAGGGTGGAATTACTAAGTCATATTATAAATGTGCATTTACATTTTTCTCTTATTTTTAGCATATTGTAAGTGCACAAAATAATGAATTGATTTATGATGTAGACATACATATATATAATGTGCTTTGAATATATTCATTCCATACTCCCTAACTTATCCTCTTCTTCCTCCTTTCTAGCAGTTCCCATTCAATTTCTTGTGTTTACATTTCTCTAGACTTCACATAGAGGAGTAAAATATGGTAGCTGCCTTTCCATACCTGGCTTATTGTGTTTAATATAGAAGTTCCATTCATTTTCCTGCCCTGCAAATGAAATGATTTTGTTCTTCTCTGTGGCTCAGCAATACTCTCTTGTGAGTATATACCACATTTTCTTTATCTATTAATCTGTTGATGGGCATTTAAACTGTTTCCATAATTCCACTACTGCAAATAGTACCACCAAAAACATAGTTCTGTACTTAAATCTATTGAATGTTGACTGTGTACTTACCATTATCAAGAACTATCAAATACAGCATTTTTAGAATTTTACATTCCCATCAACAATACATAAGGGGAAATTTTACCTACAATACTTAATAAAACCATTATACAGTATGTCAAATGAAATATTACTATGGCTTAGATTTTAATTCCTTAATGAACAAAGATGTTGGCCTGGCATGGTGGCACACACTTTAATCCCAGCACTCGGGAGGCAGAGGAAGGAGGATTGCAGGGAGTTTGAGGCCACCCTGAGACTATATAGTGAATTCCAGGTCATCCTGGGCTAGAGTGAGACCCTACTTCAGAAAACCACTCGAGTTGCTGACATACCTGACAGGCAATTTGAGGGCCAGACAATATGGATGGAGGGTTTTCTTGTTTTGATTTTTTTTCCAGGAGGGGAAGTGAAAGGAGTGGGGGGAAATAAACACAAAACCACATCCAAAACGAACTAGTACCATAAAAACCTTTATCCTTGGAGATAGACTAAAAGATATAATTCTCAACAGGAGTAAGTGGGGAGCACCTGGAAAGCAGGGCTCTGGACAGGGTGGGATGAAGCCTAACCTTATTATTATTATTATTTTGTCTCTGTCCTGTAACTCCCAGTACCAGAAATTGGTGGCCACCCACAATGAGCTGTTGATCAGAGAGACCTATGAGGTCCCCAAAACAAGACAAGTTTGTGTCAAAGCACTTGATTATGACCCTGAGGCAAAAGGTAAAACCCTATTGCTGAAGGCCCATATGATGACAACACAGAGCATGGAGAGACCTGGCTGGAATCTGTAAGACAGCCAGTTCCCAGACAGTTAGGCCATCTAGTGCTGTAAAGAACTACATAAGCTACTGGGGGAAATCAGCCAATAAGGATCTGAGCAACCAGAGGTCTAAGCTTAGCAGAAGCAAATACCCTGACAGTATGTACATGCCAGTGCAGTAGTGGCACACTTCCTTGGTGGGTAAGCAATAGCTTTCTGATTGGCTAAGAGATCTGCTCAGTGTAAAGGAATCCATATCTAGAATTGGAAACCAGATTGGAATCCTATGGAGACAAAGGGTCTAAGCTTAGCAGAAGCAAATACCCTGACAGTATGTACATGCCAGTGCAGTAGTGGCACACTTCCTTGGTGGGTAAGCAATAGCTTTCTGATTGGCTAAGAGATCTGCTCAGTGTAAAGGAATCCATATCTAGAATTGGAAACCAGATTGGAATCCTATGGAGACAAAGGTTATGCTCTCCAGTGTCAAACTTTCACTAGTCTTTGGCTAAAATACGGGCTACATGCATCATTTTTTCCCTAAATTAATAATACTTATCATGTTTAACCTATACTGACTTCACTCTCTACTGGAGAATCTCTTCTTTTTCAGAAGGTAGAGAGACCTGAGGAAATAAACTACCCCTCACCCCCGCACTTCAGCCAAACCACAGCTGTAACCACAGAGGAATTGAGGAGATGAGCAAGAATACAGCATCCATAGTGAGCCTAATAATCAGCACCAGGGTGGAGACAAACCCTGAGGAAACTCAACACGTACCAAAGCAGAGATCCAGAGGCTCATAAGAGCTCATCACTGAAGTAGACTTAAAACTCACCCACTATGGCTCAGGGAATTTTACAGCACAGGGGGTGGAAAGATTGTTAGAGACACAGATTGGGACATAATGCCCAGAGGCATTCCCTACCCCCCAAAATAACATACTGCTGCTCCCACAAAGCATAACTCACAACCCCATAAGGAATACCTGAAACCCCACTGAGGTGGGTCCCCAGCAGAATGGGGACAGGGACGAGGGAAAAGAGGGTACCAACACATGATGTATCCATACAAAATATGTTGATAATAGTGATAAATAACAGTAATAATAATTAAAAACACAAAGATGTTATATATGATGAGTCACTCCTCTCTTCTTATATTTGAGATTCTGTCTTGAATATCTATGAATATAATATGTCTCACTGTGGACACTGTTTTTGGTTGGCTGTTTTTCTTGGATTTATATATTTCATCAAATGTACAGTTTTTAGCCATTCCTCTTTCAGAATTTTTAAAAAATAATCTCTTGTGCTATAGAAATGGCTCAGCAGTTAAAGGCACTTGTTCAGAAAGCCTGATGGACTGGTTTCAATTCCCCAGGACCCACGTAATCCCAGATGCCCAAAGTGGAGCATGTATCTGGAGTTCATTTGCAGTGGTAAAAATCCCTGACACAACAATGTTCTCTCTCTCTCTCTCTCTTTTTCTTTCTTTCTCTACTTGCAAGTAAATAAATAAAAAAAATAATCTTCATAATTCTTTTTAATTAACTGAAATCTAATTTACTTTTCATTTTTCTATGTGCTTTCTGTGTCATTTTCAAGAAATTATTATAAATGCAAGGGTAATGGAAACTACACAAAACATTTTTTCTTACCCTAAGTTTTAACTTTTCATGTCCTTTTAGTTAACTTTAGTATATGGTGTAAAGATGTATCTTTACAATTATAGTCCAAATATGGTTATAAAATTGGGGTCTTATGTGGAACATTATGAGCTTTACCTGGAAATATGTGACAAATACAAATTAGTAAGCTCTATACTTATTGAATCAGACACTCTAGGTGTGAGGTTGAACAATTTGTGCTTTAAAAAGCCCTCCAGGTGATTTTAAGGCATGAAAAGTTTGAAAATCATTTAACTGCAGCTTATGTCACTTGGCTCATTTGTTTGCCAAAAGGAAAAATATTTCAATAGATTGCTCTTATTCTATATTCCTTTCAGCACAATTAATAACCAAAACACTTAAATATAAATTATTTGACAAGAAGCTATATTATCAACAATATTAAATTTCAGTTATCTTATTTTGAACAAAAGATACTAGTTCAGCTCTCAGAGACATGCTAGTAGTATAATTTATATAAGCTATCAATTTAAAGGCAGGTATCTCTTTTTACCCTGATTATCAATAAGCGATAGGAGTAAAGACATGTTCAGCTCAAAACACAGGTTGAAAATGCCAGTATCATAAAAATAATATGCTTCAATAAGTTAATGAACATAATTCGCCAATAATTTTGACATATGCATTTGATTTTGAAGATGTCTATAGCATATATTTTAATAGGTGGAGGAGATTGACATATCCACTAAATCCCTACATCATATCCATACCCTTTGTAATTGGCACAGACTAGGGTGAAAAAATATTAGCTTATAGCAGTATCTATATAATGGCTCATATCTAGTAATAATAATGTATTTTTGACATGTAATACCTCATACTTAATCTTGATGTTGAAGATTATAAATATTTTAAATGTCAGGAGAGTCAATGCTATATATAGTAAGCAGAATTACACAGATTTTCAATTTATCTATATTTTTATTGTTTGTGACTTGTATATTCCTAGAAGTACTCTCCCACATATTTTCCTAGAAAATACAAATTCTGGTCCTTCCTTATTCCCAAATAATTTTATATTTAATGGAACTCAGAAGAAAATCTCCATTGCTTGCAAAGTAACAAAAATATGACCTATGCTGTTCTTTAGATTTTAATGTAGACCTTATAGCTTTTGTAAAGATTGTTGATTCTATCTATTGCTTAAATATTTGTTTCTTAATGGAATAAAATTCAGCAGATATTATGTCACTACAAGGCTAAGAAGTGGGGAATAACAAAAGTGAATGGCATAAGTCATATTTCTTAGCATATATGACATTACATTTTATTATCTCTAATCAAGGAGAAAATACAAGAAAATCAAAATGCCATAAACAGTTGCAGTACAGCATATGCCTTAGGCAATACTAGTCCTTTACCAGCATATGATTTAGCATATTCCTTTTTTTGTAGTATAAATACAGTCTAGCCACTTATCTAGCTATTTTAAACAACAGAAAAGCTATGCTTCCTGACATGGCTGGTAATCCAATCTACACAGAATGCTGAAGTCACAGAATTTCAAATTTAAGTTGTAGAAACCTACAAATTGAGTTCAATGCCCAGCGAGGCAATTTAGTGCCACCCTGTCTCATATTTTTTTTTAAGTATAAGGAGGATTTGACTATATGCTCAGTAATAGAGCACTTGCCTAGCATTCATGAAGTCTTTTTGTTTGGTCCATAGTACACCCCCCAAAACATAAATAATTTATCGTAACTTTCAAATGAATACAGTTATCATAGGAAAACTCATGTAAATATATGCATTGTATAGATATATTATCTTGGGAATAATAAAAATGAATGGTATAAGACACAGTTCTTAGCAATATATAACATTATATTTTATTTTCTCTAATCAAGAAGAAAATATGTCTCATGCTTAATCCTCAGTTTATGGAACATTGAGGAGGTAGAGCTTTGCTGGAATAGATGTGTCACTATGAACAGACCTTGGTATTTCATAGTCCAGCTCTATTTGCTAGCACTAACTAGCTGTCTCGGCTTCCTGCTAATATGTTACAACGTGAGCTATCATGAAGTGCCTCTCAAAACTGTAAGTCAAAATAAACTCCTTCCTTCTAAAAGCTCCTTTTGGTCAGGTTTTCCAGTATTGTGAAGGTAACTGCTGCTATTACATTCTTTTCAAAGTATACAGGGACAGGATTATACACAGAGAAAGTTCTGCTAACCAGTAAAGGCATTTCTTAGTGTATGCCTGAATGCTAAACCACAAATGGGTGGAACAAAGTACCTGCAGATAGGAAATAACCACCCCAAAGTGTAGGTGAGAGAGTTCTGGAAGTTCCCACAAGACTGGAAACAGTTTTACTTTGTATGCACAGTGAACATAAGTCTTTTAGTTCACCAAAATTCCAATAGAAGGCATTAGGAAGAGTATTAAGCTTGATAGTTCAGCTTACATAGATTTAGACTAAGGCCTACTCTAAACAAATTCAAATGTCAAAAAAAATCAACTTATCACAAGTCACTTCACAACATCAAAGAACAAAGACAAACAAGACAGGGTTAGACAAAATGCGTCACAGGTAGCAAAATATACACAACATCTAAATTGCAAACCAAAGCCTGTAGCCCTTCCTCCCTCTCCCTTTCTCTCTTTCTCTCTGTCTCAAATAAATAAAGAAAAATAAAGTATAAAATAATACCGTAGCCATGTAGAGAAGCAGGAAAATATAAGCCATTGCCAGGAATGAATTCATACAACAAATCTGGTACATAATGAAAACGATGGTGAGATTAAAATACAAGAATATTAAGAAATATTAATAATACATTTCCTATATTAGTGATACACAGGTGAAATTTGCCACAAAGAAAAATAAACTAGTTATAAAAAAACAATCATATAGATATAAAGAGGATCAGGGAAAATAAAATGGAAATAGACTAAAAAAATTAATGAAACTCAGGGCATGGCAATTTTTCCTACCCAAGAGGAACAATAAAAGAAAAATTAAATCAAGATGTAGCTACTTATGAAATAACATGTTTCCTATTTAGAAAATCTCAAAGAACTTTTAAAAAAGCCCAACAAAACTGAAAACTGAGTTAGCAGTATGCAAAGTTCATATAAAAATATGTTAATCAAAAGAAAGGATACAACTCATTCCAGTGCAACTGTCCAGACAGAAATTGGCCTTGATATCCATGACCGTGCAGTGCATAGCCATACCTTCACAAGACCCTCATAATAGGAGAAAAAAGATGATGACATCAAAATAAAAGAGAGACTAATAGAGAGAGGGAGGGGATATGATGGAGAGTGGAGTTCTGAAGGGGAATCGGGGGAGGGGAGGGAAATATCATGGTTTAATGTCTGTAAGTATAGAAGTTGTCAATAAAAATGAAAGGAAAAATATGTCAATTGAGAACTGGAAAATGAATAAAAATAAATCAGGAAAACTGATCTGAAAGACATACTAAAAGGTCAAACATTCATCAGGTGCTAAGAGAGAACACCTGAATCACAGGAGCCTGGAGAGGGTAGGATGAAGACTAACCTCAATTTTCTCCTGTATCTCCCTCTCTCTCTCTCTCTTTCTCTCTCTCTCTCTTTCTCTCCCTTTCTCTCTCTTCTCTCTTTCTCTTTTATATTACCTATCATTTGCTTCCTTCTTTTCCCTTAGTGCTGGCCTGTAACTCCCAATACCAGAATGTGGTTAACATCCACAATGAGCTATGATCAGAGAGACCTACAAGTTTCCCCAAAAGAAGACAGATTTCTGTTAGAATACTTAATGACCCACCAAAGGTTAATAGTAAGACCCTAGTGCCAAAGACACTATATGCTGTTGGGACAGAACATGGAGTGACCTAGCTGGAATCTGGAAGAGCATCAGTCCCCAGACAGTTAGCTTGTCTAGCACCAGAAGGAGCTACTTGAGTGACTGGAGGAAAATGACCAACATCTGTCTAAGCAACTCATGCTCTAAACTACTCAGCAGCAATCAACCTGCCATGATGCTCACACAAGGGCAATAGTTGCACACAGCCATGGTGGGTTAACAACTGCTCTTGATTTGGCTAACAGATCCACCTAATGTAATGGAACCCATAGCTGGAATTGGGAAGCAAATCAGAACCATATCCAAAAACGAGCCCACTCTCCAATAGCAAGCTCCCACAGATAGTGGGTTACAAGAGGTCCTACACATACTAAATTCTCTCTAAAATAATAATGATTATCCATGTATAGTGCACTGACCTCACTCTCTGCTGGAGAATTTGTTTTTCCTTTTCAGATGAACGCAGAACCTCAGGACAGAATCAGTGCATTGCAACTCACCAGGGCACCATCTGAAGCCATAGAGTTATTGGGGAAATGAGCAAGAGTGCTGCTTTCTCAGTGAACCTGGTACCAGCACAAGGGTGAAGGAGATAGACACAGAGAACACTCAACTCCTACCAAATCAGATAGCCAGAGACACAGAGACTCCCATGACCTCATCACTGAAATAGACCTAAAATTAACCCAACATGGCTCAGGGAAATTTACAGAAGAGGGGGCAGAAAGATTGTTAGAGCCATGACTTGGGTCATTATACACAGAATCATTGCCTCTCCCACATAACTGATGGCTACTCACATAAGGCAAGACCCACATTACCCATGGGGGGAGGACAGGGAGAAGGCTAATGATGGTACCATCATAGCTGTATATACACTATATACATAACTAATAAAAAAGAGGACTCTGAGAAGTATATGCAATGTACATTTCACTAGTTTTTACTCCCCTATTCTATAGGTTTATAATGTACATTTACTTAACCAATATATTCTGTATTACTTCAATCACTGGTATCATCATGGCTGTATACACCCTTTATACATAACTAATAAAAATATATAACACAATTTTAACATATATACATATATATACATAACTCAGTTTTTTATTAGTTTTTTACAAGTTCTTTGAGATTTTCTAAATAGACAACAATGTCATTCCACAAGTGGCTATCTTGATTTAGTTTTTTCTTTTTTTTGTTCCTGTTGGGTTGGAAAAGTTTTTGTATCATGCCCCCTGATTTTATATATATATATATATATATGTATGGATAGATATTATATTTGTTCTATGCACCAAAAACTGAAAATGAATGATGAAAAATATTCCATATTCATGAACTGGGTGATTCTATGCAACTATGAAAATTATCACTATATTGGCCCAGATACCATAAAATAAACCAAAACCCTTGGACAGTTATAATGGACATATCAAAACTTATTTTAAAATTTCTGTGAAAACTCAAATGACATGGAATGGCCAATGTGACTGTGTTAAAGAAGAAAAAAGCCCAATAATCTTACACTATTTATTTTCAAAGCGAAGTATAAAAGTGCAAAAATAAAGAGTACAATATTGGCATAAGGACAGGCACATAAATCAACAAAATAGAATGAGTAACTTGGAAATAGTTTTATACACACTGAGTAATTGATTTTTGATGAAGGTGTTTAGTGAAAGGGAAAATCATTTCAACATATTATTCTTGAGAAATAGACATTCATATGCAAAATAAACTTCATCACTTCTATACACCATATGCAAAATTAACTGGAAATGAGTTTTCAACCTAAATAAAAGAAATAAAATTATAATACTTATAGAGAAAATGTAGTAGGTAATTATTATGACCTTGGCACAAGCTAAGATTTATTAAACAGGTCACAAAAAGCACAATTCATAGAAAATGTATAAGTTGGTCTTTACCAATTTTTAAAAGTTCACAATTCCTAATAAGAACAAGAAAATGCAAACCACAGACTACTGGAAATATTTATGCAGCACATGTCTGAAGAATACAAAAAGAACTTTTAAGCTCTTTTAACTTTTTACTTTTTCAATCTATTCTAAGAAACTAATTGTTCACATTATATTTCAGAGATAATTATGCAATTTGATAACTCCCATTTTTGAGGCATAGTACATTAGGTGAGCATGGTAACACTGAGCTACCTTCTGAGCTTGCAGCTTCCCTTGTCATGAAACTATTTTTAAATCCTTTCTACAGCATAGCTGCAAAACTTATGAATATTACATTAAGAAATTTGTATTGTTTGTTACATTTTAATTACAGTACTAATTGTGTGCATGTGCATTCTTTTAAAATATTTAAATATTGCATATATTTAAACACCCAAGTATGATGATGTCCATTGCCATCACTCTTCCATCTCCTTCCCACTCCCATAGGGTACCACTTACAACATTTTGAAATCTTTTCTATTAGTTTTAATATTGATTTAGTTATAACTAAGTTTTCTTTTCTGGGACTAAGAAAATCTCAAATAACCATGCCAGGGCATTATAAATTTATGTCTCTGTTCCATAAGTCTTTTGTCCCTAGGCTCTTCAGGTAAGTACCTTAATTGTTCAACCATCTCTCCAGGCCCCCTCCATACATTTTAATGCAATTGATATAATTTCATTTTTGTAAGTCTGGTCAGTATTCCATCATGTATGTAACCCACATTTTCACTGTCATTTCATTTGTTGTTGGACATGTAGGCTATTATGGGCAGTGAAACTATAAACGCAACCATCCAAGTATCTTTTTGGTATGCTAGTTTCATTACTTTGGAATATATATCTAGAATTCTGAGAGCTAGATGATATGGTAGATTTGTGTTTAGTTTTTTGAAAAACTTTCATACTGTTCTTCACAATGGCTCCTGACTTCAAAATTTCTCATTATATACCTTTTACCTGAATTTCATCTTATATCTCTTTTGGCTGCAAGTAGAGTTGGAAATGAGATTTGTGCTGAACAAATTGCTGCCCTGAACATTATGGGAACTCAATTAGAAAAAGAGAGATATCAATACACAGATATTAGGTAAGCAAAAAGAAGTATCATTTGCATACATAAATGAAATGTTGTCATCATTGGAATTATACTATTCTTATTGCTTTTAAATTTTAGTTTTTCACTTTATAACTTACTTTTTGAAATATCTTCATATATGTACATACCATTGTACCTCTTCCACAAGTATTGTTTGAACCAATAATTATGTAAAAAGCACTGACTATAGCAGTTATTTATGATGATCTATTTATGATAGATTTCAATTTCTTCATTTATATAAATATTCATATGTATGCTTAATTATAAAGAATATTGACCTCTATCATGGAGGAAAGAGGATGAAGAATTCAGAAAGTAAGAGAATACAACTTAATAACTACTTGTAAAGTCCAACCAATTCTTACCATGAATTTTATAGACCTAAAGTGCCAAATCTTTCTCTTTCAGAATTCATAAGTTAAAGTTTTCATGTAAAAATCTCTTGATATTTTTAATGTCTCTGTATTTAAATACTTTATTTATTTGAGTGATAGTGGAGAGAAAGAGAGAAAATGAGTGGATGAGCCAAGGCCTCTTGCTACTGCAAAGAAACTCCAGGTACATGCACTCCTTTGTACATCTGGCTTTACATGAGTACAGATGAATCGAACCAGGGCCAATAGACTTTTCCAGAAAATACCTTTAACCACTGAGCAATCTGCCCAGACCCTAATGTCTCATTTGTTTTTCAAATCAACAATAAGTAAATAAACATACCCACAGACAAAATAAAACCCACAAGTATAACTTTACAGGTCAAAGTAACATTAATAGCATCCTAAAACCATTTGGTACGAAACTTGAATAGCAATCCTTATGATGATAATAATAGTAATGGCTCATTTTCAAAACACACAATTCATTAGGCATAAATTTGCTCATTCAAAAATAATTTCTTTTTAAAAATTGTATTGATTTGTGTATGTGAGTTTGGACATGTCAGGACTTTCTGCTACTATAGATGAGTGCTTGTCAAGATTTACATGGGTGGCTGGGGAAGTGGCCAGCAGACTTTGCTAGCAAGTACCTCAAAATTATTTTTTAAGGTAGGTGGATGTATCAGTTATTTACTCTTTGCTGGGACAAAATACTTAACAAGAAGATGTTTAGGGAAGCAAAGGGTTTATTCCAGCTTACAATTTCAAGGGGAAGTCTGTCATCATGGAGAAAGTGTGGCAGGAATGGAAAGATGGCTCAGAGGGCCACATTAGCAGGGAGGCAATAGGGAGAAAAGTGGTTGGGGTGGGGCTGTATCACCCTCTACCAAGGATCTACAACCTAAAAGTTCTATAACCTTCCAAAACAGTACCATCATCTGAGAATTAATTATTCTAATACATGAGGCTATCAGGATCATTTTACCTTCAATCCAACACAGTATTCTTATTGTTAACTCTATTTTATAAATGTGTGTAATTAGGACTAGAAAGATTGAGTAACATGCTTATAAGATCAGACTTAATTTTGAAATATACAATTTTGATAAAATTAAAGTCCATGTTCTTAACTTCTAACACTGATTGAAGTTATGTAGTGAGATTTAGGCTATGTATCAATGGCACCCCTATTTACTGATCTTGCAGTATCATAATACCTAAAAACAGAAGAAAAATTTTGTGTGCAGACAGGAGAAAACTACACACAGAGGAAATTACACAAACTAAATGGATCTATTTTATATAATAATTTTGAAAAAATATCAAAGATTAAATATGTAGACTTCAAAAGATTGGTTTGAGAAGTAAAAATAGGTAATGAATATAGTGCTCATTAACACCATGCTTGAATCAGTTAAATGATCAATAAATACCAGGTATCATTATGGGACTTTACAATGGATCAATATTTTCCTATATTTGTCTATTTTTAAATAATGCTCCATAATTGCTATTGTATGGCAAATAATTTTGCTTATTAAACATGAAATATATTATCAAAGAACTAAATAAATGGTCTATTAGGGAAATAAATATTAACTCTTTATTCATAATTTTTATAAATATTTTATTTTTATTTATTTATTAATTTGAGAGTGAGAGAGATACAGAAGTAGGCAGGTAGAGAGAAAGAGAGAGAGAATGGGCACGCCAGGGCCTCTAGCCACTGCAAACGAACTCCAGATGCACGTGCCCCCTTATGCATCTGGCTTACATGGGTCCTGGAGAATTGAGCCTCAAACGGGGATCCTTAGGCTTCACAGGCAAGCGTTTAACCACTAAGCCATCTCTCCAGCCCTCATAATTTTTATATATTGGTGTAACTTCTTTCTAATACTTGGGCTAACTATAAGGTGATTGTACATTTTAATTATAAATATCTTCTTTAATTTCTTTCTGGTTTCTAAATGTAAAAATTTTCTTACAAAGTTTCTGCAGAATTCATTGGGATTTTCAGAAAGACAAGGAAAAGCCCAGTTGTGGATTGAACTCAGAGTTTCCTAATCTAAAGGCAGCACATTTCATTGGCTAAGATGTAAGATTTATTTTCTGATAAAAGATTTCTATTTGGCTGAAGTAACTCAGAAATCTTCCAAAACCATGTATTTACTATGATTGACATTGGTAAGAAGAAAAATATCTTTCCTTTGATCTCACGAACAATGTCACAACATTTGAGACTCTGGCCTTCTGTTGTAGGTTACTTCAACTATCAATTGAATTGCCCTTTTGATCAAAAAGCCACATTGCTGAAGTGAAAATGTATGTTAGTCTGGGCTCTGGGAGATTCAAAATCTTTTTATCATCATGTATGTTTCCTGAAAAATATGCTGTCACCAAAATGACTAAGAGTTATACAAGTGTAAATACAAATTCTTGAATATTTTTCAGGTACATAAAAGGCCCTGTCTTTATATTTATATACTCTTAATTCTAAACATTAGTAATGAATATTTCTATAAGTAGATTATGTATAATATTATACATACAAAATATAAAAATAGTGTATATAGCAAACTATCATATTATATCATAAAGCCTTAATCTTCTAGGATTGGTGATATAGTCTCCCCACAGTTTCCTATTGAGCTAATAGTAAAGAGGTGCTTAGTTTCACAGCAACTAACAGAAGTCATTATAGCCTTGGTCCAGACCTTAGAACCTTCGATTTCCTTTTCTTGAAATCAAAACCACAATACTTATTCAGGCAGATAGAATTATGATTCTTGGGGAAAATAATGTGTTAGGAAATTTACTCTGGTTATGATTCCTGTCAGTAATCATCCATATATTGATTCATTTATTTAAGGAACATTATACACAAAACAATTTGATAAGCATAAAAACCAATATGAAACAAGTTTGTTTCTCAAAAACAGTCAATTTAGTGTAAAGACATATAAAATCATATGCTAGAAATATCCATATGTATAAATATAGAAGAAAGAAGACTATGATATTGGAGCCAAGATGTAGCAGGATAATAAATGAGGTCCAATGAGATTTACTAGAGCCCTGTAAACTGCAATTCACAGGGGAAAGCTATACCTGTATTCAAGATTCTACAAGGCTTTCATGATTGTGGATACTTGGGTTTATGCAGATGGAGAGCCAAATTATCTTGAGGTGACTTTAGTTTCCTTAAGACATGCTCATTGCCCACCATCCTTTCAACTATCAGGTAAAACCTTTGGAGTGTTTTAACAGACCACAAGTGTTCACTAATCCGAAAGCTAAGAGTGCTATCAAATACCAACAGAAGTCTCTAAAAACTACATAATGTTTCTACCAATCTATTAGAAAAGCATTCCTGATTTATGACTTTCTTTTTTCTCGGCAACTCTAAATGTTCATGTAACCATTTCCTTATTAAATCATATTGTTCAGGACAATCCTTCATTTGTGTTCCCAGGCTATTTCCATACATTATTGGCTCAGAACAAATTCTCTCTTAATCCCTGTGAGCTGAGAGCTTGGTTTTTCCATGACAGCAGTGTTTTACAGGTTGAATATTTTCACAATACATTTAAGGGAAACATCAGGCATACATTCAGAAAAATGAGGAAGACATTTGAGATCCTCAGAAACTTCTGAATGCATGGAAGTTCAGGTACAACAAGGCAATCTTGGAAGATGCACATGATGGACAAAACATTTTTATACTTGTGGTATAACAAATGTGTTTTAATCAGAGTGCAGATTTATGTTCTGGCAAACAAATTCTGCTAAAGTTTGAAACCAAAACAATTAACTTTGTTATCTGAATATGTATCTTTCTAATCTCAGTTTTCTCAGTAATTGAAACTAAATAATGAAATCTAACTGTTAAGTGTTCATTTTGTGTCTTGTGCTCCATTGTCTTAGTCTTCATATGGAAGACTCTTCTGTCCTCTCCCCTTCTCTCCTCCTAGATATGGAAGACATCTATTGGTAAGTCTTCATAAGGAAAACTATACAAACACTTCATGTGTTTTAGTAGTACTATATTGATTGGGAGTAATTGGGAACTGATAATGGTTAGTCCTATAACCAGGCAATTACAAATTATACTTTGACAGTATCTATAATGCAATAAAATAGATGAAATTTTAATTGATTAAAAACTTTTTCTGTAATATAGTTGAATAAAACTAGCATCTAGCACCCACAGTTTAATAAAATATGCCGATGGAAATTTGAGGATCTCCACAAAAATAAAAAAATAAGAAATAAAAAGAAACAAAGAAAGAAAACCTTGACATCTTAAGCCAAATACATGATAATGACAAGAGCATAAGAGTTGAGACTTGAAAAATCATCATGAATGAAGTGTACCATTGTTGGAAATAGCCACTATCCTAGGGTCAATCAATGTTTCTCTGCATGAGGAAAAAAGAATGTAGATTC
This sequence comes from Orientallactaga sibirica, assembly GCA_036365145.1. Taxonomy (NCBI): domain Eukaryota; kingdom Metazoa; phylum Chordata; class Mammalia; order Rodentia; family Dipodidae; genus Orientallactaga; species Orientallactaga sibirica. The sequence continues at coordinate 7,997,370 of JAEOAD010000793.1, read as the reverse complement.
TATTCATTTTATTGCCTGCCAACTTCTCCCTATACCTAGGAGGTCCTTGATCATTTTTGCCACTTTGCCAAGGGGATTCTAATACTTATAATGAGATTTGGTGTTGACAATAGTTTGTGAGTTTCTGAAAGCACACAATTTAACACTTTAGTCAAATAATCCCTGACACATATTAGATTTCATTCTCTTACAATTGCCTCCTAAGGATCATGAAAACTAGTTCCAACAGGAGAGATTTCCTGCTTTCCTTTGAAAAGTAATTAAGTAAGGCTAAAACCACCTAATCTTCCTTTAGAGATGAGTACATGACTGTGTGCAGGGAGAGACCATCTCACTGCATGTTGAAGGAGGGAAGTAAAGATTCAGCTATAGGCACACACATATATTAAACTCAAATAGATAAGAATTTCTATTTTCATATAAGCTATAGAATATATTTAATTCAAATTATTTATGAAATAAAACAATATTTAATTTATCAAGCAGTGTTTTATTTTCTTAAAAAATAGTGTATGTTACTTTTTCCATTGTGCCAGACCTCAAGGCAGAGATCACATACATTTGAATGTGGTGACAGATCCAGCACATACTGTCAGTTATCAAGGTTATTTTGCTTGAGGGGAGGGACACAGATCATATATAATATAAAATTATTCTGTAATAAGGCTGAAAGATTAGAAGCTCTCTTATGGTATATGAAATGAAATTCCAAGTTAAAAAAAAAAAACAGGCAAATTTTTCAATTAACATGTTTTGTTAAATAAATAGTTAAGCCACCAGTTCTTAGTCATTTCAAGTTAGTAGTGCTGTTGTCTGAATTAACAACACTGACTAAAGCTTACTATGTGCTTCTAAGCAGTGATACCCTTTCTGCTCTAAGTATTTCTTTCTTTTATTTTTGTCATGATTTCTATCTCAAGTAAAAAATCCAACTTATTTATGAATCAGGTCTTTCAGCTCTATGTGCTTGCCTTCACATTTTCCTTGGGTCATATGGGAGGTCCATTCCTGCATAATAAGTACTTCTCCCATCCACCAAAGCTCTTCACTGCATAATGTGCAAATATGGAGGCTTATCTGTTTGATTTCCACTTACCAGGGTGAAAGAGGCCAAGAGCTCTCACATGGGTTTCTTCAGAGTCACTACCATGTGTGTCATTGTCTAGCAGAATGTGGCCAGGCACATCTTTGCTTTCCCAGTCAGAATCTAATTCAGACAAGACACTAAGAAGCAGTTCTGAAATGCAAGAATGAGCATACATGTTGATATATGTGATGGTGGGACCTCGGGGGATGTGGAGGCTGGACCACACTGGGATTGGCCAAGTTCAATAAGGTTCCATTGGGTGAAGCTACATATTTACAGAGAACTTGGAGGCATTAGGGGAGAGGAATCAAGGCTGTTTACATCAGTCATTGCTCCCTGGTAGTCTGGTAGTGTTACAGTCAACAATATACATAGTCAACAACTATGTCCTCTTCAATCTGAAAAGTACAGAGTAAATAGATTTACCTGAAATTTACTCTGTAGCCCAGACTGGCTTCCCCCTCATAACCATCCTTCTACTTTGACCTCCTGAGAGTTGGTATTATAGGTGTGAGCCACCACACTTGGCTTTATTTTGTCCTACTCAATGTGGGATCCAAACATCATAACAAATGAACATATATTGCCTGTTTGTAGTTTTGAAGATTATTTTACTCTGACATTTAAAATCAGAATCTGGTGCTTCCATACATACAAATACACACACACACACACGTGTGCATGTGTGAGTGTGTATGTGTATGTATTTTTCCTACAATACCTCCTCTAAGGCCAAATGGTTTTGCCTATTTTTAGGATATTACCACATAAATAGATAAGTTAGGATTATGAGCTACAGTGAAAACACGTAGTAGTTGTTTAGAAAATCTAATAAGTGCAAACACAATTCTCTAAGAGATGGTTTTACTATTGATTTGAAGCAGAAGATACATTAGAAGAATAATTTTGTGTGTGTGAGTGTGTGTGTGTGTTTGACTCATTATTTCCCTACATATATTTGTGTGTGAAAATCTAATCAGCAATCTGTCATGATTAGCAAGTAGGATCTTTGGGAAAGATGATTGGGTTTTCAGAGAGAACTATTTTAAAATGGGAATAGTACAATTACAAATGGGGCAAGGAAGCTTGTTTATGTTTCCCAACATGTTAACACTCATCACTAAAACAGTATCAATGAACCAGGAAGAAGGACCTTACATAACATCTGTTCTACTGGTAAATTTTTGTTGTCTATCATATTCTCTTACAGCAACTTCAAAGTGCAATCAAGTATACTAGATTACATGCAGTTGCCAGTTTTTAAGTTTATGTTATCTGTGGTGGTTTCTTATATCTTCCTCTTTTTGAAGATGATGAGGATGGTGGTGGTGTGTGTGTGCATGTGCGTGTGCATGTGTGTGTGTGTTTATGTATGGTTTGTTTTGTGGGTAGGGTTTTATTTTTTTTTGGAGCAGAGTTTCATTGTAGTATAGGCTGACCTAGAACTCACTCTGTAGTCTAGGCTGGCCTGGAAATCATGGTGATCCTCTTACCTCAATTTCTCCATTTCTGGGATTAAAGGCATGGACCACCATGTCTGAATGAATGTGATAGTTTTTCAGTAATATATGTTGAGTACTTTGTAGTCTAACTGTAAACCCAGGACCATCTAATATCTCTCTCAGATTTATAAGGCATAAGATTTGGGGAACAAGGTGAAGGAACTTCTACTCATATTTCCTCTACCTCATCATTGTAAATAAATATGTTTCTTTTTCCTTTTCTTCCCTGTACTTTTATATTTTTTGGAAGAAATTTATACACAGTGAAAACATAAGGAGTTGAATTCCAGTTCAATTAGAGTGGAGTACCCATGTATATTGTTTTGAATTCCAAAGAAATTTGTCTCTTCTCTTCTATGTGCTTATGTGTACACATATGTGTGTGTATATAGGTGTGCATATCACTACGGATGAGGACCCATGTATATTTATTGTAGACTGGGTTGTTAGCCCTTTCAGAAGACAGGGAAAAGAAATATATGTCCATATACTAGACTTCAATTGTACATATTTCCTAAGTACTTATGTAACTTCTTCATTCATAGCATTTTCTTTTTTAAATATTTATTTATTTTTATTTATTTATTTGAGAGAGGAGAAGGAGAAGCAGAGAAAGAGAGAGAGAGAGAGAGAGAGAGAGAGAGAGAGAAAGAGAGAATGGGCATGCCAGGTCCTCCAGCTGCTGCAAACGAACTCTAGATGCATGTGCCACCTAGTGCATCTGGCTTACGTGGGTCCTGGGGAATTTTGCCTAGGTCCCTTGGCTTTGCAGGCAAGGGCCTTAACCACTCAGCAATCTTCCCATCTCTCATAGCATATTTCTTGAATCTACTTATGCCCATGCTAAGTCTAAACAATATGTTCCTAAGTGGGGTATCCAACTCTCATCCAATACCAATGTATTATTATAGCCTTCTTACCTGGTTATTTATTACCTCTCTTAAAACATGAGAAAGATGGATTCCATGGCTTGTCATCCATTTACTTTAATTTTCAATTGCAGCCTACATATGCTAAGGTTTCAGAATTTTTAATAGATCATTTATTTCATACATTTGTAATATATGGTTGCTTTTATAATTAGGCATTTCATCTCTGATTGGTTAGTCTTATGCATTACTTTCAAATTTGCTGGGGCTGGGGCTGTGTGTACAGCTCAGTGCCAGTGAATTTAAACATTACATGTAAGGCTCTATGTTCAATATCCAACACTGAAAAAAAAATCTAAAGTTTACTTATGTGATGATTCAGTTCTGTTGTCAACTTGATCAGATTAAGAGTCTAGCCAGAAATGTGTTTCTTGGGTGTGCCTGTGAGCACATATCCACAAATGAATAACAGATCACAGAAGTCCTTCTTCCAGAGTGGGCAACCCAGGGAAATCTCTGAGAGTACATGGAATATTTTATTTGATCAGCCTGTACTCACTGGTTGGATCTCTTTGAAACTTGCACATGCATGTGTCTGCCATTTGAATTTTCTCTGGGGTCTTCGGAGTCTAGTGTTTACCAAGCCACATGTACTGAGCACCTACTGGGTCCTTTGACTCTACACCCTTCATCCAGACTTGTAAACTTAGCAGCTGCTGGGTCCTTTAACTTTCCAGCCTGCTTCCAGATTCTCCAGTCTGTATCCATCCAGGTCCCAGTCTGGTGAACCAGACAGATGCCAAGTTCTCCAATTCTCAAGGCTGTAGGTAGCCCTTGTTGGACTGCCCAGCCCATATCTTATAAATTAATGCAATATAATTTTCTTTTCAATACATATTCATTCTATCTGTTCTATCTGTTTTGTTCATTTAAAGAATGCCAATTAACACAACATGCATTGTTGCCTTTTTTTATGAAATTCATACACACACACACACACACGTGTAGAAGGCAACTTTTGGGTCTGTAGTTGCCATTCCACCTTATTTGAAGAAGGTATTGTCTCCATCTAACACTGATATTCTTATTCTTTTTGCTGTAATGGCCAAGAGCTTCTGGGAAATTTTTCTTTTCCATCTTGATCTCACACTGAAAGTTCTGGGATTACAGAAACCTATCACACTTCCAGGTCTTTATGTGGGTTCTAAGGATCAAACTTAGTTACTGTGGTTTGAACAGTGAGTGCTTTAATCACTGAGCCATCTCACTAGCCCCTGTATTTTTCATTCTTAGTGTTATATATATCTTATTATTCATCTATTTTTTTAGAGAGAGAGAAAATTGGTGCACTAGGGCCTTAGCCAGAGCAATAGAACTCCAGATGCTTGTGGGCATGTGCTATGTTGTGCTGACCTCGCCTTTGTGTGTCTGGCTAATGTGGCATGTAGACAGTTGAACATGGGTCCTTGGGATTTGCACTCAAGTGCCTTAACCACTAAGCTATCTCTCCAGCCCATATTATATATTTCTATGAGTAGTGACAAGTATAGAGTCAAATGTCTACCATTATAGTATCATAATGAAGTTTTCTGTGTTGGTTTGAGTGAAATGACCCTCATAGGCTAATATGTTTTGAATACTTGGTCTTAAATTGATGGCAATTTGGGAAGGAGACCTTGTTTAGTTATCCAGCCAACTGGCTGTCATGTCACTCTTGCTGCTACCTTCCATCTGATGTGACAAGACATAATGCCCAGCCTCTGATTTGTCATGCTTTCAATGCCATGGTAAAACATCTATTTGGGACTGTTAGCTGAAATAAACATATTTGTACCATAAGCTGCTTTTAATCAGGTATATTGTCCCATCATTAAAAGGCAAATGTAACTGAAAATCGTTAGATATTCAGGACCATTGTTGCTGTGAACCTGACCATGATGTTTGCAACTAATTTGTGGAGAGAATATGAACCAATTTGAAACTTTATATTAGAGAATACTTTCAGCGCTGTGGGCAGACATTAATGGGGCATTCTGGTGAGAGTTTGTAAGATCTAAATACAGAGAGAGAATAGTGGACCATGAAGGTTTGGATTATGAGTTTTCAAAGGAGAAAGAAAAGACTGTAGAAAATGGCAATCCTGGCTGTGTTCTACCCATATCCTGAGAACTTGAGCAAAGTTCAATTTAAAACCTCCCCTCCAGACTGTAAGAATGGAATAAACCCTTTCTACCCATAAGCTGCTTCTGATTGGATGTTTTGTCCCAGCAATAAGAGGGTTACTGCTACATTTCATTACTTGGAAAGATGACATTTATTTCACTTTTTAAACCATCACTTTTTTTTGGGGGGGGAGAGAGACAGAGAGAGAGGGAGAGGAAGACAGGTAGAGATTGGAGCACCAGCAGCCTCTCAGCTGCTGCGAACAAAATCCAGATGTGTGTGCCCCCTTGTGGTCAAGTGAGGCATTGCAACCTTGTGTCACTTTGCATTTGGCTAAACGTGGGACCTGGAGATTGGAACCGCTGGAGATTGGAACTGGCATTCTTAGGCTTAGGAGGCAGGCACCTTAACCGCTAAACCATCTCTCCAGCCCAAACCATCACTTTTCCTTCAAGTAGCAGATAGATTTTCTGTTTCTATACTTGTAATAATTGCAAAATAATAATTGATATTATTAACATTAATTATTATTAACTTGTCTGGTTTTGTGGGTCATTCCTTTGAATTCATTGAACCACTATTCACTATTGAAATGTATGTTGGTAATTGAGTTTATATGTGCACTCATTTACTGAAAGACATCTTTATTTCTTCTAAATTTGCATAGGTATGAATTTAGCAGCTATAAATATTGGTGTGCAGTGCTTTGCATGGATATAAATAAAAACAAATGGTATAAAAAATAAAAACAAATGGTATAAATGCCAATAATTATAATTATGTAGTAAGTTAATATTGATAATTATAAAAAATCTATAAAACTCCCAAGGAAATATATATATATATATATATATATATATATATATATATATATATATATATATGTGTGTGTGTGTGTGTGTGTGTGTGTGTGTGTGTGTGCAGATAATAATACACATTATTATCTGTAATGAATGTATATTGATTTTTCACTATTAAAATCATTTTTTATTGTTTTAGCCATTTTACTGCATATGTAATGATGGTTTTAATTTGCATTTTCCTAAAGACAAATATGAACATTTCTTTATATAGTTCCTTGTTATATACCTTTGTTACTGAAGTTTGTGTTAAAATGTTTGCCATTTCATTTTGTTGCTGTGAAGGGGTGCACCCATGTTTGAGGGTGCAAGTTAAGGCCAGAGAAGAGTCAAGGGTATCTTTCCTCACGTTAAGTCCACCTTTTGGGGGGATAGGGTTTCTCACTTTCCTGGAATTTGCAAAGTAAGCTAGATGAGTGACTTGTTAATCTGAGGGATCTTATTGCCTGTGCTTTGCAAGTGCTGGGATCACAAACTCCCTACCATGCCTGGCTTTTTAAATTGGGGTACTTGGGATTTAGGTCAAGTCCTCATGCCTACAAAGGAATAACTGTACTGAGTACTGTACTTTTACTTGGAAAATTTTAGGTACTTATCTGTATTCTCTTTTTGCTTGCATTTTCTGAGAAATCACACTCTTCATGCTTCTTTCTATTTAGAAAATTATTTTGTTTGTACATTTGTTTCTATTTTAGGTTTACTTCACAATTTTCTTGTTGCTTTTTAGAATTGTATTTTAGTTTGGGGCATATATTTTGATTCACATTATTCTTTTTCTTTTATTTTTTTCCAATTCATTTTCTTTTTTGTTTTGAGACAGTTACTGTAACTTTGGCTAGCCTGTAACTAGCTTGATTTGGATTCTCAGTGATTTTCCTATCTCTGGCTTCTGGTTCTGGTTCTATTACAAATTTGTATACCACAACCACCTATTATGTTTGTTTTCCAAATCTGTGATATAATGACTTGTAAAATTTAGTGTGTTTTCAGCCATTACTATTTTAAATATTTCTTTTCTGAGTCTTGTTTTTTTCTGTTGTTGCAAGTATATATAGTACTTATTTTCAGATATCCCCATGGTTCCTTCCTCTTTGTACTTTTGATAACTTCTTATTACCTTTCTTCACACTTACTGGATCTTTCTTAGGTCATGTTAAGTCTATACATCAAGCCATCAATTATATTATTCACCTTGTTCCTTGATTCTGATTTCTAGCATATCCTTTTGATTTATCCCTACACTTTCCTTCTCGCTGCTTACATTAAATATCTCTTCTTGTGTGTGCTCTATATTTCTGTTAGAGCTGTTAATATATTTATGACATTTGATTTAAATTTCTTGTCACAAAATTCCAAAATCTATGTAATATCTGTGTCCACTTCTGAGGCTTCATTTATCTCTTCAGACTGTATGAGCTTTTGCTTTACTTTCTTTTACATATAGACATAAGCTCTATCTTCTTGTTGCATGTATTTTATAATAGGATGGGAGGAAAATAGGCTAAAATGTGAAGAACTATGATAACTTGGTGCCATTTTTCTTTGTTGTATTGTTTCTCCTAAATACCTATTGTTCATAGAGTGTCTTTTCCTGGTAGTCTTTTTCAGCTACAGTCTATTGTTCTACTGTTACACTGGAAGTATGTTAGCAATGTTGTATGACATAGTAACATAAAATATTGTATAATGTCCTAATTATTCTCAGTTTTGCAGTGAGTCTGTATGTCACATTATATATTTTGTAACTGTTTGATGACTCTCCTTCAGTGATAACATATTATTTTCCAGCTATTTTATTTGAAGCCTATCTTTTGCTAACTATGCCATTTTTTTTTCCCCTCAGGTGAACCAGAACAGATTGAGATAGGAATGGGGAGAATTTTATTCCTATGGCTTAAATAATATTTCTGAACTTTGCAAAGTACCTTTGAGAGTTGATCTTTTTTTTTTTTTTTTTTTTTTTTTTTTTTTTTTTTAGGGACAAGATTCTGGATGTATTTCGCAATGGTCATGTTCACCTTCCCTTTGACAGGACCATGAGAGTTTGATAGATACAGAATGAAACTTGTGGGATATCTATTAGAAATGCTCCAAAATGACTAAAATTCCTCAAAGTTACAATTTGACTTATACTGTATCCCTCAGGATTTTTTCACTCATATTATTGCTGCAGTCATTCATCAAAATTACAGTTGAAGTTTTCTTACCAACTTGAGGCTTTAGTGCTTTCTGCTCCAGGCAACTGCAATTTGCTAGGTTAACTTACTTTTCCAGATTTCCTGGAAATAGTTTGCTTTGTGACGTTAGTTCTCTGGTAAGTATAAAAGAAGTGGATTTTTTCAGATCTTTCTTATTAAAATAATATGAATAACAATGTCTAAGCTCTTTTTACACTTTGGATTGAATGTACTTCTTTCTTTTAGTTGACACATGCATAGTTAAACACACATACTGTCGGTCAAGGGTACTATAAAGATCATTCATACAAAGCTAATTTCACAAGAACTGAAATTATATTACATAATATTTTCAGGCAGATGTAGAGTTTTTCCTGAAATTTCAAAGCTATAAGAGAGTCCATATTTACTCTTTAGAGTTTTATGTCTAATAATCCTAATATGTAGACAATATAATATATGCTGCAAATATTTATTCTTTTATTATATTTTGTTGTTATAGTATAATATTTTTATTTATTGTGAACTTTACTGTATGGATATAGTGTATATTGATAATATTCCCATTATACTTTCAAAAATCTCATTATATATTATATATATGTTCATTTTACATGGTATTGGGTGGCATGAGTACATTTTCATATAAGTGTATATTGTGTCTTAAGCATGCTTTTCTCCATACACCCACACATTCTCTTTTCTTACCCTTCCCTTCCTGATTAGTCCTCTTGGCTCTCCTAGACAGATTTGCTTCTGTTCATGTCATATATACATACATGATTTTATAGATGTATATAAAATCCATGAATCACATATGATTCAATCTTTGTATTTCTGAGATTGATTTAATTTGCTTACCTTGACTATCTCCAATTACATCTGTTTTTCCTGCAAGCAACATAACTTTGTTCTTCTTTATGGATGAAGATTATATATATATATATATATATATATATATATATATATATATTCTTGATTATCTTACATCTAAGTTGGTTGGTTTAATATTTTAGCTATTATGACTAGCACTATAATAAACATTAATATATAGGTATCTCTTTGAAATGTTGACTTGGACTCCATTGGGTAACAATCCAAGAATGGTATAACTGCATTATAGGTTGGACCTATTTTTTTTAGTTTGTGAGGCACCTCCATATTGATTTCTGTAGTGGATGGACTAGTTTGAATCCCTACCAGTTTATAAGGGTTCTTTTCTCTCCACATACCTTCAATCATTTGTTGTTATATTCTTTAAATTTATTTGGGATCCTCTGGAAAAAAATGATGCATTTCTTGAATCTCTATGTACCAGTCATAAATAAATTCCAATCCCTTACCAATAATATAGAATGATAATATAGCCCTTATAGCCCTTATTATGATAATGATGTTGTAAATTTTTTAAAACAAAGCACTATTTATTTATTTAGGAGGGGGGGAGGGAGAGAAAGACAAAATGGCACTGCAAATGAACCCCAGACATATGTGTCACCTTGCGCATCTGGCTTACATGGGTCCTGGGGTATAGAACCTGGGTCTTTTGGCTTTGCAGGCAGGCACCTTAACTGCAGCCCTAATAATATTTTTTTGGAAAAAGTACAATCTCAACATTCTTCTGAGTACTGACCAGGAGGTTAGTTGAATAGGGCAAAATTCGAATATCCCAGAATACATGTGAATAAAATTTTAGGGTATATAATAGTGCTGTGTATATAATGTATGATTAATATTTTATATTTGACCAAATTTGCTAATTACTCCAAGTAGTTTTTATTTCTATGTTAATATACTAGTATATATAAAGTATATTAATATGTAATTAAATTATATTTGAAAACTAATTTTTCCTAGCTTTTAAATTAATATGTGTGTGTGTGTCTTTGAATTTCTGATTTGGGCATTATGATTCCAAAATTCTTGTTTGTTTGTTTGTTTGTTTGTTTGTTTTTTCGAGGTAGGGTCTCACTCTAGCTCAGGCTGACCTGGAATTCACTATGTAGTCTCAGGTGGCCTCAAACTCTGCGATCCTCCTACCTCTGCTTCCCGAGTGCTGGGATTCAGAGTTCTTATTTTTTTTTTTTTTTTTTTAGGAAGGTTTCCCTAGATAATCCTTCCAGTTAGACAGTTTTGGGAAATCTTGAACCAATCAATTTTCATATAAACCTATGCATACAAATCACAAGCATTAACACACAATCTAATGGGTAACAGAAATGTATTCCATGAAATTATTCAATGAGAAAAAGAGAAAAAAAATTATAGAACTTGCTAAATGTCCATCAACAGTTATCTCTCACTATCTTGCATCTCCAAGAATGTGCTTTTTGATGCATTAAGCATTAGGAAAGGCCAAGAGAAAGGAAACTTTGCTTTAGGCAATCGTCTATCTTGATTCTATATAAGCTTTAAGAGTATGTATTGATCCTAGGTAGACAGAAGTACTAACCTGTGTGAGGAGAATCCAGATAGTTATAAGAACACAAGACAGAATTAAAGCACCTTGAATGACTTAACAGTATAGCTCCCATATTCCAGTTCCCTCAGTTTTGTATTAGACATTACTTGTGACATAGATCTCTGGATTATCTATTTTAAAAAATTCAAGCTGACACTACTACACTATGTATTAACTTTTACAACTTCCATTCATCAGCAACTGACTTTCCCTCAAGCTGTGTCAGTCTGGATTAACTTTCTTGCTTTGAAGTCTTGTTAGGTTAATACCTGTGGGTGAAAGTTGGCAGTTGTAATTAGAAGAAAAATTTAAAATCACAGGGCACAATCTGGTAGAGACTGAAGGTCGAGGCAAACTTGCCAAAGAAGGCAGACTTTTCTGAAGCACTAGGCAGTGTGTATTTAGTAAGTGAAGTAGGCTTAACATGCTACTACCTGGTTTGCAAGTCTAGTTTTTAGTGACCTCTAGCAATACGAATTTATTCAGAGTAAAATTATACATACTGCTAACTCCCAAACAAGAAAGCCACCTTTAGGGTTAAGGTCCTACATTTATCTGGGAGACAAGTGCTTTTCCTTTCAAGACTGTTAACAGGGTTGGAGAAATGGCTTAGTGGTTCAGGCTCTTGTCTGTGAAACAAAAACCCAGGTTTGATTCCTAAGGATCCACTTAAGCCAGATGCACAAGGTGGTGCATGATTTTGGAGTTAGTTTGCAGTGGCTAGAATCCCAGACTCTCTCTCTCTCTCTCTCTCTCTTCAGTCTCTACCTGTCTCAAATAAATTAAAAAAAAGTTTTTAAAACACTGTTAACATAGTGTCAAAGTTGTTCTCTCCTTTTGTTTTAAGGATGCAGCAAAGGTCATTTGTATCGCATTCTTTTAGGTGACCCTGGATATACTTTGCTCAATATAATACTTTATCTTCTGCTCAGAAATGTGTCCATTATCTTTTCTTTTGGAGTATATTCTCTACTAAGAAATGAATAATTTAAACTGAGCATTCTCAGGAATTAGTCTGCTCTTACATGTACTTTCCTATATGATAAGTTGTAGTTGATCCAATAAAATCCCCACAGGTTCTATCTTGCAGGAGAGGATTGCTTTGTAAATAATTCCTATGCACTCATTGCTTGCTACAAGTAATAAAACTTCTTTCCATTCTTTTATATCCTAGTTGTGCTTTCAGTTTTGTATTTGTTAAGCTATGAACCTATGACATTGAATTACAAAATTACACAAGATTTAAAAATATTTGAATACTTATTCAATTAAAGGATTATAAAGAGAACTACTGATATCTCTGTATAGTAGACACAGCAACTAGAAGCAGAAGAGAAATACAATTACACAACAGTTGATGGCACCTAAAATCTTCCAAAGTCACTATCCAAAAATAGATACGACACTGATATATTTGGGACTATAAAAATACTCAACTTGTATTAGGATGAAATCTCATTTTGTCTATTTTTTAAACCATTAACATTTAAAATCTCCCTGGTTAATCCATGTATTCATATGATTCAATTCCTTCCACTCATCCATTCATGTATGTATTTATTTGTTTATCATCTATCTATCTAAACACTTTGTTTGTTGGTTTATGTCTGTATGGGCACATATTCATTCCATAGAACATGAGTGGCTGTCAGAACATAACCTTCAGGGGTCTGTTCTCTATATTTGTGGCAGGATCTCTCGTTGCCACTACAAAAGAACTGTGAGATTACAAATGAACATCAGACTTGCTGGCCTGAAAACTCTGGATTTTTCTGGCTCCAACTCCCATTGTTACATAGCATTTCAATCACAAATGCATGTACTATTTTGCATCTGGATTTATGTAGGTGCTAGAAAATTGAATCTGGATTGGAATGCTGTGCAAGTAAGCAACTTTAGTGACTAAGACATGTCCCCAGCACCCACTTCTTTTTTAATATTTTATTTTATTTATTTATTGGAGAGAGAGAGAAAGAAAGAGAAAGAAAGAAAGAAAAAAGAAAGAAAGAAAGAAAGAAAGAAAGAAAGAAAGAAAGAAAGAAAAAGAAAGAAGCAGATAGAATGGGCCCACCAGGGCCTCTAGCCACTACAAATGAACCCCAGATACATGTGCCACCTTGTGCATCTGACTTATGTAGATCCTAGGGAATCAAACCTGGGTCATTAGACTTCACATGCAAGTGCCTTAACCACTAAGCCATTTCGCAGCCCTTTATTTATTTATTTGCAAGGAGAAAGAGAGAGAGAGAGAGAGAGAATGAATGAATGAATGAATGAATGAATGAATGAATGAATATGGGTGCACCAGGGCCAATAGCCATTGCAAACCAACTAAGATACATGCACCACTTTGTATATCTGGTGTTACATAGGTACTGGAGCATCAAACCCAGGTGGTTAGGCATTACAGGCAAGCACCTTAACCTCTGAGCCATCTCTCCAACCCTCCATTTCTTTTTTTTTTTTTTTTTTTTTTTTTTTTTGGTTTTTCGAGGTAGGGTTTCACTCTGGTCCAGGCTGACCTGGAATTCACTATGTAGTCTCAGGGTGGCCTCGAACTCATGGCGATCCTCTTACCTCTGTCTCCCGAGTGCTGGGATTAAAGGCGTGCGCCACCACGCCTGGCTCATTTCTTTATTATACCTTTACTATTTTCCTTTCTTATGCCATCCAATATACATATTGAGTATACATCTAATCTGTAATGAACATGGATGTCAAGCAAAATATTTGTTCATCAAATAAATTAAAAGATTAATATGAGATAAATTAAGTCCCACTCAATGTACAAAGATAAATACAATATTTGTCTTAAAGTATAAGAAAAATATAAAATAAGATATACATATGCATACATATATGCAACAATATAAAGTCTATGAAAAAGTTGCTTTAAATGATGCAAATAAAGTCTTATGTAATTATGTTTGTAGAAATTAGTACAGAATCCAATTTTGGAAAGCCTTCAAGAAGGACATACTATTCAGAAGAGAGTTAAGAGAGGCAAAAGTCATTAGTAGGCTGGGTATGTACAGTGAGAAATGATCCTATTCCTTTCTTTTTTCCAATTTGCATGTGATTTGGGGAGTTAAACAACCTGAAACAACAATTTAGTATCTTAGAGAAACAGCAATTCTGCAGAAAATCTAAGTCAGTTATATCAGAAAATGTTTTATGCAGGCCAGGCATGGTGGCACACGCCTTTAATCCCAGCACTCAGAAGGCAGAGGTAGGAGGATCGCCGTGAGTTCAAGGCCACCCTGAGATACATAGTTAATACGTATCTGTCCTAGAGTGAGACCCTACCTCAAAAAAATGCTTTATTCAGTCTTGCAACTCATTGTACATCCTGCACAACTACAGTTCAGATAGGAACCTCAATTTTGATTGTACTAGTTCTGTGTATTTTCCAGCATCAGTGCCAATACTGTTTTTACCTTATACCCCAATGTTCTCATCTTCAAATAATCAGGTTTGAATGTACAATGACAATGTATATGAATCAAATGAATCTAAAAAATTATCTTCCACTATAGTACATGACTAGATACCCAACTAGCACGTAACCATCACAGGAAATTAGAATCAATGTAGTACTAAGACAATATGCTTTAAGCCTACTCAATTGCCATTCACAACCTTCTTCTAATCTGTTCCATGAATACTCAACTGCTATGATGAGGATGTATACATTACGCTTGGAGAGCTTCTCAGATACCACATTTGTAAATGCTCAATTGAGATTTTTTCAATTCTTTTGTAATAAGAATATGAATATCTTCCTCAATGCATATAACTATTCTGCTAAAAAATATTTGAGGCATGTATGTCCATATAATTGACAAAGTTTGTTCTTTTTGTCACATTTGCACATTTCCTGTCCCTACCTTGATTTTGGCTGTGAATTGTCCTTCAAATTTGATATTATGTGGTTGGAATTCACTGAATTTATCACAGAGTATGTTCACTTATTCTTCTGTATTTTTTTTCTGGATATAGTTGTTATAGAATTCTCAATTAAGGCCTATCATAGGACAAAATCTCAAAACATATGTACACATAAACATCAGCACTTCTATCCCAATTTACCCAGTAACACTTATATAATGACTCACTAAAGTTAGCAAGATCATTAAACCCTTAATTATGATGAATATTTCCTTCCCTCTATCTAATCTAGGTCTTTTCTTCGTTGTTGTCTCATGTGATAGAGTTACAGAAAGACAAACAAGAGATTATTATATTTTTTATAATTTTTTTTGTTTATATTATTCTAATTTTACATTCATATTGATGACTCCATTATTCTCCTCCCTATAATCCTGCCTCCAACGGGACCCTCATCAATGGGGAATGTGGGTCATGCATTGTGTGGGTAGTCAAGAGTTATGGGGGATAGGCCAAGTCTCTGTGCATAATGACCCAACTTGTGGCTCTAACATTCTTTCTGCCCCTCCTCCTCGAATTTCCCTGAGGCAGGTTGGGATCATTTTAGTTCTACTTCAGTGGTGAGGTTTTGGGAGCCTCTGTGTCTCTGGATATCTGGCTTAGTAGGAGTTGGATGTTCTCTGTGTTTATCTCCTTCAGCCTTTTTCTGGTGTCATGTTCACAAAGAAAGCTGTATTCTTGCCCTTTCCCAGCATTACTGTATGGTTTCAGCTGAGGCCCTGGTGAGGTGTGATAGGCTGGTCCGGTCCTCCCTTCAGGTTTGTCGTCCATCTGAAAAAGATAAGCAAATTCTCCAACAGAGAGAGAAGTTAGTACTAGATAGATGGGATGGCCATAGTTATTTCAGAGAGAATTTTATATGTGTAGGCCCTCGTCAAGCCCACATTTGGTGGGAGCAAGAGATTATTTTAAACACACACACACACATTCCTTGAAGTGTTTGTGGATTATAATGGCAAAGGCAAATATTTTACGCCTCTCTTACTGACAATACTCTTCCATCTTAGATTGCTTATTGTATAAATCACTTTTTCCCCTTATTCTCTGCTTTGACTATAACTGGTGGTAGAATCATTTGCAAACATATTACATGTTCATAATTTTGGATTATGTTCTTAAATTTTATTTTACTTATTTAATTTGAAGTTTTGAAACTGAATTTTACGAGTTGCATAGACTGTCCTCCAACAGAACACACATGCTACTTCAGTTTTTCCCATGCTGGGATTACATTGCAGGCATATACCACCTAGTCTGGCTTCTTTTTTACTGTCTTTATATAAAGTTACATATTTTATATAGCTTATAGTCTTGTATCACTTTACCCCCAGTCTCTATTTCCCTGAGGACCCTCCTTTGTAGAGTCCTTAGTGTGAACTGTAAAGTAATTAACTCCTCCATCAGTAGGGGAGGGGGACGTGCCTCAGAATATTTCTACCCACTCTGTGGCTCTTACAATCTTCACAATGCCTCTTCTGCAACAGACCCTGAGCCTTAATGAGAGTATTAACAATTTGTTTTTAGTGTTGAGTTCTCTGTAGCCTCTGTATTTCTGTTGTGATGTATTTCAATTCTCCACCTTGCCTAATTTTCCTGGAGAAGAAACACTCATCACTGCTTCCTCTAGAGTTTCTGCTGGATCCTAGTGAATGTGGTAGAGGTGCCACATTTTGTGGTGGGCAGTCACTGTCTTTTCTTGTTGAATTGATAGATCTTGGATTTCCCCAGTATTTTCTGCCATCTGTAAAATAAAGCAGATCCTCCAACCAAGGGTTAGAGCAGTTATCATTAATGGATATATGCGTATAATTTATGAGAGATATTTTGGTGAGGATACTCACTCAAAGTTGTCCAGAAAACAATGGAGGCTTCTCACCGGTGGTTGTGAGCTTCCTGTTGGTGGGATGCTGATTTGGTTCACAGTACCAGTTATGAGTTCTCTCCCACTGTCAGACCTTATGTCCAAAATCAAAAGGCAGTTGGTAACCTCCAGAGGTTGTGTGCCACTATTGCACAATGTGTTTTTTTTGTACCGGTGGTGGACCGTGTGGCATGCAGGGTCTCCTGTTTATTTGTGCTCTTGGTTACCATTGTCATACAGTAGCTCGCATAGCACTTTCCAGTGCCATGAGGGTTTGATAGGTTTTCCTCTCAGTTTCCACATGGTCTGACAGTGTCCTGACAGCTCTCTTGGGTAACCAATACTTGGCAATGGCTAACATTGTTTGGGGACCTCATATGTCTCCCTGGCCAACTACTCACTGTGCCCGGTACCCAGTTCTGGTCTTGGGATTCACAAGCCAGAGCAAGTGATTTCCCATTAAATGTTTTCTACCTCCTACTGGGCATATTGATCTGGACTGACCACTTCCCTTAATTGAAGATCGAATCTTATACCTAATGTACTAACTAGTATAGTCTTTAGTTTTGTGTATTTCTAGTCCCAATCCTCCCTTGCCCAATCCCTTCCACCTTCCCACCCCCATATTATTTCTCTTACTTAGGTTTTCTGATAAACCCCTCTCCTTGCAGGTTTTTTTTCTGTTTTCATTCTAGTTATACACCCATGGCATTAATTGTTACTGCCTTTTCCCTCCTCTTTAGCTAGTCTAATTTTGGAGCCACATTGAGAGAAAACATGCAGTGTTTGTCTTTCTTAGACTGTGTTACTTCTCTTAGGATATTTCCCAAGTCCATCCATTTTCCTGCAAATTTCATTATTTCATTTTTCCTTAATGCTAAGCAGAATAAAACACATGTAGACATAATCTCACCTATTTCCTTTTCCCACAGTGTCAATCCTGGCTCTCATTCAGCTACTGCAGCCATTTATAACTGATGTGGAAAGTCCTAGTACCACCAATGGGATCAAAATAATGTTCTGTTATTATTCTAACAGCTTATGAATTTAAAAGTAAGATCATCTGACTTGAGTCCCCGAATGAACAATAATGAGACAGAGACATAGTCATTACAATAAAACTTCCAAAAGCAGAACATTCATTTTTGTTAATAGCAAGAATCTCTGGCAACATACTTTTCTAAGCTTATTGATATTTAACATTGTTTTTATCATAGTGCTTTGAACACTGAGAAGTGCCACTTTTACATTTGAATATTTCCTAACCTTATGCATATTATCACTAAAATATAATAGATTGTTATGACATTTCTAAAAGCTCCTGAATTTTAGTATTCTTAGTATATAACTATACTTACCATATTATTATTAATAATTTTATATTCTATAAGTTTATATTATATATTATATTAGAAAAATAATGTTGGTATACTTTTCATATATTACCATAAACAAATATGTATTATATATTATAGTACCATAATAATTTTGTTATTCTTAGTCTATCCCTAAACAAATGTTTGCTTCAGAAGTCTAGCTGTATACACTATTCCACATTGTCTAACTCTGGGATCCAGACAGACAAAGCAGACATGTTCTTGAATTTTAAAAGATTGATGGTCAGCATAATATAGGTAAAGTGTTTTTCATCTTTTTATGAAATATTATGGTCTGGAAGTGATGCATTGTTTAAAATATGCAATAGTCTTCAAGTCAAATGAGAAAGAAAACTTGTCTGATAAATTGCTTAACAAAATTTTAATGGAAAAAGATCCATTTTACAAACTATTTTTTACCTTTTTGATCAGAGTCCAGCCTCTCACTTCCCTCCTCTTCGTATGCAGCTTTGCAAGCTAATTGAGAGGCTTCCTTCTGGCTACCTCCTGTAGGATGTAGGTCAATTTATTCCTACCTCCAGGGCTCAAGAAAAGGCACATCTTTAGTTTGGTAAGAACTAGAAGGGGAGCCCTCCGGAGTGTTTCATTATCACTTGTCAGTATAAAGGGATTATAAGAACTTCCAAATAGAAGATTTCAGCTTTTGTGGCTTGACACTATGTCCCACCATCATGGGAAGCTTGGAAATTAAACTGAGTACTTCTGTTGCTGGTAACTTAAGCCACAAGATCAGCTTTTAATTATAATGCATCTGTATTATTGATATTCTCATCAAATTCAGTGAACCCAAGTCACCATGGACTATTGATTACTCTTGAGTGATTATAGCAGCTTCTTCCTACTTATAAGGATATTATTATTACATTATCACAAGCTGCTCAAGCTGAAAGATATTTTTAAAAAAATCATCTCATTTAATAAATGAGAAATTTTACACCTAATTTGAGAAAGTTAGAAAAACTACTCAGTATATATCTCAAATACATATTATTTTGTGCCTGTCTAGACAGACTTATTTCATGAGGACTTTCATATTTGAGAAGATTGAATATGTGTGCACAATATGTAGGCTAGTGTAATGAATGTCAATATTCATGTGTGGGGCTTTTGAATTCTAACATCTATGAACTTATTGATTTAGAATGATATTAGCCAAGAAAAGTTTAAAATCAATATAAACACTGTAAAGATACATAGAAATCATCTCAACATTATTCTGAGTGTAGAGAAATTGTAGCTATGGGGGTATTCTTGCTTATAAGTTTCTGCAACACAATTTTGAATTAATCTTTACTTTGTGTCATTAATTTCTACCATTTTGTGTCATGGAATACTTTGGCAGCCAAGTGAAAGTTATGAACAACTTTTCAGAATAATTATCAGAATAACACACACATTTATACATACATAAAACAATTAAGGTAATAAAATGAAGCAATTATATTTAAAAAGGTATTAAAATGAAGAGTAAATGAATATGTGTGCTTGCTTAGCAGTATTAATCATCTAATATTATTACTATAGTTTTAGAATTTCATATTAATTATATTTGGAGGTAGCCACAGTATCATTTAGATACATCTGTTATTTCCATTTATTATATAAATCCAAGTAATATTATATTGCCTAAGTTTATGATTAAAAAAATTACTAATTAAAAATATTTATTTGAGAGAAAGTGAGAGAGAGAAAGGCAGATAAAGAGAGAAACAATATGTCAGAGTCACCAGCCACTGAAAATGAACATGTACCACCTTGTGCATCCAGTTTACATGGGTACTGGAGAATCCAACTAGAGTCTTTAGTCTTTGAAGGCAAGTGCCTTAACTGCTGACCCATCTCTCCAGCCTAAAATACTAAATTTTAATTATATGTTAGTAAAAATGAGGAATTATATATCTAAGTACATGAGCAGACTGAATTATATAGACAGATCTATGAACCCAAGCTGTTAAGCAAAGTAAACCAGATTCTGAAAGACAAAATAATACATTATTTATCTCATGTTTATCAGCTACATTTTAAACACATACACACACCTCGTGAAAACAATTGTAGGGGGGTATTATTTGGGAAGAGAACATGTAGCTGTAGGGGGTATAGTAATTGGTTTGCATATGATCAAAATACATGAAATACATATATAAAAATGATAGCATGAAACATCATTTGGGACAATGTATACACTAAATAATATAAATGTTAAATAAACAAAGTATCAAACATCCTTAGGTGAATTGCCTCATCTACATGTAGTAAGATAGCTCATTTTCTAAATCATAATAGCTTAGGGAATCAATAAACTACAAAAACTTGGTTCTTGCTTATATATAAAAGTTGGCAGTCTCAGCTCTCATGTTTTGTGTGTATTGGAAACTTCAGCTTTAATTCATTTTCTTTCTGATGCTTTATATGTATTATGTTCAAACCTAATCATAAGCTATAATTTTCTGTTGTTCCTAATGCTAGCCATATAGGTATCAGGTTATCACTTCCACAAATTGTTAGAAAGTCTTGTCCAAAATGTGCAAGACATGTTTTATGTTAGGATGAAGAAGGTAGAAAAGTCGTGTGTTATAAATATAAACTTTCTTTATTGTCCTAGAATGTTTATAACTAGTGTTCCTCTTTCTTAGTTTTCTTTGCTTTTCCCATCCTTTATGATATTATTTACTTGAATTACCAACAGTTTAGTAAACTAAAACATAATGTTGCCTTAGAGATTTAATATGCTTTTCTCCTTTCATTCTTTCACATTTTCTGTGGAAGGATGGGAACACAGTTGAAGAACACACTGAGAAGCATAATTCCTGCTGTCTGATTGAAATTAATTTTGTTCAAATTTTCTCCATATTATCTCTAATCTTTGGGTGTCTTTAGACATTTTCCATCCTTTAAATATCTCTAAATCTTTCTAAATTCAGGGAATATTAATAGTGTTACATTGAAAGTATCATGTTTCTTGAAAAACTCAAAACTCAAAATGTTCTTCACACTAAAATCTTTTGTTGGTATAATAACTTATTAGTAAATATTCTTTCATTATTATATTAGCCTGAAAATTAGTACATCAGTTTATAATATCATCATATGTAAATGTAAATATCTAGTAGTATAAGTACACTCCCCTTTCCTCACTCATATATTTAACATATTTGTATTTGTCACTATCCTAAATAAGGCTGTCTCTTCCTGTATTTATTCCAGAAACTGAATAAACTATTAATGCTTAAAGTAGACTTAGCTAGCAAATCATTAACCTGCTTACATTCTGCCTTACATTATGCCTTATGGGAAAATGTAAACATTTCTTGTGTTTTTAAATGTATGTGAAACCAGGGAAACTTAGATACCATGTCTAATATTTATTTATAGACACTGCATTATAGGACATTGGTGCTAATATGTGGAAGGAATTCAAAGAAGCATATTGTTTTGTTCTATCATTAATTATACCTTTTGGGCTTGAGAGATGGGTCAGCAATTAAGTACAAGTCCTGCCCAAGCTTAAGGTGCTTAGTAGGCCCATGCAGTAGACAGCCTCAGATTGCTGGGATGAAATTCCAAACCAGGCACAATTTTGGAAGAAGAGAAGTTATTTGAAACTTACAGATCCTGGGGAAGTTCCATAATGGCAGAAGTTGGATAGCTTTCACAGATCCAAGCAGAGGGAAAAACCACCACCAAAAAGCAGGCAAGCACACCTCAGGAACTACAGGCAAAGCTGAAGCACTTTGCATATCTTTAGACTGGAATTCCGAATCCACCCCCACACCTTAGGGCTAGACACTAAGATCATCCCAGGGACACCAGGTTACAATCTTGAATAAAATTCCTGAATCTATGGGGGGGGGGCATCCATTTAAACTACCACAGCCTGAAACTACCCAAATTTGAGTCTCTAGATCCCTTGTAAACAGTTGGGCATGGCGATGCACACGTGGAACACCAGTCGTACAAAAGGGGAGCAGAGATCAGGGAATTGCCCTGCCTCAAGAAAAACAGGAAGCTTTCATATCCGTAAGAGATCCCAGCTCAAAAAGAAGTGAGGAGGAGCTATGGGCTTCAGCTACCACAGGCTAGCATCCCACACCCTTGATGAGTCCTCCGGGTGCTACAGTGGCACATGCACATGTATATACTACACATACACATACATACCATATTATACACATGCATACATATACACACACACCTAAACAAAAAATTAGACATTTTTAAAAGTTAAATATATTTTAAGGTTTATTTATATTTATTATTAGAGACAGAGAGAGGGAGAGAGAAAGTGAGAATGGGTGCACCAGGGCCTCTAGCCACTGCAAATGAAATCCAGATGTGTGCACCACCACGTGGGACCTGGAGAATCACACCGGGGTCCTTAGGCTTCACAGGCAATGCACCTTTACCACTAAGCAATCTCTCTAGCCCTAATTTCAATATTTTATTTGTTTATTTGTAAGCAAAGAGAGACAGAGTGGATGGTACACCAGGGCCTCCAGCCATTGCATACAAAGTCCAGATGCATAAGCCACTTCGTGCATCTAGCTTTATGTGGGTACTGGGGAAGAGGACCCAGGTCCTTTGGCTTTGCAGGCAAGTACCTTAATGTCTGAGCAATTTCTCCAGCCCAGATATTTTATTTTTAAGTCTGTAACACATCTATTGTGAAATGAAAGGAAAGTTGAGTAAACATGACTATGCAAATATGCTTATCCTAACACATTTGATGAATTATAGATGTTCTATACATATTTGTTAAAGGAGCATTTTAAATTTCACTCAAATAAAATTAAATTTCCATTGGCAATACATTTATGTTTTGATTAGTATTATAAAGATAATTTCTGACTTTTAAAAGACTTCACTGCTCCAAAATTATGTGAATATTACTGATCCAAAAAATAATTTTATGGAATATTAATTGATAGGTGTATATTAATATGTGTTTCATAAACATTATTTATTTCTTTATTAACTGAATATGGTTCAAACTGACAACTTACATGAAGCCAACCAAATAGAAATCAGTCTGATGTAGATATTTTTTGTTTTACTTATGCCTTTTTATTTTACTCTAGTTGTTTTCAATGATAAAATGCCTTTCAGCTCTAATTGCCTAGGTACCTATCAAACAACAGATGTATACTTCTTATTTAATCAGTGTTTATGTAGTAGTAGGAATTGATTTCACTATGTTGACATTTAATGTAATCTAAACTATCCTAAACATTGACACTGAACTTTAAAATCCTGCCAGAAAAAATATATTAGACATTTAATTTTTTTCTGGAAAAAATAGCATTTAATATATAGAAAATTGTTCTATATTACCTTATAAAAGAGGGAGGCGAGTAAGATCCTAGAAGCCTCAGCCAAATAATATAACAAAGTAACAGAAAGGGACATTCTAAAGTTTTTGCCATTTCCTACCTTACTAATAGAGAATCAATTCCAAAACAATTAACAAAATTAATGAGTGTGTTAAAGAACTCCTAATTCTTAGGTGACAGCAGGCTGTTTTAAGAATGATAGTTTTAAAACTCTATTAAAAAACAGTTGGCTAGCAGCTGCTGCTGTGATGCACACTGTTATTCATAATAATTATGAAACCTTAGAATTACTCGAGACAGCAATGAGTGAAACAAAAGAAAAGTTCCAGAAGATTTATGCCATTTCCTATGAGAAAAGATCAAAACTACTCTCCATTTGGGGCAAAAAGTAGGTTCCTTAGGAAGGTTTTGAAAAGAGCTCTGGTACTATAGAAGCAGAAGGCTGAAGTTGAAGGATCTGGACTATATAGTGAATTTCAGATCAGCTACACAGTGAAACAATCAAACAGAGTGAGGGAGATTTTTTAGAGATTAATAGTGCTCTCTTGCAAAGCCTTCCTTTCAGCATTAACTTTCTCAACCACTCTTGCATAGTGGCAGACACAAAACATGACACATTTGTCTGGTGTTCTTTAATGGTTTGAATGTCAAATGTTTTCCATAGTCTCAAGTGTTTATTATAATTGAGCTTCCTACTTAGTCCCCAGCAGGTGGAGCTTTGGGAGGTGGAGCTGCTGAAGGCAGACCTTGGAATAAATCCAGTCTTCTGTGTGTCTAGTGGAAACTCCCTCTTGTCTCTCTCTGTCTCATTCTATCCTGCAGATGTGTGATGTTGTTACCCAGATTACTCCACCATTTTTTGATTAAGTTGTTTGTGATATTTTTCATTTATTTTTTTCAATTTATTATTGGGAAAGAGGCAGAGTGAGAGAAAGAGAGAGAGAGAGAGAGAGAGAGAGAATGGGCACACCAGGGCTTCCAGCCACTGCAAACAAACTCCAGATGCATGTGCCACCTTGTGGATCTGGCCTTCATGGATACTGCGGAATTGAACTGAGGTCTTTTGGCTTTGCAGGCAAATGCCTTAACCGCTAAGCCATCTCTCCAGCCCCTGTTTTTGTTTATTTTGATGTTTAGTTTTATTGAGTTCTTTATGCATTCTAGATATCAATACTCTGATATATCTATAGATAGATAGATAGATAGATAGATAGATAGATAGATAGATAGATAGATAGATAGATCTGACAAATATTTTATCCCCATTCTGCATGCTGCCTCTTCATGTGAGCAACCATTTCCTGTGCTTTGTAATACCTTTATAACTTCATGGGGTACCATTTGTCAATTGTTGACCTTATTTCCAGATTAACTTCAGTTCTATGCAGAAAATCCTTAACCACACCTATCTCTTGTAGTGTAGTATACTCTCAAAGTTTTCCTTAGCCATTTCATAGTTATAGACCTTAACATTGAGGTCTTTGATCCCACTAGAATTGATTTTTGTGAAGGGTAGGTAGAAAAGTCTAGTTTCATTCTTCCACATAGAAATTCAGTTTTCTGAGCACAATTTGTTGAAGATTCTGATACATTTAAGAAATGGATATTCATTCTTTGGGTTTCATTCCGTTTGTTAAGTGATTTGTACAATGAATAGGCCTTAGAATAAGGACAGAAGTCTCAGTAAGTCTACATGCCCTAGAAGTCTCAGTAAGTCTACATGCCCTGTGTGCATCTCAATTAGATCATTTTTAAATGATATTTTACATATTAGGCCACTAAGAAAGAATAAATTAAAAACATTTAAATTATATGATGTATAAATTTTTAATTACAAAGAAATGAAGCTAGGAATCAATAGCAAGAAAAATTTGAAAAAAATATATATATATAAATAATATATTCCCTAATAACTCATGTATCAAGGTAAATTAGAAAATACTTTGAGACAAAAGAAAGCAAATATGCAAGATGCCAAATCTTATGAATTACAACCAAAAAATGTTAAAAGTTAAGGTTACATTTATATGGAATTGCTTTAATTCCCCTCTTGGTTATCAAAATTAATCTTGACAGCTACTATTTTAAATGTCTTCAATGGCTTTTGATTCTGAAATTTCAGGGCCCCCTAAAGTATACATAGGGATGCTTTAACTTTCATGTTAGTTCAGTCAGTACTGTTTCTTCTAGTGAAAATATTCTGACCTTTAGAACTAGTGTTTCTACTCAAGGGGCCATGGGAGTCACATGAGTAGTGAACATAAATTCCATTGGATGTTACTAGAGATAATTATTAATAGTGTAGCATTAACTTGCTAACCTCAGTTGCCATATTAAATAAATTTGCTTATTGGGGAAATAGTACCATATATTCAAATCCATATATGATCTTCTCTAAAATCCTGAGATACTATGTGGTGATTTGATTCAGGTGTCCCCCATAAACTTAGGTGTTCTGAATGCTAGGTTCCCAGCTGATGGAGATTTGGGAAATAACATCTCCCAGAGGCGGTGTACTGTTGTGGGCAGGCTTATTGGTATTTTAGACAGTGTCCCCTTGGCAGTGTTTGGCACACTCTCCTATTCCTTTTGTCCGCCTGATGTTTGCCAGGAGGTGATGTCCACCCTTTTCTCATGCCTTCATTTTCCTCTGCCATCATGGAATATCCCCTCACGTCTGTAAAGCAAAATAACCCTTTTTTCCCCCACAAGCTGCACTTGGTCAGATGATTTCTGCTAGCAATGTGAACATGACTGCATGTGAACATGTACCAAGCATGTGGTTGCTGCTAGACACCTGACTGTGTGGATTTGTTTGGCCTTTTGGAGCTGATTTTCAAGAGGAATGTGGAAGGATTTGAAACCTTGGCCTAAGAGATGCCTTGCAGTGCTGTAAGTACAGTTTGATGGGCTATTCTAGTCAGAGCTGAAAGACCTGAATGCAGTAAGAACTATGGACTGTGAGCTTTGGCTTGTGGCGGTGAGAAAGAGCTTTTGCCTGGACTGGGTTAGAAACAGTTTTTGTGAGAGGCTTGCTGTTATGCCCATGTCCTGAGAATTTGTGCAGGGTGCATTGCATAGAAATGGACTGGTGTGAGCGGGGGGAGTTATGACACAGAAAGAAATCTTTAGGCTGAAACTGCTACCCATTTAGCTGCAATTGAGAGATTACAACCACTGAGATTGGGCCACCTGACCTGCATTGGGACAACAGAAAGAATGCAGTCTTTTGTAGGGGCCTAAATGCTGAAGAAGTGCCCTATTCTCTAAGGTCTGCTTTATTCTCCCCTGGATTAACAAATTGGCACCCTATCTTGTATTATGTAGTATGAGAAATCCAGGAAAGAGAGGATCATTGAGTTTGCAATGTGGTCTTGTGTTTTGGAAATAGCCCTGGGCAATGTATAGCAGGTTTGCTGGATGCCTGCATGGAGACCTGATAGAGTCATTAGGATGGACTGTGGGTTGCAGTGGAGATGCAGTGGAGATGCCAGTACCATGAGATGGCTCCCAAGGAGAGCTGTCAGCCCTGAATGAAATTTCCTAGGACTATGAGTAGCCTAGCTGGAGGGACGGAATTGGAACTCCAGAGACTTGTTGCTGGTTAGAATTACTGAACTTGAAGACTTTTCACTGACTAGTATTGTTGGACTTGGAACTACAGAGTTTGAAGTTTGCCTTCTTTAAATCTTGTATTGGTTGAATATTTCTTTGCTATGTCTTGTGCCATGTTTTGCAGTATAAGTGTTTTGTGCCATTATGGATTTTGGGGGGATTTGTTGGTATTAAGGCTCAGTTAAAAGACCTTGGATAATGTGGATGATTGAATATCATTAGGATTGATAAAAAATGTGGGAACTTTGAAAGTTGGACTGAATGCATAGCATTTTACGTCATGGATGGTTAATAGTTTATTGGGGCCAGAGGCAGAATGTGGCGGTTTGTTTCAGATGTCCCCCATAAACTTACGTGTTCCCAGCTGATGGAGATTTGGGAATTAATGACTCCTGGAGGCAGTGTATTTTTGGAGGTGGGCTTATGGGTATTATAGCCAGTGTCCCTTGCCAGTGTTTGGCACATTCTCCTGTTCCTATTGTCCACCTTCTGCTCATGCCATCATTTCCTCCTGCCATCATGGAAAGTCCCCTCAAGTCTGTAAGCCAAAACAAACCTTTTTTTCCCCACCAGCTACTCTTGGTCAGGTGATTTCTTAGCTGATATGATTGAATTTTCAAAAAGTTACTACACAGTTTTAAAAAATTTTGGGCTGGAGAGATGGCTCAGGGATTAAAGCACTTGTCTGCAAAGCCAAAAGACCCATATTCAATTCCCCAGGACCCATGTTAGCCAGATACACAAGGTGGTGCATGCATCTGGAGTTCGTTCATTTACAGTGGATGTATGTCCTGATGTGCCCATTCTTTCTCTCTCTCTCCCTCTCTCTGCCCCTCTCTCTTTTCTCTCTCTCTCAAATAAATAAGTAAATAGAAATAAAATGAATAAATAAAAATCTTATGGGCATGGAGAGATGGCTTAGTGGTTAAGGTGCTTGACTACAAAGCATAAGGACCCATGTTCAAATCGCCAGGTCCCTCTTAATCCAGATGCACAAAGTGACACAAGTGTGCACAAGGGGGTGTGCATATCTGGAATTAGATTGCAGTGGCTAGAGGGCATGGCATATCAATTCTCTCTCTCTCTTTCTCTTTCTCTCTTGCACAAAAAGAATCTTGTCATAATATGGTGGTGAACAAGATAGGGCTATTGGATTTCATAAACTTGGGCACATTGCCACACATTTTTTGACTGACATGAAATGAGCCTTGATAAGGAACAATATTGTGTAGAATTCCATGACGATGGAAGAGATATGCATATGCATAAACAGGGATGTTTGAAGAATTTGGTGCAAGGAAGGCAAATTAACATTCAGAATAAGTATAGTTCAGTGGCTACAAAATGTTGCCCCTTCAGTGATAGAACCAGATCACGTTACCTTGCATAGTGGTTCTAAGAATCTTTGAAGATATTTGATAAAATAGTTTACAGATAAAGGAAGGCTAATCTAATGAAATATGTTTGGACTCAAATTGATAAGTTTGATCACTTGTCTTCTATAAATATGCCTATAGGAAATTGCTTATCCTCTGTAAACCTTACTTTTCTCATATGAAAAAATAAATCCCCCATAGAATTGCCAAAAGAATGTCGTGAAATAAAATAGAAAACCCAGTCAATGTTTTGTGAGTCTAGATGATATTCTAGATAATATGTGCTCACCAAATATATTCTCTTCTTGACATTTGAATGTTTTAGTGTTTGTGTATGCATACACATGTATGTATATTTGCATGTGTATGATGGGTGTATATATTGCTGTGCATGAACCTTTTTTCTGAAACAGTTTCTCATTGTTTTGCCTCTACTGCTTATGAGCTTCAGGACTCTCATGGCTCCACTTTCCATTGCTGTAGTTGTGTTGGGATTACAGATGATGTGCCACTTAGTGTCTAGCTTTATGTGGGTAATGAAGAACAAGTTCATGAGAGCAGGGTTGCAAATAAGTGTCTTTAACACTGAGCCAACTCCAAAGCCCTCAAATTTTGTTCTATAACTAGATCATATTTAGATCATATTGTTTTATAACTAGATCATATCAAAGTTATAACTAGATCATATTTCTCAGGCACCTTTTAAGTAAGTATAACATATGACTTGTATTAAACAATTGAGTGTGAATAGAAGCTGACTATTGGATAAATATTTTAGGAAATGACCATTCTGTATGCAGGTTTCTTTCTTTCTGTTCACTTATTTGGACAATGAAAAGACCCTAGAAAAAGAAGACTATTGACAATGTCTACATGCCTTCTATATGTGACAATGACTACTTTTTGTTTTGAGTTATCCTTTCATGGATAGTTGAATAACTTAAAAAAAAAGTGTATTCTATAGATTCTATCACTAGCTCTACAAATAAATTATCAGGGATGAGCACTCTCCAGTACAATGAACAATGAATGAATGAATATATATATACTCATAGCAGCATATATGGTGTTGTTGTAGGATAACTTGTTAGCCTCAAAATCTAATAAATCTCAGACCATTCACAGTTAGTTATACTCGAGAAATCACCAAAGCTAAAAGGATGAAAAAGGAGTTTGTTTTTTAAATCAACAAGGTGCAAAACACATGCCTGTCAGACCAATATTATAATTTTATCTGATAAATAAACATTGTTTTTTGAGTAATTATGATTTGAGATATATAGCTGGTATAATACTTAACCTATACTAACAAATATCATATTTTCCTTTTAACTCATTCCCAATATTAGCTCACATCACTAATTCTTTCATATGTATAAGTACTTAATTTCATCCTTTGATTTCACCATAAAATATGATTGATAGACTTTATTTGATGATGGACTAGTGTGGTAGTTTGAATATATGGCCCCCAATATATTCAATGTTTTATTAGCTTATAGTTTGCATCTGCAGTCACCTTGCTAGAGGCAATGTCACTGGGTGGTTCTTAAGGTGTGGTGGTGGGTTTGAGATTCCATTGTAAAGATATGCAAAGTGTGCCCAGTAGGAGTTCCTGAAGTGTGCTGTGGCTTTTGGGCTGTAGCTTTGCTCTGTGTGCTGTGTGGCTGGGGGCTTTGCTCTCTGGACTGGTCCTGTGAGTACAGGCCGCTTCTCCTGCCATTATGGAACTGCCCCTGGATCTGTGAGCTTCAATAAATAATATCCCTTCCTCCATAACTGTGCCTGGTCTGGAAGTTCATCTCAGCAAACCTGAAGCTGTCTGCTACAACTAGTTAGAAAATTTCCCACGTAAACATATGAGGAGAGTGTATAGTTGCAGAAATATTATTCTATTTCAAAATAAAATAATCATTCATTATCTTTAATAAGCAGAGTCATTTGTGTAGATAGAGCAATAACTAAGCTACTAACTCCTAATTTCATTGTTCTAACGGGCATTTTCTCTAGCACAAATTAACTAGGAGGTGACATTTCAGAAGCACTAATCATAAGGAGCCACTTGTAGAGTTTTCTAAAGTTGACATACCTGAAACATGATAGCAAAATATCATTATTAATTCAACAAATACTTATAATTTGTGACATTGCAGAGTTAATACAGACAATTCCAGTTTATGCACAGATTCAGAGGCATAAAATTGAATCTTAACTTAAGAATCTGACATTCTGGGTAGATAAAACAAATTATGTCAAAAGTTAAATGCTTTTAGAGTATATGCTTAAAGACTAAATTATATAGTTAGATATTTTAATGATTTATGGATGACTGGAATAGTCAGAAAAGGGACTTTAGTGAATGAGAACTTCAGGTAGACCTTGAAAAACAGGGCATACTTTATGAAGGGACAAGAAAGGGAAATGTTTTCAAAGAGAGGTAACAAGATCAAAGAGGAGAATGTCATGGAAGAAAAAACAAAACGGAATTTTCATGGGTTAAGAGAAAACTGGTCCTAGATCAGCAAGGTTCTATCTCTAAGCCAGGACATATGTGACTATCAACAATAAGTAGAAATGCAATTTATACTCAATATACTATTAATACTATCTCTTCCTTAGTGCCTAACCTGAGTCTTTCCACGTTTTCCCCTTCCACATACTCTATATATATGTGTATGTAATACTGATTTTGTAATTTCCCCTATCTTAAAATAAAAATTTTACAAACCTCTTGATGTTATATTTCTCTGTAACTACTACCACATTCATCTACTTCTCATTACAATACAACAGAAAGAGATGTCTGATCCCTTCAAACCTTGCTATCATATCATCTTTTGAACACTCCCTTAAGGTTTTACTCTCAGCATTGTAGGAGATGAGAAATATTTTAGGAAAAAATTATCAATGACTCTTACATTACAAAACCCAATGGTAAATTCTTAGTTTTCATACTGACAAATCCAAAAAACAAGTGACTTAGCAAGACCTTTGCTTTGCTACATTCCTTTTGCATCATTGGTAACTTCAGTTTACTCTTGATATATTCCCCTCATTGTTTCACTCAGTTTCACAGTTCTAGGACAAACATCCAACCAGAAACAGCTTATGGGAGGAAAGGGTTTCTTTAAGACTCATAGATCCAGGGAAACACTTTCAGTGGTAGAAGAAACTGGCTCACTTCCATAGATCAATGGCAGCAAGACACCATCAAGTAGCAAGCAAACATCAGCAAGCATGAATATCCAGCACCAAGAGCATCCAGAAAAAAGTTCTTTAACTCCAAACCATGGGTTTTATCTGTCTTTTAATAAACATTTGAAATAAATAGACCAAGAAGGTTATATTCTAAGCTATTACATTTATTCAAGGGTGTTAATGCTAATCTGTGAATCAAGGGTGGTGGCTGAATACACCTAAATGGCCTAAGAGCCTGTATAGGAAGCTGAGCATGGACAGGAAGCGAAGCATGAAAGTATTCTTTTTTAAACAGGGAAAATTTTTAAAAAGGCCTGAACTTAGAAAGCTAAAAGATGGTATGAGAATACACAAAAAATATCTCTCCCTGACTCCGCACTCAAACTTCCAGAGTGGGAAGGGATATGACCTTATTGGGATACTGGGTCCCCTGAGGCTCAGGCATGGAGAGTTGAGCAGCCCAAAAAAAGAGGAAGTAGGGGAGCTACCCCTGGTAAGCCCCTATTTATATTTTATTGCAGTAGGATTTATAATCAGACTTAGGTTAGTATCAGAGAAAGCTGATTTCTCTAGACTCAGGGCGCTGGCTTAGGAAGAGGCCAGGACACATGAGTAGGGTTACTGTCGTTGAGGGATGAGACTGGAATAGACCCTGATTTCCAGATCTGCTGAAGCAGACAGTGTGACATCTCTTTTGGTTCCTTCTTTGGGCCCTCCCATAGCTGATTACCTATACAAAAAGAACAATATTACTCCTATTTCTCCTTCAATATGATCAAAACAGATCACCTTATGTTTTTCCTTAAAATAGCACTAAACAAAAGTATTCACATTAATTGAATGGGAATTCTGTTGTTTTAGTTTTCATCTTTAACTTTTTTTCAATAATGCCTTCATTATGACAATTAAAAAACACATTGAGTGCTGCTCTCACTTATATCCTGACAATCTCCTCCAGGGAGATAGCAGTAGACACTGAAAAAACTCAAAACTCATCAAAGCAGAAATTCAGAGAATGAAAAGGGCTTCACACTAAATGAGACTTATAACATGCCCACAAAGTCTCAGGGTCATTGCAGAAGATGGGGTGGAAAGATTGTTAAGAACCTTGCCGGGCATGGTGGCGCATGCCTTTAATCCCAGCACTCGGGAGGCAGAGGTAGGAGGATCACCATGAGTTCGAGGCCACCCTCAGAATACAGAATGAATTCCAGGTCAGCCTGGGCTAGAGTGAGACCCTACCTCGAAAAACCAAAAAAAAAAAAAGAACCTCAAGGTGGTAAGGATTATCCTATAGCTCTATCTCACCACCCAGAGATTGACACATTCATGACCCCACAGTGAATACCAATACCCCTACTGATGAGGCCCTCAGTGGAATGGGGATGAAGGAAAAGGAACATAAAAGTATAATCCAATGGGAATATGCCAAACATGTGCTATTTTCATAAAGTTTAAAATTAATAAAAAATGAAAATAAAACACATTTGCTTTTCCTAAGAATGCATCAAGAAGTACCATTTTGAAATAAATCTACTGCTAATATCCTGTTCTTATCTCCTACCTAGATTGTTACAAAAGTCACTTAATGTGTCTGTATCTGTACTTGTCTTCCTACCATATTTGCAAACCAGAAGACAAAAATCCTATTACAATACACAAAAAATCATGTTACTCTTCCTAAATCTCATGTTTGGTTTCACACCGCACTCAGAAATTTACAAGATATGGAATAATTTGCTCACCATTGCCTTTATGGTCTAGTTTCCTTTTTACTTCCTATAATCCAGCTTGCTTATCGTTTGCTGTGAGGCACTTGCTTTTATTTCTGTTTTAAATATTTTATTTTTATTTATTTCTTTATTTGACAGAGATAAAGAAGAGAGAGAGAGAGAGAGAATGGGCACTCCAGGGCCTCCAGCTGCTGCAAATGAACTCCAGACCCATGTGCCGCCTTTTACATCTGGCTTACATGGGTCCTGTGGAATCAATCCTGGGTATTTTGGCTTTGCAGGTAATCACCATATCCATTAAGCAATTCTTCGAGCCCCAAGACACTTGTATTTCAAAGTATGGGTGCTTCTGTTTCAGGTGTTAGTTACTTCTCTGTCTGAGAAGCTCTTCTTCTACCATGTGCAGGACTTGGGCCTTTCCTTTTTCAAATCTTTGGGACCATATAACTTTCTTAGTTAACTTTAAAATGGCAATATCCCTATTTTAAATCATACATTCCTGTTTTCAGTACTTGGATATCTTTTTGTTCTTTTATTTTTCTCCATATTTTCTATGACCCTTTGCCATTTTATGCTTTATCTTTTTATTGACTTTCTATTTTCTATATTCCCTCAATAGAATGAGATCCACAAAGTAAAGGATACTTATCAGTTTTTTATATTACTTTATCTCAGAACCTAAAGCATTACTAACATCCAATAGATCCTTAATATCTATGTGTTGAATAAATGCATGCCTGAGTGAGTGATTCAGTCTCCTATCTTTGATCTACAGCATTGCTTGAGAAATATTTTAATGGTTTTCACCAGGTGTGTGGAACTTCTGCATTCTTATTTATCTTAATACATTGAATGCACTTTTAAAAGTCATTAGTTTTATTATAAAAAGAACTTTACACAATAAATAGAAAATGAATACTCTATTTTCTCCTTCACCCCTCCTAACCTGCTATTTTCTCACATGGATTTTCTTTGACATGTTTATTCTCGAAGTACAGGATAAGACAGTGAAATATCCTGTTTCATAACCTATTTGTTACATCAGTATAGGAAAGTTTGCTGTGACATTTTTTTAACTGAATCTAGATCTAACAAAATGCTTTGTATTGTAGCAAAAACAAATTTCATGTGACACTTGCTCATAAAAGCATAATTTAAAGTTTTTTTAATTTAAAGACCAAGTACTATTGATAAATGCCAATATTACATGAAAGTTAAATTGATTGTTTTATTGATAATATATAAACTGTAGCATCAATCAATAACCCAAATGACTTAAGCTTCTCAAATTAAAGTCACCTTGTTTATTATATCCTCTGGCTGCCAGTTATTTTACCTTACCTAAAATGTCATTTCAATGTTTAATTTTGTCTTTCTCTTTGAATATAGATTTCACTAGGGATAATGGAAGGAAGTAATGATTTCTAAGCATGGGAAGTATACAAAAAATTACCTGAAAAAAATTAGTATAGCCATACTATATGACATAAAATGGGATAGCGTTTGGTATATAATATTGCCCTGATTCTTGAATGTTCCCTAAAGTAACTAACAGTCACTTATTTCATAGTGAAGAGAAGTATCCTGAGGAAGAATAAGCCTCTTTAAATTAACTGGGAGGAGTTATTTTAAGTTCTGATACTTCAGTGGTCTTGAAGTTTATGAGTATTTTTTCTTGTATGTACTCATTTCTTAATACATGGTGATAATAAACAATTAGTGATTACAATTAATATATCAAAAAGACTTATTACAGGGGATTGGAAGATGTGTCAGCATGTAAAATGCTTATTCCATAAGCAAAAGGACCTGAGTTTGGATCTACATGACCCAAAGAAAAATGCTAGTTGTGTTGTTGTATGCCTTCACCCACCCAGCACTGGGCAGGTGGAAGTAGGGAGTCTTAGGAGCACATGAGTTAGCTAGCATAGCTGACTCAGTGAGCTATCGCTTTATTATTAGACCTAGCACATAGAATAATGCATAGAGCAGTAGAAAAAGACATCAAATGTTGACCACTGGCCTTTTTTTGTATGTACACATGGGTATGTACACCCCATGTATAGCTACACAATACAAACATGCATACACATGTACACACCACATACATAAACATGAAAAATATAATAAAAACATATATTCAGCTCTTCAGCTTTGCAATATGGTAATAATTTTACAAATATCCAAATTAATAATACATTTTACAATGAAAAACTAAAGGTTATAAGATTAAATTTCCCACCATCATCGCGAGCTGTGTCTGACCCCAAACACCAAATGAGTACATACTGTTCTGCACTGCTTAATAACAAGGATAAACGTGTTCTCTTTTTTCATTTTGAGTGTCTTGGAAGGTTAAGTATCATTCATTTTACAAAGTCTGTAATTTGGCTAGTGTCAAATTCCTTTGTCTCTAATGAATAGACTTCACTGAACAAAGGTAATTAGTCTTCAGTTCATCCTGTTGTTATTTTTCCTTGACTATTTGTTTTAATGCAGCTCATGTTCTTTTCTATTGAATGTTTATTCATTTCTCACATTAAAGTGAAAGTGAATACTATTTGAGTATTCTAATCCCCAATATACTAATGAGATATTAGTCTTATTAATGCTATTCAATAGAAAATCCCTATTAAAGACAACACAATTTTATTACAAGATGAAGTCTTTTGAACACATCTGTTGGAATGAGCCTTTTGTTCTTCACCTTGTTGCTGAAACATTATGCCTACAAGGTTTACTTACACAAAGATCAAACTTGAAGTGATAATTTAACTAAAATTTGTCTCAGAATTTTTTGCACAAATAAGGATGATCTAAGTAGCAATATCTCCAGTATGCTACTTTAAGAAAGATTTCTTGGGAAGTTATGGCTTGATCTAAAATCTTCAATAAATAATGTTTTCCCCATATTGCATTACCTACTAATGGATGATAAAATTTTTCAGATTTTAGTTTTTAGTCCTTAGAATACTTTAATAATTTATTTGAAAATTGGTTCATTAAAATACTTGAAAGAATGACAGCAAGAATATAATCACATAATATTGGTGTTTTATTTAGGTATCTATTAGCAAGTTGCAAGAAATGAATTGTTAACTCTGTTAACTCCCATAAATATGTGAAATCTACCCCCTATGGAGACCAGTCTGTTATTAATTGCATATTCTTATAAGGATATTCTTGATAAATAAAAAAAATAACAAAGATTTTCACCTATAAGCAATTCAGTAGACTGGCTCCAAAGTGATTTACTTAATTGATCTAAAAGAGGTTTGAGTCATGATTCACAGGAGAGATAAATCTTCATTTAAAACTCTGGGTGGATTTAAACTCAATATATTGTCAAGGATGCAATTCCTAAATTAAAAGCAAATAAAGGAAAACCATTTATGACTTAGATGCCCTTAATGCTATAAAAAGGTAGAACAAAATAGGTTTAAGATTATTTCACAGTCATGGACAGAAGAATGCAAGGCTTGTAAGATAAGTAAGCCAAAAAAATCTGTAAGTTGAATTATTTTTTAAATATATGCTCCACAGTAAAGAAATAGGGATTACATGGTGATGCCTTTTCTTTTATTTTCCCTCTCCTTTCTTTCCTTCTTTCCTTCTTCCTTCCATTTTTGGATTCCTGTTCATTTCTGTCAGGCATTTTCAAGGTATCTGCCAATAGATCGCATGGTACATGATGCTTTAGTATGAATATGATGTAGATGAGCTCCTATATTTAACATATTCTAGCAACTTATTTATGTTCTATATGACCATAGCCTCATCTTTACAGATACTAACAGTATCTATGATACTGGATTTTATGGATATTGAAAGAATGTGTGTACTGTATAAGATCACATAATTAGTGCAAGTCATTGTTAGCTTCTTTTTTCCCCTTTAATCTACACAGAGGGCTAGTATGCGATATCAAACCCAAAAGATATGTTTGAATGTGAACAGAAATGTTCATTAATTCGCTATTTGTTGTATAATTTTGTTGTATTTATTCCTTCCTAGTATGTTATGTACTGGTCAGAAATAATCAGCAGACTTACAGAATATAACAGACTAGTGCTAATAATAATTCCAGAAATATTTTAGTAAAGTGCTCTGCTTCAAAGAATAGTGTTCAATCACCCCATCACCCCATGCTGACATATTTGTGCTATTTATGGTGACTACTGGAAAGGGGCCTCAAATCTGCATTTCTGGAAACAGACTGCATGTTGTGGAGAGTGAACAGAACCTAGTTATTTACAAAAAAGTCTCCCTCTGCTCCTGTCTTCATAGATATATTCTCCCATATATAACATTTTCTCTTGAATTATAATAACAAGACTATGGTAGAATGAAGAATGACTTTTTGTCTTCACACGAATGCATACACAAAGAAATTAGAGTTCTCTTCTTAAATTTTCACTTATGAAGAATTATAGTGTAAAGTCAAGGAATACTTTTTATTCAATTTGCTCACTTCCTAGGTATAGATCTGAATATCTTTCCTCAGAAAATGAGAGAATGGGATAGATAATTGTAACAGACAGCTTCAGGTTCGCTGAGATGAACTTCCAGACCAGGCACAGTTATGGAGGAAGGGATTTATTGAAGCTTACAGATTCAGGGGACATTCCATAATGGCAGAAGAAGCTGGCCTGCTTTCACATGACCAAACGCAGACAGAGAAACCATAAGCCAAAAACCACATAGCACAGCATACTCCAGGAACTCTAGCTAGGCACACTTTGCATATCTTTAGATTCAAATCTCAAACCCACCACCACACCTTAAGATCCACCCAGAGACACTACCTCCAGCCAGGTGGATGAAGATGCAAACTATAAATAATAAAGCACTGAGTATATTGGGGGCCATCTATTCAAACTATCACAAAAATCTTTATGGTTTGACTAGCTCAATTATTTATTTGCATGTTCATGAACTATGAGAAAAATCTTATACATATATGATCAATAGGTGCTTGACACTTATTAGGAAGGATTATTGGCTGGTCCATTAATTTTGTGATATAAAATAGGCATTAGAGGTAAATGGCAGATTGAACTACAGCTTTGGCACTTTGTAGCTATGGTGATTTGAATGTAAAATGTCCTCCATAGCCTTATGTAGTTTGAATACTTAGTCTTCAGTGGGTAGTAATTTGAGGAAGTGGTGGATCCTTTTGAAGGTGGAGTCTTCCTGGAAGAGATGGGTCATGGTTTGGTGGGGGGAGGGCAGTCCTTGAGGTTTACTTACTCAATGAATATTCAGAGATAGCTCACTCTTGCTTGTTTCTCCCTGATATGAGATGATGTGACCCAGGCTTCCTTCTCAAGCCTATGATGCTTCCCCAGCTATGATGAAACTTCCCCTCATGACTGTAGGCAGAAATAAACCCTTTCCTCCCATAAGCTCCTTCTTGTTCAGTGTTTGCCCTAGCAGTGAGAAGTTAACTTCAATACTAACAAAATAAATTTGAGTTAGGCCTAATTTTCTGAGTCAGGTTCCTCATGTATAAAATGCAACTCTTATAAATCTGGACAGCATAAAATTAGCAAACATATGAAAAACATTCTACATAGTGTTTGATGAATAACAGCTATAAAAGTAAGAATTATGATTTCCATGTTTTTTTTTTTTTTTTTTTTGCAAGGTAGGGTCTCACTCTGGTCCAGGCTGACCTGGAATTAACTATGTAGTCTCAGGGTGGCCTCGAACTCTCGGTGATCCTCCTACCTCTGCCTCCCGAGTGCTGGGATTAAAGGCGTGCGCCACCACGCCCGGCTTCATGTTTTTTAAATAGAGGAAATTCAGTCATGCAACTGTTTTCAATATCCCCAGCAATCAAATCTGAATAGAGCAACTGTGTGACATTTACCTATTGTTCTACCCGGGACTCAAAAAGCCTGAAACATTGAAAGTGCTAGGGGTAAACACAAGGATCAAGATATAGGCATAAACAAGACCTTTCTTTTTTTTTGGAGAGAGACACAGAGAGAGTCAGAGAGTCAGAGAGAGAGGGAGAGGAAGACAGACAGAGATGGGTGCGCCAGCAACCTCTCAGCTGCTGTGAACGAAATCCAGATGTGTGCACCCACTTGTGGTCAAGTGGAGCATTGTGCCCTTGTGTCACTTTGCATCTGGCTAAACATGGGACCTGGAGATTGGAACCACTGGAGAGTGGAACCAGCGTTCTTAGGCTTAGGAGACAGGCACCTTAACTGCTAAGCCATCTCTCCAGCCCAAGACCTTTCTTAATAGGACTCCAGTAGTCCAGGAAAAAACCTACAAGAATTAATAAATAGAACTACATGACATTAAAACGTTCTGTCAATGCACAGGAAACTATGAGAAAGTGTACAGGCAGCCTATAAAATGGGAGGTAATCTTTGCTAGCTATACTTCATATAAGGGATTAATAACTAGAAGTTAAATATTTCAATAATTAGACTCCATAAATCAAAACAGCCAATTACTATATGAAGAGACAGTTCTCAAAAGAAGATCCATAAGTTAGTCAATATTCTCCTGTCTTTCTCTCTCTCCCCCTCTTCTCTCTCTTTTATATTACCTATCATTTGCTTTCATCTTTTCCCTTAGTGCTGGCCTATAACTCCCAGTACCAGCATGTGGTTAACAACCACAATGAGCTGTTGATTAGTGAGACTTACAAGGTTTCCCAAAAGAAGGCAGATTTCTGTCAGAGTACTTGATGACCCACCAAAGGTTATTGGTAAGACCCTACTGTTGAAGACACCATACGCTGTTCAGACAGAACATGGAGAGACCTGGCTGGAATCTGGAAGAGAATCAGTCCCCAGACAGTTAGCTTGTCTAGTGCCAGAAAGTGCTACATAAGTGACTAGGGGAAAATGACCAACATCTGTCTAAGCAACTCGTGGTCTAAGCTACTCAGCAGCTAACAACCTGACGTAATGCTCACACAAGTGCAGTAGTGGCACATAGCCATTGTGGGTTACCAACTGCTCTAGATTTGGCTAACGGATCCACTCAGTGGAATGAAACCCATACTGGAAAATGGGAAACAAGTCAGAAACATATCCAAAAATGAGCCTGCTCTCCAATATCAAGCTCCCACCAATAGTGGGATACAAGAGGGCCTATACCTATTAAATTCTCTCTAAAATAATAATGGTTATCCATGTATCTTGCACTGACCTCACTCTCCCTTGGAGAATCTGCTTCTCTCTTTCAGATGGATGCCGAACCTGAGGAGAGAATCAGCCCTTCGCGCCTCAACAGGGCACCAGCTGAAGCCATAGAGTTATAGGGGAAATGAGCAAGAGTGCTGCTTTATTGGTGAACCTGGTACCAGCACACGGGTGAAGGAGATAGACACAGAGAACACTCAACCCCCACCAAATCAGATATCCAGAGACACAAAGACTCACAAAACCTTGTCACTGAAATACACCTAAAATGAACCCAACATGGCTCATGGAAATTCACAGAAGAGGGGGTGGAAAGATGGTTAGAGCCATGAGTTGGGTCATTATACACAGAGTCATTGCCTCTCCTGCATAACTGATGGCTACCAACATAAGGCAAGACCCACATTACCCATGGTGGGAGGACAGGGAGGAGGCTAATGATGGCACCATCATGGCTATATATACTATATACATAACTAATAAAATATATTAAAAAGTAAGATTCATAAATGCCCAATATGTGTTTATAAAATGTAATCAACATTCTTAGCTATCAGGAAAATATAAATTAACATCAACATAAAATATCTCATCCCAGTCAGAATGGATATCATCAATAAAACTGACTAGTGGGCTGGAGAAATGGCTTAGCTGTTAAGACACTTGCCTGTGAACCATAAGGACCCAGTTTCAATTCCCCAGTATCCACATAAGCCAGGTGCACAAGTTGGTGCATGCATCTAGAGTTATTTTGCACTGTCTGGAGGCCCTAACTGGCCCATTCTCTCTCTCTCCCTCTTGCTATTTCTCTGTCTCTCCCTCTCTCTCTCAAAATAAGTAAATAAATAAATTAAATAAATACAATAAAAGAAAACTGACAATAAATGCTGGCCAGGGTGTGGGGAAAAGGAAACCTTATTTATAGCTAGTCGGGGAACAAACTAATGCAGCAATTATGAAAGTCAGTATGAGCTTATCAAAAACTAAAACATGCAGCTTCCATATGATCAAGTTATACCACTTCTAGGCATATAGAGATGTTTGCATATCCATGTTCATTGCTGCACTATTTATACATAAGAAAAGGGAACCAGCCTGGATACCTATCACAGAATGAATAATGAAATAGTGATACAAACACACAATGTAACTTTAGTCAACAGTAACGAAAAATTAAACAATTAAAGTTGGAGCAAAATGGATGGATCTGGAAAGAATTATATTGCATGAGGTGTCGCAAAATCTTAAAGACCAAGACAACATGCTCTCCCTCACATGTGTTTCCTAACTTGTAATAATTATATAGATGAATGTAAATGAGAGCTATTAGGTATAACTAGAAAGGTGATCAAGAGTGAATAAAGTAGATATGCTAAGAAAAGGGATAGGACAAAAGGGCACATGTGACCTGAAAGTGGAATGAAGATGGGGGACTATAGTAGCGGCAGGGGGTTGAAAGACATAAGGTAAAGCATAATCAAATGAATTGTGTTTGAAAATGCCATAGTACTATTACTTTTTGTACTGATTTTAAAAAATAAATAAAAATTATAAGTCAAAAGTTAATTGAAATTATTTTCAATACAAGTATCCACAATAAAATGTAATGACACATTGAGACTAGTAAAGAAAAGGTGGAAGAGATAAATTATTCTACCATTCTCTTTCATCACACAATACAAAATTGTATCAGTGACTCATGGCCACTTATGGATGTATAACCTCACCAGTCTTAGTGGCTTAAGAACACACATTGGTGGCAATAATCAC
The DNA here is from genome assembly GCA_036365145.1 of Orientallactaga sibirica. NCBI lineage: Eukaryota > Metazoa > Chordata > Mammalia > Rodentia > Dipodidae > Orientallactaga > Orientallactaga sibirica. The sequence continues at coordinate 7,954,857 of JAEOAD010000793.1, read as the reverse complement.
AAGGCACTTTTTTGATACCTTCATGGATTTAAGAGGCATATTTCACCTCAGTTCATACAATTAAAATATGCACATTAGATAATCATATTTTTTCAAAAATGCCATATGAGGAAGAAAGATTGTTAACTGATGTGTGACTCACAAACCTAACCCTGACATTGATCATCAAGATAAACAAATCAAAGCATCTGCTATGGCTAGGAACAAAATGGCAAGATGCAGATGGTAGCCAGGAGGGCTGCTCATTAACTCTCTGGGGATTCCAATAAATAGTTGTGGGGAAAAGACCTGAAGGGGAGCTTTAACTTCTGAATTGATGACATAGGATTCTATCATGACCAGACTGACTTTGAACTGTTATTATTTTGGTTATACTATTTGTTGTTGTTTATAAAATTTCCACAAAGTTTGATTGTGTGATATAACTCTGGTAGTAAGCAGTCATTAGCGCTTTTGTAGATCTGTAGCTGCAACTGGTTTCAAAGTGCCCTAGATATCTCAGCAGAGGCTATATTCCTGTTGGTCATGTTAATCAGGACTATAAAAGGTGTTTGTTCACTTGCAAATTAAAGCAAAGACTTTATTATTTGAACTGCCATCATTATTACCATATTGTAGAATCTCATTTCTATTTTTAAAAATTTATTTATTTATTTATTTATTTGCAACCAGAGAGAAAGAGAGAGATTGTGATAGAAGAGAAGCATACACAGAGAGAGAACAAGCACACCAGAGCCTCTAGCCACTGCAAACGAACTCCAGATGCCTGTGCCCCTTGTGCATCTGGCTTATGTGGGTCCTGGAGAATCGGACCAGGATCCTTTGGCTTCTCAGGCAAATGCCTTAACCTCTAAGCCATCTCTCCAACCCAGAATCTCATTTCTAAGTGGTAGCAGTAGAAAATATAAGACTTCTAAGTGCAACAATGATATAAAATCTCTTATTTAATATCATCAATTTGTTTAATATGGACTTTTTTTCTAAAGGGTATATATTGTCTAGTGTTTAAAATTTGTAAAGTGTATCTTTTTCTTATCTATTTACTACAAATCATAAAAAAGATATCTTTCTATTTCCTATACTAAAAACCAACATTTTATGAGATCAATTTGTTGCTGTCTTATTTTCCCCTTTTCATTTTAGAACATTTGATATTACAATCATGCCATCTACTGGTCATTCCATTGACTTTAAAAAATAAATAGAGATTTGTCTCCTAAGACATAACAATGAAAAAAGCCCCTCCCCCCCAAAAAAAACCCACAAAGCAAAACAAAAAAGAAAAAAAGACAGACATTTACTCACTTTATATTTTTTAGACTTTATGAAATGTAAACTTAAGATGTTTGATATGTAGCACAATTTTAATCAATTAACTTTGTACAATCCTAGGGACTCTGGTTCAAAGAATTTTTTAATGTGTTAGTATTCTGTGAATTAATGACAAGAAATATCTGTCTGTGACTAACTCTACTGATGAATGAGGACCCACTTGCTAATGTGGTTACTTAAAGCATAGATATAACACATGAGGAAAATATGCTAGCTTAACACATTATTTTATTTTATTTTTTAATTAAGAATGTACTTTGTATGGTTACATCATATGTTGGCACCATCTTTTCCCTCCTTCCTGATTCTGCTGGGGGACCTCCTCAGTGGTGTTGAAGGTATTCCCCTTGTGGTTGTGGGAGCAGTAGTCATTTATTGGGGGGAGAGAATGCCTCTGGGTATGACATCCCCACCTGGGATTCTTACAATCTTTCTACCCCCTCTTCAGCAAAATTTGCTGAGCCTTAGTGGATGAGTTTTAAATTTACTTTAGTGATGAGCTCTTACGAGCCTCCGGATCTCTACTTTGGTAAGTGTTGAGTATTCTTAGCATCTGTTTCCTTCACAGTGGAGAGGATTGTCAGGCTCATCATGGAAGCAGCACTCTTGCTTCTCTCCCTAATTCCTCTGTGGTTTCACCTGGGCCTTGACTGAAATGCCAGGGGTGGTTTAGTTCCTTGGGTCTCGCTACCTTCTGAAAAAAAAAAAAAAAAAGTTCTCCAATGGTGAGTGAAGTCAGCATAGTTTAAACAGGATAAGAATTATTAATTTAGGGAAATTTGATCGATGTAGTTCCTCTTTTAGCCAAAGACTAGTGGGAGCTTGACATTTGAGAATATAATCTTTGTATAGGATTCTGACCTGGTTCTCATTTCCAGATATGGGTTCATTTGAGCGTATCTCTTAGACAATCAGAAAGCCATTGGTTACCCACCATGCTGTGTGCCACCATTGCACTGGTGTGTAATTCTTATCAGGTTGGTTGCTTCTGAGTAGCTTAGATCTCTGGTTGCTCATTGGCCACTTTTCCCCAGTAGCTCAGGTAGTGCTTTCCAGCACTAAGCAGGCTAACTATATGGGGACTGGGTCTCTTCTGGATTCCAGAAACTCTTTCCAGCTTAGCACATTTTTTAAACAGGTCCTTAATCCAAAGGAAATTAATACGATCAATAAATGGATTTATACTAAGTTAATCTCACTAATCACTATAAGGACATTTTTCTCAATGAACTCTAAGTTGTAAAAGTATAAGTTACAACCTATAATTATTTTATGTCATAGATTTTGTAATTATTTAATATACTTATTTATAATGTGCAGTAAGGTGAATAATGTCAGGATGTTGACAATATTTGAAATTTGAAAATGTTTTTGTGGCTAGTCTAAAAAAATCTTATTTTTGGTATTCAAAATATATCTTCTAATATACTCTGGGAATTAAATATAGCAGGTGATCATTGTACCCCAATGTTCATATTTATTGACACTGGTTTGAGATATACATGAAATGAATGAAATTTATAGTCAAATTGATTTTAAGAACTTCTTTTTCCTAGCACTCAGAAGTTCATCCCAATGTAGGATATTCTATTGAGGCATATAGGTTCAAATGAAATATAATTCCAATCTGTGATAAATATGTAGTAATGAAAAATAATACCAATTAATCATTGCCACAGAAAGACAAAGTGTGGACACAGGCTCCATTGTTACCTCAACAGAAATATTAACAATATTAGGTCTGTGCAGACAATTTTACTCTATGTATCTTTAAAAATAAGCAAGATAAAAATAAAACACCATCAGTCCATGTGATTCATCCCTGAGCAATGTTTAGTAAAGTTTAGTATATTATTATATTCTTGTGTTGCCATACTATTTGAAATGTTTTCTATGGAAAAGCATAAAAAATACTCAAGAATAATTTAACAATGTTAATCACTGATACTCACCCTAAACTTACTACCTGATGTGATGGTAATACAGCAGTGAACAATAAAGAAAAATATGTTGGCCCTCATTAAATTTCATCTAGTGGTTCTTAATGAGTAAACAAGAAAGCATCCTGGTGTACAAGAGGCAGACAACATAGCAGCGTCTGAGGTGAAAGAAGAGAGGATAGGAGAGATATCTTATTAGCAGAAACATGGTCAGCTAGAATGGAAGAAGCAGAAACGAAGCTGAAGACAAGTTTTTTTTTTTTTTCTTTTTAACTTAAGATTTACAATGAGAACAGGGAAAATTAAGAAAAGAATTCAGTAACAGAAAAGAATGCAAAATAAGAAAGATAAAGGGAAGAAATGGAGAAAACAAATGAAAAAGAATGAGTCAATTGTATGTGTGCACATGTCTGTGTGTGTGTGTGTGTGTGTGTGTGTGAGGGGGGAGAGGATTATGCAACTCTTCATCTGAAAAAAGTTGATATCGTGCTGACAAGAATTTAATTATGAGGTGAAAAATAAAGGAAAATAATTAGAATAAGTAGTAATATTAACAGAGAAAAGTAGATAAAGGGATTGATATTTTCTCTGCCTGAGAAAGATAAAATATAGGATGGAGTGGAATCCTATGATGGGAGAGTAAGTAAGGGCAGAGACAATGATGAAAAGGTAGGAGTGCAGAAGGATGAAAAGATACCTAGTAAAAATTAATAAGCAGAAAAGTGTTCTCAAGTTCACCATGTCATTTTAGGATGAATTCTTTTTTACTTCCCTTGAAACTATCATTTTTTGTGTGTGTATTATCTCCCACAACAATGAATAGACATTATAAACATTTCTAAGAAAAAGAAAAGGTTTGACATCCAATGAGATGAGTTATCTCTGTATTTTATTTCTATTATCAACTATGAACACTTCTCCAAACTGTGAATAGTGTGCACAGGGACGGCATGTTGTTAATGGATCAAAGTTATCAAGGGTTTAGTGTTGATACATGAATACAGGCTTGTTGAGAGTTCCCGTTTCACCCTTTCTATAAACTATTATGTTAGCTGTAATGATACACTTTCAAATAAGCTTCCTAAAATCACTTTTAGGTTTCTTTCAATTGTAAGTCTAGCCTTTTAATAAGTGTTTTGGTAAATGCAAGCCATAAATTCCAAAAAAGAGTCTATTTCCACACTGTAAAGACATCCTAGAAATACAGAAAAACACTTAGAGAAGAAGCAGATAACTACCCAAGAAGTAGAATTTATTAAAAAAATATATAAAAGCTTGCATTTAATTATTTTTTTTCCTTCAAGGTATATTGGTTAATTTACTATCAGTAAAATTAAGTAACTGGGGCTTGATAATTTATTTTCAAAGTTTAATTTATCTCACACTTCTGAAGTTCAAGGGCATGGCACCAGCATCAACTTGGCTCTGGTGTGGCTTCATGGCAGATGGCATCACAATGGTAGGAATTTTTGCAACAGGGACAGAAAACACTGCCAGGCAGCAGATAGAGGGGTCGAGCCTGTTACTTTTACAACAACTCAGTCAGGTATTCAATCAGGGGCTTATAAAAACTATCTTGATTCCTACTGTGAGTCGCAAATAACTTTCCAGTAGACTCCATCTCTGAAAGGATTGCAAACCACCTAACTGTGCTGGTGATCAAGCTTCCAAAATATTAGACTTTGGAAGATGTACCCAAGCCATAGCCCAGATTGTACACTCATGTATCTATAAAAGAAACAAATAGCAGTTATCCTTTCTATTTCATAGCTAAAATTTTATCCAATTTCCTCCCACTATCCCCACATGAGAAAAAACCAATAAAATGTTTTTTATATAATTTCAGTATATTTGTTGCTTTACAATTTCAATATGTACATGTACATGCATATATTATTTAACATTATATAACATTGTTTAGTGTTTTTTTACTTTTATGAAAAAAACAAGAGATTTACTCTATTAACACATATGTAAGTGGATATAATTGTTAGGTAAAGGTACAATGTTGTACAGTACATACCTGAAATTTAATGATCTTGTTTAACAGGAACAGTATGCTTATTAATTAATAACTCTAATTTTCCTATCCTTCCAGTGTCTACCAATCATTATTCTACTCTTTGATTCTATGAATTTCATTCTTCTTAGCACCTCATAGAAGTGAAATCATTTAATATTTGTCTGTTTGTGTCTCACATCCTTCATTTAACATAATAGTCTCAAGTATTCACCCATAGTATTCACAGTTGTTTGAGTGAAATGATCCCAATAGGCTAATACATTTTGAAATCTTAGTACCTAGCTGGTGGCAATTTGGGAATATTTTGGGAACTCTTGTGAGGTGGAGTCATGCTGGGGGAAATGTGTTTCTGAGAATAGACTTTGGTTTAATATAGCCCAACACCAAGCCCAGTAATTGAACTACTTCCTTCCTACTGGTGTGGAGATGTGATGTGTAGCTGGATATTTGCTTTGTCCTGCTTTCCCAGCCAGGATGAAACCTTGCATTGAAACTGTAAACTGAAATAATCCCCTTTCTTCCATAAACTATTTCTAGTAGATGTTTTGTCCCACCAATAAGAAGTGCTACATTGTTTCATATGGCAAATTTGTGTTTTGTAAAACTGCTTGTATTGCAATTTATTTTTAAGTTTTGTTTCCATTTTTATTATTTATTATTTATTTTTATATGTATCTGTGTGCATATAAATGGTGTATGATGTGTGTGTGTGTGTGTGTGTGTGTGTGTGTGTGTGTATGCACATGAGCAATGGAGTGCATGTGGAGGTAAGAGGACAACATCAGGGCGTTTCTCCAATCCTTCCACTTTTCTTGAAACAACCTCTGTTGGTGCTGTTGCTTGTGAGCTTCAGGATTCTCATAGGTAAACCTCCTATTTTCATGGGTTCATAGGGATTGCAGGCTCATGTGCCACTTTGTCTCTGGCTTTATGTGGATGCTAGGGAATTGAGTTCAGGTCAGTAGGTTTTGGAGGCAAGTACCTTTACCTGGTGTGTCATATCCCCAAAGCCTCTATTAAAATTGATATATTTACCATATTTTCTTTATCCACTCCACTCTTGATGAATCTGTATGTTTTTCGCACAACTCTATTGCGGCGAACCTCCCGACCTGCAGGAAAAGGAATGACCACAAGACGAGGATTCTTCTTGATCACACTTTATTGGAGAGCCTCTTGGTTAACAGGAAAGTTGATGGCGAGGGGCGAGGGGCGCAAATCTGCAGCTGCTTTTATAGGGCGTACTGCTACGAGGCGCTTACTGATTGGTTGCAAGAAACTTGCCACAAGCAGATACCACGGGATAGGCTCGGGACAGGTTGCGTCACGCGCTTGCGCATACCTTGAGTAAGGTTAGCGCCAAGACGCTGCCTAATATGGAGATGTTTACCTCAACACCGACAGGAAGCCAGCGCCATCTTGTAATGGCGTTTGCTCTAGCTCCCTGCACTCTATTATTCTGAACAGTACTGTTGCAACCACAAAACAGCAGATGATTATATGCCATCTTAATTCTTTCAAGAAATTCCCAGAAATGGGGCTGTCAGATTATACAGTATTTCTAATTAAAAATTATTGAAGTAACCAAATATTTTTTATTTTATTTTATTTTTAATTTCTTTTTTAGTTTTATTTATTACAGAGAGAGAGAGAGAGAGAGAGAGAGAGAGAGAGAGAGAGAGAGAGAGGGAGAGAATGGGTGTACCAGTGCCTCTAGCCGTTGGAAATGAACTCCAGACGCATGTGCCACCTTGTGTGTCAGGCTTACTTGGGACCTGGAGAATCTAACCTGGGTCCTTATGATTTTCAGTCAAGTGCCTTAACTGCTAAGCCATCTCTCCAGCCTCCCATACTCTTTCAATAGGGGCTTGATTGAGTGATGTTGAATTATGGTTTTATCTTACATTTTTATGAGGACAGGGTAAACTTTGAACATTTTATTGACAATATTTTAATTATAATATAGTGATGACTTTCATGAAAGTAATTTCTTTCAAGTATATCATGTACTTTTATCATATTCATATCCCTTCCTTCTTCCCTTTTCCTTGATTGCTTGTCTTCCTTTTTATTCCAATCTTCTACTTAAATTAACATGATATTTTTTGTATAAGATATACAAACATATTCTGTTTGTGGACTCCTTGGTTGCTTAGCTATTGTGAATAGTGCTACACTAAACATGGGTGTCTAAGAAGTCCTGTGCTATATTAACTTACAGTCATTGAATATATGCCAAGGAGTAGTATAGCTGTGTCATGTGGTAGTTGAATCTATAGTTTTCTTGAGAAATGTTCATACTGACTCCCATAAAAACTACAAAAGTTAATATTCTGGTGTATAATGATTCCTTTATAAAATTAGTTGATGTGGGAATATAGCCATATGTATGTCTCCTAGGTTTTCAGTTTGTAAGTTTAATGAAGTCAAGTCCAACAACACAAATATGTCATTAGTATCAGTCATGTTTATTATTGTATTTTTTTTACAAAGTACTTTATGTATTGTTCAATTAATAACAAAAATGAATGTCTTTCTTATAATTCAAGAACTATAGAAATGACAACATTACACCATTTTAAGCAGGCACTAAAGATACTTCAATGAGTCTAGACTCACATGTTGAATGTAATACTAAAAAAATGCATTTGTTAAAATGCAACAATTTGTGATTATAGTCATAAAATAATTTATAATAGTCATGACAAAAGAAGATTGTCTTAATTGTTTGCAAGGATATCAGAAATTGACATATATTTCTTGATTGCTACACATAGATCTAATCCATCTAATATTTCCATTTGTTCTTAGAGAACATGTGAATGTAGATGATAATACACTGTAGCAATATGACATTATAAATGTGTTTTGGCTTAAAATTAAAAGTTTGAAAAATAAGGAAATGAGATAGTGTCATTTTTGTCAAGAAAAAAAATCTAAATGTCATACCTTGCTTGATGTTATTAGTTTGTCTGAGAGATAGGTTCGTTAATAACAATTCTGTTTTAATTAAGCATACATAAAATCAATTCGGTGAAAAATTGGCAATATTGTTGAAGCATCTTTAATGACTAACTTGTATCATTCTGGGGTAATAAATGCACATGAGTTTCAAGGTGTTACACACAATTCAGAAACCACAAAATTGAAATTTTATATTTGACTGTGCCTCCCCTTAAAAGGGAAAGGACATGGGAAGGTTAGAATAATATAGCTATGGTTGTTTCATTAGTACCCCTCTGATACTCATAACTGTAAGGAAACCTAACTGTGAGTGTCTTAAGAATGGAGGAAATAATTTTAAAACAGGTCATATAAAATGATATGGGTATTTTCATCAAAATTTATTGTTATTGGGCTGGAGAGATGACTTAGCAGTTAAGGTGCTTGCCTGTGAAGCCTAAGGACCCAGGTTCGATTCCCCAGGTCCCATGTAAGCCAGATGCACATGGTGGCACATGCATTTGGAGTTTCTTTGCAGCAGCCAGAGACCTTGGCATGTCCATTCTCTCTCACACACACACTGTCTCCTTCTCTCTGTCTCTAATAAATAAATAAATAATTAGAAAAAATTAAAAATTTAATATTTACCATGAAACTTATCATTTGAGTATTTCTCTAAAGCAAGAAAGTGGAGAACATACTGTTCTCATTTTCTTTGAATTATTAGCTCAATTATTTTTTGAATACTCGGTGCTCATTAAAAACACATTACAGGGCTGGAGAGATGGCTTAGTGGTTAAGGCGCCTACCTGCTAAGCTTTAGAACCTGGTTCCAATCTCCAGGTCCCACATTTAGTCAGATGCAAAGTGATGCAAGGGCACAATACCGCACTTTCCCACAAGGGGGCACATGCATCAAGATTTCGTTCACAGCAGATGAGAGACTGCTGCTGCGCCCATTCTCTATCTGTCTCCCTCTCCCTCTCTCTCTGCTGTCTCTCTGTGTCTCTCTCCAAAAAAATTAAAATTAAAATTAAAAAAAAAAAACACATTACAAAACTGGCCAAAAGTTAACAGTGATTGTGAGATATACTGTGGATTTACACCAAACATCTAACAAGATCAAGTTATTTCCTTAAATATTTTTGCCTCTGCTCCTAGAGATAATAATCTCATACTGTGGAATTAAGCACTTTTGTTCAACCACATACATTTAAAGTGAGGATGTGAAGTAAATTTAGCTACTTTCAAATCTCTGAAGTATACTGACACCTCCATTTACATAAGTAAAAAGAACACTCAAGTGACCCTTCCAAAAATAAAATTAGCTTACTTGTTCTACTTTGTAAAATGAACATCTAAAGATCCAACAACTTGCTACTCAGAAAACAAGTCACCATGCCTCTATTACCAGTTTATTCAGTTAAAAATAATCACTTAGTGTTTCCTCTGAATTTAAATTTATGATTCTATCTAAAAGGATCTTTAAAGACTACAGATCAACGGAGCTGGAGAGATGACTTGCCAGTTAAGACTCTACCTGTGAAGCCTAAGGACCAAAGTTTGATTCCCCAGCACCTACATAAGGGAGATGCACATAGTGACAATTGTAGTGGCTGGAGGCCCTGGTGTGCCCATTCTCATTCTTTCTCCCCCACTTCCATTTCAATAAATAAATAAACAAAACTAAGAAATATGGACTATAGATCAAAAAGATTGAATGTAATGTGTGGGGAGTAGGCATGAAAAATCTTAGGCTATATGTATGTATAACAATAGAGGAAAAAAAGAAGTGTTGGAAACTAAATAAAGAAAAAGTAATCAAAATATAAAAGAGTTTGTTACAGACAGCATCTTTGGTGACTCCAACTTCCTATTGTTAACAATGTGACATCATTGATTCTACTTCAGAGTGGTCAAGATCTATGTTTTTTTTTTTTTCTTTCAGAACAACGAAAGATGGGAAAAGAGTTAATAGGCACTTGATTGAATGCACATGGTTGTTTTTATGTCAGTTGTGTCAGTTTGGCTGGAATTTGTATTCCTCTGTTAATTTTGAAGAAGTTGTTATATGGAGGTACACATAAAAAGGGCCCCTGAGTGACATCTGGCTGACAGTCAACAAAAGGAACTGAAAAGGCAGAATAGGTTTGCATATTAGTCCCAACACTCAGGAGGCTGAGATAGGAGAATCACTGTAAATCTGAGGACATCTGGGACTGCAGAATTATTTCTAGGTCAGCCTGGAGTAGAGTTAGGCCCTGCTTCCACAAAAACAAAACAAACACAAGTAACTGAGAACTTTATACAGGCATCATGCAAGGAACTGAATCCACCAACTGCATGTACAGCCTAGAAACAGAAGCAGAAGTAGATTCTTTCTCAGTTGCATCTTTGATGAAAGTCTAGTGTTAGTGACCACCTTCATTTCATCATTATTTCAGAATCAGCTGTTTCATTCTCAAAATACTTATTGGGAAACTGTGAGCTACTAAACTGGTGTTGTTTCAAACTGTTAAATTTATGGTAATATTGTTAAGCAGCATTGGAAACCTAATAAAAGATGAACGACTGGCAAGAGCATACATTTTCAAGTGAATCACTTCCTCTCTGTCTAAACCAGGAAAGGAATAGAAACCCTGTAGAATAAATATATGCCATCTTTCTAATTGTCTAAAGAAGTAGGACATATTGTGAAAATAAGTATAATGCCATTTTACAAAGATATGTAAATTGTGATATATAGTGAATCATGAATGTTACTATGAGTGGTTGTCAATACTGTAGCTTTCTCTTATCCACCATTTTTACTTTCTCCAGTTTCAGTTACTCATGGTCAACCAAAGTTCAAAATTGTTAAATAGGGCTGGAGAGATGGCTTAGCGGTTAAGGCGCCTGCCTCTAAGCATAAGAACGCTGGTTCCAATCTCCAGCGGTTCCAGTCTCCAGGTCCCACGTTTAGCCAGATGCAAAGTGACGCAAGGGTGCAATGCCACACTTGACCACAAGAGGGCCCACGCAGCTGAGAGGCTGCTGCGGCGCCCATCTCTATCTGTCCTCCTCTCCCTCTCTTCTCTCTCTGTCTCTCTCTGTGTCTTTCTCCAAAAAAAAAAAAAAAAAAAATGTTAAATAGAAAAACTCCAAACAATGAAAATTCCTTAATTTTAAATTATATTATTTTCTGAGTTGCATCATGAAACTGTGCCATTCCACTCCATCTCATGTGGGTAACAATCATCCTTTTGTCTAGCAATGCTTTCTGGACATGTTTCTTGGCCCTATGTCATGGCATAAACATTTGTCTAAGGAACACAATATGCATATGCCAATAATACATAGTAGTAGCCTAATGATTATTACATTCACCTTAATTCATCTTCCTTCATTGGTACTATATCAGTCCCTATTATTACAATAATGATAAGTTTAGCAAAATAAGATTATGATAGACAGACAGACAGAATATTTAATCACGCCATGCAATTATTGTTATTTTTATATTTCACTTTTAGTTTTCAGTGTTAATTTTAACTGTGACTATCTTATCAACTAAATTTTATTATAGTTAGGTATTTATATAAATAACAATCAGTATATATTTACACACAGATATGTAAGGCCTGTTTTTTCAGACCACCATTGGGATCTTACAGCAGGAGTTATAACAATGATACTTAAAAAACTACCTATTGACTAAACATCTGTCAATTTTAACCATATTTTTACTTTTAAAGACACTACATTTATATGCTCTGAATATATTTGTAAGCCTATTCAAATACAATTATGATGAAAATGTTTTTGTTTGTGTTTTTTTTTTTTTTTTTTTTTTTTTTTTACAAATGACTTACAGATTAATAGAATTATAAAATAACAACCTAACCTTGGCAAACTTCTATTGCAAGTGACTAATAGTGGCAGTCAGTTACAGACTTTGAATCTTTTGGACTATGTCCTCAGAACACCTGCTTACCTTCAAAACCACATTTTGTGAATTGCTAGGCATGAAAATTAGGGAATGTCCATACCATTATTACTGTTTCACTTCAATGCTAATATTGAAGTAATATTACAAAATTCATAGTTACTATGAGAATTAGAGTAATCATTTAATGAAAATCAAGCTTAAATAACAAATGCCTAACTAATAAATATTTCTTAATAAATGATTGTTAGTATTATAAAAATTATCAGGCAATATAAATGCACAGTGACAAATGAATAGTTAAATAAAATATCTTATATAAATACAGACTATTACTAAACTTTCAAAAAGAAGAAAAATCTGCCATATGTGCCATGGATAAAGATGAAAGACATTATGCTAGATGAAGTTAGCCAGATAGAGATGGTCAAATACTACATGATTTCACCTAAATGGCATATCTGGAATAAGTTCATAGAAATGCACTAAAATGATGGGTTCCAGGTGTAAGCCAAGGAGAAACTGGGAGCTGCTATGCATACTAATAGGTATAAAGTTTTAATTATGTGAGGTGAATAAGTTATAGATCTGTTGTACTGCATCAGAGCTATACAATATTCTGAAAGAGTATAAGGGGGTATGAAAATTACCAAAGTATATTATATGCATGTATATGAAGGCTTTTAAGGAAATTCATATACATATATAATTTATATAATTTACATTAATAAAATTTTAAAATACACATTATGTAATTAGTTATTATTTGAAATATTCTCAAGCATGATATATTTGTTTGATTTTAAAGAAAGTTATATGGCCACCTACAAAATTAAAATTTCAAGATAGACCAAAAATAAGCCAAGAAGTAGACCCTCATTTTTTAGCCACCTTTTTTTCTCATTTTTTGTGATTTTTATTTATTTATTTGAGAAAGACAACGAGGCAATGAGAGGGAGAGAGAAAGAAAGAAAGAGGGAGAATGGGTGCACCAGGGCATCCAGCCATTGCAGATCCTTGTGCATCTGGCTTACCTGGGTCCTAGGGAATCGAACTTAGGTCCTTTAGCTTTGCAGACAAATGCCTTAACAGTAAGCCATCTCTCTAGCCCCTAGCCACCTTTTATTCTTTCTCAAAAGCAAATGGTATTAACATTTTCATTTACTAGAACAATCTTGAGCATGCCTGAATAAGCCACTACACAATGGAGATCTCTTCTCAGTTTGGTCCATTATGTTGTACAATTGATGTGTCCTAGTGTATTTGGAAATTCATCTTTAATAGATTTTTTTCTGAAAAATTTTAACATTTAACTGTCCCTAGTTTGCTCTTCCTGGTATTCTGTTTCAAATATTGAAGTTCCTGTTCTATACACTTTTTTGGCTTTATAATCTCCTCTATTTTTTTTTTTGCCTGTCTGCTCTTTCTTTTGGAAAAATTTACCTACATAATATCCCAATATGTGAATGAACTTTTAAAATTATATAGATTTAATTGTAAATTACCTTTCTGATATTGATTTATAGTTGTAAAATTTCATGTCTCCAAATATATTATTTATTGTTTTCCTTTATTTTTCTTCATAGTTTCTTTCTGCATAGTGGCTGTTCTAGTATGTTTTTTTTTTTCCTCCAGACACAATGTGATGCCATCTTTGAATAGATAACACCCGCATCCAGAAGCCATGGTAACTTTGGAGCTAAATAATACAGTGCAAGCCAAGTCTATAGTAATGATAATGGAACTAGTAGAAGAAGGAGAGGGATATCTTTTTTTCAATGCTGGCTAAAAGATGAAGAGATTAGAATACTACATTTCATTTTTTTCTATGGTGGATTTTGTAGCTACTTTTAGAATTTATTAATAAGCGTTAGAGGATCAAGCTCCCACCAAAAGTGGGCTAGAAGAGGGTCTACGCATATAAGATTCTCTCTAAAATAACTATGGCCATTCCATCTAGCTAGTATTAACTTCTCTCTACATTGGAGAATTTGCTTATCGTTTTCAGATGGACGACAAACCTGAAGGGAGGATCAACCTATCGCACCTCACCAGGGCCCCAGCTGAAACCATAGAGTAATGTGGGGAAAGGGCAAGAATACAGCATTCCTGGGGATCACAGCACCAGAAAAAGGCTGAAGGAGATAAACACAGAGAACATCCAACTCCAACTAAGTCAGATATCCAGAGACACAGAGGCTCCCAAAACCTCATCACTGAAGTAGAACTAAAATGATCCCAATGTGGCTCATAGAAATTTGCGGAAGAAGGGGCGGAAAGAGTATTAGAGCCACAAGTTGGGTCATTATGCACAGAGACTTGGCCTATCCCCCATCACTCTTGACTACCCCCACAATGCATGACCCACATTCCCCATTAATGAGGGTCCCTTTGGATGAGGGGAGGACAGGGAGGAGGATAATGTAGTCACCAATATGAATGTAAAATTAGAATAACATAAATAAAAATAAATTATAAAAATAAATTAATTAATTAGTATGCTGATAAAATATGTAAAATACAATTCTATATCCATTTTAAACATTATTGTTTTTAATTTTGAAGGAGAGAGAGAGAATTGGCTCGCCAGGGTAACAGCCACTGCAACTGAACTCTGGATGCTTGCTGGATCTAGTGGGCATGTGCAACCTTGTGCTTGCCTCACCTTTATGTGTCTGGCTTACGTGGGATCTGGAGAGTTGAACATGGGTCCTTACGGCTTTGCAGGCAAGTGCCTTGACCTCTAAGCCATCTCTCCAGCCTGTATATACATTTTAATTTCATCAAATTATTTAACAATTATTTTGAAAATTGTCACATTGTACTTTGGTATCATTTTTGATATAATTTACATTTTACTATTTTGTTCCTAGCTAGAAAGTATGCCTCCCATTTAAGTTAAATATAACAACTTTGAGCCTAATAACTATTTTCTAAGAACCTATCATTTCTTCTCAGAATTTTCAATCAGTAACATCTTTCCTATAACGCATCCTCTATGAAATCCTTAGTTATTTATATACAAACATTTCTAAGACTTGCTTATAATGTAAATTGTCTATGTAACATTAAGCCATTCCACACAATTGGACCTTTGCACTTATAAGATAAATTATAGAATTAAACTCAATGAAGTCTAAGATGAATTGATGTTTTGCCACTCTATACTAGATCATAATTTCAAGAACACAACATGTGCCATAAAATGTTTATTATCATCAAAATAAATAGAGATAATTTAATAGGTGTAGGCCCTCTTGTATCCCACTATTGGTAGGAGCTTGATAATTGGAGAGAGGGCTCATTTTTGGATATGGTTCTGATTTATTTCCCAGTTCCAGGTATGGGTTCCATTCCACTGAGCAGATCCATTAGCCAAATCAAGAGTAATTGGCAACCCACCATGGCTATGTGCCACTATTGCACTTGTGTGAGCATCGCATCAGGTTGTTTGCTGCTGAGTAGCTTAGACCAAGATTTGCTTAAACAGATATTGGTCGTTTTCCCCCAGTCACTCATGTAGCACTTTCTGGCACTAGACAAGCTAGCTGCCTGGGAACTGACCCTCTTCCAGATACCAACCAGGTCTCTCCATGTTCTGTCCCAACAGCATATGCTGTCTTAAGCAGTAGGATCTTACAAGAAGGGCAAAGGTGATAGACTCAAAGAACACTCAACTCCTACCAAATCAGATATCCAGGGACACAGAAACTCCCAATACCTCATCACTGAAATAGACCTAAAATGAACCCAAAATGACTCAGGGAAATTAGAGGAAGAGGGGGAGGAAAGATTGTTAGAGCCATGAGTTGGGTCATTATGCACAGAGTCATTGCCTCTCCTACATAACTGATGGCTACCCCCATAAGGCAAGACCCACATTACCCATGGGGGAAGGACAGGGAGAAGGCTAGTGATGGTACCATCATGGCTGTACATACACTATATACACAACTAATAAAAATAAAATAAAATAAAATGAATAAAGTTTGTGCAAAATATCTAAGAAAAAAATAAAATAATATACAGAAACATTAAAAACAGAAATAGAAAACACTATAAAAACTCACAATGAAGTAATGTGCCACATTAAGGATAACAGTAAGAGAGTGAGGGATAATTTGTTTCTCATCCGTATTAGAGAAGATTTTGATTATTTGGATATTCCAGAAAACGTTTCGTTTTGGTAATGATGAAGATGATGCTTTATATAATAAACAGGCATTTGTTACATAGATATATTAGAAACCAATAGGTATTATATAAGTAAATCTGTATATTTATTCTCAGAAAAGGCTATAAATGAAAAATGTATATATCTTGAAATAAAAAGTTATTTAAAATTATAGAAGAGAGCTCATATATATTATAGAAATGATAAATAAATAAATGAGAACTGAGTAGAAATATAAAAGAGTAAGTATAGGAAATTTGATAAATGGTTTATGAGAAACAAGTATGAAGTTACTTAAAATTATAAGAAACAGTAGGAAAGAAAGGAAAAAAAGACATTAGATGGTGTTTGCTAAATATACAGGTTTTTAAATACTGGCCTCATGGATTATGAAGACAGCAAAAAGAACTGGTTAATGTGCAGAATCAATATCAGTAATTGTTGAAGTGTTCTGGGGTTACCCTGTTCATCTTATCATGTCAATTTGAAATGCAATTTATCAGATTTTACCCACAAATTTATGTCTGTTTCATAACTTTGATGATCATTGTCACTTTATGGACAGTAATGAAAGCCAAATGGTGAATGACTGAAGTCCCTGAATGTTTATATGGGCCTCTTCTTACAAAACCAAAAATTTCAGCCATCTCCCAAAGATATTTTGATGTTCAAAACCTTTAAAATGTGAGGAAATTTATTTAGCTATGCATATAATAAACTATATTGAAAATGGTAAAATTATATGACAATGGCTGTTTCTAAATTTTTATTCATCTGATCATGTGATATTTTTTTAAAAATAACGGATCTGAGACAGACATGATGGCACACTCCTTTAATCCTAGCACTTGGGAGGCAGAAGTAGGAGAATCCCTGGATGTTCAAGGCCACCCTGAGACTACATAATGAATTCCAGGTCAGCCTGGGCTAGAGTGAGACCCTACCTCAAAATAAATAAATAAATAAAGGAATATAGCCTACAAAAATAGCTCTAATTCTTAGTATTCTGTTACTCTCCTGTCTCCTTCAACCACACAAATTGTACTTATATAATGTGAACCTCTTTTAAATAAATAAATGTAACCACAGTGAGTAGTGGATCTACAGTGGAGGATCTTTCTGGAGCCTATTATCTGCCTGTGCAAAAGAATCTGGGAACCAAGTAAGCTGTCTGTGGTAGTTTGAATATATGTCCCCCAATATATTCAGTGTTTTTTTTTTTTTTTAGTTATAGTTTGCATCTGCAATCACCTTGCTAGAGGCAAGGTTACTGGGGGCTCCGGTCTTAAGGTGTGGTGATGGTTTGAGATTCCATTGTAAAGATATGCAAATGTGCCTAGCAGGAGTTCCTGAAGTGTGCTGTGTGACCTTTTGGCTGTAGTATTGTTCTGTGTGCTGTGGTGGCTGGGTGGTTTCTCTCTCTCTGCTTGGCCCTATGGAGAGCAGGCCTCTTCTGTTGCCTTTATGGAACTTCCCCTGGATCTGTAAGCTTCAATAAATAATATCCCTTCCTCCATAACTGTGCCTGGTCTGGAAGTTCATCTCAGCGAACCTGAAGCTGTCTGCTACACTGTCTTTTTATTCCAGTGTAACTTATTTGCCACATACCTTGTAAATATACTGATGGCTGGTTATGCATGGGTTTAACTACTGGGTTGTCTATTATAGTCCACTGATGAAAATCTCTGCTTTTATGCGAATAGAATGTTGTTTTCATTACTATAGCCCTTTAATGTATGTGAAATCAAGTATTATGGTGGCTCCAGCATTACTGTATTTGCTCAAGATATTTTGGGCTGGACTTTAAATAGTCAATATTTCATTTTAGTTAACTTACCAAATTTTAAGATTATAATCAGTAGATTTTTGTAATAATTCTAATTTGGTTTTCTCTCTCCTTCAAAACCACAAAGTAGTGATGCCATACATGGTTATTCACCAATTGTCATACCGTTTATACAGTTTTCCTAGGCAATAAAATTTCTGATCATATTTCTACTCTTCTGGCTACACACATGATTCCTGACATCTCTGTATCAGGCTTCTATTTTGAGTCCTCAACTCTTATTTACAAATGTTTGTTGGATAGTTTTTCTCTGGATTCTAATAATAACTCAAATATTTTATCACTCAAATTCAACTGATTGCTTTAATATTGATACTAATGATATTTTGCTTGGACTTTTGAAAGAGCATCCTAATTGGTCTCCCTGAAGCTAGTATTGGAAAATCTAATTTCTTCTTCTTTACCCTCACAGTTGACCTTTCTACAGTACAAATCTGACCATTATGCACCTCCATAAAGCATTATCATTGATGGTTATCTTCTATAAGATAAAATTCTATTTCCTTATTAGAACTAAATAAGGAAATGTATGAACACTCTTGTGTGGCCTGTTTTCTACCAGATATCCCTACAAAGTCCTTATTGCCCATGTTCCCCATAATGTCATTTCATCCTAAAGTAAAGGGGGATATATTATGCTGCAATAACAATCAACCTGAAAATCTCTGTGGCTGAATACAATATCTTTTACTTCTTACTCATGTAATATGACAATGACTATTCAGTTAGGGATTCCTTACTCAAAAGAAATTTTAGAATTTTCTACTAAATCTCACCCAAGAAAAATATCATGACACATTACACACTTACCTTTGGTATTCCTGCATGGAAATGAAACACACCATTTCATTTCATGAAGGATTTCCTAAAGCAAATTACATTGCCATGTTTAACAAGTAGAGAATTGCGAAAGTGTATTTCTGCTATGGTCCTAGTGTTAGTCACTTTCATGCCACTGTGACATTTTAAATTAAAAAATCATATTTTTGGTTCATGGTTTCAGATGTTTCAGACTCTTGTCAGTTCAATCCATTCCTTTGGGTGTTTGATGGTGTTGAACATCAGAATGATGGGCATGCATGAAGGAGAAGGCTACTGACTATATCACGGCCAGGCAATCAGAGAGGAACATACCTGGGTGAATAGGCGTCTTCCTTGTCTTGCTTTATCACACGCAGACCCTTAGACTATTGGATGGTGTTGCATTATTTTTCTTGGAGTGTCTACTTTTATGCATTTCAAATAGAGAGAACAAAAAATGCCAAAGAACTTGCTACTTCCAAGTCCCTCTTGGTGAAGCAACAAGTATATTGGGATTAATACAGTAGCATGTGCAAGGGGTTAATTATAAGAACATGAGTGACTTCCAGGCAGCTTCATCACTGAAAATTCCCACTCAGCGTAAGTTATCAATCATTAAATCTGCATCACTAGTTTTCCCATAATGTGTAAATGACTACTACAATAAAGAGATGCCTAGCAATTGTTTACTATTTATGTAAAGGCAGGCCTGATGAGTCTTGTAAATTTTATGAACTTCTTGAGTCTTAGAAGTTCCTTGTGCATTTCATTAGCCTCCCCAGCCTTCCTGCTCACTCCAGTAAGGAGTGTTTCAATCCAGATGAAACAGCTATACACCAATGGATAGTGCCCACATTCATCACAGTTCTTTCCTACCTAGGGTAAGCCTTTCTGGATATGCTCTCACAAATACATTTAGAGGGATGTTTGAGCAGTCTTCTAGGTTTTTAGGCTTTTTTTCAATCCAATTAAATTGACGATTAAGTTTAGCCATCCCAAACCCTGATGAAGAAGTACAGAATAAGCTGGGTGTGGTGGCACATGCCTTTAATCCCAGCACTCGGGAGGCAGAGGTAGGAGAATCACAGCGAGTTCAAGGCCACCTGAGACTATATAGTGAATTCCAGGTCAGCCTGATCTACAGTGAGACCCTGCATCAAAAAGGGGGGGGGGCTAGAGAGATGGCTTAGCAGTTAAGGCGCCTGCCTGCTAAGCCTAAGAGCCTGGTTCCAATCTCCAAGTCCCACGTTTAGCCAGATGCAGTGACACAAGGGTGCAATGCTGAACTTGCCCACAAGGGGGCGCACACATCTGGATATTGTTCACAGCAGCTGAGAGACTGTTGGAGCACCCATTCTCTATCTGTCTCCCTCTCCCTCTCTCTCTGTCTGTCTTTCTCTGTGTCTCTCTCAAAAATAAAAAAAAAAAGAAGAAAAAAAGTACAGAATATATGAAAGCAGCCTTAATAGAAAACATACAACTTGTTCTTTTCTATAAGGTACAGAAACATAATCACCCCTGAAATACCACCTCATGAGCCACATATGCAATAAATTAATTTTGTCATTATTTTATTCTTAGGCCTTTCAATGGCAGCTGCTCAGATGTATACAATAATATCATGAATAATTCAATTTATGTGGCAAGTTTTGTGTCTGATCCTTCAGAACCATGGATTTGGATTATTTATTTGGTGGTCTTTAGCATTAGTTGCCACAGGTGATGCATACAAGATGCCTGTCGAATTGTTTGACAGATGAATAAACTGGTGGCATATTCATTAAAATGCTATTAATTGGTCATTTTATCATTAAATACAAATGTCACTTGTCTAGACAGGTCAAAGAAAAAAACAAATGAACATATATTTTTCAAAACTATTTTTTCTTTTTTTCAGACTAGACAAAATGTACCAGTATTTAGGAAAAAGGAAAATTGTGAATGCACCTTGTGAAAAGAGAGAAAAATTGTCAGAAACCTTCAAATTTTACAGAATAAAGTATCTGCTACACACATAATATGAAAGCCAGTTCCCAGTTGACAATCTTTGTTGCATAGGGATGACCATCATTCCATGCCAATCATAATGTCATTTAGCAAGAATTCCTTGGATGACATTTCTTCATCATCTATACAAATTCCATCTGCATAGACAAATTCTATTTTAAAAGTTCCTAACTGTTGAGATGATAGAGGAATGAAAAAAAAATCTTTTGCATTTCTTCAACTTCAAATAAAATATTTACAAATCTTGAAATAGCCAAACACATGTTTAATTCACTACTTCTGTCAATGAATTCATAAAAATAATTAACAAATAAGTGTTAATACATATTCAGATTAAGATCATAAACATGATTATTTTAAGTTATGTATTTACTAAATAAAATATCCTCTATACATGAATCTGTCATGATAACTGTTCTGGCAGAGTACACTTCTTACCGGAAGTAGCAAATGCAAAAATACAGCGCATAGAATACAATCATCTCAGTGTCTTGAAAAGTGATATTTTATTCTTCCCAGTAGGTGTGTTCTGCTTCTGTCTACTTATTCTGGTATACTGCAGAGTCATTAACTAATGGTTCTTTACTGCTTAGAGCTATTCAGGTATACAGAATTGAAAGATATTCTGTGATGTTTTTGCTCTTTGGAGAGGGAAAAGTCTTTTGAATCATAGCATCATTGGATCTTTTATTAATAGCTCCACAATTCCCACAAGTGCATTTCCTTTGTGATTCTCTTTGCTATGGCGCCAAAAAAGATTGAAAAGTCTGGTGTTTGTTACTTTTTTCCTCTAGTTTCTTCTTCTCTATTTGCGGGGGAGGATAAAATTTTTATTAAAAGAGCATGTGGAATGAATATCATTTTTTGTCACTGAAAAAGAGCCGGGTTACACATGATGACTTGCATTTCTTTCATTTATTTCTTATTTTTGTTAATTCTGACTTCCTGCATGTTATCCTCTAGAAAACATCAGATAATTGTGCAGTTTTTAAAACATCCAGGAAATAAACTTAGAAAGATGAATAGTCTAAGTAATATTAATTTAAATGAATGCACTTCTGCCTGAACTCCAATACACATCAGTGAATTACAATTGGGAATATGTTTAACTTCACACATGGAATAATTTCAGAAGCATGACTTAAAATAAGGATATGTGGACATATGTGGGTATTCACCTCCTTTTTCTGGTTCTCAGAGAAAAGACCACATTTTCTCTGGTTATCTACCCATTTATATTTAAATGGCCATGGAATAAATGTTTCAACTATTATTTGTAAGACATGGTGATTTTGAGAATATAATGAAGCATATCTGGTACAATTCACTCACACACACACACACACACACACACACACACACACACACAGAGAGAGAGAGAGAGAGAGAGAGAGAGCTCTTTATGAAAGGTAGGAAAACATAAGTGCTTCAGGGATGAAGAAATGCTTTGTTCTTCACAATGACTATTGAAATAAAATCTCAATATAGGGTAAAAACCTTAGAATAAGAAAGAATTAGAGATTACCTTGCCTGAAATAGGAGTCATGGGGACCCTAGTGCATAAGCTCTTTGGATTTCTGAGAACCATAAGGGACTGTACTCTGTATAAAAAGTTTTATTCTATGATTCTACAAGGGCTTCTGGGAATCTGTGAACCTCCATTAAGTTATTTGTGTTATTTTCAAAATAAAGGTTCAATTGACTTTATCTTATTCTCAGAGGCATGTATGACCAAAAAAAAAAAATGGTAAAGAATAATCATCTTAGAAGAAGAGCGATTGTAAAAATATTTTGGCAAAAATATTATGACTATGGAAATAAAAGTTGTGTTTGGGGGCTATGTATGATTAGACATAGAGAGGACCCTTGGGAAACAAACCTGTATGGATTTTCAGGAAGATTTATTATATTTTTTGAGGAGACATCTTTAATTTCTTTATGTTTAAGATCCCTAGTTTGGCCCAAGTGATATCATATTTATCAGAAACTATACTATTTGTCCAAAATAACCTTAACTCAATTTCATTATCATTTGTTTGTTTGTATTTGATATTCACTTGAGCTCAAAATCTGGACCTATTTCTTACACAATATATTCACATTGCTTATATTGCTTAGTAATTTTAAACATTTCCATGTAATAGGTATATTGGTGAAATATCTAATAAAGACTGACAAGATGACAAAGGTGGTACATTTAAATTTAATTCTATTAGTTTATTATTATATCCAGCTCATTCTTGACATGACCCTAATATGAGATAAGGTAACAACATGTAGTATGTAATTGTATCACACAGTTACTTCAGTTCCAACTATTTTTCAATGCAAAGTGTTCATTAATAAAAATCTTAACTGCAAATTGAAAACGTATTTTCATTATATGTATAGAGTTTTATTTGTTCTTAATTTTAACAGTTTGGTGACATGTTATTTGAAAAAAACATGAACCACACCAAATCTATCTTTTCATTTCCTATATATTACAAAGCAGTGCCTGTAATTGTGTGTGTGCACATGCATGTTCCCTTTACTAATCCAGTTTTAAAGATTTTAACAGTAGTTTAAGATGTCATAAATTTTTTACACAATGTTTCCTAAATTTTGAAAATGAGGTGTTGTTTCTAATGATTCTTACATGGTTTATTGATATGTAATCAATCAACTTTCTTTCATTTTTCACTGCCCAGTTATAATAAATGACTTATTTTATGATGCTAAGCCATCCAAGAAATTATTTGCTATAAGTCTTGTCAGAAATTTGCTGACATTAGGTATATTCTTGACTATCATTGAGATATGGAATTCCAGCTCTGTGTCATATATGCATGAACACTTCTGTTAGACTATTTTGCTCTCTAGAAATTTTAAAAGGTCAGATATAATCAGTTTGCCAAGAAGGTGATTATCTGTCATAATATTTGCCTGAAGTTCTCATACATAGAAAACCATACTTAATAGTAATATGACATTTGACACAAGGGCTGCTGAACCAAATCACAGTGGTTTTATCATTTACTGGATACATCAGATCTTGAAATGATTCTAAGTTGTTTTGTATGTCTTAATATTTGAAAGAAATCATCAAAATGTTTGCAAATTCTCTTTCCTCATTCAAGTTGACATATTGCATTATTGAAAAGTTGAAATTTGACAACATTTTTAAAAGTTTTAAAATAACAACTGTCTCTCCCAAATGCTCTTGTTTTGACATCCATACCTTTGTTGATGTACAACTAACAAATAAAAATTGTATAAATGCATTAGCTAGATCTTTAGTCTCTATGAAGAATACTTGAAAATACAGCTTAATGAAAGAAATATTTATTGTGACTTGTGGTTTAAGACACTTTGGTCTTTCTTCAGCTTGCATCATTGTAGACAACAGTGCAGAGGATGCTTACTTCCCTGGCAATGAGAAGCAGAATGACAGTAAGAGTCCAAGGACTAGGCATACCTTTCTAGTTCATGCATGCTTCTAGTGAACTATTCCCTTGAACTAGGCACCATCTCCCAATAATGGCATGCTATAAGTTCATCTGTTGGTTAGATCAGAGTGCTCATGGTCCAGTGAATTTTTAATAGTACCACCAGTTGTGAACTAATACTTCCACATGTGAGCACTATGGACAACAGTATGTTATTTAAAAAACTGAAGTTTCGAATGATTATCCTAAAGAAGAATTCTTAAGTAACTTTGTAAACATAACTAATGGAAGAATAAATGATTTCTTTTTGATTTGTATTAAACATTTAAAGTGACATTTGGAAAAATTTAGGCATTTTTGGTTTTAAACAGCAGAATTCATGGCTCAGAGTACTTGTACATATTCATTATAAAAACATGTATATATGGGGCTGGAGAGACTGCTCAGTAGTTAAAGCACTTGCCTGCGAAGCCTAAGGACCCAGGTTTGATTACTCAGTACACACATAAGCCAGATGCACAAGCTGGTGCTTACACCTGGAGTTCATTAGCAGTGGTTAGATGCCCTGGCGTGTCCATTCTCTCCCTCCTTCTCTCTTTCCCATCTCTCTCTCTCTCACTCACTTTTTCTTTCTCTCAAACAAATGAATAGAAATAAAAAATACATAATGTTTTGCTTTTGTTTTGTCTTTAATGTAAAAAGTACATTATCTAACAAGGTTCCTTCTACACAATGTGTGTACTAAAAATAAAGATGTCCATATAGCAATTTCATGTGACTAATAGAAAACTTGATCTTGTGACCATAAGAAAGTATATTCTAAACCAAGAGTATGTATATAGAGATGATATGGAGGGAGTAATAAATAGATAAAAGGACACATGAAACGTGAAAAAAGGAAAGGGATAGGTTATAGGTCTTTTAAAAAGAGAAGGGGGTTGTGACAGGACAGGTGGAAGAGAATGCATGATACCTAAAGCTGTATGCTAACAATTTTAAAAAAACATTAGTGTATTCAATAATTTAATGTAAAAAGGTAATTCATTCTTCTATTGTTCCTTATATTAATTATGAGTGGTATAATATACTTTTATATGCTAAGTCACTTTGTGTTTTTTTTTTGTGTTTTCACAGTTTACTTATTAATTTCTTTCTTTTTAATCAAGAAATTTAATATTATATATTGTAACTTGATTGTATTCATCTCCCTTTCTCCTCTTTTTGTCCCTATATACTACCCCTAATCCACTGAGCACCCTTCTCTTTCCAAGTAATCCTCTCTATGTTTTGATGTCCCATTCTTACTGTCTTTGTCTGTTCTTTATGACAAAATGTTTATGGGCTCAGGACAGTGTAGGGCTTGTGGAAGTAATCACATCCACTGTGAGCAGACAAATGCACTGGTGAGATAATATAAAGAGTAAAGTTCCCCAAAGCACTCTTTCCTATGCTATAGCTCTCACTTTGTTTCTGCCTCCCACATCTGCAATGTTCTCTGAGCCATGCAGTGCGTGATGGAAATGTCTCATTTAGCACTGGGCTATTAACAACCCCTTACTTTGATGAGTTTTGAGTCTCTTAAGTATCCACTGACATTTTCAGAGAGAAGATTCTTTTATGGGAAAGGTG
Organism: Orientallactaga sibirica; assembly: GCA_036365145.1. Lineage (NCBI taxonomy): Eukaryota > Metazoa > Chordata > Mammalia > Rodentia > Dipodidae > Orientallactaga > Orientallactaga sibirica. Next base: position 7,928,809 of record JAEOAD010000793.1, on the reverse strand, counting down.
GGGGAAAGAATATTAATGTTTTGATATTGTATATTTTATACCATATTTAATGTTCAGTGATAAAGAATAACAATTACTGCTAAGAGTAGGATTACTGAAAACATAAGCTGATTTATATTTTTTATATTTTTAATTCAAATATAAATATTGCTATTGTTGAAGCTATTATAAGATATATAGATTTTTGTAAACTTAAAAACTGACTTCAATAAAGTAAGCCACAGTTTATTTTAAGATCTTTCACAACCTTCCCTTTTTATTATTCAAGCTAAAGATATACTGACAGTTACTGTAAATTAATATATATATGTTGAGGTAGAGATTCACTCTAGTCCAGGCTGACCTGGAATTCACTATGTATTCTCAGGGTGGCCTCGAACTCATAGCCTCCTACCTCTGCCTCCCGAGTGCTGGGATTAAAGGCGTGCACCACCACGCCCAGTTTAAAACAATCATTTTTTACAAACAGACACATAGAGTAAAATATTTGCTAAAGTGAGAATCAAGACTTTAATGGAAAATAGGGACAAACAAAATTAGTGTTCTGCCTCAATGTCTATTAGGACTACATGAATCTTTGATATTCACTCCCAGCAAAATATTGACTATGTATCTCCTGGAATTGGAAATATTGAAAGAAAATTCATTTATTTGATGGTACTAATAGTCTCAAAGAGAGCATGTCTGTGGTGGTTTGAATCAGATGTCACCCATAAACACATGTGTTGTGAATGCTTGGCCCTCTTCTGGTGGTAAACTGGGAGGTGTAGCCTTGATGGAGGAGGTGAGGTTCTGGGTGGGTACAGGCTTAGGGTTCTTCTAGTTGGCTCCCCGTTGCCAGAGTTCAGCTCACTCTTCTGCTACTGTCATCCACCTGCTTTTTCAGAGGTGACATCTAGCCTCTGCTCTACCATCTTTTTTCCTGCCATCATGAAGCTTCTCCTCAAGTCTGAAAACAAAATAAGCCCTTCTGTCCCATCAACTGCTTTTGTTCAAGTGTTTTGTCCTGACCACATGAATGCTAATTTTATAGCTAACAATTTATGCATAACAAATATTTTAATTATTTTTATTATTAGTTTGATCACCAATAATAGACAGCTAGTTTTATACCACACACACACACGCACACACACACACACACAAGAATGATGGTACAAAACTAATAGCTAGGAAATAAATATGGTTTTTATTGTTAGCAAACCTAATGCCAAGACACTTCACTCATTTCTGCTGAACGTGATGAAGAAATACTAGGTTAAAACTACATGAATTCAAATTGGGTACCAACTATATGTTATATCCTGTGGTTTCAGTAGTCTTTTAAAAATAAACAAGTCAGGGCTGGAGAGACGGCTTAGCAGTTAAGGCGCCTGCCTCCTAAGCCTAAGAACACAGGTTCCACTCTCTAGGTCCCAAGTTTAGCCAGATGCAGTGATGCAAGGGCGCAATGTTGAACTTGAACACAAGGTGGTGGACGCATCTGGATTTCATTTGCAGCGCCCATCTCTGTCTTCCTCTCCCTCTCTCTCCCTCTCTCTCCAAAAATAAAAATTAAAAAGTAAAATAAAATAGACAAGTCATATTTGTATTCCACTGATTTGACACAGTCCATATAATGTCTTTCCAGTCTGTTTTGATCTTTTAAAGCAGGAATACATACAATCATGTAGAACTAACATATAAACAACCTTGAATTTCTTGAAATAAAATAATGACATGCTAAGGAAAAGGTGAGTTTCAAATAATCACATGTAAGTTTGGTGTTGGGAAGCAATATAAAAGTTTTGAGTATTAAATAACATGAAAAATAATTCCTGGTTCATAATGCTGATAAGCAACTTAGGAATAGTAAATGAAAAATTAATTTTTTTCTCCATGTCTCAGTTTCTTCAATAGTAAGGTGGAGACAATAATATTATACATTCAATAGGATTTTAAAATATTTTGCTTATTTATTTGAGAGACACAAAGAGAGATAGAGTGAGTATAGGCACACAAGAGACTTATGTTACTGCAAATGAACTGCATCATCTCCAAACACATGCCACTTTGTGCATCTGGTTTTATGTGGGTACTGGGGAATTAAACCCAGGTCACTAGGCTTTGAAAGCAAGCATGTTTAGCTACTTAACCATATTTCCAGCCCTCAATGGGATTTTAAGGTTTAATTTAAGCAATTCATATTAAGTATTTTACATAGCCTCTGGTGTTTAGCAGACAACTGTATACAATACTCTATTATCATTATTATTATTATTATTAGTTTATTATTATACAAATATTTCCAATGGAAAAACATTTGCAGACCTATTGTTATTCATTAGTTTGTTCACTGCTGAAGTTTTGGCATATTTGATGTATTTTCCTTTGTAACACCGAAAATATTAAATTGTTTTGTTTTGTTTTGTTTTTCGAGGTAGGGTCTCACTGTAGCCCAGGCTGACATGGACTTCACTCTATAGTTTCAGGGTGGCCTCAAACTTATGGCTATCCTCCAATTTCTACCTACCGAGTGCTGGTATTAAAGGCATGCACCACCATACTGGCTTTAAATTTTTTTTATTAATTTATTTATTTTCAAGGCGAGAGAGAGAAAATGAAAGATAAAGAGAATGCGTACATCAGGGCTTCTTCTCAATGCAAAACAAACTCCAGATGTATTTGCTATTTTATGCATCTGGCTCTACAAGGGTACTGGGGGATCAAGCCAGGCTGTCAGGCTTTGCAATCAAGCAGCTTTAAATGCTGAGCCATCTCTCAACTTCCCAACATTTTTACAAAAATATTTAAAAGTGAATAAAATTAAATAATATATTTGAAAATCATATTTTCAAGGTTATCTTATGTAGGGTAGTTTTGTGTGTCAATCACAGCAACAATAGTAATAGTAATAGTAATAATAATAATGATGATGATGATAAATGAAAACAGTAATAGAAAATGCTAACATTAAAGTTCATAATAGTCCCTATTTGCATATGAAAACTTGGGAGACATGCGTTCTTAAAACTCTTTTTAAGTATTCAAAAACTTTAGACTATTGAAATTATTGCTCCTCTGACGCTTATTTTTTTATAATTTATTATTTTGTTTATATTATTCTAATTTTACATTCATATTGATGACTCCATTATCCTCCTCCCTGTCCCCACCCTCCAAAAGGACTGTCATCAATGGGGAATGTGGGTCATGCATTGTGGGGGTAGTCAAGAGTGATGGGGGGTAGGCCAAGTCTCTGTGCTCTAACACTTGGGGCTCTAACACTTTTTCTGCCCCCCCTTCTGCAAACTTCCCTGAGCCACATTGGGATCATTTTAGTTCTATTTCAGTGGTGAGGTTTTGGGAGCTTCTGTGTCTCTGGATATCTGGATTAGTAGGAGTTGGATGTTCTCTGTATTTATCTCCTTCAGCCTTTTTCTGGTGTCATGTTCACCCTTTCCCAGCATTACTCTATGGTTTCAGCTGGGCTTCTGGTGAGGTGTGATAGGCTGATCCTTCCTTCAGGTTCGTCGTCCATCTGAAAAAGATAAACAAATTCTCCAACAGAGAGAGAAGTTAGTACTAGATAGATGGAATGGCCATAGTTATTTCAGAGATAATTTTATATGTGCAGGCCCTCTTCTAGCCCACATTTGGTGGGAGCTTGATCCTCTAACGCTTATTAATAAATTCTAAAAGTAGCTACCAAATCCACCATAGAAAAAAAATTGAAATACAGTATTCTAATCTCTTCATCTTTTAGCCAGCATTGAAAAAAAGATTGAAAAAAATTAGACTTGTTTCCACTTTCAACGTTTGTCAAAAGTATTTTTACATCAAAGATTGTAAGTAGTATAATATTTGTAAGTTAAATAATAATCAAAATTATTGGCAAAAAAATCCATACATCATATTTTGCTGTGTGCTAAAGACAAGCAGGATTTTTTTTCTCACAGTTCGTTGGTTTGTAGCACTGTATAACATTGGAACAATTGAAATGACCTCAAGACTGAAGAAATGGTTTCTGGTGCCAGGTGAATAATATAAGATTGAACTTCTAGTTCAACAAGTAATTGAAAAGTAGCTATTTTAAGAGATGTTTTCCCCCCTCTGTGCTTATTGCTTTACCATCAAGATGGCCTTTCAGCATTGAGAATAAATACCTTTTCATAACTTTACTCTTACATGCTCTAGTTCAAAGTTCAAGACTGTCAGTTTTTTTGATGCCTCAGAGTTGTTATCTTCCTTACAATACTTTCATTTTTTTCTCCTTTAGAAACTCCCTCAAAGGTGAAGAGAAATTTCTATTTGCTCAAGTGAAATGCAAGGCACTAAGAGGGAGAAACTATTTTTGTAAGTAACACTAGACTTACTGATAAAGTACTGTGGTCTTGAGACAATGTATTAATAGCCTAGTTTTCAGTGTTTGTGTTTCTGGAGGGGGTGTCTGAAACACTCAGAGTCTCAGGAGTCACAGAATGTTTTAGGAATCAATATTTTCCTCAAGCAGCATATAGAGTAAGTACAGATGTGGTACAGATACCTTGGTGTTTATTCTGGGGAGTTTTAAGATTATAAATCACTTATAGGGCAGAGTAGAAATTATTATAATTTTTCCAGCCAAGAAAATCAGTAGATTTTTATTGTTTATAGATTTAAGAACAATAATGAGGAAGAATATTTTTTAAAATGGAATGAATTTATATTTGACATCTATTTTTAATTTGTTATTATTTTTATGAGACAGAGAGAGAGAGAGAGAGAGGGTAAGCCAGGCCTCCAGCCATTGCAATTGAACTCCAGATGTATGCACCATCTTGTGCCTATGTGTGACCTTGTGCACATGCCTGACCTTGTGTATCTGGTGCATGTGGGTTCTGGGGAGCTGAACCTGAGACCTTATGCTTCACAGGCAAGTGCATTAATTGCTAAGCCATCTCATCAGCCTATATTTAGCATCTAAATTCAATATGTGCAAAGGACAAACTAGAAATTGAAAGATCTGATTTAATACAGATAGAGTATATACTCTCGAAATGAACAATTATTAATCCAACCATTTTTTATTCTCAAAGATTGTGAACCCATTAATAATCATTAGTAATCTACCAAATTTTTTAAAGGTATAAAATCAGATTTGACCTTACTTTACATCTGAATACATAATCTACATTTGGTATACATTGTACTACTGGTGCCTGAAAGTCTGATAAAGGAAACAATAATCCTACCTTATGGAAAATGTTTAATCAAGAGTTCTTTCTCCTTACACTTTTATTTATAAGATCAATAAGATAGGATTATGATTAGAGAAAATATCTAGTTGCTGATTGAGTTTAGGTCTCAAGTCATAACTTTAAATAAATGTCTCTTTAATATTTCCAAAATAAATATAGCTATATGATGTTCAAGAGCTCTCAGGTTTTAGCTAATAGAATATTTAAAGAATATAAATTATATGATTATTTTCTATTTCTATGTTTTCATTTGTCTCCAGATATTTTCTAAAAACTATTGTTCAAACTATTTTCATTGATCTACTAATTCTTATTGTAGTATTCTTATTTATTCCTTAATATTTAGTTCATACGCTGTCAGCTCCGAAGAAATCTCTGATAATCCAGAATTCATCATGCTAGCACTCCTCCTATCAATTTTACATATTTTAGTTAATATTTGTCAACATATTTGGATGATTATTATATATAGTTGTACCTTGACATCCACAGGTTTTGCATGTGTGTATTCAATCAACCATGATTCAATTTTATTTATTATATGTGTTTGGGGTATGTTAATTATGTGTTTGTTCATGCATGCTCTAGTGCATCTGTGATGGTCAGAAGACAACTTGAAAGTGTTGGCCTTTTTCCACTTGGTTTGAGATAGGATCTCTCTTGCTTTTGTTACTGAAAAGGATAGCCTAGGTGACCCACAAGCTTCAAAACTTTTCTTACACTGCCTCTCATTGCTACAGTCAGGTTGGGATTACCTATACTTTTGTCATTGTGTGTCCAGCATTTATACATGGACACTGAGGATCCAAAATTGGTTCAGCAGCCTTGTAGAGCTACTGCCTGAAATCACTAAGCAATCTCCCCAGCCCTTCAAAAATATGTTTTAAAAATTCACTACTTTACTGAACATGTTCATATTGTTTCTTGACATTATTCCCTAAATAATATGGTAGAGGATTGTTTGCACAGCACTAACATCGTGCTGTAAGTAATCTAAGGATATTTTATTATAAGAAGTATGTACTTTGTGTGGGGGTTACATAAAAATACTGGCTTGTTTTTCTAAAAATGGATTTGAGCTTGTATCTGTTTTGGTAACTGCTGGGGTTTCTGGAACCAAATAATAAATAATTGTAGCATTAATTATAAAATACATTGAAAGTCCATTTTTATTTGAACATGCAAATAAAATAAATAATAATAAAAATAAAATAAATAAAATAAAACTTCCAGTTAGAAGTGTTAACTAATTACATTTTTTATTTTCATTCACTGTCTATAACATCAACCAATATAAAATAATACAATATCAAGGAGTTATCATCAGCAATAAAATAATTATCACTTACATAAAAACTAATATAATATTTGACAGCGATTTAACAGTTGGTAGAAAATATCCTGTTTAGATGATCATATTAGTGCATGTACTTAGAAAATTAAAATATCATTAATAGGCAATTTTAGTTAGCCCAGTTTTTGTAATTTATCCAATGTTTTCTGGGGATTTGTAATTGAAGTACTTTTAAAGAGCATGATTCATTTCCGGGTAAGATGGCAGCACAGGAACCACGCCAAACCAGCCCAGGGAGAGATTTAAGCAAAACTACAGCAAAATACACTTTTCTTCTGAAAAGTGCAGAATAGGTTTTTCTTGCATACAGTGTAGAAGCAGGAGATCACCAGAATACTACTGAGGAGCTTGTGGCCCCATCCATGGCAGCCCCAGTCCGTGGTGGCCTGGATTCCCTAGGCATGCCTAGCAGCAGCAACAGAAAACAAACTAGGGGGCTTTCCAACCTCATCAGCCTCCTTGCAGAACCCAAAAATCTAAATAAAACTCTGATGAGCTACTGAAAAGAGATACAGGGGAACAGTGTGAGCAACTACAGGCTTCCTGAACTCTCTCATCCCCCAACCATCAGGACCGTGAACCTCTAGCATTCAGCTCCTAGCAGCAGGACATTCAGGACAGCTGAGCCAAGAGCAAGCTCCATAGCACAACACAGAGGGAATGAGGTAGGCACTCAGCATTGAGATCGGAAGCCACACCAAAAGTAAAGAGGCCGACTGACAAAAAAAGAAAAGGTACATAGGCCTGCATTGGAAGTGCTAATCTCTCTTTCCATGTCAGGGAAGGTTATGGGTTATATATTTTTGGTTGGCTTTACCATTTTTAAATAAGCTGTACATGGGGTGTTGAATATTGCTGCCTTTAATGCTTACAGATTTATAGACCCTTTGTATTTTACTTTTGTCATTATTGGGGGCAGGGTCTGATCCAGATCTAACCTGACCTGGAACCCAATTCAGAACAGAATTCTCTACTTCCAAGCTGACAGGATTAAGGGTGAAGAGCAACACACACCCTTAGGGATTTTGGTCTTATAAGACTATTTGTTTGTTTTAATCTCCACACCTGTATACTCTGTGCTGGTTTTTAGTGAATGTGTATGTTGTCAGTATAAGTTTAGAATTTGCCAGTATATTGTCCCTCCCAGTCCACTAGAATAATTGCTTAGCAAGCAAACTCAACACCTAGGATTACTTCTGCAGTTGGATAGGGGTATAAGAGCTATACTTGGCACCTTAAACTCATATCCTGAAAGTATATAAAAGTGGATAACAACATCTAATAACACTACAGATAAGTAGAAAACCCAAGCATCAAATAAATTGAGGATGTAAAAGTCGCTACATTATAATACAAGAAATGCAAAGAATCAAGGCAATGCAATCCCACCAAAAATTATAAATCCATCAGAAATGGTCAACAATGAGAATATTTTTAGATGATATACCTGACAAAGACCTCAAAAGAATGATTATATCTATGCTTAAAGATATGAAAGAAGAAATGAAAGGATTCAAAGAAGAAAACAAACTCCTGAAAGAGAGCACAGAAAACCAGTTTAATGAAATAAAAAGGTCATTACAGGACATGAGCAAGGAAATAGAAATACTGAAGAAAAACTAGGCAGAAATTCTAGCTGTGAAGAACACACTCAGCGAAATAAAAAACTTTGGAAAGTCTCACCAGTAGAATGGGTGAAGGAGAGAAAAGAATATCTAAAGTAGAAGACCAGGTGACAGATCTAATACAGTCCAATGAAAAAAAGAGAAGCTAATAGAAAGGTATGAATGGGAATTCCAGGATATCCAGGACATGATGAAAATATCAAACATAAGAATTCAGGGTATAGTACAAGGAGAAGAATTTCAATCCAGAGGCTTAGTAGGTATTTTCAAAAAAATCATAGAAGAAAAATTTCCCCAAATTGGGAAAGAAATGCCAATGCAGATACAGGAAGCTTTTAGAACACCAAACATAGAAAACCTAGAAATATCCTCTCCTGGCCATGTTATAATTAAAGTACTAAACACACAAAACAATGAAAATATATTGAAAGCAGTTAGAAAAAGAAAGTTACATTCAAAGAGAAACCCATCAGGACCACAGCAGATTACTCAACACAAACGTTAAAAGACAGAAGGGCTTGGAAAATGATGTATTCCAAGTTCTGAAAGTAAAAAAAAAAAAAAAAAAAGAAAGAAAGAAAAAGACTGTCATTACACAACAAAAACAGGCTAAAGGAATTTATGGCAACTAAGCCAGCTCTACAGAAAATACTTGAAGGAATCCTTCATGCTGAAGAGAAAGCAAAACACACATAGCAGAAAATAGGGAAAATATAAACCATATTCAAATAACACTTTAAATAAGCGAGTAAAGGGAAAGCAGGAAGAACTACAAAATAAGAAGAATTGTGAGAATAAATAAACATCTTTCAATAATAGCTCTTAATATCAATGGCCTCAATGTCCCAATCAAAAGACACAGGCTTGTAGACTGTTGCCTCCAGGAAACTCGCCTCTCAATAAAAGATAGAACCCTTCTTAAGGTGAAAGAATGGAAAGTGGTATTTCAAGCAAATGGGCCTAGGAAACAAGAAGGAGTTGCAGTCCTAGTATCTGACAGGACAGACTTCAAACCAACATTAGTGAAAAAAGATAAAGAAAGCCATTTTATACTGATTAAAGCAACACTCCAACAGGAGTCCTAAACATATATGCTCCTAACATGGGGACTCCAAATTTCATTAAAAAAAAAAAAAAAAAAAAAACTATTACACTTAAGGTCACAGGTAACTCCAAACACAATAGCAGTGGGTGACTTCAATACTCCACTCCCATCACTTGACAGGTCAACCCAGCAAAAAGTAAACAGAGAGACATCTGCATTAAATGATGTCATGGAACAAATGGACCTAACAGATATATACAGAATATTCCATCCAAATGTTGCAGAATATACATTTTTCTTAGTAGCACATGGAACATGCTCTAAAATAGAACATATATTAGGACACAAAGCAAATCTTAACAAATACAAGAAAATTGAAATAATCCCTTGTATGCTATCTGACCAAAATGGGATTAAACTGCAAATCAGCAACAAGAAAAACTACAGAGACTACAGAAATTCATGGAGACTAAACAGTACGCTAATGGATGATGTATGGGTCATTGAAGAAATTAAGAAGGAAATCAAGAAATTCATAGAATCAAATGAAGATGAAAATACAATATACCCAAACTTATGGGACACAATGAAGGCAGTCCTACGAGGAAAGTTTATAGCTCTAAGTACCTATATTAAGAAATTAGAGAGTTCACAAGTAAAAAAAAATAATAATAATGCTTTACCTTAAGGCCTTGGAAAAGAAGAATGGGGCAAACAAAAAATCAGTAGACAGGAAGAAATAATAAAGATTAGGGCACAAATTAATGAAATAGAAACTGAAAAAGAAAAAAAAAAGAATAATCCAAAGAATCAATGAAACAAAGAGTTGGTTCTTTCAAAGGATAAACAAGATTGATAAACCCTTAGCAAATCTGACCAGAAGAAAGAGAGAAGAGACAAAAATTAATAAAATTAGAGATGAAAAAGTCACCATCACAACGGATACCAAAGAGATTCAGAAAATCATACAGACATACTGTAAGAATATATATGCATCTAAGTTTGAAAATCTGAAAGAAATGGATGATTTCCTTGATTCACATGACCTACCTAAATTAAATCAAGATGATATAAACCATTTAAATAAACCTATAACAAGTACAGAGAGTTATAAAAAAATCTCCCAACTAAAAAATGGCCAGGCCCAGATGGATTCACTGGTAAATTTTACCAGACATTCATGGAAGAACTAACACTAATGCTTCTCAAATTTTTCCATAAAATAGAAAAAGAAGGAATTCTACTGAACTCCTTCTATGAAGCCCACATCACCCTGATACCAAAACCAGACAAAGGCAAAACAAAAAAAAAAAAAAAAGAAAATTACCAATCTCCCTCATGAACATAGATGCAAAAATTCTCAACAAAATATTGGCAAACAGAATACATGAAAATATCAGAAAGATTATTCACCGCAAGCAAGTAGGCTTTATCCCAGAGATGCAGGGATGGTTCAACATATGCAAATCAATAAATATAATACACCATATAAATGGTCTGAAGGAAAAAAATCACATGATCATCTCAATAGATGCAGAGGAGGCATTCAACAAAATCCAACATCCTTTCATGGTAAAAGTATTACAGAAATTGGGAATAGAAGGAACATATCTGAACATAATAAAAGCTATTTATGACAAACCTACAGCCAACATAATATTAAATGGGGAAAAATGGAAGCTTTTCCACTAAATTCAGGAAAAAGACAAGGGTGTCCACTTTCCCCATTTTTATTTAGTATAGTACTGGAAGTCTTAGCTATAGCAAAAAGACAAGAGACACTCATAAAATTTATGCAAATTGGAAGGGAAAAGATCAAATTATCATTATTGGCAGATGATATGATTCGTCACATAACAGACTCTAAAGAGTCTACCAGCAAACTGTTAGAGGTGATAAACACTTTTATCAATGTAGCAGGATACAAAATCAACACAAAGAGATCAGTAGCTTTTCTATATACGAATAACAATGATGCAGAGGATGAAATCAGGGAATTTCTCCCATTCATGATTGCCACAAAAAAATACCTTGGAATAAATTTAACCAAGGAAATGAAGTATCTCTACAATGAGAACTTTAAAACACTCAAGTGAGAAATTGCAGAAGACACAAGGAAATAGAAAGACATCCCATGTCTTGGATCGGAAGATTCAATATTGTGAAAATGTCAATCTTATCAAAAGCAATCTATACATTTAATGCAATCCCCATTAAAATTCCAATAGCATTCTTCACAGAAATAGAAAAAAAATCCTAAAATTCATCTGGAAGCACAAAAAACCTCAAATAGCCAAAACAATTTTGGGCAAGAAAAATCAGGCTTTTGTTATCACCATAACCAATTTTAAGTTATATTCTAAAGACATAGTAACAAAAATAGCATGGTACTGGCATAAGGACAGACATGTACATCAATGAAACAGAATAGAGGACACAAATATTCATCCAGGCAGCTACAGCCACCTGATTTTTGACAAAAATGCCAAAAATATTCATAAGAGAAAAGATATCCTCTTCAACAAGTGGTGCTGGGAAAACTGGATATCTGTATGTAGAAGGATAAAAATATATCCTTGTCTCACTCCATGCACAAGAATCAAGTCCAAGTGGATTGAAGACATTAATATCAGACCTGAAACTCTGAAACTACTAGAAAAAAAGCTAGGGGAAACCCATCAACATATTGGCATAGGCAATGTCTTTCTGAATATCACCCCAATTGCTCAGGGAATAAAACCACTAATCAACCACTGGGATCTCATGAAATTACAAAGCTTTCTCAGCAAAGGACACTGTGAATAGAACAAAGAGACAACCTACAGAAATGGGAGAAAATCTTTGCCAGCTATACAGATGATTGAGGATAAATATCCAGAATATTCAAAGAACTCAAAAAACAGAACAATAAGAAATCAAACAACCCAGTTTAAAAAAATGGGCTATGGAACTAAATAGAGAGTTCTCAGAAGAAGAAAGACAGATGGCATATAAACCATCTAAAAAAGTGTTCTACATCCTTAGCCATCAGGGAAATACAAATTAAAACTACTTTGAGATTCCATTTCACTCCTGTCAGAATGGCTACCAAAAAGAAAACAAATGACAATAAGTATTGGAGGAGTTGCGGATAAAGAGGAACCCTTCTACACTGTTGGTGGGAATGTAATCTGGTCTAGCCATTATGGAAATCAGTGTGGAGGTTCTTGATCCAGCTATAGCACTCCTAGGTGTATATCCAAAGTACTGTTCTCACTACCTTAGAGATACTTGCACAACCATGTTTATTTCTGCTCTATTCACTATAGCTAGGAAATGGAACCAGCCTAGATGTCCCTCCACATGTGAATGGATAATAAAGATGTGGTACATTTACACAATGGAGTTCTATTTAGCGGTAAAGAAAAATGAAATTATGAAATTTGCAGGGAAATGGATAGATTGGGAAAAGATTATACTAAGTGAGATAACCCAGACCCAGAAAGCCAAACGTTGCATGTTCTCTCTCATATGTGGATCCTAGCTACAAATGTATAGACTTGTGTGTGAGCTGGAACCAAAAATTGGTAGCAGAAGCCAGTAAACTGGAAAAAGGCTATTAAGGGAGGGAGGAGAGGGAAGGACTTAAAGGGATTGAATTGTATATATGTAAGAAGAAGAACAGATTACAGTTAGGGGAAAGGCCTAAGCAAGGCCAGGGGAAAAGAATGTATAAAAGAAGGGCAGGGAGAGGGTCAATCAAAATTTGAGATATTCTGAATAAGTTTTATGTAAACCTACTTTTTGAATAATGGAACATCCAGAAGCTATAGATTGTTAATAGAAAATTTTCATATGTGTGTGGGACCAAACACAGAGAGACCTGGCCAGAATCTGGAAGAAGGTCAGTCCCCAGACAGTTAGCTAGTCTAGTACCGGAGGGTGCTACACTAGCAACTGGGGGAAAATGTCTGACATTGGTCCAAACAACTTGCAGTCTAAGATACCCAGCAGGAAACAACTTGACGTAATGCTCATACAAGTGCAGTAGTGGCATACAGCTGCTCTTGATTTGGCTAATAGATCCACTCAGTGGAAGGGAACTCAGTGCTGGAAGGGGAAATAAGTCAAAACCAGGTACAAAAAATAAGCTCAGTCTCCAAGAGCAAGATACCACCAAATGTGGGCTAGAAGAGAGCCAACACATATAAAATTCCCTCCAAAACATAGATGGTCATCCCTTCTATCTAGTACTAACTTTTCTCTCCATTGGAGAATTTGTTTATCTTTTTTCAGGTGGACAACGAACCTGAAGGGAGGATCAGCTAACCACACCTCACCAGGGCCCCAGCTGAAACCATAGAACAACGCAGGGGAAGGGCAAGAGTTCAGCGTTCATGGCGATCACGACACCAGAAAAAGGCTGAAGGAGATAAACACAGAGAAAATCCAACTCCAACCAAGCCAGATATCCAGAGACACAGACGCTCCCAAAACCTCATCACTGAAACAGAACTAAAATGGCCCCAATGTGGCTCAGGGAAACTCGCAGAAGAGGGGGCAGAAATATTGTTAGAGTCACAAGTTGGGGCATTATGCACAGAGACTGGGGCCTACCCCCCAGAACTCTTGACTAACCTCACAATGCATGACCCACATTCCCCATTGATGAGGGTCCCTTTGAAAGTGGGAGGACAGGGAGGAGGACAATGGAACCAATACTATGAATGTAAAATCAGAATAATATAAATTTTAAAAAAGGAAAAAAAAAAGAAAATTTTCAGTGCCTGGGTTGAGATAACTTCTAATGAGTTTTTGCCCATGTAGGTCCTTGTAGCCTCAAAAACATTATAGGCTATTGTGAAAGACACTGGTTTCCCTTGAGAAACAGATGGTAAGACCCTTTTGCTAAAGACATCTCTTGTCTGATTGGCAAGGTCACTGAGATAGCAAGCAGGTGCCAAGCAGAAATCCTTCTCCCTGTAGACCAGCCAACTGAAAGATGGAAAAGCTGCACTGTATGCAGCCACATGGGAAACAGAAATCATCAGCGGTGAAAACAGTGGGCCTCAAGTTTGGCCAGAAAGGCCCAATGACAGAACGGGTGCAATAGTGGCATGTCTGCTATGCAGGAAACCAACTGCTCCCTAATTGGACTGAATGCCCTCATACATGTCTGGCACTGAAAAAAAAAACTAATCAAAAGTCTATGACAGGGGAGGTCATGAGCCTTACAGGTATAAAGACTGCTCTTGTCTAGCTAAATGTATATATTATTCCCACCAAACTGCCCTGAAAGCACTACACTTAATGTTAATATTACATCACATATTAATGCTACTCTCACTTCTGGTTATAGAAGCTTCTCTTTTCAGATGGTGATGACCACTGGAATGACCCAAAAGGCAACATAGTGCTGAGAAGAAGGGACAGAGGAGTGTCCAGCACTGAAACATCTCTGTCACACCCTCCAAGGCTCAGGGTCCATTGTGGAAGAGGAGGCGGAAAGAATGTAAGAGCCAAATAAAGGATAAGACTCCTTAACAAGCAACTGTCTGGACAGAAACTGGCCTTGATATCCAGGATCTCCAGTGCCTAGCAAGAACTTCACATGACCCTCATAATAGGAGAAAAAGATGATGACACCAAATTAAAAGAGAGACTAATGCAGAGAGGGAGGGGATATGATGGAGAGTGGAGTTCTGAAGGGGAATGGGGGAGGGGAGCGAAATATCATGGTTTATTGTCTGTAAGTATAGAAGTTGTCAATAAAAAAGAGAAGGCTGAAGGTGATAAACACAGAAAACATCCAACTCCTACTAAGCCAGATATCCAGAGACACAGAGGCTCCCAAAACCTCATCAATGAAGTAGAACTATAATGACCCCAATGTGGCTCAGGGAAATTCATGAAAGAGGGAGAGGAAAGAATGTTAGAGCCACAAGTTGGGGCATTATGCACAGATACTTGGCCTACCCCCCAGAACTCTTGACTACCCCCACAATGCATGATCCACATTCCCTTTGATGAGGGTCCCTTTGGAAGAGGGAGGACAGGGAGGGGGATAATAGAGTCCCCATTATGAACGTAAAATTAGAAAAATATAAATTAAAACAAATAAATTACTTAAAAAAAGAGAAGAAGGAAGCTGGGAGTGGTGGAGCACACCTTTAATCCCAGCACTCAGGAGGCAGAGGTAGGAGGATCACCATGAGTTCAAGGCCACCCTGAGACTACATAGTGAATTCCAGGTCAGCCTGAGAATACAGAGTGAATTCCAGGTCAGCCTGGACTACAGTGAGACCCTACCTCGAAAAACCAAAAAAAAAAAAAAAAAAGAAAAAAGAAAAAGAAATAAATAAAGAGTATGATTCAGAAGATTCTTTGGTAATATAAGGCTTTTCTCAACAACGTTATATTAGACTATACAAACAGCAATAATTGAGTTTTGACTGAATTTTTTTCACATTAAGAATCTAAACGTAGCCCGGAGTGGTGGCACATGTCTTTTATCCCAGCACTTGGGAGGTAGAGGTAGGAGAAACCTTTGAGTTCAAGGGCACCCTGAGACTACTGGTTGAATTCCAGGTCAGCCTGGGCTAAAGTGAGACCCAAACTCAGGAAAAAAATCTAAATAAATCAAGTATAAAGAGGTGTGACAAAATGATACTCAAATGTCTAGAAGTAAGCTCAATACATAGGTCATATCAAGACAAATGTGACCTGCCAGTTAAGTCTTATGCAGTCAGGGGCAATGCATTTGTTATTTATATCATATATGCTCTTCTTCTATTTGTTCTCTGATAGTTATCATAGGTATCTTATCCAAAGCTTGTGAACTGATTATATCAGAAATTTCAAAATGACACTTTGAAAATGTAGTTGAATAAACAATTATCACATCCAAACTACATGAGACATTTGTTAAAAGTTTTACCACTGAATCATATAGACTCACACTCAGTAGATCTTCACAATGAGTTGGGTGCTGTCATTCAGATAACCTAGAAATCAGCGAGGCATGGTGGTGCATGCCTTTAATCCCAGCACGTGGTGGACAGTGGTAGGAGGATCACCGTGAGTTCAAGGCCACCCTGAGACAACATAGTGAATTATTCCAGGTCAGCCTTTGCTACCCTACCTTGCAAAACCAAACCAAAACAAACCAAAGCAAGCAAAAAAAAAAAAAAAAAAAAAAAAAAAAACATAATCTAGAAATCATCAGAATGGAAATTTACTCAAGCAACACCTCATTTGTACCTCCTTGTCTTCCTGACTCTACTTCCTCCATACTTCTTCGTAACTAGGGTGTAGACCCATAGGATCCATGAGGAAAGAGAGTAGCACAATAGTTCTTTGTGTGTACAAAAAGTAGGGAACCTTCTAAATATACTCTACTTGCTTTAGGAGTTCTCAGTCATATGATTTCACACAGTTCTCATAACGCATTGTGATAGTTAAATCATATTGTCAATTTGATCAAATCACCAGATCAAGAATCAAGTAAGAGGCACTCTTCTTGGGTGGATCTGTGAAATTGTTTCCAGGAAATATTAATGCAAACAGGAAGATTTTCCTCTAGAGTGGGTGGCCCTCTTACTCCAAGAAAGCACATAGCCTTTATTTTTCTGGTTGCCTATGTTACACACAGATGGGGACATTGATCTATCCTGTTGTTGCTATCCTTCACAGATATTGGAACTCAGCTTCATCAACCTTCAAACGTAGACTGAAGTCCAGCCACTCTCCAAAACTCCTTCAGGCCTTCAGTGCCATATTCGGACTGCTGAAGCATGGAGACTTATGGACTGAGCAGCTACTGTGTTCTTTGACTCTCCAACATATAGAGAGCTATTGTTGTACTGCTCACCCTGTCTTGTGATAGGCAATGCAAAAACTCCCCTTCATACTATTTGTTCTATCTGATTTGTTCCTTTAGAGAACCTTGAAGAATAAAGCACTAGAGCTGGAAAGATGGCTTAGCAGTTAAGGGGCTTGTCTGCAAAGCCACAGGACCCAGGTTTGATTTCCTAGTACCCACACAAAGCCAGGTGTACAAGGCAAATGTGTATGGAGTTATAGTGGCTAGATGCCCTGGCAAGTACATTCTCTTTCGCCCTCTTTCTTTATCTCTTTATCTCTCTCTCTCTCAAATAAATAAATATTTTTAAAATATGGAACACCACTCTTTTCAGGGTAGTTTAAATAAGTACCAGTTATCATTATCTAATTTGACTTTTTTATATTTTTCAATGTCATATTTATATATAATGCAAGTGCAGCTCAAATGTTCATAGCATGACTTAAATGCAAACTGCCTAAATTTATATCTCAATCCTGACATTAATAGTTAAGCTATTCTTATTGTATGCTTTCCTTATTATGATACTGTTTCTTTATCTCTAACGTTTCATAAAGTTTAAAGCTTCTTCTTCTTCTTTTTTTTTGGGGGGGGTTTGTCGAGGTAGGGTCTCACTCTGGCTCAGGTTGACCTGGAATTCACTATAGTCTCAGGGTGGCCTCAAACTCACGGCAATCCTCCTACCTCTGCCTCCCGAGTCCTGGGATTAAAGGTATGTGCCACCACGACCGGCTAAAGCTTCTTAAGAATATAATTTAGAGCCTTTAAAATCCAATTAAAGGTACAACAAACATAATCCACTTAAAAAGTAATGGTATTTTGTGTTCAGAATAATAATTCCTGAAGGTAGACAGGTAGTCAAAACTTCAGCTATAACAATTTTGATATCTTCATCATATGTTTGTACAACTATTGCCTCTATATTTGCTCTTCTTAGCAGGATAATTTTTTTTATTAGAGTTAATTCTATAGTCTCCAATTTCTACCAATGAATTCCTTATCCATCAAGTTCACTTGTCTCTGGAATAGAGATAAGCTGGTTGTGATTCTCTCAATGTTTCCAGCATACTTTATATGTTTATATAACATAGTGTTTGTCAGTCTATGATTACATACTAGATTATTTTTGAAAGTCCACATTATATACAATCATGTAAATTATTTGAGGAGAGGTACTGATTTTATTCATATTTGTACTCCAAAGTTCCAGAATGACATTTGTCATAAGCTCAATAAATTATTTTCTGAGTAAATTAATAAATGTTATACATGTTTAAACTAAAGTAGTAATGTTGAAATTTAATTCCTTCAGTACATGAACATTTTGTCATGTATTCTTTCTTGGAAATTAAGAATAATGACCCTGCTAAACCTGACAAAAAAAGCCAATGTCTTAGTGACTTAGAGAAGGCAGTTGCAGAAAAGAAATTGAGATATTCTGACAAATAGTTTGGAAAAACTAATTTTAAAATGTGAAATAGAATTATGAAAAACAAATTACAGATTTTTATATTAAATATGTTATCTGACTGAGTTCTCTTGAGGAATTAATTTTATTTACCCAAACCTGTGATGATTATTTTAAACTTACAAATAAAGCACCCACCAAGTACAGATAAAAAATAAAATTTCCAGTCTAGCTATGAATTTATGCTTTTTTCATGAACCTGACTCTGTGACTTCCCTTCTATTTTTGTACAAGAAATTAGCAGAATTGTTCAAATTATTAACCAAATTAAACTTGTTAATTACAATTATTCCTATTTTTATCTAATATCTATAGTGAAAATGACCTTGGCTAAAGTGAAAAAAAAATCAGGAAAAGTTCACTTGGTAAAAAGGAACCAAGGACATGTAACTATAGAGGAAAGTCAGGTTTCCATAGTTCCATCATTTTGACAAAATTAATGAATATATTTTAGATAATTTTAAAGTTATTTTATGTACACTCAATGAGTTTCTATAATGGAATATCATTTAAGACTTTTAAGTTCAAAGTAAATGCAACTGTATTCAAATCAACAAATCTTAAATATGTTCTATTCTCCCAAAGAATCTGGTTGAAATGTGCATAATACTTTTCAAACTTTCTTCAACAAATTGTCAATAAAGAAACTTTCAGAGTAAATTTATTTATTTTTTCACTGAGATTCTAAAGTAAGTTTAAAATTAATGGACTGGCAAATGTCCCTAGATTTGCATTCTAAAATTTATCTCCAGCAGATCAATAACAATGACAGTTCAAGAGAGGCTGTGTCTCATATCTAGATAAAATAATTCACTCTGAGAAAATAGGCAATCCAAAATTTCATGACTTGCAAAACCTCATCCATAAATCCTCCAAATCAGTTACAGCAATGATTTTGAAGGATCCAAATGAGAAATTGGTAGCAACATAAAAATATGAAGCATGCTATCCATACATTTTATTTTATTTTATTTTATTATTTTTAAGATTCTATAGGCTAGTCTTGAATGCACCATGTAGCCTAGACTGGCAAACTTCTAATAATCATCTTCCCTCCACCTGTAGAGTAGTCAGATTGCAGGTATGTGTGATTTTGCCCAGCTGTCTTTGAGAAGATACTTCACTTTGCAGCCCAGGATGACATGGGAAATATCATGTAGATGAGGCTGGCCTTGAATTTCTGCATCAGCCTACCATATGCAAAGACTACAAACATGAGATATAGATGTTAATTTTTATTTGTTATTTATTTTTATGAGGATTTTTCAGAGAAAAGTATAGCACATATTGTTTACATTCCAAGATGTATCAAACATACCTGGTAATCTCACCTATTTCCATATTTTATCTATTAAATTCTACTGAGAAAAGGTATAGATTTTCAACACATACCAAGACCTTTTAGTAGCTCGAGGTTCATATACTTTTATTTATTTGATAAGCGAGAGAGATACAGAGAAAGGCAGGGAGAGAGAGAGAATGGGAGTGCTAGGGCCTCCAGCCACTGCAAATGAACTCCAGATGCATATGCCCCCTTGTGCAACTGGCTTACGTGGGTCCAGGAGAATTGAGCCTCGAACCAGGGTCCTTAGGCTTCACAGGCAAGCGTTTAACTGCTAAGCCATCTCTCCAACCCTAGGCTCATATATTTAAGTACAATCACCCCTTTTTCTATTTTAATGCTGAAAAATATTTCAAGATTTATGAGAAATATTACTTAAATTATTATCACACAAAACTAAGGTGAATAGTACTGTGTTAGTCAGGGTTCTCTAGAGAAACAGAACATATAGAATGAATTATATTAAAAGGGAATTTATTGGATTAGCTTACACAGTCCAGCAATAGCAGGTTGTAGGTCCGAGAGCCAAGCAACCCGGTAGCTGCTCAGGCCACGAGGCTGGAGGCCTCAGCAGTCCCAATCCGGCACTGAAGACCTGGAGGCTTCCTGGAGAGACGCTGTTCTTTAGTCCACCCTGGTCTTCAGTCCACACTGGAAAGCAGCAACACCAAGCAGCAAGTACCAAGCAGAAAACACCAAGCACCCAGTGGCAAGGAGCGAGCAGCACCGGCAGCCAGGTGGGAAAGAGAGAACCTTTCTTCCAAGAGCTTCTTTTTATCAACCAGCCCCCTCCTCCAAGAGGGGCCACCCACTCTGGGGGAAGGCTTATCCCTGGGGGAAGGATTATTCCTTATCCCTGGGGGAAGGATTATTCCTTTTGTTAATCCTTCCTACAGGCAATCTCAGAGACACACTTATGAGGAATGTCTGTCGATTCCTAAACAAGTCAAGTTGACACAAACTTAACCATCACAAGTACTATTAAATAAATATTAATATTTTTAAAAGTAAATTTTATTATTATTGAAATTAATCAAATACTATCAACTAAAATAAAAATTAAAATAGATTTACTCTGAGTTTATCATAATGTTCTTTACTTAATTTCTATGATTCCATTGAGGATACCATAGTGTATTTAGTCATTGTTCTTCTTTATGCCTATCTGAACAAAATAATTTCTTAATCTTTTTAATTTAACATTTTTGAAAAGCATTGGTGAGTTATTCATAGTCATATTCTAATTTTCTTGATTAGACTGACACAATAGATTCTTCATAAGGTGTGTGCTTCTCAGTGTGTTTTACTGGAGGTGATACTATAGCAACTTGGCTTGTTATTTGTGATACTAAATTTAATCCTAGTTTAATGTTTGCCAAGTTCATTTCAATGTTTCTCTTTTCATTTGGTACCACGTCCATTTGAAGTGTGTCAGTAGGTATATTTTACTCTCTTTGGGATAAGAAGTTGAGATCCTTCTATTGTAAGGTGTTATATCAAAGGTTTGCTGGATATATGTTCAAGTTACTCAGTAACTTTTGGTACAAGCTAGGGGAAACTACTTTGAAGTTATTAGTGCATTAGTGACATGTAGATTTTTAGGTCAGACTTCTCCACTTAGTCAAATTCATTAAATATTATTAATCTGTGATGTGTAATGAGCATTTGCTTATTATTTTAATTGAATAATGTCTCATAGTTGAAATGTACCTCAACTTGTTTATGCTTTCTCCTATTGAACAATTTTAGTGGTTTCAAGTTTGAGACAAATAAAAATCAAAATGTTGTAAATATTTTTGTAGATTTTTGTGTGTATATATTTTAATATAAGAATGAGATTTTTGGGTTACAGAGGTAATATGTTTACTATCCTAAGAAGCTGGAATTGTCTTACAGCAACTGTATAATTTTAATTTCCTACCACCAATGTATAAGAATTTATTTCCCACATCTTCATCAGCATCTAGGTAGTATCACAAGATTATTGTCTTGTTCATTTGAAACTTTAAAAGCATTAGTCTGCTGATTTTATAACTAATGCTATTGAGATAAAATTTTCCCCAAATAAAATTAACATGATTAAAAACATGTAACTATCAACTGAAACAAAAAATAAAAATCTCAGTACTATAGTGTCTCTTTCTAGCTAAGCTTCTGAAAATATGTCCCTTGAAACATTGATTTGATTGTTACATAGCAAATTAGAATTTTCTGAATGGTTTATGTAACATTTTTTAAATCATGTCATATACTAATTGTACATAATGATGAGCTTCTCAATGACATTTTTTCTACATCAAGAATGTTATGTGCATTTATCACAATGTTCCATGCCATTGAAATCACAGAGTAAATAATCTTTTTGTCTTGCTTTTGTCATATAATAGAATGTTTTTGAGATTCACCAAGTTGCTGTACATATCAATAGCTACTTGCTATTTAATTATCATTAATTATCATTTGGTGTCTCTTTCTCTGGAAATGCATTAAATTAGTAAATCATTTAACTTTTAATGTAATTTCAAGTTGATTTAATTGTAAGTAAAGTGGTTGTAATTATTGTAGATAAACCTATTCACTGTATTAGTTTTATAACATGCTTGAAAATAGAATGTTTAATGTTATAGGAACTTCACATTGTATTTTTCAGAGTCATTATATCATTATACTCTATATATGATAATATATATCTATAGCTATATCTATATATCTATGTATATATATCTATATCTATATCTATATCTATCTATATCTATATATATATGTGGCTTTTTGAGGTAGGGTCTCACTCTAGCTCAGGCTGACCTGGAATTCATTATGTAGTCTCAGGGTGGCCTCGAACTCTTGGTGATCCTCCCACCTCTGCCTCCCAAGTGCTGGGATTAAAGGTGTGTGCCACTAAGCCTGACCCTATGAGAGCATATTTTATTCTGTATCCTGATATGCTTCATATTGTCACTCTTTTAAATTTGGCCATTTAAATGTTATGTCATTATAGCATTCAGGTAATATTTAATGTGCCTCTTAGTTGGTCAAATTATTTTGTGACAACTGGCCTCAAATCCGTTAGAAATTTCATTGGATTTTTAGTGGTTTCATTATTTTTATGAGTTATTTGTACATAATATCTTTAACTTCTTGAATATACATATGTATTATGGATATTTCCTCTTATGTCTGGTTTGCCTTTAGGAATTTTAGGTAGATTTGGGAGAGTGCAAAGCTATATTTTCATGAATATGTAATTATCATTTTCAGGGATATACTTGAAGGGTTATGCATGAAATATAATATTTCATCCCAGATCATAAATATTTATATTTCTCTTTTGATATATTTGTTCCAGTTACTTGCTTGTTGTTGGGTCAAACACCTGACTAGAAGCAGCTGATGAGAGGGAGGGAAGGGTTTATTTTAGGCTAAAATAATCCAGGGAAACCATCATCATGGTGAAGGATGCTGGCTCACTTCCATAGATCATAGTAGAGAGACACAACCAACATACAGAAAACACAGTCAGAACCCTATCTGACTCTTTTCTCACCTAGTAGGGCTGGACTAAAAGATTGACACCAATGAAACGTCATCCAACAGCTTTCTGGGGCTAAGTTGTTAGGTTAATCACAATTCAAAATACCTGAGACTACGGGGCCATACATTTACACTCAAACCAGCACATTCTACCATTGGCACCCATACACTCATGACCATCTAACAATGTAAATTGCACTCAGTCCAACTTCAAAGGTACCCATAGGCTTTACCAATTTTTATTTTTTGTTTGTTTTTTTGAGGTAGAGTCTCACTCTAGCCCAGGCTGACCTGGAATTTACTATGTAGTCTCAGGGTGGCCTCGAACTCTCGGCAATCCTCTGACTCCTTAGTGCTGGGATTAAAGGTGTGTGCCACCACACCCGGCAATAGTCATGACCAATTTTGACACTGTTCCAAATTCCAAAAACTCATCTGATATTTAAATCTGTTTCATAACTGTGAGCCCTGTAAGATCAAACCACAAGTTATATATTTCCAACACACAATGGCACAGAGCAAAAATTTCCATTATATAAAGGTCTAAGAAGAAGAGACTGCACTAATGTAAGATCAATATCCTGAAGGCAAATGTCAAACATTTTCATTTCAAGTTCAAGATCTATGACCAAGGACGAATGTCTTTAGATTTTCAATTCTGCTCCTCTAGCTAGCTGAGAAGCTTGGAGAAATCTCCAACTTAGGCCAGCAACTCTGCATGACAGCCGTTCTACTATCTTGGTACATTCAAACAATCTTTGGGTCTGTACTGAAACAACAGTTCATCTTCATAGTTCCATGCAATGAATAGTCTTGCTTGTCTTCCAACAGGGATTTTAATAGTTTCTTATTGCCACCTTGCAGCAGTGGTTGGAACATGTTCATCTTCATAAAATGAATGGTCTTACAGGTTCTCCATACAGGAATTATAGTAATCCTGCTTCACATGCTGCATCTCAGATGACTCTGACCAGTTCACCTTCATAAAATGGCCTTCTTAAACTGTACTTCACCTTGTCCAGTGACCTTTAAAAAATATACTATGTCATACTTCATGAGCAACTTCCCTTCATTTTCCATGCTTCCAAAATCAGCACCAGGTGTGAGACATAGCCAAATTTGTCAAACCAGTGGGAAACAAAACTTGACATTGAAGAGAAATGTATGCCTTCACCAGTCTTTCCTCAAGCAACCTCTGTTCAGTGGCTCACATTGAAGGCATTATTTCCATTGTTTCAATGAAAAACAGTTGGGCCACCCTTAGTGATGGTAATAAATTTAACATTTGCAGCTTAATTAACATAAGACCATTTTCTGTGCCTGTGACTTTAAACATGCCTATTTTATTTTTCTGTCATGTCTTTCTGATCAAGATTACTGCCAAGCACACTGGTTCATTACTTTTAAATTCAGTCTTGATCCAACTCTCTGGACATGGGGGAAAGAAATGTTCTTTCTACCAGTAGCCCAGTTTTAACAAATTCCTCCCTTTTCTCTTTAAAAGTGTATAAGCCAGTCCTTCACTGACAATAATTCTCTCTGCATTTAGAAATTTCAAACTCACACCAGAACAGTCCATCATACTCTGCTAATAGCCCTGTGTGGTAGTTTGAATATATGCCCCCCAATATATTCAGTGTTTTTTTTTTTTTTTTTTTTTTTAGTTATAGTTTGCATCTGCAATCACCTTGCTAGAGGCAAGGTCACTGGGGGCCCTGGTCTTAAGGTGTGGTGATGGTTTGAGATTCCATTGTAAAGATATGCAAATGTGCCTAGCAGGAGTTCCTGAAGTGTGCTGTGTGACCTTTTGGCTGTAGTTTTGCTCTGTTTGCTGTGGTGGCTGGTTGGCTTTTGCTCTCTCTGTTTGACCCTGTGAAGAGCAGGCTGCATTTCCTGCCTTTATGGAACGTCCCCTGGATCTGTAAGCTTCAATAAATAATATCCCTTCCTCCATAACTGTGCCTGGTCTGGAAGTTCATCTCAGCGAATCTGAAGCTGTCTGCAACACCCTGCAAGGCTTTTAGAGTCCTAAGTACCAAAATCTTCCACATTCCTCCCACAAGGAAATCCCAGCATAACAAAAACCCACATAATCAGATTTATCACAGCAATAATCCTGCTTCTTGGGACCAGGGTACAAGTTTTTGTTTCAGTTACTTTGTCATTGCTGGGACAAACACCCAAGCAGAAGCATCTTATGGGGGAAAATGGTTTGTTTCAGGGTAGAATCCATGGGAGGCATAATCATGGTGGAAGAAGCTGGCTCACATAAATAGATCCATAGCAGAGAGACACTACTCAAAGCCAGAAAACACGAACAGCCAGAACTCTCTTTTACAGAATTACTGTGGCTGGACTAAATTACTGCTTCCAATGATACCTCCTCCAGCAAGCTGCTGTGAACTTAAATTGAAAGATTAATCATATTAAAAAATCCCTGAGACTATGGGGGGCATACACATACATTCAACCCTCCACAATATTTTATAGTGATAATTATTACTTCAGAAGTATGACATTTTTAAAAAATTTATTTATTTATTTTTATTTTGGAGAGAGATAGAGAGAGAGGGAGAGGAAGACAGCTAGAGATGGGCGTGCCAGCAGCCTCTCAGCTGCTGTGAACAAAATCCAGATGTGTGCACCCCCTTGTGGTCAAGTGCGGAATTGAGCACTTGGGTCACTTTGCATCTGGCTAAATGTGGGACCTGGAGATTGGAACTGCTGGAGATTGGAACCAGCATTCTTAGGCTTAGGAGGCAGGCACCTTAACCGCTAAGCTGTCTCTCCAGTCCCTGGAAGTATGACATTTTTAAATGAAGTAAATTAAGGGTTGATGTATTTTTTTGTTTCCATGTGGATACCCATACACCAGACATATTTTTAAAGAATGATATTCTTTCCCCATTTCCTTATTTTCATAACTTTGCATATAATAACTGACTACATATCCATATATATTTCTGTACTCTACACTATTCTGTTATCTCATTTAAACCATTCCCACTTATTACTTGTTATAATAGTCTTGAAATTAATCAGTATAAATCCACAAATTTTGTTTTATTTAAGATTAGCTGGACTACTCCAGGCCTTTTGAATTTTTATTTTATTTTATTTTTATTTTTGGAGAGAGACACAGAGAGAGAGAGAGAGAGAGACAGAGAGAGAGGGAGAGGGAGACAGATAGAGAATGGGTGTGCCAGCAGTCTCTCAGCTGCTGTGAACGAAATCCAGATGTGTTCGCCCCCTTGTGGGCAAGTGCGGCATTGTGCCCTTGCGTCACTTTGCATCTGGCTAAGGTGGGACCTGGAGATTGGAATCGGGTTCTTAGGCTTAGCAAGCAGGTGCCTTAACTGCTAAGCCATCTCTCCAGCCCCCTTTTGAATTTTTATATAAAATTTAGATTCAGATTCATAACAAATAAAATTTTTAATGGGAAGTGTAACTGACATTTAATGTAATGCATACATAAACTTGGAGGCAGGGGTAGGAGGATCATTGTGAGTTTCAGACCAGCCTGAAACTACAGAATGAGTTCCAAGTCAGCCTAGGCTAGTGTGAGAACCTACCTAAAAAAACCCAAACAAACAAAAAGAAAAGAATTGCAAACACTAAACATTAGACATAGTCTATGTTATGTATGTTAATATTTAAAACTTCAATTGCTATCAGTAACATTTTATAGCTTAGAGTATATAAGTCTTGAAAATATTTTGCTAACATTATTATTTTATGAATTTCGTAATATAGCAAGTGGTAATTTATTGAATTTTCCAGTTGTTTCTTGCTTATATTTAAATAGATTTTACATAATGATCTTTAGCTTTCTATTTTGATGAATTCATCAGATAAGAGTAGATTAAAGGAAATATGCTTCCATTTTTTCCGAATATGCTAGGGAAATATTTAGTCTTACAACATTAAGTATTATAATAACTGTTGATTTTCTTATATATTACTTTATTGGTTTAACAGAATTTCTTCCTTCTAGGTTCTTGAAACAAAATGAATTTCATCAAACACTATTTCTGAATTTATAGATATTACATTTATTATTTCATTTTTATTCTGTTTATGAGATGACATCAGTTGATGTTTAACTGATAAACCACTTGTCTATTTCTGACTTAAATTTGAGTTGGATGTAAAATATCTTTGTGTGTGTGTATGAAAATGTTAACGTTTATGAGGACTTTGCATCTATATTTATAAGGTATTTTGATGTTTTTATCAAGTCTTTAAATGTATTAATTTGTACCTAGTATAATAATAATGCAAACCTTAAATTGTTCCAATTAATAATTTCGTCATCATTTTATTAAAAAATATATACCTTCCAACTTTTTTCCAAGTTACTAGAAAATAATAATCAATGAAACCATGTAATATACAATTTTCTTTGCAGAATCATTTTTATATAAATTCAATTTCTAATATTTTATAACTTAAGTTGGTTATTGAAAAGTTATTTCAATATTTTTTTTTATTTCACAGTTATCCAATTTAGTGCCATAAAGTTTTTTTGTAATGTCTTTTGCTTTATTTTATTGTACTGGGTACTGTGCCTAGGTCTTAGAAAATGCCAGGCAAGCATCCCATCACTAAGCTATATCTCCATCAGCATATTTTAGTAGCATTCAATATTTGAAGGAACTGTGTTGTGTGTTTATTGCTGATATTAGCATATTTTGTTAAATATTCATGGTATTGGGAATTTTGTAAATGATTATAAATATCTTTTGAGTCATTTTCATTCTTTGTTTTCTACAAAATTGTTTTGTACTTTTAAAGTTATCACTTATATATCATTCAAATTTGTTTCTTCTGACTTTCTTAAGAACTTGGAATGTTGAGTTTAAAGGTTTTAATCAATTACTTTCTAATAAAAGTACCCAAAGCAATGATTAATAAATAAACATGTTTTAAAGTACATCCCTCACATTTTTGTATATGTGACTTCTCTCATGTGCTCCATTTGAGCACATGTTGACTTACTAGTGTGTTATTTAATTGTTATATAAGTAGAGATTTTGTTATTATCCTCTTTTGATGGTTTCGTATTTTAGTACCATTATAGTTATTTAACTTACTGTGGGAAGATTTTAAAGTTTTGACATTTATTGAGACTTTTCCACTACTATCATATATACATTAATTTTATAATAAATAATGAATGAATAAAAGTTAGTTCCCATTTACTGTATATTCATATGAAAATTATTGGTAGTTTGAATATATGGCCCCATAGACTCAGTTGTTTTTGATTGAAAATTGAGTTTGTAACTTGAGTCTCCAGAAGCCTGACTGGAGCAGGTGTCATGGGGGCATATCTTGGAGGCCAACCCTGAGGTGTGTTTTGGGCAGGATCAAGCGTCTACCCCTAAGGTATGAAAAGAGAACTTTGAGCTCTGATGGTTTTGTGGTGCTGGCTTTTGGTGGTGTCGCTCTGTTTGGATCTTTGGAAATAAAGCAGCTTCTTTTGCAATTGATGGTATCCCCCTGTATTTTGTAAGCCCCAAATAAAACCTTTGCTCCCATAAGCTGTTTCTGGCTAGATGTTTGTCCAGCAACAAGAAGCTGATTGTAACAGTATCCTCAAATATCATTTTATCATTTATTTCTTAAGGAAAATCTAGTTATACATCAATAGTGTTTAATTTCACAAACAATATATCATTTAAAATAACATTCATTCTTCAATTACTCCATATAATGTATTTTCTAAAAAAATATTAATGTTATTAAATTTGTAGAATGCAAGAGCAGGAAAAAAGTGAGGAAAGTTTGTGGAATACTGTCCTTTGGGCATGACATGGTCATTGCACTGTAGAACTTGAAGCAGCTGTGACTTTCACAAGAGTGGATCTATCAATACTCTGTTATAGAGGATGAGGAGCTAATGAGGCCATACCCCTCCCTGAAGATTTATTAGTAAATAATAATGACTGGAAGAGACACATTTTATTCAATGTTATAGCTATTCAGAAGTAAATAATCTTTCACCTACACTCTTATAAGAAACCCTAATAAACTTCATTGGTTGACAAAAAAATAGGAAAATAGAATAGAAATGATTTGGGAAGATGAAGGTTAGCAGCTAGAGAGAGTGAAGAGAGTGTTTTGTGATGAGTATGTTCTAGGTACATTATAAACATGAATCAAAATGTGTTTAATGAAACCAATTACGATTAATATATGCTAACAACAATCTACAATATACAAATACTTATTATGGAGGAGGTAACCATTAATTTCTGAACGCTTTAGTAGTAATTCTTTATTCAATTAGCTGACATAAAAACCCTGAGGAAATGGGCTAATTTTGCAAAAGATTAGAAAAGCATATTCTAAAGTAAACATTACCACTACACAGATAGCAGAAATAAAAGGTGAATGAGATGAGTGAGACTCAAAATACTTCTGCTATATACATTTCTGTCAATTGTAAAAAGGATAAGCAAACCATGATATTCAAGGTGTTATTGGTGCATGAAGAACATATACTTCATCAAAATGAGAACACCTCCATCCTGTACTCAACTGCTATATTCCCTCCTCCAAATGATCTTTCCAAATCTGTTATTCAGCACTAATTATAAGAAGTTTTCCACTTTCACCTCCCCCTTTTAAACTATTTATTGACAATTTATATAAATATAGACAATGTACCTTGATCATAATCCCCTCTCACAACCATAGTTTTTCCCCTCCTAACTCCATTCTCTAATGAATCCCTTATTTTCAACCAGTCTCTCTTCCACCTTGGTGCCATCATTTTTAATCTTCTTATTATGCAGATTTTATGTAGTTAGCATTAGTCACTGTAAGGTCATGAATATCTAGGCGTATTTGTGTCTGGATAATAGTATTGTAAGCAGTCTTCCCCTTCTTTTGTCACTTGAGTTCTTTCCACCACCTCTTTCTCCCTGAGCCTTGGAGGGTGTGATAGAGGTATCTTAGTGCTGAACACACCATTGCCGCTTCTTCTCAGCAGTATGATGAATTTTGCATCATCCCAGTTAGCTTCTCTAACCAAAAGTAGGAATAGTTTTAATATATGGGCATAAACATAAGTGTTTAAAGGCCAGTTTGGTGGGCATAATTTATACATTTAACTAGACAACAGTAGTTGTTAGTCCCCTGGAGATTATGACCTCCCCCGCTATAGGCTTTTGACTAGGTTTTCACTACTAGGCATATGTTTCCTCCTGGCAAGTGGGCCTCCAGTCCAATTAGTGAGCAGTTGGTTTCCTTCATAACAGACATGCCACTATTTCATCAGCTGGTACATTTGGCCTGGCTGGCTAGCCATAAGGTTTGCAGTGTTCACTTCTGGTTAACATCATCAATGTCTTCTCACTCCCAAAAGGCTATATGTAGCATAACTCTTTTCCATATTCTCATAGCTAGTCAACAGTGAGGAGTATCAAGAACATTATTTTTTGGATACTCTGAAAGAAAAAATTTCCCTCATAATGCTACAGAAGATGTCCTAGAAAGGAGGAAAACCTAATTCCTTAAAAAAAATTAGGTAAATCAACCAAATTTCCAATTATGAGTTTGTCACATTTAGACCAATTTCATATTTACAAAAGTACATGTTAACATGTTGAGCAACAATAGTATTTTCTTTAATTTTCAACTACTTCAGATATTATAGGTACCCATCATATTTCTAGCTATGTTTAAAATATAGGATGAATCCTGAAAAGTTCTACCATTTGGGTAACTTCTATCATAGCTCTAGCTGCATGTTACTATGAAACCGGTGATTTCAACACAGGAAAAGGAGCTGGAATAACTGACAGTCTGCATATTATAAACATCTTAGTAGTACATGATATGCCAAGGGTGCCTTGTAATTTTGACAGTATTTGATGAGAGAGAGCATTTAGAAGCAATTTAATATTGATTTAGGAAGTTCTTTTGAAAGGGAAGAATATCTACTGCTTTCAGCAGTCTTATGGAAAATCGGTTGCTATAGTCTAGAGCTTGTCATATTCAAAATCACATACAAGCTACATTCAAAAATGGCAGATAGTTACTGTACTCAGAAGTTTACCTTTTGTCAATACACTTGCAGTTATTTATTTGTATTTCTATTTCTACAACATTTATAAAGGTATATTGGAACTGGTTAAGTGAACCTGATTAAGTATTGTGTTCAAGTAAATTTAAAATTATCTGTGAAAACATGCAAGTGATAAGCTTTGAGAATATTTTGACTAAAGTTAGGAGGTGGGATGGTAAGGAGAAAGTGAATTTCATACAGGGCTTACATATGTGGGATATCAAGAGGAGCAAATAACTCATGGATAATGTAAGGCAAACAGGAAAGAGCCCATGGACTGAGAATCATTTCTATATTTAAATCCTAAACTTCATGCAAGGCATTTGCTATCTGAAACTCAGTTATCTTATCTACAAAATGAAAGGCAATAATGCAGCTTGAGAAGTAATTATAAGGAGGATCAAATGACAGTATTAAGGTAAAACACCTATCACATGGTCTAGCATTTGGAAGGATCTTACTACATGTGGATTTGCATCTTCTCTCTTTATCTCACTTGGAAGTGAGCACTGCCTGATGGAGGGAGTTAATGGGAAAACAAAATTAAAAGGCAAATGGGAAATTTTAAACATACTATGAAAACTGATTGACAAACTCAATTATTCTTTTAGAAAGCAAGTAACCTATTTATAAGTGTGGTACCTGTAAAAAGTACAATGTAGTACGGGAAATGTTCATTAAGCAAATGATTTCACAAGGAATTATGGATCATAAATTGGGATACATTTTGTAAAATAAAGATCAGGACTAAATAAGGGGGAATAACAGGGGTAGCCTAACTTAGAATGGAGAATGAGTAAAGACAGTCTTTCAGAGAATGTTGCAGTTACATTTTGGTTGAAATATAAGTACTAGTTTTCAAGGCGAATAAAAAAACACAAGGAAATTCTTGAAGAGAGAAGGTTAATGTGGGGCAATATGTAATTAATTTGAATATTTTAAATACTGTGCTACTCTAAAGTAAATGAGAATAGAAAAAATGAGGCTGAAGAAGTGGATACAACTTTGTAATTGAAAAATTTTTAACAGAGAGTTGACATAGTCTAATTTATGATAAAAATATCCCTCTGGCTTCAATGTGACAATAAATTTTAAGACAAAAGTAAAAATTAGTAGAGCAATGATGAGGTTATTGTAGTGGTCCAGGGAGGAGGGGATGGAAAACTGAACTACATAGTAGGTAGGTTGTGGCATGTATTTATAGTGATGCCTATGAAACTTGTTGATTAACTAGATGTGGATGGGAAAATAAAAAGACAGTTTTTAAATGATAATGTAGAATTTGGACCTGAGCAACTACATGGTATATGACAAATTAAGGAATAAAATATTATGAATTATTTCTATGCTGTACTGTTAATATATAAGAAGACCAAGTAAATATGCCAAATCATTCAGACATGTATGTATCTGGAAGTCACTGAAAGATAATGGTGATGATGCTGATGTTGAAGATCAGAATAACAATGTATAATAATGATAATAATAAATAATAGTAATAATAATAATAATAATAATGATGTGGTAGTTTGAATAGATGCCCCCCCCATATAGTCAGTGTTTTATTAGATTGTAGTTTGGATCTGCAGCCACCTGGCTGGAGGAAGTGTCACTAGGCAGATCTTAAGGTGTGTTGGTGGGTTTTAAATTCCAATCTAAAGATATGCAAAGTGCCTACCTCTGCCTGGATTTCTGGAAGTGTGCTGTGTGGTTTTGCTTTTTGGCTTCTGGCTTTTCTGTCTCCCTCTGCTTGGACCTGTGAAAACAGGCCAGCTTCTTCTGCCATTATGGAACTTTCCCTGGACCGGTAAGCTTCAATAAATCCCTTCCTCTTATAACTGTGCCTGGACTGGAAGTTCATCTCTGAGAATCTGAAGTCTACTTGATAAGAAGAAGAAAAAAAAGGAGGAGAAGGAGAGGAGAAGAAATTGGTTCTGTGAAGTCTCAACTTGTTATCTCTAACAAGTGCTATACTGTTTACAACTTACAAAATATGCTCTAATAGACTTATTTCATCATAATAGAAAAAACTACATATATGTACTTCAAATTGGATTTAAACATTCTTTCTATTTTATCTATTGATTTATAAATACAGTGAAATAGAAAAAGATTTTCTTTAAAATGTATTTAAGATAGAAACTATGGAAATTGGCAAAATTCATCCTGTTGCCATTTCAGATTTATCTTTGTTTTATGTTTATATGCTCATTAGTCTCTCAATTATTCCCCTATCAGAGAGTAATGGCTCTTCACAAGTTAAAATATGGCATATAAAACAGGGATAAACGTCACTTTCCAATCAGAAGCCAAAGCATAATCCTTAACTCTCATTATGCAAGTTACTGAAGAAAAGCATTGATTTTTTTTTTTAGTTTATGTTTTTTTCAAGGTAGGGTCTAGCCCAGGCTGACCTGGAATTCACTATGTAATCTCAGGGTGGCCTTGAACTCATGGCGATCCTCCTACCTTTGCCTCCCAAATGCTAGGATTAAAGGCTTGCGCCACCAGGCCGGGCTAAAAGCATCAATTTTTATCTTCCCAGTATATACACAGAAAAAAACCCTTAAAATATTATTGTTTTTTTCTGTAGAATGAAAAAAGTCTAGACCCATTGCTTCTTAGATATCTAGTAAAATAGAGAATTCCTATCCATCCCAGGAATTGTAAACAGTACCTGTAAGACATATCCTGAAGAGAAACATAGCAAACTAAAAAAGACAGATATAGCAGTCCTTAGCAGTCTTATAGACAGATGTAACTATAAAAGACAGGACCATGGTCAGGCAAGTACTATACAGGCTAGATTTGGCTCTCTATTGCTTTTTTGTGTAATGAACAATATAGACATCAGTAAGCAGTGGTTCTTCCTTTAAATCTCTTTGGGCTAAGAAAGCATGACAATGCCATAGAAAGTTCACTGAACAGAGAAGCAGTATACTATTAGCTGTGTAAACCCAATTTTTGCTTTCTACATCTCTGTCCCTTTAATTGTAAAATGAAAAATTTTACTGACACCTATTCATCCACTAGCTCCTATTATAGGAATGTGCCTCTATATTCACTTAACATGACTGAAAGACTTTGGATTTTGGAGACATTTTTATGTCTGAAAATTTTCTGTGCATCTGCACATCATATTTTCTGAAGGGAACTATTTGCTAGTTCTGTAAAACTGAGAACTTGATTTTATAGTATACTAATGTTATGAAATTTCTTTTATGAAAAGGAATCTAACAATTTTAATGACCTGATAAATATGTTAAGCAAATGGCTTTTTATGATTCATTAATACTTCTTAAAATAATTAAAATGTTGATTGTCCAGCAGACACTGCAGCAGACCAAATTCAATGGGTGTTTCTATAGCAATCACAATGCCTTTGTTTGAGAAAATTAGACATTGGTTCATTAGGGACCACTATTATTTTAGGAAAGATTTCTCAGTTTTGTAATAACCATGTCTATCGAGAGATATTTACTCTCTCAGGAGGTAATATTATATATAGTTAATGAAAATTGGGATTTTTTTTGCTTGCTTTTTGATTAAAAAAATTTTTTTTGGAAATCTATTTTATTTATTTATTTGAGAGAAAGAGGCAGAGAGAGAGGGTGAGAATGGGAGCGCCAGGGCATTTAATCACTGCAAACAAACTCCATATGCATGCGTCCCCTTGTGCACCTGGCTTACATGGGTCCTGGAGAATCAAACCAGGATCCTTTGGCTTTGCAGCCAAACACCTTAACTGCTAAGCCATCTCTCCAGCCCACTTTTTACTTTTGACATTTTAAAACAACAAAATTATATCACAGTTAATGACTTGAAAACAGAAGCAGGAACACATTTTCTAAGTGTAGTTTTAATTCTTAAAAAGAGATAAATAAATAAGTATTCACAATGATATGAAAGTTTTATCTCTTTAATTTAAAATGTAGTAACTCATAACATGTAACTTAGCTTCTATTTTCAACTTGAGTGTGAAATTTAAAAAAATGAAGGATGAAAAATCATGAGTTATTAACTCTGGTTAGGAAACAGACAGTACAAATAATATAGAAGGTAAAATATTATGACAATAATTTATATATAAATGATTATATCAACATTGTTCAAATGAAATGATAATAGATGATATTTAATATGTTCATAGTAAATACTACATATCATACATAGTTGAACATTCAGAAAATTATGAGATGCTGAAAGATTGACAACATTCCTTCTTCATGGTCATTCATTCATTTAAGCAGTATTTATTAAACACCTTCCAGGATTATTGTACTATTCTATATACATGTGGTAAATGAGAAACAGTGAAATTTAAAATAATCTGTGCTATACAGGGCCATGAATTATGGTATGTATGTAGAAAAGAATCTCTCAAAATATACAAGTAACATTCATAAAAGTAACTTGTAAATATATAAAGAGATTTCTATTGATATGAATAGTGGAGAGATTTCATTCAGAAAAGAATGTAAGGAAACACGTCCCTGAGGAAGAGAGGTTTTTGCTGAAAAATGAAGACTGAGCCCAACACAGCTAGAGTAAGATTCTTTGGGAATGAAGTCTTAGCAGAGTCCAGAAAGCATGGAATAAAGCAATCCCATGAACAGCACTTCTAGAGCATAGTGATGAAATGAAAGGAGAGGATGAAATCACAGAAGCTAATGGCTATGTCACACAATGTGTAAGGCATTTATTAGAGTGGAAGATTCATAAAAAGATGAATACAATACATTTACTATAATGTAATTGGATAATACTACTGATGTGACATTTGCATTGTGGTTTAAACCTGCTTACATATTTTAACCATGTTTTTAGGTCCTAAGTGAAAATGTTCTGTTGTTCAAGTAAAGATGCTAAACATTTTACCAAAAAGAAAGTTTTAAGCATGCAATGATTTATTTTTTTAAATAGAACTCTAATATGAAAGACTAAATCACTATAAGACTAAAATATGGAGAGCTAGACATTTCAGGAAGTTATTGAGAAGTTTCAGTGGCAAATAAAGGGACATAGAGAGCACATTATTGATGTAAAACAGAAAATACTCTTTATCTTTTAAATGTCATGTGGCAGGTTTCCAGTTTTTGTCTACTGTGAATAAATTTGTGACTACCACTCATGTGTAAGAAAAATTAAAATAACTGAAACAAAATTGTAAAATAAAAATGAACATAATAAATTCCCTCATGTTGTATTGATTGTATGTACTTTGTAAGTGAAATACAGGTGACAAGGATGATTGACATTCAGGATGCCAGTATGAGTAAATAAGTGAAATGGAAAATCTTTGATGAGGATCTGGAAGGAATAAAATGAGACCTGAGAAAAGTATTCAGTTTTTGAAAAGTAATCAGAAATTTCTGTAATATATTAAATTGGAGATGACATTAATAGAAGAAAAATTCATTAAAACATAATAAGTTTTTAATTATATTTTGTAAGTTTCAACTAGAAAATATTTAGTAAAGAATGATAGGGAAGTTTTGATCAAATGGGTTTTTGTTTGGCTACAGTGAGAACTACTGATATCCTACTGTATAGTAGAATGATTTTAAATAACAAAATATACTGTACATTTCAAGAAGAGTGAAGAAAGGATTTTGACATTATTCCAAAAGAAATAGAAATGGTAACTTTTTGAGTAAAAAATCAATTCTATTGATTTAAACATTATGCAAATCATATATATATATATATATATATGTATATATATATATATATATATATATATGTATCATCAGATGGTACCCATTAACATTTAAAATTATGATTTATGTGTTAATTAAAAATAACTCAAAAAATTAGATGTGGCCCTGGGCAGATAGGTCAGGGGTAAAGCCTTCCCAGCCCAAGGACCTGAATTTGATACCAGTACTTAAGGGAATATGCCAGGCAAATTAAAGCATATAAAGATGACAATTCTAGTGCTAGGGAGGAATAGAAAGGCAGATTTCTGGGGCTCACTGGGTAGCCATCCACCCTAATAGGTGAGTGCCAGACCAATGAAAGATCCTGTATCAAAAAGAAGTGAATGCCATTCCTGACAATGACAACCAAATTTGTCCTCTGGCCTCCACATGAACATGATCATATGCTTATACACATCTGTACACACATGTATGTCCAAACAGACATGCATATGTATACACATACGAATGCAAACTACACACATAAAAATTAAGTTGTGACACTAGATACAGTAAACTGACAAAAAATGGAATGATAAATTCTAAGGTAGAGGAGAAAGAACACCTACAATAGTTAAGTAACTGTCAAAATAAAAAAAAAATTGTCAAAAGCTTATCTTATCATGGATGCCAAGAGGAGAAGGTCTACTTAAGAAAAGATCATCTTGCTTAGGCCATTCCCCTCCCTGTAATCAGTTCTTCTACTTACATATGTGCAAGGCCATGGGAAGAGAATGCATAAAAGAAGGGCAGGGGGAGGGTCAATCTAAATTCAAGATATTGTGAATAAGACTTGCAAAATTACTTTTTTTGAATAATGGCACATCTAGAAGCTGTAGACTGTTACTAGAAAATTTTCAATACCTGGGATGGGATACCTTCCAGTGAGTTGTTGGCCAAGGAGGTCCCGGTAGCCTCCAAAACATTAAAGGCTTTTGTCAAAGCCCTTGGTTTCCCTTGAGAAACAGATAGTAAGACCCTATTGCTGAAGACATCTCTTGCCTGAGAGGCAAGGTCACTGAGAAAGCAAGCTGGTGCTCAGCAGAAAACCTTCTCCCTGTAGACCAGCCAACTGAAAGCTGGAAAAAGCTGCACTGCATGCAGCCGTATGGGAGACAGAAGTCATTAGTAGTGAAAAGAGTGGACACTGAATATTCAAGTTTGGCCAGACAGGCCCAATGACTAAACAGGTGCAATAGTGGCTTGTCTACTCTTGGGGTAACCAACTACTCCATAATTGGACTGAAGGCCCTCTCTACAGGAGGGAATACATACCTGGTACTGAAAAACCTAGGCAAAAGTCTATGGTAGGTGAGGTCATGAGCCTTAGGGGTATAAAGCCTGCTCTTGTCTGACTAAATCTATATATTTTTTCCCACCAAGCTGCCCTGAAAATACTACACTTAATGCTCATATTCACATATTGACGCTACTCTCACTTCTGGTTAGAGAAGCTTCTCTTTTCAGATGGCGATGACCACTGGGATGACCCAAAAGGCAACATAGTGCTGAGAAGAAGGGATGGAGGAGTGCCCAGCACGGAAACAACTCTGTCACACCCTCCAAGGCTCAGGGACCATTGCGGAAGAGGGGGCAGATAGAATGGAAGAGCCAAAGGAAGGGTATGACTTTTTACAATGAAACTGCCCAGACAGAAATTGGCCTCGATATCCATGACCTTGTAGTGCCTAGCAATACCTCCACAAGACCCTCAAAATAGAAGAAAAAGATGGTGACATCAAATTAAAAGAGAGACTAATGGAGAGAGGGAGGGGATATGATGGAGATTGGACTTCTAAAGTGGAATGGGGGAGGGGAGGGAAATATCGGGTGGGTTTTTTTGTATATAAGTATAAAAGTTGTCAATAAAAATAATAATTAAAAAATATTGTTGAAACATCTGAAAAAAAAAGAAAAGATCATCTCTTATAAATGCTACTGTGAAGTTGAAAGAAAAAAAAATAGGAACTATCTTGGACTAGTTAGGTTAAATTCATTTTAATATGAAACAATATTTTCTCCATGGTATAATAATCTGAGCTTACTAATGAACTATGAATTTTATATACAAACCCTCAATTCAGAAATGACATGTAAGGAACCTGAACCAAAAGAATATGAATAAAACCTAACAATCAACTTAGGTGCATTGGATGCTATAGAGTCTTATAAGCCCAAATTCGGACTTTACTTTGTGTGTGTGTGTGTGTGTGTGTGTGTGTGTGTGTGTGTGTGTGCATATGTGTGTTTTAAATGAATATATGTGTGTGCATGTGCATGCTCATGTATGGAGGCCAGTAGAGGATATAAGTTGTCCTCTTATATTACTTTTCCTTCTTATTTCTTAATACAGGGTCTCTCACTCAACGGTGAACTTATATTGCATTTAGGTTAGGCTAGCTTACCAACATGATCCAGTGATTCTATCTGCACCAACTCAGCACTGAAGCACAGGTATGCACAGCCACATCCAGACTTTTATGTGAGTTCTAAGGTTCAAACTCATGCTCATGCTTGCCCAGAAAGTGCTCTTACTCACTGATCCATGTACCCAACTCCCAAATAGAAGTTTTTGATCATAGTTTCAAATGATGTTTAAAATTCATGATTACAGAATTTCCCTTAAATTTCTTTGTAGGCAATATTTTCTCAGGGAATGTGAGTGTACAGATGTTTGTTTTTAACTTAAATGGAGAACAATATTGCCATCTAGTGATAAGAGATAGTTAAAAACTAACCTATAATTTGGTCTTTCCCGGTAGACTATTTGCAATATTCTGTATAATTTGTTAATGCATGCTACCTTAATTTTTCATTCTACTTATTAATATGAAAATATCATTTTTCATGAATGAGAATTGAACAAATAATAAAATTTAATATAGCCACATAAACAAAAAATATTATAAAAATAAAATACTATAATGAAAGATTTATATTCCTATAAACAGACATCCTGGAGATCTTAATGTCTAATTCCATGAATATTATAATAGCTGAAGAAATATTAGCAGTACGTACAGAGTTCAGATTTATGCATGGGTTATACACATTGCATCTTTTTAATACCAATAACCAATAGAAGAAAATAAAATTTCCAAACATGAGAATTTTTTTCAAATTTTTGGTACTTCCCTATGCTATGCAAAAGAACCCTCCATATTATATCAGTGAAAAATGGTTAGAAATAGTCCTCTGCACATGTGCAGTTTGTATGCATAGACACTAGACATATGCATGTTGACATTTATGGAACTGTTACAATTTTATAACTATTTGCTATTTCAATATTATAAGTTTTAATTCACTGAAATCTAAATGAACCTTATTTTTCAGAATAATGGTTTGGTGGGTTTAGGCACTTGCAGCATAGATTAAAACCTATATATGGAAAGCTTTTCCATGATCATTGGAAATCAATAAAAAATGTGTATATTCAGAAAGGATTCACCTGGACAGACACTGATATATGAACTTGAGATTGGACCATACTTAAAGATATTTGGATAAAGTAATCTGAGGAATCAGATTGATAATATTTTTGAGGGAATATATTTCAGTTTATCAGTGAAATAGAAGATGTGGTGAATATATGATGTCTTGTAATGAACATTCAATCTTGGTACAGAGGCTACATATAGGAAATTAATCTGAATTTAAATTCTTCCAAGCTTTTGTAAGTGTCATGTTTTGCTTGATGCACTTTGTGTAAATATATGCTCTACATAGTGCAAAATACAAATATCCTAACAATACAGGTTCTGCTTGTTGGACAGACATGTGCCATTTTCAAAATGTAAGATCTCACATTACCTCAGGATGCTCTCTAATACCTAGATTCAGTCAAATCCTTCCCATAGTGCAACTAGTAGCTGATTTCCATAACCACATGTTAGTGTAGCTTGCCTTTTAATTACTTCGTATAAATGGAATTTTTTTGATTTTGTCTTTTTATTCAGCTCAAGTCTTGAAAAGTCAACTACCTTTTCTGTACATATGAGAAGTTGTATTTTTAACAGAACATAGATACCCAGTACATACATACCCTGCCATAATTTTTTGTTTACAAAAAAATTTGTTATCTAGTACACATAATTTCTTCATACACTGCTCAGCTTTTCTTTTTGTTAGTATCTCAAATAATCACGATACATTTATCCAAAGTAATCAATAAGCATCAAGAAAGTATTATAAAGTAAATAGTAGCCTACTCCTGTTTACTCAGTTTTCTATGAATTCCCTTTCTTTCTTACAAAATCTAATACATGAACCCACATTGTGTTTAGTGACCCTGTCTCTTTACCCTCTTCCAGCTTTTGGTGGTATTTCACTCATTCCATGACTTTCATTACTGGGACATATTTGATGATTATAGGTTAGATATAGAATGTTGTTCTTTTTTTTTGATATCTCTAGTGTTTTGATATCTCAAGATCAGACATTTTAGTGTACTGATAAGAACATGGTGGTAGTAATATGCTCTTCTTAACCTTCATACCTGCTTTATATACCAATTTTACTATTGTGAACTTAGACATGATCCCTAATTTGGTGAACTTTTACAATTTTCTCCAATTAAATTTACCATTTTTCCATTTCCAAATGTTATTAAAAGTGATTATATAGGGCTGGAGAGATGGCTTAGCTGTTAAACGCTTGCCTATGAAGCCTAAGGACCCCGGTTCGAGGCTTGATTCTCCAGGACCCACGTAAGCCAGATGCACAAGCGGGTGCATGCATCTGGAGTTCATTTGCAGTGGCTGGAGGTCCTGGTGCACCCATTCTCTCTCTCTCTCTCTCTCTCTCTCTCTCTCTCTCTGCCTGCCTATTTCTGTATCTCTCTCTCAAATAAATAAATAAATAATAAAATATTTTTTAAAAGTGATTATATGAATCCAATACTTATTCAAAGAAGAATAAATTTAGTTATATTTCCTTCCACTAAAGCCACCATAAGAACTAGCAAATAGTTCTATGTCAAGAAATTGGAATGCGTTTTGATGATGTCTGAAATGTTCTTCAAAGATTCTTCCACTACCTCTGTCATTTACCTGTGTTTCTTATTTTTGAAATTTTTCCCCTGTGGTGTTCGAAAGGCACATGAGGTTACAGAGGGTAAACTATGAACAAAAGATCTGCTAACAGAATTTAAAATAAACAAGAAGTCTGTATTATGTAGTAACATTTTGGGCTTATATGTGAAGACATGAAAAATTTTACAATTTTTAAAGCTCATCAGAATCAGGATATATATATATATATATATATATATAGAGAGAGAGAGAGAGAGAGAGAAAGGAGATTTAGCACTTTTAAAACCTAAATAAGAAGTCCATCCAATCTATAAGTCACTTTCTGAAATTAATTGAGATATATCTAATATACCCATAGAATAGAGAAACTGGACTAAAATGCCATGATCTAATGAAAAAAGGAGACAAGTCTCATGGAAAGAGAGGGAATGGGCATGACAGGGCCATTTGCCATTACAGTCTCCAAATGCATGTTCCACTATGTGCATATGGCTTTGCAAACAAGCACCTTTAACTGCTGAGCCAAAAAGAAATATTTTTAATCTACTCCAAATCAATTGTATAGAACTATAGTGAATTCCAAACACACACAAAATTGCACGGCACAACCTATAAGTACTCAAACCTTAACCAACTCTATAATTTTGTCTGTGGCACTTTGGTAAACTTACTCAGTAATGACGTAAGTGAAATCAAATGTATGATTGATTGTTGGAGGAATTAAGGAATTACATCTTAAATCACAACATAACTTTGTTTAGAATTTTTTTTTTTTTACTGCTCACCATGAAGTAGTTTTTAAGTGTATGACAGATAAATACTGTTCAGTATCTCCAAATGTAGTCTATTTACCTTAAAAATAAGAAAAGTGAGTAATTTTTTGAGATTTTCTTTTGAGGCAGGGTTTTAGATATAATAACCTTAGGAGAGAATTAAATGTTAATGAGTAAATTTTAACCATAAGATTTAGTTAAAAGGTTGGCAAATAGAGGAACCTAGCTAACTTGGTTGGGTACTCTAAATTCAGTCTTGCATGCCCATTACAACCAGGTTAGCATCAGTGAGTTAAAGTTAAGTTTACAACCTAAATACCATAGCAACCTGCTACCTACCAGCCAGGACCATACTTTGTTAGTCTGATGTAAGCTATAGGATAATTGTCATTTTATATCCCAAGAAGTCTGTAATCTGATTAAGTACTTTGTCTTTAACCTTCTGTTTAAGATTACTCATACCTTCATCCACATACTTTTACTCTACAATCTATGTAACCACTATGTAACAACCTTTCTCATAACATCCAACATTTAAAGTTTTCTCTCCAGTTATCTTCTTTAGTTTTATAACGACAAACAAACATTTCATTGTCCTTACCAAAAAAACTTTTAATAAAAGGCCTTCTGAAATAACTTTTTATAAAAGATTAGACCAGACTTCACTTATACTATTTATCTAGAATAAACATATAGATTTCATCATTTATTTCCTGAAACATATTTTTAAAAAAAATATAAAAAAGCAGATTGAAGCATTGTTAGAAATTTTCTTACAAACTCAGTATCAATCACTTCTAAATTTAAATATAAATCTTGAGACTGTTGTCTGTTAGTAGTTCCTTAGAAGCATAGAAATATAACATGAACATAAAATTGGTTATAAATTCTTATAAGAAGTTCCCATCTGTTCACAGTGACTTGGCATTCACCCATTATCATGCTGGGGCCAGGATCCTGAGATTTCCTGTGCCTGCAGCCCCTGGCTCTGCAAGGCAGGGAAGCTAAGGAAGAGCCATTTTTTCATAACTTCCAGGGAGATTTTTGGACTTCCCTCGGGGCTACAAGGCAGCTTTCTGATCCTGCCATTTTACAACTCTTGAAGAGTAGGAGAATCTTGCTTTTTTTTTTTTTTTTTTGCCTATGCTCTTAATTACTTTTAGTGTTCTTTTTGGGGTACAGTCAACAGTAAAAATTGGCTATGCCATCTAGTACAGTGGGCTTGGTGGGTAACACCCCCCACAATTAAATAGCACTGCTTAGCACAGAAATAATTCTGCAATATTAGGGCTGTGAGCCACATCATATCCATATATACAAATTCATTTCAAGTGCACTTTTCATACAGACTATAGACAACCATTTCCCTTTCACATATTCACTCATTCATGTATTTATTTAGAAGCTATGCAATCCCATTTTAAATTTCTATGTTACTTACAAGTCCAGAGACCTAAATCAAACCTTGTTATCAGATAGGGGGGTCAGGTGAGGCTGAGGGAGCTGG
This sequence comes from Orientallactaga sibirica, assembly GCA_036365145.1. Taxonomy (NCBI): domain Eukaryota; kingdom Metazoa; phylum Chordata; class Mammalia; order Rodentia; family Dipodidae; genus Orientallactaga; species Orientallactaga sibirica. The sequence goes on along the minus strand of JAEOAD010000793.1, from coordinate 7,884,299 downwards.
AGAAGCTGGAGAAGCTGTTGGGGAGAGTTCTTCTATGGAATCCCAGTCAAAAGCAGAGGGTAAGGATGAGTATGGGGAGGGGTTGAATTACAGCACATTACTGAGACCTCGGCTAGAAGGACCTGTTGAGAAGAGCAGGTAGAGCAGAGAGAAGGCCACGCACACAGAGTGAAAAATGCTTGAATGTAGGGTATTTCAGATCATTGGCCTGTACATTGGCAGAAGTTTTGTTTTGTTTTTTGTTTTTAAATCAACGTGAATTTGGAAATCAAAAGCACCATTCTCAGGTCATTTGGACCCATTGTCCAGCTTATATTGTGGCCAGGCAGAGTTGTAGAAAAAGATCAGACGATGAGGTTTGTTACCCAAAGAGAGGCTGATGATTTAATAAGATCAGAGCAGCATTCCAGTTACATTGATAAACAAAAATGTTATCACCTACTTCAGTACTTTCTGTACATTTTATGATAACTATACTGTTAGGCAACACTATGACCTCTCTGAGTATGTATTATATGACATATTTCATCAACATTTCCATTTAGTAAGAAAACTTAAGAAATTTAAGAAATAGTAGACTTTTGTTTCCCACGGCAAATATTCCAAGTCATTAGTTTTGAGGTTAAGTGAAGAAATCTGCATTGTTAAATAAGCACCAGGAGTGATTCTCAGCAGCTTCCATGAAGGTCACATTTGATGAAACCACAAGATAATGATGAAAATAATTCTAGCAATTTGCCATAGACTAAGACAATGTCTAGACTTTACTCCTGCTGCAACCTCCTCAGAAATACCTACTTTTTACATCTCTGCCCCTGGACATCCTGCCTGCCCTGGAAGGCCAGTCTCAAATCAACTTCCTTGTAAATTCATTCCTGTCCCTGTCATACACCACAAATTATATGATGTCTCCTGCTTCTATGGAGGGAAAGATGAAAAAGTGTGGCACTGTGGATAAGACCACGTGGTAGCAGAAATACAATGGGACCACTTGGAAAACCACTGGAGGGAGCACTAGAAGTTTGGCATTGAAATCTTGCTTTGAACTCAAGTACCCTTCAATTTGACTTAGAAGAACTTGAAAAACAGGTACTTTACAAAATGTATAATACTACCTCTGAACAGTCTGAGCAGTGAGTGACATCCTGAGGACAAACATTGTAAGGGAGAGGGACTACAGGCTATGCCAGCTCATGAGGCTGGGGCAGGGATGTTTGGCATATAAGTGAAAAGTGGCTTCCATTTGGACAATTGCCCTGTGTACAGACAGAAAATTAGGAATCTGATGGTTATATACATCCTAGAGGCCTGTCCTCGCTAGCAACATAAAGGAAAGAGTAAATTCCCCAAAGGTTGTTGTACAGGCAGGAAATGGTTGCATAAAATATGGACTAAGAATGGGACGGTCACAGAAAAAAAATACTTGATACACATGAGGCCTATGCTCAAGGGGCAAAAAATTACATTCCCATAAACAATTTACAAAAATTTTCTTTTCCCTCATATTCTCATCACAATTTGTTGTTACTTATTTTCTTTTCAAAAATATTTTTATTTAGCCAGGCGTGGTGGCGCACACCTTTAATCCCAGCACTGGGGAGGCAGAGGTAGGAGGATTGCCGTGAGTTCGAGGCTACCCTGAGACTACATAGTTAATTCCAGGTCAGACTGGACCAGAGTGAGACCCTACCTCGAAAAACCAATATATATATGAGAGCAAGAAATTGTATGGGTGTACCAGTGCCTCTGGCTGCTGCAAATAAACTTTGTTTATTTGGCTTTACCTGGGAACTAGGTAACTGAACCAGAGACAATTGAATTTACAAGTGAGCACCTGTATGCTAAACCATCTCCCTAACCCCTGTTGCTTCTTTTCTTAATGATAGCCATCTGGCTAAGGTAAGGTATAATCCCAATGTAGTTTTAATTTTCCCCATTAATCATGCAAAATGTTGAACTATATAATTTTTTTTTCTGTTTTACAGCAGTCTGTCTGTGTAACACATGGCCCTCAAAAATTCTGGGATTAGCTTTGTGCACTATCATGCCTGGCTGACCATTTGTATTTCTTCATTTGAAAAGTATATTTGCAGTTCATTTACCTATTACTTAATTGAGATTATTTCTTCTTTTGTTGTTAACTCTTTTTGATTTCTTTGTATAATCTGGATATTAATCCTCTATTGAATGCATAGTTGGCAAATATTTTCTACCATTATACTCTTTCTTCTAGTACTCCTTGTCCTAGATACTTCAATCTAGTAATTGTTTCCTTTGCTATACAGAAACTTTTTCAATTTTGTGCAATCCCATTTATAAATTCTTATTATTTCCTGAAATTTTGTAGTCCTGGTTAGAATGTCCGTTAGTTGTGTTCATTTTTTAATTCTTTCCTATGCTTTACACCATGATCAATTTTCAGTTTGCTCTTGTATAAGATGAGAGATAGAGGTAAAAGTTAATTCATTTAGTTGCTAATATCCAGTTTTCCCAACACCATGTTGAAAAGAGACTATCTTTTCTTCAAAATGTTTTTCCCATCATTGATAAGGCTCAGATACCTGATGCAAAGTGTGCTTATTCCTGAGTCCTCTATTCTGTATTTGTTTACATGTCCATTTTGTGCCAATACCAGACTGTTTTTCTATCATGGCTCTGTAGTACAATTTTAGTTGAATATTGCTTATTTTGGTACATATTCCTTAGGACATTTGGAGTCTTTTATGCTTGTATATGAATTTTAGAATTGCTTTTTCTAATTTTTTAATAAAGGTTTATTGAACCTGTATTTTATAGCATCTTTTATAGTTTGTATTATTGTATATTATGGAAGTAACTTAAAACTCTAGACTCTAGCTTAGTTGGCCTAATAGTACATCAAATGTGGGCATAGTTTGTCAATAGCTGACTGCTAGCATTGTGCTTTTCGGTCTTGATCATTTTATCATAGGAATTCTTTACAATGCATATTTCTAGGCCAGGACGATTAATGTCTTGGGTACAATCCTGGGTCTCTATCATCTGCATCATTTACATAATCTTATAAGTTATCCTGATTAGCTCAGATTAAAGTGACACTAAAGATAAAGAAATGTAATGAATTCAAATTATAATTTATCATATGTTTTAATTCTACAATGTACTCTAAATGGCTATACACTGAAGGATTGATTGCTGGTGTAGCAGTGCTCAGAGGTGAGAACTTTACATTAATAGGTGATTTAATTTTAGAATATAACATCACCAATGTATTATTCCATTGAATTATTTTTATCTAATGAGCTTCTGAGAAGTATCTATTTGAAGGAAGTAGTTCACTTAGAATATTCCTTTATTATCTTCACTTCCCTCTCTTTTCTGCTTCCTGACTACCAAAAGGTGAGCAGCTTTGCTCCACCACATGCTTTCTACCATAATGATTCACATTACCCAGGATCAGAAACAAATAGACCAAATGACCTTGGAATGAAATCTCTAAAACTGTGAGTGAAAATACACATTCATAAATTTAAGTTCATTTTAAAAATAATTTTAAAATTATTAATTTGAGAAATAATGAGCAAATTAGGGAGGGGAGAGAGAGAACATGCTAGTGCCTCTCGCTACTCTAAATGAACTCCAGATGCATGTGCCACCTAGTGCATCTGGCTTTACAGCCAACTCTCCTGCCCCAAGTTGACTTTTTGTTATTTTGTCACAGTTATTGAAGGCTAATCCCTAGAAAGTTATAAGTAAACTAAAGCAATAACAACTAATAATGCCTACTATCTTAGCATTCAAAAATATCTTCATTCAAAGTATCTAATGTAGAAAATAAAGTAATATAATACTAAAAACTAATTGTGACCAAATCCCTATAACATTAATTAAAATGCATTTATGAACTATGAACTTGAGTGTTATTGCAACCCAGTTATTATGGGAAATTAATCTTACCATATATATTGAGACAGAAGCATACTTTCAAGCAAGACTCCTGGGAATTTGAGGTTTCCCAAGAATGAGACAAATGCAAAAATTTAAGCATGTCATTTCTGAAAAATAATGGAATGAAATGGCACTTGATATCATTCACAAAGAAATGTATTGCATGATAAACTAGCATCTCTTCAGGAATAAATTTTTAATTACTTGTTTTAAACTATTGGTTTTCATCAAAGTTTCCATTAAATTTAAGGCTATACTGTAAGATTTTGTCTTGGTTTTCCTTTAATTCTTCTCTTCTGAACTGTCACTATTTTCAGGAATGTTCTGAAAAATCTGCAGGAGGATACTAAAATATTGAATGCCTGAGGTAAAACAATATAACAAACAAACAGAGGTGAAAAATTCTTGGAAGTAATAGTTACTAGTTTTGAACATTTCCTGTATTATAGGTAAGAATAACTTACAAATATTGATTTATTTTAGAGGTGCTATCATGAGCTTCAGGGTAAAACATGATATAAGGGGGTAGTCATTTTATATAATAACAGATAACTTTAAGAAAATTTAAAAAGTTTGTAAAAATATCTTAATATCAACTTTGGTTTGTATCTTAATGTTCAATTGTAGCTTTATTAGAAAATTGTTTATTTTCTTAATTTACATGAAATTCAAAATAAAGCAATGTGCCTACAAACTGATAATATTCTGATTCCAACTTAATTTCAAATAAGTACCACAGTAAACTCTTCATTCCTCTAGAAAGGGTAGACTTGTATCAAAAATAATGAAAACAGGGGACATCTGGGTAAGATGGCAGCATAGGAGCCATGCCAAACCAGCCTAGGGAGACATTTAAGCAAAACCACAGCAAAATACACAATTCTTCTGAAAAATTCAGGAGAATAGGTTTTTCTTAGACACAATGGAGAAGCAGGAGAGAAAAAGATCCACCAAAAAGGACAAAAATGGCCAGAATCCTACTGAAGCACTTGTGGCCCTGATCCTCACACTCCATGAGCCTGGCACAACCAGCCAGACACTCTGAGCAACAGCAGCAGTGACCAAACAAGGGGCTTTTCAAACCTCATCAGTGTCCTTGCAAAGTCAAGAAATCTAAAGGAAATAGAGCCTAGATCAGCTACTGAAAGGGATACAGGGGAGACTAGGTGAGCAACCCCAAGCTTCCTGTACCCTCTCATCCTCCAACCATCAGAACAATGAACCTCCAACATTCAGCCCCTATAAAATAACTCCCAGTGGCAGCATATGCAGCACAGCTGAACAGAACTCCAGCTCCATGGGGCATTCAGCATTGGTGAGATTGGAAGCCACCCTAAAAGGTAACAAGGCCGACTTACCTCCCCCCCGCCAAAAAAAGGTACATAGGCCTGCATTGGAAGTGCTAGTCTCTCTTTCCATGTCAGGGCAGGTTATGTGTTTTATTTATTTTTGGTTCGCTTTACCATTTTCAAATAAGATGTACTTGGTGGTTGAATATTGTTGCCTTTCATGCTTTCAGATTTATATGGTCTTTGTCTTTTGGTTCTGTCATTATTGTGGGCACGGTCTGCATCAGATCCAGGCTGACCTGGAATCCAATTCAGAACATAGTTCTCTAACTACCAGATGACAGGATTAAGGGTATAGAGCAACGCACACCATTAGGGATTTTGGCTTTTTAAGACTATCTGTTTGTTTTAATCCCCACACTTGTATACACTGTGTTGTTTTTTATTGAATGTGTAAATTGCTCAGTTGAAGCTTAGAATTTTCAAGTAAATTGTTCCACCCAGTCCACTAGAATACCTGCCTAGCAAGCAAAGTCAACACCAAGGATTACTTCCGGGGTTGGATTGGGGTACAAGAGCTATACTTGGCACCTTAAACACATATCCTGAAAGTATATAAACGTGGACTACCACATCTAAGAACACTGAATATAAGCAGAAACCCCAAGCATCAAATCAATTCAGGATGCAAAAGTCACCACATTATAATACAAGCAATAGAAAGAATCAAGACAATAATCCCACTGAAAATTATAAATCCATCAGAAATGATCACCAATGAGACTCTTTTAGATGAAATGGCTGAAAGATTTCAAAAGAATGATGTTATGTATACTCAAAGAAATCAAAGAAGAAATGAAAGGATTTCAAATAAGAAAACAAAGGTAAAGAAGAAAACAAACTCCTGAAAGAGAACACAGGAAACTGGCTTAATGAAATAAGGAGGTCATTACAGGACATGAGTAAGGAAATAGAAATACTGTAGAAAAATTAGCCTAAAATTCTAGCTCTGAAGAACACAGTCAGTCAAATAAAAACTCTGTGGAAAGTCTCACCAGTAGAATGGATGAAGGAGAGAACAGAATATCTAAACTAGAAAACCAGGTGGCAGAACTAATACAGTCCAAAAAAGAGAAAGATAAGCTAATAGGAAGGTATGAATTGGAATTTCAAGATTTCTGGAATTTGAAGATATCAAGATCAAATATAAGAATTCAGGGTAGAGTAAAAGAAGAATTTCAATACAGAGGCTTAGTAGGTGTTTTTAAACAAAATCATAGAAGAAAAATTTCCCCAAATTTGGAAAGAAATGCCAATGCAGATACAAGGACCTTTTAGAACACTGTGATAGTTTGAATATATGTCCCTCAATATATTCAGTGTTTTACTACTTATAGTTTGCATCTGCAATCACCTTGCTAGAGGCAATGTCACTGGGGGCAGGTCTTAAGGTGCTAATGGTGTGGGTTTGAGATTCCATTGTAAAGATATGCAAATGTGCCTAGCAGGAGTTCCTGAAGTGTGCTGTGTGACCTTTTGGCTGTAGTTTTGCTCTGTGTGCTGTGGTGGCTGGTTGGTGTTTGCTCTCTCTGCTTGGCTCTGTGAAGAGCAGGCCGCTTCTTCTGCCATTATGGAACTTCCCTGGATCTGTAAGCTTCAATAAATAATATCCCTCCTCCATAATTGTGCCTGGTCTAGAAGTTCATCTCAGAGAACCTGAAGCTGTCTTCTACAAACACCAAACAGACAAAACCTGGAAAGAACCTCTCCTTGCCATGTTATAACTTAAATTAATGAACACACAAACTAAAGAAAATGTATTGAAAGCAGTTAGAGAGAAAAAGCAAATCACCTACAAAGGCAAGCCAATCAGGATCACAGCAGATTACTCAACACAAACTTTCGGAGCCAAAAGGGTTTGAAATGATGTATTCCAAATTCTGAAAGGTAACAACTGTAAACCAAGATTACTTTATCCTGCAAAGCTATCCATCCAAATTGATGGAGAAATAATGATATTCCACAACAAAAACAGGCTACAGGAATTTATGACAACTAAACCAGCTCTACAAAAATACTTGAAAGGAATCCTTCATGCTGAAGAGAAAATAAAACACACACACGAGGAAATAGGGAAAAATATACCATACTCAACAGTTATAACAAGTGAGTAAAGGCAAACAAGAAGCACTACAAAACAAGAAAAATGGTGAGAATAAATATGTACCTTTCCATAATAACTTTTAATACCAATGACCTCAATGCCCCAACAAAAGAAATAGACTTGCAGAGTGGATTAAAAGGCAGGATCCTGCAATCTGTTGCCTCCAGGAAACTCATTTCTCATCTTAGGGTGAAAAGGTGAAAAACAGTATTTCAAGCAAATGGGCCTAGGAAACAAGCAGGTGGTGTTGTCCTAATATCTGACAGGATAGACTTCAAACCATCATTAGTGAGGAAAGATAAAGGAGGTCATTATATACTGATTAAAGGAACACTCCAACAGAAGGACATTACAATCCTAAACATACATGCTCACATGGGGGCTCCCAATTTCATCAAACAAACACCATTAGACTTAGGGTCACAGATAACACCAAACACAACTGCAGTGAGTGACTTCAATACCCCACTCTCAACACTTGACAGGTCATCCCACTAAAAAATAAACAGAGAGACATCTGGATTAAATAATATCATGGAACAAATGGGCCTAACAGATATATACAGAACATTCCATCCAAATGCTGCCGAATATACATTTTTTCTCAGCAGCACATGGAACAATCTCTAAAATAGACCATATATTAGGACACAAAGTAAATCTTAACAAATATAAGAAAAATGAAATAACCCTGTGGTAGTTTGAATAGATGGCCCCAATATATTCAATGTTTTATTAGTTTGTAGTTTGCATCTGTAGCCACCTGGAGGCACTGTCACTGGGCAGATCTTAAGGTGTGGTGGTGGGTTTGAGATTCCATTGTAAAGATATGCGAAGTGTGCCTAGTGGAGTTCCTGAAGTGTGTTGTGCTGTGTGGCTTTTGGCTGTAGCTTTGCTCTCTGTGTTTGCTCCTATGAAAGCAGGCCAGCTTCTTCTGCCATTATGGAACTTCCCCTGGATCTATAACCTTTAATAAATATCTCTTCCTCCATAACTTTTCCTGGTCTGGAAGTTCATCTCAGTGAACCTGGAGCTGTCTGCTACGAACCCCTTGTACTCTATTTGATCATAATGGGATTAAACTGCAAATCAGCAACAAGAAAAACTACAGAGCATACAGAAATTCATGGAGACTAAACAATATACTATTGAATGATGAATGGGTCATTGAAGAAATCAAAAGGAAATCAATAAATTCCTTGAATCAAATAATGCTGAGAATACAACATATGAAAACCTTTAAGACAAATGTCATTTACCTGTGTTTCTTATTTTTGAAATTTTTCCCTGTGGTGTCTGAAAGGCACATGAGGTTACAGAGGGTAAACTATGAACAAAAGATCTGCTAACAGAATTTAAAATAAACAAGAAGTCTGTATTATGTAGTAACATTTTTGGCTTATATGTGAAGACATGAAAAATTTTACAATTTTTAAAGCTCATCAGAATCAGGAGATATATATATATATATATATATATATATATATATATATATATATATATATATATATATAGAGAGAGAGAGAGAGAGAGAGAGAGAGAGAAAGGAGATTTAGCACTTTTAAAACCTAAATAAGAAGTCCATCCAATCTATAAGTCACTTTCTGAAATTAATTGAGATATATCTAATATACCCATAGAATAGAGAAACTGGACTAAAATGCCATGATCTAATGAAAAAGGGAGACAAGTCTCATGGAAAGAGAGGGAATGGGCATGACAGGGCCATTTGCCATTACAGTCTCCAAATGCATGTTCCACTATGTGCATATGGCTTTGCAAACAAGCACCTTTAACTGCTGAGCCAAAAATAAATATTTTTAATCTACTCCAAATCAATTGTATAGAACTATAGTGAATTCCAAACACACACAAAATTGCACGGCACAACCTATAAGTACTCAAACCTTAACCAACTCTATAATTTTGTCAGTGGCACTTTGGTAAACTTACTCAGTAATGACATAAGTGAAATCAAATGTATGATTGATTGTTGGAGGAATTAAGGAATTACATCTTAAATCACAACATAACTTTGTTTAGAATTTTTTTTTTACTGCTCACCATGAAGTAGTTTTTAAGTGTATGACAGATAAATACTGTTCAGTATCTCCAAATGTAGTGTATTTACCTTAAAAATAAGAAAAGTGAGTAATTTTTTGAGATTTTCTTTTGAGGCAGGGTTTTAGATATAATAACCTTAGGAGAGAATTAAATGTTAATGAGTAAATTTTAACCATAAGATTTAGTTAAAAGGTTGGCAAATAGAGGAACCTAGCTAACTTGGTTGGGTACTCTAAATTCAGTCTTGCATGCCCATTACGACCAGATTAGCATCAGTGAGTTAAAGTTAAGTTTACAACCTGAATACCATAGCAACCTGCTACCTACCAGCCAGGACCATACTTTGTTAGTCTGATGTAAGCTATAGGATAATTGTCATTTTATATCCCAAGAAGTCTGTAATCTGATTAAGTACTTTGTCTTTAACCTTCTGTTTAAGATTACTCATACCTTCATCCACATACTTTTACTCTACAATCTATGTAACCACTATGTAACAACCTTTCTCATAACATCCAACATTTAAAGTTTTCTCTCAGTTTTATAACTTCAAACATTTCATTGTTTTATAAAAGGCCTTCTGAGCCAGGCGACAAACCCAAAGGCATTTCATTCAAGGCCACCCTGAGACTACATAGTTAATTCCAGGTCAGCCAAAAAGACCCTTAATAAAAGCAAAACCAAAAAAAAAAAAAAAGGCCTTCTGAAATAACTTTTTATAAAAGATTAGACCAGACTTCACTTATACTATTTATCTAGAATAAACATATAGATTTCATCATTTATTGATTTTGGAATTTTGTTTCTTATCACTTTCCTGAAACATATTTTTTTAAAAAATATAAAAAAGCAGATTGAAGCATTGTTAGAAATTTTCTTACAAACTCAGTATCAATCACTTCTAAATTTAAATATAAATCTTGAGACTGTTGTCTGTTAGTAGTTCCTTAGAAGCATAGAAATATAACATGAACATAAAAATTGGTTATAAATTCTTATAAGAAGTTCCCATCTGTTCACAGTGACTTGGCATTCACCCATTATCATGCTGGGGCCAGGATCCTGAGATTTCCTGTGCCTGCAGCCCCTGGCTCTGCAAGGCAGGGAAGCTAAGGAAGAGCCATTTTTTCATAACTTCCAGGAGATTTTTGGACTTCCCTCAGGGCTACAAGGCAGCTTTCTGATCCTGCCATTTTACAACTCTTGAAGAGTAGGAGAATCTTGCTTTTTTTTTTTTTTTTTTTTTTTGCCTATGCTCTTAATTACTTTTAGTGTTCTTTTTGGGGTACAGTCAACAGTAAAAATTGGCTATGCCATCTAGTACAGTGGGCTTGGTGGGTAACACCCACAATTAAATAAGACTGCTTAGCACAGAAATAATTCTGCAATATTAGGGCTGTGAGCCACATCATATCCATATATACAAATTCATTTCAAGTGCACTTTTCATACAGACTATAGACAACCATTTCCCTTTCACATATTCACTCATTCATGTATTTATTTAGAAGCTATGCAATCCCATTTTAAATTTCTATGTTACTTACAAGTCCAGAGACCTAAATCAAACCTTGTTATCAGATAGGGGGGTCAGGTGAGGCTGAGGGAGCTGGAGGAGCTGGAGAAGCTGTTGGGGAGAGTTCTTCTATGGAATCCCAGTCAAAAGCAGAGGGTAAGGATGAGTATGGGGGAGGGGGTTGAATTACAGCACATTACTGAGACCTCGGCTAGAAGGACCTGTTGAGAAGAGCAGGTAGAGCAGAGAGAAGGCCACGCACACAGAGTGAAAAATGCTTGAATGTAGGGTATTTCAGATCATTGGCCTGTACATTGGCAGAAGTTTTGTTTTGTTTTTTGTTTTTAAATCAACGTGAATTTGGATATCAAAAGCACCATTCTCAGGTCATTTGGACCCATTGTCCAGCTTATATTGTGGCCAGGCAGAGTTGTAGAAAAAGATCAGACGATGAGGTTTGTTACCCAAAGAGAGGCTGATGATTTAATAAGATCAGAGCAGCATTCCAGTTACATTGATAAACAAAAATGTTATCACCTACTTCAGTACTTTCTGTACATTTTATGATAACTATACTGTTAGGCAACACTATGACCTCTCTGAGTATGTATTATATGACATATTTCATCAACATTTCCATTTAGTAAGAAAACTTAAGAAATTTAAGAAATAGTAGACTTTTGTTTCCCACGGCAAATATTCCAAGTCATTAGTTTTGAGGTTAAGTGAAGAAATCTGCATTGTTAAATAAGCACCAGGAGTGATTCTCAGCAGCTTCCATGAAGGTCACATTTGATGAAACCACAAGATAATGATGAAAATAATTCTAGCAATTTGCCATAGACTAAGACAATGTCTAGACTTTACTCCTGCTGCAACCTCCTCAGAAATACCTACTTTTTACATCTCTGCCCCTGGACATCCTGCCTGCCCTGGAAGGCCAGTCTCAAATCAACTTCCTTGTAAATTCATTCCTGTCCCTGTCATACACCACAAATTATATGATGTCTCCTGCTTCTATGGAGGGAAAGATGAAAAAAAGTGTGGCACTGTGGATAAGACCACGTGGTAGCAGAAATACAATGGGACCACTTGGAAAACCACTGGAGGGAGCACTAGAAGTTTGGCATTGAAATCTTGCTTTGAACTCAAGTACCCTTCAATTTGACTTAGAAGAACTTGAAAAACAGGTACTTTACAAAATGTATAATACTACCTCTGAACAGTCTGAGCAGTGAGTGACATCCTGAGGACAAACATTGTAAGGGAGAGGGACTACAGGCTATGCCAGCTCATGAGGCTGGGGCAGGGATGTTTGGCATATAAGTGAAAAGTGGCTTCCATTTGGACAATTGCCCTGTGTACAGACAGAAAATTAGGAATCTGATGGTTATATACATCCTAGAGGCCTGTCCTCGCTAGCAACATAAAGGAAAGAGTAAATTCCCCAAAGGTTGTTGTACAGGCAGGAAATGGTTGCATAAAATATGGACTAAGAATGGGACGGTCACAGAAAAAAAATACTTGATACACATGAGGCCTATGCTCAAGGGGCAAAAAATTACATTCCCATAAACAATTTACAAAAATTTTCTTTTCCCTCATATTCTCATCACAATTTGTTGTTACTTATTTTCTTTTCAAAAATATTTTTATTTAGCCAGGCGTGGTGGCGCACACCTTTAATCCCAGCACTGGGGAGGCAGAGGTAGGAGGATTGCCGTGAGTTCGAGGCTACCCTGAGACTACATAGTTAATTCCAGGTCAGACTGGACCAGAGTGAGACCCTAAAAACCTATATAAATACCAATATATATATATATATAAGAAATTGTATGGGTTGTATGGTGTACAGTGCCTCTGGCTGCTGCAAATAAACTTTGTTTATTTGGCTTTACCTGGGAACTAGGTAACTGAACCAGAGACAATTGAATTTACAAGTGAGCACCTGTATGCTAAACCATCTCCTAACCCCTGTTGCTTCTTTTTCTTAATGATAGCCATCTGGCTAAGGTAAGGTATAATCCCAATGTAGTTTTAATTTTCCCCATTAATCATGCAAAATGTTGAACTATATAATTTTTTTTTGTTTTACAGCAGTCTGTCTGTGTAACACATGGCCCTCAAAAATTCTGGGATTAGCTTTGTGCACTATCATGCCTGGCTGACCATTTGTATTTCTTCATTTGAAAAGTATATTTGCAGTTCATTTACCTATTACTTAATTGAGATTATTTCTTCTTTTGTTGTTAACTCTTTTTGATTTCTTTGTATAATCTGGATATTAATCCTCTATTGAATGCATAGTTGGCAAATATTTTCTACCATTATACTCTTTCTTCTAGTACTCCTTGTCCTAGATACTTCAATCTAGTAATTGTTTCCTTTGCTATACAGAAACTTTTTCAATTTTGTGCAATCCCATTTATAAATTCTTATTATTTCCTGAAATTTTGTAGTCCTGGTTAGAATGTCCGTTAGTTGTGTTCATTTTTAATTCTTTCCTATGCTTTACACCATGATCAATTTTCAGTTTGCTCTTGTATAAGATGAGAGATAGAGGTAAAAGTTAATTCATTTAGTTGCTAATATCCAGTTTTCCCAACACCATGTTGAAAAGAGACTATCTTTTCTTCAAAAATGTTTTTCCCATCATTGATAAGGCTCAGATACCTGATGCAAAGTGTGCTTATTCCTGAGTCCTCTATTCTGTATTTGTTTACATGTCCATTTTGTGCCAATACCAGACTGTTTTTCTATCATGGCTCTGTAGTACAATTTTAGTTGAACATTGCTTATTTTGGTACATATTCCTTAGGACATTTGGAGTCTTTTATGCTTGTATATGAATTTTAGAATTGCTTTTTCTAATTTTTTTAATAAAGGTTTATTGAACCTGTATTTTATAGCATCTTTTATAGTTTGTATTATTGTATATTATGGAAGTAACTTAAAACTCTAGACTCTAGCTTAGTTGGCCTAATAGTACATCAAATGTGGGCATAGTTTGTCAATAGCTGACTGCTAGCATTGTGCTTTTCGGTCTTGATCATTTTATCATAGGAATTCTTTACAATGCATATTTCTAGGCCAGTACGATTAATGTCTTGGGTACAATCCTGGGTCTCTATCATCTGCATCATTTACATAATCTTATAAGTTATCCTGATTAGCTCAGATTAAAGTGACACTAAAGATAAAGAAATGTAATGAATTCAAATTATAATTTATCATATGTTTTAATTCTACAATGTACTCTAAATGGCTATACACTGAAGGATTGATTGCTGGTGTAGCAGTGCTCAGAGGTGAGAACTTTACATTAATAGGTGATTTAATTTTAGAATATAACATCACCAATGTATTATTCCATTGAATTATTTTTATCTAATGAGCTTCTGAGAAGTATCTATTTGAAGGAAGTAGTTCACTTAGAATATTCCTTTATTATCTTCACTTCCCTCTCTTTCTGCTTCCTGACTACCAAAAAGGTGAGCAGCTTTGCTCCACCACATGCTTTCTACCATAATGATTCACATTACCCAGGATCAGAAACAAATAGACCAAATGACCTTGGAATGAAATCTCTAAAACTGTGAGTGAAAATACACATTCATAAATTTAAGTTCATTTTAAAAATAATTTTAAAATTATTAATTTGAGAAATAATGAGCAAATTAGGGAGGGGAGAGAGAGAACATGCTAGTGCCTCTCGCTACTCTAAATGAACTCCAGATGCATGTGCCACCTAGTGCATCTGGCTTTACAGCCAACTCTCCTGCCCCAAGTTGACTTTTTGTTATTTTGTCACAGTTATTGAAGGCTAATCCCTAGAAAGTTATAAGTAAACTAAAGCAATAACAACTAATAATGCCTACTATCTTAGCATTCAAAAATATCTTCATTCAAAGTATCTAATGTAGAAAATAAAGTAATATAATACTAAAAACTAATTGTGACCAAATCCCTATAACATTAATTAAAATGCATTTATGAACTATGAACTTGAGTGTTATTGCAACCCAGTTATTATGGGAAATTAATCTTACCATATATATTGAGACAGAAGCATACTTTCAAGCAAGACTCCTGGGAATTTGAGGTTTCCCAAGAATGAGACAAATGCAAAAATTTAAGCATGTCATTTCTGAAAAATAATGGAATGAAATGGCACTTGATATCATTCACAAAGAAATGTATTGCATGATAAACTAGCATCTCTTCAGGAATAAATTTTTTAATTACTTGTTTTAAACTATTGGTTTTCATCAAAGTTTCCATTAAATTTAAGGCTATACTGTAAGATTTTGTCTTGGTTTTCCTTTAATTCTTCTCTTCTGAACTGTCACTATTTTCAGGAATGTTCTGAAAAATCTGCAGGAGGATACTAAAATATTGAATGCCTGAGGTAAAACAATATAACAAACAAACAGAGGTGAAAAATTCTTGGAAGTAATAGTTACTAGTTTTGAACATTTCCTGTATTATAGGTAAGAATAACTTACAAATATTGATTTATTTTAGAGGTGCTATCATGAGCTTCAGGGTAAAACATGATATAAGGGGGTAGTCATTTTATATAATAACAGATAACTTTAAGAAAATTTAAAAAGTTTGTAAAAATATCTTAATATCAACTTTGGTTTGTATCTTAATGTTCAATTGTAGCTTTATTAGAAAATTGTTTATTTTCTTAATTTACATGAAATTCAAAATAAAGCAATGTGCCTACAAACTGATAATATTCTGATTCCAACTTAATTTCAAATAAGTACCACAGTAAACTCTTCATTCCTCTAGAAAGGGTAGACTTGTATCAAAAATAATGAAAACAGGGGACATCTGGGTAAGATGGCAGCATAGAGCCATGCCAAACCAGCCTAGGGAGACATTTAAGCAAAACCACAGCAAAATACACAATTCTTCTGAAAAATTCAGGAGAATAGGTTTTTCTTAGACACAATGGAGAAGCAGGAGAGAAAAAGATCCACCAAAAAGGACGAAAATGGCCAGAATCCTACTGAAGCACTTGTGGCCCTGATCCTCACACTCCATGAGCCTGGCACAACCAGCCAGACACTCTGAGCAACAGCAGCAGTGACCAAACAAGGGGCTTTTCAAACCTCATCAGTGTCCTTGCAAAGTCAAGAAATCTAAAGGAAATAGAGCCTAGATCAGCTACTGAAAGGGATACAGGGGAGACTAGGTGAGCAACCCCAAGCTTCCTGTACCCTCTCATCCTCCAACCATCAGAACAATGAACCTCCAACATTCAGCCCCTATAAAATAACTCCCAGTGGCAGCATATGCAGCACAGCTGAACAGAACTCCAGCTCCATGGGGCATTCAGCATTGGTGAGATTGGAAGCCACCCTAAAAGGTAACAAGGCCGACTTACCTCCCCCGCCAAAAAAAAAAAGGTACATAGGCCTGCATTGGAAGTGCTAGTCTCTCTTTCCATGTCAGGGCAGGTTATGTGTTTTATTTATTTTTGGTTCGCTTTACCATTTTCAAATAAGATGTACTTGGTGGTTGAATATTGTTGCCTTTCATGCTTTCAGATTTATATGGTCTTTGTCTTTTGGTTCTGTCATTATTGTGGGCACGGTCTGCATCAGATCCAGGCTAACCTGGAATCCAATTCAGAACATAGTTCTCTAACTACCAGATGACAGGATTAAGGGTATAGAGCAACGCACACCATTAGGGATTTTGGCTTTTTAAGACTATCTGTTTGTTTTAATCCCCACACTTGTATACACTGTGTTGGTTTTTATTGAATGTGTAAATTTCTCAGTTGAAGCTTAGAATTTTCAAGTAAATTGTTCCACCCAGTCCACTAGAATACCTGCCTAGCAAGCAAAGTCAACACCAAGGATTACTTCCGGGGTTGGATTGGGGTACAAGAGCTATACTTGGCACCTTAAACACATATCCTGAAAGTATATAAACGTGGACTACCACATCTAAGAACACTGAATATAAGCAGAAACCCCAAGCATCAAATCAATTCAGGATGCAAAAGTCACCACATTATAATACAAGCAATAGAAAGAATCAAGACAATAATCCCACTGGAAATTATAAATCCATCAGAAATGATCACCAATGAGACTCTTTTAGATGAAATGGCTGAAAGATTTCAAAAGAATGATGTTATGTATACTCAAAGAAATCAAAGAAGAAATGAAAGGATTTCAAATAAGAAAACAAAGGTAAAGAAGAAAACAAACTCCTGAAAGAGAACACAGGAAACTGGCTTAATGAAATAAGGAGGTCATTACAGGACATGAGTAAGGAAATAGAAATACTGTAGAAAAATTAGCCTAAAATTCTAGCTCTGAAGAACACAGTCAGTCAAATAAAAACTCTGTGGAAAGTCTCACCAGTAGAATGGATGAAGGAGAGAACAGAATATCTAAACTAGAAAACCAGGTGGCAGAACTAATACAGTCCAAAAAAGAAAAAGATAAGCTAATAGGAAGGTATGAATTGGAATTTCAAGATTTCTGGAATTTGAAGATATCAAGATCAAATATAAGAATTCAGGGTAGAGTAAAAGAAGAATTTCAATACAGAGGCTTAGTAGGTGTTTTTAAACAAAATCATAGAAGAAAAATTTCCCCAAATTTGGAAAGAAATGCCAATGCAGATACAAGGACCTTTTAGAACACTGTGATAGTTTGAATATATGTCCCTCAATATATTCAGTGTTTTACTACTTATAGTTTGCATCTGCAATCACCTTGCTAGAGGCAATGTCACTGGGGGCAGGTCTTAAGGTGCTAATGGTGTGGGTTTGAGATTCCATTGTAAAGATATGCAAATGTGCCTAGCAGGAGTTCCTGAAGTGTGCTGTGTGACCTTTTGGCTGTAGTTTTGCTCTGTGTGCTGTGGTGGCTGGTTGGTGTTTGCTCTCTCTGCTTGGCTCTGTGAAGAGCAGGCCGCTTCTTCTGCCATTATGGAACTTCCCCTGGATCTGTAAGCTTCAATAAATAATATCCCTCCTCCATAATTGTGCCTGGTCTAGAAGTTCATCTCAGAGAACCTGAAGCTGTCTTCTACAAACACCAAACAGACAAAACCTGGAAAGAACCTCTCCTTGCCATGTTATAACTTAAATTAATGAACACACAAACTAAAGAAAATGTATTGAAAGCAGTTAGAGAGAAAAAGCAAATCACCTACAAAGGCAAGCCAATCAGGATCACAGCAGATTACTCAACACAAACTTTCGGAGCCAAAAGGGTTTGAAATGATGTATTCCAAATTCTGAAAGGTAACAACTGTAAACCAAGATTACTTTATCCTGCAAAGCTATCCATCCAAATTGATGGAGAAACAATGATATTCCACAACAAAAACAGGCTACAGGAATTTATGACAACTAAACCAGCTCTACAAAAAATACTTGAAAGGAATCCTTCATGCTGAAGAGAAAATAAAACACACACACGAGGAAATAGGGAAAAATATACCATACTCAACAGTTATAACAAGTGAGTAAAGGCAAACAAGAAGCACTACAAAACAAGAAAAATGGTGAGAATAAATATGTACCTTTCCATAATAACTTTTAATACCAATGACCTCAATGCCCCAACAAAAGAAATAGACTTGCAGAGTGGATTAAAAGGCAGGATCCTGCAATCTGTTGCCTCCAGGAAACTCATTTCTCATCTTAGGGTGAAAAGGTGAAAAACAGTATTTCAAGCAAATGGGCCTAGGAAACAAGCAGGTGGTGTTGTCCTAATATCTGAGAGGATAGACTTCAAACCAACATTAGTGAGGAAAGATAAAGGAGGTCATTATATACTGATTAAAGGAACACTCCAGCAGAAGGACATTACAATCCTAAACATACATGCTCACATGGGGGCTCCCAATTTCATCAAACAAATACCATTAGACTTAGGGTCACAGATAACACCAAACACAACTGCAGTGAGTGACTTCAATACCCCACTCTCAACACTTGACAGGTCATCCCACTAAAAAATAAACAGAGAGACATCTGGATTAAATAATATCATGGAACAAATGGGCCTAACAGATATATACAGAACATTCCATCCAAATGCTGCCGAATATACATTTTTTCTCAGCAGCACATGGAACAATCTCTAAAATAGACCATATATTAGGACACAAAGTAAATCTTAACAAATATAAGAAAAATGAAATAACCCTGTGGTAGTTTGAATAGATGGCCCCAATATATTCAATGTTTTATTAGTTTGTAGTTTGCATCTGTAGCCACCTGGAGGCACTGTCACTGGGCAGATCTTAAGGTGTGGTGGTGGGTTTGAGATTCCATTGTAAAGATATGCGAAGTGTGCCTAGTGGAGTTCCTGAAGTGTGTTGTGCTGTGTGGCTTTTGGCTGTAGCTTTGCTCTCTGTGTTTGCTCCTATGAAAGCAGGCCAGCTTCTTCTGCCATTATGGAACTTCCCCTGGATCTATAACCTTTAATAAATATCTCTTCCTCCATAACTTTTCCTGGTCTGGAAGTTCATCTCAGTGAACCTGGAGCTGTCTGCTACGAACCCCTTGTACTCTATTTGATCATAATGGGATTAAACTGCAAATCAGCAACAAGAAAAACTACAGAGCATACAGAAATTCATGGAGACTAAACAATATACTATTGAATGATGAATGGGTCATTGAAGAAATCAAAAAGGAAATCAATAAATTCCTTGAATCAAATAATGCTGAGAATACAACATATGAAAACCTTTAAGACAAAATGAAGGCAGTCCTAAGAGGGAAATTTATAGCTCTAAGTGCCTATATTAAGAAATTAGAGAGTTTACAAGTAAACAATTTAATGCTTCACCTTAAGGCCATGGAAAAGGAATAACAAGGCAAGAAAAACCAGTAGACAGGAATAAATAATAAAAATTAGGGCAGAAATTAATGAAATAGAAACCCCCCAAAAAAATCCAGGGCTGGAGAGATGGCTTAGCAGGTAAGGTGCCTGCCTGCTATGCCTAAGAACCTGGTTCCAATCTCAGGTCCCACGTTTAGCCAGATAAAAAGTGACACAAGGGTGTAATGCCCCACTTGACCACAAGGGGGCACACATATCTTAATTTTGTTGACAGCAGCTGAGAGACTGCTGGCACACCCATATCTATCTGTCTCCCTCTCCCTCTGTCTATCTCTCTCTGTGTCTCTCTCCAAAAATAAATAAAATAATTTTAAAAATTAAAAAAGAATCAATGAAACAAAGAGTTGGTTCTTTGAAAGGATAAACAAGATTAATAAACCCTTAGCAAATCTGACCAGAAGAAAGAGAGAAGAGACAAAATTAATAAAATTAGAGATAAAAAGGCACCATTACAACAGACACCAAATAAATTCAGAAAACCTTAAGGACATACTTTAAGAATATATATGCAGCTAAGTTTGAAAATCTGAAAGAAATGGATGATTTCCTTGATTCATATGACCTACCAAAATCAAATCAGGATGAGATAAACAATTTAAATAGATCTATAGCAAGTACATATCCAAGCAGTTATAACAAGTCTCCCAAATAAAAATTGTCCAGGCCCTGATGTATTCACTGGTCAATTTTACCAGACCTTCATGGAAGAGCTAAACTAGTGCTTCTCAAACTTTTCCATAAACAGAAAAGGTTCTATCAAGCTCCTTCTATGAAGCCAGCATCACCCTGATACCAAAACCAGACAAAGACAGAACAAAAAAAGAAAATTACAGACAATCTCCCTTGTGAACATAGGTGCAAAAATTCTGAACAAAATATTGGCAAACAGAATATAAGAATTTATCAGAAAGATTATTCACCCCGACCAAGTAGGCTTTATTCCAGAGAAGCAGGGATGGTTCAACATGTGCAAATCAATAAATGTAATACATTACATTTATTACATAAATGGACAGAAGGACAAAAGTGACATGACCATATCCACAGATGCAGAAAAGGACTGGTAAAAGTCCTACAGAAACTGAGAATATAAGGAACATATCTCAACATAATAAAAGCTATTTATGAGAAACCTACAGCCAACATAATGCTAAATGGTGAAAAAACTTGAAGCTTTTCCACTAAATTCAGGAACAAGACAAGGGCATCCACTGTCCCCACTTTTATTTAATATAGTACTGGAAGTCTTAGCTATACCAATAAGGCAAGAGACACTCATAAATGTGATATACATTGGAAAGGAAGAGATCAAATTATCATTATTTGCAGGTGATATGATTCTATACATAAAGGACCCTAAAGACTCTACCAGCAAACTGTTAGAGCTGACATACACTTTTAGCAATGTAGCAACATATAAAATAAACACACATAAATCAGTAGTTTTCCTATATACTAGCAAAAACATGAGAAGGATGAAATCAGGGAATCTCTCCTATTCACAGTTGTCTCAAAAAAGATAAAGTACCTTGGAATAAACTGAACCAAGGAAGTGAAGGATCTCTACAAAGAGAACTTTAAAACACTCGAGAGAGAAATTGCAGAATATACAAGGAAATGGAAAGACATCCCATGTTCTTGGATTGGAAGAATCAATATTGTGAAAATGTCAATCTTACCAAAAGCAATCTATATATTTAATGCAATCCACATTAAAATTTCAATGGCATTGTTCATAGAAATAGAAAAAACAATATTTATTTGAAACAAACATGTACTCTTCTTGAAAAGTTAATATTGGTTTCTACAGTCTAGTTTGCTGATAATTTAAGACTATGAGTGAATTACTAACCTAAAGACCTGTGATTAATACTGCTCACTCACTTTACAATTTGCGCCCAGAGAAAGCCTCTAAGCAGGGTGATGAGGATAGGTGAGCCTGTTAAGTAATGATGTTTTACTCAATTAATATTTATAGAGTTGCTGCTACTGATTGCTGTAATTTAGAATCTGTTTCAAACATGAATATAATGTTAAGCAAAAAGTTTGCTATTCTCTGTTGCCACTCTTCAGAATAAAATTTATATTTTATGGGGGTCTGGAAGAATCAGGAAGTTCCCTGCTATTCAGTAATTGAATAAGTGCCTTGAAAATAAAAATTGAAGCTTTCACAAAAAAAAAAAAATTCTAAAATTCATTTGGAAGAACAAAAAACCTCAAATATTCAAAACAATTCTGAGCAACAAAAATCAGGCTGGTAGCATAACCATACCTGATCTTAAGCTATATTACAAAGCCATAGTAACAAAAAAAGGATTGTACTGGCACAAAGATAGAAATGTACATCAATGGAACAGAATAGAGGACCCAGATTTTAATCCAGGTATCTAGAGCCATCTGATTTTTGACAAAAATTTCAAAAATATTCATTGGAGAAAAGATAGCCTCTTTAACAAGTGGTGCTGGGAAAACTGGATATCTGTATGTAGAAGGATGATAGTAGATCCTTGTCTCTCTCCATGCACAAGAATCAAGTCCAAGTCGATCAGGGACCTTAATATGAGACCTGAAACTCTGAAATTGCTAGAGGAAAAGGTAGGGGAAACCCTTCAACATATTGCTATAGGCAATGACTTTCTGAATATAACCCTTGTTACTCAGGAAATAAAACCACTAATCAACCACTTAGACCTCATGCAATTACAAAGCTTTTTACAGCAAAGGTCACTGTGAATAGAGCAAAGGGACAACCTACAGAATGGGAGAGAATCTTTGCGAGCTATACATCAGACAGATGATTAATAGCCAGAATATACAAAGAACTCAAAAAATAGAACAATAAGGAATTTAAAATGGGCTATAGAACTAAATAGAGCATTCTCAGAAGAAGAAATACAGATGTCACATAAACATCTAAAAAACGTGTTCTGCATCATTAGCCATCAGGGAAATGCAAATTAAAACTACTTTGAAATTCTATCTCACTCCTGTCAGAATGGCTACCATCAAAAAAACAAATGAAAATAAATGTTGTCAAGGATGCAGAAAAGAGGAACACTTCTTCACTGTTGGTGAGAATGTAATCTGGTGCAGCTATTGTGGAAATCAGTGTGGAGGTTCTTGAGACAGCTAAAAATAGATTTACCATATGATCCAGCTATAGCACTCCTATGCATATATCCAAATGACTCTTCTCACTACCTTACAGATACTTGCACAACCATGTTTATTGCTGCTCTATTCTCAATAGCTAGGAAATGGAACCAGCCTAGATGTCCCTCCACAGATGAATGGATAATAAAGAGGTGGTACAGTTATACAATGGAGTTCTATTCAGTGGTAAAGAAAAATGAAATTATGAAATTTGCAGGGAAATGTTTGGATCTGGAAAGGATTATACTAAGTGAGGTAACCCAGGCCCAGAAAGCCAACCATCACATGTTCTCTCTCATATTTGGATTCTAGCTATAAATATATAGACTTGTGTGTGAGCTGGAACCCAAAATCGGTAGCAGAGGCCAGTAAGCTAGAAAAAGGCTGTAAGGGAAGGAGGAGAGGGAAGGACTTAAGGGGATGGTACTGTATATATGTAAGTAGAAGAACAGATTACAGGGAGGGGAAAGGCCTAAGTAAGTCCATGGGAAGAGAATGTATAAAAGAAGGGTTGGGGAGGGTCAATCAAAATTCAATGTATTCTGAATAAGACATATATAAACCAACTTTTCTGAATAATGGTACATCCAGAAGCCATAGATTGTTACTAGAAAATTTTCACTGCCAGGGATGAGTTACCTTCCAGTGAGATTTTGGCCAGGGAGATCCCTGTTGCCTTCAAAATATTACAGGCTATTTCCAAGGCTCTTGGTTTCCCTTGAGACTCAGGTGGTAAGACCCTATTGCTAAAGACTTCACTTGCCTGAGTGCTGTCATCACTGAGAAATCAACCTGTTGCTGAGCAAAATCCTTCTCCCTGTAGACCAGCCAACTGAAAGCTGGAAAAAGCTGACTGCATGCAGCCGTATGGGAGACAGAAATCATAAGAGGTGAAAACAGTCGACACTGGAAAACTCAAGTTTGACCAGAAAGGCCAAATAACTGAATGGGTGCAGTAGTAGCATATCTGCTCTGGGAGAAAGAAGCTTCTCTCCAATTGGACTGATGGCACGCTGTATGTGAGGGAATACATGCCTAGTACTGAAAAACCTAATCAAAAGCCTATAGCAGGGGAGGTCATGAGCCTTAGGACTATAAAGCCTACCCTTGTCTGGCTAAATGTATAGATGATTCCCACCAAACTGCCCTGAAAGCACTACACTTGATGTTAATCATAGATTAATGCTACTCTTACTTCTGGTTAGAGAAGCTTCTCTTTTCAGATGGCAATGACAACTGGGATGACCGAAAAAGCAACATAATGCTGAGAAGAAGGGACAGAGGAGTGTCCAGCACCGAAACATCTCTTTCACACCCTCCAAAGCTCAGGGTCCATCGTGGAAGAGGTGGCGGAAAGAATGTAAGAGCCAAAGGAAGGGTATGACTCCTTACAATGCAACTGTCCAGACAGAAATTGGCCTCAATATCCATGACCTCACAGTGCCTAACAATGCCTTCTCAAGACCCTCATAATAGGAGAAAATGATGATGACATCAAATTAAAAGAGAGACCAATGGAGAGAGGGAGGGGATATGATGGAGAGTGGAGTTCTGAAGGGGAATTCGGGGGAGGTGAGGGAAATATCATGGTTTATTGTCTGTAATTATAGAAGTTGTCAATAAAAAATGAGGCAAAAATAATGAAAACAAATTCACTTATTTATAGCCAAGGACATTGTAGAAAATATTGAGTTAATTTAAGGTATTCATGAATATATTTTCATATAGAAATAATTCACAAACCTTTAAATACACTGGAGCTCATAAAATTGGAAATCCAAAGTTTTCTTAAAGAAGGAAATATGTCTCATATTGAAATTTCACATTGCTTCTAGAGAAATGAGATTTTATTTGTTAGTTTATCAATATATTTTCCCTTGTAATAATATTTGTTTTAGCTATATCTTTTTTATATTTGGCTTCTAAACTATCATAAAAGGACAAACTAAAATGACATTTTTTTCTCTTCCCAGAATTTTATATGTAGATATACAATAACTTCATTAGTATACTATCTGTAGAAGATGAATACTTGTCTACTATATCTTTCTTTAAATGAGCACTCTTTTATAGAAGAAAATATATATAATGTTGCTTCCAGGAAACAAAAACAAAATTCTAATATTATGTATGCAAAAAGTGAAAATAGATCACTATAGCTGGTGTGACTTTCTAATAGCTGTCTGTTTACCATCTCCATTGCCCTTTAGCTAATGATTAGCCTTTCAAATAACCTTTTCCAGTTTTATATGTCAGAAACTGCTATCAGGGCCTACCATGCAATTGGTCATAGTACCATGCATTTAATAAATCTTTTTACTCAAGAGTAAAATCCATTCTTTTTGGAAACACAACTCTATATGTATGTACTCTGACCTTTCTGGGAATAATGAGGTAATATGCAGACCTATGCAGGTATAAAGTAATTAAAATTAAGATATTATTTGACTTGAAATGCACAATACTTTCTACAGTTTATTTTTAATAGAATACAAATTATTTGGTTTCTTTATGTTATTTTCCAAACAAATTATATATTTTCTGTTTCCACCCACCCTCATTCACCCCATAGTTTCTTTCTGCTTTATCATTACATGTTTCATTTGTTCTCCTCCCACTTTCTCATCCTCTTGTTCCTGCCTTGTCTTCTATCTGTATTCATTGTATATATTTAGTCTCACATCCTTGTGTTTAGGTATATACAAACATTAAAAGTAAAGACCCATATATGAGAGAGAATAGGCAGTTTTTTTTTTTTTTATCTGGGCCTATGTTACCTGATTTAGTATATTTTTTTGGTAGATTAGTCTTAATTAATTTTAATCACTCAATTTATGTGTTCAGAGGATCATCTAAGTCTCTATTAGAAGTATGCTAGTGAAGAGTTAGTTTTATATTTATTATGCAACATGTTCATCTTGAGCTTCTCATCTCCTTGTCTTCAGTTATATTTCAATTATCATGTGAATGATAATATGTGAGCTTTTTCAACTATGTTTAGTAAGCATATGTATTTCAAACAATCAATATGTGTTTAGAGATAATACAATACACTGATTTACTTCTCAGATATCATAACCATACAAAATTGACAAATAGATTTATGTAGCTATTCCTTTTATCAATCAATTCAAATCATGAATCTTAGGGAATACAGTTAAAAATAAATAAAGTCAGAAGAGATTAAATTAGATAAGCATTATTAGTTATGGAGAGTTTGATGGATGCAACCCCTCTTTTAGCTAAAGACTAATGGGAGCTTGACATTCAAGTGCATAATCTTTGTCTCCATAGGATTCAGACCTGTTTCCCTGTTGCAGATATGGGTTCCTTTCCACTGCACACATCTCTTAGCCAATCAGAAAGCCATTGGTTACCACTAAGGCTATGTACCACCATTGTATTGTTGTATACTTCTTTTCAGTATGGTTGTTTCTGAGTAGTTTAGACCCCTGCTTGCTCGTACCATTGTTGGCCAATTTCCACCAATAGCTCATGTAGTGCTTTCCAGCACTAGACAGACTTATTGTTTGGGGACTCATTTTCTTCTAGATTCCATCCAAGTGTCTCCATGTTCTGTGCCAGCAGCATACGTTGTCTTCAGCAATAGGGCCTTACCTTTTACCTTAGGTGGGTAATCAAATGCTTTTACAGAAGCTTGTCTTATTTTGGGAACCACATAGGTCTCTGCTATCAACAGATCAATGTGAGTAGCACTTATTTCTGGTACTGCGAGTTACAGGTCAATGCCAAGGACTTTTAAGGTTAAGCTTCATCCCACTCTCTCCAGGTCCTTTATTTTCAGCTGTTTTCCCTTATACTCCTGTTGAGGGTTATGCCATTTAGTCTACCTTCAAGGAGAAAGGTTTCTATGGTACTAGTTCATTATGTGTTTAGTTTTGTGTTTATTCCCCCCACACCCTCTCTTTCACTCTCCATCAAACCTTTCCATCCTTATTGTCTGGGCCTCAAGTTGGCTATCTGGTATGCCAGCAACTCAAGCTAATCCAGGTTAGGAACTGCAAATGAGTTGGGACATGATATATTTGTCTTTCTGTGATTGTGTGTGTTCATTGAGTATGGTCTATTCTAAATCCATACATTTTCCTACAGATTTCATTGTATCATTTTGTCTTACTGCTGAGCAGAATTTCATTGTGCATATTTACCACAACTTTGTTATCCATTTGTGCAATGATGGGCACCTGGGTTTATTCCAGTTCTTAACTAATATGGATTGAGCATATATAAGCATAGTTGAGCAAATATCTCTGTAATGAAGCATGGGCATTTAGGGTAAATGCCCAGCAAGGGAATAACTGGGTCACTGGTAGTTCTATATTCTGCTTTTTCAGGAGTCTCCTTATTGATTTCCATAGTGGTTGTACTTACAGACCAGGGGCAGTTATGGAGGAAGGGATTTATTGAAGCTTACAGATCTAGAGGAAATTCTATAATGGCAGAAGAATCTGCCCTGCTTCACAAAGATCCAAGGAGAGAGAGAAAGAGAGAGAGAGAGAGAGAGAGAGAGAGAGAGAAAGTCACAAGCCAAAAGCCACACAGCACACTTCAGGAACTCCAGGTGGAACTAGGCAACTTGCATATTTTTAGATGGGAATTTCAAACCTACCACCATACTTTAAGATCCACCTAGGTATACCTCCTCCAGCCAGGTGGCTGCAGACCAAAACTACAAACTAATAAAACACTGAATATATTGGGGGCCATCAATTCAAACTACCACAGTTAGGGATGTTGCACACCTTGAATTTGTGTGTTAGCCATTTGTATTTCTCCCTTTGATAACTCCCTATTCAGTTCCCTACCCCATTTTTTCAGTGTGTTGTTTGATGTTTTCTTGTTTAGTTTTTTTGAGTTCTTTTTGAGGCCTCTGTCAGTGGTATAGCTCCTGAAAATTTTCTCCTATTCACTAGGCAATCTATTGACTCTACTTACAGTATGTTTGTCTATGCAGAAGCTCAATTGTTTTTAAATGATCTGTACTACTAATTCCATAGTTAATTCTTATATGTTCTCCATGATTCAACCAATGTCTTATGAAATGGTATATGCTTATAATCAGTATTATTACTACATCAACACCATTAGCAGTAAAATAGAAGAATAAGACCTTGGATACTTTAAATAATAATTCTAGCACTAATCTTGTTGTGGATATTCATGTTGTATAAACAACCTATATTTAATTGTGTTCCCTTACTAAACAAATTTGAAGTTGCTGAATCTACAGTCATTTTGAATCATGAAAATTATGAAATATGTAAAAGATATAAAAAGTAAACAACTCATGTTAGTGGCATTTTTATATGGAGAAAACAAAAAAAATATCCACAAAGGTGATTATTTGTTAAGTATTCTGAAGGAAACAGTAACATATATTAATTTCTCAGTGCCCAATACACTAGGGTTTATTTGAATATTAAAATTTTATCTTATTTTGAAGGAAAATGCAAATAAGACATACTAGTAACAACAGTATCATGTATAAATTACAGTGCCTTATGGTACTCTATATTTTTTTAAAAAATTAGAAGAAAGTTGACAGTGAAAAAATAGCACCTTGACAATCTGTATGTAAATTTGAAAGACTTAAAAGCTAAAGCATGACTTTGGGTGTATATCATTTGATTGTTAAACTAATATGTCATTTAAAAAGCTCTTTGCTTGTCTCAGAAAATGAACTAAACAAGAAAAAGAACACCTGACAGCACTCATAATTAAATTTTACCTAAAAATATTTGTACAATTTTTTATGTATTATAAAAGTGAAACTTACCAGTTATATCTATTTGACAGTAAGGTGTTGTAAAATGTCACAAGAGATCACCTGTAAGAATAATATGATTCATTGTTATTAATGTGGAAGGTAAGGTTTTAAGTCATCAAAATACCAATTGTCAAGTAATCATCTATTCAAATTAGCATACATACATTTTCAAGGTATTGCACTTGAACTATAAAACTTTATGAAATGTATCATGCATAAGATTAAGGAAAATTTCCTAAACATCAAAGTTCATTCATACATTTATTTGATGTTAGAGGAAGCATTTATTAAAACATGAATAATTAAAATATTTTTCATGTAATTTATAAATCAAGCCCATAAAACACACACTTCATTTTTTATGATAAACCACCTGATTCTTTTCCTAAATGATATACAATACATAGATAAGCATAGTACAGTTCTTTCAACTGAGAAATCATGGCAAGTGTGAGCTATCTTCTACTTTTAGATGACAAGCAATATTATATTTTAACCTGTTATCTGTGAAGATTTAGTTCTATTTTTAAGGATGATTTTTTTTTATTCTAAAGTACTCTTTTGACTTTTAACTTCAGCAATATTTAAGTTCAATGAACAGACATTTCCAAGTCTAGCAGAACAGGATCAGTTACAGCTGTTCAAAGATTTTATTGTGTCCTGAGTTTCTTCTTTTATCTTTTCAAGATATCATAGACAAATGACTTTCATTCCTATAACTTCAGATATCTTCTGCTCTGACATGAAACACAGTGAGATGATCTTTCTAAATCCCATCTATATGATGTTACTAGACAGATAGTTTTTAAATGCTTTCAAAAGTAGTGATACATTTTCTGGAGAAAAATCACACCAATGTGATAGGAGGGGTGAAAACTGATTTTACTTGGGATAGTTTACTTTGGATGAAATAAGTGATATTTGACTAGGTACAACAAAGGTAGATAATTTAAAGACAGCAAGAACTCATCCATACAGTTGTAATAGGACATAACATTATTGGGAGAATGAAGAAATAGAGTTTTAGCAGCTCAAATGGCCCTCACTTCATACAGTCACACACATACAAACACACATATGTATGTATTTTAAATTTTTATTCCTAGTATTATACAAAGGTAGGAATGACATTAAAATAACTGCTGAATTAATATGAGCATAATTCATGAAGCATATAATCCTCCTAAATTTGAATTTGTATGAAAATTTTACTAAAAGTATGTATCAAACACTGTACTTATTAACATATTGAAAATTGTAGTTACTTTTCTGTTCCTGGGACAAACCCTTAACCAGAAACAGCTTACAGGAGGAAAGGATTACTTTAGGCTTACAGTTTCCAGGGGAAGCTTCATCATGGCAGAAGACACTGGCTCACTTTATCATACATTCATATCAGAGAGAAAAAGAAACCAACATCAACAAGCATGAACAGCCAGAACTCAAGATGACACT
Organism: Orientallactaga sibirica; assembly: GCA_036365145.1. NCBI lineage: Eukaryota > Metazoa > Chordata > Mammalia > Rodentia > Dipodidae > Orientallactaga > Orientallactaga sibirica. The sequence goes on along the minus strand of JAEOAD010000793.1, from coordinate 7,854,052 downwards.
GTACAAACCTAGTAAGGATGGACTCAAGATGTGCCCCCAATGACACACCTCTTCCAGTAGAGCTATGTGTACAGAAGACTAAGCTTAATCAAAAATATCTAATACATGATGGTTAATGTTATTGACCCCAGCACTTGTGAGGCCAAAGTAGGAGAATTGTGGTGAGTTCAAGGCCACCCTAAGAGTATATAGTGAATTCCAGGTCAGTCTGAACTAGAGCGAGACCATACCTCAAAATAAGAAAGAACCTGATGCTATGGGGAACATACATTTACATTAAAACTATCAAAAATGATTTATTTCTTATCTGACGTTCAAATGAAATATGTATATATGTGAGAGAATTTCTTACTCTGTCTTCCAATCCTAATTGTAAAGCACACTCATACTTTCTAGTCAGGCCAGGGTATAAACCTCTGTTAGACACTTGTGGTGAACTGAATACTGCACTCCATAAGGAAATCCAAATCTGCATTCATATATTTTATGAACATGATTGGTTATATGTAAAACAGAACTTTCAGATATATATTTTTTTTAAATTTAGTTTTGGAGAGAGACACAGAGAGACAGAGAGGGAGAGGGAGACAGATAGAGATGGGCGCGCCAGTAGTCTCTCAGCTGCTGTGAATGAAATCCAGATGTGTGAGCCCCCTTGTGGGCAAGTGCGACATTGCGCCCTTGCATCAGTTTGCATCTGGCTAAACGTGGGACCTGGAAATTGGAACCGCTGGAGATTGGAACCTGTGTTCTTAGGCTTAGCAGGCAGGCACCTTAACCGCTAAGCCATCTCTCCAGCCCAGATATAATTGTTTTAAGGATGACGAATTAGTATCATAGATAATCTTGGTGGACATTATGAAATCAAAATTGACCTTCTTCAAGGGAAGTACAAGGTAAGAAAGAAAAGATAGGGTGGAGGAACAGAATAGTAGAGTAAAAGAACACTGTTGGTTGTGAAGATGGAGGAAAAGACCCTGAATCAAAGAACCTATGTAACCTGTAGTAGGCAGAATTGGAAGGAAATTTCACTGTTTTAAGAACATTGAAGAGAAGATGATTTTATTAATTCCTCAATTTTAGGCTCATAAAACCCATTTTGGAGATTTTGCCTCTGGAAACATAGTAATAAATGCATCTTACTTTAATATAATAAATTTTTGATAATTCATTACAGAAGCAGTATAAAATTAATGTACCATGATAAAAGTCCTCCATAGTGTCTTATTACCTAAGGGTAAGTACTATCCTAAATAATTATGGTAATGTCTTCCTTACTTTTCTTTATAGTTTATCTTATAAGGAATTGTCCTAAAAGTCTATAGTTTAGTTTCATCTGTTTTAATATTTCCTATAAGTAACTTTTAATCTATAATCTTCTATTTCCTACATGCCAATTTAAGATATTTGACAACTATTTTTATAATGTCCTATAGTAGAGATTTTCCAGATTGCAGTGCCTTGTTGTTTCCCATGCTTTTGCATCCTCTACACTTTCTATAAATTGGTAGTGTAGTATTTTCATGCATTTGCACTAAAATACTGAGATATTTGATAAGTAATATGCTATCCTCATAAGCAATTTTGATACATTTTCAAGGCCTTCACATGTGTGTAAAGTTATGATACCCTAAGAAAGATCTCCAAGTTATGAGCTAAATGAAGAACAAATTAAATTGGGTGTTAAGACAATACTAAGTTGCTTCCATGAAAGAAAACCTGTTATGGAACTTTGGATGTAGTGAGTATCAAGTATCCACATATACTTAGTCTCTTAGATGTCAAGAAGTAGTCAAGCCAGTGCAAGCAATAGAAACAAGTTATCACACTAAGCAATAATCTTCCTTCTATAGCCCCATTTTGTAATTAATATAAGTGTGCAACTAAATTTCTCAAATAACATATACTTGCAATTTAATGTTGTACATATGTAAGAAATTTGAGGACTATAAGTATCTGTATGTAGTTTGTTCGCATGGTTTTAGAAAGAATTTTTCAATTATTACATTGGGATTAACTCAGCTAATTAAGAAAATAAAAAATAGGTTCTCGTCTAGAAACTGTTTTCAATGAAATCACTTAGACTCTCTTATATCAGTTTTCTGTCTAAAGGTGAAGGTAAAATATACATTACAATAATCATTACAATAATCAGAGCTGATTACTGAATACTGGGTAAATTAAAAAAAGAAATAATTACCTTCAGTATATGTGACAGGACTATATATAGGTGAAACATTGCTTGGGATGCACTGGTGGCTCAGATTAGTTTGTACTATGCTGATAAGAAGTTTCTACTTAATGTTTAAATAATAATTTGAAGAGAAATGAGGGCTGAATATAACTAAGGGAAAGCTAGTCAGATAGTTACAAAAAGGAGAACCAATTTGATAAGATAAGATGGCTCAGATCTAACCACATGAATGTTATAGGATGAATATTTAAATGGGATAAATTTGGTATAGTGAAAAATTAGGAAAGCAACAAATTATTCAAGGAGCAGAAGGTTCTGACAAAGCAAGAATAATAGAACCTCAAGACTGCTGAAGTGTTATAGTTAGACTGCAGTGACATTTGAAAGGGTTCATGAAAAGATGACATCAAAGTAAGAACAACTCAGAATAAAATCAACAGAAACTGAAAAGAAAGGCATTGAGAACAATCCTATGTATTAATCAAATATGTTGAGGGTCTCATAGAGATGAGCAATAAATCACCAGGTAATTTTTTTAAAATTCTGAGAATTTTCTAGTAACCAAGGAATATCAAATTGTAGGTTCAAACTTTTCAAACCATCATAAAGATCCATTTTTGACATTCTCATATTTTATAATTATTTCTTTTGTGTTATCCTATTCATAAAAGTATTAGATTGTTATTTCTATGCTTCAGTACTCTTATGGCATGTTTTTCACTTCAGTGAGAAATCTAAAGATGAAAACTTAAATATAACAGAGATGTTTGATAATTCCAGGTATTCATTCCTTCACAGAAGCATAAAAAATTATATGCTGATTGAATTAATTTTAAAGGAGTTCTGAAAACTGTTCAAAGATCTTCAACTAAGCAAACACAATCAAGAAAAAACACACAAATGATATGAGTTTACAATGTGGCTTTTAGGGCACTTTCACTCCTTCTTGGTAAAGAAGGAGAAGAATGTTTCCTTTTTTTTTTTTTTTCATTTTGTATATGTATAAGGTTGTTCTGTGGATGTATGTTCATACTTGCAGAAATTTGTGTACGTGAGTACATGCGCATGTGGAGGCCATTGGTTGACATCAGGTGTGTTCCTAAACTGCTCTCCACTGAAGTAGAGTCTCACTTGAACCCAGAGCTAGCAGATTTATTTACTCTAGCTGGCTAGCTTGCACTGCCTCCCAAATGCTAGGATTACAGATGGGCCATCATTCAATTGATTATTTGTTTGTACCAACATGCACTGTATCCACTGGGACACCTCCTCAGCTTTCAAGAATAAAACATGTTTACAACATTCTGATTTTTATGTAAGCTGTAAGTACTTAAGTATGTGAAAATCCCATGACAGCTGTAGACTAGCAATGAGCAAAGGAATACAGATTGAAAGAACAAGAATACAATGTAATATCTGAGGCTATGAAAATACTTCAGATTAAACACTTGGTGTTTTTAATGCTTTTAGAATCCTCATATACACAGGAAATTAAAACATAAACAAGCAGACAAAAACATATATACTGACCTAGAATTAAGTACCTGAGAAAACCTCAAGTGATCGATTCAAAATGACCATAAGCCTTAAGGCACCATTGATTAGTGAAGGCCTCTTTCACCAGCTTACAAAGTGTAAGAGAATCAGTGCTTTGTTTTCAAATTTACAGGTTTTATAAAAATATCAATAGAATACCAAAGACAATGGAAAACACTGAACACAAAAACCAACAAAGTCTCCAGAAATTGTAACTGAAGGAACATGGGCATTTCATTTATTAGACAATATTTTAAACTAGGGTTCTTAAATATTTCAACAGGCTAATCACAGCTATATATAAAGAATTAAAGAAATTCAGGGCAGTGATGTATAGAAAAAAATAAGAACATTAACACAAAATCAGAAGCTATTAAGAACAATGTCTAGAGCTGAAATATAGGAATTCAATTCATTAGAGAGATTCAACAACATATTTACACAAAGTCATACAGGAAAATTAAGCAACTTTGAACAGAGGTGATTTAAATTTACTTAGTGTGCAGGGGGAAAAATGTTGACAAGACATGAAGGATTTTTGAGACATTTTGAGACATCAGCACTAACATTAAGGGAGTCCTGAAAAAAGAAGATGGAGAGTGCATGGCAAATATTTTGTTTGTCAAGGGTCAGTAGAACATTTCCTCAATTTTAAGGAATATATCAATTTATCGATTCAGAAATCTCAATAAATTTCATAAAGTAGTATAAGCTCAAACAATCAGATGCTATGATACATTATTATCAGACTCTCAAAATACATGTAGTATATTTCAAAAGCAGCAAGAAAGGTAATTTACCTCTCCTAAAATATTTCTAGATGACAAGGAAAAGACATATTATGTTTAAAGTACTCTAAAGTACTGAGAAACAAATGGAAAATCTATCAACCAAGATTTCTCTATCTAGTAAAGCCAATAATATCATATTCCAAAAATAAGAGTGACATGATAAAAATCTAAGATATATAAAAATATGATTGAGTTTACCACAATTAATCCTGCTTTAGTAACATGTGCTACAGGCCATCCTTCAACTTGAAGTAGAAGAATGGTGCATAGTATCTTAAATCCATATAAAGTTCTGCAGCAAAGTAACATAAATGGACAAATATCACAAGTAGAACTAATTTTTTTCACAATATCACTTTTAATTTTATAAAGATTTAGAAAACAGTATACAAAATTAATATAAACTCACATCTAATAAGTATAACATATAGAAAAAGGAAATTTATCAAATTTAATATTATTCAATCAAAACTGAGTAGTTAAAATGCATTTGGATTGTGATTAAAATTATTATGTTATAAATTTAGGAATAATTGTTCTAAATCTTGGGTGTTATATAAAATCCCAATGATAAGCATGAATAAGTCAACAATAGTACCATCTACATAAAAACATAAAAGAGAAAAAATCAAAGTGTGCCATTACTAAAGTAAATTAGGTTACCGTAATGCACTCAGGTAGAAAATAAAGGACAAAATGTTACAATATTCAGAAACAGAAAATAAATGTCAAAATAAGGAGATATCAGTAATGACTTTAAGGATATAAGGATTAAATTCAAATGTTAGGGCTGGAGAGATGCCTTAGCCATTAAGGTATTTGCCTGCAAAGCCAAAGGACCTCAGTTTGATTCCCCAGGACCCACATAAGCCAGATGCACAAGGTGGCACATGCATCTGGAGTTTGTTTGCTGTGGTTGGAGGCACTGATGCACCCTCCATTCTCTCTCTCTCACTGCTTCTTTCTATCTCACTGTCTCAACTGAATAAATAAAATTAAAGTTAAAATGTTAAAATGTATATATTGGCTGAACAGATAAAACAATATGTAAATTATTTTCCTAAAATTGGCATATTTTCATTCTGTAGATATAGTCTGGTAGTGAAAGCATAAAAAGTAATCCACAAGAATATGTCTCAAAAGACAGAAGAAGCGGCTATGCTACCATAACATAAAAGAGAATATGCTAAATCAGATGAATTAGAAGAAAAGTAACTTAGATGATAACAAAGGATCACTTATTCAAAACCACAAAACAATAGTTAAAAAAGCCCTATTGTCAGAATTCATGTATACTTGTGCCAAATTGATAGACATAAAAAAATTATTTACAGTATGAAACTTCAAGGCCCCTCTTACAAAATAAGATATAAATAAACTCATAAAGCAAGAGAACATAAAAGTCATTCAAAGGTTAAACCATTCAGTAAGAACAAAATACATTTTTCAGATGTACATATGACATCCTATGTCAGGAGGGAAACACATGTTATGGTTTTGGAAACCAGAAGTTATGAAAAGACTCTCTTCTTATTTCAATGGAATGAACATAGAAAAGTCAAAACAGAAAGTAACTGGAAAATTCACAAGGTTTTAAATGTTAAAGTAGATACTGTAAACCAGTAGATCTAAGAAAATAATCAAAATGGGAATTGGAAACGTATCTTGAAACAAATGAAAATCTAAGCAAGAATAACAAAATTCATACAAAACTGTGATAGAAGCAGCAGAATAGACTATATAGTTTCAAAAACTTACATTAAAAAATAAGTTTCCAGGCCAGGAATGGTGATAAATATCTACAATCTCAGGACTTAATAGCAGAAGCAGGAGCACCCCCATGAGTTTGAGGCCAGTCTTATCTACATAGTGATATCAGAGCCAGCCAGGGCTACATTGTGAGACTATGTGTTCAAAAAAACCCAAAAAGAGCTGGTCATGGTAGCACATGCCTTTATTCCCAGTACTGGGGAAGTATAGGTAGGAGGATTCCCCAAGAGTTTGAGGACAGCCTCAGAAAACATAGTGAATTCAAGGCCAGCCTGAGCTAGAGTGAGACCCTACCTTGAAAAACAAACAAACAACAACAACAAAAAAAGCTGGACCTTATGGAGCAGGGATGTAATTCCAACTACTGGGAAGGCCAAGGCAAGAGACTCATAAATTCAAGGCCTGCCTCACATTTGGCAATATATCACAGTAGTGGAATACTTCAATGCCTGAATTCAATCAATAATACTGAAAACAATAGCAAAATAATATTATATTATGTTATATAATAGCTTATTATAATAATGAGCTGTATTTGTGGTAGTTAGAAAAATGTCACCCACACATTCATGTGTTTGACTACTTAATTGCCAAATGGTGGCATTTTTCTGGAAGGTTGTAGAATCTTAAGAGGTGGAGTCTTGCTGGAAGTAATGTGACACAGGAGCAAAGACTTGAGGCAGCCCAGCATTTGGTTCTCTCTGTATTTCTTCCTGCTGCTGTAAATATGTGATACTGCCTTCCTACTCCTGCCATGGTACCCTGCCATGAAACTTCTACTCAAAACTGTAAGTCAAAAATAAACTCTTGTTTTTTTGTTTGTTTGTTTTTTTCATTAAGCTTCTTCTTGTTGGATATTTTATCTTAGCAATGACAAAGTAACTGAAATATTTTAAGTATATTTTAATAGTAGTTTAATAAAAATACAAATTATAAGTTAAATGGTTTTAAAAAATCAGAAGGTTCTCAACACAGTCACCAAACTATATTATTAGAATTTAGGAGGAAAAAAAGGGTTTAGTGGTTAAGGCACTTGTCTGAGAAACCTAAGGACTCATGTTTGACTCTCCAGGTCCCATGTAAGCCAGACACACAGTGTTGCTGCTGTGCAAGGTTGCACATGTGCACAACAGGGCACACACATCTGGAGTTCAGTTGCAATGGCTGAAGCCCTGGGGTGCCAATTCTCTCTCTCTCTCTGTCTCTCTCTTTCTCTCTGTTTCACTCTCACTGTCTCACATAAAAAGGCCAGTCTGTTGGGCTTGTATCAAAAAGAAAAAAAGAAAAGAAAAGAATAGAATAGAATAGAATAGAATAGAATAGAATAGAATAGAATAGAATAGACTTGAATTGAATTGAATTGAATTGAATTGAATTGAATTGAATTGAATTGAATTGAATTGAATTGAATTGAATTGAATTTAGGAGAAGAATAATCAATCCCCAAATCTAGCAGGTACTTAATACAAGTGGACATAAAATAAAAACTACAAAAACAATACAGACAGGCAAATCAAGAGGAAATGCTTCTGAAAAAATAAACAAAATTGTCAAACCTTTAGATTGAATGAGAAGATAGAAAAGAGAGAATCCATTCTATCAATTACAGTGAGAACACTATTCTCATCATTAAAAAATAGAAAATACAGGGCTGGAAAGATGACTTAGTGGTTAAGGCGCCTGCCTGCTAAGCCTAAGAATGCCCTTTCAATTCTCCAGGTCCCACGTTTAGCCTGGCACAAAGCCACACTTGCCCACAAGGGAGGCACATGCATCTGGAGTTCATTCACAACAGCTGAGAGGTTGCTGGCATGCCCATTCTCTACCTGTCTCTCTCTCTCTCTCTCTCTCTCTCTCCATCTCTCTTTGTGTCTCTCTCCAAAAAAAAAAAAGAAAAGAAAAGAAAAATAAAAATAGAAAATACAATCTTTATTTTGTTAACATATTTGCCAACAGTTTTCCATTTTTCTTTTTCTTATAATTTTATACACGTATATGGTATATTTTCAGCATACAAGCCTACCACAGAGGATTACTATCAGCTATAAAGTTACTCTGGTACTACAAGATTATATTATGGGAAAATTGTATGATAATGCATTCAGCATACTAGAGGAAATATACATGACTTTAGAAATATACAATCTTCCAAGATGAATCAAGAGGAAATTGAAGACCTAGACACACACACACACAAATTTACTTTAAACAAACCTCTTGTAAATATTATGAAATTTCATCAGTTACAGTGAAAAAAATCACACAAAAGTTAAACTGAAAGAAGAAAACTAGAAAACTACTTCACTTAGAATGGAATAAATTTCCCAGCCACCCACGGAAGCTGAATAGGTATTTGTTTGCAGCACTAAGAAACTGTCACACACTCATATTCACACATGCAAATCAACAAATATTTTTATATAGAAAATATAGTTGGAATACATTTGATGTTTTCTGTTTTAAATGGTTAATATTATTGAAATGTAAATATTAACCATGTTTAGGTGTGTCCCATAAGAGGTCCAGGTATATCTCTGGATATAAATTATCCTGCCCCTTATGAAGGCCTGTAACAAACTTGGCTCTTGGCTAGTAGACATTAGGTTACAGAAGATTATTCACTTTTCCTTGTCATAGGGAAGTCTGACTACCATATGTGGGTCCTATTATAGTTTATTCTTTACTAAGTTAAGCTCTCTTAGCATTATGAAAAGAAAATAATAAATGAGTAAATGAACAACTTACAATCATCTTATCAGGGACAATTTATCAGAGATAAAGGATAGAGGGATTATATAACGAATCCTGTACTGAGGCTCTCAAGCCCCCTAATACTAGCTCAATGCCTCAACACAAGTTAAAGATTTAGAATCAGAGAGAAGGAAAGAGGAAGCATATTTAAAAGTATTCATAGTTTCTATGTTCACAAAATAAAAATGTTTCCTTGAAGCAGAAATATAAGTAAATCAAATATCACATACATTTTGATTTCAGCCAAGTAGCCCAATAAAAACAAAAGGTAATACATTATAAAATTCAGGATTTCAGAAAGCTTTTTTTCTTGAATAACTGCTATTTGTAACTAAGTTTGGCTGGCATTATACAATCAAACCTAGTTATTATACAGCTTGTTAGTGGTACTAAAAAGTAACTTAGTGCAAGGTCCAAGTGGCTATTTGCACTCATAAACACAACAGGCTTACCTACCTGTAATTGAACCTCATTCAAAATAAGAGATCTTATATACATTGATCCGAAACACTAGAAAAAAAGTCTTAATAACTCAAATAATCTGTAATATCTCCAACTCATGCCTTAATCTCACTGACATCACTTCATAAGTGTCATGTTGATTTCTAAAAAGGCACTTCTCTTGTGGATGGTTTGAAGAGCTCTGCTTTCTTCCAGCACCATGGTTACATTTTCAGAGAAAGCAGTGTTAAAATGTGGCTGGTTGTTTTTGACATGTACTGACAAAGCACCTTTGATATATAGTTAGGGAGCAATATAATTTAACAAGTTTTAATTTCTTGTGCAGCTGGAAGACAATAAAGAGGAAGCATGAGAACAAATTAAACTGTATATAGGTCAATCATCCTATTAGGACTCTTCAGGGAACACATATCTAATTTGCATAATTGTATTTCTATAGCTGCCAGAATAGCTGCTGTGTGGATCTTTGTGCTTGGTGACTTCAAACATTTGAAGATGATTTTTTTTCTTAAAGTTGTCTTTAACTGTGTGCACATTCTCCTGTGTGTAACATAAAAAAAAAATCAAATGTTTGTATACATGAAAATTACCCACTATATTATACTTTTGTATGGTCTTTTAGGAAAGTATATTGCAATATATATATTAAACTTAAACACTTACAGAACCATGAAGAATAGTAGATCCTTATAATAGTTAAATATGTTTATCTAAAATATTACCAATTATAAAAATCTGAGGCTGGAGAGATGGCTTAGTGGTTAAGACATTTGCCTACAAAGCCAAAGGATCCCAGTTCAATTCTCCAGTTCCCCCTTAAGCCAGATGCACAAGGTGGTGCATGCATCTGGAGTTTGTTTGCAGTAGATGGTGGCCCTGGTGCACCCATTCTCTCCCTTCCTCTCTCCCTCTTTCTCTCTTTCAAATAAATAAATAAATAAAATATATTTTTAATCTTTTTAAAAATCTGTCAAAAATTCCTATGAATTTTGAGACAACCTTTTGTGTGAAGTGTGTGTGTGTGTGTGTGTGTGTGTGTGTGTGTGTGTGTGTGTGTATGTTCATGTGTCTGGGCAAATGTGTGCCAAGGAAGATGTTGGGTGTCCTCATCTATTGCTTTTCCCTGAGACAGTCTCTCACAGAACCTGAAGTTCCCTGTTTTTCAGTTATATGGCTAACCTGGGATCCCTAGCAATTCTCCTATGTATGTTCCACTGTGCTGTGGTTATACAGGCATTTGCAGCCATATTCAGTTGTTTACATAGATGCTCAAGATCAGACTCAGGTTCCCATACTTGCATAGCATGTTTTATTGCCCACTGAGCTATATCTTCAGCCCCACAAAATATTATTATTAACTAACATTGAAGTTATGTATGACTGAATGAAATTATATTGGCTCCATCCAGATTATACCCTGGTAATCAGAAGTTACATTTATGAATTCACACTTTTGATTAAATACAATAAGGACGCAAGTTTTTACTTAATAAATTTTTATTGTAATACATATTCATGGAGTTCATGCAAGGAGAAACATCATGTGTTTAACAAAACATCACCAGTGGCTTCTTAACTGTTCATTCATATTGCTATTATTATCATTATTCTAGCATATTGCTTTCAATGAACAAGGAATAGTAAATAAGTATTCATCAATAAAAACAAATTCTCTAATTGATTCAAAAGTCCTACTTGATTTTCCACAATAGTATTTGGTATACTACCTGCCAAAATTTTAAGATTTATAATTTACTTAATTAAATGTAGTTAGAGTTTAATGATACATGTGAGTGGAGATAGTCCAATTGTACAGATTTCCCATACAGCAAATAATCTAAAATGTACATTTATCAGAATATATAACAGTCTGTTTCTTTCATACCTTGAATACATTTCTATTTTAATGAAATGAGCACTTGTTCACAAAACCATAGCTTTCCTTCTTACATCAATTATACTTTTAGAGCCAGATGCCATAAGGTATAGAGTTAAACTCACAGAATTTTTTAAATACACAGAATGCTAGAGAAATGATGGAGGTTGAATATTCCTTTCATCCCTGGCAACAAATTCATATATCAAAGTCTTTACCTCTTATGTGATTGAATTTAGTTGTAGAGCCCTTAGAAACATCTTAGATAATCAAGGTAGAACCATCATGCATAACGTTAGTGCTATTATAAAGAGGTCTGAGAGATCACTTGTGTTCCCTTCACCATGTGAAATGACCAGGGTAAAGTAAACAAAACAAGAACAATTGTATAGTGTGGTGATTTGAACCTGATATCCCCTATAAGCTCATGTGTTCTGAATGCTTATTCCCCATCAGATGACAAGTGGATCTTTGCTGGAAGAGGTTAGTTATTGGAATGGGCTTTGTTGTGTTATAGCTAACTCCTCCTTCTTAGAAATTGGCTCACTCTGCTGCAGCTGTATTCTACAAACTGTGGCAAAGGTGATGTCCACCTCTGCTCATGCCATTTTTTCTCCTGTAATCATGAAGCTTCCCCTTGAACCTATGAGGTGAAATAAAACTTTCCAACTATCAGCTACTTTTGGTCAGGTGCTTTATCCCAGGAACTTGAAGGTAATGATAACATCTGGAAATCCTGAGGTGAACTCTCACCAGGCACCTTATCTGTTGATCCTTAATCCAGGACTTCTAAGCATTTGTTGTTGATAGGTGACACACAATTTAGTGATTTGTTATTGCAGAATAAACTAATATAGAAGTTTGTAGATGCTTTCTTAGAAGGTGCCATATCTGCAACCTCCCCCGCCCCAATCCCTGGAATGCCCTTCTACTTCTTGGTTCATGCAGAGCTTGGAGTCAATGGGTTAACATCCTAGACTATGTCCTCATTTCTGACTCATTTGTAGATTCATAAATTGGTCAGTAAATGTTAAATTTATTGAATTCTCTCTAAGAATTCATAAGAAATTGACAATTTGAGTAAACTGAAAACTAAACAAAAATAGATTCAATGAAAATGATTAATTGGTATGTGAAAGATTTTCATTACAGTACATTAAAGTCATCCAATTTCAACCCATTGAAATTTCCTTTCCCTCACATCTCCTGGAAGGAAGCTACAATATCACAGAATTGGTTTTTTTTAAAGTTTTATTTGATTTTTATATTCTTTACCTCCCCACTTATAATCCTAACCACATATTTTGATTACTTAATGGTGCTTTTCTAAATTATTGCTAGGGCCACTGGTTGAAAGCTGTTTTCCAATGAAAAGACACTGATCTTGCGATAACATTATGTGAAATATCTAGGGGCTGGAAAGATTTCTTTGTGGTTAAAGGCACTGTAACAGGAAAGCAGAGATTGGAGATCAGTCCTCTGAATGCAGCAGATCCACTTTCTGAAGTGAACATAGATTTGGTTACTTCAGGGATAAAAGACAGATCAGACTCACAAGCATAGTGAAAGTAAAAGTAGCATATGTTGCTACAAGGGGTAGATCCCTTTGGGACAGAAGGGGCCCCAGTCCATCTGAGTGGTATTATAGGGTCTGGTCAATATTATATCATGCTTTCATCTGTTAATGAGGGATTAATGTACAGCTCTTTGCATTTGTCTTTTGGAGATTGTTGTAGTAAGCTCCATGTTGCTGGGATGAACTCAAAACCAGACACAGCTTATGGGAGGAAGGGATTGATTTCAATTTACATAAAGTTCCATCAATGGTTGAAGAATCTGGCCTCTTTTCACAGATCTAAGCAGAAAGATACCACCAATCAATCAGTACCAAAAGCAAGAGCAAAACTGTCAGCAAAAAAGCAGGGGATTGCAGCAAGCAGTTCCCTGTAAGAGCTTAGACTACTCTCCATACCTTTGGGCTAGAAATAGGATTCACTTCCAGTGACACCTTGGGGATAGATTCCAGGATCTTCCTGCAGTGACACCTCCTCCAGCCAGGCAACTGGGGACAAGCTTTAATAAAACACATGAGTCTATTTGGGGGCATACATTTAAACTACTACATTCCCCCTCTGTCCCCAATATACTCATGACCATATCACATTTCAAATTATATTCAGTCCAATGTCAAGAGTTCCCAAAGTCTTCATCAACTTTAAGGCTGCTCCAAAGTCCCAAGTTTCATCTCAAATTCCAGACTGTTTCTTAACTACAAGTCCTGCAAAGTTAAACGATGTACTTGTAATATGTAATTGCACAAAGTAAACATTGCCATTGTTATAAGGCATAACAAGGAGAGACTATATCATAGCAAAATCAATAACCATTAGGCAAGCATCAAACCTCTGCAGTTTAAGACTGACATCCATAACTAGTGATGAGTCTCTGTAATTTCAAATTCCACCCCTCCAGATGGGCTGAGTGGCTGGGAAAATTTTCCATCCTGAGCCAATAGCACTCCTTGGTAGCCTCTTGACAGCCCTGGCATATCCAAAACATCTTTGGGTCTCTACTGCAAACCACAGTCCATCCTAAATATTCTTTGTTGGCTTCTGTATCAGGGACTTCACACCCTGCCTCATATGCCACTTATTAGCAGTAAGTCCTGAAACACTGTGCACTTCATGATCCACTTCCACATAGTATTTATCATGCTTCTGAAACCAATACCAGTTGTGAAGGACACAGCCATGTTGTTAATCCAGGATCAAAGTAAATAATGGAGCTGGGAGTGGTGACACATGCCTTTAATCCCAGCACTTGGGAGGCTGTGAGTTAGAGGCTACCCTGAGAATACATAGTTAATTCCAGGTCAGCCTGCGCCAGAGTGAGACCCTACCTCAAAAAATAGAAAAAAATAAAATAAAATAATAAATAATGGCCTTTAAGAACAGGTTCCTTCCTTAAAAAAGAGTTGTGCTTCTGCCATTTAATCTTTCCTAGGTGGAATCACCTTAGGTGTCCTTCCATTGTCAATATCAAGCTCCCACAAATCGTGGGCTACAAGAGGGCCTACACCTATGAAATTCTCTCTAAAACAATAATAGTTACCCATGTATCTTACACTGACCTCACTCTCCACTGGATATTTTGCTTCTTTTTCAAATGGACACAGAACCTGAGGATAGAATAAGCCCATCACACCTCACCAGGGCACCAGCTGAAACCATAGACTAAAAGGGGAAATGAGCAAGAGCGCTGCTTTCTTGGTGAACCTGGTACCAAGACAAGGGTGAAGGAGATAGACACAGAGAACACTCAACTCCTACCAAACCAGATATCCAGAAACACAGAGGTTCCCAAGACCTCATCAGTGAAGTAAACCTAAAATGAACCCAACATGGCTCAGGGAAATTCAGAGAGGAGGGGGTGGAAAGATTTTTAGAGCCACAAGTTGGCACAGAGACATTGCCTATTCCCCATAACTGATGGCCAAACCCACAATGCACAACCCACATTTACCAATGAGTAGGGTCCCTTCAGAGGAGGGAGGACAGGGAGGAGGATATTGATGGTGCCAGCATGACTATATACACACTATCTATAATAACTAATAAATAAAATAAAATAAAATAAAATAAAATAAAATAAAATAAAATAAAATAAATTGAAACCTTCAGTAGCACAGCATCTGAGGGTTAGTAGGTTAGTAAATAAGTATATGTTTCTATATTTACATTAATTTCTGTTCTGTTCCCCTGAAAATAACCCTATATTATTCAATATGTGAAAATAATACTTATATAATAAAAATATGTGCATAAGAAACTACCCCTCACACTTCAGCCAAACCACAGCTGAAACCACAGAGGAATTTTGGAGATGAGCATGAGTGCTGCTTCTATGCTGAACCTGATAATCAGCTCCAGGGTATTGGAGATAGACCTTGGGGATACACAACACCTACCAAAGCAGAGATCCAGAGGCTCCTAAGAGCTCATCACTGAAGTAGACTTAAAACTCACCCACCACAGCTCAGGAAATTTGGCAGAAGAGCAGACAGAAAGATTTTAAGAGCCACAGGTTGAGGCATCATACCCATAGGCATTCTGTCCCCCCCTCAAATAACTAACTGATGCTCCTACAATACATAAACCAAAACCCCAAAAGGAATACCTGCTACCCCACTGAAGAGTGTCCCCAATGGAAT
This sequence comes from Orientallactaga sibirica, assembly GCA_036365145.1. NCBI lineage: Eukaryota > Metazoa > Chordata > Mammalia > Rodentia > Dipodidae > Orientallactaga > Orientallactaga sibirica. Next base: position 7,838,462 of record JAEOAD010000793.1, on the reverse strand, counting down.
GGGGCAGGGCCAAGGGAAAAGAGGGTACCAACACACATATCCATATGAAATATGGATTATTATTATTATTATTATTAATAATACTAATAATGATGCTAAAAATCATAAAAAGAGTAATTTCATTCTATACCCACAATATAGACACTGTCCATTTATACATTCAAAGAAAGCACACATATAAATATATTTTTCCTAATCTTGATATTTTTATTTGACACATTTTCCTGTTTTCAGGAGCAAGTACAAATGGAACAAATAACTTTTTATTTTCAGTGAGCATTGCACAATGTACAGACCTTAGCCTATTATTGCTGTTATTTAATATACGGAAATTTAGTCTGCCCAGTTTCAAGGACCTTTATCTGCATAAACATATTATTTGTACATATAAAAGTTATAAAACAAAAGCCATTTTGCTATGTTCCTAAATTTAATGTTCATATGCTAACAAGAATACATCTAAAACCTCCTTTTGTTGTTTAATTAATTTGAATTATTTATTTGCAAAGAGACAAAGAGAGAGAGAGAGAGAGAGAGAGAGGCAGAGAGAAAGAGAGAGAGAAGTGCATGTATGGTCATGCCAGGGTCTCTAGCCACTGCAAACTCCTGATGCATGCACCACTTTGTGCATGTACCTTACATGGGTACTTGGAATTGAGCTTAGGTCATCAAGCTTTGCAGGTAAGCATCTTAACCTCTGAGCCATATCTCCAGCCCTAAAATCTCCCTTTATTAATGAAGATTCCCTTTACATTTTTAAAAGTTTATTATTATTATTATTATTATTATTAACAAGAGGTTTCATATGGATACAACATGTGTTGGTACCCTCTTTTCCCTCTTCCCTGGCCCCATTCCATTGGGGAAACTCCTCAGTGGGGTTGCAGGTGTTCCTTTTGTGGTTGTGGATTATGTGTTCTGGGAGCAGCACTCAGTTATTTTTAGGAGGAGGGAATGCTTCTGGGCGTGATGTCTCAACCTGTGGCTCTTACAATCTTTCTGCCCCCTCATCTGCAAAATTCGCTGAGCCTGGGTGGATATTTTAATCCACTTCAGTGATGAGGTCTTTGGAACCTCTGGATCTCTCTGCTTTGATAGGTGTTGAGTATCCTCAGGGTCTGTCTCCTACTTCTTGGTGCTGATTATCAGGAACAGCATGAGGCCAGCACTCTTGATCGTCTCTTCAATTCCTCTGTAGATTCAATAGTGACTTGGCTGAAGTGCAAGGGGTAGTTTATGTCCTCCAGTCTCCTTACTTTCTGAAAAAGAAGAACAGATTCTCCAACGGAGAGTGAAGTCAGTATAGTTCAAATGGCATAAGCATTATTAATTTAGTAAGAATTTGATGTATGTAACCCCTCTTTTAGCCAAAGGCTAGCAGAATATGACACTGGAGAGTATAATCTTTGTCTTCAAAGGATTCTGATATGGTTCTCAATTCCAGATATGTGTTCCTTTATGCTGAGTGGATCTCAAGCTTTCTAGCACTAGACAGGCTAACTGTCTGGGGACTGGCTTTCTTCTGAATTCCAACCAGGTCTCTCTGTGCTCTGTGTCAGCAACATATGGTGTCTTCAGCAAGAGGGTCTTAGCTTTTGCCTCAGGCAGGTAATCAAGTGATTGGAAAGAAATTTGTCTTGATTTGGGGATGTTGCAGGACTCTCCAATCAACAGCTCAATGTGGGTAGCAACTAATCTCTGGTACTGGGAGTTACAGGCCAGAGACAGAAAAAAAAAAAAAAAACCTTTTAAGCTTAGACTTCATCCCACACTCACCAGGACTCTACTTTTCAGGTGCTTCTCCCTTACTCCTTTTCAGGGTTACATGTTTTAGACTGTCTCCAAGGATAAAGATTTCTATGGTATCAGCTCATTTTGGGTTTAATTTTGTGTTTGTTTACCCCACTCCCCTCCCCCCAAACAGTTCCATCCCAATTGTCTGGTCCTTGAGCTGCCTATCAGGTATGACAGCAACTCAAACAGGTCCAGGTTAGGAGCCACAGATAAGTTACACCATGTGGCATTTGTCTTTCTGTAATTGTGTGAGTTCACTGAGTATGATTTTTCCAAGTCTGTCCATTTTTCTACAAATTTCATTGTATTGTTTTTTTCTTACTGCTGAGTAGAATTCAATGGTGTAAATGTTATACAACTTCATTATCCATCCATCCATCCATCCATCCATCCATCCATCCATCCAATGATGGGTATCTCAGTTGATTCCAGTTCTTATCAATAATGAACATGGTTGAGCAAATATCTTGATATTGATGCATGGAGCATTTAGGATAAATGACCAATAAGGGAATAACTGGGTCTGTTGGTACGTCTATGTTCATCCTTTTTAGGAATCTCTGAATTGATTTCCATAGGGGTTGTACAAGTTTACATCCCCTGCAACAGTGGTTGAGGGTTGCTTTTTCCCCACATCCTCACTAATATTTGTCATTGTTAGATTTTTTTTAATTATTGCCATCCTTACTGGAGTAAAGTGGAATCTCATGGTTGTTTTAATTTGTATTTCCCTAATGGTTAGGGATGTTGAACATTTTCTTATGGGTGTGCTAGCCATTTGTAGTTCTTCCTCTCAAAATTCCCTATTCAATTTTCTACCCCACTTGTGGAGTGGGTTGAGTTTTTTGAGTTCTTTGTAGATTCTAGATATTAGGCTTCTATTAGTGGTATAGCTTGTGAAGATTTTCCCCCATTCAGTGGGTAATCTATTGGCTCTGTTTATGATGTGTTTGCCTGTGCAAAGACATTTTAGCTTCATGAGATCCCATTAGTTGAGTGATTGGTTAATTTCCTGGGCTACTGGGATTTTGTTCTGGAAGTCTTTCCACACTCCTATATTGTGGAGAGTGCCTCCTATTTTTTTCCAGTAGGAGAAGATTTTCAGGTCTTATATTGAGGTATTTAATCCATTTGTACATGGTTTTTGTGTATGGAGAGATGAGTGGGTTTTGTTTCATTTTTCTTCATATGGTCATCCAATCTATCCAACACCATTTGTTGAAGATGATATCTTTTTCCAGTCTACATCATTGGCATCTTTGTCAAAGATGAAGCACTATAGTTACTTGACCTAAGTTCTGAGTCTTAACTTCTGTTCTGTTGGTCTATTTCTGTTCTTATGCCAGTACAATGCTGTTTTTGTTACAATGGCTTTGCAATATTGCTTGAAATCAGGTATGGTGATGTCTCCAAAGGTGTTGTTGTTGTTGTTGTTGTTTGTGCTGAGTATATGTTTGGATATCCAAGGCCTGCTGCCATTTCATATGAATTTTGAGATCATTTTTTCAATCTCTGTGAAGAATGATGATGGTATTTTTATTGGTATTGCAATAAATCTGTTTATTGCTTTTGGTAGAATATTCATTTTCTCAATATTAATTCTACTTATCCAGGAGCATGGGAGGTCTTTCCATCTTCTCAAATCCTCCTAAATTTCTTTCATGAAATTTTTAATTATATCTTAATTATATAGGTCTTTCTTAACCTTGGTTAGTGTTACTCCAAGGTATTTAATTTTTTGTTGCTATTGAAAATGGGACAACCTCACTGATTTCTTTCTCTGTATATTTGTCCTTTGCATATAGAAAAGCTACTGATTTTTGTGTGTTGATTTTGTATCCCACTACTTTACTGAAGGAATTAATCACCTTTAGAACTTTTGACATGGAGGCTTTCAGGTCTCATGTATAGGATCATGTCATCTGCAAATAGGGCTAACTTGAGTTCTTCCTTTCGAATTTGAATCCCATTTATTCCTTTCTCCTGTCTTATTGCTTGGGGTAGTACTTCTAGTACTATGTTGAAGAACAATGGTGAAAGTGGGCAACCCTGACTTATTCCCAATCTCAGTGGGGACTCCTTGAGTCTTTCCCCATTAAGTATTATTTGGGCTTTGGGTGCTTTATATATAGCCTTTATTGTGTTGAGATATAAACCCTCCATGCCTATTCATTTCAGTGCTTTGATCATGAAGTGGTGTTGTATTTTGTCAAAGGCCTTATCTGCATCAATTGAAATGATCATGTAGTTCTTATGGTTAAGTTTATTTATGTGGTGTATTATATTGACTGATTTCCCTATGTTGAACCATCCCTGAATCCCTGGGACAAAACCTACTTGATCAAGGTGTACAGGGTTTTTGATATGTTGTTGAATTTGGTTTGCAAGGATTTTTATTTATTTTTTTTTTTGCATCTCTTTCTGGTTTTGGTATTAGGGTGATGCTAGCTTCATCAAAGGAGGTGTGCTTGATGAGTAAGAAGTGGCTTTCTTTGTTCTTTTTGATTACTTTTGGTTTGAAGTCTATTTTATCAGATATTAATATAGCAACACACACTTGTTTTTTTTTATTTCTATTTTCTTGGAATATCTTTTTCCATCCTTTAATGCTGAGGAGGTATGTATCTTTAGTGATGAGGTGGGCTTGTTAAAGAAGATAGAAGGGTCCATTTTTTATCCAACATGGATGCATTAAGACTATTGATCTTTAAAGTTATTACTGCTATGTTTGAATTAATCCCTACCATGATGATGTGCTTTATGGGGTTTGGTACTTTTGTTGTATTTTGTACTTTTTTTTTTGTTTTGAGCCCAGTCTATTTTTTGGTTATTTTGATCTTATTCTTGTTGGCTCTTGAGATTGGTTGTTTGACTCTTCTGTGTGGAGTATTCCCAGAAATATTCTCTGTAGATTTGTCTTAGTGTTCATATAACCATAGACTTCACTTTTTTTCATGGAAAGTTTTTCTTTCCTTATCTATTATGAGGGATACTTTTGCTGGGTAGAGTAGTGTGGTTTGGAAGCCATAGTCTTTCAGACTTTGAAGTGTTCCATTCCAGCCCCTTCTGGCTTTTATGGTTTCCATTGAGAATTTAGAGGCAATTCTGATGAGATTGCCTTTGTATGTTGTGAGTTGCTTCTCACTTGCTGCTTTTAGTACTCTCTCTTTGTTTTAATTGTTAAGTTTTAACTGTGATGCGCCTTGTATAGTGTATTAGTCAAGGTTCTCTAGAGGAACAGAACCAAAAGAATGAATTGTATTAAAAGGGAAGTTATTGGACTAGCTTACAGCAGATTCAACAATAGCAGGTTGTAAGCCTGAGAATCAAGGAAGCTGGTAGCTGCTCAGTCCATGAGTCTGGATACCTCAACAGTCCCAATATGTCACTGAAGGCCTAGAGGCATTCTGGAGAGGTGCTGATCTTCAGTCCATGCTGGTTTTCAATGCATACTGGAAAGCAGCCATCAGCACAGGCAGCACTGGCAGCCAGGTTGGAGGAGAGGATCCTTTCCTTCACAGAGCTTCTTTAGATAAAGTCTCCACTCTGAGAGGGGCCACCCACTCTGGGAGAAGGGCTCAGCCTCAGGAAGGATTTTTTTTTTAGTTAATCCTTCCTGGAAGCAATCTCAGAGACCCACTTATAAGGAAAGTATGTGGATTCCTAAACAGATCAAGTTGATATAAACTTAACCATCACAAGTCCACCCCTTGTCAACTTGACACCAAACATTATCTCCTTACATCATACTTAATTTCCTAATGAAGGCAGTAACAAGGTCATAATTCTTCCTAACTTGATATAACTATCCCTTGTACAACTGGAAATGCACACTCTTCCTCCCACCATACAAAGCACAGTTCCTTGAGTTTTGCTTAGTCTCTAATATAATAAGTCAATATAAATTCAACAGTGGTTAAATAGCAATATGATATTAATCAGTATTAATTACCTAATAGAGAAGCAAAGGAAGAACAAAGGCATCTTAATATTGGTAGATATGTACAAACACTCTTAACAATGTAGGACAGAAACACTCATGGCAATTACAGTTCTAGTTTTTGTAGCTGATCATGAGGCCTTAGCTGGTATTTGCAACTACCTTCTTCTACTACCCATTTTTTATTTCCTCCACCTTCAGCAAGCACCTCAGCAGGTCTTTGTTCTTTACCTGGAGGTACAACCCATACCTTCATTCCTGAAGGATCTGGGCCATTTATGACATTGCCTTGATTGAGTTGTTGCAGTTCTCCATTGACTTTGGTAACAGGGCATGGTGATACTAAGAAACTCCCTAAAGGATCTCCTGCAATCCAGACATACTCTTCTTTATCTCCATTGTGGAGGAGCAACTTCAGTTTGAGCTCCGATTTTCTTGTTGCTTCCTGGAATTCATTCTTACATTTGATCAAATCTTAATTAATAGTAATCAATCAGTTGTTGAGATCTTCCATTTCTTAACCACCTTCAATTCATTCATATCACTTAAGGGTTCTAAAGTTTTTCACTATCAAGTTAAGCCTACTTTCAAAAGCTTAATGCTCTAAGGGACTATTCTGTTCAATTTCATTGATATGATTGTTGGTTCTTTGAGTGTTTGCTTCTAGTTTAATGATTCTTTTGATCAAGTTCCCTTTGTTTGTTGTGTTTTCATTTTGGGATTGAAATTCTCTTCCATTGTAGGACTAAGCATCCTTGGTGGAGATCACTGTGTTCTGACTTTCATTGACGTTTTTTCTTCTACCCATCTTGGAGAGGCACTTTATTTTATTGAGGAGGAAGCAAGCTTTTGTACCTGTAGGATCTTCAGAGGGTGTTCTGTTTATAATGTGAATCAGATTGGTGTTCTGATGTATGATGGACTATAACCACAGATACGCAGATTGTGGAGTTTGTAGGTACATCAAAGGTACCTGAGGCACTGGGAGCTCTGGCCTACTCACTATACTTGCATGTACCATGCTGGGTATTCTTGAATTGAGAACCAGGGGCACTTCAATCAGGAAGGTTGAGCAAGGGGCCTGCTTCAGCAGTAAGCTGGCAGGGTCCAAGAAAATTGGGAGGAGCCAAGGAACAGGGATCTGGTCTGCTCATTCTGCACCTGCTGTGTGCACCATATATATATAATCTTCGGTATTTTGTTTTAGGTCTATATGTCTTGAAAATTCATCTCTTATCTAAAAATAATCATCTTTAATATAATTAATTTATATATATTAATTTAGAATGTTTTCAACAGTTGCACATTTCATTGCTTTTCCTAAACATATTTTAAAGTAATATATAATAACCAAAGCCAACATACTAACCACAAAATGGGAGAAATTTTTTCCAGCTATACAACTGACAGAGGCCTAATTTCTAGAATTCACAAAGAACTCCAAAGAGTAAAAAATAAATAGTCAAACAATCCACTCATAAAATGGGGCAAAGAACTGCATAGGGAGTTCTCAGAGGAAGAAATACAAATTGCAAACACACACTTATGAAAATGTTCAACATCCCTAATCATCAGAGAAATGCAAATTGCAACAACTATGAGATTCCACCTTACCCCACTAAGAATAGCTAACATTAAAAAAAAAAAAACTAATGGAAACAGTTGCTGGTGAGGCTGTGGAGAAATAGGAACACTCTTTCACTATTCGTGGGAATGTAAAATGGTACAACCATTATGGAAAGCTATATGGAAACTCCTGAGAAGGATGGCTATAGACCTACCAACAGATCTAATTATTCCCTTACTGGGCATTTACACTAAAATCTCCAAGCCTCAGATCAGAGAGATTTGCTCAACCATGTTTATAGCTGCTCAATTCATAATACCTAGCAGTTGGAATCAACCCAGATGTCCATCATTAGATGAATGGATAACAAAGATGTGGTATATCTACACTATGGAATTCTATGCAGCAGTAAGGAAAAATGAAACAACGAAACTTGAAGAAAAATGGTTGAACATGGAACAGATCATTCTCAGTGAGCTCACCCAATCACAAAAAGATAATTGTTGCATGGTCTCATTCATCTGTGGCTCCTAACCTGAGTCCGCCCCAGATGCTGTCATATCTAATAAGTACCTTGAGGAACAGACAATAGGGAGGGTGGGGCAGGAGGGGAGGGTAAGGTTTGGGGGACATAAATAGGGACCCAAATGGAAATGGTACCATAAAATCCTATATACTGAACAACAGGCTAAAACATTGATCCATCAGCAGGCCCGTAGAGGCAATACCTGAACCACAGGGACCTGGAGAGGACATCATGAAGACTAACATTAATCTTTTCCTGTTCCCCACCCCCTCTCTCCCTCTCTCCCTCTCTTCTCTATGCTCTCTTTCTCTTTTATATTACCTATCTTTTTCTTCCTTCACCTTCTTTGGCACTGACTTGTAACTCTCAGTACCAGCATTGGGTTAACTTTCACAATGAGCTGTTGATCAGAGAGGCCTACAAAGTTTCCCCCAAGAAGATGAATTTCTGTCAGAGTTCTTGATGACCCAGCAAAGGTTAATGCTGAAGACACCATATGCTGTTGAGATGAAACATGTAGTGACCTGGTCGGAATCTGGAAGATTAGTTAGCTTGTCTAGTGCCAGAGGGTGCTACACAAGCAACTGGGGGAAAATGACTGACATCTGTCCAAACAACTCACAGTCTAAGCTACTCAGGAGTAAACAACCTGACATGATTCTCAAACAAGTGCAATAATGGTACACAGCCATGGTGGGTAATCAAGTGTTCTTGATTTGCCTAACAGATCCACTCAGTGGAATGGAACTCATAGCTGTAACTGGGAAACAAGTCAAAATCATGTACAAAAATGAGCCCATTCTCCAATATCAAGCTCCCACCAAATGTGGGATATAAGAGGGCCTAGGCATATGAAATTGTCTCTAAAATAACTACAGCCATTCCGTCTACCTGGTACTAACTTCTCTCTCTGTTGGAGAATTTGCTTCTTTTTTTCCAGATAGACTATAAATCTGAAGAGAGGATCAGCCTATCACACCTCACCAGGGCCCCAGCTGAAACCATAGAGTAATGTGGGAAACAGACAAGAGTGCAGCTTTCTTGGCGAACCCGACACCAGAACAAGGCTGAAGGAGATAAATTCAGAGAACATTCCACTCCTACTAAGGCAGATATCCAGAGACACAGAGGCTCCAAAGACCTCATAACTGAAGTAGAACTAAAATGAACCCAACATGGCTCATGGAAATTCATGGAAGAGGGGGCGGAAAGAGTGTTAGAGCTACAAGTTGGGTCATTATGTACAGAGATTTTGCCTGTCCCCCATAACTTTTGGCCACCCCAATAGTGCAAAACCCACATTCCCCAATGAGGATGGTACCTTCAGAGGGGGGAGGACAAGGAGGAGGTTACAGGAGGCACCAACATGAATGTAAAATTTAAAGAAAACACAAATAATAAAAAAGATAGGTTTGTGTTTGTGGTAGTTTGAATATATGTCCCCCAATATATTCAGTGTTTTATTAGTTATAGTTTGCATCTTCAATCACCTTGCTAGAGGCAATGTCACTGGGGGCTGGTCTTAAGGTGTGGGTTTGAGATTCCATTGTAAAGATATGCAAATGTGCCTAGCAGGAGTTCCTGAAGTGTTCTGTGTGACCTTTTGGCTGTAGTTTTGTTCTGTGTGCTGTGGTGGCTGGTTGGCTTTTTCTCTCTCTCTGCTTGGCCCTATGGAGAGCAGGCCACTTCTTCTGCCATTATGGAATTTCCCCTGGATCTGTAAGCTTCAATAAATAATATCCCTTCCTCCATAACTGTGCCTGGTCTGGAAGTTCATCTCAGCGAACCTGAAGCTATCTGCTACACTGTTATAGTAAATCTTGAAGTTTGTGAGGTCTCCTATAATAAGTTTATTCATGACCCAAATATAGTCTATCATGTATTGGGTCATGTTCCTCTGCCTGGTAGCTATCAACTTTGTGTCTCTGAAGTTGTTAGGGCAGTAGGAGAGATGCTCATTAAAAGTAGACAGACCTGGTAGAAGAATGAGTTATTCTGTATATGATAACATTTCGCTGGTCAAGTATAGTGTTTATCACTAATAGAATCACAAAGGGGCTAGTAACTGCAAAGGCAGCCTGGCTGTTAAGTCAGTCTAACAGTCTTTACCAGTGTCACTACAAATTACCTACTATACCCAGGAAAAACTGGATCTATGAGAGTTGACCCTATATACAAATAAAACGGGCTAAAGAAAAGAATAAGGATACCCTACTTTTCCAAAACTCTTTCTTTTTTTAAATATGTATTATTTATTTATTTATTTGAGAGAGAGAAAGAGGGAGACAGACAGACAGAGAGAGAGAGAGAAAGAGAGAGAGAGAGAGGGAGAGAATGGGCATGCCAGGGCCTTTAGCCACTGCAAATGAACTCCAGATGCATGCGATCCCCCCTTGTTCATCTGGCTTATGTGGGTCCTGGGAATTAAACTGGGATCCTTTGACTTTGCAGGCAAAAGCTTTAAAAGCTATGCCATCTCTCCAGACCCCAAACTCTTTCAATACTCTGGTGTTGTTCAACTCCTCAAACTATTTCTCATATGATATTTTTATTCTTTTAAAATATATTTGTTTTATTTATTTGTGTCTGAGTGTGCATACATGTGTAAGTCAGAGGACAACTTTTAGTTTGGCCTTCACCTATCATCTGAGCAGGATTTCTGAGTCTTGATTCTCACTCTGCTGTTTATTGCAGTAGTTCTGCTGACACCTCCTGCTATCTAGCTGTCAGTATCAGAGTGCTGGAATTACAGAATTCTCCCATGGCTTCTGGAATTTTATGCAGGTTCTGAGGATTGAATTTGGGTATCCCAGCTTGAGTAGTTAGGGTTTTATCTACTTAGCCTTCATACCAGCCCTCTCACATGGTGTATTTATCCTAAAATAGAAGGTATTTATGAAAGGCAATCACACAACTACTTTATTTGTGTGCAAACATTGATACAACGTTTGTGAGACTACCACATTTATTACTCCTTGAAGTTACCATGCTTATGAGAAAAAAAAAAAAAACAATGAGATTTTATTGTTAAGTGAAATAATTCTTGAAAGATGCCTTGATCTATATTCTTAAGAGAATTGATTTCTTAAGAGATAAGTTTTTTTTCCGCAACCCTTGCTGAATCCTCTAAGGAACATACTGACAGCATGATACATTCCTTACTTTTCGCACTGAAACAACAGCATTTGCTTCTTTGGGGAAGTATAGTGAATACATTGCTTATCTGTGCCAATAGTGATTTATGTACATAGCCATTCATTTGATAATAAAGCGAAATTGGTAACTAAAGAAGCATCACTACCCTTAATAAGAGTCAGATGTTAGCTTTCTGACTGTAATGATAGAGAGTTGTCAAATTCTTGTGTGTTTGTGATGGAATAATTTTATAACTGTTAACCTAGAGACATGTGTCTCTCAGCATTTGCCCTAAAACAGGGGTGGAGAATGACTTTGAATGATAAAGATCATTCAAGGGTACAAGATAGAATTTGGGCATGTCTCCTCTTTATTGAGTACTGATGGGAATCCATTGTATATTTGACACTATAGTAATATTTCAAGTAGTTGTTTCATAATAGCATCTTGAAGCCAAACATATTGCCCATATAATATTAAATAAAACAAGGTTCAGACCAGTCATGTCAATTTCAAAGTTCATCTATTACATGAATGATATAGCTGAGAATTTAATTCAAATTGTTCTCTGTTTTATTTACAATATAACCTACCCATTTATGACATCATCTTGTTATCATTATAGCATGAATACATTTCTATTAAATTAGTTCTGAAAAGGATCTGGTATAAAAGTTATGACACTAAACCAGTGTAAGAATGGAGAAAATTTTAAAGTACTATTCAAATATTAAATATAATTTAACACAGATAAATATGTGTATTTAGTATAATTTCAACATTTTGTTAAGTCTAATAATTTTCTCTGGGTTAAACTCCATCTAGTTCCATTTATAATACATGTCTAATTTTTAAAATGCAACAATAGTCTAACTGAATTCTAGTAAACCTGCATAAATGACATAATTTTTACTTTTATTTATAATATGCTTTAATCAACTTATGCTGATGCTTGTAATGATAGTAATAATAGAAATATGTGTAAAATATACCATCATATGATGTATTATATATATATTACTCATACATTATATAAATATGTTGCTTCGTACAGAGATGTATAAGGAATATATATATATATATATATATATATATATATATATATATATATATACTTTATTTCTATATTGAAGTTGCAGAATACTAAGTTACACAAAAGAGACTTTTACCCACTGTACAATTTCTCTTGTCATACTTATTTAATATTGTATTTTTTTATTTTAATTTATTTGAGAGAAAGAGGCAAAGAGGGAGAGAGAGAAAGAGAGAGAGAGAATGGGCATGCCAGGGCATCCAGCCACAGCCAAAGAACTCCAGACACATGTTCCACCTTACGCATCTGGCTTACATGGGTCCTGGGGAATCGAGCCTGCATCCTTTGGCTTTGCAGGCAAGCACCTTAACTGCTAAAACATCTCTCTAGCACAGAAGTGTATTTTCTTTATACATTTTAGAAGTTTTATCTTCTAAATACTTTAAGTATTGGCAAGCATATCAAATTCCACTGCTTTTAATTTTTATCAAAAATTTTTATTGCCTTAAATTTATTTATGGGTCCTTGAGGTTTCATTTCTGTACCTTATTATAGCATCAATCTTCTAAAATAATCTTGCAATATTGCCAAAACTGAAAAATTCCTGGCCAGTGACTCAGACTATGTAAACTCTTTATACTAATGAAGATTTGCATTATCTTAGCTCTCAATCATCAGTGAACTTAAGAATTACCAGGGGTAATTAAGATTTCACACTCATGTGTCTTAATAAACAAGCCACTACTGTTTCTAAACTGCATTTTAAATAAGCACTTCAGCTGATTTTGACATATGGTTTGAGTATTCCACTTTGAATTTAAAAATTCTGTCATTTGGGTTTGTCATTGAAATCTTGCTTTGAACTCCAGTACTCTTTGTTTTGACTTACAAGGACATGAAGATAATTTACATAATGCAAAGCACATTGCCTCTGAAAGGTCTGAGCAGTGACTGGCAACCTGAAGGCAACAATTGTCAGGGAGAGCGACCACAGGTATGGTGGTTTGGTACTGAGGAAGTGACATGTAGGTTGCCAGTTGGACAACAGCCCCATATACATTCAGAAGACAGGGGTTTTGGTGACTGGTGGAGAACAGGGTAATATCCAAGTGAACTCGGACAGACAAGGCATGGTTACATAACATGGGGGATGCAAAAGAAGGTCTCAGCAAGGAGGTATATAATACTCAGGAAGTATAGGCACAAGATCACAAGGATGATAGAGAGCCAGGACTTTGCCTAGGTTCATCCAACTTTAATACTTATGCTCTTTGTCCAGATCAGTCATCTATACCTAACCAAGTATCCTGTTCTTGATTTATGAAATGTGTTTCTAGATCCCAGTTCTTGTCCGTCCTTATGGCTGGAGATTAAATTTTAATGATGTGTTCTTAAAAGCATCTGAATGCCTTTTGCTCTCATGGTATCCTATAAGTCACACTATGAAAAATATGTTTCTATATAGTCTTCTTATTCAAGAAGCACTGTCTCATAGTAAATGTTACTCTGAGTCAACTGTTTTATCTGGGACATTGTATAATCTGGATATGATGATAAAATCAATATGTGAAGTGGAAATCCAGCCACTCTACAACATGTGGCCAGCTCTTTAAAGGAATATGTTCATATTAACTGATAATTATATTTTGGCTACATGACCAGCTATTAAGCTACGTATGTGATGTTTTCTTTTATGGCTCAACTAGCACAGGAATAAAAAACATCTACTTTGTTCTTCATTCTTGTTTAGCTGCTTTTTTAAAGCAGGGAGAATAAAAGAAACACCCATCATAAGCTTGTTGATTCAAAGAACCCATGATCATCCAGAGAGATCAACTGGCTTTCAGAAAGGAGTGTTTTCCCTTTTTGAATTGAAAGCAATTATGTTGTTAAATAGAAACACATTAAAAATTGTGAGTGTGACTTTAAGATTAATCTAACAGTATACTCTAAATGAACTCTTCTATTTTTTATTTAGTTTTATTTTTGTTTTTGTTTTATTTTATTTTTTGGTTTTTCAAGGTAGGGTCTCACTATAACCCAGACTGACCTGGAATTTACTCTGCAGTCTCAGGGTGGCCTCGAACTCATGGCGATCCTCCTACCTCTGCCTTCCGAGTGCTGGGATTAAAGGCATGCACCACCAAGCACAGCATGAACTCTTTTATTAAGTGTACTCTGGGTGTAATTTTTTTTTCCTCAACATATCAGGAAATACAAGGGCAAAGATAATGTAAAGTAAATCATTTATTCAGTATATCAAATTATATGTGAAGTTTTTATCATTCTATTATCATATTTAATATTGTAAGAATACCAATAAACTATATGTGGCTTTGCTTAACATAACGGAAAATGTCTTTGTTCAATGGGCAGGTTAGTGTAGTAATTTTTTAAAAGTTTTTATTTTTATTATTTTTTGGAGAGAGACACAGACAGAGAGACAGAGAGAGAGAGAGAGAGAGAGAGAGAAGACAGAGATGGGCGTGCCAGCAGTGTCTCAGCTGCTGCGAACGAAATCCAGATGTGTGCACCCCCTTGTGGTCAAGTGCGGCATTGCACCCTTGCGTCATTTTGCATTTGGCTAAACGTGGGACCTGGAGATTGGAACCACTGGAGATTGGAACCAGTGTTCTTAGGCTTAGGAGGCAGGTGCCTTAACCCCTAAGCCATCTCTCCAGACCAACTGTAGTAATTTTAAATGTGAAAAATGCAATTATTTGTATCCTAGTCTTGTCATGTGGAATCACTTTTACCATCTGCACCAAAATTGTCTTCTCCAACATACAAGCTCAAATTTAATAAGGAAACTACAATTTTGAAAGATTCTTTTCTTTGCCCCTATACATAACTATGACAGTATTTGTTCACTGTCACATAGCAGAAGTATGAAATTTAGTAATGCGTTCATCTGGTAAGCACTTCTCAATATAACCCCAGTCTCCATTACTAATCACAGTCCATTCAACACAGCACTAAGCAATGATAGTTACTCTTGGCAATTTTAAGAACCAGGAACAGTTTGTTGGAGCCCCTAGACATCATACTCTATGTTATTTGATTTATTCTACCTCAGAACTAAATGATATTTCTAGAGTAGGTCTTATAGTTTTTATTGCTTTGTTCATTTCAATATTAGTACATACCTTAAATATATGGGGCGTTTCTCTTTCTGTAAAATAACTGAATATTACCCTCTTCTTTCAATAATGCTAATTGTTATAATTTACATTGGGATCTATAGCATTGTTGCTGAATTTCAAGTAAATTCTCCGACTTTATTTGATAATTTGTTAAATATTTACATATGACTCAGTATGCATATAAAAAGCACAGGAAAGATAAAATAGATGGATACATCAACATACCTTGATTAGCATAAGTATTAATATATGCTTTTAACATAAGATTTAATATATACTATAACTTATTTGAAAATATTTTCTGCAAAATACATATTTATATGATAGATAATATAAAACTGTTGATGTAAATAAGTTGAAGACCAAAAATAATTTTCATTATACTAAGTGATCTAGAATTATAAAACAATGTATATTTAGTCTCATTTCTACTATAATATGCTCATATAAATAGATATAAAATTATCCTGATGAAAATAGTAATATTTAATTATTTATTTTCATTTTCATATTTGTACCTCTACAGTTTTGAAGCATGAAAACTTCTATAATTAAAAATAGAAAGCAAGTTAAAATAATTCTCATGAAAATTTTAAAACATGGATAAGTATAGGAAAAAATTCCCAAAATTCTCTCACATAAAATAAACATTTTTATGTAGTTCCAGCTATACTATTTCATGATTCTTTTTCCTTATCAAACTAATATTTTCTCTTATATTTTTCTGAGATGCATTCTTTAAAAGAGCTAGTTCAAATTTGCTTCTTGCTTAGACTAGGTTAAAATATGATAAGTTCTACTTAAGAGTGAGAAAGATACACACACAGAGAGACCTGTTTCAAAGCAGAAGAAGGCTTTTATTCTATAATCCTCCCTGCCCTAGATTGTGCATTCTCCTCCCTACCCATTCTCTGTAAGGTATCACAGTTAAGTAGTCACTTTGCTTTCCTCCTTCTACTAAATAGTGCTTATACAGCTCTTTGGTAATAATTCCTGGTTATTAGAGTGCTCAAATATTTCTGAATCAATGACACTTGCCCAGGCATTTTGCCATTGTAAAAGCTAAACTAACTTTCTATTTCCAAAAATCTTGCACGTTATTACCTCCCTTAATCAAAAAAAAGTTTCCTTTTTAAAATATGTATGTAGAGCTGGGTGTGGTGGCGCACGCCTGTAATCCCAGCACTCGGGAGGCAGAGTTAAGAGGATCACCATGAGTTTGAGGCCACCCTGAGACTACATAGTGATTTCCAGGTCAGGCTGAGCTAGAGTTGAGACCCTACCTCAAAAATACAAAAAAAAAAAAGTCTGTATATGTACTCAGATACAAGTAAAATGAAACCTTAAATTTCAAGCTTTTTATTTTTAACATACACATTACAACACATGAATATATATATATATATATATATATATATATATATATATATATATAAAATTTTAGTAAATATAAAGCTAAATATACATTCTGGTTTGTAATCTTAGAACACACACACACACACACACACACACACACACACACACACACACACATAGAATCAGGGTGCTATTTCAACACATGCGTACAACTCATAGTGATAATAAATCAGGCTAACTGGTAAATGTGTAACCTCAAATATTTACCACTTTATGTGTGTTGAACTTATAACGAATCTTCCATACTAGCTGTTTGGAAATAAATAATTGTTATCAACCATAGTTTTGTAACTGTGATTGAGAATATTACAAGTCATTCTTCTATATTTCTTAGTCATCCTTTCTCTATTTATACTCCCATAAACCCTTCCTATTCTTAGTAAGGGCCCATTCTACTCTCTAATATGTTAAGATGAATATACTGGTTTCTACATATACATAAAAACAGTTGATGTATTTATGTTTATGAATATAGATTGTGCAGCTCTCACCTTCTGTCAGAGAAGCGTCTTTGTGTAGATGACAGAGACTTTTTAGGAGACTAAAACCTCATCAAAGTACTGAAAATAACTGATGGTTGAGTGCTCCAAATTAAATGATACATCTCTATCATCCCTTCCAAAGCTCAGGGATCATTGAACAAGAGGGGACAAAAAGATAGTAAGAGTCATATGATGGTGAGGAATACTTGGCGACACACATGACATTTCCATTACTTCATGACCACACAGCAGCTGCCATTAAGTCCATAAGTTTTGTACAATATAGAGCTCATTAATATGTCAATGTGAATGATGGAGGAGGGCCAAAATAAGATCAAAAAGAAGTGGGACTAGTTGATAATAAAAAGAGTTTCAATGGAAGAAGGCAAAGGAGATTGGCAAAAAAGGTAATGGGAGGGAATTAAGTATGAAAATTGTCAATAAAAACTGTTAAAAATTTATGTGGGTAGTTGAGTACATTCTGTAACCTCAAGATAACTTTATTATTACCCTCTATCTTCTTTCCTCTCTATAAAATATAGTCACCTTGCATTGATCCCTGTATGGAACAGTGCTTATTGCTACTTTTAAAATAATAATACTTAGTTATTAAACCACCAATTTTTTGTGTGAATTTATGACATTTGCTTGTGCATTTGGCCATGGAATAAACTATGCTTTCATTCACAATTTGTTGTCAAATATATCAAATGTCATCTAATGCCTTGCCAGTTTAAATATTCTGAGTTTATCTGAATGACAGCAGAAAGAAAAAGATCAGATAAAACTTTGGAAAATACAGACAGAAAATTGGTAAGAACTTTTGATTGAGACAAGTTTAATATGGATTCTCTGTTCACAATCTAAACTACTGTGAGATAGATATCATACAGTGAGTAGAAAAGGGGATTTTTTTTTTCCCAAACTGAAGAGAAGGATCTAAATTGTATATTTTGATATTAGCCATGTGGTCATACTCTAAGAAATAGAGTATTAGTATTTTTATTTTTCCTCAGGTTAAAATACCACTTATGAAATTGTTATTGAAGGGTCATACATATTTTAACTGTTTATAATTTTATTGTTATATTTTGTATATGATTCATTTTTCTGCTATTTGACAAATAATAACGTATACTTATGGCTCAGTTGGAGATGTAGCTCAATTAGAAGAATATGGCAGCACAGTCCTGTTTTCACACCACATTAAGAGGTGGGTGCATCAGGATCCAATGTCCAAGGTCGTCCATGGCTGTTAAATGTTCAGCTGCAGATAGCACCTTTATAAAAATTATACCTTTTTTCCCTAATGAGGACATGCTATTGAAACATGTATTCACATGTCCTTTATTGTATTTAGATTTGTGATAATCACTTCCTGCATGCACCAGTAGCAACTGGCTATCATTTTCAATGTGTAGAAAGTCATTTTCTTATAGCTTCTGGCAAGCTACCGAACTAAAATGGTAGGTCTAGCCTTCATTGCTGGCATGTTTTCAATGAGTTATGTTCTTTGTTGCTTCCTTTTCCCGCCTTACAAGCTGTAAAGCATTGAATATTAAAGTAGATGCCATTTAATTACCACTTTTGCTGTTAATGTGCCTGTTTCAACCCTCACTTACAATTAGAAGATGAGTGAATCATTTTCATTTTTAATAAAAAGTAAAATGCATGCTGGTTTAGAAGCTGATCAAGAGCTTATTAAAACTAGAATTGTTCTCCTACAAACAAATTATAGTTTGTCATATGTAAATAATTCTTCAGGTTTTAACACAGTTTACAATTTGTATTATCAACAACAGCTAGCCTTATTTACATTTTATTTATGCTATATGATGTCAATGGTATTCATTTTAAAATGTAATACTCTCATGAACTTTTAAAATCCTCAGTGTTACCAAAATATATCTAAATTATAAATAAAAAATGGTTTTAAAACTTTTGCGGGATTTCATTAAAATAGATAAATTTCTGGAGTGTTTACTATGCCAGGCATATGCCAAACACATTACTTGAATTATCTTACTTCTTATAACCACATATCATTTCTTTCATTATATAATAGGGGAAACAATTTCAATCTGATTCAAGAATTAAATGAGACATATTTTGTCAGATATACAGCTAGTAAAAAAAATGATAACTGAATTCAAAACCAGAGTTATCATTCTCCAAAAAACCATGATTCCTTCAATTACTATGTTATGTTTATCCATTATGCACCTTAGGGTAGGTAACTATTGAAGTCAGCATTGATTGTCAGTAACACAGGCTACACTAGTGATTACTGTTTTAAAACTAATCATTTTAAACAATCACATAAGGTATGTTGATCTCTAACGTAAATCCAATCATAAATATATATCCTATATAAATAACTTATGGGTAACAATACTATTAAATGGGACACTCATAATTGCTATAGAAAAGTACAAAGTGATTGTGATTGTTTAAAATGATTATCAAGTTCACCAGATCTAGAACCATGTATGAGGAATTATTTAGATTTCTTGGCATGTCTGTGAAGTTCATGGGGATGAGATCCACCTTAACTATGGGAAGCACAATTCAATGGACAAGGTCTTAAACTGTAGAAGAGGAGTGATCTCGCTAAGCAGCAGCATTCATCACTCTGCTTCCTCACTGTGAGCTAACTGTAACTAGTGCTGCTTCAAATTTCTGCTGCCATGCCTTTTTTGCCCTGATGGACTATAACCTGGAACTTTATGCCATACTAAACCCTTGCTTTCTTAAACTGATTTTTTGGTCAGATATTTTGTTCCAACAAAGGGAAAGTAACTAATGCACCCTCTCAGACCATCATTTTTGTACTTATAGCTCACATATTGGTCATGACAATTTTGTGCTTTGTAATTACTGAATTGTATGTCAAATGGACTTCAAAGAAGAACTCATTGGACATCAGAGGCATGTTACAGAATGAACACAGAAAAGGCAATTTATTGAATTATGGAATGAAAGCATGAAAAAGACAATTTATTGAATTAAGCTTCACTTCAGGAGCACAGGCTTATTTTGATTTGTAAAAGTCATTGTTTATTAAGGGGTTCAAAACACATTTTCCATAACATCAAAACTCTATCTTCAATAATAACCCTAAATGTATATCAAAGCTTATACATTTTAGTCAACTTCAAATAGGATTTTGGACAATATGAAAAATAAATACTTATTTAGATGTGACCTATGACATATTTTCATAACTATGATAATATCAATTATTTGATAATATTATTTGATAATAGTTATTATTTGATAATAGTTCTATACAGGTGTGATTCAAACAATGAATTTGAAAGTATCAAAGAAGAAAACTGACATTTCCACTCTCTATAACACTACACAGGGCTGAGTACCTAAAATAACCACTTTAACATTTGACAATACTCTGGAATCTGCTGTGGAAAAAAATCAAGATTATAGTGAAAGAAATTTCAGTTGATCCATTGTCTCCTTTCTCCCTGCTATATATGCTTTTATTTTGTTATTTTTACTAATTCTTAAAACACAGTCATTATAATCATGTACCATCAGGTTTTTCTTCTTCAAGAAATTTTCATTGGGAAGAACCTGAACTTTGTAGCCATGATCATTTCACATTGATGTGCATGTGGGAAAAACACTGCATAGTTGCCACAAGGCAGTCTAGCAGAAATACATAGTGATGGTATTTACTCAATAGTCATTCTGTGGTTAAAATTTTGATTTAGTAACTTAAGGAGCCTTAATCTTTATCCTCTAGAAATTCACAATTTGTAAAGAATAAAGATAGATAAATAAGTATATAATGAAAGAGATGATAGAAAAATTATTTGTACAAATTCTGTGTGACCACATAGGAATTGAGATTTGTATGTCCTTATATTCTGTTTCTGAGGCGTGGATTATTTGTTTGATTCTTGTGTTTTTCTGAGATTATCAGTATATTGACTAACTAACTCTTACCTCATGTAACTGAAATATAATACAATTTACATAAAAATTAAAATTCCTATAAGTAAGTAACATTTTAAATATAGAGTACCTGTATACAAAATCACACATTATTAAATGTAATTGACTATATGGCATTGTGGAATCACTGTACAAGTTCTTCAGGAATATAACCTACTTGCTGAGTCAGATTCAATCATGGAGTCTGTAGAATTTGATTAAAATTTCAAGCTAAATGCTGAGGCTGAGTTTTGTCTATATATATATATATATATATATATATATATATATATATATATATCCACACACATATAATACATACATACAAAAAGTATTTTAGAGTAATTGTGTAACATAGTATATTGACAGTTGCCTTCATGTGACTCAGCTAAGAGCTAAGGAGGAAAGTCAGTGGAAGAAATTATAATGTTTGCTCCAAAGAGAGAAAGAGGAAGAGTTTGTGATTGATAAAAATATGGTAGAACAGCAGAGAAAACAGAAAAAGACAGGTGAATCCAAAATAATATAAACCAAGCTAAACTTTTCAACCATATTCCTCCCTTATTCACATGTGTTTTAGGGGAATAGAGGATGAATAGAAGCCTCATCCAAAAGGTAAGTGTGCCAGTATTGTTGCAAAAATATTGTCAGTCATCACTGAAATAGACCTAAAATGAACCCAACATGGCTCAAGGAAATTTGCAGAAGAGGGGACAGAAGGATTGTTAAAGCCATGAGTTGGGTCATTATTCACAGAGTTATTGCCTCTCCTGCATAAATGATGGCTACCCCCATAAGGCAAGACCCACATTACCCATGGGGGGAGGACAGGGAGAAAGCTAATGATGGTACCATCATAGCTATATATACACTATGTACATAACTAATAAAAAATATTGTCACTCTTCCCCTCAGGACCAAACCAAGCACTGACAAGGTTCAAATCCAATCAGATTTTAGTGAGCTATCAAGTTATAGCAGTCAGCTTTCGGTTCACTGAGATGAACTTGAACTTCCAGACCAGGCATAGTTATGGAAGAAGGGATTTATTGAAGCTTGCAGATCCGGGGAAAGTTCCATAATGGCAGAAGAAGCTGGCCTGCATTCACAGGTCCAAGCAGAGAGAGAGAGAGAGAGAGAGAGAGAGAGAGAGAGAGAGAGAACCCACAAGCCAAAAGCCACACAGCAAATACACCTCAGGAACTCCAGCTAGGCACACTTTGCCTGTCTTTAGACTGAAATCTCAAACCCAACACCACACCTTAAGATCCACCCAGTGACACTGCCTCCAATCAGGTAGCTTCAGATGCAAACTACAAACTAATAAAACACTGAATATATTGGGGGCCATCTATTCAAACTACCATACAAGTCCTTGGGAAGACAGGATAGCAGATGAGGAGAATTACATTCTGTGTATATGATTTTAATAGCAGTGGCCAGGCAGCATGTTGAGAGGGAATATATTGAATAAAACTGTTAGATTCTAGAGCCTTAAGAACAGGGAATAAAGGCAAGTTAGGAATCCTGAATTTAAACTGCCATAGCTATAAGGCTAGAGACAGAACTAGGAAGCAGTTGTGGAGACTGAATGATCCCTACAGTTATAAGCAGAAAATTACAGGTCAAAGGGGCTTAGCTCACACAGTGAAATGCATAATCTTATCCTAAGAGGCCAGGAACAGATCACATCAACTGAAAGTAATATTGGTGTTTGATATACCAGAGCCTGAGGTCAGTGGGTGTATCAACCTCTGGAGTCACCTTCTGTAGAGCCTGAGAACTTTACAACCTTCCAATTGGCTGATTAATACTTAGATCTTGAAAGGTCAAAGATAGTTCACCTGCCTAGAACCATCTCAGTGTAGTGGTTAATGTCCTCTATACCAATGCAGTTAGGAAACTCTTTCCAGCTAGAGCATTAGATGCCCATGGGGTACAATCTGGGGAGTCTCAGGATGATGGGAGATACTGCCCAGCTCACAAATTGCAAAGCTAAATATGGCCACCAGAGAGTCCTCATATGCTTAATAGAGAAGTTACTGAAATTAAGACACCTCTGGTAAACCTCGGACATATGTCCAATGCAGGCTCAATACTAGCATAAACCATAGCAGTGAGAGCAACCCACTGACTCAATTGATATCTTTGTCCCAACCTATACATATAATAAGACAATTCTGAGGATATAGAAAGATGTTTTTTCTCACACTTAACCTTTTTTTTTTTGTTAATTTTCTTTCATTCTCCCTGTCTCTTCCCACTGCCACTAGGACCCTTCCTCCTTTTTCATCTTTTTTCTTTTCTTCTTTTTCCAATTGTGTTTTACCTTTCTTCTTCATTACCCTTTTATTTTTATCTTATACCATTTTAAAAATTTTATGCTTTCAACTTTTATTCCCCTTCTTGCATGTTGGTTCATGTTTGCCATCTCAGCTCTTGGAAGGTATAGGCAGAAAGATGAGTAATTGAAGACAATCCTTGAATATATAGTGAGTTAAAGGCTGTCTAGACTGAACATCAGGAGACCCTGTCTCAAAAAAAAAAACTATTTTTCTATCCCTTTTTTAAACATTTATCTAATTTTGTCCTGAACTATCTAATAATCAATAAGAAAGAATACATTTCATGAGTGGGCTAGATGAAAAAGATAAAGATGAGGAACTCCATTATATCCAACATAGTAAAGCAGCATATCTATAAAATGAATAGGGGAGAAATTAAGCAACAATAATACAAACAACCAGAAAAACACCCAAGAAAATTATAGTAGTTATTAATTAATAAATATACCTCAATGATAGCCTTGGTATAAATGACCTCAGATCATTAATAATGGGAGTAGACTAGTTGAATAGATGAAAAAAATGGAAAGATCCAAGTATCTGTTATCTCCAATACTCACACCTAACAGGCAAAGAAATCCATAAGGAAAGGATGAAAGTCTATTTTTTGACGTGAATAGATACTGGAAACAAGCTGATGTAGCTATGCTTATACCAGAAAAGCAGACAGCAAACAAAAATTAGAAGAGAGAAAGAATGCCATTGTATATTTATAATGAGACCAATTTATCAAGAAAATATAACAATTGTAAAATATATATGCCAAATGATGTTGGGTTCTAACTTCATAAAACAAATATTAATGACTATAAAATGTTACATAGATCTTGGTTCAATTGAAGTAGTAATAATAACCCACTCTTATCTTTAAATGAATCATGCATACTAAATATCAACACAAGTCTTCTACTGAAGCTATCCATAGATAACTGAACTCAAGAGATATTTATAAACTATTATAGCTAAAATATATGGAATTCACTTTGTTATTAGAAGCCTATTATTAGATAGTCTTTGTGAACAAATATAAAATAATCAAAATTATTTTTGTGTCAGTTCTGGTGGCACATGCCTTTAATCCCAGAACTAGGGAGGCAGAGGTAGGAGAATCACCATGAGTTCGAGGCCACCATTAGACTACATAGTAAATTCCAGGTCAGCTTGGGCTAGAGTTAAACCCTAACTCAAAATAGAAACAACAATAACAAAATTGTATTGTATCAGACCATGGTGAAATAAAACCAGAAATTAATACCAAGAGAAACTACAATACGGAAACGATACTATACTTGGAGGCTGGCCTAAATACTCTTGAATGAGCAGTGGTTCATAGATGATATCAGTGAAAAAATTCCAAGTAAAATGTAGAGTCAAATAAAAATTAAATCATAATGTAGCAGGACCTTTGGGATATAGGTAAGGCAGTTTTATTTTTATTTATTTTTATTTTTTATTTTTAGAGAGAGACACAGAGACAGACAGAGAGAGGGAGAGGGAGACAGATAGAGAATGGGCGCACCAGCAGTCTCTCAGCTGCTGTGAACAAAATCCAGATGTGTGCGCCCCCTTGTGGACAAGTGCGGCATTGCACCCTTGCATCACTTTGCATCTTGCTAAAGTGGGACCTGGAGATTGGAACTGCTGGAGATTGGAACCAGCGTTCTTAGGCTTAGGAGGCAAGCGCCTTAACTGCTGAGCCAGTAGGTAAGGCAGTTTTAAGAGGAAAGTTCATAGCTATGAGTCACATAAAAATGAGTGAAGTCAAGGCCAGGCGTGGTGGTGCACGCCTTTAATCCCAGCACTCAGGAGGCAGAGGTAGGAGGATCACCATGAGTTTGAGGCTATCCTGAGACTACACAGTGAATTCCAGGTCAACCTGGGCCAGTGAGACCCTACCTCGAAAAACCAAAAAAAAAAAAAAAAAGAGTGGAGGAGTGGAGTATGGTGATATCAGTGTTTTATTAAAAAAATAAGAAAAATTCAAACCCCAAATCAATAATAAAAGAGGGCTGGAGAGATGGCTTAGAGGTTAAGGCATTTGCCTGCAAAGCCAAAGGATCCTGGTTCGATTCTCCAGGACCCATGTAAGCCAGATGCACAAGGTGGCACATGCATCTAGAGTTCATTTGCAGTGGCTGGAAGCCCCGGCATGCCCATTCTTTCTCTCTCTCTCTCTCTTTCTCTTTCTGTCTCTCTCTGCCTCTTTCTCTCAAATAAATAAATAAATAAATAAAATTTTATTTAAAATAACAATAATAATAAAAGAGCAGGGCAGATACTATTTAAATGAAAACTATATAGAATCAATCAAACAAAACATTCCTTAGAAAAGTAAACAGGATAGATAAACCACTAATCAAATTAACCAAAACAAAGAGAAGACCCAAATTAATGTCATTTGAGATGTATAAAGAGATGTTGCAACAAATTTCACTTAAACAGAGAGGATCATTGGAGAATACTTTAAACTTTCAGGAATAAATATCTAGAAGAAATAGGCTGAGCATGGTGGTTCACACCTTTAATCCCAGCACCCAGGAGGCAGAGGTAGGAGGATCACCATGAGCTCGAGGTCACCCTGAGACTACATAGTGAATTACAGGTCAGCCTGAGATAGAGTGAGACCTTACCTCAACCCCCCCCAAAAAAAAAAATCTAGAAGAAATAGATAAATTCCTAGACACATATGATCTATCAGCAGTAAATTAAGAATATATGTTGAGAAAGTCAGAGCAGCAGCTCCAACCGCATTGCTCTGGGAAGTCCCATGGGAATGGGGAGTGTGAGGAGAAGCTGGGATTAGGGAAATATGGGCTGAAATAGGACAGCTGATGAAACCTTTGTGTCCAGAGACAGGAAGAGAGTTTAACCAAGTTCTGGGAAGGAGCTGTGGAGAGGGTGGCATTGGGCAGATCCCCAAAAGCAGCCAAAAGGTTCTTCTCCAAGGTTCATGCTGAAAAGGCCTGAATGGGTTCCTGGAAGTCAGACTTCCCTCTTTTGGAGGTACTAGACTTGACGAAGTTGGGTCACCGTTGTGAGGAGACTGCATCTCATGGAACCTAGCTGAGGGAACTTAGTAGATGACCAGCATCCTCATAAGTTGTCAATGTTAGGGATCAGCTGTGTAACTTTCTCTAGTAATTCTCTCTTTAAAATCTAATAGGATCAGTTTCTCAACTCCACATGACAACAACAGTATTTGGAATTCTGTAAATTACCTAAATGATTACCTATTGCTGCCCATGGTTTGAACAATCAAAATCATTAGCCAGTGTCTGCTGATGACTCTTGAACAGCACCTAGACCACTTGGGGACTAGCAGTGCCAAAAGTATCATGGGTAATACCAGTACCTGCCCATATGACAATGAAGGGAAGACTATATTGATACATACCAGCAGCATCTGACACTAGTGTAGTCTCCACTGTTGAGACTAGAAGCCATCATTATGACCCTGTTTGGCTTCCAAGGAGAAGGAAA
The DNA here is from genome assembly GCA_036365145.1 of Orientallactaga sibirica. NCBI lineage: Eukaryota > Metazoa > Chordata > Mammalia > Rodentia > Dipodidae > Orientallactaga > Orientallactaga sibirica. The sequence goes on along the minus strand of JAEOAD010000793.1, from coordinate 7,811,647 downwards.
CAAAATGTTTATGGGCTGTTAGTGAACACACTGGCAATAATACATACTCTTGTAGATAATGATCAGTAACATCCCTATTAAATGATTACATTATAGGAAATGACAGAAACAGATAAAAGATGGTTGGACATTGTCCAGTCTTTAATTGGAATTGTTTCATAGGAAGAGTCATTATTATTTGTTACTAGACAAATATTCATTTCCTATTAATGATGCACCACAGAAACTTACTGAAATTCTCAATTTAAATGGAGAAGTAATTGGTCAGGACTCAGGTCATCCTGTCAAAAACAGAAGTATATCTGTATTCCTGGGCTATGTGGATGAAAAGCTATCAGGTCCTGCTAGTCTAGGTTTATCTAGCCCCGGGATACTGGGATGTTTGTGGTAGTGTCTGAAGTTACAGTCCCACTCACAGTCATGCTTTTCTGCACTTATGACACTGGAAAATTTGCCCAAACAAATACATATGGAATTTTATGTGGCAAGAGGCCCCTGCACAGATGGATATTCACTCTCTCTCCCTTTCTCTCTCTCCCTCTCAAATAGATATAATATTTAATGAAAAAAATTTAATAGATTGATTTTATTAAAGAGAATTCTCACTGGATCAACAGCAAAGATGCCCTAAGTGTATGGCCTAACCCACTGAAGGCTCAGACTTGTGAAAATCCAAATTCATTTGAAGTAAGAAAGCATAAACATAATAGCTTCCCTGTGTTAACATAATCAGCTAGATAAATTCAGCCTGTAAGGCATACAGAGGCCACTACAGATATGTTCCAAAGGAGGCAGACTGTATCCCACCCTGGCAGTAGAATTTATTTGCAGCATCATCCATGTGGTACTTGTTTGGGAACTTGAAAGGTGCAAGAGTGGAGGCAGGTCATGACATCTGCAACCACAGTTCCAGATAATTGCTGAGAAAAGGCAATGTATGATGGGTGGTATAGCAGACAGCTTCAGGTTTCCTGAGATGAACTTCCAGACCAGGCAAAGTTATGGAGGAAAGAATATTTATTGAAGCTTACAGATCCAGGGGAAGTTCCATAATGGGAGAAGAAGTTGGCCTGTCTTCACAGGACCAAACACAGAGACAGAAGCCACAATCCAAAAACCACACGGCACAGCACACCTCAGGAACTCCAACTAGGCACACTCTGCATATCTTTAGATTGAAATCTCAAAGCCACCACCACACCTTAAGATCTGCCCAGTGACATTGCCTCCAGCCAGGTGGTGGCAGATGCAAACAACAAACTAATAAAACATTGAATATATTCAGGGCCATCTATTCAAACTACCACAAACTCCTTGCAAGGAGGTCCTGAGATACCATTACATGAAGCAATGTAAATGAAGAGTAAGTTTCTGTGGAGGCCCTAGAATGTTGGAGATGCCATGATTACAGTCTACTAAGGAAAGCTATAGGTATCAAGGGGAACGGGACCAAAAGAGAGTCTACAGAAAGCACAGATGGAGGAATAGGTCTATTTAATCCCATTTCAGCTCAGGTAATTCATTCTAAGACAAGGCCCAGAAGCCAGACATGGATCTGCAACATTTGGTGTTTGCTTTGCTGTGTTTTAGTCCAATTATTCCTTGTTATACCTTCATCCTTCCCTTTTTGGATTGAAGGTGCTTACTTGTGCCATTTTATGTTAGAAGTATGTTTTCCTTATTTATTTATTTTTAATTTTCCAGGGGGGCTCAGTTAAGAAATTGCCTTGAGGGTTGAATAGATTGCTTAGTGGTTAAGCGCTTGTCTGCTGTGAAGCCTGAGGACCCCAGTTTGAAGCTTTATTCCCCAGTACCTACGGAAGCCAGATGCACAAGGTGGTGCATGCATCTGGAGTTCCTTTGCAGTGGCTGGAGGCCCCTGGCATGCCCATTCTCTGTCTACCTCTTTCTCTTTCTGTCTGTCTGTTGCTCTCAAATAAATAAAAATAAATAAACAAAAAATTAAAAGAAAGAAATTGCCTTGAGTCTCAGAAGAAACTGGATTTTTGAACAGCACTGGGACTGTAAATGAGTAACAGAAATTTTGATGCTGGGCTCAAGAACTCTTTTTTTTATATATTATTCTAATTTTGGTGACTCCTTTTGTATCATAAGATGACCATGAATCTATGGAGGCCAGGGGCAGAGTGTTGTAGTTTGGTGTGAAATGTATGCTCATGTGTTTGAGCACTTGGTCCCAAGAAGAAAACACTGTTTTTGAAGATGGCAAAAATCTTTAGAAGTTGGAGCCACTTTGGAGAAAGTACATCAGTATGACAGCCTTATTTTCCCATTCTCTCTCTTTCCTTGACTGTGGATGCAATGTGACCAGCTGCTTTCCCACTCCTCTTGCTATATCTTCTTCACTATTATGGACTGTATCTGCTGGAACTATAAACCAAAATAAAACTTTGTTTCCTTAAGCTGTTTCATGGCACATGTTTGAAAATAGAAATGAGTAAAGTAAAATAATAATTAAAAACTTATAGACCCATACATGTACATTCCTGTTTGCCTTTAAAAGAATTAAATAAAAGTTCTGTGCAGCTGTGGGTTGCCTTGAATTTCTCCTACCTCTACCTAAAAAGTGTGGGATTATAAGCATTCACTGACAGTCTTAGGCTTTCTATATAAGTATTTCAGACATAAAATTCAAGTTTAATTTTTTAGAAAAATACCTTTTATTTATTTATTTGTTTGTTTGTTTGCAAGCAGAGAGATATAAAGAGGAAAGACAGACAGAGAGAATGCTTACTCCAGGGACTCTAGCTGCTGCAAATGAACTCCAGATGCATGCACCACTTTATGCATCTGGCTTCATGTGCCTACTGGGAAAATGAATCCTGGTGTATTAGGCTTTGCAGGCAAGCACCTTTACTGCTGAGCCATCCTCCAACCCAAAATTTAAGTTTTTACAGAAGCACAGAGTAAGAAAATACCAAAATACTAGTTATAAGCAAATAAGGAGACCTCATGGTGAAAGTTACATTTAAGAGAAATTTTGAGGAATGAGTACAGTTTTGTGCTGGCATGTACCATGTGTGCTGTGATATTGTGGGTAATGGTGTGTGTGTGTGTGTGTGTGTGTGTGTGTGTGTTTGCATGGTATATGGTTGTGTATGTGCTGATGCATTATCTCATGTGCTCACCTGTGGCAACCAGAGGAAAACATGGGCCTCTCCACTATGACTCATGTGCTTATTTTTCCTTGATATGGAGTCTATTATAATTACAGAGATTACCAGTCAAAAGCCCCAGCAATTTTCTTGTCACTATTCCTCACATGACTGGGGTTGCTGACATGCATTGCCATGCTTACGTGTTTATAAGGGTTTTAGAGACTGAAACTTAGACAGTTTAAGGCCTTCTTAGGCCCTCATGATTGCACAGGAAGCACACAACCACTGAGCTATCTTTCCAACCCCATCTCCAGCTGTCTCCTGCATATGTGAGTGAAGTGTTGTTTCTAATGATTATAGGTAGAAGAATATTTTTAATTTCAACAAACATTAGAGATCACATTACTCAAATACTACTACATATTTTCAGTTACTTCTTTATCTGTGTTTATTTAATAATATATATTTTTATTTATATTATTCTGATTTTACATTCATAGTATTGGTTCCATTGTCCTCCTCCCTGTCCTCCCACTTTCAAAGGGACCCTCATCAATGGGGAATTTTGGGATCCAGGACAACTCTTATTATTATTATTATTATTTTTTTTTTGGAGAGAGACACAGAGAGAGACAGAGAGAGAGAGAGGAAGAGGAAGACAGATAGAGAATGGGCACGCCAGCAGTCTCTCAGCTGCTGTGAACAAAATCCAGATGCGTGCGCCCCTTGTGGGCAAGTGCGGCATCGCGCCCTTGTGTCACTGTGCATCTGGCTAAACGTGGGACCTGGAGATTGGAAATCGGGTTCTTAAGCTTAGCAGGCAGGCGCCTTAACCACTAAGCCATCTCTCCAGCCCAACTCTTACTTTTTTTACAAATGAAATAGGATGTATATTGCACATATTAACATTCTCATTCACCATTTTAAACAATTCATAATAAAATATATTTTTCCTTCTTTTTAAAATATATTATTTTATTTACATTTAATTTTTATGTGAGAGTAAGAGAGAATGATCACCAGGGTCTCCTGCCACTGCAAAGGAACTTCAGATGCATGCACCACTTAGTGGATTTGTCTTTATGTGAGTATTGTTGAATTGAACACAGGTCATTAGTCTTTGTGAACAAGTGAGGATACTCAAAAAGCAACAAAGCAGAAATCCAGAAGCTTCTGAGAGCTCAACACTAAAGTAGACTTAAAGAACACCCATCAAGGCTCAGGGAAGTTTGTGGAAGAGGTGGCAGAAAGAAGGTAAGAAACACAGGGTATGAAGGAATACCCAAAGACATAGACCTTCACACAATGACATACTGCTCCTCTCACAGCTCATAACCTACCACTGTGTGGTGAATGCCAGCAATCCCACTAAGGAGGGCCCTCAGTGAAGTAGAGGCAGGGAGGTGGGAAATGATGGTAACAACCTATGATGTGTCCATACAAAGTTTCTACTTAATAAAAGAAAAAGAAAATGATGTATATCACACAACATGATAATCACATAGATTATCCTCATGAACAAATTTTCTCAAATGACATGAATCTTCCTACATTTGAGTAAAGAAAAGACACAGACAACAGAAGCATAGGCTCCATTTATAGACAATAGGAGAATGAGAGAAATTAATATTTCTAAATTCTGGTATGATGGCAACTAAGGTATAGGAAGAGAAGATGTAAACTACTTATTATATTATACAGCTCTGGAGATTACCCTTACTATGCCACCTTTCTTCTACTTTCACATAACTTAGTTATACTCTGTGCTTCTGTGTATCTTTTTACTTATCTGTTAGAAGGCTCATTACATTGAGTACTTGTTTAAATGACCTGCTCCAATACCACACTGAGGTCCTTCTAGAGCAGGAACTATGTCCTGTTCATTTAGATGATTAATAGCCTTAGTGTCTGCCAGGTACTTCTTCATAATACAAAGGTCAATAGTCCACAGTAAATTAATAAGTTATTTATATGAATGAATTAATAAATTTACTAAAGTAGAAATAAAGTAAAGTGTGAAATACATTATTTTTCAATAGTCTCAGAATTATTTGTCACTCTGAGCATCTGGGTCAATGTCATGGAGTCCTTTCCAAATAAAGGATATGAATATTTGAAGAAAATCACCAGGTTGCATGCCAGTGATTATGTCCATTTACTACAGGAGGATAGGCAGCAGTAGATACTAAACTCATGGCATGATATTTCTTTAATTTGAAAGTGTCTCTTACGAGTTTTTCCATAACCACAAAAGATCTATTCAAAAGGTATTAGCAGGGGCTGGAGAGATAGCTTAGTAATTACTGGGCTTGACTGCCAAACCTAATGACCTGTGTTTGATGCCCCAGTACCCATGTAAGCCAAATTTACAAAGTGGCACATGCATCTGGAGTTCGTTTGCAGTGCCTAGAGGCCATGGTGTGCCCATTATCCCTCCCTTCCTTCCTGTCTTTCTTTCTCTCCCTCTCAAATAAGTAAATGAAATATAAAAAGGTACTAGCAGACTTGCATTAGTTTTCTCAAGATACTCTTTTTTACACATTTCCTTTTACTCTACGACTTCCAATATTGAATACATGAAGTGGAAGCTATTGTTTCAGGAACACAACATGTATAGTTATCAGAAATACATGATTTCCTATGCTTTATTTTTAAGGAAATGTTCTTTTTTTGTCTATGTACTCTAGGTATATTTTATTTTCAAAAGAAGTCTTCTATCTAAAGATGATGAATATATTTTAAAGTATTTCTTAAAAAGTGAAAGAGAAGAAAGAGACACAGAATTGCAATAAATTTTCCCTATTCCATGTTATAAAAGCAGAATTGGGGAAAATTTTAATGATAACTATTTCTACCCCTTATACTTCAAAGCATGTTCTATAACTGTGGTATACTCTCTTGGGTCATCTCCCTCTGTTGAAAATTGTTAGCTAACTAAATGTTGACTTTTACTACACACACTTTCTGCAAAAGTATAACCAATAGAAGAATCTTGATGTTATATCTTTATGTGCTTAAAGTTTTTAATGAGGTATTACTAGCAATTACAGAAAAACAAAATTATTTACTAACAAATAGACATAAATAGGAGGCAAAAAGAAAATGCACCACTTCTGATATGTTTCAAATAATTACAGACTCAGACAAATTCCTGGAAATGTACAAGTCCCATGTGTGCCTATGGCTTAATCATACTTGGAAGACCTGAGTAGGAATTATTCTTCACAGTCACTAAATCTGAGACTTAGAGCTAGCTTGTCTGAAGTCAAAGCTCTGACCCAGTGGCCCAAATGCCTGGATCAGTATTCAACTGTACTGTACAACATAGACACAAAACAAGTTGGAAAAGGATGGGAGGTTCATTGGCTACAAAGTTTAAGAAAATTTGTGTTCACTCTTTAGAAAACCACTGCACTAACTGAAAAGACTTTAATTGCTACACCTGACAAATAATGTAGACTTTAGAGCATTAATTCCTGAATGTTTGAACACACAGCGCCTATAATATAAGCTGTAACAAGTAACCCTGGGGAGAGTAGATGAGAATGTGATCTCTAAGGTGGCAATATTTTGTCACCCAAAATGTTCAGCTTAAAAAATGACACTAAATATGGAAAGAACCCAGAACACAATGTCTCATATACAAAGATATTAAAATATTGGACTTACTAGCTGGTCATGGTGGCACACACCTTTAATCCCTGCACTTGGGAAGCCGAGGTAAGAAGATTGCCTTGAGGTCAAGGCCACCCTGAGACTACATAGTGAATTCCAGGTCAACCTGGACTAGAGTGAAATCATACTTCACCCCCCCAAAAAAAATGGACTTACTAGACAAGCTTTCAATCAGATATTTTAGGCAAGGGATGTAGCTCAGTTTGCCTAACATACATGGAGCCCAGGGTTTGAGCCCCAGTATTGCATAAACCAGGTGTGATAGAGCTCATGTGTAATCACAGATTTTGAGAGATAGACACAGGAGAATCAGAAGTCCAAAGTTATCCTTAGCTACTTAGTGAGTCCAAGGTCAGCCTGGGCTATATGTCTCAAAAATAAATAAATAAATATTCAAATATTTCAAATATGTTACAGAAAGCTAAATGAGATTATATTGGAAAACAATAAAAGATACTATGAGAACAAAGATGAATTCCATTAGGATAACTTAAATTCCATACAAATTCTTAGTGTATATAACTAATTATATAGCAATAAAATAGGTAATATGAGCTGGGCATGGTGGCTCATGCCTTTAATCCCAGCACTTGGGAGGCAGAGGCAGGAGGATCACCATGAGTTTGAGGCCACCCTGAGACTACATAGTCAATTCCAGGTCAGCCTGGGCTAGAGTAAGACCATACCTTGAAAAACCAAAAAAAAATTTAAAAAGAAATAGGTAAGATGTCCCAGTAGTTAAAGTTTCCTGCAAGATACATTAAGAAAAATAATTATAGAGGTGTAAAAAGAACTAGATGAGTCCATTATAATAGTTGGAATTATAAACATCATTATATCAGAATTCACAAATCCAAATGGTACAAAACCAGGGAAGACATAATTGAAGTTAATAGCAATATCAATAAACTCTATCTAATCAATATCTGTAGACTCTTCCTCAACTACAGAAGGTTACATATTCCACAAAGCCTATTGTAGACTGTTCAACAAGATAGACCATATTATTGTTCATAAACATACTTAAGAATAGAAACCATATTATCTCTGTCTTCAATCCACACTGGTATTAAACTGAAGTCATGAATAGAAAATCAGTTGGAGTATCTAAATATATTTTTAAATTAAACAAGCAGCAAAAATCTAATTGGCATAAGAAAAATGATTTAATCAAAAATGGGCAAGGCATGAATAAATATTCCTCAAAAGAAAATATACAAATGATAGATGCACAGATGAAAATACTAAAAATAATTATTCATCAAGGATAATTAAGATTAAAATCACCATGAGATATCACTCTGAGTAAGATGGTTACTATAAAAAAGATGAAAATAACAAAGCAGAGAAGGATGTGCAAAAAAGGGAGCCTTGTACATTACTGGTAGAAATGTAAACTGGTGCAACATTTAAGGAAAACAGTTCACATATTTTCAAAAAGTTAAAAATAGGATTTTTATATGATTCAGCAATTGTAATGCTAAGTACAATTCCTGAAGAGGTGAAATCAGGATTTTGAAGACATATTTTTACTTTAATGTTCATTCGTTGCTTTCTTCCCAATAGTGGTGATACTGTTATATGGAAATTGAAAACATAATACATCACATTAATGCACATATAGAGAGAAATCACATGATCATTTCAATAGGTGTAGAAAAGATCTTTGACAAAATACAACATCCTTCATGATTAAAACACTGGAGACACTAGGAAAGAAGGGATCATATTTCGACATAATAAGGAAAATACACAACAGTCGTAAAGCCCATATCATATGAATTGTGCAAAAACTTGAAGCATTCCCACAAAGGTATGGAACAAGACAGGGATGTCCACGCTCTCCCCTGATATTTAACATAGTATTTGAAGCCTTACCTTGAGCAATAATACAAGAAAAAAGAAATAAAATATATAAGAATTGGAAAGGAAGAAGTCAAACTCACCTAATTACAGATGATATGATGCTATACATAAATGACCCTAAAGACTCCACCAAAAATCCCTTAGACATCATAAACTCTTTCAGAAAAATGGTAGAATATAAAATTAACACATAATATTTGTACATATCAATGACAAACCTACTGAGAAACAAATCAGGGAAGCAGGCCCATTTACAATAGTCATAAAAATTTATATCTTCAAATGTCCCTACCCAAGAAAGTGAAAGACTTCTATGAATATCCCTAATCAAGTAAGTGAAAGACCTCTGCAGTATAAACAAGAAAACACTGAAGAAAGAAACTGAGGAGCCGGGCATGGTGGCGCACGCCTTTAATCCCAGCACTCGGGAGGCAGAGGTAGGAGGATCACTGAGAGTTCGAGGCCACCCTGAGACTACATAGTTAATTTCAGCCTGGACCAGAGTGAGACCCTACCTCGAAAAACCAAAAAAAAAAACAAAAAAAAAAAGAAAAGAAACTAAGGAAGACACAAGAAGATGGAAAGATCTTCTGTTCTCATGAATCAGAAGAATTAATATCATAAAAATGGTCATCCTACCAAAATCCATATACATATATATATGCAATGTAATGCTAATAAAAATTCCAGCATCTTGCTTCACAGAAATAGAAAAAAATAGTCTCAAAATACACATGGAAGTATGAAAAACCATAGATAACCAAAAATTTTCTCAGCAAAATGTTCCTATTGCTGGTATCATCATGCCTTGATTTTCAAATACAGTACAAAGCCATCATAAAAAAAATACATGGTACAATCACAAAAAATCAGACACATAAATGGATTGAATAGAATGTCCAGGTATAAGTTCTACTAAATACATTCACTTGATCTTTGACAAAGAGGCCAAACCACACACTTGTTAAAAGAGAAGTTTTCACAAATGGTGCTGGAGGAGCTGGATAACAACATGTGGAAGAAGGAATCTTGGGCTGAAGAGATGGCTTAGCAGTTAAGACATTTGCCTGCAATGCCAAAGGACCCAAGTACTATTCCCCAGTACCTATATCCACAAGATGTACAAGGTGGCACATGTGTCTGGAGTTAGTTTGCAATGGTTGGAGGCCCTGGTCTGCTCATTCTCTCTGTCTCTACCTCTTCCTCTCTCTTCATCTCTCTCTCTCAAGTAAACAAAAAAAAATAAAATATTAAAATTAATTTAAAAAAGAATTAAGCTAGAAACTCTTTTTTCACCCTGCACAAAATTCCACTCCAAATGTATCAACAACCTCAGTATAATATTTGAAACTCTAAAACTCCTAAAAGAAAACTCCTGAAAGTAGAGAAAACACACCAAGATATGAGCATAGGGAAAGACTTTCTGAACAAGACCCCAGTTGCCCAGAGTATTAGAGAAACATTCAACCATCGGGATCTCATGAAACTGAAAAGCTATTCTACAGCTAAGCTAACCATCAACAAAGACAATAAACAACATACAGAATGGGAGCCAGAGGGTGCTACACGAGCAACTGGGGGACATCTGTCCAAACAACTTGCAGTCTAAGCTACCCAGCAGTCAACAACCTGACGTAATGCCCAAACGAGTGCAGTAGTGCACACAGCCATGGTTGGTTACCAACTGCTCTTGATTTGTCTAATAGATTAACTCAGTGGAATGGAACTCATTGCTGGAACTGGGAAATAAGGCAAAACCATGTACAAAAAATGACCCCAGTCTCCAAGACCAAGACACCACCAAGTGTGGGCGAGAAGAGGGCTTATGCATATAAAATTCCCTCTAAAATATCTATGGCCATCCCATATATCTAGTACTAACTTCTCTCTCCGTTGGAGAATTTGTTTATCTTTTTCAGATGGACAATAAACCTGAAGGGAAAATCGGCCAATCACACCTCACCAGGACCCCAGCTGAAACCATAGAGTAATGCAGGGGAAGGGCAAGAGTACAAAGTTCTTGGAGATAACAACACCAGAAAAAGGCTGAAGGAGATAAATACAGAGAACATCCAACTCCTACTAAGCCAGATATCCAGAGACACAGAGGCTCCCAAAACCTCTTCACTGAAGTAGAACTAAAATGATCCTGATGTGGCTCAGGGAAATTCGCGGAAGGGGGTGTGTGGAAAGAATGTTAGAGCCACAAGTTGGGGCATTATGCACAGAGACTTGGCCTATCCCCCATAACTCTTGACTACCCTCACAATGCATGACCCACATTCCCCATTGATGAGGGTCCCTTTGGAAGAGGGAGGACAGGGAGGAGGATAATGGAGTCACCATTATGAATATAAAATTAGAATAATATAAATAAAAAAGGATGGGAGAAAACCTTTTCCAGCTATATATCTGACAGAGGCTTAATATGTTGCCCATACAAGGAACTAAAAAAATAAGTTATAAAAATAATGGAACATCCCATTCAAAAAATGGAGCAGGGAACAGAACAGAAAGTTCTACATGGAAGAAATCCAAATGGCCAAATATCATCTAAAATGATGTTCAAAATCTTTTTCTATCAGGAAAATGAAAATTAAAATACTTTTTGATTCCATCTCACTCAGGTCAGAATGGCTATCATCAGAAAATCAAATGACAAACAATGCTGGTGAAGGTGTGAAGAAACAGGCACCCTCATCTACTGTTGGTGTGAGTTCAAACTTCCACAGCCTCTTTGGAAATAAGTACAGAGGTCTAAAATTAGATATTCCATTTGACCCAGCTATACAACTCCTTGTCATATATGTTATAGACTACTCTTTATACTATAGAGTTACTTGTTCAGCCATGTTTGTTGCTGCTGTATTCATAACAGCTAGGAAATGGAATCAGCCCAAATGCCCATCAACTGATGAATGGATAATGAAGATGTGGTACATATATATACTGGAATTCTACTCAGTAGTAAGAAATAATGAAATTATAAAATTTGCAAGAAAATGGATGGATCTGCAAAAATTATACTAACTGAGGTTACCCAGTCTCACAGAGACAAATGCCACATATTCTCTCTCATATGCAGTTCCTAACATGGAATTTTTTTATGTATTTATAAACTGTAGTAAGCATCAGTAGCATTGTTAAGTAAGCTATTATGAGGCTTGGAGATTGGAGAAGCAGACAGGGTAAGTTGAGGGGATACTTGTCTGACAAGCAGAAGGGTGAGGAAACATAAGAATATAACCTGATGGGAATATGATCAACTTTATATATGTTCATATAATATAAAGTTCTCAATAAAAATGTTACCCTACATATGCATGAATGGATAAAGCTGTTATACATACACTTGTATGCACACATGCAATAAAACACTATTCAGCCTTACAAATGAATGGTACCATAACATTTGTGACAGCATGGTGAACCCAAAAGGCATTAAGTTAAAGTGACATAAACAAAACCCAGAAAGATATACTGCACATAAAATCACTTATATGTGGAATCTAGATAAAGTTGTACTCATATGGAATGAAGAGTGGAATGGTGCTTACCAGGTGATGGCATGCTGGTGGTAGGAGTAAGATGGGGTGATATTGGTAAGTATAGTTTAGTTAGAGGAAGGAATAATTTCAAGATATCTATTGAACAGACATATATCATAGTGGCTGTAATTAATAGTATACTATATACTTGACATGTGCTTATAGGATGGATTCTAAGTTGTATCACAACCAAAAATTATAAACGTGTGTTGCAATTTATATGGTAATGGTTTAGTCATTGTATGTAGGTATTGTGAGGGTTAAAGCATAACAAGGTATACCATAAATAACAATATCTCCTTGTCATTTAAAAATAACCTGGAGCCGGGTGTGGTGGCACATGCTTTTAATCCCAGCACTTGGGAGGCAGAAGTAGGAGGATCACCATGATTTGAGGACACCCTGAGACTACATAATGAATTCCAGGTCAGCCTGAGCTAGAGTGAAAACCTATCTCGAAAAACCAAGTATAACATAAATTTTACTTGGAAAAGTTCCCATGTAAAAGAAAAAGAACCAGCATACTATGGAGATAGCATTGCAACAGGAAAAGGGAACCATATTTTCTGAAAATAGCACTGTCATTTATTTATTTTTTTTTTACTTACTGTAAGTTTGAAAAAAAAAACAATATCAAAAAGTCTTCTAGGAACATTAAGAAAGGAATCATGATCAAGCACTATAAAGCTTCTCATACAAACTAGTTTTTAAAAGTGATATTTTCTTTTTAAAATTCATCATTAATTATTTAGTGCTAAAGGAGACATATCCTTACAAACTCAGAAATCAAGATTTAGGATGAGTGATATTTTATCTTAACTTTTATCACTACGTTGTAAGGTAGTAAACAAATCATTAGGACTTGCACATACATTTTTCTCTTGAAGGAAAAGAAAAGGTATGATGATAGGCAAGTTTCACCTTAAGGATGGGAAACTTGCACATCCTTGAGTTATTTTGACATTTCAGGGAAAATAAGTACTGTGAGATAAGTGATGTGTCATAATTGCCTCATTCATGGCCAACAGATCCTGCTGTGCTCAGACCTTCAATTACTCAAGCATTGTGGAGAAACTGATATTCATTTTTCTTTCATTGCCAAGAAATACCATAACAAAGTAGGCTTCCATCCTATTCCAAGACATTCTCATAAATTTCAAGGTTTTGACCTAAAAGTTAAACAACTCAGAAACATGAAGTATCTTTGAAATAATTTAAATTGTTCAATAAATTATAGTTTAAAAGTATTTTTCCTCCTCTGTTCAGCTCAATATAACTTGTGCCTTTATCAGATGAGGGCTGCCATTTTATGGAATTTTAAATGTGCCCTTGATTGTGGAAATATTTAGGTGTATTAGGACATTTTATTTCAGCATTGAATGTGTGTTGGTGGTATATTGGGGTACATGGCTTCCTTTGATTTTGGCATTCAAAAGAATATTCGCTGAGTAGCAGCTGCTCACTGTCTCTGTAATATTGTGCATCATAGTATGCCTACAATTTCTCACTTAATTAATAAAAATCCTGAAAATGAAGTGAAAATCCTACATTAAAAATGGGAATACTGGGCTGGAAAGATGGTTTAGCGGTTAAGCGCTTGCCTGTGAAGCCTAAGGACACTAGTTTGAGGTTCAATTCCCCAGTACCCACATAAGCCAGATGCATAAGGTGGTGCATGCATTTGGAGTTCTTTTGCAGAGGCTGGAGGCCCTGGTGAGCCCATTCTCTCTCTTTCTGTCTCTCTCTCTCTCTCTCTTTCTCTTTCTGACTCTTTCTCTCTGTGTCTGCTTGTCACTCTCAAATAAGTAAATAAAAATAAATAAATAAATAAATAAATACTAATTTGGTAACTCATAAAATAGAAAAAAAATGTTTATTTAATCGTTCTTTAATAACCTTGAACTGGAGAGCAGGAAGAAAAACTGTGGAACTTTTGCCAGGACATGACATGGTCATTGCACACATGAATTCATAGTAGCAGTGGTCTCCTTCACAAGACCTGCACAAGATAGGGCCAGACACCATTACATCAGATAGGAAAAGGTTCTCTTAAGTCTCCATCCAACCTGGAGGAACTATTGGTACTTAAAAGTTGCTGGAGGAGGAGTCATTCTGTTTCATGATGCACTTGCTAATATGTAGAGGATAGAAAAAGGGACTCACAAATAATGGAGGTCTATATGATCACTCTGCAATATATGTATAAGAAATTTTCAAAGATCACAAAAGAAGAAAAAATTAAAATAATGGGTAAAAATAATTATATCCTAGCTTAAAAAGAGAATTATTATGGTGCAAATACAGATTTTCAAGTAAAGAATTCAACTTTGTTGTGACAAGAGAAACGAAACCTAGAAGTATCATCTAGGGGGACATTTACCATGCCAGGTAAATTCTATTTGAACACAAGTCTACACCACATCCACATACCAAAACAGTGTGTTATTTCACTGCCATGTGAAGATGAGAAAAAAATAAACTAGAGGTTGATAATCCCAAATGAGAACAACATAATAGCAATTAGTAATTGATTGTTACTTACAAATTCTTGAAGAGGAAAAAAGGGAAATGCTCAATTTTCCACAATGGAAAACAATATTGACATTTTCATCAGATGAGAAAGAATGAATAATACTTTTGGAAAATGAGACAAAGAATGTGTCTAAATAGTCATGAATCAGCAGAATTTTCCAAACATATGCAACCTCTTTAATTTCCTAGATAGACAAATGTTCAGCCAATTTTAAAGTAGTGAGAGAAGTATCTCTGCATCATTCTACACAGCTTGCTAAAAGTTTCAAATTTTTCACAATATCTATCTGTTCCTTTTCCCTAGTAGAGCCACCCTAGATCTCTCAAGGGTGTTAAATGAGAGCTAGAGAGAGGACTTAGTGGTTAAAGCAGTTGCCTGCAAAGCCAAAGGACCCCAGTTCAATTCTCCAGGACCCACATAAGCCAGATGCACAATGGGTGCATGCATCTGGAGTTCGTTTGCAGTGGCTGGATGCCCTGGAGGGCCCATTCTCTCTCTCTCTCTCTCTTTCTCTAAAATAAAATAAAAAAATAAAATATAAATAAAAGAGTGTTAAATATTGACTGGGCAATAGATGAACCTACAAATAATTCCCTATTAACTTTCTGGGCAGGAACAATACAAGGCTATTATGTCTTTGTAGCAGATAATCCTATTATTTCACAGGGACCTGTAAACACCGAGATAGTCTGGGCTTCTATTTACTATGTCTTTGTTTTCAAAACTAATCAAATTAGACACTCTTCTTTGATGCATTAGTGTAAGGACTATACTGATGGTAACATGAGTCAAAACATTCTTTTAAGTCAATAGACCTTTGTTTACTCATATAAAGTCCATGCAATAAGCAGTACAAATTGCTTGATTGCTTCTCCTCTTATTCAGAGAAGACTCCTTCCATCTCATTTTACCAACATTCCCAAGCCTTGGGGCCTAAGGTATTACTTATTCATGCCCTAAAATAAGACATAGTTTGGTGTAAACTATCTACTATGGGCTCATGGGTTTGAGCATTTGGTCTGTTTGTAGTGATGCCTTATCAGAGATTATGGACCCTTGGGAAGTGCAGGTCTAGCTAGAGGAAGTGGATCTCTCAAATGCAGATCTTAAAGTTTGGAGGATGATATAAACCCCTGGCCTGTTTCTATATTCTTTTCTCACAGGATGTGAAGAAAATGGAATTCCTAGCCTTTTATACTCAGTCCATCATAGAGCTACATGCTCCCATGTCTTTCTTGCCATAATGGACTATGTCTGCTCAAATAATGAGGAAAAATACAACCTTTCTCTCCTAAGTGGCTTTTTTTCAGGTATTTGGTCACAACAATAAAAAAAGAAAAAAAATACTAGTTCAGAATATTGGTACCAAGAAGTTGGTTTTTTTGTGATAAATATATATCTTAGGAACTGGTCTGTTGAAGGAATGTGGAACAATTTGGAGTCGTGAGCTAGTTAAGCACCCTGATTATGTAAGCAGAGATTAATAAACCAGGATTTTAATAGAAAAGGAGAAAATAGAGTCCAGATTCCTGAGATTTCAGGGAAGAACAAGGATTCTATCAGGAGCTGGCAAAGAGGTCATTTGTGTTATTTGCTGTTGAATCTGGCTGCTACTGCTACTGACTCTACAGCAGCCCTATTGCTGAAAGCACCATATTCCCAGGTTTCAAGAAAAAAAAAATATCCTGTAACTGAACTGGGAGCTTCCTTTCTTCTGGATAGCTCTCATAGTACCAGACAGTTATACTCAGATGCAGAGAAATATCAACAGCTTTACTCAGTTGTGGTCCTATATTATGAACCTGCCAGGTGAGATATACCCATTGGTGGAATAGTGGTATGGGTATTATGGTTGTAACCAATAACTTTTAATTGGATTTGTGACACACTTCACTATACCTGGTCAAAAGCCTGCAGTGAGAAAGTACTTAGCTTCAGTGGGAAGATATTATTATTATTTTGCTAAATGAACATGATGTGTTTGTCAAATTACTTTCTAAATATTTATACCTGTATATTAGTGCTATATTCACCCTTGGTTAGACAAGCATCATTTTTTGAGTGGAGTGTGGTTAATACAGAGATTTATAATTGCCAAAATGCTAAGAACAATTGAATGCTATATGCTCAGCCCTAAATGGGAGACTATATCACCTCATTCATAGCTCATCAAACATCACAAAACATGAGGCAGAAAGAATGTAAAAGTCACAGTAAGGGATGGAGTGTTGCAGAATGATATTTTTTGGCATGAGTTTGTTATTGTACTCCCTCCAGGTGAAATGTTTTAATTTAGAGAAAATTGTAGTCAATATTTGGAAAGCTAGACTAATTATACTTTGCAATAATGAATTCTCCTTCCTCTCAATTAAATTTTGGACATGATGAGCATCTTCTATCATCTTTATCTTGTTCTCTTCATCATTCCTGTCTTATTCTTTCCATGAATTCCAAGGTTTTGGACCCCAGGAAGGTCTCTTTAACACAGATCTAACTTGCACTCTCTTTCCTTTGGATCCTACTAGCTGTAAGAAATGACAAGCCAATATCGCATTCTTTCTTGTGTCCAATTTACTTCCCAAATCATGGGCTAATTCAGAGGATACGAGCTGCACATCCCACTCCATTTGTAACTACTTATTTACATAATCAAGTTCCCACTAAGTAGCCATATTGTCATCAGACATATCTCTAGTTACCCACAGAAATGGCCATGTCATTCCCATAGTAGATAGCCAACACTCATCCCTTATGTGATATATTCAGAGATTACAATATTTGCTGTAGAGCTTCAGCCATTTTCAGAATGTCCCCATAATCATGAAGCAAATATGCTACTTAATACCTTACATAAAATGATTGTTACCATGAGACTTCTCCCACAGTTCCTACAGTTACAGACTGTTTGGCCTAAGTTGCATATCCTAGTGCCCATCCAAGGGAACATTCAAGCACCACTACACCACGAATACACACTTTCCCATACCACATGGTGAAAGGTATCATCAGGATTGCCCACAAAGACTCTCCATGCTCACAGGGATCAGCCTCAGTTGCATGCCTCAATACCTACTGAAGGGGTCATGGTATCACTCCTTCCCAACTTATCTTAGGTTCTGTCTTCCCCTGTTCAGATTCCATTTGTTGCATTAACCTTTTGCAGGGGAGGGGTGAATAATCATTTATTCACCCCCAGATAGGGTACCAACAGATTACAGAAACAATCCCATCCCAGCTCTAGCTTAGTAAATCTATAAGCTTATTGGGCTTACTTACATAAGTATGCAAGAGGGCTAACAAGAACATGGAAGACTTAAAGTTAAATACATCAATGAAAATCCCACCCCCTCATAAGTGACAACTCATGGAAGCTATGAATTTCAGGTAGCTCATCTGGTCAGGGAGTCTTTCCTTTCAAGACATTCTTACATGACCTTATATGGGGACCTTTTAAATCATGTGTCAGTAAAGTCCTGAAACTTGTGAGTTCCTCAGCCTAGTTTCCTTCTTAACCCTTACTAAGCTTCTGAGTTTCCTGAGTCTTAAGAGTCTATATTTTAATTTAGAACTTCTTAATGTGATGCCCTTCAGGATGAAATATTCCAATTCAGTTAGGAGGAAATCACTATATAATTCTAACCTTTGACTTTTTATTTACTCTCAAAGCTCCTGTTCCCATGTAATAAAGGCCAAGATAGTTTAATTTTTAATAATCTATAATGTAAAAAGACTTATTTCTAATAATATTTAAGTGATGAGTGGAATTAAGCTTATTCATAATCAGACAGTCAAGTTTAGTATGAACCAATCCTGAAATAAATTCATTTAGGAAAACCCAACTATCAATGCTTTCTCTTCATAAATTTCTCTTAATACCTGTCAATTGCATAGCTAATAGTTGTTTTGCAAGAAAATCTTCATTCATTTTATCTCATTTAGTTGGGTTACCTCTGATAATTCCTTAGTAATAAATTGACCCTTCTTTCTCTGTGCTATAATTTATAGGTACGTGACTCAGTATAGTAAAAATACAACAGATCCATATAGCTTGATTGGAGTATAACAGAAATTATTATAATTTAAAATAATTCCAATGTAAATTGTATCACCATCTTGTAAATATCTCTTCATTGCCATGTTTACTGGAACATTATTGATAATAGTCAAAACACAGAAGCAAGATAAGTGTCTATCTATGAAATAATGAGTAAAGAAAAAGTGGTGAATCAATACATTGGAATAATAGCCAAAATAAATGCCCTGCCTTTGATCACAAACTAAACTTCAAGGACATTTAACAAATGGAATTCACTAAATAGAGAACTAAATGTATTGCAGAGTTTCACTTAGACTCTTAAAAATGAAGTATAAACTGGGCGTGGTGGCACACGCCTGTAATCCCAGCACTGGGGAGGCAGAGGTAGGAGGATCACTGTGAGTTACTGGCCAATCTGAGACTACAGGGTGAGTTCCAAGTCAGCCTTGGCTAGATTGAGGCCATATCTCAAAAAAGAAAAAAAAAAAACTAAACATATATAGAGAGGTGTTAAAAAATAAATATAGATCAGAGTATACAAAGTGGCAGATATGTAAGATACATAAATCTACAAATATTTATAACATGGATTCACTATTTAAATTCCACTATATAGGATTTATATTAAATGTGTAGATTTTGGTTACTCTTGCCACTAAAAACTAAATTGATAACAATGACAAATGATGGATATTTTAATTTACTTCAATGTAGCTACCTGTTAACTACCTGTGAGTTAGCATTAGGTGGTAGGCTTTACATCTACACAATATAATTTACATTAAAGTGAAAATTAAATAAAGAGCAAGTTTAACACACCCTTCTTTCCCATATTTTCCCTCTATTTCACATTATGGAATGATACATAGGAAAGCCCTAGCCAGAATCCAGGCCCTTGCTTCTAAGAAGTCTTTACCCCCAGAACTTACAGAAATAAATTTCTGTATACCATAAACTATATAATCTGAGATGTACTGTTGTAGCTGTACAAATTCACATAGAACAGCATGACTGTGCCCAGAACATTATTTGCTTGGCATATAATAAGCTCTCTCTATTGTCTTACTGCATGGACACTGAAGGTTAAACATATCCACCTATTCAATGAAGAATTACTTCATTGCATCATTTCTCTAACGCTTTGGTACCACTTATATAGCCTAATTAATTTTGATTGTAAATTTTAAAAGTATTATCTTCTAGCTGGGCATGGTGGGTCATGCCTTTAATCCCAACACTTGGGAGGCAGAGGTAGGAGGATTGCCATGAGTTTGAGGACACCCTGAGACTACATAGTGAATTCCAGGTCAGCCTGGATCAGAGTGAGACTCTACCTTGGAAAAAAAAAAAAGAAAAAAAAAAAAAAATCTTCTCCTTGCTAAATATCTTACATGCAAGCTGAAACATAGGCCATAACTCTCCAACAAGCGTAGGTCTATGTTTCTCAACCTTCCATGAAATTTAATTAGTGAAAATAACTTAAGCAATGGCTAAATGGGGACAGATGCAGGGTAGTGGAGGGGTCTGAGCAGTTAAAAGCACCTGCTATGCTAGCATAGCCTCATACATCTGTCCTGAAGTAGGCAGGGACCAGAAATTTGCTGGGGCTTGCTGACCAAAAATAAAAAGGCAGCTGCAGCATTTCTGAGTTGAGTGAGAGCCTCTGCCACAATGAAATAAACAGACGAACGAAAGAACACCCAATGTTCTGCTTTGTCATCTGAACAGGTGTGCAAAGAGTATGTGAATCTGCATGCACACCACACCATACATATTCTACACACACACACACACACACACACATACACAACACCCCTCAAAAAGAACACAGGCACTAATTGATGGACAGAAGTTCTTAAACTCTCCCTTGTGCTTTTATTCTCAGTACAGAGGATTGAACCCAAGGCCTCATGCATGCTAGGCAAGCATGATACAACTGAGCTATATCTCCAATTTCTTCTTAACTTCTCAATACATTTATATATTATTTTCAACAGTTTTCTATCCTTCAGTCCTATCATAATTTATGGTCCTTTCTGTGACATAATAAAATTCTCCATGTATCTCTAACATTATATATTAAATACAATTTTCCATATTTGAATCTGAACTTCTCATATAAGATAATTGGTATTATTTTACTATATTTTTACATGATTTTACAAAGCAGAAGTTTGAGGGCTGCATGCTGCAATGATTCTATGGTTAAATAGGCAAGATGTGTGTGTGTGTGTGTGTGTGTGTGTGTGTGTACTTGAAAAATAAATATGTTTATAAACTTGAAGAAATATATAAATTTATTCATATAGTTTACTTTATATTTGCTCTATTAACTTTCAACATTATTATATTCTGAAACTATTTTGAACTTCCTACATAAGTGAGCATAAATGAGGTTTGAGAACCACTGAGTTAAAGCTAATTAGAGTATTAACAAATTCTATGATTTTAGTACATATAAAAGTTAAATATTTTACAAAATGTTATTGAATTCCATATTCTAATAGCCTATGAAATAATAATAAGCATTTAGAAGAGAATTACGCAAAATACAAAAGATTTTACGAGGGAAAAACACTTGGAAGTTTGAAGAAACAGCCTAAAATGGGAGGCAGTCTTCACTAGTTATTTATTTTATAGAGGATTAATACCTGGAATACATAAATACTCAAAAATTGAACACCAAAAATCATATAATTCAATCAATATATGATCAACTGAATTGAATGGACAGTTTTCAAAGGAAGAAATAACAATGCTAATGAATATATGGAAAAAAGTTCAACTCAACATTCTTAACTACCAGATAAACGGAAGCCAAAACTCAATTGAGATTCCATCTCACCCAAATCAGAATTGCTGTCATGAAGTAAACAATAAAAATGTTGGTGTATGGGAGGATTGCTATACACTGATGGGAGGGATATAAATTTGTGCAGCCACTATGGAAATCAGTATGGAAATTAATCACAAAACTTAAAACAGAACTACCACATTATCCAACTATAGCACTCTTTAGTATAAACCCAAAGGAATTTAAATCATCATACCATAGACAAAGCTATACTTCCAAGTTTATTGTGGCATTGTTCACATAAACAAGATATGGGATCAGTTTAGATGCACATCAACAGATAAATTACTAAAGAAAATTTGGTACATAAACACAATGGACTGTTATTTAGTGACCGAGAATGTTAGCTATCTATGGATTCTTCAGGCTTGGACTCTCCCTGTAACACTTCAAATCCCATTGTAATAATTAAGATTCTCCCTTTTGAGTGTAGATCAAAATTTATTTCAGTTGTATTTTAGCCTTTTATTGTAAAAAAAAAAAAAAAAACTTTCTCAAATTGCCATCATAATTTTACAGGACCCTTCAGCAAGTGGTCCAGTTAAGTGTATGGTGTATATTGCTCATGATATTCCAAACTAGACTACAGATGATTATCTAATAGCATTGTGAAGCTTCTTGTTCTCTATAATGTTATTTGAATATCAATTACAAGTGAGTATTCTACTGACTTATGAATGCAAACACAATTCAAAATTTGTATTTCCTAGATTTTAGAGCTGAATAAAACATCAGCCACATTGGCTGTATTTATAAATAATTAACAAAGCCCACCATGAAACTTTCTGCAACAAGGTATGGATCTTCATTATATTAAAAAAAAAAGGCAATGTTTTTGTTAGAAACCATGAACACTGGGCACATAAGGCCTGAAACTATAAACAAAGACATGGAAACTGTGCCATAGACGATTGATGATTTATAAATACCATATTGGCCAGCTGCATAGTCATCAGACCCTCAGTGATCTAACAAGAACAGAATAATTTAAAATCTCCCTGAGTTGTTTGGCAGACTTTCCATATCCATATAAAGACTAAGGCAGCTATATATTTTGATTGTATGCTGTGTCATATTCATGGTGCAAAATGGCTTGCATAAGTTACAACATTTTATTCTTACAAAATTATATGAAAGAATTTTTACCTACTTATCTGTAAACCTTAGAAGAAGAAGGTTCAAAACACACTATGTTATTTCCCTAAAGTGAAAATTAGTAAACTGTAGAGTCAAAATTTAAGTCCAAGATTATTTCAAGCCATTTTTTTCCTACATATATCCCTCGGTATTTCCTCAGGTCACAGTCACTAGGTGCCCTGCCTAAGCATATAAATTCAATAATCTATCAGTGAAACTATCTGAATTTCCATTTTATTAATATGATATCTTAATTTCAGAACAAGGGGTTGCTACTATACATGTCAAGGAGTGCTATTCATGAATAGTAATATGCTAATCCTTTTAAAGGTATTAGAGGCATTTTGTAGAATTAGGTCATGAATTTTAAATATCAGATTAGCTAAATGCAATTATTAAAGAATTGTTTAATCTTAATTACATCTCTTCATCTCTCTCAGTATTGTTTTTTTCATCTTTACAAAATTTTTATTTATTTACTTATTAGAGACAGAGAAA
This sequence comes from Orientallactaga sibirica, assembly GCA_036365145.1. NCBI lineage: Eukaryota > Metazoa > Chordata > Mammalia > Rodentia > Dipodidae > Orientallactaga > Orientallactaga sibirica. Next base: position 7,788,381 of record JAEOAD010000793.1, on the reverse strand, counting down.
GAGGGAGAGAGAGAGAGAGAGAGAAAATGGGTGCACCAGGGCCTCTAGCCACTGCAAATGAACTCCAGATGCATATGCCACCATGTCTATCTGGCTTAACTGGGTACTGGGGAAACAAGCCTGGAACTTGGGTTCTTAGGCTTCATAGGGAAGTGCTTAACTGCTAAGCCATTTCTCCAGCCCTGTTTTTTTTCATTTTTAAAATGATGATACAATGAGAGAGATGGCTTAATGGTTAAGGCAATTTGCCTGTGAAGCCAAATGACCCAGGTTCAATTCCCCAGAACCCATGTAAGACAGATGAACAAGGGAGGTGCATGAATCTGGAGTTCGTCTGTCTGTAGTGACTGAAGGCCTGACACACCCATTTTCTCTCTCTCTCTCTCTCTCTCTCTCTGCCTCTTTCTCTCTCTCTCTCTCAAATAAATAAAATAAAATGAGGATAATAATGGTATCTTTTACTAATGATGTAGCACATCTTCCATGCTCTTCAAACTATCTAGAACATTTTAATATATTTTGTTTATTTATTTGCACACAGAAAGAGAGTGGGGGGATGGGCGTGCCAGGGCCTCCTTCCACTGTGAATGAACTCCAGACACATGAACCATTCTGTGCATCTGGCTTACATGGGTACTGGGGAAGTGAACTCAGGTCATTAAGTTTGGCAGGCAAGTGTCTTAAAACCTAAGCCCATATCTGGAACATTTTAAACACCCACCAAACATCACTTATTAGTCATTATCTTATACAAACTTCCCTTTTTCCTTTTAAAACTCTCATTTATGATTTTAATTTACTTTTGCTTACATAGATCCAAAAGCACAACATTGCTTTCGTTTGCCTCAAATCAAAGCTAGTGACCAGGAAATGAAGATTACTATGCTAAATTGATATTTATAGTTTTCCACATATAATGTTATATATTTTTGAAGTGTCATGTTCGTTTTAATTTTATAGGGATGAAAGACATGTTTGATGAATTCAAGAAGACAAATTGGAGTTCTATATGCTAAAAGAACACAAGTGTCATTTAAAATGTAGAAACAGGGCTGGAGAAATGGTTTGGTGGTTAAGGTGCTTGCCTGCAAAGCTTAAGAACCCAGGTTTGATTCCCCAGTGCCACATAAACCAGATGCACAAGGTGGTGCATCCTCTGGAGTTCATTTGCAGGGGCTGTTGGCCCTGTTACTCCCATTATTATAAAATATTTTAAAAATATAAAATAAAATATAGAGATACATTTAAAACATAAGATATACAAGAACAGTTTTATCTGGTGTGCAGACATATGACAAAAGACCTTCAATAAATATCAGAAGCATATTTTAAATATTCTATTTCACTTTATGTGGGATATCTAAATAAAATAAACTATAAACATTAAATATCTGACTTCATTTATTAACTGTAAAACATTGCTTTTGGATAGACATTTTTTTTTCCTCAAACATTGTTCTCCCTGAAAAGGAGGGTAAATACTGCAATATGGTATATGAAATCAAAGCTGTTTCCCTAGCACACACCTTTAATTCCAGCCCTCAGAAGGCAGAGTTAGGAAGATCGCAGTGAGTTCAAGGCCACCCTGAGACTGCATAGTTAATTCCAGGTCCGCCTAGGCTAGAGTGAGACCCTACCTTGAACAAAAAAACAGCTGTTCCCCTAAATTTAAATATATTTGGTGAGGGTATTGGCACATTTTTTTTCTTAGAAGAGGTTCTGAGGAAACTCTTGTTTGAAAAACAAAATGAAAATTGAAAGTTACAGTAAAGCAGAACTGATCATTTAATGAGAAAACTATTCCAAGAGCTAAGTATAATACTAATGTTAATATCCCCAACTAATAAATGGCAAAAGTCACAGCAAAAACTTCATAGTGACTTCTATTTGAAGTATTTAGACAAATCACTGGTGAAAAGAATATATTTGACCCAGGGTCTTCTTAACGCATGATAAAGGACCATCTCAGTGTTCTGAATTGATAAGTGCTTAAAGTAGCTGTCAAGTAAAAAAGATAAAGCAATTTCTTTCTGGGATAGATGCTAAATGCAAACAAGCAAATACCCAATCAGAAAAAAGATTACTAAAGAACAAGTGTTTAATTTGGCTTACATTTCCAGAGGGTGAGGAAACAGAAGGAGCAGGATAATGGCATCACACTTTTACATTGGCAGTAGAGAGAGAAAGACACACACACATACACAAAGAGAGAGAGAGAGAGAGAGAGAGAGAACAGGAAGTGGCCCGAGTGGCATAATTCCTCCATCAAGGCTTTACTTCCTAAAGATTCTGTATCCTTCCAAAACAGTATCACCAGCTTTTGATTAAGTATTCAAACACATTAGTCTGAAAAGGAAATTTTACATTTCAATTACTACACCCACTCTAACACCTACCTTATTTACATACATACAAGCATTAAAATTTAGTATCCACATATGAGAGACAACATGAAATTTTTGTCTTTTGTAACCTTAGTTACCTCATTTAGTGTAAGATTTTCCAGTTTCACCCATTTTTTCCCGAAATTTCGTGACTCTATTTTCTTTATGGCTAAATAAAATTCCATTACATATATGAACCACATCATCTTTATCCATTCACATATGGATGGGCACCTCAGCTATTTCCATTTCTTAGCTGATTTGAATAGAGTAGCAATGAACATAAAAGAACAGGAAAGAAGGGGAGAGGTCACATGTCTCATTAAAAAGGAAAGAACACTAAGGTGGGAGGGAGGCACAAGAGAGGATGGGAGGGGAGAAGAGGAAGGAAGCAAAAAAACAAAAAACAAATTTTGCTTGAAAATCACCATAACAAAACCTAATTCTTTATACCCTTACTAAGCAGGACTATACTATTTAAAACAGCATAATGTGTATGAATGTGTACGAACTGTGAACTTTCATACAGGTTTAACAGACTATAATTCCCAAGTATGTTTTACAAGTGAAATTACATGACCTTAAGACAAAGGAAACATAGTCTTTTGTAGTTATAATTTTCTAGAAAAATGGTAAATAGTATTAATTATATAAAGAAATTAACTCTTCCTACCCTATGGCCACCTTTTCTCTTTTTGAATTTTTTTTTTTGTTAAAACTGGACAGTTTTCATTTCAAATTTTATTTCCACACATGCTGTCACCCTTTAAGTACTACCTAGTTAATCTCTTGATAAGGATCATGTTGTATGTGTGTGCTCTGTATTAACACACTCTCATTATAACTGCTAACTGATGGCTTACGTGTCCACAGAACGGGGGGCACTAGTACCAGCTGGGCTGTTTCTAGCCACATCTCCCATTACTCAACTTCTTCTTAGAGACTTTCAACTGATAGAGTCTGAAGTGGTATTTATTTAATTGTAATTGATAAAGCAAACCATGTGAGAAAATTTTCTTGCCATTTTGAAGTTTGGAAAATAAATGAGCAGCAGGAAGAATTAATGTCATTTCTTCCTTATCTCAATTGAATAAAGTTGAAGGTAGCCAAACTTCTATGTTGGTCCAACCCTATCATAATATTCATAATATTCCCTAACATAATGAAAGCTTATCCAAATTAAATTATTGGCTAGAGAAAGAATATTGTGGAAACATTTGTTGAAGCCCCCCCTTTTTTTTTTTTTTGGGCCTTACTCAGATATCAAACACCTGTTAGAGAAAGATCTTTGGACCTGACAGCTCTGGGGTTATCTGGACAGCTTTTATAGCATAAAAACATATCTTTCAATGGAAAACACTGAGACCAAGCTGTGTAGCATTGACAGTTTATATATTGAATAAAATACTGGTTTTTCTTCCTGGCACCAAAAATATCTGCATTGTCAATAACCTCAATGAACCTCCCACAGAGCTTCACTCAGAGAAAACTGCAAGTACAGAGTAATTTTGGCAAAAGTAAAAAGTAAATATATTGAGCAGACACTAGTAAAATCTCCTCTGTTCATAGTTAAGAAAAGGACATCAATTCATTTATTTTCCTTTGGGAGAAAACTGTGAAGATAAATAGTTTACCATCTTACCTATTTTAAATCTATGATTCAGTGATATTAAGTACATTAGCATTATTATGTACTGCCACTCTACCATTTCCAAAAACTCTATCTATATTATTATATGGTCACTCTTCGGTTTTTTTTTTTTTTTTTTTTTTTGGTTTTCGAGGTAGGGTCTCACTCTGGTCCAGGCTGACCTGGAATTCACTATGTAGTCTCAGGGTGGCCTCGAACTCACAGTGACCCTCCTACCTCTGCCTCCCTAGTGCTGGGATTAAAGGTGTGCACAACCACGCCCGGCTATATGGTCACTCTTCTTGTTCTCTTCTTCTTAGCCCCCAGAAACCACAGGTTAACTTTCTGCCACTATGAAATAGACTAAGAACTTCCTGTAAATAAAGTCATAAAATATTTGTTTGTGTAATTTGCCTTGTTTATTTTCCCTAAAGTCCTCAAAGTTCTCCTCTGCTGCTGCATCAGAACCACCTTTCATTTAAAGGGATACAAAATCAATGCACAAAAATCACTAGCCTTTCTATATACAAAAGACAAAGATACAGAGAAAGAAATAAGTGACATTGTCCCATTTTCAATAGCATCAAGAAAAAAATAAAATACCTTGGAATAACAAGAACCAAGGAGGTGGTGAAAGACCTGTACAATGAAAACATAAAAACACTCAAGAAAGACATTGAGGAGGACTTGAGAAAATGGAAAGATCTCCCATGCTCATGGATAGGCAGAATTAACATTATGAAAATGGCAATGTTATCAAAAGCAATATATAGATTTAATGCAATACCAATAAAAACCCCAACATCTTTCTTCACAGAGATAGAAAAAAGGATCTCAAAATTCATATGGAATGGCAGAAGGACTTGGATATCCAAGCATATCCTCAGTAAAAGAAAAACCTCTGGAGGCATCTCCATACCTGATCTAAAGCTATACTACAAAGCCATTGTAATAAAAACAACATGGTACTGGCATAAAAACAGGATTATTGACTAATGGAACAGAATCGAGGACCCAGACTGGATCAAGTAACTACAGCTACTTGATGTTTGAAAAAGACCCATACAATGTAGACTGGAACAAAGACAGCACCTTCAACAAATGGTGCTGGACAAACTGGAAAACCATATGCAGGAAAATGAAACTTGATCTACACATTTCACCATGCATAAAAGTTAAGTCCAAATGGATCAAAATCCTCAACATAAGACCAGAAACACTGCTAATACTGGAAGAAAAGGTAGGAGAAACTTTCCATGATACAGGAGTGGGAAAAGACTTCCTGAACAAAACCCCAGCAGCTCAGGAAATTAAACAATCACTCAACCATTGGGATCTCAGGAAGCTGAAAAGTTTTTTCACAGACAAACATACAATAAGCAGAGCCAATAGATTACCCACAGAATGGGACAAAATTTTTGCTGGATATACATCGGACAGAGGCCTAATTTCTAGAATATGCAAAGAACTCAAAAACCTAAACAATAAATACTCAAACAACCCACTCACAAAAGGGGGTAGAGACCTGCACAGGGAGTTCTCAGAGGAAGAAATATAAATGGCAAACACACACTTAAGAAAATGTTCAACTTCCCTAATCCTCAGGGAAATGTAAATTAAAACACCTTACCCCAGTAAGGATAGCTAACATTTAAAAAATCTAATGTCAACAAATGTTGGCAAGGTTGTGGAGAAATAGGAATCCTCATTCACTGTTGGTGGGAATGTAAACTGGTACAACCACTATGAAAAGCAATATAGAGACTCCTAAAAAGAATGACTATAGAGGTACCAACAGACCCAGTTATTCCCTTATTGGGCATTTACCCTAATAGCTCCAAGCTTCAGTTCAGAAATATTTGTTCAACCATGTTTATAGCTGCTCAGTTCATAATAGCTAAGAGCTGGAATCAACCCAGATGTCCATCATTAGATGAATGGATTGCTAAGATGTGGTATATCTACACTATGGAATTCTATGCAGCAGTAAGGAAAAATGAAACAATGAAATTTGAAAAAGAATGGTCACACTTGGAACAGATCATTCTTAGTGAACTCACCCAATCACAGAAAGATACACGTCACATGGTCTCACTCATCTGTGGCTCCTAACCTGAATTTTTCCAAGATGCTGACACACCTAATAAACATTTCTAGTACTGGACAATAGGGATGGTTGGGAGGGAAGGGAGGGTAAAGGTATAGGGGACAAAAAACTGGACCCAATTGGAAATAGTACCAAAAAATCCTATATCCTGAAAGACATACTAAAAGGCTGAACCTTCATCAGGTGCTTAGAGAGAACACCTGAATCACAGGGGCCTCAAGAGGGTAGGATGACATTCCCCTGTTCCTCTCTCTCACCCCTTCTTCTTGCTCTTCTCTCTCTTTTTCTCTTTCATATTACCTATATTTTTCTTCCTTCTTTTCCTGTGGCACTGACCTGTAACTCCCAGTACCAGCATTTGGTCAACATCCACAATGAGCTGTTGATCAGAGAGACCTACAAGGTTTCCCAAAAGAAGACAGATTTCTGCCAGAGTTCTTGATGACCCACCAGAGGTTAATGGTAAGACCCAACTGCCAAAGACAAATGTTGTGACCTGCCTAGAATCTGGAAGAGTCAGTCCCCTGACAGTTCACTTGTCTAGTGCCAGAAGGTACTACAGGAGTGACTGGGGGAAAATGGCCAACACCTGTCTAAGCAACTCGTGGTCTAAACTACTCAGCAACAATCAACCTGACGTGATGTTCACACAAATGCAATAGTGGCACACAGCCATGGTGGATTACCAACTGCTCTTGATTTGGCTAAAGGGGCTGCTCAGTGGAACAGAACCCATACCTGGAACTGGAAAACAAGTCAGAATCATATCCAAATGTGAGTTCTCTCTCATCAATATCAAGCTCCTACCAATAGTGGGATACAAGAGGGCCTATACCCATTAAATTCTCCCTAAAACAATAATGGTTATCCATGTATCTTGCACTGACCTCACTCTCTATTGGAGAATTTGCTTCTCTTTTTCAGATGGATGTAGAACATGAGGAGAGAATCAGCCCATCACACCTCACCAGGGCACCAGATGAACCCATAGAATAATTGGGGAAATGGGCAAGAGTGCTGCTTTCTCTATGAAACTGGTAATAGCACAAGGGTGAAGGAGATAGACACAGAGAACACTCAACCTCTACCAAACCAGAGATCCAGAGACACAGAGATTCTCATGACCTCGTCACTGAAATAGACCTAAAATGAACCCAACATGGCTTAGGGCAATTTGCGGAAGAGGGGGAGGAAAGATTGTTAGAGCCATAAGTTGGATCATTATGCACAGAGACATTATTTCACTCCCATAACTGATGGCTACCTCCACAATGCAAGACCCGCAATCCCCAAGGGGGGGAGGGCAGGGAGAAGGCTAACAATGGTACCATCATGGCTATATGCACATTATAGAGATAACTGATTAAAAAATGAGATGTTCTCCAGTCCAAATTGATAGGAAGTATTGAATTTGGGTCCTTAGGCTTCAAAGGCAAGCACTTTAACCTCTAAGCCATCCCTCCAGCCCACATGCCAGGTTTTTCTTTCTTTCTTTCTTTTTTTTTTTTTGGTTTGTTTCTGATTTTTATTGTCTTAAGTTGTCATGTATTAAAAATATACCCTGGCATTTTTAAACTGGATAAAGGAAACCATTCAAGATAAAATAGTTATGGGAATTATAGTAATACTGTTTTAAATTGTGTTGAGATATTGGCTGTAATTCTTAATACAATATGGAAAAGTAGACATTATACCTGAGGATCACAGTAGAGGCACTAAAGGGAAAAATATTGAAAGGTAACATCCATGGCAAGGAGGATTCTGGTTAAACTGATTTGTATTGCTTAAATATGAAATGTATACAATAGGCTCATTTATTTGAACTTTTAGTTGCCAGCTAGTGATTCAGTTTACAGAGCCATTGAAACAAGTACCTAGCTTGTCAAATAGGTAACTGTGAGAGGGCCCATTATGGTTGAACCACATGTTCTAATGGACAAAGATATTCTAGTTACTCTATTTACACACCCCATAATGAACTTTACCTTCTCAAATTATATGACAAAATAAGCCTCCCCTAATATAAATTGGCTATACCAGGTATTTGCCATAGTGACAAAAATATAACTCATTCAATAAATGGCCGAACAGGATTGTTACTGAAGACTAACCAAGAGAGCCAAATTCCGTGTTGGCAAGAAATGAAGTCTGATCTAATATCAAAGGTGGTCAGATATTAATGACTAGTATTTTTACCAAATTGACATAATGGGGCTATTTACAAAAACTTATGTGTCAAGGAAGTACAAAGGAGGGCTTAGAATTTTCAGAAACCAAACTAAAATTTTCAAAATAAGCAAAATCATTACCACATTTCACCCATAACTTTTCATTTTTCTAACTGGAATTCAGTAAATTTAAACAATTATCACCTTCTTTGGTCAGGGGTTTGTTCTCAGTAAATGAGAAATATTGGCTAGAGGTAAATGCACTTTTCCTGAAAATATCAGTTCTTTCCAAATGATAAAATGGAACTGAACAAATAATGTGACCAACACAGAGTCAACCTAGATAGATGTGCCACTGCTTGGACTGAGTTTTTGTGGAGTTATTCCTGCAGTGGTAGCCCTGTGTAATCCTATAGTTTGAGACAAACCCATTTTTCTAATATTAATTAATAATTAATACTTATACCTAGATATTAGATAAGATACCAGAATATTCAAATTTTAACTTAAAACAATAAGACTGCAGTTTTAATTCAATTTATTTATTTTTCCTTCATTTGTGGTGTAAATGCATAGTCCATCTCATAAACACTTGGGAAAGTATTTATCAGTTATTCTGTTCTGTGCTCTATTATTTGGCAACAATATTAATAAAGATTTTGAATACAGTAAATCAAAGAAATAGAATTAAAAACATAAACCTTCTTATTTCTTTTCATTATTAGCACTTTAAAAGTGGTTCTTACAAATGCCATTCATTAGCCCATCATTGGTATTAGATCACAACTATGTTTACCAGTATATTATTTAAAAATTGTATTGTGTGAATCATTTTCATGAAAAGAATTCTAGTCTTATTCACTATCATACATTTAATATTTAGAAAAAAAATAAAATTTTAAACCATGAATATTGGGCTGGAGAGATGGCTCAGCAGTTAAGATACATGCCTGCAAAGCCTAAAATACTGGGTTCAATTCCCCAGTACCCATGAAAATCCAGATGCACAAACTGTCACATGCATCTGGAGTTTGTTTTCAGTGGCTATAGGGCCTGGTGTGTCCATACTCTCTCTCTCCCTATCTCTGTCTCTGTTTCTCTGTGTGTGTGTGTGTCTATTTGCAAATAAGTAAATAAAATATTTAAAATCTTATGCCAGGAATGTCATTGTTTCGGAAATATTTGTTACGTATTTAGTAATTAGCTTGAATTTGGTATGAATTAAGAAAAAGGAAAAATTCTGTTACTTTGAAGAAAAGCTTAGATAGTATAATCATGCTCAGAGTGTTGATCTTATGAGAGTAGACATTTTGGAGCTCAAAAAGTCATAAAGTTGGAAGGAATCTGCCTAAGGCTTGGTTTCTCCTTCCATGTGGGAACAAAGCAAGAAGAATTTATTTGGAATGTTCTAATTGTCTAAGTTTGCCTGGAGGAATATTTTCTGTTTCATGTAGCTCAAATTCCTCATTAGAACGTTGTCATAGTTTGATTCTGAGTATCCAAGCAAAAGCAGTGGTTCATGCCACAGTATTCAAAGCAAGCAAGGGATTGCATACTCATAGGTGTCAATGTACAAGGGACTGGAGTGCCTATTCTCTCTCTCTCCATATATATATGTATGGGTGTGTTTGTGTGTGTGTCTTTTTTTCTCCCTCTCTTCAGTAAATAAAATACATTTTAAAAATGAAACTATGGAGAAATAACCATTAGGACTTCCTATGATATTTCCACAAGCTCACATTCAAAGATAATAAGACAGGGGAAATGCCAGGATCCTCATTGAACTACTTATCTCATCACACCCACAAGGGCCCAGGAAACATTACAGAGGAAGTGTCAAATTAAATATGAGTGCTGCTTTCAGTGATAGCCAGAGAACATTTTCTATGGAAATGTTGGTAAACACTGAGAAGACTCAAAACTCATCAGAAAACAAGACACTGCCAAGAGCTCCACACTAAAGGTGAGTCCTAACATGCCCTGAAAGGCTCAGGGAGCATTGTGGAAGAGAGGATGGAAATTGTCTGCTATGCTTTCATTGAAAGGTGTTTCCATGCTTTTAGAATTTATTTAATCTCCTTCTTCCACATTCATTCTTAAGTTTGGTTTCTTGAGCACATCCCATATTTTTGGAAGTTTTGGTTACGTTTGTTTTTCTTTATATATATCTGAATATATTATTGCCTCCATTGTATCCTATATCTCTGATTTTACCTGTTTATAATTTCCATTTTATATTTATTTGATTGATTGATTGTTTTTCATTTCTAGAATTTTTTATTTGTTCAAGATTTAAGCCCTTGCTGAAATTTTGCTCCATTAAAAAAAATCTATGGTTGGAGTGGCTTAGAGGTTAAGGCGCTTGCCTAAGGATCCACGATTGACTCCCAGGACCAAGCATAAGCCAAACACACAAGGTGATGTATGTGCAAGGTTGTGCATGTGCACAAGGTGGCACACACATATGGAGTTTGATTGCAGTGGCTGGAGGCCCTGGCATGCTAATTCTCTTTCTCTCTCATTGTCTCTCTCTCTCTCATAAAAAAGAAAAAAAAATAACTCTAGATTGTAAATATCCCCAAAGGTATTATATAACTCCAGTTTGCCCAGGAGATGCATTAATTAAGAATGAAAGGGCTGTAGAGATGGCTTAGTTGTTAAAGCACTTCCCTGTAAAGCCAAATGACCCAGGTTCAATTCCTCGGGACCCACATAAGCCAGATGCAGAAGGTGGTGCATGCATCTGGAGTTCGTTTGTGGTAGATGGAAGCCCTGGTGTGCTTATTCTCTCTCTCTTCTCTTTCACTGAAATAAATAAATAAATAAACAAATAAATAAATAAATAAATAAATAAATAACTACAATATATTTTTAAAAGAACAAAAGAAGAAAAATATTATCTAAGCTACTAACCATTTCCACCCACCTTGCTAACATTCTTGTCTATGTCCAGGGTTGATTGTCTCACTTTATTTAGCACTTACTTGAGTCCTCTATATATATCATTTGTTGGGCCCTGCCCGGTGTGAAGCCTAGTGGTTAGCCCAGCCAGTTTGTACTTGGCCTACTCCTGGTGAGGCCTAGTGGAGCTTCCGGAGCCTGAGTAGAGTTTTGCGAGCTGTCCTTGGAGTAACTCAGCACCTAAGCTGAAACTGCCTCCGCCCAGCTGCTGCTGACGTGGTGAAATAATATTGGCCCTTATACCTTTCTCTCATCCTCTCTTCCCACCCTCTTCCTCAAAATATATAAATACCTCCCCATGACAATAAAGGAGAGATTTTCTGCCAGACGGATTCCCGGCTCAATGTGGTTTTCTTTTCCCTGGTGGCTTGGGGAGGTTTTTTGAGTCGCCGACACCCGCCTTCCCGCTCAGCCTCAAGAGAGAAGCGGCTGGCCCGGCTCTCTCTCTCTTCCGCTCTACCTGCCGGTGGTGAGGGAAAAAAACGACAATCATTCTTCCTCTTTTTATAGATATTATTTGGAACGTTAATATATGAACATACTGCAACTTGATTGTATTCCCATCAAGTTATCCTCTTTTGCTCCTCTCCCTGCTCCCATCCCCCTGAGGGTCCTCCTCAGTGGGGGTATCAGTAATTATTATGGGGTCATGACTACATCTGTTGGTTACTGTGAGGAGGACAATAGCTCACAGTGTATCATCCCATGCAATATATGATGCATTTTTTCAATCCCCTTGCCAATGTTTGGCACACTTTCCTATTCCTGTTGTCCACATGATGCTTGCCAGGAGGTGATGTCCACGCTCTGCTCATACCATTCTTTCCCCCTGCCATCATGGAGCTTCCCCTCGAGTCTGTAAGCCAAAATAAACCCCTTTTATCTCCAAAAGCTGCTCTTGGTTGGGAGATTTCTTCCAGAATTGTGAACCTGCCTGCAACAATAATGTTGGCACTGAGAGTGGGATTGCTGCTAGACACCTGACAGTGAGGCTTTGGCCTTTTGGAGCTGATTTTCAAGAAGAATGTGGAAGGATTTGAAACCTTGGATTAAGAGACACCTTGCAGTGCTGTAAGTACAGCTTGATGGACTATTCTGGTCAGAGTTGAAAGATATGAATGCAGTAAGAACTATGGACTGTGAGGTTTGGCTTGTGAGGGTGAGAAAGAACTTTGAGTGGACTGGGTTAGAGGCAGTTTGTGTGAGAGGCTTGCTGTTATGGCAATGTCCTGAGAAGTTGTGCAGTGTTGCATTGCAAAGAAATGGACTGGTGTATACAGAGGGATATGGCACAAATATGAAATGTTTGTCTGAAACTTCTACCCATTCAGCTGCAATTATATGAGAGATTACAACCTTTGAGACTGGGCCAACTGACCTGCACTGGGGCAACAGGAAGAATGTAGACTCTTTCGAAGGGGTCTGAATGCTGAAGGAGTGTCCTGTTCTTCAAAGTCTGCTTTATTCCCCCCCTGGATTAAACATTGTCACCCTACCTGGTATTGTGGAGTATAATAAATGCAGGAAAGAGAGGATCATTGAGTTTGCGACACAGTCTTGTGTTTTGGAAATGGCCATGGGCATTATGAAGCAGGTTTTCTGGATGCCTGCATGGAGACCCAATGGAGCCATGAGGATGAACCCTGGATTGCAAAGGAGACCCAGTGGAGATGCCAGGCCCACAAGATAGCTGCTAAGGAAAGCTGCAAACCCTGGAATAAGTTTTCCAGTACTGTGAGTAGACTAGCTGGAAGGGGTGGAATTAGAACTCCAGAGACTTGTTGCTGGTTATAAGTATCAGACAAGGAGATTTGTCACTGGCTAGAGTTGTTGGACTTGGAGCTATAGAGTTTGATGTTTTCTCTAGTTGTTTTAAATCTTGTGTTCACTGAATATTTCTTTGCTGTGCCCAGTGCCATCTTTTGCAGTGTGAGTTTTTGTTCTGTGCCATTATGGGTTTGGGGGGTTTGGTATTATAGCTTAGTTAAAAGACATTGGATTATGGGGATGATTGAACATCATTAGGATTGATAAAAACTATGGGGACTTTTAAAGTTGAACTGAATGCATTGCATTTTACATCAGATTATGGGGGCCAGGGGCAGAATGTGGTGGTTTGAGTCAGGTGTCCCCCATAAAGTTAGGTGTTCTGAATGCCAGGTTCCCAGCTGATGGAGATTTGGGAATTAATGCCTCCTGGATTTAGTGTATTATTAGGGGTGGGCTTATGGTATTATAGCCAGTATTCCCTTGCCAGTGTTTGGCACACTCTCCTGTTGCTGTTGTCCACCTTATGTTGACTAGGGGATGATGTTCACTCTCTGATCATGCCATCATTTTCCCCTGCCATCATGGAGCTTTGTCTTGAGTCTGTAAGCCAAAATAAACCCTTTTTCCCCACAAGCTGTTCTGGGTCAGGTGATTTCTGTCAGCTATGTGAACCTACCTGCAACAACATCTAACCAAACATAGTTTATGAGAAATGGATTTTATTTCAAGCTTACAGATCCAGGGTAAGTTCCATCAGTATTGAAATAAGTTGAATCCCATTTATAAATCCAATCAGAGAGAGAGAGACCATAACCAGCTAGAAAACACCAAAAAAACAGCAAGCAGGCCCTGATAGAACTCAGACTGGTCTCCACACTTTGCAGAGTGAATTCAGATCTGCTTCTAAACAAACATTTGGGTTGTACCCCAGCATCTACCCCCAGTGACAATTTCTCCAGCCAGGATACTGGAGACCCAAGTTACAAGCTTCAGTAAAACACTTGAGTCTATGGGGACATACACTCAAACTACCACAGGACCTCTTGCAAGTGCAAACTAACTCCAGATGCATTTGCTGCTTTGTGCATCTGGCTTTCCATGGGTAGAGATGACTCAAACCTGGGCTGGCAGGCTATGTAAGTAAAGCCTTTAACTGCTGAACCAACTCCCCAGCCCAGATGCTGCCAAGTTCTGTTATCAGAGGAATATGAGACCTGGCCTTCTTCAACAAAATTTGTGGTTGCTTCTTTCTTCTTAGATGGCTGTTTTCAAACAGAAAAGAACCTCATTGACATTTTTAGTTCAGAATCTCTCCTTTTTAATGGATTGATATTCTCAGGGCACGGGTAGAATGTAGCCAGATTATCATATGAATGCCCCCTGCTTTATCATCTCATAGAGTTCTTGTTCCACTCTGAAGTGTCATGAGCTGGACCTTTACATTCCACCCTTCCTGAAAAACTCTTTTATTCCTGGCTCCCAACAGTACATCCAGTTACGCTCTCTAATTACTCAAGATGGCCAGCTGACTCAAGCTATTATTGCCATTCCTTTTTCTTGCCATGGTAGACTGTAACCTCAAACAACAAGCCACAATAAACTAGTCCTTAAATTGATTCATGACAGATATTTGGCCACAGGAGTGTGTAAGATAACTAATGCAGATAATTTGGTACAGGAAGTGGGATACTTGCTGTGATAAACATGGCAGTGTAGTTCATGGGCATTTAGAACTCCTTTGTTGGGAAGAATGTGGAAGATATTGAAATTTGGTTCTAGAGAATTTCTTGAATACTGTAAATATCATCATCCTTGTGCTACATACATGATGAACATGTATGAACCTATGAAGGTCAACTATAGTTGCAATGGAGATCCAGGATGTTGAAAATGTCAGAATCATAGGAAGTCTACTAAGGAAAGTAGTAAGTTCAATGTGGAACTGTTCTAAAAGATGAGGCAGAAATCCCCTGTTTCTTGGAATTATATAGCTAATAAACTGCATGGTTTACAGGAGACAGGCTGAGGCCCTGGGAGTCTAGGGCCCCGGGAGTTCAGCAATAAACATTGCAGTCAGCTTATTGTGAATGCTTGCTTCTCAGCAAAAGTTTACCAGATGGCTCAATTTATTCTTTCAATTCAATAAATACCGCTTGGTTACTACTAAGCTTTCAATAGAAAATCAATTAGCCTAGAACATCTTCAGTTATAGGTAGAAACAGCCACAACATACTATCTCCCCAATTCAGACCTCAGATGAGTTTTGCATTTTTTGTGGTCTCCTATCCATCTTAATTGATGCCTTACTGCTTAAAATTAAACCTGCTATTTCTGTCTTTGCTGTAACTATGATTCCTGAAAAGAAAGCTTGTTACATATTCTGCCTACCTTGTAGAATTTCTCACACTTCAGTAAGAATCCATTCAAATTAACTCAGAGACCAGAGCTACTCGTTCCCATTCCAGAGAGAGGATATGTCAGCTCTAGGCATCAGAGATGAATGGGTGAAATTATCAAGCACTTTGGAGCCCAGATGTTCCCACATTCCATAACTGGAGATACACAAGTTCGTATTTGTCCTCCTCAGTTTAGGTCTTGCTTTGGTATGAACTTTCCTTGGCAGTTCCCCCATTGCTCCTTTTTTGTCACTGTTATTTTTTTTTAGTTGGAATGTTAACTCTATGCTATTCTTTGTTGAAAATATGTGATTTTTTTTTGATGTTATAAGAGCTCACCATTAAAACACTGCCTGAGTTTTACAAAAAACTCTGCATTTCCACTTTTGAATAGTGCTGGCACAATTAAAAGCTATCGGAACTTTTGAAGTTGGACTGAAAGCATTTTTCATTATGAGATGGGATGAGCCTACATCTGTAGGGGTGGAAGAGTTATAATTTAAAAGTGATATGTTGGGTATCAACTTGACATGACTTGCGATGATTTATATGGATTGTGAACTTGACAAGACCTAGAATTACCTAGGAAATGAGCCTCTGGGCATGCCTGTGAGGGTTTATCTTGATTACATTAATGGAGGTGGGAAGACATACCTTAACTGTGGGCAGTCGATCCATGGACATTTTCAGTAATCATATCAATGTTCAGCACTTTCTACAGATGTACTCTACTTAAAATACATTAATTTAAATCCATCTAAATACATGTTTGCTAAACTGTTTGCATGAAGGGAAACAAAGGGGAAAATAAACTTCCTTTTTAAAATATTATTTATTTATTATTTATTTGAAAACAGAGAGACAGACAGAAACAGGGCCTCCTGTCATTGCAAACTCCAGATATATGTGCCACTCTGTGCATTTGGGGGAATCAAACCTCGGCTGTGAAGCCTGACAAACAAGTGCTTAACAACTGAGGAAACTCTCCAGCCCCAAATTAAACTTTTTTGGGACAACCTTACACCTGCTTTTTTCCCTCTGATTAGATTTAGTTTAAATCAGTTTGTTACCTGTAGCAGTTAGTTTCCCATTGCTGGTACAAAACACCATACCAGAAGCAGCTTATGAAAGTGAAGCATTTATTTCCAACTTTCAGTTTTGAGGGGAACTTACATCATGGTGGAGAAAGCATGGCAAGATTAAGAAACTGGCTCACATATCCACAAGAGAAAGTAGAAAGTGATATTCAATCACATAGTGGGGTTGAACTTCAAGGCTGACCCCCAGTGCCACACTATCTCCTGCAAGTCTCCACCTCCCAAAGGTGCCACCAGATGGGGAGTAAGTATAAATCTAAATCACAAACACATGAGGCCAGGGGACATTTTACATTCATTCATAATCCCCTTCCCCCACCCTCCTTTTTCTCCCTTCTAAATCCCTTCCACAGAATCCCTTCTTATTTCAAACTGGTCTCTCTCCTTTTTTTTTTTTTTAATTTGAGAAAGACAGAGAGAGAGGAAGATGCGGAGAGAGAATGGGCACATGAGAGACTTTTCAGGCTCTGTGAACAAACTCCAGATGGGTGTGCCTCCTTCTGCCTATGTGCGACATTGCGTGCTTGCATCACTTTTGCATCTCTCTAAGCATGGGACTTGGAGATTTGAACAAGCATTCTTAGGCTTTGCAGGCAGGCACCTTAAGCACTAAGCCATCTCTCCAGTCCTCTCTCTTCCCATCCCCCTCCTTTTTTATGCAGGTCTTGTGTAAGTAACATGGGCCACTCTCAGTGAGGTAATGAAGATCAAGGCCTGTCGGGAACCATTGGGCACTAGGTAACCAAAAGTGCCTTCTTCTTGAGTAGTGACTCCATTGATCTGTTCTGGGAAGTTGCAAGGTTTGCAGTTATCTATTAACCCATGCACAGACAAAGAACAATGACCCACAGATATTGAGGAAGTCATTATCTTGTGGTTTTAGGGCCGGATCCTTATCCTGTGAAACATCTTCTGGCTTTGGGGTCTTTGACCTGTGGTATTTGGAATTGTAGCAATACTAAAACTGTTGACAAACTTCCCTGTTCTGCTGTATAAAAGGCACCCTGGGATTAATAAAACTCGCAGCTTGATCAGAATTTTGTCTTGCTGTCGGTTCCTTGTGTCTCTTGTCCCTTTCATTTCAGGTTCTCTAGGGTCCTTGCTCCTGTTGAAGCCCCGCTGGCCGGGGCAAAGGCCTCTTTGTATCTAGAAGACAGTAGTGCAAAGCACTCACCCTTTCCTTTGGCTTTTCTATTCTTTCTGACACTTCTTCCACAATGTCCCATGAGCCTTATACTGTGTTATAGAGTGAGGGTTCTCGCTACTCCTGGGGGCCATTGGCCACAAATACTCAGGGTGTAAGAGGAGCTGGGGGAAGCAGGGTCTTGGAGCAGGTGAGTGCAATGGGCAATGAACCACCCAGGAGACCATCTGAAGGACAGAACTCATTTATTCAAAAGGGGAGTAGGTTTCTAAACACTTGAGAAAGGTTGAGAAGGCCCATATAGATCATAAGGTGATTAGATACATAGGTTTATGGGTTTCTATCTAATTGGCTGGTGTTGGAGGGCAGAAGTTGGGAGGGAGAAGTTGCTAGGGAGATAACAGAAGTGGTGGAGAAAGCTATGTGACTTCAGCCACATATTGGATGGCCGCAGCTGCAGGGAGACTGTTTACTACAATACAAGGCTCTCTTGGGTAGCTGGCCACAAGGTCATAGCAATGTGTGGAACTGCAGCAGTTACCTTCTAGTTGCTGGGACAAAACACCTGACCAAAAACAACTGATGGAAGGAAATTATTTATTTTGGCTTATTGCTTCTAAGAGAAGTTTTCATGATGGCAAGGGGAATAATGACATGAGAAGAAACTGTGCATCAAATCTTTTTCAACATCAAGTGAACTACAACAGCAGGAGAATGAGCCAAACTAGCCTTAGCAAGCTAGGGTTAATGAAACACAGGGTCCAGCCCAGCAACACACCTCCTCCAACTAGACTGCACCTCTTAAATTGACATTCCTGTGAATCAAGTATTCAAATCATAAGAGTTTATGGGGGATATCTAATAGAAACCACAACATTCTTAACCTGGTTCCTATAAATTGATGACCATACATGATGTAAAATGCAATACATTCAGTCCAACTTTAAAATTCCCTATAGTTTTTTATCAATCCCAACACTTCAAAAATTCTATAGTCCAAAATCTCTTAACTACCCAAGGCAAGTGATGTCTCATGTTGCTAAACTACTTCTCTATGCTTGTTTGTCTCAGGACTCTTAGGAGGTTGGTCTTTGAAGGGCAATTCTTGAACTCAGACTCTCTCTTTTCTTTCTCTCTCCTTCATACCTTGCATATTTGGAGCTATCTTATGCCAAGATATCCCAGTATGGTATTTATGCCTCAATAAAAGCCTAAAAGCAATGGGACCTTCTGACCATCATAAGGGAATATAATTCTTTCCTATCTTAAGTCGTTTCTCTGAACTATTATTTCACACCAAAAAAAAAAAAAAAAAAAAAAAAAAAACTGACCAGTATGTATCCAACTCAAGTTACCAAGAAGTTAAGTAACTGGACAGAACTCATACATCTAGTTAACAGGTGAGTCATATGAATACAAGCCACCTGGGTCAGCAATCATATCCTATGCTCTTTTTCATAATATATTGTGTTAAGTTACACTATAACATTTTGTTCATTATTTGCCAAGAAATGGCATAAATGATCACACACGTGAAATCTTCACAATAATATTACAAAAGGATATTTATTTCCATTTTTAGGTGTAGAAATTGAGTCACAGATAATAAAGAATTTGTCACTGATAATAAAGAATAGGTCATATAGCACATAAGACATAATGTTTGAAATAAATCTAACAGAATTATAAGTTTAATAATGCATGATTAAACATGAAATCCTACTATAGTTGTCACTGAATATATTTTAGTCTTATCATTGATCAAGCACTTCACTACTCATACTAATTAGAATCTTCCTGTAATGATCATTTAGTCAAATGAATTATAATAAGAAAATATTTATTTTGACTTACAGCTTAGTCTAGATTGGGGTGACCCTATGGCTTTTCTGCCCATGGTAAAGCCATATATTGTGGTAGGAAGCACATTATGGAGTGAAGTTGCTTATGTAATGGTGGCTTTGAAATAAAAAGAGAGAAGGGACATCCCATTATCACTGTGAGGACCAACGACCTAACAGATTTCCATTAGGTTCCACTTCTTCAAGTCTCTACCACCACCCAATAGTGCCAAATGCTAAGAAACACACTTTAAACATATGTTTTTTTTTTTTCTAGAAACATTCACAGTCCAAACTTTAAGACCTACTCAAACTGCTAAACTCATGGTAGAGCTATTTGTTTCAACACCATGAAAGGAAGTAAGCAGCATAATCCTAGAAGGCACTTTGTAATCTCCTTACATACTGCTCTTTAATGTACTATGAAATGAGAATTGCTTAAACATATTTCATGTAAATTTTCTTTGAGGTAATATATTTTAAAAAGACACAGAAAATATTTTACTCTCAGAGAACATCTAAAGTAGCTGGTCAATAAAACAAATAAACATGTCACAAAAAAAAAAACAAACAGTAAGTTCTGCTGCTTTTAAGTTTAACTGGGGTTCAGTGAATCAAGCTTGATATATGACATCTTGGAAACCTTTCCAAAGGATGACATACTTCACTTGGATTAAAAAAAATATAGTAGAATTTTTTTCACACAGAGAAAAAAGGAAACACTTTTTTTTCTAAGTAAGAAAGAAAATGCATGAACAGGAACACTCAGATAAAGTATACCACAGGAATAGTTGTGGGGTGGGGGTCCAGTAAGGATGACTGGATTCCTGAAGGTAAAAAAAGGCAGGAAAGTTTGCACTTGCTAGAAATCAATGATGATCTCACTTCTTACCTCTTGCCTAGTTCCCTAGACCTGTTTTTCCACAACCAACCAGGACCCCTCCTGGGAGGGAGATCTTTTATAGGATTTAACAATTGTGGTTGGTAAAGTTCTGCTCTCAGTACTTGGTGCCAGGGCTAGCCTCTTAATGAGACAGCCCCTAGCACTAACTAACTAGCTGTCCCTCTGCTTCACCTGAGGCAGAAGATAGCTCACAACAATAAGGTTATGAATGCATTTACAAGGGGAGGACAAGCTCTGTGACCATTTGGGAAATTCCAGCTGTGGATGAGTTTTTCCCTCAGCTGGGTCTGGGCTGGCTTGGCCCAGGCGCAGCCAGGAGGTCCTCCTAGCCCTTTCACTCTACATGGGCTCCTTTAGCCTCTTCAGCTCTCCACATGGCTGGAGCTTCTTGAACTTTCTTTTTTTCTCTTTTATTCTGAAATTTTTCCAGGCCATCTATGTGGGTTCTCTAGCCATGTGAGTGCCTTTCCTTGGCTCTGTACTTCCCTCAATAAATATAAAAATTTAATAATTATCCTTCTCCATTTTTGTGCAATTCTTTGAATAAAACTAGAACTAAAACTAGGGTTTGGAATTCAAGGACTTTCCTAGACCACTAGCACCTCATTACAGTTGTACAATAAAGTAGACTCCCTTTAAACTTTCAACCAACTATTTGCTCCACCTGGTATCCATGGCCCTACAAACTCCTTGCACTTAATGTTTCTATTCACAATTCTGTAACAAATAGAATATAGAAAACAATGGAATACCACCTCTGAGGTTAGGTTAAAAATACTTCAACTTCTATTCTGCTCACACACTCTCAGATTTTTCTTAGATTTTTGCTCTTATTTAATAATCTGAAGTGATATTGCTTTAAGGACAAGCCTATATGCCAAGCAAGTGAGGGATGATTATGGCCAGTATAGAACAAAGAATTGATGTTCTTAGAAAGAAAAACATGAGGGAATATATATATCCACCACATAAATGGTCTTGGAAGTTTATCCTCCCAATATCTTCACTGCAACAGCCCAAGGGACTTTGATGCAACAACACTTATCTAAGCTACATTGAGAGACTCCTGACTCACAGAAACTATAAGATAACAATAATAAATGTTTCTTGTTTTAAGCTACCACATGATATGTTAATATTTTTCATAGTAGTATATTAAGAAGGGTATGATGGGAAATCTGTATCAGATAAATCTATAACTGATAAAAATAAGCACAACTGATTTTATGACCAACCCCATACTTCAGCTTTGTAATGCAATACAACAGATGACAAAAATCAGAACTAAAGGATTTAGACGACTTATGTATTGAGTCTGGGGCAAGCCAAATTGGATCTGTCAACACAAAAGACACAGTTCTAGTTTATTCGGAAGTCAAATATGAGTGACCATGGCCTGGAAACACAGATTTAGGTTAGCCCAAATTCTATGTTCCAATGTGTTAATAGTTTCATGACATTTTTATAGTTATAGAATAAAAGAAAGTCATAAACTTAGACACTTTCCAAATACATTGGCTGAAGTATTAGTAGGTGAGTTACAACAAAGTGGAGAAATCTCCACCATGGGCTTCAGATGATAGCTGATGACATTCTTAGATCTTGGGTTGGTGGAAGCTGCAGGTCTGTTCTTGCAGTAAGAAAAGATCACATCTCCTCAACTTATAGTCAGCAAGATATTTGGTCAGACACAGGTAGGTGATAAATGGCTATTGAGGGGCTAAATGTAGCTCAAAGTGATTTGGCTCTGACCTTGAAGCATTCCATTTCTATAGGAGATCTATCAGTCTGTTCAATGTTATTTGAGGCAGATGCAGTATTTTCAGGGAAAGTTCACAAATCACATGCTATAAAATATATAAAGTTGTTAAGATATAATTTCTGTCCAAATTAATCAGAAAAAAATTACAGAATACAAATTAAAAATAAACTATTTTGGCCGGGCGTGGTGGTGTACACCTTTAATCCCAGCACTTGGGAGGCAGAGGTAGGAGGATTGCTGTGAGTTCAAGGTCACATTGAGAGGACATAGTGAATTCCATGTCAGCCTGAGCTAGAGTGAGACCCTAACTCAAAGAACAAAAAACAAAACAAAAAAAAATTATTTTGGATCAGTGTTTTCTTAGTGAGAATTTGGGAATTCAACATACTGGTAAATTAGTCACACATACCAGCAGTATAATGACTTAAATAATAATCCACTAAAAGGCAAGTCCCGTTTTTCATAAAGTATGAGGTCAATGGTGTATGATAGTTTAAATGGATGTCCCCAGTCAATTCAAGAATTTTATTCAGGCTTATAACTTGGTCACTTGCAGATCCTAGAGTCCAACCCTGTGGTGTGGGGTGGATTTGAAATTCCAGTCTAAAGATCTGCAAAGAGCCACAGCTTTGCCTGGAGTTCCTGAATTGTGCTGGCTTTTGGGGGGTGGATTTTCTCTCTGATGGACTTGTGAAAATGGTCCAGCTTCATCTGTCATAGTAGAACTTTCCCTGTGTCTATAAGCTTCAAATAAATCCCTTCTTCCTCCCATAAACTGTGCTTGGTCTGGAGGTTCATCCCAGTGATGTGAGGCTGTCTGCTACATATAGTTTTACCTCTGGCTTGTTAACCTTAGAACTAAATGATGAGTGATTGAGTAATATCAGTTATAATGCCGAACAAGCTCAATTCACATTTCTTTCTTTGACTATATGGATATCTAATCTTTTCTGATATTTTTAACAAAATATAATAACCTACATATTAGAAAAGTCAACTAAGGTGTTAGAGATAGCTAAGCAATTAAGGTGCTTGCTTGTAAAGCCAAAGGACTCAGGTTCGATTCCCCAGGACCCACTTAAGCCAGATGCATAAGGTGGCACATGCATCTGGATTTCATTTGCAGAGGCTGGATGCCCTAGCACACAAATTCTCTCTCTCTCTCTCTCTCTCTCTCTCTCTCTCTCTTTCTCTCTGGCTCTTTCTCTCTCTCAAGTAAATAGATAAATGAAATAAAATAAAAGCTAAAGTGGAAAAGTGAACTATTCAAAGGAGAGTTGGATTAATCTATGTGATATATACTGTTACATTATCATCAATGTTAATTCAAAGCTATAGATATTTTCAAAAATCTTATTCACATGTTACATATAGAAATATCTATTTTTCCCTTCCAATAGAGGTAGAATTCATCACTTGACTGTGTACAATTCCATGCGTTGTACTTTAGTCACAGAGTTGTGTGACATTACCACTATCTAATCCTAGAATCTTTTCACAACTCCCAAAATAAACCTGGCACCTACTAACAGTCATTCCTCACTCTCTTTCCTTATATAGTCTTCTCTTTCTCATCATTTTTCCCTTTGCAATTTTGTCTTTTCAAAGTTGTGACTTTATAAGTTTTATACTAAGAATTTAGGAAGACTTCAAATCAAAACAAAATGCTTATCACAAGAAACTTACTAGCATTTTATAATATTTAAGCAATACTAAAATCTGCCATTAAGAGACCCTGAAAGCACTGAGTAACTTGGGACATCTGTCTAGTACAGATGAATTAGCAAAAAAGATCAATGAAAGCATCTGTTACTTTCAAGGTGGACAACATAGACAACTGAGAGGACATATGAAGCATTTGAGGTTTGAAGTAAAGCAAATTGTTTCTCTTATAATTAATGATAATATGTAACCGCTCTCTGAGGATTCAGAAAAAGAGAACAAAGTTGGTAAGTCAGCATTTTATCTGTTTCATTATTCTTATTTATATCATAATTATTACATATTTTGCAGCCATTTTTACAATGTTCAAAGTCAAACACAAAGCAATTGTAGGTTTGTATTCTGAGCCTTAAATTAATACAAGCCATCATTACATAATGTATACAAATTCTTAGAATGCATACTAGACAGTATTTCTATCTTTTCAGCATTTTGAATGCCTTTTTGTATATATTCTATGAGATGTACTTGGCTATGGCCAACTCATATCAATAAATATACCACATTATTAATTATAATAAATATAATAAATAAATAATAATAAATAATAATAATAATAAATAAATATAATAAATATACCACACTATTAATGTCCTTAATATATTTAATAATGTGACAACTTCATGTTAATTGTTAGTTCAGACAGGCTCCCAATAATGGAATCACTAAGGATAGCAAGATGGTGACAGAGACAAGGAAGCAGATTATCCACATGCCTCAAGAAACTGTCCAGTCATTATCCCCTCCTTGCCTAACAATTCCCCAGGTCATGGTTTCCTGCCCCCTTATCTCTTAAGTCACCTGGTCACTGTTCTGGTGTCACACCCTGATTATCTTAGATCTCTCCTAAAGGAACCTTTCGTACTCAGCTTTTTCCCTTCCTCACCTTCCTCCAACTGACAAGCCCTATAAAGCTCAATATCTGCAAACTCAGGTTGGCTGTGCTCTTCTCTTGTGAGTCAGTCCTGGCAACTCATGCTTTTCCTGAATAAAAGCTTTCATCTCTGCCTCAGAGTGGTTTGTGTGGTCATGGGCACTACCAAACCTTACATTTATGAGTGCCAACAACATGTTATTTTCTTGCACTAAAATCTACTTTAATAAAAATGCAAAAACTAATTTTATATCAATCATTATGTAGTTAATTTTGGTTATCTAATCATTTATCAATTTTTGATGTGAACCACTGTACATATTTGGTAACTACAACTGAAAGGCTATTTCTCCTATGCTAAATGTACTATAATATTCCAGATAATTTGTCCTTTCACAGTCCTTTAAATCAAAAATATCTATGGCCATCCCATATATCTAGTACTAACTTCTCTATCCATTGGAGAATTTGTTTATCTTTTTCAGATGGACAACAAACCTGAAGGGAGGATCAGCTAATCACACCTCACCAGGGCCCCAGCTGAAACCATAGAGTAATGCAGGGGAAGGGCAAAAGTACAGCGTTGTTCTTGGAGATAACAACACCAGAAAAAGGCTGAAGGAGATAAACACAGAGAACATCCAACTCCTACTAAGCCAGATATCCAGAGACACAGAGGCTCCCAAAACCTCATCACTGAAGTAGAACTAAAATGATCCCAATGTGGCTCAGGGAAATTCAAGGAAGAAGGGGCGGAAAGAATGTTAGAGCCACAAGTTGGGGCATTATGCACAGAGACTTGGCCTACCCCCATACCTCTTGAATACCCCCACAATGCATGTCCCACATTCCCGATTGATGAGGGTCCCTTTGGAAGAAGGAGGACAGGGAGGAGGATAATGGAGTCACCATTGTGAATGTAAAATTAGAATAATATAAATAAAAAATAAAAAAAGAAAAAAATTCAGAAAGACAGGTGGGGCCTAAGATCTTACAAGTTCAAGTCAGTGAATCAGCAGGGTAGGCTCTTAGTTATCAATCCAGAGAAAGAACTTCTATCATCATTCAAAATTCCATTCCTTGTGGCTTTATCATGGGATTCCGTTTCCTTGCCCCTTGCAGCTGTAGACTGCTATTGACATCTAGAATTCACTCATAGTTTTTCTCCTGTGTCTCTGTCCATCTTCAAAGTTACCAATGGTATCATTCCTTCTTCTGAGTTGGGTTTCTCTTCCTCTTCTGATCACCAACTAAGGAAAAAACCTGATATTAATGAGCTCATAATTATACTAACATTGTTCTTTTGCTATATCATCAATACAACGATGGAAATATCAGTTTTACATGGATTCCACCCATAAGCTCAGAGGAATATTTTATACAACTATAACTGTGAGCCATATTTAGAATTTTGCCTACATATCTTCTTTTTTTAATTTACAGTATCCTTATATTGTATTATTTTATTTTTATGCAAAAATTTAAATATAAACAATTTTTATAAAGAAAAGATGTAAGTAAATGTAACATACTTAAGTGATTCTGAAATGTGTTACTAATGTAAGAAAAAATAAAAACAAAGACAATTTGGTAGAACAGATGAGAATCATGAGAACACTTGATCAATACAATTATCCAATATTTTTTGCTTGAAAAATCTGCTTTAAGCTCTTTGCTGCCAGACCGCGGCCATCATGGGTCTCATGCATGCTCCCTGTTAAGGCCTGTCCCAGTCGGCTCTGCAGTACAACCGCAGCGTGCCCACGTGGCTGAAGCTGACGTAGGACGACGTGAAGGAGCAGATTTATAAACTGGCCAAGAAGGGCCTGACCCCCTCCCAGATCTGTGCGATCCTGATGGACTCACATGGCGTTGCACAAGTGCGCTTTGTGACAGGCAATACAATCTTGCGAATCTTGAAGTCCAAAGGACTGGCTCCTGATCTTCCGGTGGACCTCTACCATCTGATCAAGAAAGCCATTGCTGTCCGCAAGCATCTTGAGAGGAACAGGAAGGATAAGGATGCAAAGTTCCAGCTGATTCTGATAGAGAGCGGAATCCACCAATTGGCTCATTACTATAAGACCAAGAGGGTGCCTCCTCCCAATTGGAAATATGAGACATCCACAGCCTCTGCCCTAGTGGCATGAATTTATGTCTTGTGTACTCCAGCAATAAAGTCTCTTGAAATAAAAAAAAAAAGTGCTTTAAGAGAGACTGTATGAATGCTTTAATTGTTAGAGGAATCACAACAGCTATTTATTTGGTCCATAGTTGCCAAAATCAAGTTCACTTAAACCACAAAACTGAGCATTAAAGATGAAGATGTTCAAGATGCAAAAATCTGAGGCGGAAAAATGGTTCAGCAGTTAAAGGCACTTTCTTCAAAATGTAAAAATCCATTTATTCAGGAAACATTTATTGAATGGTTATCCTATTCTAGTTCCTGCTGTGTCATTGAGCTACTACAGTGAACAATACACACAAACTACTCTCTGGCAGACAGTTCCATCTGTGATGAGAAAAGAAAAAAAGTAACCAAGAAAGCAAATAAAGGGATCAAAATTATGACAAGTGCCAAAATCAAAAGGGATTCTAAAAGAAGGAATAACACAGTAGGTTTCCTTTTATGTGGTGTTGGGAAGATTTTCTGAAAATGTTATTGTAAAGATGCTGCCTAAAGGAAGAGAAGATCTGAAAAAGAAACAAGAGGTGACATTTCTAAGATTCTAGAAATGTTTATATCATCTAGCCAAGTTCTGCAACTTTTTGTGAATGCAAAATTTATTTCTGTTATATTAAAGCAGAAAGGAGATTAAGATGCATGGGGAGAGAACAGTGGAAAAACAGGATGTTGACACAAAAGACACAGCTCACACCTCAAATGGATAAAGAGCTAGTTTAATCTGGAGCCAGATATGAGTGGCCATGGTCCATGAACACAGGTTTAGGTTTCTCCTATTCCATGTCCCAATGAATTAATAGTGTCATGATTTTTTTTAGTTGCAGAACAAAAGAAATTCATAAATCAAGGCATCTTTCAAACACATTGGATGACTATTAGGTAGGTAGATTATATCATAGTGGGGAAATCTCCAGCATAGGCTTCAGATGCTATCTGATAACATTCTTAGCCCTTAGGTTGATGGAATCTGGGGGTCTGTTCTTACATTCCAAAAAGAATTACACCTGATCAACTGATAGTCATCAGGATATTAGGTCAGACACAGAGGCAGGCAATAAATGGCTATTAAAGGGCTAAAGGTAGCCCAAGGTAATTTGGCTCTGGTCCTGCAATATTCCATCCCTACAGGAAATCTCCCAGTCCATTCAGCATTATCTGAGGCAGACACTGCACTTTCAGGAACTTCAGTTCACAGGTAGAAGAGAAAAAAAAAAAAATGTTTGAAAATTTGGTTCTAACACCTTTTGTATAAAAAATGTATTTATTTAAGTAAAGCAACATTATTTTGTAATATACATGTAGCTAGTGAAATTGTAAAAAAGTGTACCACATTGATATCACCATCATCTTACATCTGCATGTATGTGTGCATGACAGTGATGCAGGAGTTTGGTATTCAGAAGAGGTCCCCAAAATTATGAACCCTAATTTTGGGTCCTGTCCAAAAATCTAATTGATAAAAATGGATTTAAGTAAGTTAAATTATGAATTATTGGGTTTACTTATGGGGAAATCACAAATTTGAGGATGTATTTAAGGGAAATTGAGTCCTAGGAAGAAGGCTAGAGCAGTCATGAGCATGTGGAAAGTAGGAAAGATGCACTCACGTGGAAAACATGGAATAGTCCATGAGATTAATTTAAGAGAAAATGAGTTTTTTTTTTATTTTTTAGGGAAAGACTACAGTGTAGCCATAAGAACACAGAAGATAGAACCTAAGTGGTTATGTAAGGAAATTTAGAAGAGAGACACAGCCTCCACCCCAATTTTACCCTGGAAGAAAGTTAAGAGGACAAATGGTGGGGGCTTAAGGAAGAATAGTGGAGGGAAAATATCAAAGCCGAGACCAAGAAATTCAGATGAAAATAAGTAGTAAGGAGAGTTGTACCCATGATTACCCCGAGTTTAGAGAAATTAAGCAGGTAGCAGGCCCAGAGTTTAGAGAAAGTACCCATTTGGTAGATGTAGAGTGTAAGGGAAATACACATGTGGTAGATTAAGAGACCAGAGGAAAATCATGCATGTGATTAAAGTGAGAAGTTATCACAAAATATAAAGCAGAGGCAAGCAAGGAATTACCAAGACCAAGAAACAGTACTCTGCTCTCCCTACACCACCTGCACCCACCCAGCCAGACTGGGTGTGGAGAGGAAGCTAGACTCATGTATAGCCAAGCAAAGATCACAGGGCATGGCAAGGAGGAACAGAAAGTGCAAAGAAAGAGGGCTGGGAACAGCACAGACCAGCCTTTACAGGTAATTGAAAATGGATTCTTTCCATTTTCTGTCAGATTTAGGTATGTAAGGGGAAGACCTGATTGATTTGTAGATTTCAAAGGCTGAGCTAGAGGGCAGCCCGACTAGATAGTGTGTTAGACTGTGTGCCACAGGGGACACTGCAGCTATTGTAGATGAATCTGGATCAGACATGAGTTCCTTTCCTGAGTTCCATTCTTGCCAAGATGGGTTAGCATGTGGGGTGATATCTCCTGGTTCTCTCTTTGGGCTTCTGTCCCTAACTGAAACTGCCTAAAAGAAGCTATCTTTCTCTTGTGTCTCCTACAATAGGGCTTATGGTGTGCATGTAGGGATTTTGATACTCTGCCTGGCCCCAGACTTTACCATGGAAGGCCTGTACTGAATATATTCTGCTTCCCACAAATGGGAGAAGTTTCTGTTCATTCCCTTTGGACTGGAGGGAGAGATGAACCTTGCAACTTTTCCTTCCCAGTCTCTTTCTGTTCATTTTTGAAATTGGAATGTTCAGCTATATACTGTTTGTGTTATTTTGTCATTGTTGTTTGTTCGCTTATTTTTGTGACATGATCTCATTCTGCAGTTATGATAGGCCTAAAATTCACTGTATAGCCTAGATTTGATTCAAACTAGTGACAATACTTCTGCCTCAACCTCCTAAGTACCAGGATTATAGGCATGAGTCTCTGTGCATACTATTACACACTTCCTAATATCTTTTGATATATCATGCATAGTGGTACACACCTGCAATCACACTCCTCAGAAGGAAGAGGCAGGAGTAGTGTTTTGAGATTGAGACCACCTCCTCTACATAGCAAGTTCCTAGCCAGCCAGGGCTATATAGCAAGATCTTTATCAAAACAACAAAATTATTAATGCTTCCAGGGCTGGAGAGATGGCTTAGCTGTTAAGGTGTTTGCCTGCAAAGCCAATGGATCCTGGTTCGATCCTCCAGAACCCATGTAAGCCAGATGCACAAGGGGACACATGCATTTGGAGTTCATTTGCAGTTGCTGCCCCTCTCTTTCTCTCTCTCTCTCTCTGCCTCTTTCTCTCTCTCAAATAAATAAATAAAATATATTTTAAAAAATTATTAATGCTTCCAATCTGATGGTGTTTCCTTTAGGATATGAGATACACAGAGCTAACTTACTCATTTCTCTCAGCTCAGGGCATATCATTGTAGTTCATTCAACTTCATTTCTTTCTTTGGTAGGATCATTAGTTTGTATCTGTATTTGACTCCATTTTCCCACCTTCCCATGAGCTATCCAAACCTGATTAATTGTATTTTGTTTTAATTTAAATATTTTATTTTATGCAGATAAATCTTTATATAAATTTTTTGTTATATATCTCAGATTATTTTTCACTATTGTGTGACATATATATATATATATATATATATATATATATATATATATATATATATTTTTTTTTTTTTTTTGGAGACAGAGAGACAGAGAGGGAGAGGAAGACAGATAGAGATGGGCACGCCAGCAGCGTCTCAGCTGCTGCAAATGAAATCCAGATGTGTGCGCCCCCTTGTGGCCAAGTGCGGCATTGTGCCCTTGCGTCACTTTGCATCTGGCTAAACGTGGGACCTGGAGATTGGAACAGCTGGAGATTGGAACCAGCGTTCTTAGGCTTAGGAGGCAGGCGCCCTAACCGCTAAGCCATCTCTCCAGCCCGTGTGTTTTTTATATTTTAATGTTAAGATTGCTTTAGTTAGCAAAGTTATATGCAGTTTTAAACATGCTAAAACATTTACCTATAAATTTTAATAATTTTTATTTGAAATAATCTTAACTATTTCAGAATTTCTGACTGATGATAAGAAGCAAATTTGTCCAGAGGTCCAGTGTTGATTTCTTCTTGCAGAATACTCTTGATATCTACTCAAAATACTATTTCTCAAAGTAATTTATATGAATTCAGTTCTTACCCATGTCTTTTAGTTGAATCAAGTGATTTTTTTATATATTTATAAAATATTTTATTTTATTTATTTATTTTATTTATTTTAATTTTACATTCATGTTGGTGCCTCTGGTAGCCTACTCCCTGTCCTGCCCCCTCCAAAAGGACCCTCCTCATTGGGGAATGTGGGTCGTGCATTATGGGGGTAGCCAACAGTTATGAGGGAGAGGCAAAGTCTCTGTGCATAATGACCCAACCTGTGGTTCTAAAACTCTTTCTCACCCCTCTGTCATGAATTTCCCTGAGCCACGTTAGGTTCATTTTGGTTCTACTTCATTGATGAGGTCTTGGGAGCCTCTGTGTCTCTGGATATCTAGCTTAGCAGGGGTTGAATGTTCTCTATGTTTAAATCCTTCAGCCTTGTTCTGGTGTCAGGTTCATCAAGAAAGCTGCACTCTTGCCCATTTCCCCCATTACTCCATGGTTTCAGCTGGGACCCTTCTGAAGTGTGGTAGGCTAATCCTCCCTTCAGGTTCATTGTCCATCTGTAAAAGAGAAACAAATTCTCCAATGGAGAGAGAAGTTAGTACCAGATAGATGGGGTGGCCATTGTAATTTTGGAGAGAATTTTATATGCATAGGCCCTCTTCTAGCCCACATTTGGTGGGAGCTTGATATTGGACAATGGGCTCATTTATTTTACATGGTTTTGGCTTGTTGCCCAGTTCCACTATGATTTCCATTCCACTGAGTGCATCTGTTAACCAAATCAAGAACAGTTGATTACCCACCATAGCTGTGTGCCACTATTGCACTTGTTTGAGCATCACATTAGGTTGTTTACTGCTGAGTAGCTTAGACTTCAAGTTGTTTGGACAGATGCCAGTCATTTTCCCACAGTTGCTCGTGTAGCACCCTCTGACACTAGACAAGCTAACTGTCTGGGGACTGACACTCTTCCAGATTCTGACCAGGTCATTCCATATGGTGTCTTCAGCAGTAGGGTCTTACCATTAACCTTTGGTGGGTCATCAAGGACTCTGACAGAAACCTGTCTTTTTTTTGGAAACCTTGTAGTTTTCTCTGATCAACAGCTCATTGTGAAAGTTAACCCCATACTGGTACTGGGAGTTACAAGTCAGCACCAAGGAAGGTGAAGGAAGAAAAAGGTAGATAATATAGCCGGGCATGGTGGTGATTGCCTTTAATCCCAGCACTCAGGGAGGCAGAGATAGGAGGATCACCGTGAGTTTGAGGCCACCCTGAGAATACAGAGTGAACTCCAGGTCAGCCTGAACTAGAGTGAGACCCTACCTCAAAAAAAAAAAAAAAAAAAAAGGTAGATAATATAAAAAGAGAGCATAGAGTGGAGAAGATGAGAGAGAGAGAGAGAGAGAGAGAGAGAGAGAGAGAGAGAGAGAAAGGAAAAGATTAAGGATAGTCTTCATGATGTCCTCTCCAGGTCCCTGTGGTTCAGGTATTCCCTCTCCGGGCCTGCTGAAGGATCAATGTTTTAGCCTGTTGTTCAGAATATAGGATTTTATGGTACCATTTCCATTTGTGTCCCCCCAACATTACCCTCCCCTCCCGTCCCACCCTCCCTATTGTCTGGTCTTCATGGATTCAGGTTAGGAGCCACAGATGAATGAGACCATGCAACGATTATCTTTTGTGATTGGGTGAGCACACTGAGAATGATCTGTTCTATGTTTGACTATTTTTCTTCAAATTTCATTGTTTCATTTTTCTTTACCACTGCATATAATTCCATAGTGTAGATATACCACATCTTTGTTATCCATTCATCTAATGATAGACATCTAGGTTGATTACAACTCTTAGCTATTATGAATTGAGCAGCTATAAACACAGTTGAGCAAATCTCTCTGATCTGAGACTTGGAGATTTTAGTGTAAAATGCCCAGTAAGGGAATAACTGGATCTGTTGCTAGGTCTATGGTTATCCTTTTCAGGAGTCTCCATATAGCTTTCCATAACGGTTGTACCATTTTACATTCCCACCAGCAGTGAAAGAGTTATTATTATTATTTTTATTTATTTATTTATTTTTATTTATTTATTTTTTTAATGTTAGCTATCCTTACTGGGGTAGGGTGGACTCTCATAGCTGTTGCATTTCCCTGATGATTAGGGAAGTTGAACATTTTGTTAAGTGTGTGTTTGCCATTTGTATTTCTTCTTCTGAGAACTTCCCGTACAGTTATCTGCCTCATTTTGTGAGTGGGTTGTTTGGCAATTTATTGTTTAGGCTTTGGTGTTCTTTGTAAATTCTAGAAATTAGGCCTCTGTTAGTTGTATGGCTGGCAAGAATTTTCTCCCATTCTGTGGGTAATATGTTGGCTTTGGTTATTGTATATTTGTCTGTGAAAAACTTCAGCTTCATGAGATTCCTTTGGTCTGAATTTCTTCACCTTCTGGTATTCCCATGATCCTAATGTTGGAATGTTTAAGGCAATCCCACATTTCCCCCCATGTTCTGTTCACAAATTTTTTTGTTCATTTTTTTATTGACAACTTCTGTACTTACATACAAAAAACACATGATATTTCCCTCCCCTCCCCCCATTCTACTTTAGAACTCCAATGTCCATCATATCCCCTCCCTCTCTCCATTAGTCTCTCTCTTAATTTGATGTCATAATCTTTTTCTTCCATTTTGAGGGTCTTGCAAAGGTATTGCTAGGCACTGCAAGGTCATGGATATCGAGGCCAATTTCTGTCTGGGCAGTTGCATTGTAAGAGGTCATACCCTTCCTTTGGCTCTTCCATTCTATCCGTCCCCTCTTCCACAATGGGCCCTGAGCCTTGGAGGGTGTGACAGAGGTGTTTCAGTGCTGGGCACTCCTCCATCCCTTCTTCTCAGCACTATGTTGCCTTTTGGGTCATCCCAGTGGTCATTGCCATCTGCAAAGAGAAGCTTCTCTAACCAGAAGTGAGAGTAGCATTAATATGTGAATATGAACATTAAATGTAGTGCTTTCAGGGCAGCTTGTTGGGAATAATGTATACATTTAGTCAGACAAGAGCAGGCTTTATACCCCTAAGGCTCTTTTTGAACTTATTGAAACTTTTGGATTCACGTGCTGTTTTTTCTGTTCTGTCTTCCAGTTCTGAGTTTCTATCTTCCACATGGCTGACTCTGTACTTGGGAGCTTCTATAGAGTTTTGGGTTTGTTCAATCTGGTTTGTATTTTCTACTGCTTTTTATGTATAGTTTCCAGTCCTCTGTTGATTTCCCTTTTCACATCATTTTCTGATATTTTTAGTGCTTCTGGAATTCATCCTTGCATTTATTTATGTCTTCATTGAACTTAGCAAGCTGGGTATTGAGGTCCTCTCTTTTTTTACTCTCCTTCAGGTCATTTAACTGTTTTTGGAGCCCTTCCTGGTTCTTTTCTATTAGGTCTAATCTTGTGAGAACAACATTCATAGAATTGTTCTTTGTTTATTTTCTGCAAGTTCTGCTATTTTCTTGGCTAGGGTTGAATTGATTATGTCTTCATTTTTGAGGTTCTGATCCTATTATCTCTTCTTTTTTGTTAGAGACATCCACTGTGCGACTGGGCAGTCTTGCTGGATTTACGTGCATTTGATTTTTCATGTTATTCTTTTTGCACTGTGGCCTGCCCATCACAGTGAAGGAATCTTGTTAAATTTAGCAGGAAGCTGTAGTTTACCTTGAAGTGTCTTCAGTGATTATTCCCTTTTTTGTTTGTTTCAGTTAGGCTTCTGATGGCAATGGGGTCTGCCTGCTCAGAGAGTGGGAGCCTGGGAGGGTCTGTGAGGCTCTGAAGGGCTGATGAAGTAGCTTGTTCTTTCGTGGTTCAGGGCATGGGAGTGCATGGTCAGAGGAACCTAAGGGTAGGGGGTGGGGGCAATGGGTCAAAGAAGATCCCAGATCTGGAGGGTGAGGTTCCCTGCTGGCATGGGGGCGTGGTGTGGGACCCAGTGGGTAAGGCTACCCTCCAGCATGGAGGGTGGGGGAGGGGCAGTGGGGGGGTTGGACAGTGCCGGTGATGGAGCTTGCTTGTGGAGCTCAGTGCTGGAGGAAACCTAGGGCAGGGGAACACTAGTCTGCTGATCTTGGTCCATTTAGCTAGTGGAGTAGGAATCTGCTGTTGGGACTGTAGCTAGGGTGGCTGTTTGAGGGGGAACTGTGGGACTGGTGGTTACCCCAAGAGTGTGGGAATCTGTGGATTCCCTGCTTTGGTACTCAGTGCCCTCCCAAACCCTAATGTGCCCTCTGCCAAACCCTAATGAACCCTAAAGATCCCTAAAGGCCTTGCCTTTCCTTCTGTTCCAGGGTGAGGATTGTTTACATGGATGCCATCTTGACCAGAACCTCAAGTAAACTTTTTTGGTGTATTATTTTTATTTTTTAACATTTCATGCTTATATATTATTTTTATTTATTTGAGATCAACAGACAGAGCAAGAAAGAGGCACATAGATAGAGAGACAATGTGCACACCAGGGCCTCCAGCCACTGCAAACAAACTCCAGATGCACGTGCCACCTTGTGCATCTGGCTTATGTGGCTTCTGGAGAATTGAGCCTCGAACCAGGGTCCTTGGGCTTCACAGGCAAGTGCTTAACCACTAAGCCATCTCTCCAGGCCCTCATGCTTATATTTTGATGATATATTCCTCCACATTTACAGCATATCCTTCTCAGTCCCACTGCACTTTTCTTTCTAGTGTCTATGCTACTAAAAAGAATGAATTCCTCTTTCTGGCAACATTTAATTCCCAATAGCTCATTAAGAGGTTGGGTAGGCTCCCAAGTCTGTTCCATATCTTATGAGGATGTAGACTGGCCCTATCATATGCAGGTCTTGCACATATACCTCTTACATCCTTTCTGTCCTGTGTTCTTCAATGTTTCCTGAGTTTGGAGGGGATGATATGCATGTCTTGTTTAAGCAAAAGACTGATCGGTCAATTATTTTCAGCACTTGGACAGATATGAGACTTGTATTGACCATCGCACACTGCAAACTTAAAAAAAAAAGTTTTTCTTTTTTTAAAATTTTATTTATTTATTTATTCAAGACAGAGAGAAAAAGGGCACACAACTCCAGATGCATGTGCCACCTTGTGCCTCTGCCTTTACATGGGAACTGGGGAATCAAACTCAGGTCCTTAGGCTTTGCAGGCAAATGCCTTAACCACTGAGCAATCTCTCCAGTCCAAGAAAAAAAAAGTTGTTTTTTGTTTTTGTTTTTGTTTTTGTTTTCTTGATCAAGGCAGAGAATAGAACTTATCTGTGGACATAACTGTAAATATTAAGGAGGGGACACAATTTGACAACACATCCAGTAGGCTTACATTCTCCCCTACCATGTTCTTTTGATGTGGATTTCAGTACCAGGCATGTGTTCCCTCCTATTTAACAGACTACAAATCTAGTCATAGAACTATTAGTTATCCCCATAACCTTCATGCCACCACTACTGCACTGCAAGGCACATCTTAGCTGGAGAGAGGGTCAGTATCGCAAAGTGTAGGACTCATCACTGGGTGGTAATTATGTTGGATGGCTTTTCTCTTTCAGCAGCCTGTATAGAACCTTCTGACCTTCTAACACTATGAAAAATAGTCAGCAGGAAGAAGCTTCTGCCTCAGCTCCAGCTTGATTTCTCTTTATTCTAAATTTATTAAATATGATAATTTTTGAGATAATTTCATTCATTAAAACAGCTTACTTTCTACTTTTCCTATCTCGTTTTGTCCTTGTAAAATGTTTATACACGATAAAATTTGATTTTGTCATGTATAATGTTGTGGGTTATTAAAATAAATAAATTCCGTTTTTTTTTCGGTATGCAATGTTCTATATTGCACCATTTCAGTGCTCCAAAACTCTCCTTGTCCAATTTATTTATTAATCATTCTTTCCATATCCCTAATCACTAGCACTCAAAGATGAATCAGAATGCTGAAAAAAATCTGCCTTCTGTAGACATTTTTGAAAATGGTATTATAGAACCTGCAGATTTCAAGTTTGGTTTGCCCAAATACATTTGAAGACTATTCATATAGCCATATTAATCAATATCTCACATGTTTCATTTGCTTAGAATTATTTCATTGTATGTAGATACTATTGTTTTTTTTATTTATCAAGTTTAAGTGATCCATTGTTAAATGTGATAGCTATAGGTGTATAGCAATTTATTAATATTCTTGAAAATTTCTAAGGTTGTATTTGTCTATTATAAATACATTTAAAAGTAGATAATTAGTTTTATTATTTTGTCCTTGTGTATCCTTCAGATGTTCTTCTTGCAAGTAAGTCACCAGAAATGTCATTTTCCATTATTGTCTCCCAATTTGTGACTTATATTTAACTCTCTGAATAATAAATTTCACAGAAAATACAATTTTTAAAATTTCCATGAAATGAAACTTACCAAATTTTACTTTTACGGCTATATTTTGATGTTTAATCTAAAACACAGGGCAGAACCCCAAAATATTAAGATTTTCTTCTGTTTCCTATTTTTCACATAGTTCTATAATCTGTTTTCTGTTATCTTGGGTAATGTTCATTGTAGTCAAGGTTCTTTTTGCATAGTTCTTTAATTGTTTAAGAAACTGTTTAAAAGTCCATCCTTTGTTAGCATAATTGCCTCTCTATGTTTTTACATTTTAACTGACTCTTTCATAAAACTGTACACTTTGAAGTGGTAAATCGTAGAATACTTTAATTGAATATACTTCATCCATAATTTTTAAAATTAAGACAACAGACTTTTGGTTATGATGGAGAAAATGGAACCTCACCAAAGAAACCTGGGGGTTAAAAGAGGCAAGATAACATACAATAGACTCTTGTACCAAAGAGTTAAGGAGTGTAAGAAATTATTAACCCACATGTGACTCCTGTAGAGATTCATCAGGGAGCTAGGAATTTTCAGCAACCAGACAATCAATCAGGATCGGTTCTAGCCTGAGGCTGCTGGGAAGTGTTCTCTCTGGGCCTTGCCTGAGCCAGCAAGTGCAAATCTACAGGGATGGAATTCTCCCAGTCACACTGGCCTTGCACAATTCAAAAAAATTAAAAAAGTTAAAAAAGAAATGAAGCAGAAGACAATAGGGACTAGATGAGTAGTGTCAGAATAACTTCACACAGCTCTCCACACCCTCTCTTCCCCCACATGCCAGTACCATGAACCACTGGAGTTCTCAGGACACCAAGGGATCCAAGCCATCCCACCCTCACACATCATCCAACAAAGCTGATCTGAAGAGCAGACTAACTAACCAACTGATCTCATAAGTGTGCCAAAGAGGGAGCCAGCTTCATCATAGGTCAGACAGAAAGTCACTCAAAAGGTAACTGGGCCATATTGCACTAGGGTAGTATATGTCCCAAATCCAGGAATATACAATTACACTGGAAGTGTTAATTGTACCTTCCATTATAAGGGCAGGTTGCTAAAGAAGAGTATTCCAGGGAGGGAAAGAATTGGAAACTTAACCCATTAAGAAAAAAATACTGATGTGTTGAATTTGAGGTACTTCTAGTTTATTTCACAATTCTTAAATAACTTGGGTTTTGTTGCAGCTAGTACTGCAGGGTTCAAGTACTAGAAAGGGGATGGCAATGCATAGAGAAAAAAAAAAACCTCACAACTTGAAATTAGACATATGGAAGTGAGGGAGCCAGAGGGCTCTCTATCCTAACTGATACTACAGGATTGGGGGTGGGGGGGTTAGAAGGCGTTCCCCAAACTTAGGACCTTAACAAATAATTGATAAAGACAGACACAAGAAAGATAACTTATGAATTATTAAGTTTATTTAGGAAGAAAACACAAATTGTGGGGTGTATTTAAACGAAATTTGGATCTAGGAAGAAAGTAGAGCAAAGTCATAAGCACACAGAAGGTAGAAAACATGTACTCATGTGGAAAACACAGCATCGTACATGAGATTCATTAAAGAGAAATTGAGGCTTTTAAGGAAAGACTGGAATGGAGCCACAAGCACGTGGAACACAGAACCTAGGAGCTTGTTCAGGGAAATTTAAAAAGAACACATAAGACATCCATCCTGAGCTACCTCATGGAAGGAAGTTAAGAGGGCAAATGGTGGAGGTTTAAGGAAGAATAGTAGAGTGAAAATATGAAAGCAGAGATCATGAAATTCAGATGAGAAATGAGTAGTAAAGTTTTATACCCATTGTTACCCCAAATTTAGAGAAATTTCACAGGTAGTAGGCCTAGAGTTACAGAAAGCACCCACATGATAGATATGGAGTGTAAGGGAAATATGCAGAGTAGATTCAGAGACCAGGGGAAAATCATACATGTAATTAAAGTAAGAGGTTATAAAAGTATAAAGTATAAAGTGGAGGCAAGCAGAAAAACCACCCAGAACAAGAAGCACTATTCTGCTCTCTCCCCACCCAGCCATGCTCTGTGTGTTGGATGGAGAGGAGCCAGACTCGTGTTTATCCCTGTGACCAAAACACAGAGGGGGAGTGTAGCAGACAGCTTCAGGTTCACTGAGATGAACTTCCAGACCAGGCACAGTTATGGAGGAAGGGATATTATTTATTGAATCTTACAGATCCAGGGGAAGCTCCATAAAGGCAGGAGAAGCAGCCTGCTTTCACAGGGCCAAGCAGAGAGAGATAAACCAACCAGCCACACAGCACACAGAGCAAAACTACTGCCAAAAGCCCAGCACACTTCAGGAACTCCTGATGGCACACTTTGCATATCTTTACAATGGAATCTCAAACCCATCACACCTTGAGACCAGCCTCCAGTGACATTGCCTCTAGCAAGGTGATTGCAGATGCAAACTATAACTAATAAAATACTGAATATATTGGGGGACATATATTCAAACTACCACAGGGAGAGAGAGGAAAACAGAATGGACAGGCCTTTATAGTCTATTGAAAATGGATACTTTCTATTGAAAATAGATTCTTTCATCAGATTTAGGTATGCAAGGGGAAGAACCCATTAGTTTGTTGATTTGAAGAGTGGATCCCAGAGGGCAGCCACCTAGGTAGTATGCTAGACTATGGACAGAAAGGGACACTGTAAGCTGAATCTTGATCAGACACAAGTACCATTCCTCCCATGAGTTCCATTCAGGCCAGGGTGAGGGGGCCAGTTCTCTCTGGGCCTAGATGTCTAACTGAAACTGCCTAAAAGAAGCTAGCTTCCTATTTCTCCTTCATTGAGATGA
Organism: Orientallactaga sibirica; assembly: GCA_036365145.1. Classification (NCBI taxonomy): domain Eukaryota; kingdom Metazoa; phylum Chordata; class Mammalia; order Rodentia; family Dipodidae; genus Orientallactaga; species Orientallactaga sibirica. The sequence continues at coordinate 7,748,028 of JAEOAD010000793.1, read as the reverse complement.
GAGAAACTGACTCTTGGCCTACCTTGATTTTATTCTTATACTTAGGCATGTATCATAAATAGCTTATATATGCATCAAAAAGACTGTATTGAGAGAAAAGAGACTTGATTTTACCAGATGTGGTTTTAAGATAACAGGTTTGTTAGGAAGGAATTTGGCTAGAGTAAACAGAACAGAGGATCTGTGATTAAATTCAACTTATTTTATCTAATTTGTGATAGGAGCAGTTGCACTCCTCAACTTGGACAGCCATGCAAGTTTATCTGGCTTTGCTATCATAAATATCCTTGACTCAAGGTAATTTTGTACAGTTATGCTGTCAGCAACCCTGAGATATGAAAGTGGTCTCAAACAGTGTTTTAGGCTTAACTTTTGTCACTGTTGCCACTTCTTAATTGCCATTTTTCTTATGCAGTCTTTCTTGGGAGCAGGGTCTCACTCTGACCCAGGTTGATCTGGAACAAATTGCAGCCTAGGAATCTCAGTTTCCCAATAGGCAGGAGTAAGGGCATGAGCCACCTAGGCCTCAGCTAGTTTAAGGCCTTTGGTCTTGATAGTTTGCTGTTTGTTTTAATCCCTACTCATGTATAAATATCCCCTGCTAGTTTTGCCTCAGTTGGATTTTATGATTGTTCTGTATTTTTCTCCACTCAGTCTACTATTAGAATCTTTCTACTACTCATCTCACTAAACACTGGTTTACTTTCCCTCTTCTTCTAACACCCTTTCCACATTCTTTCCTTAAGCCCTCCTCTTTATTCTCCACAACCACAACCTACCATAGCCCCATAGCCCCTAAAATCTGAGGAAACTAAGAGTATCCCCATTTACCTTTCCCAGATACCTCTACCATCTTCATTTTTATCAGTTAATACCCTCACACTAAATTCAACCTACTCCTACTTATAAGTAACCAAGTCTCTAGCATCCTCCTACTTCTCTGTTCTTTTACCCACCAGTAATTATTAAAATCAAAAGAACATTGTTGTTTATTTGATACTAGAACATTTGCATAGCAGACATATCAAACAGCTTGGATGATTCATGCTGTTACTCTTAGAATAACATAGAAGCCACATCTGGCACTTTGCCATCCTCCACTGAAGATATAACTTCTGATTTACACATCTAAGAACACAGCTGATAACTAGAAACAAAACCACCAGTGAAATAACTGGTGATCTCTAAATAATTATATAAGAAACACAAAAAAATCAAGACAATATTATTCTTCCAAAATTTATAAGTTCAACAGAAATGACCTCATCGAAACTGAATTAAATGAAATGTGAGACAGAGAATGCAAAAGTATATTCAAAAAAATAAAAGGAATCATGGAGGAAAAAAAAAAAAAAACTCCTGAAGGAGAACATAGGAAATCAACTTAACAAAATGAAGAGATCAATAAAAGATGAGTAAAGAGGGCTGGGGAGATGGTTTAGGAGTTAAGGCTCTTGTCTGTGAAGCCTAAGGACCCAGGTTTGATTCCCCAGGCTCCAATGTAAGCCAGACACACAAAGTGACACAATCACACAAGGTCACACATGCTTACAAGATGGTACAATTGTCTGGAGTTCCTTTGCAGTGGGCTGGATGTGCTGGTATGCCAATTCTCTCTCTCCCTCTCTCTCTCTCTATTTTATACAAAATAATTTAAAAAAATATTACTAAGGAAGTAGAAATATTGAAGAAATACTAATTTGAAATACTGGAAAATAAAATCACTGTAAGTCAAAAAAAAATTTAGAAGTAGAACAGAACCAATAGAACAGATCAAGGAGAGGGCAGGATATCTAACCTAGAGGACAAAGGTGGAAGATTTAGAATAGTCTAGCAAAGAGAAAGACAAACTAATACGAAGTTATGAGTGGGGATTTGAAGACATTTGGTACACTATAAAGAGATTAACCTTAAAAATTCAGGGTGTAAAAGGAGGAGAAGAATTTAAATCCAAAGGCCTGGTAAGTACTTTCCATGAAATCATAGAAGAAAACTTCCCCCAGTAGGGAAAGATGCCAATACAGATACAGGAGGCATTTAGAACACAAAACAGACAAGATCAGAAAAGAACCTCTCCTTCTCATATTATAATTAAACTAGTAAACACACAGACAAAAGAAAATGTATTGAAAGCAGTAAGAATGAAGCATCTAATATCTGTCAAATCAATCCCATCAGAATAGCAACAGATTAATCAACACAAACTATGAAAGTCAGGAGTGCTTAGTGATGTGTTTTAAATTCTGAAAGACAACAACTGCCAACCCAAACTACATTGGTTGCTGGGAAAACTGTATATTCATATGTAGAAGGATACAAAAAATACTTATCTCTCTCCATGCACATGAATCAAGTCCAAATGGATCAAAGACCTTAATATTGATGCAGGATTTGGAGGTTCATGAGGAGTTTCCCAAACTTATGAACCTTATTCCATTTTAATAAATTATATAAATTATATATAATTAATATTTTAAAAAAAATTTAATTTAAATATTTGCAAGCAAAGAGAGAGATAGATAGAAGAGAGACAGAGAATGGGCATGCCAGGTCGTCTAGCCACTGCAAAGGAACTTCAGATGCATGTGCCCTTTGTGCATCTGGCTTACCTGGGTCTTAGGTCCTTTGGCTTCACAGGCAAATGACTTAACAGCTAAGCCATTTCTCCAACCCAATAATTAATTTTTTAAAACTCAAGAAGGATAAATTATGAATTATTAAGTTTATTTAGGGAGAAGTCATAAATTGTGTTTATTTAAGGGAAACTGGGGTCAAGGAAGCTGTTGGAGCACAGACAGAAACACTTGAAAGATAGGACCTAAGAGCTTATGTAGAAAGATTTGGAAGAAACATGCACTCATGTGGAAGGTACAGCTTCTGTCCTGAGCCTCCCCATGGAAGAAAGTTGAAAGTAAGTGGTGTTGGTTTAAGGAAGAACAGTAGAGGGAAAATACCAAAGCAGAGAACAGAAAATTCAGATGAGAAATGAATAGTAAAGACAGTCGTGGTTACATCGAGTTTAGAGAAATTACATAGTTAGCAGGCCCCAGAGTTTACAGGAAATACCCACGTGGTAGATCTAGAGAGTAAAGGAGATATACACATGGTAGACTCAGAGATCACAGTGAAATTACAAATATAATTCAAGTGGGGGGTCATAAAGCATAAAGCAGTAGCAAGCAGAAAACTGCCCAGGCCAAGAAACAATACTCTCCCCTACTCAGCTGGGTAAGGGAGAGGCAGACTTACTTGTCTTCTGAAAGAAATCACAGGGCAGAGAGAGGGCTAGGCTCAGCATGTATAAGCCTTTATAGTCTATTGAAAATGTTTTCTTTCCTCAGCCTCGGGTATGTAAAGGAAAGACTTGACTGCATTACAGATTCAAAGGGCTGACCTCAAAGGGCAGCCCACCTAGGTAGTGTGCTAAACTGTGATGGCAGCAGGGAGCATTGCAGCTGTTGTGGATAAAACTGGATCAGACTTCCATTCCTGCCAAAGAAGAATGGCATCTTCTGGTTCTGCCCCTGACTGAAACTTCTTAAAGAAGCTAGCTTTTCTAGCTTTCTCCTGAGTTTCCTTCAATATTAGACCTGAAACTCTGAAACTGCTAGAGGAAAAAGAAAAGGAACCACTTCAATATATAAGCGTCAACAAGAACTTTCTGAAAAAAAAAAAAAAAGTCACTCAGGGAGAAAGACAACTAACCAGCCATTGGACATCATAACATTTTTAAAAAAGTTTCCATAGAGCAAAGGGCATTGTAACTAGAACAAAGAGGAAACATCAGAATGAGAGAAAATCTTTGCCAGCTATAGTTCTGACAGGGGATTAATATCTAAGATTCAAAAAGAATTAAAAAAAATAAATGATAAGAAATCAAACAACCCAAATCAAAAGGTGTGCTATAGAACTGAAGAGAGTTCTTTAAAAAAGAAATACAAATGGCCAACAAACATCTGAAAACATGTTCTACATCCCTAGCCATGAGGGAAATGTAAGTTAAAACTATGTGGAGATTCCATCTCCCTCCTGTCAGAATGGATAACATTAGTGAATGAGCTAGAGTGAGAGACCCTACGTCTGGAAAAAAAAAGAAATCAAATGACAGTGAATGTTGGCAAGGGTGTGGGGAAAGTGGAGTGCTTCTCCATTGTTGGTGGAAATGGAAATTTGTAAAGATATTAGTGTAGGTCCCTGAGACAATAGATTTACCATAAGACCCAGCTATACCACTTCTTGACATATAGCCTAAGGACTATGCATAATATGTAAAACTACCTCTTTCTACTACCTCTTATGTATTATGTTTATGTATTCCATTTATCCTCAGCAACCACTTTATATAGCCTTTACCTAGTTGGATGACAAAATATTCATACCTGAAGCATCTGAGTTACTAGTAGTCCTTTCTGAATTGGGTTGTTCTAGTTTTCCATGGTCCTTAATGATAGGACAGGTGATACTAACTAAGGGACACTTTAAGAGTTCCTCTGAATTATAGACATATTCTCCCTTACCTTCATTCTAGAATAGCATATAAATCTCTCCTTGATACTGAAGATCAATCATCCCAGTCAACATGATAACTTTCTCCTTTCATTATTGATTCCAAGACATAAGGATTTCAAAGTGTCCAGATGACATTAACTTGTAATTGAATAAAATCTTTATTATATGTACTAGTGGAAAAATTCTTCTCTTTGGAACTAAACCTCTTGCCTTGTCGGGCATACGGTTTCATGGACAGGAAACAAAATATTTATTTCTTGGGAAAATAGTGAATGGTATCACTTGCACTTCCATAATATTGATACTTGGCCCATTAATCATGGCTGTTGGAGAAAAGACATGTTATTCACTTCTCTGTTGTTGTGACAAAAATACCCAATGTGACCAACTTATAGGGAAGAAAGATTGCATTATGGTTTAATACATTTTAAATATTTTTTTTATTTTTAGAGAGAGACACAGAGAGAGACAGACAGAGAGAGAAGGAGAGGAAGACAGATAGAGATGGGTGCGCCAACAGTCTCTCAGCTGCTGTGAATGAAATCCAGATGCATGCACCCCCTTGTGGGCAAGTGCGGCATTGTGCCCTTGCGTCACTTTGCGTCTGGCTAAACGTGGGACCTGGAGATTGGAACCGGGTTCTTAGGCTTAGCAGGCAGGCGCCTTAACCATTAAGCCATCTCTCCAGCCCGGTTTAATACATTTTAGTCCTTTATCCTTTGGCCTCATTGCCTCTGGGTTTCTGGTAGCACAGTGCATTGTAGTGGGAGCACATGGAAGAAAGCTCCTAATTGTGGCTGAATAGTAAAGAGAGAAGCAAAAGGGTGTTCAGGATCCTAATATCTCTTTCATGTTTATGTCTTCTATGCACTAACTTTTCCACCTAATGTTTCTAGCATCTCCTATAATGGTGCCAGAGTATAGGGAAGACTCCTCAATGTATGGACCTCTGGGGAACATCCAAGATCATAATTATAGTAAAATAGCAATATAATATATGTGTTGATTCATGGCAAATACTGATTCTTGGAGAAGCATACTCCACCATGTAAAATCTTTGAAAGACCATTATTTTTATCAAACAATTGCTTCAGGGTACAAGAAATGTATGAGCACTGGTGTACTATTACACTTATTTTTTTCTGCTATGAGTAATTTAATCACAGGCAATGTTATGTAGAATACCATGATGTGATTGTGATTAAACATTTTGCACAGGACACATGTCAGCTCGAGTAGATGTACCAAGTACAGGAAATAAAATCTGTCTTCAGAGTAAGTAGAAGTTCCAGGGCTAAAATATTTGCTCTTTTCATGATTGATATTGTCTAAAATATCTAACTCTCTTCAGGTAGAGACAAACTATGGAGGATGATATCATATCAGCGACTCGGGTTTTCACAGCTGTTGCTTGAATATTTGTTCTTCAGTGATTGCTATAGGTAGTTTTGTCTTGGTTAGGGGAAGTCTGTGCTTTGGAATATCCATTTAACTTCCATAACTTCTAGTTTGTCCACTTTATCTCTCTTTAATGGCAATGACAGGAGTGGCTAGGGAAAGAGAGTAACTTATGTCCACAGACTGAATTGTGCTACTTAAAATTGCAAACCTCCCTCTGCTGGGCTCATACCTTGTTGAACATTTGTAGAACACAAATATGTTCATGTTTTAACTCACTCAGAGAGCCATTCCTATACCACTTTCTCAGATCTACTTAATCAGTTTTCTAAATATAGTCCTTTTAAGTCCATGATCTATCTAGCAAAGCCCCTGGGCATACTCCATGGACTGGTACAGTCCCACATCAGAAAATTTCTCCCATACAAACTGAAAAGCCAGGAACACTATCTGAAATTCAGTCTATTGTAAGGATTCCTTTAGACACTTTAATTTATGTCTGAAAAATCATCTTACAGTGCAATAACTCTCCACTTCTAGTATGTGCTTAACTAACACACAGAAATATCTGTGACTTGGACCAAGTTTTTTTTTGTTGTTGTTGTTATTTTTCTGAAACTGTTAACTGACTATAGTAATTCCTCTTGAGCACAGAAGTGCAGGCTGGGAGCAAGAAGGTAGTAAATCAAGAGTAAAGATATGACAAGTAGGTCTACTTCAGGTAATTGTCATGTGATTCTAGATCCAGATTCAAATGTATCTCATTGTCTTTTAAATGATGAATGGCTGTTCTGCATACTCAACTCCTTAACTTGTTGACTCAAACAAGAACCAGTACACGATAATGCCAGTAGCTCAGGTCATATGGTAATTAGTATTTCATAAATACACTTTCAGTTTTTTCTAATGTGCTATAGCAATTCAAAATTGGTTGTTTAATAGGAGAATGAAGACTCAGCAAACTGTCACCTTAACAAAATATCTGATATGCTCAATATAAAAAAGATTAAGAGATCATTTTTGCTTATGGTTTTTGAGAGTTAGGTCCATGATTGGTTGGCCCTATTCTTTTTTTTATATATAATTTTTTGTTTATTTTTATTTATTTGTTTGAGAGCAATAGACATAGAAAGAAAGAAGCAGAGAGAGAAAGAGAGAGAGAGAATGGGTGCACTAGGGCCTCCAGCCACTGCAAACGAACTCCAGATGCATGCACCACCTTGTGCATCTGGCTTATGTGGGTACTGGGGAATCGAGCCTAGAACTGGGGTCGTTAGGCTTCATAGGCAAGTACTTAACTACTAAGCCATCTTCCCAGCCCCTGACCCTGTTCTTTTTATACAGGACATCATAGCAGAAGCACACAGTCAAAGAACACTATTTGTAACAAGGACAGGAACAAAACAGAGTAAAAGAGATAGAGCCCCCTTATCTCCTTCAAAATCATGCCTCTAATGACCATGCCTCTAATGGTACATCTTGTAAGATATTTCCAATATAAACTATATCAAATGATTTAGAGCTATTCTCCAAAATTAAAAGAGCACACCGCCACATTGTGGTAAACACAAAAGGGACTACATGGATAGTAGGGAATTGAACCCAAGCTGTCAGGTATTGAAAGCAAATTTCTTTAATCACTGAACTATCCCTCCATCCCTGATAAATATGGTATCTGTGATATTGTATGTTCTAAGTAATAGAGTAGCTTCCAATGTATAGCCTTGCATTTCTCTAGGTCCTACTTTGTTACTAGCATCTTTTTAGCTTATATAATATATGAAGCCTACTGTATATCTGCTTATTTTTAGATTGTATCAGGTAAGATACAGTCATTTATAATTCACTTCATCGGGGATATCATGTTCCATGGTACTGGACCGTTAGAAATGTTCCTGACATAGAAGGTACCTAGAGTTTTTTCAGATTCATTTCTCACCCCTTAATGTATGCATCTCTTATTAATAAGCCTATAGTAGTTGCTATTTCTTTATCACAACATCCAATTACCTTAATGTCATCAATGTAATGAGTCTCAGTATTGAATAATAAATGGAAAAGGGAAAAATTCTATTTTTCAAGTAAATTATAACATAGTTTTGGATTTAATCAAACATGATGTTTTTCCCACCCTGCCAAATGAAAGCCAACTGTTTCTGATAGGTGTTAATAACCATAAAGAAAAACTAAACAACAAGCAAAAAAAAAAAAAAAACCTAGTTTTCTAGCTTAAGAGCAGCATAGAGCTACTAGTCATTGTGTTAATTTGTTCCAGCAATGAAAAATCCCCACATAGTATAGTAACTATACTTTGAGTCAACCTCTGATTAAACTTACAAGTTTATTTTCCAATGTCTGTACATTTTTTAGCAGACACAAGTGGGTGAATTGAATGGTAATGAGGTAAGAATAACCATCCCTTTCCCTCTTCAAGTCTTTTTTTTTTAAATTGTTATGTGTGTGTGTGTGTGTGTGTGTGTGTGTGTGTGTGTGTACAATTTGTTACATTGTATGAGTGGAAATCAGATAACAACCTCGAGTTTCTATCTACCTTATTATTATTATTTTTTTAATTTGAGAGAAAGAGAGAGAGAGAGAGAGAGAGAGAGAGAATGGCCACACCAGTGGCCTCTCAGCCTTATGGACAAACTCTAGACACATGCACCCCCTTGTGAGCAAGTGCAGCATTGTGTCCTTGAGTCACTTTTGTGTCTAGAGAATCTAATGGGCGTTCTTGGGCTTTGCTGGCGAGTCATCTCACTAGCCCTATATACCTTATTTTGAGGGAGACTCTTTGTTATTTGGTGCTGTGTTCAGAAGGCTAATTGCCCCACATTTCTGGGGATTTGTGTGTCTCAACCTACCCTCTCAATGTAGTAGTAACTGATGAAGACATCAGCATTTGCCTCATAAATGTGCATAACATATGGAGAAATTTTGCATGAGGAATGAAGAAACCAAGACCATCCTCTGTAGTCTTGTCAGTTGTCAGTAGGGCTCAGTTGTCTGAGTTCAAAACAATGGTAGCATCTTGAAGAGCATAAAGAGGTTCTTTTGTGTGTGTATGTTCTCTCTCTCTCTCTCTCTCTCTCTCTCTCTCTCTCTCTGTGTGTGTGTCTCCCTAAGAAGCTTTCAAGAAGTTATAACATACATTTTTTAAAATATATTTTATTTATTTATTTATATATTTATGAGAGAGAAAGAGGCAGAAAGAGAGAAAATGGGTTTGCCAGGGCCTCCAGCCACTGAAAATGAACTCCAGATGCATGTGCCCCCTTGTGCATCTGGCATATGCCCCCTTGTGCATCTGGCTTATGTGGGGCCTGGAGAATTGAACTGGGATCCTTTGGCTTTGCAGGCAAACACCTTAACCACTAAGCCATCTCTCTAGCCCCATATACCAATATGTTTTATTGCCCTAGCATCTCCCTTGTGCTTCAACAAGTGTTTAGAGGAGGTTTGATACATTGATATCAGCAATTCTCACATGTTTTTTTCTAATTTTACCTACTATACCATCTCTTGTTTTATACATTTTTTTCAAAAGGATTTTATGCAAATGGAACAATAGCATATTTTTCTTTTTTGGTTTTCGAGGTAGGGTCTCACTCTAGCCCAGGCTGACCTGGAATTCACTCTGTAGACTCAGAGAGGCCTCAAACTCACAGGAGCCTCCTACCTCTGTCTCCTGAGTGCTAGGATTAAAGGGTGTGCCACCATGCCTTGATAATAGCATTTTCATAGGAAAAGACATTTTAGTACAATTATCTCAGATAAACACGTCATCTTTAAGATTTTGCTTAAGGAAATACTGACTTTTCCAAATAATCCATAATATGCCTGTGCAATTTCCTTTATCATGTTGTTTAATATACAATTTATGTTCACATTTACATCCTCAGAAGTATCAGCTATTTTCTGCAACTTTATGCAAAATGTACTCAAAGAATTGTGTGCACACGTGCATGTGTGAGCACATAAAGTTTCAGTTACTTGTGCTTATCAATGTTAGTGTCATCAGTGATCTCTAGTCTCCCTGTGGGTGAGCCTCAAGTATTTTCTAGAGGACTGGAGAAGGTGGCTTGGTAGTTAAGTCTCTTGCCTGCAAACACTAAGTACCTGGGTTTGAGTCCCCAGAACCCACTGAAGCAAGGTTCACATTTTGGTGCATGTGTCTGTCTTTTTTCTCTCTTTGTCTTACTAATTTATAAATAAATAAATAAAAATAAAGTATATCTTTTTAAAATTGGCTAGAAAATTGGTTATATAGTTTTTTTTTTTTTTTTTCTGAAACTCTTTGATGTATTGTTAATTTGACACTGGAAAAAATCAGCATGAAAATCAAGTACTAAAGTAGAAGATCAAAATTCTCATATCCTGAATGAGATAGCCAAGGCCCAGAAATCCAGAAATAACATGTTCTCCCTTATATGTGTATCCTAATTTTGAGTGTTTGTATAAAATTGAATAAGGCCATGTTAGACTGAGTATAGACTATGAATCAAGATAGGAGAATGAAGGATGGAGAGATGGCTCAGTAGGTAGATGTGCTTGTTTGCAAAGTTTGGTGGTCCAGGCTCAATACCCCAATATTCACTTCAAGCCAGATAAACAAAGTGTCTGGAGTTTGCAGTTACTCTTTCTCAGAGGAGTTTGCAGAGGCCCTCTTTCTCCCTCTCTCAATAAATAAATTAGAATATTTTTAAAAGATAAGTGAACACTAAAGGAACTAGAGGTGATGAAAACAATAAGCAAAGGACAAAACAGAAAGATGTAGTATGAAAGCAGAAAGGAGGCTAAGTTGAGAGGGGACGCACAAGGTGGGAAGGAGTAAAGGAAAACTGATAAGACTATAATAAAACCTACTTCTTTGTTTCCTTATTTAAAAAAAATCCTCTCTGAAAAGAAATTTTTCTTTAAGTGAATATATAAAAAAATTGATGTTGGCCTGGAGAGATCATTTATCAGTTAAGACACTTGCCTGCAAAGCCAAAGGACCCAGGTTCAATTCTCTGGTAACCACGTAAGCCAGATGCACAAGGTGGTGCATGTATCTGGAGTTCGTTTGCAGTGGCTAGAGGCCCTGGTGTGCCCATTCTCTCTCTCCCTTCCTCTCTCTCCCTCTTTTCCTCTCTTTCAAATAAATAAATAAAAATAAATAAGATGATGTGAATAAGCTATATAGAAGCCTACTTTATCAGAAAATGGTGCACCTAGAAGCCATAGATTGTTATTAGAAAAATTTCAATGCCATAGATTGAGAATTCACGTGCTGGCTGGAGAGATGGCTTAGATGTTAAGGTCTAAGATTAAGGCCTGCAAAGTCTAAGGACACAGGTTCAATTTCCCAGTACCCACATAAAGCCAGATGCACAAGGTAGCACATACATCTAGAGGTCGTTTGCAGTGGCTAAAGGCCCTGGCATGCCCATTCTCTTTTTCTCTTTTTTCTCTATCTTCTCCTTTCTCTCTCTCACTCTCTTAAATAATATAAATAAAATAATTTAAAAATAGTTCAATTTCACCTGGCTACATAGTCAATTTTAGGTCATCCTAGGCTACATGAGATCTTGTGTCAAACAGCAAAAAAGAAAAAAAAATTAAATAAAAAAGAAAGAACAAAAAATAATGAGAGGCTGGCCAGCACCAAAGTAGGAATCCTAAGTGTGTGTGAGGTGATTGATTCTTCAATTTGTAGGTACCCAGTGCAAATACCCAGTCTCCAAATGTCCTGAAGGTTTAAGAACTGTAATCAACAAGACAAAGGAGTGTGATGGTTAAGTTTGTGTCAACTTGATCTGTTTAGGAATGCACAGACATTCCTCATAAGTGTGTCTCTGAGGTTGCCTCTAGGAAGGATTAACTAAAGGAATAATCCTTTCCCCAGGGTGAGCCCTTCCCCCAGAGAGGGGGACTCCTCTCCGAGGAGGGGGCTGGTTTAGCTAAAGAAGCTCTGGGAAGGAAAGTATCCTCTCCTCCCACCTTGCTGCTGGTGCTGTCCTCTGCTCTCTGCTCTCTGCTTGGTGCTTGGCGCTTGCTGCTTTCTAGCGTGGACTGAAGAGCAGCATCTCTCTAGGACACCTCCAGCCCTTCAGTGCCGGATTGGGACTGCTAAGGCATCCAGCCTCATGGACTGAGCAGCTACTGGGTTCCTTGACTCTCGGGCCTGCAACATGCCATTGCTGGACTGTTGTAAGCTAATCCAATAAATTCCCTTTTAATACAATTCATTCTATCTGTTCTGTTCATCTAGAGAAACTTGACTAATACAGGAGCAAGACAAATATTCTAATTATAAAGATCTAGACAGACTGTAGGTAAATAATTACATTTCCAGGAAACATATAGATAGGAAGCCTACTAATTTCAAACTAGATCAGGATAAGCAGAAAGTCAAGACTACAAAAGTCGATTTGAATAATAAAAATAACAATTCATGGTCTTTCAATAATTTCACAGACTTGAACCCATATAAAGACTTCAATTCTCTGAATGAAGGAAAAGCTGTATATCCTTTAGGAAGAAATTCATACCTTTCCAAATTTTAACATTAATCATGTCCCCAGCTTTATTCAAAGGAAATTACCATCTTTTAACAAGATAAATATGAATTTTAAAGTGTCAGTGGAATACAGAAGTAGTCATTTCTTTAGAGATTACTTCCCCTTGGCAGTAAAGTGACACAGCACAATACTGAAAATATCACTGGAATTCAAACTCCGGATTCAGTTTATAGAGGTAATTTGATAAGCAGAGTCTTAGCACAGGTTCATCTCACAATATGTCTAAGTGATCCTGAGAAGTCTTGTTTTATTGTCTCTTTCTAAAGTACATAAGTGGAAGAGAGATACTCATAACTGGAAGCACCTCTATATTGGTTCTGTGACTATAGAGTTAGGCTACTATGCTGAGAAAGGCCAAGAATAAGCTATTAGAACTATCCATACCCTTGGTACATCAGAGACAAAATCACATTGCTAGAAGCATTACAAGGATTAATAATGTCACCCTCAAGGACTTGGAAGATGCAAAGCTGATAATTATCACTACATTCTTGTTCCTCTTACCTATTGTGCTTGAGCAGAAGAAAGACACATTTTGGAGAATATTACTTAATTATACAATATTGCTTGATGGGCTGGAGAGATGGTGCTTAAAGGCACTTGCCTGCAAAACCTGACATCCTGGTTTCTACTCCCCAGTACCCACATAAAGCCAGAGGCATAAACTGGCACATATATCTGGAGTTCATTTACAGTGGCAGGAAGCCCTGATGTGCCCATTCTCCCTCCCTCCTTCCCTTTCTTTCTCCTTGCAAATAAATAAACATTTTTATAAGATAATGTTTGAACAAATAAACACACTTGGCATTCACCTATTGAAGTGTAAAATACTTTTTATACTTAAAAGTAAAATCTACCAGAAATAGTTTTGTTTATACTAGCAAGACCAATAATATGTCTTCCATGTCCTATTACAGGTGTTTATCAACACTGCAACTATGTGTCATCATTTAGTTCAAAAGGCAATTTCTGTCTTTCTCATATGTAAATCAACATATTGGTGCTTTATATTGATGACATTATGCCTATTGAAATTGAGGAAGTAGCATCTATTTTAGATTTACAGCTAGCATGCTTTCCAGAAAGTTGTAAATAAATCTGACGGAAATTCTTTGTATGGCTCTTCCAGTGCAATTTCTAACTGACCATTGGTATGATATATCCAAATAGGACTTCTAAAGTGAAGCATATTTTGTTGTATTTTGCTGCTCCTATGGCACCAGCACTAGCGCCACCACCACCACCACCACTAGCAGCACCACTACCACCACTTCCAACACCTCTGTGACCATCTTCATCAACGCCTCCTCCATCACCACCAGCACTGCCACCTATTAACTCTTCCTCCACAACCACCACTATAAATACCACCAACAGCACCTCCACCAGCCACAGCAGCAGCAGCAGCAGCAATGACAACAACAACAAGGGAAAGGCAAAGTGCCTAGTAGGTCTCTTTTTTGTTTTAAAAACTTTAGAGCTTGTTTATAGAAATAAACTTGTTTTTTCTCTTCCATGTGACCAAAATATATATCCTATTTTTGTGCAGAAGGCAAGGTAAGGCTTTTTAATCTGTCCCTGGTACTACACATGCTGTTCTGACCCTTATGTATTATATTATCCAGCAGAGCCAATGCTCTTGAAGTATCAGTCAGAAATGGGGATGTTTTCTAAGTCTGGCAGGTCTCCATCGATGAGTCACACTTTAGGTCCTTATAATCTTGAAGCACAATTTAGTCATCTTTGGGATAATGGCTATCCTTTTACTAAAAATGTTTGAGTTATTAACTGGGCCTTACAACAGACTGAATTCTTAATCAGGACCATCACGTTCCCATATTGCCTAAGCTATCTTTAATGCATTGGCCATATTTTTTTGTTTGTTTTTAAAGGTAGGGTAGGATGACCTAGAATTTACTGTGTAATTTCAGGGTGGCTTCAAACTCATGGTGATCCTCCTACCTCTGCCTCCCATGTGCTGGGATTAAAGGCATGCGCTACCACACCCAGCTGCATTGGCTGTATTTTGATTCACCTTTAAGTTTTGAATTTTTTCCCCTTTCAAACCCACTTACTTGCCACTGTAATAGTAGTCAAAGATGATGATGTTTTCATGCTCATGAATAGGATGTGTGCCATATAAATGAGCAAGTTAAGTACCCTTTTGCTCTCCTTTTTTCCTTCCATTTTCTGAATGAAACAGCAAGAACATCCTTGACAGACATTGTCCTCCAGATCTTATCCTTCTCAGTATTTACACTTGTGAGAAGTGCAGTCTTATTATATGTTAGCCAATATATGATACTCTTACAATAGTACAAAACAGACTGGAACACCCAACAAGCTATAAAATTTAATATGGAAAACAGCTCTCTAATATAAACTTAAAATGGATGGATAGATAGATCCATAGATAAATACATAGACAGACATATAGGTGATATAGATATAAATAGAGATATACATATGGAGGCTATGTATATAAAAGATGATATAAATGTTATCTTTAAGAGAACTCTGAAGCTGATGTAAGCTACATAAAAATGGGCCCAAATGTTCATCGTTTCTACTCCTACAATATTATTTTCACTCTTTCAATCTGCACCTATGGTCTCATTGGTAAATCTCTAAATTTTAGAAAGGAATAAAGAATTTTGACTTCTACTATGGGGACAGCTCTGTGTGATATGTATATTACTTATGGGAATGAATAGCTGTAGCCTTACAGCAATTTTCTGGGACATTAATGAAAATAGTGTTGAAATATAATCCTCTCAGTGGGCACAAGTCTGATTTGTGCAGTTAGCTGTTTATTTTGTTTGTAAGGTAAATAGTACAGGTAAGGCTATGGATCACTTTATGGGCTGCAGCCAATAAGTCAGCTTAATTATCAGGGACATAGGAGAAACATAACTGGAAAATTCATGACAAAATACCTATTTGAATGGAAGAAAATCTTGAAGAAATGTGCTCCATGTGAATGGTCACTAAAGGAAGTCCTCAGCAGAGAAGATCTTAATGATCAGTTGAATATGCTAAATCTGTTTCATTTTTCCCCATTGAACTTTTTCCCCATTCACCCATAACATTTAGCAATTTGGGCTTATGAATAAAGTATGTCTGCCATCAATCTAGTAGTTTATGCCTAGATGCTACAATGTAGATTTTTACTCATGGAAGAAATATAATAACAGCCACTACTGAGTGTCAAAGATGCCAGCAGCAGAGATAAACTACTGAATCTCTACCCTTACAACATTCCTCCTTATGGTCAAATTATGGTCAAATTACCATATTGTACTGCTTTGATCACAATAGAGGTAGCAATTGCTTTTTGCTACAGTAGACACTCTGGACATGGATTTAGCTTTCTGGAATGCAGTGATTCTGCCATAACAACCTCCATAGATTACAAAATGCCTCATAAACTATAATGTAATTCAACACAGCATTGCTTCTAATTATGAAACTCACTATACTGCACATGAAGTGTAACAGTGGAATTTAATGATCTTACTATGTTCCACATCATCCAGAAGCAGTGTGTCTGATGGTATGATGAATGTCCATTTTAAATCTTAGTGGTAATACCTGATGGGTGGAAGAAATTTGTAGCACTGGAACAAAGTTCACCAATAGGTTGCATATGCCACATATCAGCTACTAAGAGCTGCTGTTTCTTGCATAATTGTTATTTGTGGGATAGGAAGTAATGGGTGAAATTTAACTGATGACATCATCCTTAGTGACTTAATAGCACAAGTTTTGTGTTCTACTTCTGTAACCTAGAAATCATGAGATCCTAGATATTTTCATGATAAAAGGCCCAACAGAAGAAACAATTAATCCATTCAACTAGATTTTTTGTAGTTAAGTAATTTTAATTTCATAATTTTTGTTGGCATACTATTGCATGGTCACATTTTGCATATTGTGTAAGGATACTAGAAAAGATATATATAATATAGTGATTAAATTTCTTAAATATATTTTAGATATCTGAGGATAGATATTTACTGTATTCTTTTCTAAACTTTTTGTTGACAAATTCCATAAACATAAAGAATATATTATGATCATATTTCCCTCCCACCACCCAAATCCCCCCATTCACTGAACCTCTTTCTTAAAAACTTTTTTAAAGTTTTATTTATTTGAAAGAGTGAGAGAAAGAGACAGAGAGAATAGGTGTGCCAGGGCCTGCAGCCACTACAAACTCCAGACACATGTGCCACCTTGTACATCTGTCTTACATGGGTCCTAGGGAATTGAACCAGGGTCCTTTGGCTTTGCAGGCAAGCGTCTTAACCTCTAAGCCATCCCTCCAGCCCTGAATCTCTTTTGTTTAATTGATTTTGAATTTTATTTTATAACTCGATCAGAGTCTGGTTATATTCCCATCATATCTTCTCTTTCTGAACCCCAATACAGTGAGGGTCCTCTTCAGTGGAGTTACTGGTGTTCTTCATGGGTTCATGATTGCATCATTCAGCTTCCGGGGAGGGGGGCAATGTCACAGAACACTCCTCTTCCCACCATGTGGCTCTTACAAACTTTCAAAGCCCCCTCTTCCACAATGTTCCCTGAGCCTTTGTAGGTGTGATTTAAGACAATATTAGTGATAAGCTTTCTTCAATCTCTGTATTTCTCCTTTGAGGTATTTTGAGTGTCCTTCATATTTATTGCCATTTCCCTGGGGCTACTTTTCAGGCTAGCCTTGAGAGCAGCTTTCATGTTTAGAACATCACTTTCTCTGAAATATCTCATGGGCCCCGGCAGATGTGATGGAGGTGGGTCATCTTGTACTAAGCAGTCGTCTATTATTTTTTATCATATTGATGAATCTTGATTCTCTTTGGTTTTTAACATTGTCATGTTCTGTCAATAATTCAATAGAAAACTACAACAACCCAATTAAGGCAGAACTACTAATGACTCGGATCTTCTAGGCATGGCATTGTGAGTTGGCTACCAGACAAAGAGCCACAACAAATAAGAGTAAGGTACTTACTGAGGGTAAAAGGTAACAGAAGAAACTAGTTTTAGCCTATGATCATATAACCAATTAATGAACTTAAGGTTGAAATTATATTTTTATAAGTAGTACATATACATATTCATATATATTTCTTTGTACATTTAGCTATGTATTTACATAGATGTCAATTTCTTTTATATTTTATTTTGTATTTTAGTGTTTCACCGATAATTTTCATATATTAACAATGTATTTATTTTGATTATAACCAACTTCAATCACTCTGCCTTTCCCCCCTTTTCCATACTCCTTCCAGTGAATCCTTTCCTCCAACCAATCCTTCTCATATTTTAAATCTTTTTTGTTGGTTGGGGTTAGCCTCTTTATTAGGCAACAGGAAAGGGGGTGTCCCCCATGTAAGGGTTCCACCTTGATGAGGTGTGAATAAGAGCAACTGACTGGAGATGAAGTTTTCATGGTGTAGGAACCACTTCAGCCTTCCCACCAGGACCCAGAATTTGATCACTCATATAAACATACTCCAGAAGTGGTCAATTCCTCTTGAAGATGTTGACCATTTTTTTTCCTTCCTTTATCATCTATGAGAACATGTTGATGCGCTCAATATTATGCAGGTAACAACATATATGCTGTGAGTTTATGGACGTGTTGGCCAACTCATGTCCAAAGCACTGTTTCTTATCCTCTGGCTCTTATTTTATTTTTTTTTTTACCATCCCTTCTACAATGTCCCCTAAATCTTGGGAACATAATAATAAAGAAGTCTCATTGAATGATGACCTTGCCAAAGTTACTTATTCACAGCACTTTGACAAACTTTGAGTATCCTTGGTAGTCAGCCACTGCCATAAAGAAAAATTTTCTGATCAAAAGTAAGAGCAACATTACTATGCAAGCATAAGTACAAACATTTAGAGGGCAATTTGATGGATGCTAAATATTCATTAGCCAGCCAACATTAGTAGCTTTCCCCCAGGACCATAGGGTTCTGACTAGGTTTTCCATATCAAGACTAAATTAGTAAATTTCCCCAATGTGAAAGGCCTCAAATCCAGGAAGGGAACAGTTGGTTACCTCCATAACAGTCATACCATTATTATACTTGTGGGCTCATCTTGCCTGGATAGAAAGTTATATAGTTCATAGGGTTCATTTCTAGTTAAGACTACCGATGACTTTTCTCCCCCATCAACATGTATAACACTTTCCAGCACTATGGAAGCTAGCCAGCAGCAAGGAGGCTTCCAGCTTAGTACCAGCTTGATTTTTTAAATGTCTAACATCTGATGTGTTTGGTATTATCATTTATTCTCTTATAATAGAATATAAATGCATTGCTTTTATGTATCTTTATAATTATCAATTATTTTAAATTGTAGCATTTTAGTTATATGATATCAAAGAGAGTGGTAATCCCTTGAGGATACTTCAGTATCTTCTTGGACATGATTTAGAGTGTTTATGATGTTATAAATGACAGTGAAGGAGAAATAGGGGAAAGATAGCTTCTTTTAGGCTGTTTCAGTTATTAATTGAGAAAAGTGGCAAATGCCACCCCACATTCCAACCCTCCATGTCAGGAATGCAACTCATGTCTGATCAAGATTTATCTACTACTGGCTACAGCACCCCTGATGTCCACAGTCTAACATACTACCTAGGTGGGCTTCCCTCTGGGGTCTATCCTCCATACCCTTGAATACCTGAATTTGATGAAAGTAAACTTTTTCAATCACTATAAAGGCTGTGTTCCACCTCCTCTCTCTCTCTCTCTCTCTCTCTCTCTCTCTGTCTCTCTCTGTCTCTCTCTCTCTCTTTTTCCCTCTCTCTCTCTCTCTCTCGTGTGTGTGTATGTGATTCTCCTGGCCTTACCCTGTGCTGATTGGATACACTTGATTTTGGCTTGGAACATAGTGGTGTTTCTTGATCTGAACAATTTTCTGCTTGCCTCTGTTTTATACCTTGGTAATTTCTTACTTTAATTACATGTATGTTTTTCCTCTGGTCTCTGAACACACCATGGACATATTTTCCTTATGCTCCAGATACACAACATGGATGCCTTCTCTAATTCTAGGCCTGTTACTTGTGTACCTTCACTAAATGGGGTAACTATTAGTATAATTTTCTTTACTACTCATTTCTTATCTGAAGATTTTGGTCTCTGATTTGATATTTTTCCTCTGCTATTTTTCCTTAAGCTTCCACCATTTGCCCTTAACTTTCTTCCATGAGGAAGCACAGCACAGATACTATGTGTGTTTCTTCCAAATCTCCCTATATATGTACGTAAGTGCTATCTTCCATGTGTTTGTGGCTCTACTCCAGTTCTTCCCTAAAATCCTCAATTATTCTGTTTTGAAAAATATTTATTTATTTATTTAAGAGAGAGAGAAAAGAGGCAAATAGAAAAAGAGAGATACACAGAGAGAGAATGGGAGTGCCAGGGCTTCTAGCCACTGCAAACTATATGCATGCATAACCTTGTGCATCTGGTTTTATGTGGGTACTAGGTAATCAAACCTGGGTCATTAGGTTTTACAGGAAAGCACCTTATCTGCTGAGCCATCTCTTCAGCCATCAATTTCTCTTAAATGAGCTTTATGAACTATCTTCCACATGCTTGTGGCTCTACACCAGGCTTTCCTTAAAAAAATTCTCTTAAATGAACCTTATAAATTATACAGTGTTTCCCACATGAGTGCATGTTTCCTACTTCCCATGTGTTTATGACTCTGATCTAGCCTTCTTCCTAGATTTCCCCGAAATAAATCCTACAATTTATTTCTCCCTAAATAAACTTAATAATTCATAATTTATACTTCTTGAGTTTATTCTCATCAATTCTTTGTTAAAAATAGAAAAGGATTCAAAATTTGTGTTCATAAACTTGGGGGACCCCTCCTGAAGCTAAAAATCCTGCATCAGTAGTTTCATTAGGCTATTGTCTTTATTTGGAAGTTAAGTATGGTTTTGTGTGTGTGTGTGTGTGTGTACTGTATAATTACTGGTTTTGAAATGGCTAATTTTATTTGTCAATTTGACTAGGCCATATATGGAGGTTTTAGTGTCAACTGTCCCCAAAGACTTATATGTCTTACTAATTAATGCTCAGTTCTTAGCATCTTTATGGTCAGGTATTTTGTCTCAGCCTTAAAAAAATAACTGATATATAAAATTGGTACTGAATGTAGGGCCACTGTTGTGATCAACTTGTCTATGTGGTTACTGGACTTTTGGAACGGGGTTGTGGAAGGAATGTGAAAAGGTATGGAATTTTGAACTATGTAAAATTACCATACTGTAAGCAGAGCCTAATGAGCCATTCTGATAGAGATTAGAAATATCAGAAGTCCAAAAGAAATGTGGACTGTAGAGGCTCAGCTTATGTGGTTTCTGCCTGGGGTGGGGAGAGAATTTCACCATAAACTGGGCTACAGGCCGTTCATGTAATATTTTGACAATAAATCTGGCTGTCTTATGCCTTTTCCAGAGTGAAGCAGAATTTAAAAGTAATGGATTTTTGTGTGTTTGGTGAAGGATATTTTATGATCTAAAGACATTGTGTCTTTGCATGGTATCTTTTTGCTGTTCTTATTCATACCAATTATACAAGAGAACAAAATACAGAAAAGAAAAAAAATGAAAAAATATAAAGTTTGATGCAGAAATAAATGTGAACAAATTTGAATTCCCAGGCCTAGAGACTACAGTTATTTCAGTTTCAATTGGTAAACAGTTTGCCACCATTAAGGATAAACTAACTGCTACCCACTGAGATAAGTAGTAAAATACCTTTAAGGCAAGATCCAACCCATTGAAGGATCCAGCTAGTAGGAATGCTAGTTCTTTTGAACTGAAAAGGCTGCTGAAGGAGTTCCCTGCTCCTCATGATCAAGTTTCATAACCACCTATTAGAAAAAACCTAGGCAAGTCTCCTACAGGGTACTGGTTTTCAAAGTATGAAAAAAAATGCAAATAAGAAGAGGATCATGGATTGTACCACAGTTTTAGAGAGCCAATGAATGAGCCTAAGCAATGTCAAGCAGGCTTGATGTCCCTGAAAGGAAAGCCTATGAGGATATAAAGGGCCAGGTTAGACAGTTTTTCTTTAGGTAGCCAAACAGGAACCAGCCCACAGAGCCACACTTTCACCATGCCTATTTCAGCTGGCCCAGCCTATCTCAGCCCACCCAGCCTGATTTAGTTGTGGGACTCAATGACTGCCTATCTCACCCAATCAGATATCTCTCAAGCACAAACCCTTCCTAGGTGTGGGTAGATTCCTCCTCTGAGCCCAGGCAAGTAGTCCAGTATACCTGGCACAAGTGTGTCAATTATTTCTGGAGCGGGAACTTTAACTTCAGCAATGTTTTTTTTTTTTTGGCCCTTGAGCTGCACACAACACTATGGCTGGGTCTTCACCAGTTGTAAGATTCTCTCACTCTCACCCTGGCAAGTAAGGCATTTTTCTATTTTTGTTTTTTACTTTTTAATCTCTTTGGGAGCATATATGCATTTTTCAAACCCCTTCTCACATTTGTTGAATCCATGCTCCATATTTGTTTACATGGGTCCTGGACCATGTGGTATATTTCCCCTATCCCCAATTTACCTTCCTTTCCTTCCCCCTTTTCTCTCCCTCATATCCCTGTTATATTCAAATAAAATGTGGTAATGTATAAATAATTCTCTTTAGTCTGGGTTGTCAATTATTTAGTAAATTAACAGACACAAACTCAGGGTTGGGGTTCCAGCATTATTGCTAAACACCCCATCATCATATTATAGATAAACAGCTCCCCGTTTTGGAGATACTGATTGAAGCTTAACCAGTACTTGCAATGGAGACAACAGGATTTTAGAGATGCCAGGACCATGGGCTACCTGCCAAGAGAAGCTAAAAACACAGCATAGATCCTGCCCAGAAATGGGGTTGTAGAAAACACAGTTTTAGGGGCAAAACTGCTAAAGCCTTTTACATCCCAGAGGATATTATTACAAGTCCCAGATACTGTACAAGATTTAAGTGTTGGCATAGCTGGTTTTCAACCTTGCTTTTCGTCCAATCTTTTATTGCTGTGTGTTCATTCTCACTCTAAGTTTATTTTCTTTAGAGAATTCCTCTGTAGTTTATCAAGGAAAGTCTGAACTTTAATTTTATTTAGTGTAGATAGCCTTCTTAATCTCTGTCACAAAGAACTATATCATTAAAACTAGAATATCTTAAGTAGACATATATTAATAAATTTGGCCATACTCAATTTGATGTTCCTTCCATAATCTCACATCACTAATATAGAGTCCCACACATGTCCCATATATAGATGTCCCATGTTTATATATTAGATAGATAGATAGATGATAGATAGATAGATAGATAGATAGATAGATAGATAGATAGATAGATAGATGATAGGTAGATAAAAACTATGTTATTTTCTGGACCATAGCAGTTTCTTATGAATCACTTCATATTTGACATTTAGGGTCATTCTATGACTTGATTTTCATTGATGGCTGAATAAAATGTGTGGTTAGGGTGAATACTAAAGACAATCATCAATATTTTTTCAAGATAATTACTCTAGGAAAATCAATCATTGTCCTCAGCTCTGTCAGGATCCTCCCAGTTGTATAAAGTATAGTTTTTAGATTCCCCCATTTCCCCCTCATTGAAAACCCTTGCCTTAATAGTTCATAACCTTAGATAAATTTTATTAAAATTCAGCTATTCACAATATACTAGGCTTTGACTTTTGACAATCTCAGCTCTAAAGGTACAGGGAATTAAAGTTTTATTTTTCAGGAATGTATTAATTAATTTTATGACATCGTGAGAAAATATTTGACAGATCAACTTAGAAGAGAAAATATTTTGGCTCATAGTTTCAAAAAGTGTGCTTCATTTTTGGGAAGGCATGTGGGAGTTTGTGGTGACAGAAGCATGTGGCAAAGACTTCTTACATTTGGCAGACTTAGAAACATAGTGACCAGTCTAAGTGCCAGGCAACAACTTTTAAATCCTACCCCTAATGATCTATTTCTGCCAGCTAGACTTCACCTTCTAAAAGTTCCTCAGCCTCCTAAAATATTATCACCCACTTGGAATAAGCATGTAAAAGCTTTGATTTTGTGTTTATTTAGAATCAAACCATAATGAGGGAAAACCCAGAAGCTTTCAAGTAATTGATACTGCACTGCAGCTCAGAAACTGGGTCTTTGAATTCATCCATTTCTTTTTCCACTTTGTTCATCACAATTAAGAACAAACAATTTTACTATATTTATTAGTTTGATAAAACATTTCAAAGGTGCTATGTCCATATTCATTTAAGACTTTGTGTTTTATATATTTCTTTGGGAATGCCCAATATGATATTTTATATCTCTCTTTTGTCACATCATACCATGGACCACTCATGCTCTCTTTATTACTAGAAATATAATCATCCATGTCCTTAATACCAATTATAGCCTCAGTAACGAAACCTCAAAACCAATTCAGAAAATTTATACAAGTGTTCTTTGAGAAGAACTTTCAGTACTAGAATCTATATTATTCAAAGTGCTCCAGAGAAGCACAGATGATAGGGTGTAGGTATGGGTGTGTGTGTGTTTGTGTGTGTATGACATTTTAGTTTAGTCTCAAGTTGTCCTGGAGGTAGAACTCTGTCTTTAGGAAGACACCACAGTCTTTTTGTCTTTAACCTTCAATTAAATAAATGAAGTTCATCATTTTATATCACATCTACGTTACCCAAAGTCTTTTTAAAATTTTAGTCTCATCTTCAATGTACCTTAATAGAGATATCTAGAGTGTTGTCTGACAAAGTATGTTATAGAACACAATAGTCTAAACAAGATGGCATATAAAATTACACATAATACTCACTGTCCTACTAGCCCATATTTGTCTAAGAACCTGTGCCACATGTTCTACCTGATCTATTCTTACCAGTGTCTACTTGCATATATCTCAGATTAATATATGATAAACTTTTCCCTTTCTATAGGTATTAGGTCTACCTTGAGTTTATTCCAATTGCTTCTTTTAGAAATTAAACGCTCTGATGTGTTTGAATATGAGGGTAATACAATTCAGACTAGGAAAGATTATTCATTTGAACTCACTATGCTAGGGTGGAACCCATATGATCAAATTACATTATGTTCAACATGAAAATTGCCAATTAAAATATATGTTTCTTTACATAATCTTGCCTATTATTTCTACAAGCAGCCTATGACTCTATGGTATACACACAAACATGTTGTTCTGAACAAGCAAGAAAAACTTCAACCAATAACTTTGTGTGTGTTTGATTTTACAAAACTATTTCAGAATTTCTTTGAGTATACATCTAGGAGTTTTGCCTAACTAAAAACAATTCCCATATAAAAATATAATTTTAAATGAAAAGATTAATGGCTTATACATAGTAACTTTTTTCTATTGTTCTTCTTTTTCTAAACCTTTTCTTTTGCCCCTACTGCCACCATGATTATCCCAGTTTGGTACAAGTTAAATGTCATCTATGTATGAATCTGTGTGTGATAGAATTACAGGACACCTGTAGTAATAATGCTAAATACTGTCAATTCAAACCGTAGACTGTGATCTATGTTATCCACTTATAATTTGTGATGAGTGCTAGATATTGTTCTATTTGCAAAAGCTAATCTTTTGACCAGTAATAGAATTAACAAAGTTTCTGGAACATCACAAGATTTCTGGGTTAGAGCCAAATAACCTTATGGCACGGTCAACAGCATGAGCTTCATTGTTACACCAGTTGCCTTTGCCACCAATTTTCATAGAAGGGTGACAGAGCAGCATAGTAAAAGAAATATAGTGTGAGCTGGTGTTATAGCTAAGAATCTATGAAATTTGGATTATCACCAGTCTCCTAATGAGGCTGCTTAGTAATTTATGTAATTCTTGCCCCAAAGGAAGGCATTATCCTTATGATCTGTATCAAGAAATAAGCCTAACCTCCACCCAGAAGGAATAAATTATGTTTTGTACAAACTTCTCCTATATTATCATAATTGAAATATTCATAGTTCAAAACTACGTCAACTAGTATCTAAGCCTACAGAAAGTTGAAAGATACATGGAGATTTTTGCTCGGTGATCTATTAAGGGATCATAAAATATTTTTATTGGGTCACAATCAGCACATTAAAACAGTAGACTAAAATACATGAATACATACCAGTTAATATGATTATACATTGCTTTTAATAATTTTTCTCATATATATATATGCATATAATGTATCATAATATACTACGTAGTAGTCATGGTTAATGAAGTTTGAAGTATACTGCCATAGGAAAATCTTAAATTATATAGAGCACAAATGGATTAACAATTTATGAAAGCAGTAGGCAAATAAAGTAGTGTTTTTACCTTGTTATTTCAGTAAGGTATTTTGAGAAAATGTTAAAAAAACACATTAAAATGTTTATTAATACCCTGCGGTTTTTTTGAATGTCATGAGTTAGAAAATATTTTATTTTATTAGCTTGTGTATAGGACATAATGTTTTTGATTATAACTAATAATTTCTCAACTCACTTATAGAAAATAAATCCTATTTTCTTTCTAGACTAAAAACAGTTCAATGGTCAGAAACTTCAACTGTTACTTAATTGAACACAAAATAACACTCGCCTTCATAACCTCTATTTTGTTTATCTCAAGGGAAAAACTGATAGCTCAAGTAATTAAGCTCAGAAATTCTTAAGAATGTACAAAACACAGAGAGATGTAATTATGACATTTTGTTTGTATTGTTCTTATGGCAAATAATTCCACGTTGCATTACAGATTACAGATAAGTCATACTTTAATGATGTTGTTAGTGTTTCATTCAAACAATGTAGCTTAGTAAATCAATATTTTTCTCAATTTATAACTGAAAAAAAAAAAAAAAACAGATAGTTTCACGACTTCTAGTAGTCATTTATTAGAATTACAGGATTCTAAAGAAATCAATGCTAATTATTTTTATTAATCAGCAAATTTCCTACCTTATTTGTCCCATTAGTGAAATCTTTATGAAATAAGAAAGCCATAGCTTTCCTAGAGTCATCAGCAATTTGGTTAAATGCTGTCATCTTATTTCTCATCTTAACGTGATTAGTTCTCAGATTGCTTAGTTCTGATATACATACATCATGTACTTTGAACATATTTATCTTCCATTCCCCTATTAACCTCTGTGGTCCCGCTTCCTTCTGCCACTAGCCCCTCTTTCCTTCCCAAACTGGCCATGTCTAATATAATCCTTCTATGTGTGTATTTGTATGATGTACAAACTAGTTATTATAGGAGAGAAGATGTGATATCTGTCACCCCAGGTCTAGTTTATTTTTACTTAAGTGACTGATAAATGTTTCACAAAAATGTCAAATCATGCAACACATTCAATTCACAGGAATACTTATTTATACTCCACAAGCCTATTATACCATTATTCTAGGAGAAGTTAGTGTTCTGGTAAACCAGGTAACAAATGGAATTAATTCAAGATGAGTTCTTCTGAAATTTTTAGCCTCAGGAAATTCTTATACTCTTTTCTTTAAATATGTACTTTTATTTATTATTTATTAGAGAGAAATAGAGAGTGAAGGGGGGAGAATGGGCATGCCAGGGCCTCTAGCCATTCCAGTTGAACTCCAGACACATGTGTCACCATGTGCATCTAGCTTAGATTGGTTCTGGGGAATCAAACCTGCTAAGCCATGTCTCAAGCCCATCATTTTATACTCTTTAAATATTATGTGTAATAAATGTATGTATGTATAATTTTTATTTCAGTTTATTATATAATTTGAATAATAATATATTAGAAAAATTTCAAGTGTTTATTTTTTAAATAGCAATATAGGTCTCATTTATTCACATAAACAATATTTTGAGCTAGGCATGCCTGTAATACATATATTTGTTTTTATTTTTTCTTTTATTTTCCCCTCAAGAGTAATGGCTTATTGAATCATGTGGTAATGGTGACTTGTCTGTAATAAAGAAAGAAGCATCAAGTTAAAAAATCCCAACATGGTGGAGTCACAATTCACTCAATTCACTCAGGCATAGAAATAAGGAAGCTTGATCTGAACAGAACTTCATTCACAGTGTTTTCAGACACGTAATTGGCAGAAAGAACTGGAGTGGGTAGTAGGAAGGAACCTTGTTGCTGGTTTCAAAGGATGGTCTCTGAGTGTGTGGGTTGGAGATGCAGAAAACATACTTTGGGCTGGTCTTCTCTTAACAGCTGCCAAAGAGATGCTCCAATGGAGTAATGTTGATGAGAGCTTCAGACATGTACCTATGGACACTCTTGGACCCAGGAATGCCCTGTTGGTGTCTCCCTGAAAGTTCTTTGTGTTGCCTCTTCTTTTCTTTGGTAAGCACCAGCTTGGCCATATTTCTCCCCCAGTTCTGTATCTTTTGGAATATTAAGATGGTTTTCATTTTCTATAACTTCTGCCCCTCATTAAAGGTTTGGAGGACCTTCTCAAAGTCCAACCTTTCTTTCATGGTTCATTAAGTTTACCACACAGGGACTGAGATACAAGGCTGAATTTTGATCAATGTAATAAATAATCATTTCTTTATATGACTATCTGGAGCCTGTCCCAGGCCTAGTCCTCCTGTTTGGTTGTTCTTCATTTAAAAGGAAGCTTTTGACAGTTTGTCTTTGACATATGCAAATGGCCAGCATCACTACACTTCTCATTTGATATTCATTCTGATAAAAATGCTACAGAAGGATGACTTTCTTGAGCAAGATAAAGCGGTATGCATGGAACAAGGTTCCTTCATATGGGTCAGAATAGCATGCAACATGAATGTTATGACATGCTTATTTCTGTTATTTTCCCTTAAATATTTTCAAATTATGGAGACCATGGGTCACTGAAACACAAACCTATACACGCAATGAAAACACATAAAGGAGGCTATTCTATCCCAATAATATTTGACATCATATCATTTATAATCTTCATGTCTTAGGATAATAGTATTGAAATATTTCTAAACAGAATAGTGCCACAAAGAAACAGATTTGTTAAGACAACACCAATGTCAGGAAGCCATCTGGAAAATTCCACAAGAAACTACCTTCTTTACCTTCAAAGCTTCTATATTCCTGTTCCTGGGAAGATGAGCCAATCATGGGTCATTTTGATACTTTTGGACAAAAGTGTATAGTGGTAACCAATCCACTGTCATTACAGGCAGGGAGAATCAATTAGATGAAGAGTGTATAAGCATGTGCCTTGGAGCTCCAATCAATGTGAGACTAAGGGGCACACAGAAAGAAGATCTTCATGGAATATGAGTCCTGGAAAACCAGTCAGTGGACTTCCAGCTCTGGGACCCATCCTTTCTGAGAACTTGTAATGCTTGCCATAAACCTTACTTTCACTTTGAAAAATTTCTTCTCTGTCTTTTAATGCATTAATTAATGCAAGAAATGAACCCAAAACTTAGTCACAATTATCTTCCAATAACAGTCAAATTAATACTTTAAATGGAAAACAATATTCTTTTCAAGATCACAAAGAGGTTTTGAAAGTAATTTACACATTTTCACTCATCATTTAAGAGAACACTTAATTCTTGGCCTTTATGCAACCTGTAATGAGAGTAGCTAACATAAATTCTATAATTTGCAAAGCTATAAAATATTTCAGCTCTATATATGAGAACAAATAGATTTGATTATTGCCTCTAAAGTTATTCAAAACAGTTTTGCTCAAATGAAATCACTTAGTGAAAAAGTATTGTAATAGCAAAATGAACAGTAGTTAACCTTGGCAATCTTTAATAACAATGCAGATTTCTACCCTCCATAGATAAGAAAAATAATAAAAAGCCGCGCCTTAAAGATGGCGCTGGCTTCCGCCTTCCGCCTTCCCGATGGCGAGTGCTCTCCTGGATAAACAAGTCCTTATTTGGCTTGGGCCGTGATCTAGGCTTGCTTCCGCATATGTGGACCTATCTGCATTCACCACGTGGCACACCAGGGTTGGCTGTTCAAAGGCTTCTTAAGCTTTGGGCGGGCTTGTCCCGGAGGTGGTCAGGCAGTGAGTGAGTGAGTGAGTGAGTGAGTGAGTGAGTGAGGGAGGGAGTGAGTCAGTCAGTGAGTGAGCAGTGAGTCTGTGGGTCAGTGAGTGGGTCAGTGAGTGAGGCAGTCAGTGAGTGAGTGAGTGAGTGAGTGAGGCAGTCAGTGAGTGAGGGAGTGAGTCAGTCAGTGAGTGAGCAGTGAGTCTGTGGGTCAGTGAGTGGGTCAGTGAGTGAGGCAGTCAGTGAGTGAGTCTGTGAGTGAGTCAGTGAGTGAGTGAAGCAGGCAGTCAGTGAGTGAGTGAGTGAGTGAGTCTGAGAGTCAGGCAGTCAGTGAGTGAGTCAGTGAGTGAGTCAGGCAGTCAGTCAGTGAGTCAGACAGTCAGAAGATTGTTTAAGGGGTCAGAAGATTGTTCAAGGTTCCTGAATAAACTGCTGAAAGAAGAGTCCGAGTGTTGCGTCTTCCTTGCTGGTCGAGGCGGTCGCGACAAATGGTGGCCCGTACGGGGAACTCAGAACTTGAAGGGCAGCTAGCTGGTAAGTTCCAGGTAAGTGGACAAAAAGGGTAAAGGCAAGTTCTCCAGTAGAGAGAGACGATAAGGTCCCATAGCAAAATGGGCAATACATCTTCCAGTATTAGGGTTAAAAGGCGCCACAATAAGGTTTCCTTAGAGGAAACGCAGTGAGAAGATTTCTTAAGAATGATAGCCGGCCAATTAATGTATATTTGTTCGTGTGTCTTATTAGTGTATAAAAGTTGGTTAACCTCATGTGGTGTATTTGTGTTGTAGTGTGTCTAGTCATATTACATAGGGCAAACGAGAATGATTCAGAAGCAGTTAAAAAAAAAAATTTAGAGGAAGTGAGAGAAGAGTGCTCGAGTAAAACATCTAAAAGAAAAAGTAAGGTTCCTGAATAAACTGTTGAAAGAAGAGTCCGAAGAGGGACTCAGAACTTTCTGCAGTCAGGGCAGTAGTAAGGTTCCTGAATAAACTGTTGAAAGAAGAGTCCGAAGAGGGACTCAGAACTTTCTGCAGTCAGGGCAGTTGCTTCCTGAATAAACTGTTGAAAGAAGAGTCCGAAGAGGGACTCAGAACTTTTGCAGTCAGGGCAGTGCACTGGTAAGTTCCCAGGTAAGGTGGGAATCCAAGGCGGGGATTTTGCTCTTCTCTGTAGAAAAAGAGGGAGCAGGAAAAGAATTTTTGCAAAACATCTAAAAGAAATAGTAAGGTTCCTGAATAAACTGTTGAAAGAAGAGTCCGAAGAGGGACTCAGAACTTTCTGCAGTCAGGGCAGTAGTAAGTTTCCTGAATAAACTGTTGAAAGAAGAGTCCGAAGAGGGACTCAGAACTTTCTGCAGTCAGGGCAGTGCACTGGTAAGTTCCCAGGTAAGGTGGGAATCCGCAACAAAAGGGGGATTTTGCTCTTCTCGGTAAAAAAGAGGAGCAGGAAAGTTCCCAGGTAAGGTGGGAATCATCTGCGACAAAAAGCGGGAATTTTGCTCCTCTCGGTAGAAAAAGAGGGAGCAGGAAGGGTTCATGTGTGTAGCTCTGAACCAAAAGTAAAAGTTTTAAAAGAATTTTTTGCAAAATTAGCCATGGGCGCTTCTCACTCGCACCCAATTTTTTTTGCCTCTGAATGAGCTGCTTCGTTCAAAAAACTTAAAGATAAAGGGGAGTACCCTGGAGAGGTTCCTGGAGGAATGTGATGCCATAGCCCCTTGGTTTGCGCGCTCTGGAAGTCTTACAATCCCTTCATGGGAAAAATTGGGCGATTTTGCAGCAGACCAAGGCACGCTTAAGGGCGGGGTAAGATCGATCTGGAGGTTAGTGAGGAACTGCCTCGAGGAAGAAAGGTCGAAATAGGCAAACAATGAAAAAGAGGCAAAAACAAAGAACAACTTATATCCAACACTTGAGCTAGAAGATTCAGAGTCTACGGATTCTAAAGAAGAGCTGCAGGCTCTCATATAACAAATGAAAAGATCAAAATTATGCTAAGTGCAGACAGTATTGAACTTCGAGGCTTGTCTTATGAGCTTTCTAAGGGGAAGGAAAGACTGCAGAGGACTTTGTTGGAACTGGGCTACTGGCATAAGGGATGGCTACGTTCTGCTATCCAGGCCCAGAAAGTTTGATCAAGGTTAAATTTGTAATGGACTGATGTGCTTGGCTAAAGATATCGGACTGAGATTTTAAGACTTTAAGTTGAAAAATCTCAAGCAAGGTAAAAGCAGAGGCACTGAGGTTTTAGGTTACTGAAGCTGCTATTGTCAACGCATTAGCAATCTTAAGGAAGGTGGAAGGAAGGTGTCCTGACTTGATTTACATTAAAACAATGGAGAGGATGCCTGAGGAAAGACTGTAAAAAATGCAAATTGATGACTGCTGATGGTGGTTGAGTTTTTGCATTGTTTTAGTTTCTCCTTGCTAATGTTGTTAAAAGACCTTGGATTATACTAGGGCTGCAAATTTATCCAGATTTTTGTCTAGTTTTCTATTACAGAATTGGTCGCTTGAATTTGAAGATACCTTAAGAGAACTGAGACTGGCAGTAGTTAATGTGAATTCTACCCGCATGGACCTCTCTTTCACATCTGGATTGTCATCTTGGCTGATCTCCGCTATGAATCATCTGAAGGAATGGGCGGGTTTGGGTGCTCTTTAGCAGGCCTTCTGTTACTGGTCTCTCTGGTTTGCTTGTGGTGTCTGTGTAAAATCAGGGTCACGCAATGACGGGATGCAGCTATGATCATTCAAGCCTTTACTGCCATAGAGGCTGCACAGTCCCCCTAAGTCTGGCTGGCTACAACTAAAAGTTAATCTTCTTCCTGCTCAGGTTGCGAGGCTAAGCACTGCACTCTGGGTTAGCCCTAGAAATCCAGAGAAGAGCATGTTTGATTGCATGCGGGTTGATGCCCCAGATCCCGCCTCTGAGAAAAAGGCATCAGGGTTGCAAAAATACGCATCATCAGAGATCAGACCTCTACTCTTACCTGTGGCTTGTTTTAAAACATAAAAGGGGGAACTGTAGAGAGCTGCAAGGTGCCGCGCCTTAAAGATGGCGCTGGCTTCCGCCTTCCGCCTTCCCGATGGCGAGTGCTCTCCTGGATAAACAAGTCCTTATTTGGCTTGGGCCGTGATCTAGGCTTGCTTCCGCATATGTGGACCTATCTGCATTCACCACGTGGCACACCAGGGTTGGCTGTTCAAAGGCTTCTTAAGCTTTGGGCGGGCTTGTCCCGGAGGTGGTCAGGCAGTGAGTGAGTGAGTGAGTGAGTGAGTGAGTGAGTGAGTGAGGGAGGGAGTGAGTCAGTCAGTCAGTGAGTGAGCAGTGAGTCTGTGGGTCAGTGAGTGGGTCAGTGAGTGAGGCAGTCAGTGAGTGAGTGAGTGAGTGAGGCAGTCAGTGAGTGAGGGAGTGAGTCAGTCAGTGAGTGAGCAGTGAGTCTGTGGGTCAGTGAGTGGGTCAGTGAGTGAGGCAGTCAGTGAGTGAGTCTGTGAGTGAGTCAGTGAGTGAGTGAAGCAGGCAGTCAGTGAGTGAGTGAGTGAGTCTGAGAGTCAGGCAGTCAGTGAGTGAGTCAGGCAGTCAGTCAGTGAGTCAGGCAGTCAGAAGATTGTTTAAGGGGTCAGAAGATTGTTCAAGGTTCCTGAATAAACTGCTGAAAGAAGAGTCCGAGTGTTGCGTCTTCCTTGCTGGTCGAGGCGGTAACCATTAAGCCATCTCTCCAGCCCTTGTGATAGTATTTTTAAAGGTAATAATGGTTGTAGTGCAATGCCAACAAACATGTTCATTACCTTAACAGTCTTGAATTTACAAGTTAAATATAAAACACACAGGTATTTTCATAAAATCATTTTAATTTTAAAATCAGCCCAAGCAGTTAAAATTTGAATATAAAGTATTTTCCAAAGTGTTCTTATGTTGAAGGCTTAGTTCTCAATGTAACATTGTTCAGAGATGGGGCTTTGGGGAAGTGATTTAGATCACTAGATATCTTATTTAGTGAAAAAAAATCAGTTGAAAGATCCATAATTTAATGTCATTATTGGGAAATAGCAGAAATTAGGAAATGAAACCTATGTGGAGGAAGTAGGTCACTGGGAAATGATTCCTAGAGATATATATCTTGTCATCAGCCCCTTAGAGTCTTCCTTCTCTTTCACTCTCCCTTTGTTTTTACCATGAGGTGACAGGTTGTTTCAACATAGGGCAGATTACCTAATGAAGCCCTGAAACAATAGAGTCAGCTTATTCAAACTGAAATCTCTGAAATTTTGGATGAAAATAAGTCTATTACTTTAAACTGTTTTTCTCTGGGACTTTTCATAGTGATGCAGGATTTTGGGGTTAAGGAGTGGTTCCCCAGAATCTATGAACTCCATGTCTTAGGTTCTGTCTTACCTTTAATGAAAAATTATTAGAGATGGACTCAAGAAGTTTTAATTAAGAATTATTAAGTTTATTTAGAGGTAAGTCACAAATTGTGGGGTTTATTTAGGGAAGATCTGGATTTAAGAGAAACTGAGCTTTTTAAAGATAGAGTAAAGCAACAAGCACATGGACTTAAGAAACACTGACACTTTTAAGGACAGATCAGTAGGAGCTTATGTAGGGAGACTTAGGGGAAACCAGTATGTCATCTGCCATGTGCTTTTCCATGTATAGAAATTAAGAGGGCAAATGGTGAGGCTTAAGGGAAAATGATAGGGCAGATGTCAAAGCAGAGACCAGGAGATTTAGAGGATAAATGAGTAATGATGAAAGTTACACTCATGGTTACCCCAACTTTAAAGAAATTACACAGGTAGCACACCTAGAGTTAGTAAAAACACATACATGGTAGTCCTGTTGTGTTTGGATAAAACACATGTGGTAGATTAAAGACCAGTGGAAAATCATGTATGTAATCAATATGAAATGTTTCCCCAAACTATAAAGCAGAGGCAAGCATAGAAACCATCCAAACCAAGAAATAATATTATGTGCCCTCTACACCCAGCAAGGCTAGGTGAGGCAGATTCATGTGTGTTCCTTTGTCCCTAGCAAAGAAGAGACAGTCAGGTTCAGCAGAGACAGAAAAGCAGAGCTGAACTCATCAGATTCAGATGGAGTTTGCCACAGGAAGAAGACAGGAGACTTTATAGGCAAGAGGATCCCAGAGACAGCCCACCTGGGTCATCTGTCTAGGTAGCATGCTAGACTGTGGAAGCTGGGGACACTTAAAACCAGTCTCAGCCAGACACAAGTTCCATTTCTGCCATGAGTTCCATTCTTGTGTCAGTGCCAGGTGTCATGTGGGGTGGTGTTTCCTGGTTCTGTCTTTGGGACTCAATCTCTAAACTAAAACTGCTTACAAATTCTAGCTTTCTCCTATCCTCCTTCAATAGTGACAGAAAACTAACATAACATGTTATATCTATACATCTAGAAATAGCATTTACCTTGGGCAAGTAAAAAGTAATTTTAAAGTAATGTAAATCTTATTACAGACATACATAAGTGATTTTTAGTAATATTCTAGTTTTCCTGGTTGTAAAACAAAAACTAAAAATACATGTAAAATGTGTGGGGTGGGTAAAACTGAATTGTTAAAAGTTCCATATCCTAATAAATATATATATTATTTTCCTTTATTCTAAAGTGTTATTGAGATGTGTTTATAAAACAAAGAGCCTTGGAAGATGTAAAGTACCTCTAGGCTAGACTTATTTCTTGATGTTAATAAGAATGTCTCCTTCTGGGTCAAAAGTTTGGCTAGCTTGCTAGACTTCCCTTCAAAAAACTGGGGTTCCTCAGTTGTGATACAAACCCACTGTATGCACAATGCTCATTTAATGTGCTATGCATCTCCCTCATGGGATTTGAGTAACAGGAGAACTGACATTAGGGAAGCTCATGCTGCCAGCTGGGTCATGACTGAAAAAGATTTGTCTCTATTCCAGAAGTCCTTGTCATTTTGCCAACTCCCATCATAACTGTGACAAGCTAATTTATAGATTTCAAATTGGGTAAAATCTCAAACTATATATGGTTCTTGAGAAAGAAAGAAAGATTAGAGCTGAATAATATGTCATAAACCTCCATATATAAGCTAGAAGGTGGGAGAAAGGCAGACAGTACAAAATGGCATGTGTTGAAGATATGAAAGGCATAGAAAACTGAAAAAATATAAACTTAACAACTACTAATCCATTTGATTTTGGCCAAATATAGGTGGACCTCAAAGTATTAATATAATATACATTAAAATATTCTCATTGGTGTTAAACATATTCACACATGGCTATAATCTCAGCATTGGAGAAAAGTGGCTAAGACAGGGGGATGGATAATTCAGGCTATCATGTTCTACCTAATGAGATTTCTGCTTAGTCAGTCAGACATCATAATGATATGTCACTAATTCATCTTCAATATATAATCTACTTGTTTAATGTTTTCTCAAAGTCAAAGATGACAAGACAAGGTCTTGTATGATCACTGTTGTGACCTAAATCTAAAATTATTCCTTGAATATTAAAATAATCTCACTGTACTCTCCTACATAGAGATTCCACAGAAAGATTCTACATAGAGAAATATATTAATAGTATATTTTTCATCTTACTATAAATTATCTGTACCCATGAGTGTTTTAGATATTAGATCCATATTTATTTATAGTCTACAGAATATATTCTTTATAAAATAAATGAGAAAATTGACGTGTATTAATATACTAAAAATAGAAACACTAAGTAGAATCATATTAATATACTAAAGGCAAACAACAAAAGCTATAATAACAAAAAGCTGTGTGGTGTTTGGACCTTAAACAGACTTATTCAATGTCCCTCATAATCGAGCAATGTGGAATCTCTTGCATTTAAGTAGGATTAGACTTAAATGCTAACTGATTTATAAACTAATATTCTGATAAAATTGGTAATTAAATTATATAAGTAAAAACCTATGAATTATTGAATTTAATAAACAATATATGCAGTAACATGGATGTTAGGAAGTTAAATGAATATTTAGTTCAAAATAAAAGCAAAATATCTTGAATTCATTATAAAGTAATGGTTATATAAAAACATGAATGGATGGTTCTTTTCATGTCTTCTGACAAGCCAAAGCAAAGATTATTTTTATTTCTTTGCTTGTGATAGGATAAATCATATTATCATAATATTTATTATGTCAAGTTATTATGAAGACATGTATTTTCTTTTTTAATAATGTAATGGTGTGAAAAGCTAATGAGAGTACTATTAATCATATTGGAATAAATATGGTCAATACTAAGTAAATAAAATATTGTGTTACTGGTAATTATAATAATAGTTATGGCCTTCTACCATAGCCCTTGCTGTCTATTCTTTTTATACCCTAACCTTTCTGTTCATTGTTTAGAAATAATATAATATGATGTTGCTGATTGTAAGACACTCATTATTCTTTTTAGTCTGCACCGATGAGTATAAGTACGGTCAAAATTATAGTTTATCTTAACACTTCAGTTTGCTTTTCAACAAATATGTTTTAATTTCAAAGTAAATGATCTACTCTGAATCTCAATGGCTGTTTTTGTATTTGAGCTGCTATGTAAGGTAAGGCTGCAATTTGCCTCTAAAGCTTCATTGTGGGCTTAGTTTTATAATGGCCCTAATGTTTTATTGAGGATATAAGCATCTAAACAATTTAAGGAAATAAATAGAGCCAACAAGGCTAATGGGTAAAAAGAGTACAGCACTTTTCAGCTCTGTAGTCAATTAAGTGAGAGAACATGTTCTTGTTTCCTTTAAAAATAAATAAATAAAAAAGAAATTAAGAATGGATACATGAAAGACAGGAAGGAAAATTATGGAAACATTTGTAAGGCTGGTGAAAGGGCTCAGTGGAGAAAGCACTGTCTGTGCAAGTCTGTGGACTTGAGTTCAGATCCCCAGAACTCATGTAAATTCCAGGTAGGCATGGTGGACGGGCTATAATCCCTGAGTTCAGGAAGTATAAATAGGAGGTTCTCAGGGCAAGAAGACTAGTGAGACTAGGGTTAAGTACAGCACTGAGTTCAAGTGAGAAAAACTATCTCAGCAAAAAGTGAGCAGCTAGCACTTTTCCTTGTCTTTCTTAAACTGATGGACAAAGACTTAAAGACAGGTGCAAAAATAAATCCTCTTTTGCAACCCAGAGCTCATTGTTAAGTATGAGTTTTGAAACATATAAGAAGGAATATGGTACAGACAAAAAAGTGTGGAGCAACTGATATCAGACGACATCTGGTATCAACCTTAGTTCTTCGTGTGAAATCACACACACACACACACACACACACACACACACACACACACAGAATTTATAGATTATAGTTAAATGACAATGTACTGAAATAGTTGAAGTTTAGATAAATAATGGTCCAAACCCCTTTCTGTTCAGTAGCCATTTTTTTGTGTTTATTTATCCTTAGCCAAATAAGTAGAGGCTAGAGTAGGGGCTGAATCCAAACCAGCAGAGTGACATTCTCAGAGATAATTATGATTCACCAAATGTGAATACAACCTAACTTTAATTGAATAAAAGAACATAAGTAGGCATCTCATCATGGCTATATGAGCTAACACAAGGACTGAAGCCAAGAGTGAGCTAAGAATGGAGCATTGTGAGGCAATGATTATTTACGAGATTTATACTGAACCTTCCTCTGATTGAGAGAAAATATCCAAACATGCACATTTGAGACAGGTTTTTGTATAACATAAAGAATATGTAATTAGAACCATTTCTCTACAACAGCCAAAAATATTGGTTCCTTTTCATAGGGAAAATATGCTTGTGGAATTTAATATTTACTTACAAACTTTTCTGTATAATGGCATGAGGATAATGTAGGAAGCATTTGCTAAATGCACCTAGTAATATACAAAATTATGCCTTAGCATACATCAAATTATGGTAATAATAATGCTCATTTCAATGTCTTCCTACTACTTCCCTGCTCTCTGCCCCTACCCTCTCTGCCTCCAGAGCAGTTGGTACCACCCCAGTGATCCTGGATGGCACCCCTTGCTGGAGAGGAATATTGACAGTGCCAGCAGTGACTGTTGCAAGTGGTGGTTGTGATTTGGGGAACTCATGAGACTACTATTTTAGGATGAAAGGATACATTTTTTTTTCTTACTCAGAAAATAAGGAAAATTATAGCAAACCAAATAAAGAAAAAGTTTTAATAAAGGTTTATGGGAGAGAGATAACCATCAGAAAGTGAAAATTTCAAGTCAACAGGCATCAACTAAACAATCAAATGCACCACCTGATATTGAAGATGAAGAAAATGAATCTAATGTTTCAAAGGAAGACACTAATTATGAAGTAAAGGTCAATCATGAAGACATGACTAAAGCAATTGATATAACCACTCCAAAAGCTGCCTGATGGGAAGAAAGAGAAGGGAAGAAAATCAAGTAGAAACTGCAGAGACAGGGTTATTCTAGTTAAGCCATAGGTGTTCATGTACAAACATGTTTTGATTAAAATAATTCTGTCAATAAAAAACTTGGGATTAATTCTCCACATTTATTTCTGTCCATTCTGTTTTACCAAGACATATATATCATTAAGAATGGAATTCAGGCCCAAATTTACAAAGTAAGCAATAATCGGCCAGGTATTGAATAATTTTCTAAATATTCAAAAATAAATTGTGTTCTTCTCAAATGGCTTCCAAAAACAACCTTCATATGACAATGCAGACATTTTTTAAAATTTTATATTTTGTTTTATGCTATCAAATTTATCAAAAATATTTGTGCTGGGCATGGTGGTGCACACCTTTAATTCCAGCACTCAGGAGGTAGAGGTAGGAGGATCACCATGAGTTCGAGGCCACTCTGAGAATACGGAGTGATTTCCAGGTCAGCCTGGGCTAGAGTGAGCCTCTACCTTGAAAAACCAAAAAAAAAAAAAAAAATTGTGAGGTGACATTAGTTTAAAAGGTCAAATAAATAAAATAACAGTGGGCATTGTATGACTTGATGATAGCAAAAAACTTAGTCTATCTAATAACCAGATGAAGTCAATCCATTCATTATCATTTACTTCTAAGGAAACTGAGATACATGAATAATAAGTAACATAGCCAAAATTGCACATCAGTAAATACCAATACTGAAATGTTTTTCAGGCAATCTGGGAGTCACTTTGGTATTTTGTATCACCTCTTATGAGATTTATAGACTATAAAAATACTTTTACTTTTCTCTTCATATTTATCATTCATTTTTTTTGAGGTAGGGTCTCCCTTTAGCTTAGGCTGGTCTGTAATTCACTATGTATCATTCTTGATAAGTATCGATACATGATAGCTTAAAGCTCCATAAGACTTGAAACCAAACCATTAGAAATATTAAAAGATTCCTACAGTTCTGGGATAATCTACTGTTGGTAAATGCCACTAGTGAATGCCTTTCTAAAACATTGTAACTTTTTTGAAACATACTTCTTATATATGGGTAAATATTATTAGTCACATTTACATTTAAGCACAATTGTTATTATTAGGTGTCTCTTTGTTAAAAATATTGAATTTATTTATTTATTAGAGATAGAGAGGGAGAGAGAGGAAGAGGCACTGAGAAAGAGCGAATTGGGGGCAATTGGGCTTCCAGCCACTGCAAATGAACTTCAGATGCATGTGCCCCCTTGTGCATCTGGCTTACATGGGTCCAGGGTAATCAAACCTAGGTCTTTAGACTTTGAAGGCAAACACCTTAACCGCTCAACCATTTCCAGCCTCCTGTTTTTTGATCAATTGTACAAATATTAAACATGTAAAAGAAGTTTGGAACTACCAAACCCATTAAATTCATGTGGGAAGATATAATTCTTTCTATATTCAAGTCAAATCTTTGCAGGCACTTTGAACACTTAGTGTCTCCTTAAAAATTAATATTGTCTCATAATGTTCTTAAGGCATTCTTAAAGTATAAGAATACCTGTTTCACAATATATTCTCATTCTTGGTCATTTTATATGATATCATAATATCCTACTTTATAGCTTATACTGTTATGGCTTATGGAACTATATTATCATAAGGCTTAACAATGCATTAAGAATGAACTCTGACATAGAAATATTGTTTTTAATTTTCAATGAGTTATGCAAGTACATGCTTTGAATAATAGAGTAGTGCCACTGCTGATAATATACAGAGAAATTCAAGTTAATGCTCTTATGAAGTCCCCAATATCAGTAAATATTGACTAAAGATTAGGAGCCCAGGAAACAAACTACATTAAAAGTGTTAAAGTGTTGAGGGTCATTAACTTCACCATTGTATCAATTTGTTATAGTGCCAAATAATGATTCTACAAATAATTAGACTTTAACAGGAGGAAATAAATTTATGTCCTTCTTGCTTTTATGATGCATGTGATGATAGATGTAATATCACCCAAAGTGTTGTTTTTAGGTATACAACCCATTTAATGTCCTCAGGAAAATGAAATATTACATGTCAGTAACTGATCATTGACTGTATAAAACACATTACTGCCCTTTCTTCTTTAAGCTACTTTTAATCAGAGCTCATTCATCACAAACACAAAATGTTTTCAGGCCATTGTTTCTGAAAAATGTCAATGAACCTTTAAAGTCAAAAGGAAATTACTATGTTTTATGTTAGTACAATTGGTTTTGTAATAGTTAAGCTTGCCAGGATTATGGGTAGAGAACTGTAATCCAAGCACTTGAGAATACAAAGAGGAGCCCATTCTGCTAATTAGTGGTAAGAGCTGAGAAATTCAATCAAGCAGAAAAGAGGGGTGATGATTATAAGAGGTGCCTTGTAAAAGAAAGGCTTCATTAAGGAAAATGTTTGGAGTTTAGAAATCAAAATGATGGAAGAAAAATCAGGGGATTACTAGCAGGAGGTCAAATGAAATGTCAGGAATATTCAAGAAGTATTCAATGAATAACAAGGAAGTCAACGTAATTGTAACAAAGAATCATAAAGTTGGATGTTAAGAGATGATTGCAAAAAGAAGCAGGGAATGGTCATATGAGTCATCTCAACACTCCAAGTGTTGAGCCAGAAGTATCAAAAGTTCAAGATCAACCTAGGGTAAAATTCAATTAAAAATGAGAGGAGGGGAGGATAAAAATAGCAAAGACATGACCTTTGTGGTGGGAAAGTTGGGGGATTGTTTATCATCTCCAGGGCCATTTAAAGATGGCATCTTTTAAAACTCCTAGTGATATAAAGAGCCAGTGGGGGGCTGGAGAGATGGCTCACTAGTTAAGGCACTTACCTGCAAAGTATAACCACACTAGTTTAATTTACCAGTACAAAATGGTATATGCATAACCATTTCATTTGCTGTGGCTGGAGACACTGTTGTCCCCATTAATATTCTCTCTCTTTCTTTCTCTCTCCCTCTGTCTCTTCTTGCAAATAAATAAATAAAAACTAAAAAGCCAATGGGAGCTTTAAAAATGATTAACATGATTTAATCTATATTTTCTTAATATAACTACCTGTGTTATAATTTTATTATGTAGACGACTGCTTCAGAAGTGAAGGAAGGCACAGTTCCTGAGCAGATAAACATTACCATTGAAATGAAGCTAAGACCAGAGATCTTATCTTTTTCACATAGGTAAGTTTCAATGTGTATCATTAAAATTTTCCAAAGTGAAATTTTTCATGCTGTGATTTTACTCAAGTGCAAAGACTGTATTTACTTAAATTGTTGCTACAAAGTTATAACATTTGCCTTGCATTTCTTATTTCCAATCTGCCCAACCATCCTAGGATATAATTAGTCATACTTGAAAGAACTTCAAAATAACTGCTGACAAAGAAATAGTTATAACTAACTGAATATATGCCACAAAGATTTTGTTCTCCAGCATACATATGGCATCTAGTTGCTTACAGTTAAAGTTAAAAAGAAGTTATAAAATTCTTCACAAAGGAAAATTTCCCAAAAATGTAAGTGTATAATATCAATGGTTTAGATCCTATGACTACTGTAGAAAATCTAATGTGTTATGCAAAGAAAGAAAATTAATGGTCAAATACAAATGCTCCTAAAAGTGTTATATCTACAGTTATTATAATCATCCTTAAATTGTAGTCCAGATGCAAAAAGCACAAAAGGAAGCAATATTAAAAGCTATAACAGAAAAAAGTACCATCATGCAAAGATAAAGACATCAGAAAAACATCACACTTCTTTGAACACACACTGAAAAAAAAAGTACAGAATGATAGATTTCAAGCACTGGAAGTAAATAATTGCCAGCCAGCATTGTTATATCCAATAAAGTTGACTTTTTAAGTTGATGTAGACATAAGGACATGTTTTTACTAGTTAGGTATATGGTATATATATGGCAATGATGGTACCCTCATTAGCCTTCTCCCTGTTCCCATGGGTAATGTGGGTATTGCCATAGGGGGTAGCCATCAGTTATGCAGGAGAGGCATTTTAAGAAAAAAAAAAAAAAAAAAACAAAGCTAAGTAAGGTTTGGGAATGACCAAGTCCATGCAAACCACTCTGAGGCAAAGGTGAAAGCCTTTATTCGGGAAAAGTACCAGCTGCCAAAGCTGATTCTTAAGATCAGAGCACAGCCCACATGAGTTTCCAGATAGTGGGCTTTATAGGGCTTCTTCATTTGGGGGAAGGTGAGGAAGGAAGAAAGCTGAATATAAAGGGTTCCTTTAGGGGAGATCTAAGATAGCCAGTGTGTGACACCAGAAGAGTGACCAGGTCACTTATAAGATAAGGGGGCAGGGAACCATGACGTGGGGGCATTGTTAGGCAAGGAAGGGTTAATGGCTGGGCAGTTTCTTGAGGAATGTGCATAATCCACTTCCTTATGTCTCTGTCCTCATTCTGTAGTCTTTGGTGACTACATTTTGGGAGCCTGTCCCAACCTAACACCTACCAAACCACCAATGCTGATACCTATTTGAAGCCTACATACAGAAGAGAAAGAAAGATTAAACCAAGAGAAAACAGGAGAGAATAAATATTATGGGAGGAATAGATGAACAACGAATAACTATGAAGGAACCCCTTATATTCATAAAAATCCAGAACATTTCAAAATTAATAGAAAATAAATACTAAATAATGCACCCAACCATAAACACCAAATTGAAAAATTACAGAAATTAGCAAAAGTCCATCATGTTAACTCCAAATTAAAATGATCATAACTCTCCTATTAGAAGATGTAGACTAGCTGGTATGATGAAAAACACAATCCAATTATCTGCATTTCCTATAAAATCAGAGACAATAGTCTCTTCTTCTTTCACTTTTATTCAATAAAATACCTAAAGACTTAGCTACAAAAATAAGCAAAGAAAAATAAATAAAAATGCTAAAGATAAGGACAAGGATCATATTTGCAGATGACATGATCATTTTTTATCCTTGTAAAACCCTAAATGTTTCACCATATTCCACTAAAAAGCCCAATCAAGGGAGCAGTTATTGGTTCCCATAACTGTCTTTCCTGACTGGTCAGTTGTGCAGCTTACATGGTGTATCCATCAGGGGGTAAGACTGCTGATGACTTTTCTAGCACAACAGCCTGCATAGTACTTTCTAGGATTATGACAACTTGCCAGCAAGAAGGGAGCTTACAGCTAAGTTCCAGTTCAATTTTTTAGCATCCTATAAGTGACAGATTATTGTCTTCATCAGTAAGATCTTGGTCTTGCCATGTAATTTTGGTGAACAACTGAGAGCTTTGACAATAGCCTGTATTATCTGAGGGACTCAGGACCCTCCCTCAACAACTAAGTGGGAGGTATCCCACCTACAGGGGCTTTCCTACAACAACTTATGACTTCAGAGAGCAGTGTTGCCCAACTCCACAGGGATTTTTTGCCTGACTACCTTTTTTTTAGATAGTAATTA
Organism: Orientallactaga sibirica; assembly: GCA_036365145.1. Lineage (NCBI taxonomy): Eukaryota > Metazoa > Chordata > Mammalia > Rodentia > Dipodidae > Orientallactaga > Orientallactaga sibirica. The sequence continues at coordinate 7,703,561 of JAEOAD010000793.1, read as the reverse complement.
TATGTTTTTCATTAACTAACAATGAAGTGGGTTGCTCTATGGCTTGTTATTAATAGTACCTTTACTTTTAGTTATCTCTTCCCTACCCTGCCTTCTCCCCATTCCCTCCCATTGACCCCCACTTTAGCCTTTTCAACAAGAGTATTTCACCTTCCATTTTATACACCAACTATCTTTTCACTTTGAGCCAACTCTCACTCTACTCATGGCTCCTTTCTGGTATCCTGGCTTCTGTTTGTTCTTGAAATCAAATTATCTAAAAATATTTTTTAAATGAAGTTAAGATCTGCATAGGAAAAAGAGCATGTAGAACTGGAGAGATTGCTCAGTGGTCAAAGACATGTGCTCACAAAGCCTGATGACTTGGGTTGGATTACCCCGTACCCACCTAAAGCCCTATACACAAAGTGGCACATGTACCTCACATTCATGAACATTTGTAGTTTCAAAAGGCAACATAGTGCTGAGAAGAGACAGAGGAGTGTACAGCATGGAAACATCTCTATCATACCCTCCAAGGCTCAGGGCCCATTGTGGAAGAGGTGGCGGAAAGAATGTAAGAGCCAAGGGAAGAGTACCACTCCTTACAATGCAACTGTCCAGACAGAAATTGGCCTTGATATCCATGACCTCACAGTGCCTAGCAATAGCTTCACAAGACCCTCATAATAGGAGAAAAGGATGATGACATCAATTTAAAATAGAGACTAATGGAGAGAGGAAGGGGATATGATGTAGAGTGGAGTTCTGAAGGAGAAAGGGGAGAAGGGAGGGAAATATAATGGTTTATTGTCTGTAAGTATAGAAGTGGTCATTAAAAAATAAAAGTTAAAAAAAAAAGACTTATAACTTGGGTCTCCCACTGACTGGCTGAAGGAGGTGTTACTGAGGGCAGATCCTGAGGCTCAGCCCAAAGGTGTGTTTGGGGGCAGATCTGAATTCCAGCCCAAAGGCATGCAGAGAGGTTGAGCTCTGGTGTGGTCCTGCTTGCAGCTGGTTTGTGCTGGCTGCTTTATTTATTTATTTATTTATTTATTTATTTATTTATTTATTTATTTGGTATATACTGGCTGGTGTTGATTTCTCTCTCTGCTTGGATTAATGAATGGGTTATATTCTTTTGCCATAGATGGAACTCCCCCTGTATCTGTAATGTTGAAATAAATCCTTTCCTCCTATGAGACTGTTTGATAGGATGTTCATGCCACAGTCATGGAGCTTACTATTATATTAGGTTACACCCCACCCAATAGTAAACGAGTGATTTTCTTTCCTCTTACCCTTGCCAGAACTTGATTTTTGATGATAGCCATTCTGATCCTAGTTAGATGGAATCTCAAAGTAGTTTCAATTTGCATTTTCCTGGTGACTAAGAATGTTGAACATTTAAAATAAATATATATTGAACGTTTCTTGTGATTCTTCTTTTGAGAACTCTGTTCAGTTACATTGCCATATTTTTAAATATCATTTTGCCATTGAATTCTTGGTATACTCTAGATATTAATTCTCTACCAGAAATGTAACTGGCTTAGGTTTTTTTCTCATTCCCTAGGCTGTCTCACATAGTAGTTTGAATGTTTAAATGTATGGTCCCATAGAATCAGATGTTTTATTAAGATTTAACTTCCTCCTTGAGCCACTAGCAGGCATAACCCTGCTACTAGGGAAGAGGTATGTCACTGGGGGAGTATTTTAGAGTCCAGTCTCAAGGTGTGTTTAAGAAAGGATCTGAGTCCAGCCCTAATAGATGTAGATGTGTTTGAGCTCTGGTGGTTCATACATGTGCTCACGCTTTGTGGTGCTGGCTATTGGTGCTTGGATCTATGAAACGGAAACAGCTTCTTCCACCATTGATGGTGTTCCACTGGATTCTGTAAGCTTAAAATAAATCCCTTCCTCCAATAAGCTGTATCTGGTTGGATGCTTGTCCGAACAATGAGAAGCTGACCACTAGAGTTAAATGGTACCAGAAGGGGGGTGTTGCTGCAATTAATCTGACCATGTAGACTCTGGGCTTTTTGAACTTGTATGGTAGAGGAATATGGAATAACTTGGCCTTTGGGATTGAAGAAGCCTCACAGTGTGATAACAAAAGTTTCATGGTCTATTCTTGCGAGAGTTTGAGAATATTAAATCAAGAGGGATTTGTCTTTAGAGACTATGCTTATGACATTTCAATGGCAAATGAGAGAATTCAGAGGACTTTGTTGGAGCTGGGCTACTGGCCTAAAGGTTGGCTACATTCTGCTTCCCATGATCAAGGAGGGAGGGAAGGGTAAGGATGGGGGGTCACAAAACTGGACCCAAATGGAACCGGTACCATAAAATTCTATATCCTGAAAGACAGACTAAATGGTTGAAGCTTCATTGGGTCCTGAGAAGGAACACCTGAATCAAAGGCCCCTGGAGAGGGTATGATGAAGAATAATTTTTTTCTCTCTTTCTCTTTTATATTACCCATCTTTTTCTTCCTTATTTTCCCTTGGTGATGGCGTGAAACTCCCAGTACCAGGATGTGGTTAACATCCACAATGAGCTGTTGATCAGAGAGACCTACAAGGTTTCCCATAAGAAGACAGACTTCTGTCAGAGCACTTGATTACCCACAAAAGTTAATGGTAAGACCCTACTGCCCAAAACACCATATGCTGTTGGTATAGAACATGGAGAGACCTGGCTGGTATCTGGAAGACAGTAAGTACCCATAGAGTTAGCTTGTCTAGTGCTAGAGGGTGCTATATTAACTACTGGGGGAAAATGGCCAACATCTGTCCAAGAAACTTGAGGTCTAAGCTACTCAACAGCAAACAACCTGACATGATGCTCACCCAAGTGCAATAGTGGACACAGCCATGATGGATAAGCAACTGCTCTTTAATTGGCTAACAGACCTGCTCAGTGTAACAGAACCCATAGCTGGAACTGGTAAACAAGTCAGAATCATATCCAAAAAATGAGTTCGCCCTCTAATATCAAGCTCCCACCAATCTGGGGCTACATGAGGGCCTACATCTGTTAAATTATCAATAAACTAATAATGGTTATCCCATTTGTCTGGGGCTCACTTCACTCCCATTGGACAATTTTCATCTCTTTTTCAGATGGATGCAGAACATGAGGAGAAAAACCATCCCATCACACTTCACCAGGGTCCCAGCTGAAACCATTGAGTAACTGAGGAAATGAGCAAGACTGCGGCTTTCATGGTGAACCTGGTATCAGCAGAAGGGTGAAAGAGATACCCACAAAGAACACTCAACTCCTACCATACCAGAGATCCAATGACACATAGGCTCCCAAGACCTCATTAGTGATTATTAAGAGGTTTCAGCAAAAGTGTTTTATTTCAACTAAAAACTAAATAACTATTTCTACCTTCATGTAATATGGAAACTCTTCTATTGAAAAAGGTAACAGATGAATATATGCATAAGAAACACCACCAATTAACTCAAAAATATTGCCTTCTGGCATGTTCACCAGCAATAGGCTCTTTACTTCACTCTTTCCTTTTCAACATTACCTGGTTTTACATTTGTGATGTAAAGACAGAAAAATAAATCAGACAAGGAGTTATTTGAGTTAGTGATTACTACATACTGGAACCCTGCTACCTAAGGCTTATAAAAGGTAGTTTGAATGTATATTTCTCATCTAGAGGGTTTTTTATCAGAAATCTTTCCAGATATGCCTAATTTCAATAGCTTCATTAAATGAAAATTAATTAATCTCATAATTATATCTCATGTTTTATCATGTGTTAATTTCCCCCCTGATGCTCTGTAGGAAGTAAGGAATTGCTTATATTCTCCTTCCCATAATTGATGGTTGGCCATTTTATTTTTTTATTTTTGTTTTTATTAGTATAAATTATATATAATAAGTTTCATTATGACATTTTAACACATGCACATAATGTATTTTGATCATATTCACAATCCTTCTTACCCTTTTATTTACCTTCCATTCTTACTAATCCCCTTCCTTTTCCCAACTAGCCACTCTTCTACTGTGATGTCTTTCAGAACTCATTAGGGTTGTTTACAGGAGCATGGATGAGAATTTGTTTAGAGAAGAATAGGCTCTTTACCAGTGGCTATACCACTGGAGAAAGTCAATCCTCCATAAAATATTAATGGCCTATAAATTCTCAGGGAGGGTTAGGTCCCCATGAGTACTTCTTCCTTCCTTTCATGTTAAAGGGCCGTGTCTTGTGCAGATCTTGTTCAGATAACCACATCTGCTCTGACTTCAATGGTGCAACAACTATGTCATGCCTGGAGGTCAGTCTTCTACACAGTTCTCTGCCCTTCCTGAGGCTCTTAGGTACATCTGTTTTGTTCTTTATGCCTTAGAAAAGGTGATACAGATGTTCCCTTTAGGGCTGAGCATTCAAAAGTCATTCATTCTTAGCACTTTGCCCAGCTATGAGTCTCTGAAGTCAACATTGACCACTGCAAAAAGAAGTTTCTCTTTCCAAAGCTCACACCACTAATCTATGGACATAATAAAAAAACTCAGAAGAAAGTTTGTTTGTCTAACATGTTCAAACAGCAAAAACAATTGTACTAGTTTACTCATTAGCGTCAATAACATTTTCAGTCATAAGCTTTTGATCAAATTTACAGTACCAGGTATGAATTTCCTCCCATTGGGTAGGCATCATTTCCAGTTGGAAAACCACTATTGTACAAATGGAATCATCTTTTCTGGCTGGTTAGTACTATTCCACATAAGATCCACAGCTTGGTAATACTTGATATCAAATTCCCCCCAGTAGTCTCACAGCACCTTTTGGAGAGAAAAAACTTCCAGTCAAGTTTCAATTAGATTTCTCTATATCCTATAGCAATTGTGTGTTTTTATTGTTGCATTTCTATAACAGGGACTAATTTAAAATTATAAGCATTTGCAGTTGTGGGTCCCTGGTTCCTCAAGGGGACGTTGTGCACCAGCTCCCTGGAGGTGTCCAGGCAACTGTGGAGAGGGTCTTGAGTGGCCATGAGTGTGACAGGAAGAAACACCTGGGAGATAGCTTCAGAGAACAGCTCTCATTTATTCAACAAGGAACTAGGTTTTTATAAGCATTTGAGAGAGTGGGAAGTGGGTCCCAAGGGGATTGATGGGTTCAAAGGTTGTTTGCTGATACCTAGTTGGCATATAGAAACATTCATTCCAGCATGTAGGGAGAGGGTCAGGTGATCTACATAGTGGAATGAAGAGGTATAGGGTATGAGTCATAGGGGAATGGGGCTATGTAAAGGCTGTTGACTGACACTGTATAAGGAATTTCCTAGGTAACTGGCCAAAGATCAAAGGGCTATGAGCATAAGTCTTATCAGGACTCCCAGAAGACCTGGGCTGGGGGGAGGGAGCAGCCCTCCTCCTGCTGGTATTGGGCCTGAGATTTGTCCAGGGGTGCAGGCTCACTGCCACCCCTGGGAGGGGGGACAAGCCTTACTCCTGCCAGTCCCAGGACTTACTGGGATATACCCAGTGTTTCATATTGGATATACAGTTAAAATGAGCAAATTTGACCATAAGAAACTAACTGATGACTTAAGGGTATTAAAGTAACATATAACAATAAATGCACAACAATAATATGGTGAAATATAATTCTTACTCTCTTAGAATTCACATACAATATCTTGAGAATGAGCCCTTTACTCCGTCAGGGCCTATAAAAGTATCTTCCATTATTTTACATGAATTCATAAGGGTGAAGTAATGATCCAATCTTTGAATTGCGACGACAGTAATAGAAAGCATTTTCTTGGTAAGATGGTTTAAATGTGGAATGGCGGTTGAGGTTGTGACATATGGAAAATATATTTTATTGCTTTTTATATTTTTGTGTACTTATCAGTACACAATAATCTCCACTTAACTTATTTATCACTGTAGTCTGAACGTAATCTCATTGGTAACATAAACTACTAACCAAGATTCATATATTACTGCATGATTTCTCAAAGTAAACATAATGGGAACTTAGTCCTTTCAAGATTTTACAAGTAAGGATGTTTGGTACATTGACAAATAAATTTGGGAAAAGCTTATGTGTTGTTTTATTGATGCACAGTGACATTGGTATATTAAAACTTTGAAAAATCAGGATGTAATATATTTCCTTTGTTAACAGATTCTTTCCCAAACCTATTTGAAAATTGATCAAAAAAAAAAAAACTTTATGCTCCATGCCTTGTCATTTGTTAACATCCCTTGTAATTTGTCTTTTTCAGAACACAGTTTAAGAAATGCTGTGTTTTAACATATGTTCAAAAGCACTAATTTTGTTATATTTATTAGCAACCATCTATGAATTAAAAAGTTATTTTCTAGAATTATAGAATGCTCTATATTTTGTTTCATAAAAATTGACAAAGAGGTCTTTTATGAAGGTTTCACACAATTCTTGGGAAAATTTAATTTGTATTATCAGATGGTCAATATTGTATAGATGTCATTATTTTGATAAAGTCTTCAGACTATGGGTTTTTAGCTACTAGAAACATTATCTCTATATATCTATATCTATATGTATGTATATGTATGTATGTATATATAGATAGATAGATATGTAATTATAACACTTCATAGAAATCCATTTAGAAAATTTATATCTAATAGGATTATGTGACATAGCACCCAATTATTAGATATATAATATGTATAATCATTTAAGTTGTTATGTTATTAGAGGTGCAATGTGGACACTGCTATTCTGGGACATATAAGAATAATCTTAGTCTATTTGCCTCAAAATAAAATGAAGAGCTGGAGAGATAGCTCAGCTACTAAAGCATTTGCTTGCACATTTTGACATCTAGGTTTCCCACATAAAGCCAGATGCACAAAGTGGTACATGTATCTGGAGTTTGTTTATAGTTGCAGAAGGACCTGGCATGACAATTCTTCTCTCTCTTTCTTGTGTCTCTGTCTGTCTCAAATAAATGTATAAAATGTTTTGCCAGGCGTGGTGGCTCACGCCTTTAATCCCAGCACTCGGGAGGCAGAGGTAGGAGGATCACCATGAGTTCAAGGCCACCCTGAGACTATGTGGTGAATTCCAGGTCAGCCTGAGCTAGAGTGAGACCCTACCTCAAAAAAAAAAAAAAAGCAAAACAAAATAAAATGTTTTAAAACAAAGTCAGGTAATTGTTTATATAATAAACTATACCAGGTTCCATAATAAATGCAGGTGGGCTGGAGGGATGGCTTAGCAGTTAAGGTGCTTTCCTTCAAAGGACCCAGGTTTGATTCCCCAGGACACAGGTAAGCCAGATAGATACACAAGGTGGTCCATGTATCTGGAGGTCATTAGCAGCAACTGGAGGCCCTGACATGCCCATTCTCTCTCTCTCTCTTTTTTTCTTTTTGTTAAATTAATTAATTAATTAATTAATTAATAATAGCATATTAAAATAAATAAACAAATAAATGCAAGCTGGGAAGATTGGCTAGTAGACAAAGTGTTTGCAATGCAAGCATGAGTACTTGAGTTCTGATCCTCAGCACCCATGTAAAGCACAGGGAACCTACAGCAAGTTAGAAAGTAGAGAAGGAAGAATCTTCTGGAAGCTCACAGGCCAGCTAGCCTGGCAAAACACAGTAGTGAAAAACCAGAGACCTTGCCTCAAACAAGATGGAAGCCTAGAACTGACACCCAAATTGTACACTGACCTTCTCACATGCAACATGGCACATGCACACTCACACACACTCACACACACACACACATACATTCTATTCTAAAATCCTAAATGCATTTTCAACATTTTTCTTTAATTATTTTCAATTTTAAAAGTATAAGAATTTTTTACCCATTTTATATTAATACTTATTCATTTAAAATCTCACTTTTTCAACAACAGACACTGAAATATTATAATACTATATATTAGGGACCGGAGAAAATTTGGTGGATAAAATTCTTTCCAAGAGTTTGGATCCCAAGAACACATGTGAAATGCTGGGCATGGTTAAATATGCCTATAACTCCATTTCTGGGACTGGAGATGCAGGGAATACTTGAAGTTTGCTAGCTAGCTAGTCTATCATAATTGCAGGTTCAGCAAGAAACCATATATCAAAAAATAAAGTGGAGTAAAACTGGAGATGATATCTCAGAAAAACATGGCATCTGCATGTATGCACACACAATATGCCTATATGCACAAGGACACACACATGCCTATATGCATATGGACACACATGAACACAAAGTTATCTATTACTAAGAAAAGCAGTGATGCTTAAAGATGATTAGCAGTATAGTAATGATGACCATAGTCACAGCAGCAGTCTCATCCAGTTCTGGCCTTGGGTAAAATTTGCCGGTGTATTGACCTAACACTGGTGAATTGGGCAGTCAGTGGAAGCAGCTTGGCCCCAATATAACAGCGCTAGTCCTCCCCTTCCCTTAACTATATTCATCCACTAACTCTGTTAATGTTTCTAATCCACTATATTACCTGAAAAAAAAATCAACAAAAAGTTAAATCCATATGAGCTGATACCATAGAAACCTTTATTCTTGGAGACAGCCTAAAAGATATAACCCTGAAAAAGGAGTAAGGGAGAGCACCTGAAAACTAGAGCCATGGTGCAGGTGAGCTGAAGCTTAAAAGACTTTTTTTTTTTATTTCTCAGGCCTGTAACTCTCAGTACCAGAGATTGGTTGTTATCCACATTGAACTGTTGATTGGAGAGACCTATGAGGTCCCCAAATCAAGACAGCTTTCTGTCAAAGCACTTGATTACTCAACTGAGGCATTAGCTAAGACCCTATTGCAGAAGATACCATATGCTGCTGACACAGAGCAGGGAGAGATCTGTATGAAATTCAGAAGAAAGCCAGTCCCCAAACAGTTAGCCTATCTAGTGCTGGAAAGCACTACATGAACTACTGGGGGAAAATGGACAGCAATGGTGTGAGCAACCAGAGATCTAAGCTACTCAAAAGCAAACACCCTGACAGGATGGACACACCAGTGCAATAGTGGCACATAGCCTTGGTGGGTACCTAATAGCTTTCTGATTGGCTAAGAGATCTGCACAGTGTAAAGGAACCCTTATCTGGAATTGCAACCCAGATTAGAATCTCATGAAGACAAAGATTATGCTCTCCAGTGTCTCATTCTCACTTGCCTTTGGCTAAAAGAGGGGTTACATACATCAAATTAGCCCAAAATTAATAATGTTTATGCCATTTAAACTATGCTGACTTTACTCTCCATTGGAGAATCTGTTCACCTTTTTCAGAAGGTAGTAAGACCAGAGGAGATAAAGTATCCCTCACACTTCAGCAAAGCCACAGCTGAATCCACAGAGGAATTGGGGAGACAAGCAAGAGTGCTGCTTGCATGCTGTTCCTGATAGTCAGTGCCAGGGGGTAGGAGACAGACCCTGAGGATACTCAACACCTACCAAGCAGAGACCAATAGGCTGCTAAGAGCTCATCACTGAAGTACGCTTAAAACTCACCCACCACAGCTCAGGGCATTTTGCGGAAGAAGGGCACACAGATGGTAAATGTCACAGGTTGAGATATCTTGCCTAAAGGCATTTCCTCACCCCCCCCTAAAATAACTGACTGCTGCTTCTACAACACATAAACCTCAACCCTATGGGGAATATCTGCAACCGCACTGAGTGTCCCATGGAATGGGGGCAGGGATGAGGGAAAAGATATATCCATTGAAATATGTTGTTAATAATAATAATAATAGTAGTAAAACAGAAAAAAATAACTTTTTGAAATCCATATTCAGACCATTTATTATCCATGTTATCTTAGTGAAAAAAAAACACAATGAAGTGCTTTCTTATGAGAATGATCTTATGAAAATGTAAAAGGGGAGCTAGCTATAAGAAATAAAAGTATGGCTCACCTATCCAAAAAGGAAGGACATAATCATGACAGGAAAAATTGTGCATATTACTTCAATAAACATAATCAGGTAACGTAGAACATCTAGTATAAGTATTAAAAAAACCTGTGCAAAATTAGGTCTATAAAAAGTCAAGTGAGGTTGTGCTCCACTCTTGAGAGTTAGCCCTGGCAGCTCCTGATTTTCCCAAATAAAAGCTTTCATCTTTGCCTCAGAGTGGTTTGCATGGTTTTGTTCACTCCCAAACCTTCATCTGGGGCCTTGGCTCAGATAGGCTTCCATTTGCCCTCTTAGGCGGTCAGACTTCTTTTGCCTTGATGGGACCACCAAGCTTCCATTGACCCTCTAAAGGCTTCGGACCATCGCAGCCTGATACCAGCTTTCACACCCACCACAATTTGGCCTCTCTTTTCTTCTCTTCTTCATCTCCTCCCTCCTCCTCAGTAAGTGTCCCTCGTGGGCTGGCCTGCTCTTGGGTTTAATCCCTCTTCATGGAAGCATACCAGGCTATACCCCTCGGCCACTTCTAGCCCCAAACCCAGGTCTCAAGAAAGATGCACTTTCAAAACCTCTGGATCTTTCACTTTCTGGTCTACCGTATCCTGAGGGGTGCTTTTGGGTTTAGTTGCACCATCTCAGGACACTCTCCCTCTCCCTCCTGAGGTCTTATCTTTCACTACCAGCCACTTTAGCCATTGGGAACACAGGTGTCTGCCTTGCCCATTAACAGCTTAAAAGCAGACAGTTGCAAACTGTATGGCCTCTGGCCACGTGGGAGGTGCAGGCCCTGTTCACCCTAATGGGCCATATTGGTACTCTGTGTAAAACCAACTTAAGTCCTGGTTCATTTCTCTTACCCTTGTTTTGCTCTTTCCCTGTCTCCGTAAAAACTTGGGAGGCAGATGTAGGAGGATCGCCGTGAGTTCGAGGCCACCCTGAGACTACATAGTTAATTCCAGGTCAGCCTGGACAAGAGTGAAACCCTACCTTGAAAAAAAAAAAAAAAAAAACTTAAAGCCTCTATGACTCTTAGACGACATCTAACTTTGTCATCTGATCTTTCTCTGAAACTCTCCCTGGCCACAATATAAACTTGACAATGGCTCCAAATGGCCTGAACATGGTACTATTGATTTCCAAATTCTCACTGATTTAGAAAACTTCTGCCAACTACAGGCAAGTGGTCTGAAATACCCTATATTCAAGCATTTTTCACTGTCTGCATGGTCTTCTCTCTGCTCTGCCATGCTACCACTAACAAGGTTTGGTTTTGGTCTCTGGCATTGTAAATAAAATGCAAATTTAAAATGACAATACATAGCTTCTAAATGAATTAATGAATGAATGTGTGAGTAAACAACTGCTATCTGGAGTCTATATGAAAAGTGCACTTAAAATGAATGTGTGTGTATGTGAGTATATATGTGGCTTACAGCACTAAAGCTGTAAAATGATTTCTGTTCTGAACAGTGCCGTTGTATTGTGGGGGATGTTCTCCACCAAGCCCACTGTACTAGATGGCATGGGCAAATTTTACTGTTGAGTGTCCCCCAGAAGGAACACTGAAAGTATTTGGGAGGTTATTCTGTCCCAATGGTTACCCCAGGTGCAAGAAGTAAGTTCTGGGACAGTCCAAGCAGATGTACCAGTAATGTGTTACTTATAGTGGTTTCCCCTGCCAGGCTTGATCTGTAGATTGCCAGGTGAACCTGGGAGTAAGAATTGGAGCCTAACGCACAAATCTCATTGCTGGACAGAGAGATTATACACAGATCCCTCTGGTGTTTATGCTGCCCCAGGAAAATCCCTAATGGCTTCCCTTTCTTAGCTTCCCTGCCTTGCAGAGCCCATGGGGCTGCAGACACAGGGACTCTCGGGATCCTAGCCCCAGCATGATAGTGGGTGAATGTCAAGCCTCTGTGAACAGATGGCAACTTCTTACAAGAATTTGTAACTGTTTTTACATTTACTTTATCTTTCTACACTTCTATGAAACTACTAACCGACAACAGCCTCAAGGTTTATGTTTAAATTTAGACGTACTCAATACTATTTGTAAGAAAGTTTCTAAACTTAAGATTTATGTTTAAATTTAGAAGTACTCGATACTGTTTGTAAGAAAGTTTCTAAACTTAAGATTTATGTTTAAATTTAGAAGTACTCGATACTGAGTTTGTAAGAAAATTTCTAATAATGTTCAAATCTGCTTTCATATTTAAAAAATATGTGTTTCAGGAAAGTTTTAAAAAACAAAGTACCAAAATCAATAAATGATAAAGTCTATATGTTTATTCTGGATAAAGAGTATAAGTCAAGTCTGGTCTACTCTTTTATTAAAAAAAGTTATTTCAAAAGGCCTTTCATTAAAAGTCTTATGGTAAGGGCAATGAAAATTATTGTTGTTAGTTATAAGATGAACTGACTAAAGAAGATAAACTGGAGAGAAAACTTTAAAGGTCGGATGTTAAATGTTTGATGAAAAAGATTGTTACAGAGTGGTTATATAGATTGTAGAGTAAAAGTATGTAGATGAAGATATGAGTAAGCTTAAATGGAAGGTTAAAGACAAAGTACTTAATCAGATTACAAACTTCTTGAGATGTAAAATGACTATTAGCCTAGGGTTTACATCAGACTAACAAAGTATGGCCTTGGCTGGTAGCAGGTTGTTATTGTATTCAGGTTGTAAACTTAACTTTAATTCATTTTTGTGAACTGGTCAAAATAATGGTCATGAAAGACTGAATTTAGAGTACCCAAAAACGTTAGCTAGGTTCCTCTATTTTTCAGCATTTTAATCAATTCTTAAGGTTAAAACTGACTCATTAATATTTAATTCTCTCCTAAGGTTATTATATCTAAAACCCTGCCTCAAATAAAATCTCACAGAAAAATTATTTATTCTTCCCCCCCCCTATTTTATTAGGTAGATAGGCTACATTTGGAAACACTGAACAGGATTTATCAGTCATATATTTGAAAACTATTTACTGCATGGTGAGCAGTGAGAAAAAAAAATTCTAAACAAAGTTATATTGTGATTTAAGATGTAATTCCTCAATTCCTCCAACAATCACAATCTTAATTACTTTAGATTTAACTTACATCATTATTGAGCAAGTTTGCATGTTTACCAGTCTGCTACAGGCAGAAATATAGAGTTGATTAAGGTTTGAGTAGTTACAGATTACATCATGAAATTTTATGTATGTTTTGTGTATGATTTGTAGGAGATTAAAAATATTTCTTTCTGGCTTAGTAGTTAAACTTCCTTGTTTACAAATTCAGATGCATTTGGAGATTGTTTGCAGAGCAAGGGGCCCTGGCATGTCCACATGCCCATTCCCTCTCTTTCCAAGAGACTTGTCTCCTTTTTCATTAGGTCATGGCAGTTTAATCCAGTTCCTGTGTGCTTTGGGTATATTAGATATAGCTGAATTAATTTCAGAACTTGACTTATAGATTGGGTAGACATATTATTTAGCTTTTAAATGTGCTAAACCTCCTCTCTCTCTCTCTCCATATCTATCTATCTATCTATCTATCTATCTATCTATCTATCTATCTATATAATGTATCCCAATTCTGATGAGCTTTAAAAATTATAAAATTCTTCATGTCTTCATATTTAAGCCAATAATGTTACTACATGATAGAGATTCCTTGTTTATTTTGAATTCCCTTAGCAGATCTTTTGTTCATAATTTATTCTCCGAAGCCTCATGTGCCTTAAATATGCGAACTTTTCTTTTGTTAATATCAGACTTTTACAGATATCATATTTTAATTTGGTTTATACAAATTACATGATGTTTTGTCTTTCAATAAATACCATGTCTGGCTAAAAATCTGTAATTTTAAGATAGTTCTTGTCTTGTTCTTGCTGGATTTGCTGGGTGATTATCACTGAGGTTATAATATAAGTCTTATAAAAGGTGACTTATTGTAATCTTGTTCTTAAGAAAACTGAGGAAGTTCCCCATGTCTTAGGGAAATCCACTATATACAAACAATGTTAATATCATTTGTCAAAGCTTCATATAACAGTCATAAATATTTCTTTAGTTAAGCCTTAAAATTGTTCAATGATCAAAAGTACTTATTTTAAAAAATTACTTTACATCTGTCATATTGTCTCTAATGTATGTTAAAATCAGACTTGCCAAGTTTTATTCTATTCTTAAGCTATGTATAGTCAGTCTCAGTCAATGTTCATTAATTAATTATCTCATTTCTGGTATATTAAATTCATTGTGCATACAGATATTGATACTTGAGACATGTTTCCTGCCCTAGAAAAATAATCTTAAACTGCTGTTAGGCTTCCAGTTTTGGGGAAAAATTGGTACTTACACTGGTATGCAGACTAGCCAAAGTTGTTTTCAAACATGGATGCCAAGTTTTTATACTGTCTTGTCTTTTCCTGGCATATATTTTCTAGATTAAATAAATTATCTTAAAGTTATTGATAAAATAATTGGTAAAATATTGTTTTCAGGGCTACTAAAAAATGTTCTGCCTATACATATAATTGCCAGATAATTAAAAGGTAGAATGTGTATGCTTTCTTTTTTAAAACTTTTATTTTTTATTGACAACTTCTATACTTACAGACAATAAACCATGGTATTTCCCTCCTCACCCCCTTTCCCCTTCACATCTTGACTCTCCATCATATCCCCTCCCTCTCTCCTTTAGTTTCTCTTTTAAATTGATATCATCATCTTTTTTTCCTATTATGTGGGTCTTTTGAAAGTATTGCAAGGCACTGGAAGGTCGTGGATATTGAGGCCAATTTCTGTCTGGACACTTGCATTGTAAGGAGTCATACCCTTCCTTTGGCTCTTACATTCTTTCTGCCACCTCTTCTGCAACAGACCTTGATTCCTGGAGAATGTGATAGAGATGTTTCAGTGCTGGACACTCCTCCATCCATTCTTCTCAGCACTATGTGTCATTTTGGGACATCCCAGTGGTCATCGCCATCTGAATAGAGAAGCTTCTCTAACAAGAAGTGAGAGTAGCATCAATAAACTATTATTATGAACATTAAGTATAGTGCTTTCAGGGTAGTTTGGTGGGAATTATATATATATATATTGCCAGACAAGAGCAGGCTTTATACCCCTTAAGGCACATGTACTCCCCTGCCATAGGCTTTTGAATCAGTTTTTCATTACCAGGCATGTATTCCCTGCTGTATAGTGGGCCTTCAGTCCAATTAGTGAGCAGTTGGTTTCCCCCAGAGCAAACATGCCACTATTACACTCGTTTGGTCATTTGGACTGTCTGGCCAAACTTAAGGCTTCCAGTGTCCACTGTTTTCACTACTGATGACATCTGTCTCCCATAGGGCTGCATGTAGTGCAGCTTTTTCCAGCTTTCAGTTGGCTGGTTTACAGGGAGAAGGTTTTCTGCTCAGCACCAGCTTGATTTCTCAGTGTCCTTGCCACTCAGGCAAGTGAAAAGTGAAGTCTTAAGCAATAAGGTCTTACCATGTGTTTTTCAAGGGAAACTAAGGGCCTTGACAGTAATATGTTGGAGGCAACAAGGCCCTCCCTGGCCAAAAACTCACTGGAAAGTATCCCATCCCTGGCACTGAAAATATTCTAGTAACAATCTATAGCTTCTGTATGTGCCATTATTCAAAAAAGTAGGTTTTCATATGTCTTATTCAGAATATCTTGAATTTTGATTGACCCTCTCCCCCACCCTTTTTTTTACACATTCTCTTCCCCTGGCCTTGCTTAGGCCTTTCCCCTCCCTGTAATCTGTTCTTCTACATACATATATACAATACCATCCCCTTAAGTCCTTCCCTTTCCTCCCTCCCTTATAGCCTTTTTCTAGCTTATTGGCCTCTGCTACTGATTTTTCATTCCAGATAACACACAGGCATATACATTTGTAACTAGAATCCCCATATGAGAGAGAACATGCAACATTTGGCTTTTGGGCCTGGGTTACTTCACTTAATATAATCCTTTCCAGATCCATCCATGTCCCTACAAATTTTGCTTTTCTCTTTCTTCTGGTCAGATTTGCTAAGGGTGTATCCATCTTGTTTATTCTTTCAAAGAACCAACTCTTTGTTTCATTGATTCTTTGGATATTTTTGTTTCTATTTCATTAATTTCTGCCTAATCATTGTTGTTTCTTCCCATCTACTGATTTTTGGTTTGTCTGGTTCTTCTTTTTTCCAAGCCCTTAAGGTGATGGGTTAAATTATTGACTTGTGAACTCTCTAATTTCTTCTTCTTCTTTTTTTTTTTTTCAAGGTAGGGTCTCACTCTAGCTCAGGCTGACCTGGAATTCACTATGTAGTCTCAGGGTAGCCTCGAACTTAATGGCGATCCTCCTACCTCTACCTCCCGAGTGCTGGGATTAAAGGCGTGCACCACCACTCCCGGCCTTGAACTCTCTAATTTCTTAATATAGGCATTTAAATCTATAAATTTCCCCCCTTAGGACTGCCTTCATTGTGTCCCAAAGGTTTTGGTATGTTGTATTCTCAGCATCATTTTATTCAATGAGTTTATTGGTTTCTTTTTGATTTCTTCAATGACCCATTCATCATTCAATAGTGTACTGTTTCATCTCCATGATTTTATGCTTTGTAGTTTTTCTTGTTGCTGATTTGCAGTTTAATCCCATTGTGGTCAGATAGAGTACAAGGGATCATTTCAATTTGCCTGTATTTGTTATGATTTGCTTTGTGTCGTAATATATGGTCTATTTTAGAGAATTTTCCATGTGGTACTGAGAAAAATGTATAATCTGCAGTATTTGGATGGAATGTTCATATATATCTGTTAGGCCCATTTGTTCCATGACATCATTTAATCCAGATGTCTCTCTGTTTATTTTTTGCCAGGATAACCTGTCAATTGATGAAAATGGGGCATTGAAGTCATCCACTACAATTGTGTTTGGTGTTATCTGTGACCTAAAGTCTAATACTGTTTGATTGATGAAATTGGGAGCCCCCATGTTAAGTGCATATTTGTTTAAGATTGTAATGTCCTCCTGTTGGAGTGTTCTTTTAATCAGTATAAAGAGACCTTCTTTATCATTTCTCACTAATGTTGCTTTGATTTCTATCCTGTCAGATATTAGGATAGCAAACCCTGCTTGTTTCCTAGGACCATTTCCTTGAAATACCATTTTCCATCCTTTCACCCTAAGACAGTGTCTGTTTTTTATTGAGAGATGAGATTCTTGAAGACAACAAATGGTAGGATCCTGCCTTTTAATCTATTCTGCAAACCTGTGTCTTTGGGATGGTGCACTGAAGCCATTGATATTAAGAATTATTATTGAAAGTTATATGTTTATACTTGCCATTCTTCTTATTTTGTATTGCTTCCTGTTTTCCCTTTAAATGTTTTTTTTTTTTTTTTTTTTTTTTTTTTTTTTGTTATTTGAGTATGGCTTATTTTTTTTGCTATTTCCTTCATGTGTGTTTTGCTTTCTCTTCAGCATGAAGGATTCCTTCAAGTATTTTCTGTAGAGCTGGTTTAGTTGTCATAAATTCCTTTAGCCTGTTTTTGTTGAGGAATGTCCTTGTTTTACCATCAATTTCTATAGATAGCTTTGCAGGATAAAGTAATCTCGGCTGACTGTTGTTATCTTTCAGAACTTGGAATACAGCATTCCAAGCCCTTCTGGCTTTTATAGTTTGTGTTGAGTAATAAATATGTTGTAATCCTGATGGGCTTGTCTTTGTAGGTGACTTGCTTTTTCTCTGTAACTGCTCTCAATATATTTTCTTTGGTTTGCATGTTTAGTACATTAATTATAACATGGTGAGGAGAGTTTCTTCCCATGTTTTGTCTGTTTGGTGTTCCAAAAGCTTCTTGTATCTGCATTGGCATTTCTTGCCAAATTTGGGGGAATTTTTCTTCTACTAAGCCTCTGGATTGAAATTCTTCTCCTTCTACTCTATCCTGATTTCATATGTTTGATCTCTTCATAATGTCCCAGATATGTTGAAATTTCCATTCATACTTTCCTATTAGCTTGTCTTTCTCTTTGTTGGACTGTGATAGGTCAGCTACCTGGTCTTCTACTTTAGATATTCTGTCCTCTCCTTCATCCATTCTACTGGTGAGACTTTCCACAGAGGTTTTTATTTGACTGACTGTTTTCTTCAGAAGTAGAATTTCAGCTTGGTTTTTCTTCAGTATTTCTATTTCCTTACTCATGTTTTGTAATGACCTCCTTATATCATTAAGCTGGTTTCCTATGTTCTCTTTCAGGAGTTTGTTCTTCTTTAATTACTTTGTTTTCTTCTTTGATTCCTTTGAATTCTTATTTGATTTCTTTGAGTATAGATAACATCATTTTTTTGAAATCTTTGTCAGACATTTCATCTAAAATAGTCTCATAGGTCATTATTTCTGATGGATTTATAATTTTTGGTGGGATTGTATTATTGTGATTCTTTGTGTTTCTTGTATTATAATGTAGCAATTTTTACATCTTGAATTGATTTGATGCTTGGGCTTTCTACTTATCTGTAGTGTACTTAGATATGGCGATCTACCTTTATATACTTTCAGAATATGATTTTAAGGTGCCAAGTGTGCCTTTTGTTCCCCAATCCAACCGCAGAAGTAATCCTATGTTTTGAGTTTGATTGGAACAATTTCCTGGCAAATTATAAACTTTAACTGAGTAATATGCACATTCAATAAAAAATAGCACAGAGTATACAAGTGTGGGAATTAAAACAAACAGATAGTCTTATAAAGCCAAATTACCTAAGAGTGTGTGTTGCTCTACACCCTTAATCCTGTCGACTGGGAGGTAAAGAATTCTATTCTGAATTGGATTTCAGGTCAGCCTGGATCTGAATCAGACCCTGTTCCCAATAATGACAGGAGCAAAAGAAAAAGGCCCTAAAACTGTGAAAGCATCAAAGTCCACAATATTCAAACCCC
This sequence comes from Orientallactaga sibirica, assembly GCA_036365145.1. Lineage (NCBI taxonomy): Eukaryota > Metazoa > Chordata > Mammalia > Rodentia > Dipodidae > Orientallactaga > Orientallactaga sibirica. The sequence goes on along the minus strand of JAEOAD010000793.1, from coordinate 7,684,720 downwards.
AAATACAGTTTATTTGAAAATGGTAAATCAAACTAAAATATGTAACCCATAACCTGCCCTGACATGGAAAGAGTTTATCACTTCTAATATAGACCTATGTACCTTTTTTGTCAGTTGGCCTCATTACCTTTTGGTGTGGCTTCCAATCTCACCAATGCTGAGTGCCCACCTCGATTCATCCATGTTGTGCTGTGGAGCTGGAGTTCTGTTCAGCTGTGCTGCATGATCTGCCACCAGGAGCTGAACAATGGAAGTTCAATGTTCTGATGGTTGGTGGATGGGAGAGTGCAGGAAGCCTGGGGTTGCTCATGTGGTCCCACCGGTGTCTCTTTCAGTAGCTCCTTAGTTGATCTCAGCTGTCTTTCTATCAGATTTCTTGACTTTGCAAGGAGGCAGATAGGGTTGGAAAAATCCCCTTGTTTTGTCTTTGCTTCTGCTGCTCGGTGTTCATGGTCATTGGTGCTGGGAGCGCAAACAGTGCAAATCAGAGGCTGCAAGTGCCTTAGTGGGAGTCTGGCCATTTTCCTCCTTTGTGGTGGATCGTGGTCTCTCCTGCTTCTCTGCTGTGTCTAAGAATAACCTATAGTCCTTCACCTTTCAGAATAAGAGTCTCTTTTGCTACGGTTTTGCTTAAAGCCCTCTTTCAGCTGGTTTGGCATGGCTCCTATGCTGACATCTTACCTGGAAGTCCAAATATGTATGCTTTCTATGTTCCAGATATAGCCCACACTGTCACCTGACAACTAAACTTAAATATTAATCAGAATGAGTTTAAATGATTGTGCCATTCTCTGACCAGATTAGCTTTGCTAACCAGATATGTTCTGCACCTTTTTAACCAATCTGTTTTGCTAATCAGATATGTATTCATTTATTTGAGAAAGAGTTCCAAAAATAGGCAGGTAGAGACAGAGAATTGGTATGGCAGAGCCTCCAGCAACTGCAGAAAAACACCAGATGCATGTATCCCCTTGTGCATCTGGCTTACATGGGTCCTGGGTTGCTGAACCTGGGTCCTTTGTCTTTGCAGGCAAGCCCTGAACCACTAAGCTGTCTTTCCTGCCTGCTGCTGACAAGTATAATAAGCTCCTTAATTCTTCTTTCTGTCCTCTTATGTGGTGTGCAGAGCCCATATCCCTCACCTTCTGTATAACAGATGTCATCAGTGACTGCCCCAAAGCCAGCTCAATACAGGAATAATATGAGATAAGTCTGTTTCATTCATGACCAAGTTATAACAGCATGCTACACTGGTGCTTACAGAGGGTTCTCACTATTAATCTTACCCCTCTTCCATCTCCTGCCACATAGAACTGCCTCTTTATCACCTGACCTGAAGGGAGACCCATCTACTGCATTATCCAGCCTCTCCCTTAAGAACTAATCACCACTTTGGTCAGCATGAAGAAATTAACCTTCCTCTCTTATTAACAAAAGGCTGGAATGTTAGGTCAGGAACTGATCCTATAAGGGAGTCACCAAGGACAGCAGGAGGGTGACAGACATAAAGAAGTAGGTTATCCACATTCCTCAAGAAACCAACCAGCCATTATCCCTTCCTTGCCTAACAATGCCCCCAGGTCATGCTTTCCTGCCCCCTTATTTGTAAGTCACCTGATCATTGTTCTGCAGTCAAATGCTCTACCACTGGGCTATACCCCCCTGATCTCTGTTCTGGAGTCACACCCTGGCTCTCTTAGATCTTCCCTAAAATCACCTTTCTTATTCATTTTTTCCCCTTCCTCACATTCCTCCTACTGAAGAAACCCTTTAATGTCCACTATCTGAAAACTCAGGTTGGCTGTGCTCCACTCTTGAGAGTCATCCCTGGCAGCTCCTGCTTTTCCTGAATAAAAGGTTTCATCTTGAGGGAAAAAAAAAAGTTATGTGATATATCCAAGCAGGGGTTTTTCAGATAAAAAAGAACGTGTGAGAATGTCAAATTTACTAGTCAGCCATAATAGACATACAGAACTCTCACAGTTGTGCTTTTACTGAGATATTACCTGTTAGACCTTGACCTCACTCAGGCAATAAGAATGAGAAACTGGATTCCCCTAGCTTTGTAATCAAGTACCATTGTTACTAGCATTGGCTGGCAACTGAGTTCTTGATATTACTTCCTTTTGGCTTTGAATGTGACTCACTAAGATTATGACCTCTCTGCCACTATTAATTTGATCTGTTGTAGCAAGAATAACTTTGAACTTTAGTACAACTTGCTTTAATCCTGTTGAAACTACTTATAAGATATGTAATTGAATTTCATACATATACCACAGGCAATTCATGAAATTATTTGATATTTAAATTTTGGTAACTTGTGAATATGAGGAAAGAGAAATGTGCTATTGTAAGTTTGTGAAAAAATAGGAAATAGTTTGTCATATTGTAATGCTTGTATCTATGTAATTCTGGTGATCCAAAGTCCACGCCCTGATGTCCAGAACCCATCCTTTATTCAATATATGTATCATACTGTTGAACACAAACACAAAATGAAGGCACATTCTATGAATACATATCCTTATGCATGGAGGATGACTGATGTTCTTCTTTGCTATCTCATGCTAGTAGATAAAAGAGTTTAAAGGTCCTATAGGCCCTCAAACATCAATAAAAATGCAAATGAGGAATATTGCTATAAACAGGAAGAATTATACTGTTAAAATTTTCTGAAAGACAATCATAAACTGAAAAGAAAATTGTACTAGTTGAATTTGTAGTAGAATGATATTAAAAGCATCTTGTCTCTGTTTTTGCATCATTAATTTTGGTATAAAGGTGAAAAATGTATTCTAACAAGGAACAGCACTTTTTTAATCTCAAATTTCTAGTTGAAACAATAACTTGATAATTTTATTTAATGTAATCTAGCAGACTGCTTGATTGAAGTTGCAGTCTATAATTACTTTCCAGGTCATATGGATTGGAATGAACTGTCCATTATCAGCAGGTAAATTCATTTTAAAGTCATGATCAGATAGACTTTGTGGAATTTTTCAACTATATTTAAAAATTGAAAAGTAATTTAATTCTCTTGTGAATACTTTGTAATGATTCACTTCACACAGTGAGGTGATTGTTATCCTATATTAATATTCCTATTGTATTCCAATTATAACAAAGAAAATTTAAACTAGGCTATTATTCTCTATATAAATTGAAATGTCAATTGATTACTTTTTAGGGATAAATGATATGAAATTTTTGGTATCTATAAATATTAATTGAAAAAAGTTAGTGCTAATTAATCTTTTATAATAAATTTTAATAAAAAATGTGCCTATAGTCTTTAATAAGCTATGAATTGATTTATAACTATGGAGAAGACTAGTAAAATATATTACATGAAAAAGAACTATAGACAATTATTAAGAAGTTTGATGAAATAAGAAAAGAGTGAAAAACCATAGCATCATATTTTAAAAACATATATGTCATGTTGATACTACAAACCATTAGGTGTTGTGAAACCTAAGAAATGGAGACAGAACATAACCCTATTAATATTTAAATAATATAAATGATAAACCAAAATACAGAGTAATGTCAAATTCATTAAAGCCCTGTTTCTAAACTATTTTTCGAATCTTGAATCTACTTGAGAAACTGATGAATGTTACTGAACAATTAACTTTAATTCATATATATGAACATTAAATTTCATTTGTTTTCCTGACTTTGCCTACTTAAGATAGATCATATTAGTGAAATTATATATTAGTTGTCAATTTGAGTCCTTTTCATTTCCCAGAATTATCAGGTAAATTATTTATAATTGTTTTGTCACATTTTGTAAATGATTTTATAGCTTCTGAATTATTTCCTTTGTTGTGAAAAAGACTATATTTTCATGTACTCTCATGTTTATATATGTTTATAAATATATTTTTGTTGGTTTGGGGTTTTGATACAGGGTCCCATATAGCCCAGATAGGTTTCAATTCATGACATAGACAAAGCTGTCCATAAAATCCTGACTGACTTGCTTTCACCTTCCATATTCCGGGAATACAGGCATGTGCCACCATGCCTGACCCTCTGTAGATTACTTTTTGTTTTCTTTGTTTTCTTATTCATCTAGGAAATCATCTCTATTTTTTATAGGAGTTTTATAGAAAATGGTGCTTCATTTAAGTATATAATGCATTTTGAATTCATTTTGTGTGTGCTATGAATTCAATTTCATTCTTATGCAAGTTCATGTCTACTTTTCTCAACAAAATTTTCTACTTTTATGGAAGATTAGTTTACTTTACATTCAAGAATATATTTTTAATTTAATTAATGTGTTCCATCGGCCTATATTCCTATCTTTATTCTCCTAGTAAATTATTTTTCTTAATTAGTATGGATTTTAATATATTCTTAAATTATGAGTTGTGAGACCTTCAGTTCTGCTCATCCTAAGAGACTCTTGTGGGCACACATGTAGCTTTGTAACATAATGAATATATAGAATGTCTCAGGCAATCCCAGATAGCAATCACAAAGGTCACAGCATGAGACAAAGATTCTAGTTGTTTTTTCCCTTCACTAAGGAGAATTTACAAACTAAGGAGTTCCTCCTAATCATAGAATAATGTACTGGGGAGGGCTTAAAACAAGAAAGTTGCTTTAATTTCCTTACGGGATTTAGCATATTCTTTACCCCACTGAAATTCTCTTTCTTCTTTGTGAAAGAACAGTTGACTTCATTTTGGTGAATTTGATTCAGAACTCTCTTTGCAGTTCCATCTAAATGTCTATCATTTCAATAACTTCCCATTATCTTTATGACTGTAACTTTAAACTGAGCCATGAAATAGGATAACATGAGTCCTTCAACTCTGTTTTTAGTACCATTTGGGCTATTATATATATTGTGCCTTTTCATATATATTTCAGAATTATTTTATAAATATCTATAAAATAGCTTTCTCAGAAATAGATTAGTATTGCATTTAATCTGAATGTAAATGTAGGAAAAGTGACACCTAAATAACTATGAGGTATTTGATTTTATAAGCAATGAAAATGTATTTATTGATAGATTAATTCATTCATCATATTTTCCATCACATTTATGTAGATTTTCAGATATAGAGCCTAATTTCATATTTGAAAAAAATTGCCATGTTTATATTTTAACACTTTCAGAATTATCTTTTTTTAATTCAAGTTCTAAATGTCTATATGTCACAAGGTGAATTTTTGATTAGTGGAAGTTTGTCTCCAAATAACATAATTTTATTTGCATGTAATTCAGTTATTGTATAAAAAAATAATTCAGTTATATTTTCCTTTCTTTTTTTTACCATGATTTCATTTATCCATACCCTGTAACCACTAATGTAGTCTTACTATGATTTTTAAAGGTGATTAGTACTAGTGTATGCCCTCAAGGAGAGTGAGGTGGGAGGGCTTTGGTGAAAGGCCAGTCTTGGCTAAAGAATGAGACAGTGTTAGAATAGCCATACCAAACAAAACAATAAAATTAAAGTCAAATAAATCTTCATTCATCTTTTCTCCAGAGCTCTTCATTTATTTTTCTTGCTTATTTTTGAGGTGAATTATTCCAGTTTTTTTCAGAGAAATAATTACTTACTATTAAACCTGGAAGACTAAATTCACTTAATAACTTGTTCTACATTAGGAATTTCTTCTCACAAAGCTATAGAAAAGCAGGTAAGTTCCCCATTCCTCAGCACCCTCCCCTAATTCTATAGGCATGTCCTTCTGGGTAACTAGTGGAGCCATGCTACTGCTGATGGTGGTGACTTGGTGACACCCAAGACTCATCAAGGTGCTAGGAAGAAGTGACAGTTGAGTGCTCTACAGTGGCTGAGATGGTATATCTTTCTATCACACTGGCCAGGGATGAGAGAACATTGTGAAGTAGGTGGCTGAAAGAATTTTAGTGCTTCTCTCACCATTAATGAGAGGAGTTTCTTTGTTGAGATAGGTGTGCATACTGGAGAGATTCAGATACAAAATCATCAAAATGCTAAAAATAAGAAGCTGTTGTGTATTCAGCACTAAAGGGGACATATTTATGACACCCTGCAAGGCTCAGAGAACATTGCAGAAGAAAGAGCAGGAAGAGTATAAAGAGTCAGAGTGTGGGGAAGAGGATATTTGGTATCTAACCCCTGGACATTAAGAGACCAGTGCATTCATGACCTCATAGAAGCTGTAGGCCACCATTACCTCTTTAAGACCTGAACAATGTTGAGCCTATCAACGTTTTGTCATAAATGTGGAGAAAGGCACAAAGAAACAGGCATCATTGCAGAACAGAATAAGGACCACTTGGAAAGAGGTGAGAGTTCAGTGGAATGGGGGTTGTAGAGGAGGAGAAAGGAAGGTAATAGGAGGAGACTGTGAACAAATAATATTATGTTCATATGTTAAAGTAATCAAAAGAATATATATCTTAGTGTAGTCCTAGTTTCCATGCTTTCCAATAGACACTCTATTGTAGACCTTATCATTTTTTTTCCAAATGAGTGATTATTTTCAGTATAGGTAATTAAACCTAGGACCTCACACAGGCTAGGCAAGTACTATAGTGGTGAACTAGAGGCAAGTACTCTTCTGTGGAACTATGTTGCAAGCCTTTATAAATCAGTGAAAAAAACTAGCATCTTTCAAATGTTACCTTTTTCCCCCTTTGGTCTTGTGACATTTTAGCATAGCATTTTCATGTCTTTGTGGTTTATAGCTGTCAACTCTTTTCCACGACATGTAATTTGATGTCATTCATTTTGGAATTTTTTTGAAATTTTCATCTCAAATGTGTATTTTTGTCCATTCTTTCTTCTAATACTATACCAATTATGTATAAGTCATATCTTTTAGAATTCAACAGTTCTTGTATGTCTTTTGTTTTATTTATCTTGTTGGGGTCAATATTACATTTTTAATTATTTTTAAATATGTACAGTGGCATTGTCTTATTTATTATTTTTTCAGCTATGGACGATTAATGATAAAGCACATGTAACAACTTGTTTTTATTTCTGTTAAATGGTAAAGCTTAGCTATACTTTTGATATTTTCGTGTAGCTTTCTTTGTGATTATTTATGTGCTTTCTAATGTTAAATTACTAGAGTAAATATATCATCTAGTAACTTTAAATTAATTATGTCAGTTTGTGTTAGTCAGCTTTACAACACTGTAAGAAGACCTCCAGTAATATTCATAAAATCAGGGAAGATTTACTTTGGCTCCAGAAATTTTAAGTATGTTGATCTAGTTTTATTTGGGCCTGTGAAAAGATAATATATCATGACAAGGACATTATTTCTTTAAATTAGATTTTAAAATATCTTAAAAGAACTTTGAATTTTGTTCTGATTATTTTCAAATAAAGTATTATGTTAATGCAATACTCCTAAAGTTTTCAAGATTTGAAACTGAATCATTTCAACATGAACTTCCAAAAGATTTTAAAATGTATTCAATGGAAACTATCCAATATTTCAGGCATTCAAGTTCATATAATTGAAGTAAACTTTGACTAACAATAATGTAATGGTTTGAATGAAAATGTCCCCCATAGCTTCAAGAGTTTGTGAGTAACTTTCATTTTAGTCCCAGCTGGTATAGATTTTGTGAGGTGGGACCTTATTGGAGGAGATGTATAGCAGAGGGTGGGCCTTGGGGTTGATTAGTGCAGTATTACTAGATGGTGAGAGCTAGCTTGCTATAGCTGTTTTCTCTCCTTCTTTCTGCTGTTGCTGCTGTTATATGTTGTGAACTGGCTGCCAATCTTTTCTCCACCACGACAAAACTTCCCCCCTGAGACTGTAAGCTTGAAATAAAACCTTTCCTCCCACATGCTGCTTCTGGTTGATTGTTTTTCCCAGAAATGAAAAGGTAACTGATACAATGACTAGTATGAAACTGTTGACTTAATAAAAATATGTCTACAAAGTAAACAAAATCATGTTTGATAAGAGCATATTTTATTCTGTATAGGAATGCTTTTCCTAAATTTGTATAGCTTAACATTGAATGAGAGAGCATTATAACTAGCAATATTTAAGATTATTAAGCATGGACTTTTTGCTGAATTATATTATCATATCAACAATTTTTATTTCAATTGTAATCAAGTTTGTATTCTCTTATGCTTTAGAAAAATTCTAAGATTTTTCAGCTTATGTAAAACCTCATATTGGTATTAAATAAGTTAGTATTATTTATTAAATACCTATCATATTTTTTGAGGTAGTGTCTCACTCTAGCCCAGGCTGACCTGAAATTCATAATGTTATCTCAGATGACCTCAAACTCACCGCAATCCTCCTACCTCTGTCTCCTGAATGCTGGGATTAAAGACATGCATCACCACACCTAGCTGCCTATCATATTTTTAAATAAGGCATAATATCCAGTATGAATTACTAAGCATAATTTTGTTCATGTATTTGTGGATATAATGTTTCTATGATATTTGGGACTGTTAATATCTGTTCTTTTGTCTTTTTAAGAAACTGTACTATAATGGATTCATATCAGCAGAAGACATTGTGAGATATATCATATTAATGTTGAGTAGTCTAATATGTTGCTATATGACACAAAATTCATAATTATTCTTTCCTTAATTATATCTGTGAAAGAGATATAAATTGGTAAACTTGTAATAAATCTATGTGAACACTAATATATTAGCAATAATAAGATAAGACTAACAACAAGGTATATGTGCTTTGTTAAAGAAAAGGAGAGTATTTCTACCTTCCATAAAGTAAACAAGAGTAAACTTCCTAACCTTCTTGTTCTAAAATGAGAAAAATCTTAAATAAATATGAAAAGTTGTAGAATGTCCACAGAATGTTAAGTTTTGCTTGTCATGGTCAAATTGGTTAAGGTTTGATGGGTCTAATTATCATATTTTAGTTTCATTATCAAATATTTTAATGCAAAGTCAGAATCTGATCATCCTTAAAATGACAAAACTTGCTTGGATTAGTCTTATTATGCTAAGAGATTATAACAAGTTTCTTTGCACCCTTTGAATAATCAACCTGAAATGAACAGTCTCTATGACTTAGAATTTGTCCAAAGACTTATCTTGATTTTTTTGTCTTTGATTATTATTTAAGAAAACAATATTTTCAAATTTTACAATTAAGTTTATTTGTACTAATGTTAATTTGTATGTATACTTTAAATATTTTATTCTAATCCTGATTAAATAAAAAGATTTCCCATAACTGACAACACTATTTAACGTTGTTGAGCCCTGACTTTTTTATATATTTTCCTTCAGAATATTAAATTACAAATGATATATTCCCTATGTAAAACGTCCTTTTAAATTTCCCAAAGAATCTATAGAAAATTATAAAGGATTTATTCCTTTTCTTTCTATAAACAGCTAGAAATCATTAGTTTTATTTGATATACGATTATCTGTGTAAGATGTTTTTCAATTAGAAGATGTACTTAGCCTTCCCTAGGTTAAATTTGCATGGGTAAAATTGTATTAGCATAATTATTTCAGAAATTGTGTGTGGAGTTTCTGGTAATTATCAGGTCCCGTGTTCCATGAGATATGTTTTTGAGAGAGACCTAATGATGCTTTGTCTGGTATTAGACCAAAACAGTCAGTAAAGTCTCATTAATCGTAATCGCAGCAACTTTTTAACAAGCTATCTTGGTTATAACTTCATTTCTTTAATTTGAATCTAGTATATTGTAGGTGCATAGATGCCAGCTTGGGATTCTCATCACTTATTGTGTTTTGGAATTGTGCAAATATTTAAGTATTTAAAACCTCTTCTGCACTTAATCTCTTTAGTCAATATCCTTTATATATACCCAAAATATATGATTAAGCTTAAAATATACTTAGTACATTCCAGGAATGTTAATTCTCAAGATTAATATGTATAATATCTCAAAAACTATTGACTGTATAAAGATTATATTCATTTATTTTCACAAAATAGATTTACTATCCATTATTCACTGAAAATATGATTAATCTTTGTGTTTATAGATATTTTGTCCAAGTTTTTGGATTGAATTTATTTTGTTTTGTGTGTTACAGATAGAACCAGGTTTCCTTTTCACTTGCAATTTTCTTTTGTTGAACTCACATCAGAGCTTTTAGTTATTATAATTTCCAATGAGTGAATCATAGCTATTTCAAGTCTTTTGCCATGCACACATGAGATTAGGAGGTCTTGATGTGGTACACAGACTAACCTCAAGGTCCTTGGCTTAAAAGTTTTTCCTTCCTCAGCCTCCCAAATAGATGGGACTATAGGTATGGGCTGACATGCCTTAGTTCATATTTTTGTTGTACCCTTAAACTAACCTTCCTGTGCTACCATATAAAAACACCAGAGACCAGTTAACTTATGCAGCATGATATGTTTTTCTACAGTTTTAGACATTGGAAGACGCTGATCAAGTTCTGATAGAATGAGTCTCTTTCCACGATTTACAGTTGCCTTGTTTTGTGCTCGAATGACTTTTCCCTGATGATCATGCAGGAGATAGAGTGAGAAGTAGCTCTCTTTGAATCTCCTTTAGTAAGAATATTATCCTACTGAATATAGTTACACACTTATGACCTCATCTTACTTTAATTATTTCTTTACAACAGTGATCTACAAATGCAGTCATAATTTGGCTTATGAAATGGATATGTGAATGTGGCTAAAAACACCCTAACCTTTACAACTCTGATAATTCACTAAAAGCCTTAAGTGGTTAAGGTTAAGGAGCTTGCCTTCAAAGCTGAAGAACTCAGGTTCAATTCTCCATGTCCCATGCAAACCAGATGAACATAGTGGTGTGTGCATCTTGAGTATGTTTGCAGTGGCTAGAGGCCCTGGTGTGCCCATTCTCTCTCTCTTTCTCTCTCTCTCAAATAAAAATAAATTTAAAAAATTTAAAAAGTTGTTTCATTGAAAATTACAAAATTATGATCTATTTATTCACCATTTTGAATTATATCTATCTTTAAAATAAGAATTATTTTTTAAAATTCATTTCATTCAGCCATTTCCAGAGTGCTCAGTTATTCTTAAAAAAGATCTGATTCAGCAATACAGGTAAACTATGTTAATTGTTATTGGGAAAGGCTTCTAGTGTCATTGCTAAAGCAAACTGTGATCATACAATCTGAATGATTCAGTATTGAAAGATCTAAGAACTAATCTCAACTAGACATTAAAATCTAGTTTGTTCCTAAAATCTATACAAATCTATACAAAATCTAATTAAAATGACAGAAATGAAACAAAAATTAATTTTGAATTTAGTTCACAATTGTTCATACTTTACCATCCTATGTCTGAATATGAGCAAATAATTCTTATTTTTTTCCAAAATGGTTTGTAATTTCATGGTGAAAATTTTGCACACTGTTATCAATTTATTCCTAAATTGCTTATTATATTGATTCTATGTAGAATATTTTAATACTGTTAGTGATGCATACTCTTAATCCCAGAAGTTAAGGCTCAGACTGAGACAGAAAGATTGTGAGTTTGTAGAAGACCTAGTCTACACAGTGAAACCTTTTTCTAAAATAGTAAATAAGGGCTGGAGAGATGGCTTAGTGTCTAAGGTACTTGTTTGCCTGTGAAGCCTAATGATACAGGTTCAATTCCCCAGTCCCCACGTAAACCAGATGCACAAGGTGGCACATGCATCTGGAGTTCATCTGCAGTGGGTGGAGGCCCTGGCATGCCATCCCTCTCTCTCTGTCTGCTTCTTTCTTTATCTCTCTCTCCTTCTCTAATAAATAAATAAGTAAATAAGCAAAATAATAAGTAAATACATACAATTTTTTAAAATTCTATTTTGGTTAGCTCATTGCTACTATATAGAAATATAAATGATGTTTATAAACACTTATACTTTCTGTGAATTTTCTGGATTTGCTTTTGGATACATTTACTTTCTCTTTGCTGAATAAAAGACCTGGTAGAACAGAAGCAGTTTATGAGACAAAAAAAAAAAAAAATTATTTCAGGTGTATGCATTCCAGGAGAACAACATACCACAGAAAGGGTGAAAATAATAACATAAATTTATTTCAAACATTTCTATATCATAAAGTAATGACATTATTTGAATTTATATGTCCTTTTGAAATACCAGATTCACCTGCACACCTGCAAGCTAGCCCCAATCACTATAGCAAATCTTTCACACAAAACTTTCCCAATAGGAAAGAACTGAAGAGATAAGTATCACCCATCAACAACAAAAATCCACAATACTACCCACTGAGGGTCCATGCAAACTTCCTAGCACAGACATCAGACATTTAATATATAGAATATACAAGGGACCCAAAAAATGAAACAATAAAAAATCAACCAATTCAAAAATGGGACAAGAAACTAAAGAAAAAGTTCACAAAATAGAAATACATATGGCTAATAATTACCTTAAAAAGTTCTAAATTTGATCCCTCAGGAAAATACAAATTAAAAGTACTTTAAGATTCCATGACACTCCTATCAGAATGACTATCATTAAAAAATAAAAGGAAAACATATGCTGGTGAGGGTGTGGGGAAAGAGGAACCCCTATTCATTGTGGGTGGGAGTGTAAACTTATACAGATACTGTGAAAATCAGTATGGAGGTTTCTCAAAAACCTAAAAATAGATGTAATATATGACCCAGCTATATCAATTCTGGGCATATACCCTCAAGAGTCTAAACTTTACCATAGAGATACTTGCATACTATGTTTATTTCTGCTCTATTTACAATAGCTAGGAAATGGAATAAGCCCAGATGTCCATCAACCAATGAGTGGATAATGAAGATGTGTTACACAGGCACAATGAAGTTCTGTTTAGCTATGAAGAAAAGTGAAATTAAGAAAATTTGCAGTAAAATGGATGGCTCTCTAAAGAATCATACTAGGTGAAGTAACCCAGGTTCAGAAAGGCAAGTGCACGTGTTCTCTCTCATATGGAGATCCTAATATGGAATAGTTAGTGTTGTTGTAAGTTGTAGTAAACATCAATATTATTTCTCAGGAAGCTAGAATGAGGCTTGAAAATAGGAGAAGAGGAATGTAATTAGGATAGAGGATAGTAGACAATCAAGGGCAGGGAAAGGATTAAAGAAGGAGATAGTAAGTAGACAAGTAGAGGTATAGAAAACAGGGAATAGAAAGGCCTACAGGGAGACAGGAGGAAAGGAGAGGAGAGCAGTGATACACAAATCTTATGATGGTATGAATAAGTGCTATACAAACCTACTCATCCATTAGATAATTAAATAATATAACTGTGGTGGTTTGAATTAGGTGTCCCCCATAAATTCAGGTGTTCTGAATGCTAGGTCCCCTTATGGTGGCTATTTGATAATTGGAACTTTGCTGGAGGAGGTGTATTAGTGGGGTGTGCTTATGGGTACTATATCTAGCTTTCCCTTTCCAGTGTTCAGTTGACTTTTATGCTGCAGTGTTCCACCTGCTGTGGCAGAGGTGATGTCCAGCCTCTGCTTATGCCACATTTTCTTCTGTCATCATGGAGTGTCCCCTCAAGTCTGTAAGCCAAAATAAACAACTTGCTTTTATTCAGGTGCTTTGCACTAGTAATGTGAAGGTAACTAAAACAATAGCTTGAGAAAGAGAGAGAGAGAGAGAGAGAGCACTTGGGTGGAAGTACCCTATTGGAGTGTAGAAAGCTGCACCCTAAAACCACAGATTGTTGCAGGTAATCCAGGCCCAAAGATAGATCACACCCTACAGTAAGCTTTTGGTAATTGAGAAGCAATTTCAGGCCATTGCCATATACTTAGTTACCCACCAGAACTGTATGGTAAGACCCTATTGCTACACAATAAGCTACAAGCTGTTGGGGAGGGACAGAGAAATCAAGCGGGAAATGAGATGGGGGCTATCTTTCTGCTAGCTAACTGTCACAGTGGGGGAAAGTGCTATGTGAGCTGCCAGGGGATAAAAGTCATTAACTGAGTTAACATATAGTGGACCCTGCAAGATTATATCCTATATCTTTAGTGTTGAAACAGACAGCTTTACTGAAGGACATTTTTCTGTCCAGATGACTGAAAGACTCAATTGGATTGAGGGGTATAGGAGGATTCAATGGTATGTACTTGTTCTCTATCAAAAAGCCTCCTACTTTTAAATAATTTTATAATGCTTAGAGCTCCTGAAACCAGCTTTTAAAAGGCCCATGCCTCAGTTCAGAGATATTGGCTCAACCATATTTATAGTTTCTCAATTCATAATAGCTAAGAAATGTAATCAACCCAGATGCCCATCATTGGATGAATGGATAACCAAGATATGGTATATCTATATGATGGAATTCTACGCAGCAGTTAGAAAAAAAAAAAAAAACTACACAATGAAATTTGTAGAAAATTGTTCAAACTTAGAACAGATCATACTCAGTGAACTCACCCAATCACAGAAAGATAATCATTGCTGGTCAGTATGGAACAATGTGACTAGGTTTCCTATGCCTTGGTGTGCCTTTGAACATCACAGATGACCAAAAACCAGTAATGTTTAGAGATGATTACTGATCTTATGAAATTCTGTGTGCTCATTTCCTGAAAGGTCTCATTGTACTCTCCATTTAGAACAAACATGCAAGAGTAAAAATTACTGATCTTACAATGAGGTCAGTAATTATGGACCCACAGATCTGTTGAAGACAACAGGTAGGCCTAATGTGGTTACAACTATGATCAGAGTGAATGTGTGTTCTGGATCAGCAGTGTCCAGCAGGTCAAACCCCCTAAATCCCTTCCTTTAACAAATATTTAAGAATTATCCAAAGTCAACAGTTCCTTACCCTTTGCTTATACAGTATACTATTTATTCACATATTACTGGTTTTAAAGTCATTCAGGTCACTGTCTTTAGCCAATTTAAAACAGCCCATCGAATATTAATGGGCAAATAACATATAGGTCATATCTGAGTATGTCTCCTACCTTCATTTTCTATCGACTCATGGAGATTTCCAAAAACCCAAAATTATCTACTTCCATGTCACAACAGAATCTTTACTTCTAGCTTCTTTGCCAAATGGATCAAATTTCCCTCATACCAGGCCCATTGCTATTTTTTTTAACTACCCAAAAACTATTCCAAAAAGTGACTAACATAGATAACTATGATAAGATTTCTCAAGAATACAACAAGAACCTCAACCCTCACAGACTTGTTGGATACAGATAAGTGACCAATCTCAGAAATGACTACCCTACATGACAAAAGTATACAAAATAGATTGATGAACAAAAACAAAAAAACAAAGACAGTGTAACAGATCTTCCAACATTTAACCTTGTTCCTTCAAAGATAAGCTAAGATAATACATTTTAGCTTATCAATGTAAATTATGTCATGTGTGTACCTAATTATCTTCATTTGATTACATGCCATTCTATTTTAAAACACCATAAAACAAGTCTGCCATGTAAAATTCCCCTCCAAAATGAGTAAGGCTACATCAACTTTTCCTTGTATTTTTTAAAGTTTCATTTATATGAGAGAGTCAGAGAGAGGGACAGAGACAGAGAGAATGGGTGTGCCAGAGCCTCCAGCCACTGTAAACGAACCCCAGATGCATGCACCATCTTGTGCATCTGGCTTATGTCGGTCCTGGGGAATCAAACCAGGGTCCTTTGGTTTTGCAAACACCTTAACTTCTAAGCCATCTCTCCAGCCTTTTCCTTGCATTTTTATTGCATGATATCATCATCATTTCTTTTTGATTTTTTAATATATTTTTTAAATTTCTTGGTATTGATTCAGGATAGAGCTTTATGGGATTAGAATTCCTATACCAGCAGCTCTCAAGTATCAGGTTCTTATCCATTTTAGCAGCGTTGAGAATGCATATTCAAGAAAATGATAAATTATGAGATTTAGTATAGGTAATATCAAGATAGCAGGGAAAACAAAGCAGGAAAGTGCCCAAGCCAAAAGGAAAATTCTTCCCCACTTGCTAGTCTGGTCACCCTCACATAAGGATGGAGAGAAGAAGGGGCTAAAAGACTAAGGGGATTACACATGGGTTTTAGGCACATTAATATGAATCAGGTATCCAATTAGAATGAGTCTCATCACTAAGCTCAGAATGTAAGGTTGGGACTTGATTGGTTGGTTGGTGGACCCAAAAGGAACACTGACTCAGGAAAGGCCCACCCATGAAGGTCAGCCTGAGAAATTAAAAAAGAAACAGGAATGTAATGTTGCTGGAAAGTTGTTTTCTTCAGCCATCTTGGATGAGAGGATCAGGTGCCAGTCCTTGCCCAGCAGGCCAGGTGTCATCCATGTTTCTGTAGTCCATTATCTAGATAAATATAAGGGAAAAAATCAGCCTAGCTCCTAATCCATATCAGTATATTAAGGAAGTCATGGAATAGGCTAGGTTGAACTGAGAAAACAAAAATATTTTAAGAGCTATTCTATGTTATTTAAATGCCAATGTAATTCAGTCCATTAAATTTGTGAGAAATTGCAAGGTGATTCATGACACACTGCTACATCCTTGTCTTGGGAAACGATTTGTTTTCTGTGTTGTTCCCTCACAAAGTTTCTAGAAGAAACTTACTCCAAATCCATTGGTGCCCTAATTTGCTTGTTTCATCTACTGATTACATTTTGGTAGAAGTTCCAAAATTTGTTACCACAGGAAATGGCAACCTCCACCACCATAACAGAGGGAGCAGATTTTGTCAATAGTATTTCAATGAAATCATTAGTGTCATTTTAGCGCATAAATTACAGTGCCTGGTGGGTCTCATTAATCTTCTATGCTCTTCACCCTATCACTTCAGTTAATTCTTTTAAACCTAAGCCCACTAGAGAGAAACTGTAAGCAATGCTTATGAGGTAGGGATTTGGAGAGAATGTAAGTTCATTAGCCTATTATTCATATTCAGGTAGTATGATTCAAAGAAGATTTTTTTCCCTGAAAAGAATCAGAGCTAATTGCTGAGAGATGGGGAAGATGCAAACTGTTTTCTAATCTTTAAAGTTTGATTCTCCATTGAAATCTTAGAGGAATAGTTTCTAGTGAAGAAGAGACCTTAATATCTAAATCATTTGCTATACAAAGCATCCTTGATAATGCCCTATTGAAATATTATCTAAATTATTTCCCACTGCACAACTGACTCAACTTCAGGTGTCCTGAAATTGTTTGTAGAAAGTAACAAATTAATTCTCCATCTAAAGTAAAATAAAGGGGAAAAACTAGCAAATGATATTCATTTGAGACACTTTGCTTAAGAAATTTTTATGTAAAGCAACCACAAACACAAATAACTTCATAATTAGTTGCTGATGATTAATCATTGCCACTAATAAATTTCTGTCTCTTTCTTTGATTTGATAATCAAAAAAAAAAATGACTAAATTTGGTGAGGGAATGGATGAACAAGGATATAAATCACCCAAAATCTTCCAAAGTGAATTTAGACTTATGAAATCATATCCAAAGCACTCTCTAACTTACATTGTTTAGAATAATGTTATGAGCAGCAGTTTCATCTCTCTCATGCACTATTTTCCCCCATTCTCTTGTGTGTAGTTTCTCAAGCTTTTCCTTTTGACTTTTATTTTGAGTCCCTTTTAGTCTTTCTCACAATTACCTGAATACAAATGTGCTTCTATTTCTCTATACAGTTTAGAAATTGCCTTATTACATAACTACATCCCTCCAAAAGCAACTTCTTTCCTTTACCAATTAATATATAATTCTTCTCTATTAGCTGCTTAAATTAAGTTCTGATTTTCTTACTCATTGTGAAATACTACATTTTTATACCTTTACAGTGTTTTTATTTCACTGATAAAAGTAGGGTCTACAGAAAGGAGTTCCTCAGTCTCCTTCACTTTGTCCTCAATTGTGACTTCTATAGTATATATGCATGCTTATTTTAGACAAAAGACAAACATTACATCTACCCTGCTCATCACAGTTATATTCATTTGTATTCTATCATCTTTTGGTTGAGGCTAGTTTTGTCATTTTTGTAATTATTTTGTAATTTTGCATTTTTGTCATTATTTTTTTCTAATGGTTAGCTTACTTTCCTAAGAGAATAGTGTGGCTCCTTCCAGCTTATTTTTTTCCCAATTCTAGTTATTTTGAAGAGGGCAGGTACTTTTGTGTCAATCAAAGGATTTTATACATAAGTGTTGAATAAACAAATGAAAATCTGATGTCTGTTTAGATAAAGAGGAGATGCTGGAATCTGGATATGTCTAGAGAATTATTAAATTTGGTGAGATAGGAGAAGACTGATCCTAAAACAAATGACAAAGAGGACATACGATACTGCAAATTACTTCCTACTCTTGTGTGGGGAAAGGTTAATAGTCTTGAAAGTATATATATATGATGAGGTGATAATAACCTAAGGTGAGATTTAACTTAAGGTTCTGATATAATTCAAGCATAAGATATAATCTTTATTTGGTCTGATTTAAGGCTGAAAGTTGAATAAGAGTCTTTATTTCTTTTCCTATCAATCCTGCACCTAAACCTTATAATTACATTTAGCCCAAGCCAGAAGTTTTTCTTATCAGATGTATTTTCTAGTCTCCAGGCTTAGCTAACAGGAGGCAATAATATTAGTGGAGTATGAAAAAGATAGAAAATTCATAAATTTCCATGTGCCTTTTCTTTTTCACAGATAGCTCTTCAAGCACAACTATGCATCTTCCATGGCTTCAAGCTCCAACATATAATACTTTTTTTTGGATTCATGAGTATTTTATATAATGGATCCATAATGTCCCTCAAAAGCTCTTGTGTTGAATCTTGGTCATCTCACAATGATGTTATTGGGAAGTAGTGGAAGGTTTAGGAAATATGGTCTAGTTGGAGGAAGAAGGTCACTGATAGTGTGTACTTCAAAATTATAATGGGAACCTAACCTGTCTGTCCACCCCTTCTTTTTCTCTGTCTTGCTCCTTCTACTCCTTCCTTCCACTCATTTTATTCCACTCCTGCTACCTTTATTCTTCTTCATAACCACAATGAAGTGAGCAGCTTTGTTCCCCCACATGTTCTCAACCTACCATCATGTTATGCCTCACCATGGCCCAGTTGCAACACAGCCAACTGACCATGGATGGATTGAAATATCTGAAATAATGAGCCAAAAAAGACTAACCCAACTACATAGAGCCTGATATACTATCTGTTCCATCTGCATAACATGAGCATATGGGCTGTAGTGTAACACCACCTTCCTTTATCCATTTAGTTGTAAACGTGAGAATAGCTGCTTCTTGGTGCTTATCTTTGTATAGTCTTACCTGTTCTTATTAGATTTCTCAGCCCATGTACTCTAGTACTTCATATTAAATTTCTTTGCTTGAAGGACTAAATTTGTGCTTCCTTGCTGTGCCTAGACTGGAGTGCTAACATCAAATTATTCATTTACTTTGACTACTTCACTTCAACTTCAGAGAGACTGACTACACAAATACCTAATGACCAGGTCATATATAGCAATGAAACTCTGATGCATAGTTTATGTGATAGCCAGTTTGAGAAGCCGAGTTACACCTTGTGAATCAGGTAGCCTAAAATGATCAGGGTTTTGTCAAAACTGCTAATTTTACTAGTTTCTTTTGCCACATCCAACCCAGACCAAACAGAGAAACCAAAATATGCTCCTGAACCCACATAGAATGTTTGCCTTCTCCCTACCCTGCCTCCAGCTTTCCATTCCCACAGTGTGCAGAGTGATACCAATGCATCTGATTTTTGTTTGTTTCACTATAGATGAATCCCATTTCTTTGCCTGCTTTGTGTGTTGGACAAATGCAAGTGATGGTGGATCACTCCATCATTATTAAACGTTTCCCATAGTCCATGAGTCTTATCTGTGTTGTTTTTATTAACTATGTTAGCACACTCTACAAGGTTACTCATTTCAACCATATTGTCAAAGGTGGCAGTCCATATTCTTCCCTTTTTTCTTTCTATTTAGCTTTACTCAAGACAGGATCTCACTATGTCACCCCTGCTATCCTCAAGTTTACAGTCTTCTGATCTCGGGCTCCAGAGTACTGGGATTACAAATGTTGGGCACTGTGCCCAGCTTCCAGCTCTCCATATCTAACTTTAACTTTTATTTTTTTTTTACTATCAGCATGAGTTATAGTATATTTTTTTACTACTTTACTATTTGAAATAACTTTATCAGATTCTAATGTACCACAGTGGCTATTTTCTCTTTTGTATCTGTCCATCCTAATTTCTCCAAATTCTAAGCATTGAAGTTCCCCATGGTTAAGTCTGAAAACTAAGTATTTGGCCTTATAGTCACATCTGTGCCCTGTCTTATATGACATGGAGGAGCTAATCTATTCCAACTATATCAGCTAGCTCCTCAGCCACAAAGCATATTAGTATGTGCCTTTTATAGTTGGGTTCAGTTGATGGGAAGCACAATAAGCTATCCACAGGGTGCAAGAATGTGTAGTATTCTAGCTTTGTCTCTTAGGTCTTCATATTTTGCTTGTGGCCCTCTACAAAAGGTCACAGATTATGTCAAGAGATGGATTCCACATGGCTGTATCTATTATTTTAACAATTCTTTTCAGAGCTAGTGTAGTATAAGCTCTTCGCATGAATAACTTTCAATAGCTTTCCTAAACAAAACTACTTAATTAGCATAATAAATGAAGATAACTCAGCCATTATCTACAGAACAGCTTACTTAGTTCTTCCATAATTATTCTCATTTTGTAAATAATATTTAGGTAGAGTTGAATATGGAGGAATAAAACCAAAAATAATATCATTAAAATCCTTACATTTTAATACCTAATGAAAGTTCTTTTGCTGCACTAAATGAAAAAAAGTATATAGGCAAGAAAAAAAAAACACTTCAACTCACAGGAGCATTTGCACACAAAAATCCTTTATAAAATACTGATGCAGCTGGAATAAAATGAAGATCCCCAAAGTCAACTTCTCATTCTGCTACACTGTTGTTTAAAGCATTTCTAAGCAAGGTGGCTTATTATCATTGTTTTCCTGTTGCTTTTATCATTTGCTTAGAGATTAACATGAATAATTTAAATTTCAAGTATAGGGAAGGAACAAGGTGAGGATAGAAGCTGAGAAAATAGTAAAAAATCAAAATAGTGCCACACATATTAGGATTTTCATTAAATAATTCAAGTCTGGGTTTATAATTTGTACTAATGGTATCTTGAGAGTCTCTAGTGTAATGTTTTATTTTATGTGGCTGTATTTTCAGGGTTTTCATTAAGTGTTGTTGGGGTGCCTTCTATAAAAAAAGGAAATTAAAACTTTTTTATCACTACTACTGGAAGATTTGTAATGTTATAGACAGGGATGTAAGTCCAGAGGGAACCCACTGAGATTCCAAGGTTCTTGTACCCCAAAATAAAGAATTTGATCAGGAACATATTGTGATAAAACTAGACACATTTTATCAATAAAGAAAAAGCCACTCATGAGTATGAAAATTGACCAGAGAGCTGGGAAAGGTTTGAAGCCCTAATCGCCACTAGGTATCAGTATGACTACCCTTTATAAGTCATTTTCATCCCTTCTGTCTTCCTTCCTCATATTCATATATTCTGAGATAATGTTGTCTGTGTTTGTGTTCTGTATGTCCTTTACATGTAACTCTAGTGGGAAAAGGGTTGCCATTCTTCCCTACTGTTGGTTTCTTTCATATGTTGATCTTCCCTTTTGTGTGTGGAAAAAGGGCATACATATATTTGTGTGTTTGTGCATGAGAATTTATGTGTATAGATGTGTGAGCATGTAGTCTAGGCAAGAGGTCAATGTGGGTATTTTCTTAAATTATTCTCTATCTTATTTTTGAGATAGGATCTGTCCTTGAACTTGGACTTCACTGATTTGGCTAGAATGGCTGACAAACAAGCCCTGGGTATTCTTTTATCTCTACTTCCAAAGTGCTAGGATTACAGACATGTTCCAGTGGACTTAGTTTTTTTTTTTTTTTTTGAGGCAAGCCCAGCAGACTGCCTTTAAAATTTTTTTTTTAATTTTCTTTATTTTTGGAGAGAGACACAGAGAGAGACAGACAGAGAGGGAGACAGATAGAGATAGGCACGCCATCAGTCTCTCAGCTGCTGTGAACGAAATCCAGGTGTGTGCGCCCCCCTTGGGGTCAAGTGCGGCATTGTGCCCTTGTGTCACTTTGCATCTGGCTAAACGTGGGACCTGGAGATCGGAACCACTGGAGATTGGAACCAGCATTCTTAGGCTTAAGAGGCAGGCGCCTTAATGGCTAAGCCATCTCTCTATCCCCAGACTGCATTTTTTTATGAGAGAGTGAGATAGTAAGAGAGTGAGAGAGTGAGAGAGTGAGAGGAAGAATTGGTGCACCAGGGTCTCCAGCCATTGCAATTAGATATGTGTGCCATCTTGTTTGCACGTGCAATCTTGGGTGCTTGTGTCACTGTGCCTGGCTTACATGGGACCTGGAGAGTAAAAAATAGTCCTTAGGCTTCACAGGCAAGTGCCTTAATGGCTAAACTATCTCTCCATCCCTGTACCCAGCTTTTGACATGGGTGCTGAGAATGTGAAATTGGGTGCTTGTCCTTTCTTGGCAAGTATTTTATCGACTTAGCTATCTCCCCAGCCCCATTCAAATGTTAGTCTTAATGACTCTTTGCTGTGGGGGTGTTATAAACATAAGCAGGAGGTTCTTGATCTGGGAGGATATACTCTACCAGCAAACAGCCATCATGACATTGAGCAAATAGGCTTTAATTATATAATTATGTTTAAGAAATGTTATTTTTAGGTATAGCTTATTAAAATAGTTTTAAAAAGTTGTTATTTAAGGTCAAGGAGTACGTTTATGCAAAGTAAAATCTGGCCTTTGTCCTGTACTACTGAGAGATTATCTTTAAAACTCAATGTCCTGCACAATAGGAGTAATATCTTTATTTGCTTAGTGACTTGGGCTGCCAGGAAAGTCTATAACTCACACTCATCATAGGGGGTTGGGCTTTGGGAGACATAGTCTTAGTCTAGAACTCTAGAAGAACTGATAAATGAAGACATTAACTAAACCTCTAGGAAGCACTGAAAAATAAAGGTCACTTATGAGGGCATTATATGACTGAGCATCAACACAAGGTGGACTGAAAAATCCTTGGGTAAGTTTTCCTAGTCCAGGAGAAAATATGACATCATGGAAGAAGAATTCTTGGATGTTTTACATTTTAATCCCTAATGACTCTGCTTTCTATGTCTCTTCATTAATTTTATCTTTTCTTTGTAACAACATTAGCTATGAAAACAAATATAATTTCTAGTGTAAAGATTTACACCCATTTTGTGAGCAATTCTAATTTATTATAGAATGCTACTGTGTCTTGAAAACTTCCAAGTGTAACAGAACTCAAAGTAGTTTTATGAAAGATTATGTCCACTTTAACTTATTACTCAAGTAAGCTCATTGAGGGTTATACACTAAGGTTACCTTTTCTAATCTCCAAGTGACCTTCCTGGTATCCTTATATATCCAAAAAGGTTACAAAAGAAAACAAAGAAAAACATAACTCTTCTGGTAAGACCTTTATATTTCTTTTCTATCACCCCTCTTACATTTGGGGAATTTAGTTGGACAGTTTAAACACATGAAAATAAAAACTGTTTTAACCATTTGTTATAGTTTGAATGTTAAATGTCTCCTCAACTCTCATATGTTTTCATATTTAATATCTAGCTGGTGGTGCTATTCTAGAAGGTTGTGGAACTTTTAAAAAGTAGAGCAATGTTGGAGGAAATATGTCAGGTCCTTGAGGTTTGATAATCCAGCCTCTCTTGCTGTTCTCTCCTCTCTCTCTCTCTCTGTCTCTCTCCCTCTCTCTCTGTGTGTGTACTTAGTCCCAGCTGATGTGATGACATGAAATCAGTTTCCTGCTCCTATATGATGGAATCAGTGCTCTGGCCTGTAAGATGAATAAGATGTTTCTGGTCAGATATTTTATACAAACAATGAGAAAGTTGCTGGTGTACCACTTCTTTTCTTATATTTCTCTTCTTTTCCCAAGTCTTCAAATTTACTTGATTGGGCATGATTAAAATCTTATGCTACTTCTCTAGTAAAAATGTATAATGGCATAAAGTATAAATATTTTGTACTGTTACAAAGAGGCTAAGACTTCAAAGAATATCAATTGCAGACATATGCATTAGAATGCATGTTATTTCTTTAGTGTTTTGTAAAAAGCTCATAAAGTATTAACATATCATTCCTTCCTGATGGTCAGATAAAGTACCTTAACAAAACAGCTCATGGTAGGCAAGGATTTATTTTGGCTTACAGTCTCAAAGGAAAGCTACAAGACGGCAGGGAAAGATAGTAGAGCAGAGGCTAGAACTACCTGCTGCCAACATCAGTAAGAGAGTGAGCCAACTAAGAGAAGCTGGGGACCAAGCACTCAAAACACATGAGTTTATGGAAGATATCTGTTCCGAACCACTACATTCTACCCATGGTTTCTTTAAACTCATGACCATAAAGGTGTAAAAATGCATCCAAACTTTAAAAGTCCTTAGAGTTTTTATC
The DNA here is from genome assembly GCA_036365145.1 of Orientallactaga sibirica. Classification (NCBI taxonomy): domain Eukaryota; kingdom Metazoa; phylum Chordata; class Mammalia; order Rodentia; family Dipodidae; genus Orientallactaga; species Orientallactaga sibirica. The sequence goes on along the minus strand of JAEOAD010000793.1, from coordinate 7,660,149 downwards.
AATCCCAGTACTGCTCTGTGATTCCCATTGTCCAAGTTGTGAGCTGTAAAACCAAATAGCACATAATGTTATAAATAGTCACACTGCAAAAGATGTAATTGCAAGAAAAGATTGAACCAATGAAAGATCTACAAAAAGTAGGGAAACCATCAAATTCTGTAGTTTCAATTCTGATGTCTGTAACCTGTGGCAAAGTCTCTGGAGAATCCAATTCTGCTTGGCAGTTTACAGCCCAGAGAAAACTCTATCTGGAGGAAGGAGCTCTCCTTGTCAACCATCCCATAGTCCTGACTGAGGTCTCCAATGCAACCCATACATAGTTCCTCCTCATGGCCCCAGTGGATATCCAGACAAGGACTTCAACAACTCTGCCTCACATAACCCAGTGGCCATTTCAAAAAAAAAAAAAAAAAAAAGAAAAGAAAAAAACTGCATTGTAAATCCAATTACTTCCTCTTTCCTGCATTTGTTATATTCCCATAGTACTAGGTATTGAGCTATAAAATTTATTAATCCAGGAAGAATGAAGCTAACTTTAAAGAGCAGGATACTTCTTCAGCACTCATGTTCCCTGCTTCCAAAAGAGTCAGCACTCTTCCAGCTCTCCCAATGCAGAACAGCTGGCCCAATCTCAATGGTGGCAATCTCTCAAGTGATTGCAGCTGATGAGAGTTGTTGTTTCTAGCCTGAAACTTTTGTTTCTTTCTGTGTCTTTTCCATCTACTTACACCAATCCATTACACAAGACAACCCCGAACACATTCTGAGGACATGTTAAGAATGCAATAAGCCTCTCACATAAACTGTTTCTAGCCCAATCTGGATAAAGTTTCCTTCCCCTCTTAAAACAAATGGCATAGCCCATAGTTATTTTGCATTTAGGTCTTTCAATTATGACCAGAATGATCTCTGCTTTCAGCACTGCAAGGCTTCTCTTAGATCAAAATTTCAATTCCTTCCACATTCCTCCCACAAATAAGTTCCAAAAGGCCAAAAGACATACAGTCAGATTTGTGGCAGCATTGTCTCCACTTCTTGTACTATTATTTTTGTTGTAGTTATCTTTCTGTTGCTGTAATAAAGCTGAATAAAGTCAGCTCATGGGAAGTAAGGATTGATTTTGGCTGTGAGGAAGCTTCATGACAGGGAAATAATAGTAGAGTCTCAGCTCTAGCATCACCTCCTTACCAACTTCAAATAGATAATAAGAGCACAAGTGTGAGCTAATACTAGTAAGCTAGGGGCTAATAATCCTTAAGGTCCACCACCAGTAATGCACCACCTCCAGCAAGGCTCCACCTCTGTAGTTTCCATCATCTGTACACCAAGCATTGAAAACATGAGTTAATGAGGGGCATCTGATTCAGACCACCACAAGACCTTATATGGTTTCATCTTATAATACTTAGCCCTCTCCAATAATAGAGAAATAGTAGCAATAATGTCTTTTTGGACATCAATGGCAAAAGTATTAATTTTATCATTAGTGACTATAAATATCTTCAGAGGGAGTCTGATTAGAAAAGAAAATAATGGTGAGAGTTACAAACAAGCTAAATATTCAAGGCACATATAAGGCATTCACAAAGGTACCAAGTTTCATCTGGCTAGTGGGCAAGCTTTCTTACAGATGGCATAGTGAGATAGTGTGGACAAAACAAGGGAACAGACTCAGAGAAGTATTAATCTTGTGTTGGAAAAAAATGCTGTTATTTTTCCCTTTTCTAGTATAGTCTTTGAAAAACAGGTTTTATAAAAGGAACATGTGGGAAAGTGAAAAAAATGCTGCCAATGAGAAATTGTATAACTTTATATTTTCAAAAAAAAAATTATTTTCCAAATAAGTGACATGTTTCAGCTAGAGAAAAAAATCTAGAATAGAAACTTTAACTTTCTTTAAGACTACTAAAATATGATTTTTACTCTTGAAATAGTCTTCACAGCTCTTTTCATTACTTTATTGTCTTTGTGTATGAGTCAGAAAGTTGAAAACTGTTGGGATACAACTAAACAATATCTGTATTTGTTTCTTTACCAATTTCTTACGTTTGCTTGCTTGACAGTTACCATTTACAGTGACTGAATGTCATTTCTTTATTAAAAAATGCTCTTACCTTTCTTGACAGATGTCAACTCTGTGCACTGTAATGATTTTAACTAAACTCCAAACAATTTTAAACTTATATAAAGTAGAATACAATATGAAGCCATGTTGCCTGTGAGCTTTAATATTGAGTGTTATGTATTTGGAGGCATTTAGAAGGTTTGAACAAAAGTTTATCTGCTAAAGTAGAGTGACTATGACATTACTATTGAACTATCAAACAGTGCTCTATTTTAGCAACTTTTCTTTCATTCGTTGACTTTAAATTATGTCCCCCAGAGGACTTTCACGTAAATTTATTATGGTTTTCACTTCAAGATATACATAATTAGACTATTACTTTGGCATGGTGAGTGATTTTATAACTATTGTAGAAACAAGAAAGACCTGGGGAAACTTCTTTGGAATAGTGTTATCTGTGTCATACATAAAATGATTTTCAGCAGTGGCTAACCATTGCAGTGACAATGACTATACTTCTTTTCTGTCACTGTCATAGCAAATTAATGCAAAACTAATGTTTCTGTAGCAATCATGTCTTTTCACCATGCTGTAGGTCATAATTCTGACAGAGATCAGTGAGACTAAAATAAAGTTTTAGCTGGAAAACATTTTTTTTTTTCTTATTGAAGTCTGTAAGAAAGATTTTTGCACTATTCAGATTGTTGGAAGAAATTATTTTTTTTTTTTTTTTTTTTTTTTTTTTTTTTTTTTTTTTTTTTTTTTTTTTGGTTTTTTGAGGTAGGGTCTCACTCTGGCCCAGGCTGACCTGGAATCCGCTATGTAGTCTCAGGGTGGCCTTGAACTCACGGCAATCCTCCTACCTCTGCCTCCCGAGTGCTGGGATTAAAGGAGAAATTAGTTTTTTTAAATTGTACAATTGAATTCATCCCTTTTTATTGGCTGTTAGCTATATAGACCACTATCAGCTTTTACATGCCTTCTGAATTCTTGGGTTCATGACTTCTTTCTGCTGTGTTCAAAGCCAGTTATAGTAGTTCATATTATTTTGTGTGTCATGTCCCTGATTCTTGCAATTCTCTTCCATTTTTATTTAATTTATGTCTCATTTAGGGTTCTAGAACACTTCATAAAGTCACATCAGCTACATGGGAAGAATGCTAACTTTACTGTATGGGTTAAAACCAAAAAGATGAAATAAGCTTTGTGTGAAGACTGGAATTCAGTTGTTGCTACTAATATAGTAGGGAAGATTTGGAATAGATGCCCTTCATAGATGAAATAATTCTGTACATTTCAACTGGTTTTTCTACAAGGAAATGATTATGCTAGAGGGTTATTAGTACAATTGAACACTTCATTGGTTTGATATACAGGCCAACATTTGTGTATCACTTTAATTTGAATTCAATAGAATTTATTGTTTCATATTTTGAGATGATTAAGCCAACACAATATTATAATTTTGATGGACAATTCCTCATGTTTTTCTATCCATTAATTTTTGTTTCAACATGATCTGCATGCTTAGTGTTTGGATAAAATCATTAGGTTATATGCTGAGAAAAATGTAATAACCAAAAATTGTTTGAATGATGTAATTGTGATTATAAATGATTATATATATATATATATATATATATATATATATATATATATATGGTCTGAGGAGACTGGGGATTAAAGGCATTTGCTTGCAAATCCTGTTAGTCCATATTCAATTTCCTAGCACTCATGCAAAACCAGATACAAAAAGTAGCATGGTCATATGGCATTCATTTTCAGTAGCAAGAGAAACTAGCATGCCTAACAAATAAAAATATTACACACACATATACACAAATATATATATATATATATATATATATATATATATATATATATATATATATATATATATATATATATATATATTATATATATATATAAATTAGAAGTTATAGCTTTGGGGTTAATTGAAATTGTCTAAGGTAGAGGTATTTGAGTAAGAAGAGGAGTTTTCTAAATACATAAAGGTTCTTATTCTTGAATAATAATACAAAACAAAATTACTTATTTAAGCAAACATACCCTAATAAATACATTACTTCAGAAGCATTAAGTACATTTCTTATCAATTTTATGGTACAATCAGTCTTTTGCATTAGAAAAATATGTTAAAATGAAGCACAACCTATTAAAGCAACCATTTACTAAAATATCCTTAAATTAGATTAAGAATTGAGTAATTAACCTCATACTGGGATGACATTACATTCGCCTGCATTGCCTTCAGCTTATGGCCAGAATCAATGTTGGTATTTTCATTAGTTGTTACATGTAAATTAGCTACTAAAGAATGTTTTATCTTTTCAATAATGTTTTAATAAAATAGGATATTATTGTCTCTCTAGACTGTAAAGAATAGAATTTTTTATTAACAATATGAATTCCATATACTTCAATCATTCTGACAAGTGAAATAATAAATAAAGAACATTTTATCTGCAATGAGGTCTCTCTCTCTCTCTCTCTCTCTCTATATATATATATATATATATATATATATATATATATATATATATATATGCATATCACTAGATTAAAATGTAAATAATAAGTCATTTAAAGTGAGGGGTTGACAAGATATTCTTTTTGGTATGGTTCTACTGGAATTTTATTTATTTTTAAAAATTATATATATATATATGTGTGTGTGTGTGTGTGTGTGTGTGTGTGTGTGTGTGTATGTGTGTTATGCTCTTTTATCCCATTGACCCTGCTCCCATTACCCTGGGGAACTCCTCAGTGGGGTTATAACATTCACTGCATTCACTGTGTGGTCATGAAGGCCCCAATCAGTCCCTGTAGGATAGCAGGTGCAACATGCCTCAGGGTATTCATACCCATTCTATGGTCCTTACAATCTTTTGTCTCTTTCTTCTGCAATGTTCTCCCTCTGAGCCACAGTTGACTTGTTGATAGTCTGACTTAGTGTTGAGTTCTCTGTAACCTTTGGATTTCTGCTTTGATGCTTTTTTTTTGAGAGCAACAGGCAGATAGACAAAGAGGCAGAGAGAGAGAGAGAGAGAGAGAGAGGGAGAAAGAGAGAGAGAGAATGGGCACACCAGGGTCTCCAGCTACTGCAAACGAATTCCAGATGCATGTGCCACCTTGTGCATCTGCATTACATGGATACTGGGGAATTGAGCCTTGAACTTGGGTCTTCAAGCTTCACAGCAAGCATTTAACTGCTAAGCCATCTCTCTAGCCTTTGGATGGGTTTTGACTGATCACTGTTTTTGTCACCATCTCCCTGGGGCTGGTTGTCAGACTAGCAGTAAGAGCAGTATTTATGTCACCACTTCCTTTTCAATTTCTCCTGGGCCCTGGCAGATGTGATAAGAAATAGCATATCTCATGTTGGGCAGTCAGCTATCTATTTGTCATATTGATGGATCTCGGTTCTCCTCCATTTTCTCTTTCTTCTCAGGAATATAGAACCTGTTTCTCTATATAAACAAATTTATGAGAGTTAAGTAAATTTTAGTCATTAGAAATGGAGGATTATTTTGGGACCTTTCATACCCCATAACAAATCATAAGCCCCATAAAGAAGATAGTATGGGATTATGTGTGTGTGTGTGTGTGTGTGTGTGTGTGTGTGTGTGTGTGTGTGTGTAACTCAGTATCGAAATAGAGGTTGTTCAAAGATAAATGGTTAATATTTCAGATTCCACATATTCCAATATCATCATTCCAAAAATTCCTAGTCAATTTGGAATGCAATCATGTTGTATTTTCTACAGAGGAAATATAGCACAATAGCTAATAGTTTTCAAGTTAAATTTTACTTATTCCTCAGCAACTGTGACTTAGGAAAATTACTTATTTTCAACCTTCTTTGCATAAGTCCTCCTTTCTTTAAGGCAAAGAAACTGTTAGTCCCTACTTTATTATGATACACAAATTAACTAAGTTAAAACATGTATGTTGTTTTTTGAGATGGTGTCATTTTACTGAATCAAGATTCCACCAATTTGACTAACCAGCTTGTGCCAGATATTTTATGTATCTGTCTCCTGACAACTGGGAGTATAGGTGTGTACCATGATGTGCCCAGGATTTTCTATGGTGATGAAGATCTAAACTCACATCCAAAGGCTTGTATAGGAAGCACTTTGCTCACTGAGCTACCTCCCCAGCCCCAACATCTATATTTCTTCAACAGCATACTCAGTCTTCCTAACTTTGTCTTCTTATCCTCTTACCAACTCATTTGCAAATACCTCCTTACTCCTTGCCATTCAAAAAAAATTGAAAATTGCCACCTCCTATGAAATACTTTCCTATCCTTATCTCCATCCAAGGTAGAGTTTATCTCCTTTTTTTGTTTCTTTTCTTTTCTTTACTTTTCTTCTCAAGATAATTTATTTTTTAATATTTTATTATTTGAGACAGAAAGAAGCAGAGCAAAAGAGGAAAATAGAGAAAGAATGGGTGTGTCAGGGCCTCCAGCCACTGCAAACAAACTCCAGACACATGTACCACCTTGTGCATCTGGCTTATGTGGGTCCTGACGAATCAAACCTAGGTGTTTGGTTCTGTAGGCAAGTACCTTAGCCACTAAGCTATCTCTCCAGTCCAGCACCTTTTTCTTATCTCCATATAGTCTCTTATTTAAGACTCTCATATGATTGACATATTCATTATTGAACTTTTAAAAATATTTTCCTTGGGCTGGAGAGATGGCTTAGGCATTAAGGCGCCTGCCTGCTAAGCCTAAGAATGCTCACTCGATTCTCCACTTCCCAAGTTTAGCTAAACTTTCATTATAGAGTAAAAACGTATAATCTATGGAAATTCTAAAGCATCCCAAAGACATGTGACATTTTTCTTGTCAAACTTGCATACCCATTTGAAAGTAATGCATTTTAAACATTATGGTGTCTGGCTGTTATTTCTGGTGTGTTGTAGAGAGTTTCACAGTTTGACTACAAGAAGCAGAACAATACCACATCCTTCTAAGTTGTTATCTAAATTTTTTTTCTGTCACATATATAAGATTTCAAGAGAGCTGTCTTCTCTCCCTCCTCTGTCCCCTCTCCCACTGGTACTCTGGGATTTTGAAATATCCTATTGTTATGGTAATTGAGTAAACTAGTTTGTACCAGAGCTGAAAGGAGGAAAGCCTCCTCCCCTGTTCCTACTTCTCTTTCTGTACACATACAAGCACATATCTATAGATCATCTAACTATAAGAATTTTTATAAATTCCAAGATTGCCAACTGTCATTTCTAATAGTTATTTTCAAATTGTTTTCTAAAAGCAGTTATACCAATTTGCACTTCTTTAGGCAATAGTATTTTTCTTATTTCTGGCCATTCATTTTATATTTTCTGTGATTTTCATCATTTTCTATTTTATTAATTTCCTTTGCATAACCTCTTTTGAAATTCTGGACACTTCTAACTTGTCTTCGTATACAAGGTGACTGTCTTTCCCAGTACATTTTGATCAATTTACCAAAGTGTTCAATGTTTCTTTTCTTGTACGTCTTATGCTTTGGATGGTCAAGGTATTTTTCTCAGTGAATTTTCTTTGTAAAGGAAATATATTCTATCCTGAAATCCTCACAAAAGTACCTCCTGAGTTTTGGCCCAAATACTTTGGGGTTACAAATATTAATTAATTAATTATTTTTTTAATTGGTTGCAGTTTTCTTTGAGAGCAAAAGAGCGGTTCACTTAGCTGAGGTAGAGATGGTGGTGGTGGCCCGGATGCTTATGATTAAGGGTCACCAAGGTACCTCCATATCAGTGGGCTTTCTGTTTCTTTGTTTTAAGCTGGAGATGCAAAGGAGAAGGTGAGCAAGGGAGAGTACTTCATTGAGGAAAAGAAAGACACTTGATTGGGAGAGGGTCCCAAACACCGTTGCCCATGAATGGTGTTGTTTCTGAGGTTTTTATGTGGTATTTGCCGAGACTGTCACAACCTGTATAGGGATAGGATGACTCTCAAGCATTACATGGGCCAGGCAATTCAGGGACATCATGATTCTTTCAGACTTATTTCATCTTGTCCAGGTCATCACTGTTCAGGCTCTGGTGGCGGGATATTTTCCAGCTTTTCCTCTCTCATGACTGGGCCACATTTCCTCTCTTGAAGCATCTGGTGGTTTCAAATCTGACTGCTCTCTTCCTTGGCAATGGTTGTGTTACTTGCTGTCTTCCTGCCATGGGCCCATGCCCTAAATGCCTATTAAGCACTTGCCTCTTGACTTAACTCCACCTGGGAATTGTATGTTGTGTGTGATCTGAGGTAGCAATATACTACTACTTTTCCTCTGCAGTAAAGCCCAGCTATGTCCAGTCTTCCCTACTGATTATAAGTCACATTTGAGTTCCAATACATATTTCAGTTTAAACCTAGGTTCAGTATTCACTTTTTTGAGCTTTTGTCTATTCTTGTACCAATGCCAAACTTTTTTCAGTTACAAGTTTTATATGAGGCATTAATATTTAATATGAGATTCTGACCCCACTCATAATGCTTTATTTTGATCTTGGTTATTTTAGATCCTATTCATATTCCTTTTTTACATTAGAACTTTCAAACTTTCATACAAAGTTTCCAAACATGCAACATATTAAAATTTTTAGTAAATAAATATATAGTCATTGCAATGGCTAACCTCAATTATCAGCTTGATCATATCTAGAAACTCTCTTGAAAGAGACAAATATCTGGGCTTGTGTGTGAGGGAGTTTGGGCTTAGATTATTTGAGGTGGGATGACCCACCCTAACTGCAGGTAGCATCATGCCATCACCAGCTGCCTCAATTCCATGCTGCCATGAATTTATTGCAATATTACCATGTGGAATTGTAACTTCAAACTGTGATCCAAAATACATTTTCCTTAACTTGATTTTGTCAAGTATTCTGTCACAGCAATAGGCAAGTAGCTTATATACCCACCATTTCATCTTATCACTAATATTTTACTACAATGTTTCATACCTTAATTTACCCATGTGTCAATCCTTCCACGTAAGCCTTATTATATATCATGTTAGTTTGAAAATGACGCCACTTCAATGTAAATTTTAAATATCAGTTATTCCCCAAAAATATTTTACATGAACAATTTGACATGAATACCGTTAATGAAGGTTCAATATTGTTTATAGTTTGTTTGTATTGTGATGTACAGTTTTCATATAATAAAATGTACATAGTATAAGGGTATAAATTATAAATTTTGACTAATTAATATATCTGTATGGTCCATATTTTAACAAGACAAAGACTACTACCAGGACCCTAAATGTTACTTTATGCCTTTCCTATTTTATATCCTTTGTTTTTTTCTGCTAGAAGCAATTTGTATTTGTCTAAATTATATGAATTTTGTCCTTTCTCTAATTTAATATTAATGGAATTACACAGTATCTTCTCTTATGTGAACAGTTTCTTCCACTCAGCTAATGCTTTTGAGATCCCTTCATGGTTTTTCATGCATCATTAGGCTATTCTTTTTCATTGCCAAGTAAAATTCTGTCTTACTAATATAATGTTTAATCCATGAATTCATTACTAGATAGGGTCCTTCCAATACTTTACTCTAATAAATGAATATGCTATGAATATTCTGTGAATGATATCTTTCAGTTTTCCTCAGTAAATTCTTAGGTATTGAATTTCAGATCAAAAGTCAGTTCCAGGTTAATTGTATTCTATATTTCTCAGGTTTCTTTTGAACTTATCATTGAATTTCAGTGAATTTTAGATTAATTTAGAGAGAAAATACTGTTCTGTTATATTTAATTTGCATGAATTTATAATTTACATGTATATATGTGTAGCAGACAGCTTCAGGTTCCCTGAGATGAACTTCCAGACCAGGCACAGTTATGGAGGAAGGGATATTATTTATTGAAGCTTACAGATCCAGGGGAAGTTCCATAATGGCAAGAGAAGCGGCCTGCTCTCCACAGGACCAAGCAGAGAGAGAGAAAGCCAACCAGCCACCACAGCACACAGAGTAAAACTACAGCCAAAAGGTCACACAGCACACTTCAGGAACTCCTGCTAGGCACATTTGCATATCTTTACAATGGAATCTCAAACCATCACCACACCTTAAGACCAGCCCCCAGTGACCTTGCCTCTAGCAAGGTGATTGCAGATACAAACTATAAAGTAATAAAACATTGAATATATTGGGGGACATATATTCAAACTACCACATTCCGCCCCTGGCCCCCAATATATTTAGCTCCTGGCCCCCAATAGATTTATAACTATCACACATTGTAAATTGTACTCAGTCCAATTTCAAAGGTTCTCACAGTCTTGATCAACTTAAGATAGTGAGTCCTATAAAATCAAACAAGTTAAATACTTTCAACATGTAAAGGCACAGAGTAAACATTTTAACTGGTATAAGGCATAGCAAGGAGAGACTAGAATAATGCAAACTTAACCACCATCAGCAGTCATCAAACTTCTGCAGTTCAAGTTCAATATAACCAGAGACTGACAGTCTCAGGTTTTCCAATTCCGCCCCTCAGCTGGGCAGAGTCGCCAGGAAAACTTTCATCCCATGCCAACACTGCACTCCATGGTAGCCCTTTTGCACAGTCCTGGTATATCAAAACATCTTCAGGTCTCCATGCAAACCACGGTCCATCTTCAAAAGGCTCTTCCAGCCTATTCCTCAGGGACTTCATGCCCTGCCTTCATGCTGCATCTCAGCAGCGGCTCCTGGAACCGTGTGCAACTCATGACCATTCCATGCATTTTCATGCTTCCAAAACTAATACCAGGTGTGAAGGACACAGCCATATTCTTAATCCAGGGACAAAATAAACCATAGCCTTGAAAAGCAGGTTCCTTCTCCAGTCAACTCTTTCCAAGAATTTGCATTTTTAACAGTCTTTCCTCAGGCATCCTCTCCATTGTTTTAATGTAAATCAAGTCTGGCCACCTTCCTTCCACCTTCCTTAAGATTGCTAATGTGTTTGACAATAGCAGTTAAACCAACCTCAATGCTTCTACTTTTAACTTGCTTCAAGTCTTCCAACTTAAAATCTTAAATCTCTCAGTCAATATCTTTAGCCAAGTACATCAGTCCATTACAAATTTAAGTTTGATCAAACACTCTGGGCCTGGATAGCGGGCGTAGCCATCCCTTATGCCAGTAGCCCAGTTCCAACAAAGTCCTCTGCCTTCTTTCCTTCCCCTTAGAAAGCTCATAAGCCAAGCCTCGAAGTTCAATACTATCTGCACTTAGCATTCTCAAACTCTCATCAGAATAGTCCATAAAACTTGGCTTACCACTCCAGAAGGCATCTTCAGTTGCAAGCACCAAGTCCATGCCCATTCCTCCAAAACAAAGGTTCCAAAAGACGAATATCCACACGGTCAGGTTCATCTCACCCCACACTCCTTGGTACCACTTTACTGTAGCAGACAGCTTCAGGTTCCCTGAGATGAACTTCCAGACCAGGCACAGTTATGGAGGAAGGGATATTTTATTGAAGCTTACAGATCCAGGGAAGTTCCATAATGGCAAGAGAAGAAAGCCAACCTGCTCTCCACAGGACCAAGCAGAGAACTCCTGAGCAAAGCCAAATGGAGCCAAACCATCACCACACCTTAAGACCAGCCAAAACATTGAATATATTGCATATATTCAAACTACAGAAAAGCTGGACATTGCCAAACATGCCATTAACCTCAGTCCAGTGGGGAGGGGTAATTGGGGAATGCCTGGGGCTCATGAATACTGCAGCTGTGTGTTGAAAGAAGAGATTCCTTGTCAAGAAAATACATGGATGACCTATTAAGAGGGATAATATTTCTCCTCTGGCCTCTCCATGCACTTGTATAGGGTGTGCACATCTATATACATACCAAACACACACACATACACTCACACATGCACAAACGCATGCACACAAACACACACAAACAGATATCACAACACATATAAATAAGTAAATAAATAAAATAAAAAATAAATGTGGGCAATGAGTTTAATTTGAATTTTATTGGTAATTCTCATAAGTAAATTCTTTGATAATTTTTATTAGAATTTTAATATATGAATTTTATTAGCTAAGGGGGTTATATGTCTATTATTCGTTAATATTTTTTGTGTGAACAAATGTAGAAATTTGAATTCTGCTCTTTTTATCTCTGTTATGATTAGACCTTATTTTATTTTTAGCCTGTTAAGGGAATAAATTATGTTAAATTGTTTTTTCTGAATATAAGCTGTTTTGTATTTCTAAAATAAACTTTACTTGGTCTTATTTATCAACAATGATCCAACTTAGATTCTGGATTCTCCTGGCTCTGCTTCTCATTGCCATATGTGTGTTGAGATGACAGAAATGTGTGTCACTTTGTAGCTGTCTTTACTTAGGTGTTGGGGATTAAACTTAGATTTTCAACCAGATAAAGTTGATTGGTATTATATTCTCTTGATGATTTGGTTTGAGTTTGAAAAGAGTGGTACAGGTAACTATTAATTAAATCGTCAAATGAGCTTACATGAGAAGGTAGGTACCTCCACTCTAAAAAACATTGCAGATACTAAAGCTTTGTAATATAGAAAATAAAAACATATTTGAAAAAAATCAGGCTGGTGGTATTACCATAGCCAATTTTAAGTTATATTACAAAGCCATAGTAACAAAAACAGCATGGTACTGGCACAAGGACAGACACGTAAGATAAATGGAACAGAATAGAAGAGCCAAATATTAATCCAGGCAGCTACAGCCACCTGATTTTTGACAAAAAAATGCCAAACATATTCATGGGAGAAAAGATAGCCTCTTCAACAAGTTGTGCTGGGAAAACTGGATATCTGTATGTAAAAGGATAAAAATAGATCCTTGTCTCTCTCCATGCACAAGAGTCAAGTCCAAGTGTAACAGGGATCTTAATATCAGACCTGAAACTCTGAAACTGCTAGAAGAAAAGGTAGGGGAAACCCTTCAACATATTGACATAAGCAATGACTTTCTGAATATAACCCCAATTGCTCAGGGAATAAAACCACTAATCAACCACTGGGACCTCATGAAATTACAAAGCTTTTGTACAGCAAAGGACACTGTGAATAGAGCAAAGAGACAACCTACAGAATGGGAGAAAATATTTGCCAGCTACACATCTGACAGAGGATTAATATCCAGAATATACAAAGAACTCAAAAAACAGAACAATAAGAAATCAAACAACCCAGTTAAAAATGGGCTATGGAACTAAATTGAGAGTTCTTAGAAGAAGAAATACAGATGGCATATAAACATCTAAAAAAGTGTTCCACGTCCTTAGGCATCAGGGAAATGCAAATTATAACTACCTTGAGATTACATTTCACTCCTGTCAGAATGGCTACCATCAAGAAAAAAAAAAATGACAGTAAGTGTTGGCAGGGATGCAGAAAAAAAAAGAACACTTCTACACTGTTGATGGGAATGTAATCTGGTCCAGCCATTTTGGAAATCAGTGTGGAGGTTCTTGAGACAGCTAGAAATAGATTTACCATATGATCCAGCTATAGCACTCCAAGGCATGTATCCAAAGGACTCTTCTCACTACCTTAGAGATACTTGCACAACTATATTCTCTCTCATATGTGGATCATAGCTACAAATTGTATAGACTTGTATGTGAACTGGGAACAAACATCAGTAGCAGAAGCCAGTAAGAGGGTAAAAGGCTATAAGGGAGAGAGGAGACGGAAGGATAGTATTGTACATATGTAAGTAGAAGAACAGATAACAGGGAGGGGAAATGCCTAAGTGAGGCCATGGGAAGAGAATGCATAAAAGAAGGGCAGGGAGAGGGTCAAACAAATTTCAAGATAGCCTGAATAACACTTATGTAAACCTACTTTTTTGAATAATGGTACATCCAGAAGCTATAGACTGTTACTAAAAATTTTCAGTGCCTGGGATGGTATAAATTCCAGTGAGTTGTTGGCCAAGGAGGTCCCTATAGCCTCCAAAACATTAAAGGCTATTGCCAAGGCCCTTGGTTTCCCTTGAGAAACAGATGGTAAGACCTTATTGCTGAAGCCATCTCTTGCCTGAGAGGTAAGGTCACTGAAAATGCAAGCTGGTGCTGAGTAGAAAACCTTCTCCCTGTAGACCAGCCAACTGAAAGCTGGAAAAAGCTGCACTGCATGCAGCTGTATGGGAGACAGAAGTCATCAGTGGTGAAAACAGTGGATACTGGAAAATTCAAGTTTGGCCAGACAGGTCCAATGACCAAATGGGTGCAATAGTGGCATGTCTGCTGCTTGGGGAAACCAACTGCTCCCTAATTGGACTGAAGGCCCTCTTCATGGGAGGAATACATGCCTGGTACTGAAAAAAAAAAAAAAAACAATCAAAGTCTATGGCAGGGGAGGTCATGAGTCTTAGGGGTATAAAGCCTGCTCTTGTCTGGCTAAATGTATATATTATTCCACCAAACTGCCCTTAAAGCACTACACTTAAAGTTCATATTAACATATTAATGCTATTCTCAGTTCTTTTCAGATGGCGATGACCACTGGGATGCCCCAAAAGGCAACAGAGTGCTGAGAAGAAGAGACAGAGGAGTGTCCAGCACTGAAACATCTCTGTCACACCCTCCAAGGCCCAGCGTCCATTGCAGAAGAGGTGGCAGAAAGAATGTAAGTGCCAAAGGAAGGGTATGACTCCTTACAATGCAACTGTCCAGACAGAAATTGGCCTTGATATCCATGACCTTGCAGTGTCTAACAATACCTTCACAAGACCCTCATAATAGAATAAAAAGATGATGACATCAAATTAAAAGAGTGACTAGTGAAGCCGGGAGTGATGGCACATGCCTTTAATCCCAGCACTTGGGAAGCAGAGGTAGAAGGATCGCTGTGAGTTCAAGGCCACCCTGAGACTACATAGTTAAATCCAGGTCGGCCTGGGCCAGAGTGAGACCCTACCTTGAAAAACCAAAAAATAAATAAAAATAAAAGAGTGACTAATGGAGAGAGGGAGGGTATATGACAGAGAATAGAGTTCTGAAGGGGGCTGGGGCGAGGGGAGGGAAATACCATGTTTTTTTGTCTGTAAGTATAGAAGTTGTCAATAAAAAAAAAAAAAAAAAAAAAAGAAAACCTGTTTAATAACCTCTTTCTACCACATCCATACAATATGATTTCCTGTCTCTTATTTGCAACAGATTTATGTATGAAACACTCATGTAAAATGGTTTTCTTTATATCTAACTTGTTTCAGAAACTTGCATAAGTACTGGAAACTACAATCTCCTCACTTTGGGAAGGTTTGTAATTTCCATTACCAAAACAATATCTCTGACATATTTCTTCATGAGCCTTATAACATTGGCTCCTGCTTATTACCTGGCATTGGACTTCCTCTTTGCTATGTCCTTTGGATATTTTATTTCATGCTTTTAATTTGACAAGAATTTATTTTTAATGCTTGATAACTTTGTTATGTTTAAATGTCTGTAGACATATATTTAGTACAAAGGCAAGGATACTGCTTGTTATTTTTGTTTCCCATATTGGAATAATTTCCCTTTATTCTCTGACTTATGTTGAATTAATACATTTTGGATTTTAACCACGTAGACTTCAGGAGTCAAAAGAAAAGTCTACTTTGTGTAGATTGTGATTACATCAAAAGTGTTTTATAAAATCAATGAAAAGACAAACAATGTACTACCATGTCAGGAAGCTAAAAGTTATTTTTTTACGACATTAACGTGCTTCATGGTAAGTCAGTCCATACTCCAAAATTAAAATGTCAATGAAAGATGAATGGGAAAAATAGATCAAGACTACATTGGAGAAGGTGGAAATAATTAAAAGTTTGAAAAAGAGGAGTAATATTTAAGTACTATTCATGTTGAAAGAAATGTAAAATAGACATTGTATCTATAACTATTAGAACATAATCAATAATTTACTTTATTTATTCATACATTCATATAATTATTGAGTATGTAGTATTTACTTTGGGTTTGAAGTATATTATAATGATAAACCAAAATAGCAGTTTTGTATGTTTCTGATAATAGTGAAGCTCCTGGTACTTGACTTTTCTAAGCACTATGAACTAAAGATAATAACTATTAATGTTATAAATTTTTGATTCTATACTCCAGAATGGGTCTCAAAAAGATAAAACACATATAATATGTAGTATAAGAACTGTTATATTCATATTGCTATGATAACATTATAGTCATTCCTTCCAAAAATGAAGTTGGTTATCATGGTCTATGGGGAATGAAGAAGCGTGATTAATACAGAGGATATGTGGGAAAGTCATTTCCGTGGTGGTAATTTTCATATTTGAACATGAAGGATGGTCTGTGATTTTTTTTCAGAAAAAATAGAGTTTTGAAGGAACATTAAACGATCAATCAGTAGATGTTAAAATAGTACCATGATGGTAGAGTATAAATTGAATGGAGTTCAGTGACTTAAGTAAAACTGGGATTTTAAATTTGTATCATATTAGAAAAAACCATGCATATGAAAATAAGAGTTATCTTACATATAATTCAGAGCAATTGATGGAAATAAAAAAATGTATACTTATAGCTGGGCACAGTGGCACATGCCTTTAATCCCAGCACTTGGGAGGCAGAAGTAGCAGAATCCCATGAGACTACATAGTAAATTTCAGGTTAGCCTGGGCCAGGGAAAAACCCTACCTTGAAAAATCACACACACACACACACACACACACACACACACACACACACACATATATATATATATATATATATATATATATATATATATATATATATATATATGGTTATAGGTTTCACAAAGATATAGTAATTCCAGTATATCATATTTACCCCTGTACTCAATTCCCCCTTGTCTGCTCTACCACATACTACTCCTTTTCCTTCAAGTAGACAATCTCATTTTAAATATCTTTATAAATTCTAACATTCACAAATGAGAGAAAACATGATATTTAGCATTTTGAGTCTGTTATGATCTGCAATTGTACTCATTTTAAATATATGATGTAATCTAGCTCTTCTTTGTAGCAGTTACCTTGTCATTGCCCAATATCTGGCCATAAGCAGCTTATAGAAGGAAAGGGTTTTCTTGCATCTTATAGCTTTGAGGGGAAGTTTCATCACGACATTGTGAAAAATATGGTGATAACAGGTAGCCAGGAGTCACATCTCCACAGAAACAGTAGGGCTGGAGTAATAAACTTCAAGACCCCCTCCCCCACAGTAACACATCTCCTCAAGCAAGACTCTAAGTCCCAAAGGCTCCATCAGGTAGGGACTAGGAAGGAAACTTAATCACAAGCACATGAGGCTATGGGTAACATTTTATATTCAAACCACCACATTTTTATAGCTGAATAATACTCCATTGTATGCATGTGTGTGTATATTTTATATATATTAAATGGATAAATATATGCTATTTATCCATATATCTATTGATGACCATGTTGGTTGGTTTCATGCCCTTGCTATTGTGAATATTTCAGCATGCAGTATGTAACTTATGGGTCCTTCAAATATGTACCCAGGTATCATATAGCTGTGTCACATGGTAGTATTGCTTTTAAGTTTTTTTTAGTGTTTTATTTATTTATTTGAGAGAGGCTGATAGAGAAATAGAGAGAGAGAAGGGTTGAGAGAGAGAGAGAGAGAGAGAGAGAGATTGGCACTATGGGGCTTCCAGCCACTGCAAACAAACTCCAGATGCATGTGCTGTCCTATGCATCTGCCTTTATTTGGGCACTAGGGAATAAAACCAGGTGCTTTATCTTTATCTTAACCACTGAGCCATATCTCCAGCTATACCTTTAGTCTTTTTGAGGAAAAGTCAAACTCATTTCCGTTTTCTGGACCAAGCGGGACTAATTTATATTCCCCTGCAGTACATAAGGTTTCCTTTTCCCTATACCCTTGCCAGTATTAGTTAATATATGCAGAGATGGAAATAAAATATACCTAGTAATAACAATAATCATAGCCACAGAGAAAAAAATAGAAGTGATAAATGTAAATGAAAAGAGGAACAATAAACTTGAAGGTAGGAGGTAAGGCAGGTATAGCTAAAGTTAGATTTATAAAAGAGAGTAATGAAAAGCAATACTGTTAGGCAGTCCAAAACAATCTCAGCACTCAGGAGGCTTGGGCAGCAAGATATCCTAGTCCAAGGACAATCTATATTCTTTGGAAAAAATCTATTAAAAGAAGAAAAGAACAATTAAAATGAAGGAGAGAGGATAAGTCAGGATAATACTCGTCTACAAAATTGAAATATTGAAATTAGATACTAAATAAGGAACACATAAATGTGAAGCAAATAGAATTGGATAGAGGTATAGAGTCATGAATGTGGATATAGGTTTTGGCTTATGTGGTTACTTGCCTAGATGTAGTTATGGAATATGTGTCTTTATTTTCTGTGTGTGGATGATTCTATAAAATCAGTTTGTATGCACTTCTTTCTTGAGAACAGGTTCTGATGCTATCACTATGTGGTCTCTAACATGGGCCCAGAAGCAAAATCTGTCTAGACTTCCTTCCATGGACTTTCGGTCTTCAGGTACTTGATAGGGTTAGGGTCTGTTGTATGCTGCAGGCCAGGTCTCAGATTATTGTCTGGTGATGCTTGCCCTGAGATTGGTTCCTGCACAGATGATGGCCTTTGTTTCTACAAACCATCTATGTAGGTCACTCTTTTTAAAATTTTCTCTTTCCCCTGCCCCAGTCAAATGTGTGAAAAAGAGGTAAATACTGACACCTTTATGGTATGTAGATACCAAGATTCCTATGTGTATGGATCACAAATATGCTCAGTGATTCTCCAGTGTTGATTGTGTTTTTGAATCTTTTGTGTCACAAACCTCTTTCTGCTGGCATTGTTTGTCTCTCTCTCCTTTTCCTCTCTCCTTTCTAGACTGCCTGGTACTGCAAGAAAAGTACAAATTCTCTTAGGATCCTATTTTTATTAATTTTAAGGTGTGGTTGCAAGTCCCTGTACTTGCATTGGACAAATAGAGCAGAGCACATCCCATGTGAGGATGAACCCGACAACCACCATTGTAATTGACTGAACTCTGTCAACTTTCTGAAATCCCCACATTGTAAAGATTCCTTTCTTTTTATTTCTACTGAAAATAGATTTTTCCATCTTTGTCTCATAGGATATTCTCTCCAAATATCCCCAATTTATTCCCTGAAGTTTTGAGCAGTCAGTGCAAGTCACTGCCATCTTCCAGAGTTTGAAGTAAGAGCTTGGCCAGATTAAATATGTTGTTTATGAAGTATCTTGGAACAACTGCAAGTATATATTAACAGGAAAGGTGGCCAAGGAGGTAAGAAATGCTATTTAGTGGGTCACAGCATAGCTACTATACTACTTACTTTTTCTCTACTTGCTTTTAATTTCATAATACTCATTATTGTATGACATTATTATTCTTTACATTTAATAAGGAAATTAAGGTAGGATAAGATATACAAAGTAGCTAACTCAATTTTAACTTTACACATATATAAGTGTAAATTTCAAACTAACATTGCCTTACAATAAAAACCAAAACACTTGCCAGAGAAACAGATAGGAAAGGATAGTTTCTGCAAAGAGGCTGCAAACTAGGCTTTGATGACTACTTAGGTATGAGGAGAAAAGAAAAGTATATTTATTCATCCATTCAATATCTGTAGACCACTTGCTGTGTCAGACATTGTACATGCAGTTGGATATGATGTTCTGAGTATAAGGTATTTGTAGAATGGATGAGTAAGCTGAGGATAATATCAACTGACACGAAGAATGAAAATAGTGGAGACGAGAGGTATATTTTATGCAATGAAAATGTTTATGGTGAGTTTGTGTTTTTACAAGAAAATGGATGTGTTATCAAGCAATTTGAAATGAAAGAGTAAAATTTAGAAGATTATAGCTCCAGATGAGGATGTTGCAAGATAGAGTTAGCAGATATTTTGATAAAAAAATATGCTTGTGGTGGTATGTGAAATTGTACATGTCAATACAATAATGTAGGAAACAAAAGTAACTGAGAAGAATAATCATGAAAGTTCTTTTCCAGATAACTAAGGAAGAGGCAGTTTCAGGAAACAGTGAAATCTCATCAGTGATGAATGTTACAGGGAGATCAAAAAAAAAAGATTATCTGAAGTGTATGAACTTTATAATTACATGATATTTGGAAGCCTGTGTGACAGTTGTATTGATATGACTTCAAACCATTTTATAACTTCCATGTTTCCCAGAGATGTGCTATACACATGATTAATACTGCAAAACAAAGTTTATCAAGTTAGTAATTAGACCTTGATGTCGGTTCTGCAGATGCTGGCCATCTTTAGGCATTGGCATAAAAACTTTATTGAATAATTAAACTATACATACAACTTTTCTCCCTAAATAAGATTGGAAAATCAACTAATTTTGACTTGGGTACAAAGTTCAATTGTGATTAAAAAAAAATCTTAACTTACAAGTTGGTATTAAAGTGTTTCATTAAACCAAAAGAAAAAGAAAAGAAAAAGCTGTGTGTATGGTGGTTGATGCCTTTAATCCCAGTACTTGGGAGACAGAGGTAGGAGGAGTGCTGCAAGTTCGAGACCCCCTTGAGACTACATAGTGAATTCCAGGTCAGCTTTGGACTACAGTGAGATTCTAATTTGAAAAACAAAGGGAAAAATGTTTATTTATATAGCATTCTCAGATCCTTCCCACCTCCATGTTATACAAAATTGACATTAGTTTTTAGGACAATTCTTTAAGGTATGTGGTATAATTCCAATTTTAAGAGTAAGAGATGGAATGTGTGGGGGGATTTAAGTCACTTGTGAAAGATCATTTCTGTATCAAATATAGACATTTAGAGCTCAAGCTTAACTGTTTGGACATTGATCTCTGTTTTTTTAATATGTTATTATTTATTTACTTATTTGAGAGAGAGAGTATGTGTCAGATAGGAGAATGGGTGCACCAGGGCTTTTATCCACTGTAAACTAACTCCAGATGCCTGCACCACCTTGTGCATCTGGTTTAGATGAGTACTGGGGAATTGAACCTGGGTCCTTAGGGTTCACAGGCAAGTGCCTTAACTGGTAAGCCATCACTCCAGCCCCTCCAAATTATTTATTTATTTATGTATTTATTTATTTATTTATTTATTTATTTATTTTAGAGAGGAGAGAGAAAGTATGCCATGGCCTCCAGCCACTGCAAACAAACTCTAGGTACACTCTCCACTTTGTGCATCCAGCTTATGTGGCTACTGGGCAATCAAACCCAGGTCGTTAGGCTTAGCAGGTAAGCACTTTAACCGCTGAGCAATCTTTCCAGCCCTTGAGCTGTTTTCTATACATATCTCTACCCCTTTCTTTATTCTATAATCAAAATATTTTATACTGAACTTTTTGTTGCAGTATTGTTTTTCTAACACAATCATAAAATATAAGTAGTTTCTTTTATTTCTGTACAATTAATTTGTTAAAGATCCACAGAGAAATATATGCCCCTTATCTTGATTAGGTTAAATGCACCCAATGTTATTTCAGCATTGGTAGCGGATGAAACATTGTTAAACACATATGTATTAAATCATCAACATATAAATTTATCTTATCCTAATACCTAGAAATTGGAAGTTTTAAAAATTTTATTCGTGTGTGTGTGTGTGTGTGTGCTCGCACCCAAAAGTCTCTTCCCACTACAATTAGAATGTCAAGTACTTAGGCCATATTTTATGTCAGACTTTATTTGGGTGGCTAGGGAATTGAACTTTGGGCCAGCAGACTTTGCAAACAAGCATCTTTAACCAGTGAGCCATATTACCACCCCCAAAATCCAGTTAAATAAAAGAACAAAATAGATTACAATGGTAGTACACATCTAAAACTTAGGAGAACATAAATGAATTATATGTGCATACTTACAAGGTGAAGTGTAATACAAAGTTTTAATTCAGAGAATAACCTTTTTTTAGTCCTTCTAATATTTTTATAAGACAAAGGGGCATGTCTAAAATTCCTGGAAGATTAATTCTTGTTATGTGTCTACATCAAGGAGAAAGTGGGCTTGTCAATAAAATGATGAAAAGAAGAGTAAGGCAACAAAGGTCAATGACTCACTAGGGCTAAGATGAAAAGCCCATTCTGGGGTATAAATCATTCTCAAATTGGTGGTGCCTTTAAATTACATGGAGAAAGAGCAGACGATTCATTTTCAGCTCATGGCTGATAGACTAGAATTCTAAAACCTATATTTATTTTAGGCCCACTTCTCAAATACTACAGGAAGCCAAACTTTTTATGTCTTAAACATTTCAAGAAATATTCATGTTTGAATCACTATAGTATATTCATAAATTGCACATTATAAGGAGCAGGCCCACTGTAGCTAATGAAGTAAAGACTCACTTTTTTTATTGATATTTGGCAGAGGGAAATAGTGGAATATATCTCTTCTATTTAGATGGCTTTATATTTCTTCTCAACTCTTGCCAAGCAATTTCAGTCACAATCTAGAAAAATGTGAAAATGCTGTACTGAAGAAACATATACTTGAAAGAAAAATTTAAATTTAGTCCCAAGTTAACACTTGACTTCATTCTAATTTAGGAAGGGATGGTGGATTTTAGACTAAACAAAGTGTTATACTAGAAAATCATTTGTTACACTTAATTGCTTAAATTATTATTTTATCTTGTTATTATTCATGGTATTTATAATAATTAATTATATAGTTATATACTCCACATTATGTATAGAAATAAAATTATTTTATTTACAAAATTGCATCTGTGTTTATCAAATACATTATCAGAAGAGTATGTCAATTGATAGTGTAATACTATGACAAAAATATATTGAGAGTATTATTAACACTGTCACATAGAGAGAAAATTATTGCTGACATAAACTGGAAGATTTTGCTTCATAATTAGGTGTCATGTAAGTAAAGATTTTTGAAAACCAGTCAGCACTAGCCATTTAGCATTATGGATGATGCCCCAAACACTACATTAATCTGGCTGAATATAGCAGAGAGTAGAGTCCTTTGCTTTTCATACTCTGTGTTGAAGGAACGTTATATTCTAAAGCAGAAATATGTCCATTCTGTATATCCTATATGCTAAGTATAATTTAAAATAACCAGTTTGTGAGTCAATTTTTACCTCAGAAGTTAACACTTGTATTGTTAATATTCAACTTCCACTACTTATTTTATATATAAAACAAATCCCCCCATATTTGCCAAATACCACTAATGAATTTGTTTGCAACAACCAATGATTCAGTCATTCATTCTAAAACATTATAGTATGTGTCTAATGTGTGAAATATTTTTAGAAAAAAATAAAAACATTACTTAAGATAGAAATTGCATTATAATAAATACAAATGTAATTTAAAATGAATAAATATGTAGAACATTGGATACATGTAAACTTATGTAAAATATAACTTATGTAAAAAATAAGATAGGGAAGAGAAACAGAGAATATTGGTTATGTGATTTGACAATGCCTGTTCAGGGAAGGCCTGCCTATATAGATGATAGTTTAGTAATGTCTTGAAGGAGAAAAGGAAAGTCATCATGTAGATATGCAATAACACTTGTGGAAGAGTAAACAGACATTCCTCCAATAGAACTATGACTAAATTTGATATGTATGACTAAATTTGAGAGTATCAAAAGGTCTTGCATCTGAAGAATAACTTGAGCACAAGTAAGAAATTATGGCAAATGAAATCAAAGGTAGCACATGAACTAGATAATGCAGCATACAGTTAGCCTGTCCATGTATCAGATCTTGTACTCTGAAATAAAAGTCAGGCTGTCTGAGGTTTTTATAGAAGGGCATTAACTTTTTCATATTAACTTATTAGTTAATTAATAGGCCTTTGTACTACATACTTTACTTGCCTATAGTATTTTTAGCACAACTAAATCTTTAATGTAAACAGATTTTAAAACAATATTGAAAAAATTGTGCTGTGCTCTGTGTTGAAAACAGACTATTAGCAGACTCCAGTGTAGGGCACTATAAAAATCCAGTTGAAAGATGATAGAATAAATCTGAGGTGAAGCAATGTAGGTTTTCAAAAACAATTGAATTATGGAAACATTTTGGTAATAGAATTACTCAAATTTGCTTCACCAAATGTTACGGTGGAGTAAGAGAAAAAAGTCAAAAATTACAATAAGGATTTTGCTTTGTAAAATTGAAAAAAATAGAAATACTGTTAACTGAATAGAGAAGAATTTCAGTAGTTCCAATTTGGGACTGTGTAATAAGAGACTAGGTTATTATCTCCATAAATTTTAGTTGTATATTGGACATTCTGAGACTTATGATAAGATTTTGAATATGAATGTCATATTAACAGGTCTATGATAGATATATAAATTTGAATCTTACCAGAAAATTGATTGAACAATGCTACAAATCATTTCTGGTATGAAGCAACTGGATGTGTCACAGGACACATAATCTAAGTATATAAGTACTCAGTAAAATTATTCTTACTTTGGAATACAGGCACAAATTTGGATAGTTCTCAAGCAACCTATATTTTTGAGCAACTGTTTTCAAATTTTGTGGTTTTCATACCAACATTAAGGTTGAGAATTTGTCATAACAACTCACATAGAACAGAATAGTGCTATAATTTTGATTTTAGTTTATGCTGAAGGATATATATCATTAGCATTCAAAAGGCTGAAGAGGTCTATGAGGGGATGAAGCACAGAGCTTCTGCACATATTTCCTCTCACCATGAAATCAGAGTGTGTTACCTACAAACACATTAATCTGTTAATCAATTCAGATACTCCAATGAGCCAAAGTCCAAAGTTTTTATTGAAGCTTGATTACAATAGAAATCAAGCAATTTGCTACACCATGGAAATCAATTTCTAGCCATTTTGCCCTCACCAGAGTTAAGTAAGTTGTATTATGGTCACACAGTTCAAAATCTGAATTATCTAATCACACTCATTAGCAAAGCATGAGATGTTTAGTGACCAACTATGAGAGAACTTGATAGGGTCCACTATGTGTAAGAATGATAGTCCTATCATGGCAACTTCCAAGGGTTCTGACATTACCTCCTAGCAATAAGAAAGAGGTAAGAACTTGGTTTTGATGCTTCCTTACATGTATATAGTGGGTATTTTGATCCCACTTAGCCCAGTTACATTCTCTGTTCCCTTTCACTTCCCACTAAATCCCTCCTTTTTCTTAGATCCTCATCCTGCATTAATTCATTTTTTTTTCAAGGTAGGGTCTCACTCTAGTCCAGGCTGACCTAGAATTCACTATGTAGTCTCAGGGTGGCCTGGAACTCACGGAGATCCTCCTACCTCTGCCTCCCGAGTACTAGGATTAAAGGTGCATACCACCATGCCTGGTGCATTAATGCATTTTTGACTGATTGAGTTAAATCTGGGTGCTTTCATGATTAAATATGGGTAGGATGTTACTTCCTAGAGAATTGCCAAGCCACAAGTAGCTACACCATTAAAGTACATGATGTTCCTCTCACTCTCTCAGCAACCACTAGTTATCAATATTCTGGGAGGTATGAGAGTTCACAGACCCACCCCTCATCTTTGGTGAAATATTGATAGGCTCATTTTTGTTTAGGAAACCACACCATCTCAGAGTTCATGAGTGTAGTAGACTGAATTGGGAACCAGATCAGAATGCCTATGGAGATAAAAATTATGCTCTCCAGTGTCAAGCTCTCACTAGTCTTTGGCAAAAGAGGGGTTACATACATCAAACTCTTCCTAAATTAATAATGCTTAGCCCATTTAAACTATGCTACTTCACTCTCCATTGGAGAATCTGTTCATCTGTTTCAGAAGGTAGTAATACCCAATGAGACAAACAACCCCTCACACTTCAGCCAAGCCTAAGCTGAAACCATAGAGGAATTGGAGAGATTAGCAAGAGTTCTACTTCCATAGTGAACCTGACAATAAGTGCCAGGGCGAAGGAAACAGACACTGAGGACATTCAACACTTAACAAAGCAGAGATCTAGAGGCTCCTAAGAACTCATCACTGAAGTAGATTTAAAACACACCCATCATAGCCCAGAGAATTTTCCAGAACAGGGTGGAAAGATTGTAAGAGCCACAGGTTGAGATATAATGCTCAGAAGCATTCTCTCCGCCTCAAAAAATAAATTGACTGCTGCTCCCACAATGAATATTCCACAACCCCATGGGGAAAACCTGCAACTCCACTGAGGAGAGTCGCCAGCAGAATGGAAGCAGGGATGAGGGAAAAGAAGGTACCAACGCATGATGGATTCATACAAAATATGTTGTTAATAATAATAATAGTAGTAATAATATTTTTAAAAGATAATCCATTCCACAGTGATACCTCACATTCTTTTGCACTTACATTCTTTACACTTCCTCTTCTACAGGCTTCCTAAGCATTGGAAGAAGTGGCTTACATGTCATGATTAAGCATTAAGCACACACTGGTCACTTATTCTTGATTACTTTGCCAGCTATTCATCTTCATATTTAATCTATGCCCTAAAGAACAGTCTGCATTTAGAGCCATGAGTAGTATCAACCTATGGGAGCAAACAAAGATACTTTGATGTCTCATGTTAAGTCTGAACAGCATGAGAGATGAAAGAATTTACACAGTACATGTATGAATTTAGCATGAACTAGAAACCCAGAGTGGCCACAAACTTTGGAAGAGCAATAGAAATATACCTGTGACTCTGTGCTGAAGTCAACACAGGTTTTTATCAGGGATAGACAAAGAACATGGGTCAGAAGAGGCAAGGTTCTAAGTTCAAGTCTCTAAGTCCAGAAAAGACATAGACTAACCAAGCTAGTAAATTCTGGAAGGGAAGAATGTTCTTTGACCACGTTACTGCTGTCAGTAAACACCCTGTATTTTTTTCCTACAAGGTAATCTTAGATGTCCCAATGCTAACAGATTTCAGGGTAGTGTTCCAACATAATGTATCTGTTTCTCAGTCAGTACCTGTTTCTCAGTCTAGTGTCTGATGTCATGTAAGCAGTATTCATGGCTAGTCAGGGATCTCCTACATTTTGATGGCAGTTTGACATGCTGTCTGATTACCATAGCCACAGTATTGGGTTCCCCTAGGGCCCAAGTTTCTAGGCATCATTTTTTGTTCAGATTTAGAGTGCCTAGCATGATTTCCTTTCTATGGATTAGGTCTCAAATCCAACTTGAGAGCAATTGGTTACTCTGATATCATGTATGCATCTTTGCCTAAATATTGTAACTTTTTGTAAAATTCACTTGAATGCAAAACTTAAAATACAAAATGATCAAAAAAGAATTTAAACAGAGAATTAAGAAAAAACATATTATAAATATTAAGAAGAATTTTTTCCACTATAGGAGAGCAATGTTATGGTAGTTGGAGGTGGAGGTAGAATAAAGAATTCTTTATTGGGAACTCAAATGTGGGTGTAAGGGGTCAACCTTAGTAAGCAACATTTACAGTAATATAAAAGTGTGTGGTAAAGTGTTGTAGTTAGGTGGATTTGGCAGCAGGACCCTGTCAAAGTTCTCTTCTGATTTCTTCAGTTTTCTTTTGAGAAGTAGGCAGCAAGGTTAAGAGATGACAATAAGGTACAGAGGAAGTGTTATAGATTTGCAGAGGGAAGAAATTCAGTGAACTAATTTTCTAGGATAGTGGGAGATGGCAGGACCTTGTAATATAAGATACAATACATGATCACTATCTTGCATTTACTGACCACTTGACTGATTTATAGTTAGATGAAGAAATATTATTACTTGAGGCTGGATAAATTGCTCAGTGTTTAAGGCACTGACCTGCCTAGCCTAACGACCTGAGTTCATTTCCCCAGTAAACACATAAGCTAGATGCTCAGAGTGGCGCATGCATCCAGAATTAGTCTGCAGTGGCTGGAGTCCCTGGTGCACCCTTTCTATCTCTCTCAATCTCTCTCTCTCTCCCCCCTGTGTTTCTGTATCTCTCTGCTTGCAAATAAATAAGCAAAATATTTTATAAAGAAAAATTATTGCTTTGTCGAGCCACATTCAGTTGCTTGATTATAGGCATTATGTGGGGGTAGTGCTGTGTTAAAGCAGGGTTGTGGTTTCTTGAGTAAGAGCAATGTAGTGGAGAATATATGCAAGGTAGTGTTTATATATTAGAATCTAAACTCAGGAAGTAACAAAGGCTAATAGCATCGATTTGTTTAATTATCTATAATATGAAATGATAAATTTTAGTATTTCTGTGTAAGGCTATTAGTGTTATTTCTTATCATAAAGGTTTACTTAGTTCTAAATATACATTTAATAAATTTACAAAACTAGAAGCAAATTTTAAGTGACAAATTTGAACAGTAAGTCAAATGATATAGAATATCATTTCATGTCTTTATAAAGAAATATACCCTCAATTAATTTTAGAGCTCAAAGGTTGATTATAACTAAACTATCTGAGTTTTAAAATGATAGTTTTAGCCTAAAAATATAGCTTAATAATAGAGAACTTGCCTATAGTGTGTGAAGCCCTAGGTTTGATCCCCAGTACAGCAAAAATAAATTAATAAATAGTTTGAATCGAAAGTATTTTCTTATTTATCAACCTTAGTCCATTTGGTAAAGTAAAAAAATATTTCAGGCTTTTATATTTATTATACACACTTTTATATCACTTTGTGAAATTTATTTTTAATATAGGCATGTGTAACAACCACTGAGCAATCTCTCCAGCAAATTTCTCCTTAAGTTAAATAAATTCAATCAACCACAGAGTATCTGGCTACTAATTAGTTGGCTGTTTTTATTAAATAAATTTCACTACTATTCAGAACAACAAATAATTTTGTAAGTTTTATTAGTAGAGAAAATTAAACATGAAATAAGATGTCAGCCAAATGCATTATAACTTTCTATTTTCCTTCAAAATTTAATTGTAGAAAAAGTATCCACTGATTCTCACTTCCCTTTTTTTTCTTACATGGTAACTGGTAACAAGTAGGGAAGCTGCGAATTTTACAGTTAATCAGACATGTGACAGGACACTGAAAATAAAGTAGAATTCAGAGATAATTTGAGGTAAAATTGCATTAATCCTATTTTGTAGCATTCAATAATTTCCAAAAATTTCCTAAATTTGATAATTTCTCATGCATATCATATAATTAATATGCAACTTAGAAAGTAAAATCAGTGTCTTTAATATTCAGACATGGCCTGGAAAGATGTCTAAGTGGCTAAAGGTGATTGTCTGGAAAGCCTGCTGGCCTTTGTTTGATTCCCCAGTACTCATATAATTCCAGACACACAAAGTGGCACATGCATCAGGAGTTCCTTTACAGCCGCAAGAGGCCCTTGTGTGCTTGTTTTCTCTTTCTATTATTTTTTCCCTCTCTGCCTGTGTTGCCCCACCTCGTGTGTGTGTGTGTGCTGTGTTGTGACGGGGTGTGTTGTGGGGGACAGATCTTCAGTGAAACCTTACTAGGTGTATTTTGAGCTGTTTGGAGCTCTGGCTGTTTTCATGTTGTTGGTGCCTCTGCTATTGATCTATGGAAGTGAGCCAGCTTCTTCTGCCATCATGGAGTTTCCCCTGTATTATATAAGACTGAAATAAACCCTTTCCTCCCATAAGCTACTTGTAGTTGAGTGTTTGTACAGCAATGAGAAATGTAACCCAACAAACATGAAAATAGAAGGAAAACTTAGAGGAAGGAAGAGGAAACAAGAGAAAGTAGAACTCAGGGGAAGGAAAAGAAGGGATGAGTATAGTCAGAGACCATGAAATAGTTAATTTGTCTTCATTAAGTCCAATAGTATTTAAAATGAATATATGCAAATCAGAAAGTAATTAAAAATAAGTTTCATCCATGAGTGATGGTTCATACCCATAAACCCAACACTTAAGAGGCAGAATTAGGAGGATCCTGAGTTCAAGGTTTGTCTGAACTACATAACACAACCTTGTTTCAAAAAACCAACAACAGCAACAATAGAATTTGATATTTTAGCAAAACCTATACAGCAGTCATATGAAATTTTTAATCAAAGAAGCTCATGTATATTAACAGAAAACAATTTTGAAATGTACTGGCAATATACATTGTTCGTGCCATATCACTTCACACAATGTAAACTGAACCTTTTCTGTTATCTATCATTTATCTAATGCTGCCATCTAGTGTGCATATGACACTGTAAGAGACAGTTTCAGGCATTTCAATGCTTATTAAACAGTATTTTTCAGAGAAACATGTCTTCTTTGATTTTTCAGTATTGTAGATTGAATTCAGGATTTCACACATCCCAGTGCTACACAAAACTGAGGTATAACCTCAGCCACAGATTTTGTATTTTATCTTGAAAACTAAAGATATAGGAAAAATTCTGAGCCTGAAAGATAATGTAACTGATGTCACAATAAAGAAAATAACCTGTTAAGCCATTATTACTCTTAGTCTATTTGATTTAATTTTCTGAAATTCAATTTCAGACAACACATTTTTACTATTTGTGATACAGCTGTGGCTTTTGATTCATAAATGGAGGTTGAATTCAGGACTGTAATGAATAAGAAATTACATTCTTCAGCCTATCTCACTGCTAGAGTTTAGGATATGATTACATTTATCTCATCAGATGCATTGCATCAGATTAGAGGGCAAAAGCATTTCATTTCTCTATAGAAGAATTAGTGTATGTCTCACTAAGTAGCTAGTGCCTGGTTTTCCGGAGAGTATTTGAGCTTTTGGCTTTTCATTATTCTTAAGGAGATCAAATATACTAAATGACCCATACCTTAAGGATTATGCCTGGGGAAAAGTATCGTCAATGAAATGTAGTTTGAATGCTGACATTTTGTATGTTGAGGTAATTCTATAATAAGAATCAGGTGCCTTTGAAGTGCATGAGTATATTTTACGTGTAGGTTGAAACAATATTTTTTGTAAGTAGAAAGTGGAGTCTGATAATTATATATCATCACACTTTTTCATAGTCTTTTTAAGAGGTACAGACTAATATATCTCCTCTTCAGTGTGGCCTTAGAAATTCACTTTCAAAGAATAAAATAGATGTGATGGTATATGGCTTGAGAGACTTGGTAATAAAAGGCACCTCAATTTATTTCTCATTCTTTCTATCATATTACATACCCTAGGGAAGTTAGCTGCCGTGTTTCAATAGGAAGCTCACATTGAAAGGAATGGAGTCTCCTGGCCACAATCCCAATGGCTTTGTAAAAACAGTTCTGTTAATGAATAAGTCATCTCAGAAGTAGATAGTCCAGCCCCAACTCACAACTCTCCTGACTCTGGATGACTGTGATTTTGTGTATCTGCTACAAAGCCACCCTACTCTTACATTCGTAAAACACTACTTTTAGAAATCAAATTTATGGTTTGCTTTTTTCTCTGCTCCATTTAAGTTGAATTTATTTCTTCTGAGCTCTAAATATATGAATTAGAATCCCACTGGGATATGTTGGTTCTTCTCTTTGAAATAAATACTTGTGCCCTACAAAACTCAATGCTTTAAATATAATCTGTATAAAGATTACCACCAATTTTATATCTCTAGACAAAGGCTCCTCCATAAAACATGGATTGTGAATGTTTTTGTTATTTCTTCTATGTGGCTGTCTCAGAGTGGAGTTGGTTCAACATCTAATGCGCTGCATCCCACGTCTGTTATTTTCCCCTTAATATTCTCAATATTCTCTGCCTTGGAATGGTACACTCAGGTGTGCAGGCTATAAGCAGTATCATGCATGACACTGCTCTCACCACTAAAAAGCTTCTTACCACCATGTATTGGTGATTCTATTTGCACAATATGCCTTGAATATACTTACATGCTATCAGTCTAGTCTAAGCCATTATCATGTTTTGTTTTGAGTCCTCTGAAAGTACCCTAGCTAGTGTCTTTCTTTTTCTAAAGGATCTTTGTAACACATAAGTTAGGAATACCAGCTAATTTTCAACCATAAGTAACATACCATGATGGTTCCTAATAAATAATTATTACTTTATTAATATATAAAAATATTCAGTCAATATTGAAACATTATTTTTTAAGGTGGCCAGCACGTGTCATTTATTGCATCATTGTAAACACAAAACCTTGTCTCCTCTTGACCCAACAAACAAGTTATAAAAAGAAATAACTTAGCCCCAATCTGAGAATGTCCTAAACTTAATAAGCCTCCCCTGGGCTTTGTGTCCTTGCTTTTTTTTTTTTTTTTTTTTTTTTTTTTTTTTTTTGCATGAAGGCCTTACTACATAGGTTTGGCTCACCTCACCTCAAACTCATGATCCTCCTGCCCAAGCCTTCTGACTTCATGGATTGTGGACCTTTGCCATCACTGACCTGGTACTATGTGACCTAGGCTAGCCTTAGAGTTGAGACAATTCTCCTGCCTCAACCTCCTGAGTTCTGGGATTTAAAGGCATGCACTACACCACACCCAGCTCACACCTTGGCATAACTTATTTGAGAGAGAGAGAGAGATAGAGCTTTTCAGGCAAGTGTCTTAACCACTAAGCTATCAATGAGTGCAAATACTGAGCCACAAAAAAACAGCATGTGATGCCTGATTCTCCCAAACTGGCAGAGCACCTTTAGTCAGAGCAATGGCTTCTGAGGCATTTGTGCCAAGGTCACAGAAGACCCTTGGCCTCATGCTCTCAATCTCCAGGCACTTATTTAACTTGAGCTTAGTGAGTAAAGAGGGTTTTCAAAGCACATCTCCCAACTGCACATGAGACGTGGGCTGCTGCCATGCTGCAATAACAGGTTAGTATCTTTGAATCCTTTGTCCACAGGTGCAAATGTGCAAAACCCCAAAGAGGTCTTCAAAATGCTTCTGCAAGGCAAGGCCCTGCTGGGGTGAGCCTCCAGCCCCCTCTCACCCTGCGTGGCGAAGAGCTCAGTGGAAGTCTAGCCATGACTGCACAGTCTTGCAGCCTTTGAGTAAATCACCTCATCTTTGGAGAAAAAATGTCATTTCATCTGCCACCCTTGTGACAATGTCCTCATTAATGGCAGCCCCACGGGCCTGCATCTCTGCCGGCACACACATCTTCACGTGTCGGTACTCCAGGGGCAGGAAGGGGATAAAGTAGTCGATGAGGCTTTTATCTATCAGCGTGCAATGCCAGAGGCCACTGTGCTTGTTGTTGAACACACCCACTGACAGCACGGGCTGGATCTCCTTCCTCTTCCTTCCTGCCCACCAGAAGATCAGAGCCGTCTTAGTTGTGAGGTCTCCTCTGGCATTACTGAGAAAGATGAAGATAGCCTTGAGGTAGGAAATCCCGTTCACCTGCTCATAGTAGTCTAGAAAGGGCTTGATGGCATCAATGATGCTGGGGTGCAACTTACCCATCTCGTCAAATATGAAGACAGAGCTGGTACATGCACTCACATTGCCATGGATCCACTTCGGCAGCTGGTCCTGGTACAGCTTTATCTTCTGCTCATGAGGGAAGTGCAGAGTCGACACAAAGAGATGGCCAAAGTGATTTTTTAGGCCTTTGGGATGAAGATTTTCAGCCACAGTTTGGCTGACAAAGTTCTTACCTGTGCCAGCCCAGCCATGCAAGGACAGGGTCAGTGGTTTCTTGGAATTTTTGTTGTTCCTGAAACCAGTCACTGCTATTAGAATCACTTCGGTGGCCAGGTGCTGCCCAAACAGCTTCTCCTCCAAACAGCTTGAGGGCCACGGCGTTTAGGGGCCGCTGAGCACTGCAGCACTCGGTGAAGCGGCAGTGGAAGTCCGACGTGTAGGACAGGTAGCTGGTGAGGGATGATACAGCCGCGATCGCGATGCCCAGGCTCACCAGCTCGAAGGCCGCAGTCACACCGGCAGCAAGCAGCACCCACAGGGCCGTGTCGCATCTTCAGATTCCAGAGTCACAAGCCATGGCCACCGCCCAGCTGGGCTCAAACATTATTTTTTTATCACCAAATATTTTGTTATCTAAATATCTGATTTTATTGATTTAATTGTACTTATGCATGCACAAACAGACATAAGGCATACATATCATAATTGATTCATATAACTTAGATTATCACTTCAATTTGTAGGTGGGTATTTAATCTATAGGTTTTTATATTTTCCTTGCAGTTTCATTTTGAAGTAACAGGAAAGTTGGTGTTGTAGAGATTTTAACAGCCTGCTTGATTGAGTTCATCACTGTGTTTCAGTCATCGTGTTTCACTATAATTTGGCAATTAGATACAGAAGCTTGATTACTTTAGCCTTGACCTATGGACAAGAATATATCTCGCTATGTTCAGAATGTATATATCTGTTGTTTTTGCTATCTGTGATATTACTATCAATTTTGCTGCTTATATTAATTCATTAATATCTGCACAATATTGGAAGCTTAATTCTCTCATTCTTTCAATTTTTTATCTCATGTAATTTTAGAATGAGTCACATCTTCTTGTTTATAATTTGTTTATCTAAAGAGCTCTTCATTTAAGAAAGATATATTGTTTTTTTCTGTTTATTAGTTGAAAGTTATGACATTTTAAAATATACACTGTACATCACCAAAGATATATTTTCTATTTTTATCATTATGAACTCATAGATTTAAATTAGTAGTTTTCACTTTACTCCAGTGGTTACTCTTATTAATGCTAAGGAAGCTTATTTTTGATCAGTAAAATTTGCTTCTTATAAGCTCCTGAATCCTTGTAACATTACCTCTAAAATCTGAAATTTTTCCTTTTTGATGTAACAACAGATCCCTGACTCCTTTTATATAGATTCTAGTGTATACTTAGAAGGATTGCTTATCCCAAGAGCCCCAAATTCCTTTTTATTGGGTAATTCTTCCATAATGTGGACTCAATATTGTTTTAAAAGAAAACGTTTCACATGTGTAATCCCTTTACATCCCATGGCATTCGGAATGAAAAGTGCCACCATTTAATAAGCTATGACTTGGTTGACCAAATAAATTGTGATCCAAATGGGAGTGTGCTATTAGTAACTGTTTCAGGAAAATGGGAATAAGTGAAAAAAAAATCCATGTATATTCATCATCTATAGGTCTGGCCACTCATGTAATTTCATTTCATGTCTCCAGTTTGCTGAATCACCAAACTTCATACACAGTATTATTTATATACTCCTTAGTCATACAAAGCACTATTCCTGTTTGAGGGTTTTGCATGTGCTGCTTCTCAAGTCAGGAATAGTCTTTCCTTATTGTAATTAACTGATTCATATTCATTGATAACAATCAGCTTACATGACACTCTCAGAGAAGCATTTCCACTAACTTGGATATAAATTAAATCTAAAATATTCCATGTTATCATACTATAATTTAACATTCTTTTAAACCCCATTTGTTATTATTTAATCTAAATATTGTTTAACATTTATTTCCAGTATTAGAGGATGCAGGGACCATGTTAGTTTTGTTCATGCCTCTTTGATTAGTTCTATTTCAGTACCCACCAGTACACAGACACTGTGTAGATATTTCTTTCACAAAGAAATTTTGATTCTGATGCCTACATCTCCTTTTTTTCTGCTTTTTGCTGGATTAAACCACACACATTATTAAAGGTCATATTAAGGTTCCACTTTATTAAAAAATCTTTGTGAATTATTATAAAATATGAAAATTTCTCTTCTCCAAATATTTGTACTCTGTTCTGATCAATTAATGTCATTGTAGCAAATGACTAGCTTTGTTATAAACCCTCATTTAGGCTCTGAAGCCTTGCTTATCTAAGCCACATATTGTACTTCACTGGTAGAATATTTGCCTAGAATATGTGAAGTTCTGAATTTAATTCATGTTGGGTCCCCTAAGGCCAGCCCAGGAGGGACGGCAGGGTCTCTGCAGAGTTGGGGGTGAGAAGCGAGGAATCATGACACAGACTCCGGGAGTTGGGTGAAAGCAGACAGAGGACCAGCTGCAGCAAACTCGTTTATTCAAAAAAGTGTAGGGTGTTTTAAAGGGGCATGGCTGGCCAATCATCATATGGGGTGGTCCCCTTTTTGTGACCAATGATAGCCTGTCTCTGGACAGATCATCTCTTAGCAAGTTTCTCACAAGCATGGGACTGTAACTGTTGTCACGCCAGGCCTGCACAGGGCGCCATGTTCACAGAAGCCACTTCCTGGTTTCTTCTGACATGCTATCTGGCTAGGCCTAGCCAGACCTGCATTGTGCCATACAAATTCACAAAAGTACAAAATGTAAAATTAAATAAACAGAAATAAAGTATGTGTTCCCTTTGCTCAGTTTTGGCTGTTGTCTGTATTTCATTGCACTCTTGATATCAATACATTTTTAAATAAATTTTATTTATCAGGAGGGGGAATGAGCACACCAGGGCCTTTAACTACTGCAAACAAACTTCAGATGCATGTGCCATTTTGCTTTACACAAGTACTAGGGAATTGAATTTGGGCTTTCAGGCTTTGCAAGTAAGCACCTTTTATAGCTAAGCCATCTCTCCAGCCCCTAAATATCTTTTTTTTCAGTTTTTTATGTTTATTATTATTATTAAAAACATATTTTGTATGGATACATCATGTGTTGGTGTCCTCTTTTCCCTCATCCCTGCTCCAATTCCACTGGGGGCACTCCTCAGTGGGGTTGCAGGTATTCTTTATGGGATTGTGGTTTATGCATTCTGGGAGCAGCAGTCAGTTATTTTCTACCTATACTTGAGTTTTATTTTTTTAAATTTATTTATTTATTTAAGACTGAGCAAGTCAGAGAGAGAGAGAGAGAGAGAACGAAACAGAGTGAGTGGGTGAGTGAGTGAGCCTGGGTGCACTAGGGCTTCCTGCCAATTTAAACGGACTCCATATGGCCTTGGTTTGATACCCCAGTACCAACATAAATGCAGATGTGTTGGGAACCTTGAGCCAAACTGCAGCCATTTGGAGGAAAAAACTGCATCTTCTAAGTTAGATTTCAGTTTCCTGAGTGTCTGTGAGCAACTACATAACTAAGCCTTCCCAGAGACCCTACCCTGACCTGTAGATAAGAATAATAAACGGGACTGCTGTAACCCCCATGACCTTGTGCAAGGCACATTCCTCAGCTGGGTATCCTAGCAACCCTGCTGCTCTTAGATCAGGTTTTTTAGCCACAAGGTCTCTGCCCTCAACGCTTACTAATATAGATTTTGCACAAAGATCAGCATTTGTCTTGGCTCCATCTTGGAAATCAAACATTTCAGGTTCTCTAGGTCCTTGCTCCTGTTGAAGCCCCGCTGGCCGGGCACAGATGCTTTAAATCAAACCAAGAAGGCTTTATAACCACTTTTAACCACTGAACCATCTCTCTAGCCCCTTGAACTTTATTTCTGTAATGTTTTTCCTAGAACTCATTTTCTTAGATTTCATTACACAATTTAGTTCCTCCAGATTTTATTCCCAGAGCAATTAGTATACAACATATACAAATCTTGTGCCCTCTTCTTGCTGTTTTCCCCTTAGATATATGTTCAGTGAGCACTCCATATGGAGAATGTGTATACTTTGCATGGACTAACATTTTGTCATTTTTGTATAATAATATAGTGTGAGAAGTTTTCAACTATCATTTGTATTTTATTAGGTATTATAAGCAGTGAAAAGATGCCTTAAGGTAATGGGAGGATGTGTGTAGGCTATATAAAACATATCATATCATTTTATTTAGGGAACCTAAACATCAGTGGGTTGTGGTGTCCTTAGCTGTATTGGAACCAATCTTATGCAGATAGATACCATGAGATGTGTGTGCAACCACCTCAATTCCTACAAATCTACTATATACCCACATTCCCTTCTGAGCATTCCTGACCTTACTTTAGCCCACTGCTAAATCTGAGGGTACAGGATCAGAAAGAAAAACTATTGTTTCAAATACATCTCCAATACATTCCATTTATAACATTTTAAATGACATCTATTAACCATTTTTATGTCTACAATATTCACAATACTGAATATGTATATTAATTTAAAGAAAAAAACAAGTGAAATATTTAGAATCAAGTGGAAATAGTATATTTTGTTCAAGTAGATATTTGACCATACTTTGAAAAGGTGTGCTCTTTGAATTAAGGCAGATCTGAGATATGTGTGTTCCTTATTCATTAACTTGAGCTGTGTCTATATTTTCCTATGTGGATACTTTTATTTCTCAAGTTGCTCAAGTGTTACAGCAGTGTCTAAATTTAGTACAATAATATATTATTTTTCTTCTCCAAAAGGGAACACAGTTGAATTTTTCTTTTTAATCCTCTGAATCTTGACTCATTGGATAAAACATACAATTCTTTTAACTTCTTTTTGGAGTCATTTTTGTTAGCTTTTTAATATTTTTGTTTTGTTTTGAGAGAGACAGAGAGAGACAGAGAGAGAGGGAGAGGGAGACAGATAGAGATGGGTGCGCCAGCAGTCTCTCAGTTGCTGCGAATGAAATCCAGATGTGTGCGCCCCCTTGTGGGCAAGTGTGGCATTGTGCCCTGGCGTTACTTTGCATCTGGCTAAATGTGGGACCTGGAGATTGGAACCGGGTTCTTAGGCTTAGCAAGCAGGCACCTTAACCGCTAAGCCATATCTTCAGCCCTGATTTTTAATATTTTTATATTAAAAGTGACATATCTGAAGTTATCTTTTCATCTATCAAGAGGCAATTTAATAATGCTGTCACTATTTTTACCTAACGTCGATCACTGTGACTCAAACTCAAACATGAATCAACCCAGAATAAAGAGCCTATTATTGTTAAATGTATTGCATTTAAGAGGACCAAAAGTTTCAGCAATTCATCCATTTCTTAACACAGCAAGTATTGATTTCATGGCTAGTTCATGTACATTTGGGGTGTTTAAATATAGAAATGAGCAAAACATAGATACTCAAGTGAATAGAGCAAATAATATATGTTATAATGTTTTGTATATGTTATGTATTAATAAGTGTTTTACATGAATATATTAGAATAAATGTTAAAAAAGGAGCACATGAAAATTGGAGAGGTGTATAAATGTTTATGTATGCTAGCTTGATAAATTCTAGTGTAGAAGGTGTGCATTGAATAAAACCCCAAAGGAAGTAATATATATTGATGACATATGCAAACAGCAAACAGGATTTACAAAACTCTTTGCTTGAGCATTGTTATGCTTTGCTTTCAGAAAATACATTCTACAATTTAACTTGAATTCCTCATTCTGGAGACAATTGTATTATTCCA
This sequence comes from Orientallactaga sibirica, assembly GCA_036365145.1. Taxonomy (NCBI): domain Eukaryota; kingdom Metazoa; phylum Chordata; class Mammalia; order Rodentia; family Dipodidae; genus Orientallactaga; species Orientallactaga sibirica. The sequence goes on along the minus strand of JAEOAD010000793.1, from coordinate 7,620,782 downwards.
AGGAGAAAGATTAATAACTTAACACTTTGTAAAACTTTTTTACATATATATCACTTTTGTTGTCCCTGCCTCTACCTTCTTCTTCCCTCATCTTTTTTTGCCACCAATCTCTGTATATGACCTTCCAAGGGTAGCATTCACCTGTTGATTTTTATTTCACTTAAGTTCCATTAACCTCCCTACTCGTTACGCTTGAAGTGGCCTCCCAACCCCCACTTTCATGAACCTTTGCTACACACTTTCACTCTCACATAAACACACATACATGAAGATTCAAACTACAATCTATATGTGAGACAATGCAGGCAGTGGTTTTCTTACTGTGCAAATATTACCTCATTTAGTATGTTTTAATTACATCCATTTTCCAGCATATTTCATATTTTTCCTTAATTGCAGAATAAAATTCCATTATGTACATATAACTGTTATCTATTCATTTGTTGATGGACATCTAGGCAGATTTCATTTCCTGGTCATGCCAAGTAGAGCAGCAAAATTATAGATGGATTGTTATCTATGTAATAGGGTGTAAAGACCTTAGGGTATACAATTAAACTGAATTATATGGTAGTCATATTTTTGGCTTTTTGATAAAACCACATGGTGATTTCTATATTGGCTGTACTACTTTTCACTCTAACCAACAGTGAATCATGGTTTCCCGTTTCCACAGTTTCATAAGCATTTGTTATGTTTATTTCCTTGATGATGGCCAAACAGGGAATCTCAAATTAGTTTTAATTTACATTTTGTTGATGATTAATTCTGCTGAAAACTTTAAAAAAAATATTTATTGGCTGTTTGAATTTCTTCTTTTTTATTTAGTTCCTTAGCTCATATTTTTATAGAGCTGTTTATTTTCTTGCTGTCTGGAATTTTTTATTCTTTATATATTCTAGATACTAATCCTCTGTATAATATAGTTTTTCTCATTGTATAGTTTATTTCTTCACTCAGTTAACTATTTCCTGTGATAGACAGACTTTTTATTTTATGTGTTTTCTTTTAGTAATTGATGACCTTATTTTCTGAGGAAGCCGAATCCTATTCAGAAAATCCTTACCTTTTCCTATAAGTTGATGTATTTCCCTTGTTTTTCCTCTAGGAAAATCTAGGAGTTTCTAGGTCTTATGTCATTGTCTTTGGTCCATTTAGAGGTTTGTTTTTGTGTGTGTGTGCAGAGTGAGACATAAGAATATAATTCAATTTATTTTTCTATATGTGGATGTCAAGTGTCTTCTGCACTATTTTTGAAGAGACTGTCTTTTCTCCAATGAGTTTTTTGACATCTTGATAAAAAAAAAATAGGTGGCAGTAGCTGTGTGGGATTATGTCTGGATATTCCACTCTATATTCTATTTCATTGAATTATGTGTCTGTTTTGTATTAGTACCATGCTGCTTTTGTTACTATGACTCTGCAATATGACTTTAAATCAGGTTTTGTAATGCACAGGCACACACACACACACACACACACACACACGTATGACACAATGTAGGTTGGGCCCTAGTCAGGCTGCCTGCCTGCTAGTATGCATGGAACAATGCAGGTTGGGCCCTAGCCATACTGCATGCTAGAAGAAACCAGGAAGTGGCTTCTGTGGATGTGGCATCCTGCACAGGCCTGGCATGACAACAGCTACAGTCCCATGTTCGCTAGCAACCTGCTGCTTGATGATCAGCCTGGAGACAGACTGTAATTGGTCACAAGAAGGGGACCACTCCATACAATGACTAGCCAGCCAAACCCTTTAAACCCCCTACATTTCCTTGAATAAACAAATTTGCAGCAGCTCACCCTCTGCCTACTTCCACCCAACTTTCGGAGTCTGTGTCGTGACTCTGCGCCTCTAATCCCCCTACTCCGCAGAGACCCTGTGGTCCATCCTGGGCTGGCCCTAGGAGGACCCCAACATCTGGCACCCAAACAGGGACACACACACACACACACACACACACACACACACAATTGTTTTGCCTTCTGAGTTCTTGTGTTTCTAAATGAATTTCAAAATTGTTTTATTTTATTTTTTGTATTTTTATTAAGAGTTCTATTAGAACTTGCACAGGGAGGGCATTAAATCTGTAGATATAATTTGGTATGATAGTCATTTTTACAGTATTGATTCTTTCAATCAATGAGAATGTGAGGTCTTTCCATCTTCTAGCATCTACAATTTCTCCTTGAGTATTTTTGAGTTTACTATATAGTGATTGTTCCTTCATTTCTTCCTCTATGTTTTTGTAATTAATATATCGGAAGGGTAGAGATTTTCACATGTTAACCTTGTAATCTGACACTTTGCTGAAAGTGTTTATCAGTTCTAATATTTTTTGGGAAGCCTTTAAGATCTCTTATATATAAAATCATTTCATCTATAAATAAATAAATAAATAAATATATTTTTACTTCTTTCTCCTCTATTTATAACATTTCTATTTCCTTCTCTTGTCTTATTACTCTAGGACTTCCATTATTATATTAAGAATTGGATAAAATATTTTTCCTCATTTTAGTTGAAATGGTTTGTGTTTTTCTCACTTTACATACTCTTAGCTATAGGTTTTTTTGTATGTGGCCTTCATTATGTCCATCTATGTTCCTTTTACTTCCAATTTCTTTAGGAACTTTCAGGAAAGGCTGTGGAATTTTTGTTGAAAGATTTTTCTGCATCAATTAAGATAATCTTATGATATATTTTTGATTGTACTTATGTGATATATTGCATTTATCGTTGTGCATATGTTGAACTATCTTACCTCTCAGGAATAAAGCCAACTTGATTATAGTGAATTTTATTTTGTTGCATTCTTGCACTTTTTAAATAAGCACTCTAATCCCTGAACTTAGTTTTATGTAATCTACTATTGTCAAATTTCACTTAACTTCACATGCATATATTTTTCCAATTAATTTGAAACATTATCTTTATATTGAGGCCTCAGATATAATCAGAAAACAACTGGTTTCCTCTGTAGCAGTTATTGTTTTTCTTTCTAGTTATAGCATTTGCAGTTTTTTAAGTTATTTCTGAGAATTTCTAACTCCATGCTTATATTATCTATTGATGTTTTTTTTACATATTGTATACCTTTTCACTAAATTCCCTAACATATTAATTATAGTTTAAAATTTCTGGTCTGATGATTATAGCATTCTTTACTTGATTTAATATTCTGATGCTAGTTATGACAATACAAACTGTTGTTTTGCTAGTTAGTATGCCTTGTAATTTTTTTGTTTGAATGGTCAATATGAGGTATTAAGTAAACAAAAATATAGTATCAATGCTTTAGTAATATAGTACTGAGGTGTGAGATTATTAAGTTTAACTCTCTGGTCAACCTGTGCCCTGGTATTATATACTAAACATTTCTGTATCTCATTTATGTGTGTCAGTATTTTATAGGGGGGTCAGTATCAATATTGTCTTTCTTCTTCATAGACAGCAAGTGTTGGTTTCAGTTGAGTGCTTCCTTTTTCTTCTTTCAGATAGAATAGGTATTGCCAATGCTCTAGAATGATAAAATATTAGATTCTGGTACAATAGTTTCTCTCCAGCAGGCTAGTCAAGTACTTAATATACATGAATAAAATAAAAAATAAAATAAAAAGAATATAATGCACTACATATTTTAAAAATGAGTACTTTGCCCCTCTCCCCATATAAAACTTAAGGTTTTTTTTTTTTTTTTTTTTTTTTTTTTTTTTTTTTACTCCAGTGTTTGTAGTTAGATTTTGAAGGTAAACTAACAAAAGCATATGGATTTTCCCATGACTGGAACTGCCTAAATATTTGAAATTTTACAATTGCTTATATAGTCTACCTATTATATGTCAAGATTCCTATCTAGATACTTGTTTTAACTGGAGATTTGTATAAATGTATCTCTATGTCTCTATGCTTATCTGCATTCCTAATTTTGGTAGGACAGATTAATTTGAGTTCTATGCTCAATCTCAAAAATTAATTATGGATTTTTATTTTATTAAGCCTTTTTTACATTTTCATGTGAGGGAGTTGTAATTTCTAAGTTCTTTACTTGCTGGAGCAGAAACCTGAACTCAGTGTGTATGACTGCGATTTGAAGTTTTGAGGACTAAAGTTGTTATAAGCATTATAGACTAGAACTTTTTCCAGACATTTTTAGATTATATAATTTTGCATGCAGTTCATACTGATTTAAGTATAAAATATGAAACCCAATGACTTTATACAAAAATCATACTTGTTAGGAAGAATAAGTCTGACCTCTGGTTTTGGTAGCCACATGCATGTTCTTTGCTTATAATTCATTGGTGAATGTTTCAGTCTAATTGAATTTTACTGATAAAAATTTTACATTAGCATTTCAGACCCAAAGATAAGAATTAAAGTAACCAAAATTAAAGTTAACCAACATTTCCCTTTTCCAATTTTTACTCATAAACTTTATACTGGTGATATTGATGTTTGGCTTATATTTGCAAGAGACATTAGAAGAATATTAAAGTATCACACTTTTCCAGGCATGCATTTATTAATAATTATTGACATAAATTCCAGAAGACTGTATTACTACTCTACAGATAAAAATGTCACCATGATATGAGGCAACAGTATAAAACTTGTTTGCCTTATAGTGATCTTTGTCATGTGCAAAATATTTGGAACATTGAGCTATGTATTGCTGAATCAAGAGCAAAGTACAAATCAGATTATTCAAAAGATTTAAACTGAAATGAGAAGTTATATAATATGAATTTGTGATTATACATTTTGCTTTTTTTCAGTATTTTATAACTTGTCTGGATTCTGGAACTTTTACAATTAATTTTAGAAAGTCCTTTTAAATATTGACTCTTTCCTTTCTAAGTACAATTCCCTAGCTCTGGATAGCAATGAAATGTGATGGTGGAAGAAAAAAATTTAAACTTAAAAATTCAAGCTTATGGGCTGGAGAGATGGCTTAGCGGTTAAGGCGCCTGCCTGCTAAGCCTAAGAATGCTGGTTCCAGTCTCCAGGGGTTCCAATCTCCAGGTCCCACGTTTAGCCAGATGCAAAGTGATGCAAGGGCGCAACACCACACTTGCCCACAAGGGGGCGCACACATCTGGATTTCATTCACAGCAGCTGAGAGACTGCTGGCGCGCCATCTCTATCTGTCTCCCTCTCCCTCTCTGTCTGTCTGTCTCTCTCCGTGTCTCTCTCCAAAAATAAATAAAATAATAATTTTTAAAAAATTCAAGCTTATTACAGTAACATGAAGGTTATTTTATTAAAAAATGTAAAATAGTGTAAAATCACCTTTTTAAGCTATTTTGAAATGACTACCTTTATTCTCTAGTTTTATTTCACATTTATTTTAATGGAAAAAATATATATATATGAAAACATGGTTGGCTTAGTTAATACCACTAGTTAATGATGCAGGTTAAAACACTGCTTAAATAAGAAAGAACTCAGGGCTGAAACATGAATTCATGAGGCATGATTATGTTATGCATAGAAGCAAACAACATGGAAACTAAAATAATACTTTTACATATAAATCATGGGATAGTGTGTATATGACTATTTTCTTGCCAAAAAGAGTTTCAGGTTTAGACCTTTCTGACCTGAAAAAATGGAAATCTCTGAGAATTGTCCCTTGTTTGAGCAAAGAAGTACAATTGATATTCATAAGATAATGATTTACTCTGTTTAAGAAAACATGCCTACTGATCTCACTTCAGGGTATATAGTTGAAAGAGATAAAAAAGTATCTCTAAAAGATACTTGCATTCCATATTTATTGCAGCCTTTGTCAGAATATTCAAGTTATAGAAATTATCATAAATTCTATCAACAGATACATTGAAAATAAAATTGTGCCATGTATCTGCTATAGGCTATTATTCAGCATTAGAAAATAAGGAAATCCTACCATTTACAGAAGCAATGTTAAATTGGAATATATATCCATTTTTTAATGTTTATTATTATTATTAACAAGTTGTTTAATATGGATATATCATGTGTTGGTACCCTCTGTTTCCCTTTCCCTATTTTATACTAAGTGAAAAAATAAAGAATCCAAAGAAGTATTTCATATTATCACTTATGTTTGGAATCTAAAACAGTTACCCTTGGAAAAGAATATAATAGTGGTTTCCATAATGTATAAGCTAGGGAAAATGAAAGGAACAATATTGAGATTGATACCCAAAAGTCAAGGAATATGGACTTCCAACTATAAGATTTATAATTTCTAGAACTCATGTTTAGACTTGTAACTACATTGGTAGTTCTAATTCTATATACTATAAATCTTCTAATACAAATTCAAAGTATACTTTTTTAATATTTTATTTCATATTAATATTGCTCTAAATAATTTGCAATTCATCTAATAACACAATTCAATCTTTCTGTGACTAAATAAGCCATCCTTTTGGTAATAAGGAATAGAAAATTATGAATCCAACTTGAATTTGATAGATCACTTTTGCCATTATAATAGACCTTAAGGGCTCTCCCAGGTTGAGTTAAGTGGGACGAATTTGGATGGTCAGAAGCATTTCATTAAATTCAAGACACTGGTATTTTGGCATACATTGTTTTGATGTGAAATAACACTATTTAATGAAAACAAGATGTAGATGGATAGAAATCTCTGTTCCAAGCCTCACCACTCTTGTTTCTGTCTCACAACAGGTAACAATAATAATTACAAAGAAAAAAGTCAAGATCTTTTTACTCAATTTTATTTACCATTTCCTGTACTTATAATGTTTACTGCATAGGCATTTCCAAGGTCACAAGAGTGTTTTGAAAATAAAGTAATTTTATCCACTTTTAAATTTACTTAAGGGTAAAATTAGGAGTATGAATGGTGCTATTTAACCTAATTAATAAATGACATAGTTGATTATTTTTAAAAGTCTTAGTGTCTTAAGCTATTGAAGACATTTAAAAGAATGTATTTTGACACTGGAGAGATGGTTTAGCGGTTAAGCACTTGCCTGTGAAGCCTATGGATCCCAGTTCAAGGATCCATTCCTCAGTACCCATGTAAGCCAGATGCACAAGGGGGCACATGCATATGGAGTTTGTTTGCACTGGCTGGAGGCCCTGGTGCATTCTCTCTCTCTCTCTCTCCCTCCCTCCCTCTTTCTCCCTCTGCCTCTCAGTTGCTCTGAAATGAATAAAAACAAAAAAATTAAAAAGAATGTATTTTTCCCTTTAAAATCTCTCCAAGGACTAAGCAATAAAGTCACTTCAATACTGCAAAGATTCATGGCCTGGGTTAATTTCCCCAATACCCATGTAAAGCCAGGTGCACAAAGTGGCACATGCATCTGGAATTTGCTTGCAGTAACTAGATTCCCTGGAGGGCACATTCTCTCTCTCTCTCTCTCTCTCTCTAACTCAATCAAATATTAAAAATAAATGAAATCTCTCCAAATGTAAAGCAGCAGAAAATGAAACTCAAATTAATTTTTATACAGTTATTTGTATATTCTAAATAGCAGTCCCATATCTGAGGAATAGAATGCACTTTATATTCATTCTGCTGATAGTTTCCTTTGCCCTGAAAGATTTTTTTTTTTTAATTTCATGTGGTCTCATTTGTTGATTTTTAGGACTATTTCCTTTCTTATTGGAGTCCTCCTCAGAAAATACTTATCTGTACAGACAACTTCCAGATTATTACATGTTTTCTGATAATATTTTATGTGTTTCTGATTTTATGTTTAAGTCTTTGATTCACTTTGGAATTGATCTTTGTACAGGGTGAAAGATGTGGACTTATTTTCATTTTTGTGCAGGTGGATATCCAGTTTTGTCAGCACCATCTATTGAAAAGGATGTCTTCGCATGTGTATGTTTTTGACACCCTTGACAAAAATCCATTGTCTGTAGCTATGTGGATTTATTTGAGGATCCTCTATTTTTTTTTTCCATTAGTCTGTTGTTGTACCAGAACCATGCTGTCTTTGTCACTATTGATTGCTCTGTACTACAATTTTAGGTCAAGAATCATGTTAACTCCAGCAAAGCTCATCATGCTTAGTTGTGCTTTGGTTATGAGTTGTCTTTTTGTGTTTCCATAAGAGTTGTTGTATTTTTTTTCTTGTTTTGACAAGACTATAATTGATACTTTGATAGGAATTGCACTGAATCTTCACAATATTGACTCTACCAATCCAGGAACATAGGTCAATTCAATGTCTAATTTTATTTCTTTTATAGTGTTTTAAAGTTATCTTTGTAGAGGTCTTTCACATCCTTGGTAAGAATTTTTCCTAGGTATTTTATTTTTATTTTTGGAAGATAATTCAAATTAGAGATTTTTCCTAATTTCTCAGGTAGGAGATCGCCATGAGTTCGAGGCCAGCCTGAGGCTTCATAGTGAATTCCAGGTCAGCCTGAGCGAGAGTGAGACCCTACTTCAAAAAAAAAAAATTTTTTTTTTCAGAATAAGCAAGATTGATAAACCTCTGGTCAAATATTTAAAAAAAAAGGCAGAGAAGACTCCAATCAGCAAGATTAGAGTAGAAAAAGGAGATGTAACTACAGATACCAATGAAATTGGGAGAATCATAAGGATATATTTCAAAAACCTATGTTCCGCAAAATTAGAAAATCTGGAAGGAGCAAATTAATCTCTTGACACATATGATCGACCAGAACTAAATCCCAAAGCGACAAATTACCTGAATAGAGCTGTAACATTGAATGCAAGTGAAGTAGAGATATATAGCTTGTGAAGATTTTCTCCCATTCTGTAAGTTATCTTTAGAAATTCTACAGTCGAAATGGCTGATTGAATATGAGTGCTGCTCTCATCACTAGCCTGAGAACCTCCTCCAGGGAGACAACAGGAGAGTCTGAGGAAACTCAACACACCAAAGCAGAAAATAAGAGGCTGCTGAGAGCTCAACCCAAAATAAGATTTCTAACAAGTCCTCCAGGACTTTGGAAACATTTTTTAATTCATTTTTTATGTATATTATTCTAATTTTGCATTCATATTGGTGACTCCTTTATCCTCCTCCCTGTCTTCGGTTTCTTGGTGAACACAACACCAGAAAAAAAGCTGAAGGAGATAAACACACAGAACATCCAAGTCCTACTAAGCCAGATATCCAGAGACACAGAGGCTCCCAAAACCACATCACTGAAGTAGAACTAAAATGATCCAACGTGGTTTAGGGAAATTTGGAAACATTTTTGAATAGGGGGCAGAAAGACTATAAGATCCAAAGTGTTTAAAGCTATACTCCAAGGCATCATCTTCCCCATGTGGACATACTGGTGCATTCATGATCGCACCATGATTTCTGATGCCCCCACTGAGGAAGGCAGGTCTCTCAGTGGAATGAGGGTGAGAGACAGTGATATAACCTGATGGGAAAATAACCTCTATGGAGATTGGTACCTCAGTCAATAAAGTGCTTAACTCATATACACGTTGACCTGAAATTCAGTTTACAATGAAATTTATTAAATTTTTCTCAATAAAATCTAGATGGTCAGATATAATAATATGTCATAATGAAAATACTGAAGGCAAAATGGGACTTCAGGGAAAGAAAAAGGAGGAAAGTGTTAATCAAAACTAAGGATGAGGACTGGAGAGATGGTTTAGTGGCCAAGGAACTTGTCTGCAAACCCAAAGAACCTAAGTTTGATTCTCCAGTACCACATGTACAAAGTGGCACAAGCATCTGGAGTTCATTGGCAGTGGCTAGAGGCCCCAACATGCCCATTCTCTTTATCTGTCTCTTTCTCTTTCTCTCTAATAAATAAAATAAAAAAATTAAAAAAACCTAAGGATGATATAAAGAAATAGGGTAACCCACTTCTTTTTTAGCTAATTAAAACATGATTAAGATTGATAGCAGGAGGTAGAAAGAGAGGGGAGAAAAGAGAGCAAAGAGAGAGAAAGAGGGGGAAAGATTGAGAATTAGTTGGGGAAAAATTCCTTGTAATGGTAGATAGTGCTATTCTTCTGGCAGGTAAAAGTCAGTGGCAGAGGTAGGTGTAGAATACCTCCCAGTGTGTTGTTGGTCAGGGACCTCAAAATAATACACGTGGGCTATACAGATGTCTCAGCTGTTAAGGCATTACCTGCAAAGCCAGGTGCACAAGGTAGCACATATGTCTGGAGTTTATTTGCAGTAGATGCAGGCCCTGGCATGCTCTCTCTCTCTCTCTCTCTCTCTCTCTCTCTCTCTCTCTCATCATAAAATAAATAAATTATTTAATTAAAAAATAATACAGGCTGTTGCCACAACTCTTGATTGCCCACCAGAACTAAATGGTAATAGTCTAGACTGAAGACACCCCATGTATCAGTCACAAAGCACTGAAATATCAAAGCAGAATGGAACTGGAAGATTCCTCCCTATCACAAGTTCTCAAAGTCCAGGAAAGTGTTATATAAGCTGCTATGGGAGAAAAAGTCAACAGTATTAACCAGCAGTGGACCCTTCAATCTATCCAATAAACAAAGCAGGCAATATGTACTCACCAGCATAATAGTGGCATGACAGTTTGGTGAGTAAACAACTGCTCTGATTTGATTTGAGGCCTGCTCCACAGGAGGAAGTTTATGACTGGTACTATAAACCTAGTAAGAAGCATATAGCTGAGAATTTCATAGACCCTAGAGGACAAAGATACTACTATTGTTTGACTAAATAGAAATGATGTGCATATCAAATTGCCCCTAAAATTCATATTCTCAATAATTAGTGCTGACCTCATGGTTAACCAGAAAAACTTTTTGTCCAAGGCAATGAATAGTGGGAAGTCTCAAAACACTCCAAAGGGCTTAGAATAAATGGCTATTGAGTGTTGAACATAGGCAGGGACCCGGGTTAAAAGCAGACCCAAGCTATCAGACATGGGTCCCAGGCTACAGAGAGGTCACGGCAGCCTGGACCCCGGGGTCAAATCTCTGGTCCTGGAACTGGCAAGAGTAAGGCCCCTCCCTGCTCCTGGAGGTCTCCATGAGCCTGGACCCCTATATGCCAACTAGGCATCAGCAAACAACCTTTGAACCCACCAATCCCCTTGGGACCCTCTTCCTACTCTTTCTCTCTCTCAACTGCTTATACTAACCCAGTTCCTAGTTGAATAAAAGAGAGTGGTTCTCTGAAGCTGTCTCCCAGGTGTTTCTTCCCATCACACTCACGGCTGCTCGAGACCCTGCTCCACAGTTTCCTGGACGCCTCTAGGGAGCCTGTGTACAAAGGCCCCTTGAGGAACCAGGGACCCATAGCTGGCACCTGAACAGGGACTCTCCAAGATGTGCTTGGGGTAAGTGAGTGCTCCCCCAAAAGGACAATCATTATCTAGGGGACATTGGCCCCCTTTGGCCTGTGCCTCCACGTTTTGAGGGCTGGCAGTATCTTTCCTTTTCCTCCTTTACTTTCAGTTTGCGCCATTGCAAGGGACTGAATAAGGTGAATGGACTACTCTTTGGCATTGACAGAAGGCTCCTAGCCCACTGCACAGACCCCTACTGCCCACCCAGGCATTGGCAACAACCGCCTGTCTATTTTTCTTGAAAACAAAAACCTGTAATGCATACACCATTTAAAAGCCCTTAGGGTGGTTGCCAGACTCTTAAACTTGCAGATAGGCTTGCATCTGGACCTTTGGGCAATCCCCCATGGTGCTATCCAGCCCTCAGGAACATTGCCCTCTGGTCTTGGCATCTCCAGGCTTTTTCTCTCATGGGCAATATTGCCTCCCACCAAAAAGAATCACAGATTCATGGATTAGGGGCTTTCCTGAAAGTTAGGGGAATTAAACTCTCCCAGAAAAAGGCTATCTCCTTCTGGGAAGAAGTATTCCAGATTGCCCCCTGGATGGTTTCTGGGGATCCATATGACCCAGACACTTGGACTCGCATAGCTTATTTAGCCAGAAGACACAAGGTTTAGGAAGGAAACCTCCCCTCCCTCTCTTTTCTTTTCCCAATCATAGCAGCTGTTAGGCAATGCTTTAACCCTCTAACACCCCTTCCATGCAGAAATCAGATGATGACTCTGATGAGGAGAGTCCTGAGGAACAGCCTGTGGCGGACCTCAGTTCCCTTGAAAAAGCAATAGAAGAAATTAGAAAAAGGATGACCCCAAACTCCCCTACACCCACCCCCCCTTTATCAGCATTTACCACCATACCTGCCTCCCAGTCTAGGCTCCCCCCCTCTGGACTCATGTTACACAAGCCAAAAGAATCCCAACATGATAAACAGTCCTGACCAGGACCCCCTCCATCTGCCCCCCAATTATGATCACACAACAACTATGTGAGGCCCAAGATAACAAAAGAAAGGCATTCATTCAGGAAGTAGCAGCCTTTCCTATTAATGCTCAACCTACTCAGGCTCGGCCCATAGACTGGTACCCCTATCAAGCCAGTGATCTTAAAGAACTCAGACAGGCCGTTAGGGAGGATGGGATCCATGTGCTGTGGACTAAGCCCCTCCTCCAGAGCCTATGGGATTCCATTAGTACCCCCCAGGACTGGTGTGATAACTGCCAGTCCTAGCTGCCTAGTCATCTGTTCCTTCAATGGGAAGCCCTCCACCAAATAAAAAGAAACCAAAATCAACAAAACCTTCCCTGGGGGGGGGTGAATGATTAAATCTTCAGACAGGGCAATTTCTCCATAGGCCTTCAGCAGGCCCAACAGCCCCCAGGGTTCTATGCCCTCCAGGCATGGGATAGAATAACCCCCACCCCCAAAACCCAGGGTAATACCTCTTCCTTACTGGCTCTTCATCAGAAGCTGGAGGAGACCCTCTCTGACTTTATATTAAGAACAAAAACCAATGTAGAGAGAAAAATCCCTGACCCAATGGCCAGGGACCAATGGCCAGGGACCTCCTTCTCAAAAGCATTATTTGGGAACATCTGCCCTTCAGATGATGGGTGCTAACCCCAAGGCCTCAAGGCCAATGCCCTTTGGCAGATTGACATCACTTATATTCCCCAATTCAGCTGTCAGAAATATCTTTGTGACTGTGGATACTTACTTTCATTGTATATGAGCCATGACACAAACAGGGAAGTGCTCAAAAAATCTCATACATCATATGCTCTCTACATTTGCCATCATGGGTCTCCCTCATAAAATAAAAACTGATAATGGCCCAGCTTTTGTCAGTTCCTCATTCAAAGTGTGTGCATGCAATGGAATATTACCCATCACACATGAATCCCACATAACTCACATGGCCAAGGTATAATAGAAAGAACACACTGTCACTTAAAAGCCCAAATTAAAAAACAAGAGCCCAATACCTATCTGCCCAACCTTCAGATAGCCATGGATATGGCTACTTTAAACATCTTCAATATATACAAAAACTCCCAATACCCTCCCATCACCCTCCACTGGAACACAGAAGAGACTGCCCCTCCCATCCTGGTGATGAGATCCTTTAGATGGAATGTGGAAGGGTCCCAACCCCCTCCTCCTCACAGTGAGGAGATTTGCTTGTGCTTTCCAACAGGACCAACCCAGGCCCATTTGAGTACCAGCTCGAAATGACCAGTTCCATCCCACTGACCAAAGAGATGACCAGCCTGATGTTGACAGATCAGAGATGGAAGAAATGGAGGAAGCGCTGCCCTCTCCAGCACCACCTGAGTCAGAAAAAGGGAGCCCCCCTGGGGGATGTCCATGACCTCTTGGAATCAGTCAAAGCCGTATGCCAGCCACAGACCTCCCTCTCGGCCATTTTGGTGGCAGCTTTAACAATGTTACATTCCAATGTATATGTCTGTCTCGCTGTCTCTCTCATCTCCGACGCCCCCCAGGATGGTGCTTTGAAGCCTAAGAGACCTATCAAGGGGTCAGTAAAATAATTAGCACAGGATATTGCCCTCTAAGGGCTGCCAGGACACTGACACCTTCTGTGTCTATCCTAGGTCTGTGGTTTGTGTGGACAGCATGCAAACTAATAAAGGGTGCCATAGAGAACAGGACTATTATGAGGGATGCCAATATGATTACTGTGTCATTGACAGCTTTAGGCATCCAAATGCTGTCTTTAATGCCTCCAGGAAAACTAGAGATTGTACACTCTACATATGAGACCCCTAGAATGAACGTTGGAGGATAGGGGAGATGGGAAAACTATGCTAATATATACTTCTCATCTACCTCTGGTACTCTTCATATTTCTAGACAGTATATTCCTGATTCCTGCCCAGTGCAAACTAACCATCACATTCTTTCACAGGAAAAACAAGTCACAGAAAAGATACAAGCCACTATAACATGGGCACAATATATCCAATATGTGACCAAACTTCTTCCCTTTACTAACTGTCCTAATGCTTCTAACTGCTTTTTTGTGCATCCTTTACCCATCCCCTGCTAATTGCAGTCCCTATTAAAGCCACCCTTGAATACCCTACATCTAAAACAAGCTATTCCCAATCTTGCCTTTCTGATATTCCCCTGTTTGATTCTGTCCACCTCCAAACCAACCAGAGCCGACTGCCTCCTCAATATTTCCATAACCAGGACCACTTGTGTGAAGACACCTGCTCTCCTTTGGCTGAAGGGGTAACCACCCCATGCATAAATGTTTCCTCTCCCACTTATTGTGCCCCAGTTTTGATTGTTCCACAGTTGTATCTCTATAAGGAAGAAGAAGCAGCTTAAAAACTCCAACTCTACCTGCGTCAACCAAGAAAGATTTTCATCCCCTTACTCGTGAGCCTCAGTGTGACACTGTCCCTGGGTGCCTCTGGTGCTGTTAGAGCCGCCCTGGTCCAAACCAACCACCTCGAGGTGGACTTCCAAAACAAGTTTGATCAGGCCATGATATCCACTACCAACAGACTTGAATCTCTCCAGAGACAATTGAACTCTCTCATGGGTGTGGTACTTCAAAACCATAGAGCCTTAGACCTCATTACTGCTGAACATGTGTGGGGACATGTGTGGTCTTGGGAGAAAAATGTTGGTTTATTGTTAATGAATCAAATATTGTTGAACAAAATGTTAAAACTCAAAAAATTCTGCAAGGAGCTGCTTGACTGCTACAAGCCCGAGGATCCCACCACCTGGTTCTCTAACCCTTTAGTCACTTGGTTCCTCCCCTTCCTTACCCCCTCCTTGCTACAGGAACCCTATTACTTGTAGCCCCTGACTCATCAACTTTCTCAGACAACAAATAACTAATGTTGCTAAAGTAGCTACTAATCAGGCCCTCATGCACCATCTAGCTCTATTTGAACCTATTATAGACTATAAAGGTCCCATTCAATATGGTGACACCACCCTGGGGCCCAGGGTTCAAAGCAGGCCTAAGCTATCACACATGGGCCCCAGGCTACAGAGAGGTTGCAGCAGCCTAGACCCCCAGTGAATCTTAGGCCCCAGGAACTGGCAGGAATAAGGCCCTTCCCTCCTGCAGGGATTCACAGTGAGCCTGATCCCCTGGACAAATCTCAGACCCCAAGACCAGCAGAAGAAGAGCCACTCCTTGCCCCCCAGCCCAATTCATCTGGATGTCCTGATAAGACTTAGGCTTCCCTCATAGCCCTGTGACCTTTGCCCAGTTACCTAGGAAATTCCTTATATGGTATCAGCCAACTGCCCTTACATAGCCCCATCCCCTATGACTTATACCCTCTACCTCTTCCTGCCACTACGTAGGTCACCTGACCTCCCTACATGCTGGAATGAACATCCCTATATGCCAACTAGGAATCAGCAAACAACCTTTGAACCCACCAATCCCCTTGGGACCCTCTTCCCACTCTCTCTTTCTCAACTGCTTATAAAAACCCAGTTCCTTGTTGAATAAACAAGAGCTGTTCTCAAAAGCTGTCTCCCAGGTGTTTCTTCCCATTGCAGTCATGGCCACTCAAGACCCTGCTCCACAGCTCTCTAGACACCTCTGGGGAGCTGGTGCACAGCGGACTCTTGAGGAAACAGGGACCCACAATTGAGTGCTCAGTACTAAGTGAGACATCACTGGCATACCCTCTAAGATTTAGGAAACACTGTGGAAGAGGGATTGGGAAGAATGTACCAGCCAAAAAGTGGAAAGGGGTATTTGAGAACACTATCTTCCAGACATGAAGAGGCTGTCACATTTAGAAACTCATTGACACTCTTGGCTCTTGTTTTCTCCATAAGACCTACACAGCCTTCAGCCAATCAACATTCTCACATTGATGACAGAGAGCAAAAAAAGTCATCAAAATAGAAGAAAAATAAAAGAAGATGAGGTTCATCTGAATGTGGGTGGGGCAAAAAGGCAATGGGAGAGGATAGTCATCAAAGTGCAGTATGTTCATATATTTAAAAAGTACCTCCTAATACTACTATATCCAAGAACATTCTTTTTATTACTAATGAACATCTAAGGTAGAGTTTTCTCAGGAAACATAAACTAAGGGATTTAACACAGCAACTTATATTATAATATTCATAAAAGGATTTCTTCAATTTTGAACAAAATGATGTCAAAAAAGCAAAAATAAAACAAAGTATAACAATCACTATATAAAGAGAAACACATAGGCAAATACGGAATAATATAATATTGGAATGATGGTTACTCTTACTTTTAGTTTAATGTAAAAATACATATTTATATGATGGGATATATAATATGATAAATAATTATATAAATATGCATGTATATTTATAAATATAGGTCATAAAAAGCAAATACAATTTCAAAAATGCATGATATAAAACTTGTGCATTGTGATATCAATAACGTGAAATGTACAGGGGAAAGTAAAAATACAGATGAGATTGCAATTAGTTATTAGTGTATAATAGCTTATTACAGCACTGAGATGTTATGTGTACTTTCATAATGACCATCAAATACCTATACAAAAGAAATGGGAAAAGGAATTAAAGAATATCTCCCCCCAAAAAAAATCCTCAACACAATATAAAAAACAAAATGAGAAAGACAGAATAATAAAAGAACTACAAGTCAGGAAATAATTACCAAATGTAAGACTTATCAGAGTTACCAATAATTATCTTAAATTTGATTGTAATAAATGACTAATATTAGTGCAATTAAAAAATTCCTTTATATTTAAGGAAATTCACTGAATGAAAGTAATGTGAGTTTGTGTGTGTGTGTGTGTATTGAAAGACAGATTTATTAAATTCAGAATAAAAGCATAGAACATACTCCATATGAGAGGAGCAGTCTCCAGATATTTGAGTTCTTATTATTATTTTTTAATTTGAGAGAGAGAGAGAGAGAGATAGAGAGAGAGAGACAGAGACAGAGAGGAAGAAGCAAAGAGAGAGAATGGGCATGCCAGGGCTTCTCAGCCACTGTGAATGAACTCCAGATGCATGTGCCCCATTGTGGGCAAGTGTGGCATTGCACACTTGTGTCACTTTTGCGTCTGGCTAAATGTGGCTCCTGGAGATTTCAACGGGTGTTCTTAGGCTTCATAGGCAGGCACCTTAACCACTAAGCCATCTGTCCAGCCCTTATTATTGGTTTTTTATTTGAGTTTAGGCAGAGGGAAGAGCTGGTTACCATGGGCAAAAACAAGGTGGAACCTTACCTTTATTGACAGATGGACATATACATATACATCTCATCATTTTTGTATATTACACACTTCCAGGCATACATATGAGATGGTAAATGAAGGATTTTCCTATCCAGTCACTTCAAAGACAGAGTGGCCTTCACTGTAGTTACACTCACTAGTGTTTTATGCTGTCCTTTCTTGTCTCTCCTTTTACTATGAAGTTCCTGAACAGAAATTAGAAGGGAGCTGCTCAGTGCTGCCCTACCAGGAATGTGGAGGAGCACTAGGCTGCTGGGCTGTCCCTATCCTTTCATGCCCTATGCTGGCACATGACTGCAATCTCTGCACTCACAAGGCAGAGAGAAAACATTACATGTCTGAAGATAGCCCCAACAATATCACATCTTACAGGCCAGCCTAGGCTACACAGCATAATCATCTCTTAAAATTAAATCAACATAAAACATAATTTTAAACAAAAGGAGTTCTTTGAAGACAATTTTAGATACAAATGTAAAAACTAAAACCCATGCAAACTTTCCCCTTGTGTCTTTGTGCATGCATGCATATACCTGTTTATATGTATTTTCTTAAGAATATTAATTATTTTCAGGTTTGATCATTATGGTAATAAGAAAATTCCTAAAAATTGATTGCACAGTTATGCAATAGTAAATGAAATATGAACTTAAAACATGATGATTTCTATAATTTCACAAAACTCACTATGTATTATAGGAAAGCATTAGTTAAGCTAGTCCTAGTTTTGACTGTAGTAATTTATGCCAGTAGAAAATCTGCATTAATGAAGTGAGCTACTGCTAAGTGTTAAGGTCAGTTGTGCATTTCATACTTCAGCTTCAGAGAAAGAATTTTATTGCTTTTCATAGTCATGCTGCAATGAGAAAGGTTCTTTATGATGCCATGGACAATTAATTGAGGTACATTACATAGAAACTTAAAAAGGTCATATGTGGAACATAATTGACACCTCATAACCCCTATTACTGATTACTAAAATGCAAATTAGTTCTTTTTATTTTTCTTTGAATAGCATAATTTTTCTTTAGATTTGAATTACATTTTTATTTGCTAATACTCCTCAAATTTAAGTGCTTAATTTACTCTTTAGAATAAATGTCAATCAAACTTGCAAACTTGTACAATTACACTTGTACAAAATCCTGGTAGAATTCCATTATATTTGCCTAACACATATATGATAGTTGAGATTATATCAACAACTTACCTGATGTATTTATCAACATATTGTGCTCGCACATAATTGTGCACTTAAATATTTGACACTATAAGAAAGGAGTGACAAAATTATGAAATATTTTTACTGAAATTCTTATAATAAGATAAAGCCTGAGAAGCATGTACTAGAAAAATGTTACTTATTGCTAGCAACAAATATCCTTACTGTGAGCAGACTATTGAATATTATGGAAATGTTAGGCCAGATATTTCACTTTCAACATATGTGATTTTTTCTTGTGGAATAACATATCTGCAGTATGTACAGAGGAAATACCAACAAAAGGTGTTGGGGAGTATCCTGTCATGCCATCTAGGAAAGGCAGAAATACTCAATTTTATCTTAGGAGTATAAAGCTCATTGGCATACCCTATAAAATAGTTAAAGATAGATTATGACTAAATAGGTAACTTTCTACACTATACTCATCTAAACAGTAATAAAAATACATATTGGTCTATGGTCGTTTGAATGGATGTCCCCCATGGGACATGGGGGTTTTATTCAAACTTGTAACATATTTCTCCAGCCACTTGGCTGGAGGAGGTGTCACTGTAGACTGATCCTATGGTCTCTCCTTAAGGTGTGTTTGAGTGTCAGTCTGGAATTCCAGCCTAAGGTATTCAGAGTCCTTGGGCTCTGCCTGGCTTCCTGGAGTGTTCTTGTTTGTGGTGCTGTTGATGGTATTTCTCTCTGCATGGACCTGGGAAATGGGACCAGGTTCTTCCATGATTATGGAACTTCCCCTGGATCTGTAAGCTTCAAATAAATAAATCCTGTGCCTCCCCAAAACTATGTCTGGTTTGGAGGTTCATCCCAGCAACATAAAACTGACTATGCCATTGCCTATCTGGGGCCTACAGTTATTCAACTGTGAACCTGAAGATGATGTGACTGAAATATATCCCATTTCATGTCTAGCTCTAGTACAGCCTGGCATGGTAGTTCGTGACTGTAATCTCAGCATGCAGATGCTAAAGCAGGCTGATTGCCATGCCATTAAGGAAGCCTGTTCTAAAAAATGAGTTTTATGTCAGCCTGGGGTATGAATGAGACTGTCTCAAATACACACACACACACACACACACACACACACACACACAAATGAAATAGCTCTGCAATTCCTTTACAAAATAAGATAGAGGAAACTTACGGCTTAAAAACTTGGGAAAGAATTTAACTTTATTCAGTATTCCAAAAAAGGCTACTCAGTCACTTAGACACTACAGTTTTTATTTGGCAAAGATCAATTGTGCTTCTACTCCAATGTATTTGTTTATTTATAGTATTCTTCCAGGAAAAAATGACATAATTCTTACTGCCAGACAGATTAATCCACTTCCTTGTCCAGTGTTTCTCAAACACTAATATGCTTGTGAATCATCTAGGGTCTTGTAAAATAAAGTTTCCAATTCAACACATTTGAGGTTTGACCCAGATTCCCCATTTCTAACAAGCTCCCGCTTAATTTCTGATACTTTTATATGGTGATTTCACATTGTATAGCAAAATTCTAGAAATGAATTACTGTACCTCGTGCTTTATGGATGTGAGCTGCTCCTCAATACAAAGGTTTCCAGCACTCTGGGACGTGTTGTGGCACTTCTCTTATACATAGAGTCACTTGGGTCTTAATTCTAATCTTCTGATACAGAATTCCAAGAATACTATTTTCATGTTTGTTTATGAAAAGCTCCCCAAATGTTCTATATGTACATGTAGCTAAGAATCACTTAAACAAGCCAGACATGGTAGTGCATGCCCTTAATCCCAGCTCTAGGAAGGCAGAGGTAGGAGGATTGCTATGATTTCAAGACCAGCCTGGGACTACAGAGTGAGTGCCCAGACAGCTTGGGCTAGAGTGAGACCCTACCTCAAAAAACCAAAAACAAACAAAGAATCACTTAAACATTTTCAAACTCGTGGTTAACATCAAATAATATTCTTCTTTGCCATTTCCAGATGTCAGACAAAGGTGGCATGGCATATGATTATGTTACTATGATGAATTATTAACATATGCTATGAAAAATGACAACAATGGAGATCAAAGAATATTAATGCAGTAAAGAATGTCATAGTGTACATCAAGGGTCCATTTGCTCAAAGCCTCTACACTGTAATAGGATGATGAGGCATGGTTCCTTGGGTATAGTGCACATAGTCAGCCATAAATTCATCCAGTACAACTTTCAGAAATCTTCACTGACTCTCATTCAAGTACAATTCTAAACTCTCCAATTATAAACTCAATACTTCTGCTTCAGTATGTGTAACTGAAAATTCCCTAAGAGAAAACATATTCTACAGAAAAAGTTAATAGCAATAAAAGCATCATGCCTGTTATCTGTAGACTTGGCATTTTAAAGTCCATTGAGGTCTTCAGTTGCAAGAATATTTTCTCAGTTAGAAATTCATATCTAAGCTTCAGGGAAGCACTTGAAACATTTGAAATCCATCGATGAAAGGTTTGGGAGGAAGAAAAGGTCATATTACCATTTCTGAAAATATTTTATTTGAAGAGGCTGACGACAGTAAGAGAAGTATTCTGATAGTAAATATAACTTCTCTCACAAAGCATTAATACTGTAGTCATGGTAAGGCAACTTCTATAGCAAATAATGCCAATTATTTGTATTGAGAACCTTCTTTTATTCAGTAATACATTTTATTGTAAAAGGAGAGAGGGATTGCTATTGATGGAATCAGGTGCCAATTAGTTGTTAACCTAGTGATTATTTGATATACATATGATTAGTTGTTTTCATTTGGGGGAAGACTTATGAAAGTTTCCCCATATGTGTTGTATAATTCGATAACAAATTATTAACTTAGAAGAAAAACTGAAAGCTAACAGTTATATTAATGATTTTTTAGTTCTTTGTTTCTCACTTGAATTTTTATAAGATGCACACATTTGTTTTGTTTTGATTTGTTTTCTCTTTTGTTTTGTAGACCTAGGGATCAAGACCAGTGCAGTGCCTAGCATATGTTAAGCAAGTACTCTTTTCTAATTAATTAATTTATTTATTTGCAAGTAGAGAGAGATAGAAGAGAGGCAGACAAAGAAAGAATGGGCACACCAGGGCCTCTAGCCACTGCAAATGAACTCCAGATGCATGTGTCCCTTTGTGTATCTGGCTTATGTGGGTCCTGGAGAATCGAACCGGGATCCTTTAGCTTCACAGGCAAATGCCGTAACTGTTCAGCCATTTCTCCAGCCCAGCAAGTACTCTTAATAACCTACATCCCTAGCTGATGTGTCCATCTTATGGATGTGTCACATCTTTAACAAGTCAAAGCAACCAAGTGACCTTGGTTTTCCTTCAAATTTCTGTTGATCCATTTCAGTTAAAAAAACTCCTGATATCTATATCTATTTTTATCTATATCTATATCTACCTATATCTGTATGGCACAATGCAGGTCAGGCCCTAGCCAGACCACATGCTAAAAGAAACCAGGAAGTGGCTTCTGTGGACTTGGCATCCTGCAGAGGCCTGGTGTGACAACAGCTACAGTCAGTCCCATGCTTGCCAGAAACTTGCTGTGAGATGATCTGCCCGGAAACACACTGTCATTGGTCACAAGAAGGGGACCACGCCATATAATGATTGGCCAGCCAAACCTTTTAACCCCCCCCTCCACACTTCCTTGAATAAACGAGTTTGCAGCAACTCGTCCTCTGCCTGCTTCCACCCAACTCCCAGAGTCTGTTCGTGACTACACCCCTCTCACCCCTACCCAGCATTTTAAGCTGGGCGTGGTGGCACACGCCTTTAATCCCAGCACTTGGGAGGCAGAGGTAGGAGGATCACTGTGAGTTCAAGGCCACCCTGCGATTACATAGTTAACTCCAGGTCAGCCTGGGCCAGAGTGAGACCTTACCTCGAAAAACCAAAAAAAAAGAAAAAAGAAAAAAAAAAACTTCATTTTATAATAAGTTGTGATTTTTTTTCTCCATCAAGTACATATACATTATCAGTCTTTGTTACCTATGTCATAAGCAGGAGAGTTCTATATGCATAAATCTCTCCAAAATCTAAATTATTATTTTTCCTTAAATATAAAACTTTTTTTTTTGGAGAGAGACAGAGATAGAGGGAGAGGAAGACAGCTAGAGATGGGTGAGCCAGCAGCCTCTCAGCTGCTGAGAATGAAATCCAGATGCATGTACCCCCTGGTGGTCAAGTGTGGCATTGCACCTTTGCATCACTTTGCATCTGGCTAAACGTGGGACCTAGAGATTGGAACCGCTGGAGATTGGAACCAGTGTTCTTACGCTTAGGAGGCAGGAGCCTTAACTGCTAAACCATCTTTCCAGCCCATAAATATAAAACTTTTGATAAGATGTAATAATAGTGTGAAATACAGAAGATGTGTGGTAATTAATCACATTTTTAGCAGGGGCTAGACATCTTTAACAATTGTCATGTTCAATGACAGCACTTATAACCCTCCACCAGTGAGCTGGGGCCAACTGCTGAGATCATATTAGGCACAAATTTATCCAGTGATGTGTTCAGACACATGACATTGTTAATACAAAATTGACCATGGCAGGAATACTTGAAGCATGGACATTGACAAATTCTAAAAATTGGGGCCTCTCTCTCTCTCGCTTTCTCTTTTAGAAAGCAGGTTAAACATTTATCAATGCATTACTAGGATTCTTCCACGTGCTACACACTACACAAATCAGGCAAGTTTATTATATCTTATTGACTATACAAATAAATAATATTTCCAGTTCCAAATGTAAACTAAATCTTGAGCTTTAAATTTTCTACTGTAATAAATAATTTAAAAAGTTCTCAAGCCGTGATGATGCCAATCCCACTTAATCTGTTATGAAAGCTCATCTCTTTAAGCTCATCTCTTTGTTCTAAACATGAATAAATTACTTAGATGAACTTTTGTTCTATCTTGTTTCTTCTGGTTGACCATGTTTTTGTTACTTTTTGAGATTTACTCTCCATATTTAACAAAGGGAAATCTGGAACTCCCTATGTTACACATACTGGCTTTGAACTTGTGATCTTCCTGTCTTCTGCTTCCTGGGTGCCAGAATTACAGCTGTTCACTTAGTTAGGAACTTAGACACTCAATTCTATGTAGTCTTAGGTATTTTTTCCCAAATGTTATCAAAGCAGCTAAAACTGGATGGCTGCCTTGGGAAGCTTTTTTGAGACAGGCTATGAATAACTACATATAATCTCTTTAAGAATAGAAATAGTAGGCTGGAGGTTTAAGGCATTTGCCTGCAAAGCCAAAGGACCTAGGTTCAATTCCCCAGGACCCACGTTAGCCAGATCCACAAGGGAGTGCACAGATCTAGAGTTCATTTGAAGTGGCTGGAGGCCCTGGTGCACCCATTCTCTCTCCCTCTTTTTGTGACAAATAAATAAATAAAAATAAAAATAAAAATAAATGATTTTTAAAAAAAGAATAGTAATAGCAATTTTCCTTTTGTTCTTTCCAGGGGACAAAATGACTTTCCAGGGAGATAATAGAAAATATAATTCTAAGGACAATTTTGCTCTTTGATGAGAAACAAATCTTTCTTAAATCTTTAGCAATTATATTTGTAGTAGCTGTGACAGTTACACATCCTCAGCCTCAGATGTCTTATTTATGAGGATAATGATAGCTAATAAGAAATTTGAAATCATTTGAGGTCATGCATGCAGAATGCTTATTGTACAGCTTGGCATGCAATACTTGGTAAATGGTAATAATTATTGTTATAAATCTTACGCTGTTATCATTACCATTGTAACTGCCTAAGACCATTGCTACTTCAATTGTGACCCATGGACCTGCTGCGAGCATCTGGGAGGTTGCCAAATATGCAGTGAGCCTGCCTGTATGCTAGAAATTCTGTGATTTTATAAGACTGGTAAATGATTCATAAATATATTATACTTTGAGAAATGTTTACTTGGATTATCTTAGATGAAAAATGCTATTCAATTATATATCTAACTTTTAACTATTTTATTACTATTTTCACCTAACTTACTCCCCCCTAGTTAGAAGAGAAGGTTAGGAAAATATTATTGGGTAGACATGTGCACTCTGGTGAAGGAGAAGTCAAGGTTATAAAGAAACTGGAACCAATAAAATGAAATTTGATGGCAAATTAATAAAGTGCAATTTAGATATCCATATTAAAATATACCTGGCTATGGCATTACATACATTTTTACTCTTGTAAGAGATGAATTGGAATGTTTCATTGAGAAAGTGTTTCAAGATGAAATATAAATAACTATAACATATTTCATAAGGTTATTAATGTTTACTGTTCTTTTGTGAATTTGTTCAAGGTAAGGTTGAAAAATATAATCTTAAGGAAATAGAAGTGTGACATTGTAGCAGACAGCTTCAGGTTCTCTGAGATGAACTTCCAGACCAGACAAAGTTTTGGAGGAAGGGATATTTATTGAACTTTACAGATCCAAGAGAAGTTCCATAATGGCAGAAGAAGCTGACCTGCTTTCACAGGACCAAACACAGAGAAAAAGTCCACAAGCCAAAAGCCACACAGCACAGCACACCTCAGGAACTCCAGCTAGGCACACTTTGCATATCTTTAGATTGAAATCTCCAACCCACCACCACACCTTAAGATCTTCCCAGTGACTCTGCCTCCAGCAAGGTGGATACATATGCAAACTACAAACTAATAAAACACTAAATATATTGGAGGCCATTTATTCAAACTACCACAGACATATAATGAATAAGAAAAGTTTCCATCCTTTATTCCATTTTCCTGAATTCCTCTAGACTCTTACTTGCATATCATCCATGAAATTATTATCAACTTAAATTCTTTCATACAGTATATTTAAGAGATAACATATTTCTAAATTGTCTGATAATCTAATGTTAAAACTGATACTTATATGGTAAATACATTCATCAATGTTATTTTTGGTGTAAGTTCATCATGAATACCAAAGAATAAAAGAAAGAAAGTTTAAGGAATTTAACATAAGATATTCTCAATTGTATATATTCAACTAATGTAAAGTTCCTTTTACTCAGCTCTTGAACTTGTGACCTTCTGCTTCAATCTTGCAAGTAGCTAGTGTTCCAGGCATGTTTCACCAGGTCCAACATAGCATATCATTTTGAAAAATTTGTACATTGAATGAAGAGTAGCATAATAAGTAACTCACATGACTTCTAACAATCATTCTGATGTAGCTGTAGAGTTCTGAATTTTGATAATTTTCTCTTACTAGGAGATAATTTCCATGGTAAAACTACAGAATAATTTGGATATTTCTGTATCTATTAAAAAGAATTTATATGTCTTGGCTATTTAGACTCTAAATTATCCCCAGAGTTCCCAAACTATGGATACTACATTGTTCATCTTCTGGCCTGGAGCTATCATGTTCTGATCCAGTCCACTACAACCACTATAATATAGTATTTCCAACATGAAATAGAAGGCATCTATTCTTTTGTGCATTTCACCATTGCTCTAGTCACATGAAACATTTTGTATGAAAGATAAAATTAATATTGCCTATCCTGAAAGAATTGAATTTCCATAGCAAATGAGTGTCTAACAGAAAGAATAAGTGAACAACAATGACATTTTGTATTTTTCTATCAGTAATTGGAATGAAAAATTAGAATTATCCAAAAGACTTGGGCTTACATCACCTGTATGGACTATGATGTCACTAATCTTAACACATGTTACTGTTTAAGTACCATGCTGACTGTTTCCTAAGTAAAAGAAAAAAAAATCAAGAGTGATATGTTCATTGAATTTGGAAACAGTCAAATTTATTTCCTAAATGTATGATATTAAAGAGAAGATAGTTTTAAAGTGTTTGGTTTTAAAGACCATTATTTGTTACACTTTTAATTGCCACTGTTTTGAACTAAAGAGACTGAAACTTTAAGAAAACAATAATGGGCTGTGTGCTTTGGGTGGATAAAGGGTGAAGCATGTTTGGAGTGTGTTCAGGGAGCTAGTGAGTTTGGGGCTTGTGCATTCAAGGAGTGTTGTGGGCTGGTGCACTTGGGGTGCCAGCCAGGGTGTTTGGGGACTGTGCACCCAGGGCTGGTGATGAGCATGGTGTGTGTGAGACCTGCTCAACCCAAAGGTCAGATAAGAGGAATGGAAGGTTTGGGGGTATGGGGGAGATATAAACATAACCAAATCCTAAAAGGAATTGGCTCCATAGAAAATTTCTTCCTTTATAACAGATTAAAAGATATCACTCTCAATAGGAACATAGATGTATGACCTGGTAAAAAAAAAAAGGGCCCTGGAGAGGGTGGTATGAAGCCCAACCATAAAATATTTGGCTCAGGCTTGTAACTCCCACTGCCATCATAAGTTGCTGATCAGAGACCTATAAGGTCCCCAAAACAAGGCAGGCTTCTGTCAAATCACTTGATTACCTGCCTGACGTGAAAGGTAAGACCCTATTTCTTAAGACACTACATGCTGCTGATGCAGAATATCAAGAGATCTGGCTGAATCTGGAAGGAAACCAGTTCCCAGATGGTTACCCATATAGTATTGAAAAGTGTTACATGAGGTGCTGGGAGACAATGGCCAACAATGTTGTGGGCAAATAGAGAACCCTGCTAAATGAAAGCAAGTAGCCTGACAAGATGCAATCACCTGTGCAATAGTAGCACCCAACCTAGGTGGATAGCCAATGGTTTTATGATTGGCTAAAAGATCCATTCAGTGGAAAGGAACACATAGCTGGAACTGGGAACCAAGTCAGAATCCTATGAAGATCAACATTATGGACTCAAATGAGAAGCTCTCACTAGACTTTGGCCAAAAATGAGGCTACACCCATTAAAATCTCTCTAAATTAACAATTCTTGTCCCCTTTAAACTATTCTGATCTCACTCTCCATTGAAGCAACTGTTTTTCTTTTTTAGAGAGCAGGGAAAACCAAAATCTATCAAGACACGAATAGATAGTTGACTCCCTGTTAGCAGATGAACCATTCCTAACACATCAGATTGGGGCCAGGTGAAACCACAAAGGAATTGGCAAGATGAGCAAGAGTGATGTTTCCATGGTGACCCTGACAGGCTGTGCCAGGCAGATGGTAACAGACAATGGGGATACTCAAAATGCACCAAAATAAAAATGCTGAAGCTGCTGGGAGCTCAACACTACAGCAGACTTAAATCACACCCAAAAGGGCTCAGAGAATTTTGTGGAAGAGGGGACAGAAAGAATGTAAAAGTCACAGGATGGGAGGGAATATCTAGAGGTATTGCCCTTCCCTGAAAACAATTGACTGCTACTTTCACAACTCATAACCCACAACTCCATAATGAGACTTGCAATCCCACTAAGGAGGGCCCTCAGTAGAGTGGGGGCATGGAGGAGGGAAATGATGGTACTAATCCATGATGTGTACATAGTTTCTATTTTCTAATTGAAAAAGTAATTAAGAAATTAAATATTTTATGTTATTTTATTTTATTTATTAAAGACAAAGAGAGGGGTAAAGATAGAGAGAGAGAGAGAGAGTGAGAATGGGCACACCAGGGCCTCTAGCCATTGCAAATGAACTCCAGACACATGAGCCACCATGTACATCTGGCTTAGGTGGGACCTGGAGAATCAAATGGGGTTCTTTAGGCTTCACAGACATATGCCTTATCCACTAACCCATCTCTCCAGCCAAAGAATGGAAAAAATTTTAATGAAGTATAGATTCATAAGTAAAAACAACTAGATATATGTTCAACTTACTAGCTATTATATTACATTCATGTTTTATGGTATTTCCAGCTGGCACATCCAGTAATTATTTGATGCAGTGAATTTACAATTAACATATGAAATAGGTTGAAATACTTATCCTAATGTGTTGATGTTTCAAAATGTGGCTAATGCAGAGTGAGGTTGTGCTCGAATGAATGAAAATACTGCATATATAAAGAAAAGTGTCTCTTCCTTGTGAGGGTACAAGTAAAACTGTGAATATTTTCAAATGTGCACAGTTTATGTTATTTTGTTATAGCAGTCTAGCCTAAGACATCTGAAATTCTGATTTGATAAAGTACTATAGTACTAGGGCTACGGAGATGAGTCAGCAGATAAAATATTTACTGTGTTAAGTGTGATGACCTGAATTCAGAATCCCAGAACCCATGTCAAACCAATGTGGTAGTAAGAATCTGTAAACCCAGCATGCCTAGGGGAACAAAGGGAAGCAGAGAGGAGAGTAGCTCCAGGTGCTCCCCAGGTCAGCTATCCCGGTGTTTGCAGAGGCAAACAACAAGACAACTTGCCTCAAACAACGTGGAAGGCAAGGACCAACACAACAGGTCCTCTAACCTCCACATGTGTGCATCCTTCCCTCACAAACATAAAATAAAGGAACTGTGGTTCTTTCAAAAAATATAAGCTAGGCGTGGTGGTCCACACCTTTAATCCCAGTACTCGGGAAGCAGAGGTAGGAGGATCGCCATAAGTTGAGGCCACCCTAAGACTACATAGTGAATTCCAGGTCAGCCTGAACTAGAATGAGACCCTACCATGAAAAACTGAAAAAAAAAAGTGTTAAATGGTTCAACCATTATGGAAAGCTATATGGAGACTCCTGAAAAGGATGACCATAGACCTACCAATGGATCCAGTTATTCCCTTACTGGGTATTTACCCTAAAGGCTCCTATACTCAGATCAGAGACATTTGCTCAACCATGTTTATATCTGCTCAATTCATAATAGCAAAGAGCTGGAATCAACCCAGATGTCCATCATTAGATGAATGGATAACAAAGATGTGGTATATCTATACTATGGAATTCTACATAGCAGTAAGGAAAGATGAAATAATGAAATTGGAAAAAAATAAAAAGGTCAAACATGGAACAGATCATCTTCAGTGAGCTCACCCAAACACAAAAAGATAATCGTCGCATGGTCTCATTTATCTTTTGCTCCTAACCTGAATCCACCTGAGATGCTGCCAAACCTAATAAGCACTCTGAGTACCAGACAAGAGGGTGGGTGGGAGGGAACAAGAGGGTGGGAGAGAGGACAAGGATGGGGGGGATACAAATAGGGACCCAAAAGGAAATGATACTATAAAACACTTTATTCTGAACAACTGTCTAAAACATTGGTCCTTCAGCAGGCCCACAGAGGGAACACCTGAACCCAGGAAACTGGAGAGAACATCATGAAGACCAACCTTAATCTTATCCTGTTTCTCTCTCTCTTCTCTCTTCTCTCTCTCCCTCCCTCTCTCTCTCTCTCTCTCTCTCTCTCTCTCTCTCTCTCTCTCTCTCCCTTTCCTCTCTATACTCACTTTCTATTTTATATTATCTATCTTTTTCTTCCCTCACCTTCCTAGGTGCTGACTTATAACTCCCAGTACCAGTACAGGGTTAACTTTCACAATGAGCTTCTGATCCGAGACACCTACAAGGTTTCCCAAAAAAAGACAGATTTCTGTCAGAGTTCTTGATGACCCACCAAAGGTTAATGGTAAGACCCTACTGTCGAAGACAGCATATGCGTGTGAGACAAAACATGGAGAAACCTGGTCAGAATCTTTAAGAGGGTCAGTCCCCAGACAGTTAGCTAGTCTAGTGCCAGAGGGTGCTACATGAGAACCTGGGGGGAAATGTCCAACATCTGTCCCAACAACTTGCAGTCTAAGCTAATCAGCAGGAAACAACTTGACGTAATGCTCAAACAAGTGCAGTAGTGGCACACAGCCATGGTGGGTAACCAACAGCTCTTGATTTGGCTAATAGATCCATTCAGTGGAATGGAACTCATTGCTGGAACTGGGAAATAAGTCAAAACCATGTACAAAAAATGAATTCAGTCTCCAAGATCAAGACACCACCAAATGTGGGCTAGAAGAGGGCCTATGCATATAAAATTCCCTCCAAAATATCTATGGCCATCCCATCTATTTAGTACTAACTTCTTTCTCCATTGGAGAATTTGCTTATCTTTTTCAGATGGACAACGAACTTGAAGGGAGGATCAGCCAATCACACCTCACCAGGGCCCCAGCTGAAACCATAGAGGAATGTGGGGGAAGGGCAAGAGTACAGCGTTCTTAAGGATCATGACACCAGAAAAAGGCTGAAGGAGATAAACACAAAGAACATCCAACTCCTACTAAGCCAGATATCCAGAGACACAGAGGCTCCCAAAACCTCATTACTGAGGTAGAACTAAAATGACCCCAATGGGGCTCAGGGAAATTTGCGGAAGAGGGGACAGAAAGAATGTTAGAGCCACAAGTTGGAGCATTATGCACAGAGACTTGGCCTATCCCCCATAACTCTTGACTACCCCCACAATGCATGACCCACATTCCCCATTGATGAGGGTCCCTTTGGAAGAGGGAGGACAGGGAGGAGGATAATAGAGTCACCATTATGAATGTAAAATTAGAATAATATAAATAAAAAACAAATTATAAAAAAATCAATGCCCACAATTCCATTAGAAAAGTAAAATGCAAGATAATTGCATATACTAGAACTGCACTATTATGTAAAAAATGTTGGCAAGATGAGCTAAAGATTTTTCCTGTTTAATTAAATCTGAGCAAATATTACCTTTGGAAATCCTGTTTCTATTAAGATCCTATAATTTATTATAAGTTTAGTAAATTTAGACATTGAATATTTGAGCTTTATTGCTTGGTTATAATTTCAACAATATTAAATCAGTTGGTATTTGATAATGGGAATATTCTATTTTGAACTTTGGGCATAGTCATATAAATTTTGAAATAATTTTCCCAGTCCTCCAGGCCTATGATTTATATAAATTTTAATGGATGTTATAAATATATAAATAGATTCTCCCAAAGGGCATAATCATGGCATATATGCATATGTACATGATATAAATATGCACATAAAGTACAATATTCATAATTATACTGGGAATTTAGAAGAAAAGTATGTAAATCTTGAAGTTTTACTTTGAAATTTATAAGCTTGTATTAATATCAAATATTTATTTGAATTTTATTTTTATATATTATAAAAAGCTCATCCCAGCTGGGCATGATGGCATAGGCCTTTAATCCCAGCACTCAGGAGGCAGATGTAGGAGGATTTCCATGAGTTCAAGGCCACCTTGAGACTACATAGTGAATTCCAGGTTGCCTAAGCTAGAGTGAGCCCCTACCTTGAAAAAGAAAAAAAAAAAAAGTTCATCCCTAAGTGTTTCAGGTTTTTGCCTAAATAATAAATCATTTATTCCTTCTTTAAAAATCTGTTTTGATAACAAACAAGAAAATGCAACCTATATTGATCAATTTTTATGTCCACAATTTATTGTATTAAATAAAAGTATCTGATGTGACTGTTCCTGGTCCTGATTGCATTTTTTTGTTGTTGTTGTAAATGCAAAGGTAGACATCAACCAGATGGTTTCTGTCAACAGGATCTGTATAATTAAAAGATTTTCTGTGTGATGGCTCCATACATTAAAAATGGGGAGACAGGAGAGGTGGTTCAGTGGTTAAAGGTGCTTGTTTGTAAAGCCTGGCTTCTGAGTTCAAGTCCCCAGTACCCATGTAAAGCCAGATACATAAAGTGGCACATGCATCTGGATTTTGTTTGCAGTAGCAAGAGGTCCTGGCATGCTATTTCTCTCTCCCTTTCTCTCTCTCTCTCTCTCTCACTCTCATTCTTTCTCCCCTCTGCTTGCAAATAAATATATTTTAAAAAACTAAAAATAACAGTATATGAAGAGGTAAAAGGGTCTGTTTGTTCTTTTTAAAGTAAGTTAGAAGTGTGTTTCTTCACAATGCTTTCTTAGATTTTAAAATGAATGTTCAGTTCACCTGGTACTTTGTCATTTATCTGTAGAGTGATATCCAGGTTACTGTAGGACAATAACACTACAACTTTAGGAATTTAAGTATAAATTTATGAATTTATATGCTTTTTCAAAGCTTTAAATGGAGTCATATATTTCTTCAGGGAGACAATTGAACCACAAATCATTTAATCTAATTAAAAGGATAAAGGGAGAAATATTTTCTATTACAAAAATCTGTATTATACAATCTAACAGATTCTAAATTTCAAATGTGTGGATTTAAAATGACATTCTCTGGGATGGTATGCTTGTTCAAAAAGGCACTTTAATAGCTCTATGAAAGAAAAATAAATAAATAAAGTTGTGTAAGAGAATTTGACAGTAGATATAAAAATGCTGGGACAGTAATTGGAAAATTGAGTCCTTACCAGCACCCACTATAAAGAGAGTAAAATGTGGCATGCATGAAATGAGATGCTACTTTACTTATAATTTATAACTCAAAGAGAGTCTGTTTCAGTCCATTTAATTTCACTTTAATGTTGCTTCCCTATTCTCCTTTTCACTCACCCTAATCTTAAAGCCACAGATATACTTACCCCTATTGGCTTTATACCTCCTGCTTCATTTTAGCCACTGCATGCTGAATTTTCCACCCTATCATGTTTATACTTTTAAAAAGTTACATATCTGACTATAAATGTAAGATGCTTTTTTTATTGCAAATAGTAAAAAACAGAAAATTATCTGCCACTCTATACCAAAGGCAAATAATGATAATTAGCAGTTTGTTATGCTTCCTTTTAGTCATTTTGCTCACATACATTTACACTGAAGGTCATATCATAATACATAAATAGTTTCAAGTTAAGATGGCTTTATTTACTCTTACAAACATTTCCATATTACAGTCTTTAAACAATTTTAAACTGTTGTATACTAACCTATTATGTGAATGCATTCTAATATATTAGACCACCTCTCTGTATCATCACTTCTTGTATATTAAATTGCATTCCCGTGATGGGAAAAAATAGGGATTTTTGTATTCATGTGATTATTTGCTTACAAATGCATAGTTAAAAGGAATATTGATGGGTCTACTTGTGAGTTTAAAATAATGCTTGATATTTTACTAGATTACTTTCAGGAAATGAAGAACTAGTTTTTAATCTCAATTGGCATAATCTGATACTTCAGTTATCTTTTGGATGGACAGGAATGCCATCATGATTTTTCTCATTTTGGGTAAAACTAAACCAAATAGCAAAGTTATATTAATGCTAAATTTGAGGAATTACATAAAATTTCCTTCCTTCCTTACATCTCAACAGGTCAATACTAATGCTTTAGTATTTGCAGAAATCATAACAAACCTATGGGACTGTGAGAAGAGCATTTTCTCCTGGGTGCATTTATTTAAGGGAGCAGCCAAAACTAGCAAGTTATCTGTGAACCCATGAGAAAGTTTCTACTTCATTTTTTTTCCTACTACTAAAAGCCTTGATCTCATGACATCAGTATGAACAAACATCACTTCTTTTGTAAGTACCTTATCCTTTTCCTGTTCAAAGCAGTTTTAATTTACTACTAATGCATGGCATTTGATAGATCACTCTCTTTAACTGCTTGTCCTTTAGTATGGGTTTTAGATCTGTCATTAAGATGAGAAGTTATACATGAGGGGCAGGAATCATTTATTTTTTGTTGTTGATTTTACAGAACATGCAGCAACAACTTAACATGGTGAATACCAGTAGTCCCACTAAGGACAACACTTAGTGGAGTGCAGGGAGTAGGGAAATGATGGTACCGACATGTGAAGTGTCTATACAATGTTTCTACTTAATAACAAAAAAGAAAAGAAAAAATGTTTTAAGGTCAATTTCAGAAAAGTTATAAAATCACATTCTATCAAATAAATACATACAGAACACCATTGTAAATGTGCACTTTCAAAACATTATTCAAGGCTGGGTGTGGCATGACTTTAATCCCAGTACGTGGGAGGCTAAGGTGGGAGGATTGCCTGGAGTTAAAGGCTAGTCAGGGACTACATAGTGAGTTCCAGGTCAGTCTGGGCTAGAGTGAGAGCCTATCAAAAGAAAAAAAAATAAAGAAAAGAAAAAAAAAGAAATATCTTTCCAGGGATATAGGTAATGTTGACACATGTTTTCACTGGAAACAGCTGGTAGTCATATGTTATACAAGAATTTTTCTTGAGTAACTTTTTCAAAAATACTCTTTCAAGATTGAGACATCATCACATTGCTTGAGAAATTCTTTTGGATAGAAGGTCAATTTATTTTAAAGTTGAAATAGAAAGCCACAAATCAAAATAATGTATCACATCACATTATTACATATCACATATATATATATACATATACATATACACACACACACACACACACACACACACACACACACATATATATATATATATATATATATATATATATATATATATATATTTATTTGCCAGAGTAGCAGCAAGCCAAAAAGTTACCCTACTGTTGGGTACCTGGGCCTAGTTCTCATGGGATGACTTGGTACAAATCAAATATTATCTACATATGCAGTGCATTTGCATCAAATGAGAGGACAGCCAACATTATGAGAGTCAGAGTTTACTTAATGTATCTGGTACATCTCCTTATCATCCTCTCCCAAGAGAAAGATCTCATCTTTACATTACAATGTAAATAAAGGGTTGGAGGGATGGCTTGGTGGTTAAGACACTTGTATGAGAAGCCTAAGGACCCAGGTTCCACTCCCCAGGACCCATGTAAGCCAGATGCACAAGATGGCACATGTGTCTGTAGTTAGTATGCAGCAGCTGTAGACCCTGGTGAGCACATTCTCCCCCTTCCCCCCTCTCTCATCTTCCTCTCCCCAAAAAATAAATAAAAATAAATATTTTTAAAAATGTAAATAAATCTCCTCTGGGGCAGAGTGAAGATCTCCAGATTTATTATTCTGGCTTGTAAGCAAATGTGAGCTAAGTTTTCTAAAATTCCTAGGAGGAACAAACTGTCTCCTACATTCAAGGTGTATTTGCTATTGAATCAGATTGCCAATACCCTTTGTTTAAAAATCGTAGATTATGGGGCTGGAGAGATTGCTTAGTGGTTAAGGCGCTTGACTGCGAAGCCTAAGTATACTGGTTTGATTCTCTGGGTCCCACATAAGCCAGATGCACATGGTGGAGCATGCATCTGGAGTTTGTTTACAGTGGCTAGAGGCCCTGACATGCCCATTCTCTCTCACTTATCTCTTGCTCTCTAATAAATAAATAAAAATAAATTTAAAAAGAATTAGATTATTCAAAATCATAAACAAATTAATAATGAATTGTGTACTATTTCATGGGAGATTGGGTAAAGGTTTCCTTTTTTACTCTTCATTTTACTATTATACTTCTCATCAAATTGTCCACTCTTGCACATTCCTCAGAAAATAAGAATTTTTGTTCTTATGTGAATGGAGGCCAGATATCAGTCTCCAGATATATTTCTGCTCGTTATATATAGTATTTAACATCATAGACAATTTCTTGCATTTCAGTTTAAGTGGAATTTGGGAAATGAAATATTTTGACACTATCCTTAAAAATATTGACATTATAAAGATTTCTTAGCTAAGGTTTTTAAAGGAAGCTTCTGAAATCCATTCCAGACTACACGAATTTTTAATCCATGACATTTAATAATACAATAACTATAATACATATAAGTTGCAGATATACGGTACTCTCTCTCTTAATCATTCTTTGGTGTATAATATATTCCAATTTGTAATTATGTAACTTGTATATAGCCTTGAATTATTCACAAACACCAACACTACATTTAATACTGTTATGAAAAATTATCACAAGCTTGGCAATTTATAAAAGTGAGTTCGTTTGGTTCAGTTTGTAGGCTTAAAATCAAAGATCCTATGACTAACCCATTTACCCTCTGGTAAGAGCATTATGGCAGATATCTTCCTTTTCTAACAATCCACTGTCACAGGCACTAACTCACACTATGGTACCAGCATTTGTGATACTTTTAGTTCAAGGGTCCCCATGATGTAATTATTTACTCCTAGGTTCCATCTCTTTT
Organism: Orientallactaga sibirica; assembly: GCA_036365145.1. Taxonomy (NCBI): domain Eukaryota; kingdom Metazoa; phylum Chordata; class Mammalia; order Rodentia; family Dipodidae; genus Orientallactaga; species Orientallactaga sibirica. The sequence continues at coordinate 7,584,064 of JAEOAD010000793.1, read as the reverse complement.
TGTAATATTTTTAGAGGGCGAAGGAGATCAAACTCTAGACACTTGTGCCACCTCGTGGGCATGTGCTACCTCACCTTTGTGCATCTGGTTTAAGTGAGATTTGGAGAGTCCAACATGGGTCCTTAGGCTTCACATGCAAGCGCCTTATCCCTTGAGCCATCTAATCAGCCTGGTTCTATCTCTTGTCACCTTCTAATAGCACTACTCTGAAGAACCAAACTGCTAACTCATGAAACATTGCTTTGCACACTGAATTCATAACCAAGTAATAGTAGGAGTTGCCAACTGTAATATGAGGCAAATGTGATAACCACAACACTCAGAAACTATCACTGTAATGTAAAAATAGAGTGATCTCATGTCAATTCATTTCCTAGTGAACATCACTTGAATGATGTATTTATATTTCCCAGTAAAACTCTATGACTATTTCCAGGTATGCATTGTAAGTAGAGAAGAAACAGAGGCATGTGTAATGCCATATTTTTTTTTCTTTTACATTAAGTAAGACTTGAGTATGTTTTCACTTCACATATTTTACACCTATTATAAGGTCAGTATTCTTGGTTTGAATTGAGAGGGATTAATAAGACTTCTTATACAATCATTCTAAAATATATTTGAAATTATGAAAATGCTTTGTAAGTTACTTAAAACACATCAGCTCATTACTTTAAAACCAGACCCAGTGGTATTTTGAGCTTGGTCATTTACACTTTTCAGAAGATATGCCATTATAAATTTTATTTTTTATTAAATCTTTTATTATTAACCACATATTTCATATGGATACATCATGTGATGGTATCCTTTTTCCCTTGTCCCTGCCCCCATTCCATTAGGGACCCTACTCAATGGGTATTCCCTATGGGGTTGTGGTTAATAAGCATGTAAAACCTCACATGTAAAATATCACCAATGATACTCTAAAATTGCTTTATTTAAATTTTCTTGTCTTTTAATGTTTTGTTGTTGTGTGTATGATATATAGGTATGCATGTATACATTTTTTTTTCTGTGACTGAACATCTTGTTTGCGAGGAGGTCAGAGGACAATCTTAGCTGCCAGTCCTTGAGACTGTTTGAGGCAGGGACTCTTGTTTTCACAGGTGCATATGCCAAGAAGCCTGCCTATAAGCTTCTCTAGATTGTCCTGACCCTTCCTTTTCACTGTAGGCATATTGGGATTGTGGATGCTTGGGCTAATATGCCTTGGCTTTATGTGGGTTCTGAAGTTCCACACCCAGGTCCTCATGCATGCACAGCAAGTGGTTGATTTACTTATCCATCATACCAGCCCCTATGTTTTCTTTTTAACTTATTTATTTATTTGAGAAAGAGAGAGACAGAGAGACAGTGAGAGAGAGAGAGAGAATGGGTACACCAGGGCCTCCAGCCACTGCAAACAAACTCCTGATGCATGTGCCACCTTGTGCATCTGACTTACATGGGTCCTGGGGTGTTGAACCTGTGTCCTTTGGCTTTGCAGGCAAGTGTCTTAACTACTAAGCCATCTCTCCAGCCCTGAAACCATTTTTGAATAATCACACTATCATGGGACAAGTATCGAAACCCTAAAGGGAGTGTGCAAAGTTGTATACTATAATAAAAAGTTATGTATTGTTTTATATATGTCATTTTGGGTGAACTGGTAAGATTCAACAAGAGCTATATTACAACTCTGAAAATCACATATTGTTGAGAAAATGAAAATAAATACTTGTCTCTGGACATGTGTACTCTGACTCATAGATTCACTTGGCTCTTATTACCCACTGTACAAAAAGTCTTTTTGTAATTTTAAAATATTTTATTTATTTATTTATTTGAGAAAGAGAGAAAGAAAGAAGCAGATAAAGAGAGAGAGAGAGAGGCAGACATAGAGAAAATGGGTGCACCAGGGCCTCCAGCTGCTGCAAATGAACTCCAGAAGCATGTGCCACCTTGTGCATCTGGTTTACATGGGTCCTGGGGAATTGAACCTAGATCCTTTAGCTTTGCAAGAAAGTGCCCTAACCACTGAGCAATCAATCTGTCCAGCCCAATTAAATCCTTTTTACACATAAAAAGATAACACTGTTTGTATAGCTCTAGGAAAAAGTTTAGGGTCGGGGGGGGGGAAGCCATGTCTGAAAGAAGACAAAATAGTAAATCCAGATGAAAATCAATTCACAAAATCCAGATGCTTCATGTAGTGAGTAACAACCATATGAATTTTGGCTCCCTAAAAACATAATGTTTTATGCTGATAGTTTCTTTAAGGTAAACATGGTTATAATTCCATGTGTGTGGCTCCATGATAACTTATTGTAATGTCCAAAGTTTAAGTTTTCTTTGATTTACTGTCAGAAGGAAAGAAGAATGGTAGCACCAGTCCATGTTAAGGTTGTAGCAGACATGACATTTTTAAAGGGGTACCTTTTTATTTATTTATTTATTTATTTATTTATTTATTTACTTACTTATCTATTTATTTTTCTTTTTTTTTTCTTTTTTCAAGGTATGGTCTGGCTTTAGCCCCAGCTGACCTGGAATTCACTCTGTAGTCTCTGAGTGGCCTTGAACTCATAGCAGTCCTCCTACCTTTACCTCCCATGTGCTGGGATTTAAGACATGAACCACCATGTTTGGCTTATTTATTTATTTATTTATTAGAGACAGAAAGAGGGGAAAAGGATGGAAAAAGAGAGAATGGGCACACCAGGGACTCCAGCCACTGCAAAAGAACTCCAGATGCATGTACCACCTTGTGCATTTGGCTTAGGTGGGACCTGGAGATTTGAACTTGGGTCCTTAGATTTCGCACGCAAGTTTCTTAAACACTAAGCCATCTCTCCAGCTCTAAAGAAGTACTGTTTTTGTTTGTTTTGTTTTGTTTTTGTTTTTGTTTTTGTTTTTTGAGGTAGGGTCTCTCTATTCCAGGCTGACCTGGAATTCACTATGTAGTCTCAGACTGGCATCAAATGCATAGTGATCTTTCTATCACAGCCTCCCCCATGCTGGGATTAAAGGCATGTGTCACCATGCCCAACAAAAGGGGCAATTATTTTTTAGAGGGTTCATGCAACCTGTTTTCAGATTTATAAAGGTACAGGAATGAACAGTGTAATTTGGAAGATATGGACATTGGATTGGACCTGGACAGACAGATCAATAGTACAAAATACATAGTACAGAAATAGCCCCACCCACACATGGACAATGGATTTTCAATGAAATTGCAAAGACTGCCAGAAAAGGAATCCAAAAACTCTCTTTTTGACAATTAATTACAACATTTTTGGCCTATAAATTTCTCTGTTTCTTGGTTTCTACTTTAAATTGGTTATAACACCTTACCAATTTCTCCATTAAGTGGACAAATAGAATCCTTAACTTGTGCATTTCATATTTTATGCAAAAGTTATATTTTACCTTCTTTGTTAAAATTCTCCTTTAGAAAGAGGAATATCTTAAAGAAACAAAAATTATTATGTGTAATTTTTAAAATATAATGGTGTTAGCCAGCCGTGGATGGTGCAAATCTTTAATCTCAGCATTCAGGAAGCAGAGATAGGATTGCCATGAGTTTGTGGCCATCCTGATTTCTAGGTCAGCCTGAGCTACAGTATGATGCTACCTTAAAACAAAGCATTATACAAACACACATACACACATACAATGTATGTATGTATGTATGTATGTATGTATGTATGTATGTATGTATTATTGTTAAATGAAGGATGGGATAAAATACTTAAGCATAGCAGTTCAGGCCTGTAATCCTAGCACTCAGGAAACTGAGGCTGGAGGATCATGTGTAGAATGCCGGCCTGTGTTTCATAGAAAGTTATAGGACATAGTGGGGTACATGGTAAGACTGCCTGAAAAAAAAAAAAAAACTGGATAACAATAGGAATTTAGAGGCATTTTGTTCATTTTCAAGGATATAATAGAAAAATAGAGGTAGTCAGATGTTTGATATTCTTGCATACTCAACCTGAGAGAGAAGATGCTAGCCAATGAGAAATGTGCAGAAAATTTGGATAAAGGCAAAATCTGGATAAAGGATGAATTAGGGATGATACTTGGGAAAGGTGTGATGCAGAGATAGCATTATTAATGAGCTACTTCATATGTGTCTAAGAAGGCCTTTGTTTCTGTAGTTTTTAATTTACATTAAGCCCACCCTCAGTAACATAAATAATTAAGCCAAAATTACAGTGAAATTAAGTTAAAAGATATTATATAACTATGATGAGTAATTTATTTAAAATAAACAATATCTTCATATATAACAAAAGAACTGTTTGCAATCATTTTTAGAACAGCAACTGGGGCTTTGTCCTTGTAAGTATGAAGTAGACTTAAGGTCCCTATTTGTTGGGTGTCATGTTAAATAAAGAAAGAGGGATGTCTTTGCTTTTACAATGATTTAATTAATTTTAATTAAAGGAAACACTACCTTAAATAGGATAGATTAATCACCTTTCTGAATATGAGTCATAATTTATAGATAGAACTGATACCAAATTCCACACAGTGCTTGCTAATCACTGCTATTTGTCATACAGGAATAAGATTATATTGGAAATTATCAAAGGAACTGCATTAGTTGATGGCATTACACGATGGGTGTAAGCCATGCATTGCTTACTGATTCCATGTGGGACTCTGAAGAAGGTACTTTAAGCACTTCTGTTTTCTGATTAGTAAAAGAGACTTGTGCCAGAATCCTCTCAGTTCACAATGATAAAGATTCTTTCACTCTGAATTTGAGTCACTTTTAATATAATTTGCCTTTCAAAAATGAAAGGTTTTGTTGAACAATACAAAATTAGCTCAACTAAAGAGAAGAATGATACACTGAATGATACTCAATTTACTGATCTATGAGTAATCAATAAGTTTTGGCTCACCCATAAATACATTTGTATTTATATCTCCTTTTAAAGTGATTGCCTGTCTCTTCTAGGCAGTGCCCATTTCTCCTCTTGGCTCATCAATTCAGTCGTTTCTGCATACCCTTAAAACATATGAATACCTGTTCCTTAAAGGTAGTTCTTCAAAGAAAATGCAGAGTTTGGGCTGAAGGTATTGCTCAGTGGTTAAGGTGCTTTCCTGCACAGCCTAATGATCCAGGTTCAATTTCTCAGTACCCACATAAAGCCAGTTGCACAAAATGTTGCCTGTGTCTGGAGTTGTTTGCAATGGCTGGTGGCCCTGGTGGCCCTCACTCTCTCCTTGCAAATAAATAAATAAAACATTTAAAACATACAGAATTTAATGTTTTTAGGTTAGGCTTTACTTTTTTTTTTTTTTTTTGATTTTTCGAGGTAGGGTCTCACTATAGCCCAGGCTAACCTGGAATTCACTCTGTAGTCTCAGGGTGGCCTCAAACTCATGGTGATCCTCCTACCTCTGCCTATCAAGTGCTTGGATTAAAGGCATGCACCACCATGCCCCGCGATTTTACTTTTTATATAGCAGTGTATGTAAGGAACGTTTAACTTCTCTACAGAAATTTAAAGAAAGTAAGTCACATTTTTTTTTTTTTTTTACCTTTTACTTCAATGTGATGACTTAACATGAAATAGATTAACTCATTTTCTGGAGGACATTCTTTGTGATACCATAATAACAAAAGCAATTCTCTCTTACTCAGATTTGCCATCATTTTATTAATATATTTCCCTAGATCATCCTTTTTGTTTGATATTTAACCTTTAACCACTCCCTATGTAGTTCTGGCTTTCTGATGCCAACACATTCAATTACCAGTGGTTTCGCTATATCTATTGAAAATGTCTATATTTCTCAGTGTCTTATTATCCACATCATTTTTATTTTATTTTTATTTCTTATTTCTTTTTTGAGTAAGGTCTCACACTAGCTCAGTCTAACCTGGAATTCACTATGTAGTCTCCAGGTGGCCTTGCACTCATGGGTATCCTCCTACTTCTGTCTCCCATGTGCTGGAATTAAAGTCATGTGTGATAGATACATTTCTTAAATTTGATAACATTTTACTTTCCTGATATTGTTTTTTTTTTTTTTTTTGCATTGACCATTTTATCCTTATATACTCTGCTTACATTTTCTTATTGTACCATGTAATTGTGAATATGAATTAAATTCAATGCCTAAGTATTGTTTATGCTTTATCTACCAATTAATGAACTAAGTGGTAGTTTGAACAGTTGACCAACACCCTCCCCGGCCCAAACTCATGTGCTCTGAATGTTTATTCTCCAACTGATGGCAATTTGAGACATGAAGCTTTACTGGAAGAGGTGTATTGTTTGGTGGGTTTAAGTTATACCCCTTGCTACAGCTTGGCTTACTCTCTTGCCACTGTTATCTATCTGCTGTCTCAGAGGTTGTTTTCAGCCTCTGCTTAGGTCATGCTTTACTCTGCCATCATGAAGCTTCTCCTCAAGACTATAAACCAAGTGAATACTTTCCTCCTATCAGCAGCTTTTGGTCCATGTCTTTGTCCCAGCAGTAAGAAGGTAACTACAACAAACACTTAAATAATTTTCCTAATTTATAAGACATAGCCTAGCAAATATCACTCACCTATCTCAAATTCAAAGTGTGCAAAATGGAAAACATTTTCCTCCAAAAGGTAGTTATATATTTAGAAAACTTAGAAGTTACTTAGACTAAATCATTTCAATTTCTTCTGAGTCACACGTCTCACTGAGTAGCTTTTTGTTTAGATACTTAATACATTTCTTTTCTCTCTATTGTTTTTGCTAAACTCCTACTTGGTTTGCTATAATCTCACCTCACTTTCTTTCTGCTATGTTATAAGTCCACATTTCTGCCTAATTGTGCTTCCTAAAGTATAATTTTCATCTTGCTTTACCTGTTCTTCTAGAATGTTTGGTACATGCTTTTAATTTCTTTGTTCTTTGAAAAACTCTTCAGCATTCTTTACAAAATACACAATGGAGATAAAATGAGCTGAATGATTGAAGATTTTAATTACTTAGATTCTGTTTTGTTGCTCTTGGTTTTTTACATGCTCCACCACTCTTATTTCCAATGCTGTTTTAAAATGATGCACATCAGGACATCACCAGCAGTTGAATGTAAGTCTGAAAGGAATCCCACTTCTGCTCTGTTCTGTGCTCTAGGGACTTAGTAAGTAGTAAGTAAAAACACATTTCCAGCTCCCTCGTGGAGGAGGAACAACTAACCACATGCTCATTTTGTCATCAAAGAAGCCAGGTCTTTAGAGCTTAGCAATGGCAAATGAATTTTGACAATTGTCTATTCCCATCCATTTATAGCAACAGTCTGTGCCTCTCCACCACTGTCCTATTTCTATCTAGCACTTGGATATGCCACTCTCGTTATGACAGTATAGCCCTGAACATAAGAATTTCAATGACAAAAGGGTCCATTAGTGTTACATTCAATAGAATTTAATTTGAATAAATCCAATTATATCTTAGTAATGAGACTACTAAATTTTAATGTCCTCTTTAATGAACAGTAAAATAACACTCCAAAACAAACTGAACAAGTATTTCTGTCCCAAAAGGCTTTGGGGATTAATGCAGTTAATTGACCAATGTAAAAATAAGGACAGATGTACATTTTTCAGCTGATTTCCAGGAACCTCTGAAGCAAGCTGGATGTTGAGAATAAGAGAACAGAGTAGGAAGTATTCTTGTTTACCTGGGAGAGGCAGATGAAATTATGAAGTCCCTTCTGCGACTGAAACACAGTTTAAAATATAGCAGACATATATATGAGGGAAAAGTATCAGTGCAAATAGCTGTGTTGTGAGATGTGCTTGGCTGGAATGTAGCATTAATATGGACTTGATTGCATGACTTGTACCATTTTCATTTGTTAACAAGGCACACTATGAACTTCGGTTTGAACTCATTCCTTTGCAGAGTAAAATGATAATAAAACAAGGTATGTTATTTTAGGGAAACGGAGTTAATTGTTTCTAGTCAACTTATATTTTTACTATCCATAGAGAAATGTCACCAAACAAAAATTATATCATGAATATAGATTTGAATATGTATATTACATGAAGAATTATCTAAGGACTAATTGCTTTATGAAGTAATTTAAATAAATGTTCTGGTATATTATGGTGCCATTGTAAATTCTCCATATAATTGAATTGTTTCGTACTTAGCACGTACCTTAGATTTTGGCATCTTTTTTTGGTAATAGTTGTTATAACTTTCCATTATATCTAAGTTGGCCAATGTTTTTGAAGCTATAACTTAAATGAGTTCACATAAAAATCATTACTGTATTTTATTTACTGAATATGATGGTTAATATTTGTGTACATTTTTATATTGTATAAGACTAAGTAATATTCAAATAGAAATATGAATATTAATGAGCTATATGAACATTGGTATGGTTCTTATACTGACTATTCCTATGAGTATAAAAATTATTTGTTTCCATTTTTTTTAATTTTCATGTATGTATAAAATGCAGCTGCCTAAATATACTGAGTTCATAATAAATAAAATTTCTAAAATAATAGGAATACCTTGAAAATAAACCTCATATTTATTTTCACTTATAGTATCAAAGTATATAAGTTTAGAATCTCATGAAATCATATTTTATCTTGCAAGAAAAGTATCACAGAAAAATAGAACAAGGTATTTAAATTATTATCCTTGACATAATCATGGAATGTTGTTTTTCTGAATCATGAAGTATTTGCAATTCAGACATATTGAGTGAAATTAGTCTCAGGAACTGTCTTATTTGACACTATAAATGTTTATTTTTAGCTAGTACGTTCTAACATAGGTCAAGTAAAGGTATAAAAATGTTGTCAATGAATTTTAACAAAAGAATGTATGCAAATATGTTCCTGAAGAAAATATAATTTACATAATAGCTTGTTAAAGGCAGCAGCTTCTGAAATAGATGAGGAGTAACTTAAAGTCATGTTGCAGTTGTGGTATGCACTTATGTAACTTGAGAAATAGGGAAAGAGATGGCAAGTATTATAATGCTTTGAAATTTCCCCACTTACACTGTCCATTTAATATTCCTGTTTTACAGCCTTTTACTTGCACATTACTTTTGCTTCACATAATCAAGGAATGTTGTTTTCCCCAAATCATGAGGAAATTACAATTCAGAAATAGCATATATTAAACAGCATATATTAAATAGCATAAAATATTTGGTGTAGAATTTTGAATCAGTTTAGACATTATGTATCACAATTCATTGTTAATATTAAAAAACTTATCAGTGCAAGCTAAGAATTGACTATTTCAAATACATGGTAAAAATCAACAGAGATATTATCCAGAGTATTATAACAGAATATTACATTGAGTGGATTGTATTGTTCACTAGCTTAATAGCAATACATGAAACATTCACCATTCTACTTATACTACTCCTCATACATTATTTCTCAACAGCATGTCTTAACTACATTTTGTGCTTTCTCTGCTTTGTTTTCTTTTCGGTTTTTTTCACAAATTTTCTCATTCAAAGTGCAATAGAACCATGTATGAGAAATTTCCTTCTAATTTTCACATTAAATGGTATTTTAGATTCAATGTAACATACACAAAGGGCTGTTGATCAGAGAGATCTACAAGGTTTCCCAAAGAAGACAGACTTCTGTAAGAGCACTTGATTACCCAGAAAAGGTTAATGGTAAGACCCTACTGCTGAAGACACCATATACTGTTAGTATGAAACATGGAGAGACCTGGCTGGAATCTGGAAGACAGCCAGTCCCTAGATAGTTAGCTCATCTAGTTCCATAAGGTGCTACATGAGCTACTGGGGGAAAATGGCCAACATCTGTCCAAGCAACTTGAGGTCTAAGCTACTCAGCAGCAAATAACTTGACATGATGCTCACCCAAGTACAATAGTGGCACACAGCCATGGTGGGTAACCCACTGCTCTTTGATTGGCTAAGAGATACTCTCAATGGAATGGAACCCATAGCTGGAACTGGAAAACAAGCCAGAGTCATATCTAAATAATGAGTTCCCTCTGCAATATCAAGCTCCCACCAACCTTGGGCTATAAGAGGGCCTACACTTATTAAATTCTTTCTAAACTAATAATGGTTATCCCATTTATCTAGTGCTAACTTCACTCTCCATTGGAGAATCTTCTTCTCTTTTGCAGATGGATGCAGAACCTGGGGAGAGAATCAGCCCATCACACCTTACCAGGGCCCCAGATGAAGCCATAGAGCATTTGGGGAAATGAGCAAGAGTACTGCTTTCTTGGTGAACCTGGTATCAGCACAAAGGTGAAGGAGATAGACACAGAAAATACTCAACATCTACTAAACCACAGATCCAGAGACACAGAGACTCCCAAGAGCTCATCACAGAAGTAGACCTAAGATGAACCCAATATGGCACAGGGAAATTCATGGAAGTGGGGGCAGAAAGATTGTTAGAGCCACAAGTTGAGAAATTATTCACAGAGACATTGGCTTTCCCCCATAACTGATGACTACCCCCACAATGCACAACTCACAATCCCCATTGGGATAACTGGCATCCCCAACTAGGAGAGCTCCTTCAGAGGTGGGGGGACAGGGATGATTGTAAGGATAGTACCAACATGTGCTGTTTACACACTGAGTATGTACATAACTAATAAAAAACTCACATGAAAGAACTGAAAATAATATAATTTAAGAATGCATTGACTATAGTAAGCACAATGTTCATTCATTGTGGCTTAAATAAAATTTCTGAATAAGTTATCAGAGAATAAGATAATGACACTAGCTGAGTTTCTCAATGTGATTAAGCTGTATATCTGCCTTTATAATTCTCTCACCCTTCTTTTTAAGTATTTGTAAGTATAATATGATCACAATGGCAATATATAGATAGATGATAGATAGATAAGATAGATAGATGATAGGGATATAGATAGAAAGATAGGTAGATAATAGCATTCTATGAAACTGTAACGAAGGAAAAAGTGAGTGACATGGAACAGAATCTCTTCTTATATACTTAAGCTTTAGCTTGGAGGAAATATTTGTCAGAAACACTCTTATCCAGGCAACATAACCTTACATGTTACATGGCACAGCTGGATTAAAGGTACACTGTCATCTAGGCATAAGGCCATGATCCTTGAGATATCTGTCTAATATATTTGAGGAAGACATATAACCAAAGTACTTATTGGATAGATAGCAGTGTCTTCCACAGAAAGCATGGGGAATTTGAGAACCCCCTAATATGTTATTGTATCCACTTACTTTACTATTCCCTTTCCATTCTTAAAAGTTCTCCTCCAGACACAAAATGGACTGGATATCCATGACCTCACAGTGCCTGACACTACCTACATAAGACCACCCTTATAGGAGGAAAAGATTATGACATCAAAATAAAAGAGAGACTGATTGAGAGGGGAAAGGGATATGATGGAGAGTGAAGTTTCAAATGGGAAAGTGGGGAGAGGGAGGGAAATAACATGGGATATTGTCTACAATTAAAGAAGTTATCTATAAAAATAATAATAATAAAAAAATTAAAGTTCTAAGCTTTAGGTTAATACATATAGTAACAATAGGCAATTTCAGAAATATAGTAACAATAGGCAATTTCAGAAATACTTTTAAATTGGTCTGAAGTGAGTTCATGAAAATTTTGTATCTACTTCAGGTTTCTATCCAGAATCTATTTTATAAGTTCTTAGCTTTCTCTGACAACTTTATTTATCATTCATGAAGATTAGTATGCTGTTATGGTAGTACAGAAGATAATTGGGTATGTTAGTTATTTCTATTGCTGTCTATGTGAATGTAGTCATTAAAAATAATGAAAATGTAGTTATTACAAAATGTGACAGCCTTATAAAGGATTTAGAAGTGGAAGTGTTGATATAAGCATAATTATTAACTTACAAATGAAAATTTCTAGGTCTGTATGAAAAATCCTCTGCATGGGGATAATCATTTTTGTTTAATTATGAAAATTTTATAGCTAAACATTCAGATTTATGCCTAAAATTTTGAAAAAATCTTATTTAAGGTTTTAAAAGACTTGTCTGATTTTCACAATGTCTGCAACAATGCTCTTTGAGTATTTAGCAACAATCTATTGGGATAGAGAACAAAATGGAAATGAAATAGTTGCTTATCAATATAAAGATTGACATATCATAAATGCACTTTCAAGCTGGATATTTTACATGTAGATAAATGTACTCAAAATATCCTATAGAAATGATTTGAAAATTATTTTTACTAAGCTGTCTTTCCTTATGATTAGTATTTCCCTTTAGATACATTTCACCAGACACATCCCATTGTATTTCATCAATCATACTCAATTGCACCTGTCACTAAGTCTGCCACTTGAGAAATTCATGAAGACATTTTTTTGTTGTTGACTTATATGTATTTCTTGTTTATACTACTTTTCACTGTTCACTTCTTATAATTTTTTTCCACAGTAGTATTTTCCAAGGGAACTCAGAGAAATTGTTACTGACCTTAAATGGTCACTACTTAAATAACTGCAATTAAATGGTTTATTAAGTGGTAGCATACAATATTTAATGATGTTGTAATAGTTTAATATATTAATATATTTCATCACTTTCTATAAGGTAATTATCCTCTTTCATCAGCATGAGGTCAAAGTGACAATTTTTTGCTAATAAGTCATGATCACTTTTCTCTATGATTAGTTTGTGTTCCTGACTAGAATGAAGTATTAGAGGGTCTGATCTTTCTTCTACCACAGAGATACAAGTTATAGGATTTTGGTAAAAGTCATTCACCTTCCAAATATAAGTTCAATTATTTAATAAAAATTATGTTATTCTGCAGTTTCATGACATTTTTAAAACTTAATAATGTAACAGAACACATTTGTGTTTTTTGAGTCTAATATCTCCACATTTATGAGATGATGATTACATCTAAAAGAACTAATATTGTACTTGTGGAAAAAACAGGATAAAATCTTTGGATTATTGCAAAGTAATTCTCTATAACATCTGCATTTTGAATGGATTTTTCTTTAAAAATTACTATTGCACAAGTCCCCAATGATGGTTACATGGACATATATTATGTGAAAATACAAAAGAATTGTAAATTTACATAGATCATCATATAGTAGACTATGTTAAATTTTTGGTCTTACCCTGGAGAGTCTAAATATTTTATGGTAGGCACATTTGCTAAATAAATTCCTAAATCCTAATAGCTGTAAGAGTTGCATCCTATGTCCCTAAGCAACAAATTTGTGATTTGACAAGTTGTAAAGGGAAACTTAAGTACTTTATAAAGACTTCTGAACAGGCCAGAGAGATGGTTTAGTGGTTAAGATGCTTTCTGTGAAGCCTAAGGAGTGGATTTTGATTCTCCAGTACCCACATAAAGCCACATGCATAAGGGGATGCAAGTGAACAAGTTCACACATGTGGACAAGGTGGCACATGTGTCTGGAGTTCGATTGCAGTGGCTGGAGGCCCTGGTGTACATATTCCCTCTGTCTCTCTCTCTCTCATTAAAAAAGAATTCTGGAAAAATTAACAAGATGAAAATGTTTCAAATATTTTGAATACTTTGGCATCACAAATCATTTGAGGAAAACAGACACATATACAAAGAATTGTCTGAAATTAAATTTAATAGACACTCAACAGGTAAATTCTCATTTTTCCTGCTGAATGCTGAATTCGATATAAAATTAAAATAGAACCATTTTTATTTCAACATGTAGAAATATTACAGAGATTTGAAAAACAAAACAGGTAATACATTATATGCAGCTGTGTTAACAATACACATCCTTGGGGCTTGGAAGATGTCTCAATGAGAAATGCACTAGCCAAACAAACATGAGGACCTGAGTTTGGATCTCCAGCATCTATGTGAAGGATTGGAAGGCATGGTGGCACACATGTAATCCTATGTTGATAGGTGGAGAAAGGTGATCCCCAGAGGAGGCAAAATACACCAATTCACATACAAAAGAAAACTCTTAAAAATGGCAGCAGACTTCTTGACAGAAACTCCCAAATCCTGGAGTGTATAGAATACTAAATTTCAAGCTCTGAAAGACAATAACTACCAATTCAGATTGCTATATTCAGGAAAGCTATAAATAACCAAAGGAAAAAGGAAAGCATTCCATGATAAACACAGAGTAAAATAACTCATTATTACTAAGCCCACTACAGAAATTCTTGAGGAATCCTACACACTGAAGATAAATATAACCACATCTATTGGGACACAGGGAAGAATAAACTATGGTAACACAGTCAATACACAAATGAAGACAGGGAAACAAATGAACTTTTGAAAAACAATAATACCTGAATAAATATATACTTTTCAATTAACCCTGTTAATATTAGCACTGTTCCCCAGTTAAAAGAAATAGACAAGAAAATGGGATTAAACATAGGTGTTTGCTATTTATTCACTAAAAAACACACCTCATGGTCAAAGAAAAATACCTCCTTAGTGTGAAATGATGGAAAAATATTACTAAAAACAAAACTAGAAAACAAGCAAATGTCACAGTCCTATCTGACAAAATAGATGTGAAGCCAAATTTCATCTGAATATATAAAGTCTTTCATTTCCTGACAACTTGCTTATTTTGTGTTTTTCTGATCTTCATTTAATTCTCTATTTTAACGTTTATTTTCTCCCCTGTAGACTTTAAAATATCTTTATTATTCTCTTTAGTCCAAAGAATCTCTTTCAATATTCTTTGTAGTACTACCTTAGTGATCATATATTTCTTAAGACTTTTATCACAGAATGTTTTCCTTACTTCATTAATTCTGATGGGTCATTTTGTCTAGTATAGCAGTCTGGTTTAGTGCCTTCAGATCTTGAAATATAACATTGTAGCCCTCCTGGCTTTAAAGTTTCTGTTGAGTAATCAAGTGTTACTTCTGATGGACCTGTCTTTATACATGGCTCAATATCTCTGTCTTTTAGGATTCATCATACATTATTTATTCTGTATATTTAACATTTTAACTATATTATGATTTGGGGAGTTTCCCTCTGCTTTATATGCTTCTTGTACTTGAGTCATCCTCCTCTCTCTTTTAATTTGTGAAGTTTCTATGATAGTATTTGAAGTTTTCTATGCATTTTTCTACTTCCATATTTCATAGAATTAGTCTTCTCGTGGTGTTCCATTCATATTTGTTTAGTAATTTATCATTCTATTTGACTATTCCTTCCATTTCCATTACCTTGTCTTCATGCCTTGACAATTGTCTTCCCTTTGATTCATTCTGAGTGAGTCTTTCCACCTAGCCTTTTAATTGATTTCTTGAATTTTCTGTCTTCAGTATTTCATCAGGATTTCAGTTACTTTTCTCCAATATTTCTTCTTTTTTCTTTCTCTCTCTCTCTCTCTCTCTCTCTCTCTGTGTGTGTGTGTGTGTGTGTGTGTGTGTGTGTGTGTGTGTGTGTGTTTATATGCATGTGCCCTTGCAGCATACCATATACTCACCTGCAGTGGGTGTTGCTCCCCTATAGAGGACAGATCGTGTCATCCAAGCCACGGCTCTTCTGCTTCATCTTGTTTTGAGCATGAGATTCCTTTTACTAACTGGTGCTTGCAGGGCTCTGAAGATTTTATGGTCTCTGCTCCCCTGTGGGACTGAGGATACATGACTGTGTGGCCACACCTATCTGTTATACTTAAGACGTGGGAATTTGAATTCTGTCAGTTTCAAGTCCATTCAGGTCCTCATAGTTGCACCAGAGATACGCTTAACTGCTGACCCATCTGGCAAGTTCTTTCCAAAGCTTATTTGAAAACTTTTCCTGTTCCTCGAATGTCTGAGCTTGAGCTTCCTTAGAAAAAGTTTTTCTTGATGTTTTACCCTAGAAATGTGTCATGCTTTATTATTTCTTTGAGTTTTTCATGTATTTTTATCAATGGGAATTTTATACAACAAATATATACAACATAAAATATAAAATATAATAAAACATAGCAATTTTGAATATCACATTTTCCCCTCCTCCTTCCAGCTGTCATTTAAGGTTATTTCTTTTTGTTTAGTGATTTTCTATAGTAACTCTTCAGTGCATGCATACTTTGCCATTCCTTGTCATTTGTGGTTACTAACTTCTCTATTCAATTGCCTTAGTACTCACCTAATGCTTCAATCGATTTCTTTGAAACTAAAACATTTCTAATAATGGACTACTCACCTAGCATTATGTAAGCTTTGCATAGATTTCTTGCCCATACCATGTAGGTCAATCAGAAGTGAGCATGAAAATCATTTTCACAGTTTTTCTGGACCTGAACATATTTCTTGACATGTGCATGGTCTTTGACTTTTCCTGAAATATATCAGATCTTTTCATTCAACATTTTCTCCTTTTAAATATATTTTATATTTCTATTATTTTTCATTGTTTCAGGAAGTTATACTTTTAAAATATTGGCTACTCGGACAAACACTTTTCAGGGAATGGTTGAGGAAGTTAAAGTTACCAGTCAGGTCAAAACAAAATGGCATGTCTTTGAGGTAAAGGTTTCTGGAGGGGGGTTAGTTTAGAAAGATAGATGGTGACAGTTGTAGGGAATGAGGCTTGAAACAATTCTAACTCAATATTGTTGCATTCAGAATGTGTATTATTTTTAATGTTATCACTGAGCTGGAAATTGGTAAAATTGACTACATGTTGAAATGTCAAGAAAAAATAAGACACTGTTTTTGCCAAAATTCAGCCATTGTTCTTGTACAAGGACTTGCTAAAGTGCTGCTAAACTTTCATGATTTTCAAAGTTGGTTATGACAGTCTTATTTCTCACTTCATTTCATTTAAATGGAGTACAAATGTTTAAGATCTTTATCTTACAACTTCGTGTGACATTTGATGGTGTCTTTTTAAAAGAAGGAGAGATGTGCTGTTGTTTTTTAAAAATATTTTTCTTATTAATTTAAGATAGTGAGACAGTGATAAAGAGGCAGACAGAGACAGAGTGAGTTTGGGCACACCAGGGCCTCTTACCATTGAAAATGTTTTCCAGACACATGTACTACTTTGTGCATCTGTGAGTACTGGAGAATTGAATTAAGGTCATCAGGTTTTGCAAGCATGCATTTTTGACTGCAGAAGAATCTCACCAGTCCTGCTGTTCTAAATGAATTAAGAAATTGCACATAACACAGTATCCTTCATAAGTAGACCAATATAATCTTTTTTTCTCAGCAAGGTGAGTTTTAAATCAAAATATTGCTCAAGGAATTATTTATTTTAGCATCCTATAATATCATTACTGTATTTCTAAGTTAAAATTATATACTTTACATGTGATATTACTACAGAAAGAATATAACTGTTACAGAAAGAGCAGAAATTTTAACTATAAGAGAATTTTCATTTACCATCTTTACAGCTCTTCTAACATGCCTTCTTTTTGTTGTTGTTGGTGGTGGTTTTTCGAGGTAGGGTCTCACTGTAGCTCAGGCTGACCTGGAATTCACTCTGTATTCTCAGGGTGGCCTTGAACTCACAGCGATCCTCCTACCTCTGCCTCCCAAGTGCTGGGATTAAAGGCTTGTGCCACCACACTCAGCCATAACATGCCTTTTTATATGTGATTATTGTGGCAATGAATGTTACACATTCATGGTAATGTAAATTTTCATTGTATTGTACTAATTTTTGTGTATTAGGCAAGAAAAATTTCAAAAATAAAAACTGCATTTAAGCTTGTCATATAAAAAATATTAGATACAAAACAAAATGAAAGCCAGGTGTATGGGAGGCCAAGGTAGGATGATTTTTGTAAGTTTGAGACCACCCTGAGGCTACAGAGAGACTACAGAGTGAATTCCAGGTCAGCCTGGAGTAAAGCAAGACCCTACCTCAAAATACCAAAATACTTAAAAAAAAAAAAAAAAAAAAAAAAAAAAGAAACATGGGATAAAAACTAGGTACTAGGTAGACCTTAGAAGATACAGATTATCATGAAAGTGCACATTGAGTAGATTCACAGTGGTGAGAGATTTACTGTTGCAAGGAGTATACTGATTAAATGGAAAATTAGGGGAAATAAAGAATAGAGTAAATAATAAGTCAAAAAATAAGATTTTACAAATGTTTCTGTTCCAGGAAAAGATTATTGGAGATAAGTTAATTAGTGTTTTCTGAGGAATTACTGCCCCTATTGCATGAAAGTTGAATTAGAGATAATTTATTGTCAGAAATAGAACAAAAATGAACACAAAATGAAGCAGTGAATTTATATACTGGTAAGATATCTGATGAAAGCTTAGAATATTTTTTACCTGAGTAAATCAAGTGGTCACATATAAACACTTTTGTTGATGTTAGTAGATTCCCATCACTTTAAGGAACTATAGAACTGATCCCTTGAAAGTATAGTTTTCCCCATCACTTTAAATCTAACCAATAGGTTTCAGGTGGTATAACCCAAAAGTATCAGGTCTAGAGACAGCATAGCCTCTGATTGGCTTACATCTGTGTGTAATAGCTGGGATATCACTAAATAAATATCTTGAAATATCACTAACCAAGGAAATGAAAGATCTCTACAACAAAAGTGTAAAAACATGAAGGAAGAAATTGAGAAAAACATGAGAAGATGGAAGGAACTTTTTATGCTCATGGATTGGTATAATTAATGTTATGAAAATGACCTTTATACCAAAATCAACATACAGATTCAACGCAATACCAATAAAAATATCAGCTTCAGGGCTGGAGAGATGGCTTAGCGGTTAAAGAGCCTGCCTGCCAAGCCTAAGAACGCCCGTTCGATTTTCCAGGTTCCACGTTTAGCCAGAAGCAAAAAGTGATGCAAGGGTGCAATGCCACACTTGCCTACGAGGGGAGGTACGTGTCTGTAGTACTTTCACAGCAGCTGAGAGGCCGCTGGGGCACTGATTCTCTCTCTCTCTCTCTCTCTCTCTCTCTCTCTCTCCCTCAAAAAAATCAATCAGCTTCATTTTTCACAGGGATAGAATAATAGTATCAAAAGTCATATGGGAGCTGGAGAGATGGCTTAGCAGTTAGGGTGCTTGCCTGCAAAGCCAAAGGACACAGGTTCGACTCCCCAGGACCCACATAAGCCAGATGCACAAGGGGGTGCATGCATCTGGAGTTTGTTTGTAGTGGCTGGAGCCCCTGGTGCACCCATTCTCTCTCTCTCGATCTACCTACCTATTTCTATCTCTCTCTCTCAAATAAATAAAAAAATAACTTTTTTTTTTTAAAAAGTCAAATGGAACTACAGAAGGCCTCAGATTCCTAAAACTATCTTCAGCAAAAGAAACATGTCTGGAGGTATCGCCAGACACAAATTCAAATTATACTACAACACCATAGTAATAAATAAAGCATATCACTGTCATTAAAAAAAAAGGCATATAGGTTAATGGAACAGAATATAAGATCTGGGCCTTATTTCAAGCAACTATAGCTGACTGATAATTGACAAAAGTGCCAACAATGCACACTGGTGAAAAGACAGCATTTTTACCAAATGGTGCTGGAGAAATTAGATAACTGCATGCAGAAAAATGAATATATATCCACTCTCCTTACCCATCACAAAAATCAACTTCAAATGGATTGAGGACCTTAATATAAGACCTGAAACTCTAAAATGATAGGAAAAAATTTAGATAGCACATTCTAATATATAGGAGTGAAGAAAGATTTCTTAAATAAGCCCCCAGTAGCCAACGAAATTAAACAAACACTCAGCCAGTGGGATCTCATGAAACTAAAAAAGCTTTTGTGCAGACAAAACCACCATAAGCATAGCCACCAGACAAAACAGAGTGGGAGAAAATCTTTGAAAAATATACCTCCTACTCTAAGACATGGTACAATCCTTAGTTTACTGAAGACCCCAAACTGGGTTCCTTTATCCCAAATCTTCCTTTTTTAGAGCACATAGTGTCAATATCTCAGAAACAATAGAACTTAGGATTCTTTGAGGTAAGACTCTACAGAATTTACATTAGAGGATGAGTATTTAATCTTGTGGATTATTTACTTATTTAGTTAGTTAGTTAGTTGAGAAGGACAGAGAGGGGGCAAAGAATGCACATGTTAGGGCCTCTAGCTACTGCAACCAAACTCCAGATCCATGCACTTCTTTGTGCAACTGGCTTTCAAGGGCACTGGATTATTGAACTTGGATCCTTAGGCTTTGCAGGCAAGTGCTTTAACCTCTAAACTGTCAATCCAGCCCCATTTTGTGGAATTATTTTTAGCAATTCAGGCACAGGGATTTTGCTAAAGGGTCACGAGTTCTATGCCACAATTCTCAATCTTTATTTTTTAACTGTATGTTTTATGGTGGTGACATTTTTAAAGGATATTTGAATTGAGAACATTCCTCTGGAGTGGAAGGAACAATTGTTTTCTTTTCAGTATAAAGAAAAATCTTCCCAATAAAAGCATAAATAAGTTACTTAGCAAAGCACATATAGGACTGAGGGTTTCTTAAACTCAGGACTTCCAGCTGTGTCACTAACTCACTGTGTGTGTAGAAACCTGTTGGTCCCAAAATATTTCTGAGTGACTTGAGCATCAAAGGGAATTAATATGAGCAAAACATTTATGTCTGTAATTCATTAGTAATGGAAATCATGTCTTTTATGCAGAGCCTCATATCTTCTTCTAGTGTCCATGAAATTAAGCGCTAATTTGTTAAATTTCAAGAAGGATGTAATCACAGATACTTGATAGTTTTAACAGAGGACAAAAGTGGCAAATACATAGGCAGTTTGTTGAATATCATGCTTGAAAGACAAAGCTGAGGAGAGCCCTTTGGCACTTTGGTCCACAAAACTTGCCAGTAAGAAGTATGTGTGATATAAGGCATGAAAAAAAATATCTCAGGTCAAATATTGATATACTGGCAAAAATAAAAGGTCAATCTAGGTTATTTGTAATTTAGAAGGTCAGCCCACAACAGTTAAACAATTGCAGTAAATGACAGGATTAAAGCCCTTATTCAAACAAGTATACAAGGAAGTGTTCGGTAGTGATACTTCAATGCAGACTAAAGAATAGAATGACAAATAATTCAAAATTAATGTGATAACTAACAAGAGAAATAGTCACTTCCTGAGAATCCTAACTAGTTGTTTGGCTTATAACACAATGAGGAGCTTTTAGGGCAGCAAAATTCAGTTTTAAACATACCCATTGAAAACCCAGGGATTTACTGAAAATCTGACAATCATCAGTAAAGAATGCAAACACACAATTTTGTCAGGTAACAAATTAAGGAGTTTAATCTAGCACTACAAAGAAGAGTGCATGAAATTTAAGGACAAAAGTATCTTAATTAAGGTGATATTTTCTGAGGAGTTCAAGTTAACAGTTAATATAATTTTTTAAAGCTTACTAACATTAAGCAAAAATTATGTTGCTATTTAGTTCCAGTTATTTCTTTCTCATTGAATTTTTAAACATATTAGAATTTTAAAAAAATATACTATTTATTTATTTATTTATTTATTTATTTATTTATCTGAGACAGAGGTAAAGAGAGAGAGAGAGAGAAAGAATGGGCATGCCAGGGCCTCCAGCCACTGCAAACGAACTCCAGACATGTGTGCCCCCTTGTGCATCTGGCTAACGTGGGACCTGGAGAATCAAACAGGGGTCCTTAGGCTTCACAGGCATGCACCTTAACCACTAAGCTATCTCTCCAGCCACATATTAGATTTTTTTTTTTGCATAGACTGTGTGATTTAGCTACATAGATCACGTAGATCAATTTTACTAAAAATGTTTATATACCTCTTACAACTATATAATATGCTTTTATGTTTTACTATTAGGCCTTATCTTTTTTGATTTATCTATTGGATTTTTCAAGGTAGGGTCTCACTCTAGCCCAGGGCGACCTAGAATTTACTCTGTAGTACCTGGCTAGACTCAAATTCACAGTGATGATTCTATTTCAGCCTCCCAAGTGCTGGGATTAAAGGTGTGCACCACCATGCCCAGTTTACTATTGGGTTTCAATGTAAATAACTTTTAAAAATAGCAGTTTGTTCTAACAAACCTTTTTCTTTGTTACTCAGGCTTTTGTGTCTCTTACTCTTATCAGATAAATGTTCACATCTTATATATTTTGTAGTTTTGTTTTCTATATTTACCTCTTAAACTATTCTGGAAATAATCTTGACATGGATATAAATCAGCAATGCAACATTTAATTTCTAAGTAATTAAAACACATGTAAAATATGATATACAGGGAAACCTTTAATTTGAAATGACCAAAATAGAAAAAAAAAGACAAATACCTCATGCCTTCTCTCATATTCAGATCCTCATTTTTCAAGTAATATGTTTCTTATTTATTTCTGATTTATTTGCAAGCAGAGAGAAACACACAGAGGGAGAGAGAGAGAGAGTATGAATGAATGGTTGTGACAGGGCCTTTAGCCACTGCAATTGAACTCCAGATGCATGTGCCACTTTGTGCATCTGTCTTTACATTGGTACTGAGGAATCAAACCCTGGTCGTTAGGCTTTGCAGGCAAGCAACTTAACTGCTGAAACATTTCTCCATCCCAGACCTTATGTGTCTGTGTGTGAGTGTGTGTGTGTGTGTGTGTGTGTGTGTGTGTGTGTGTGTGTGGAGAGAGAGAGAGAGAGAGTGAGAAGGAGTGGAAATGTTTGTATGTTAATGTGGGTATAGGTCCTGAATTTAGAAGGGAAAAAAGGTGTGCTGAGGAAGGGAGGATGACAGTAGGATACATGTGACGTGAAAGTTGAAAAGAGCCTATGAGAGGTGGAAGAATACAAGAGAGGTCAGGAAAGGAGGAACAGGATCAACAAAACTGAATTATGTGTGAAATTTTCATAGTGAAACCCAATACTTTGTATGATAATTAAAACTAAAATGTAATTTTAAAAATTGAGGAATCTCTTAATTACATTAGTCGAAGACATCCAATAGTTGTTAGTTTTAATTATGAAAGATTTATTTTAAGAAAAAGTAGAGATATTAGAATAGAATTAAAGCAGGAAAACTCCTTAGCTGAGGGTTCCCCAGTTGGGAAGAGTCCCGAGAATGAAAAATCTCCAGTAAATATTCTTTAATATTTATTCATGTATGTATTTATTTGACAGAGACAGAGAGAGATAAAGACAGAGAGAGCTACAATGAGAATGGGCACACCAGGGCCTCATGACATTGTAAATGAACTCCAGACACATGTCCCACTTTGTGTATATGGCTCTACATGGGTACTGGATAATGGCACCTGGGCAGGCAGGCTTTTTAAGCAAGCACTAACCACTGAATAATTTCAGACAATATTCTTAATAGATTTGAACAATATTGAATGCCAAGAAGAAAATTAAAATAAAACCTCTTTTAGTGTTTCAATTCAAAGAAAAAATGATAAAATAAAATAATTACAGGGAAGTTCCTATAATAACGGTAGGACATAAAATAACATATGAATGGTACTATGAAGAATGTGGACAGGATACCACTGCTTGTCATGCAATCATTAATGATTTCTTGTATATAAGTAAACATTGCTTTCACTATTCCACAAACATCCACCATATATTCTATTTTTTAATTTTCTACCAAAAGCTACGTAATCTTCCTAGTTATTCTTTACCTGTGTAAAGTTGAACTAGAAATAGACTCATAAGTAAGCCTTTTCATGAGAAAAGACTTCACTACCAAAGGACATATTTTCATATATTGTGTTCACTTGCATCTGTAGCCATGTTGTTTAAAAAGGTGAGGTGTTTAGATCTTGAATATTGTATCAATATTAAATGGAGAGACTTACTTTTTTACTGACCTTGCCCTTGAACATTCAGTTCAAATTTAATAATCAAAAAATATTCATGGGCTGGAGAGATGGTTTAGAGATTAAGGTGCTTGCCTGACAAGTCAAAAGATCTGGGTCCAATTTCCCAGTGCCCATGTAAGCCAAATGCAAAATGTGGCACATGTATCTGGAGTTCATGTGCAGTGGCTAGAGGCCCTGACATGCCCATTTTCTCTCTCTCTCTCTCTCTCTCTCTCTCTTTCTCTCTCCCTCCCTCCTTCTCTTTCCAATAGATAAATAAAAACATTTTGCTGGGAGTGATGGCACACACCTTCAATCCAAGCATGTGGCAGGCAGAGGTAGGAGGACCACTGTGAATTCGAGGCCACCCTGAGAATACATAGTGGATTCCAGGTCAGCCTGGGCAAAAGCCATACCCTAACTTGGAAAAAAAAATATTCTTGGCAGTAGTATTCTATGGCCAGTGATTTATGCTGAAATACTGACAATCATTTATAATAAATAAAACCTTGATAAATGCTGCTGATTTTTTTCTCTTTTATCACCTTGAGTTCTCTTAAACAAAAAATATCCTTTTCTGAGATGCCATCCAAAAAAATTATATCTCTTATGTTTATCTATTAGTATATATTCATATCTAATTTTAATCATTTTGATAATGAGTAAACAACTACATACAAACACATGTGACAGTTTGAATATGATAGTGTAAATGTGTGACCCCATAGGTATTTTGGAATTTGTGAGGTGAGAAAATGTGGATGGACTTGATACTTGGAACTACAGAAGGCTTACAAAGAGGTAAGCCAAATTTTATGGGCTATTCTGGTGAGAATTTGAAAGTGCTACATGCATAGAGAATTGTGTTTGGAGGATTGGCTTTGGAACTTCCAAAGGGTAGGGAAAGACCACAGAGAATTTTGCTGGAACTGGGCTACTGGCATAAAGGTTGGCTGTTGTCCTCTGGCCATGACCAGATAGTTTGATAAAGGTTGAACTTAAAAGTAATGGACTGGTGTGCTTGACAGAATATACACAACTGAAAGATGTAAAAGAGTTATAGTTGGAAAAACTCAAACAAGTTTAAAGTTACTGGAACTGGAACAGAGACTGATTTTAGGTTACTAAAGCTGTGATTGTTAAACACATTAAGGGTGTGCCAACTGCTTTATATGGAAACAATGGAAAAGATGCCTGAGGGTGAAGTCCACCAAGGAAAAGCTGAATATTCATTCTTTTAAAAATACTTTATCATATTTATTTGAGAAAGAAAGAGCAGGGAGAGAGAAAGAGAGAATGAGATTGTCAGGACCTCTAGCCACCGCAAACAAACTTCAGATGCATGTGCCACCTTGTGCATCTGGCTGATGTGGGTACTGGGGAATTGAACCTGGGTTTTTAGCTTTCTCAGGAAAGCAGCTTAACTGCTAAGCCATCTCTCCAACCCCGAAAATTCTTTTGAAAGAAGATTACTTGATAGAATAATTCTGAAGATAGCTTCAAGGTCAAGACTTACTTCCCCCTGGATTAACAATTGGCTGTGTCACTTCACACTTGGTATTGGTTTTGGAAGCATTAAAAATGCATGGAATTGGGTCATGGTTCCAGGAACTACTTCTGAGATTTACCATAGGAAACAGGGTGATTCCCCTGTATTGAAGACCGGAAGGGCCATTATATGGAGGTATAATTATGAACCATGGTTTGGAGGAGATATCCAAAGATGCTTTGGTTGTACCAGGACTGTGCAACAATTACCATGAAGAGCTTGTGGCTTAGGATAAAAGTATCCTCCCTGGATACTCAGCCCAGCTGGAGGGGCAGAATTGGGAATTCAGAGACTTTTCATCATTGCTTATGGATGTCAGACTTGGTGCTTTCCTAATGGTTATTAAGTTTGCATTGGTCCAGTCTATACTTGTTATGCCTTTTTGGAATGGAATTGTTTAATCTGTGCCATTATGTGCTGGAAGTATGTAAATTGTTTTGATTTTTTTTAATTTTTAAGTTTTATTTATTTTATTAGCAACGGACAGACAGAAAGAGAAAGAGGCAGAGAGAAAGAGAGAATGGGCACACCAGGGCCTCCAGCCACTGCAAATGAACTCCAGATGCATGTGCTTCCTTGTGCATCTGGCTTACGTGGGTACTGGGGAATTGAGCCTTGAACTGGGGTCCTTAGGCTTCATAGGCAAGTGCTTAACCACTAAGCAATCTCTCCAGCCATGTTTTGATTTTTTACAGGACTCACAGTTAAGAGACAATCTTAAATCTCAGATGAGACTTGGGAATTTTAAAAAATATATTTTTATTTATTTATTTGAGAGATAGAGTGGTAGATATAGAGAGACAGATTTTGGCATGGCAGGCCCTCCAGCCACTGCAAATGAACTCTAGATGCATGCACCAACATGTTCATCTGGCTTAAGTGGGCACTGGGGATTTGAACCTGGGTCCTTAGGCTTCCTAAGCAAGCACCTTAACCCTTAAGCCATCTCTCCAGTCCAGAAACTTGGGTCTTTTTTTAAAATAATTTTTTGTATTTATTTATTTAAGAGCGACAGGTAGAGAGAAAAAGAGGCAGAGAAAGAGAGAGAGAGAGAGAGAGAGAATGGGCGCACCAGGGCCTCAAGCCACTGAAAACAAACTCCAGATGCATGCGCCACTTTGTGCATCTGGCTTACGTGGGTACTGGGGAATCAAGCCTCGAACCAGTGCCCTTAGGCTTCACAGGCAAGCGCTTAACGGCTAAGCCATCTCACCAACCCGAAACTTGGGTCTTTTGAACAGTCTTAAAGTTGGTAAAGCTCATAGGACCTACTCTGAAATTGTACCGAATATAATTTACATTGTAAGATGTTAATCAATCTATGGGGGCCATGGGACAGAAAGTGGTAGTTTGAATGTGATAATGTAAATGTATGGCCAAATAGACTCACATGCTTCATTAAAATTGAACTTGCAACATGAGCCCTTAGCAGGCAGATCCCTGCTAGAGAGGGCATGTCAGTGGGTCCTCATCTTGGGGGCCATCCATAAAGTGTGTTTGGGGGCAAATCTAAGCCCAGCCTACTAGGTTTGTTCAGATCAGTTTGTGTTCTAGTGGTTGGCAATTCTGGATATTGATAGAAATCTCTGTTTGGATCTATGCAAAGGAGCCATATTCTTCCTCCATCAATGGTGTTCCCCTGGACTGTATAAGCTTGACATAAACTCTCTTCGTTCAATAACTCTGCAACATGGAGGTGACTTAAAGACACCTATTTTTCACATTCTTCTTGGAAACCCTCACAAAACTGATATTTGTCCTTTGACATTGTAGATTCAAATATGTATAAACAAAAAGCAGATGATATCAAATATCACAGAACTTGAGAACTTGAATTTGATAATCTAACTTCTTATTAACATCAGATATTTTTTAGTCACTGGTATGAGCAAACCCATACCTAATCATAAACTGGACTTGAGCATGGACTCAGTCATGATATAGTTAACCAACAGTAACTTGAACTAGATATATGACATGACAATGGTGAATTTTAGTTGATGCCATCCAATGATTTTGTTTTCATTTAGGATAATCAATACTGAAGGACATTCAGAAAAAGATGTTGATAGAGATTATAAAACCTTCAGGTCTGTTTCTGTGGTCACCATTGTCAGGGTGAAATGGCTTAGCTAATTTTTAGAAGCAAGGTTACTGAAGTAAGGCATAGTTAATTCAAAGTCATAGTTATTAGAGTGACATTATTATAGAATGGCCCATTTTTAGAAATAAGAAAATGGAAGAATGACAGCCCATGAAACTCTTAATTTGAAAGGGCCCTCATTACACTATCTAGGTAACAGTACTGAGAAATCAGCTCATATTTTCAAGTTACATGCTTACTTGGGGAAATATAGATAATATTGAGTAAATTAAAATATAATGATTATTTATATTTTTACTATAATTTACCTGATTTTTTGAATAAATAATTGCTGGTTTGATATAAGTTTTCAGAATGTGTCCAGGGATCCAATGTAATGGGGTTTCCTTAAAATTTTATCTTGAAAAATCATGTATATTGTTTGATTTTTTTTCTGCAAACCTGCCTTTTAAGCTCTTTTTCCATACTATGTGAAGAAAGGAAGCTAAACTGTGCTCCTCCCCAAGCTCTGATCCCTGATACCAGTAGGACACCAGGTGTTAGGAAAAGACACACTTAGAAACAAATTTAAAATATCTGCCTCCCAGGTCTTAGCCAAACTATAAACCATTGTTTCCAATTTATATAATTTTCTTTTTCTCTTAATCCAGATGAGAGATCTATCTCAGGAGATAACCTAAAGATTCAGGCATCAGGCCAGGGGTTCTGGTAGCAGGGCACAGTTGATTGCAGCAGTTTTGCCAGCTTTTCCTATGGATTTTAAGCAAGGGACTCCCCTTGAAATCTACAAGCCTTTTTGTTTTGATATCATTCTTCACATTGACATGTGACAGAGGTACAAATTCTATTCAATATGGAAAAAAAGACTTTTTTTCAACAAATGATGTTGGAAGAACTGTATTGTTATACAAAAAAGAGGTGTGACCCCCCCAAACCTCTTGTCACAATGCACTATCAACTTGTGATACAGACATAATGATAAAAGTAAAATCTACAAAGCAGATAAGATTATTTTTATGAAACTCTATAGACAAGAACAAAACGTACAGTACAATAAACAAAAGAGAAAACAATATTATTCTTTTACCTTAAAAAATCCATTGATCACTGGAAAAAGTTGTTTATTTCAAGGGATTCATGTCTAAAATGTATAATTAATTATTAAACCTTTATAATAAATGAAAAATATAAAGGTGAAAAGAATTTGCTTATGTTTTATAATGATGATATAAAGTTACTTATGATTATGACCATGAAAATGTGCATAACATTATTAGAAAAAAATAAATGCAAATTAAGATTCATGGGCTATAGTTTCTTATTTGCCTAAGTATAGGAAATTTTAAAAAGACTGTGATGACTTGAATGTAAACTATCCCCCATAGATTTGTGTGCTTGAATAAAATAATTAATCCTCAGTTGGTGCTGTTCAGGGAGGTTGTGGATCCTTTAAGATGTGGATCCTTGCTGAAGGAATTGTATCATTGTCGACTGGTCTTCAGGTGTTACAGTCCAGTCCTGTCATTAGTTTTTACAAATTAGCTCTTAGAAATTAAAAAAAAATCAATTTTTCCTTTTCTAGCCTTAAAATTACTCATGAAATCAAACTTTTCTACAAATTTATAGGATCCATGTACTTACAAATGATTGGTGCATAAGAATAGATAAATTGAGTTAGAAAATTCCTATTGAATACTGTGCATAACTTAGGCAAATAAAATTTCTTTAACACCTTAATAGTGAAAACTAAACCTTTTAACTTACTTTGACTGTCATCTGAACTTAGAGTAATGTTCCCAGAGATTTGTGAAGGATCTTTCTCTTGGGTCACACTCAAGGTTAATCACTGGGACATTGCTATTGAGACATCTTTCAGAAATCCAATCTGCCTTAAGTATGTGCTGTGACTCAATGTGTACAGCCTCCTTCCTCTTGATAAAACAGTCAATCCATAAGAAAAGATTGGATGATAATATTAGAGGAAGAAAAATATCATTGACATTTTGAAGTATTATTCTTTCATGAAGTAAAATGATACTGTTCCATAGAAACTGCCTTCCTTAAAGTGAAATAGTTAACAAAGGCGGCAAATAGATATCAATAGTGGACAAAATCTTCTTTGGAGATTGCAGTCAGGTAACAAACAAGTTTATTGTCACTGTAGTCATTCATTTTTGAAGAAGAAGGAAACTTTTTCTGCTTTAATGTTCCTTTCATATATTCTTTGGAGAATCTATTTTATTCAGTCACATTGAAGAAAACCTCTGGCTATTGATAAATTTTTGAGGATCTTCTAGCTATAAGAAGACCCTTGTGACATGGTGCAGTGTAATATTCAGGAAGACTAGTAGTTTTCCACATGAAATGAAGTTTCTTTCTTTATTGTCAGGTCCCTATTAAATCAAATACAGTAACTGTTAGAAACATTACATCCCATTGAAACCAGATGCACTTATTCAACACTTACATTATCTGTAGAAATGGTAACTCATAGCATAGGTCTTATTATGATTTCCCATCTTACTTTGATAGATTTATGAAGTTATGTTATAAAGAACTTGAAGATATTTATATAACAAAACAGCATATAAGGAAATTCATATACATCCACATGCACCCACACATATGTGCACTTATATGTAACAAGAAATACTTTATTTCAGGACACTTAGGAAAAAACTGTAAGTAGAATGAAAAAATTCACCAAATTATTCTTAGGGTTGGATCATTTCCTCTTTCAAAATTCCATATAGTCTCAAGTTACTTTTTTAAAAAAATCTTTTGATATCTTCAACAATTTGTTCCAATGTTAAACATAATGTTAGATCTTCATTTGTAACTTTATTCACACTTCATCTGATTCCTAAATTCTTCTTATTGTCAGTTGAACAGTCACATGCATCTCCAAAAACAGAACCTTGGTTGCTCATTAGAAGAGAATATTATTCATAGTCATGTATAATAATCCCAGAAGTACTGACAAAGATAGACACAGATAGATACATGATAGATGATAGATAGATGATGATAGACATATAGATAGATAGATAGATAGATAGATAGATAGATAGATAGATAGATGATAGATAAAAAAACTACTTTCTAAGTGACACTGATTTTTTTCTTCAGCATAAAACAAAGTGCATTATAAATTGATGTTTTATTTGCCTCCTTAAATAATTTGTTCACATCATTTTCCAATTTTGTCCCACTTTTCATGAGAATCACTTTCATCCAAAATAACAAAAATGAGAAATAGATCCAATTCATGTTTAATTTGATCTGCATTTGTTTTTTTTTCAGTTTTGATTGGAATAACTAACTTCCACTTCTTAACTACACAGTCTTAAAATTCCCATAAGTATTCAAAGATACCTAAAAGTGGAATAAGAGTAATAATGACATACATTATTATAGTAGCAGCTAACATTTATTTGGAGATCACTTTATGTGTATGGAAGCTCCCTGTGCTAAAAACAAACAAACAAAAATATGCAGTAGATATTGTCAGCTGAGGTGAGTGCGATAGAACTTTCACTCTCGAGCTGGAGAATGGCTCAATGGTTAAGGTGCTTGCCTGAAAAGTCTAAGGAACAGAGTTCAATTTTTCAGTACTCATGTAAAGCCAGATGTACAAGGTGGCACATTCATCTGGAGTTTGTTTGCAGTGACTAGATGCCCTGATGTACCCATTCATTCTCTCTCTCTCTCTCTCTCTCTCTCTCTCTCTATATATATATATATATATATATATATATATATATATATGCTTGCAAATAAATAAAATAAAGAAAGAAAATTTTCTTGCAGACAATTCAAACCAGGTGAATAGAGAATTCATAGCTTCCAATGAATTTCAGGATGAGCCAATTGGGAAGCAGAGATGGTAACTTTAAAGAAAAAGTGGTCCAGGGAATGGAAAGTAAACAGGCAAGGCCTTGTAAAAGAAGAGTGGCCTAGGAAAAAAAATATGTAACTTGGGCTGAAGAGATAGCTTAGGGTTTAAGGCGCCTGCCTCCTAAGCCTAAGAACACTGGTTCCAATCTCCAGGTCCCACGTTTAACCAGATGCAAAGTGATGCAAGGGCGCAATGCCGCACTTGACCACAAGGGGGCGCACACATCTGGATTTCGTTCGCAGCAGCTGAGACACTGCTGGCACTCCCATCTCTGTCTTCCTCTCCCTCTCCCTCTCCCTCTCTCTCTCTCTCTCTCTCTCTTTGTCTTTCTCCAAAAAAAAAAAAATATATATATATATATATATATATATATATATATATATATATATATATATATATATGGAATATGGATACGGGCACATCAGGAGAGTTTCACAATTACCTTTCTTTGAAATAGCTACATATAGGGACTTGGTAATTCTTAAGTTACATCCCTAAAGGTTGCTAGGAAACCACTCCTCCCTTCTAACACTGTTTAAAGGGTATAACCTGTAAAGAAGATTTATGAGAGGAATTTGTCCAGACTGAGAAATGAAAGGGGAGTGGTAAAGAGTTAGGCATTATCTTGATGTGCCATTTAGCCTCCACCAGTGTGCTCTGAAGACTGAAGTGTTTTGAAGTCAAAAGTCTTCTGGTTTTTTTTTCCTCTTATCAAATGTGTTTTAAGTCCAAAACCTTCTATCAGTAAAAGCACATCAGACATCAGGACAGAGCCTCATCTCTCCCATGTCCCTCTTCCCCTGACATTTTATGCTTCTCTATCTTTCTATCTATCTATCCTATATCAGATATAATCCCATAATGTTACATAGATACTTAGGGATAGTCTACTCAATCCTATGTAACTTCAGCAATGCAGTCATAGAAACAAGGGCTAGAACCTATTTATTCATTATTGTAGCTCTGAGTTCTCAGTCATAAACACATTGTGTTTAGTAAATACTGTACTTCATGAATGAATGAAATAGATGTGTCCTCACAAACATAGCCTATATGGAGAGAGATGTAATACATGATGAAATAGCATACACATGTCCTATTAACAACCATAAGCTTGGACGACTTAGTGAGACCAGTCTAAAAATAAAATGTAAATGAGGGCTGGAAGTGTAGCTCAGTGGTAAAATGCTTATTAACACTTAGGAAGATCTACCTTCAGTTCTGGTGCATCAATTATAAAAATATATAAGTTAAATAATTTCACACCAAAACTGTATAAGCAATCACAAGTAAATACCATGCTTCATTTGAAAACCATTTAAGGTATTCTTATAATGTTGTTTTGTGAAGGGCTTTCTTGGTAGCTTTTGCTCTGGATGATGAAATAATTAGGAAAGGAAATTTGGAAAGGATTGCCAGTTTTCATTAACACTTGATTACATGGACTAGGAAGAAAAAATTGTTGGGAGGTTCAGATCCACATAATTGGTTCATTAATATGTGTAACATAATAAAAAACAAAAGGCATATATAAATAGGTACAAATTGGACTTTTCTATATTGAAAGTGATAAATCATTTTATGTTTTTAAATTTTATATCTTGTCTCATTCAGTAAATAGAATTATATTTATTCATTTTATGGTATATTTTTATATTTTTCATTGTTCACGATATTCTGTTCATTCATTACAAATATTGAGAAGTCTTCATGTAGGTATGCCTCTATAAGTAATAGAGATGTTATATTTCTGAAATATATTATCTATCATTATAATACCTTCCACACAGCTTATATTGAGCTTTAAAATGATACTTCTAATTATGTTAGACTATTTGGTGTTGAATCAAGAAATTTCTTTGCAGGGGGATTAATTCGATACATTCTTTGTGGAAAGCAGATTTCTTGTAATTTGTTTGAAAATCTATCATGGAAAATCAATTGTAAATGTAAAGGGTTATTCTTTTTTATTTTTTGTTTATTTTTATTTATTTATTTGAGAGCAATAGACAAATAGAGAGAGAAAGGCAGAGAGAATGGGTGCATCAGGGCCTCCAGCCACTGCAAACAAACTCCAGAAGCATGCACCATCTTGTGCAAGTGGCTTAAGTGGGTACTGGGGAATTGAGCCTCAAACTGGGGTCCTTAGGCTTCACAGGCAAGTGCTTAACTGTTAAGCCATTTCTCCAGCCTGTAAAGAGTTATTCTTAAGGGACTACAGGAGCATTTAATCTTCTGAAATTAAGAAAGTATTATTACCATTTATAAAAAGAAATGTACCGATCATGATAAAAAATTATCTTCTTTTTTCATTACTGTGGCATAATACCTGATAAATTCAGTTTAAGAAAGGAAAGTTCATTTTGGTTGACAGTTTGAAGGTACAGTACATCATGTTGGAAGGCATAGCAGTGGAATGGTGGATAGCTAGTCATATTGTGTTCACAGTCAAAAAGCAGTAGACATGAATTATTCTACTTACTTTCATTTTCTTACAATCATTTCCAGTCATGCATTATAGCCCATGGAATGGTGACGCTCACATTCAGCTTCGGGTCTTGCTTTCTCATTAAATTTTGCAAGAAATGCCTTCACAGAACCACATACACCTTTATCTCCAGGTGATTTTTATATCCCTTCAAGTGGAAGTTGTTAACCATCACAAATATTTTTTAACACTATGATCAGGTATTAACAAAAAAAGTCAAAATAAAATTAATGAATATGGTAAAATTCACAAAGAGATCAAAATAATGAAGATATGCCAACAAGCAATAGCTTCCAACAACAAATTACAGGACAGTGGAACTCTAATGTGTCCTCAAAGAACCACTAAAAATGTCTCAACTTGAGGAATCATTTATAAGAAAAATATGGTAAACAGACATCCTAGAAGACTTATTATGACAACACATATTTAGCAAAATGAGTGGAACATAAGGAGTAAAAAACATGGAGCTCATTAAGGTTAAATGTTACAAATATTTAGGAAAGCACTTGGTAATCATAATGGATTTTCACCCAATAAAAAGGGAACAGTGAGGGCTGGAAAGATGGCTTAGCGGTTAAGGCACCTGCCTGCTAAGCCTAAGAACCGGTTCCAATCTCCAGGTCCCACGTTTAGCCAGATGCAGTGACGCAAGGGCGCAATGCCACACTTGCCCACAAGGGGGCGCACACATCTGGATTTCGTTCACAGCAGCTGAGAGACTGCTGGCACGCCCATTCTCTATCTGTCTCCCTCCCGCTCTCTGTCTGTCTCTGTGTCTCTCTCCAAAAATTAAAAAAAAAAAATTAAACAGGGAGGGTGATTAGTTCACTGTGTATTTGTGTAACAGCTAAATGTTAGTCTTGGGTTTAGTGATCATTGAATCTCAAGTAAGTATAAAAATTAGTCTCAAAGTATCAGCTCAGTGGCATATTTGGAGAGCAATTTGAATGATGGAGGGCTCCAGGAAGGAGGTACCTTACAATTATTAAACTAAGTGGAACAGATACTCTCATCAAACTTTAGAAGGCATCTGTGAAAAAAAATTCAGAAATCTTGATTACTACATAAAGGAGCAAAGGAAAAAATTTCTGAATAAATGTAAAAGGCAATCATCTAATTATAAGATACATCCAGTGACTAACATTCACATAGAAATAATCATATGATAATTAATTGAAAGGAAATAGAGGAACAAGGAAAGTAATTTTTCTTGAATTATAATACAAATCTAATTTTAAAAATGACCTAAAACAGCCAGGTGTGGTGGTTCATGCCTTTAATCCCATCATTTGTGAGGCTGAGGTAGGAGGATTGCTGCAAATTCGAGGCCAGACTGGGACTACATAGTGAATTCCAGGTCAGTCTGGGCTATGAAACCTTACCTCAAAAACCAAAAAGAAAATTAACGTAAAATATTTAAAATTACTGAAGCCAAGAAAAGTTTTCAGTATATATTTTATTAAATTTTTATATTATATTTATATATTATATATAAATATTAGCTACAGATTTATATATATATTTTATTATATTCATACACATATATATGCTAATTCAAACTATATACATTGCTTTCAGAGGAAGCATCCATATTAATTAAACATATTTGTATCTGAGTATCAGAGTCTTGAAGTGTTGGAGGATGACATTTTTGTAAAATTATGTTCATAATTTGTTCTGGTGTTCTAGAAAATTTGTTAAAATGCAAAAGGGAAAACTAAATATGATCAAGCAAATAAGAAGTTAGTCAAAGAAGGAAATCAAAGCATGTACAGATGTGAAAAGTACAATCTCACTGAAAAACAATGCCCAGTGGAAGACTCTAGAGCCAGCTGAAATTCTGCCCCACTCTCCTCTAACCCACTGAGCCATATAAGGAAATGGAAGGGGATTCATAGAGCTTACTCCTTTGTCAGAGACTAGATATTGGAGATAAAAGGGATGGATCCTTCTAAGCCTTTGATATATGCCTAGTAAAATGTTCTTGACAACACAAAATAAACCACCATCACCACAACAAAATCCCTTACAATTATATGTTTAACCAAAGCTGCCATTCCTGGCAAGGTGTCAGTTAAGAAACCGTGTACCATTCAGTACACGGCTTACAATAATGAATTAACATTTCATCATATAACTTAAGGAAGGATTGTGGAATACTTTAATGTGTATCCATGACTGCCAGTTTCCCTCCCCCCCCGGCAGGTAGAGCGGAAGAAAGAGACGATTCAGTGGCTTTTCTTGAGGCTGAGCAGGATGATGGGTGTCAGTGGCTCAGACCCTCCCCCCTAAAACCAGAGAGAAAAACACACTGAGCCGGGAGTCTTGTCCAGGCAGGAACTCGTTTTATTATAATGGGAAGGTGTTTATATAGTTTTGAGAAAGAGGGTGGGTCTCAGGATGGGAAAAAGGTGTAAGGGCCAATAGTATTTCACCACGTCAGCAGTAGCTGGGCGGAGGCAGTTTTGGCTTAGGCTTTGCTGAGTCACTCTTAAGAGGAAGTAATAGGCCAAAGACAAATCGCTAGTCAGGCTCAGAAAGTTCCACTAGGCCTCACACCTGGGCCTCTTAGGGCCCAACATATGACAATTTTATTTTACAAGCTCCCAGTTTCATTCTTTTCCTTATCAATGGTTAACTAAACTACATTTTCCCAACACTCATGTGGCGTGACCAAACTTTAGTTAGGCTCATTCTTATGATGATCTCCTGAGTATTGACTTAATTTCTGGCTGAGCAAACATTTGAATGTGGATCAGTCATCCTTAACCTTGTAAACTCTGCTCAAAATTTGGCTGATAACAAGGGAGACATTCCTTGTTTTACTGTCTAGTCTCACCACTTGTTCATATCGCTATTCCATTTCTGGATGTCTTTTGCTCTGTTAATCTTTTGTTATAAAGGGACAGTTCTTTTACTTCACCTTTGATAGGCTTGCAGATTTTATGTTTGGAACATTGCCCCTATTGCAATTCTTGTGGAAATAATCCACTTGGGTAAAGTCTCTTCTAATCTGTGTCTGAGTTTTTTTGTTTGATTGCTTGTTTTTTTTTTTTTTTTTTTTTTTTTGAGAAAAAAATTTGTGCTATGTAGTCCTGGATAGCTTGGAAATTAATTCTTCAGCCTCACACACACACAACATTAAAAAAAATAAACAATCCAATTTTGTAGCCTTCCACAAAAAGGAGGATACATTAATACTGTGATTTATCACTGGGTGTGATAGATACTTTAATATTGTGTCTGCATGTGTGTGTCATTTTGTGTGTGTGTCTATGTGTGTGTTTGTGTGTATACGTTTGTACAATTGGACTATGCCATTAAGGAAAATTGTAACTAGGAAAGGGGAAGAGGATAAGAGAGGGCAATTCAATAGAATAAGATAAGAAAATGTCAAAATACATTATATACATGTATGAAAATGTCAAAATTAAAAAGATATATTTTAAAAAATAACTGGGAGATAATATGAAGGATAATTCTCTACAAATGCCAAGATGAGAACTGTTCATGAGATGCTGGCAGGAAATTTCATTTAAAGAAAGTAAAAAAAAAGCAAAGAACCTCCAGAGGAGAAATGACATATTTGTCAAAGATTAAGTCCTGCCACAGGAAGTTAACATGTTCTTTGAATATGGTATATGGAAGTTAATCTTTAATAATAAAGTCTTGTCTCTCCCTGAGATCAGCTTGATGATATTCATTTAACCATTTCAAAATTAAAGGTCAGTATTTAATGAGTGTTCATAAATAGGTCAGATACAGTGTATATTATTTTATTTAAAGTTTCAAATAATATGAGGGTGATACTATCATAAATCTCTTTTTAACAGAAAATCAGCCTGAAGTACAGGGGGTTAAATAACTACTACATTTCATAAGTTAAGAAAAGTGTAGGATTAAAATTTTAATCCAGGGCCTGGAGAGATGGCTTAGTGGTTGTTTGCCTGTGAAGCCTAAGGATCCCAGTTAAAGCCTTGATTCCTCAGGACCCACAAAAGCCAGATGTACACGGTGGCATATGCATCTGGAATTTGTTTGCAGTGGCTGGAGGCCCTGGAGCACCTATTTTCTCTCTATCTATCTGCCTCTTTCTCCCTCTGTCTGTCTGTTGCTCTCAAATACATAAAAAAAATTATAATGTATTTTTTATTTATATTATTCTAATTTTACATTCATAATGGTGACTCCCTTATCCTCCTCCCTGTCCTCTCTTTTGCAAACGGACCCTCATCAATGGGGAATGTGGGTCATGCATTGTGGGGGTAGACAAGAGTTCTGGTGGGTAGGCCCCAGTCTCTGTGCATAATGCCCCAACTTGTGACTCTAACAATCTTTCCGTCCCCTATTCCGCGAGTTTCCCTGAGCCACATTGGGGTCATTTTAGTTCTACTTCAGTGATGAGGTTTTGGGAGCCTCTGTGTCTCTGGATATCTGGCTTAGTAGGAGTTGGATGTTTTCTGTGTTTATCTCCTTCAGCCTTTTTCTGGTATTGTGATCATCAAGCACACTGTACTCTTGCCCTTCCCCCACATTACTCTAAGAGAGAGAGAGAGAAGAGAGAGGCATGAAAACATTAAGGTTGGTCTTTGTGATGTTCTCTTCACTTTCCTGTGGTTCAGGTGTTCCCTCTGTGGGCCTGCTGAATGATCAGTGTTTTAGCCTTTGCAAAAAAACTTTTTTTAATTTTTAAAAATTAAAAATTTAATCCAGGCACTATTAACTTTGTACTTTCAATGTATAACAATTATAATATACAACCAACTAAAGAGTCATCAAATTTTATGCATACATGTTTATGTATGACTAGACTAGGTTTATTATGCTCAAAAGAAGTAAGGCAATCTTCTTTGAAATTAAAATTCAATAAGTAACAATTTAAGGGAATTCCCAAAGTAAAATATTTGAACATATCAATCAACTTTTCAACAGTAATTTTCCTTGGAGGTGTGTAGTACAGGTATTTATTTTCTTCTGGCTCATTTATATTTTCTAATTTCTCTATAATGAAAATGAATTACTTTTATAAGAAGAAAACATTTGGATGTTACTGTATAAGGATAAGTTTGCTCTCTTTTGAAGATGCTCATTACTAACATCGCAGAATATTTCTCTGGCACCACTCCACAGGGCTTCTAACAGTTCTTCTGGCTTATAAGTCCCTTGGTCATATAAGTTTAATCTCTGTACTTACTGAAATGCATTTGAAATTAGGGTATGCTTAATAATCATGAAAGAAGTAGATTTAAGGCCACCCTGAAAGAGTATCTTTGCATTTTTTAAATCTGTATTTTTAAACATGTACTTACAGTGATCTTAATGTAGTGAACATATTTAATATACACAGCCGAATATATAGCATTTTAGAGAGTTAAAGGGAGTGCAAAATATATATAATTTTAAAACATTTGTATATCAACTAAAACATTACTTTCATGTATTGGTATAAACTAACTTGTTTTGGGGGGAATTTGGGGGAAGACTGGGGATTGAATTTAGAGCCTTATGCATATTAGACAAATATTCTACTCCTGAACTCTATATCTACTGCCCTAGACATAGAAAATGATTTTATTGGAAAAGGGGAGTTATTTAAAAAGTAAAATATAATATATGTGTGGCATTGCAAGCAAACACCTTTAATTGCTGAATCCTCTCCCCGACCCTTGATTTTTGTTTTATTCAAAAGTGGCTCAGGGACACTTGCCTAGCATGTGTGAAGTCCTATGTTCACTATACAGCACCAAAAATCAATAAAAGGCAAAATATTTATTATTTGTATATATTCATGCACTATAATCAGTTTATTAACAATAATTAAAATATACTGTTGTTTTTAGATATATATACTTTAAATATGATTATACTGCCTGTGGCAGTTTGAATGGATATCCCCCAATATATTCAGCAATTTATTAAAACTTGTAATTTAGATTTCTGGCTTTCTGGTTTGAAAAGGTATCACTTTGGGCAGATCCTAGTGTCCAGCCCTAAGGTATTTTTGGGGGAGGATCTGGAATTCCAAACTAAAGGTATGCAAAAATGCTTGAACTCTGTATGGGTTTTTTATTGTGCTTACTTATGGTGCTGGTGCTGGTATTTCTGTCTGTGTGGATCTATGAAAGAGGGCCAGTTTCTTCCACCATTATGGAACTTATCCTGGATCTGTAAGTTTCAATAAATCCAGTCCCTCCCATAAAATATGCCTAGTCTGGAATGTCATCCCTGCAACATAAATTTTATTACTTCACTGCCTTTAATTTTCTCTAAGATATTCTTCAAAGTTGCATTTTATGGTTGATAAATTTGAAATTGTACCATAAACCAATTCTTCACATCAGCAATATGATAATTTTAATTGAGAAAATATTCTGCCTATTGGCCTTAAGATAATTTGGAAACTCAAGGAAATGTTGTTAATTGGAATATATTTCAAATACATTTTGTTTGCAATAAAATGTGTTAGAAAAGCATTTAACTAATTATTATTTAATTATTTTTACTTTTAATTTGGCAGTAGGATGTGGTTAAGCAATTAAAATGATTTTCTGAAGAAGAAGCCAAATGTAACATGTTCTCTCTCACATGTGGATCCTAGCTACAAATGATTGGACTTCTAAGTGAGTAAAAATAAAACTCAGTAGCAGAAGACAGTAAGCTAGAAAGGGGATATAAAGGTAATAGAAAGGGAGGGAGGGGGAACTTAATAGGATGGTACTGTATATATGTAAGTAGAAGAACAGATTAATGGGGGTGAAAAGGCCTAAGTGAGGTCAGGGGAAGAGATTGATTAAAGGAACGGTGGAGGGAGGGTTAATCAAAATCTAAGAGGATATAAAAAAGTCATATGGAAACCTACTTTTCTGGACAATGGAACACTCAGAAGCCATAGATTGTCACTAGAAAATTTTCAATGCCAGGTATGAGATACCTTCCAGTGAGTTGTTGCCCAGGGAGGTCACAGAAACCCCCAAAACATCATAGGCAATTGCCGAGGCCTAGGTTTCCCACCAGGAATAGATGGTAAGACCCTATTGCTGAAGACTCCACATACTTGGGTGGCAAGTTCACTGAGAAATCCTGCTTGGAGTTGAGCTGAAAGCCTCCTCCATGAGGACCAGCTGACAGAAAGTTGGAAAAAGCTACACTGCATGTAGGTCAATGGGAGAGAGAAAACACCAGTGAAGGTACTCAACAGTGAACACTGCAAGTTTTAAATTTGGCCAGCCAGGCCAAATGAGCCAACAGATGCAACAGTGGCATGTCTGTTATGGGGGAAACCAACTGCTCTCTAATTGGACTGGAGGCCCGCTCCATGGGAGGGAACACATCCCTGATACTGAAAATGTACGACAGGGGTAGTCATGAGCCTAAGGGTGTAATGTCTGCTGGAGTCTCTCTAAATGTATATACTATGCTCACCAAACTGCCCAGTAAGCTCTTCTCTTAATGTCCACACCCATATATTAATGCTACCCTCACTTTTGTTTACAGAAGCTTCTCTTTTCAGACTGTGGCAACCTTGGGATGATTCAGAAGGCACCATGGTACTGAGAAGTGACAGAGGAGTGCTCAGCACTGAAACATCTACCTTCCAAGGCTCAGGGTCCATTGCAGAAGAGGGAGTGGAAAGAATGTAAGAGCCAAAGGAAGAGTAGGACTCCTTACAACATGCTCCTCCAGACACAAAATGGCCTGGATATTCATGACCTCACAGTGCCTGACACTACCTACGTAAGACCTTCATAATAGGA
Organism: Orientallactaga sibirica; assembly: GCA_036365145.1. NCBI lineage: Eukaryota > Metazoa > Chordata > Mammalia > Rodentia > Dipodidae > Orientallactaga > Orientallactaga sibirica. The sequence goes on along the minus strand of JAEOAD010000793.1, from coordinate 7,542,456 downwards.
GGAAAAGGTCATGACAGCAAACTGAAAAGAGAGACTGATTGAGAGGGGGAGGGGATATGATGGAGAGTGAAGTTTCAAAGGGGAAAGTGGGGGGAGGGATGGAAATAACATGGGATATTGTCTACAATTAAAGAAGTTGTCAATAAAAATAAAAATTTAAAAAAAAACTATGATCTAGTCAGGTGTGGTGGTGCACGCCTTTAATCCCAGCACTCAGGAGGCAGAGGTAGGAGGATCGCCATGAGTTCAAGGCCACACAGAGACTACATAGTGAATTCCAGGTCAGCCTGGGCTTGAGTGAGACCCTATGTCAAAAAAAAAGAAAAAAAAACTGTGATTTTTTAATATAATGATGAGTATTTAGGAATTGGTATGATAACACATCTATTTAGCAATACAGTGATTGTAGGTTCTATCCTAGAGCCTACATTCTCCCTAGTCATGGGCTTTTGACCAGGTCTGTAGTATGAGGCATGTACTATCTCCTGTGTAACAAGCCTCAAACCCAATCATAATGCTATTGGTTACACCTTGTGGTGGTTTGATTCACATTTCCCCCATAACTTATGTGTTCTGAATGCTAGATCCACAGGTAGTGACAATTTGGGAATTGGAGCCTCCTAGAGGTGATATATTATTGGGGGCAGGATTATGGGTGTTATAGGCAGCTTCTCCTTGCTAGTGTTTGGCACACTCTTCTGTTGCTGTTGTCCACCTGATGACGACCAGGAGGTGATATCCACCCTCTGCTCATGCCATTGTTTTTGCCTGCCATCATGGAGCTTCCCCTCAAGTCTGTAATTGAAAATAAACCCTTTCTTACCACAAGATGCTCTTGGTCTAGTGAGTTCTGCTATGAGAAACTGAATGCAACAACCACATTACCTCCATCCTACTATTTCACCAGAGGGCATGTCTTGTCTTAGTGGATCAATATTATAGAATGCAGGATTCACCACTGAGTGATCTCAATGACTGTTCTCTGCCAGCAATCTGCATATGACTTTCCAGCACTATACAAACTAGTTATCAGAAGGAAAACTTCTGCCTCAGCATGCAGCTTGATTTCTCTATGTTCTAACCCAGACAGGTGTGGTGTCTTTAATAATAGGGTCTTACCTTTCGGTTTTAGTGGTTACCCAAGTCATGGCAATAGCCTGCATTATTTGGGGGCCTCAGAGACTTATCTGACCAAAAACTCATTGGGAGGTATCCCATGTCTGTCACTGATATTGTTTGATAGCTTATGGCCACTAGAAGCAGCATTATCCATCCATGTAGGGTTCCTCCATTCATTATTTTATTAATTTATTTAAATATTTTATTAAGTTCACAAAAGAAGTGTTCTTATGGCCTTTCATATCTCTTAAGTTTTAGTTAACTCTCCTCTCACTCCTTCTTGTTAATGTCCCACACTCATCCTTCTTAACTTGCTCCAGATCCAGCACCTTCCTAACCACTTTCATATCACCTGTGATCCAACATTTTGTCCACAAAAATCTCTTCAATGCCCCACCGCCTTCTTTCTCAATCTTCCTTCATCTCTGCAGACACTCCAGGTTATTCTCATGGGTCTGGAGACTTGAAGATAGATCAGGCTGTAAGAGAGTACATGTGGCATTTGTGTTTTGGAACTTGAATTACCTCACTCAATATAATTATTTCCAGTTCCATTAATTTCCCTGAAAATTTCATAATTTCTATTTTCACTACAGGTATATTAAATTCCACAGTGTATTTATTCTCTATTCATTGGTTGGTGTACATCTAGGCTGGCTTCATTTCCTAGTTATGGTGAAATAGATCAGCAATGAAAATGGATGTGTAATATACCTATAGTAGGCTATAGAGTTTTTTGGGTATCAGCTCAGAAGTGATAAAGCTGGTCATATGGTAGTTCTATTTTAATGTTTTTTATTATTATTACTATTTTTTGGAGAGAGACAGAGAGAGAGAGAGACAGAGAGAGAGAGAGAGAGAGAGAGAGAGAGAGAGAGGAAGACAGAGATGGGCATGCCAGCAGTGTCTCAGCTGCTGGAAACGAAATCCAGATGTGTGTGCCCCCTTGTGGTCAAGTGCGGCATTGCGCCCTTGCGTCACTGCATCTGGCTAAATGTGGGACCTGGAGATTGGAACCTCTGGAGATTGGAACCAGTGTTCTTAGGCTTAGGAGGTAGGCGCCTTAACCCCTAAGCCATCTCTCCAGCCCTATTTTAATGTTTTTGAGGCACCTCTACGGTGATTTCCATGTGGCTCTACCAGTTAACACTCTTTTTTTTCCAGTTAACAGTCTTAACAGCAGCAAGTAAGAGTTTCAATTTCCCCACTTTGTCATCAGCATTTATTGTCATTTGTTTTCTTGACTGAAATAAGGTGGAATCTAAAAGTAGCTTTAATTTCATTTCTCTGATAGCTAAGGATGTTGAACACTATTAAGATATTCATTGACAATTTGCATTTCTTTTCATGAGAATTCTCTGATCATTTATATAGCCTATTTGCTGAATGGGTATTTTTATTGGGTATTTGATTACTTTGTTAATACTCTGTCAAATGTATTACTGTCAAAGATTTTTCTTTAATTCTGTGGTGTGCCTCCCAACTCAGTTCAAGTTTTCCATTGCCATACTAGAGCTGTTTAGTTCCATGAGGTCCAACTTATTTTAATTTACTCACTGGGATACTAGAGTCCTATTCAAAAAGTCCTTCCCTACCCCTTTATCTTGGAATGTTCTTCCTACTTTTTCTGCTACTCACTTCAAGTTTCTGATTTTATATTTAGTTTCTATATTTGATCCACATGGAATTAATTTGTTGTGCATGGTGGAAGATAAGGGTATAGATTCATTCTTCAAGGTCCAGTTTACCTAGTACCATTTGCTGAAGATTCTATCTTTTCTCCAATGTGTATATTTGGCATCTTTGTCAAAAAATAGTTTTCTGTGGTTACATGAATTTATACCTGAATCTACTATTCTATTCCATTGATCATGTCTATTTTTGTAACAATACCCAGCTTTATTGGCCCTATTTTTTCCTTGAGTATGGTGATACCTTCAACAGTGTTCCTTTGCTGATGATAGTTTGGCTATCTGGGTGTTTTCTTCTGCCATATGAATTCTCAGGCCATTATTTTTTCAATTGCTGTAAATAATTGTACCAGAACTTTGGTTAGAATTTTATTGTATCTGTATATTGCTTTTTGTAGACACTTTGGTGCCTGTTATTTATATAATTTGTGTCTTTTATAGAATCATATCATCTGCTAATGAGGGTAATTTGACCTCCTTTCCTATTTGTATTCCTTTTGTCCTTTATATGATTTCTCTCTATATCCAAACTACTACAGATTCTCTGTCTAGTAGTACATATTTTCTGAAGTTGGATGTCCCTTCATTTTATATATATACTGTCCTCTTGGGATATTGTTTCCTTAATAAGTTTGAAGTGTCCTTCTTTATCTCTTCTAACTAGTTTTGGTTTAGAGTCTATTTTTTCAGATATTATAATAATAACACCTGAATTTTCCTTGGCTGCATCTGCTTGGAAGTGCTTTTTTTCTATTCTTTCACCCTAAAGTAGTATACTTTTGTGATAGTGATGTGAGTTTTGTGTGGCTAGCATATATTTCATGGCTACCTATCCTAGTTTTCAAATTTTGCCCTAAACCCTAACAACCAGGGATCTAATAGCTTTGAATATTCAGCATACTTGAGTGCAACCTCTGGAACCAGTTATAAATAGTTCCTAGCTGCTTATGTTACAACTCACTTTATTTTTTTTTCAGTAGGCATAATTTACATTATCCTTAAAAGAGATGTTAGTAATATTTCAACAAGGTCATTTGGATTTATCATTCTATGTTACTGAAATTCTTTCTTCTGGGTGTCTCTTCTAGAATAATAGGCAAAATAATGGCAGAAGTTGGAACAGAAAATAATGGAGGTTAATCAAACATCCTGGTATATATATATTTATAATAATTTTATTAATATATATTATTATATTAATAACAATATTCTGTTAAAACTAAAAAATAGTAGGAACAACTAATCTAGACTATACCTATCTATAGATTGAGAAGTATTGTCCTGGAGCATTGTGAAAGAAATATTCCCTTAGGAGCAATGAGAATTCCTTCTCAAGTACTTCTTGTTCTACAACTCTCAAAAGGTTTTACAGATGTTGGAAGCCCATGTAAAATTTCATAAATAATTCCAGCTGCAATAATAATAGCCAAACCAAGACAATGTAACTTACTTTCCCACTGTGTTTTTTAAAATAGATATAATAAGCTTTTTAGCCACCAAATTATTGTTTATGCTCTTAATTTGGCATTTTTGTGAGCATAAGTTTTAAAGCATAGGCACTTTACAAAATGAAACAGTATACATTATATTTTGCATATTTCAACTAGATTTTTTAATAATATTTTCAATCCTAGCCCATATGTTGTTATGGTAATCTATTTAGTATGCCATCATATTAGTGCTAGAAACTGTTTTGCATCCATTTGTTAAAACTCTCACATTTTTCAGTTTTGCATTGTCAACTCTACTTGTCTCTAAAATCAAGTGTCATAAGCAACAATATAAAAGTTTCAATTTATATCATTTAAATACAATATTTTATAATTTCTGGTGTGAATTTGTATTTAACACATTCAAAATTCAGAGAAATTTTCATTTACTATTTTAATCTGCATCCTAACTTTTCTCAGGATCTGAGATTTGTCTGTCAAAAGTTTAACACTTATTTCTTAAATAATAACAATGATAGCTTATTGGTAATATTGATAATTATATTAAATGTCACATTAAAAGGCATGAATATAAACATTGTGAAATTACAATGTTTAAAAATTCAGATTAAGAAACATTTCAAAACCTATGACAACAATGTCTTTTCCAAAAATTGACTATGGCACTGAACCAAGTTTTGGATTTTCTACCTCTTTAGTATTTTTTGTTGATACATTTAAAATTCCAGCTTAACCCACACAATAAGTTGTTTTGTTATTTACTGTTGGCATTTTACTGGAATATATATACTTTAGTGTGCTATTAAGTGATATTTTGGTTCAGATATAGAAGTTTTATCATTTATCATCATTTTCCTTTTCTAATTTTCTAATTTTTTCCTTACAAATATTTCCAGAATCACAAGTTGTATGACAATAGTCTCATTTGAAATTTTCATGATATACTATAGTGATGGGGTTGTGATGTGATAAACTTACCACAGTTTGAAGATGTCAAGAAAGGAAATCACACATAATCTAACTAATCTGCTGAAAACCATAACTTAACACAATATACGGTAATGTGTTGGTGTTTTACCATTGTGCTCCTTTGGCTAACTGGAAGCTGCCAAGCATCACAACAGAATATATTATGAACAGAAGAAATGATTGAAATTTGATATTAGTATTATCATTTCTATTGAATGTGTTTTGCTTTCATATGGTCCTAGAGCTGAAAAATTATAGTTGAACTATTTTTAGTTGGATAACTTTTTTGGAATTTGTTGCCTGTCATCTGTTTTGATTGCCAGTTTAACTCTCATGCCAGAACTAAAGCTTATGAAATTTTCCACCTTCTACCTTTTCCTACTTCAAATTGAATGACGCATGACTGCCTCATGGTGAGCACTTTTCTATAAAACAGCTGAATACAATGTGCTTGATTTTCCCTAGTGATTCCCACTCCATGCAGGGATTATGCCCCTATGCTGCAGTGACCACCTATTTGTCACAGTTTGTCTAAAAATATATGCCCACAGCAATTTGAATTTCCAAACCAAAACTTTGTTGTATAATGCCTTGAGCCCCAGTAAGGACATCATTCCACAGGTTCTTTGTTCTCTCACTACCGACAAGTGGGATAGTATCTGTGTGACAGAAAGAAAACTACTTCTCAGTCGACCAGAAGTGTACTTCCTCCTTCTATCTGGGATTTATGTTTACTTACTTCTACTAGTTCTGTCACTCCACAAATTTTCCTGTTTCCTCCTCTGTGTCTCACCTGAAGAACACCCTTAAATGTAAGTATGCTTTCCTTCAAGACACTCCTAGATTGAGCCTATCTTAGTAAGAATAAAGTGGACAGAGATTGGACCAAAAAGGGATTCTACTAGTATGAACAAATTTCCTCCCAAAGGGACACTGGGTCATGGTATAGACACTTAGTCATTAGGGAAACTTTCAGGATAAATTATTCTGAGTATGATATGATATTGACCATGACCTCCTCACTAGGATATTGGTAGAATTTGTAAGCATTTTTCAGAGTCTTTCAGTGGAAATTACAAAACACATATAAAAGGTAGACCAAAGAGCCTTTCTAGAAGTCAGCAGGACTGTACATTTCTCAAAATGAGTATTCACCTTCTTTGGGAAATGTCAATAACAGATGGGTCTCCACTTAGGTTAATCTCACTTCACATGCTTTAAGTGAAGCTTTCCTCTCCAAGTCATGCTGTCATAGCAGTTGAAAGTGGAAAGAATGGCTACCAGCTACCCTTTTGGATTTAATGATTTTATGATTAACTCCATTGAATTTAGAAAATAAAACCTTATTTTTCTTAATATAAATCAAAGTGTAAAACCAAATCTAACAATTTCTTTCAAATGACATCTGCTCTTTGTCTTACATCTGGTTCAAATGTGGAAAAAGTTGTTACCTTAATTTGTTTATATAATTTCATATTCTCATACTTTCTTTTCAATTACTCATCCTCTTGGTCATTAGCTTTGGGGATTTTTTTCTTTAATGAGATAAAAATTAGTACTTTAGTTCTATAAGAATAAAACCCTTTCTATATCTTGCCACTTCTATATCATTATTTCCCAGAAAACTACTTATCACAGGGTAGAAATTCATTAAATGTTCCTAAGCAGTGAGTAGTACTCAGTAAATATCTGCACAGGAGTTAAATGAAGTAACTGATTATCAAGGTTGTAAGGAACCCTAACATGAGGACTAGAGAGATGGCTCAGTGGTTAAGACACTTGCCTGCAAAGCCTAATGAACCTAGCTCAATTCCCCAGTACCCATGTAAAGCCAAATACACAAAATGGTGCATGTGTCTGAAATTCTTTTGCAACAGCTAGAGTCACTGGCATGCCCATTCTCCCCCACTCTCTGTCATCTTTCTATCTCTCTCTGCTTGTAAATAGATAAATAAAATATTTAAAAAAAGAATCCTCACTTGAGCAAAATTTGTCTCATACTAATGATTTGGGACATCTTCGCCTATTTAGAGAGTTGATTTGTGTCCATTATGTATATGCATGCACCACTTTGTGAATCTGGCTTTAAGTGGGTATTGGGGAATCGAATCTGAGCTGTGACACATTTACAGTGGAAATATATATATCCTCTCCTTAAAAATGGAGAAAAGACCATCTATTTGAGAATATTTTTAATGAGAACTTCAGTTTTTTCCAATACCAGATTTGCTTGACTTTTGTGGCTATAACTTTTGAATGGTAAGCTCTGTCTTATGAGGATATATAATCAATGTGGCATCTTTATCAGTATTACTGATCTCCACATAATAAATGCTAGTTTTATCCATAATCTGTGACAGCCAAAAATATTCCTTGGGTGGGCAAAATCATTCCCAGTTGAGAAATACTACTATATAGTGAGAAGACAAAGCAAGAACAATCCTGTATTATTACTATTCTAAGTTTTCCCATAGCAAGAGTAGTAAGAGAAAGTTTAGTACATGTACAAATGAAGACATACACCTAGCTTTTTTTTTACACATGTTAAATTTATTCTTCTGTGTCAGTCAGGACTCTCCAGAGAAACAGATCTAGCAGAGATTTATTTTAAGACATTGGCTTATGTGTTGAGAGACCTAGCAAGTATGAAATTTGTAGGGTAGGCTCACAGGCTGAAAATCTTAAGGAAAAATTGTTGCGATATTCAGATAGATTTTCTTTTTCTTATGAAACCATCAATTTTCTGATGTATTTTATCTAATTTAATTAGGCCCCATAATAGTAACAAATTAGTGGGTTATTTTTTTTACTCAATTCCATTGACTACAAATCTTAAACACATCTACAAAATGCTTCCACATCAGGATATATATTAATGTTTGAATAATTGGGTTTCATAATGTTGTCAAATTGATACAGAAAAATATCATGTCATATATATGTTTTAATTTTACAACCTATTTGGTGCAAACATATATATTACTATATTAATATGATACTCAATAATTACTAAAAATAGAAAATTTATAACTATCCAGGTGTGGTGGCACATGCCTTTAATCCCAGCACTCGGGAGACCGAGGTAGGTGGATCACCATGAGTTCAAGGCCACCCTGAGAGTATAGTTAATTCCAGGTCAGGCTGAGCTACAGTGACCCCTACCTGGAAAACTAAAAAAAAAAAAAAAAAAGAAAATTCATAACTACTATTGGATAAAAATGTATAGAATTCTAGAGTTACCCGTAGCATTGCATGCATGAGCAATGACCAAGGAAGAGGTCATCACAGTGGCCAAATTAGGAAATATGTAGTGGAACAAACCTGAAATCTACTCCATATCTAAAGCCTACTACTCACTTGCTATGAAACTTTGTCTCTCTGAACTTTTGTTTCTTTATTTTTTATGTTTATTATTATTATTAATAAGATATTTCATATGGATACATCATGTGTTTGTACTCTATTTTCCCTTGTCGCTACCACCATTCTATTGAGTAAACTCCTCAGTAGGGTTGTAGGCATTCCCCATGGAGTTTTAGTTTATGCATTGTGGGAGCAGTAGTCAGTTATTTTGTAGTGGAGGGAATGCCTCTGGGCATGATATCTCAACCTGTGGCTCTTACAATCTTTCCATCCCCTCTTCCTCATAATTCCCTGAGCCTTGATAGGTGAGTTTTAATTCTATTACAGTGATTAGCTCTTAGGAGCTACTGGACCTCTAATTTGGCCCTGATTATCAGGAACAACATGGAAGCAACACTCTTGCTCCTCTGTCTGTCCATTCCTCTGTGGATTCAGCCATGGCTTGGCTGACTAGTGAGGGGTAGGTTATCACCTCTGATCTCAATATCTTCTGAAAAAGAACAGATTCTACAATGGAGAGTGAAGTCAACATAGTTTAAATGGCATAAGAATTATTAATTTATGGAGAATTTGATGTATGTAACACCTCTTTTATCCAAAGATTAGTGAAATCTTGACACTGGAGAATATACCCTGTAGCAGACAGCTTCAGGTTCGCTGAGATGAACTTCCAGACCAGGCACAGTTATGGAGGAAGGGATATTATTTATTGAAGCTTACAGATCCAGGGGAAGTTCCATAATGGCAGGAGAAGCAGCCTGCTCTCACAGGACCAGGCAAAAGAGAGAAAAAACCAACCAGGCACACAGCACACAGAGCAAAGCTACCACCAAAAGCCACAGCACACTTCAGGAACTCCTATTAGGCACACTTTGCCTATCTTTACAATGGAATCTCAAACCATCACCACACCTTAAGATCCGCCCCCAGTGACATTGCCTCCAGCAAGGTGGCTGCAGATGCAAACTATAAACTAATAAAACACTGAATATATTGGGGGCCATATTTTCAAACTACCACATACCCTTTATCTATGTACTATTCTGATCTGGTTCCCAACCCCAGATATGGGTTCTTTTACACTCAGCAGATCTCTTAGTCAATCAGTAAGATAATGGTTACCCACTGAGGCTGTGTGTCACTATGGCACTGGCATTTGCATAGTGTCAGGGTGTTTACTTCTGAGTAGCTTAGACCTCTGGGTGCTCAGACAACTGTTACCCATTTTCACCCAGTAGCTCATGTAGTGCTTTCCAACACTAGCCATGCTAACTATCTGGGGACTAGCTTTCTTCTGAATTCCAGCCAGGTCTCTGCATGCTCTGTGTCAGCATGGTGTCTTCAGCAAGAGGGTCTTAGCTTTTGCCTCAGGCAGGTAATCAAGTGCTTTCACAGAAAGCTGTCTTGATTTGCGGACTTCATAGGTCTCTCCAATCAACACCTCAATCTGGGTAGCAATCAGTCACTGGTACTGGGAGTTACAAGTCAGAGACAGAAAAAAATCTTTTAAGCTTAGGCTACATCCCTGTTGGGCCCTGCCCAGTGTGAAGCCTAGTGGTGAGCCCAGCCAGAGTTTACCTGTACTTGGCTCCCGGTGAGGCCTAGTCAAGCTTCCGGAGCCTGAGTAGAGTTTCACGACCTGTCCTTGGAGTGACTCAGCACCTAAGCTGAAACTGCCTCCGCCCAGCTGCTGCTGACGTGGTGAAATACTATTGGCCCTTATACCTTTCCCTCATCCTCTCTTCCCACCCTCCTCCTCAAAATATATAAATACCTCCCCATGACAATAAAGGAGAGATTTTCCGCCAGATGGACTTCCGGCTCAATGTAGTTTTATTTTCCCCGTGGCTTGGGGAGGTTTAGTTTGAGTCGCCGACACCCGCCTTCCCACTCAGCCTCGAGAGAAGCGGCTGGCCTGGTTCTCTCTCTCTTCCGCTCTACCTGCCGGTGGTGGAGGAAAAAACCACCGGTAACAGGTGGGGCGCACAACACCTCCCACCCTTACCAGAACCCTAATTTTCAGGTGCTCCCTTACTCCTTTTGAGGGTTGTATCTTTTAGGCTATTGCCAAAGATAAAGGTTTCTATGCTATCAACTCATTTTGAATTTAATTTTCTGTTTGTTTCCCCCACTTATCCTTTCCATCACCCCAAACCCTTCCATCCCAATTGTCTGGACCTTGAGTTGCCTGTAAGGTATGACGGCAATTCAAGCAGGGCCAGGTTAGGAAATGCACATAAGTGACACCATGTGGCATTTCTGTTTCTGTGATTGTGTGAGTTCCCTGAGTATGATATGTTCCAAGTCTGTCCATTTTTCTACAAATTTAATTGTATCATTTTTTTCTTACTGCTAAGTAGAATTCCAATATATAAATGTACCACAACTTTATTATCCATTCATCCAATGATGGTCAATGATTCTGATTCTTAACTGTAATGAATTGAGCAGCTATAAACATAGTTGAGCAAATGTCTCTGGAGATCAGAGGAGCTAAGCAACCCCTCTTTTTAAATATTTATTTATTTATTTATTTGAAACAGAGAGAGGGAAAGAGAGAGAGTGAGAGTGAGAATGGGCCAGCCAGGTCCTCTAGCCACTAGAAACAAACTCCAGACATGTGCAACCCCTTGTGCATCTGGCTTATGTGGGACCTGGAGAATCAAACCAGGGCCCTTAGGCTTTACAGGCATGTCCCTTAACCACTTAACCATCTCCCCAGCCCAGAAAATGTCTCTGTATTGATGCATGGAGCATTTAGGATAAATGCCCAGGAAAGGAATAACTGGATCTCTTGTTAGCTCTATGTTTATCCTTTTCAGGAATCTACAAATTGATTCCCATAGTGGTTGTACAATTCCCACCAACAGTGGATGAGGGTTCCTCTTTCCCCACATACTTGCCAACATTTACTGTTGTTGTAGTTTTTAATGATTGCCATCCTTATTGGAGTAAGGTGGAATCTCATGGTTGTTTTAATTTGCATTTCCATAATGGTTAGGGATGTTGAACATTTTTTTAAGTGTGTGTTGGTAATTTGTAATTTTTTCTCTAGAATTCCCTATTCAGCTCTTTTCATCACTTTTGGAGTGAGTTGTTTGATTTATTATTATTATTATTATTATTATTATTATTATTATTTTGTTCTTTCTAGATTCTAGATATTAGGGTTCTGTCAGTGGTAGAGCTGGCAAAGATTTTCTCCCATTCAGTGGGTAATGTATTAACTCTGTTTATGGTGTGCTTGTCTGTGCAAAAGCTTTTTAGCGTCATGAGATCAAATTGAATGAGTGATTGTTTGATTTCCTGGGCTACTGGAGTTTTGTTTAGAAAGTGTTTCCTTACTCCTATATTGTGGAGAGTGTCTCCTATTTTTTTCTTCCAGTAGGAAAACAGTTTCAGGTCTTATATTGAGGTGTTTAATCCATTTTTACTTGACTGTTGTGTATGGAAAGATGAGTGGGTCTACTTTCATTTTTCTAAATATGGTCATCCAATTTGTACAACATTACTTGTTGAAGATACTGAAAAAGCCATGATAATACAAGAACATTAATTTAATTCAGTGGGTTAATGAATGAGCTTAATGGAGAAGAAGGAGGGGGAATAAAAGAAAGGAACTGGGGTGAGTGAAATCAAAATGTAATTATAGGCATGTATGAAAGTGTCAATTTAAAAAAAGAATCTTTAAAAAGGTATAATATTTCTCATGTCTAAAGTTATTACACAATAGAAGTGAGGTGATGGAATATGTACATGGAGAAGACAACTTTACCTGTAACAATATTTCTTATTTCCTGGTTGCTTTCAGTATATGCAGTTCCATTAGGAGCTCTTTCTAAAAATTAACTTGTGGAAGATGGAACTGATTTGGAGAAGAAGAAAGGTTAATGTAAAGTAAGCACAAGTATCTATAAAGAATAAAGAAATATAACTTGTGTAATCATCAAAGGAATTTTAAGTGGTCTTTACTATTTTCATTCACATTTTACAGATTAAAAAGCTAATACTTAGCAAGGTATGGTGATGCACACCTTCAATCCCAGCACTAGGGAGGAAGAGGTAGGAGGACTGTCATGAGTTCAAGATTAGCCTGAGACTACATAGTGAATTTCAAATCAGCCTGGGCTAGAATGAGACCTTACCTAGTTTCAGCATTTTGTCTCAGACAATCTTACTTCAGAACAAAAGCTCTTAAATCCTATGCCTCGGTTTCAAAGAAACACAAGCATAAAGATTAGAAAATCATAGCTTACAAGCAGCAGGGCAAATCCAATATGCCTTCTGTTGTTGTATGAGCTATGAGCTACAAATAAGATTTTTCTTAACATTTTAAATGATAGAAAGGCAATCAAAATAAAGATACTATTTTGGTATAGGCAGTAAATATTTGATAATTAAATTTCATGTTCCATAATTAACATTTTTGTTCATACACACAGGAGATAAACATTCATTCATTAGCATGTTTTATATAGTTATTTTCAGGCTAATGCACAGACATGTATAGCTGCTAGAGATTGTATCTCTGGTAAAATCCAAATTACTGGTTATATAGCTTTTAAAGAAAATAATTGCCATTCTGATCTCTAAACTGTTGTACTCACTTTGGTCTATATCTACATTTTATTCCTTGTGTGTATGTGTCTTAAGAAAATAGCATATGTGAGGCTAAAGAGATATAGTTATAAAACATTGAGACATACATAGAAAAATAACAATTTGCCATCTTGTTTAAAACTGTTGATAGGAATCTATTTGTGCAACAGACCATTCATATGATCGTAATGCAGAGAAAAATGGTTATATAACACCATCTACTGAAAAAATATGAGATAACAGAAATGTGACAAAATCAATTTTTCTCAAATTTTTATGCAGTAGCCTCACCTGTATTCTTGATATGAAATATTATGGGTGTGGAACTATGGAGTGAATAGGCCAAACCCATTTCCTTGCTCCTCCCATCCCCCTGGTCTGGATTCCCTGCATGGACAGTGAGTGGTGGGCCCATCTGTGTGAAGTGAATAGGCCAGATAACTCCTTCATGGCTCCTCCCAGTTCCCTGGCCCAAGTTCCCTGAGCTGTGTGCTGGAGGGTGTGGTACAAAATAAGCAGGCCAGATCCCTGTTCTCTGGCTCCTCCAAGTCCCCTGGTCCTGGTAGGTCCCATTATACACTGCTTGGGGAGGCCTGGTCCCTGTGTGAGCTGTGAAATCAGGCCTTTTGCTCTGGTATCCTGACTGGCCACTGGGTACCAACATCCCTGTTCACCTGAGTCATAGGGTACATGGGCCAAATGACAAAAACTTGCTTCCTCCTCAATAAAATAAAGAATCTTCCTAAAATATGTAGACAAAACCACAAAAAACAACACAATTCAGAAAACTGAGAGATCTCCACCAAGGATGCCTAGTCCTACAATGGAATCCTCCAATGAAATCATAGAGAAATCAACAGAAAGTCATTCCCAAAATGAAAACACAACAAACAATGAGACCCTCATCAAAAAAAAAAAAAAATGTTGAGCTGGAAGCAAACCATCAAAGAACCAAGAATTGTATCAATGAAATTGAAAAAAAAATCATCTCCTAAAGTGTGCAGTTTTTGACAGCAGGTTTAATAAATTTAAGGTAAATCATGAAATAACAGATCTCAACAACTGGTTGATTAAGCTTAATGAAGATGTGATTAAATGCAAGAATGAACTTCAGGAAACATCAAGAAAATCAGAACACAAATTGAAATCATACCACAAAAAAGAGATGAACACAATTCAAAATAACATAAGACAAAAATCAAATAGAAATTTTAAAAATAACCTCTCTATACGTCCTCACCAACAGAGTTACTTATATGGAAGACAGAAAGTCTGACCTGGAAGACAAGGCAGAAGATATTGATTGGGAGGCCAAAAACTTTGCTAAGTTCAAGAAAATCAAGTGAACAGAATATGATGGAACTATGGGACACCCTAAAATAACTAAACATCTGGATCATGGGTATACCAAAAGGAGGGGAAATCAGGCCAGAGGCACAGAGACCATATTCAACAAAATTACTGCAGAAAAATTTCCAAAACTCTCAAAAGAGAGGCTCATCCACATACAAGAAGCCACATAACACCAAACACACAGGACCAAAGAAAAAAACTCTCCAAGACACTTCCTAGTTAAAACTTTTAACAATGAAAACAAAGAGAGAGTGTTAAAAGCAGCAAGAGAGCAACAATTCACAATATACAAAGACAATCCCATTGGAATTACATCAGATTTCTCAATGGAAACTGAAAGCCAGAAAGGCCTGGAATGGAACACTTCAAAGTCTGAAAAACTATGGCTTCAAACCCAAACTACTTTACCCTGCAAAAGTATCCCTCATAATAGATGGTGAAAGAAAAAATTTCCATGAAAAAGTCAACTCTGGGATTATATAAACACAAAGACAATCCTAACAGAATACTTGAGGTAATACTCCACACAGAACAGTCAAAGAACCAATCTCAAGAGCCAACAAGAAGATCATAATAAACTAGGCAGGGATTAATGCAAACCTCACAGTAATAACCATAAAGATTAATGTTCTCAACTCACCATTCAAAAGACACAGGTTAGCTGGATGGACAAAAAAACTGGACCCTTCTATCTCCTGTCTTCAAGAAACCCATCTCACCACTAAAGATAGACAACTCATAAGGTGAAAGGTTGGAAAATGATATTCCAAGCAAATGGAAATAAAAAACAAGCAAGTGTTCCTATATTAATATTTGCTAAAATAGACTTCAAACCAAAAGAAATCAAAAAGGACAAAGAAGTCTACTTCTTAATCATCAAGGGAATGATCAAACATATGAACATCACAATCATAAATGAACTAAGAACAGGTGCACCACAGTTTATAAAACAAAATCTACTCAACAATAAAACAGAATAAACATCAATGCCATCATAGTCAGAGGCTTAAATACTCCACTATCATCAGTAGACAGATCATCCAAGCAGAAAATTAACAGTGAAATAATAGAGCTCAACAACACCATAGATCAGCTAGAGCTAACAGATATCTACAGAACTTTCCACCCCAACTCTACAGAATACACATTCTTCTCAGCAGCCCACAAAACGTTCTCCAAAATTAGACCATAAAGTGTGCCTTCATAAAGTCAGGAAAATTGAATTTCTTGCATCATGTAAGATCACAATGCTTTAAAACTAGAAATTAACAACAAGAGACACATCAAAAACTCCAGCAGCTCCTGAAGACTAAACAACAGACTTTTAAACAATGAATAGGTCATGGAAGATATCAAAGATGAAATTGTAAAATTCCTAGTATTGAATGATTGAGAAAACACAACCTACACAAACTTATGGGACACAATGAAGGCAGTCCTAAGTGGAAAATTCATAGCCCTAAATGCCTTCATTACAAAGACAGAAAGATCCCAAATCAATAACTTGACTGCCCACCTAAAAGTTCTGGAAAACCAAGAAGAATACAACCCAAAGAGCTCCAGACAAAAAGAAATTATCAAGATTAGAGCAGAAAGTAATGAATTGGAAACTAATAAAATGAATTTTAAAATCAATGAAATGAAGAGCTGGTGCTTAGAAAAAATAAACAAGATTGACAAACCACTGGCCAAATTGATCAAGCAAAAAAAGTGAAGTCTCAAATTAACAAAATTAGAAATGAAAAAGGAAAGATCACAACAGACATCAATGAAATTGGAAGAATCATCAGGGCATGCTTCCAAAAACTCTACTCTAAAATAAATAAATAATCTGGAAGAAACTGATGAATTCCTAGACACATACCACCCACCAAAACAAAACTCAGAGCAGACTAATCTCCTAGACAAACCTATCACATACATGGATAATGTAAAGGTAATTTTAAAACCACCCCTGAAAGAAAAGTCCAGGACCAGATGGCTTCTTAGCTGAATTCCATCAAACCTTCAAATGGTGTTTGACAAATTGGACAGCCATGGGTACAGAAATGAAATTAAACCCTCTCATTTCTCCATACCCATACATCTAGTCAAAATGGATTAAAGACCTCAATATAAGAACTGAAATTCTTCATCTACTGGAATAAAAAATACAAGGCACTCTCCACAATATAGGACTGGGAAAAGACTTCCTGAACAAAACCCCAGTAGACCAGGAAATTAAACAAGCACTCAACCAATGGGATCTCCTGAAGACAAAATGATTTTGCACAGACAAACACGATAAGCAGAGCCAAAAGATTGCCCACTGAATTGGAGAAAATCTTTGTCAGCTATACCACTGACAGATACCTAATATCTAGTATCTACAAAGTACTCAAAAAAAAAAAAAAGATCAAACAACTCACTCAAAAAGAGGGGCAGAGAATTAAAGAGGGAGATCTCAGAGGAAGAATTACAAATGGCCAGCACACACTTAAGAAAATATTCCTCACAATGTGTAACAATACCTACACATGACCATCATAATAGGAGGAAAAGATCATGACATCAAAATAAAAGAGAGACTGATTGAAAGGAGGAAGGAATATGATGGAGAGTGGAGTTTCAAAAGGGAAAGTGGGGGGAGGGTGGGAATTACCATGGAATAGTATCTACAATCATGAAAGCTGTCAATAGAAAAATAAATCAAAACAAAAACAAAATGGTCCACATTCCTAACCATTAGGGAATTGCAAATTAAAACAACTATGAGATTCCACCTTACCCAACTAAGAATAGCAAACATTAAAAAATCAGATGAAAACAAAAGTTGGTCAGGATGTGGAAAAATAGGAACACTCATTCACTGTTGGTGGGAATGTAAGCTGCTACAACTACTATGGAAATCAATATGGAGACTCATGAAAAGGATTAATCTGCTTCACTTTTTCAGGTGGGAGCTAGACCTGAGGAAATACATGTCCCAGTGCACTCCACCCCAGCTGAAACCACACAGGAATTCAGGAAATCAGTAAGTATGCTGCTTACTTAGTGAAACTAATATAAACACTAGGGTGACAGAGATGGACACTGAGGATACTCAACACTCAACACCTATCAAACAAGAGATACAGAGGCTCCTGAATACACATCACTGAAGTAGAGTTAAAATGCTCACAGCATGGCTCAGGGAATTTTGCAGAATAGGGGACAAAAAGATTGTGAGAAGCACACATTGGGACACTTTGTACAGAGATATTGCTCCCCCTCAGCCATAATGCATGACCCACAAGCCCCATGAGGTTGACCTGCATCCCCAATGAGGAAGACCTCATCGGAAAAGGGGCAAGGAGGTGGGAAACAATGGGAAAAATGAAAAAAAATAGAGCAGAAAATACTGAATCGGAAACTAGTAAAACAATATAAAAATTGATGAAATGAAGAGCTGGTTCTTTGACAAAATAAACAAGGTTGATAAACCCCTGGCCAAACTTATCAAGAAAAAAAAAAAAGAGAAGTCTCAAATTAACAAAATCAGAAATGAAAGACAAGAGATGACAACAGACATAAGTGAAATTGGAAGAACCATCAGGGCACACTCCCAAAATCCCTACACCACAAAATTAAATAATCTGGAAGAAATGAATGAATTCCTGGACATATACCACCTATCAAAACTAAACTCAGGGCAGATTAAATTCAGCAACAAACCTATCACATCCATGGAGATCGAAAATGTAATGAAAAACCTCCCCCAAAAGAAAAGTCCAGGACCAGATGGCTTCTTAGCTGAATTATATCATGCCTTCATTGAAGAACTAAAAGCAACATTTCTCAAATTGTTCCACCTAATCAGAGACTAGAGTGTCCTCCCCAACTCCTTTTATGAAGCTAGCATCACCCTAATACCAAAACCATACAGAGATGGAAGAAGGAAAGAAAACTAAAGGGCCATATCCCTAATGAACTTACATGCAAAGATCCTGAACAAAGTCCTCACAAACTAAATCCAACAACACATCAAAAGCATTATCCACTGAAATCTTGTAGGCTTCATCCCAGGGATGTAGGGATGGATTAACATACAGAAATCTGTCAAGGTAATACACCACATAAATAAACTGAACCATAAGTACCACATTGTAGTAAACAGCTTCAGGTTCTGTGAGATGAACTTCCATTCCAGCCAAACTTGTGGAGGAAAGAATATTTATTGAAGCTTTCAGATCCAGGGGAAGTTTCATAATGACAGAAGAAGCTGGCCTGCTTTCACAGGACCAAACACAGAGAAAGAAGCCACAAGCAAAAAGCCAAAAACCAAACAGCATGGAACACTTCAGGAACTCTAACTAGACACACTTTGCATATCTTTAGATTGAAATCTCAAACCCACCACCACACCTTAGGGCTGGATCCTAAGTTCCACCCAGTGACACTGACTCCAGCCAGGTGGCTGCATATGCAAACTAATAAAACACTGAATATATTGAGGGGCATCTATTCAAATTACCACATTCTGCCCCTGGCCCACAATAGATTTATAACTATCACACATTGTAAATTATATTCAGTCCAATTTCAAAGGTCCCCACAGTCTTTACCAACTTAGATAGTTCCAAATTCCCAAATCTCATCTGACATTTAAGATTGTCTCTTAGTTGTGAGTCCTGTAAAATCAAACAAGATATATACTTCCAACATATAAAGGCACAGAGTAAACATTTTCAACTGGTAAAAGGCATAGCAAGGAGAGACTAGAACAATGGAAACTCAACCACCATCAGCAATCACCAAACTTCTGCAAGTTCAGTATAACCAGAGACTGACAGTCTTCTGGTTTTCCAATTCTGCCCCTCAAACTGGGAAAGTACCCAGGGAAAACTTCCATCCTAGGCCAACAGTGCACTCTATGGTAGCCCTTGCAAAGTCCTGGTAAATCCTAAACATCTTCAGGTCCCCATGCAAACCATGGTCCATCTTCTAATGGCCCTCAGCCTATGAGGGCATCATGCCCTTTTTCATGCCACATCTCAGCAGCTGGTGTTGGAACCATGTGCAATTCTTGACCCACTTCATGCATTTTTAATGCTTCCAAAACTAATACCAGGTGTGTAGGACACAGCCATATTCTTGCAAAGCAGGTTCCCAAAAGACTTTGCATTTTCTATCATAGTCTTTCCTCAGGCATCCTCTCCATTGTTTTAATGTAAAAAAGTCTGGCCAACTTCCTTAAGATTGCTAATGTGTTTCACAATAGCAGCTCAGTAACCTAAAACCAGTCTCAGTGCCTATAATTTCAATTTGCTTGAGGTTTTTCTATTTAAATGTTAAATCTCTCAGTCCATTATCTTTATCCAAGCTCATCAGTCCATTACAAATTTAACCTTGATCAAACTCTCTGGGCCTGGGCAGCATAATGCAGCCAACCCTTATGCCAGTAGCCCAGTTCTAACAAAGTCCTTTGCATTCTTTCCTTCCCCTTAGAACACTCATAAGCCAAGCATCCAAGTTTGATACTATCTGCACTTAGCATTCTCAAACTCTTATGAGAATAGTCCATAAAACTTGGCTTAGCACTCCAGAAGGCATCTTCAGTTGCAAGTACCAAGTCCATTCCTGTTCCTCCAAAACAAAGGTTTCAGAAGACCAAAATCCATATGGTTAGGTCCATCTCACCCCACTTTTGGTACCAACTTCTGTAGCAGACAGCTTCAGGTTTGCTGAGATGAACTTCCAGACCAGGCATAGTTATGGAGGAAGGGATACTTTTGAAGTTTACAGATCCAGGGGAAGTTCCATAATGGCAGAAGAAGCTGGCCTGCCTTCACAGGAACAAACACAGAAAGAAGCCACAATCAAAATGCCACACAGCACCTCACACTTCAGGAACTTCAGCTAGACACATTTTGCATATCTTTATATTGAAATCTCAAACCCACCACCACACCTTAAGATCCTCCCAGTGACATTGCCTCCAGCCAGTTGGCTGCAGATGCAAACTATAAACTAATAAAACACTGAATATATTGGGGGCCATCTATTCAAACCACACACATGATCATCTCAATTCATGCAGAGAAGGCCTTTGACAAAATACAATATCACTTCATGATCAAAACACTGGAAAGAATAGCCATGGAGGGTTTATATTGCAACACAATGCAGGCTATATATAAAGCTCCTAAAGCCCAAATAATGCTTAATGGGGAAAAACTCAAGGAGTTTCCACTGAGATCTGGAACAAGACAGGGGTTCCCACTCTCAGCACTACTTTTCAACATAGTACTAGAAGTACAAGCCCAAGCAATAAGACAGGAGAAAGAAATAAAAGGGATTCAGATTGGAAAGGAAGAAGTCAAGTTAGCCCTATTTGCAGATGACATGATTCTATATATAAGTGACCCAAAAGTCTCCATCTTAAAACTTCTAAAGGTGATAAATTCCTTCAGCAAAGTGGCAGTATATGAAGTCAATGCACACAATAAATAGTTTTTCTATATTCAAAGGATAAACATAAAATAGCTACAAAAATATGTTAGAATAACACTAACCAAGGAGATGAAAGACCTATATAATTAAAACATAAAAACACTCAATAAGAAATAGGGGATGTGAGAAGAAAGAATGTCCTCCCATGCTCCTGGATAGGTAGAACTAATATGGTGAAAATAGCAATTCCACAAAAAGCCATATATAGACTTAACACAATACCAAGAAAAATACCAGCATTGGGGAGGAGAGATGGCTTAGCAGTTAAGGCATCTGCCTCTTTCTCATAAATAACTAAATAAAATATGAAAAATTAAAATAAAATTAAAACACCAGCATCATTCTTCACAGACCCTGAAAAAAAAAGATCTTGAAATTCATATGGAATGACAGAAGGCCTTGGATACCCAAACATATCTTCAGGAAAAAAAAAAATCACCTCTGATGATATCACCATATCTAATCTAAATCTATATTCCAAAGCTATACTGCAAAAAAGCATGGTAATGGAATAAAAACAGAATCATAGACCAATGGAACAGAATTGAATACCCAGAACTTAGGTCAAGTAACTAGAGTTGCTTGATCTTTGACAAATGTGTAGACTGGAGAAAAGACAGCATCTTCTACAAATGGTGTTGGACAAATTGAATGACCATGTGTAAAATAATGAAATTAGACCCTCTCATTTCACCATACACAAAAATCAAGTCCAAATGGATTAAAGACCTAAATATAAGACCTGAACTCTTCAACTGTTAGAGGAAAAAAGAGGAGGCACTCTTCACAATATAGGAGTGGGTAAAGACTTCCTGAACAAAACCCCAGTATCCCAGGAAATTAAATAAGCACTCAAACAAAGGAATCACATGAAGCTAAAAAACTTCTGCACAGACAAGCATACCATAAGCAGAGCCAATATATTACCACTGCGTGGGATAAAGTCTTTGCCAGCTATACCACTGACAGAGGCATTTCTAGAATCTACAAAGAACTGGGACATATATTCAAACTACCACAGTTACCAACTACGGTGGTGTTGGTGGTTAGTTCTGTTGTCAGGTAGGTTTTGTTTTATGAATTGTGGTACACCTGTGTTTGGTGTAGAAAGATTAATGATTGTGATATCCTCTTGTTGTATTGTTTCCTTGATAAGTAAGAAGAGGTCTTCTTTGTCTTTTTTGATTACTTTGGTTTGAAGTCTATTTTATCAGATATTAGTATAGCTATACCTGCTTGTTTCTTATTTCCATTTGCTTGGGATATCATTTTCCACCCTTTCACCCTGATGAGGCGTCTGTCTTTAGAGATAAGTTGGGTTTCTTGAAGACAGCAGAATGAAGCAGGATCTAATTTTATGTTCCACCCTGTTAGGTAATGTCTTTTGATGGGTGAATTAAGGTCATTAATGTTTAGGGTAATAACTGTGAGATTTGATTTAATCCCTGCCATATTCTGTGTTTTATGTGGTTTGGTGTTTTCTTGGACTTTGTAGTTTTTTGTGTCTTCTTTGAGTTTGGTTATTGTGGTCTGCTTCTGGTAGACACTTGAGGTTGGTTATTTGATTCTTCTGTGTGGAGAATTCCCTGTTGTTCTCTCTGTAGGGTTGGCTTTGTGTTCTTATAGTTGTAAAGATGACTTTTATCATGGAAACTTTTCCTTTCACCATCTATTATGAGGGATAGTTTTGCTGGGCAGAGTAGTTTGAGTTGGAAGCCATAAGTTCTTAGACTTTGTAGTGTACCATTCCAGGCCCTTCTGGCTTTCAGGGTTTCCATTGAGATGTCTGAAGTAATTCTGATGGGGTTACCTTTATATTTAATGTGTTGTTTCTCCCTAGCTACTTTTAGGACTTTCTATTTGTTATCACTGTTTAGAGTCTTAATGATACTATGTCTTGGAGAATTTCTCCTTTGGTCCAGTCTGTTTGGAGTTCTGTTATCTTCCTGTAACTTGATGGGACTTACTTTTGAGAGAGTGGGAACATTTTCTTCTATAATTTTGTTGAATAAATTCTCCATACCTTTGGTCTGAATTTCTTTCCCTTCTGGTATCCTCATGATTCGAATGTTGGGACTTATAAGGTTATCCCACAGTAACCTCATGTTCTGTTCACAAAAAAAAAATGAAATTATTGAAACTTTTAGACTCACAAACTGTTTCTTCTGTTTTGGCTTCCAGTTGTGAGTTTCTATACTCCACATAGTTGACTCTATTCTTGAGAGATTCTATAGCGTTTTGGACTTGTTCAATTTGGTTTGTATTTTCTACTGCCTTTTTATTTATTTATTTGAGTTAGGGTCTCACTCCAGCACAGGCTGACCTGGAACTCACTCTGTAGTCTCAGGGTGGCCTCAAACTTACAGTGATCCTCCTACCTTTGCCTTCCAAATGCTGGGATTAAAGTCATGCACCACCACACCTGGCTTCTACTGCCTTTTTATGTATAATTTCCATCCTTCTATCAAGTTCCCTTTTCACATCATTTTCTGATTTTCTTAGTGTTTCTTGGAATTCATCCTTGCATTTATTTATGTCTTCATTTAGCTTAGCCAGCTGATTTTTGAAGTCCTCTTTTTTTCACTTTCCTTCAGATTATTTAACTGTCTTTGGAACCCATCCTGGTTTTTTTTTTTTTTTTCTGTTAGGTCTAATCTAGAGAGGACAGCATTCATACAATTATTGGACCTTTGTTGATATTCTTCAAGTTTTGCTAATTGCTTGGCCAAGGTTGCATAGCTTGTATCTTCATTTTGGGATTCTGATCCTGTTGTCTCTTCTATGTTTTGATTAGAGTCTTGCATTGTGCAACTGGGCAACCTTTTTAGATTTACTTGTATTTGATTTTTCATGTTATTGCTTTTGCACTGTGGTCTGCCCATCACAATGTAGGAATCTTATTTAATTTAGGAGGAAACTGTAGTTTACCCTTGAAGTATCTTCTGTGATTATTCCCTTTTATGTTTGCTTTGATTAGGCTTCTGATGGCAATGGAGCCTGTCTGTTCAGAGGGAAGGAGCCCAGGAGAGCTCCTTGGAGGCCCAAGGACCTGATGAAGGGGTTTGTTGGTCAGTGGTTAAGAGGTATGGGACTGTGTGTTCAGGTGGCCTGAGGGGATAGGGGGTAGGGGGGAATGGGACAAGCATACTGGTATTGTGGCTGGGCTATGGAGTGGGGTAGGATGGGATTGTGTGTTGGTTCTGTGATGCTGAGGGGTGAGGGGAAGGGACAGCGGGTCCTTTGCTGTGTGTAGCAAAGGGTGGATGGGAATGCCAGGTCCTGATAAGAGACAAGATGGGGATATGGGATTGCTGAGGGTCATGTGACATGCAAGGGGAAGGATGGCCAGTGGTCCTGGTGGGTTTCTTCAAGGGGGAGGGAGTGGTGAACAGTAGTCTTCTGGCCTGAGTCTCAGTAGCCTGCATTAAGTACAGTTCAACCTTTTCCACATTTGGTGGGGTGGCAGGTGGGAAGGCAGCCTCACACAGAGGTCTCTGGACATAGGAAAACTGAAGGCGGGAAGGAAGGGGAACACTAGCCTGCTGGTTTACCTCCCTGCAAGGTGGGACTGTGAATGTGATGGTGGTAATGATTGGTGATCCCTGGTGGAGGGAAAACTGAAGGAGGGAGGGAGGGGACCTTTAGCCTGCTGGTCTGGGTCTACTTAGCCTGTTGTTAGTGCAGAAGGAAAATGGTGGTGTGCTGCTGGGACAGGGGCTGGGAGTGCTGCTGGGAAGGCTGCTTGAGGGTATTGGGGAACTGGTGGTCTACACAAGAGCATGATAATCAGAGGATTCCCTATTTTCACCTCTTCTCCTCTGCACCCTCCTACTGGAGGTCTACATAGGATCTACAAACACCTAAAAAAACCAAAAGAACCCCAAAGATCTTGCCTTTCCTTCCCGATGCAGTGAGGCATGGTTAGGTAGATGCCATCTTGACTGTATGTTGTCTTAACTCCTGTGTAATTCCTTCCTCACTCTTCCTATCCCCTATACCTCCAAGCACCTCTCAACACTACTATTTCATTCTAACCTTGTTGGGGTCCCCCCCAAGGCCAGCTCAGGAGGGACGATAGGGTCTCTGCCGAATTGGGGTGAGCAGCGCGGAGTCATGACACAGACTCCGGGAGTTGGGTGAAAGTGGAGCGAGAATCCACAAACTCATTTATTCAGGAAGTGCACATGGGTTTTAAGGGGCTGTTAATCCTTGTATGGGGTGGTCCCCTTTTGGTGACCAATGACAGCTTGTCTCTGGACAGGACATCTTGTAGTAAGCTTCTCGCGAGCATGGGGCTGTAACTGTTGTCACATCAAGCCTGCGCAAAACGCCACTTTTACAGAAGCCACTTCCTGTTGTCTTTTGCCATGCGGTCTGGCTAGGACCAGGCCAGTATTGTGCCATACAAATCCTCCTTTTTGTTTTTATTATTGGCAACCCTGAGAGGTATGGTTTATTGCCAAGCCATTGTTGAACCCAGGCCCCAAGGGATCATCATACGTGACAGTGCCTGTCTTAGGTTGTTCCATCTCATGGAGACTTACCCGTCATGGGCCAAATGCCACCTAGGTGAGGAAACCCGGGGATAGACTGGTATGGGGGATAGCCTGGTAGTGGCTTTTGCCCCATCTCATGGAAAGCCATTGTTGAACCCAGGCCCCATGAGGGATCATCACATCTGACAGTGCCTGTCCCATAGGTTGCCCATCTTCTTCAGCAAGGCTCTCATGGAATCTTACCCATCCTGGGCTGGCTGCCATCCTGGTGAGAAAACCCTGAGGGGTACCGAAAGTCTGGGGGGGCCCTTCCAAATAATAGGCCTGGTATGGCTTTTTGCATGAGGTCTGGCTAGGACCAGGCCTGTATCTTAAGGTGCTGTTGCCATTGTAAAGGCATGGAAGGGCCAAGTGGGCGTGGCTCTGTGGCATGTGAACAGTCCCAGGAACTTCCCCTGGACCTGAGAATCAACCCTTCCTCCAGAGAGCCTGAAGAAGACTGGGGTAAAGGGTACAGGTTGCTGGGTGAACCTTTGTTTTGGAGGAATGGGCATGGACTTGGTGCTTGCAACTGAATTTCTGGAGTGGTAAGCCAAGTTTTATGGACTATTCATTTTGAGTGCTAAGTGCAGATAGTATTGAATGGTAGCAGCTCAATGTAATGAAAGGCCCAGTTGATCAAACTTAAATTTGTAATGGACTGATGTGCTTGGCTGAAGATATCAGATGAGATTTTAATTTTAAGTTGGAAAACCTGAAGCAAGTTAAAAGTAGAGGCAGGGTTTAGGTGTGGTGGAAGGAAGGTGGAAGGAAGGTGTGGGGATGCTGTTAAAGAAATGCAGTTTAAAGTCCCATATGTAGTCTGAGGGGTCTGGCATCATCTTCTTCAGCAAGGCTGGTGAGATGCAGCATGAGGCAGGGCTGAGTCAGTGGCCAGTGGGGGTTTGCATGGAGACCTGAAGATGTTTGGATATTCCAGGACTGTGCAAAAGTTTAAAATGCAATGTTGGCATGGGATGTAGTCTGAGGGGTCTGGGAAAACTGGAGACTGTTCAGCAAGGCTGGTTTGATGACGGCTGAGTCAGTTTTACCAGTTAAAAATGGATGGACATGTTGAAAGTTTAACTTGTTTGATTTTAGGAACCCAAACTGGGATCTGAAATTGAAGTACAATTTACAATGTGTGATAGTTTCTGTGGTAAATATATGTCCCCAATATATTCAGTGTTTTCATAGTTTGCCTGCAATCACCTTGCTAGAGGCAAGGTCACTGGCCCTCTTAAGGTGTTGAAATTCCATTGTAAAGATATGCAAATGTGCCTTCAGGAGTTCCTGAAGTGTGCTGTGTGACCTCTTGGCTGTAGTTTTGCTCTGTGTGCTGTGGTGGCTGGTCGGCTTTTGCTCTCTCTGCTTGGCCCTGTGGAGAGCAGGCCGCTTCTCCTGCCTTTATGGAACTTCCCTGGACCTGTAAGCTTCAATAAATAATATCCCTTCCTCCATAACTGTGCCTGGTCTGGAAGTTCATCTCAGCGAACCTGAAGGTTGGGGATCTCCAATGTTTGTAGGCTGGGGAGAGTCCTGCCTCATCAAAGGTGAGAAAATTGAGGGTGAAAAGAGCTTCCACTAGGGCCAAGTGGGGGTCCTTGGGCGACATAGTGGACTTTTGTTTTATAATTAGTTCCTTTAGGGTCCGGTTTGTTCTTTCCACGATGGCCTGTCCTTGTGGGTTGTAGGGGATCCCAAGGGAGTGTTTTATTCCCCAAGATTCCATGAAGGATGTGAATTGGGCAGATGTGTATGCAGGGCCATTGTCTGTTTTAATTGACCAGGGCACACCCATGACTAACATAGCGGTTTTTGTTGCCTTAATAACATGGGATGTCTTTTCCCCAGAGAGCAATAGCAAAAGTAAGCTTAGAGTAAGTGTCCACAATGACATGGACATATTTGAGGTGGCCAGGGCCTCGAGGGGGGCAGACCCAGGATTGATATCTTTGGTAGCTACAATCCATTTATGGAGGTCCTCATTACGCACGGCAGCAATAGCATTACGCGCTGCTGTGGATGCTCCTTCCCATGCCAGTTGCTTAACTAAAGTG
Organism: Orientallactaga sibirica; assembly: GCA_036365145.1. Lineage (NCBI taxonomy): Eukaryota > Metazoa > Chordata > Mammalia > Rodentia > Dipodidae > Orientallactaga > Orientallactaga sibirica. Next base: position 7,514,845 of record JAEOAD010000793.1, on the reverse strand, counting down.
TCCTGGCAGGGCCAGGGGGAGTGCGTCAGTCCACGGACTCTGTCACACGAGAGAGGAAATCTGTGAAGCCCTCGGAAGCGCCCTGGACCAGATTACGAAAATAGGTATCCGGCTTCTGTGGGAGGCAGGCCTTAAGCCCTTGAAGAGATAACGATTTAATTTGGTCAAAGTAGGCGTGTATACCCACTGTGGCTTGTGATACAGGGTCTGTATAAGGTCCTGTGCCAATTAGCATGTCAAAGGTAATTGGAATTTTATCCCTAAGATTTTGGAGGGCCTGGGATTCCACCAGGTCACTATAGGCGGCTTTCCATTGGAGGAATTCAGGGGGGAGAAGAACTGCCTTGAGGAGGGAATACCAGTCATAATAAGTCTGACGATGGATGGCCCATTGTAAGAGGACTTGTTCAAAGTAAGCAGAATCAACGCCGGATTCCTGGACTGCCTTACGGATGAGGGACAGATCGAAGAGGGGGGTGGGGAGCCACGGCCTGATTGTCGCATCAGGCCCTACGTTAACAGGGAAGGCGGCGAAGGGGCGTGTCAGGGAACCGGCAGTCACCTGGGTGTGTCCAGGACTGAGGTGTGGGGGGAGGTCCTTGGAAGGGTAATGAGGGGGAGGGGTGGTTGCCAGTGTGGCTGTAGCAGGAGGGGGTTGTGGTGGTGGTCTATTGTAATGTAAAAGTTTGACTTCCTCCTCATCCAAGTTACTGTAAGAGGGGGCTGGGAGGAATGAACTTTGAAGAGCCATTTTAGGATCCTCCTTACAGCGTTCTTTATGGGCAGAAATGACGTTCTCCACGGTGGAGTCTTTAAGGCTGGCAATTATGGCAAGAAGGATAAGAATCCATGGGGCTAAAACAAGAGTTTCATCCCAAAAGCTATGGAGGTCTTTTTGTTTTAATTTTAAGCCACATTGCAGAAGGAGGGCCTTAAGAGCTTGCAATTGCGGTGTCCTCTGGTGGGGAGGGAGGTTGCCCATTGCCGCGTGGTGTTGTTTGATGGGGGGGCTGGGCTGGGACACTCCTGAATCAAAGAGACTGAGAAAATAATAACCCAGATCAAAGATGATAGACCAGAGGATAATCATGCAAACCACAAGTCCTAATGCTGGGGCCAGCTGAGACATACGGATAGATTGTTTAGGACCCACGTGTCTTGTGCTTAGTGGGGGGAGGGTCCAACACAGGCTTAGGGCTGTGCGGCAGTGTGTGCCTTACTGGGGGGGGGGAGGACAAACAAAGAAAGAGAGGGGGGGAATGGGCTGCCTGCTCACCCACAGGCAACCGTTAGCCGTTTTTCTCACCAATGAAGAACTGAGCGCTTTGCTCGTCGGACTTTCAGGGATGAGGCATCGCCGAGGGGGCTACTCGCCGAGGGGGCTTCTCGAAGAACTGGGCATTTTGCCGTTCTGCCAAACGCCGAGGGGCTGCTCACCGGCTCACGGGACGTTCAACGGGGCATCTCGCCAGATGCCGATGGGGCAGGGGGGTCACGGATGGGGTGTCTCGCTAACACCGACGTCGGAGCAGAGGGTCCCTGTTCAGGTGCCAGATGTTGGGGTCCCCCCCAAGGCCAGCTCAGGAGGGACGATAGGGTCTCTGCTGAATTGGGGTGAGCAGCGCGGAGTCACGACACAGACTTCGGGAGTTGGGTGAAAGTGGAGCGAGAATCCACAAACTCGTTTATTCAGGAAGTGCACATGGGTTTTAAGGGGCTGTTAATCCTTGTATGGGGTGGTCCCCTTTTGGTGACCAATGACAGCTTGTCTCTGGACAGGACATCTCATAGTAAGCTTCTCGCGAGCATGGGGCTGTAACTGTTGTCACATCAAGCCTGCGCAAAATGCCACTTTTACAGAAGCCACTTCCTGTTGTCTTTTGCCATGCGGTCTGGCTAGGACCAGGCCTGTATTGTGCCATACATAACCTGTCATGTAACTCCTCCTCTCCTCTAACCCTATTTCTTCCCTTTCCTGGTCTCATTCTAGTTTTATGCTAATATTCCTGATGCTGACTACCATTTGCACTCATCTCCAATTGATCCCAAAGGAGAGATATATGCAATTTTTGTCTTTCTGTGTCTGTGTTGTCTCACTTTTACCTGCAAAATTAATTATATCATTTTTCCATTCCACTGAATAGAATTTGATGGTGTATATATATACAACATCCTTATTATCCATTCATCAGTTGACAGGTATCTAGGTTTATTCCAGTTAATAGCTATTGTGAATAGAGCAGCAAAAATCATGGTTCAGCATGTATCTCTGCAGTAAAGAGTGGACTCTTTAGGGTATATGCCCAAGAGTGGTATAGCTGGAACAAATGGTAGATTTATTTTCATCTTTTTTAGGAGTCTCCATACTGATTTCCATAGTGGTTGTATATACGTTTGCACTTCTACCACCATCAGTGACTAAGGTTTTTTTTTTTTTTTCTTTCCTGACAGCCTCATCTTTGCACCTGTTTTAACTGCAAGAGCTACAGTGTTAAATCTATACTCTTTGGTCAATGGCCCCATTCTAATAAATTAACTTTGATGTAATCTTATATTCCTTCCTCAATTCCCACAATATTCCCTATGCTTCTGCTTATATAAATGAGAAAACTTTTGAAGTTCTTTAGGAGGGTATTACACCTCCTCATGAGTCAAGCTTTATATCTCAAATTTAGGGGCCTGCTTTGCCTTACATCTGGTTATAGGTCTAGAATTGAAGGTGAGTGGACACTGAGGGACATTAGCATAATTTTTTTTCAGCATCTCCTACTGGGAAATTCATTGCTGTTCTCAGACAATAAAGGATTAATTCCCACAGGCAAGGGTGGAGAGTGCAACTGGATTAGACACAACTATTGCTAAGGAAGGAGAAGCTACATTCTCATTCAAAATAAGTTCATTAGAATCTGAGAGTTCATTTTCCCCATATTTTCACAAAAAATAAATCTATGTAGCAGAAGTTATCTAAGGATTATGAAAACAAAAATCTCCAGGGCTGGAGAGATGGATTAGCAGTTAAGGTGTTTGCCTGCAAAGCCAAAAGATCCTAGTTTGATTCTCCAGGACCCACATAAGCCAGATGCACAAGGGGGAGCATGCATCTGGAGTTTGTTTGAAGTGGCTGGAAGCCCTGGCATGCCCATTCTCTCCATCCCCCCTGCATCTTTCTCTCTCTCAAAATAAATTAATAAAATATATTTTAAAAAATCTCCAATGGTATTAAAATTCAATTTTAAGTGTCATAAGTCCAACAGAACAAGCTTGCAGCCATATTTGGCGGTTCACTGTCAAAGTTTTAAAGAATATATAAAAAATGTTTTCACTCAATTCTGAGCAAGAGGAAGCTTTATAAACTGTTGGTGGCCATATAAATTTGCACAGCTAATATGGAAATCAGTATGAAGATGAATTTAAAAACTAAAAAATAAAACTGCCATGTGATCAGCCATACAACTCTGTATGTATAGCCTCATGAACCTATGTCATCATACCAAAGAGATACTTTCACATCTGTGTTTATTGCTCCACTATTCATATTAGCTAAAATATGGAACCAGTGTAGATATTTATCTACAGATGAATAGAAAAATAAAATGTGGTTTTTATACACCATAGAGCTTTATTTCAGCCCAAGGCCCAGGTGAAACCACAGAGGAACTGGGGAGACAAGCTAGAGTACTGCTTCCATAGTGAGCCTGACAATCAGCACCAGGGTGAAGGAGACAGACTCTGAACACATACCAAAGCAGAAATCCAGAAGCTCCTGAATGCTCATCACTGAAGTAGACTTAAAACACTCCCAACATGGCTGAGGGAATTTTGCAGAAGAAGGGTTGGAATGATTGTAAGAGCCACAGGTTGGGGCGTTTTGTCCAAAGGCATTGCCTCTCCCCCATAACTGACTTCTGCCCCCACAGCACATATCCTACAACCCTGAGGTGAATACCAGCAACCCCACTGAGTAGCATCCCCAGTAGAATGGGGTCAGGGAGGAGGAAGATCATGGTATCAACGTATGATGTATTCATACAAAGTATGTTCTTAATTTAAAAAATGAAATTATGTCTTTCTTTGCAATTGGAAACCAGTGGAGATCATTAATCTAAGAAAATAAGATAAATAAAAGTATCACAGATTATTCTCACATATGTGGATCTACCACATAGACTTTTTAAAAAAAGATATGAAAGTACAAGATTGGAGATCAGTGGGAGTTAAGATGGGGAATAAGTGTGCATAAGAGAGGAAAAAAATGTGTTCATATAATCTTATATATTATATATATATAGTGTCTTAGTAAAACTCAATATTTTATAATTAATATATTTTAATATAAAAAGAATAACATATGATATAAATATATACATATAGAAAAAGTAATGTGTTGTTACTTGCAGCAAAAATGGATGGTGGTAGAGGACATATTTAAGCAAAATAAGGTAGATTAATAATTTTACATTTTCTGTCATATATGGCAAATGAATAAAACAGAAAATTAATAAGGATATAAATCATCAACTTTCAAATAGAGGCAGAATTCCTATGCAATAAGGGCCAGGTATAGAGGAGCAAAGATAGAAGACTGATGTACATGATCAATTTATGACATAAGCATGTTCATAAATATTATAGCCAATAACATTTACAATAAAACATCTATAATATGTGAAAAACAACAACAAAATATATCTTAGAGTCAACTTAGGTCATGACTATGTCCTTAGCTTAGAAGGTATGTGTGTTTGATTAATTCTAGATACAGATGTTAAAATAATTATGTGGGGCTGGAGAGATGGCATAGTGGTTAAGAGCTTGCCTGTGAAGCCTAAGGACCCTGGTTTGAGGCTCAGTTCCTCAGTACCCATGTAAGCCAGATGCACCTGGTGGCACATGTATCTGGAGTTTGTTTGCAGTGGCTAGAGGCCCTGGCATGCCCATTCTCTCTCTTTCTTTCTTTGTCTCAAATAAATAAATAAAAAATAAATCAGATCTTAAAAAATATGCGACTGGATCATAAATACCTTTCTCAAAAAATAATATCCTACCATGTAATTTTATTTACTCCCCACTTGGAATTTACACATTATTACACAAAATTATCCAACTTATTATTTATTTAACCAAGGTTCTTGGGAAAATAAAAAGCAGAAGGAATATTGCTAAATATGTTATCAATTCCATAAACAGATACTGAACTACTTTTTTTTTTTTTTTGGTTTTGTAGCCTCATTGCTCCAGGCTAAGCCTGGAATAATTATGTATCAATTCCATAAACCTCCTACCTCTGCCTCCCGAGTGCTGGGATTAAAGGCACACTGAACTAACTACTTTTACCTGCCAGCCATAGTCTTCTCAATGAATTCACAGCTATAAAATGACTAATTTATTTTTCACTTACCTTAGTTTAACTAGGATCTGTATGTATAGGTAAATGTTTGTTATGCATCTGTAAGTGTTAACTCAAATAAAACCATTTTATTTGTAGTTGTCATACATAGTGTATATATAAGTATATATTGATGCTGTATATCTATAATGGTTATGTAATTGAGTTATGAAGAGTATATATTTGTCATCTTACTTATTTCCTTAGTTATAGTAAACTCATGACAATGTTTTATAATCAATTTGATTGAACTTCATATCATCTGTATTCTCAACAATGCGTTTAGATTGAGATGATTCTCACAGATATGTATATGTTTGGCTGTGAAGAAAATAACTAAGGAGTAATGTGGAAGAGGTATATTTTATCAAAAAGCAAAGTGAGGATGCTGTGGAAATCTAGAGGGAATAAAGATGATGCTAATTATAATAAACAAGCCTTCAAATTTGAAGATGACATGCAGACAAGCAGGCATGGTCTGCTTGATCTTGTGGGAATAAGCTAAAGAAGTTAGATAACCAATATCAGACAAAATGTGTTGTCTTAATAAAACTAGATTTAATAACAAATAAAATAAGGGAATTTCCAAAGAGGAGCAATTCAGAGCCTATCTGTAAGGTATTAGCTCAGAATGGGGGAGGATGAGCTCTCTGATCCCAGTGATAAGAAACATCTATAACAGATGGTAGGAAACCACAGTTGACAGAGAGGCTCAGTAAATAGACACTGAAATTTCAGCAAGGGATGTTTTATAGAGAAAAAAAAAAGATAGGGGGACTAGACAAAAGGTACACAGTCGTAATGCTGGGGAAAAAAGAGACTAGAAAATCTTAATTTCCATGGCTCTTGCTACTTGGTCAGAGAACCCATATTTTAAAATAGTCCCTGCTGAGTTAGTGGCTCCAGACCATCAAAGAATTCCACCTTCTGGAACATTAGAACAACTGTCAGGAGACTACATGCTACAACATGGTCATCATAATAGTGTTAAACAACAGAGAAGAAACACTGCATGAAAACAGAAGTTTTGGGTCTGGAGAGATGGCTCATTGGTTGAGCCACTTGCCTGTGAAGCCTAACAACCAGGACAAGATTCCCAAGTGTTGACATAGAGCTGGATGCAGAATGGCACATATTACTAGAGTTTGTTTTGTGATTAGAAGCCCTGGTACACCTATTCTCTCTCTCTCTCTCTCTTTTCTTTTCCCTCCCATGCTTTCCTTTTTCATTTCACTTTTCATAGGCAGTCCCAAGGAATATACACTGTCCTGCTTTAAGAATGGCCTGTGTATGAATTTCTTGCAAACTGGGAATGTTTCAAATTATATAATTATATTCATTTTCCTCTCTCTTTTAAATTTATATTTAGTAAATACTGCTTCATACCCTTTCCACTCTGTCCCTAGCATTTTTCATTTATTTACTTCTTACTCTTCTACTTTTTACTTTATTGAGCCAATAATAATCCATAGCCTTATTTTTCTCACTTTCCAGTAAAGCTGACAGTAACTAATATAATGGAACACATAGTACTGTAAATGTTTCCTTACTTCCTGCAGTTTTTTGAATGTGAATGTATGTCCCCCCATAGTTTCAGATATTTTTATTAGTGTTAAACTTCCTGCTTCAGTCTTCAGCAGCCTGCTGGAGGGGATATGTCAATGGGGGCAGATCTGATTCTAGCCCAAAGACGAGGAAGAAATTTGAGTTCTGTTAGTGTGTTTTGCTTCTTTTGGTGTTTTGCTTGCTACCATTTTTCCGCTTTGCTTGGGTATATGGAAGTAAGCAGTTTCTTCTGCCATTGATGGAACTCACTGGATTTGAAAGCTTAAAATAAATTCCTTCTTCCCATAAACTATATCTGTTTCGAAGTCTATCCCAGCCACATGAGCTGACTACAACATTTCCTGAAATTATTGAGATTTAAGAAATGATGACTTTCACTTACAACTTTGTATTTTCCAAGTGGGTCTGTAGTATTTCAGAAAAACAGTTTAAATAAGATAATTACAAGTATATGCAAATAAATAATGTAAGATTCACATAAACTCTTGAATTAATTCTAAGAGAAAACAAACACCAATACAGGATATGAATATGGAATTCATTAAAAATAAAAATATTGCTAAAAACAAATTGTAGTAATAGAAATTAATATTTTGCTGTCAAATAATAGGAAAGCACCATCAATAATATAATTAAAGGGAAGACAGACTATGAGAGCATGAAGATATGGGAGAGAATGTTGAAATAAACAAAACAAGATGGACAAATCTTTATCCACAACAACAAAAAGAAATAGAAATGAAAGATATGCAAACAACCAATGAAATGGATATTAATTTGGTTATTGGATATGATAAACAAGATGGACAAAACTTTATCCACAACAACAAAAAGAGAGAGAATGTTCAAAATAATTCAATTAGAGATAAAAAGAGAGATATTACTAAGATACTGATAAAATTTACAAAATCAAGAGGACATACTTTAAAATTTATATTCCACTAAATTAAAAAAAACTGAAGGAAATTACTACTAGATACACAGTACCTACACCAAGAAAAGCAAGAATTAATATACTATTTTAACAAATCTATAACATGTAAGGAGATTGAAGCAGTGATAAAACTTCTCCCAACTTATAAAAGTCCATTCTCAGATTGATTGCATTTATGAATTCTACCATGACTTTAAAGAATGAACATTATGCTCTCAAACTATTCCATAAAACATAAAGGAAGGAGTCCCGACAGACACTTTTTACACAGCTAATATTACACTGGTATCAAAACCAGATAAAGAAAAAATGAAAATAAAAGGAAAATTAAAAACTATTTTCCCTGATGAACATAGATGTTAAAATTTTCAACAAATTACTTGCAAAATGAATTTAGGAACACAACAAAAAGATCATTTATTATGATAAAGTTTGTTTTCTTGAAGAGATTTAGGGTTTCTTCAGTATATTCAAAGGAATAAATGTAAGTCACATAAATAGATTCAAGGACAGAAATCACATGATGATCTCAATTAATGCAGACAGGCCTTCCCACAAAGCTTAACATACTTTCACGACAAAGCACCTAAAGAAACTAAATGGGGCTAATCTCAAATCTTTCCGACCCAAATCAGGAATAAGACAAGGGTATCCAATTGCAGTACCTTCATTGAAATAAGTGAAAAAGGAGCAAATAAAGGAATATTAATCAGAAAGAATTCAAAATATCCTTGTTTGAAGATGATATGATTCTAAACATTAGGTATTTAGCAGAAAACTCCTATAGCTGATAAGCATTTCAGGAAAGTGGCAAGGTACAACATCAACAAGATATAAGGGATGTTTTACATTGAAACCAACATTTGTGGGAATATGATCAATGTACAATATATACTTGTATGAAAAAATGTTAAAAATGAAAAAGAAACAAGTCTTTATCACCCTTTAATATGAAATTAGGCTACAAATGCTAGAGATAGATACTTGGTATTTGGATTAAAAAGGCATAATGGATAATGGCAAGCCAAGCTAGCAAATGCTTTTCTTTCTGTGTTCCTATTTACTTATTTGTGTATGGAGGATGTGACCAGCAGCCATGAAGAAAGTTTAACAAGACTTTAAGATGTGCTGTGCATTGTAGGAGACTGAAGGTAGTCCATTCAGTCATGTGCCAATGAAGCTACAAAATGATAGGGCAACTACAGAAAGAATGGAAGTGAATAGCAATGTTGGAGAACAATTCTTTTACAGAATACTGAGACAGATTTCTTTTAAGAATATATATATATATATATATATATATATATATATATATATTCTTTCTTAAGTACATGTATATGTATATATCTGTATCTATCTATATAGATATATCTGTAAAAATCACTTTTGAGAACTAGAGATAAGTATAAAAAACAAAGGATGAGACATGGATTTTATATTTTCACTTAAATATTTTAGCTTTGTGGCACTACACTATCAGTAAGACCATTGGAGCTATATTTCACATATTCGAAGAGCAACCCCTTTTTAATTTATTTATGTAAGAGAAAAAGAAAGAGAGAAAAAAAATAAATGGGTGTACCAGGGCCTCACTACTGCAAATAATCTTCAGATGCATGTACAAATTTGTGTGTCTGCTCTTATGTGGGTAATAAGAAATGGAACTGGCCAGGCAGACTGTGCAAGCAAGCAGCTTTAAATACTGAACCATCTCCCCAGTCCAAGTATACCCTTTTAACCAGAAGGAACATGTTTTATTTAAAGTTAATTTGTCCAAGTACAAATACCTTGCTACAACTTATGTTGTGATATAAAAAAACATAGTATTACATTTTATAAACATTGCTGTGGATTTTATATGTTGCTTTGATCTATAATACAAAATTTGTTTAAAAGAACATATAGAAATTCTGAAATGACAAACTTAGTTGAAAAATTTAATTTCATAAGACATTTTGAGTATTTTACTTTATAGTTTTATAATTACATGGATTAATGCCAATACAAATTTAAATCAAAAATACTAGTCAAATAGTCTTTAGTTTTTAATTTCAAAAATTTAGTTTTTAGTACATGTGTGCTACCACGCCATTATGACATTAACAGAAAAGCATGTGTTGTTTTATATGTAAAACTATCAAACTAAACATGCTTAAGAAACTGTGGTTTCCATGTGTTAATATTGTTTATCATCTTCTCAATTTTGATGTTCTTTATGAAACATTATTTTTAAAACTTGTTTAATTGAAGGTGTTTATAGAAATCAGATTAAATGTTTTATGAGAATATTAGTTTCTATACAAGTGAGACCCTCACATTCTGAAGTTGAGGTCCCAGTTTATATCAATATAATATTCAGTGTTTTACTATATAGATTGTATAGGTGGTATTATGGTATTTTACCGGTAAACACTCTAACAACATGTTATGTTATAAAATATCAAACCTATACATATATTCTGGTAGATAGGTACTGAAAATAGTAGGTGACAAAATTTTGACATACTGTTATTCGTGCAGTAAATTATGTAAATGAACCATTTTATTCAACCTTGACAAAGTAAATATTCTTCTTACCAAATGAGAGGTATTAGTTGGTAAGAAAGTGTTTTACTAAGACAATGAGGTCTTTCTGAAAACCTGACTTTGTGTTTTAAAGCTTCTGTTCTCTTCTATATTAAACTATATTCCAGATAGTAGAGTACCTTTTAAAGCAATAGAAAACATTTTTACTCCTCACATCCTTAAATGAAAACTGTTAATGCTTGTATTCCCTTCACATATTGGTCACTACCAAATTTTGTAGTAATAAGACTAAACTACCTATTGAATGTTCCATTATACTGTAAATTGGGACTGCAAATCACACTTAGCATTCACATGTAATTCTATTTAGCTTTTTTTTGACCTCATAAATGAGACCAAGTTTAATTATCTTAAAATAACACAATGTTTCAGTTTGGTTATTAACTACAGAAAATAATATGTTTCTTCTTTCTTGAAATGATCCATCTTCATTCCATCTGACAAAGATAGCTTTAGTGGATCTTCACCACTACCACACATGCACCAGCTCTTCCAATGTTCACAGGAGCTTCCTAAAACAAAGCAAGAAAAAAACACATTATTTTAATTCTGTCTTTATTATTTTATAGAATGTTTGAATTGAGAAAAATGTCTATACTTTTATCTTGTCCAAATTTCAATTTATCTAAAAATAAAAATTGTAACTCAGATCATTGTAATGTGGTACAACTAATGAAGCTTTTAGAGTGCTAATAATTCTCAGTTTAAAATTCAGGGGTTTTGCCAGGCATGGTGGCACACACTTTAATCCCAGCACTCAGGAGGCAGAGGTAGGAGGATCACCATGAATTAGAAGCCACCCTGAGACTACATAGTGAATTCCAGGTCAGCCTGGACTAGAGTAAAACCCTACCTCGAAAAAAAAAAAAAAAAAAAAAAAAAAAAAAAAAAAATCAGGGGATTTGAGGTAAGTGTCACTTCTGAAAATTTTCTCAGTGGTAAAATTACAGTTTATAATACTCACCCTTCAATGATTTTTGTGAGGGTCAGATGAATTAATGGATGTGGTGGTTGGAATGTGAATTGTGACCCCCATAGCCTGTTTTTTTTTTTCTGTTTTAGTTTGTTTTTATTAGAGAGAGAGAGAGAGAGAGAGAGAGAGAGAGAGAGAGGGAGAGAATGGGCATATGAGGGCCTCTAGCCACTGACAACTAACTTCAAATGCATATGGCACCATGTGCATTTGGCTTTTATGGGTTCATGGGAATTGAACCTGAGTCTTTAGGCTTTGCAGGTAAGTGTCTAAGTGCTAAGCCCAACCTGAGATACTTTTGTCTAAGATTCCTCCTTGTCCCACAGTCTCACCTCTTCTAGAGGAGGTATCACTGGTAGAGGATCTAGAATCCAGCCATAATAGGTGTATAGAGAGCCAACTGGAGCTCTGGTTGTTGGTGCTTGCTGGTGTTGGCTTTTCTCTCTCTACTATGGATATATAGAAGAAAGCTAGCTTCTTCTTCATGATAGAGCTTCCCCTGGAATCTGTAAGCCTGAAATAAACCCTTTTTTCAAATAATCTGTTTAAGTCAGATGTTTGTCCCAGCAATGCAAAGGTAACTGCAATAGAAAATTGGTACCAATAAATGTAGTCATTACTGTGATGAATCTGACCAAGTGGGGTTTGGTCTTTTGGAATGTGTTTGTTGGAAGAATGTGGAAGGCTTTGGTCCTTTGGACTAGAGAAGCCTGGTAGTACTGTAAGCAAAACAGTATGTTTATTGTGGCAAGAGTTTTAAAATGATAAATGAAGAGGTAATTGTGGACTGTGAAGACTGCACTTATGAACTTTCAAAGGGAAAGGAGAAGTTTCTTGGAACTGGGTCACTGGCATATAGGCTGCTGCATTCTTCTGCCCATACCTTCAGAATTTCAGCAAGTTGAACTGGTAATGGGCTGATTTGATTGGTAGAAGGTATAAAGATATGATGAATTTATGGTTTATTACAGGAAAATTTCAAGCAAGTTTGAAGTTGCAGGCACAGAGACTCATTTTATGTTACTTAACCTGCAATTGTTAAGAAGATTGCCACCATTAAGGGTGGAGCCAACTGCATTGCACTGGAGCAAGAGAAAAGATGCCTCTTGCAGTCAGGTTTGCATTAGTGACAGAAATTACCTAACCAAGAGCAGGTTTGGGGAAAAAAAAAAAAGGTTTATTTTGGCTTACATATTGGAGGGGAAGCTCTATGATGGCAGAGGGTGAACATCACCCCCTGGACAACATAAGGTGGACAATAGCAAGAGGAGAGTGTGCCAAACACTGGCAAGGGGACACTGGCTGTAATACCCATAAGCCCACCCCCAACAATACACTGCCTTCAAGAGGTTTTAATTTCCAATTGCCATCAGCTGTGGATACTAGAATTCAGAACATGTAAGTTTATGGGGGACACCTGAAAGAGACCACCACATTCCACCCCTGGCCCCCATAAACTGATAACTATACATGATAGAAAATACAATGCATTCAGTCCAACTTTAAAAGTCCCCACAGGTTTTGTCAATCCTAATTATGTTCAAACATCCCCATAATCCAAGGTCTTTTAACTGAGCCATAATCCCAAAAAGTCCCCCCCCAAGCCCCATAATGGCACAGAATAAACACTCACACTGCAAAAGATGACATTAGGCATAGCAATGAAATATTCATCCAATACAAGATTTAGGCCAGGCAAACATCAAACTCTATACCTGTAAGTCCAACAACTCTAGCCAGTGACAAGTCTCCAAGTCCAACAATTCTAACCAGCAACAAGTCTGGAGTTCCAATTCTTCCCCTCTAGCTAGGCTACTCACAGTCCTGCAAAACTTCATCCAGGGCCGGCAGCTCTCCTTGGCAGCTCGTGGTCCCAGCATCTCCACTGGGTCTCCAATGCAACCCACAGTTCATCCTCAAAGCTCCATCGGGTTTCCATGCAGGCATCCAGAAAACCTGCTTTACACTGGTCACTGCCATTTCCAAAACGCAAGACTGCATTTCAAGCTCAATGACCCTCTCTTTCCTGCATTTCTTATCCTCCATAATACCAGGTATGGTGCCAATTTGTTAATACAGAGGGGAATAAAACAGACTTTGAAGAACAGGAAACTATTTCCACATTCAGGCTCTTTCAAAAAACTCTGCATTTTTTCTGTCATCCAAATGCATTTCATCTGGTCCAATCTCAATGGCTGTAATCTCATATAATTGCAGCTGAAAGGGCAAAAGTTTTGGCCCAAAGATTTCATTTTTTCTATGCCATATCCCTCTGCTCACATCAGTCTGTTTCTACACAAAGCAACCCTGCACAAATTCTCAGGACATGGGCATAACAGCAAGTCTCTCACAGTAGCCTAGTCCAGGCAAAGCTCTTTCTCATCCTTATAAGCCAAAATCTCACAGTCCATAGTTCTTACTTCATTCAGGTCTTTCAACTTGGACCAGAATAGTCCATCAAGGTTACTTACAGTACTGCAAGGTGTCTCTTAGGCCAAGGTTTCAAATCCTTCCACATTCGTATTGAAAATCAACTCAAAAAGGCCAAAGGCACACAGTCAGGTGTCTAGCAGCAATTGACCCCACTCCTGGTACCAACATTACTGTTGCAGTAAGGGTCACATTGTTGGTAGAAATCACCCAACGAATAGCAGCTTTTTTGAAAAAAAAAGTTTATTTTGGCTTATAGACTTGAGGGGAAGCTCCATGATGGCAGGGGAAAACTATGGCATAAGGGGGACAATAGTAACAGGAGAGTGTGCCAAACACTGGGAAGGGGACACTGGTTATAATACACATAAGCCTGCCCCCAATACACTGCCTCCAGGAGGCTTTAATTTCCAATTGCCATCAGCTAGGGAGATTAGCATTCAGAATACCTAAGTTTATTGGGGACACCTGACTCAAACCACCACGATGCCTAAACATGAAATCCACTAAACAGAAGGCTCAAGTGAGTAGGACTGAAAATTATTTAACAACAAGGCTTGAAGGAAGAATTCTGAAAGTGTCCTGCTCTTCAAGGTCAAGCTTTATACTTCCCTGGATTATCAATTTTTGTAGCCCACCTGGTGCTATGGAGTATAACAAATGCTGGAAATAAAAGGTCATTAAATGTGCAACACAGTTTTTTTTTTTTTTTTTTTTTTTTTTGAAATATCCTCTGGGCAAAATGAAGCAGGACTGAAATTCCTGTGTGGAGGCCTAGTAAGGCCACTGTATAAAAATGAATCATTTCTCAGAGCTGCTGCTGAGATTTGGCAATGAGAAAGAGGGTTGAACTGCAGATGTTTGAAATTTACCTATTATTTATTGAGTTTGTTTTGGTCCAGTCTCTCCTTGCTATGCTTTTTAGCAATTGAAATGTTTTTTGTTTGTTTGTTTGGTTGGTTGGTTGTTTTTTCGAGGTAGGGTCTCACTCTAGCCCAGGCTGACCTGGAATTCACTATGTATTCTCAGGGTGGACTTGAACTCACAGCCATCCTCCTACCTCTGCCACCAGAGTACTGGGATTAAAGGCATGTGCCACCATGCCCGGCTCTGAAATGTTTACTCTTTGCCCTTGTGTATTGAAAAAAACATAGCTTGTGTTTTGAGTTTACAGAGCTCACAGGTAAGAGACAGTGTTGACTCTCAGATGGGATTTTAGAATTTTGAAAATTGTTAAAGTTGCTAAAGACTATGGGAACTTTTGAAGGTAGAATGAATATTATTTGCATTGTGAAATGTCATAATTTTATGGGGACCGGGTTTGGAACGTGATGGCTTGAATGCAAATGTATGGTCCCTATGGCCTGAGGTATTTTTGATTTAAGAGTACTCCTTTAGTCTCCATCAGATAAAATCCTGCTGACAGAGGTTTCACTTGGGGTGGATCTTGAATCCAGCCTTAGTAACTGTGTAGAGACACAGTTGGATCACTGGATATTGGTGCTTTCTGGTATTTGCTTTTCTCTCTATGCTAGGTTTGTATGGAAGACAGCCAGCTTCTTCTGCCATGATGGAGTTTCCCCTAGAATTTTTAAACCTAAAATAAACCCTTTTCTCCAATAAGCTGCTTCTGTTCATATGTTTGTTCCAGTAACGCAAAGATAACTGAAACAATGAATGATAACAGTTTGATTATATATAGTTATGATCCCACTCTCTTGTTCATTCTTTCAAATACCACATATAGGAATATTTGACAGAGCCAGGAACAGAATCTCAGTCTTTAGATAATGGTCTACCACATCACACAAATACTTTACATGAGTTAACCAAACATTTTGGTCATGAGATTCTATATAATGCCTTTTATTGATAAATTTCTTCAATTTCTGTTTTGCCCTAAGCATTTTTTAAAGTAAGGAACCACTTACATGCTTTGTATCCTTGGTCTAATAAATCCAACTTTTAGTGGCAATAAGTAGAATCCCAATATCACCTGTTCATATATTAATAATTATTTACTCTTGTCTTAATAAATTATAGTATAGAAATAAGTCTGTATAATGTAAATTTAATTTCATTCCTAAATACAAGATTTCCCTATTTGTGTACATGTTTATTCCTAGTTTTTCATTTGTTTGTGCTTATGTGTATACAGGTGTCCATGTATGTGAAGGTGCACATATGAATGTATACTAGTCAAAGACAACATTAGGTGTCATTCTCAGAAACACCTTGGACATCCCTCGAGACAGAATCTGTCATAGGCCTGAACTCACCAATTATAGAGATCAAGATACCTCTTAGATCTGTCTCCTCAGTGCTTGGATTATAGACATATGCCACATTGCCTAGCTTTTATGTGAGTATTGGGGATAAAATTCAGGTCCTTATGATTGTAAAGCAAGTATATTATAGAATTAGTTATTTTCCCAAATTTCATTCATAACTTTTATTAATCCATCCTTTAATTGTCAAAATACCAGTATATATTTTTCAATGAATATAGGGATATCATTGGCAAAACTGCTCAAACTGTCCTTTCTGTGTTCTTTTTATTTTAATTTTTTTAATTTTTTGATTTTTCGAGGTAGGTTCTCACTACAGCTCAGGCTGACCTGGAATTCACTCTGTAGTCTCAGGGTGGCCTCGAACTCATGGCAATCCTCCTACCTCTGCCTCCCTGAGTGCTGGGATTAAAGGCGTGTGCCACCACGCCTGGCTCTGTGTTCTTTTTTGTACAGAACTTGGAGTTTGTTTTAGCACATCTTAGGGTTTTTTGTGAGGTGTTACTTCTGGTTTCTTGCTATGCACTGCATCCCTAAATGACTGGAAAAGTTTAAAGTATTTCTGTTTACAATCTCTGAAAGTAGGCAATTAAATGTGCCCCCCATGTTTCAGCCAACAAGGCAGACATTTGTTTAAAAAGTCTTTGTAACTTAACTCTCAAGCAATAATAGATAATGTGTAGTTGATGAGAGTAAAGATCTAAAAACAATTAGGTTTTCTTGCCTGTAAATGCAATGCTTCCATAAAATTATGAGCCATTTATTTGCTATTTTTTCATTTACTGGTGGATCTTGATAATGATCAATTATTAATTCACAATGGTATAGACAAAGCATTGAAAATCAATTTCACCATTGGATTTGGTTAGGCAGTATAGAAAAATAATGTAGAATTAATATCAAAATAAAAATTTGAATATTTTATTAATCACATAAATATGTTAATTTGAAAGTAGCATGAGTACCTCTTTCCATTCATCTTTCTGAGCATCATATGACTCAACAGTATTCAAATAAGTATGTCCATCATATCCTCCAACCACATAAAGTTTGTCTCCAAGGGGGCACACAGCAACAGCATCTCTAGGAACACTCAGAGGAGCCACAGTCGACCATGAATCAATTTTTGGATCATATCTTCAGAGAATTAGGAAGAAAATCAAGGTAAAATTAACTAATGTTACAATGAAAAATAATAGGCTTTAATAAAATAAATAATTATCTAAGCACAGGATTTAAAGCATATTATAACTATCAAGTATATATTGGCTAATAATGTAAATATGTACATGACAAAATTCGATTTTTCCACAAGAGGGCGCACAAACCACACTGAAAAATATTTCTTTTCCTATGTACCATGCATCTCTTTAATCCACACTCAGACTGCAGGAAATTCATGTTGGCATCCTAAAATTACATGAAAAATTTCCCCAGGCTCATTTGACCTACAAGTTGTATATTAAAGCATTTTTGGGAATTGTTTCCTAAATTTTGAAGCCTATTTAACATGTGTAACAACAAAATCCAAGAAGGATGAGAAATTTAGAAAATCCATTTAATTCCATATGGAATGATCACCAATCAATTATATATTTAATTATTTGTAAAAACACAAGGGAATTTCATCACTTTCTATTAATTTAATTGAATTTTACTTGTATGGCCTTCTTTAACTTGTTAAAAATGTATTTATTTATTTACTTTTTTTTTCAAGGAGAGGTGGGAGGGAAAGAAAGAGGGAATAAGCACACCAGGGCTACCTGTCAATGCAAACAAACTCCATATGCATGTGCCACTTTGTGCTTCTGACTTTACATGGGTACATGGGGAATTGAACCCAAGCCATCAGCAATTGGAAGCAAATGTGTTAACTGCTAAGCCATCTCTCTAACTCAACTTTTGTTTTTTGAGGCAAGCCCAACAGAGTGGCCTTTTAAAAATGTGTTTGGGGTGGGGGGGGGAGAGAGAGAGGGAGGGAGGGAGGGAGGGAGGGAGGGAGGGAGGGAGGGAGGGAGGGAGGGAGGAAAATTGCCGCACCAAGGCATGCAGCCACTGCAATTGAACTCCAGATCCTTGTGCCCCCTTGTGTGCATGTGCAACCTTGCCTGATTGCATCACTGTGTGTCTGGCTTATGTGAGACCTGGAGAATTGAACATGAGTCCGTAGGCTTCTCAAGAAAACACCTTAACTGCTAAGCCATCTCTCCTACCCCCAACTCAACTTTTTAAGTCCTTAGTCATATTTTAGAATATCTCATCTCACTTGATACTGAATTTTACATCATATCTAAGAATAGTTAATATTATCTGAACATAATAGTCAAAACAACCTCAATACCTATTTGGTATTGTTTATTGAGACTTCATTGATTAAATCATTGTATAAACATGTAGAAATCATGAAGTATAATCCACCAAAAGATGCCCATACATATTTACATCCAAAATCTCAAGACAGTTTTGTAATGCTCAAATATGGCTAATATTAATACTTGTGGATATTATTTAATTTGGAAAAATTTTGCAATGGTGAATAGTGGACATTTTTGCTATTACTGGTGATTGAACCTAGGGCCATTTACATAATATGTAAGTGCTCTATATGCCGAAGTGCAGACTACTATGAATCTTTGAAGAAAATAATGAAGGTAATACTTTTGTCATTTGTAAAAGCACACAATGATAGTTACCAATTAATATGTTGTCTACTATATCACATTAAATTTATAATAGCACCACTTCTTTTTATTTTACTTTTCTGCCTTCTATTTTACCTTGGGTACCAGAATATATATATATTCTAGTGGAAATAAAACTGAGCCTGAAAGTAAGAGGATTAGTTGTGAACTCATTTGGTTCACAACTTAGACTAATTTGGGATGATTTATTTGACTTCCTGGATTCAGATTTCAAATAACATTGCAGTGATAGTGATCCCTGACCTTACAATTGTGATGGCTTAGAAACTGTTAAGACACTATGTTAAATAATTGGATAAGAGATTCCTATGGTACTGAGTACACTAATGGTATTTTAACAAATAATAGTGTCAGGAAAAATTGTCTAAGACATAGAGATAAGAATATCTGATTTCCTGAATATGTGCCTTTGATTTTCTATATACAAGGATGTTTCATAACTTCATAGGCAAAAGTTCAGTTATAGAATAATTTTTCTACAAATTATTTTCCCAAAAATGCAAAGGAATATATTTTTCAAGAGAGAACTGTTTTATAATGTGTAATTAATTTCAAGGTTAATATTAATATTAGACATATTTGAGCATTTCAAAATTGCATTTTATTTTCTCTATTTGATATTGACTAGTTTGCAACTATTGAGATTTTTTTCAGCATTTTTGCTTGTCTAAATGTTTTTAATTTTATTACATTTTATTTTTAATTAACATTTTGTAGCAGACAGCTTCAGGTTCACTGAAATGAACTTCCAGACCAGTCATGGTTATGGAGGAAGTTCCATAATGGTAGAAGAAACTGGCCTGCTTTCAGAGGACCAAACAGAGAGAGAAAAGCCAAAAGCCACACAGCACAGCACACCTCAGGAACTCCAGCTAGGCACACTTTGTATATCTTTAGATTGAAATCTCAAACCCACTACCACACCTTAAGATCTGCCCAGTGACATTGCCTCCAGCCAGGTGGCAGCAGATGCAAATTATAAACTAATACAATACTGAGTATATTGGGGACATCTATTCAAACTACCACACATATCAAGTTTTGGGGATTATTATAGCATTGTCAAACACTGTTTGATTTAGCTGATTTTCCTCCTGACAATATATTCTACCTTCTTCTTCTCCATTGTATCCCCCTCTCCTTCATGTTCACATGTCACATATGTCCCTCTGCCTTTCTTCCACTCCAGAAAATGACTAGGTAATTAGTGATGGTTTTATATACATGTGACCAATCTATAAACACCCAAGGAGAGAAAGCTTTTTCAAATTCTCAGTATTTTTAAGAAAAAAATTACAGGGCATTAAATGAGACATATTAAAAAAAATGGAGGGGTCCCTGGGCCAGACAGTGTGAGGGCAGGCATGGCAGTTGGGCACAGTGTGGAGTGAGTAGGCCACATCCCTGTTTTCCAGCTGTTTCTAATTCCCTGCTCTGGGTACCTTGCACCAGAAGGTGTGCAGGTGGACACTTGGAGTAAGTAGGCCAGATCCCTGTTTCCTAGCTCTTCCCAGCTCTCTTGTCTGGGTTCCCTGCACCAAAGGGTGTGAAGGCACCCGCAGGGTAGAGGAAGTAGGTCAGATCCCTGTTTTCTGGCTCCTCCCAGTTCCCTGCTCCTGGTAGGTCTCATTGTACCTTGCATGGGGAGGCCTGTTCCCTCTTTGGGCTGTGGAGTCAGGCCTTATGCTCTGGTATCTTGACTGGCCATAGGGTATTAACATTCCTGTTTACTTGAGTCAACGTGACAACAAAACAGAAATAAATACTAACACTATCATAGTCAGAGACTTCAATACTCCACATCATCAATAGACAGATCATCCAAGCAGAAAAGCAACAAGGAAATAATAGAGCTCACCAACATCATAGATAAACTAGACTTAATGGTTATATACAGAACTTTCCAACCTCAACTCTACAGAATACACATTCTTTTTTTGTTGGTTTTTTCTTTTTTGGTTTTTGTTTTTTCAAGGCAGGATATCACACTAGCCCAGACTGACCTAGAATTCACTATGTAGTCTCAGGGTGGTTTCAAACTCATGGCAATCCTCCTACTCCTGCCTCCCAACTGCTGGGATTAAATATATGCACCATCATGCCCAGCTCAGAATATATTCTTATCAGCAGCCCACAGAACCTTCTCCAAAACTGACCATATATTGTGATAAAGTTTGCCTCTGTAAAGTCAGGAAAACTGAAGTAACTTCCTGCATCATGTCAGATCACAGTTCTTTAAAGCTAGAAATCAACAACAAGAGACATATCAAGAAATCCACCAGCTCTTAGAGACTAAACAACACACTTTTAAACAATGAGTGGGTTGTGGAAGAAACAATAAAGAAATTGTGAAATTGCTAGAATTGAATGATAGAAAACACAACCTACCAAAATGTATGGGACACAGTGAAGGTAGCCCTAAGGGGAAAATTCATAGCACTAAAAGCGTTCACTACAAAGGCAGAGTGATCCCAAATTAATATCCTAACTGTCCACCTAAAGCACTAGAAAAACAGGAAGAATCCAACCTAAGTGCTACAAAGAGAAAGAAATAATAAAGATTAGAGCAGAAATTAGTGAATTGAAAACTAAGAAAACAACTTCAAAAAATCAATAAATTTAAGAGATAGTTCTTTGACAAAAATAAACAAGATTGGCAAATCCCTGGTCAATTTGATCAAGAAAAAAGAGAGAGAGAGAGAGACAGAGAAGTCTGAGAAGTCTCAAATTACCAAAATCAGAAATGAAAAAGGAGAGATCACAACAGACATCAATGAAATTGGAATAATCATCAGGGTATGCTTCCAAAACCTCTACTCCTCCACAAAATTAAATAATCTGGAAGAAAAAGATGAATTCCTAGACACATACCACCTACTAAACTCAGAGCAGATTAATTTCCTAAGCAAACCTATGACATCCAAGGAGATTGAAAAGGTATTCAAAAACCTCCCCCAAAAGAAAAGTCCAGGACCAGATGGCTCCTCAGATTGTTTCTATCAAAGCTTCATCAAAGAACTGAAACCAATTTTTCTCAAACTTTTTCACATAATCAGAGGCCAGGGAGTCCTCCCCAACTCCTTTTATGAAGCTAACATCATGCCAATAACAAAACCAGACAGAGATGCAATGAGAAAAACAAAACAAAACAAAACAAAACAAAAAAATGATAGGCCTATATCCTTGATGAATTTAGATGCAAAGCTCTTAACTAAATCCTTGTAAACCAAATCCAACACCACTTCAAAAGCATTATCAGCCTTGATCAAGTAGCCTTCATCCCAGGGATGCTGACATGGTTCAACATACACAAATTGGTCTACGTAATAGAACACATAAATAAACTTAACCATAAGAAGCACATGATCATCTCAATTGATGCAGAGAAGGCCTTTGACAAAATACAACATGACTTCATGATCAAAACACTGTAAAGGATAGGCATGGAGGTTTATATTTCAACACAATAAAGGCTATATAAAGCTCCTAAAGCCCAAATAATACTTAATGGGGAAAAACTCAAGGAATTCCCACTGAGAGAGGAAACAAGACAGGGGTGCTCACTCTCACCACTGCTCTTCAACATAGTACTAGAATTACTAGCCCAAGGAATAAGACAGAAGAAAGAAATAAAAGGAATTCAAATTGGAAAGGAAGAAGTCAAGTTAGCCCTTTTTGCAGATGGCATGATCCTATATATGTGACCCAAAATTCTTCATCTCAAAACTTCCAAAGGCGATCAGTTCCTTCAGTAAAGTGGCAGGATCCAAAATCAATGCACAAAATTCAGTACCCTCTTTATATGCAAAGGACAAATATACAGACAAAGAAATCAGTGAGATTGTCCCATTTTCAATAGCTGCAAAAAAATTGAATACCTTGGAATAACACTTACCAAGGAAGTGAAAGACCTATATAACAAATACATTAAAAAAAAAAAAACTCAAGAAAGAAATTGAGGAGGACTTAAGAAAATGGAAAGACCTCCCATGCTCCTGAATAGGTAGAATTAATATTGTGAAAATGGCAATTCTACCTAAAACAATATACAGGTTTAACACAACACCAATAAAAATACCAGTATCACTCTTCATAGACATTGAGAAATGATCTTAAATTTCATATGGAATGGCAGCAGGCCACAGATATCCAAACATATCTTGAGAGAAAAAATAAAAATCCCTCTGGAAGTATCACCATATCCAATCTAAAGCTTTATTACAAATCCATATTCACAAAAACAGCATGGTACTGACACAAAAACAGAAACATAGACCAATGGAACAAAAGTGAAGACCCTGACCTTAGGTAAAGTATCTGAAGCTGATTGATCTTTGGCAAAGTTACCAATAATGCAGACTGGAGAAAAGACAGTGTCTTCAACAAATGGTATTGGACAAATTGGATGACCATATGTAGAAAAATGAAAATAGACCCAATCATTTCTCCATTCAACAAAACCAATTCCAAATACATTAAAGACCTCAATATAAGACCTGAAACTCTTCAACTACTGGAAGAAACCATAAGAGGCACTCTTCATGATATAGGACTGGGAAAAGACTTCCCAAACAAAACCCCAGTAGTCCAGGAAATTAAACAAATCACTCAACCAATGGGATCTCATGAAGTTATAAAGCTTTTTCATAGACAAACATACCATAAGCAGAGACAATAGATTACCCACTGAATGGGAGAAAGTCTTCACCAGCATTACCACCAACAGAAGCCTAATATTTAGAATCTAAAAAGAACTCAAAAAACTAAACAATAAAAATAACAAACAACCCACTCCAAAAGTGGGCAGAGAATTGAATAGGAAGTTCTTAGAGGAAGAATTACAAATGGCTAACACAAATTTAGGAAACTATTCAACTTCCCTAACACTTAGGGAAAAGCAAATTCAAAAAAAAAAAAAAAAACACTATGGTATTCCACCTTACCCCAGTAAGGACTGCAACCATTAAAAAGTCAAATAAAAACAAATGTTGGTGAGGATGTGGAGAAATAAGAACATTCATTCAATGTTGGTAGGAATGTAAACTGGTACAACCACTATGGAAATCAATATGGAGACTCCTGAAAAGGATGAATATGGAGTTATCAATAGACCCTGTTATTCCCTTACTGGGCATTTACCCTAAAAGTTCCACACCTCAGTTCAGAGATATTTGCTCAACCATGTTTATAGCTGCTCAATTCATAATAAGCTAAGAAGTGGAACCAACCCAGGTGCCCATCATTGGATGAATGGATAACCAATATGCGGTGTATCTACATGATGGAATTCTACACAGCAGTAAGAAAAAATGACAATGATATTTATAGAAAAATGGTCGACCTTGGAACAGATCATATTAAGCAAACTCACACAATCATAGAAAGACAATCTTCACATTATCTCACTCATCTGCAATTCCTAACCTGGATCAGCCTGAGTTTCTGACATATCTGAATGGCATTTTGAGGCTTGGACAATAGGGATGGTAGGGCTTGGGGGAAGGGTGGTGGGACACAAAACTCAACCCAAATTGAACTGGTACCATAGAAACCTATATCATGGAAGTTAGACTAAAAGGTTGAACCCTGTACAGGACCTTAGGGGAAGCACCTGAATCAAAGGAACCTGCAGAGGGTGAGATGAGGCCTAACCTTAAATTTCTACTGTTTCTCTTTTTTCTCTGTATTTTTCTTTCTTCTCTTCCCTTAGTGCTGCCCTATAATTCCCTGTACCAGGATGTGGTTAACACCCACAAGGAGCTGTTGATCAGAGACCTACAAGGTCTCCCAAAACAAACAAGACAGACTTCTATCAGAGCACTTGATTACCAACCAGAGGTTTATGGTAAGACCCTAATGCTGAAGACACCATATACTGGCAGCATGGACTATGGAGAGAGTGGATTGGAATTCATAAGAAAGCCAGTACCCAGACAGTTAGCCCATCTAGTTCTGACTACTTGAGCTACCAGTGAAAAGTGGTCAACATCTGTTCTAGCAACTCAAACTGTAAGCTACTCAGAAGCAAACAATGTGTCATGATGCTCACATAAGTGCAATAGTGGCACACAGCCATGGTGGGTAACCAACTGCTCTTGGATTGGCTAACAGATCCACTCAGTGGAAAGGAAACCATATCCAGAACTGGGAACCAAGTCAGAATCATATGCAGATAATTATTCTGTTTTCCATTGTCAAGCTCCCACTAATCTTTGGCTATAAGAGGCTACAACCTTTAAATTCTCTCTGAATTAATTAAGGTTATCCCATTTAACTGGGGCTGATGTCACTCTTCATTGGAGAATCTGCTTCTCTTTTTCAGATGGGAGTGGGACCTGAGGAGTTTAAAGACCCAGCACACTTCACGCCAACCTAGCTGAAACCGCAGAGGAATTGGGGAAATAAGCAAGATTTCTGCTTTCTCAATGAATCTGTTATCAGCACAAGGGGGAATGAGGTAGACACCAAGGATACTCAGCACCTACCAAACAAGAGATCCAGAGGCTCCTAAGAGCCCATCACTGAAGTAGACTTAAAATGCACCTAACATGGCTCAGGGAATTTTGCATAAGAGTGGGCAGAAATATTGTTAGAACTCCAAGTTGAGACATTATGAACAGAGACATTGCCTCTTCCCTATAATTGACTACTGCCCTCACAATGCATGACCCACAATCCCCATGGGGTTGGCCCTTATACCCATTAAAGAGGGCCTCTTCAGAAAAGGGGCAAGAATGAGGGAAAGGAAGGTACCGATGTGTTTTTTACATACTAAGTATGTACATATCTATTAAAAATTAATTTGAAAAACAAGCTCCATTTGAAAGAAAAGTCTCTGGAAAGTGTCTGTAATACACCCAGCATCTGATAAAACATTGCAATAACTACTAGAGCAGATTCATTGTCTATAGAAATATAAACATCTACAATAGTTCCGTATGGAATACCAAGGTACTCAGAAGAGCTGAAAAGACAGAAAATCAGGAAATTTGGACATCTTAAACATCTGAATCACTCAAATCAAAGCAGTGTTTTTCTATCATAATAATGTAAAGATCTGTGAAACAGAGAAAAGGACCTTAAGCAAAACCTGATATACTGATTTTTGACAATGGTCCCAAGAACATTCAATGAGTAAAGGAGACCATTTTTAGTTAATACTGAAAGAAAAGACTAGGGATTCACTTAGAAAAGGTATAGTTAGATGTCTACAAATAAACTCAAATAGACTAATTAATGACTCAAATGTTTGGTGAGAAGCACAGTCAACCAAAACAAGTGCAGATTTAATGAATTTTTTAATCAAAAGTAAATCATTTAGTATGTCAGAGGGTATTAAAATATAAGTAACAGGAAACCCACAAATTGTAAGAACTTATTTATATACTATATATCTGACATGGGATTAGCTTCAAAAATATTTGAAGGCTCAAATATGTCAACTTACACCTTTATGTTAGGATCAAGATACCATCAAATGTGGGCTAGAAGAGAGCCAACACATGCAAAATTCCCTCCAAAACATATATGGTCATCCCTTCTATCTAGTACTAACTTCTCTCTCTATTGGAGAATTCGCTTATCTTTTTTCAGGTGGACAACGAACCTGAAGGGAGGATCAGCTAACCACACCTCACCAGGGCCCCAGCTGAAACCATAGAACAACTCAGGGGAAGGGCAAGAATACAGCGTTCATGGTGATCACGACACCAGAAAAAGGCTGAAGGAGATAAACATAGAGAACATCCAACTCCAACTAAGCCAGATATCCAGAGACACAGAGGCTCCCAAAACCTCATCACTGAAGCAGAACTAAAATGACCCCAATGTGGCTCAGGGAAACTCGTGGAAGAGGGGGCGGAAAGCTTGTAGCAGTCACAAGTTGGGGCTTTATGCACAGAGACTGGGGCATACCCCCTAGAACTCTTGACTAACCTCACAATGCATGACCCACATTCCCCATTGATGAGGGTCCCTTTGAAAGTGGGAGGACAGGGAGGAGGGCAATGGAACCAATACTATGAATGTAAAATCAGAATAATATAAATAAAAAGCATATATTAAAAATATATGCATCTGACATTCATTTGCAGCAGCAAGAGGGCCTGACACACCCATATTCAAATCCCTAGTTTGAATATCATAATGTAAATGTATGACCCCAAAGACTCAGTTGTCTTATTAAAATTGAGGCTGCAACTTCAGACCTAGCAGGTAGATACCTGCTACAGAGGGGCTTGTCACTGGGGCTGATCTGATTGTACAGCCTAAAGGTATGGAGAGAGCAGTTTGAACTCTGGTGGTTTCTGCTCTCTGCTTGTTAGTGTTTGCTTGTTGCAATTGTTTCTCTCTACTTGGGTGTATGGAATTAAGAAGTTTCTTCCACCACTGATAGAAATTCCCCTAGAATTATAAAATGAAATAAATACCTTTCATAAAAAGTTATGTAGAGGGTTTATATAGACATTCCTCTAATGAAGGTACCCAAATGGCCAGTAGTAGTAGATAAGATTCTAACCATTCATAATCATTATGGAAATGGAAATCATAATCACAGACACCTCCATATCTATTAGGATTATTATTATTCTGAAAGAAAAATACCCATGGGGAATACCAGCAATGCTACTGAGGTGGGCTCTCAGCAGAATGGGGACAGGGAGGAGGGAAATAATGGTACCAACACATGATGTGTCCATACAAACTATATCCTTTTTTATTTGTTTTGTTTTTGGTTTTATGAAGTAGGATCTCACTGTAGCCTAGGCTGACCTGGAATTCACTATGTAGCTTCAGGGTGGCCTTGAACTCACAGTGATTGATCCTCCTACCCCTGCCTCCCAAGTGCTAGGATTAAAGATGTGCACCACCATGCCCAGTTCAAATTACATTATTAATCAAAAAAGAAAATAACAAATGTTGGCAAGAACTCGGGAGGCAGAGGTTACAAGGCCACCCTGAGACTTGATTCCAGGTTTTATGTTTGTTGCAAGAATTACAAGAATTGATTCCTTTTATGTTTGCTAATTTTGGTGGAAATAAAGCAAAAACATAATAGATGCTATGGAAAGCTATGGTGGTTCTTCAAAAAATTAAAATTAGAAGCATATATAATCTATCCATCTCACTTCTGGATACATATTCAAAAGAATTGGAAGACAGGTTCACAAACATTTGGTATTATGTTTATAATAGCCTTATTCAAAGTAGCCATGCAGAAGCAATCCAGTAGTTCATTGAAGGAACAGATTATATGTATATGCATATGTATATATATCTTTAAGAGAAAATAAATAAATTATCACAGATCAGATATTCCTTGTATGAAAATATTAGCTCTTTTTGTTTCTATATGTTAATTATAATTCAACACTATGCCTCCTGAGTGAAAAATATTTTTCATTTGTTCTTTTTGTAGCTATTACTTTAAAAATTTTTTTTAGGAGAGAGAGGGGGTGGAGAGTAAGAATGAATTGGCAGGCCAGGTACTCCAGCAGCTGTAAACAAATTCCAGACACATGTGCCACCTTGTGCATCTGGCTTATGTGGGTTCTGGGGAATCTGGGTCCTGTGGCTTTGTAGGCAAGCATCTTAACTGACTAGCCATCCCTCCAACCCAAAGGAGTTTTTGTTTCTTTTTATCCAACTCAAGATAAACCATGTATATAATAAAAGGTCTTTTGTAGAATAAAAAAAAAAAAATCCCAAAGTGTCTATCTTGGTATTTTAAACCATAACACCATGTGGTTCTGAACATTGTTTTGAACTGATCTTTTGAGTTATATTTATGAACAAAGCATCTGATCACATCTAAAATGTGTTCCTATTTTTACTTAATGGTTTTAGTAGTGCTTTTTATTGGATAAGGAATTTCCATCAACTTTTGTATACCTTCCAAATAGAAAGTCTATCTAATCCTGAATGTTCCTTAAGGACATCATTCTTTAATTGTCACTATTATCTGCGTTTGATAAGTTTAATGAATATAAGTTTGTCATTTTGTGATAAGTTAATATTACTTTCAACTCTTTTGCATACATTTACATTTTAGCCATCTTGAAAGAAATATGGAAAATATGACATAGCCACATGACTCTTATTGTAACCAAGATATCACAATATTTATCTGAAAGAATTTCTCCTCCTCAAGGAACTTATCTACTTTGGAAAAGCAAATATTTATTACAATAGAGTATTGTTCAGAAAATTGTCAACAATATCTTTGGAAATTCTGTCTGCATTTTGTCATAATGAATTTTTTATCTGTTTGAGGATTGAGTTGAGTTTATAAACAGTAAATTTAATTGTTTTGAGTTCAGTGAGTTGCTTGATACACCATGTCATAAAATGTCCTTATTTTTTCATCCCTTTGTCATCATTAATTTATATTGTGACTATAAAACACTAAGCCATCAGGTTTAATAAAGTTTTACACTGGATATAAATCCCTAAGAATTATTCCTAAATATGTTGTATACAAGAGTAAGTGCACAATTTTATAGAACTATTTTACTTAAATGGTTAATTAGTACTTTCGTCTAGTTTCCAATTTCTGAATAAGATAAATAGCCAAATAATAACATACAGAGAAATAAATAGAAACAGTTTACCTTTCCACACAGTCAGAAAGCCTGGAGCAGTGGTTAGGAGCAGGGGCATCATGACCCCCTATGACATACAAGTATCCATTGTGGGTTGCAACTCCCACACCTCCACGCCTTTTGGACATTGGAGCACACAGGCTCCATTTATTAGTGTGTGGGTCAAAGTATTCCATTGATTTAAGGCAGGAACTTCCATCACGTCCACCAATAGCATATAACCTAGAACAAATATAGAATTGTATATGTGTTTGTGTGTGTACAAACACAAAATTCATGCACAGAAAAGATAATTCAAATATTTTATGTTGTTTCTGAGGATGTATTCTACTCCTTCATTACTTTGCATCATATAGACTGGGTTTGAGAGTGGGTGATTATCAGAGGTATCTACTAAGATCTAGCTTATTTCTACCCATCCCCCACTTGATATGTGTCAAATGCTATTACATTGTCCTATGAGAAATTATGAGTAGAAAAAGGCAGGATGGTTCCAATGATAAATCCCAAATGCCTTGCAATTTTAGGTGATTTCAACTGCTTAGCCTCAGAATCTCTATAACATACTAAGTTTTTTATTATGAAAATAACACTAAAAAGGTAATCAATTAAGGAAATAGGACATGATCTACAAACTGATATTTTTTTACACAGAATAGAACTTAACTAAGTTCCTTTATCACTTTAAAGTGTCAATTATTTAAATAAGCAGTGTTTAATCTAATTCAATCCTGCAACAATTTTTTTTGCTTGATCCAGTGTTTATTTCTTTACTTAACCCACTTATTTCACTGGTTGTGTCAAACATGTTATTACTTTATAATTTATTGGCACTTTTATACACATAAATGGTGTATTTTGAACACATTTACCTCCTCTTTTCTTCTGTTGTCACCCATCCTCTCTGACTGAACAACTTCTTCTTCCCAAATTGTCCCTCTCCTTTATTCATTTCTTTCCTTTGATGACCCATTGAAACTAATTAGGACAGCTTGAATGAGCATGAGTCTGGGGTTCCTTAACAGATCATGGGCATCTTACCTTTGGTTATACCTCTTAAGAAAATGTCTCCCCCTCCCCCAGCAACCATTAACTACAAACAGATGCTCAGTAAGGAGTAATGACCACATGATCCCCTCCACTATTCATGACAGAATGTTGATAGGTCCAAACTTGTGCAGGTCTTGTGCACGAAAGGGAAACTACTATGAGCTCAAGAAAGCAATGACCATATCATATTTTAAAGATAGCGTACAACAGCACTGTTCACCTTTCTCTGTCACTTACATTCTTTCAGCTCTCTCTTCTGCAATGTTCCTTGAGCCTTGGAATAGGTTTTAAATATTACATTTAGTGCTAAGCTCTTAACAGTTATTAAAATCATATGTTTATAACAGCCCTTCATGCTGAGTTGTGAACAATGGGAACTCATAAACACAAAGTTAAATGAACTCTCTTGACATTGTCCTATCCTATTGTCTGCCATTCTTATTATGCAAGCTCTCCAATATGCCATGTTCAGGGTTCCCATGTCAAAATCCTGATAATCATCATGTATAAATATAATCTATTGAAACTAATAACATCATCAGGTTTAATTTATTAAAAAACTCTTGCAGGGAATTAAAGTAAATTTTCAGGAAGGTTAAAATTAGGTGGGATTTGATAGTGTGAACACTAAATTCTCAGAGGAAAGATTACTGAACAATAGCTTTCCTTGCTTGTCAATATGGACAAACATGTTTTTTAATCAAGGGTAAACAGTAGTGGAAAATCCAGTGCTTCAAAAGGGTAATCTTGGAAGTGATCACCTACAAAAATACTTTTTAGTATTATGTGCATACTCAGTTCCTAGGGATCTTGATAAAACACAGATTTTAATTTGGTCTGTAGTGGAGCTAAGATAATACATTACCAAATGGGTCCCCAAGAATATTGATTTTGCTGGTTCCAGGACAATACTTTTAATATCAATGAGCTGGAGAATATGGAATAAGTAATTTATATTAGACAAAAATTTTCTGTCATAATAAATAACAAAAGATTTGTATAATTTCTAACAAGGGTGCCATAATTATTTGGATTTTTTTTTTTTAATTGAAGAAGTTTTTAACTACATTATCTGGAAGCAAAGAGCATTTGTGTTTCAACTTACTTGTTATTTAATGCAACAACTCCAACTGTGCTTCTAGGAGTTGACATACTGGCCACATAATTCCACTGGCGTCCCTCGGGGTCCCATCTTTCTACGGTATTTAGATAACTCCATCCATCGTGACCTCCAACAGCATACATTGGTCCTTCAAGTGTGGCTACACCTAAAGGGGAAAAATTGCATGAGGGCTCAACTAGGTATGTGTGATACAACACAAGATACTTGTAAACAATGGGCAGTTTGAACATTTATAGTTTGATTCTTAAGTAGTTTTGCATATATTTGAATCATATATATTATTGAGCTAGGGAAATTTTCAGGTACAATTATGAATGATAGAAGTTTATTATTGTTGTATCACTAAAGTCAACAGAAATAGCAGAATGTGCTACTAATTGTGCAAGAAAATGGAAAGCTACTTTTTTTTTTTTTTTTTTTAGGTAAGGTCTCACTCTAGCTCAGGCTGACCTGGAATTCACTATGTAATCTTCTCAAGGTGACCTCGAACTCATGGCAATCCTCCTACCTCTGCTTCCCAAATGCTGGGATTAAAGGTGTGTGCCACCACGCCTGCCTTCTCTTTTATATTTATTTGAGAAGAGAGAGAGAAAGAGGCAGAAAGAGAGAGAATGGGCATGCCAGGGCCTTCAGCCACAGTAAATGAAAGCCAGATGCATTTGCCATCTTGTGCATCTGGTTTATGTGGTTCTTGGGGAATTCAACCTTGGTCCTTTGGTTTCACTGCTAAGCCATCTCTCCTGACCTCAGTATTGTTTTTAATGCAAGGAATATATACAATCTGATGCTCTATCTACTGTAAAACTAGATGACTGTGGAAGGTCTTTTTAACCTTTATTTAAATATACAAAGCAAAGATATTCCTATGAGATAATTAGCTTGAAATCTCCCTTTTTAGGTTTAAATGCACTCTTTTAGATACTATGAATTATCTTTTTCTGAGTACTTCACAATATTCTAAGTACAGGCTTTTTCCTTCATCTTCCTCACTATCCTAATCAGCTTCTCAGTGTGTTTTACAATTCTTCTCTTCTCCATCTTTAATAACATAAATAAGAATGCAGATAATTCCTGCTAGATTTTTCTATAGTGATATCATTGAGCTAAAATATATTATGTACCAGTTAGCAGTAATGTTTCATCCAGAAAAAAAGGGCAAAATTTACCAGTCCTGGAACTGCTACATATTAATTTTATAAACAACTATTATGGGGCTAAGGAGATATCTCACCAGTTAAAGATGCTTACTTACACAGTCTGCTGTCCTGTGCTTGATTTCCCAGTACCCAGGTCAAGCTGGATGCTGAGTGCTGTATGCATCTGGAATGTTTATGCAGTGGCTATAGATACTGATGCCCTCTCTATTTGCACATTCAAATAAATAAAATTTAAAAATTATTATATAGTCAATTCTGTTCTTCAAACATGATGGCATTGAAAACACATGGAGGTTAGTATGAAGAAAATGTATACTAACAAATAAATATTCAGAGGAGTCAGTATCCCCCACTATTGCAGATATCTCTGTTCTTTCTAAAATTATGTGGAAACCTGTGGCTTAACTATACCTTAAATCTATGCTTCAGCAAAGTGGGTTTTTTCTTGATATCTTTACTTTGATCCTATGTACTGAGAGTACATATTTGCTTCTTGTGGCAAAGTCATCATTCATCTAACTAGAACATGGTATTTGATCATCATCAAGGGCTCACCTCAAAAAAAGATCTTGAAGAAAGTTTTCTGTTATATTTTTAAGTTTTTCAATAATATATTTCTTCCAAAAAGTGTTAGCTTTCTGAAAAGAAATCCTTTGGAAAACTAGTAAGAGGGACACAGGAGCAACAATATGGCGTTATAAAACAATTAAACCTTTCCACTGGGTTTTCCTATTTACTTGAGCTTTTCAGCATTTTGTAGATATTTTGACTTTTAAATACATCTCTATAAAGTTAGCTAGATTTAATTTTTCAAAAACTTTAGTAAATATTTTTTTTTTTTTTGGTTTTTCGAGGTAGGGTCTCACTCTGGCCCAGGCTGACCTGGAATTAACTATGTAGTCTCAGGGTGGCCTTGAACTCACGGCAATCCTCCTACCTCTGCCTCCCGAGTGCTGGGATTAAAGGTGTGCGCCACCACGCCCGGCTCTTAGTAAATATTTTTGAGATACTATATGGCAGTAATATCTTACCTAGGCCATGCCTGTGTGTTGACATGGGAGGCATCACACCCCAGGTTTTTGTAACTGGATTAAAACATTCCACAGTATTCAAAGTTTTCAAACCATCTCTTCCTCCCACAACATAAAGTTTATTATCAACAACAGCAACTCCAAACTGAAGTCTACGACCACTCATAGTGCCAATATGTATCCAACTGTTGGTCCTGAGGTCATATTTCTCAATTGTAGTGGTACCTGTTACAGGGGTAATGAACAACAGTAAATGTCAAAGATATTTAAAAATGTGAATTGCTATCATTCACAATATGTTTATATCTATAATTTATAGCATATCATCAGTGAGTAGAACTCAAATTATATTAGTTAACTTACACGGCACTAATAATTTAAAGATAAGGCAAAGAGTGATATCTTTACCACTTCTCAACCAAAATGGACTAGCTACACGAGCAACTGGGGGAAAATGTCCGACATTGATCCAAACAACTTGCAGTCTAAGATACCCAGCAGGAAACAATTTGACGTAATGCTCATACAAGTGCAGTAGTGGCACACAGCCATGGTGGGTAACCAACTGCTCTTGATTTGGCTAATAGATCCACTCAGTGGAATGGAACTCATTGCTGGAACTGGGAAATAAGTCAAAACCATGTACAAAAAATGAGCTCAGTCTCCAAGATCAAGATACCACCAAATGTGGGCTAGAAGAGAGCCAACGCATATAAAATTCCCTCCAAAACATATATGGTCATCCCTTCTATCTAGTACTAACTTCTCTCTCCGTTGGAGAATTTGTTTATCTTTTTTCAAGTGGACAAAGAACCTGAAGGGAGGATCAGCTAACCACACCCCACCAGGGCCCCAGCTGAAACCATAGAACAATGCAGGGGAAGGGCAACAATACAGCATTCATGGTGATCAGGACACCAGAAAAAGGCTGAAGGAGATAAACACAGAGAACATCCAACTCCAACTAAGCCAGATATCCAGAGACACAGAGGCTCCCAAAACCTCACCACTGAAGCGGAACTAAAATGACCCCAATGTGGCTCAGGGAAACTCGCGGAAGAGGCAGCGGAAAGATTGTTAGAGTTACAAGTTGGGGCTTTATGCACAGAACTGGGGCATACCCTCCAGAACTCTTGACTAACCTCACAATGCATGACCCACATTCCCCATTGATGAGGGTCCCTTTGAAAGTGGGAAGACAGGGAGGAGGACAATGGGACCAATACTATGAATGTAAAATCAGACTAATATAAATAAAAAATATATGTTAAAAAAAGAATAAATTATACCATCATGATACCATTTTAAATAAATTATCCTACTGGTGTTATTAAAACAAGTATCAGGCATTCAGACATAATTACCTTTGATTATATTATCCAACATTTACATATTTTAAAGTTTTAGTTATTATTACCATTTGTTGTGGTTAGAATTTGAAATGTCTCCCATAGGCTCATGTGTCTGAATAATTAGCACCCCACACGGTCAAGCCATTTAAGAAAGTTGCTTCAGGAAGTGGGGCCTTGATAGAGGAGGTGGGTTATTCAGGCCAGGCCTTGAGATTTTCTAGTGTGGCCCAATTGCAGATGGAATGTGATTAGCTGGCTTGCCATTTTTGCACCTATGCCTTTCCAGCTATGACTAAGTTTATCCCTGAAACTGCAAGCCAGGAAAAAAAAAAAAAAAAAAAAAAACAAACTTCTTTCTTTATGCTACTTCTTGCTAGATATTTTGTCATAGCAGTGGGTAAAGTAACTAATATTGACATAAAACTTTCTATGGATTTTCTAAGCATCAAAACGTGAAAGTTCAAAAATAATCTAAAATAATCTTAAAGAGTAACACATTATAAAGAAAGGTATGGGGGCTGGAGAGATGGCTTAGCAGTTAAGCTCTTGCCTGTGAAGCCTAAGGACCCTGTTTCGAGGATCAATTCCCCAAGACCCATGTAAGCCAGATGCACAAGGGATGCATACATCTGGAGTTCATTTGTAGTGGCTGTAGGCCCTGGCGCACCCAATCTCACTCCCTCTCTCTCTCTCTCTCTCTCTCTGCCCCTTTCTCTCTGTGTCTTTCTGTTCCTCTCAAATAAATAAATAAAAATAAACAAAAACATTAAAAGAAAAAGAAAGTCTTTGGCTAGAGAGATGAGTCAGTGGTTTATGCAATTGCCTGTGAAGCCTAAGGACCCTGGTTTGATTCCTCAGTACCCATGTTAAACCAGAGGCAAAAGATGCTGCACATGTCTAGAGTCTGTTTGCAGTGGCTAGAGGATCTACTGTACCCCTTCTCTCTCTCTCTGTCTCTCTCTCTCTCTCAAATAAATAAAAATAACTTTGTAAAAACAAAAGTTTGTACTACCTTTTCCAGTACTCTGCAAATTCCTATAGTGCCTCTCATGATGTTTACATATAATAAGAACTTAAAGAGTCTGACCAGGAAAACTCCACTCCGTTCCGTCTTGAACTGTGGCAGTAGAGTCCAGGTATAGTAGCTTCACATTTATCTTATTTGCATGAGCAGATTTCGTGTTGTAGATATTTTACTTTTTGAAACTCATTCTCTTATGTAAGAAAAGTTTTAAAATTGGCAGAAATAGAAATAAATGTAACACACACATATTTCCATCTTCCACATTATAGATTAAATCTTTAAAGCTATGATAAAGTAGGAGCTGTATATGTGGCTCAATGGTAGTACATTTGTCTTGCATGAGTAAGACACTGGGTTTAGACCCCAGTTCTGAAATACAAAAAAAAAAAATCACAAATAATGATAACTGCAATTATGTTTTGCATTTAGTTTATTTCATTTTAAATGGAAATAACAAGAAACCTTATAACATAGTATTATTCTTAATTATGTTCACCATAATGCACCTAGTCATGGTGTCCCATTCCTATTGCCACTGTTGCTGGTCAAATGGATTATATATACCAAATTGTCCTCTAAATATTTATGTTTAGGTTAACATATTGTTGCTGCTCAAACTTTTGGTTAAGGAACTCATCAAAGTACTGAGAAGAAGTGACAGATGAATGTTCATCACTAAATGATACATCTTGATCAAACCTGCCAAGGCTCAGGAACCATTGCAGAAGAGGTGAGGAAAGAATGAAAGAGCCAAAGACTGGGAGGAGTGCTTTGGAACTCCTCAGACACTAAGTGGTAGCTTTTGCTACCTGCCAAACTATGATTTCAAAATATAAGTAATGACTAGCTGGAAAGAATCAGGGTTTCAGTGGAGGGGGGTTGCAGAAGTGAGGTAAAATGAGAATGGTGGGAAGGGATTATGGTCAGGTTATTGTACATATGCATGGAAGTGGTTAATAAGATGATAAAAATTGGAGACAGTGTGTGAGCGAACACTGCTGTCTGGAGTGACTAGGCCAGACCTATTTCCAGGCTACTACCAACTTCCGGGTCTAAGTTCCTTGCTCCAACCGTGTGTGGGTGGGCACAGTTGTCTCGAGTGGGCACAGTGGTCTTGAGTGAGTAGGCCAGACCCATTTCTGGGTTCCTTCCACATCCATGTCTGAGTTGCCTGCCCTGGTTTGTGTGATGGAGGGCTCAGCATGAAATGGGCCAGATCCCTGTTCCCTTGCTCCTCCCAGCCCCCTAGTCTGGGTAGGTTCCATTGTGCCTGGGGAGGCCTGGTTCTGTGTGAGCTGTGGAAACAGACCTTTTGCTCTGGTATCCTGACTGGCCACTAGGTAACAACATCCCTGTTCATCTGAGTCAGAGGGTGAACCAGCCAACGGACAAAAACTTGCTTCCTCCTCAATAAAATAAAGAGTCCACCTAAACTGGGTAGACAACAATGCAAAAAAGCCAACGAAAACCAGAAAACTGAGAGATGTCCTCCAAGGATGCCTAGTCCTACAGTGGAAGCCTCCAATGGAATCATAGAGAAATCAACAAAAATTCATTCCCAAAATGAAAACACAACAACCAATGACACCTTGATTAAAAAAAAAAAAAAAAAAAAAAAGCTGGACTTGAAGCAAACTATTAAAGAACCAACAATTGTATCAATGAAATTGAACAGAATCATCTCCTAGACCATTCAGCTTTTGGAAGTAGGCTTAACCTGATTGAAGAAAACATTAGAACACACCAAAGAGATATGAATAAATTGAAGATAAGTCAAGAAATGGAAGACCTCAACAACCGGTTGATTAACCTTAATGAAGACTTGATGAAATGCAAGAATGAACTCCAGGAAGCATCAAGAAAAACAGAACTTGAGTTGAAATTGTACCTCAAAAAAGAGATGGACACAATGCAAAACATCATGACAGAAAACAAAAATTAAATATAAATTATAAAAAACTTTCTAGAACCACTCACCAACTCATGTGGAAGACAGAACCTCTGACCTGGAAGATAAGACAGAATAAATTGATTGGGAGGCCAAAAACTTTGCTAAGTTCAAAAAGTCAAGTGTGGGACCTCTAAAAAGACCAAACATCTGGACCATGGATATCCCAGAAGGAGAGGAAATCCAGACAAGAGGCATAGACAACATATTCAACAGAATTATTCATTTTATTCCAAATTGTGAAAAAGAGAGGCCTACCCAGATATAAGAAGCTCACAGAACACCAAACAGACAGAAGCAAATAAAAAACACTTCAAGACACATCATAGTTAAAACTCTTAACAATGAAAACAAAGAGAGAGTG
The DNA here is from genome assembly GCA_036365145.1 of Orientallactaga sibirica. Taxonomy (NCBI): domain Eukaryota; kingdom Metazoa; phylum Chordata; class Mammalia; order Rodentia; family Dipodidae; genus Orientallactaga; species Orientallactaga sibirica. The sequence continues at coordinate 7,476,330 of JAEOAD010000793.1, read as the reverse complement.
TGTTAAAAACAGCAAGAGAGAAGCAATTTACAACATACAAAGACAATCCCATAAGAATTATACCAGATTTCTCAGTGGAAACCCTGAAAGCAGAAAGGTCTGGAATGGAACACTTCAAACTCTGAAAAACTATGGCTTCAAACCCAAACTACTTTACCCAGCAAAAGTGTCCCTCATAATAGATGGTGAAAGAAAAACTTTCTAGGAAAAAGCTCTATGATTATATGAATACAAAGCAAAACCTACAGAGAATATTTGAGTGAATACTCCACACAGAACAGTCAAACAACCAATCTCAAGAGCCAAAAATAAGATCACAATAACCAAACTAAACCAGGCTCAAAACAGTATAAAACACAAGAAAGCACCAAATCCCATAAAACACCACATCATGGCAGTGGTTAATTCAAACCTTGCAGTAGTAACTTTAAATATTAATGGTCTTTACTCACCCATCAAAAGACACAGTTTATCAGGATGGATTAAAATAACTGGACCCTTCTATCTGCTGTCTTCAATAAACCCACCTCACCATCAACGATAGATACCTCTTTGGGGTAGAATGTTGGAAAATGATATTCCAAGCAAATGGAAATAAAAAACAAGAGGGAATTACTATATTAATATCTGATTTAAAAATACTTCAAACCAAAAGAAATCAAAAAGAACAAAGAAGGCCACTTCCTACTCATCTAGGGAATGATCCAACAGGAGCCTATGACAATCATAAATATATATGCACCAAACATAGGTGCACCACAGTGTATAAAACAAAATCTACTTGACAACAAAACAGAAATAAACACCAACACCATCATAGTCAGAGACTTTAATACTCCGATATAATCAATAGACAGATCATCCAAGCAGAAAATAAACTGGGAAATTTAGAGCTCAACAACACAATAGATCAACTATACCTAATGGATTTCTACAGAACTTTCCACCTCAACTCTACAGAATACACATTCTTGTCAGCAGCCCAGGAACCTTCTGCAAAATTGACCATCTATTAGGCCATAAAGTGTGCCTTCATAAAGTCAGGAAAATTGAAGTAACTTCCTGCATCACGTCAGATCACAATGTCTTAAATCTAGAAGTTAAAAACAAAAGACACATCAAGAACTCCAGCAGCTCCTGGAGACTAAACAACACACTTTTAATATATATATATATATATATATATATATATATATATATATATATATATATATATATATATATTTGTAAGCAGAGAGAGAGAGAGATAGAAGAGAGGCAGACACAGAGAGATTGTGCACACCAGGACCTCCAGCCACTGCAAACGAACTCCAGATGCATGTGCCCCTTGTGCATCTGGCTTACGTGGGTCCTGGAGAATTGAACCTGGGATCCTGTGGTTTGGCAGGCAAATGCCTTAATCGCTAAACCATTTCTCCAGCCCTAAACAACACACTTTTAACCAATAAATGGGTCATGGGCAAAATCAAAAATAAATTATATCATTCCTAGAATTGAATGATGCTAAAAACACAACCTACCAAAACTTATGGGATGCAATAAAGGCAGTCCTAAGAGGGAAATGCATAGCCCCAAGTGGCTTCATTACAAAGACAGAGAGATCTCAAATCAATAACCTGACTATCCACATAAGGTGCTGGAAACTCAAAAAGAATCCAACCCAAAGAACTCCTGACAGAAAGAAACAATCAAGATTAGAGCAGAAATTAAAGAATTGGAAATTATTAATGAAAGAAAAAAATCGAGAGAAAATTCTTGCACCTCAAAAAAAAAAAAAAAAAAAACTTTTCAGAAGATCCATATATATACTTGTAAAAGCCCTGAGAGAAGGAGAAAAAGAATCAAACAAAATGTATAGAAACAAAATTAGCTGGACATGCAGACTAAGCTATGATTCACTCAGCAATTAATCAAATCAAAAATTTCACAGTTTAATATTGGGGGAGGTGGGAAGAACAAACAAGTAATACATTTCTCAAACTCAATAATAAAAATGAGGCAAGACCTTATTAACTACAAGGTACAGATCAGGCTAAATAAAGCTTTAAATCAATAGTGATTGTTGCAAGCTGCAGTCCTGGCTATGGCCACTGCTGGGAGCTGATTCCTGCTACATCTCACATGACATAGAGTTCAGTCATGGCTTCTCCCCACAAGATCATGAGTTTAGTGTGAAGAGTTGCAAATAAAAATAAAATACAAGAAACCACAAATAATAACAATGAAAATAACAATAACATTGTAATAATAATAATAAAAACTAAGGAATGCAAGAACTGGTTTTAACTTAGTCCATGAGATCATTGGCTCTGATTTGCATTCATCTCTATAATATATAAAAATCTCATGTTTAAATGGGTTCATACATCCTTAATACAGTTAAAAAGTACTCTGAGGACCAGACAATAGGGAGAGTGGGATGGAGGGAGGGTGATGGTGGGAGGGAGCGAGAGGATGGGAGGGAGGATAAAGGTGGGGGCATACAAATAGGGACCCAAAAGGAAACAAAAGCATAAAACTCTATATTCTGAACAACAAGCTAAAACATTGATCCTCCAGCAGTCCCACAGAGGGAACACCTGAACCACAGGAAACTGGAGAAAACACCATGAAGACCAACCTTAATTTTCTCCTGCTTTACTCTCTCTTCTCTCTCCCTCTCTCTCTCTTTCTGTCCATCGCCTCTCTATACTCTCTCTTTTATATTATCTATCTTTTTCTCCCCTCACCTTCCCTAGGTGCTGACTTATAACTCCGAGCACCAGCACGGGGTTAACTTTCACAATGAGCTGTAGATCCAAGACACCTACAAGGTTTCCCAAAAAGACAGATTTCTGTCAGAGTTCTTGATGACCCACCAAAGGTTAATGGTAAGACCCTACTGTCAAAGACAGCATACATGGTGGACCAAACATGGAGAGACCTGGCCAGAATCTGGAAGAGGGTTAGTCCCCAGACAGTTAGCTAGTCTAGTGCCAGAAGGTGCTACACAAGCAACTGGGGGAAAATGGTCGACATTGGTCCAAACAACTTGCAGTCTAAGCTAACCAGCAAGAAACAACCTGACGTAATGCTCAAACAAGTGCAGTAGTGGCACACAGCCATGGTGGGCAACCAATGGCTCTTGATTTGGCTAATTGATCCACTCAGTGGAATGGAACTCATTGCTGGAACTGGGAAATAAGTCAAAACCATGTACAAAAAATGAGCACAGTCTCCAACCAAGATACCATCAAATATGGGCTAGAAGAGAGCCTACCCATATAAAATTCCCTCCAAGCTATCTATGGCCATCCCATATATCTAGTACTAACTTCTCTCTCTGTTGGAGAATTTGCTTATTTTTCCAGATGGACAATGAACCAGAAGGGAGGATCAGCCAATCACATCTCACCAGGGCTCCAGCTGTAAACACAGAGTAATGTGGAGGAAGGGCAAGAGTTCAGCGCTCTTGGGGATCACGACACCAGAAAGAGGTTGAAGGAGATAAACAAAGAGAACATCTAACTCCCACTAAGCCATATATCCAGAGACACAGAGGCTCCCAAAACCTCATCACTGAAGCTAAAATGACCCGAATGTGGCTCAGGGAAATTTGTGGAAGAGGGGGTGGAAAGAATGTTAGAGCCACAAGCTGGGGCATTATGCACAGAGACTTGGCCTATCCCCCATAGCTCCTGATTATCCCCACAATGTGTGAACCACATTCCCCACTGATGAGGGTCCCTATGGAAGAGGGAGAACAGGGAGGAGGATAATGGAGTCACCACTATGAATATAAAACCAGAATAATATACATAAGAATAAATAAAATAAAATAAATCATATATACCTCAACCTTTTTCTTTCATATGGAAATATATCACCTTCTGTTATCTCTAACATATCTATCTTCCTTTAAAGTCAGGGTGGTTGGATTTGAGCCACTGGAAACTGGTTATATGGAGAAAAGAGGGTATGAAACCATCTAAGCAATAAATGTTATATGTAAAGAAAAAGAATTGGAAACTAATAAAACAATTTAACAATCGATGAAACAAAGAGCTGGTGCATTGAAAAAATAAAACAAGATTGACAAACCCCTAGGCAAACTGATCAAGCAAAATAAAGAGAAGTCTCAAATTAACAAAATCAGAAAAGAAAAAAGAGATCAAAATAAACATCAATGAAATTGTAAGAATCATCAGGACATACTTCCACAACTTCTACTCCTCCACAAAATTAAATACTCTGGGGTTGGAGAGATGGCTTAGGGGTTAAGGCACATGCCTCCTAAGCCTAAGAACACTGGTTCCAATCTCCAGCGGTTCCAATCTCCAGGTCCCACGTTTAGCCAGATGCAAAGTGACGCAAGGGTGCAATGCCGCACTTGACCACAAGGGGGCACACAAATCTGGATTTCATTTGCAGCAGCTGAGACACTGCTGGTGTGCCCATCTCTGTCTTCCTCTTTCTCTCTGTCTCTCTCTGTGTGTCTCTCCCCAAAAATTAATAAAAAATAAAAAATTAAATACTCTGGAAGAAATGGATAAATTCCTAGACACATACCACCTACTAAACTCAGAGCAGATTAATATCCTAAGCAAACCTATCACATCCATGGAGATAGAAAAGGCAATCAAAAACCAACCCAAAAAGAAATGTTCAGTATCGGATGGCTTCACAGATGAAATCTATCAAAGAACTGAAACCAATTTTTCTCAAACTGATTCACATAATCAGAGGCCAGGGAGTCCACCTCAACTCCTTTTATGAAGTTAGCAAAATGCCCATAACAAAACCAGACAGAATTGCAATGAGAAACCAACCAACAAACAAACTAATTAACTAATAACTAACTATAGACCTATATCATTGATGACTCTTTAGATGTAAAGATCCTGAACAAAATCCTTGTAAACCAAATCCAACACCACATCAAAAGCATTATCCACCTTGATCAAGTAGCCTTCTTCCTAGGGATGCAGACATGGTTCCACATACAGTAATTGGTCTATGTAATACATCACATAAATAAACTTAACCATAAGAAGCACATGCCATCTCAATTGATGCAAGAAGGCCTTTGACAAAATGCACACCACTTTATGATCAAAACACTGGAAAGAATAGGCATGGAGTGTTTATATTGCAACACAATAAAGGCTAGATAAAAAGCTCCTAAAGCCCAAATAATATTTAATGGGGAAAAACTCAAGTACTTCCCACTGAGATCCAGAACAAGACAGGGGTGCCCACTCTCACCTCTGTTCTTCAAAATAGTACTAGAAGTACTAGCCCAAGCAACAAGACAGGAGGAAGAAATGAAAGGGATTCAAATTGGAAAGGAAGAAGTTAAGTTAGCTCTATTTGCAGATGACATGATCCTATATATCAGTGATTCAAAAGTCTCCATCTCAAAACTTCTAAAGATGATAAACTCCTTTAACAAAGTGGCATGATACAAAACCAATGCACAAAAGCAGTAGCTTTTCTATATGCAAAGGAAAAATATACAGAGAAGAATATGTGAGGCTGTCCAATTTCCAATAGCAACAAAAATAATTAAACACCTTGGGATAACACTAACCAAAGATGTGAAAGACATGTTTAATGAAAACATAAAAACACTCAAGAAAGAAATCAAGGATGACTTGAGAAGATGGAAATACTTCCCATGCTCCTGGAAAGATGATAAAAATGGCAATTCTTTAACAAAGATTTAATGCAATGCCAATAAAATACCAGCATCATTCTTCACAGAGATAGTAAAAATGATATCAAAAATCATATGGAATGCCTAAGGACTCATATCCTCAGCAGCAAAAACAAAACAAAACAAACAAACAAACAAACAAACAAAAAAACACTTCTGTTATCAATTGATCTAAAGACACATTATGGCCATAGTGACAAAAAAACAGCATAGTACTGGAATAAAACCAGAAACATAGACCAATGGAACAGCCCAGACCTGGTGGTAACACAGCTGTTGATCTTTTAGTTCAATAATATAGACTGGAGAAAATACAGCATCTTCAACAAATAGGTTGGACAAATTGGATGACCATATGCCCATCCACACAAAAATCAAGTCCAAATGGATTAAGGATATAAGACCTGAAGCTCTTCAACTACTGGAAGAAAAAAAAAATATGAGGCGCTCTCCACAATATAGGACTGATAAAACTCTTCCTGAACAAAACCCCAGTAGGCAAGGAAATGAAACAAGTACTCATCCAATGGGATCACATGAAGCTAAAAAGCTTTTGCACAGATAAACATACCATAAGCAGAGTCAATACTGGATGGGACAAAATCTTTGCTGTCACTGTCTCTAGAATCTGAACTCAAAGAACTAAACAAAAGAGCTGGGCATGGTGGCACATGCTTTTAATCCCAGCACTCAGGAGCAGAGATAGGAGAATCACCTTGAGTTCGAGGTCACACTGAGACTACATAGTGAATTCCAGGTCAGCCTGGACTAGAGTGAAACCCTACCTTGAAAAACAAACAAATAAAAAAACTAAACAATAAAACAATCAAACAACCCATTTCAAAAGTTAATTAATTAAAAAGAATAAAATCAAATGAAACCAAATGTTACTCCACCTTACTCCAGTAAGGATAGAAAACATTAAAACATCAAATGAAGGGCTGGAGAGATTTCTCAGTGGTTAAGGTGCATGCCTGGGAAATCAGGTTCAATTATCTCCTATTGACCCATGGTGGCACATGTGTCTGGAGTTCATTTGCAGTGGGCTAGAGGCCCTGGCCCATCCACTCTCTCTCTCTTTTTCTCTTCCTCTCTCTCTCCCTCTCTGTCACTGTCTCTGTGTGTGTCTCTAATAAGTAAGTGAATAAATAAATAAATAAATTAATTAATTAAAATAAATCAAATGAAAGCAAATGTTGGCAAGGCTGTGAGGAAATAGGAACACTCATTGACTGTTAGTGGGAATGTAAGCTGCTACAACCACTGTGGAAATCAATGTGGAGACTCTTGTAAAGGATGGGTATAGAGTTACCAACAGACCATGTTATTCCCTTACTGGACATTTACCGTAAATGCTCCACATCCCAGTTCAGAGATATTTGCTCAACCGTGTTTATAGCTGCTCAATTCATCATAGCTAAAAACTGGAATCAACCCAGGTGCCCATCATCATTGGATGAATGGATAACTAAGATGTGGTATATGTACATGATGCAATTCTATTCAGTAGTAAGAAAAAATGACACATTGAAATTTGTAGAAAAATGGTTGAACTCAGGATAGATCATTGTAAGTGAACTTACACAGTCACAGAAAGTCAACTGTCACATGATCTCATGCATCTGCAGTTCCTAACCTGAATCAGCCTAAGGTGCTGACATAACTGAATAGCATCTTGAGGCTTGGACAATAGGAAGGGTAGGACTTGGTGGAAACGAAAGGGTGGGGGCACACAAAACTGAACCCAAATTGAACTTGTACCATGGAATCCTATGTCCTGGAAGTCAGACTAAAAGGTAGAAACCTCAAGAGGACCTTAGGGGTAGCACCTGAATTTAAAGGCCCTGGAGAGTGTGAGATGAAACTCAACCTCAAGTTTCTCCTGTTTCTCTTAAGTCTATATCTTTTTCTTTTCCCTTTACATTGGCCTGTAATTCCCTGTACCAGGATGTGGTCTGCATCCACAACGAGCTGCTGATTAGAGAGACCTAGTAGATCTCCCGAAACAAATAAGACAGACTTCAGTCAGAGTGCTTGATTACCCACCAGAAGTTAATGGTAAGATGCTGGAGGTGAAGACACCAAATGCTGTTGGCACAGACCATAGATAGACATTGTTTGAATCTGGAGGAGAGCCAGTCCCCAGACAATTAGCTCATCTAGTGCTAGAAGGCACTATCTGAGCTTCCAGGAGAAAGTGGCCAACATCTGTCCAAGCAACTAAAAGTCTAAGCTACTCAGAAACAAACAACCTGACGTGATGCTCACACAAGTGCAATAGTGGCACACAGCCATGGTGGGTAACCAGCTGCCCTTGTATTGGCTAACAGATTTGCTCAGTGGAAATGAAACCATATCTGGAAATGGGAAACAATTCAGAATCATACCTGGAAAATGATTCTGCTTTCCATTGTCAATTCCCACTAATCATAGACTATAAGAGGATCTACATCCTCTTAATTCTCTCTAAATTAATAACAGTTATCCCATTAAACCAGTGCCAAATTCATTCTCTGTTGGAGAATCTGCTTCTCTTTTTCAGATGGGAGCTGGACCTGAGGAGATAAAAAACCCAGTGTACTCCACCCTAGCCCCAGCTGAAACCACAGAGGAATTGGGGAAATGAGCTAAAGAGCTGCTTTCTCAGTGAATCTTATATCAGCAAAATGGTGAAGGAGATAGACACTGAGGATACTCAACACCTACCAAACCAGAGATCCAGAGGCTCCTAAGAGCCCATCACTGAAGTAGACTTAAAATGCTCCCAGCATGGCTCAGGGAATTTTATGGAAGAGGGGCGGAAAGATTGTTAGAGCCACAAGTTGGGACATTTTGCACAGAGACTTTGCCTCCCCCCCCATAATGCATGACCCACAATCCCCTTTGAGTGGATCTATATCCCCAATGAGGATGGCATCTTCAGAAAAGGGGCTGGGAGGAGGGAAAGGATGGTACCAACATGTGTTGTTTACATACAAAATATGTCCATATCTAATAAAAATAACAAAAAATGATAAAAATTGGAATGGATCAATACTGCGTTCACATGACTCCATTATTTATTACGGAAACATGTCATACACAAAAGGAGAAGAGGATAAGAAGAGATAATAGAATGATGAACTATGCTACATGCAGGTCATAAAGAAATCTATTACTTGTCTAATTAAAATACACTAACAAAAATGTGTTGTCTTTTTGTTTTGCTCTTTTATATGTACATTTTTGCTTTGCCCTTCTACTCATGTTGGACTCCCAGCCTCTATTCTTATAAACTTCTTTTCTTTATAAATTCCCAGTCTCAGATATTCTCTTATAGTAAAAGAAAATTTTCTAAATCAAGAGTTTTCCGGGCTGGAGAGATGGCTTAGCAGTTAAAGCACATGCCTGTGAAGCCTAAGGACCCCAGTTAAATTCTCCAGGTCCCACATAAGCCAGATGCACAAGGGGGCACACATATCTGGAGTTCATTTTCAGTGGCTAGAAGCCCTGGCATGCCCATTCTCCCTCTCCCTCTCTCTCTGGCTCTATTAAATAAATGAATAAAAATAAAAATATTTTTAAAAAGTTTTCCACCTAATCAGCATATTTCCTCTGTATTCTTCCAAAATCCACTTACAAATGTCAAAAGAAAGAGTATGTTTTTAAAAGGATAAATCTTCAAATTTTAAAATATTTTTGACACTATATCAAATAAAATTTTACATATAATTTAAAATTGTGTTTCTCTTTAAGTAGGTTGGTGATTTATGTTCTTCATAATTAATTCCTCACTATAAAATCATCACTTCATTGTTTTTGCAACATATGTTGAAAGACTGTGGGATTATACATAAAGAAATGGAGTCATGGCAGTCAACACTTGATATTTTTAAATTAGTTTATAAGCACCTACCAGGTTATTGAGATCAAGAGCTCCAGATATCCTCTCTGTTTCTAGCAAAAAAAAATTGGATGGACTTGCCCATTTTTTTATAATGAACATTAGATAAGCTTTCATTAGAAGATGTTCCAGTACAAACTGAATATTCAATCTTAAAGTTGCTTTCCATTAAATAAAAGTCCTATTATAAGTTTAAGGTATTGTGATACTTAAAATGAGAAGGGAAGTATAATCATAATATCACATAGAGTGCTTTATTTATGAGAATCAGGCTTGGATGTACTTATTTACCAAGGCTTTAGTATAATCTTCATAAGGTGAAGACTGATAAGAATACATTCTCTTATTTTTCAATGTAAGATATTTTCCAAATCAATTTATTTGTCCCTTTTACCTTTTGCAGCATCCATGCCTCCCACAGCATAAAGTGCCCCAACCGTTGATTTTCTAGGCTTTGTTCGAGGACTTTGCATCATGGGTCTTCTCTCAGGCAAGAGATGATACTTCATAGCTTCCATTAGTAGTTTCTGACACTCAAGATCCCCAGTAAACATGGAACTATTTTCAAGATCTGCAAGTAGCTAAAAAGTAATGATTCATGGCACATATATATCAGGATTCTACCATGAGAAAGAACATATTTTATTTTATGTCATATGAAGAGCTGATAATTAAAAAGCACATATAAATAAAATTATAACTATATAATAATTTATAATTATAATTATGATAATTTGTATATTATAAACAATTAATTATATTATAAATTATGTAATGATTAATATAAATATTTATAATTATAAATATATGTATAATTATAAATATATCACCAAAAGTAATCAAAGAAACTGTTTGTATATACACAAAGTAAAGCATATCCTATTCTCTTGCATGCAGTTAATGCAAGCAGTCCACTTTCTGGCTGACTTGGTTACTGTAGTGGTCATGGAAACATGCTCTGTTAAAATCTTGTCACTTATAGGAGATTAAATTATTGATCATCAAATCACTTCTGTTGTTGCATCCTCAAACTAGATGCTTGTTAAGTGGGTGAATGCACATTTGTAACTAGTCAATACATAGTAAAAGAGGATGTTAAATCCTGTTACTACCTGGTATGAAATAGGATACACTAATTAGCATTGATGAAAAATATTTGTTCTGAGATGAGTTGGAGAAAAGTCAAGCATACATTTCAAATGTTTTCAATGGTCATGTTGATTTCTAATTTTAGGTGCACAGTGTTACAGGACATCAAGAGGAACAGCAAGCAAGTTTGTAGGAAATAGATTGATAATCTCATCCCATAAAATTTAAAAGTTTCTTCTTAAAGTTTCTTCTTAGTACTACTTAACTTTAGCTCTGTTTCCCTTCCATTTTGTAATCTCTGGTGAATCAGTATTTTGAATTGCCTAATGAAACTGTAGGCATTTCCTTAATTATATATGCTATTCGAAATATGTTTGGAGCTGTGAATTTTTTCTAAACCTATCTATTTTGGATTCATCCTCATTTTCTTTACATCATTCATTTATATAACATTTGTTTAAGGAAATATATTAATTTGTCTTAGAAATCCTATATATGCCTGTCATTATTTATCACTAACATCATTAGGAAATGTTCACACAATCCATATCTTGGCATATGGCATTATCAGAGATAAAAGGAAAAATGCTTAATGTTTAGGCTGGATTTTCCCTTCATTCCAATAAAGAGAAAATTAGTCATATTGCTTAAATGTCAAATAGATTCAAGGGAGTATTAAGAACTTCTGATCTATGAATTTATCTCTAATTTTTCCATGTCTACAATCATTTGCTGTATTTTTTGAAAGATCTATTCCTAACCTATTATCCCTAGACATTGCTAGCACGAGTCTGTCTGGCCCTTTGAATTAACAATATAATCAAGATGGCAGTCAATGTTATAGTATTACATAGATATTCTCAGACCAATATGTATTTTAAAATTATTTTAATAATATTTTATGTTATTTACGAGAGAGAGTGAGAGAGAGAGAGAGAGAGAGAGAGAGAGAGAGAGAGAGAATAGGTGTACAGTAGGGCCTCTAGCTGCTGCAAACGAACTCCAGACACATGTACCACCTTGTGCATCTGGATTATGTGGGTCCTGGAACTTGAACCTGGGTTCTTTGGCTTTGCAGGCTAGTGCTTTTATCGTTAAGCCATATCTCCAGCCCACATATGTACTTTTCATTGGATTTAATTAGTAGCCAAAACTTATCAGAACCTCTGAGAGACAGAAAAGGCAATTTTAATGTGAATGTTTATAGCTATAAGTGTATACATTTCCAAAAAAAAACAGAGAAATCACAAAAAGTATTAACTATGCACTTAAAGATTTTAGAAAAATAAGCACAAGTGAAATTCAAAATTAATAGATACAATGACATGATCAAGATCAGGGTAGAATATAATGGACTGGAGATTAAACAACTTTATTAAAAGTCAAAGATATAGAGTTGGTTCACTGAAAACTAAGCAAAATTGACAAATCCTTAGTCAAACTAACAAAAAGAGAGAGAGAGAGAGAGAGAAGAGCCAAATTAAAGAAATTGCAAATGAGATAGATGGAATTACGACAGAGCCAAATCAACTCCAGAGGAACATTAGTAAATACATTGAGAACATGTTGCATACAAAAGCAATCCTGAAAACTCTACAAAGGGTACCTTCCTAGACACATTTGGCCTACCAAATAATTTCAAGAAGATATAAATTTTAAGGAGATCAACAATGAGCCCCAAGGTTTAAGTACTAACAATGTGTCTCTGGATGAAGAATGCTACCAAAACGATTCTAAGAAAACAGAATTATCCTGGTACCAAAACTAGATAAGGACTCACCAAAAAAAGCAAACTACACACCAGTTTCCCTGGTGAACAAAAACACAAAATAATTCATTGATATATTGGCAAACTGAATTCAACAACACATTAAAATAATAATACACTATTATCAAATTGATTTCACTTCATGGATTCAATGATGATATCTACAAATGTATAAGTGTAATATAGAAAATAAATTGACTCAAGTACAGATGTAATATGACTATTTCTATATATAAAAAAAAAGACCTTAACAAACTTCACCATTACATTAAGGTGAAAGCACTGAAGAAACTTTATATGAAAGGAAAGAACATATTTGCACTTAATAAAAGGTATATAAGAAAACCATTATTCAAAAAACAGTGGCTAGAAAAGTGGTTATTCATATATAGCAAGGTGAAAATAGATTCCTGTTTCTCACCTTTTACAAAATCAATTCAAAATGGATCAATGACTTTAAAGAATGTCTTAAATCTTTGAAACTATAAGGGAATATATGTGGACAACACATCAAGTTATAGGGATAGAGAAGGAATATCTGAAAAAGACTTCAATATCTTCATCAGTGATAGTGAGAACTCAAAAATGGGATCACATAAAACTGAAAACATCTTCACAGCACAGGAAATGATTATAGAAATAAAATAAATTGCCTATATAATGAAAGAGAATCTTGCCAACTAGAAAACTGATAAAGGATTAATATCTAGAATTTATGGAAAACTCAAAAATTAAATAAATAATCATTTGAACAATAAATGGGGAAATTAATTTAAATAAAAATAAATACAGATGGTAAATAAACATAAGAAAAGAAACCACATCCTTAGCCTCCACGAAAATGCATATTAAATTGTATTGCCATTCCATCTCACCCCAGTCATAATGAGTGCAACTGTTTTGGGACATATAAACTAGTGCCGTTACTATGTAAATAAGACTGAAATTGCCTCAAAACATTACTATAACTCCCATATGTTTCACCTATTCCACTCCTGGGGATATAATCAATGGAATTTACATAAGTATGATGCATAAATATCTACCTGTACACACATTGTGAAACATTTACAATGGTCAAAATAGGGAAACAGCATAGATGTCTATCAACAGATGAATAGATAAAGAAAACGGAATTTTATTTAGCCAGAAAGATCACAATAATATCACCTGAAAGAAAATGGAAAGAACTGATGACTATGACAAAATAAGCCATAGACATGAAGGTAAACATTACATTAAACCTAGGTTTAATCATATGTGTGTATATGTCCCCTATGCTTTCATGTCGTAAGTATTTGTGGGGACTAACATAACAGCAAAGTCAGATATAGCTGTCACCTATGTCCTAGTTTTCAAGATAATATTTTATAGCAAAAGACACAAAAGTAATTAATACTGAAATTCTAATAAAGATCATACTAGCGTCCTTTGGAAAATACTAATTGGGAATTTTGTTATAAATAATATTTATTTATATTAATTTTTATATTGTCAATGTTATTGATCCACTAAGTTGAGATTAGAGGTTTTTTAAATACTTTTATTTATTTATTTATTTGAGAGAGAGTGAAAGAGGCAGAGAGAGAGAGAGAAAGAGAGAATGAGTGTGCCAGGGCCTCCAGTCACTGCAAAAAAACTCCAGATGCATGCACCCCCTTGTGCATCTGGCTTACATGGGTCCTGGAGAGTCAAACCGGGATCCTTTGGCTTTGTAGCAAATGCCTTAATCACTAAGCCATCTCTCCAGCTCAGAGATTAGAGTTATTTTGATGCTAGCAATTTGAGCACTTTAACTAAACTCAATAAATATGAAGTGCATATCTGCAATATTGTCTTATATTTTATATAAATAATACTAAATTTTTATCCATTTAATAGAGATCAATTATGGTCAATACAAATGATGTAATCATATAGTCAGGCTACACTGACCGAATCTGTACAAAAATACACATTTGAAACTTTGCTCAAAGGTAAGCTAGTTTTGAATCATGACCAAGGGTATTTATTTTTAGAATCATCTCTGCTATAATCCTTCAGTTTTGCATGTGTGATGAGAACACCATTACAATGATACCCACAAATCAGGGTTTCTGAACCTTCCTTGAGTCAGCACTAATGTGTTGGACTACATTTATAGCTATTCTGGGACATATGTGGTCTACGGACCACAGATTTGAGGCACGTGCATGGATCTGAGACTACAAAGCATTCTTTCAATTATAGTAGATAATTGCCCTTCCTCACAGTTACTATCCAGGACCTGACTCTGACTCCTTCCTAGTGCCTCTCATGGAAGGCTATTATGCTTACTATATAACACTTCAATTAAAATATTACTAGGAAAATAAGAAGAGCCTAGTCATTTTCTTGCCTGTTACAATGCTATTTGTCAAGAGATGACAGATACATTCAGATATTTAGGGATTACTTGTAACTTTGTAAAAATCCTTCATTATTGATACATATTATTCATTACTGAAGCATATCTATTGAACCACATACCTGTGAATCCTGTGACTACCATATATTAGATATTCTCTGAATAAATAGGTGAATAAGTAATGGAGTAGTGCCCAGTAGTATACAAATCTAATAAACAATACCTGTATAATAATCCATACCTGTGGTGAAAGCAAGGGTAGTCTGATGTAAGAAAGCAGCATTGCCAGATCTCGTTGCCTAGCATGAGCATCGTGACCTACCCAATGCATTAGAGCGTTGAAAATGGTTTCTTCATCAGGTACATTAATGTCATCACTGCATAGAAGTTTTGAAATCTCATTAGCTGGAAGCAGGAGGAATTCTTGGTTCTTTACAACCTCAATAAAATGTTCCTAGAAAAAAAATATCTACTGAAAAACTGTACTTAAGAAGCTTCTTCACAAATTGAACTAGGAATGCACTTTACTTTGTTATCAGAAACGTGAGAACATACTTTTTATGGGCTATGTTCCAAGTCTCTCCTCTGTGATTGTGTTATGTATTTCATCAGGAATAAAATTTCAAAAAATTGTTTCAATTTTTCTCAGAATAACATAATTGTTTCTAGGTCATCTATGTTTAGCATGCCACATATATGCATGTATATAAATACCTATTTAGTATTCAATAAAAACCATAGTAAACAGGTATGGTAGGTCCAGGTAAGAGAGATTCTGAAGTTTGGGGGCTCTGAATCAATCAAATGAGACCTTTATATCTATTTTTTAGTCATGTATAGAACTAAGTTGAGCCAGTCGCAAAATTATCCACACAATATCCTGAAACTTGTAAGTACATAAGGAACCTTTGATGCAATAAAGAAAATGAACTTATACTCAGTTGAAACAAAAAAAAAAGTTTTTAAATGTACAGGAAAATTGAGAGAACTGAAAAAAATATGTGAAGTGAGGTAAACTAGACCCAGAAAGACAAAAGTCACTTATTCTCTCTCATATGTGGATCCTAAATTTTAATGTTTTTTGTAAATATGGAGAATGGGAGAATGGGGGCTATGAGTCAGGACAGGAAACCATGAAGGGGAACAAGAGGTGATGAGAAGGGGGAAAAAACAAAAGGAAATATATAATATAAAAGCAGAAACAAGGAGTATTATTTGAATATGGGGGAGTGGACACAAAGCCAGGCAGGGAACAAGGGGTAAAGGTGTAAGGGACTAAGAGAAATTTTAAAAAATATATATTGCTTGAAAATGCTATAATGATACCCAATTATTTTTATAGTAATAAAAATGAATTTTGAAGTGTCCAAAGTAATTTATTTATTTTGGTAAAGAACCTTTTTATGATGAAAGGAAGCTTTTCAGAGTGAACCAATATTCTTATTGTAGCAGATATTACTGGCTCTCTCTTCTA
This sequence comes from Orientallactaga sibirica, assembly GCA_036365145.1. Lineage (NCBI taxonomy): Eukaryota > Metazoa > Chordata > Mammalia > Rodentia > Dipodidae > Orientallactaga > Orientallactaga sibirica. The sequence goes on along the minus strand of JAEOAD010000793.1, from coordinate 7,460,035 downwards.
GCAAATAATGAAAATAGCAGTAGTATTAGTATATTTGGTACATAACATTTGTATAAATTTTTCACTTTACTTATGTAAGTATTAAGTCATCACCAGTGTTATCTAATGAAAACCATGTAATATACATTGTTTAATCTCAGGAGCAATGAAGTAAAAAGAAGTCTGAGCTTAAACATAAACCTCAGATACCATGTTTGCTAGAGTTTGCTTGATACTGCACATGTATTCATTATTAATTTTTTTATGAAAGGGTTAACACAATTACAAAATAGGAAACTCATGATTCCCTAATACTGCCATCATATGTAAACTGTGTAACTGTATTAATATGATGAAAAACATCACATGTCACACTCCTTTTTGTTTCTTATCAAATGAAATTTAAAAAGTAAAAGAGAAAAGAGAGATGTAATATCAGGTATCTCTATATAAAATCTACCCAATGCCAAAGTGGATCATAGTCTATTAAATGTGACTGCAATTGAAAGAAAATATTAGAAATGGCTTATATCATGACAAGGTTATAGATATCTACAAATAAATTAGACTTTCTGATAGAATTTGTTAGAGTTATTATTGCATGAGAATATTGAAAATTTCTGGACAATATACAGAAGCATTGCAGGAGCAGGGAAATTATCTCATAGTATAAATTTTAAATATATTATATATTTAAAGTAATTACATAGGACATTACAGTATCTAGTACAGTAGAAAAAATTGATTATGCTGAAAGACTGATTTTATGCTTGTGTTTAGAAGTATTCTGTTCCTACTTTCAAGGTAAACAATTTTATTTATATAAATTCCCATTAGATTCTTTGGTGCATTGGATTCTATTTTTATGGATGTGCCCTTAAATTACAAAATCTATAAAACAAAATTCTTACTATAGTTTCAGTACTTTTACAACTGAGATGGCTCTCTTATGTCTCAGGTCGAATAGGTTATGTGGAGTTTGGACATTTAGCTGAATCTCACTTGCTGTATGTCTCAGAACATATTTCTAGATAAAATCCACCCACACTAGGGTGGGCAAAATGCTTTACTCACTCTGCTAACTCACAGAAGTATAACTGAATCCCAAATTTGTCTAACATTATTCTTAGACATTCATTATCTGCATTATTATACTAGCAATACATTATTGCAAAAATGCTATTATATCAATTATTTTTACCTATTTTATTATACTGTAGCCATAACAGATACTAACATAACTGAAAAAGGAGATTAAGAGAGAAAGCACTATTACATTTTTATACACATCCTGCCTTAACACTAAGTTTGTGACACAGGATAGGAAAAGGAAGCCACGTTCATTTTAAGCAACAAAAATAATTCAAGTTGTTTATCAGAACGTATTTTGTCTGCAAGCATAAGATACCAGACAGGAAACTGTTAATACTTAGTTCAAGAATTTAAGCAATTTAACAGGAAGTTTTTGTGTTTGGCTTTTGTGGTAGGATTAACCTTTGAACTACATAACTGCTGTTCCTTAAGATTACATGGCATCTCCATTTAGGACACAGGGATATAAATAGCATGACTAAATGATGCAATGATGCATTTTAAAAGACAATCTGTTAGAATTTGGTTCTTCACATCATGGTATTGTTTCAGCAATATGTTTGAAACTTCAAATTCTAAGCAATGAACTCAGGTGGGATGAAGGACAAGAAATGTATAAGAAACTTGTACAGAATAAAAATTTTACAATTTTGAAATTTAAATTTTTGTGAAAAAAATATATAAAAATACTCTTTATATGCATCCTTAACCTAATGCTACTTTCTCAATAATTTTACACAGATTTATCTATTGATCATTTGTACTCAATTACCTCTTGTACTCAAACCCCAAATAACTGGAGTCATTTCTTTTGTTCCAAATATATATCTTTTGATTGGTATTCACAGAGTTCCATCTCTTAGGTCATTCATTCCTTCAGATTTTTTTTTTTTGTTGTTGTTGTTGTTTTGATTTTTGAGGTAGGGTCTCACTCTAACTCAGGCTGACCTGAAATTCACTGTGTAGTCTCTAGTGCTGGGATTAAAGGCATGGGGTATGACGCCGGCTTACTCCTTCAGATTTTAAAATAAGTTCTTTTTCTTTATCACATCAGGGAATCAATAACGAGTGTGGCAAAAGCTTTCCCTTTTTCTGGTGTCCAGTTTTTCTTGTGTCCTTATAGCCTATATGTCCTGTGATTATTTTCTGACTGAACAAATCTCATTCTAGCCTATTCAACTTTTATATTCTTCCTATCTATTTATATTCTCATTTATTATTTTATAATTATTAATAAAATTAGGAGTATTTTTTTTTGCTAAAGAATTGAACTGAATATTGTTTTATACCACAGCACAAAGTTACATTAAGACATAGAGTCAATTCAAGAAAAATTTCAGAGCCAAACTATCTTTGATAGTTCTTAAAGGAATCCAATTATACTAATCCATTACTGTTACTTTTTCACATCGAGTCACATTTAACTTTCATTTGAAATCATAATTGATATAACTTTACAAACTAAATTGGTAATTATGCAAAAAATTCTGAGAAGTAACTTTTTTCAATACTGTAGAGTCAAATAGAAATATGGATTTGTTCAATTTGATATCAAGCAATATTTTCATTTTCTAATATTTTGAGCCTTAAATATTTTTATTTGTAAAATGTAGATTTTATTTAATTACTTATTGTATAAACACATATTTATATCTAATATATCTAATATATAAATCACTGGGAAATTATACAAATTTATACTGTTTGGTTTTATCCAAATTGTTACATATTTTTATTAGTTAACTTGAAGTAAAGGATTTTACCATGGTGTACTTATGTGCCACATTCTGGAGCTCCACACAGCCCTGGGCATCTCCGAATGACCGAATCCCTAAGCAGTTTGAAGGATGGAGCTGCTTTATGAGGAAACTGCAGCAGACATCAATGACCTGAGTCAACTGCAGGAGACATGCTGCAGCCAGAATATTTTCAATGGTATCTTCTTTCAATTGTAACACACCTAGATGGTTTGAAACAGTGAAAGTGAATATATGACATATAAATTAAGACCAAACTATGCTACTTAGTTTTATGTCCCTTTTGAGACATCTTTCTTTCAATTTTTGTTTACGTGAGAGTGTGTGTGTGTGTGTGTGTGTGTGTGTGTGTGTGTGTAATGTGATGGGGAGAATGTGTGTGTTATCTATGGTGCTTGGATATTTGTATGCCCTTCTGGCACCTCTTGAGTTAGACTTTGGTGGAGGAAGCTTGCCTATAAGCCAAACATTAGTTGTCCTCCTTCATATCTCCTCCACCTATTCTAATTTGAGACAGAGTTTCTTACTGATATGACAGGTTGCAGAATTTCAGAAGTCCAAGTGATTTCCCAGTCTCTGTTCCACATTATAGATTGGGTTTACAGGCATGTGTTGCCATGCCTGGCTGTTTATATGGGATCTGAGATTCAAACCTGCAGTATTGCAGGCCCCTTTAGTTACACAAGCTTGCTCAGAAACTGCACATAATCACTGAACCGTTTCTCTAGCCCCATCTATATTGTTTAATGTGCAATAACTCCTCTAGCGATATGGTTTGATGTTGAAAAATACAAAGGAGTCTGTATTTAACAAATACAAGGCTGAAAGGAGCCAGACTAGATTATCCAAAATCACTTTATCAAATGAAAAGTGGCTAAAACATTACAAGGAACAATAACTTATTCAACTTAGGTTGAATTTAAATTGTATATCAACACTTCACATTTATAGCCACGTAGCAGCATCAGCTTAAATGTACATTTATAATTGCCAATCATATTTAAATTGAACTGGAAAAAAATAAACATTATGTCTCAAGGTCTAACATATCATATAATATATCAAGATCATATAACCATCTACACATGAAGACAACATTCTTGTGGAGATTAAGCTACTGGCAAATAAGAACAGTAATAAGTTCTTTATATTCATTTTTGTACATGCACTTATTATTGGTAACGTTGTGTTTGCCCAAGTATCATGCTGAAAATTCACTCTCACATTATCTCAAAATGAAGAAAATACTACAGCCCACAGTTGAAGAAATGCTTCTATAATTACTTGATTTACTACAGAAAGAGAAAAATTTTTAAATGTGGTAATGAAATTGTAGAAAGTTGTCAAGACTAAATTAAATCATTTAATTTGTATGTTTCTGTGTTATTTTAGTTAAAGCACTATTGTTTCCTTACTGCAGACTTTTAATAAAATATATTGCTGTGTTTTATCATTCTAACTGAGCTATAGATAATTTATAAATATTTCTTTAAATGGATTGTATAAACAATATAACCTTATTTTTTTTTGGAGAGAGTCAGAGACAGAGAGAGAGACAGATAGAGAATGGGAGCACCAGCCGCCTCTCAGCTGCTGTGAACGAACTCCAGATGTGTGTGCCCTCTTGTGGGCAAGTTCAGCATTGCACCTTTGCATCACTGTGTCTGGCTAAAAGTGGGACCTGGAGAATCAAACAAGTGTTCTTAGGCTTAGCAGGCAGGTGCCTTAACTGCTAAGCTATCTCTCCAGCCCCCTATTTTTATTAATATATATTAGTTAATATATATACTATATGGTTGCAACCAGTAAGGAAAAATTACATGTATTGTGACTTGCTTGATACTTATTAAAGCTACAACATTTATAATTAAGACCTACATAGATAAGGAGATAGGAAGAGCAACAAAGTCAAAGTAGGAATGAAATGGAATGCACATAGGCTATAGGTAAAAGAAATAGTAGGGGGAATACAACAGAATAGATGTTGAAACAAAGTAATCATAAGAGCTAAAATATAAAAACAAAAACAAAAATTAATATGCAAGTAAAGATTTTAAAAAATCAAAAATAAAAGACATAGTGAAATAAAGGCAAAGTTTTTAAAAATGTAATATGGCATCAGTCAATATGTCTGCACTCCCTGAATTGTCTCATGGATGTAACTCTCACCTCTCGGTGTCTCCAGTTCCAAACATTATGATCAGATCAGTCTGTGTGGGACATATCAGTACAGTGAATCCAGCTATCTGTGGAGTTGAATTTCTGCCCAGACATCAGCAAAATGTCAGTTTACCCTTAGGGATTTCTCATTCCCCAGCATGGTTTGTTGTTTCAGCATATTTTGGACAAAGCTAGCATCCACCTTCTACAAGTGTTTGGTTGGTCTAGTTTTCCCTCTTTGGAATTAAATGTCCAAGGCTCTGATGTGGCCATAGCCACACTTGTATTTATCTTGGAAAGAGGATATCTTGTCTTACTGAGGCTTAGATGCCTTTCTGCCAGCATCCACAGACTTAGTTTAAGTATGCTTTCCCCACTGAGTTTCAGTTCAGGTCCCCCTCTGTGGGATGTGCATTTGCTTCTTTGGTGCTTCAGATATCCTTCTCTTAGGAAGGAGAAGTAGGGGGAAGGGGACTTTTGTATTTTGGAGACATGGTTGTGCAGTGATTTCTCCTCTTCCCACTAGAGTGATGATTGCAGTTTCTCTTTGGATCTCTTCCCTTCTTAATTCAGCATACTATGCTGTGACTGGACAATGGTGATGCTGGGTGGTTTCCTAGCATCTGTTTCACATAGATTCATTTTCCAAAATTTTATTTTTGCTCTCTTGGTTTCTAGAGGTTTTTTTTTTTTAAACTAATTTATCTTTATTGTTTTTATTTTTTTTTATTTTTTGAGGTTTTCTATTTTGTTTATGGTCCCTGAGCATGGAGAAAGAAAATTCTCTCTGTTCCCTACCAATCTTGTTTAATCTTGTAAGTTCATATCTATCTTTTCCTTTATAAACCTAACATGTAATATTTCTGGATTTTATTTCATTTCTCACTGTGTGCTATTTACTGTGATTTTTATCTTGCTTTCCAATGAGTCTAATCTCTTTTGGGAGTCACAGATTAGAGGATTTCTTTCAGATTCATAGGAATTCTACCACACCATCATCTTCTTCAACCTTTGTTTTAGAGTGTGAATAAATAGGACTTTATTTGTATAAAGAAATACTGACAAAATCTGTAATGTAGACCTATAAAATCTAACTTTCATTGATTTCTACACAATAATTAGCCCACACTATTAAATAGAGATATATTCTTTTATTTTTGTGCTAAATGGCTCTCTGTCATGATGATGATATTTCCATTATATCATTTATTTTTATTATATAGCAGTGAGTTTAAGTCATTAATATACCTGTCTACCACCTTTAGAAAATTATCTAACTTCTGTACTCTTCAATTTCCTTATTTGTAGCATGAAAATACTAATATGACATGTTATATAATGTAGTTTTATTCCGAGTTAGTGCATGTGAAGGACTTACCTGTGTAGGCATACTGCACCAAGGAATCCAGTGCATTTGGATCTATCCCTTCCATCCTGACCTCTTCTTGTTTGGCTTCAAGCACATCATTAGTAAACATTGCAGCAAAATAATCAGACACTGAACTCAGAACCAACCTAGAAATAGAATGGTTTCATTGGCACTTACATCAGTCAATAATCTCATAGAAAAATCATGGCCGGGTGTGGTGGCACACGCCTTTATTCCCAATACTTGGGAGGGAGAGGTAGGAGGATAGCCATAATTCCAAGCCACCCTGAGACTACATAGTGAATTCCAGGTCAGCCTGGGCTAGAGTGATACCCTACCTCGAAAAACCAAAAAGAAAAAAATATCATGAAATGTTTTCCGTGAGCTTGTAAAACTTCTCTGTCTGTTTTCTGCACAAAACATTAACAGTTTAGTGAAGTGTATCGATGTTAGAAAGGTAACGTAAGTAAACCTATCTCCTTTTAGAAAGTTTGTACTACCTTATTTTATTTTCCTCATTAACCTCTCTAAAGTTTTACTCTTTTAAATACTGCATAGAAAAAAGAGAAAAAAAATATTGTATAGAAAAAAATCCATCAAATTATACTAATGCTTTTTAATATTTCAAAAAACATAAGTTCTTCATTTTCCAATATACACTGTTTTCTTGTTATTCTTTATTCATACCTGTCCTCCCACTGAATATTATGTCTGCATTAAGGATAATTACCGATGAGCAGGTATTCGGAGAGGTCCAGCAATTAGTAGCACATCACACAATTTCTTCTCCTTTAAGTAGTTCTCCATTTTACGGAGTGTTTGATCAGCATGGTTTATAGCTCGAAAGTGGCCATCAGACTTGGTGGTATTCATTTCTTCAGGAAGCTCTTTATATAATCTAAAATTTAAATGAGGTGGAGTTACTTATAGTACTATAAATAGGATAAGTAACTTAAACCATTTAGTGAGAAACCACAGATATATGAAAGTAGTCATACATAAAAATAAATAGACCATATATAAAAAATGGATACAAAGATAGACATTATATATTGATAAAGAACATGTCAGGAAGATGTACCAATTATAAACATGTGCACACAACAACAACACAGGGGAAAACATATGAAGCAAATATGTCAGAATTTTTGGGAGAAGTAGGCAATTGGATATGATATAGAGACTTTATCATCAAATTTCATCAGTACAACAATCAGACAAAAAATTGTAAGTAAATCAAGGACTTGAAATGTTCTACATGAGAAGACCAACGAAAAATTTTCGTAATTATGTATGCAACTGAAAATGCACATTCATCTCAAGTACACATGGAATATGTTCTAAGAACAAATTATGTTAATAATAAGGCCTACACAATCTAAAAGTCTGAAAATATACTGTTTATTTTCTGATTACTATGGAGTAAAATTGGAAATAAGTTTCAAAGATGGTATATTCACCATTATGTATAATTAAATGTGTGCTTCAACAACTAATTAGCTAAATAAGCCACAAGGGAGATTTTAAAGTACTTCAAGCTGAATTAAAAAGAACATAGTAACCATAAACTTATATGAGGTAGTAAAGACAGTGATTAGACAGAAGTAACAGTCATAAACACACAGAAAAAGGAAGAGCACAGTAAACAGATCTCCAGCAGGAAATAATAAGGATAGTTGTGGAGATAAGAGAACAGAAAAAAAAAATGTGAAGCCATGAAACTAAAAGTTTATTCTTTCTAAAAATCAAGAAAAATGTATGAATATGTAGCTACTGAATAATGAAAATAAGACAAACCACCAAAATCTGAAATTAAATAATAGATATGACTATTGACCCTACCAAATAAGGAATACTAAAAGAGTAGACTGTGAACAATTATGTGTCCCAAAAGAAGTTATGTATTCTCAATGAAATGAATATATTTCAGAAATATGCAGATTACCCAATTAACTCAATAAGGAATGAAAACCTGAACAGGCTTATAAATTAATTGATTAAATTTATAGTCTAGACTGGTCCCACAAAGAAAAAGCCATATTTACCAATGAGGAGGGTCCCTTTGGAGGGGGAAGGACAGGGAGGAGGCTACCAAAGGCACCAACATGAATATAAAACTAAAATAAATAAATAAAAATAAATAAGTAAAAAAAAAAAAAAAAAAAAAAAACGCCAGACCATGGACATCATGATAAGTTTTACCAAGTTTTTAGTAAAGAATTAACAATAGTCCTCCATTATTTCCCAAAATTAGGGAAGAGGAATGAACACTTGCCAAATTATTCAGTGATACTATGTGAGACTAGCATTATTGTGGTAACAAACAGAGATGTTCATAAGGAAATACTTTTAAAACTTACTCCATGAACAGAGACAAAAACACAATCAAGCTTTGCTCTGCTTTCCTGATTGAATGGCCCGAGGTCCTCAACTTCCAGATTCCCTGCTTCTCAGGGTTTGAAAATGCACAGAGTGAGTAGGCCAGATCTCCCTGTCCCCCCTCCTCCCATTCGCCTGGTTACGTTGCTGCTGGCTTCCGGCTGCCTGGACCCCACAAGCTTGCTGCAGAAGCATGCCTCTTGCTCTGCTTTCCTGATTGAAGGTCCCTTGGGAACCCAACTCCCAGATCCTGTACTCTAGAGGGTGAACTCATTGAGTGAGTAGGCCAGAGGTCCTAGTTTGTTCCCCACCTCCAAATTATCTGTTCCCAGTACCCCTGCTACTGCATTGTGGTGACCTGGTCCCTGTATGTGGGCTTCAAAAGCAGACCTTTTGTGTGGGTTTCCTGATTGACTCATCACTGGGTACCCAAATCCCTATTCCATGGATCCAGAGGGTGCATGGGCCACTGTAGGAGCTGGCCTCTTGCCCCTGGCTCTCTAACTTCCCAGCTCCTGGTTCCCCAACCTCTAATCAACATGTGCTGAAGATTCCATGCAAGTGGCATGAGCAGGCCAGAGCTCCCAGTTCCCCAGGTACCTTTGATGTACTTACAATCTCCACTATCTGTACATACATTTATAACCCAGTGTACTCCAATCTGGTTCACATTTAAAACAGAACACCCACTGAAAGTTCTACAAGTGCAAATACTTGCTTCCCCCTCAATAGAATAAATCTTTTCTCCAAGAAGGGTAGACCACAATGCAAATAAAGAGATAAATAAATAAATAAATAAATAAATAAATAAATAAATAAATAAACAGAAAACTGAAAGGTCTCCACCAAGGATGCTTAGTCCCACAATGGAAGCCTCCAATAAAATCATAGAGAAATCAACAGAAATTGAATCTCAAAATAAAAATACAACAACAAATGTGACCTTGATCAAAATAATTGCTGAACTAGAAGCAAGCCATCAAAAACCAACAATTGCATGAATGAAATTAAGCAGAATCATACCTTACAGCACTCCACTACTGACTCTAGGGTTAACTTAATTGAAGAAAAACATAGAAGCCTCAAAGTGATATAAGTGAACTGAAGGTAAGATATCAATAACCACTTGATTAAGCTTAATGAAGACTTGGTGAATGAATTTGAGGAAGCATCAAAAAAAATCAGACTAGAACTGAAATCTCACCACAAAAAATTAAATAATCTAACAACAAGAAATCTTGGTGAGGATGTGGGGAAAGAGAAACCCTCACCACTGTTTGTGGGAATGTAAACTTCTACAACAATATGGAAAGCAATATGAAGATTCCTGAAAAAGATGAAAATAGAGCAACCAATAGAACCAGTTATTCTCTTACTGGACATTTATCCTAAATGTTCCATGCATCATTTTCAGAGATATTTGCTCAACCATTTTTATAGCAGCCTAATACATAACATCTAAGAACTGGAACTCACTCAGGTGTTCATCATTGGCTGAATGGATAATGAAGTTGTGGTACACTTACAAAATGGAATTTTACTCACTATTAAGAAGAAAATGATACAATGAAATTTGTAGAAAAATTAACAGATTTGGAACAGATAATACCCAGAGGACTCACACAATCACAGAAAGACAAATGTCACATGGTCTCACTTATCTGCCATTGCAAACTTGGAACAGCTCAAGTTTCTGACATACCTGATAGGCAACTCAAGGCCCAGACAATAGGGATGGAAGGGTTTGAGGGGAATGGAAGAGGAGGGTGGCAAAAACAGACACAAAACTAAATTCAAAATGAACTGTTACCATAGAAACAATTATCCTTGGAGAGAGACTAAAAGATAGCACTCAAAAGGAGTAAGGGGGGAGCACCTGAAAAGAAGGGTGCTGAAGAAGGTGGGATGAAGCCTCAGCTTAATTTTTTTGTCTCTGGCCTGCAACTCCCAATACCAGAAATTATTTGCTACCTACAATGAAGTGTGATTGGAGAGACCTATGAGGTCACCCAAACAAGATAGGTGTTTGTCAAAGCATTCGATTACTTACTTGAGGCAAAAGTTAAAACCCTATTGCTGAAGACACCATATGCTGCTGACACAGAGCGTGGAGAGTCCTGTCTGGAACCTGAAAGACAGCCAGTCCCCAGACAGTTAGCACTCTCATGCTGTAATGTGATACATGAGCTACTGGGGAGAAATGGCCAACAATCGTCTGAGCAACCACAGGTCTAAGCTACTCAGAAGCAACCACCCTGGGAAAATGTACACACCAGTACAATCATAACACATAGCCTAGGTGGGTAACCAATAGCTTTCTGATTGGCTAAAAGATCTGCTCAGTGTAAAGGAACCCATATCTGGGATTGGGAAGCAGATCAGAATCCTATGGAGACAAGATTATGCTTCCCAGTGTCAAGCTCTCACTAGTCCTTGGCTAAAAGTAGGGTTGCATACATCAAATTCCCCCTAAATTATTAATGCTTATCCCATTTAAACTATGCTGACTTCACTCTCAGTTGGATTATCTGTTCTTCTTTTTCAGAAGGTAGCATAACCCGAGGAGATAAACTACTTCAGCCAAGCTACAGCTGAAACCACGGAGGAATTGGGGAGATGAGAAAGAGTGCTGCTTCCATGCTGAACCTGATAATCAGTGCCAGGGTGAAGGAGACAGACCCTGAGGATACTCAACATTTACCAAAGGAGAGATCCAGAGGCTCCTAAAAGCTCATCACTGAAATTGACTTAAAAATCACCCACCACGGCTCAGGGAAATTTGTGGAAGAGGAGGAAGAAAGATTATAAGAGCCATAGGTTGAGACATCATGCCAAGAGGCATTCTCTACCCCCAAAATGACTGCTGGTCCCACAATGCATAGCCTACAACCCTATAGGGAATACCTGCAACCCCACTGAGGAGGCTCCCCAGCTGAATGGGGGCAGGAACAAGGGAAAAGAAGGTACAACACATGATACATCCATACAAAATATGATGATGATGATGATGATAATAATAATAATAAACTTAATTTATCAGCAGAGATAATTAAAACAAGACCTAACATGCAAAATGGCAAATTGTTCTATTTTTATAGCTTTTTAAAATATGTTTTTTATTTTTATTTATGTATTTGAGAGCCAGATAGAGACATACAGAAATAGGCAGGCAGAAAGACAGAGGGAGAGAATGGGTGTGCCAGGGCCTCCAGCCACTGCAAATGAATTCCACATGCCCTCTGCCCCCTTGTGCATCTGGCTTAAGTGGGTCCTGGGGAATTGGACCTGGGTCCTTTGGCTCTGCAGGCAAGTGCCTTAACTGTTAAGCCATCTCTCCAGCCCCTGTCTTTATAACTTTGGTTGGTTCTACTTATTCAAAACTAAAAGCTTGCAATGATATTTGTGTCATATGATACATATGATAGAATTGGATAAATGTAAGAGTATATACTTTAATATATACTTGGTACTATTACATTAACATTAATTCTATTATACTAAAACATTAACATTAGTTATGATTATATACTAATGGTCATTGATATATCAGTATAATTATATATTATATGTACATCTAAGCTACTCTGTCTAATAAAGGTAGAGGCTGATTTTTTAAAAAGTGCTGAAAAAGTTATGCAGTAGTGGCATTTGAAAGACATTTATAAATCTATTAGTTAATATTTTCTTTTAAATTAAAAAATAAGGTATTTGCCTGCAAGGCCCAATGTTCTAGGTTCAATTTCCCAATAACCATGAAAAGCTAGATGCACAAAGTTGCACATGTGCTGGGAGTTTTTTTCTTTTTTGCAGTGGTTAGAGGCCCTGGCTTGCTCTTTCTTTCTCTCTTTTCTTTCTTTCTTTCTTTCTTTCTTTCTTTCTTTCTTTCTTTCTTTCTTTCTTTCTTTCTTTCTTTCTTTCTTTCTGTCTCTCTCTCTTATTTTATCTATTTTTCTCTGCTTAAAAATAAATAGGGCTGGAGAGATGGCTTAGTCATTAAGGGGCATGCCTGTGAAGCCTAAGGACCAAGATTCAATTCTCCAGGTCCCACGTAAGCCAGATGCATATGGTGCCACATGCTTCTGGAGTTCATTTGCAGTGGCTGCAGGTCAGGCCATGTCCATTCTCTCTCTATCTCTCCCCCTCTCTGTCTCTAATATATAAATAAAAATAAATCTAAAAAAGAAATAAATGAATATTAAAAAAAACACTTTAAACACAGTTATAGAAAACCAAATCCCAGTAGCATTTAAAAAGACTCTATAGCCAGCAGTATTGATGGATGCCTTTAATCCTAGTACTTGGGAGATGGAGATGGGAAGATTGCTGTAAGTTCAAGGACAGGCTGAAACTACAGAGTGAATTTCAGGTTAGCCTGAGCTAGAGCGAAACCCTATCTCTGAAAAAGAACATAAAACGAAAAGACTATATAGAATAATCAAGCGTGATTTATCTTACAAAACTCGACTCAACATTCAAAAACCAACCAGTGTAGTAAACCCACCATGTACAAATATTGACAAAAATGTATTTGATAAAATCTAATCCCTTCTTGCTGAAGCAATCAGAAGCACAAAAATGATCTTTCTCAACTTGATAAAGGTGATTTATAAACATAGACACTATCATCCTATTTAAAGATGAAAGAGGGCTGGAGAGATCGCTTAGTGGTTAAGGTGCCTGCCTCCTAAGCCTGTTCCAATCTCCAGGTCCCACGTTTATCCAAATGCAAAGTGAAGCAAGGGCGCAACGCCGCACTTGGCCACAAGGGGCACACGCATCTGGATTTCATTCACAGCAGCTGAGAGACTGCTGGCGCACCCATCTCTATCTGTCTCCCTCTCTTTCTCTGTCTGTCTCTCTCTGTGTCTCTCTCCAAAAATAAATAAAATAATAAAAAAAATTTTAAAAAGATGAAAGAAATCATGATGGGATATTACCATATGCCTCGTACAATGTGGATTATAACAAATTAAACTGAGCAAAGTAAAAGAGTAAGTATTGACAGGGATTTCAAGTATTGAGAACACTTGTAAATTTTGAATAAAGTTGTCAAATGATGTCATTTTGGAAAACATTATTGGCAGCACCTTACAACATTTACTAAATGAAGGTTTATAGTTCTAGGTATATCCTCAAGAAGTGAAAATAAAAGTTCAAGTAGATAATGTTCACAGCAGCATATACACAATATAGTCAAGACAGAAACATTATATGTCCATCTATTCATATATGAATTGAGTAATATATACATAAAATGAATATAATTTAGTTTTTTTTTAGTTACTAAAATTCCAATATAGTACAGGTGAATCTTGAAGACATTGTCTTATAGCAAATTAAACCAAGGTTGATGATGTTACTAAGTTGCAATTTTCTTGTCTAGTGTGCATAAAGACTGGGTTTCATTCCCAGCCTTTCATACAGTGGACGTGGTTGCATGTGCCTGTAGTGCTAGCACTCAAGAGGTGAAGTTCACAGACATTCACTGCTACTGATTAAGTTCAACGCCAGCACCAGTTATGTGATATCCTGTCTCAGATAAAATAAGTCAGATAATACAGCAGAAAACTTTGAGGTTCCACATATATGATATACTTAGAAAAGTCAAAATCATAGCAATATGTATTCTAAAGAAATTTTTATCGTTCATAGGGGAGAAAGAAATGATCTTATTGTTTATTGGGTATAGAGTTTCATTCTGGGGTCATGAGAAACTTTAAGTCATGAATAGTAGTGTTGGGATGCCTTTACTAAATTCTGGAGAGCCATGAAATATTATAAAAATGTTGGGTGAGGTCGGCTAACCCAGATGAGAGACACAGAAGTCTCAGAAGCTCAGGGACTCTGGGTTCTGTGCTTTCATGCCTGGTGTACATGTGCCTAAGGACACTGTTCTCCACCTCTACAAATTGCCTTGGGCAGGCAAGGAGGCAAGTCATGCACAGATATACCCACAATTAATCATTTTTCAAAACCAGTTGTTATCTTGCCGGAGCTGAATCAAAAGGAAGCTATGTTCCCTTGTCAACTCTGCCACCTGAATGAGCTGGCTAAGCTACAATAACAGGTTATTGGTGACAGTGGTAGGAAATGGTGGAATACTAGACTGACAAGCTACAGCAAATGTTGACAACATAGATGGATCATAACCAATAGATAGAGGCCATCTCCTACCACCTGTACAGGAGCCTTTCATTCTGATGAAAGGCATGCTGTTGGACCTTCTATATGTTTAGAACAAACTCAGTTACTATCAGACCCGAGTGTTTCAGTGTCTGTCAGCTGACCTGATGTCCTTCAGGCCTACCATAATCCAGATGATGGGGAGGAGGGTGCTGCACTGAGTTTTTTGCCTTTCTCAAGTGTCTCCATATTCTGTGCCTTGCTTTGTAATCCAAAGACTGGTATAGCTGACTCCACATCACTGAAGAAAGCTGCTTTTCAGAGGTTTCTAAGAGGAACAGCTCACTCTATAACCATAGTTTGGAAACAATTGCTTTAATCATAGATGCAAAGTCAAAAATGAAATGGTCACTTGGGGATGCCAAATGTTTTTCAATGTTTGATTTTTATTGAAAACAATATTATTCTTTATAGGTGAAAAAAAGTGTTGCTAAAATAGGAAGTAATGTTCTATTTATAATTTACCAGTATAAAAATACATTACTGAAGGAAATTCAGGCAAATGTAAATAAATGAAAAGGTATTCTGAGTTAGGGTAATAGGAAGACACTATTTTTAAAACTGCAACAACAATACTCCAGAAATAAATTGAATCAGAATATAATCTTTGTAAAAGTACCTACAGTTTTAAATTTGTTTTTAGAAAATACAACACCTTATTGCCATATATAAAAAGTCAATCAAAACAGATTAAAATACTAAATGTAAAAGAAAAACCTATGAAACTCTTAAAAGAAAATGTCTCCATTACTTGGATTTCATGGATTTTTAGATGATAGCCAAAGTACAAATAATATTTTAATAGATTGGGCTGTTTTAAAAAGTAAAGCTAGGACTGCAGAGATGGCTTAGTGGTGAAGGTGCTTGCCTGCAAAGTTAAAGAACCCAGGCTCAATTGCCAAGGTCCCAAGTAAGCCAGATGCAGAAGGTGGCAGATGCATCTGGAGTTCATTTGTAGAGGCTAGAGGCCCTAATGTGCCCATTCTTTCTCTCTCTCTGTCTCTTTCTCAAAATAAATAAACAAAAATAAAATATAAAGAAAAAAATAAATTAAATTTCATTTGGAAAATATATGAAGAAAATGAAGAAGAAAAACTATAGCTTGGGAGAAAATAATTGTAAAATATATGCTTGATATGGTGTGATAAACATATTTTAGAGAGACATCATGATGTTTGCACAATGTGGCTATCTTAAATGTTATGGAAATTTACAAGTTGGAAAATATATATTTATAATATTAAGATGTGAAAATGTCAAACAAGCATGAAAATATGTAAAACATTATTAGACATTATATTAAATGTTATAATCTAGCTAGGCATGGTGGAGCCTTTAATCCCGGCACTTGGGAGGCAGAGGTAGGAGGATCACTGTGAGTTTGAGGCCACCCTGAGAATACATAGTGACTTCCAGGTCAGCCTGGGCTAGAGTGAGACCCTACCTTGAAAAAAAATAAAAAATAAAAAAATTAAATGTTATATATTTTTTGGAGATAAGGTCTTTCTCTAGCTAAAAATGACCTGAAAATCACTACGTATTCTCAGGCTGGCCTCAAACTCACAGATATTCTCCTACCTCAGCCTCCCCATTGCTTGGATTATAGGTGTGTGCCACCACTGCCAGCTTAGATGCTATAATTTTTAAAAAAGGAAAATTAGAGGTATAGGCAATAATATAGAGAAATGATGGGAAATTTGGTATAGCAGTAGTGGAAAGAGTATATATATATATATACTCATATATATATATACATCAAAAGTTACATAAAGATATCCTATAAAATACCAATATCAAGAGACAAAATGCAAAACCAAGTCAAATCAACTGATAAATTAATAAATGAAATGAATAAAAACTTTGTTGAGCTCATCTGTCATGTTTAAGGTGCATTATAGAGGAGAGTAGGTTGAGAAATTCTCCTTTCTGAAGGATTTTATAATTTCCAAGCAAGAAAAATACAAAATGAATATACTAGTGGCATAAATTAAATGAATGGACATGAGAGGAAAGAGTAATATGGCTTTAAAAAGACAATTTGTTTATATACTATTAAAATAATATGTCCATAATTACTCAGAATAATGACTGTTATTTAGTATGGAACAGTTGGTCTGCCATCTATCTATCTATCATCTATCTATCTATTTTGCTTCATGCTATGAGTCATATTTCATGAAAACATTATTGAGTATGAAAGGCATTTCTCTAGACAATATTCTGTCATGGAAACCTAATGATATAAATTCAAAAATTACAAGTATGATATGTATTATGACAAAGCACAGTGTGCTCTGTGAGTATAGTAAGCTATGGCAACCTCCTCTTGAGGCTCAAAATTCTAGAGAATGGGAGCCATAAGGCCTGATAGAACATAATAGGTCCACAAAACTGAGTGAGAGTGTGTAACAATATTATTTGTGTCCTAAACATTAAAAAAAAAAATTAGACTGACAGGCAGTTGTTGTCAATATTATGTTATGACAACATAAGTAATTTGAAATTCTCATGAATAAATTGGAATTAGAACCAATCCAAGTTTAGCTGAAGAAAGCAAAGATGAAAACCTTGGTGGTAGTGATGCAGGATTTTGTGGTTCAGGGAGGTCCCTCCAGTCCTATGAACTCCAACCTTAGGGTTCTTGTTCATTTTAACAAAGAACTGAGAAAACAGACACTGAGGAGAGTAAATTATGAATTATTGAGTTTATTTGGTAAGAAATTATGAAGTTTATTTAAGGATAATTGTTAATTAGAGGAAGGCTAGAAAAACTTAGGTCAGAAGGGATTTCCTCTCTTTGTCCATGTGAAAAGGGAGATCAGAGAATGGTGAGTTAGGGAAATCTCTTACTCTGATCAGAGGCTGAATTTTAGTTTTGACAAAGCATGGTGGGATGGGGGTTCTCCTTGAGACTTATTTCTGGCTGAGTGCTTATAAAAAGCTACCTTGGTCCTGTTTCTCCCTCAGTAGGCCAAGTGATCATGGCTCTTTGTTTTTTGTGTGTGTGTGCATGGTTTTTTTTTTGTTTTTTTTTTTTGAGGTAGTGTTTCATTCTAGCCCAGGCTAAGCTGACATTGGCTTTGTACTACAGGGCTGGCTATGACCTCATGGAGGTCCTCCTACCTCTGTTTGGATTAAAGGGATGCACAAACACGCCCAGCTAATCATGACTTTTTAAGAAATGGAACTGTTTCTATGTTTTCTCAAGGAAAATAGAAGCATTATAAAAGGCTTGACTGGATTTATGTGTTTATACATCATATTATTGGTAGTCTATAGAAGATGATTAAGCACAGGCAGTGGTGAAATAAGTCAAGAGGTTGAAAGATTTAATATTTAAAATGTGAAAAAGGTGGAAGTTGGTAAACCAGACTACAAAGGGATTGTGGCAAACTGCTGTCAGGGAAAGTTGATATTCTCATTTTGTGCTTAAGTAACAATGTCCAAGAGTAAAATACCAAGTTCAGAATTTAATAAATTCATTAGTAAGTATCACTTATAAGTACCAAGTTCAGAATTTAATAAATTCATTATTAAATATGTTATTTAAAAGTTTAAATCAAATATTATCAATATTTTTGATCTAGATAAACTCTCATGATACATATTTTACAGTCTAAACATATAAGACTCCTCTTGTAAGTCTGTAATATTTCCCATATATTATGATTCTGTGAGCTTCAAAAGTTAATAATTCCATTCAGTGGAATGGAACTCATTGCTGGAACTGGGAAATAAGTCAAAGCCATGTACAAAAAATGAGCTCAGTCTCCAAGATCTAGAGGCCACCAAATGTGGGCTAGAAGAGAGCCAATGCATATAAAGTTCCCTCCAAAACATATATGGTTATCCCTTCTATCTAGTACTAACTTCTCTCTCCGTTGGAGAATTTGCTTATCTCTTTTCAGGTGGACAACGAACCTGAAGGGAGGATCAGCTAATCACACCTCACCAGCTGAAACCATAGAACAATGCAGGGGAAGGGCAAGATTACAGCACTCAAGGTGATCACAACACCAGAAAAAGGCTGAAGGAGATAAATACAGAGAACATCCAACTCCAACTAAGCCAGATATCCAGAGACACAGAGGCTCCCAAAACCTCATCAAGGAAGCAGAACTAAAATGACCCCAATGTGGCTCAGGGAAACTCGCGGAAGAGGGGGCGGAAAGATTGTTAGAGTCACAAGTTGGGGCATTATGCACAGAGACTGGGGCCTATCCACCAGAACTCTTGAGCAAACTCACAATGCACGATCCACATTCCCCATGAGGATGATGAGGGCCCCTTTGAAAGTGGGAGGACGGGGAGGAGGACAATGGAACCAATACTATGAATGTAAAATCAGAATAATATAAATAAAAATATATATATATTTATTAAAAAAAAGTTAAAGTCTAGTGTATAAATAAATTTATAATCAGTTATACATCCTATAGTTTTTTTTTTTAAATAATGTTTACTTATTCCATGTGCATGTATTGGATCTCCAGGGCCTCTTGACACTGCAAGATAGTTGCATTCATCACATTTTGTGTCCAGCTTAGGTGGGTTGCTTGGAAATTGAACCCAGGCCTGCAGGCTTTTTGAGCAAGCTGCTTTAACCACTGAGCAATCCTCCCAATACCTCCACAAATACCCTAAAGTTATATAGTTTTATAATGTATCAATTTATGCATTTTAAAGTTTTATATATTTTAATTTTATACTAATGAATACATGCTTTATCAATGTCATTAAATTTTTAGGTTAAATAATCCTGTTTTAAAAGACATTTATGCCTTGTCATATTTTTTAAGGTGCTTATAAATGTTCCTTTTGAAAATGTAAGCATAGCAATTAACATTTCCCTATAACTTTGTCAAAATACAAAGGATGTCAAGAGCATAAAACAACTGAAATTTATTTACCAAGTAGAGATAAGGTCAAAGTTGTTTCATAGGTTTTAACAGTCTGCAAATGGGTGAGTTATTTAGCAATATGATGCAGTATGTGGTCTCAGTCTTGAAGAAAAAAATGCAATGGTTCACTTACTTGATTTAGAAGAAATCACATCATGAAATGGAATCACAAAAATAATAAAATGGTGTTGCTAATTTTAAAAGTGGTTAAATGCTTTAAAAGTGTCCTTCCTTTAGTGTACCATGTTCATTCACTCATACATTAATTGTTTTTATTTTTTAGCAGTTTCTAGGCATAGTTTGTGAAACATACATGTATTCTATTTTCTCACACGAATCAATTTTACATAATTTTCCTAGAAGTATTTTTATCCCTGATTGATTTGTTGATTCATTTTTCATGTGTCTGTGGGATATGTATTGGCTATTTTTACAACCCTGACTATGAGTCACTCATTAGCTTAACAATTAAACATGTCAGAGAAAGCTCATGTAGAACAGAATATCTACTGTTGGCTTCAAGCACAGGCTGATGCACTGGCTGGAGAGTAAACTTTGGTAGCCACCCACAACAAGAAATCACATGAGAGCAACAACTTGAAATTTTATTTCTACTTCTATATCATAGAATAATATTGTTAATGTGAAAATGTGTGGGTTTTGGTAAGCATAGGGTACTTTAAGAAAAACATTGTTAATGTGGAAATACATGGTTCAGAGTAAGCATGGGGTACTTCAAGAAACTTTTCCTCAGCCGGGCGTGGTGGTGCACGCCTTTAATCTCCAGCACTCGGGAGGCAGAGGTAGGAGGATCGCCAAGAGTTGGAGGCCACCCTGAGACTACATAGTGAATTCCAGGTCAGCCTGGACCAGAGTGAGACCCTACCTTGAAAAATAAAAAAAAAAAAGAAACTTTTCTTCAATTATGTATTCTTCAAAGGCTTTTATATCCCTCATTCTAGATAATGTTTACTTAAAGAGCTATTGGAGATTAAAAGCATATACTGAAATAAAAAGTCAATTTGTCTGCTCTTCTTCTGGGATTTAAAAAAAAAAAAAAACAATTGTAGCAGTCTATCTGTGTAGGCCCTAAATTCACAAAATAAATAATATATGTGAAGCTCTAAGAGAAGTTTTCTCACTCACTTCTGTTAACTCTCTTACCTAGCCAATTTTAACCTTTCTGTTTATGTAATCCAGGGTTTCTGCCTTTGGATGCACTAGTTTTCATACACATTGACACACACAGATAGATGAAAATTATGTTTAAGACCTTTACTTATAAATATTTATTTATAATTAATACTCTTTGCTCACCAGGAGGGTTCATGGCTGAAAATATTAAAATATGCATTAAGAAGCATTATAGTAAGAATTAAATTTCTAAACAAAGCCCAAGAAACAAGTTTTTGCAGTAGAATGAATCACCTTGCCTGCAGAACAAATTAGTTTCTATCCTTGAGCACTTAAATTTTATTGTGAGATTTCCACAAGCCAAAAGCAAAAAATACATGTTGTCATAACTTATATAAGAAATAAAAGCATACAAGCTTATTGTGAGAGACACTTAATTCTGTCAAAAGTGTACATATGTATCTATTTCCTGTCTCATTGAAATAATGACTATTGTTTTACTCAAAGGACAATTTTTAAAGGACAATTTTTGAGTTTATTTATATATAAGACACAAATGTATACTTTAGAAATGTTCCTCTTACTGACTTTCCATGAACTATGGAGGCAATAAATTAATTATATATTCAGTAAAAGCATTTGTCTACATTACCACTTTCTAATATTGATGCATTTTGAGAAATGACTTTAATTTGTCATATTTTAAAAATCCTGTGATTGTAAATTAGCATGTGTCTTAGATGATTGGCTTTCAAACACCAAACAAGTCTATTCATTGGAGCTACTATACCAGTAACTTCTTGTAAATTTTTCAAAAACCCCTAAGTTCTTTAGCTACACCCCAAAGATTCTACTTCAATAAGGCAGTACTAAGTTTAGGGTTAGGGACTCTTTAAAATAAAAACACTATCTAGGTGATTTTGACACACCACTCTTATTGTCTCTTACAACAATTATTCACTTCAGTTGAACTTGTACTGGATGCTGCAAATTCAGAGTTGAATTCTCAGATAAGAACCAATTGAAAAATATTTACTGAGCATATTCTATATGCCAAATAAGGAGAAAATGAGGTAAACAAGATAGGAATAATTTACTTCTTGTGTGTTACACTCAAGAGAGAAGAGAGAGAGAGAGAGAGAGAGAGAGAGAGACACCAGTGAACAAACACACATACTAGATAACTTCAACAGTGACCAATCCTAGGAATAAAATTGAAAACTGCAATATATAATCAACAATGGCAAGATGAAACTTGACTTTGTTGATGATGAAGACAAGAAACTTAAGTATTAGTAGTATATATTGCTGGTTCAAAAGTATAGAACCAATATTGGAATTATTTTTGTGATGAAGAGTGAGGATTTTTATTTATTTAAGATAAACAATATTATTTTTATATAGTAACTGGTTGTGGAAACACCTGTAGTTATTATAAATATTTGTGCTCAATAGTGAGCCTCCCTGATGATTTTAATACAAATACAGATTTGGCTAAAATCCTAAAATACTAAACCATAAATGTATATTCTCCTTAAATTGTAAAAAGCAGTCATCAAAGAATTTTAATATTTCTCCAACTTGGACATAACATCATAAAAACCATAAGGGACTAAATGATTTAAGCAATTAGGCAACATCATATAATATTATCGATTTCATTATTGTAGAATTGACATAAGATATAGTAATATCATTAAAATGTAGTTGTTACCATCTGTTCTTTGTGACAACGGATATCTAACAGTTTGATTTGTTTATAAAAGTAAATTATATTCACAACTTAAAAAAAACACTCTAATTATAAGCATGAATGGAAAATGTTACCTTCCTATTTGGAATTGTACATTTCCTTGTAAAGTTCACTGAATACCATTTAAATGTCTAAAATATAAACATTCTCTTCAAATAGAAATTTTATTTTGTCAAATATTATGCTAAAATATGATTGCAATGTAGCATTTTATTTTGTAACTATGACCATGTAGACTGAAAAGGTATATTTGATACATGAATAATTCTAATCTAACCAGAATTAAACTTATATTTTAAAAAAATCATATGTTTCCCCTCCCTGGCACAAGGAGAACAAGAAGTATGCAAGAAGATTGTTTGAGCTACAGCTGTTTTTCTGTTTTACACAGGCTTGGACATGGGAGATGGAGGCAAGGATTGTTGAAATCTTTTTTTTTTTAACCTTTCCTGCTCTGCTGCTTTGTAGCACCTCCTTTCATACCCTTTTTTACTCTAATTTGACTATGACTATTACAGTTAGATCCAATGGACAGCCCCATGTCGGCAAAATATGCCAGTTCCAATTGATCCTGCTGAGGCAATCTATAATGGGGAAATCTCGTGTGGTACTAGGGTTTGTCAAAGGGCAATTCCAGGTGTTCCAGGAAAGTACTATCGGAGCTTAGCCCCACCCCCATATAAATGGCAGGGGTGCTCAAGCTGTAATTATGATTTATAGTAACTACAGGGATCAAAGGCATGGACACAAGAACTATAGCAACAAGAAAATCCTACATTGTCTTTACCTAATCCTAGAACAAAACGGACCTGGCCAACCAAAGTATAATGGAGCCTGAAAAGACTCAGGCAAATGGCGATATAGCAGTAGCAAATAAGTGGCCAAAGAATAAACCCCACAATCTTGAGGGTGCAACAGGCTGAAGCAAGGTTGTGGATCTCCACAAGCATTGCCAGCAGCACAAGAGTCAGTGCTGTAGCAATTGAGAGGGTGTCTAGAAGGTAACAAGTATGGAGCTAAGCAAAGAGCCAAGAATAGCTTCCACCTCCCCTCAGCACAATGAGCCCTGGCTTCCAGGGACTGCTTCTTGACAGCTCCTCCATGGCGTGTTTTCATGCTTCAGCAACAAACACAAGGCAAGCTGTTGCCAATAGTCACCTACCACTATTATGGGGGCAAATTCTCCAGGACTCACTCTCCAAAATAAACTTTCTTCCCTTTGTATCATAGTTTCAACACAGTGACATACTTAGTTTAACTAGTTCTCCTGTGTTCTTACCCAGGTTTTCAGAAACACTTTTGTCTCCTATCTCTTCGCTCTTCTACTTTTGAACAATCCGGGTTCTCTATCTTCTTCCCCTCTCTCCAGGATGGTGAAGGTGGTAAACCTAGGAACTGAAGGGGGAGGTTAGGTTTCTAGGTCAAAGGATCCTTGGGGAGCATAACACTTAGAAGAGGAGGTTGTAAGGAAACATTCTTTTTGTCTGTTTTGTTTTCCTGGGGCTTCTCATGTTTGAAAACTGCAGTATCCCTGAGTTGGGCTTGTGGAGGCTGTTCTGAGGTACAGGGGAGAATAGAGAGGCAAGCTCTCAGGCAACATGTGTGGGCCATGTTGCTAGTTAGCTAACTGGACAGTGTCATCTGTGGCTCCAAATCTCTTCCAAGGTCCAGGTTCCCCTCACTAATCCTCTTAACTAGCATCTTCCCTATAGTTGGGGTTGGACCTCAGAGTCCACCAAAGAATCTGCACTCATTCCCTGCACCTTTAGCTCTGCTACAGTCTACATAGAGGAGGTCACAGACTCTCAGCCCTTCTTCTGATTTCTATCTATGCGTGTCTTGCCTTGAGATGGTCTCATCCTCAGATACCATCCTCCTGAGGTTTTCACTTTCACTACTGATAGTGCAGTCAGGATACTAGTTCTATGATAACTTTGTTGATTTACCTGTCCTACAATATTTTAATTAAGTGGAATCTGAGGCACACATGATTTGGCGAGGTGCTATAGAAAACAGTATCAGTGGATCAGTGGCAGCTACTCTAGCCCAGCCTCCACGTCCTCTAACTCTTATTCATAACCTCTATTCTTGCCAGCCTAACTCTTGAGTATGTTGTTCTACTCTGCAGATAACTCAGCCAGCAACTAGGGAGCAGCTTCAGGATAGCATAAGCAAAGTAGAGGAGAAAAGAAAGGTCAGGATAAAGGGTGGGATTTTCTGTCTTCTCCCAAGGTTCATATTAAATTTGCTATATTTATCATATATTTTCTAATTCCCTGCAAATAGATATGCTATTTAATCACTTTATAATTTTTCTCCCACTTCCCAAAATGTCGCTTTCTTTTTTTTCCTTCGTCAGTGTTTAGTTCTTCCATTTCATCCCTGCAACCCCATACCAACCCTCTCATGGGTTTGCTCCATGTACCACCAGGGGCTAGTACCACAGAAGCCAACATGTTCCCCACTCATAAAACTTGTTCCTGTAGACAGGAGTGATTAGAACCATAGGTATCTCACAACTGTCTCACACCATCAGAGGACCTCCATTCTTTGTAAATCTCTACTCTTGCATAACATCCTTCACCAGGAGTTTTCGGTTGTCTGTGAAAAGCTGTCATTCTAAGAGAGAACTCAAGTTTCTTTGTGTTTTAGCCAGAGTTTAGGTAAGAAATAAAAGGCCACAGAAATCTAGATTATAACCTTTATACCTTTTTGGTTTAAAAACTGCCTTGTGCAGGGCTGGAGAGATGGCTTAGCGGTTAAGGCGCCTGCCTGCTAAGGCTAAGAACGCTGGTTCCAATGTCCAGGGGTTCCAATCTCCAGGTCCCACGTTTAAGCCAGATGCAAAGTGGCGCAAGGGCGCAATGGCGCACTTGCCCACAAGGGGGCGCACGCATCTGGATTTCGTTCACAGCAGCTGAGAGACTGCTGGTGCGCCCATCTCTGTCTCCCTCTCCCTCTCTGTCTATCTCTTTCTGTCTCTTTCTCCAAAAATAAATAAAAAATAATAAAAATAAATAAATAAAAAACTGCCTTGTGTCCAAGAGCAACAGATAAATCCATGAAGCTGAATTTCTGAATAATTCTAAGGTGCTTTCACTTGGGCACCAATGCCATTCTTTTTCAGGGGCAATCTTAGTTCCTATGTCCCAGAAACACATAACTCCCAACCAGATGTGATACAACAGGATATAATACAAAGACTAGATTCTCACCAGTCAATCTGATAGAAATTATAGTAGAACAGTGGATACTATGGGCTGATAGGTTAAGACAATGTGGAATCTTTCAATGAATAGAGAGGTTCAGTTAGGGGGCTGGAGAGATAGCTCAGTAGTTAAGGCACTTGCCTGAAAAACCTAACAACCATGGTTTGATTCCCCAGTACCCACAGAAAGCCAGATGAACAAAGCAGTACATGTACCTGGAGTTCATTTGCAGTTTCTAGAGACCCTGGCACACCCATTCTTATTCCACCCTCCTCTCTCTCCTTGAAAATTCATAAGTAAAATAAAAAAGAAGGATTCAGGTAGACAATAGGTCTAGAGACCTCAATACAATAATATTTTATAATTAATAAAAAATTATACTTGTAATTTCTTAAGAGATTACAGTTTCCTAAAAAAGAAAACTTTAGTGCCTAAGAGATGGTTCAGCAGTTAATGTGCTTGCCTGCAGAGCCTAAGGAACCAGGTTTGATTCCCCATTACCCACTTAAAGCTGGATGCACAACGTGGTGCACACATCTGGAATTGGGTTGCAGTGACTGAAGGCCATGGTACACTCATTCTCTCTGTCTCTCTTCTCTCTATCTTTCTCTGCTTGTAAATAAATAAATTAAAAATAAAAAGAGACACTTGACTAGTGCCTATGCATTGTAAGCAATAGTCTTAAAAAACTTTATTCCTACTTGTAATTTCTTCAGCACTTTTTACCACAGTAAAAAATAATAAACCAGTAACATATGGAAAAATTGTACTGGAGGTCTGCAAATCAACACATTCCTATTGAAAACTGTAGCAGAAAGGACATGGCTATTTACAGCTAAACAAAGGACAATGACAGCCTTCAAAATGAGGAAGTAATCTCCAAAAATAAATGTGTGAAAGCAAGAGGGATAAGGCAAAATATTTGAAGCATGAGGTCTTTTTCTAGTACTATATTTGACTTACCTGAACAAAAGATGAAGCAATATTGCAACAGGAATCAGGTTTGGAAGACTCCCTTTAAGTAGTGCTACTTTACTTTAATGTAAACATTTCCCCACTATAAGGATAAAGAATGCTGGTCATTTATAAAATTTGTCCAAAGGACCTAATTTGTCCAAAGGAGGTCTATCCCTTTCCCCTGTTTTGACACATCATGCATTTATTATGTACTCTACAAATGTCTATTAAACTTAAGAGTCACACATGAAGAAGGTACTTTTATTCACTCATATTTATGGCTTTGTATCAGTGTAAAAAAGCTTGCAACCAGATTTCATTTAGCTTCTTTAACAGCAGTGAGCACATCCTACCATATCAAAATGGATCTCTACACAGCATGAAACCTGAACACTTCTAACCAGGAAATAAGAGCCATCCAGTGAGAAAGGTTTAAGGAACTGAAAGAAGTCAGTCAACCTGAAAGCATCTTCATGGCTTTCTAGTCTATAAAATATCATTTTATTTCTCAGAGCATGCTTCTAGAACAAGGATTGACAAATTTCAGCCTGTGTGTCAAATAAAGCTACCCTATCATTTCTCAGGCTGCATGAAACAAGAATGTATGAATTTAAAGGTATTTTTAAACATACTGAGGAAAATTCAGAATTATAAAATTTAAAATTCAACATCCATCAATGTGACTTTACTGGAACAGTACTCCAGTCATTTAAATACAATTTGCATATTACTGCCTTCAAGCTGAAGAGCAGAAGGCCACCAAGGCATTCATATGTATTCTCTGTCCCCTTATAAAACATGTTTATTTATGCCTGTTCTAAACCTTCACTGAATTCATGTTCAAAATGTTATTATAGCATATCCGGTTAAGACTAAACAGTTTTACTTATATTATTTTCTACATTTGATAGTTTGTTTTATGTTCCAAATCAGTCAATAATGGAGCAAACTGACTATTGAACTTGTTGCATTGATTTACTGGTTGTATTCCTACAAAATATTAGCTTCTAAACATTGTCATTCCAGAAATTCATCTTAACAAATGAAGGTAGAATGTGTATAATTAACTACATTGTACAATTATGTGGAAATTTCTCCTAGCTCACTAGTGAAAGGAAAAACAATGGCTTATTATTCTATAAAACAACTGACAGAGTAAACATGACTCAATATTTAGTAGGCAGGTTTGCTGAACTCTAAGCACCAGTATAATAGTATGCAAAATTACCTGTATTATCACAAAAGATAAATAAGCTATGCTAAAATCATTCAAGAATTTAAAATGATAAAGTCAACAATTATGAATGAGGCAATGTCCCCAAAGCTATTTATTATCTCAGGTAATATTCCAAAAGAGATAAAGTGAGGCTTACAGAAGTTAAATAGGTGACAGTAGTCCATACTAGCATTGAACATCAGAACTGGCACACGAACATAGATACTTTGACTCCAAAAGGCACTAGATCATGCTTTTTTATGGAATGGGCAGGAAAATGTTTCAGAACAAAAGTTGTTTTGGAGATAGGGGGTTGTAGGGCGTTAAACAGCTTTTTATGTTCAAAACAACATGTATTTTAGGTTAGTTATCATGATTTGAAAATAAGTACCACTGTTCATATAATTATTTTTTCCTTTAGCATATTAGGAATCTGATAATGGTGATTTTTATCCTCATTAGTTTTATAAAGGAAATGACAGCTCATATTTTGAACATATTGAGCCAAACTGACATAAAATTTCTAAGGAAATGATGGTGTTATCAGAAAACACACATCATAAACTATATTACAACTTAATCTCTATATTTGGAAGAAGCAGCATAAAGGATACAAGATGACCTGAATAGAACTGACTTTTATTTGCACAGGAGAAAGAGAATATATTTATAAACAAGCTCAAGAGTGACTTTTCAGGGCTGGAGAAATGGTGTAGTGGTTAAGGTACTTGTCTTAGAAACCTAAGGACACAGGTTTGATTCTCCAGTACCCACGTATGCCAGAGGAACAAGGTGGCACATGAGTCTGGAGTTTGGTTGCAGTGGCTAGAGGCCATGGTACACCCATTCTCTCTCTCTCTCTCTCTCTCTCTTTCTCTGTGATAAAGAAATAAAATATAGAATGACTTTTCAATTAAGATAGCTTGATACTCATAGTCTATGATTCAAGAAATGGATCTTAATGAACCCCTATTGCTGCTTTTTCCATAATAGTTCACTTTGTAAATTAAAAATATTATAATGGGATAGTATTTTAAGTGTTATTTTAGGTAAAGTTTTTTTTTTTTTTTTTTTTCTTTCCACGTAATTACTTTTTAGGTCTATGTAAAAACCTCAATTTGCTATATCCACTTCTTAGAAGAAAATCTAAGAAGCAGTTGAATGAAACCAATTGTCAGTTGCAACAACTGTGTGAAAATTAACTAGATTCAACTATGTTATAATGTATTGAACTTCAAAACATTGTCATATGAAATAAAAACTACTCATTTGTTAATTTTAAATATATTTATGAAAATATGTAGAAATGTTCTCTTGACCTCCCACTTTAATTTTATCTACATGGTTTCTATTTAATGGTACCTTGTTACCAAAAGAAGAGGTTTTGATAATCAAATGTAAGACAATTTTAAAAAGACTGTGCTGGATAAGAGGTATGTTCTTCTGCTGTGTATGATGATATATAACACTATTTCAGGCCCTCAAGGGAGTCTCAATGTGAAGTTATCCAAGTTTAAAGAATAAATTTTTTCCTTAACATTTCATGTCATTACATTTATGTTACAATGGTTTTTAGATATGATCAGTCAGTAAGAATATAAATCACTAATATATGTGTATGTATGGGCATGTGTGTATGTGCTCACTTAAAGACTAGAAATGTAAATTCAAAGTACAGAAGCAATTTGTGACTGCTGTAATAGCCCCAGGTCCTGGGAAAGTTATGTTAGAATTAAAATGCTCTCTTCTTGTGGATAAATAATGTATAAAGATGACCTAATGTGCAGAGTACAAAAAAAATAATACTTGAATACAGGACTAATCAGGTCATCCAAACTGCAATGTTTGTTAATATTGTCATGTGACAAGGGAATAAGTATAGGCTACCATGCCTATTACAGGATGACTAGTATGATGTTACTAAATTAATAGTTTTTAAAGACAATTTGTTCAAAATTGGTGATTTCTTGGTTCCCAAACATCAAATAAAGCAAAAAGTCTTATAAAATATTGAGATATATCATTTTACTGTCTATTCATGGCTGTGATTTGTTTTCCAGTACTGTGTATGAGATCTTGTGTTGTAGGGCTATTTGTAATATAAGAAATGTATTTATAAATGCCAGCATCGTTTTCTCTTCAGGTTGATAGTACTAAGAAACATAACAAGTATTATTCTGCTAGTAATGAATTTCTTGCTTTTTATTTCTTTTTTCATGCAAAGGCATGAAAGTAAGCCATCTGGGAAATAAGATTCTAACATACCAGTAGCAAGGATGATTGACTAAAATGGTTCAATGTAAAGATGCTTTACAAGCTCAGAATGTAATAAAACCCATTACAAGCCGAAGCAGTATAAGCTCAAATATTAGCTTGTTCAACATGTGAGACTTCATTGCTATAAATCAAATATTTAAGCTCCATGTTTTATATATATATATATATATATATATATATATATATATATATATATATATATATATTGCTGTGTGTTTAAGGCCACTGTGAGACTACATAGTTAATTCCAGATCAGCCTGGGCCAGAGTAAGACCCTACCTCAAAACAAAACAAAACAAAACAAAACAAAAACTTTGCTGTAATTCCTCCTCCTCCTCCTCCTCCTCCTCCTCCTCCTTCTTCTTCTTCTTCTTTTTTTTCAGATTGGGTTTCACTTTATCCCAGGCTGAATTGGAACTCACAGGAATTCTCTTACTAGGAATAAAGGCATGTGCTATGCCCCAACCTTCTATTGTTTCTTATCTTGAAAGTTGAACATTTATCCGGCTATCACTTAAAAGTATGTGTTGAAGAAAGTTCACAGTAGCTACAAATGTTTCTGGTAAATTGTATAACATGAGTTAGGATTATAATGGGCCTAATGTTTAAAGTAAGGTGTTTCCATATTCCTAGGAAATTTCTATTTAAAAATACATAATCAACCAGAGCTTACAGATTATTTGCATTATTTTTTTCTGGAATTCAATACAATTTTTTGCACAGTTTTTTAAATCATTTCATCAATTCCACAGTTTGATAATTTTAAATGCTTCTTTATTGCTTAAAATGTTCTTATGTTGTTAAATGGAACTATTGGAAAACTAAAGAAAAGTTAAATAGGAAAATTCCCTAAAATATTTACATATACACAGAACATATTAGAAATTTCTTGGGATTGATAAAACCTGATATCATGGACAGACTTGGAGCAGATCATACTCAGAGAACTCACACAAACACAGAAAGAAAAATGTCTCATGTTCTCCCTTAACTGTGGTTCCTAATCTGAAACAGCTTGAGTTGCAGGCATACCTAATAGGCAATTCAAGAGCCAGATACTAGGGAGGAAAGGGTTTCCGGGAGTGGAGTGGGAGATTTGGGGGAAATAAACACAAAACTAAACTGGCAATCAACTGCTACCATAGAAAACTTTTTTCTTAATAGAAGACTAAAAGGTATAACCCTCAATAGGACTATGGGGGTGGACCATTCAGTAAGAGGGGACATTGAGGGGATGGGATTAAGCCTAACCTTAAAATATTTTAGTGTGGTCTTTAAGACCCAGTACCAGAGACTGATTGCTACCCACATTAAGCTGTTGATCACAGAGACCTACAAGGTTCCCCAAACAAGACAGGTTTCTGTCAAAGCACTTGATTACTCACCTGAGGTAACAGGTAAGACTCTATTGCTGAAGACACCACATGCTGCCAACAAAGAACATTGATTGGGGAGGGAGACAGGCCCCAGATAGTTAGCCCATATAATGATGGAAAACCTACATGAGCTGTTGGGGAAAAGTGGCCAACAATGTGGTAAGCAAGCAGAGGTCACAGCTACTCAAAAGCAGCCAGTCTGGCAAAAGTAGGTACCTCTGATATGGTGGGACACAGCCTTGGTGGGTAACCTATGGCTTTCTGATTGGCTAATATAGATGCTCTGTGGAAAGGAGCCCATGGCTGGAACTGGGAACCAGGTCATTATCCTATGGAGACCAAGAATATGGTCTCCAATGATGAGTTTCCACTAGTCTTTTTGCTAAAAGAGGGGTAACATCCACTAAAATTTCCCTTAAGTTAACAATGCTTATACCATTTAACTATTTTGACTTCATTCTCTGTTGGAGAATCTGTTTTTCTTTTTCAGAAGGTAGCAAAACCTGAGGAGATAAGTCACCCCTCACACTTCATCCAAGGTCTGGGTGAAACCACTTAGGATTGGGTGACATGAGCAAGAGTGCTGCCTCCAAGGCAAGCCTGACAATCTGCACCAGGGTGACTGAGACAGATGTTAAGGATACTCAATATATACCAAAGCAAAAATCCAGAAAGCTCCTGAGAGCTTAACACTGAAGTAAACTTAAAACATACCCACCAAGGCTCAGGGAATTTTGTAGAAGAGGGGGGCAAAAAGATTGTAAGACCCACAGATAGGGAGGGCATACTGAGAGGCATCCCCCACCTCCCAATGACGGACTTCTGCTGTCCAATGCATAACCCACAAT
Organism: Orientallactaga sibirica; assembly: GCA_036365145.1. Lineage (NCBI taxonomy): Eukaryota > Metazoa > Chordata > Mammalia > Rodentia > Dipodidae > Orientallactaga > Orientallactaga sibirica. The sequence goes on along the minus strand of JAEOAD010000793.1, from coordinate 7,427,445 downwards.
ACCATAGGGAATACCAGCAACACAAATGGAGTGGACCCTCAGTGGATTAGGGGCAGGGAGGAGGGAAATGATGGTACTTATATATGTTGTGTCCATACAAAGCATATTTAATAAAAATGACTTCAAAGGTAAAATCTAGAGAGTCCCTATCTTTGCTTCTAAGGAAATTCCTGTATCATCTCTTAACTTTCATTTTGAGATTTTTTTTTTTACTATTCTCCAATGTACATTATTCCCTCTTACTAAACTGAAATCTGTCATTGGAGCAGATCTTAAACTTCCTTATTCCATTGCTTTTTTGCATCCCACGTAGAATTTATCCTGTCTTATAACATTATCAAAATGCTCTCTGTTCCTCAGGATTCATGTCAACAAAGCATCATCCATGAAGCATGACACATTCCAATTCTCGAATCTGACAGAATTTGTTCTTTATTTTGAATATCTATATTGTTCAATGACTAATGAACTTTTATTGCTGTGGAATCTTTCAAGTTATTGTATTTTAAAAAATATATTATTTATTTATTTATTTATTTGAGAAAGAGGGAGAGAGGGAGAGAGAGAGAGAGAGAGAGAGAGAGAGAGATGGAGGGAAAGAATGGGCATGCCAGGGCCTCCAGCCACTGCAAATGAACTCCAGATGCGTGTGCCCCCTTGTGCATCTGGCTTATGTGGGTCCTGGAGAAGCAAACCAGGATCCTTGGGCTTTGCAGGCAAAGGCCTTAACAGCTAACCCATCTCTCTAGCCCCAAGTTAATGTATTTTATCCCTTCTGCCATATTACAATTTTTTGCTGAGAATTGGCACTATTTGATTTACTTCTTCCTTTCTCAGTTTACCTAGGGAATCATAAGACCTGTAAATACATGTTCAATAAATACTTCTTGAATCAAAGATACAAATCAAAGAAAACCAACATCTTAGTTAAAAGCTGCCTTTTTGAATCTGTACAATACTTTAAAGCAAATAAAATATTTTTGTTTCAATTTTATATGATGGATTGTTAATCAGACAGTTGTTTATTTATATTATTCAAGGTACTATGATCAACATTAACAAACAAATGATATCAACAACTCACTCTGCTTGTTTTTCTTAGGGAAAAATACAAAACAAAACAAATATAATGGATATCTTTCATGCAATAATGTTCCAGTGACATGACTGAAACAAACTTATATTAAAGACATTATATTAAAGATCCACCAGGAACTCATAGTAGTTTACTATTGCTTCTGAAGAATTACTAGAAAGAGGAAATGTAAAAGGACAAGAGTACATTCTTCACATTAACATTTTATACTATATAAGTGATAAGTCACTGACCAATAAGTGACAGACTAGAAAAATGAAGATTAATACAAGTGTATTCCTTCACTTCTTATAGTAGCCTAAAAGAATTATTGGTCTTACTCTCTTCCAATGCAAATTATACCAGAATATAAAGTCTTATATTACTCAGGATACACATATTTTACAGTATTTAATGAATAACATGCATGCAATGCATCCTGTTTAAAATTTCAATACTACCTATTCCAGCATAAAATATTATAAGACTTAGAAACTTGATAAGGGTTTTCAACATTTCTATTGAACATTCTTTAAGGTACTGTTTTAAAAGATTAGCCTTCCTACCACAATGCCAGCACAGTTTCCATTCTTTTAGTGAAATTGTCATCTGAGTGGAACAGAATGATGACAAATAAAATATATCTAGTGGCTTTATTTCATTTACCATGAGAACGACATTTCACATAATGTCCTGTCTTATGTGTGTCATTGTTTTCCTGCTGAAAGAATAGATGGTTTTGTAACTTTTAAAAGTAACTGATAGTTGAAAATACCAATAAATATCCACCGCTTCTCTAGTAGTCATGGCACCCTTTGTGATTAAAATGTGATTTTTTATCTTATAGTCAATTGTTAACTTATTATTTGATATGCTCTTATAATTGTTAGGCAACAAATGATAGCCACAATTATTTTATCAGAATAAGACTTGATATTGAATGTAGATACTAGATATCATAAGAGCTTTAGCTAAATTCCCTGGCATTTCCTATTGAATAGTATCTTATAACCACAACACAGAGTTATGCATTAGACAAAGTGACTGAACCACATTAACCTTTAAAGCTATTGACAAAAATGCAAGGAAAGGGCTGGAGAGATGGCTTAGCAGTTAAGGCGCCTGCCTGCCAAGCCTAAGAACCCGGTTCCAATCTCCAGGTCCCACGTTTAGCCAGATGCAAAGTGACACAAGGGCACAATGCCGCACTTGCCCGCAAGGGGGGGGCACACATCTGGATTTCGTTCACAGCATCTGAGAAACTGCTGGTGCACCCATTCTCTATCTGTCTCCCTCTCCCTCTCTCTCTGTCTCTCTCTCTCCAAAAAAAAAAAAAAAAAGCAAGGAAATTTAGAAACAATACTCAGTTTTCATACTTGTGTGACCCTGTAGTGTTGATTAAGAAAAGACCTCTAGTAAGCTAGCTCTTACTAAACTGTTGGGGACATAATGATCATGGTGTTTTCAAATCATTATTGTTAATGAACCATGGAAAAGTGACTTTATGTGACTATTGGGATCTAGTGTGCATTCACTGTTTCAAGAATAAAAACTTTTATATTTATTAAAAAAAAAAAAAAGAAAACTTGTGATAGCTTAGTATAGCATTCCCTAAAACCCACAACCAAATTCTCTGTTAGTTATACCTTATATCAATATGGACTCATGAGGATTTATTTTGTATATTGTTTTGCTATCAAATGCTACTTTATTTTTTTTTAATTTTTAATGTTTGGGCTATTTATAGCTTTTTCAGTTGGACCCTGTATCTCTCTGATACATTTCCATCATGATATTTTTGGAATTTCTTCTATTTTAAACCACAAAGCGTGCCATGTTCTTTAACAAAACATAACATTTTTATTTGTCCTTTGTTAAAATATGCTTATTTTACCTATATGCAAACAGGGAAGGAGAGAGAGAGAATATGAGCATGTCAGGGCCTTTTGCCACTGCAAATAAACTCCAGATGTGAGCACTACTTTGTCTGGCCTTATGGGGGTACTGGGAAATCGAACCCAGGCAATCAACACTTTGCAATAAAGCATCTTTAACCACTGAGCAATCTCTCCAGCCCCTTTACTAAACTTTCCTTGTTGAAGACCCAGTGTTTTCTAATCCTATTCTTTAGTCTCAGCTTTCCTTCTCCTTTATATGCAAGAATGTCACATGGAAATGTCCATACACATGGATATGAATAGATGATAGATAGATAGAGATGATAGATATATAGATGATAGATAGATTGATTGATTGATATATGTGTGCATGTCTATATGTGTATTTCCAGCACTGCAACTATTTTATTCATAAATTTGTAGGTGATAAATCCATACAATTAACTGGAATGAACATATGCAATTTGAAGAAAAATACTTCAAGGACTGAAAATTTGTGTATTGTGAAATAGGTCAGTCTAAGTAATGCACTACTTTCTGAAGTTCCATATACAATGCTACCAAACATTCTCTGTCATTTATTTGTTTTCACATTCATAATTGTGTATTTTCTTTTCAAGTATGAGAAATGAAGACTAAAGATATTAATTTATTTATTAGAGGAACATGACCAAAATTCCAAGATCTTTGTATGGAAAACATTTCAATTTTTAAAAAATATTTTTATTTTAAGGCAAGAGAGAGAGAGAGAGAGAGAGAGAGAGAGAGAATGTGTGCACCATTACACAGAAACTCCATATGCATGTGCCACTTTGTGCATTTGGCTTTATGTGGGTACTGGAGAATTGAACCCAGGCTGTCAGGTTTTACAAGGACATGTTTTAACTTTTGAGCCATCTCTCCAGGCTCCAGTTTCAAAATTTTAAATACTAAATGGATTATAATGAATGATAAATATATCTTTAATAGCACACAATTAGTAATGAAACTCATGGACCATAGTATTTTCCTGTCTTGAAAGAGGTTAAGAATAACACCAATTTAAAATATGTCAATAAATTTCATCTCTGAAATATTTTGAATCATTTCATTAAAATTATACTGTCAAGGGCTGGAGAAATGTCTTAGCAGTTAAGGTGCTTGCCTGTGAAGCCAAAGGATCCCAGTTCAATTCTCCATGACCCACGTAAGCCAGATGCACAAGGGGCACATGCATAGGGAGTTCATTTGCAGTGGCTAGAGGCCCTGGCATGCCCATTCTCTCTCTATCTGCCTCTCTTTTATATCTCTCTCGCTGCTTGTAAACAAAAAAATAATAATAATATGGTCAAGTTGTTCTAAAATTGAAGAAACATTTTGCTAATGTGCATAATTTTTCGTGGTAGGTTTTAAGCCACAAGTAAGAAAATTTAACCTATAATTTTCTTAAAAGATAGAATTGCAATTTATTCCTTATTCTTTCCTTTGAAATAAGTTTCTATTGAATAATGCAGTATAAAGTTAACACAGGCCTAGTTCTGAACTTTAGAAAACCACACTATTTCAGCAACAATAGACATCCCATGTAATAATTCTCAGTGAAATATCAATTGTACATATAAACAACAAATTCACATTGGATTTTTTCTGAGGAAATACAAGAAAGTATTAGTAAATATTTCTCTTCCTGTCACAAAAGGTATCTCTCAGCTATACCACCTCAAAACCAGTTGCTACCCTGTCCCTTTTACATAAAACAATATGCATCCCTGCTGTAGCTGATATTCCAGAGGTATTGTTAGAGTACAAAAAGGCTTTATTCCAACATTGGAATGTTCTCAGAGGAAGAAATACAAATGGCAAACACACAATTAAGAAAATGTTCAACATCCCTAATCATCAGGGAAATGCAAATTAAAATAACTATGAGATTCTACCTTACCCTAGTAAGGATAGTACACATTAAAAAGTCTAATGACAACAAATGCTGGCGAAGTTGTGGAGAACTAGGAACCCTCATTCACTGTTGGTGGATTCCCACCAACCACTATGGAAAGTCATATGGAGACTCCTAAAAGGGACCACTATAGAGGAACCAACAGACCCAATTATTTCCTTACTGGGCATTTACCCTAAAAGCACCAAGCCTCAGTTCAGAGATATTTACTCAACCATGTTTATAGCTGCTCAATTCATAATAGCTAAGAGCTAGAATCTACCCAGATGTCCATCATTAGACAAATGGATAATCAAGATGTGGTATATGTACATGATGGAATTCTATACAGCAGTAAGAAAAAATGACACCAAGCAATTTGAAGAAAAATGGTCAAACTTGGAACAGATCATTGTCAGCAAACTCACACAATCACAGAAAGATAAGCATCACATGGTCTCACTCACCTGTGGCTCCTAACCTGAATTTTCCAGAGATGCTGACACAGCTAATAAACATCTGGAGGACTTAAAAATGGGGATGGTGGGTAAGGGGGGGTGGACAAAAAATTGGACCCAAATGGAAATGGTACCATAAAAAATCCTATAACCTGAAAGACATACTAAAAGGTTAAACCTTCATCAGGTGCTTAGAGAAAACACCTGAATCACAGGGGCCTGAAGAGGGTATGATGAAGACTAACCTCAATCTTATCCTGTTTCTTTCTCTTTCACTCTCTCTTCTTTCTTTTCTCTTTGTCTTTTTCTCTTTCATATTACATATATTTTTCTTCCTTCTTTTCCCTTGGCACTGACCTGCAACTCCCAGGACCAACATATGGTTAATATCCACAATGAGCTGTTGATCAGAGAGACCTACAAGGTTTCCCAAAAGAAGACAGATTTCTTTTTTTTCTTTTTTTTTCTTTTTTTTTTTTTTTTTTGGTTTTTTGGGGTAGGGTTTCACTCTGGTCCAGGCTGACCTGGAATTAACTATGTAGTCTCAGAGTGGCCTCGAACTCTCAGAGATCCTCCTGCCTCTGCCTTCCAAGTGCTGGGATTAAAGGCATGCGCCACCACGCCCGGCAGAAGACAGATTTCTGTCAGAGCACTTGATGACCCACCAAAGGCTAGTGGTAAGACCCTACTGTCAAAGACACCATGTGCTGTTGGGACAGGACATGGAGTGACCTGGCTGAAATCTGGAAGGGAGTCAGTCCTCAGACAGTTAGCTTGCCTAGTGCCAGAAGGTGTTATATGAGCGAGCGGGGGAAAAGGACTAACATCTATCTAAGCAACTTGTGTTCTAAGCTACTCAGCAGCAATCAACCTGGTGTGATGCTCACACAAGGGCAATAGTGGCACACAGCCATGGTAGGTTACCAACTGCTCTTCATTTGGCTAATGGATCCACTCAGTGGAACAGAATCCATACCCGGAATGGGGAAACAAGTCAGAACCATATCCAAAAACAAGCCTGCTCTCCAAAATCAAGGTCCCACCAATAGTGTTATATAAGAGGGCCTACACCTAATAAATTTTCTCTCAAATAATAATGGTTATCCATGTATTGTGCACTGACCTCACTCTCTGCTAGAGAGTTTGCTTCTCTTTTGCAGATGGACACAGAACCTGAGGAGAGAATCAGCCCACTGCACCTCACCAGCTGAAGTCATAGAGTTATTGGGGAAATGAGCAAGAGTGTTGTTTTCTCAGTGAACCTGGTATCAGCACGAGGGTGAATGAGATTGACACAGAGAATACTCAACTCATAAAAAATGAGATTTCCAGAGACACAGAGACTCCCAAGACATTATCACAGAAATAGTCCTAAAATGTACCCAACATGGCTCAGGGAAATTTGTGGAAGAGGGGGTGGAAAGATTGTTAGAGTCGTAAATTGGGTCATTATGCCCAGAGACGTTGCCTCTCCACAACTGATGGCTACTCCTATAAGGCAAGACTCATAATCCTCACGGGGGGAGGACAGGGAGAACACTATAAAATGTTTTTTTTTAAAAATATTCTCTATACAGATTATATACCACAGATAGTTTTGTGATGAGCATGGAGATCCACATTACATTTGGTTCTGGGTGAACATTTTGTCAAAAGAAAGAACAAGTGCAATGTTATGTGTAAATTTTTCACAAAGGGCTTATATAGGCCTTTGTGCATTAAGACAAAGTCTCTGGGCTGAACATCCAGATTCTCAAAGAACAAAATAGTACCATGACTTCTGTAAACCTATTTTTTTTTATAATGGCACCTCCAGAAGCTACAGATTGTTACTAGAAAATTTTCAGTGCCAAGGATAGGATACCTTCCAGTGAGTCCCTGATGCCTTCAAATCATTAGAGGCTATTGCCAAGGCTCTTGGTTTTCCACACTCAACAGATGGTAAGGCCCTATTGCTGAAGACTTCACATGAGTGGGCAGCAAGGTCACTGAGAAATCAACTTGGTTCTGAGAAGAAAAACCTTCTCCCTGTAGACCAGCCACCTGAAAGCTGTAAAAAGCTGCACTGCATGCAGCAGTATGGGAGACAGTAATCATCAGTGGTGAAAACAATGGACACTGGAAACTTCAAGTTTGGCCAGAAAGGCCAAATGACCAAACGGGTGCAATAGTGGTATGTCTGCTCTGTGGGAAACCAACAGCTCTCTAATTGGACTGAAGATCTCCTCTATGGGAGGGAATATATGCCTGGTCTTGAAAAACCTAATCAAAAGACTAAGGTAGGATTGGGAGCCATTTTGAAAAGGGGGAATATATCCCTTCCCAGAGGAGTTGGTTGCTGGGGTGAGCACTAGGTGGGCGCCTCAGGTAGGCCACGCTGCTCTGGGCTGGGCTGGGCAGGCGCCATGGCAGAGCGACCATGGCAGGAGCTGGAGGAGATGGCTCCCCCCGGGCGCAATGACTTCCAGTGGTGCTCTTCTCCCAGGTGAAGGGAGCTGTCAAGGAGGATGTGGCGGAAGCTGACATCATCTCAACCGTTGAGTTTAACTACTCTGGAGATCTTTTTGCAACAAGAGGAAAGGGCGGCAGACTTGTTACTTTTCAGGGGGAACAAGAGAATAAAAGTCGCAAGCATTCTAGGGAGAGTATAATGTTTACGGTACCTTTCAAAGTCATGAACCAGAATTTGACTATTTGAACTAGAAATTTAGGGAAAAAATCAATAAAATCAGGTGGTTATTTCAGCAGAATGCTGCTCACTTTCTACTCTCTACAAATAATAACATTATTAAATTATGGAAAATAAGTGAATGGAATAAAAGAGCAGAAGGTTATAACCTGAAGGATGAAGATGGAAGGCTTTGAAACCCCTTTAGAATCACAGCACTGCAGTGCTATTATGACAGGGGTCCTACAACAATTTCTTTAGAATGTTTTATGGAAACACTCGGAGGGATGTTACACTGGAAGCCTCAAGAGAGAGCAGCAAACCACAAGCCAGCCTCAAGCCCCGGAAAGTGTGTACAGTTGGTAAGAGAAAGACGACATTAGTGTGGACAGTCTGGACTTCAGTAAGAAGATACTCCACACAGCCTGGCACCCTGTGGAGAACAATTATTGCAGTAGCTGCCACCAATAACTTGTATATATTCCAAGACAAAATCAACTAAAGAATCTAGTTGGAAGACCAAGTCTTGTCTTGCATATTTAAGCCAGTCATTTTTCTGTCAAAGGACAGGTGCTGTCTTCTCCATTAAGAATGGTGAGACACTTCCTACTTCCTTTATAGACACAGGAGAGAGGAAGCCTCCACTGAAGTCTTGGCATTGGCTCTGCCTTCAGCCTGGGAGAGACAGATGCTGCTGCTCCAGGGGAAAGACTGTTAGAAGCAATAGGTGGACATTGCTCAATAAAGACCATTACTTAGAATAAATATATTTATTTAAGTCTGAAAAAAAAAGACTATGGCAGGGGAGGTCATGAGACTTAGGGATATAAAGCCTGCTCTTGTCTGGCTAAATGTATATATCATTCACACCAAATTGCCCTGAAAGCACTACGCTTAATGTTCATATTCATATATTAATTCTACTCTCACTTCTGGTAAGACACGCTTCTCATTTCAGATGGCGATGACCACTGGGCTGACCCAAAAGGCAACATAGTGCTGAGAGGAAGGGATGGGGGAGTGTCCAGCACTGAAACATCTTTATCATACCCTCCAAGGCTCAGAGATAATTGTGGAAGAATTGGCAGAAAGAATGTCAGAGCAAAAGGAAGGGTACGACTCCTTACAATGCAACAGTCCAGACAGAAATTGGCCTCGATATCCATGACCTTGCAGTGCCTAGCAATACCTTCACAAGACCCTCATAATAGGAGAAAAAGATGATGACATCAAATTAAAAGAGAGACTAATGGAGAGAGGGAGGGCATATGATGGAGATTGGAGTTCTGAAGGTGAATGGGGGAGGGGAGGGAAATATCATGGTTTATTATCTGTAACTATAGAAATTGTCAATAAAAAATATTTTTTAAAATGGCACCATATTTGCAGCATCGCTAGAAAGATACCTCTGTGGCTATGAGACATGCATGGGACACTCAAATCACTATAAATGAGCAATAGGAAGGGACATTTTTTTAAAATTTTAGCAATATATATATATATATATATATATATATATATATATATACACACATACATACATACACGCATACATATATATGTATATGTGTATGTATGTATGTATGTCATCACTCAATGGACTCTGGGGGGACCTATGACACAGATTTACACACAAAAGGATACATGGTTTCATGTGTAGCAGGAGCCTTTCACTTACTTCAAAATCATGAGTCAGCAGCTTGGTTTCTTTCTTCACTTTATTTGAATCCCTGCCCAAAAGTTACTGCATGAAAATGCTTCCTTATCTAAAGGAGCATGCCCTCCTCACATTCCCTTAGAATCAATTTTCTTTCATACTATTCACAGTCATTTAAATATATATTTTTTTCCATTTTATTCTCTATTTGTCTATCTCTATCACTGTATATTCTATGAAAATAGGCTATTTCTTTTGATGCTATTTTATCTCTCACACTCACATGAGTGCCTAGCACACAAAGGTAATTCAGTATTTGTAAACTAGTTATTGTTGAATTTTAACACTTATTCATCCAACCCTCCTGTCTTTTCTAAACCAACATATTCACTGAGTATCTTCTATCCTTCAAAATTTCTTTGAATCACAAATGGATAGCACTTAAGTGAGAGGAAATTTTGTGTCATATTAAATATATGGCAAATATGTACAAAGTAATATATCTGTACAGCTGTCAGTGTATGACAAAAATCCACAACAGATAAATGAGGACATAATCTCCATTTCTGATAATTCCTTTAAACTAAGTAGTACTGTAAACTTCTAATTTTCCATTAAGGCATGTTCTGGGGCCATAAACAGATCACATGCATTTTACTTAATGACTATTATTTATTATCACACAGCCAAAGGTTATCATTGTGTTATCCATGTACTAATGGAATCATTTATGTAAGAATCACTGCAAATATAGATATAATTCCATAGGTAAATATTGTCCCATAATGTGCATGACCAAAATACACAATTAAAGTATTTTATAACTTGATTATATGGCTGAAACAAAGAAGAGAGAGGATGCTTGTACAGGGGTTAGTTTCCCAGATACAAATACACAGTTACTGTTTAATTATAATAAAATAAAAATGCAGCTGAACCTAAGAGTCTAATGATCAGCACATTAATGTGTGTATGCTCACATTGTTTACATGCTACACAGCTCTTCCAAGTGCACTACATATTTTTAATACAAATTTGTAGATATTATATTTGGTTTTTAAATTATAAAAAAATATATTAATACAACTTTAATGCTTTGGTTTTAATATCTTTTGGAGGACTAATTTGAATTATTCTGTTCTACTTCGTATCTCTAAATTACTTCATTCTCTCTTCAGTTCTTATTGTATTTCAGAAAGTGGATGGGTTAAAAGGTATTACTTTGCCAGGCAATAGAACTCACTCATAAGAGTGATGATTTTCCATACTGACTGTTTTCATTTTAACCAGAGTTATACTGAGACGAATACAGACTCCTGCCAACTTATTACAATGAAATCCTTTCCTCCTGCTTCCTAATCTTGCAGAAGTTCAGACAACTAGAGAAGAAACAAATTAAAATGCTCTCTCTTGAAATCTGTTGGAATAAGTCATGGAAAATTAGAATGGTTAATGTGAAGGTAATTATAGCAGACAGCTTCAGGTTGGCTGAGATGAACTTCCAGACCAGGCACAGTTATGGAGGAAGGGATATTATTTATTGAAGCTTACAGATCCAGGGGAAGTTCCATAAAGGCAGAAGTAGCGGCCTGCTCTCACAAGGTCAGGCAGAGAGAGCAAAAGCCAACCAGCCACCACAGCACACAGAGCAAAAAAAACAGCCAAAAGGTCACACAGCACACTTCAGGAACTCCTGCTAGGCACATTTGCATATCTTTACAATGGAATCTCAAACCCACCATTAACACCTTAAGACCAGCCCACAGTGACATTGCCTCTAGCAAGGTGATTGCAGATGCAAACTATAACTAATAAAACACTGCATATATTGGGGGACATATATTCAAACTACCACAGTAATATACCAATAATTCAATTAAGAGCATACTCCTCTTCTGTTTAAATTTCCTTGGCACATTTGTAAATACTTCCTGTGTTTATTTTATGAAAATATTGACTTTCCTCTAAAACCATAAGATGGGTATCATTTCTTTTTAAAATATGATGAGAGTCAAGAAAAATATCAAGAGAGAAATTATGTGACAACACTTTACAATTCATATTTTGTCCAGCATTTTCTTCTAGCCTCTAATCTATTATAATCAATGCTACACTGAAAATTCAATCCACAGATCCTTAAGTAATATTTTTGGAAAACACAGTTGGTAATTTAGATTTGTGCATAGCATAGTTAAATGCATTAATTATCTTTCAATTATGGCAGCATGAAAAAATTGAGATGAAAGATCAATTTAAAGTGATTTGAATTAAAATTATTGACTTCATATTATGTTGAAAATATTAACAAATGCAAATTTTCAATTCAAAAGTTATATAGTTTTCCTTGGTATGATAAAATAAAAATATGCAGATAAAATCACAAACACATACTTACTTTGTTAAAAGATCTACATTACAGACACTCTAAAATCATTTGGCAATATTTCCTGCATGTTTCCATTTCAACAAGACTGAGTTCCTATATAGAAATAAGCCATTTATTTATGAATTTTATTGTATGAACCTGTTGGGATGGAGGAACTAGTTCAGGGAACCAGGCTACAGTGGAAGGAGTATGGGGGTGAGGAAAAGACAGAGGGAGTCGAAGGTAATATGATCAAAATATATTTTGTATATACATAAAAATTGTCAATAAAAAGTCTTTTTTGGCAGAAATGATTTGTCTTTTAACAGTGTAGCTATGTTCCATTTTCTTTTGATATTCTGCTTTGAAGTTATGGAACTGACAGTTTATAATGAATATAGTGGCAAAACTTACATCAAGGGATAAATAGTCTTTAATAGGAACACAAATAAAGTAGTATAGTTTCTTCCTATATGATTTTTCAACACAAAATGCTTCTTTTTCCACTTCCAAATTTTAATTGAATAACAAAGATAAATTATGACATTAAACCATGCAGAAAATAAGTTTTTGATTACAAAAAGCAAACCAAAATATACTTAAGTTAACTTAAATTTGACAGTACTGGAGGATAGAATAAGTTTCTTCCACCCAAATTATATTGGTTAATAGAAAAAGTATGGATAAAGTCACATTCAACTTTCTACTCTAATATCTCAGTGCTATAAGCTGCATCGTATTACTTGTTTAATGAAGAATGTTTTCATGATTACAAACTAGCTGTGAAAATAACCCCACTTGAAATGAATCTCAAATGCCAAAGAAAGTTCCATATTCTCACAGAAAATGTGACAGTTTCAAATGACCGTCCATTGTACTAATCAGTAGATGAGGATATGCTGAGCCAAACATTAATTTATTTAACAGTAGTCCAGTTCATAAAAAAAAAAAAAAAAAAAAAAAAAAAAAAAAAAACAGTTCTTGTGTAAAGAATCACCCTTATTTATATTTAAACTGCTGAAGATATTTGTAGAAGGTGATCAATTATAAAATATGTCTGTGAACCAGAAGAGAATTCTGAATGGAGTGAGAATAGAAAATGAGAAGTAATCCTACCAAATGAAAAAAGTTCCCATGAATTATCAAAACATATGAGTGATTATTCATAGACTTAGAGGGTGGGGGTTTCTTGGAGATTCTGATTGGCTGCACACAAATTCAGAGATTATTATAAAACTTCCTAGTTTACACTAAATGGGAGTCTTAGAGGATAAGTTAGTGTAGGCTAAGGTTTTCCGTTATATAACCAAAAACTCCTACCGTGCTCTAGAATCTTCTATTTTGTCATCAGCCATCATCTCCAAATCTTGTGAGCGTTTCTCACAAGATTCTTTGGGCAAATTCTCCTCTGAAACAGCTCTAGAAGTATCTTCATTTGCTTGAAGATGTTCGATCAGGTTTTGCTGGTGCCAGTTCTGAAGGGCTCTTTGATGGGTAGGGGCTGGTCCTGGCACTGGTGTCAGTATGTTGTGATGGACAGGACTGTTGCTTTTCTTCAGTCCGTTTCTGTCCCGAGAGTGGTTCTTCAACCTGCCCTGAACCGGGGACCCTCTATGCTCATATCCTTCCTGCTGAAGGCAGTTTCCAGTGTTAGGCGAACCTTGAGAAGGATGACTAAACCATCTCCAGCGTAGCCTCAGGATCTGTTTCACATCAAACTCTTTCTTCCCGGACACTGACATTGTTGCAGGAGGAAAGACAAAAGCCTTCTCTAACAGAAAGGAAACGGAGCCTTTGTTATCTCTTGTTTCTCTGCCTCTTCTGTAGAACTAACAAAAGCACAAGTGCAGAGAGAGAGAGCAGTCTGTCTTGCTTTCTCTCCCCTCCCCCTCTGCCTATGATACACTGTGAATACTTCCAGCCTAGCTGAAGCTGAAAGCTGCAGCTAACAGTGTAGGTGGGAACCCATACCGACAGGATGATGAGGTCAGACCTTAAACAAGTAAATCAGCTTAGCACAGGAAAGCAGCTACCACAACACACTCCAGCTGCTAGATTTGCACCCTCCCAGCCCTCCCGCCTGAGCTTGTAAAGATCTAACCCGGCCTCTTTGATACTGAAGTGTAATAGCTGCGGCTTAAACCAGGCAATTGAGTAACAGCGAAGCCTTTAAAGTCACTTCCTTCTAGATTTTCTCTCCTCTTCCCTTGCCCTATTTATTCCTCCACAGCCCACTTAAAAAAATGTGCCACTTAATCCCCAGAGAATGTGTGGAAAGGGAATTCATTATGATCTATTTTGGGATTCTTCTTATGGAAATTTTGATAATAGCTCATTAAGGAAAATCATTTTATGCTCAGTCCCTGTATGAAGATCTGTAGTTATGATATGCAAAGCTCATCTGAAAATGTTCATGTCTCTATATTAACACTTACTTGAAAAACCTGAGCAATAGAAACATCCTACACTCTTGTTGTTTAGCCACAGCTACACACTCAAAAAAGATGCTCCTGCACACCACCACACACATGCACACCCAATAAAGGCTGTGAGGACAGTTACCAACTTACAACTTACATGTGAAAACAGAGACCAGTGCTTTTCTATGTTAGATTGAAAGAGATGCCTTCTCTAACTGACCAAAGCTGGAAAATGAACTGTCTGCTCTGGCCCTTTGCCCACATAAACACCTTTTTATCAGACCCTTTACTTTCACAGACAATTTTAAGGGTTTATTTTCTTTGTTCAGAAGTCCTTATGAAAGGTTGTAACAGGGCATGTTTTCAGTTCTCTCAACATCACCACAATGCTCAATATGATATTTGAATTTGAATCACAATTTTTTGCAGAGGCATGCTTTGCTATCTCATATTGTGTATCAAAAGAGGGGTGGGGCAGATGGCTCAGAAGTTACAGCCTGATGTCCCTTGTTTGAGTCCCAACTACATATGTAAAGTCAAATGCACAAAATGGTGCATGTGTCTGGAGTTCATTGTGCAGTGGCAAGAGGCCTGACATGCTCACATTTTTCCTCTCTCTCTCCTTTGCTGCAAGTAAATAAATAAAAATATTTTTTAAAAGAATGCTTCTTCACAATAATTTTGCAATTTATCTTGGAAGATGTGCAGCACTAAGTTCGTATATTCAGATTGACCATGGTGGGGAATTAGGCCTGCATACCTTTGGGGTGTTAATGAGTTGTATGATCATGGATAAGTAATTTTACTTCTTTTACCTCTCAAATTTATATATATATATTGGAAATGCTGAACAGATCTCCAAAGATCTCCAAGTATCTACCAGCATCAATGTAGAATGGGTTAAAAATCACTTAGAAGTTATAATGTGCTCTTCTAAGTTTTAGTAAGCATTTTCTTTTCTTCAGTTAATTATAAATTCAGTTGTATCTTTCCCTTTTCTCTCTTGTTTTATAGGTATAATTGTTAATTTATGTCCATTTGACTGGACTATAGTGCACCAATGTAGTTGATTAGCCATTAAATGTGTTTGTTTCTTTAAGGGTGTTTTGGGTCTGTGTATTATTTACCTTAACAGGCTGAGTAAATCACATTATTGTAATTCACTACTCTGATGTATCCATTCAGTTGATATCTGAATAAAAGTCTGAACCTCCATTAAAGAGGAGAGAATTCTTTGTAGTTTTTTTGAGCTGAAACAGACTATTACTGTCTTCAGGCTGGAACTATAGTATTGCCTTCTTCCTGGGTATATCAGTCACATTCTCCATGCTGTGAGCAAATATTCAAGCAGAAGCAACTTAAGGAAGGAAGGAGTTTATTTTGGCTAATACTTTCAAAAGGAAGTTTCATGGCATGGAAAGCATGGTGGAAAGAGCATGAAGCAAATCTGGTTACATTGTGCCAGAATCAGGAAACAGAAGACAACAACAGCAGGTGGGATTGGGCTATATAAAATAGAGACTCTCCAATCATTACCCACTTTGTCCAGCAAAGCTTTTCCTAAGAATTCCACAATTTTTCCAGACAATGTCAGCTAGGTACCAAGAATTTAAACAAATGATCCTCTGTGGGGAGCATTTTATTTATTTATTTATTTATTTATTTATTTTTAATTTTTTATTGACTTTTATACTTACATACAAAAAAACCCCACCTGATATTTCCCTCCCTTCCCCCATTCCACTTTAGAACTCCAATCTCCATCATATCCCCTCCCTCTCTCCATTTGTCTCTCTTTCAATTTGATGACATCATCTTTTCCTTCTATTTTGAGGGTCTTGCGAAGGTATTGCTAGGCACTGCAAGGTCATGGATACAGAGGCCAATTTCTGTCTGGGCAGTTGCATTGTAACAAGTCATACCCTTCCTTTGGCTCTTCCATTCTATCCGCCCCCTCTTCCGCAATGGTCCCTGAGCCTTGGAGGGTGTGACAGAGATGTTTCAGTGCTGGGCTCTCCTCCATCCCTTCTTCTCAGCACTATGTTGCCTTTTGGGTGATCCCAGTGGTCATCACCATCTGAAAAGAGAAGCTTCTCTAGCCAGAAGTGAGAGTAGCGTTAATATGTGAACATGAACATTTAGTGTAGTGTCCCCAGGGCAGCTTGGTGGGAATAATATATACATTTAGTCAGACATGAGCAGGCTTATACCCCCAAGGCTCATTACCTCACCTACAATAGACTTTTACTTAGGTTTTTCAGTACCAGGTATGTATTCCCTCCCGTAGAGAGGGACTTCAGTCCAATTATGGAGCAGTTGGTTACCCCAAGAGTAGACATGCCACTATTGCACCCGTTCAGTCATTGGGCCTGTCTGGCCAAGCTTGAATATTCAAACCATACTAGGCCTCAGGCATTCCCATCTATTTTTCAACAGATTCTTTAGCCTCACTGTTAGCATCTATACTTACAGATCTTTGAGTATGTGGCCAGTACTGAACATGTGAATCATGTAAGAAAGTCTCAAAGAGTTCTTCTTAATGAGTGAATTGGTAGTTTTATACAGTAGTCTTGTAAGGATTTCCATAATTACCCCATTATATTCCATTTATTTTAATTGTCATCACTGTGTCTATATTGAAAGGGTGTACTCAAATACAAAAGTTTTAAAGCTTGAGCTGATACTATACATTTAATATGCATTAAATATGAAGATTATGATTCAGCATTTTTAAACTAGGATCCAGAAGCCTGTTTTCATTTTTAAAAATTATTTATTTTCTTTCATTGTGGCATTTTCCTACATGTATATATTGATCTTATCCACCTCTCAATTACCCTATCTTATTCCTTCCCCTTCCCTGTGGCATACTTCTTCTTCCACATTAATCTCTATCTTACGTTCATGATTTCCCCCCATTAAAGTTAGAGTTGCTTGTATGATCATGGGTTGAGGATATTTACTGTAGAGTGGGCAATTTACCAGTGGCTACCCCACTAATGAACCTGACTCTTACTCTCGAGCCAGCATTAGCTGCCATTAGCTACTCTGGGAGGTAGAGTCTCATGTATCCTTTCACTCATCCATGGTGAAGTTTTAATAAGCTAATTCTGTGTGGAAAACCACACCTGCTGTGAATTCATGAGTGTAATGACCATCTCATATCCATAAGACACAGTTCCTCAGCCTTCCTTTCAATCCTCTTACTCTTACATTTTTTTATGCCCCTTCTTCCTCCATGTTTCCTGAGATGTGGGAAGGTTGATTTAGATGTCCTGTCTGAAGCTGAACACACAGTACTTACTTCCACTATTTTGCTAAGAAAGTTCTGTGACACTAATCTAGGGGATATCTGTTTGACATGCTGTCCGTTTAGTATAACCACAGTAGTAGCTACGTCCCCCCCTCCCAGGAGCTATTCCCCTAGTCATAAGCTTACAGTCCCTAGAATAAATTTTTTCATATGGAGTGGGCCTCAAAATCAGTCAGAACAGAAACCTGCTTTTTGATAATCACTCTTTGCAGATGGTTCACAGAAAATTTAAGAAACAATGTTTTAAAGTATCTTACAATGTGCTCCAATGTAAAAATGACCATGTCTTCTTTTCTAGACAGATGTTTCATTATTCTTTATCAAACAAAAATATATTGTTTACTACATGTTGTGCTTTGTGTATACAAATCTCTCTCTCTCTCTCTGTCACTCTCTGTCTTTCTCTCTTTCTTTAGTTTTTCAAGGCAGGATCTCACTCTACCCCTGAGTGACTGACCTGGAATTTACTATGTATTCTCAGGCTGGCCTTGAACTCACAGTGATATTCTTACCTCTGTCGCCTGAATGCTGGGATTAAAGGTGTGTGACATTATGTATTGCTTCAAAAATATTATATTATATTCATTTATTTATGATAGAGAGAGAGAGAGAGGCAGATGGAGAGATTAGGCATGCCAGGGCCTCCAACCACTGCAAACAACTGCAGATGCATGTGCCACCTTGTGCATCTGGTTTATGTGGGTACTGGGTAATTGAACCTGGGTCCTTTGGCTTTGTTGTCAAGCACCTTAACTGCTAAGCCATCTCACCCACCCCATGACTTAATTTCTGTCATTCCAGTTCTTTAAGATATCTTCTTTTATGCAGGGTTCACAGTTTCAGCCTCATCTCACTGAATTTATGTCTTTATGTTAACTCTCATTTAAAATTTTTCCCCCTCTAGGTTTTAGTTGTCATCTCTAGACCAATAATTTCCAAATATTTCATGTATGCCATAGTCTTATCTATATGTTTGGTACCAAACTTTAATGAACTACTGACTCCATAAAGAAACATTTATCTGTATAATATGTAGTGGTAGCCACATGGAGGATAGAGTATCAGTTATTCCATAGGCTGATTACCCTGAATTAATCTTTGTCAAAAAGAATTGACATTAATGTGGCTGGAGGGGTGGCTTAGCGGTTAAGTCACTTGCCTGCAAAGCCAAAGGACCTCAGTTCAATTCCCCAGAACCCACATAAGCCAGATGCACAAAGTGACACATGCATCAGGAGTTCGTTTGCAGTGGCTGGAAGCCCTGGTGCAATTCTCCCATTCTCTCTCTCTGTCTCTGTCTCTCTCTCTCTCTCTCTCTTCTTTCATGCTCTCAAATAAATAAATAAAAATAAAATATTTAAAAAATAATTGACATTAATGTTTTGAAGATCCATATTTTACCCAAAAAGTATTAAGAAGGTATTTTAGTCCTCAGCACAGTAATCTTGATTACAAATATACACATGAAAACTAGCCTTTAATTATATAAAATCATGACAACTTTTAATAATTAGTACAAGGAATATATATCAAATACTGTAAATATTTGTATATGCCATAAAAACTCATTTTAAAACAATAAAATAAACTTCTTTATTCTAAACCCTTCTAAATACATCAGATTCAAATGGACAGGAACTACTGAGTTTTATTCCTTTCTATTTTAAAGTCATAAAGAAGTGAAATTTAAAACCATTGATTTGCTAATTAAAATTCAGATGCCTAATTTGAATTTAGTTTCAAGAACATATTCTGAAACTATGAACTAGAGAATCGAAGAATGCTTAGATTTCTAAAATATTTCTCAGCATAAAGCATATACAATTTGTTAAATTTGTCACCATCATAATTTTATTAAAAGTTGTATACATTATGATTAACATGTAGTAATAAAATTAGGATAATTTGAGTTATTTTAAATTGAAACATATTTATTTATTTTACAGTGGAAACATGAGAAGAGAATTATATAACACAATGTGAGTGTGTGTGATGTAGATGTGTAGACTGTGTGTGTGTGTGTGTGTGTGTGTGTGTGTGCACACACACACACATGTGTTGAGCAGTATTTTCAATTATACCCTTTAATAATTGGTCTTGATCTTTTGAGAAGCTAGCTTTAAAATATCAGATAGTTCTTTAATTCCAGCACTCGGGAGGCAGAGGTAGGAGGATTGCCTTGAGTTCGAGGCCACCCTGAGACTACATAGTGAATTCCAGGTCAGCCTGAGCTAGAGTGAGACCCTACCTCAAAAAAAAAAACAAACAAACAAAAAAAATCATATAGTTCATATTGGGTGAAGAAAAAAATTATAATTTCACAGAAGCAGTCAAAGATGGAATTTAAATTTTTTATTATTATTTTATTTATTTATTTTTGGAGAGACAGAGAGGGAGAGGGAGACAGATAGAGATGGGCTCACCAGCAGTCTCTCAGCTGCTGTGAACGAAATCCAGATGCTTGTGTCCCTTGTGGGCAAGTGCAGCATTGCGCCCTTGCTTCACTTTGCATCTGGCTAAACCTGGGACCTGGAGATTGGAACCGGGTTCTTAGGCTTAGCAGGCAGGTGCCTTAAAAGGTGGAATTTAATTATAACAATTTATATGACTGCATCTATAGTTGTGGATATATAATGTCCAAATTTTATAAGGATTTTTGTTAAATTTAATTTCTAAAATGTTTGGGAAATAAGCTGGATTAAACTTGTAAATTTAAAAAACTTCAATGTCACAAAAGTATCAAGTTCTAAGTTTCTGAGTATACAGTATAATGTTTCATAAATCAAGTTTGGTATTGTAGGCAGTGTGCATGTTGTTTGCAAAATGGCTAAGCTCTACACATACATAGGTATAACATGAACCAAATCATGTCTCATAGATTAAAAAATCTTAAGGTATCAAAGTCATTACCTGTCATTAATAAAAGTCCACTGGAAAGCATACAAACCATGGTATGGATACATAAGCATATTCATATACTGATATGCACCCTTATGTATGCACATACAAATTCACATACTCATTTCCAGTTATTAGAAATTTTAAAAACTGGAGTACAGAAATGCACACTTTAGTTCTATAGTCTTTCTCAATTGCATTAATTTATAAGTTAGGCCTATAACAGTTATCTTTTTGCTATCATACTTTTGTTCTAATTAAGATATTTACTCCACCGAATGTACACATATACATGAACCATAGTGATATCTGTATTCAATGAGTTTTGAGAAGTTAAGCTACATATGCTTACAAGGGTAGTTTAAGTCAGAAAATATGTATTAGTTATCTACATGGAACAAAGTGTTGCTAGGTAATGTGAGATATTTAAGCTCTGTTTTGTTTTCCTAAGGCTTATAGTCAAATAGGTGAAAGCATTTATAAATAATGTCTACAATGAAAGTTAAGAGGACATATAATAAAACATTGAGCATCATTGAGTAACACTTTAGAAAATCTCAACTATTCCTACATATCTGAAATTTTACCAGCATAAATATAAAAAAAATGTGGATTACAGAGAAAAGAGTGGAAGACTGATGATAATAGGAGAATTCTGCAATAGCATAGATAAATAATGACAGGGACTTGAATCAGATAGATTGAACTGGGAAATACAATGAAAATAGGAAAGGAATCATAAGGCAGCAAGAAAAAGTTATGATGACTGAGTGAACATGAATTCTGATATGAAGACTTAAATCACAAATAACAGAGTTTGATAAGGAAGTGTGACATAAAAAATGGAATAGAAAACTGGGTGTGGTGGTGCACACCTTTAATTCCAGCACTCAGGATGCAGAGGTAGAAGGATCACCGTGAGTTTGAGGCCAGCCTGGGCCAGAGTGAGACCCTACCTTGGAACCCCCCAAAAAAAAGGAATAGATTATTAGGGGAAATGGGTGAATAAATGTGAAAAGATTAATTAAATTTAGAATTGGTTGATTTTGGTATTTTGGGCAAATATTTGCATGAATATATTCAGCTTCATTTTTTTAGAGATTTGGATCTGGGTTTCAATATATACATCAAGTATGGAGATAAAATTTGAGAATTTTTTTGAAAGTACATTTTATTTTAATTTAAAAATATTTTTGTGCAGTTATTTTCAAACAGAGAAAGATGAGAGGGGGGAAGAAAAAAATGGGCACACTAGTGCCTGCAAATGAAGTCCAGACTCATGTAGCAATTTGTGCATATGTCTTGACATGGGTACTGGAGAATTGAACCTGGGATGGTAGGCTTTGCAGAAGTACCTTTAACCAGTAAGCCATCTGCCTAGCCCAAAATTTGAGAATTTTCAGTGTACAATTACCAACAGATGTATGTAGAAAATTTTCAACATCTCTAATCATAAGAGAAATGCAAACTAAAGTCACACTGAGATAACTCTTCACACCTGTTTGTATCAAAAATATTGTTTAAAAATCAAGTGTCTGGCACAATGCCCAGATACAGGAAACCTCATGCATTAAGTGAAGTTAAATGAGCTCATCCATTACAGAAAAATTATAGAATTTGCTTAAGAATATAAAAAAATATCATATAAGTACTCCAGCTATGAGTTGATATTAGTCCATTATCAACAGCCAAGATAAGTAAATAATCTACTTACTCCTCAGTGGTTGAATGGATTTGAAATATGGCAATTGTACACAATGTACTATTTGGGCTATACCAAAGAAAATTCTGTTATTTGTGAAAACATCAATGATCTATAAAATATTACTTTAAGGGAAATAAACTAGGCACAGCTACATAGTATGAGATTATTTATATGTGAAATCTACAAAAAGTTGAACTCATGAAAACAGAAAATAATATTATGATTATCACAGCTGGAAGAAGGATTCCACTGAGAAATCTGAGACATTAGTCAAAGAGTACAAAGATCCCAACAGCTAAAAGGAGTAAATGCTGATATTTTATTACATAATGTGAGAACCATAGTTAGTAATAATGTATTACATATTCCACAGTATTTGAAAGAGATAATTTTAAATGTTCACACCACAAAGAAATGATAAATATGTGTAGTCATAAATGTGCTAATTATCTCAGCTTGATTCTTCAATAACATATACATGTATTGAAATACCATATTTTTCCTCTTAAGATGTATGCTATTATGTGTCAGTTGAAAACAAAATAAAACTTTCTAAAGCTGGTGAGCAGGCTAGGAAGATGGCTCCCCAGATAAAGGCACTTGTTTTCACAGACTGCCAGCCCAGGTTTACTTCCCAGCTACCCAAGTAAAGCTAGACAGGTATTCATTTGCAGTGTCAAGATCTGGGCAGGCGTGTGTGTGTGTGTGTGTGTGTGTGCATTCATGCACACACACACACGAAGGAATGAATAAATAAATAAATACTTGTACAGATATGGCTGTCAGAGAGAGATGAGACAGGGAAATGACATATAGATAGTCATAGTTATAATAATAGTACTTTTAGTGAGAACCATCATTGTTAACCTTATATTTTATTTTTATTTATGAGAGAGAGAGAATGAATATGAATGGGCACACCAGGGCCTCTAGACACTGCAAACGAACTCCAGAAGCATGTGCCACCTTGTGCATCTGACTTACGTGGATTCTGGGGGCTTGAACCTGGGTCCTTAGGCTTTGCAGGCAAGTGCCTTAACCACTAGCCACATTTCCAGCCCTTACCTTAGATTTTAAAAGAAAATAGAATATAGGCAAGAACAGATTCAAGTCGGTCTACCAAAATCCACACAAGTTATTCACAGTAAAATATAATTTAAATATATTATAAATATATAATATATGTTCACTAGCATTTAAACTCCTGTTGTGCAGTAGAGAACACTGAGCTCACAGCTACAAACATTAAAGCCTTGAAGAATAATTGTGTTTATGATTTTCTTAGATGTTATGCTCTTATATCTAATCCATAACACTTAGGCTTAGTTTATGAGTTAGTCTTTATACTAATTACCTATTAAAACCCCAATGTACAACCAGAACATTATATAATCAGCATCTCTAGCTGTCTCAGAGATATAAAGTGTGACAGAACTTGAAACTACACACAAATAAATGACAGTGCTTACCTGTAGCTTTCCATAGGTAATTGGAAATCCCATTTAATAACAAGGCTGAGTGTACTAGTTTATTTTGAAGTTAATATTAATTCAAAAGCCAAATTTACAAATAAGATTAGTGCTCACTTCTCATGCAGAAATGAGCTTCATGAAAGGCTTATACCTTATATTTGAGATGTTTACAGTAAAACTGAATTTTCAGTGAACATCTAGGAATATGAGGCCAACTGGATTCAGGGGAATTTCTGGAATAAATAATAACATACATTGTAACCATTGCAGTTATCCGAGATAAATATTGGAATTAATCTTATTCTCCATCACCTCACTGACTTCATGTGTGAGAAAAACAATAAAAACTGCCTTCTGCCTTAGGTTTTCCTTTTAAAAAGAAAACTGAAGAGCAATCCATCCTTTTTTCTAGCATGTAAAAAAAATGTTGTAGATAAGTTCAATTTAACCAATCAGATGTTTATAGCTGTCTAAAAATGGACAATTGCACTGCATTTACATTATGTCAGAGGATTCATATTATTAGGAAAACATATTTGGATTTATCCTTATACTTCATTGATTGCTATGAAAATTTAATGAAAGCCTGTAGTTTTCAATGCTAAGTAAGCTGCTAGGTAATAGGAAGAGCCACATAGGAATGATTGGAAGTGTGGCTAACAATTAAAGAGGTTACAGTTCTTTTATTGAAAAGTAAATAAGGCCTCCTCCTTAGAGCTAACAGTTCACCTAAATAATGTTTTTTTTTTTAATTTCTCCTAAGTGAACTGATAAGCATGGGTGTCTGGAAATATGAAAGCAAAGTAACAATAGAATCAATAAAATGCCTATGAAGTCGTGAGAGCAGATCTACAGTTTCCAAAACCCCATAACTTTTCACCACTAGCAACATACAGTGTTACAGAGCCTGACACACCTACCTGCAATTCCATAGAGGCCAGGCAGGTATTCTAAACCTGATAAAATTGTGGGAACAGGGTGCTGGTCAAATCCCTGAGGGTTCATTCCACACCCCAAACTATACAGTAGGTGAATATGAAATGAAAAGTTATATAGTGTATGATTGTATTTCTATAATATTACTGAACACACAGAGTTAAATAATGGAGAACAATTGGTAGTTGACTAGGGTTACAGACAAAAGTGGGTTTGGATTTGTCTATAAAAATATATAACAACAGTTTCATGTGGTTATAAAACGATTCTTGGGCTGTAGAGATGGCCCTTGCCTGTGAAGCCTAAGGACTTGGTTCAATTGCCCAATACCCATGTAAGCCATATGCACAGGATGGCACATGCATCTGGAGTTCATTTTCAGTGGCTAGAGGCTCTTGCATGCCCAATCTCTTCTTTTTCTGTCTCAAATAAATCAATAAATAGCATTAAAAACAAACTGTTCTTTATCCTGTCTATATCCAAGCCAACATGTTAGTTGTGATACCATACCTACTATATGTTTACAAGATGTTAAAATTGGGAAATTATGTAAAAATACTAAAGATCACTCTATTATGTATTACAACTACATAAGAATGTATAAATTAAAAGCTTTAATTATATAACTCAGGGAAATACACAGCTTTCATATTGAAACACTGAATTAATTTCTGATTAGGTAAATCATTTAAAAAGTACAGCTAAACTAAATAAGCATTGTAGTCAACATCCATTTTGCAGAATGTCTGACAATCAAGCTGAATTAAATAAAACACTGAATAATTTCACTAGTTACTAAGTGTAATAGAAAAAAAACTCTTCAGAGAAGTTGGTATTGGTGGCACACACCTTTAATCCCAGCACTGTGGAGGCAGAGGTAGGAGGATCCTCATGAGTTTGAGGCTACACTGAGACTATGTAGTGAATTCCAGGTCAGCCTGAGCTCAAGTGAGACCCTACCTCAAAAAAAAAAAAAAAACTCTTCAGAGAATATATCCAAATTTCTATTAAGAATTGGTTTTGGACATAGTACATAGTACATATTGTACATCTTTGTTGCTTAGATACTTGCCTGTCATGTTCAAATGTTACATGTATTTAAGAACGGGAAGACAGAATAATTACTAGATTAGATTGATTTCACTTTGAAACAGGTTATCATTTTTTAGAAGTTTGAATATATGTCCCCCAATATATTCAGTATTTCATTAGCCATAGTTTGCATCTGCAATCACCTTGCTAGAGGCAATGTCACTGGGGGCTGGTTTCAAGGTGTTGGTGGTGGGTTTGAGATTCCATTGTAAAGATATGCAAAGCGTGCCTAGCAGGAGTTCCTGAAGTGTGCTGTGTGACTCTTTTGGCTGTAGTTTTGCTCAGTGTGCTGTGTAGCTGGGTGCTTGGTTTTTCTCTCTCTTGCCTGGTCCTGTGAAGAGCAGGCTGCTTCTCCTGCCTTTATGGAACTTCCCCTGGATCTGTAAGCTTCAATAAATAATATCCCTTCCTCCATAACTGTGCCTGGTTTGGAAGTTCATCTCAGCAAACCTGGAGCTGTCTGCTACACATTTATTGACATTTATCTCTTGGACTGGTGCTTTTATAAACACTATATAAGAATTGCAGCATCTAATTAGTAGAATAATCCATCTCTAATAATGCTGGACTAGTTCTGATTAATTTAACATTCTTGAACATAATAACTATGAACTTTGGCCAAATATTAAAAATCACAATTTGAAGCACTTACATGTAATAATAGCAACAAAAAGACAGGCAAAAAATTCAGAGAAATCTCCCCTTTGAAAATGAGAATAGCAACAATATTGAGTGACTTTTATTTTCTATGGTTTGGTTCTGAGGGAAGATAATATTAAAATTTGTGGGCCAAATACAACAATAAACTGAGAGTCTCATTGCCTTCAAGAATGTGAATATAGGAGCCAGGCGTGGTGGCGCACGCCTTTAATCCCAGCACTCGGGAGGCAGAGGTAGGAGGATCGCCGAGAGTTCAAGGCCACCCTGAGACTACATAGTTAATTCCAGGTCAGCCTGGGCCAGAGAGAGACCCTACCTTGAAAAACCAAAAAAAAAAAAAAAAAAAAAGATTGTGAATATAGGGTAAAGATTATTTATATAAGATACTTAGGAAGGGAGAAAAGCTCAATAAGAGAGACACTGGAAATAATACTCCTAACTCTAACTATGAATACTACCCCACTCTAACTTTTAGTTTGACAATGTACATATAAAATGGTTTCTAGCTTCCAAGATAGGGACAAAACTGACAGAGATTTAATTTGTTTGTGCCAGGAGTTGGACAATTTAAAGTATTACTTTCAATAACATAACCACATGTGGTAGTTTGAATATATGGCCCCCAATATATTCAGTGTTTTATTAGTTTGTTGTTTGCATCTGCAGCGACCTGGGTGGAGGCAATGTCACTGGGCGGATCTTAAGTGTGCTGGTGGGTTTGAGATTCCATTGTAAAGATATGCAAAGTGTGCCTAATTGGAGTCCCTGAAGTGTGCTGTGCTATGTGACTGGTGGTTTTTTTTCTCTCTAGCCTGGTCCTGTAAGAGCAGGCCACTTCTCCTGCCATTATGGAACTTCCCGTGGATCTGTAAGCTTCAATAAATAATATCCCTTCCTCCATAACTGTGCCTGGTCTGGAAGTTCATCTCAGCGAACCTGAAGATGTCTGCTACACCACATAAAACAATTATCTTTAAAAATAATTAACAGAACATATAATCCATGTAAATTTAATTATGTTATCCAAGATAAGGTGTATGTATATATTGGTTTTTAAAAAATATATTTTATTTATTTATTTATTTATTTGAGAGAGAGAGAAGAGAGAGAGAAGGAGAGAGAATGGGCACACCAGGGCCTCCAACCACTGCAAATGAACTCCAGATGCATGCATTCCCTAGTGCATGTGGCTTATGTGGGTCCCAGAGAATTGAACCGAGATCCTTTGGCTTTGCAGGCAAATGCCTTAACCACCAAGCCATCTCTCCAGCCATATATATTGGTTTTATTTGAGGTAGAATCTCACTCGAGTCCAAGCTGACCTGGAATTCACTATATAGCATCAGGGTGGTCTTGAACTCATGGCGATTCTCCTACCTATGCCTCTTGAGTGCTGGGATTAAAGGCATGCGCCACCACACCCAGCAAAAGAGTAGTAAATCCAGTATTTTTTTAAGGTAGGGTGTCACTCTAGTCCAGACTGATGTGGAATTTACTATGTAGTCTCAGGTTGGACTCCAACTAATGGTGATCCTCCTACTTCTGTCTCCCAAGTGCTGGGATTAAAGGAGTGCTCCACCACTCCCAGATCTAATTTATTTATTTGCAAGCAGAGAGAGGTAGAGAGAATAGAAACAAAGAAAGAGAGAATGGGCATGCCAGAGCTTCCAAGTGAACTACAGATGCATATGGCGCTTCGTGCATCTGGCTTTATGTAGGTACTTGGAAATCAAACCCAAGTTGGAAGGCTTTGCAGGCAAGCACCTTAACCACTTAGCTATCTCTCCAGCTCCTAGATAAATTTTAATTAGTAGGCACATTGAAAACAAAG
Source organism: Orientallactaga sibirica (assembly GCA_036365145.1). NCBI lineage: Eukaryota > Metazoa > Chordata > Mammalia > Rodentia > Dipodidae > Orientallactaga > Orientallactaga sibirica. The sequence continues at coordinate 7,399,082 of JAEOAD010000793.1, read as the reverse complement.
CTAAAAATTTAAGTCATATCTAAAAGAAAATATCACCTGTTGATTTCAATAAGGACATAGATGTTTGAATTAGCAGTGCATAATGTTAAAGTTTTTATTGTAAATATTTCCAAGGAGATAAAAAATATGGGTTGAAAAATCCATAATAGAACCTAATTATTTCTATGATAATAATAAGATACTGACAAAAAGTAAATTTGGAAAATCTTAGAAGAAAGCTAGAAAGAACACAAATGGAAAATCTAGACTTGAAAAAACAATGTATTTGAACTAAAATACCCTGAATAGGCTGATCAATGGAATGAAAAAACAAAAGAAAGAGAAAATTATAAGACAGAAACCTAGAAAATATTAAATATAAAGATAAAAGAGAAATAAGAATTTCAAAAAATGACAGACTGATCTGTGTGAATATGTGAAAGTGTTTGCTGTATGCATAACTGGGATTCCAAGAGAATATAAGAGAGTTAATGGAAGAATTAGTAGTCAAACACTTCCTAAACTCCTGAAAAGACATAAAATTACCAATTCAAGAAGCTCAGAAAATTCAAAGCAGAATAAATTCAATACTATAAAGATATCCATATTAAAGCATATGATAATTTAGTTGCAAAAACAGAAAGAGAGAGGAAGAAGAGAGAGAGAAAAATCCTGATCACTGAGTTCTCATTAGGCAAAAGAAAATGGAGGAAAAATATAGCAGGAAAAGAACATCAAACTGCAGAACAAGAAAGACAAAGAAAAAGAAAATCAGTGATTGTTTTCAGCAAGGAGAACTCTAATGCCCCTTCCCCAAATACTGAAGGATATTTTCAGGCTAAAGGAAATCAGACAAGATAGGAACTGAGTCATTATGCAAATTATTGGACTCATAGTCAAGGGTATGGTGAATCTATTTTAATGAATATTTTCATATTTCTATTATTCTTAGCAGTGTAAATTTGTCAATCTATAGGAGTTTCCTACATTCATGAATAGCCTATAAGAAAAAGCTCAATCACTACAAAATACATCAATTATATTTTTCCTCGTGAAGTATGAATAAAATGATTAAGATCATACCAGTAGTTAAATTTATATTTCCATGAAGAAGAAAACAACAGAACATCACCTGCAAGATTGTATTTTCTTAAATAACACGTGAACTAGATAGATGAGGGCTTGAAAGATGCCTTTTCATTTAAGATGCTTATCTGCAAAGCCTAAGGATCCAGGTTTTATTCCCCAGTACCCACCCACATGAACAAGATGCATAAGATGGCATATGCATTTGGAGTTTGTTTGCAGTGGCTGGAGGCCTTGGCACACCCATTCTCTCTATCTACCTCTTTTTTTCTAACAAATACAAAAAAATAAAAAAAGAAAATAGATTAAAATGACAGATATTTGAAGATATATACTATCCAATAAGAATATTTAAGTATTCTTATTATTCTAACATAATCTATCTTCATTTAAAAAAAAAAAAGTTGTTGCCAGGCGTGGTGGTACACACCTTTAATCCCAGCACTCGGGCAGCAGAGATAGGAGGATCACTGTGAGTTCAAGGCCACCCTGAGATTTCATAGCAAATTCCATGACAGTCTGAAGTAGAGTGAAACCTACCTCGAAAAACAAAACAAAACAAAAAAAGAAAATCTGTTGACATAGTTGTTTTGGTGGTATAAAATGTCTCCTATAGTCTCATGTGTTTATGATCAAGCCACATATGTAATCTCCAGTTGGTGTACCCTTTGGGAGGTAAAGCATTGCTGTAGGAATTGTGTCACTGGGGGCAGGTCTTGAATTTTATAACCAATCTATACATGCCATTGCTAGCTCAATTCACACTCTCTCCTTCCTCGTTACTGATATGTGGCAATGTGGGCCAGTTTCGTGATTATGTCATGCTTTTCTCGCCATGACAGAACTTTTCCTCAAAATTTTAAACTGGAAATAAACTCTATCATTCTATAAGCTCATTTTATTAAATGAAAATCTAATTACTACAATGGGAATTAGGATGGATTGAAAATGGTAAATTAAAGGTATCTTCTTGTATTTAGTATAAATAGGGAGAAAAAGGTATGGGCAAGTTATAGAGCATATTTTTTTTCTTGTGTAACTCAGAAAACCAAATTTTATTAGAACAACTACCCTGAATTTATTCTGAGGAAATTATTTGTACTAGGTTCTTTAAAAATGCACTTTTCAAATAAATTTAGTGCAGGTATGCATGGCGTTTGTATTATATCCAAATTAAGACAGAAAGGGGATATAGATTGAAATCTTCAGTATTACTTTAAATAACTTCCCCATTATTAAAGTGAGTTATATTTGATTGAAATTAAATGTTTTTTTTTTTTATAATGGAGAAAGTAATTGGGCATTCCATATTTTTGTTCAGGGTAGCCTTATGTTTAAGGATGTCAGAAAGAATTGTGAACTTCCTCTATGTATTTTATGACAACATTTGAAAAATAATATTTCATTGCCAAATAAAGGAGAAATGATAATTAGATGATTTGTGTCTTAAATTCATCTGGGCTATCCTGACTTTTAAAGGTAAGGAAAAGGAGATATTCAACTTTCTCATTGACTAATTTATATGATTCATTTATGCTAAGAGATTAAAACATTGCTTTCAGGGATGGGGAGATGCCTTATAGGTTAAGACTTTGCTTGTGAAGTCAAAAGACCCAAGTTTGATTGCCCAGGACTCACGTAAGCCAGATGCACAAGAAGGCACATGCTCTGGAGTCCATTTACAGTTTCTGAAGCCCTGGAACACCCATTTTTTTTCTCTCTCTCTCTTTCTTTCTTTATCTGCCTCTTTCTCTTTCTCTCAAATAAATAAAATATTTTTAAAAGATTAAAATCAATGAATTAAAAAAGGAATGGTTTTCAATAATGGGGTAAACTTGTATTTATAAATATCTAATTAGCCAGCTTTAAATTGCTAATAAAGTAATATTAACAATTTAAAGCTGGCTAATTGCCACCACACATTTATGTCAAGCACATTTTTCATTAAATAGTAATAATGTGTTGTAGTGCTGATCTTTTTTTTTAGTGCTGATCTTTTTATAGAATATTCCACAGCATAAGTCACAGTTCTAATGTTAGGCAAGTGCATCATACTCATTATACTTTTTTAAAAAGTATCTTCCAATTTTCCCATGCTCCAACTTATTTGGGACATTGTCTTTCATAGTTTTCAATAAGCAAGTACATTATTGATACTGTCTTGCATAAATGGAACCATCTCCATCATTGACATTTCTTCAAATTTCTCAAAAACACAAATGTATAAGCAAAAGAGCTTCTAAAACATTTTTTACAGAATAAGATTAGTGTTAATATGTATAAAAATTAAAGTAAAGTAATGCTAACACATAGAGTTACTAAGAAATAGAAGTTTACATCTGAATGAAAAATGATTGTATTGCCTGCAGTTGAACTCCAGATACCAGTGTCTCCTTGGTGTGCATGTGTAAACTTGCATGCTGTGTCATGTTGTATGTCTGGCTTACGTGGATTGGGAGTGCCAAACATGGGTCCTTAGGCTTCACAGCAAGCGTCTTAACCACTAAGCCATCTCTTCAACACTAGTATAGCATTTTTTTAGGAGAAGCCAGAGAACATTAAAGAATTAAAGGCAGGATATAATGACTCTGAAAATATTGGAATGGCTGCTGTATTTATAATCCATAGGTTATTCAATAATAAATTAATAAACTGAATCTTCAAACACTCTAAGAGATTACAATGTGGATACCTTCCAACAAACCAACTATAAGTCAAAAATACTGTAAGTTGAAAATGGATTTAATACATTATTTATACTAAATATCATAGTTCAGCATCACAGTACATGGTAACGTACTGGTTCCTTACTCTTTTCTAAATATATTTTAGATATTTATTTGCATGCAGAGAGAAATAAAAGAAAGAATGGGTTCAACAGGACCTACAACTGCCACAGACTATAGATGAGCCACTTTGTGCATCTGGCTTTGCATCAGTACTGGGGGATCGAACCCAGGTCATCAAGCTTTGCAAGCAAGCACTTTAATCGCTGAACCATCTCTCCAGCCTGGGTTGCTAACTCATATACACACAATGTAAAAATTATAAAGAACTTGAGTTGATTGATGCACATACATACTCTCAGCTAAAAAAAAAAAAAAAAACTTGTTCCTTGGCTTGCTTGTTATAGATATCATTTTATAAATGAGTAACATTTGCAGCCTGTTTAATGCCATATTTATTACTTAATGCTTTTTCTTTGTTATTTCCTATTTGAAATGATCCCAAAAGATAGTACTGAATTACTGTGTAGTTTGTCTACAAGGAGGATGTGATGTTAGTAACAGAAACAAAAAGTTGTGTTAGGGTTACTACTAGAGGAATGAGTTGGTCAAAACTCAGTTAATAAATCAACAACAAGCAATAAATGATGAAATATCTCTAAAAAGAATTATAAAATTTAAGAAGATTGTGTGTTAATCAGTTCATTAAAACATCATGAACACATTGATACCTATCCCTTTATTTTCACTTAGAAGCCACCCATCAGCATTGCTAATCTCTGTAATGAAAGCCTATGGAGTGTTTGTGTGTGTGCTTCCAACAAAAATGAAAGTTTTAAAAAATTATATTAATAATACAAAGACACACAAACAATAGGAAAATAGAACTAAAATACTTTTGTCAATAGAAAGCTAAGAAAACACAATGGTTTTGTAATTAGATATAATAGAAAGTCAACCAAAATTCCTAAATTATGAAGTCTATTTTCAGTGTGAATTTATATCAACTATCATTAACAATAAAACTTTCTGTGTTTATTGAATTTTACCAAATTTACTAAAGAAATGTAATTATAAAAATGGTTAAAACATTAAAAAGATATTTTCATTTTCATTTCATACTTTTGAAAAGTAAAAGTATGTGTATGTATTATGAATATATATGTGTTTATATATCATGTGTGTGTGGTTCTATGTTCAAAATATTTTAGTTATTGGAGTTGTAAGAATTATCAGGACATAGCCGGGCATGGTGGCGCATGCCTTTAATCCCAGAACTTGGGAGGCAGAGGTAGGAGGATCGCTGTGAGTTCAAGGTCACCCTGAGACTACATAGTGAATTCCAGGTCAGCCTGAGCTACAGTGAGACCCTACCTTGGAAAAAAATCAAAAAAACAAACAAACAAACAAAAAAAGAATTATCAGGACATATTTCCAAAATCTCTATTCCAAAAGTTTCAATATATTCTTCTACCTCTTAATTCCTAAAATGTAGTAGCTGCATTTTTTTTTTGTTTGGACAGTCTGAATCCATTAGAATTCAATACTGTTCACCAGATTTATGAGATAGCAGGCACATGTTTTAATATTTTAGTTTTGATCAGAAATTAATTTTGTGTTATAAAGAATCCTCATCATTTAATTATACATTCCACATACACTTACTCTCATAGGTTCCAATTCCTGTTCAGAAAGTAAATGACCTCTCAAAAATTATTTACAAATAGGCTTTGATTTATTATTTAAGTACTGTTTAATTGCAGATTACAGAGTATTCTGAGGCATTGCCCCTATATAGAGACTGACTTATCAATTCATGCCCCCCCCAATGAATACCAATAATCCCCTGAGGAGAGACCTCAGTGGAGTGCAGGCATGGGAAGAGGAATATAAGAGTATATTACCCAAGGGTAATATGACCAATAAGCAATACGTTAAGAGGTAACAAAAATGCTTGGCATTTTCTTAGTGGAAATCACTTCTAGAACAATTCAGTTAAAACAGAAAAAACACACCCCAGTATAATTTTTTTATCACATCAACTCAAGAATCTTGAGTATAAAATTCTTTGCTTGCAAACAACTAAAGTCATATTTTTCATTGCAGTATTACAAAGTTTTAATCTCTCACAAATAAGCATAAAGTAACCAAAGATTAATAAGTGTTGCATATTCTATTGAAATGTGACTCTTGGTCCCTTATTTGGTAGGACAATGTATTGTTCTCCAATAGAATAAAAAAAGAATATGAACTTGCTAATTATAGTATTTGATAATGTATACTCTGAATGAGAATATTTGATTTATATATTTCTTATATAAGTGTCTTGTGATAATTTGTACAGTGGTGATTGATTCATACTGTTCTATGTCACTCTAATATGCTCAATACTCAGCCTAATTTCTCCTATGTCTAAAATGAAGACTTTCTTACTTTCCCTCTTTCCTGCAATGACTAGCCTAGTTTTATTATTCTCAAGAATATTTTTGATTATATTTTTCTTTCTTTATTTTAATTTTACATTCATGTTGGTGCCTTCAATAGTCTCCTCCCCGCCCTCTTAAGGGACCCTCCTTTTTGGGGAATGTGGATTGTGCATTCTGGGGGTGGCCAACAGTTATGGGGCAGAGGCAATGTCTCTATGCATAATGACCCAATTTGTGGCTCTAACACTCTTCCTGCCCCCTCTTCCACAAATTTCCCTGAGCCATGTTTAGTTTATTTTAGGTCTACTTCACTGATGAGGTCTTGGGAGCTTCTGTGTCTCTGGATATCTGGTTTAGCAGGAGTAGAGTGTTCTCAGTGTCTATCTCCTCCATGCCTGTGGGAAATCCATTCAAGAATATTTTTATCTGGATTAAGGAAGAAGGTTGAAATAAAAATTATGAAAAAATATTGTAGTCAGATATATGTAGGGGGATGTGTGTGTGTGTGTGTGTGTGTGTGTGTGTGCCCATGCCTGTGCTTACACACACACACACACACACACACACACACACACACACACACACACAGCAGGACCTACCAGTCACCAGTAAAATTTACATATGTAGTTAGATATTCAAATAAATGTAGTACATGTATAAAATTCACTATTAAAAATTATCTTTGAAGAATGTTCTAGGATTAGTTTTATGTATTTTCTTATTTTATTTATTTTAAATATGTATTGATTGTTCAAAGTAAGGGATCTCATTTACATAGATATGCATATAATAGACTTGGGTCATATTCATTTATTTATTTACTCTTTATCATCACACTTCCACCAGCTTTCTCTCTTCCCCTTCCAAATCCCTAGTAGTTTGCCTTTCATTTTCATGTCTATCTCTTTTCTTGTTCCCTGGCTTCCATATATGAGAGAAAACTTGATACTTGTTTATCTTGGCTTGGTTTAACTTAGAACGATTGTCTCCATCTCAATCAATTTTCCTGCAAATGACATAATTTCCTTCTTCATAATGACTAAGTGAAACCACATATGTATTTTTACCCAATTTTCTTTGTCCATTCATCTATTGATGTGCACTAATCTATTTTCATAATTGACAATTATGAAAAGTGTAACAATGAACAGGATGAATCAGATATACTGACAATGAGCAGACTTTGACTCCCTGGGATAAATACTCAGTTGTAGTATAGCTGAATCACAAGGAATTTCTATGATTACGTTTTTTAGTACCTTCCTTGCTGATTTAAATTATGCCTAGACTGATTGGCATTTCTACTTGCAATACCAATTTCATTGTTTCCCCAAATCCCTATTAGCATATGTTGCCTTTTGTATTGATAGCAATCAAGATTTTTTAAAAAAAATTGTTTATTTTTATTTATTTGAGAGTGACAGAGAGAGAAACAGGCAGAGAGAGAGAGAGAGAGAGAGAGAGAGAGAGAGAGAGAGAAAACGGGCTCACCAAGGAGCTCCAGCCACTGTAAACAAACTCCAGATGCATGCGCCACCTTGTTCATCTGGCTTACGTGGGTACTGGAGAATACTAGCCTCAAACCCGGGTCCTAGGCTTCACAGGCAAGCGCTTAACTCCTAATCCATCTTTCCAGTCCTACAATCAAGATTTTTTAAACAACTTGAAGTTGACATAATCTTTATAGATAATATTTAATTGAAATATTCCTATGATAATTCATTTGAATTTATTTAACTTTATAGCCTAGTAGATATATGGCATGCATACTTTCAATATACCTGATGGGCTTTAATAAATATCTCAATAACCAAGTAGTCTAAAGAAATGCATGACTTTGAAACACAAACACTTGTAAACAATCAAATCTTAATTAAATATGTTTTTTCTTTAAGTTTGCATGTTACCACATTTTCACAGAGAAAGAAACAGAAAAAGAAAGGAAGGAAGGAAGGAAAGAAAGAGAGATAAAGAAAGACTACATATTCCTAATATCTTTTCTCTCCTTCTACTGTACTCCCAGCTGGGACTACTATAAGAGCTGCCAACTAATACTGAAGTTTCCATCTTCACTGCGTTATTGCATCTGTCATTCTGCTATCATAACTACCTTCCAAAGAACCAGGTTAGAACCTCTCATTGTTTTCCTTCAAAGTCTGCAAAACTGACTTGCCAATATTTTTTAATGCAATTCAGACTTCCTTATATAACATTCAGTATTTATTTTTAATGTCATTTAAACTTTTTTCAAAAATATGTTGTGAGTGAGAAATGAATCACATGCATAAATTACTATCATATCACATTATAAACTTTCATGTATGATACTTAATAAAATGCAATTGATTCCAATAAATGTATATTTAGCATCAAGTTCATGAGGTTCCTGTAATCTTGAGTAGTTTAGAAATTATTGTGTATCAAGTAGAGTGCAAATCAAAGTATGACATGTACATTTTCAAACATTAACAAAATAAATTACATAAAATTAACTCAATAATTGAGTTGTGACTTGACCAATGAAAAATATTTCATATGATAAAAATGGCATAGTAGAAGACCAATGATAATAAGAGATGATATGGGCCTGAATTAAGTCTTAGTATGAATATAATAGTAGAAAAATGTGTGAAACATGTCTTATGTATCATCACTGCATGTAAGAAATGGCATACCCAACCTCACAGAATTGTGCTTACTTAACTTGGATATTTCAACCACTATCATGTGGATATAGGAGGAAAAGTTGGGTTTGATGAGGAAATGAGTGATATTTTAGGTGCCTATATGATATACAAGTGATGTCCAATAGCTACTGAGTTTATAAGGTCTGTTTTACAGAAAAAAAAAAAAAAAATCTAGTGGGATCAGATTCAGCAGGAAAAATGCTTGCTTGTGAAGCCTGCTTGTCCAGGTTCAATTTCCAAGCACCTCATGTAAAGCCTCATGTATATTAGTTTGCAGCTGCAAGAGACTCTGCCCCCTCCACAGAAAGAAAAAAAAAAAAAAAGAAAGAAAGAAGGAAGGAAGGAAGTCCTCTAGGGAAAGGTGTAATAATCTAGATGCTTCCTAGAGGCTTAGTAAAGCCTGAGGCTGAGGATAGAGAAGAAAATTAAAAGGTATTGTCACAAAGGGGTAGAAATATCTCAAAATAGTAACTTTTCAACATATTTTATCCCCTTACTCACAATCTGTGTATTTTAAGCTCAGGCAGAATAAATTATAAACTCTCATCTATCAACATCTTCACAAGAAAATGTTAAATCAGCTTGCATCCATGTCTGACTGTAGACCAAAATAAAGTCAAAAGGGTTTGCTGATATTATGTAATCTAAGTTTTCCCCTACTTTTTTTCTCCATTAAAGCAAGAAATTACCCCTTGAATCTACTATAATTATTTGATGTGGTGTAAGTATTATGATAATTTCTGTGTATTATAGTGACTCAGAATATGTACTGTTCTTGTTTCTCCCAAAGAGAAAATTGTCCATTTGCACACACACTAAAATGTGACCATTGAACATCAGTTCAAAATAGCAAATTAAGAGATACATTCTGACATGAATAAAAGCTATGAGCAATTTGCTGTGATTCAGAGTCATTCCTGTGAAAGCTGACTCTAGTACTGCACAGATCTTTGACAACACACTGTAGGGGAGAAAGCATAATGCCTCAGGTTCTGCTCTTAAACAGCTAGACACAAATTAAATTGAAACTGTGGAGCAAGAAACATCTTTTGTAATAAAATTGGGAAGAGTACCCAGTTGAAACTCTCCTTCTCTAGTTTCTTCACTATGTTCACTCCTAAATGACTCTCATCAATGAGGGGATAGAAGCAGATGGAGCAAGTATGTGAGCAAACTAAATGGAAAGAACTAAAGATTATCTTTTCACTTTACTACCTGATGGATTAGGACAGGTTACCCACCAATATTGATTCTGATTTCCCCATATAAGATTCTCTATTACAGCCAAATCGGGGAGAAACCAAAATTTTGCTACCTTTTGCTTTTTGCCCACAGCATTCAACTGATGTTCAGTGACACTTTCACTCTTCTTACATCATTGATTCTTAATCATAATAAGATTTATGAATGGCTTTTAGAGGGTTTTTGGATCTTCTAAAGTGTTGCCTTCATTTTATAAGGAAAAATTCCTGAGCTGTTATGATATTTTTAAAATTTTATACTTGGAGATACCCACCAAGGCTCAGGGACTTTTGAGAAATAGGGGGCTGAGTAATTGAAAGAGCCACAGGCTGGGATGTCATGTCCAGAGTCATTGCCTCCCTGCAATAACTGATTGCTGCTCCCACAATGTATAAACCACAACCCCATTTGGTATAACAGCAACCTGACTGAGGAGGCTCCCCTGAGGAATGGGGACAGGGAGGAGGGAAAAGATGGTAGAAACACATGATGTATCCATACAAAGTATGTTCTTAATAAAAAAATACTTTAAGGGGGCTGGAGCACATGTTAGTGGTTGGGGCATTTGCCTGTGAAGCCAAAGGATCCCTGTTAGATCCTCCAGTACCCAAATAAGCCAGATGCACAAGGGGGCGCATGTATCTGGAGTCCGTTTGCAGTGACTGGATGCCCTGGCATACCCATACTTACTCTCTCTCTCAAATAAATAAAATATTTTGGAAAACAAAAAAATATTTTAAGAAGCTAAAAAATGTTAATATTGATAAAGTGTCCAATAACCACTGCCTAAAGAGGAATTTTTAGCACAGTAATGATCTTTTTCATCACTAGTTTCCTATTTAGATATATCACTTTCATTGTCCTCATTTCAGTTGGTTCATAATTACTAATCTACATAATCTATAAGTTCTATTTTTATTGCCAACACTTAATGTATTAGTGTATATCATTATTAATGAATAATTAATTTTCAAGTTTTTTCTGCCATTTACATGATTCAACCTAATGTTTTCCTAGGGAATTATACATATTTAGTATACATATCCTATTGGAATTACATGGTGCCAGTCCTTAAACCAGACATTATAATCACAAAATAACTGAGGAAATGCAATGGATATGCAGTAATTTGAATTATTTGAAATTAATATATAAATAATGAATAAATTTTCCTTGTAGAATAACATTAAAAAGCTAATCAACAAGTAAAAAGTAGTTAGTAAAATTTAATTTTGTGCAAGTAAATTAGATATGAATTATTGCTAAATTTTAAATTATATGAAGGCCAGTTATAAAAGGTAGATGTTGTGTATCTAAAGATGCAAAGAAAAATGCACAAAATAAGGAAAGTTTTTGAGTACATTAATAAAAGTAGAAATAAGAGCTCAATAAGACTGGAATAAAAGGCCCCAAGTCATAGTCCCTTGAAACAAGTACTAATTTTGCTACTATTCACAGATTTTTTAATTATTTTGGTTTTTCCAAGTAGGGTCTCACTCTAGCTCAGGCTGACCTGAAATTCACTCTGTAGTCTCAGGGTGGCCTTGAACTCACAGTGATCCTCCTACCTCTGCACCCTCCCCCCAGTGCTGGGATTAAAGGCTTGCGACACCATGCCAGGTGCACAGATGTTTTTATTTGAATTACACAGCCCAGAATGATTCCACTGCCCTTCATGAAAGGATCACTATGCATGGACCATGATTTCTCCTAGGTCAGAAAAAAAGACCAAGGCCAGTGTTCAACTTCTTGACATTCAAAATCATGCCCAAGAGTCTCATTTTAATATTCTTCCAGATTGGACAGGGTGGGGGGTGGGAGGAGGAATTGGATATTGACACAGCTATGCCATAGAAGACATGAAGGAACATTACTATTTATCTCACAGGCCAGCACACAGGTCTCAGTGGTAGCACTAGACCCAAGACACTACTTCATCAGCCAACACTGTCTACAATAGCCTCACTCAAACTTGGAACCCTGCCAATTATACTGCAGGCATTTGCCCCACCTAACCCCACCAGGGAACCTATCCAAATGTCCAACCTAACCACAGAGCAGAGATAACAACCCCACCCTACCAGGAATTCTAGACAACAGCCAGCCTAACTCCAGAGCCTCTACAACAGCCCCACCCTACCAGGGAGCCTAGCCAGCAGGCCTGCTTGACCTTGGAGCCCAGCTGAATAAACTTCGGACAGCAACACAAAAGCAAATGAAAACACAAGTCTCACTTGTAAAGTAAATGTATAAACAAACTGTAATGATGGCAGATATCATTTTAACCTTGGTATAAAAGTTTAAATAAAACTATTAAGAATAACCACCAGACATGCTAATGGATATACAATATAGAAAAGATAAAAAATTTGCAATGTGGAAAGAAGAAAACTTGTAAGGATTTTATAAGCAATTTAACTATTAATTCAGTTTACAATAGTTATAACTATTTCCTACATATACTGATAGATCAAAAACATATTTTGTGTTCTGTATCCTGTTATTTATTCCACTTGCATATATTGGGACAGGACCAAGAAAAAAGCACATAATTTATATGACAATAAGAATTTTGCTGATTCTAACTGATGTCTTTATTTTCCAGATACTTCATAATTTCTAATTTAATTAAAATACAATTTACAACATAAAACAATATCATTCTTTTTTGCTAAAATATTTTAATGAAAAAAGTTATCTTTCTGTAAATATTTCATACTACAAACAAAACATTTGAATTACAGACCACCTCTGATGTCTTAAATATCAAAAAACATTGAAGCTTTAAAATTGTGACTAGAATCTAATAATCCTTATATTACCCATGCACATTGGTATTATTAGCTTATTCACTACTTTGTGATATCAATTATCCAAATACTGTTATTAGGATCATTTAAGATTGTAATACACTATAACTATACTCTTTGGCTCCCTACCAAATGAACTCTATTTTACTACATTATTGGTCTCTCCCTTTTAGAAGTAAGTGTAAGACTCGGCTTTTAAAAAAATGTAAACTGGAAGGAATATCCTGCAAGTTTAATAAAATCACGTTTCCTCAACCACTTCCTACTTGTTCATTTCCTGGTGCTTCAAGCTCAAGATAGTGTTTTTTCAAAACAACAGTAGAATTGTTGAATAATTTTAATAGTCTTTGAATGACAAAATTCTTTGCAATGGTTTTGGAGAAATATATTTTCTAAGACAGGAAACACTTCTTTAAAAGTTTTTTCATCCCTCGTTGTTCATGAAATAAAGTGATTTTACTTTAAAAATGTAGTCCCACTGTCATTTTTGTAAAACAATATCATTTCTTTTTTGTTGTTTGTTTGTTTGTTTTTCAAGGTAGGGTCTCACTCTGGTCCAAGCTGACCTGGAATTAATTATGTAGTCTCAGAGTGGTCTCAAACTCATGGTGATCCTCCTACCTCTGCCTCCCAAGTGCTGGGATTAAAGGCGTGCACCATCAGGCCTGGCAAACAATATCATTTTTAATTACCAGAAATAAATTACAAATAGCTATGGAGTTCCAATAATAAGCTAAACATTCAGAAGCATAACACTTACTTCTGAAAAAATATACTATGAAAAATTTCTTAATATTCAAATATCAAATGCCAGATGATCTTTAAAGAATTCCTCCTTGTTCTTTATACTTTCTTGTTAAATCTTGACATATGCTAAGTCCAAGAACAGAATTATGATTTCTTGCTTGCAAACTACATAGACTTGTCAATTCCAACACTCTCCAAAACAGTCTACAGTCAAAAGCAGAGTAGTAGCCGGGCATGGTGGCACACGCCTTTAATCCCAGCACTCGGGAAGCAGAGGTAGGAGGATCGCTGAGAGTTTGAGGCTACCCTGAGACTACATAGTTAATTCCAGGTCAGCCTGGACCAGAGTGAGACCCTACCTCACAAAACCAAAAAAAAAAAAAAAAAAAAAAAAAAAAAGCAGAGTAGTGAAATGGTTGCAAATGTTAAATAGGATTTTTGTATTAAGGCCATCAACTACTCAATTTCAATTTAATCTATGTAATTTAATGTTACTTTATATAACTCTTAGAAACCTTAGTCATCATTGCTCAAAACATGGAGAAAACCTATGGGCACTTATAACTGCCTGAATGATCATAACTCTTGAGATTGATGCTTTGTAACAAATTATCATTATCCATTGACTGGCTCTAGAGAGATTTTCCATGTGAGGTAATGATCACCTATTTTCTAACTCTATGTTTCTATTTAACATTTACATATATTTTAGTTCCTAAAGCCAAAATGTTTAGTTTTTAAAATTAGTATAAGGTGATGAATACATCATGTCCAGAAGATGGTGTTCCTAAGCACTCCTTTCCATCCTTTAGTTCTTAAATTTTTTCTACCCCTGTTCCATGATGTTCCCTGAGCCTTGAATGGTATGATACATATGTCTCACTTAGTGCTAACAACTCATTAGCTACTTATTCTCAGCTTGTTGATGAGTTTTGAGTTTCTCCAGCAAGTTATTATCTTCATAGGACCTGCAAAATATGGGTCCATCTACATGTCATAATGGTTCATAGAGGAGGGCAAAAAATGACATCAAAATCACAGAGGGGTTAGTTGGCAAGAAAAGATTCAGTGGAACAAGGTGGAATAGGATAAAAAGAAAGTAATGAGTTGGGCTTCCTCTATAGTGAGTTGTAGGTAAGGGAGGCTCGTGAGACCCCTATAACAATCCAGTCTATTGACAAAGCACTTGGTTATCCACCAGATCTAATTGGAAAGATCCTATTATTGGAGACAACACAGACTGTGATTGCAGGACACTGAAAGATCATGCTGGAACTGAGATGGAAGCCAGCTCCTTGCTGACTAGCTCACATAGTGATGTGAAGTGCTATGCAAGCTACTTGGAGAAAATGGTCATTAACATCATGAACAAGCAGTGGAACCTGCACACTCAAAAATCAACCAGGCAGGCAAGATGTACACAGCTGGGCAATAGTGACACACAGGCTATGGTGTAATTAACCACTTTCTGTTTGGATATGAGACCTGATCAGTGGGAGGAAGTTCCTGCATGGTACTGAAAACCAAATCAGAAAACTATGGCTTGGAAGGTAACAGAACCTGCAGTCAATCTTTCATTGTTATTTGGCCAAAAGGAGAGGTTACATTCTTTAAAAATATCTTCTAAATGTCTAGGTTTATCCCCTTCGATCCACGATACTGACAGTCTTGATTAGAGGATCTACTATTCACGGATGACAGCAAATACCAGGGAAACCCTAGACCCATAAGTAGGTCAAGAAAAGAAAGCCAGTAGCCTGAGACAAGACAGTCATCTCTATCACATCTGGAGGTAAACATTAAGGAGACAAAAAGCTCATCAACAGAGAAAAATCAGAGGTGCTTATGCACTAAGCATTAAAGGAGACTTCTACCACATCCTCCAAAGCTCAGGGAACATTGCATAAGAGGGGGTGGAAAGAATATAAAAGCCATAGCATGGGAAGGTGTTCTCTGAGGCATTGCTCCCCAGTGACTGACTGGTGTATTTATGACCCCACAGTGAATACTGATAACCTTACTGAGAAGGACCCTCAGTGGAACAGGATTATATAAAAGTATAACCCAATTGTAATATGGCCAATATGCAATATGTTCATACAGCAAAATTCTCAACCTTTCTGATGTTAAATATGCACTGGTTCCTTCATATCTGGAGAATAGTGTCCAAAAGGGATTAGAGAAGTGTTAGAGAGAAAAGAATGGAGTGAGGGGAGTGTTTCACAAAATTATTGATGTTATAAACAAAAATATGGAAACCTACTTCTTTGCCAGCTAACTAAAATATTTACATAACTTATAAAGTGAAGAAGAAAGGAAGGAAGGAGTTAGGAAAGAATAAAGAAGAACAAAAGCATACTCTGTTTGGGTCGAGAATGCTATGCACAGAAGCCATAGATTGTTACAAGAAAGTCCCAGTTCCAGGGAGTGGAACACCCCACAATGAGTTGTTGATTAGGAGGCCCATAAGGCCTCTTAAACAATACAAATTTTTGCCAAATCTCTTGGATGACCACCGGAACTTGACAGCAAGACCCTATTGTAGAAGATGTCATGCTTTGGTTGCAGGACATGGGGAAACCAAACTTGAAATGAACTGGATACTGATTCTTTTCTGGCTAGCAACAATAGTTCTGGAAAGTGCTAGGCTGGCTGCTGGGGGAGAAGGGCCATCAATAATCTAACCAGCAGTGGTTTCTGAATTTCACATATCTCTAATAAGCATGGTAAAGTATACAACATGGTTGGCACTTAAATTTTTGGGAACGTTTCAAGGCCCCCAGTGGATGCCTGAAACCAAGGATAGATCCAAAGGTAGATATAATATATATTATAAAGAGATAGTTATAACACTATAATAATATAGACATTATAATAATGTATGATTTTCCCCACACATGCACAGTTGTTTAAGAATTTACTTTGTAAATTTACATGAAAAATATTAGCATTTATTAATTAATGTATTAGTCAGTGTTCTCTAGAGGAACAGTACCTCTAGAATGAATTATATTAAAAAGAAAATATAGCCGGGTGTGGTGACACACGCCTTTAATTCCAGTACTTGGGAGGCTGAGGTAGGAGGATTGCCATGAGTTTAAGGCCACCCAGAGATTACATAGTGAATTCCAGGTCAGTAAGAGCTAGAATGAGACCCTACCTTAAAAAAAAAAGAGCAAATATATTGGATTAGCTTACAGTAGTCCTATAGCAGTTTCAGGTCTGAGAATCAAGGAACTAGGTAGCTGTGCTGCTCAGTCCACATGGCTAGATACTTCAGCAATCTCAATCCAGCAATGAAGGCCTGTAAGCTTCCTGAGGAGCTGCTGGTCTTCAATCCAGTCTGTGCTGCTCTTCACTCCACGCTGGAAGGCAGCAAGCTGCTCCAGCAGCCAAGTAGAAGGAAGAGAGGAAGAGGCTCTTTTCACCCAGAGCCTCCTTATATAAAGTACCCCTCTGAGAGGGGCCACCCACTCTGGGGAAGGGCTCACTCTGGGGGAAGGACTTCCTCCTTCATTTAATCCTTCCTGGAACAAGCTCATAATTCCTCCTAACATGGTATAACTATCCCATATACAACGGGAAATGCAAAATCTTCCCCCCAACACAAAGCAAGGTTTCTTTTTTCTTTAATTATTATTTTTTATTGACAACTTCTATACTTACAAAAAAACCCACCTGATATTTCCCCCCCCCCCTATTCCACTTTAGAACTCCAATCTCCATCATATCCTCCCTCTTTCCATTAGTAACTTGTCATCATCTTTTTCTTCTATTTTGAGGGTCTTGTGAAGGTATTACTAGGCACTGCAAGGTCATGACACCAATTTCTGTCTAGGCAGTTGCATTATATCATACCCTTTCTTTGCCTCTTCCATTCTATCCTCCCCCTCTTCCACAATGGTCCCTGAGCCTTGGAGGGTGTGACAGAGGTATTTCAGTGCTGGGCACTCCTCCATCCCTTCTTCTCAGCACTATGTTGCCTTTTGGATCATCCCAGTGGTCATAGCCATCTGAAAAGAGAAGTTTCTCTAACCAGAAGTGAGAATACCATTAATATGTGAAAATGAACATTAAGTGTAGTACTTTCAGGGTAGCTTGGTGGGAATAATATATACATGCAGTCAGACACGAGCAGGCTTTATACCCCTAAGGCTCATGACCTCACCTACCATAGACTTTTGCTTAGGTTTTTCAGTACCAGGTATGTATTCCCTCCCGTAGAGAGGGCCTTCAGTCCAATTATGGAGCAGTTGGTTACCCTAAGAGTAGACATGCCACTATTGTACCGGTTCAGCATCCACTGTTTTCACTGCTGATGACTTCTGTCTCCCATACGCTGCATGCAGTGCAGCTTTTTCCAGCTT
The DNA here is from genome assembly GCA_036365145.1 of Orientallactaga sibirica. NCBI lineage: Eukaryota > Metazoa > Chordata > Mammalia > Rodentia > Dipodidae > Orientallactaga > Orientallactaga sibirica. The sequence goes on along the minus strand of JAEOAD010000793.1, from coordinate 7,381,012 downwards.
TTAGTTGGATGGTCTACAGGGAGAAGGTTTTCTGCTCAGCACCAGCTTGCTTTCTTAGTGACTTTGCTTCTCAGGCAAGAGTTGTCTTTAGCAATAGGGTCTCACTATCTGTTTCTCAAGGGAAACCAAGGGCTTTGGCAAAAGCCTTTAATGTTTTGGAGGCTACCGGGACCTCCTTGGCCAACAACTCACTGGAAGGTAACCCATCCCAGGTACTGAAAATTTTCTAGTAACAGTCTATAGCTTCTAGATGTGCCATTATTTAAAAGAGTAATTTTACATAAGTCTTACTCACAAGATCTTGAATTTAGATTGACCCTCCCCCTGCCCTTATTTTATGCATTCTCTTCCCATGGCCTCACTTAGGCCATTCCCTTCCCTGTAATCAGTTCTTCTACTTATATATGTGCACTACCATATACTTAAGTCCTTCCCTTTCCTCCCTCCCTTATAGCCTTTTACCAGCTTACTGGTTTCTGGTACCTAATTTTGGTTCCAGTTCACACACAAGTCTATACATTGGTAGCTAGGATCCACATATGAGAGAGAACATGTGACATTTGGCTTTCTGAGCCTGGGTTACCTCACTTAGTATAATCCTTTCCAGATCCATCCATTTCCCTGCAAATTTCATAATTTCATTTTTCTTTACCACTGAGTAGAACTCCATTGTGTAAATATACCACATCTTTATTATCCATTTCTCTGTGGAGGGACATCTAGGCTGCTTCCATTTCCTAGCTATTGTGAATAGAGCAGCAATAAACATGGTTGTGCAAGTATCTCTAAGGTAGTGAGAAGAGTCCTCTGGATATATGCCTAGGAGTGCTATAGCTGAATCATATGGTAAATCTATTTTTAGCTGTCTCAAGAACCTCCACACTGATTTCCACAATGGCTGGACCAGATTACATTCCCACCAACAGTGTAGAAGTGTTCCTCTTTTTCCACATCCACACCAACATTTAATGTCATTTGTTTTCTTGATGGTAGCCATTCTGACAGGAGTGAAATGGAATCTCAAAGTGGTTTTAATTTGCTGATGGCTAAGGATGTGGAACACTTTTTAAGATGTTTTATGCCATCTGTATTTCCTCTTCTGTGAATTCTCTATTTAGTTCCATAGCCCATTTTTTAACTGGGTTGTTTGAATTCTTATTATTCTGTTTTTTGAGTTCTTTATATATTCTGGATATTAATCCTCTGTCAGATGTATAGCTGGCAAAGATTTTCTCCCATTCTGTAGGTTGTCTTTTTGCTCTATTCACAGTGTCCTTTGCTGTGCAAAAGCTTTGTAATTTCATAAGGTCCCAGTGGTTGATTGGAGGTTTTATTCCCTGAGCAATTGGAGTTATATTCACAAAGTCCTCAAAGCAAGGTTTCTTTAAGAATGCTTAATCTCTAATATAATAGGTCTGATATAAATTCAACAACAGTTAGATAGTGATATAATTTTAATATTGGTGTAGATATGTACAAACACTCCGTATCGATTTAGGACAGAAACATGCCAATTATAGTCTTCATTTTTGTAACTGGTCGCATGGCCTTAGCTCATATTTTAACTACCTTCTTCTACTACCCATTATGTATTTCCTCCACCTTCAGCAAGCACATCAACAGGTCTCAGTTCTTTACCTGGAGGGGGGACCAATACCTGCATTCCTGAAGGATCTGGGCCATTTATCACACTACCTCAATTGTGTTGTTGAAGTTGTCCATTGACTTTGATAACAGGGCATGGTAACACTAAGAGATGCCCTAAAGGATCTCCTGCACTCCAGACATACTCTTCCTTATCTCCATTGTGGAGGAGAAGTCTGATCCTCCCCCCAGTAGTGTGGATGAATCACACTTGCTAACACTGTAACTCCTTTCTTAGCCTGTTGACTGGAGGGCATCAGGAGCCCAAAGTGGCCAGGGGAAAGCCTTGGCTTCCAGTTCTATGGAATTTTATTTGTGCTTCTTGGCAAAAGCACTCCCCCCCCCTCTGGCAACAAGACCACTAGGCCAGCAGAGCATAAGGTTTCAAGAACAGGAAGCAAAAATGTGGCTAATGGGTCACTTGGAATTATGGTAAGTGGGACCATTCCCATTTCCACTCCTTGATTCCTGGACCTGTGAATCTGAGCTATAGGAGAAGAAATTGCACCATACATAGGATGCTGATTCACAGAATATTAAGCCTGCTAGAGGACATTCCCCAACTCTCCAAGATATTGCCACCTAGTTGATGCTGTAACTGTTTCTTTCTTTCTTTCTTTCTTTCTTTCTTTCTTTCTTTCTTTCTTTCTTTCTTTTTTCTTTCTTTTTTTTTTTTTGATTTTTCAAGGTAGGGTTTCACTCTAGTCCAGGCTGACCTGTAACTCACTATGTAGTCTCAGGGTGGCCTTGAACTCACAGTGATCCTCCTACCTCTGCCTTCCAAATGCTGGGATTAAAGGTGTGTGCCAACACACCCGGCTGTAACTGTTTCGTTAAAAGGCTATTCCACCATTCTATCAAGCCAGCTGCTTTAGGGTGGTGGGGCACATGGTAAGAACAGTGAATTCCATGATCATGAGCCCACTGCTGTACTTCCTTGTCTGTAAAGTGAGTTCCTTGGTCAGAACCAATGCTGTGTGGAATACCATGATGGTGGATAAGGCATTCTGTAAGGGCATGGATGGTAGTTTTGACAGAAGCACTACATGCAGGAAAAGCCCATGCATACCCAGAATAAGTGTCTATTCCAGTAAGGACAAAACACTGCCCTTTCCATGATGGAATAGGTCCAATGGAGTCAACCTGCCACCAAGTTGTTGGCTGGTCACCCCAAGGAATGCTACCATTTCAGGGACTCAGAGTAGGTTTCTCCTTCAGGCAAATTTGGCACTCAGCAGCAGCTATAACCAGGTCAGCCTTAGTTAGTGGAAGTCCATGTTGTTGGGCCCATGCATAACCTGCATCCCTGCCACCATGGCCACTTTGTTCATGGGCCCATTGGGCAATGACAAGGATGACAGTGGAAAGAGGTTGGCCACTATCCACAGAACAGGTCAGCTTATCTGCTTGATTATTAAAGTCCTCCTCTAACGAGGTCACCTTCTGATGAGCATTAACATGGGACACAAGTATCTTTATATCCTTTGCCCATTCCGAGAGCTCTATCCATATACACCTTTTCCCCAAATGTCCTTTTCACCAATTTAACAATTGTGCTCCTTCCAAGTCCCAGACCATCCAGTCAAACCATTGGTCACAGCCCGTGACTCAGTGTATAACTGCATGTCTGGACATTTTTCCCTCCAAGCAAAATGCACAACCATGTGTACTGCCCGTAGTTCTGCCCATTGTGAAGACTTCCCTTCACCACAGTCCTTCAGAGTCCCAGAAAGTGCTGTAATGCTGCAGCTGTCCACTTCTGGGAGGTGCTGCATAGCGTGCTGAACCATCTGTAAACCATGCCCTAGGCCTCTCCTCCTCAGTCAACTGATCATAGGGCACACCCCATGATGCCATAGGTGCATGCTTGGGGACAGAAGACATTGTAATAGGAGTAGAAACCATAGGCATTTGGGCACCTTCCTTATGTAACCTACTTGTGCCTTTAGGGCCTGCTTGAGCCTGATCACATACTTACTACTTCCACTTAATGATGGACTGCTCTGTGCACATCCAAATTTATAGCCTGGTGGGTCAGATAACACCCAGCTCATAATAGGTAGCCCATGTCACATAATAACTTGATGTCAAATATTCAGTTTCTACTAAGACCCAATAGCAGGCCAAGAGCTATCTCTCAAAGGGAGAATAATTGTCTGCAGATGATGGCAGTACCTTGCTCCAAATTCCCAAGGGCCTCCACTGTGATTCACCTAGGGACCCTGCCAAAGGCTCCAAATGGCATCCCTGTCTACCACTGACACCTCAAGTACCACTGGAGCTCCTGGATCATATGGCTGAAGGTGCAGAACAGACTGCACAGTAGCCCTCTCTTGTTCTGGGCCCTACTGAAAACTAGTAGCTTTTTTGAGCCACTGGTATATGAGACACTGTAAGAGACCCAAATGAGGAAAGTTCAGGCCCACTAGATATTGTGCTTCTTTCACAGTTGTAGGAAGGGCCAGATGCAACAATTTAGCCTTCACCTTTGAAGGAATATCCCTACATAACCCACGCCACTGAACTCCTAGAAATTTCACGGAGGTGGAAGTTTCTTGAATTTTGGATGGATTTATTTCCCATCCCCTGTTGTGCATATTCTGTACCAGCAACTCCAGAGGGTTGCCACCTCTTGCTAATTTCATTCAATCAGCATAACGTCATTGATATAATGGACCAATGTGACACCTTGTGGAAGGGACAGGTGATCAAGATCCCTGTAAACTAAGCTATGACACAGGCAAATTTCCTCTGATGGTCTTTATGGACAGGTATGAAGAAGAAAGCATTTGCAAGGCCAATAGCTGTATACCAGGTACCAGGAGATGTGTTAATCTGCTCAAGTAAAGAAACCACATCTGGTACAGCAGCTGCAATTGGAGTCACCACCTGATTACGTTTTTGATAATCCATCATCATTCTCCAGGATCCATCTGTCTTCTGAACAGGCCAAATAGGAGAATTAAAGGGAGATGTGGAATCACCACCCCTGCATCCTTCAAGTCCTTTATAGCGTCATTAATTTCTGCAGTCCCTCCAGGATGAGATACTATTTTTGATTCGATATTTTCCCCAGTGATGGGAGCCTCAATAGCTTCCATTTAGCCTTTCCAACCATAATAGCCCTCCTTCCACAAGTCAGGGGGAAAATGTGGAGGTTCTGCCAACTCCTATGTATAGCTATACCAATTATGCATTCTGGGACTGGAGAAATAACCACAGAGTGAGTTTGGGGACCCACTGGACCCACTGTCAGTTTAACATTTGCCAAAACTCTATTAATCACCTGACCTCTGTAAGCACCTACTTTAACTGGAGGGCAACGATGCTGTTTGGGATCTCCTGGAATCAATGTCCATTCAGAACCATTATCCAGTAAGCCCTGAAAGGTCTGATTATTTAATTTTCCCCATTGTACCCTAGCTGTAGTAGACATCTTCAGGTTCACTGAGGTTTACTTCCAAACCAGGCACAGGTATGGAAGGAAGGGATTTATTGAAGCTCATAGCTCCAGAGAAAGTTTCATACTGGCAGAATAAACTACCTTACTTTAACAGGACCAGAGACACACAGAGAGAAGCCAAAAGCCAAAAGCCACAGAACACACTTTGCATATCTTTAGATTGGAATTTCAAACCCACCACCACACCTTAAGATCTGCCCAATGACACCTGCCTCCAGCCAGGTGACAGCAGATGCAAACTACAAATGAATAAACACTGAAGCCATCTATTCAAACTACCACAGGGTCTCCTGGAATCAATATTCTTTCAGAGCCAGTGTCTAGTAGGCTCTAAAAGTTCTGACTATTTCCTTTTCCCCAGTGTACAGTGACCCTAGCAAAAGGCCGCAAGTACCTCTGAAGAAGGATAGGGAGAAACTTAATACTGTAACCTTGGGGGATTGTATAAGGGTCCTTCCTCAAGGGGATCTGGCCTCCCTTCAATCAAGAGGCTCAGGATCTGTAAACTGGCTCAAGTCTGGAAACTGATTAAGAGGTCTTGATTCTCTGTTTCTATAATTTAAAGTGGCCTTATGTTCCTTTGTTTTGGAACTTTTCTGCTTATACAGATCAAGAACGAACTCATTAGTATTATCTATTTGACTTCTGGGAAAACCATGATTAATCAGCCAGTGTCACAGGTCCATATGAGTCATATCTTTATGTGCATTGTTTTTCCTATGTTGTCTATTATTATAAACACACTCACCTTGCCTTTGGCGATTCAGCACTGCCACATAGCCCTCATTACCCCAAGATCTAGTTAGACCCATTGCATCTAAGGCACCTGACTGCAATAGTAATATTGGTACCTAGCAGTGGTGTAATTTGCTGCTAGACACCTGACTGTGTGGCTTTGGCATTTTGGAGCTGATTTTCAAAAGGAATGTGGGAGGATTTGAAACCTTGGCCTAAGAGACGCCTTGCTGTGCTACAAGTACAGCTTGATGCACTATTCTGGTCAGAGTGAAAAGGGTGATAAGAACTGTGGACTGTGAGGTTTGGCTTATGAGGATGAGAAAGAGCTTTACTTGGATTGGGCTAGAAGCAGTTTGTGTGAGAGGTTTGCTGCTATGTCCATTGTATGAGAGAATACAACCACTGAGATTGGGCAAACTGAAGGAGTATCCTGTTCTTCAAAGTCTGCTTTATTCCCCCCTGGATTTACAAGTTGGCACCACATCTGGTATTATGAGGTATCAGAATTGCATGAAAGAGTAGGTCATTGAATTTTCAATGTTATCTTGTATTTTGGAAATAGCCATGGGCAGTGGGTAGCAGGTTTGCTGGATTGCCTGCATGGAGACCCAATGGAGCCATGAGGATGAACTGTGGTTTGCAGTGGAGACCCAGTGGAAATGTCAGGACCATGAGATGGCTGCTAAAGAAAGCTGCCAGCCCCAGATGAAGTTTTCCAGGACTGTGAGTAGCCTAGCTTGAGGGGCAGAATTGGAACTCCAGAGACATGTTACTGGTTATAATTATCAGACTTGGAGACTTGTTACAGGCTAGAGTTGTTGACTTAGAGCTACAAAGTTTGATGTTTACCCTGATTGTTTTAAATCTTGTATTTGTTGAATATTTCTTTGCTATGTCCAATTACATCTTTTTCAGTGTGAACATTTATTTTGTGTCATTATGGATTTTTTTTGGTTTATGTTTTGGTACTATGGCTCAGTTAAGAGACCTTGGATTATGGGAATGTTTGAAAATCATTAAGATTGACAAAAAACTATGGGGACTTTTAAAGTTGGACTGAATGCATTGTATTTTATGTCACGGTTATCAGTTTATGGGGCACAGGGGTGGAATGTGGTGGATTGATTTTGATGTCTCCCATAAACTTAGGTGTTCTGAATGCTAGGTTCCCAGCTGATAGAGATTTGGGAATTAATGCCTCCTGGAGGCAGTGTATTGTTGGGGCCAGGCTTATGGATAGAATAGCCAGTTTCCCCTTGCCAGTGTTTGGTGGACTCTCCTGTCACTGTTATTGATCTGATGTTGACCAGGAGGTAATGTCCATGCTCTGCTCATGCCATTGTTTTTTCAGGCCATCATGGAGCTTCCCCTCTAGTCTGTAAGGCAAAATAAACCTTTCTTCCCACAAGCTACTTTTGGTCAGGTTTCCCTAGAGGAACAGAACTGGTAGAATGAATCATATTAAAAATGTAATTTATTGGATTAGCTTATGGTAGTCCAATAGCAGTTGCAGTCCTGAGAAGCAAGGAACCTGGTAAGTGCTCAGTCCACCTGGCTAGATGCCTCAGCAGTCCCAACATAGCACTGAAGGCCTGTAGGATTCCTGAGGGGCTGCTGGTCTTCAAACAATGTGGGTCTTCAGTTAATGCTGGTCTTCAGTCCACTCTGTTCTTCAATCCACACTGGGAAGGAAGCAAGCACCTCTGGCAGCCAAGTGGAAGGAAGGGGCTCTTTTCACTCAGAGATTCCTTATATAAAGTCCCCTTCTGAGATGGCTGCCCACTCTGGGGAAGGACTTCCTCTTTCAGTTAATCCTTCCTGGAAGCAACCTTGGAGAGGCATCCTAAATGGATTTCTGTGGATTACTAAAGAGATAAAGTTGACAACACCTTAACCATCACAATTAATGACTAATAATGAAAAATAACAATATTTTCCAATTAAGGTGGTAGAATGTAATCATTATGAAAAAGTGTTTTTATACTAAACCTTCTTCCTATAATAATCAGAGATAATCTATGTGACGAGATGTACTGGAGTGGATAAGATACACACTGTCACATAGTATTTGTCTACTATCGATCTTACTTAAATACAAGCATTGTGATATAGTAACAGCTCATGTAATAACCAAGATGGCTATTAACAAATAGCCATGTGTTTATGAAATGTGAAAACTCTGAACAAAGTGAAGAATGGAGTGGTGGTGTAGTACACTGTTCAAAATGGTATATAAATTAAAATTATGATTACTTCCAAGTCCACCCATTTTCCTGCAAATTGCATTATTTCATTTTTTTTTCTTACTGTTGTAGAAATTCTCTGGAAAGATCACTCCAATGTCAGAATGAGTGAAAGTAGAGGAATTTATTACTTGGGGGCCACAAGGCTTGAGGTAGCCCTCCAAAGAAGCTTTGGCCTCTACTTGGCATTTTATTTCCATTTTATAGTTTTCATAGCCAAGGGGAGAGGTAAGTGAACAAACAAGATGTGGCAATTTGCATATCAATCATTTCTGTAGTCAGGCAACCCTGACAATGAACTCCATTTTACTTTTCTTTAATCTAAACTGCCATTGCTTCTTATCTCCTTTTGGGCTCTTTCTGGATAGTTCCTTCTTTGGGATTTTTCCATCTGCTGACAAAGATAAGTTTTACCCCTCAGCAATTAACTTTTATAGTAACTCACTGAATCAGTTCAACTTTTAGCTTCTTTTCTACTACATTCCCTCCCCTTTATTATCATAACACTTTATGATTTTGCATGTAGTGGTTGGTATACCTGGAGAATCACCTGTATTTTAATTATTCCCATTCTAGATTGGATGAACCTGGACAGAGTATTTGGAACATATGTTTTTAACATGAGTCCCAGCAGAATTATTATGAGAGCCTCAACTAAAAGAAGTAGCCAGTGTCGCCATGTAGTCCACGTAGGGGCCAGGCTCAAGGTTTCGGGTACATCAGATGTAAGACCTCCAGTGTCTTGGGTAAGCATGACTTTGAGGACCAAGCATGTTTCATTTATAATTGGAAATGTTGACACTGTTACCATTAAATCTTGTATTTAATTTTCAGCAGCATTAAGTGGATCACAATTGTTATCCTTGAAAATATGGATAGCAGCACAAAAGAATTATTATAGTTAAAGAAAGAGAGCCAGAAGGGCCTTCCTGTACAAGGTTAGTCAGCAGGAGGGACTGTGACTAGTCCTATTGTAAGGAGGAGAGCACAGGATATTCCTGCAGTGGGGGGGGTGTACCACATTTCTCAAAAATAAACAGATATTCATATGGAAGGAAAAGGAACTAATATGAGGCAATAGTAAATAACTGTATCTGTTCAGGTGTTAAAGATATAAAAGTCTCTTGAACCAAAGTTTCTCTATGGATCCCACAGGGTTATCAAATGAGCTGATTCATCTAGCAAATGGGAGGAGTTAGGAACCTACCCATGTCTGATTTTTCAGCATCTCATGTTTAAATCCTCATGCTTCTGTCATGCATGGAGCAGGGATACAGTCTTTTTTGGCAGGGTCAGATGTCTTCCAGAGCTTAACTTTGAGGGGACCCTATGGGTCCTTGGTGGCCTGTTAACTGTTACAATTGGCCGAAGATACTGTCTTCTTGATTCAGGTGTAATGAGCTTACATTACTTGACTAATGGGTGTGGGCCAAATTTCTCAAGGGCAAGTGGGTCCCCTTGTGTTACAAATTTTAAGGAGGCATCCTCAGTGACAGAAGAATATGGCCTACCTTTATAAATCTAAGCAAGGAGATACCATCAAAAAACCAGCATGGCCAACATTAACAAGTACAAATAGCCAGAACTCTAATTTGATTTTATTTCTTAGGACTAGGCTCTAGATTTGCCCTAAATGTATTTTAGGGCTTGGCTCTGAGATCTGTCCTTAGTGATTTATCTCCTTTTAATAAGACATGTCAAGGAGAGATTGGACTAATACAAATCAATAACTATCAGGTAAACATAATCAGTGAGGACAAATTTTGATCTTTGATTTAAAGGCAAGCAGTGGTTGACTAATCAGGGTCAGGCAGGGGCAGAAGGCATGAGTTAATAGTTTAGTACTGTAAACCAGCATCAGGCAGGGCAGTCTTTTTGTCTAAATCTTGGTTGATGTTATAATATCTTGTACTTCTATTCTCTTACTAGGTGTTTAAGACCATGTAGGCAGCAAAAATTATGCATTATATTTTAGAGGTCATTCATGGCTCTTTAGGAGAGACTTTGGGGACCTGTGAGGAGTTCTATGACTCTCAGCATTGTCATCTGCTAGGATAAGTCTTGACCATGCTGACCAAGTGGCACTCTCTATTTTGGAAGCCTGGAGAACTGATTTTCCTCTGATGTGACTCTCCTGTTGCAGATACATTGATCTGAAGTCCATCTCCAAGTTTCCATGTCCTCCCTGATCAAGAAGGCAGGCAACTTAGCAGAGGCTACAAGTTAGCAAGTGACCCATTGTCTCCTGTGGCCTTCTGACCTGAAAGCAGGAACCAAAATGTTGGTTATCTTTTTAACTCTGATGTTTCCAATTGACCTTGGCTTCTACATATGGTTATTAATTACTCAGAGAGACTGTAAATATCTGATTAGCAAAACAGATTTAGTTAAAAAGGTACAAAACATATCTGGTTAGCAAAGCAGATCTGGTTAGAGAATGACACAATAGTTTAAAATCATTCTGATTAGCATTTAAGTTCACTTGTCAGGTAATAGTGTGAGCTATATCTAGAACATACAAAACATACACATTTTATCTTTTAAGTATCTGTCAGTTGTAAGTATAAGCAGAACATGTTAGCAGCCCTGGAAACAATATTTTATCCACAATTTTAAATCAAGTGCTTTTTGTCTAGAAACTGTCAGAAAAAGACAAGACAGCATAAAAACTTGGCATCTGTGTTTGAAAGAACTTTGGCTAGTCAGTATACCTATGTAGGTAGGTAGCAATTACCCCACAAACTAGAAGAAAAACAGCAGCATTTAAGATCATTTTTCTAGAGCAGGGCCCATCTCTTAAGCATCAATGTATCTATAAGCAATGAACTTAAGATAATAGAAATGAGACAATTATTTAATTAAAACCTTGACTGAGACAGATTATACATTGCTTAAGAATAAAGCCAAACCTGGTCATTGTTGAGCTAAATTAGTCTGATTTTAATATACATTAAAGACACGATAGAACGTGATATCTTCATCAAGTACCTTTAATCATTGAACCATCTTTAAGTTTAACATAAGGCAATATTTACAGCTGCTAGAATATATGAAGCCTACACAAGCTATATTAACATTGTTTGTATATTACAGGCTTTCCTAGGACAGGAGGAGTTTCCTCAGTCTCCCAAGAGCAAAGTCACAATGACTAAATCATCTTTTATAATACTTAGACAATAATCTCTGTGATAATCACCCAGTAAAACAGCATGAACAAGATAGGAACCATCTTAAGTTTACAGTGTTTCGTGCTTTTGTTTTTTTGCTTCTTTTTAAAGATACAATAACCTTATTAAATAGTAAAGGGTTGACAAGTAGAGGAACATAGCAAACTTGGTTGACAACTTTAAAGCCAGTCTTTACAACCTTATAACTGTTATGATCAGATTAACATCAGTGAGTTAAAGTTTTAAATTTACAACCTAAATATCATAATATCCTGCAACCAGCTAGGGCCATCCTTTGCTTGTCTGCTCTAAGCTCTAGGCTAATAGTCATCTTAATCTCAAGTAGTCTGTAATCTGATCAAACACTTGAAAACTTAGTTAATTACCTTTACCTTTAAGCCTTCGGTTTAAGTTTACTCATGCCTTCATCTACATACTTTTACCTGACAATCTGTATAACCATTCTTTGACAATCTTCTTTATTACACATTTAATATCCAACATTTAAAGTTTCTTCTTCAGTTTACCATTTTATCTAGTTTATCTCATTATAATCACCAACAAAACATTTATTGTCCTTATCATAAAACCTTTTAATATGACCATTCAAGTGTTTCTTTTCTTTTCTTTTGTCTTCAAAAGGCTCTTTGAAATATTTTTTTATAAAAGAGTAGACCAGACTTGACTTAGGTTATTTACTCAGAATATACATATATATTTTATCATTTCTTGATTTTTGGAACCTCTTTTCATCAGCTTTTTGAAACACATATTTTAAAAATATGAAAGCAGAGTAGAACAATTATTAGAAGTTTTAGAAATTTTCTGACAAACTCAGTATTGAGTACTTCTCAATCTAAACTCAAACCTTGGGACTGTTGTCTGTTAGCATAGAGAGATAAAGTAAACTTAAAACAGTTACACATGTCTTATAAGAAGTCCCCATCTGTCCACAGCAAATTGGGACTCATCCATCATCATGTTGGGAGCAGGGCCCTGAGATTCCCTGTGTCTGGAGCTCCCCCTGGCTCTGCAAGGCAAAGAAGCCAAGAAAGCTGTGTCATCAGGGATTTCACAGGGGTGGCATAAGACCAGAGAGGTTAGTGCCTTGTCTCCCCGTCCAATGAGTCTTGTGTGTCAGGTTCCCCATGTTACTCCAGGGCCATCTGACCATCATGTAGGTCAAGTCCTGCTGTGGAAGCACTAAGTGACACATTGCATTTGCAGGTGACTGTTCATGTGTAGTTCCCGTTTTGTCCTTGCCTTGGAGAACTGCCCCAGCTACAGCATGGGAGAGCAAGACAGATGAGTTTCCACAGGTTTCTAGCATTTTCCTGGGACTGGCCCCAGAATTTAATTGTTCCTGTTTGACCTTTTGCTCCTGGGAAACACAGTAGGACATCATAACCCTTCTCTACAAGTGGGGAGGGGTTTTCCTTCCTCTTCTAGTAGGTATATGGTTGGGTTTAGGGCTTGAGTGACTTTTATTGCATTAGTTTAACTCAGAAGCATTTGGAAAACCTTTCAGTGAGACTTTTATTTTGGTTTGTCTTGTCTATCATTCAATTTCTTCCTCAGTGTCAGGCCCCAGAGTGGGGAAATTTCCCAGTAGGCCAGGCAACATTATCTCCATTTACCCCCAACCCATTCTGTGGCCTTGGGCTTTGCCAATTTTAAAACCTTCCAACCAGTACCTCATTACTGAAGAGTGTGTTAGAAGAGTGTGAGGTAGATAATTGGTCTTGAAGCTTCTGTTCTGACTCTAGTTGAGCATTTTGTTTTTGTTGTTGTTTTTTTGCCTGCTTGCTTGTTTTTTTCCAGGGAGAGTTTTGGATTTCTTTCTGTGCTACAGGGCAGCTCCCTGATCTTGCCATTTTATAGCTTTTAGGAGAAAGAGAATCTTGCATTTTTCCATGTGTATAATATTAGTTACATTCAGTGTTTTCTCTGGGGGGGGCATTCAACATTAAAAGCCAGCCTTCCTAATTTACAGAGGCATTTAATTTTTCTGGCACCATCTTAGTATTATAATCTCCCAAATAATCCCTTCTGAAGTATGGTTTGTTTTGACCATGTAGTCTTGGACAGTAGGCGTGGTAAATGACATCCCCCACAATGAATTTCCAACTGTGTTGTTGCTAAAGAACAGAGACAAAGACAAAGCCATTCTTCAGCCTTAGGGCTGTGAGCCACATGCATACTTGTACATTCATTCATATCAAGTGCACTTTTCATACAGATTCCAGATGACCATCTCCCCCTCACTAATTCAGTCATTCATTCAGAGTTCAAACAATTTTTCTTATCTAATCCCAATCCTAACCCTGGTCAAGCTCATTACACAGACAGAGCAACATCAGTATTTTCTAGCTAGTTACTGAAACTGAATATGATCCATCAACCTGAGGGAAAGAGGGCCGTCACTTCACAGCAGTATAGAGGCTCAGGGATTCCTCCTTTTTCAGGGATCAGTCTGCACCAGCTCCTCCAGACTGACTAATCACAATCCCAATTTCCAGTTTCCCCAGGGAATTCTTACCTGGTCAGGACATCTGAATCAACCTCATCTCCTTCCATTCAGTAACTCTGGTCTGGGGTTTCACAGTCTCATTGGACTACCTGGAAGGGGAACCTGAAATCATATCAGGGGTGTTTTCCAGTTCCAGGGACCTTTGACAGGCTGGGAGACCCAGGAGCAGCAGTCCTTCCTGACCAACTGCAGTTGTGGTGAAAGAAAATCTGGGGCCTCCAGAGATGTGGTAGAAATTCTCTGGAAAGATCACTACAATGCCAGATCAGTGAGAGTACAGGAGTTTATTAGCTGGGGGCCAAAAAGCTTGAGGTAGTGCTCCAAAGAAGCTTTGACCTCAACCTGAAATTTGATTTCCATTTTATAGCTTTCATCACCAAGGGGAGGGGTAAGTGAACAAACAAGATGTGTCAATTTGCATATCAATTATTTCTATAGTCAGGCCACCCAAAAAATGAACTACATTTTACTTTGTTTTAGCCTAAACTGTTTTTCCTTCTAATTATCCCTTTGGACTGTTTCTGGACAGTTCCTTCTTTGCAATTTTTTTCCTTCTGCTGATAAAGATAAGTTTTAGCTCCTCAGAAATTAACTCTTACAGTAACTCAGTAAATCACTTCAACTTTTAGCTTCTTTTATACCACATTATGACTGAGTAGCATCCCATTGTGTATATGTACCACATCTTCATTATCCATTTGTCTTTTGATGGACATCTGGATTGTTCCAATTCCTAGCTAATGTGAATAGAGTGGCAATAAACATGGATGAACAAGTATCTCTAAACTAAAGAGTGAAGTTTTTATGATAAATGCCCAGAAGTGGATGAGCTGAGTCAGATAGTAGTTCTGTTTTCACCTTTTTCAGGAGTCTCAATACTGTGTTCCATAATGCTTGTACAAGTTTGCACTCCAATCTTCATTCAATAAGGGTTCTTCTAAGAAATACAGATGGCATATAAACATCTAAAAAATGTTCTACATCCCTAGTCACCAGGGAAATGCAGAATAAAACTACCTTGAAATTCCATCTCACTCCTGTCAGATTGGTGACCATGATGAAAACAAATGACCATAAATGCTGGCGAGGATGCAGAAAAAAAGGAACCATACTACACTGTTGGTGGGAATGCAATCTGGTCCAGCCATTGTGGAAATCAGTGTGGAGGTTCCTGAGACAGCTAAATATAGATCTACCATATGACCCAGCTAGGCCACTCCTAGGCATATACCCTAAGGACTCATCTCACTACTTTAGAGATACTTGCTCGACCATGTTTATTCCGCTCTATTCACAATAGCTAGGAAATGGAACCAGCCTAGATGTCCCTCAACTGATGAGTGGATAATGAAGATGTGGCACATTTACACAATGGAGTTCTACTCAGCAGTAAAGAAAAATGAAGTTATGAAATTTGCTGGAAAATGGATGGATCTGGAAATGATTATACTTAGTGACGCAGGCCCAGAAAGCCAAATGTCAAATGTTCTCTCTCATATGTGGATCCTAGCTACAAATGATTGGACTTCTATGTGAGTAAAAATAAAACACAGTAGCAGAAGCCAGTAAGCTAGAAAGGGGATATAAAGGGAATAGAAAGGGAGGGGGGACTTAATAAGGTGGTATTGTATATATGTAAGTAGAAGAACAGATTAATGGGATGAAAAGGTCTAAGTGAGGTCAAGGGAAGAGATTGAGTAAAGGAACGGTGGAGGGAGGGCTAATCAAAATCTAAGAGGATATAAAAAAGTCGTGGAAACCTACTTTTCTGGACAATGGAACACTCAGAAGCCATAGATTGTTACTAAAAACTTTTCTGTGCCAGGGATGGGATACCTTCCAGGAAGTTGTTGGCCAGGGAGGTCACAGATACCCCCAAAACATTATAGGCCATTGCTGAGGCCCTTGGTTTCCCACCAGGAATAGATGGTAAGACCCTATTGCTGAAGTCTCCACATACTTGGGTGGCAAGTTCACTGAGAAATCCTGCTGGAGCTGAGCTGAAAGCCTCCTCCATGAGGACCAGCTGACAGAAAGTTGGAAAAAGCTACACTGCATGTAGTCAATGGGAGAGAGAAAACACCAGTGAAAGTACTCAACAGTGAACACTGCAAGCTTTAAATTTGGCCAGCCAGGCCAAATGAGCCACTGGGTGCAATAGTGGCATGTCTGTTATGGGGGAAACCAACTGCTCTCTAATTGGACTGGAGGCCCACTCCATTGGAGGGAACACATCCCTGATACTGAAATCGTGTACAACAGGGGTAGTCATGATCCCTAAGGGTGTAATGTCTGCTGGTGTCACTAAATGTATATACTATGCTCACCAAACTGCCCAGTAAGCACTTCTCTTAATGTCCACACCAATATATTAATGCTACTCTTACTTTTGGTTAGAGAAGCTTCTCTTTTCAGATGGTGGCAACCTCGGGATGACTCAGAAGGAACCATGGTGCTGAGAAGAAGTGACAGAGGAGTGATCAGCACTGAAACATCTCAAACCTACCTTCCAAGGCTCAGGGTCCATTGCGGAAGAGGGGGTGGAAAGAATGTAAGAGCCAAAGGAAGAGCAGGACTCCTTACAACATGCTCCTCCAGACACAAAATGTCCTGGATATCCATGACCTCACAGTGCCTGACACTAGCAGCATAAAACCATCATAATAGGAGGAATAGATCATGACATCAAAATAAAAGAGAGACTGATTGAGGGGGGAGGGGATATGATGGAGTGTGAAGTATCAAAGGGGAAAGTGGGGGGAGGGAGGGAAAGAACATGGTATATTGTCTACAATTAAAGAAATTGTCAATTGAAAAAGGGTTCTTCTTTCCTCACATCCTCAGAAAATTTGTTGGCATTTCATTTTTCGATGATTGCCATTCTGACTGGAAATATTTAGGGAATTTGCCAATTAAAAGAATAATTTAAAAAGAGTAATAAAAATTTTTATTAGAACCACCTGAAATACATGTGTGTCCAAGGTTAATGTCCTAAGTACACAATAAATCACAAATGTTATTTTAAAAATATGTATTTATTTATTTGAAAGGAGAGAGAGAGAGAATGGGTGTGCCAGGTCCTCTTGACACTGCAAATGAACTCTTGATGCAGGCACCACTTTTTGTATCTGGCTTGATGTGGGTACTGGGAAATTAAACCTGGGCCACCAGAGTTTTCAAGCAAGCACCTGTAATCACTGAACAATCTCTCCAGTCCCCATTTTAAAAATATCTAATAAGGGCTGGAGAGATGGCTTAGTGGTTAAAGCCCCTGCCTGCTAAGCCTAAGAACGTCAGTTCCAATCTCCAGGTCCCACATTTAGCCAGATGCAAAGTGACTCAAGAGCTCAATGCCGCACTTGCCCATAAGGGGGTGCACTCATCTGGAGTTCTTTTGCAGCGGCTGACAGGCTGCTGGTGATCCAATTATCTGTCTTCCTCTCCCTCTCTCTCTGTCTCTCTCTGTGTCTCTTTAAAAAAAAAAAACTAATAAAAATATCTTCCACTTCTGGTTCAGAGACCTATATAAAGAGAAATCAAATTTCTTCCTTTCCATCAAGAAGTGATATAAAACCTATATATACCTATCTGCTTAATTTAAGTTGAATGTGAATTTTGCCTGATTATGTGATTTTATTTAATAATATTTTATTCACCTATATGTGTATGTATGTGCATGTTATGCTTTCTTTATAATTAACTTATTCCCTTTTGATCTCAGGTAAAACTAACTCACTATAAATTCTGAATGGCTACCTGAGGATGCTTCCTACGGTGATGGCAGCTGAAATGAGCAAGGCTATCCTTCAAATAGTAAAAAGTTAAAATGTATTAATGACAAGCACTAGAACTGATGCAGTTGACAAAAGATGCAATAATACTTTTAAATCTACAAAACATAAGCACAGGTAATTTTTATGTGAAGTAATGCTTGTAATGAGGACAATAATCACATTCATAAAAATATAATAATAATTTCTTAGTTAATACCTATTTATATCAAGTAGCAGACTTCCACCAAAACACGCAAAGGAAATGTTTTAGTCAAATACTATTTTGCCGCTAATATAAGAATATCAATATTTTTATTGTTTATTTTGTTCCTAATCTACAGCACACAAATCCATAAACTAAAAAAGAATAAAGCACAAAGTCAGTCACACTGCTGTTTGGAATATATTACATTCACTATTTATACTGAACATCAAAATGCATCTCACTATGTTGATTTTTACAATTTTAGCTTAAGTAAACCATAAAAACAACAATGTAGAATTAGTGTTAGTTTTTCATCCCTTAGCCCACAGTGATAGGGCAAGAGTCAGTTACTATAGAGTATTTTTGAATGTATGCCCTTGGAGATAAGTATTATCAGAAAGATCCCATATTGCTTTAATATACAGGCTAATGGGTTTTTCTGGATGAAGTATTTTTCTATCTAATTGTTCTAGATATGGAAAGTAATTAATAACTGAAATATACAGAAAGTTTATTATTAAGCAAAAAATCCATCTGAAGAAGTTTAATTTAGGATGTAACAATTTTTTTTCAATATTTTACTTATTTATTATTAGAGAGAGAGAATGAGAGAGGGAATGGGCACTCCAGGGCCTCCAGCCACTGTAAATGAACTCTAGAAGCATGCAACACCTTGTATATCTTGCTTACATGGGTCCTGGGGAATCAAACCTGGGTACTTAGGTTTCACAGGCAAGTACCTTCACCACAAAGTCATTTCTCCAGTCAAGTTACAGCAGTTTTTTTTTTTTTTTTTTTTAATTTGGGTAACGTTATCTCTCTCTCTCTTTTAAATTTGGATGATTTTAAAGATTTAGACACAAAATACACACTTGCATGTTTTTTATTGGCAAATGGTTCTTGCCTCTGGGAACAAATATTTCTACAAATAGAGAGAATGTAATGCAAGAACATTGAAAAGAATTGCTGCAGCATTGGGAGGGCCTTTGTCAAATATAAAGTAGCTTTAGTTACTTGACCCAAAGTCCAGGTCTTCTATTCTGTTCCATTGGTCTGTATTTCTGTGGGTCACCAACTGCTCTTGAGTTGGCTAATAGATCCACTCAGTGGAATGGAACTCATTGCTGGAACTGGGAAATAAGTCAAAACCATGTACAAAAATGAGCTCAGTCTCCAAGTTCAAGACACCACCAAATGTGGGCTAGAAGAGGGCCTACGCATATAAAATTCCCTCCAAGCTATCTATGGCCATCCCATATATCTAGTACTAACTTCTCTCTCCGTTGGAGAATTTGCTTATCTTTTTCAGATGAACAACGAACATGAAGGGAAAACTGGCCAATAACACCTCACCAGGACCCCAGCTGAAACCATAGAGTAATGCAGGGGAAGGGCAAGAGTATAGCGTTCTTCGTGATCATGACACCAGAAAAAGGCTGAAGGAGATAAACACAGAGAACATCCAACTCCTACTAAGCCAGATATCCAGAGACACAGAGGTGCCCAAAACCTCATCACTGAAGTAGAACTAAAATGGCCCCAATGTGGCTCAGGGAAATTCACAGAAGAGAGAGCTGAAAGAATGTTAGAGCCACAAGTTGGGGCATTATGCACAGAGACTTGGCCTACCCCCCAGAACTCTTGACTACCCCCACAATGCATGACCCACATTCCCCATTGATGAGGGTCCCTTTGGAAGAGGGAGGACAGGGAGGAGAATAATGGAGTACCATTATGAATGTAAAATTAGAATAATATAAATAAAAAGATATTTAAAAAATTGCTGCAGCATTTTGAAAAGAGATTACTGATTGACAAAGTGTTAAAGTTAAGAGTATTGGTTTTCTAGGAGAGATAAGACAAAATAAGCTAGACAGTTTTGCTTAAACCATAGCTTCTTAAACTTTTTATACATTTGACACATTTTTACCCAATTGATTTTAAAATGACCAGAGACACAAACCAAGGTTTTACTATTATAGATCACTTTGGAAGTATGTTCTGAAACAAATATTTGGAACACACATACATTGAAAGCCTCTTAAAGACTAAAATAAATTCACATACTAATGAAATGGATTAGCTTGTTTATTTTTACCCAAAGAATTAAATCTTGGTTAAATATTTTATACTGCAAGACACAAAATATAGTCAAAAATTTTCAGATTTGATTGATATTATGATTTTATAATCACTATTTCCTAGAATGCAGCTTCTGATAAATTCATAACAGAAAATAACAAGTGTGTTTAAAGCCATTTTTGAATGGTTGGATATTCTGTTCTTATCCCAAGCCAAAATTCATTGGATGATTTTTTCAAAGAATATTTGTATTTATTTATTTGCAAGCAGAGAGAGACATGGGGAGATATAGAGATAGACATAGATAGATAGAGAGTTAATGGGCATGTCAGGGACTCTACCCACTGTAAATGAACTCCAGATGCATATGCCACTTTGTGCATCTGGCTTTATATGGGTATCAAGGAATCAGACCTGGGTCGTTTGGCTTTACAGAGAAGAACCTTAAACACTGAGCCATCTCTCCACTCCCTGCATGATTTTTTTAATGAGACTCAATACAGTAACTGAAATAGCAATTTTGACATCAAATGTTTAAACACAATCTAATAATACGTTATTTTTATATATGTATGATGATAGAAAGATATGAAAAATTGTGGTTTCTATAATTTAACCATTATCTTTCTATAAGAGCAGAACTGGGTTTTGTGTGTAATGAACATACTAAAGCTTAGCACACAAATAGTCTCCAATTTGAATCCATTTGTATAATGTGATTGTATAAACAATGCAAAATTTGTATCATATGTTTTCAGAGCCAAGGCTACAATGAAATCTTGGGATACAACCTGGTCAAGTGCTTTCAGAAACACTTTGAATTTATTATGTGTTTGATTTTGAATTTATTTTTTTTGGCTATTTGTACATTCAAAAAACTTGCAAATTTTCCTGACCCTAACATTTAGCTATATATCCACATGTAAAGTGGTGACTCAAGTTCAAGAAGCTGTGGAATAAATAACAGGAACTGATTTTATCTATTCTGGGGATTAGAATGGAAAGATCAAGAAGTTGGCTTCTATCCTTGGCTTTCAGTTGGCTATCTTCTCACTGTGCCCTAACATCAACCTGTCTCTACAGTCATATATTCCTGGTATTTCTCCATCCAAATTTCCTCCTTTGACATCAGTATGATTGTATTACTGCAGCTCTGATGAGCACCATTTTAAATAATCACCTCATCAAAAGTATGTATGAAGTTAATGAAGTTAACATTGCTTCCTTACACAGGTTATGAATAACAATAATATACATTCTAGCCTCTAAATTACTTTCATTTACCCTAAATCATAATTTATAGTTATATCTGTCGTTTTCAATAAGTGATAATCTCACTTTTTTTTTTTTTTTTTTGGTTTTTTGAGGGACAGTCTCGCTCTAGCCCAGGCTGACCTGGAATTCACTCTGTATTCTCAGGGTGTCCTCTATGATCCTCCTATTTCTGCCTCCTGAGTGCTGGGATTAAAGGCATGTGCCACCATGCCCAGCTCTCTGTGTTTTTATAATCAGAGGATTCTCCAACTTCTTTTATTCTTCATCTACCTAGTAGGTAGTAAAAGTCTGATAAATCAAGTAAACTGTAGAATTTTCATGTGTAAGTTTTTGCCAAAATGATTGTTCAAAGGAGTATTTTCCCCAGAATGGAAATTAGAACACAATATATTTAGCACAGCTTGAAGTAATTCCCTAATGACAAAGATCTTTCTTGTTCCTTTCTGTCCCATGCAGTGTGTTTTGCATAGCAGGAGATTAATTATGTCTATAATTCTGTAAGTATGACAAATTATATTTAACATTCTAAAATAGATATAGGATATATAGAACAGAGGCTAATTTTAAAAGTAAATGCAATAAATGCTTTAGATTATAAAGTCCCAAAGCTATAGCATAAAATTCAGTATAAAATTATAATTTATGTTATGTTAATTATACTTCTGGTACTATAAGCAAAAGAAGGCTATATCACTTCAAATATGTCATTAGTGATTTAGTACTATGTAAGTTCACAGGGGTGCAAGATTTTTTATTACTTTCTATCTCAAATGTTCTCACATTTTTTATCTTCATGAGTTAAAACAGAAACAGACTAGGATACATAGTAATGATAAAAAATAACAAAAAAAATTTCAGTAGTTAAATGTGAAAAGAAATTATATTAATATTTTAAAATAGTATACATTTGTGAAAGGATTTAAACTGCCAAAATAGCTGTAAGGCCTTAATAATTTATAAGTATAATTAGTCTAATAATTCTTACATTCCTAGCAATTGAATACTACCAATGGCATAAAATATAGTATGTGGAATTAATTTACATAGGGGTTCTAGGCATGTTCTATTGTAACTGTAACTTTAAAACTAAAATTACTTAGAAACATTTATTCCTTAAAATTGTATGCTATAATTTAAGTTAACTTTTATGTGATATGCTATTACATTTGAATTCATGATATGATGCTTCCTTTTAATAATTATATAAATTATATTTTATTTACTATGAGTCATATTTCCAAATATTTCTTACAATAACAACAAATTAAAGCAAAGCAAATCCAAACTAATTCTGCCCCCAAATTTTTAGACAACATATTAGTGAGCTATAATTTTCCAGGATACAAGAAACAGAGTATAATTAAGGACATGTGTAAGTTTCTAGGTTGATAGAATGTAAAAATTGAAATGACCCTAAAGATCAGCATATGGAATGGGGGGATTGCTCAGTGGCTAAAGACACTTGCTGGCAAAGCCTGCTGGCCCAGGTTATATTCCCCAGGACCCACATAAAGCCAAATGCACAAAATGGTATATGCCCCTGGAATTTGTTTGCAGTGGCAAAAGGCCCTCTTATGTCCATGTTCATTCTTATTCTCTCTCTTTCCCTCTCTCTCTCTCTCTCTCTCCCTCTGTTTCACACACACACACACACACACACACACACACACACACACACACACACTCTTTCTCAAATAAATAGCAAATAAATATGTATTAATTTTAGAAAAAGATATTATGCATTGGTATAGTTTCTACACAGGATATTTGAGTTTCATTATAGTATTATCCCCTAATGCCTAGAGCTCATCATTATATTCACTATTTGAAAATTGTTAATTGTGGTGTCAAAACAAGAGAAAGTGGCTGTGAGACAGAAAGTAAAATGTAAGCCAGGTGTGGTGGTACATGTCTTTAATCCCAGCACTCGGGAGGCAGAGGTAGGAGGATAGCCAAGAGTTAGAGGCCACCCTGAGACTACATAGTTAATTCCAGGTCAGTCTGGACTAGAGTGAAACCCTACCTCGAAAAACCAAAAAAAAAAAAAAAAGTAAAATGTAGTGACAAGAGTATTAATTTAAAATGTCATATGTCTGGGGTTGCTGGCTGTGTGATTCCAATCACTTAACATTTCTTAATTTTTTTTGTATAATCTATAAAATGTGTATAATGATTCCAGTTGTGGATAACACTGACAAACGAATTTACAAGTGCATATATGCAAAAGCTCTTTGGAAGGCAAAATAATTTTGC
Organism: Orientallactaga sibirica; assembly: GCA_036365145.1. NCBI lineage: Eukaryota > Metazoa > Chordata > Mammalia > Rodentia > Dipodidae > Orientallactaga > Orientallactaga sibirica. Next base: position 7,357,639 of record JAEOAD010000793.1, on the reverse strand, counting down.
AGAAATGGCTAAGAGTCAGGCCAGACATGGTGGTGCAGGCCTTTAATCCCAGCACTGTGAAGGCAGACGTAGGAGGTCACTGTGAGTTTGAGGCTTGCTTGGAGCTACAAAGTGAATTCCATGTCAACCTGGGCTAGACTAAAACCTGAGTAACAGTCAAATGACAACAATAGCAGTTTTTATTAAATATAAAATGAATAGCTACTATCTACTCAATGACTGATGATGAAATTAATAAAAATTATACTAAGATCATTAAATACGAATTTAGCCTTTGAAACTTAAAATTAGTTCATTATACATCTACAGCACAGGCTGCATTTGTAACACACTTTAAATAAATACTGCAAGAGCGTAACTAGTACAAAAGTATCCGTCCAGGGTTGATAACACTTTATAGAAGTCTTTTCAAATATATCTGCTCTATCTGATGCTGCTATATTTGTACCTATGAAGCTACTTTAGGACCAGATTAAATTTTCCATTAGCTGAACTCCACACTGAAGTAAAATGATTATTTTTCAGGTTAAGAATCAAACTCAGGTCTATAACATGTTCTATGCAAGTGACCTACCACTGAACTACATGCCTAGTCCTAGTTCTTTTGAGATAGGATATTATATGGTCCGAACTGGCTTTCAACTTGTGACACCCTTACCTTCAACATAAAGTTGATGAATTGCAAGAGGTGTAGTTGGATAGAGGATACCTTGAATCATATTTAACTCATAAGCCTGAAGTAGGTTTCTGTCTTGCCAATGTGGTAATTTTGACTCTATAAATGCTCTGTTTTTTGCAGGTTAGTTGTAGCTTTCTATAAATGCATAGAAATTTCATATGCTATTCACAACCATACTGGAGTGCTCATTCTGTCTGGTCCCTATCCATAGCTCCAATCTTAATTAATGCCAAGCAGCAGGGGATGGCATTGATCACTGTTATTAGACATCTATAATGGATAATGATCTGATCTACAGGTTCTAGAGAGGTGAAATATGTCCTCAAGCATAATCCAAGCAAAAATAAAATTATCTGAATTTTGATAACCACTCCCATCTATTTCAGTAGGATGTTACTGTAGCTGTTAATACAAGGTCATAACACAGCAACTGTTATTAGGGTTTTGGTGAATCACATCTTTGACAATTCATGTAATTCACTTACAACTTATCACATTTGTACCCAAACTAGATGTTACTATGGAGAATTTTGCTTTCTAAGGGTAATTTTAATAAACTCAAGACCCTGAGATACATGACAATATTTCATTTACCCAACACATGATTATCAGTTATATAGTTACAGTAAATATTGTACTAAGCACTAAGGAGTCACCAGCTGGTAATTTAGCCATAATTCCTATCTTCATACAGTTAATATCTCATGAAGATCATGGATAGTAACTGAATAATTTAATAATTACATTTATTGTGGCATCTGGATAAAGAAAGTAAGCTGAATGCTATTAAACAAAAGAATGAGGAGAAACCATTTCAAATGGAACGACTAGCAAAGCCCTCTCTAAAGAAGAACACATTAAGCAGCCAACAGAGTCAAAAGAGTCTGCTATATTTTGTGAAACACATGCATCCGAAAAAGTATATCATAGACCTTAAAAACATTCGAACTTAATGTGTTGAGGGAACTTAAAGAAATCTAGAGAGGGAGAGAGAGGGAGAGAGAGGGAGAGAGAGAGAGAGAGAGAGAGAGAGAGAGAGAGAGAGAGAGCATGCATGTACTCATGCACACTATGGCAGGGTGTGAATTAATGTTAAAATAAGCAGAGATCACATGAAGCCTGGTCTTGAAGGAAACAGTCAGGAGTCTGAATTCTATTGAAGTTGCAGTGTAAAAAGCAGTTTTAGTGAGAGTGACGGTAACTGACTTAAACTTTAAAATATGTCTCAAAAATTTGGAGAACTAGTCAGAGATTTTGGAGTATAATATCAGAGTAACCATGTAAAAGACAGGAGATTATAGCGGACTATGGCCAGAAAGCTGAGTTAGGTTTGTTCGCAGTTTGTATGGTGGTATGTTTAGAACAACTGGCACATTCACCATTTTGATTCTTTTTTATTATTATTATTATTTTTTGCTTTTTCAAGGTAGGGTCTCACTCTAGCCCTGGCCAACCTGGAATTCACTATGTAATCTCAAGGTGGCCTCGAACTCATTGTTATCCTCCTACCTTTGCCTCCCGAATGCTGGGATTAAATGTGTGCACCACCACGCCTGGCTCCATTTTGATTCTTATACTAGTATACGCAGCCACTTTTATTTTAAACAAATGTGTGTCATAAACAGTCCATCTTTGCTCATAATTTCAAATCTAAATTTACTTGAGCAGTACCAGTCGTGAAACTACACTGACATGATATATCAATGTTTTCTGTAATGTATATCTTAATTTAAAATGTTTCAGTCAATATTCCTTCCTTGATTTCACTGAAACAATTAGAAAATGTGCAATCCTGCAATTATAAAAATGATTATTGCTTATTAATTTTGTTTAAACCTCCTTAGAACCTTAGATATGTGAATGGAATTTTAGAAATGGCAGGTCATTACTTCTTTAGTTTAGAAACTCTGCAACTAAGTGACTTATGTGTGTCCATCATTATTTAAACCTGAATCCTCATGGATCCACATGATAACTAAAATATGCTCATGTCCTTCCTATACAGACTTCCAGTTTTGCACTGCCAACAATGAAAGTTATGGGTTTCCAGGGGACAGTCAAAACCTTTGGCATTTCCTGCCTGCCATGGTTTGACAAACATTCACTTTTTTTTTTTTTAACACAGAAGTTTGAAACAAGATCTCTTCAAAAGAGCCAGCTTAACACAGTGATATGGCAAGATGTGTTTTTCAAATACTTCCTAAATAGTGATCTATTAAATACTTTGATAATTAAAATATTTTATCCATATAACTATTTATATATATGAAACCTTTCACATAAGCTATCTCAGCATGAAATTGTAAGTAAAGTAAGAATTTTAGACACAGCAGATATGGTTTCCTATGAGCTACTAATGTTATCTCCATTTTATAGTTGAAGGAATTAAAGAAACAAAAATCCAGTAACTTCTACCAGGTTATATCATACTCCTGCTTGTAAGTAGTACAGCCAAAATTTCAACTAGAATGTCTGACTCTGAAGTAATAGGATTAGCTGTGATCCTTGACTGTGTCCAACTTGCTGATATTATGATGATAATCACTGATAGGCTTTGACATAGGTAGTTCTGCCCTTTATCATATACCTTTTAAGAACAGAAAATCATGACTTTTCCCTAATATTGCCAAATAAGTAATCCCTTGTCCAATACTCAAGTCACAATTTTAAATTTCTTGCCATGATAGTGAGGAAATATGTTGTGGGGAGCAAAATATGTTTAAACATTTAGAAGCAAAAGGGAGTTACATACAATAGTCTAACCTTGACTGTGATAGGAGAGATCTACATCTTTGTCATAGAATGGCTTGCCAGGCTTAATTGCTCTCCTAAAGTTGCCTGAGAGAAACATACCAGACCTTGAAACAGTAGCACTCATGTAGTTCAAGCTGCCATAATAGGGCCATCAAGGTGGATACACAATAGCACAGACAGGGAGTTGGGTTAATGTCACAATGTCAGACTTCAGTTTGGAAGAACACCCTTTAGGGTGTCACATACTCTAACTTCCATGAATTTTCCTCTATTCCTCTTTTCTGTAATGCCTCTACATTTCTTCCTGAGTCCTAAAAAAAAAGACATCTGAATACTCATCTTTATCTTTCCTCATGCATTCTTTACTCATACAAACATACACAAAACTTGGTATAATTGAAAAGGGCATGCATTCCTCCTGAAAGTCTGTTCTTGAAGACAATCACAATTATTTAAAAAGAGATAAGAATATATAAGTGTCACTGTTTTGATTTGAACCTTTTTCAAATCCTTGGGATGGGGAATAGTCTCAGTAAAGTTCTGTCTCAAAGAAAGGTGAATATAAAAATAAAGGTTGTCCTCTGGCCAACACATGCATTATGAGCATGGAAACACAATAACATGTGTACCCCAAAGCCTACAAACACACACACACACACCCCAAGCACACAAATAAAAATTCTAACAAAAATTACAGACTAGCTGGTGTGATGACCCCTATTATATCTGAAACATTATCTAAATGCAATCTATATAACATTGACCTTAACCTATACATGTCTATTGTCAACAAAATTTTCTTCTCAATTCATGACAATTCACTCTAAATTGAACTGTATTTCTAAATTTCATATTACAAATCTAAAACTTAGACTTATATATAGTACAATGCACTTCTCACAATCCTGTTCTTTCTACAAAGGTGTGCAATTGTGTGTGTGTGTGTGTGTGTGTGTGTGTGTGTGTGTGTGTGTATTTTTGTCTGTGTCTGTATTGGAGGTTCTGCCCAATTGTTTCCATTTATAAATATTTATAAAGTCATATTTTTTCACATTCTGTAAAGTCATTATATTTTTTCTGAAAATAGAAATAGAATATACCTTTAGGTACCAATGGACTTTGTTTTGCTACCTACACTATTTGTGTATTGATACACTGTTCAGAAGTTTAAAAAAAGCTTCTCTCAGGTACCCATTTTCTAAAAGACAAAAGTGGTACCAAGTACATAACAATGATTTAAAAACACAATTACATTGTTAACAATACTTGATGTTGCCATTGAACAAACATCATACTTTTTTTCAATTTCTTCAAAAATGTGTGCAAATGGAGCTGTGAGGTAGATAGGCCATTCTAACTAAATCAATATCCATGCCTAAGACTGCTTCTGTATCAGAAAATACATTTATTCCAGAGAATGTTGTATCATAATGTGGGAATAATTTCCTGCATGAAAATATAAGTGAATTCAATGAAATGTAATGCACTGTATTAAATTTCAAGTTGTGCAATTTGATAGTTTTATAGTTTTGTCACTCTATACAATTCAATTATTTATTTATTTAAATTGATATATCAAATTAAAGGACTATTAGTTGTACTGGATAATATTTTTAACAAAGTAGAAAATCAAAAAACATTGTTAAGTGTATGATGTTACAAGTAACAAATTATTTCCAGACTTCCTGAGAAAGAAGGTAAAATACACGAGTGTCATTGATGAATTTTTATGCTATACTTCTGAGAATATTTTGTAGCACAGATAAAAATAAAACTGTGATTCTGGGCTGGAGAGATTGCTCAGTGGTTAATATTTTTTCCTGCAAAACCTAATGACCCAGGTTCGATTCCCCAGTACCCACATAAAGCCAGATGCCCAAAGTGGCACATGCATCTGGAGTTCATTTACTGCAGCTGGAGACCTTGGTGTGCCTATTCTCACTCTCATTATCTTCTGTCTGCTTGCAAATGAATAAAATATTTAAAGAACTGGGATTCTTAGAACAATTTTTTTTCAGATTTTCAGTTCTCCCAAATATAATATAGGATCAAATTATAGTAATTATAAAATCCAAAAAAGAGAATGCTTATGAAAACATTTGGTGGCTGGAGAGATGGCTTAGCAGTTAAGGCATTTGCCTGCAAAGCCAAAGGACCCAGGTTTGATTCCCCAGGACCCACGTTAGCCAGATGCACAAGGGGGTGCACTTGTCTGGAGTTCGTTTGCAGTGGTTGGAGGCCCTGGTGCACCCATTCTTTCTCTCTCTCTCTCTCTCCTCTCTCTCTTTCAAATAAATAAGTAAAAATAAATTATTTAAATGGTAATTCTGAGGTCCCAAATATAAGAAATTTTATTTCAAGTAATAATAAAGGGCAATATTAATACCAAATAAATCAGAAGATATAAAATGTTCCTGAAATTGAAAAATAAAAGTCAAAATATTATTCCTTATCATTTATAATTAAGAATGAACTTAAAATAATATCATATTTGCTATTTTGTTCACTCATTAAATGATTTGCATATAGTTCTATGCTTAAATTCTCATTGAAAGTGTACTGATACATCCTCCAAACTGATACTGTATAATCAACTGCTCAAAGAGTTGACAGAGTTATGATTATAATAACACACGGCCATACATTCCACATGGGTTACAAGACATTGAGATATAGCTTTTATTACAAAAGCTATTCATACTTTTATAACAATGTAAACTGCCTTTTCCTTTTTTATACTTATTTATTAGAGAGAGGGAAAGAACGGGGAGGGGAGAGAGAGAGAGAGAGGAAAGAGAGAGAGAGAGAGGGGAGAGAATGGGTGCACCAGGGCTTCCAACCACTGCAAACAAACTCCAGATGCATGCACCTCCTTGTGCATCTGGCTTACATCGGTCCTGGGGAATTGAACCAAGGTCTTTTGGCTTTGCAGGCAAGCACCTTAAAGGCTAAACCATCTCTCCAGCCCCTCTTTTCTTATTTGCTTTAAAACATTCCTTTCGGATACTGGAAATACAGCAACTAATAATATATACAAGACTTTTTGCTCATGGAACTGAGTTTTAAGCTCCTAAATCTGAAGAACCTTCATTAAAATTAATAGATTTCTATTCATCTTCATCATACTTTCCCTCCTCACAAATGTAATTATTGAAAAACCTCTTTCATTTAATATATTTTCTTTTCTTTTGATGGAGTCTCTTACTGCTTCCAGAGCTTGACATTTATGAGCCCCAGAGATTTTCTGGTCACTTCTCCCCGCAGGACTTGGGTTACAGATGTGTGCGGCCATGACCATGTTCATGTTAATTCTGGAAATTCAAAAGCAGGTAGTCCTTAGAACTACTCATGCCTTCATGCTTGCTCAGAAAATTCGTATGACGCATGAACCATAACTCTAGTGCATATCATATGTTTTTTATATAACTTCTTTTAATTCACTTTAAATATCTTGAACACTTTTGTTATTGTTTATTTGTTTTGCTTTGTATTTGAGACAAGGTATCAGCCTATGGTGGCATGGAATTCCCAATCATCTGACAAAAATACATATAGAAATCTATACTTTGGGGAACTCCCAGTCACAGAGGTAATTTTTACTTCTTCAAATCTATTTCAAAATATGACTGATAGCTCTCAGAGAATGAAAATTTATAATTAAAAACTTCTGAAATTAAAATTCAAGATAGTGTGATAGCATAAAAAACTTCTGAAATTACTTTCTAAGAATATTTAGTAATGTATATCTGACGAATATTGTTAACAACAGTAGTAATATTAACTGACACTTACAAAGGACTTACTATATACCAAATGTATTTTCATGATATAATCAATAGCAAAATAAATCAGTCAGATGGGAAACATCATTCCACTTTTATATGTTAAGAAGTTTGATAAAAGATATAATTTCACAGGTATCTACTGATGGAGTTACTTATTAAACCTCTTTAGTTTTGGTTGAGTCCATTCATTTGTGTCAGTCATTTAACATTGTCACCAATCTGATGGGAAAATGTTATGTTGTTGTATTGTTGTACTTTCCATGAATCTTACTATTATAGTTAGCTAAATATATGTGTGTGTGTGTGTGTATACCATATATATATGTATATATATATATGTATATATGTATACTATATATATATATATATATATATATATATATACTTTTTATGTGTGTGTGTATATGTGTGTATACAATGTATATATATAATCTTTTCCATTTTCATTTCCTGTACCATGAATTGTTTATATATTCTTACCTTTCTTTTTTTTTTTTTTTTTTTTTTTTTTTTTTGGTTTTTCAAGGTAGGTTCTCACTCTGGCCCAGGCTGATCTGGAATTAACTATGTAGTCTCAGGGTGGCCTTGAACTCATCGTGATCCTCCTACCTCTGCCTCCCAAGTGCTGGCATTAAAGGCATGCACCACCACACCTGGCTGTAGTTGTCATTAGTTTATATATTGCAAGATATATTTACACTTAAATTACATACACAATCTTCAGATTCATGCACCACTTTGTGCATCTAGCCTTATCTGGGTACTAGGGGATCTAACCAGGACAGCCAGGACTCACAAAGAAGCACTTTTAACCTCTGAGATATCACTCCAGCCTGGCATCCTTATTTTAAGGAGTTGTCCTATACCTGGGCATAGTAGTGGCATACAGTTACAATCCCAGAACTTGGGAAGAGAAGGCAAGCAGATTTTGAATTCAAGGTCACCCTCAATTACAGACGGCTGGAGAATCTAATCTATCATGTAAGACTTCTGTGTTCAATCAATTCCCAGTACTAGAGGTAAACTGTTCATGTCTGAAGTATTGGCAAGTGTGGAAATTTGAATGCTTGGCCACACAGACTCAGTCATTTTTCATTAAACTTCCTACTTGAGCCCCTAGTAGGCAGATTTCTGCTAGAGGGGACCTGCCAGTGGGGGCAAATCTGATTCCAGCCCTAACATGTGTTTTGGGGCAATCTTCATTCAAGCCCAAAGGTGTGTAGAGGGTTTGTGCTTTCTGCTTGATGGTGATGCCGGCTATTTGGTGCTTTCTCTGTTTAAATCTACAAAAGGGATCCAGCTTCTTCTGCTATTGATGGAAGTTTCCCTGGATCTGTAAGCCTGAAATAAATCCTTTCTTCCATAAATTGTCTGGTTGGATGTCTGTCACAGTAACATGGAGCTGATGACAAGTATCATCCTAAAATTCATTACATTTTATGACTATAATATATTATACAATTTGGAGTTATACATTTTATTTACCTATAATTATCATACAAATTGTGTGTAGTCTATTTTATTTTCTGTCACTCTGATATGGATTCAATAGTTCCCAAATTCTTTTAAAATATTTCATAATTTATAATTTACTCTTTAAATAAATAGGAAAGTCTCATTTTTCTTATTCATTCTCTTTAATTATGGTATGGTATTGCCTGCCTACCACTCCCACTCTGTATATGGCTAAATATTACTCTTTTTATCATAATGAGAAAGAAAAACAATAATTAGGTTCAGAGATTAAATCACATGACTTTGAGCCACATGAGAAGTGCTTTCTTTTTTATATTCTTATTTATTTATTTGCAAGCAGAAAAAGAGAGGGAGAAGAGAGAGAAAGAGAGTGAGACATGCCAGGGACTTTTGCCACTGCAAATGAACTCCATCTATATACATGCACCATTTTTTGCATCAGGCTTTATGTGATGCTGACAGGCTTTGCAAGCAAGTGCTTTTAACCGCTTAGCCATCTTCCCAGCCAGAAAAGTGCTTTCTGTTCTCCCTAATTGGAATAAAATTAATTATTTTGGAAATTAATTCCAATAAAATACTAATGACAGAAAAGAATATCTGAAGTCTGCCTTAACACATCAGGGTCATAAGATGTCTCTTCCAATTTTCTTAATTTCTTAAAATTTGTCACTATATATGATAGAGAAACTCAAAAAATATTTTCCAAGTAAAACGTTATTCTTAACAGGATTTCTTAAAATAGAAAGGAAATGTTTCACCTTTGTTTGTAAGCTTCTCACATTGTGTCGTCAAAAACAGTGATGACAACTTTCTTCACACTACACTGTCTGAGAGTCATCTACATTTGTTTTTAATTCCACTATCTAGCACTTCTTGTTATCAGCCTTAAAAAATAGCAAGCTTTGGCACTGCTGTTTCTGATGGTATAGAGTATTCCATGCTTATTCTTATGATCTAAGTATACTTTATAGGCATCATTAAGGAGGTAATCAAATAAATTGTAACACTGAGTAGGAAGTCAGCTTTGCCAAGTAGGCTCTTGAAAGCAATACAGGCCAACATCTGCATTGAAAATGTGCCTGAACTATAAGTATTTTATCTAATTGGGGAAATTAAAGATAAACTAAGAGCTGTGCAGCTTATATAAGTAAAGAGACACATTATAACTGTCTGTATTTACAGGTAAAATATAAGAAAATCTTAACACTATGATTTATCTATTGAAGTCACATGCACAGAACTTTGAAAGCTTGTTTGAGTTTAGGATTTAAGTATAACATGACCACTGTATATAAGAAGAGTTTTAGGGGACTTCTGGGTAAGATGGCAGCATAGGAGCTACGCCAAACCAGCCTAGGGTGGGATTTAAGCAAAACCACGGCAAAATACACTATTCTTCTGAAAAGTAAAGGAGTATAGGTTATTCTTAGACACAGCAGAGAAACAAGAGAAACCAAGATAAAGAAACGAGGGAAACAGCCAGAATCCCACTGAGGAACTTGCAGCCCCATCCATGCCATCTGTGGGCCCGCACCACCAGCCAGGCATGCTGAGCAGCAGCAGCAACAGAGAACAAACAAGGGGGTTTTCCAAATCCTCCTTGCAAAGTCAAGAAATCTGAAGGAAAGAGAGCTGAGATCAACTAAGGAGCTACTGAAAGAGATACAGGTGGGACTGGGTGAGCAACTCCAGGCTTCCTGCACTCTCTCCTCCCCCATCCATCAGAAACAGGAACCTCCAGCATTCACCCACAACTGAAGCACATCCTGCATAGCTGAATAGAGCTACAGCTCCACAGCACAAAACAGAGGTATTGAGGTGGGTGCTCAGCACTGATGAGAAACTCACAATGCCACATTCCCCAAAAGGGCCCCTTGAAAGTGGGAGGCAATGGAACAACTGAATGTAAAATCAGAATAATATAAATAAAATAAAAAAAAAAAAAAAAAAAAAAGATACAGGTGGGACTGGGTGAGCAACTCCAGGCTTCCTGCACTCTCTCCTCCCCCATCCATCAGAAACAGGAACCTCCAGCATTCACCCACAGCTGAAGCACATCCTGCATAGCTGAATAGAGCTACAGCTCCACAGCACAACACAGAGGTATTGAGGTGGGTGCTCAGCACTGATGAGATTGGAAGCCACTCCAAAAGGTAACAAGGCCAACTGACAAAAAAAAAAAAAAAAAAGAAAAAAACAGGCACATAGGTCTGCATTGGAAGTACTAATCTCTCTTTCCATGTCAGGGCAGGTTATGGGTTACATATTTTTGGTTGGCTTTACCATTTTCAAATAAGCTGTACTTGTGGGTTGAATATTGTTGCCTTTGATACTTTCAGATTTATAGGGCCTTTGTCTGTTCCTTTTGTCTTTATTGGGGCAGGGTCTGATTCATATCCAGGCTGACCTGGAACCCAATTCAGAACAGAATTCTCTACCTCCTAGCTGACAGGATTAAGGGTATAGAGCAACACACACCCTTAGGGATTTTGGCTTTATAAGACTGTTTGTTTTAATCCCCACATTTGTATACTTTGTGCTGGTTTTTACTGAATGTGTATATTGCTCAGTTGAAGTTTAGAATTTGCCAGAATATTGTTGCACCCAGTACACTAGAATCCTTGCATAGCAAGTGAACTTAAAACCTAGGATTACTTCTGTGGTTGGATTGGGTACAAGAGCTACACTTGGCACCTTAAACTCATATCCTGAAAGTATATAAAGGTGGATCGCCACAGCTAAGGACACTGCAGATAAGTAGAAAACCCAAGCATCAAATAAATCCAGGATGCAAAAATTGCTACATTATAATACAAGAAACACAAAGAATCAAGACAATGCAATCCCACCAAAAATTATGAATCCATCAGAAATGATCACCAATGAAACTGTTTTAGCTGAACTGCCTGACAAATATTTCAAAAGAATGATTTTATGTACACTCAAAGAAATGAAAGTTGAAAGGAATCAAAGAAGAAAACAAAGGAATTAAAGAAGAAAACAAAGTCCTGAAAGAGAACGCAAAGGCAAGCCCATAGAATAACATCAGATTACTCAACACAAACTTGAAAAGCCAGAATGGCTTGGAATGATATATTCCAAGTTCTGAAAGAAAACAACTGTCAACCAAGATTACTTTATTCTGCAAAGCTATCTATGCAAAATGATGGAGAAATAAGGAGATTCCACAACAAAAACAGGCTAAAGGAATTTATGACAACTAAACCAGCTCCACAGAAAATACTTGAAGGAATCCTTCATGCTGAAGAGAAAGCAAAATACACAGAGAAAGAAATAGGAAAAAATAAACAATAAGCCATACTCAAATAGCAATTAAAACAAGTGAGTAAAGGGAAAACAGGAAGCACTACAAAACAAGAAAAATAGCGAGAATAAATACATACCTTTCAAGAATAACTCTTAATATAAATGGCCTCAATGCCCCAAACAAAAGATACAGGCTTGCATAATGGAAGAAAAGGCAGGATTCTTCCATCTGTTGCCTCCAGGAAATTCATCTCTCAATAAAAGATAAACACTGTCTTAGGGTGAAAGGATGGAAAAAGTACTTCAAGCAAATGGGCCTAGGAAACAAGCTGGGGTTGCTATCCCAATATCTGAGAGGATAGACTTCAAGCCAACATTAGTGTGGAAAGATAAAGAAGAGAAAGGACATTTTATACTGATTTAAAAAAATCACTCCAACAGGAGGACATTACAATCCAAAATATATATGCACCTAACATGGGGGCTCCCAATTTCATCAAACACTATTAGACTTAAGGTCAGAGATAACACTAAACACAACTGTAGTGGGTGACTTCAATACCACACTATCCTCAATTGACAGGTCATCCCAGCAAAAAATAAACAGAGAGACATCTGGATTAAATGATGTCATGGAACAAATGGACCTAACAGATATATACAGAATATTCCATCCAAATGCTGCAGAATATACATTTTTCTCAGCAGCACATGGAAAATTCTCTAAAACAGACCATATATTAGGACACAAAGCAAATCTTAACAAATACAGAAAAATTGAAATAATCCCCTGTACTCTATCTGACTACAATGGGATTAAACTGCTAATAAGCAACAAGAAAAATTACAGAGCATACAGAAATTCATGGAGACTCAACAGTACACTATTGGATGATTAATGGGTCATTGAAGTAATAAAAAAGGAAATCAATAAATTCATAGATTCAAATGATGATGAGAATACAACATACCAAAACCTTTGAGACACAATGAAGGCAGTCCTAAGAAGGAAATTTATAGCTCTAAGTGCCTATATTAAGAAATTAGAGGGCTGGAGAGATGGCTTAGCGGCTAAGGCGCCTGCCTACTAAGCCTAAGAATGCTGGTTCCAATGTCCAGCGGTTCCAATCTCCAGGTCCCACGTTTAGCCAGATGCAAAGTGAGGCAAGGGCACAATGCCGCACTTGCCCACAAGGGGGCGCACGCATCTGGATTTCGTTCACAGCAGCTGAGAGACTGCTGGCGCGCCCATCTCTGTCTCCCTCTCCCTCTCTGTCTATCTCTCTCTGTCTCTCTCTCCAAAAATAAATAAAAAATAATAAAAAAATTTAAAAAAAAAGAAATTAGAGAGTTGATAAGTAAACAATTTAATGCTTCACCCTAAGGCCTTGGAAAAAGAAAAACAAGGCAAACCAAAAATCAGTAGATTGGAAGAAATAATAAAGATTATGGTATAAATTAATAAAACAGAAACCAAAAAAAAAAAAAAAAAAAAAAAAAAAAAGAATCAGTGAAACAAAGAGTTGGTTCTTTGCAAGGATAAACAAGATTGATAAACCCTTAACAAATCTGACCTGAAGAAAGAAGAAGACAAAAATTAATAAATCAGAAATGAAAAAGGCACCATTACAACAGATACCAAAGAAATTCAGAAAACCATAAGGACATACTTTAAGAACATATATGCCTCTAAGTATGAAAATCTGAAAGAAATGAATGATTTCCTTGATTCATATGACCAACTAAAATTCAATCCAGATGACATAAACCATTTAAATAAACCTATAACAAGTATGGAGATCCAAGCAGTTATAAAAAATCTACCAACTAAAAAAAGTCCAGGACCAGATGGATTCACTGGTGAAATTTACCGGACCTTCATTGAAGAACTACCACCATTGCTTCTCAAACTTTTCCATAAAATGGAAAAGGAAGGGACTCCTTCTATGATGACAGAATCAGACAACGACAGAACAAAAAACAAAAATTGCAGACCAATCTCCCTCATGAACATAGATGCAAAAATTCTTAACAAAATATTGACAAAAATAGAAGAATATATCAGAAAGATTATTCACCCCAACCAAGCAGGCTTTGTCACAGAGATGCAAGGATGGTTCAACATATGCAAATCAATAAATGTAATAAACCATATAAATGGTCTGAAGGACAAAAATCACATAATCATCTCAATAGATGCAGAAAAATCATTTGACAAAATCCAACACCCCTTCATGGTAAAAGTATTATAGAAACTGGGAATACAAGGAACATATCTCAACATAATAAAAGCTATTTATGACAAACCACAGCCAACATAATACTAAATGGGGAAAACGTTGAAGATTTTGCACTAAATTCAAGAACAAGACAAGGGTGTACACTTTCCTCACTTTTATTTAATATAGTACTGGAAGTCTTAACTATAGCAATAAGGCAAGAGTCACTCAAAAAGGGATATAAATTGAAAGGGAAGAGATCAAATTATCATTATTTGCAGGTGATATGATTCTGTACATAAAGGACCCTAAAGACTCTTCCAGCAAACTGTTAGAGCTGATAAACACTTTTAGTAACGTAGCAGGATTCAAAATGAACACACAGACATCCGTGGATTTTCTATATACTAACAACAAACATGCAGGGGATGAAATCAGGTAATCTCTCCCATTCACAATTGCCTCAAAAAATAATAAAGTACCTTGGAATACACTTAACCAAGGAAGTGAAGGATCTCTACAAGGAGAACTTTAAAACACTCAAGCGAGAAATTGCAGAAGACACAAGGAATTGGTAAGACATCCCATGTTCTTGGATTGGGAAAATCAATATTGTGAAAATGTCAGTCTTACCAAAAGCAATCTACACATTTAATGAAATCCCCATTCATATTCCAATGGCATTCTTCACAGAAATAGAAAAAAAATCCTAAATTTCACCTGGAAGAACAAAAAATATCTAATAGCCAAACCAATTTTGAGCAACAAAAATCAGGCTGGTGGTATCACTATACCCAATTTTAAGTTATAATACAAAGCCATAGTAACAAAAACAGCATGGTACTGGCACAAAGACAGACAAGTAGATCAATGGAACAGGACAGAGGACCCATATGTTAATCCAGGCCACTACAGCCATCTGATATTTGACAAAAATGCCAAAAATATTCATTGGAGAAAAGATAGCCTCTTCAAGAAGTGGTGCTGGGAAAACTGGATACACACACACACACACACACACACACACGGATGAAAATAGATACTTGTCTCTCTCCATGCACAAGAGTCAAGTCCTAGTGGATCAGGGACCTTAATATCAGACCTGAAACTATGATATTGCTAGAAGAAAAGGTAGGAGAAACCCTTCAATTTATTTACATTGGCAATGGCTTTCTGAATATAGCCCCAATTGCTCAGAAAAGAAAACAACTAAACAACCACTGGGATCTCATGAAATTACAAAGCTTTTGTACAGAAAAGGACACTGTGAATAGAGCAAAGAGACAACCTACAGAATGGGAGAAAGTCTTTGCCAGCTACACATCTGACAGAGGGTTAATATCAACATTATACAAAGAACTCAAAAAAAGAACAGAATAATAATAAATCAAACAACCCAATTAAAAATGGGCGATGGAACTAAATAGAGAGTTCTCATCAGAAGAAATACAGATGGAATATAAACATCTAAAAAAGTGTTATATATCCTTTCCCATCAGGGAAATGCAAATTAAAATTACTTTTAGATTCTATCTCACTCCTGTCAGAATGGCTACCAACAAGAAAAACAAATGACAATAAGTGTTGGCATGGATACGGAAAAGAGGAACCCTTCTACACTGTTGGTGGGAATGTAATCTGGTCCAGCCATTGTAAAAATCCTGTGGAGGTTCTTGAGACAGCTTAAAATAGACTTACCATATGATCTAGCTATAGCACTCCTAGGTATATATCCGAATGACTTTTCTCATTACCTTAGAGATATTTACACAACCATGTTTATTGCTGCTCTATTCACAATAGCTAGGAAATGGAACCAGCCTTGATTTCCCTCCACAGATGAATGGATAATAAAGATGTAATACATTTACACAATAGATTTCTACTCAGCAGTAAAGAAAAATGAAATTATGAAATTTGCAGGGAAATGGATGGATCTGGAAAGGATTATACTAAGTGAGGTCACCCAGGCTCAGAAAGCCAAATGTCGCATATTCTCTCTTATATGTGGATCCTCGTTACAAATGTATAGACTTGTGTGTGAGCTAGAACCAAATATTGGTAGCAGAGGCCAGTACGTTAGAAAAAGGCTATAAGGGAGGGAGGAGAGGGACGGACTTAAGGGTATGATATTGTATATATGAAAGTAGAAGAACAAATTACAGGCAGGGGAATGGCCTAAGCAAGGCCAGGGGACAAGAATGTGTAAATGAAGGGCTGGAGGAGGGATGGTCAATCAAAATTCAAGATATCATGAGTAAGACATATGCAAACCTACTTTTTTGAATAATGGTACATCCAGAAACCATAGATTGTTACTAGAAAATTTTCAGTGCCAGGGATGGGATATCTTCCAGTGAGGTTTTGACCATGAAGGTTCCTGTTACTCCCAAACATTACAGGCTATTTGCCAAGGCCCTTGGTTTCTCTTGAAAAACAGATAGTAAGACTCTACTGCTGAAGACTTCACTTGCCTGAGTAGCAAGGTCACTGAGAAATCAAGCTGGTGCTGAGCAAAAAAACTTTTCCCCGTAGACCAGCCAACTGAAAGCTGGAAAAAAAAGCAATATGAGCCGGGCGTGGTGGCGCACGCCTTTAATCCCAGCACTCGGGAGGCAGAGGTAGGAGGATCGCCGAGAGTTCGAGGCCACCCTGAGACTACATAGTGAATTCCAGGTCAGCCTGGACTAGAGTGAGACCCTACCTCGAAAAACCAAAAAAAAAAAAAAAAAAAAAAATATGAGAGATGGAAATCATCAGCGGTGAAAACAGTGGACACTGAAAACCTCAAGTTTGGCCAGACAGGTCAAATGACTGAATGGGTGCAATAACGGCATGTCTGCTCTGGGGGAGACCAACTTCTCTCTAATGGGACTGAAGGCCTGCTCTATGGGAGGGTTACATGCCTGGTACTGAGAAACCTAATCAGAAGCCTATGGCAGGGGAGGTCATGAGCCTTAGGGGCATAAAGCCTGCTCTTGTCTGGCTAAATGTATATATTATTCCCACCAAACTGCCTGGCAAGCTCTACACTTAAAATTCATATTCATATATTAATGCTACTCTCACTTCTGGTTAGAGAAGCTTCTTTTTACAGATGGTGATGACCACTGGGATGACCCCAAAGGCAACATAGTGCTGAGAAGAAAGGACGGAGGAGTGCCCAGCACAGAAACATCTCTGTCACACCCTCCAAGGTTCAGTGTGGAAGAGGTGGTGGAAAGAATGTGAGAGCCAAAGGAAGGGTGTCACTCCTTACAATGCAACTGTCCAGACAGAAATTGACCTCGAAATCCATGACCTCGCAGTGCCTAGCAATACCTTCACAAGATCCTCATAAAAGAGAGACTATTGGAGAGAGGGAGGGAATAGGATGGAGAGTGGAGTTCTGAAGGGGAATGGGGGGAAGGGAGGGACATATCATGATTTATTTTCTGTAAATATAGAAGTTGTCAATAAAAGATAAAATAAAATAACAGCTTTAATGTATAATAATATAAACGTCCCTTAATATTTCCCTCTATTTTGCCTACTGAATTTGTTACAATCTTAGACTGGTTAGGTGAATACATGTGTATTCCATTACTCTTGGCTTGGTAGAAGAAATTTAAAGGCCAAATTTTGGCATGGCATGATAAAAATTTAGATGCATATTTTAGAGACTTTTAAAGGTAAATATATAATTGAATATTCATGGTGTTTACTTTTCCCTGAGGAATATAACCTAACTTTATTCACAGTTACAAGTCTTGCTTGATACTATACAGTCATCCACAATACATTTTTTTTTTCACTTTCTGTGATAACTTTGCAGAAAATTCCCCCAGAAATTTATTTATTTTCTTTTTTTTCTTTTTCTTTTTTTCCTTTTTTTGGGGGGCAGGGGGAGTCGAGGTTGGGTCTTATTCTAGCTCAGGCTGACCTGGAATTCACTATATAGTCTCAGGGTGGCCAGGAACTCATGGTGATCCTCTTATCTCTGCCTCCCCAGAGTGCTGGGATTAAAAGCATGCACCACCAAGCCCACCCCCCCAGATATTTATTATTGTCTTTGCCTGGCAAAGACCCTAGGCAAATTTTATTGCTTAATTTGGCTTTGAGGTTCCTCCCTAGACTACAAGTGATGGATAATATTTTGGTGTACTTGATTTAGCTTTTCCTAATATAGTTATGTTGACTCATTACTCCATTAAGATTTATACTAAACAAGTAGTAGATAATATTCTATTTTTTAAAATTTAATATAATAATAATATACTATCATCAGCCATTACCCGAATAAATATTATACCTAATGCCACCAAAAAATAATTTCAATCTGTGTCTCTCCTTAACTGATGCTAGAATAGGAATCACCTTTCAGGCACTATCAACCTAACATAAAATATCTATCTAGCAAGTTTCTTTACATAGTCACATTCCCATTGGCTAATGAAATTTGATTTGCACGTGTTAGCACTAATGAGAATTGATTTTTGTTTTTGAACACTGCATAAACATAATTATTTTAATATTTATACCTATATCATCTTGATCTTTTCATTTTACAGATGAGAACATACTTTGAGATACAATTTACCAGTTTTGAAATTGATATTATACAAAATAGCATCAAATAGAAACCTCAGCAACAAACATGTTTGGTAAGGTTGGTGAACAACAAAGACTGTATTTTACCCAGTATTACTCATGCTATATTCAATGTGGCTCTTATCTTGAATGCATTTTGTTTAAGGTCATACAGATATTAAATTTTGTGTTTAGTGGCCAACTATGAAAATAAATAATGCTGCCCACTCTCCTATTTTCCAGTAGAAAACTAAAAGGCTAGCTTATTTTTCACGATAAATTGTATATACTGGCAGTGTCCATCAGTTGCCATGACAGCCCACAAAATGACATATCCAAAGTTCCCCATTTTAAAGAGATGCATCAAAAAGAGAGCCATAAGGATAGAAATTAAGATCATGTTCCATTTTTAATTTTCCTTTGCAATGTATAGTATGACCTTCAATATAGAGGACTACAAAACAAGTGCATTAGTAATAAATAGGTGAAGCTTTCAAGACAAGCCATTAGACAACTTTGCACAAGACAAGTCCATTTAGGCGAAGCAGCTAAAAGCATTGAGCTTGAAATTTTATTTTGCTTGAATAGAGAAAGTAAAATTCAAAAACAAATAAAGAGTTGGACACACATTAAGACACAATCTTCTTCCATGGATATAAACAACTTTAAATCCTGTACTTAAAATTTTATCATAAAATGTGTACCTTTTCATGTTTTATTGAGAACTTTAATAGATAAACATATTTCAAAATTGTCATATTCCCATCTGGTTATACACTTATGTTCCCCTCCCCTGCCCCCATTCCACTGAGGACCCTACTCAGTGGTGTTATCAGTATTTACTGTGGGTACTTACTGTGGAGTTATGAATACACCAGTCAGTCTGTGAGGGCCAATACCTCAGAATATACATTTCCACCTCATGTCTCTTGCATTCTTTCTGACCCCTATTCCTCAATGTTGCCTTAGCTTTAGACAATGGGTTACAAGTTTCTTTTAGTCTTAAGCTCTCAGAAAATCAAGGATTTTTGGCTTTGAGGAGGCGTAAGTATACTCAGCATATACCACAGCCTTCTCCCTGGTGGAGGTTGTCAGGCTAGCAGTGAGAGCAGCATTTATCCACTTCCTCTGTAATGGTTTCTGGACCCTGGCAGATGTGATAGAGATGATTTGTCTCGTGATATGCAGTCAGTTTGCTGAACAATTAATAATGAGGGTAGTTATTTATTGCCTGAGAAGGAAAAGCAAGGAGGGAGAAAGACATTTACAAAAGGACTAAAATTGTTTCCTTTGAAAATAATAATGAATTCATGAGGTAAATGCAGAAGGTGCAAAGGCTTGGGACAACTTGTTATTTTGAAGACATTAGTATCCTGCTCTGAAATTTTTGGAATACTTCACACTCACAAATTTCTGTCTGTAGTCAGATAAGGGAAGATGTGATTTCTTTTATCTCAAATATCATTTCCTTGAATTTTTTATGGTATTGTGCTATATTCCACACAGAATCCACAGTAATCATTTTGACATTGTATACCTGGTACCGATATATCCAGAGACAGGCAAAAATACACTGGAGAGTTTAATAATAAACCTTACTTGAATGGTTAAATGATTTCTACAATGGTTCTAGGAACAGTCAGTGGGGAGATGATAATGTTTCCAGTATTTCAGAAAATCTGGGAAAAATTCAGTATCATTATGCAAATAATAAATTTGGTGTCTTCCCTTACAATATGCTAGAATAAAAAGGAAAAAAAAGAGGGCTGGAGAGATGGCTTAGTGGTTAAGGCTTTAAACTGCAAAGCCTAAGAACTCTTTTTCGACTCTCCATATCCCAAGTAAGCCAGATACACAAAGGTGACACAAGCACAAGGTTGCACATGCCCACTAGGTGGCACAAACATCTGGAGTTCAATTGCAGTAGGTAAGGCCCTGGCATGCCAATTCTATCTTTGTCTCTCTGTCTCTCTCTCTCTCTCTTCCTCTCTCTCTTGCTTTCTCTAAAATAAAATTAATAAATAAATAAAATTTTAAAAATAGAAAAAGAAATTGTTGAATCAGTCATAGACATAAATGCTACAATGAAATAATTATAGGTTGTTTGAGGAAAATGGAAATTTCATTATATTGAGTTTGATCATAATTTCTTTAATATTATAACCAAAACACAGGGATCAAAAGAAAAATTACATAAATTTACATCGAAAAACATGAAACAACAGCACTAATAAAATCTTACTATAAATAAAAGGGACATAACAGATGTTTGAAATGAAAAGGGAGAAAATATTTGCCAATTATTTATGAAATAATCACTTAATATATAAAATATAAAAGGTTTAAAACACTAAGACAGACAAAATTATGATTAAAATAGATGATATGATTCAAGTTGCTCAAAAGTGTTTTCAAACCTCATAAACCATCAGTTTTAGTGATGTATTTACCACCTTTTCTCCTATACTACATATCTTTGATATGCTATATCCCTTGTGCTTTTAACAAAAAAATAAACATCAAAATTCCTAATAGAAGTTTAAAACACATCTAATTTTCAGAACTTCTATTTGCAAACACTGTCATGGAAATTCTTTTATTACAGAAATTGGTACATGACAATACTACTATTGCTACTAATAAAAATTAGTCATATAATTTATTACATATATTTAAACATTTAATATTTATGATGATAACACTGTTTAATGAAAGCCATAATTGACAGAAATTATTTGTCCATGTTTTAAGGTACAATGTGTATTTTAATTCCTGTTGACAGTGGATAATGATCAACTCAGGGTAATTAGCATATCTAGAACCTAAACTTTCATCACATCTTTATGATAAGATACTCAAATGCCTCTGTTTCAACATTTTAAGATTCATAATGCCTTACGGCTTTTTATCTTATTTTGTTATTTAAGTGAAGTAACTGAAGTAGTGATAATTTATTTAACTTGCCCAGGATCATACAAGTTGACACTGAAAACATTCACTCTAATGATGGGAACTCTATGCCAAAAACTGTAGTCATGTCTTTCAATAATTATTTTTTCTCATATTTTCCTATGCATAATTTCGTGTGGTTTTTCACAAATTCTGCTAATTATAAAACCGCCAGGCAAGTTTTTCTTTTGTTACAAATTCTTAATCCTTATCTGAGAATGGTATATCAGAATACCCAATGAAAGTGGGTTTGGTGTAATTAGTTGTGGCCTACATATTTGTGATGATTTGATAGATTTGAGAACCACTGACATAAGATACTGAGAATTTATGTGTTCCATTTTCTTTTGTTCTGGAAGATAATGGACTGAATGTCCTAGTGTACATTATTTATGTATTATGTTAACAACCCACCTCTTTATTGTACTAGGCAGCATATCTGTCATATATATATAAACAAAGGTCATAATGAAGTCATGTAGAAGTTAAGGAAATGTTAAATTACTTCAGTCACATCAGCTGACAAGTAACATGGGGGTTTTCCTGCCTCCATTTTAATATCCTCCTCTTTTATATTTCATTTTTCTCTCTGACTGATTCATTTTCTGTCTTGGGTGGGCCGAAAAGGTAGTTTACTTTGACATTTTAACAATAATTTAATTATCTGTATACATTATTAATATTGTGGCTTTACAATAAGAACATATACTTGTAGAATCTGTAAAAGGACTGATCAATCCTTTAAAAATTTTATGTACAGTGAAAATGAGGCATGGTAATTACATTCATTACTTTCATATTAATACATCTAATATCCTCACTTTGCTTGTAGTTATCATCTAGTCCATTATAATTCAAGGCTTTTACTTTTTTTCTTTCTTTTTTTTTTGATTTTTCGAGGTAGGGTTTCAATCTAGTCCAGGCTGACCTGGAATTAACTATGTAATCTCAGGGTGGCCTTGAACTCATGGCAATCCTCCTACCTCTGCCTCCCAAGTGCTGGGATTAAAGGCATATGCCACCAAGCCCAGCCTTTTTTTCTTATGTTATTTAAAATTGCACTCATTTTTCCCACTCCTGTAGTCCATATCTCACTTGCTGAATTTATATGTCCTCATTGTATTTGACACTAAATTATATCATGTGCTCATTGTTATATTTCCATAATTTTTAAAAGTGTCTGACATTTTCATAATAAATATTACATATTTATTATGTGAATCAATTTATAAATAACTAGCAAGCTTTATTCATATTACTTCATGTTTTATTTATGGAATTTTATCCAGGAATTTCTTATTAAACTTTTATAATTATGATTATCTTTTCAAATTTTTGCTATGAATACTTCTCTGTCACTTTTTATTTCATTCTTAGAACTTGGTTAAATAAAGAAGACACTACTGTCCAAAACATCTTACAAATTACTTTGTTTAATTTGACATATAGAAGAAAATATTTCTATAAAGTTGAAGAAAGCACAGTAAAGTATGACGACATGCTTCAGTTTTTCAGTATATACCCAGATAGGAATCATATTTCATATTGAAAAAAATAAAAGTACTCCAGCTTTGTCTCATAAATGTACTAAGTTTGAAATAAATAATTATCATTAACATTGAGGCCATCTCAGGACATTCATTAACACAGTTCAAACCACTAGGGTATCTGAACAAGTTTTCATGATACATACTGAAAGACACTCAATGACAGTTATGCTTATGCAATATAAATATGCCACCAATTGAGAGGTATATGTTGTATGTGTTACTCCCTCAAGGATAATCATGGTGATATGTATGTCCTTCAGAAGATGTTAGAAATATATGGTTACTAATCCTTATCCAAAGTAATGAAACACTCTTTGTTCAGTTAATGTGATTGCAGAAGACTCTGTTTTCTTCTAATTATATCTCTAGCTCAGGCTGAACTGGAATTCACTATGTAGTTTCAGGGTGGCCTCAAACTCACTGCAATCCTCCTACCTCTGCTTCCTGAGAGCTGGGATTAAAGGTATGCACCACCAAGCCTGGCTTTTTTTGTTTGCAGTTTTTTTTCCCAGTAAATTCTGTTTTGTTTGAATATACTGAACTTATTTAAACTGATAAATTTGGGGCTGGAGAGATTGCTTAATGGTTAAGGCACTTGCCTGCAAAACATAAGGACCCAGGTTTGATTCTCCATGTCCCACATAAGGCAGATGTACATGGTGGCACATGCATTTGGAGTTCACTTGCAGTGGCTAGAGGCCCTGGCACACCCATTCTCACCTGTTCTCTCTCTCTCTCAAATATTTTTTAAAGACTGATAAATTTTATAATTTTTCAAAATTAAAATCTCTTTAAAACCTTGATAGGTATAGATAGATTTTATGGCTCAATCTTATATCTCCCTCTTCTATAACAAAGTTATTTTCCAATTTCTTATGAGTCATGATATTTTATAGACTTGTTGATTTATATGGTATAAAATAAAACAACTATTTATATAAAATTGCATTTTATTAGACTAAGATATTAATAAAATATGAAACTGGTTTTATAAAAGTAGTGTTTTTATTGAGAATAAATTCTTTTAGGTATACATTTATTTGCTATAGTTAAAATTACAATAAATCTTTGCATATTGTTATTTTGATCTTTCCTAACAATTTTACAAGGCATATAATTAATGTTCAAGTGATATAATAATATCTAACAAATTTAAATGTAAAAATGTGTGGAATTTACCACTTATTACTTCTCAAAGAACACCTAGTATTTTCATTAAAAGGAAGTGTAATTTTCTGCAAATTTGTTAAAATATAAAGATATATTGTTAATTAGCAGACTAAAATAATAATATTGTGAGTTTGAGTGCAACCTTGATTATATAATGAGTTTTGGACCTAGGCAAGGGTCTGTCTTAAAAATAATAAATATATAAATACAATAAATGAACAAAAACATTTACTTTTATTCTCAATAATATTCCCGTAGAATATTATTTTGTGTAAATTTTGAATAAAACCTTTTATTTGTGACCAAATCTTATTCTCCACAAAGTATTCTAAATATAAACTGCAAAAGGTATATTGTTAATAGTAATTGAAATGTTTCCTCATTGTCTGTTACTTGCACAGTTTTCTTGGCTCTGTGAGGTAAAAAAAAAAAATCAGAACCTATGATTATAGAAGAGTGAGCTATTCATCTTGGACAAGCTTTGTGAGATCAACTATAAAATGCAATTAATCAGAAATTGATGTTTATGTGCTTTGATGAACTGAATTCATTGAGCCTTGAGACATTTTTCTTTCATAAATGGAAAAGCAGAAGTACATACTCTTGGGGAATCAAGGTTAGATCCCAGAAATTTAATAGGATTTTGTATTCAGGTTGCCATGGAGATTCATTAAGCACCCTCAATCTGTGCTTCTGTGTACTAATGACCTCTACAAAAAGTTCCACCTTCTTTTTTACCAGGATATTACTTTGGAGAGCCAAAGATTTGTTTCATTTATTCTGTCCTTTCAAAATGAAATCACATTTTCTCATACTTATTTAATCCTCTCTCTTTCTCCCTTTCTCCTTACTTCCATCTCGGATGGACTTGTTTTATCTTTAATCCCATATAAAAGGTATCAGTGATTCAGAGTTAGGAAACATCTTACTGAGGACTCTGGGCAAAAGTTGGAATTATTCTAAGCCAATGGAGAGACCAAGAATAACTAGGAAGATTAAGCACAACAAACTCTCGTATTGAAAACATGTTTATACTCTCTATTCAAACTCATTATACTACATGTTACAATCCGTGTAAGAAAACATATGTTTTATATTTTATTCTTTATATACAGTCTTTTAATATTCAACATATTTTCAAACTATACAAAAGTAATTTTGATATTTCATTGAGGGTACTTTTTTGTTTAGTAGCAAACATAAGACAAATTTGAGAACATGTATAATTATAACATAAATATGATGAGGGAAGGTTCCAAGACTCAATTCCTTGTTGGTTCATATGTGCACTAATAGATTCTCTTTGAAAGTAGCTGAGGATTAATGAAAGTTATTTGGAGGATTAAAACATAGTTATCAGCATAACAAAATTATTAAGTCAATGTTTGCACAATGTATTGTGAGTAGAGAAAATAACTCAATTTGTCTTGAAAACAGCACACAGAGGGTAGAGACAAAACTCTAAAAATATAGGCATAAACGTTTAACTAGAGAAATCATGGTAATTCAAAATGATGGAGGAAAATATAGGAACTCAAAGAGAATTAAAGGAAGGCTAGAGCTCAACAATTTCCAAACTTGGCTTCACTTTAGTATCCCCTGTGGAAAAATTTGAGAAATTGTTTATGCCATGTTCCTAACTTCAGAGATATCAATTAAGCTAGTAAACAGAACAAACACAGACATTTGCTATGTTTTAAAGTTCCAACTATGATGATAATACACAGCCAATAGTAATGAACACTGATCTAAGCATAAAATATTTTCTTTTTTTTAATATCTCTTTATATATGCTGACCTGACAAAATATGAACCCCAGGGCTGGAGAGATGGCTTAAATGTTAAGGCACTTGCCTGCAAAGCCTAATAACCCAGGTTAGATTTCCCAGTACCCAAGTAAGCCAGATGTACAAGGTGATGCAGGGACATAGTTTATAGTGGCTGGAGGACCTGGCATGCCAATTTTCTCTGTATCTTCCTCCTCCACCCCTCTCTCAAATAAATAAATAAAAAAAAAATTTGAACCCTGATTATTACATTTTTAATTTTTTACAGTTTTTTAAACTTGTATTTAATAATTTTAATCTTATTTTTCACATTTAAAACTAGCAATAATAATAATAGTAAAAAAATTCCTCACAAATAATGTGGTAGTAATTGAGATTAAAAAGACATAGAAATTAATAGTCTTTTTTTTTCCAAAAGGTATAAAGTCTTTTATTATCCTAATAACAAAACTTTCTTGCTACTGCAGTAATTTAATTGTAAACATTTGTTATCATTATACTGGAATCAAGACTTGTACTTTAGAGAGGAATGATTTGTTCATCGATGAATATCATCCTGAATAGTTAATATATTTGTCATTGACTCAATAGATGTTGGCCTTCTTAAAGTATTATATTGTACTATTACTTTTCTAATTTTATAAGTTATTGCTTGTTAATCTAGTGTCTTTAATATTTGACATTTGTATTCTATATACTTGTGCGCATTTATACATGAGAAATATATCTATTACTCACCTAATATCTTTGACATTGAATAGCAATGTAACCAATAGTACCCCAATGTACATCTTTCCCAAATTACTGTATAATGTCTTTTCTAGATTTAAGACATAGTAGTAAGACAATGATTTAAATAATAGATAATATAAACATATCAAAATACTCTTCTAAAACTAAAAAAGCATATTTTACAATTAAAATTATAATAATTGAAATAGCTCTGGACTGTTTGTTTCTTCAATACCACCAGAAAAGCTTTAAAAATTAAAAAAGTAATTGAGCAATGTTGATAGTCAATCTTGTTCAATTTGATGGGATTCAGAGTTTCCAAGGTAACAAAGCTCTTGGATATATTTTTAACATATAATTTACATTAGATTAATTGAAGTGAGAATACTCATACTAAATGTGGGCAGCATCATTCCATGGGATGGGTGACTAGACTTAATATAAAGAATCAAATGAGGTGGGCAGTAGTATTCATTGCTCTGCTTCTGCATGGTGGATTGAATGTGACCACCTGTTGCATACTCCTCCATTCATGTCTTACCCTACAATAATGTACTCTATGCCTTTAACCTCTAAGCTAAAACTAAACCCTTCTATCCTCATTACTTTGGTCAGAGTATTTTTTTTTTTCCCACTAATGAAAAATGTATCTGGCACAGGTAATGGTCATGCAATGTCATATAGAGACAAAATTCAAAGTTTCATAGGTGAATGTAGTTAGTTGAACTTTCTATTTACTTATAGATTAAAATCTGCAGATTAAAAAATATATATGTTAATCTAGATTGCTGTTTTATACAAATACAAATATTTCCATCTTTTGAAAATAATTATAACCTAACATTTTTGAAATACTAATTTTTACATAATTTGATTCTAATTTTCATTGAGTTTCTAAGATTTTTAAAATCATTTCTCTTTTCTTCCTCATTGACTAAATTTAGAAACACAATTATCTTCTTTGGTGAATTAAAAATTTAAATATGATTTGTTACACATCATATTGCATTGCAAATTAACATATTCATCTCAAAGATATTATTTATTAAAAATTACAAATACCCATGTTTCTCAACAAAATAATTACGGAAATTTTCCTCATTGATTTTTTTTTAATTTTGTTTATTTTTATTTATTTATTGGCAACAGAGGGAGGAAGAGACAGAGAGAGAGAGTGAGAGAGAGAGACAGAGAGAGAATGGGTGCACCAGCCACTGCAAATGAACTCTAGATGCATGTGCTACTTTGTGCACTGGGCTTACATGGGTACTGGGGAATCGAGCCTTGAACCATGGTCCTTAGGATTCACAGGCAAGCACTTAAATGCTAAGCCATCTCTCTAGCCCCTCATTCATTTCTTTAATTTTCATTTTCATATTATCCTTTAGACATATGACCTGGAACTGGAATTAAACTATATTTAGAAATTTAAATGTTAGACATAATAAGAGATATCACAATTATATTTAGGCTTTTATTACTCTGTCCTCTTAAAATAAAATGTCAAACTCTTCCTAACATTATGACTATGCTAGTATCATTAGTCTCTTTTTCTTCTAAAATTATGAATGGTTTACTTTTCTGCATTTTTTTCATCCTGCAATTCAACATTTGCACACCTCTTCACAATGAAGAAAGATGATCTATTTCACAAGAGTTGATCTTTCTAGTGTCATATTTCTCCTGAGTAATGAATGCCAAATATTACTTTCTCATCTTGAAAACTTTTGTATAGTGATTCAATCTTCAAACATTTTAAATGAATTTTGGATATTCACCTTTTCCAATTTTTTGTTAAATATGTTATTTATTTATTCATTAAAGAGAGAGAATGGGCACAAAAGGGCCCCAGCCACTGTGAATCAACTCCAGAATCATGTTCTACCTTCTGCATCTGGCTTACATGGGTACTGGGGAATAGAATATGGGTTCTTAAGCTTCTCAGGAAAGTGCCATCTATCCAGTCCTCCAATTTTATCATTACCAAGATTAATAATCAATCTTTTAAAAATACTTAAGAAGTTGGATATGGTGGCACATGATTTTAATTCCAGCCCTCAAGAGACAGAGGTAGGATGCTCACCATGAGTTTAAGGCCACCATGAGATTGCATAGTGAAATCCAGGTCAGTCATTGCTAGAGTGAGACCCTACCGTGGAAATGAAAAAAATAATTATCATCATCATTATCATCATCATCCATAGAATTTTTTATTATACATGAAACCATTGGCATTAATTGACCATCATATCTATTGCCCATGACAATATTAATATAAATATTTTCTATGGAATTTTAAGTTGTTAGCTTATGCAGAGAGCTGTTTTGTAGCTCAATTTTGTAGTTATCTTTGACAAGTTATTTTGCATTTTCCTATTTTTTTTTTTTTTTGTCTTTTCAAGGTACGGTCTCACTCTAACCCAGGCTGACCTGGATCTCACTCTGTAGTTCCAGGCTGGTCTCAAACTCAAAGCTATACTCCTGCCTCTGCCTGCTACATACTGGGGTTAAAGACATGTACCACCATGTCCAGTGTTATTTTCCTGAAATTTTAGTAATGTATTTATCTTTTTTATTATGCATTCCTTAACCAGTTTGCATTTTTCTATTTATTTGAAAGACATCATTTTTGGCCTGAAAATTCTACTATGGTGGTTTGGATGTGAATGCATGTCTCCTGTAGACTCAGGTGTTTTATTAGGCTTGTAACTTGGGTCTCTGGGCACCTGGATGGAGGAGCTGTCATTAGAGATGGAGCAAGGGATCCAGTCCAAAGGTGTGTTTGGGGGCAGATCTTAATCCAGCCAAAAAGGTGTAGAGAGTAGTGTGAGCTTGGGTGGGGGTCCTACTTGCTTCAGGTTTGGTTCATGCTTGCTGTTTTTTGGTGTTTGTTTTCTGGTGTTTACTCTGCTTGGATTTATGAATGGGAACCAGTTTCTTCTACCATTGGTGGAACTTTGCCTGGATTTGTAAGCTTGAAATAAATACTTTTCTCCAACACAACTGTGTTTGGTCGGATGTTCATCCCAGCAGTATTAAATAGTCTATAATACCTATCAAAAATTGTAATATATTGACAAACATTTTATCTTTTGAAATTTATCATTAAGTCTTTAAGTCACCATTGATGTTCTCATTTTTAAAAGCAGTGAGGCTTACCAAAAGACATATATTATAATAGTTGTGAAGATAGTTGTGCTAACTCAAAATACATGATCCCTTTCCTCAAACTGATTACACCTAGGTAGTATTGTGGTAAAAGCAGCATTTTTGAAAATTAGCTTTGATAGGATAACCTTAAAATTGAATAAAGAAGCTATTAGACAGAAGGACACTATTTAAGCATGTTGGTATTTTCTCTGGAGACCAGCACCACAGGAAATGCAGTTTCTTTGTGCTTATTCTTAGATTGCTTGCTTAGAGTAACACCATTATCAGAAACCTGAGGCTATGTCCATAAATAACAGTAGCTTTATAGTGACCTGTTGAAGTACATTGCCAGCTAACCTGCTCTTGCGTTCCTGTTTTGCAGTATTCATATAATATTAAAATGGTTATTGTTTTAAGGTGGTAAATTTTGAGGTAATTTATTTTACAGTAAGAGATAACTGGTCTGTACACTGCCTTAAAATTTCTGTACATGGCACCTTTCATCTCACCAAATTCAGTGAGTTCTCCAGTGATTCTAAGGTATGTGACAGTTTAAGTATCACTTAAAAAGGGGACATAATGATACACAATTTGTGGAGATAAATGTGATCAAGGAAAGGTTTATGAAGACACATAGTCAGTGGTCATAGAAATAAAGATTGACAGTGAACAAATCCTACTAGAAAAGGGAAAGTCATTATTATTAGTGATTCAGTAGCTCTAATCACAATGTTTAAAAAATAATCATTTTGGAATATTTCCCCATATACAAACAAATATAGACACTTATATGTCACATTTTAACAAGAAATTCCAGATGGCATATAATCTAAAAACGTACAACAAGACCATGTGTTAGTTATCTGTCTAGCATTTCTACTAATTATTTACTGTTTTTTTTGTGCCATGAGGACAAAGAATTAGTTTATGGCAAAACCATATAAAATATAAAGTACTACAAAACATGCATGGATTCACCTACTTTAAAATCTATAAAATGTTGCAAAGACAAAATCTCCAATTTTTGTAAAAGTATTAAAAAAATCAAAAACACTTAAAACCATCCAAACAAATACTCTTAGAAGAAAACATAGACTAAACTATGTTACATCGGAATGCATGATGATTTTTTTGTATATGACATTAAATGAAGAATCAACAAATCAAAGTGTGACAACTGTGATTATATAAAACATAAGAATTTCCACTCAGCAATGGATATAATAAAGTATAAGGGCAAAATATATCATGGTAGAAAATGTCTGCAAGCTGTGTACTGGTAAAGAAGGTAATATCTAGAACATATCCTGAACTATTATAACTGAATGTACCAACAATAACATATAAAATAACCTCATGAAAAGTTAGTAATTCAGTGCTATATATGATTCTCCTTCAGGAGATATAAAAAGGGTCAACAAGCATATAGCCTATCTAACCAGTAAGAAACTACAAATCAAAACCTTAAATAAATAAGAAACATATGACAGTATGTTATAAAATTACATATGAGTTAAGAAAAATATTTGAGAGGATGTGAAGAAAATGGAAGCTTTATGTCTTATTATTCCAGTTACAAATGTAACTGCTATAGAAAACAGTAGAGAGTTTACCCCAAAACATATATGACCCATCAATCTCACTTTTGGTTATAAGCATAAAATAATGTATAACAGGGTATCAAAGAATTATTTTCACAGTAGACCACTCAAGTATTATTGATAATAGTCAAGATGTACAATTAAACTAAATGTTCACCAATGGATGAAAAGTTTTTTAAAAGTTTATACATGGTACATAGGGATATTATTTAGCATTGAAAAGGTAGAAATTTTTTATATGCTATAACACAGATAAACCTTGAAGACATAATGCTAGTAAAATAAGGCAATCTATAAAAGACTAATATGACATAATTCTCAGTATGTGTTTTATTAAAAGGAATAAAATTCACAGAAACAGCAAAATGTTGGCTATGGGTACTGGCTGGAAGAAGAAACTGAGAAATAAGTTCAATATTTGTAGTCATTCAAAAATATAATCCTTCTAGAAATCTATTGTAAAACAATGGACAATTTAAAATTCTGTACTACACACTTAAAATTGTAAATTTACAATGACTTATTTCCAAAATAAATATACAAATATAACATATTAAAGGAAGCTGTTAAGACACAGAAAGGCATGAAGAGAAGTGTTCCATTTCTTATTGTTTGCTGAAGGAAAGCAGTTCAAAAGGGCTAAATAGCTTATGTTTCCAAATGTGCTGTATTTTGAAAATGAAAAAACTAAGAACACAGTGTAAGCATCATTGCTTTTAAAGGATCCCAGGGAATTGTGGTGGCTATTTTATGAATCAATCTAGCTAGGACATATTACCTAGATATTTGCCACAGGTAAACATTTGGGAGTATTTTAGAAGATATGAACATTTATGTCAATAGACTGTGTAACAAAGATTACTGTCCATATAGTGATCAAGTCTTATTCAATTGATACCTAAGAATGTTAGTATATTTGAATAAAGTCATTAAATGAGGTAACTAAGTTAATTTAGGTCATTAGGTTAGGACCCAAACAATAAGAAGATGTTAGGACACATAAATATAGATGAAGGGGTAACCATGTCAGGACACAGGCAAATACAGTCATGTGCAAGTCAAAGGAAGATGGCTGCAAATATAATAAACTTGTCAAAACTTTCATCTTGAATTTCTAGCTCCAAAATTTTCAAATCTGACTCATTATTAAAACAGTAATATATCATATGCACCTATTAGAATACTTAAAGCCTAATAGACTAGCTATAGCCAGTGATGAGAATATGCATTTTCAACAGATCTCATTCTTAATTGGTGGGGTGTGAAATATTGTAGGCATTTTGAAAGACAGAAGTTTATTTTAAATCTTGTAATGCTTCCTCACTGAGAGGAGTTAAATTTTTATGTTTATGCATATATAGGCACATCAGTAATTATGGTAGATTTTCAAAAAATTAGTAAAACTTAAAAGAACTGAGGTGTCTTTCAGAAAATACATTCGTAAACTGTAGTATATCTCAAGTAGAGTATTAAAGTAAGCTTGAAAAGAGATGGAAGAACCTTAAGTGAATATCAATAAATGAAAAGCCTAGATGTTGTATAATTCCAAGTCTATAATATTTTATAACAAGGCAAAAATACTATGAGAGTAAGAAGGATACTTGTTTCCAGGAGCCATAGAGGAGGGAATGATGAAAACTGTAGAGTACAGAGGATTTTGGTGAAAGTCAAACAATCCTTTGTAAGTCTACATATATCACCAAATATTAGATCAAGTAAAGGAATGTGCATACAAAGATTGAGCCCAAACATAAAGTGTGAATTTGAGGTGATATTGATATGTAACTCTAGCTTAACTATTCTTAACAGTTTATTATTCTAAGGAAAAAAATATATTGATGAGTAAATGTCTAGGGATTAATGTATATGTGGACATTATTCTTTTGCTCTAAACCTACATCTCTAGAATAAAATTTATTAAATATTTTACTCATTATTTGCAAAACATGGATCTGGAAATGTAACTTAGTGATACAGCATTTTCTCAGCACATATAAGTCCCTTGTTTAATCCTCTAAACCTCAGAAAACAATTATCTATCATATCATTGCAACATACTAATAAGAAATAAAACTGTACAGAATATCAGGATAGATGGACAGTATTAGTACTTTTTGCTTCAAGATTCTGAAAACCTAAAGACATTGTAAATTTAAAATTTATTTAATTAAAGTTGTATATGTGGGCATTCATAGGATTATACACTGGATTATTTCACATTGGAGCACATATATAATGGTTCCATAAAACTGAAATGTAACCAAAAAATTATCATTGCTTAATGAAATCATAGCCATTCATCCCAGTGTCACAGTGTAACACATCACATGCCTGTATGATGATGACATAAACAAACCTACTACCTTGACAATATATAAAAGTGGGGCTGGAGAGATGGCTTAGTGGTTAAGTTGCTTGCCTGCGAAGCCTAAGAATGCCTATTTGATTCTCCAGGTCCCATGTTTAGCCATACGCAAAGTGATGAAAGGGTGAAATGCCACACTTGCCCACAAGGGGGCGAACGTGTCTGGAGTTTGTTCACAGCAGCTGAGGGCCCTGGTGTGTCCATTCTCTCTCTCTCTCTCTCTCTCTCTCTCAAAAAATATAGATATATAATTGTATATACAATTATGTGCAGTATATAATACTTGATAATATTTTGCAATGATAATAAATATGTTACATGTTTATGAATTTACTGTATAATATTTTATTATGATTTTAGAATATATTCTTACATATAAAAATTTATTTTATGGCATGTCATACTGAGTAGCCTCATTACCTAATGTTATATTTTGGTCAATTTAACAATATTCTGCCTCATCACTATGACCTTAGGATGTAAAATTCACTGTTGTCTCTTCTGTTTGATGAAAATTTTAACAAAAATTTAGGATCTGTCTTTTTAATGTCTACTTTTTAATGTCTATTCAGGTTCTTTGATTTTATTCAACATACATAGACTTTTTTCTGAAATATTTTATTATTTATTTTCAAGGAGAGAGACAGAGAGACTATGGGTGTGTCAGGCCCTCCAACCACTTCAAATGAACTCCAGATGCATGTGGCACTTTGTGCATCTGGCTTTATGGGGGTACTGGGGATTGAACCTGGGTCATCAGGCAAGCAAGTGCCTTTAACCACTAAGCCATCTATCTATCCAGCCCCTGACTTTTTTATACTGAGTTGTATGAGTGACTCAGGTACTTTGTTATTAGTCTCATATGGAGTAAATGGTTATAAAATGTTTCTCTCATTTGCACATTATTTCATGTTGGTAATTGTTGCTTATGCTGATGTTTATAGAGATTAAGGCTAACAATTCCAAAGTTGGATACTGGTACTAAATTACTGGCTCCCTCGCTCAGAAATCATTCGTTCACTACTATATGTAATCACTGTGATATGGCAAGATGATTTGATCCAATTCTCATAGGTCATTAGCAATTCCCAAGTTGGGTCTGTCACAACAAAGTCTGAATTCAGCATTTATCAAAGTGAACACAGTGTGGGGAAGAAAACTTAAAGAGACTGGGAAGGCCGGAGACTGCTCAAGTTCAGCTACTCAAAACCCAAGCAAAAAGCTGCTTGTTGCCACACATCTGAAAACCCAATCTGTGAGTGGCAGAGACCAGAGAATTTTGGAGCTCACTGACCTAAACAAAACAAAACAAAAATAAAACAAAACAACAGCAATAACAACAAAAAGAACAAGCAAAAATCAGCAACTCTGGGTTTAGGGAGAGAATCCTATCTCACAGAAGGAAGGACATGTTTGAGCAATAGAGAAGGGCACCTGTAATACTGGCCTCTGCATACAGGCTAACAGTGTATGCATAGGCATACACACCATACATCATACACACACACCATACCGAGTACATACTCTACACACATGTAGTCAAAAGTGAACATAGACTTAGGTGTTACTGTAATGGTTATCACCTCTGACTTGGGGTTAGGCTACATCTGATACCACCTGAAAGTTTCTCTGTGAGGTCTAATCATTACCAAGATAATGGGAGGAAGTGGAGCCTTTGTGTGGTGATTAAATTAGCAAAACAGTTTCCTCATGAATAGAGTTGATATCTTTCTTAAAGAGACACAGAAACCCCTCATCTCTTCTGACATTGTGAGGCCACAAGAAGGTTTATTCAAGAACTATAAAGGAGGCTGTCACCAAACAGCAAAACTGATGGTACTTTGATATTGAATTGTCAATCCATTATACATTGATAAATGAGTTTACATTATTTATAAAATGCCAATCTTACAGAAATTTGTTAAAGAAACCAAAATAGAGTAAGATAGCTGTTCAAAAATAGCTGTTGAGGTGCATTGTTTCTTTGTTATCAGCTTTTTGTGTGTTTTTTTGAGGTAGGGTCTAGACCAACCTGACTGGGAATTCACTATGTAGCCTCAGGGTGGCCTCAAATTCAAGGTGATCCTCCCAAGTGCTGGGGTTAAATGTGTGTACCACCATGCCTGGCTTTGTTATCAGTTTTTAAAATGGGCTGACTTCTTAGTTTCCCATGATATATTCTAGTCCTAAAAATAAACTGGTTTTCCTCAAAGTGCATAAAAATAAAATAATTTTAAAAAAATTAAAAGACTGAAAAACGAGTAATAAAATATTACCAATGAGAGAGATTTGGAATAAATATAATTATATTTGTGTATATATAAAACTATATTTGTATATATTATATATATATATATATATATATATATATATATAAACTCAGCTTTCATGAGTCATTTATTGTCTTCAGAAACAAAATTATCTTTATAATGTCCACTATCTTTTCAATAAAACCATAGTAATTAAATTTAAAAGTTCAATGAAACTACTGAATGCTTAACATACACTTAACTGATAAATATTTTAAAAACAGCAAAATAAAAGCGTTAAGATCCTAAGAAAAAATTAGTATCCATGATTGTCTTTGTTTTCAACTTTCTACAATTATAACATGCAAATATGACCTTGTCCTGTACTGAATATTAATTTGCTATTACATGAAATTAAATGAAAGCTTTTTTTTTCCTCTCTCGAGTCTTTTACCTCTCTATGGACCTCTTTTTTCATTTATTGTTTTGAAAAGTTTGAGCCATAAAACAATTACTTTCTGAAAGCTGTTAACACCACAATTAAATGTAACCATTGTGTGCCACTTCTCTGGATGTTAGACAAGTTTCTTAATGCATTGGAAGGAATAAATCAAAGTGATATCAATAATATGACATGAGTGAAGTTTTAAATAAAAATTGCTCCACAGAGACATTATTCATCAGTACATGTGAATCATTGTGGGGTATTCCATTGTGGTAGCTATTTCCATGCATACTGTACTACAGAAGTGGAAAGAGACGTGGAGATTCATGCAATGTTTAACTGAGGGGAACAAAATGGATATTTAAAATAGTTTGTTCTTTTCAGACCACTGGGATGACCCAGAAGACAACACAATGCTGAGAAGAAGTGATGGAGGAGTTTCCAACTCTGAAATATCTCTATCACACCCTCTAAGGCTCAGGGTCCATTGCCAAAGAGGTGGCAGAAAGAATGTAAGAGGCAAAGAAAGGGTATGACTCCTTACAATGCAACTGTCCAGAAAGAAATTGGCCTCAATATCCATGACCTTGCAGTGCATAGCAATACCTTCGCAAAACCCTCATAATAGGAGAAAAAGATGATGACATCTGCAGGGGACGGCATGCTCCGAAAAGCTTGAGTCGAGACTCAGTGTGTCACTTGACACGGATCCGACCCCGTGGTCTCCTCTGGCTCATTTAGCTTGGCAAGGACATCTACTTCTTTCAGCCATACAGCTCATGATCATTGATCTTTCTGGTTTCTCTCCTTATTTTGGCTTTTTCTTTCTCTTCTGTGAATGATCTGCAGGTCAGCCATGACCCCGGGAGTTAGATGTAATGCCAGCTTCTGATGAGGCGATTTTGTGGAATAGTATTATGCAGGCAATAGGAGATGTGTTCCCAGATCAAACAAAAATGGAATGGAAAACAATGGGTTTATTACAACAACAATAAATGGTGAGAGCCCCCTCAGGCTACTCATGAAGGGCATAGATTTGATCTTAAAAGCTTGCTTCCTTCAGGTGGTCAATATCAGTGTGACCCTAAGAGTGGGAGAGTGGGACTTAGGATCTGGGACAGGAGAGACTACAGAGGACAATGGGCTGATGAGTTAGGTTTTATTATTTAGCTGTTAGGGATTTGAGACCCTATGACTGTTTATCCAAAAGATGAGAAAATACAACTTCATAAAGATTTAATTCAGGCATATGCTTAGCAAATGCAAGTTGGATGTAATGATTAAGTTATAAAGTATTTCTTGCAGAAAGGAAAAGAAAGACTGAGTTAACTATAATTGAAAAATAGGCACCTGTTGTAGCCAATCTGTCTCTCACCTTTGCTAACTTGCAACTGAAAATAGGATCAACATTTAACAAAGAATGAAAAAGAAACCTCAAGGAACTAGTGCCCCATTACTCAAAAAAGAATTGGCCAAGGTGTTTTTCAAAGGTGTTTTTCACAGTTAATGGTTAACAGTGCTTGCTCATAAAGATTGTAAGGGATGGGGTTAACTTTCCTAGAAACATTATATATTTGTAATTTTAAAGATGTTTTTCACAGCTAATGGTTAATAGTACTTGCTCATAAAGATTGTAAGGGATTGGGCTAACTTTCCTGGAAATATTATGTACTTGTAATTTCAAAGATTATGCATGCGTGTCAAATTTGGATACAGTTTTGTTTTTGCCTTTTTCCTTTTGAAGCCTATTTCCTTGTATGAGAAAAATAAAAGACTGAGGTTTTGTGGCAAGAAGCAGCAGAGCAAACGAGCAAGAGCGAGTGAGCAAGTGAGCAAGAGAAAAGTCAGAGAGTGAGAATGAAAGAGGAGAAAAAGAGAATGAAAAAGTAAAAGAAGAAGAGAGAGAGAATGAATGAGGGAGAGAGAGAGTGAGAGAGAGAGAGAGTGAGAGAGAGAACAAAAATAGCTCACTGCTGAAGCCCAACCTGTCAGCTTGTACCAACATGTCCTAAATTTTGTTTCGTTTTCACGGTTCCTGTTCATCCCAGCTTCGTGGTCTCACCCCTTGTTGATGCTAGGGCTGGACCCCAGCAGACATCAAATTAAAAGAGAGACTAATGGGGAGAGGGAGGGGATATGATGGAGAGTGGAGTTGTGAGTGGGAAAATGGGGGAGGGGAAGGAATTATCATGGTTTGTTGTCTGTAAGTATAGAAGTTGTCAATAAAAAACTTAAAAATAGTTTGTTCTCTTTCTGCCCATAAATGTTCAATATTTTAAAATAAAATTGATCACAAAAATACTTCTACATATTTTTATCTCTACCATAGGAAATATTATTATCTCATTGGTAAGCCAACTCATAGAGGAGCTATTATTATTACTCTGAGAGAGAAACTGAAGTCTAGAGGTAAATGTTTTGTCCAGTTACACAACTAATAATGACAGACAATTTATGCAGAGACTAACTTCCCTCTATGTGCACTGGAATTTAATAATAGATATGTGTGGTAGTTTGAATAAATTCAGTAGAATTTTGGACAACATCCAAAGAAGAGGAAGAAAGGACCTGTGAAAGCAGACCAGCCAATTCTGTCATTATGGAACTTCCCTTGGAACTGTAAGCTTCAATAAATCTCTCTTTCTTCATAACAGTGCCTGGTTTGAAAGTTCATCTCTATGAACCTGAAGCTGTGTACTACAGAAATTGGTACTGAGGAGTGTGCTGACATGAATGACTGTGCGGACTTTGGTCTTCTGTAACTTTTGTTTTGGAGGAATGGGCATGGACTTGGTACTTGCAACTGAAGACACCTTCTGGAGTATTAAGCCATTTTATGGACTATTCTAATGAGTGTTTGAGAATGCTAAGTGCAGAAAGGATTGAACTTGGAGGCTTGGCTTATCAACTTCCTAAGGGGAAGGAAAGACTACAGAAGACTTTGCTGTAAC
This sequence comes from Orientallactaga sibirica, assembly GCA_036365145.1. Taxonomy (NCBI): domain Eukaryota; kingdom Metazoa; phylum Chordata; class Mammalia; order Rodentia; family Dipodidae; genus Orientallactaga; species Orientallactaga sibirica. Next base: position 7,317,941 of record JAEOAD010000793.1, on the reverse strand, counting down.
TGGGCTACTGGCATAAGGGATGGATGCATTCTGTTGCCCAGACCCAGAGAGATTGATCCAGGTTAAATTTGTAACGTGATTGGCTAAAGATAATTGGACTGAGAGATTTAAGATTTGTAAATTGGAAAACCTCAAGCAAGTTTAAATTACAGGCACTGAGACTGGTTTTAGGTTACTGAAGCTGCCATCATCAAACACATTAGCAATCTTTTTTTTTTTTTTTTCATTTTTTGGTTTTTCAAGGTAGGGTCTCACTCTAGACCAGGCTGACCTGGAATTCACTATGTAATCTCAGGGTGCCCTCAAATTTATGGTGATCCTTCTACCTTTGCCTCCCAAATGCTGGGATTAAAGGTGTGCACCACCACGCCCAGATATATTAGCAATCTTAAGAAAGATGGCACAACTGCTTTACATTAAAACAATGGTGAGGATGGCTGAGGAAAGTCATTGTGTAGAAATGTAAACTCTTTTGAAAATATTTGACTGGAGAAGGAACCTGCTTTTTAAGGTTATTATTTATTTTGTCCCTGGATTAAGAATATGGCTGTGTCCTTCACATCTAGTATTAGTTTTGGAAGAATGAAAAATGCATGGAATAGTCATGAAATGCATACAGTTCTAGGAGCCACTGTTGAGATACATTATGAGGAAAGGTGTGATGTCCTCTTAGGTAGGCAAAACCATTGGAAAATGGAGTGTGGTTTTCTTGTAGACCCAAAGATGTTTTGCATATACCAGGACTGTGCAAGGGCTACCATAGAATGTACTCTTGGCCTTGGATGGAAGTTTTCCCAGACTACTCTTCCAGCTGCAGGGACAAAACTGGAAAATCTGGAGACTGTCAGTCTCTGGTTGTACTGGACCTGCAGAATTTTAGCGTTTACTTGATCATTGTTGGTTTTTCATTATCCTTGTCTCTCCTTGCTAAGCCTTACACCAGTTGAAAATGTTTACTATGTGCCTTTATTGTTCAAAGTATATAACTTTTTTGATTTTACAGGACTCACAGCTAAGAAACTATCTTAAATCTCAGAGGAGAATTGGGACTTTGGAACTATCTTAAGTTGGTAAATAATGTGGGGACCTTTGAAATTGGACTGAATACAATTTACAATGTGCAAGGGTTTTGAATCTATTGAGGGTCAGGGGCAGAATATGTAGTTTGAATTGATGGCCCCCAATATATTAAGTGTTTTATTAGTTTGTAGTTTGAATATGCAGTCACCTGTGTGGAGGAGGTGGGTTGTAGGGTCCAGCCCTCAGATGTGGTGGTGGATTTCAGATTCCAGTCTAAAGAATTGCAAAGTGCCTGAGTTCTTCCTCGACTTCCTGAAATGTGATATGAGGGTTTTGCCTTTTGGTTTGTGTCTTCTCTCTCTCTGCTTGGACCTGTGAAAGCAGACCAGCTTTTTCTGCCATTATGGAACTTCCACTGGATCTGGAAGCTTCAAAAAATACCCCTTTCTCCATAACTGTGCCTGGTTTGGAAGTTCATCTCAGTGAACCTGAAGCTGTCTGATATAAGTTGTATTTATAAGGAATTACATTTTCTAAAAAGGCAGTGACCATGTATCTCAAAAGTATTATCTGGAACATTGATAATATTCAGGACAATCTTTCAAAAATATTTATATTCTCAAAAATATTTTAAAGTATACTTATAAGGATCATTATTATATAATAAGTTTATTAGCATATCATTAGTACTTATATAAAATTGATATTTATTTTCATTTATAATAATTGTAATTGGTGTACTGGAAAAAGAACATGGTCAGAACTATCAGAACACTCATTTTAAAACACTTTTTCTCTGTGTGTGTGTGTGTGTGTGTGTGTGTGTGTGTGTGTGTGTGCATGTGTAGCCATGTACATGTCATGGTACAAATGTGAAGGTCAGAGGACAACTTTTGTGTTAGTCCTTGTCTTCCATCTTGTTTGAGGAAGGGTGCATCGGTGTTTGACGCTATGTACACCTGACTAGTTGGCCTGCAAGCTTTGCGGGATTCTTTTATCTCCAATCCACTCCTAGCCATAAGCCTACTAGGATTACAGAAGTGTGCTACAACTTCCAGGTTTACATGGGTTCAGGGGATCCAAACTCATTACCTCCTGCTGATATGCCATGAACTTTACCCACTGAGCCATATTTCAATCTCCTAAATATAATTAAAATACATATTAAATGTCAAGTGTAGATTCATGATATCGGAATAAAAAAAGGATCTCTCTTGATAAAAGTGCAATGTGTCCCCACTGTTGCAAGGTTATTTGGTAGGGTGTACCTCATAAGTCTTATGTAAATAGATGAAAATAAGTGGTAGGAGATAAAAAAATTGTACAATTAAATACTGGGATATTGGGCTGGGAAGATGATTCTGTAGTTAAAGGTACTTGATTTCAAAACATTCAAGCCTTTGTTAAATTTCCCAGCTACCCATGTAAAGCCAGATACAAAAACTAAATAGAAGGTTATGCAGGTGTAATGGTTTGAATTAAGTGTCTCTCATAAATTTATGTGTTCTGGAGGTTTGATCCTCTACTGGTGGCAATTTTGGAGGTATAACCTTATTGGATGTGTGTTTCTGGGAAGAGGCCTTGCTGGTTTCTTAGCCCTAATGAGCCAGTGTTAGTTGGCTTACTTTCCTGCTGCTATTTCTACCTGTTGTGGCCAAAATGATATCCAGACTCTGCTCATGTCATTTTCCCCCTGCCATCATAGAGCTGCCCCAACAATAATTAAAAACAAACAAACAAACAAACAAACAAACAAACAAACAAACAAAAACGCCAACTCTCGGCTTGCTACCTGTGTAATTTCTTTAAAGTTGAGGTAACCATATGTGTAACTCTCTTCATTAGTCATTACACCTGTGAATCTCTTGGCCTCTGCTTTTTTATTTGCCCTCTAATTTTTCCTTGAGCCTCACCATTTGCCCTCCTAATTTCCTTCCATAGGAAAGGACATGGCAGATGCCACACAGATTCCTCTGAAGTCTCCCTATATAAGCTCCTAGATTCTACTTTCCATGTGTTTGTGGCTCTAATCTAATCCCTCTTTAAAAGCCTGTTTCTCTTACCTGAGCTTTATGAACTCCCCTCCAGTGCTTGCAGCTCTACTCCAGTCTTTCTCTAAAAACCTCATTTTTTCTTAAAAGGAATCTCATAAACTATGCAGTGTTTTCCACATGAGAGTGTGTTTCCTAATCCCCATGTGATTATGACTCTGCTCTAGCTTCCTTTCCAAGATCCCAATCTCCCTTAAGTAAACCCCACAATTTGTGATTTCCCCCTAAATAAATAATAATTTATAATTTATGCTTCTTAAGTCCATTTTATTGATTCTTTATTAAAGATAGGACAGAACCCAAAACTTGTGGTTGATAAATTCTAGAGGACCCCTACTGAACCCCCAAATCCTGCATCATTACCAAAATATAACTATGGAAGAAAATGGATGTGTAAAATAAGTACATTTGCCAAACAACTATGGTGTTTTGAATGTATGGCACTGTAGATTCAGGTATTTTATCACAATGGAGTTTGTAACAAGAATCTCTATTGGACAGAGACTGTGGAAGAGGCATGGCAATTGGGCTGGATATAGTATTCTAGTCCTAAGGCATAAGGAGAGCACCTGTGGTGAACACCTGGTATTTGTTTGTGAGAGTTGGTGAGAGCACTGATATGGTAGATCTGGAGTGTAAGAGAAGTATGCACATTTTAGATTGGGAAACCAGAGGAAAATCATAAAGGTAACCAAAGTGAGAAATTACTCCAAACTGTAAAACAGAGGCAAGCAGAAAATTTCAGATCAAGAAACAGTGTTATGCTATCCCACTCCCACCCAGGGGACAGACTCACATGTTCCCAAGCAGGACAGGGTAAAAGCCAGGGAAAAGCACACACACAAGAAAGGGTCACACCAAGAGAGAGAGAGAGAGAGAGAGAAAGAGAGAGGGGGCAGAGGGTTGCAGGAAGGCTACAGCCTTTATAGCATCAGATTCAGGTATGCAGGGCAAAGACCCAATTGGTTTGTAAATATGTAGGGCAGACTCCAGGGCCAGCCCACCTGGGCCATTTATTTCCATAGCATGCTACACTGTGGGCAGCAGGGTCCACTGTAGATCAGGCTCCATCAGATAAAAGTTTTGTTTCCATCCTTGTGCCAGGGTGAGGTAGCATCTCCTGGTTCTCTTTGTGCCTCAATCTGTAACGGAAACTTCCTAAAAAACCAGCTAGCTTTCTCCTATCCTCCTTCATTAAGAACACAAACAAACTAATATCTTGGAAATATTCAATTATGTGATCCATTGTTAGTTACTATACATGACCAGGATGCATGCAGGTCCTTTTTGAGCTTATTCTTCCTGAATTAAATTTTATATATTTTTACCAATATACCCCCTAACATCCTCTTCCAACTCTATTAACTATCAGTGTATCTTCTGTTGCTATGAGTTTAATTTTTTTATTACATGCATAAGTAATATCAGATAATACTTTTTCTTAATATATTTGGGTTATTTAACTATATAATCTAATAACTATATAATATCTTTCTGGTTCTATGTTGGCTCACATAACAGTGGTTCATTTCTCTTTTTTTAAGATTTTATTTATTTATTTATTTATTTATTTATTTATTTATTTATTACAGACAGAGAGAGGGAGGGAGAGAGAGAGAGAGAGAGAGAGAGAGAGAGAGAGAGAATGGTTGTGCTAGGGCCTCCAGCCACTGCAAAAAAAACTCCAGATACATGTGCCACCATGTGCATCTGGCTAAGGTGGGACCTGGAGAATTGAACTGGGGTCCTTAGGCTTCACAGGCATGTACCTTAACCACTAAGCCATCTCTCCAGCCCAACAGTGGTTCATTTCTAAAGATGAATAATATTTTAATGTTTTATTCATCTTTTGTAATCTATTGATCCATATATTTCTAGCCATTTACTTATAGATGGGCCCTTACTTTGCCTCAATATTGTAGCTGTTGTGACTAATGCTGCTTTGAGTATAGGACTATACATATCTTTGAAGTTCTGACTTTATCTCATTTGGATATATACACACACTATGGTGAGCTTAATATGAAAGTTTGATTTTGAGGAACACTGATAATGTTTTCCATATTTTTTTCTAATTTACATTACCACCTATGCTGTCCACATGTGCTATTTACTAATCATTACCTCCAACACTTGTTATGTTAGCAGCCATTGAGGGAGTTAGCAAATTTCAGGTATTCAACACACTATTGCTGACGTCCAAGAGACTTGAGACTGCCTCACTGCTAGCTTGAAAACCCCAGGGGAGCAGGATACCTGGCTGGCTATCTTTGAAAAAAGGAGTTCAAAGACATTTGCTTCCTTCACTCTTGCTAATCCTTCTCCCTCCCCTTTCCTGCCAATAGAACTTCAACTTTCTGATATAAACCTCCCTTGGCAAATGATACACAGGCACTTCGCATTTCCACAGTCTCCACTGCTGAGAAAAGAAGTGTCCTATGACTAGACTTGCCTCCAATAAACTCTAATTTCTCTGTCATAAATATTCCTACTTGTCTCTGACTTTTTCTTTTTTTAATATTTTATTTATTTATTTGAGAGAGAGAGAGAGAGAGAGAGAGAGAGAGAGAGAGAGAGAGAGAGAGGAGGGGAGGGGGAGAGGATGAGCATGCCAGGGCCTCCAGCCACTGCAAATGAACTCCAGATGCATGTGCCCCCTTGTGCATCTGGCTTACATGGGTCCTGGAGAATAGACCCTTGAACCAGGGTCCTTAGGCTTCACAGGCTAGTGTTTAACCACAAAGCCATCTCTCCAGTCTATCTCTGACTTTTTCTAACAGCCATCCTAACATCCTAACATATATGGAATGACTACCTACTGTGCTTCAATTTAGAGGTTATTTTGTAACTAATGACATTTGTTTGCCTTTAGTTTTCCCTTTATCTCTGTTTGTTTTTCTTTCTTCCTTTTTGTGTTTTGTTGTAACTGACCACCCCTGTGTGCCTGCTGTAGCCAAGACTCACCTGGAATTCACTGTGTAGTCTCAGGATGGCCTTGAACTCAATGTAATCCTGTGATTTCTGCCTCCCAAGTGCTCCACCATGCCTGGATTTATTGTCCATTTTTTAAATCAAGATTTTTTTTTTTTTTCCTTCTTACAGTTCTTTATTTATTTATTGTGGACATAACTCCTACTGTGATGTTTGATTTGCAAATAGTTTACCTCATTCCATATACTATTTATTTATTCTCTAAAAAGTTTCCTTTGTTGTGAGACAATGCCAGTTAAAAGGATGTAATCCTTTTTTACACTTTTGCTTTTGTTGCCTTTGTTTTTGTGATCATGGTTAAAAAATTTAAACCAATAAAACTGCTGATAAGCTCTCCTTTCTGAAAGTTGAAGCTCATATTACATAGTTCTTGTCTGCATTCATTCCTCCCCTTGCTTATTTGTAATGAACACTACAGAAAAACCTGACTCTCACAATTTGCCCATCTCTTCTACTTATTTATTTGAACCCAGTTGCGTGGTTTTAGAATTAATAGCTTTGAATAAAATAAACAACTTTATCAATTCCCACATGATATTTTCCATGAGGGTATATGAACACACATCCATTAACGCGAGATAAGAACTTGAATGGTAGACCAAGGTATGACTGCACCAAAATCAGTTTTTTTGTGAACCAATGAGTTCACTAGGGTTACTTATAGACCAGAGTGAGAAGATGCTTACAGGAGCATGGATATGACTCAAAGTCAGCTGAATCACTAAAAAGCCCATCCCAGCATGGGTGAAAATTCACAGAAGCTGCCTCTCAGCAACACACTACACAACTTGCAGGCAGCTTGGGTGGTGGAGAATCGTGTTTAACTTTCATATAACCTTAGGGAGTGGTGCTCCAACCTTTTTTGCCAGAATGTTGCCCATCTGACTTTCTTCCTTCCTTCAAGAGGGAATGTTTCAATTCAGAGAAAACTGTGACACATCTTTAGTCAGAATCTGCCCCAAAGCAGTTGTTTACTACTCCTATTACTTTGGGGAGTGGTGGTGTGACATTTTAAATTTCAGCTCTCCCAGAATTGCTGACCTCTTTACTCCCTCCTCCCTTTAGGAGGGAATATTTCCGTTTGGCCAAATTTGCTACACAACAGCAAATATAATAAAATGCTTATAAAATTCCTATGACCTTTTCAATCCTTTGCCTCATGACTACATACAATATCTCTCATTTCAAGCCAATTCCTCACAAATGCATACTATTCTACTGTGTGAGGATTTTTGAGTAAAATAGCACAGCTGCATCAACATTACTGGAGAAAGAAATCCTGGTGACTATTCTGCTAGTACCAAGGTAACAATGCCCCTCATTTGCAAAGAATAGCATAGATAGCTACAATCTTAATGTTATCCATGCAGTATATTTAAATATGGTCAGGTGAAAGGAAAGGATATGAAGCTTGTGCACACTTTTATGTTAAGAGCCATATTGGGATTGATATAATCAGAGAAAGGTGAATTAGGAATGTAGACTCTATGGTTTAATATTCATTTCCTTTCTACTTTTTAAATCTCAGAGATAAATTTCAAGAATTGTAAAGATCTCAAAATAAATCATGTCTCAAAGAGAAAAAATGCAAAGAGAGCTTTTATTTAATAAAGAAGGTAGGGAAATTTTATGGATAGCACATGATAAAGTATTTGAATGTATACTAAATGATTAACATAGAAGTGGTAGGAATTTTTCACATTATAATTGTATTACTTTAATAAAAACTTGTAACTGACACCTTCTGTGTGCTTACAGAGCTAGCTATATTTAAATTTATAGCATATTGTATGGTGAGCATCAACAAAACCACTATCTGAATTTGAGTATTATGAATAGTCTACCACCTTTCATTCACCTTTATAATTGTTAGAATATTTTAAAGCAAAATAAAGAAATATAATATGATTTTTGAATCTAGAAAATAAGCAAATGGCGATTTTAAATATTTAAAATATGGTTGCAGTGGAGTAAAAAGGTAAGAGTACGTATGATCAGAGTTACATTATTGATGTGAAATTATTTCTGTATTTAGTTGTATAATAGTTTCATGAACTACAAAATAACAACTAACACAAGCATATCACTATACCAATTGTTTTAATTACAGGAAGAGGCAATAAGTAGAATACAATGAAACAGAAATGAAAAGAACTGGCAGTTCTGCTGGTAAGCACTAACCATCCAAGTATTTCAGTGCATTGCCTATCAGTTGTAAGGGCATATAGCCAATGTTTGAAATTTCTGAAATTGCAAGTAATAATTTAGTATCACATATGAAAATATATACAGGGGGACTATTTTTTATAAATAAGAAAAAGAAACTATTAGTTGTTTTCAGTACAGTATGATTTTTTTCCTCTTAATGAAATTATATTTAATATATTGCTACATATTCATGTGGTAATTAAAAGTTAAACAGAATAGTATTGATCTGAAAAAGTAATGTATGTACTGTTTTAAACTATGTCATATGTTATTTGTGATGCAAGGGGTTGAACCCATGGCACGATACATTCAAAACATGAGCTATACCATTAAGCCCTATTCCCAGATCCTGATTTATATATGTCATTTTAAAATATGTTTACCATATTTAAAATTTTGTATATAGGTAACATTGTATTTGATAGAAATAAAAAAGATGGGCAAATTGATGTGAAAATATTCTAAACAAAAGGTAAATGTAAAATGAATAAAGATCAAAGATCTCATTCAACATATGTGAAAGACCCTATTTGTCCATCTTTGCTACCACTAAAAATATGGAAAACAAATCAAGAGAAAATATATCTTGAATTTTTTTAAATATATTTTTTATTTATTTATTGAGAGAGAGAAAGAATTAGAGAAAGAGAGAGAAAGAGACAGAGAGAGAGAGAGACAGATAGACAGACAGACAGACAGATAGAGAATGGGCATGTCAGTGCTTCCAGCCACTGCAAACTCCAGATGCACTTGTCCTTTTATGCATCTGGCTTATGTGGGTCCTGCACAATTGAACTGGGATCCTTTGGCTTTGCAGCCAAACACCTTAACCACTAAACCATATCTGCAGCCCTTGAATTTTTAAAATTCATTTATGTATGAGAAGTGTGGGAGAGGAGATAGGAGAGAGTGTGCATTAGGACTTCTTGCTGCAGTAAATGAACTATAGACTCATGTGCCACTTTGTGTGTACAGCTGGCTTTATGTGAATACTGGGGAATCAAACCCAAGTGGCAGATTTTGCAAGAAAGGACCACTGAGCAAGCTCCTCAACCCAGAAAATAGGTTCATAATGTGAGTATCTCTCAACTTAAAATATTTCTGGCAATAAGAATGCTTATAGATTAGAAGTTAAACTAAGTCTATTTTTTCAAGGTAGGGGCTCATTCTAGCTCAGGCTCACCTGGAATTAGTCTCATGGTAGCCTCAAACTCATGACAATCCTCCTACCTCTGCTTCCTGAGTGCTGGGATTAACGGCATGTGCCACCACGCCGGGCATAAGTCTACTTTTTAAAGAAAATGTGTATATTATTAATTAATATTTTGTAAAAGATGACAACTGAAGGACTTAATCTGAGAAGTAAAATTCATCAAAAAGTTTTCTAACAATGAGAGTAACAACTTAAACCCTTGTCCTTTTTTGGAAGTTTACAGGTGAAAATGAAAAACTATGTGTTCTACTGCTAATAGTAAAGTATAATTCGTAGATTAGAAGAAACTGACTGGAAAGAGCTGCCTAATCATTTATTTCTATTTTAAAATGTGGATTTCTGCTTTACATATTCAAAATACCCTTAGTCAAAAACAGAAAAAAAATTCTTTAGATATTCACCTATAAAGGTTCATCTCACTTGCATTTAATTCAATCTTTTGGTTTTTCAGTAACATAAAGTATTAAAGTTTTTTTAGAAGATAAAGTTCACTTCCATCCTTTTAAAAATAATTTGTCAACAGAATTCAGAAAGACCTGGCTGGAATCTGGAAGAGAGCCAGTCCCCAGACAGCCTGTCTAGTGCTGGAAAACACTACATGAGCTACTGGGAGAAAGTGGCCAATACTAGTCTGATCAACCAGAGGTCTAAGTTACTCAGAAGAAGACACCCCGGCAAGATGTACACACCAGTGCAGTAGTGGCACACAGCCTTGGTGGGTAACCAATAGCTCTCTGATTGGCTAAGAGATCTGCTCAGTGCAAATGAACCCATATCTGAAATTGGGAACCAGATCAGATTCCTATGGAAACAAAGATTATGCTCTCCAAGGTCAAGCCCCCATTGGTCTTTGGCTAAAAAGGAGCTATGTCCATCAAATTCTCCCTAAATTATTAACACTTATCCCCTTTAACCTATGCTGACATCATTCCCCACTGGAGAATCTGTTTTTATTTTTCAGAAGGTAGTGAGACCTGAGGAGATAAACTACCCCTCACACTTTAGCCAAGCCACAGCTGAAACCACAGAGGAATTAGGGATATAAGCAAGAATGCAGCTTCCATGGCGAGCCTGACAATCAGTGCCAGGGTGAAGGAGAAAGACCCTGAGGATACCCAACAGATACCAAAGCAGAAATCCAGAGACTCCTCAGAGATAATCACTGAAGTAGACTTAAAACAAACCCACCAAGCCTGGTGTGGTGGTGCACGGCTTTAGTCCCAGCATTCAGGAGGCAGAGGTAGGAGGATCGCCATAGGTTCAAGGCCACCCCGAGACTACCAAGTGAATTCCAGGTCAGCCTCAATAAAACAAAAAGAAAAACAACAACAACAACAACAACAAAAACACCCACCATGGCTCAGGGAACTTTGTGAAAGAAGGGCGGAAAGATTGTAAGAGCCACAAGATGACACATCATGCTCAGAGTCCCCTATTAACTGAGAGCTTCTCCCACAATGCTTAACCCACAAAACCCACAACCACATGGGGAATACCTGCAACTCCACTGAGGAGGGCCTCCACAAAATGGGGGCAGGGACGAGGGAAAGGATGGTACCAAGACATGATGTATCCTTACTAAGTATGTCCACAATAAAAAAAAAAAAAATTAAAGCTGGGTGTGGTGGAACACACCTTTAATCTCAGCACTTGGGATGCAGAGGTAGGAGGATTACCGTGAGTTCGAGGCCACCCTGAGACTACATCCTGAATGCCAGGTCAGCCTGGGCTAGAGTGAAACCCTACCTCAAAAACCCAAAATAATAATAATAATAATAATAATAATAATAATAATAATAAATAAATAAATACAATAAAAAAAACAAAAATCTCTTCATTTGTGGTGTGTGCGTGTATGCGTGTGTGTGTGTGTGTGTGTGCATTGGTTCTCCAGGGTCTCTTGCAGCTGCAAACAAATGCTGGTCTGCCTTTATGAGGGTGACTCAGGAACTGAACTTGGGAAAACAGGATTCTCAAACAAGTGTTTTTAACTGCTGAACCATCTCCCCAGTCCCCAGTACATTAAAAAAAGAAAAAAAAATACAGTTATCAAGGACATCAAATACTCTTGGAGAGAATTACACCTACTCATTATTCATTTCATATTTTGCAATTAATTTAGGTTACTAAGCCTTCCATTTTGATGCTCTCTACACACAAATTTTCAAAAAAATATGTTTCTCAGCTTGCAGATATCTAAATTATTTGTATGGAATGGGGGGACAGGGATAGGGGAAAAAGGGTACCTACACATGATGTGTCTGTATGAAATATGTTGTTAATAATACTAATAAAAACAATTTTTTGAAACAGACTAAGTTGAAAGAATTTTATTATGCTGTAAAAAATATATTTACCCCATTATCAAGGCTCTGATATGCAGGCACTCATTTCTATCCATTTCTCACTTGCTACCTACATCAGTGATATGCTATTTATGTGATATTTTATAGTTTTCTAATTAAATGAATTCTAGGAGACATTTGTATAATACCATATCATTTCTTTCTTAACGTTTAACACTTTAATTGACAACTTCCATAAATATAGACAATATGCCATGGACATAAACCCCTCACACCACCCTCCTTTTTCCCCTCTCAAATGGCCCCATATTATAATTATTTTTTAGAAAGACAGAGAGAGGCAGGCACAGACAAAGAGAGAGAGGCAGATAATTGGCATGCCAGGGCCTCAGCCACTGCAATCCAACTTCAGATGCTTGCACCACCTCATGGGCATGTGTGACCTTTAGCTTGCCTCACCTTTGTGCATCTGGCTAAAGTAGGACCTGGAGATGAACATGGGTCCTTAGGATTCACAGGCAAGCACCTTAACTGCTAAGCCATCTCTCCAGCCCCATATTATTTATAATAGGGTTAAAGAAGTAGGTATTTATTGAGTATTCCTTAAAATTAGCAGTTATCTCAAGTGACAGCATGATATTATGGCATTATAAAAGTATCAGCCCTACAAAGTGTTTACTATGTAAAGGCAGAAAAATAGGACATTTTTCATATATACATTCCATAAAATCACTTTAGACATTATGACATAGCTAAAACTATATTAGCAGAAGTTTTACCAATTTTGTAATTCTTATTATCATTCTTTTTTTCCTAGAAGTGAATTAGCACAACAAAGAATGGAAGAAAAACTAATTTTAATTAACCTGACATTTGTGCAATGGTTCTATACATACCAGCCACTTGAAACAGCATAATGAATAAATGTTCATTCAACATTTTTTGTGGAATAAATATTAATGCTTTAGTTTTAAATCATTAAAGTACTCCTAAAGTAATTTACATCTCTTCATCTTATCACAAATCTTTTGTCTCCCATTAGCCACCTAGACTACTTTAATAATATTGTCAAGGGTGGACTTTAAAATGTTAATAAATTTTATATACTCATTTTTAAGTTTTATAATTCCACCATTGACTCCTAAATGTAGTAAAACATGGACAGATCATTGACTGTAGTCAGATGACCTATTCTTTAAGCATCCTAAGTTCTCATCATACCTCAAAAGTGCTCATTCATTCCCCACTTCTGGGCTTTTGCTTTAATCCTACTTCTCCTTCAGATCTCAAAAACAGATAACATATATTTCAGTCCATCTTGTGTGAGCACTTCTTTTTTTAGCCACCAGAACTTTGTGGGTTAGTAGGCATCTTGGCAGCATGCTTGCACAGAATAGCAAAATATTTTCTGATCAATTATTTTACAAACTTCCAGAACAACATAAATTTGTGCATCTGCTTATGGTGAAACTTTACATGTTTAATCTTATTTTGGCCTTGTATGTTTCAAGGCAGTATTGGGAAAGCAATGTAATATGAGATCAGTCATGCTATGTTGAAAGGCGGAGAGACTTTTAGCATGTAGAGTAAGGGAGTATGTTTCCATGGCTTTGATGAAAACTCTCAAGAACCAGGATGTGGAACATTGTGAGATGCAGAAATTTTACTGGAGCAAAAAATCATACATTTATTGGAAATGTGGAGTATATTTACAGATGATGGCTGGATAAGAGTTTTATGCATACAATCATTCCTCGGTTATTTTTACAAACTACAATACAACCCAAAAAGACTAATTTTGAAAACAAAGATTTTCATTACAATGAAAAATATAAGTGAGCAATTAGAAAATTCCAAACTACTGACACAAAATTGAACACAACATTTTAGAGGGATAGAAGAGACAATAAAGATTAAAGAAGCAAGAAGAATGTTTTGGATATATTGAGGCAAGTTATAGAAGTTACTTGTGGTTTCTCTACTTAGAGAGCACGAATAATAACCATAATTGGGCTGGAGAGATGGCTTAGCAGTTGAGGCACTTGCCTGCAAAGCCAAAGGACCCAGGTTTGGCTCCCCAGGACTCACGTAAGCCAGATGCACAAGGGTTCACATGCATCTGGAGTTCATTTGCAGTGGCCCATTCTCAATCTCTCTACCTGCCTAGTTCTGTATATATCTCTCTCTCTCAAATAAATAAATAAAAATAAAAATTTACCATGATGGAAACACTATGTTCCACATTAGTTCAGCAATATAACATAAAAGTGTGTCTGTGTGTCATAGAAGCAAATTTACAGTGAATGGAGGAAATAGTAGATATATAACTACAGGGATAGGATAGTGGGAGTCTCCAAGTTTAAGTAGGGTCAGGGCATGGAAATGGAGGAGATGAGGAAATGGAGGAAAGATAACAATAATAAGACATTATAAAAAATCCATAGGGAAATCTACTTCTTTGATAGCTAATTAAAAATATAATTAAGAAAAAACAAAAGAGCTTGGGCAGAAACTCCCTGAAGGGTTGGTTAATGCTGCTTTCGGCAGGGGTAAGTTGTATAGGAAGACTCAGTGACAGAGATGGGAAGTGGTAAGTGGTTGGTCAAGGACACCCATAAGCCCCTTGTAAACAGTACAGGCTATTGTCAAAGGTTTTGGTTGCTAACCAGAACTAGATTATAAAACATATTGCTGAAAACACCACATGCATTGGTGGCAGTTCACTGAATAATCAAACTGGAACTGAGATGGAAGCCTCTACCCTGCTAAAAGATCCAGGCAAGATATACACACCAGTGAAACAGTTGCTATTATGGGGAGAAACAACAGCTCTCTGACTGGATTTGAAGTCTACTCCATGGAAGGAAATTCATGCCTGGTACTAAAAGCATAGTCAAAACCTTATGGCTGAGCAAGTCTTTGACCAAATGGGTATGCTGTTCCAATCAAACTGGCCTTAAATATTTATATTATGTAAGTGTCCATAGATTAGTGCAATCAACTTTGGTCAGAGATGCTTCTTTTTGCAAATGAAAGTTGCTATTGGGGAATTTACATGAAAACATCTCTGAACAATATTGTAACAATAATAAAAACAATTAGGCATCATCATAGGGTGAAATTTATTTTGGTATCTAAAAATTGTTATTAAAACACTGGTCAATATAGTCCATAGTATTAAAATTCTAAAGCGGATGTTTAAAATGACCGTATGTATGTACTCACCTATGAAACGAAACCTATTCAAGTATAACTTCATATTAAGGTGAGTGCCCATGGAAGGGCACTAGGATTCAATAATAGAAAAAAATAGAAAACTTTGAAATATCTGGAGTTGTAGGACAGCAATATAACAAGAGAAACCATTTTTCTGCCTCCCTTTCAATCCTTGGGTGGGCTCTACCACTAAAAGAATTGAAGGAATAAAATTACCAGTTTTCCCTGTCCCTAGGTAATCACAACTACAGACAGTATGAGAGCTCATATCTAGATGTAAAGACCCATAGTATTCACACAGAGGAAAGACACAACTTTTGTTGCATCTAGCAGGTACCACTATAGTAGTTACTCCATGATGGATCTCATTTCTAAGAATACATGTTAGTGCTGAACAGGGAATGCCATAAATCTCTCCTCTCCCTCTTCATTTGAAGCCCTAGGACCTACCTTGATGTCTAAATAAAGGAAATAAAGAACAAGGCCCTCAAAAAATACTGGAACAATCAGAATCCTTGACATCCTAGTAACAGTGCCAAGAGCAACAATGTCTGAAGAAAACTACATCACCTTATAGGAGAGTTTCTTCTTTTGGAGGAAACGTCACAGATGGTCTAACCTGAATACCCTGTGGACATTACCAACACCTATTTGGATTGCCAGAATACCTCCACTCTTATATAATACCATGGAGACAGTGGATTTTATTTCTCTGACTTAAATATGCTGCACACCATGTCCAAATTCACTATGCACAGGCAATGACATAGTATTATATACAGGTTTGTGTGGGGGGAGACTCATTACTGTATAACAAACTGATACCTTAAATCACATCTTCATTAGAAAGCTGCTTACTAAGGCACTGAGGATGTAGCTCAGTTGGTAGAGTACTGTCTTGCATGCACAAATGACAGTTGATGTATGAATGTATGTAATGACAGCATTTGGGAGATAGAAACAAGATCATCAAAAATTTAAGAATTAACAAAAGAGTTACGTATAATGAAGAACAGCCTATCAAATTGGCAAATATATTTTGAAAATAAATCAATCAGAAAACTTAAGAAAGAGAAATCAATTGTTAGACAAAAAAATTTATTTGAAAGTCTGAAATACCAGAAATAAATAATTTAAGTCTAAATTCAAAAAAATCAAACATTGAGGTATACATCAATTCTGGCCCCATGCATGTGGAGTGGGTAGGCATGGGTTCCGCCACACCTTGTGTATGTGAGGCCAGTAAACGCAGTTTTAGACTGTGTGTGCAGTGTGGGTAGAGGCTGGTTCCACTATTGTGGGCCAACTAGGCATCAATTCCTCTGCTTGCTCACAGGGGGCAGGAAGGGAACCACCAGATCCACAAACAAGATTTGTTGGTGCAGGCTCACAAGCAGGGATCTACCTGCAATCATAGACCCCAAATTATATCCATAAAACCATGTCTCAGGCAGACTGCATAACCACTGTGACTGAGATCCAACCACCCAAGAGAGATACCCACTATCCCCTCATCTTGCCTGCCACAACTTACCACAGCCAAGCCTACCTCCAAGGACCAATAAGCATGCACCAGAGAGACAAGAGGATCCTGCCAGTCACTTAGTTGGTGAGGGATACCAGGGTTTCACCCAGAAATCTCAGGAAAGTGAACACACAAGAAAGACTGGGCCCCGAATCAAGAACACCCAGAAAAAAAAAAAAAAAAAAAACTATGAATATACTACCTTCCCACTCATACATTGACCAAAACTGAACAAGGCAATCAATGCACATTCCACAAGATATAATAGTTGATACAGTCCCAGCAAAACAAGACAACTACCTCAAGATTATCCAGCCACAACACAAAACAAAGAACACAAGACACTAAGCCAAAAGATCCTCACCAAGGACACCTAACCCTATGAAGAAAGCCACTATTGCAAACCTAGAGGAACCTTCAGCCATAGAAACCCAAAAGGAAGCTATGACAAGTATGTTCAAAAATTTAATAAGGTCATGAACAAAAGGACAGGAGAATTGGATGAGAACCAAAATTAACAACTCATGAAAGTATTTAAGGCATGGCTGAATGAAGAAAATCAACAAAAAATAATTCAAGGATGAACTCAAAGTATGGCTGAAGGAAGCATAAACAAATCAACAAATATAAATCAATACATGTCTCAAAATTGAAGAAAATAAAAAAAGAACTTAATAGAATAATAAATGAAATGGGGGAGAAACAACCAAAAATGATCTCAATAGGCAGTACAATAAACTCAATGAAGACATAATTAAATGCAGGAATGAATTCCAACTAACAAGTAAGTCTAGTCAAGAAATGACATTGGAATTACACAAAGAGATAGATATGCTTAAAAATAGACAACAACAATGAAATAACTTTTAAAAGGCTCCCAAGAAAGCCTCACCAAATGAGCTGACAATATGGAGGATAGACTATCAGAACTTGAGGACAAAACAAAGGAAATAGAGCAGTCCCAAAACAGTGATAAACGCCAAAAAATGTGAATATCATATGAGGTAAATGTAGGATATATTCAGATCATTGGCATACAAGAAGGAGATGAAATATAGGCCAAAGACATAAAGAACATCTTCAACAAAATTATTGAAGAAAATTTTCCAATCTCACAAAAGAGAGTCCCACCAAAATATAAGAGTCATTCAGAACGCCAAATAGATGGACCAGAGAAGTAATTCCCCATGTCACATATTAGTTAAAATTCTCAACATTGAAATCAAAGAAAGGGTTCTAAAAGAAGCAAAACAAAAACAGTGTATTACATACAAAGATAAACCCATCAGAATTACCTATGATTTTTCAGAGGAAGCACTAAATGGTAGAAGGGACTGGAATGGAGCATTTCAAATCCTAAAAGACTGTCAACCCAAACTACTATATCCAGGAAAAAATATCCCTTATAATTGAAGGTGAAATAAAAACTTTCCATGACAAAGCTAGCTATACAATTATATGAGCACTAAGCCAATCCTATAGAAAATATTGCAAAGAATAACTCAAACTAAAGAGATGAACAATCACATCCAAGAGTCTACAAGAAGGAAAAATAACAAACATGAGCAGAACAGACATGAGAACATATAAAGTCAAATAAAACATTAAACTCCAAAAAGTCTCCAACTCAGCAGGGATTAACTCACACCCCACAGTTATAACTATACCTCAATTGTCTCAATGTCCCAGTCAAGACACAGGTTTAAAAGCTGTATGAGAAAAATGGACATACCTGATAGGCAGCTCAAGGCCCAGACAATAGGGATGGGAAGTTTTGGAGGACAGGAAAGATAAGATAGGAAAAAACAAACACAAAACTAAATCTAAAATGAACTGGTACCATGGAAAATTTATCCTTGGAGATTGACTAAAAGAGAGAACCCTCAAAAGGAGTAAGGGGGGAGAACCAGAAAAGAAGGGCCATGGAGAGGGTGGGATGAATCCTAAGCTTATTTTTTTTTGTCTCTGGTTTATAACTCCCAGTACCAGAAATTGGTCAGTACCCATAATGATCTGTTGATTAGAAAGACCTACAAGGTCACCAAATCAATACAGGTTTCTGTCAAAGCATTTTATTACCTGCCTGAGGCAAAAGATAAGACCCTATTGTTGAAGACACCATATGTTGCTTACACAGAGCATGGAGAGACCTGGATGCAATCTGGAAGAGACCCAGTCCCCAGGCAGTTTGCTTGTCTATTGCTGGAATTCTCTACATGGCTACTGGGGGAAAGTGTCCAACAGTGGTCTGAGCAATCAGAGGTCTAAGCTACTCAGAAGCAAACACCCCAACAGGATGCACACACCAGTGCAATAGTGGCACACAGCCTTGGTGGGTAACCAATAGTTTTCTGATTGGCTAAGAGATCAACTCAATGTAAAGGAACCCATATCTGGAATTGGGAACCAGATAAGAATCCTATGGAACCAAAGATTAGGTTCCCCAGTATGAAGCTCTCACTGGTCTTTGGCTAGAAGAGGGGTTACATACATCAAATTCTTCCTAAATTAATAATGCTTATCCTACTGGATTGGAGAATCTGTTCTTCTTTTTCAGAACGTAGTGAGACTGGAGCAGATAAACTACCCTTCGCACTTCAGCCAAGCCACAGCTGAAACGAGAGAGAAATTGGGGATAGGAGCAGGAGTGCTGCTTACATGCTTGCTGTTAATCAGCACCAGGGTGTGGGAGACAGACTCTGAGGATAATCAACACCTACCAAAGCAGAAATCCAGAGGATCCTAAGAGCTCATCACTGAAGTAGACTTAAAACTCATCCAGCCCAGCTCAGGGAATTTTGTAGAAGAGGCAGCAGAAAGATTTTAAGAGTCACAGGTTGAGACATCATGCCAAAATGTGTTCCCCATGCAAAATATCTGACTACTGCTCCTGCAACCCATAACCCACAGCCCCATATGGAATATAAGTAACCCCACTGAGGAGGGTCCCCAGCAGAATGGAGGCAGGGATGAGGGAAAAGAGGGTACCAACAAATGATGTGTCAATATGAAATATGTTGTTAATAATAATAATTATTATTATAAATATCAATACAAATGCATAAACAAAAGAGAACTACAGAACAATATTTCTGATGAAGTTAGATGGAAAAATCATAAATACAATTATGGCAAACAGGATTCCAGAACACATCAAAAGCATCATCCAACTCAATCAATTATGTTTTTTCACAGGAATGCATGGTTAATTCAACATACAGAAATCCTACATAATAAAAATAATATATCACATAAAGAGATTCAAAGTAAGTCAGGAAAGACATGATCATCTCAATAGATGCCAAAGAGCCTGGATTCAGGCATGGTGGCACATGCTTTTAATCCCAGCATTCAGGAGGCAGAGGCAGTAGGATACCTGTGAGTTTGAGACTACCCAGAGATTACATAGTGAATTCCATTTCAGCCTGGGCTAGAGTGAGACCCTACCTTGAAAAAAAAAAAAAAAAACACTAGAGAAGACAGACCTAAGGCCTATATCATACCAAGTGAGGAAAAACATGATGCAGACCCTTAAGATCTTGAACTAGCCAGGGGTGCCCACTATCACTACTGATTTTCAACATAGTACTTGAAGTCTAAGATCAAATGATAAGACAAAAAAAGAAATAAAAGAGATATAAATTGGAAAGGAAGAAATCAAACTAGACTGATTTATAGATGATATGATTCTATAGATAATAGAACCAAAAACATCCACCAGAATACTCCAAAAAGTGATAAATGCTTTCAGCAAAGTGGCAGGATATAAAATCAACACACAATAATCACTAGCCTTCCTATTTATCAATGACAACAATATGGAAAAGAAATCAGGGAAATCAGGAAATCTGTCCCATTTATAATGTCTATAAAAATTCAAATACCTTGGAATCTCCCTAACCAAGGAAATAAATGGTCTATACAATGAAAACTTAAAAACATTGAATAAAGAACTGGATGAAGACATGGGAAGATGGAGTGACCTCCCATGCTCATGGATTAAAAGAGTTAATATTTTTTTAATGACCATTGTACCAAAAGCAATATATAGATTCAATGCAATTTCAATCAAAATCCCAGCAACATTCTTCACAGAGGTAGAGAAAAACAGTCACAGGGCTGGATGGATGGCTTAGCAGTTAAGGTGCTTGCCTACAGAGCCAAAGGACCCAGGTTTGATTCCCCAGGACCCATGTTAGCCAGATGCACAAGGTAGCTCATGCATCTGGAGTTCGTTTGTAGTGCCTGGTGGCACTGGCACACTCATTCTCTCTCTCTCTCTCTCTTTTTGGTTTGTCGAGGTAGGGTCTCACTCTGGCCCAGGCTGACCTGGAATTAACTATGTAGTCTCAGGGTGGCCTTGAACTCACAGCGATCCTCCTACCTCTGCCTCCCAAGTGCTGGGATTAAAGGCGTGCGCCACCACACCTGGCTCCCTCTTTCTTTCTTTCTCTCTCTCTCCCTCCATGTTTCTCTCTGTTAAATAAATAAATAAATAAATAAATAAATAAATAAATAAATAAATAATTTTTTAAAAGTCACAAAATTTATATTAATTTAAAAAGTGCCCAGATAGCCAAAAATGTACCCAGCAAAAGGAACACCTCTGGTATATCTCCATACTTGATTTCAAGTTATACTATATAAGGCCATAAAATAATAAACAATATGGTACTGGTATAAAAACAGGCACATAGAACAATAGAACAGAATTGAAGTTCCAGGTATGACTTCAAGTAACTACAGCTACCTGATTTTTGATAAAGCAGCCAAAAATGCTCACAGGAGCAAAGACAGCATCTTCAGCAAATGATGCTGGAAAAAAAATGGATAGCCAGATGTAGAAGATTGAATTTGATCCCTCCTCTTACCTTGCACAAAAAAATCAACTCAAAATGGATCTGGGACCTCAATATAAGACCTGAAACTAAATCTACCAGAAGAAAATTAGTGATAACCCTCCATGATATAGGCTTAGGGAAAGACTCTTTGAATAAGTCTCTAGTAGCCCAGGGAACTAGGCACATACTCAACAACTTGGACCTCATGAAAATAAAAAGCCATTGTACAAAGACGCAAACCATCAACAGCATCAATAGACACCTATTTAATGAGAGAAAAACTTTACCAACTATAGCTCTGACACAAGTGTAATATAGAGACTCTACAAAGAACTCATAAACCTAAACAGTAAAAAAAAAAAAAATCCAGCACCCCACTCAAAAATAGGGCAGGAAATTGAACACAGAGTTCTCAAAGGGAGAATTAAAAATGGCTATTAAATAACTAAAAAGATGTTCAACATCTCACTTGGGAAATGCAAATTAAAACTACTACGATATTTATCTAATGTGAGTCAGAAGGACAACCATAAAAGACATGAGGATATGGGGGTATGGTGGAAGTACAAATTTGAACAACCATTATGGAAATCAGTATGGTGAAAATAGAACTATTACTAGATCCAGCTATACCATTTTGGGGCATATACCCTAAAGACTCTATACCACAGAGACATGTACTTAATCATTTTGTTGCTGCTCAATTCACAATAATCAAGAACTGGAATCAGCTCAGATGCCCATCAACAAATGAATGGTTAATGATGATGTAGTGCATATACACAATGAAATTTTACTCAGTGGTAGGGAAAATAAAATAATCAAATTTATAGGAAAATGGAGGGACTTGGAAAATAATGCTAAGTGAGGTCACACAGGCTTAGAAAGACAAACACAGCATGCACTCTGTCACATATATATAAAGGACTTAAGAAAACAAGATTTTCAAGATTACATAATGATAATTACAACTTTCACCTAATTACTACAGGCTGGAAACAGTTAATAAAATACCATAAACATTTATATATATTCTAAATATTTATAAATGCACCTAAATATTTTTTAAAATCTTTAGAAAGATAAAGTGAGATTTATACTTTATATGATATTTAGCCCTGCTGTACAAGTATACTAATGAAGATTATGTAATATTTGCAAAGATGCACACATGAATCAATTAAATAAAATTTATAAGCACAGAACCCAAGAATTAATTGATATCATTATTGTAACTGGGTTTTCAGTTTTAGAACAATTGAAAAGAAACAGGATAGTTGTTGCATTGATTGTATATCCACATGAAAAATTAATCCTAAGCTTCATAATTTATATGCAAATAAATTAATTCAAAATGAACCATAACTCAATTAAAGCATTTTTTAGAAAAAAAAATTGGAGAAAATACAGGTCTATATAGTTAGGTCTAAGTGTTTTATCCTTTATAAACACTAATATACATGCAATACACATTTAACCTTTACAACATCCTTAAATGAGAATATTATTAATCAAATATTAACATTTACTAAATTTAATGACCAGTTAGGTATGGTGGTTCGCATAGAAAGTTGATATAGCAGGATTTCTAGGAGTTTAATTAGGCAGCTAAGGCTACAGAATGAGACCATGTCTCCTGAAATTAAGAAAATTTGCATGACAAATACCTATGTAGTGATGGTGGTGCTGCTGCTGCTGATGAAATCAATCAGTGAAAATGTTTGCTTATAAATCATGTATCTTACAGGGGATTAAGATCCGACTATAGAAAAACCCTCTTTCATATAAATAGTGTACAAACAACAACTTATTTTTAACATTAGAGAATGGCATGAATTAATATTTCACAAAAGTATCCTGCATAAATAGGTGGAGAAAATGTAGCACATATGCACACTCAAATATTATTTAGCTAGCAAAACAAACACAGTTCTGTTAATGAAACAATATGAAAGGAACTGAAGGGTATTATATTAAGTGAAATAAGTCATGTACAGAGAGCTAGTGAAACATGTTATTTTATGTGGAAACTAAAGTTAATCTCAAAGAACTACAAAACAGAGTGGTGTTTATTAGAACACAAGAAGCATACAGGAAGGTAGATAGGAATAAGCGGCTAACCCATATAAGGTGCAGTTAGACAGGAGGGAAAACCTCTAATATTCTAAGCATGGAAGAATAACTATAATTAACAACAGTTAATTATTTCAATGAAGAAATTATATGATTGGACATATAGCTGAATGCATAAAGAACTTGCCTCACAAGTGTGAAGAGTTTGGATCCCCAGAACAAATATAAAGCTGCATTCTATAGCTTCTGTTGTCCCAAAATGCCTGTGGCAAATACAGAGTTTAAGACAGGAAAATCTAGAACATTATGAGCCAGCTAGACTGGAAAGCATAGTGGTGAATAAATGACCCCAGCTGAAACCATAGAGTAATACAGAGAAAGGGCAAGAGTACAGATTTCTTGGTGATCACAACACCAGAAAAATGCTGAAGGAGATAAACACAGAGAACATACAACTCCTACAAAGCCAGATATCCAAGCACAGAGGCTCCCAAAACCTCATCACCGAAGTAGAACTAAAATGATCCAAAAGTGGCTGAGGGAAATTCACTGAAGAGGGGGTGGAAAGAGTGTTAGAGCCACAAGTTGGGTCATTATGCACAGAGACTTGGCCTATCCCCCATAACTCTTGACTACCCCCACAATGCATGACCCAGACCCCCATTGATGAGGGTCCCTTTGGAAGGGGGAGGACAGGGAGGAGGATAATGGAGTGACCAATATTAATGTAAAATTAGAATAATATAAATAACAAATTATTAAAAAATGACCTTGACTCAAACAAGATGGGAGCTGAAGAACACTTGAAAGTTGCCCTCTGACCTTCACACATACAGTGTGACATGCTTATGCTAACATTCACATGAACATGCAACATATGTCAAACACATAGTATAAAGACAGAAGATTTTAAATGTCCACACAATAAATTTCATATGGGCTGACAGCTATGCCAATAATCATGGTATACCCATTGTATATAGACTACTCTGTAAATATGTCCAATTATTATGCATCAATGTGAGAATACTGAGCAAGAGTATTTGTGCTGGTGACTTACATTAGTGGTTAAAAAGCTTGCTTGCAAAGACTGCAAAGACTGGGGTGATTCCCCAGGATACATGTAAAACCAGATACACAAAGAGAAGCATGCATCTGTAGTTAATTTGCCATGGCAAGAGGCAGGTGCACCAGTAAACACATTTTCTCTCTCTCTCTCTCTCTCTTTCTCTCTCTCTCTCTCTCTCTCTCTCTCTCTCCAAATAAAGCAATACAAATAGGTATATCCCTTGCAAAACAAGCACATGAAAATATGTTCAACATCATAAGACACCAGGAAAATGCCAATTAAATCCACAATGAGATATTAATTCACATCTATAAGACTGGCTAATTTTTTAAAAGTAAAAAAAAATGTCACCTATGATGTGGAGAAACTGGATTACATGTATACTGCCAGTGAGAATTGAAACTTGGACGGTCACTATGAATACTTATTTGGTACTTTCTTGTGTATCATGAGATGCAGTTACTATATGAACAAGAGATTGTATTTTGGAGCATTTATCTCAAAGAAATGAAAATTTATACTTAAGTAAAATCATTCACATAAATTTTCTTAGCAGCTTTATTTGTAATAACCCCACATTGAGCAACTGAGCCATATGCCCCACATTAGTTAATGAGTTTATAAAATGAATTGCATGAAACTGAATGTAATGCTATAAACTTAACTTCATCTCTAGGGATTTATACTGAATGAAAAAAATAATCTCCAAAGCATATATGTATACGATACATTTGAGTGACAAAAATTATAGAAAAACAATACCATATTTGGATCTAGGTAACAGAACCATGAAACCCAGGGTTCAATACCAAAGCAATAGGTTGTCCTTGTTGTTTTAGAGAAGTCCTCTATCCTGCCTGTACCAATAACAATATGCAATGGTCAAAGTGTACTACAGTATTTCAAAATGTCAGAACAGGAAAATTGGTGAAAATTTGTATAAAGAAATTTGTATTATTATTATTATTATTATTATTATTATTATTATTTTGTTTTTTGAGGTAGGGTCTTACTCTGGCCCAGGCTGACCTGGAATTAACTATGTAGTCTCAGGGTGGCCTTGAACTCACGGCAATCCTCCTAGCTCTGCCTCCTGAGTACTGGGATTAAAGGCATGCGCCACCATGCCCGGCTTGTATTATTTTTTAGACTGCATCTTAGTCTATGTTTAAATCACACAAAAATTGTTCAATGAAAAAGTATGTGCAGGGCTGGATAGATGGCTTAGCAGTTAAGACACTTGGCAGCAAAGTCAAAGGACCCAGGTTCAATTGCTCAGTACCCACAGGTAAAGCCAGATGCACAAAATGGAGATGTGTCTGGAGTTCATTTTCAGTGACTACAGGCCCTGGTGTGTTCATTCTATGTCTCTATATGCCTCTCTTTCTCCTTCTCTCTCTCTCAAATAAACAAATAAATACTAAAAAATGCATGTAGACAGAACAAACTATAGTGCCCTTTAATATGAATGGTTATTCTTTTCTTATTTCCTATAACCCTTATGATAATCTACATAATAGGAGAACTGAAGACATGCTATAACTTCAAAAGTGTTAGCTGGGCACAGTGACAATCCCAGCATTCAAGAAACTCAGGTCCACCTAGTCTACATAACATTTCCAAGGCCAAAAAGGGCTACATAATAACAACCTACCTCAAACAATAAAAAAATTGTTTTAAAATGTGTTTGTTTTTATGTTAACAGTCATTACATGTTGGCAGGCTGATGAAAACAAATAGTTTTTGGTCTAGGTCTGTTATATGAATTCATATCAATTATCTTAAAATATAAATCCTTTGTGGCTATGTCCTATGTCATTTCATTCATGTCTGTGTACGAACCTAACACATAGTGTCTGGTATATGGAAGACATGCAGCATATTAATGAATAAAGGAATCAATTAACAGAAATCTACATCAGTTCTCTGTATTCATTTTACATCTAAATTTATAACACTTGTCTAAGAAGTTTAGGATTAAAAATCATTCTCTCATATAAGAGTATCATGCACAAAAACAACTCACCCTTGCAAATACGGCAAAAGCATTCACTATTTCAAGCCTTCTCACACAGATGTGTTGGTTTAATGAAAGAATGGTGAGAAATTCTATCATTAGATAACATTACACCATACTGTGGAAAATCTCATGATACTGTTTTGTTTCCACTGTCAACAGTTCTCTGTACTCCCATTGTTCTTCACTAACTAGCTTTGTTATTTCAGGGACCAAGGGAATCAAAGGCTAGTTGCCCAACATATATCCTATGGCAGTAAATCTTTGGCTAAAATGTCACTCAAAGATTTGGAATTATTTTCCCCTGGCACTATGTTAGCTAATTCTTAATGTCTCTAACAAACTTTCACCAGAGAATTATATTCATGGGGATAACAGAAACTGCTGATTATCTCATTTTTCTAATATTCTTATTTCCTTTAATAACTCAATGCTTGTAGGAGATCATAAATTAAATGCTAGAAAGCATCTTAGAGTAATATGAATTATATTAAACTAAATGTCTACTTTAGGTGACAGAATTTGATCCATAAAGTTTGTTTGACAATTTAGTATTGTACAAAATTTATGCAGAACCTATTTGGAATAGATGCCTATATTGTTGCCTTTCATATCCTTGATTGACTATTGAATTATCTGAGTTTTCTAACATGAAATTTCACATTGTTAGATTTCAATATATGCATATTTCTACAATTACATAAAATAATATTGAGTATAATGCAATTTCTTAAGCAAACTTTAAATTGTAATAAGATATTAAGATTTTCTTTAAATTTCTATATATTTGTATTACTTTGCAGAACTCAATGTACAATCTTTCTGCCTTGGTTGTTTACTACATGGTACTTTCTCTCACTTCCTTACTTCAATTTACACTAAGCGACTGGCCAGTGTGGTATTTTGTGGAGCAATACACTTAAAGTATTTTATTGTTCAGCTATAGATAGCACCTTCATACCCTGAGGTAAGAGGAAATTAGACTGTAACTGGAATTTTGGGGTTCCTTACCAATATACTGATATGCCATCACACCAATAAATTTAGAGGACCCCAGATTCTTGTCTTATGAATTTAAAGAATCAAAATCTGGGCTTGAGAAATGGCTTAGCAGTTGAGGTGCTTGCCTGCAAAGCCTGAGGACCCATGTTCTACTATCCAGATCCCATGTAAGCCAGACACTCAAGATGACATAAGCATGCAAGGTCATTCATTCACAAAACATGGCACACATGTCTGGAGTTCGAATGAAGTTGCTGGAGGCCCTAGCATGCCAATTCTTTCTCTCTCTCTCACCCACTCTTGCTCTCACTCTCTCATTAAAAAATTACCAAAAAAATTTACAATCCATAGACAAGAGGGTACGGTTTAGAGAGAATGTATTAGATTAAGAAAAGGGAAAGAGAAGAAAGTGCTGGGGACTCCTTCCTGCCACGTGGTGGGCAGGGGCGGGTAGAGAGCCCATGTGGGAGTAAGGGAAGCTTACCAGAATCTCGAAGTTCAGGATCCAGCTAAGAGAGAGGCTTGTCCCCTGGTACACAGCTATTTATAACCTTAGTGTAGTGGGTTTCACCTTCTGGCTCAGGTGAGTCAAAGTAAGGGCTAATTGGTCTGGGCCAGGAGCTGACTCAGGAAGAGATCAAGATGACTCCAAGTTCTGAAGGCTGGAACTTGACCAATCACAATGTTAGGATTAGATTCAAATTCTAGGAAAGGGGTCCTAACTCCTGGGAGGGGCTTAGATTGTTTGTGGAAAAAGAGATCTAGAGAACTCCTTTAGGGAAGAGATGAGGAGTCAGAACATCCTTTGATCTCTACCAAAGTGGAGATTAAGAGGTCATACATTCTTGTCCTTACTTTTGGGGTAAATCACCCTAAACTACCTAACAAAGACACTGAATGAATAAGAATGAATGTATGATATATCCCTCCCATCCTCTGCCATACAGTCTTTTCTTTGGTATGACTTACTACTTTCTTTTAGCTTCCAATTAAACTAGAGGGACCAGAAAAAAGAGGTACAGCTGGATGTGGAGGCACTCGCCTTTATTCCCAGCACTCGGGGAGGCAGAGGTAGGAGGACCATGAGTTTAAGGCCACCCTGAGAATACAGAGTGAATTCCAGGTCAGCCTGGGCTAGAGTGAAACCCTACCTTGAAAAACAAACAAAAAAAGAGGTAGTCAGAAGAATATAGTATGTTTCTAACTTTATAAAAGCATACCTAGTCCCAAATATTGTAGTTTTGTTTCACTATCAGTAAGTATTATAGGTGAAGATTTTTTGTCTTATGCATATACGATATCTTTAAAAATAAACACTTTTTTCTAGCCTACTATGAAAATAATAAATTATTTGCTCATCTATTATTAATATATTTAGACTATACTAATTTATTTTAGTACTTCTTTGACTCAACTAATTCAACTTTTTATAATTTGTGTTCTCAAAGAAAGTTTTATAATTTTTGACTTATATTTTTATATTCTAAGAGTTTATGCATTTTAATACATGCACAGATTCTGAATATTTTAATGTCTGTCTCGTTGAAAAAGATATTTTTCATTAAAACATATTTAAGCATGCAGTTTATTTTATTCTTTTAAATATTCAAATAAAAATAAAAGTGTTTACCTAAACAAGACCATTATAATAGGAGGAAAAGATCATGACATCAAAATGAAAAGAGAGACAGATTGAGAGGGGGAGGAGATATGATGGAGAGTGGAATTTCAAAGGGGAAAGTGGGGCGAGGGAGGGAAGTACCATGGGATGTTGTATACAATTAAGGAAGTTGTCAATAAAATAATAATAATGATAATAATAATAAAATAAATAAATAAATAAAAGTGTTAATTGTACACAGAGTCATTTATGGTCATCTTCCTTAATTACTACATAGTCTCATTGTATTGTTAGTATCTTTACTCTTTTTCATTTCATTCCAAAGAAATTATTTGATCAATTTAGCTGTGTTTATCCAATCACAAAATGATTAAATTTTGAATTTAGAGACTATCTTCAGTACTAAATCGATTGAAAATGCCAAGCAATTTCAAATTTGTAAAAAATAATGGTTTCTCTTTATTTGTTTGCACATTATGGTCAAAATATGAATTATAACCAATATCTCTTATTATAATTTGTATTTTTCTAAACTTACTTTGTGTTTGTATGATGTGTGTATGTGGGGGGCATCACACATTCCATGGTGTGTGTTTGGAGGTCAGAAGACATCTCCAGGTGTCAGTTCCACTTTGCTTGAGCCTGGAACTCATTTGTTGTTCTATACTGAACATTCCCCTTTAAAATTACTGCAGTCACTTTTCATTGCATCCAGCAGAATTTTCAGTACATTCCTTTTACAAAAATAACACATTTATTTACTTATTTGGGGAAATATATGGGAAAGTGAGAGAGTGTGTGTGGGAGGAAAATGGACACATCAGGGTCTTCTGTCACTGCAAATGAATTCCAGATACAAGTGCCATTCTGTACATTTAGCTTTGTGTGAGTACTGGGGAATCAAACCCAGGCCCTCAGGCTTTGCAGTCAAGTGCCTTTATCCACTTAGCCATCTCTCCATCCCAGCCAGAACATTTATTGCCAAGTCAAATATTCATAATATAGGTTGCCTGGTTACTATAACCAAGTATAAAAGTCAATATTCCCATTTATTATTCGTGTGACTATATGACTTTTGGGAAGTTCCTCAGGCTACATACTAATTGAGACTTACTGAGCTATCACATTGGTCTTTGTTGTCTTACCATGTTTTTTTATAGTAAGTCCTGTTCTGTTTCTTCACATTTTTGTTAAATTGTCCAGGTTTTTATAAATAACAATTACACACTAGCTACAAAAAAGGGGTAGATTTATGTATTAGGGTTGGAGTATGTCAGCTTTTTTAGACTATATTTCCTCTATCCATGTGTGTAGTTTCATATACTCTAAATAAATGTTTATCTTATACAATTTGTGAACTATCTGTGATTTTAAAACAGTATATAGTCTAAGAAAAAGTAACTCAATGACAGTTTTCAGAAATATAAAATAACATCTATGGCAGGCATAAATCGTGATAAAACTTTCCAAACCAGAAATCCAGAAGCAGCTGAGAACTCAACATTAAAGTTGAATTAAAGCATACCCAACTGGGCTAAGGGAATTGTGCAAAAGGGTGGAGAAGATTGTAAGAAAAACAAGGTGGGAGGGAATATCCAGAGATATTGCCCCCAAAATGCCTGATTGCTGCTTTCACAACTCATAACACACAGCTCTATGGTTAATACCAGCCATCCGAGTAAGGAGGGAACTTAGTGGAGTGGATGCAAGAAGGAGGTCAATGATGGTACCAGCATGTACTGTGTCCATACAATGTTTTGACTTAAAAAAAAAAGAAATACAAAGAATAAAAAGTAATATCAATATTATATCATAGAGGGCTGGGGATATGATGCAAGAGATAAACCATTTGCCCTACAAGCATGAGTAACAGGATTTGAATCCCCTGCAGCCATGCAAATGGTGTGTGAGTATGGTGGCTTGATTGTAATCCCAGGACTCAGGTGACACCAGGGCAAATCCTCAGCAGATCCTCTGGGTAATCTGACTGGTTAGACTAGGTGAGTAAGTGAGCTGTGGATTAAATTGAGAGACCTTGGCTCAGTAAATAAAGTTGAGAACAACTCAAGAAGACATTCAATGTCAATGCACGTGCATGCATAGCCACACACATGTCTGCTCATGTACAACCACACATGCATTCACACAACATACATATAAATGGAAAAAAAAGTGTATGGGGAAAAAGAATGAATTTCAAAGTAAATATACTTGGAAGGTCTGTGAAACTGTAAATGTAAATATTATGAGCATGTAGATAATATATAATTTTATGTTTATCTTCCTATCAAGATAATTCAATGGCAATGAATGAGCTTTGCTGTTTTTGCATAGTATTTCAACATATTTAAAACC
Source organism: Orientallactaga sibirica (assembly GCA_036365145.1). Classification (NCBI taxonomy): domain Eukaryota; kingdom Metazoa; phylum Chordata; class Mammalia; order Rodentia; family Dipodidae; genus Orientallactaga; species Orientallactaga sibirica. Next base: position 7,286,433 of record JAEOAD010000793.1, on the reverse strand, counting down.
AATCTATACAGAAAAAAAAAACCAAAAAAACAAAAAACTTCCAAATGCTCAAAGGCATATAGAAAATGGAATTCAGAATTTTCAATATTTTTTATTTTTGGCTACACAATTATTTTACATCATCATGACTTCTTATCTTCACTGATTCTTCCATATCCAGCATGATTCTATACCTTACAGTGAGTGTCATTACTCAGAATGCCTTTCTTCAATATTTTGTACCAAAACACATTAAATTTCCCCATATTTTGTTCAAATATTTAGACAGGTCAATATTTTCAGGGTTTTTTTTTCCCTATCACCTTATTTCATATGAACACAGCCAACTATTTTAATGAGTCTCTATGTAGTATCCTTTTGAACTTTTCTTGTCCACGACTTGACATTTTGGAACCTTGAGTGAATTCACCTTTATTTGTACTTAGCTTCCTCTTCTGAATGAAGAAACATACCTACTGGAATTCAAAAAAGTGTATTCCTTGAATCCACTGAAATTTGATCATGCAATGAGCTTCATTTCAGCTGAACCACCACTATTCCAGGGTAATCATTATATTTATCAGTGTTAACTCTATTTTGCTCTATAAAACACCTATTCATGTTATTTTCTACTCTTCAAACCATCTATTGGTACTTTTTTGTTTACATTTAGTGACTTGCAGTAGATACCAATTTTATTGATATATAAGGAGAAATAGAAAAATGTTTTTCTCTACCTCAGATGTTTTACCACTCTCTTTTATATTAAAATATAGTTGTTGCTGCTTAAACTCCTGCTTCCACCTTTCATCATGGTCTCAACCTGCTTTTAAATTCAAGCATTCCTCTTACAACTTTTATTTTTCTTTGATGTCCTCTTTTACTTACTTATATTTACTGTCAGTACTTCTTTTTAATGAGTCTGTAAGAAGGAGGGGTCAGTGGCTAGGGAGGTAGTTTTCGTGGTATTCTGGTTTGATTGACAGATATGGGTCACCTCTTTTCTACTGTGCATATCACTTTCCATGATATATGTTATTTTTTTAAATTTTGAGCATTGTTTTAAATGTGAAATTATATTTTGTCCCAGAAACATGAACAACGCTATCTGTATCAAATCTTGCATATAACAGTTAATGTAATTCTAGAATAATGTGTATGTCCTCAGTGTTAGAATGCTTACCTTGCATGTGCAAGGCCCTGAGTTTATTCCCAGTACCAATGATAAAATAAATAATAATATTATTTAGATGTATTAATAACTAAATGTTAACCAAATATTTCTTCCAATACAGAGGTATTAAATGTCTGGGAATATCTTAGTTTTCTCAGTACTTTTCATACTCCACATACAAGTAAAATAGAATTATTAAAGTGATATAGTATTACTTTTCTAAAAGTGGTCCAGAATTCTAGTGGTGTATCAGAATCCTTTATGTATTTTAATCTTCTGGGAGTGTTTAGATCTCCAGGAAGCCCCAAGGCTCATGCATGCTAAGACTCGTGTTCTTATCCACATTTAGTAAAGAATTGAAAAACGCAGTCTCCGAAAAAAAGTAAGTTATAGAAAATTTATTAAGGGTAGGGTGAAAAAAGGAGAGAAAAAAAAAACTCATGAAAAGCTGGGCATGGTGTAACATGCCTTTAATCTCAGCTCCCAGCACTGGGGAGGCAGAGATAAGAGGATCACTGTGAGTTCAAGGCAACCCTGAGACTATATAGTGAATTCCATTTCAGCCTGGGCTAGAGTGAGACCCTGCCTTGAAAAACCAAAAATAAGGAAATTAAATCATATGTATGCCCAGTTATTCATAGGCATAAAATGTTAAATAGGGTTATTTTTATGCTAAAAGTTCACTTAGGGATGTCTTGGAACTCACTATGTACACCAGGCTGAACATGAACTTGCAGAGATCCTCCTTTCTGTGCCTTCTGAGTGCTGGGATTTTAGGCATCCATCACCATGCCTTACTTCCTTTATATCTTAAATCCCTCCTCTCTGTTTCTCCTTGCTTTTAATCTGTGAAAATGCTCCATGTCATCTACCCCAAGGATATCTTGGCTTACAAATCACTTAAAGGATAAATTCATGCAACAGCAAACATATCTTAATACATTAAAGCTTGTTTAAATCCTAATCTACAAATGAATTCATTAGTAATCATATAGCATAGATTCGTGTGATATTTCTGTAAACATTACTTCCAGGGAGTCTATGCTGTATGTAATTCTATTCAATTTTTTCTCTTCCTTTGATATAGTCCACAGGCTATAAATGTTTTGTCTGTATATATGCTCAATATAAGTATTTCCAGAAATTTTGTTCTTAAGTCTTTCATTATACATCTCTATAGTTATAATTATTTACACTTGTGATCTTGTGGTAACTTTTTACACTAGTCCATAATTTTTATTTTCATATCTATTACCAAAGTTGTAAATAGAATCATGTTTTGGACTGCCTGTTTGACATCTATATCAGAATGTCTTATTTTGGGAAACACATCTGGCAATGTCTCCCACAGATGCTGTTTACTTTGGGGCCTTTGCATAATGAATTAAGTTATCATACTAACTTTCAAAAAGTACCTCTTTATTTACATATGTATTAGATACAATAGAATTAGTACATGAAAACAATAATAATATCTTTTGGGGAACATTAATGATGTTAGCCTGCAACATCTGCCACCCTGCCTACAGCAATGTACTTATAGTTTACTTTAAATATTATATAAATACTAGTGTATATTCCCTAAAGAGATGATACATATTGTAGTGAGAATACATGAATGGATAATGGGTTTTGAGAAACACAGATATAACAGAATGTTCAACAGCTTTAAGCCATACACATTCAGCTTTAATTCCTTTATTATACACCATATATTTGCCACATACTTTTAAAAAAGATATTTGCCATACATTAAGTCATAACCTGTAAAGTCTCAGAATCTCTTTTTATACATAGGGAATTGAGACCAATCAGGAAAACTTGAATCTAATTGTGATAAGTAAAACCAATGCACACTGCAACTCATCCATATATAGGATATGAAATCATGTATTGCTTCCCCCACACAAGTACAACTAACTAGATGGATTTCTGGATTTTTTTAATCTTCCAAATGAATGTGCTCAACAAAATAGAATATATTTTGAATCAGTATGATTGAAGTATGTTTTCATTGCAAGTATAAAGGTTTTTCAGTAATTAAGCAAATATTTTGAAGTTATAGGTTTTATATAAAACACAAATCATACTACTACTCATAGTACATTTACCATTATAAAATTTAAATTTCATCTTAACTGACTTTATTACATATCTAATTAAGTTACTGAGTTTGTTCATTTTAAAGATATTTTATTTATTTATTTATTTTAGAGAGAGAGAGAGAGAGAGAGAGAATGGACATGCCAGGGCCTTGGACACTGTAAACAAACTCCAGACACATGTGCCACCAGGTGCATCTGGCTTCACAGGCCTTAACTGCGAAGCAATTTCCCCAGCTCAAAGTAGTTCATTTTTTTTTAATACCATGACCTCAACAATATAACTGCTTAAATAATTTATGTTGAAATCTGTGTCAGGAATTTGAGATTCTTACCTTAAAATAGTTAATGTGCACAAAAGTGCTTGACAATTTTCTACAACAAGTATTTTCAAGGAACAAAAGTTTTACTTTATTTGTGCCAGCAAACTTTACTTTCCAGTGAAAGATTTTGACAGACTTTTACACAAGTCTAAAATACTTCCTGTCTTCTGCACACCAACTTGCTGATAATTAATTGTATTTTAACATTATGAGGAAAAAAAAAAAAAAAAAACACCTCTCCCCCTGCATTCCCTGCATGGAAACTTCTGAAAAATGGTTTCCGTTGCACTGCCCATAGAAATGACATTAAACAATTCTGATGCCAGACATTGTTTCCTGAGCTCTGTGCTTTCTACCTTTTTTTTTAAGTTGCAGTCTCATTAAAGGTCTCCATTATCTTATGTTTTAAAAAATAGATATCATAAGTATATTCCTAGATATTTTAAATGTTTTGAATTAGGAAAAAACAATATATATATATATGGACAATCATTTGAGAAAAATGAAATTATTTGAATATTCCTTGGTAACTCTTAGGAGACAAGGAGTATGTGCTACGAAAATTTTTCTTACTAAAAATGAATGTCCATATTTTTATATGTAATGTGAGGGAAACTGACTTATATATGAAACATCATCACATTCTACACCCCGAACTTTACTTGATTTATTTGATGCATTAAAAATAATACATTAGGGCTGGAGAGATGGCTTAGCGGTTAAGGCGCCTGCCTGCTAAGCCTAAGAACCCGGTTCCAATCTCCAGGTCCCATGTTTAGCCAGATGAAGTGTTGCAAGGGCGCAATGCCGCACTTGGCCACAAGGGGGTGCACACATCTGGATTTCATTCACAGCAGCTGAGAGACTTCTAGCGCGCCCATCTCTGTCTCCCTCTCCCTGTCTCTCTCTCTCTCTAAAAATAAATAAAATAATTAAAAATTTTTTAAAAAATTAAAAAAATAATAATAGTATATTAGGGCTGGAGGGATTGCTTAGCTGTTAAGGTGTTTGCCTGCAAAGCCAGATGACCCAGGTTTGATTCCCCAGGTCCCACGTTAACAAAATGCACAAGGTGGCACATGAGTTTGGAGTTTGTTTGTAGCGGCTGGAGGCCCTGGCATTCCCATTCTATCTCTCCCTCTTTCTTTCTGTCAAAATAAGTAAATAAATAAAAATATTAAAAATAATGTACTTAATCAATAAATCTTATCTGCATCTTATTTATCAGACTTTTATATATCATACATACATGATAAATATTTATGTTTCCAATATTCTAAAAAGTTGTTTATTTTCTTTTTATATTTAGTCAGTGCAGAAAAACATAAAAGTGTACATAATAATGGTGTGTGATATGAGGCTTTCATGCATATATACATAGCATTTTGTTTAAACCAGGTTGAACATATTTATGTCATCAAACATTTGTCATTTGTTTCTGCTGACATCTTTCGAAAACCTATTAGCAGTTAGATAGGTGGAAGGCATTCAGATACACACTATGATGATTATAAATGACAATATTGAACTCTACATAAATTAATTTCTAATAGCTATATATAATTTTGTTAATTGTGAGGTTTGTGACCAAGACCACACAGACCACTCTGAGTCAAAGATGAAAGATTTTATTCAGGAAAACCATGAGGTTCCAGGACTGACTCTCAAGAGAGGAGTGTTGGGCCCTAAGAGACCCGGGTGTGAGGCCTAGTGGAACTTCCTGAGCCTGACTAGAGTTTGGCAACCTGTCTTTGGCCTACTTCCACTTAAGAGTGACTCAGCAAGGCCTAAGCAGAAACTGCCTCTGCCCAGCTACTGCTGACGTGGTGAAATACTATTGGCCCTTACACCTTTTTCCCATCCTGAGACCCACCCTCTTTCTCAAAACTATATACACACCTTCCAACTACAATAAAATGAGTTCCTGCCTCGACAAGACTCCCAGCCCAGTGTGTTTTTCTCTCCAGTGTTTTAGGGGGGAGGGGTCTGGGCCGCCGACACCCATCATCCCGCTCAGCCTCAAGGGGACCCGCTAGTCCAGCTCTTTCTTCAGCTCTAACTGCCAGGGGAAAAACCGGCAGAGAAGCACAGCCAACCTGAGTTTCTCAGATAGAGGGTTTTTAGGCTTCTTCAGTTGGGGGAAGGTCAGGAAGGGAAAAGAACTCCTTTGTTCTTTACCTTAGCCATTTCAAATAGCTAGGGTGTGAGACCAGAACAGTGACCAGGCGACTTATGAGATAAGAGGGCAGGAAACCTTGACCTGTGGGCATTGTTAGGCAAGGAAGGAATAAAGGGTGGGCAGCTTCTTGGTGAATAAGGATAATTCACGTCCTTATGTCTCTGTCACCATCCTGCTGTCCTTGGTGACTCCATTTTGGAGCCTGTCTGATCTAACAGTAAATGACAGTGTAAAATGCTACAAAATTATACCTGAGTGTGGGGAACCAGTGTGGCGGCCATTCCAAGATGCTGCCTTGGCTGACTGCCAAGTCTTATGACTAGGCGCCATTTCCTGCTTCTGCCCTTGTATAGTCACGTTCACACTGCAGATGTGCGCATGTACCTTGTTACGTAAGATCAGTCCACCAGCAGGTGGTTGTTTGTGCCCTATAGCTAACGCCTACGTGGCTACTGCGGATTGGATCAGGCGAGGCTATATCTAGGGTGGGGGGGCTGGGAGTCAGGGGCTTCCTGTTGTAAAAGGTTCCTGAATAAACTGCTTCAAGAAGAGTTCCTGTGGTCGTTGCCTTATTCTGCTGGTCGGACTGGGCGGCGACAAGTGGTGGCCCGTACGGGGGCTCAGAACTTGAAGCGGTCAGGGCAGCTAGCTGGTAAGTTCCAGGTAAGTGGACAAAAAGGGTAAAGGCAAGTTCTCCGGTAGAGAGACGATAAGGTCCCATAGCAAAATGGGCAATACATCTTCCAGTAAGACTGTGGCGTCTGCATTAAAAGATCTTTTGAAAGCGGAAGGATTAGGGTTAAAAGGCGCCACAATAAGGTTTCCTTAGAGGAAACGCAGTGAGAAGATTTCTTAAGACGGAATGATAGCCGGCCAATTAATGTATATTTGTTCATGTGTTTTATTAGTGTATAAAAGTTGGTTAACCTCATGTGGTGTATTTGTGTTGTAGTGTGTGTAGTCATATTACATAGGGCAAACGAGAATGAGCCTCTCCCCTTGGGGACCCTACCCATATGGGCCCTAATTTGTTCTTGTTTAAAGTCTCCAAAACCTAGGATTCAGAAGTAGTTAAAAGAAAGGGAAAAAATTTTAGAGGAAGTGAGAGAAGAGCGCTCGAGTAAAACATCTAAAAGAAAAAGTAAAAATTCAGACTCAAAACAAAACAATGAGGAGGAGCCGGAGCTTTCAGGGAAAAAAAAAAAAAAGGTTTAGCAATTGCATTTAACCCCTAATGCCCCACGCCCTCTGGCGTATAATCCTACTGAAGGTGTTCTTTGGACCTGTCAGGCTGTTTGTGCTTGCGGTTCACACCCACAATTTGAACAGTGGAAGGATCTTGATTTTAGATCTGCTTTTCCAGTACTGGAGGATCAAAATCAGCAAAGATATCATCAGGCCGTTGATCTGAAGACAGTGAAACAGCTTAAGGAGTCAGTGATGACTTACGGGGTACACGCAGCCTTCACCCTTTCATTGTTAGACAGTATGACTACCCAGAATCTTAACCCGATGATTGGGCTAATCTAGCAAGGGCATGCTTGTCTGGGGGACAATATCTGATGTGGAAAGTAGCCAACCAAGAGTTAAGCGCTAACACTGCCTGGTGCAACGCAGCTGCCGATAATCCTCAATCTAGATATGTTGACAGGTGACTCCAGTATGGACTGGATGTCAAGCCACAACACAATCAGTGTTTCTTGACAAAGGGCATTACCTCACCTTTTCTCCAAACTTTCTTACTTATAAGAATGAGTCCTTTGGTAGATATAATTTCACTAAACAAAATCCCACCCAAGTGATCACTCCAGATCCTTTTGATATTTGGTTGGTATGCAACCCTATGGGCGCATGCACAGATATATCTTCAATGTCTATGTTATCTGGAGGGCCGTGGAAAAACTGCTCTTACCAACAGAACTTTTCTGCCACGTTTGAAGAGAATGTGAAGGTAAATTGTAGTAAGACCATCCAGCAGTGTATCAACAGATTAGTGTAGCAGCCACTAAAGCATGGAGAACTTTCGGGTACTGGGGATTTACAAGGACAACTGTCTAAGGTTATTCAGGGCAATAATGAACCCTATGCAGATTTTGTTGATAGACTTATTCAAACTGCAGGGCATATTTTTGGAGATGACCCCTCTACAGAGGGCTGAGGGCGAAGCTCGTCAGTTTTGGAGCATTGTAAAAACGTGGCCTTTTCCTTTACCGCTTTCAAATTCTAGTCTCCTCCCTGCTCTTTTTACTACTAACTCCACACTAGGGTTACCTATGGTGCCTTTTTCCACTGAATTAGCCTTTTTTGATAATGGCTTCTATTTCCTAGCAAGTTCCTTTTGACCATCGACTTTAGATCCACACCTATATGTATAAGACCTCCTTTTATATTTCTAGTGAGCAATCAAACTGTTATTAATAACACTTTTGCTTGTCAAGCGAGTTCTTGTTTTCTTTCAGAATGCTGGAATGCCACTCAATTTCCATTGGGCATGCTGACCTGCCTGTTCCTGTGGTCATTCAAGAGTAAGAACTGTCGGTGTTGCTACGGCCTAAGAGAGACTTTAGAATTACTGCAGCTATCGTGGCTGCTCTTGCAGCTTCTGCTGCCACTGCTGCGGTAGCTGCTGTAGCTCTAGCTAAGGCCATCCCAGCGGCCCAAGCAATAAACAGCTTATCCGAGAGGACTGCTTTGGCCCTGATACCCAGACAGAAATCAACCAACAGTTTCATGCAGGCATTCTGCTAGTAAACCAACGAGTTGATCTCTTACAAGAACAAATGGACATTGTTGTATCTCAATGGGACTTGGGACCACAAATTTGATAATCTTACTAGGACGTTAAGGGGTCAAATAATTGCTATTAATAGTACCTGTATAGAGGTTGCTTCTGTAATGTAAATTGTCTCTTTCTTTCAATCTGTGATTAATTGGGGAAAAAAATTGGTTTGGTTTTCTTGCTTTAGGCGACTTGCTATGTGTTGTATCAGCCTGTTGTATCTGGTGCCTATGCAAAACACGCCAAAGCCAAATTCAAGAACGCTTATTGCCATCAACATGGGTTCTTCACCTCAAGTGTGTATTAATTTGCTGGACCCTTAATGGATCCATGCAGCTCCTCTCCTTTGGGAACCACACGAGGTGTCAGACCTGTGCGTCTCAGTTGTCACTGAGAATGGGTATCAAGCTGGGTGCGAGGCAAGCACTGCAAAGGCGTCATTTCAGACTGCTTCTGACTTCCTTGAGGAACATGTCTGATTAGCATGGAGGTTGGCATCCTTAATTTTGCCTCCCCTCTACAAAAGATGTCAAAACTTTAGAGGAATCAGACCACTGTTCCCCCCAGTTGGTTAATGCCCTCTGTCTATTTAGGCACTGCATTTGGGAGCTAATTGCTGTTTATAAACAAAAAGGGGGAACTGTGGGGAACCAGTGTGGCGGCCATTCCAAGATGGTGCCTTGGCTGACTGCCAAGTCTTATGACTAGGCGCCATTTCCTGCTTCTGCCCTTGTATAGTCACGTTCACACTGCAGATGTGTGCATGTACCTTGTTACGTAAGATCAGTCCACCAGCAGGTGGTTGTTTGTGCCCTATAGCTAACGCCTACGTGGCTACTGCGGATTGGATCAGGCGAGGCTATATCTAGGGTGGGGGGCTGGGAGTCAGGGGCTTCCTGTTGTGAAAGGTTCCTGAATAAACTGCTTCAAGAAGAGTTCCTGTGGTCGTTGCCTTATTCTCCTGGTCGGACTGGGCCGCGACACCTGAGAATGCTTTTATTTATTTTATTTATTCTTAAATTTTGAAAATCAAACATAAGACTGATATATGCTTTCTGGAATTATAACTTGAATAATTTCAAAGCCATTTTGTATTTCTTCTATGGCCTCTGAAACATTGCCAGATGATTTTTTTTTTCAAAATCATGAAAATTACTTAAAGAAACTACAATGTTAAGAGGGCATCTTTTATTAACATTGTATGTATGATGTATAATAACTTTCATGTGAAAAGTTATCAAATACTTGTTTACAATGAGTTGAACTTATTTCCACTTATTAAACTGTTGTTCTTCCTTATCTTGCAGAAATACTATGAGTACGTTGGAGGAATAGACACCTCCCAATGCTTGAGATCTGTTTGTTAAACTTAAATGTGAAGACTGTCCTCATATGACATGTTACTGCAATGCAAATTTATAATCCAATGTTTATTTTTCTTTCTGAGGCAAGTTCAGGCTTGCTTTATACGCACAATCCTTTCCTAGGTGGCTTGAGTGCTAGGATAGCAGGTATTCACCACCGCATACATGTAGAATCTAGGATGTTGCTTTTTAAAAAATAATTGAGAAAGCTGTCATAATTTTTTGAGAGGAACATTTATTACTCTTAGTTTGACTTTTATTCATTTTAACAAAGTTATCAATGTATTATTTCATTATTTCCCTTTGTTGTATGTTTAGGAAACATTAAAATAGTATGATAATATTAAGTAAGACAGTTCTCTGTTTTCCATGTTAGCTAAGATTTCTATTGTTTTCCATGTTTAGTACACTTCCATTGGTAATTTTTGTAAACCCATGCATTCATTAGCAATTGCAATAAAATAAACTACAAGCATCTCAAAATCTAAATCTAGACAAAGCATTACATGTTAGATAGTGAATGGCATTTAAATTGCAAATATGAGAGAGATACATCCAGAACTGCATTAATAACCATAGCACTTTCAGGTACCTATGTGTTAAATCAGGTCTTAATTTTGTTGATCTGATTCATATTTGTAAATATAATACACAAATATTCATTTTAAGCAGGCTTAATTTACAATGAATTTAAAATACCTGTGTTATGTCATATTTTATGTATGAGTCATATACAAGTAAAGGATATTCCTACTATTAGAAAAGAAATAAAATCTAGAATGAATATTTCAAATAAAAGTTTAGTCCTGGTATAGTGCTACACACCTTAATTCCAAGACTCAAGAGGCTGAGCAGAAAGAATCTGAGTTCAAGACAAGGCTAGGCTAGCTAGAGAGGTCTTGTGTCAGACTACAAAATAGGTATGACAGATAACTGATTCATGATACATAGATAGAATGAATATGATTACTGGACTTTATTTATTTTAAGTGTGATTGTATGATAACCCAAAGAAATATTATTAACCATTCCTTCCAATTAATAAATACAAATTAACACCAAACTGTGTAATCATGGAAAATCAAGAGTAACATTTCTAGTAAAACTAGACATTTGGTGTAAATTTCTGTGCTGAGATAGAATAAATATTGAAGTTGGTTATCAATCTAATTCACTATTTAAAATAAAGTATGATTTTGACTGTTTTCAGCTATCACTTTCTTGATAATTCTTATTTGCTGAATAATAGGTGCTCTTCATTCTGATGTTGTAGGCCTTCATAATTGGGTGCTACAGGCTGTCACTTTAAGAATCTCTTATTCTCTGTTGGCAGAAAAATCCCCTCTTGATTAAAGGAGACAGAGCAATGAAAAGTAAGGTTTGTATCCTTGGCCTGCTGCACTCATGGGCTATTTCTTATGGGAAAGGAAGGAACATTCAGGAGGATCAAGCAGGAACTCAAATGGGGACCTGAGAGTCATGGAGAGCAATTCTAAAAGAACAGCACTGGGATAATACTGTGCCCTAAACAAGATTCAGGGATTCCAAATTCCTTCAAATAGTACACAGATTTCTGCTAATATTCTTATCCTTTCAGTCATTTACTGAATGTGTGATAATAACTTAGCTTCTGCTTTCTTTAGCTTCCTTTATTAATAAATTGGAAATAATAATGTGTTAAGGAGTTTTGGTGAAGATGAAATGACCAAATAAATGTAAAAAAATTAGAAAATTCTTGACACATAATAAAGCTTTAATAAATAGTAGATGTTGATATTATATTTATAGCAGTATAATTTTATTATTGTCATTATTTTAAGTGTTAAATGTTCTCTTAGTGAATCAAATATATAACCAAATAAAAAACACACACCTAATATCCTGCTGCAAAAGTGCCTCAATAATTTAGAAGGAGGTATGTAAACTTAGTAGCAAGGTTTCATTTGTTAAGCCACCATGAACTCAGGTAAGAGATATTCCAATTTTTTTATCTCCCAAATTAGAACAATAAATATAAACAAACATAAAGTTGGAAATTCTACAGTTGATTGTCTATAGCCATACCACCCTGAATACACATAATCTCATCTGAAATTCTACAGAAGAAACAAGATGAAAAATATACCCACTTGTCATCACTTCCCTACTTGGTATATCACAGGGTTCCTTCATCTATGGGAACATATATATGCAGTAAACTTGGTCATTTGAAACTAAGGTAAGGGAAAATAATTGAGTTATCAAGCAATGAAAATTGTTTTTAGGGTAAAGCCTCAACACTATCTTCCAATTCATAACTTCACAAAATATCTAACTATTCTTATGAAAGGTGAAAGCCACATATAAGGCCAAATGACCTTAGCTAGATGGGATAAAATTTAATCCTTAACATAATGAAATTTTATTAATTAACTGAAATATTTATGGTCCCTTCAGAGTGTTGCTAATTTTATCAAAAATTTAAGGAATTCACTGAATTAATGATCATAGATTCAATGAAAATGATCTGAATTTATAGGAGTTAAAAATACAATATGCATGGTGTAAAAGATTTTACAGCCAGGCGTGGTGGTGCACACCTTTAATCCCAGCACTCGGGAGGCAGAGGTAGGAGGATTGCTGTGAGGTTGAGGCCACCCTGAGACTACATAGATAATTCCAGGTCAGTCTGGACCAGAGTGAAACCCTACCTCGAAAAACCAAAAAAAAAAAAAAAATACAATATGCCTCTTAACATTTAGAAATTATACTTTGGGGTAGGTAGTCTAAATAGGGAAATGGATACTTGAGATTACTTTTCCATATGTATGTTCCTTAAGTCATATAAATAGATAGATGATAGATGATAGATACATAGATAGATACATAGATAGATACATAGATTGATATCAAAGTTTTACTTTTACCTGGAAGTCATATATATAGCATAGATGAGTTTCTGATGTTGTTTACCTATCATGGTCCTATTTATTTCAGCATCGGCATAGAGAAATCATGACATATGTATATCATAGTTAGACTTTAAAGAAATTAACTTCACATATACCCATCCATATAAATAAGTTTCCAAGATATATTACATACACTACAATAAGTTAAATGTGTATGGTGTTGATTGATATTAATTAGAAAACTATGTGTTATATGCATTCATTTATGCATTATTAAATTTGAAACATAATTATTAAATTTCAAAGAAATACACTGCAGTAAATGGGTGAGTCCATCTTACAAGACCAGATCAGATGAGGAAACTGCTAACATAGCTGTCATGAACCACGTTATTGCCTGAAAAAAGTTCTCAATAGCATTGTTCTGTGACTAACTCTTTACATGTCACATTCCTGACCTACAATACTTTACTGATTTGGCCAATTTCAAAATTCTGTATTCTGTCCACCCTATCTAATAAGTGTAGACAAAGGAAATTTGTATAATCAACAATAGTTCCAGTCTTGTACCAAGACTTAAGAAATTAAGGGCATCACAAAATTGAAAAGGGTTGTCATGTATCTGGTGAAAAAAAGAAACACACAAAAAACAAACCTAATATATTTCCAAAACATAGAACATAATGTAAAATATCTATGATAATAGCTGATAGCTATCTGTAGTGTCATGAAAGTAAGAAAACAATAGTGTCTTTTATTACATGTACCTATTTAAAGAAAAAGAATTGTAAGTTAACAAAAGACTGAAGTATATATTGATATGTTAGGAATAGTTAATATTGGTTAGAAAATAAATAAGTTATTCCATAAACATGTGTTGTCATTTATTTTGAATATACACCTAAAAGTGGTTCCTAGATAGATAATTCTGTTTAAAAACTTGAAACTGTTTCCAAAGGAACCATGCTATTTTACAATATCACCAGAAGTGCAAGAGAACTTCAGCTTCTCTGAGGTTCTCAGCATTTTTAATATTTATTATTATTATTATTAAGATATTTAGTATGGATACATCACGTGTTGGTATCCTCTATTCCCTCGTCCCTGATCCCATTCCTTTGGGGACGTTCCTCAGTGGGGGTTGCAGGTATTCCCCATATGGTTGTGTTTTATGCATTATGGGAGCAGTATTTAGTTATTTTGGGGTGGGAGGCAATTCTTCTGGGCATGATGTCTCAACCTGTGGCTCTTACAATCTTTCCACTCCTTCTTCCGTAAAAATTCCTTGAGCCATGATGGGTGAGTTTTAACTCTACTTCGGTGATAAGCTATTAGGAGCCTCTGGATCTCTGCTTTGGTAGGTGTTATAATCAGGGGATGTTTCCTACACCCGGGCACTGGTTATCAGGAACAGCATGGAAGCAGCACTCATGCTATTCTCCCCATTCCTCTGTGGATTCAGCTGTGGTTTGTCTGAAGTGTGAAGGGTAGTTTATGTCCTCTAGTCTCGCTACCTTCTGTAAAAGATTAACAGATTCTCCAACAGATAGTGAAGTGAGAATAGTTTAAATCAGATAAACATTATTAATTTAGGGAGAATTTGATGTATGTAACCCCTCTTTTTGCCAAAGACTAGTGAGAGCTTGACACTGGGGAACATAATATTTGTCTCCATAGGATTCTGATCTGAGTCTCAAATCCAGATATGGGTTCCTTTACACTGAGCAGGTCTCTTAGCCAATCAGAAAGCTATTGGTTGTGTGCCACTACTACACTGGCATTTACATTGTGTCAAGGTGTTTGCTTCTGAGTAGCTTAGACCTCTGGTTGCTCAGACAGTTGTTGGCCATTTCCCCCAGTAGCTCATGTAGTGCTTTCCAGTGCTAGACAGGCTAACTGGGGACTGGCTTTCTTCTGAATTTCAGCCAGGTCTCTCCATGCTCTGTGTCAGCAGCATATGGTGTCTTCAGCAATAGGGTCTTAGCTTTTGCGTCAGGGAAGTAATCAAGTGCTTTGACAGAAAGCTGTCTTGATTTGGGACCTGGTAGGTCTTTCTGATCAATAGTTCATTGTGGGTAGCAACCAATCTCTGGGAGTTACAGGTCAGAGACAGAAAAAATATTCTTTTAAACTTAGGCTTCATTCCATCTTCACTAGAGCCCTACTTTTCAGGTACTTCCCCTTACTCCTTTTGATGGTTATATCTTTTAGGCTCTCTCCAAGGATAAAGGTTTCTGTGGTATCAGCTCATTTTGGATTTAATTTTATGTTTGTTTTCACCCCCTCCATTTCCTCTCCCCTCCCACCAAACTCTTCCATCACTATTGTCTGGACCTTGAGTTGCCTATCAAGTATGACACCAACACAAATAGGTCCAGGTTAGGAAATGCAGATAAGTGAGACCATGAGGCATTTTTCTTTCTGTGATTATGTGAGTTCACTAAGTATGATCCATTCTATGTCCATTTTCTCTACAAATTGTATCATTTTTTTTTCTTATCGCTGAGTAGAATTCCATTGTGCATATGTACCACAGCTTTGTTATTCTTTCATCCAATGATGGGCATCTGGGTTGATTCCAGTTCCTTGCTATCAAGAATTAAGCAGTTATAAACATGGTTGAGCAAATGTGTCTGTATTGATGCATTGACCATTTAGGATAAATGCCCAATAAGGGAATAACTGGATCTGTTTGTAGCTCTATGTTCATCCTTTTCAGGATTCTCCAAATTGATTTCAATAGTGGTTGTACAAGTTTACATTCCCACCAAAAGAGGGTTCCTCTTTCACCACATCTTGCCAACATTTGTCATTGTTAGATTTATTTCTCTATTTTTTTTAAAAAATATATTATTTACTCATTTTAGAGAGAGAAATAGGGAGAGAGAGGGGGAAAATGGGCATGTCACAGCCTCCAGCCATCTGGCTTACATGGGTCCTGGAGAATCTAACTGGGATCCATTGGCTTTGCAGGCAAATGCCTTTACCACTAAGCAATCTCTCCAGTCCCATTGTTAGATTTTTTTAATGATTGCTATTCTTACTGGAGTAAGGTGGAATATCATGGTTGTTTCAATTTGTACTTCCTTAATGGTTAGGGATATTGAACATTTTCTTAAGTGTTTGTCAGGCATTTGTTATTCTTCCTTTGAGAATTCCCTATTCATTTCTCTGCCCCACTTTTGGAGTGGATTGTTTGATTTTTTAATGTTTAGTTTTTGGAGTTCTTTCTATATTCTAGATATTAAGCTTCTGTCAGTGGTATAGCTGGCAAAGATTTTCTCCCATTCAATGGGTAATCTATTGGCTCTGCTTATGGTGTGTTTATGCTAAAGATTTTTAGCTTCATGAGATCCCATTGATTGAGTGATTGTTTAATTTCCTGGGCTACTAGAGTTTTGTTCAGGAAGTCTTTTGCCACTCCTATATAGAGGAGAGTGTCTCCTATTTTTTCTTCCAATAGGAGAAGAGTTTCAGGCCTTACATTGAAGTCTTTAATCCATTTGGACTTGATTTTTTTGTATGGAGAGATGAGTGGGTCTAGTTTAATTTATTTGCATATGGGTCATCCAATTTGTCCAACATCAGTTGTTGAAGATGCTGTCTTTTCTCCTGTAGTTACTTGACCTAAGGTCTGAGTCTTCAATTCTTTTCCCTTGGTCTACATTTCTGTTTTTATCCCAGTACCATGCTTTTTTGTTACTAAGGCTTTGTTATATAGCTTTGAATTGGATATGGTGATACCTCCAGAAGTTTTTTTGTTTGTTTTTTGCTGAGGATATGTTTGGATATTCTAGGCCTGCTGCCATTCCATATGAATTTTGAGATTACTTTTTCAATCTCTGTAAAGAATGATGCTGGTATTTTTATTGGTATTGTATTAAATCTGTGTATTGCTATTTGTAGAATTGCCATTTTCATAATATTAACTCTACCTAGCCAGAGGCATTGGAGGTCTTTCCATCTTCTAAATTCCTCCTCTATTTCTTTCTTGTGTTTTTTTTTTTGTGTGTGTTTGCATTATATAGATCTTTCCCATCATTGGTTAGTGTTTTTCGAAGGTATTTTTTGATGCTATTGAAAATGGGACAGCCTTACTGATTTATTTCTCTGTAGGTTTGTCCTTTGCATATAGAAACCTCAACAATATTTATTTGTCCTTTTTATTATGATCATCATTTTGAGTGGAAAATTTGATTTCATTTTGGAATTCATTTGCATTTATTTGATGTAAAATGGTGTTGAGTACTCTAACATATTGGGATATCTTTTCTTTATCATTTGAGGATAAGTAATATTTTATAAAATTTAATCACCTTATTTGTGTATTAGTGAGTTGTAAGTGTTCTATTTTATTTTTTGAATATTTTATTTATTTATTTTCACAAAGAGTATGAGAGAGACAGAAAGATGAGAGAAAAAGAGAGAAAGAGAGAGAAGGCATACCAGGGCTTCTAGCCACTCAAAACAAGCTCCAGTTGCAAGCACTAATTTGTGCATCTGACTTTACATGGATACTGGGGAATCAAACTCATTCTATAAGGCTTTGGAGCCAAGTACCTTAACCATTTATCAATGTCCCCAACCCTTATTTTCATTTTTTTCCAGATTTTTGTTTGTTTGTTTGTTTTTCAATAGAGAATCTTGCTTTATCCCAAGAAGACCTAGAATTCACTATGTAGTCTCAGTCTGGCCTTGAACATATACTGGCCCTTCTACTTATGCCCCCTGAGTGCTGGGTTTAAAGGCGTGTGCCACCACACTTACATTTTTTTTTCTATGTAGGGTCTCACTCTGGCCCAGGGTGACCTGGAATTAACTCTGTAGTCTCAAGGTGGCCTTGAACTCACGGTGATCCTCCTACCTCTGCCTCCCGAGTGCTGGGATTAAAGGTGTGCGCCACCACACCTGGCTTACACTTAGATTTTTCTAAATATTTTTTTTTTATCAGATATATTTTTACAGACTATTTTCTTCTATTCTCTTGGCTGTCTTCATTCTCTTGACAACATGCTCTGAATGTGAAGACATTTTGAATTTTCATTAAGACAAATTTCTCACTGTTTATATTTGTTGCCTGCACTTTTTATATTTGAACCAATAATGTCTCTAAACATTCTCTGTATTAATGAGTTGAACCTAAGCTTGTGGCTTGAACCTCAATATTATTATCTGTATTAATGAGTTGAACCCAAGCTTGAGGTGAAACTTATAGGGAGGTTGTGAGTTATTGGAGTTGTGACTTCAAAGGTGAGTGTATGAACTGGATTCATTCCCTTTTTACTTTCAAGCCACCATGAAGTGAGAAGGTTTGGTTTTACAAATACCTCCAGTCACATTTTGTTGCTAACAAAATTCTAAAGCAAGTAGGGAACCAACTGTGATGGAAACCCCCAAAACTAAAACTATGAGCCAAAATACACCATCCTTCCTTTTAAATTGATCATCTCAGTTATTATTTTACAATAGAAGAATATCTAACCACGTTTCCTATGGAATATTAAGAAACGATTGTGAAAATAGCACTATAATGATTTATTCCTATGTATTGTTCTTTTTTTCTAAGGCAAGGTCTAACTCTATCCCAGGCTGACCAAAAACATATATATCCAATTACTACTACTCAAATTATTTTGGAAACACCTTTGAAAATTAATTGGCCCTAAATTCAATAATGTATTTATTAATGTTAAAGTTTAAATTGAATCAGTACCTTCTATGCTAATACCTCAGTTCATTGATTACTATAATATTTATGATTTTTTTGGAATTCTACAACATTTTCTTTATTTCTGTTTTCAAAATTTTTATAAATTTTAATGTTGGTAAATGTGAGATCTATAACTTTATTTTTCTTTGATAAGAAACATTTATACATTCTACACCTTTTAGTTTTTATATATTAAGTATAAGTTTATATATTCAAAATATGGTTCCAGCTTCTGGTGGCCCTACTCCTTAAATATATGATAAGCTCTAATATCTCTATCTCCTTCTTTGTCATTCAGCCCTAGGAATGAAACCTTCTTACAGTTGGTATTGTTTAATTTTCTCTGAGTTTAGTCATTCTAACATCTGTATAATAAATAACTGATACGAAATTTCTTTTTATTAGCTACTAGTTTTCTGTTCTATTTTCTTTCATTTACCATGACTGAATATTGGTGTAAATTTTGATTTCTTTTATCCTGTCCTATCACTTGAGTTCACAATATGTAATTAAGCAGCTATTTTCTCATTGCTAGATGAGATACCTGATCAGAAGTAGTTTATAGAATAAAGAAGTTTATTTCAGCTTGTAGTTTGGAAGGGAAGTTCCATCATAGTGGAGAAATCATGGCAAGCTTATAGATAAAGCCTGAGTAACACCATTCAATGAGGAGAGAGGCAGGAGATGGACTGAGCTAGCTAGCACTAGCAATCAGGGTTGTACTATGAGATCCCAAAGATTACCCCAAGTGACACACCACTTCCAGTAAGAATCCATCTCCCAAAGGCTCCACTACCTAGGGATTAACTATGAGGATTAATCACATAGACTTAAGGCCATGGGGGACATTTTACATTTAAACCACAGCATTCCATCCCTTGACCCAATAGACTCATAGCCATCTTATGATGCAAAACATATTCATGCAAGTTTACAAGTCTCTTTATTCTCAACACTGTGCAAAACTCTAAATCCTTTTTGAGACTCAAGATAATACCTTAACAGTAAGCCTCATAAAATCAAAACAAAAGTTTTATATTTTCAACATATAATGACAGAGACTAAATATGTCCTTTCCAAAAAAGAGGATTCGGGATATCACAAAGAAAGACCAAACAAAGGCAAGAACAAAAAAACGCAGAGCAAACATCAAGTTCTACACCTTCATGCCTGACATTTAGGATTCAAGATGAAATAATATAAGCTTTAAAAGACTTGGGCAGCTCCGTGACTCCAGCTGTACTGCTTACTTCCTGGGGCAAAATCCCCTCCAATCCAGCAACTTTCCTTAGTAGCTGTCCCAAAGTCCTTGCATCTACATCATCCTGGGGTGTCCACTGCAACTAGTTGTTCATCATCCCAGCTCCATGTCATGGTCCACCATGGTCTTCATGAAGGGATTTAAACTGCTCACATAGATAAGCCTCAACAGCAATTTCAAGAATTATATGTACTCCAAGTCCCTCTATTCCCTGCATCATAATGCCTCCAAAACCAGTACCAGGTGGGTTACATTGTCAATTTTGCTTATCTATAGTGGGATGAAGCCTGAACTTGAGGAGCTGAAAACTCCTTCAGCATTCTTAATTCAGGCTCCCCAATTTAAAATTTTATGAACACTCCTCCTTTTGTTCCAGTGCAGAGCAGCTGGCCCTTTCTCAATGATGATAATCTCTTAAACAATTGTAGCTGAACCTGTAGCAATCTCTGGGACCCAAGACCTGTCCACATTTTCTCCTGTGGAAAACATTACCTTGTCCATCTTCTTCTGTTCTGTACTTTCCTCTCCCAAACACACAAGTATATTACTTTTAAAATGAACTTTGCTCAAGTTCATAGCACATGGGAAGAACACAGCCAACCTCCTTACCAGAATATCACAGGAATTGCGTTTTTCCCAGTTCCTGATAGTCCTCTTTTTTCCACGGAAACAACACAAAATGAACCCCCATAGTCCAACCTTCTCTCTGTTTTATCCCTGCTTGTAAAGTTTCTCCATTCAAAGTTCCATACCCTTTCATGGTCCCTCAGCAAACCAGTTCCATAATGCTTAAAACTACACAGTCAAGCTTATCATAGCAACAACTCCATTCCTGGTACCATTTTTCTATAGCAATTACTTTTGCATTGTTGGACAAGATGCACAACCTGAAGGAAGTTATGGAAGGAAAGAGTTTATTTCAGCTTACAGTTTCTAGGGGATGTTTCATCATTGCAATGAAAGCATGACAGCCTTGAACAAGAAGCCTGGGTCACATCAGTAGCAAATAAGAGAGGTAGCTTTTACTGGTAAGCATGGCTGGGCCATGACATCACAAGGCCCTGCCCCAGTGATACACCTCCTCCAGCAAGGCTACACCTCACAAAGGTTCTAATAGCTAGAGATAAAATGTATTAGGCTTAATCAAAAACACTTGCAGGATTGAGTATATTACATTGAAATTACCACATAGAACTATATTTGTGTGTATGGCATATAATTCTACTTATGTGGCATTGTAAGTGACTAATACTTTAATACAGGTTTAATAAACAGTACATAGCAATTATCTATAATATTAATTGTATAACATAATCATGGAATATATTTTAAATAGATTTTATTTATTTATTTTTATTAATTATGAACCCTATTATATGAACATATTGCATATTGGTCATATTTCCATCAGATTAAACTCTTATGTTCTTTCTCACCCTCCCTCATTCCACTGAGGGCCCTCCTCCTCAGTGGGGTTATTGGTATTCACAGTGGGGTTATGAATGCACCAGTCTTTGTGGGGTAGGAAATGCCTCAGAATACACTTTTACACCCGGTAGATTTTTCATTCTTTCCGCCCCCTCTTCTTCAATGTTTTCTGAGCTTTAGAGGGCATGTTATATGTTTCCTTTAGTGTAGAACTTCCAGAAGCCTCTAATTTTATGTTTTTTATTTTTATTTATTTATTAATTTCGGAAAGAGACACAGAGAGAGACAGTGAGAGAGGGAGAGGAAGACAGATAGAGAATGGGCCCGCCAGCAGCCTCTCAGCTTCTGTGAACAAAATTCAGATGCCTGCGCCCCCTTGTGTTTAAGTGCAGCATTGCTTCCTTGAGTCACTTTGCATCTGGCTAAACATGGGACCTGGAAATGGAACTGCCGGCGTTCTTAGGCTTAGGAGGCAGGCGCCTTAACCACTAAGCCATCTCTCCAGCCCTAATTTTATGTTTTGATGAGTTTTGAGCCTCCTCAGTGTGTACCATCATCTCCATGGAGGAGGATCTCAGCCTAGCAAGAGTAGTACTCATTTTTAATCCATCACTTCCTCTGTAATGTTTCCTGGGCTCTGGCAGAAGTTACATTTTAAAATATATTTTGGCTACATTATTCTAATTAATAATGCCTCATCACATTACATTTGGAGAAGGTTATCTGTAATATCACATACACAATGGCACTATTATTTAACTTTTCTTGGTAGAAAGTTTTGTTTTCTTATAAATGTACTTCTTTTTTTGTGCTTTGCTAAGTTTTTCAGTATGGTGTTCAAAGTGAAAATTTTAGGTCTATAATATTACTGGTAACAGATTCATATTGAATATTGACTAATGTTATAAAATTATATATGCTTATGAGATTCCTGCACTATATCTCATTGTTATGCAATATCATTACTGTAAATATTAGAGTTTGATATATCCATGATTATTTTTTCTGTAATAGGAAATTTACATATGGTCTCTATAAATTCATTCTACTCAATGAGAGATTAATAGAGCATGGTATGTTGAAAATACAAAGTTACAGAAATCTCTACTAAGCACAATGTCAATTTGCAGCATTAGAAGAATAACCAAATAAAGGCAAGCACAATTAAATATATACCAATCAGATAATAAACTGTTGATTGTATAAAACATTAATTCCTTATATTCATATTTAGGTCTTAAATACATCAAAAATTCCATATTTAATATGCCAATCTTTTCATGTGTTTGTTATTTTCTTTCTTTTTTTTCTTTTCTTTTCTTTTCTTTTCTTTTTTTTTTTTTTTTTTTGGTTTTCCTAGGTACGGTCTTGCTCTAGTTCAGGATGACCTGGAATTTACTATGTAGTCTCAGGGTGGCCTCGAACTCACAATGATCCTCCTACCTCTGCCGCCCAAGTGCTGGGATTAAAGGCATGCACCACCATGCCCAACTGTGTTTGTTATTTTCTACCTAACAGTACAAAATAAAATTTTTAAACTTTATTTATTTGCAAGGACAGAGAGAGAGAGAGAGGAGAGAGGGGAGAGAGGGAGACAATGGGCATACCAGGTCCTCCAGCTGCAACAAATGGAACTCCGGATGCATGTGCCACATTGGGCAGCTGGCTTAGATGGCTACTGGAACACTGAACCTGGGTCATTAAGGCTTTGTTGGTAAGAGTCTTAACTGCTGACTTACCTCTCTAACCTCAAAATACAATTTTAATTTGTATTTAACAGGTATAGTGACAGATTTCATTACCTGTACGTGGCATCTGATTTATTGTAGCAATATTGTCATTGTGGATTATTTGGTATTGTTTACTGAAAGTAGCAATTTATGACTACTTGAGAAGTATATACTGGCTTGTCTATGTAAAAAATTGCTATTGAGTTGCTCAAGTCTGTTTGTTATTTATGGAAGTATGTTGGTTGAAATTGTCTTCCTGATTTGTGCTTTTGCAGTCATAGATTCGTTATGTTACACAGATGTCTGTAAATTCATCTTTATGCTTTGTTCAGGTTTGCTCAGTGGGCAGTATTCTTTGGAATAAATAGCATATGTGTTTAATAAATGCTTAATATTTGTAAGACATCTCAGAAGGTATATTAATGAACATACTACTCTTCTTATTTCAAAAATGTAATAGCATAATATCTAACATAAAAAGTATGAATATAAGTAAACATGGTCCAAGACCAAACACAAATACAATAAAAATTATAAGTACACATAAACAACCAAATTGAAGATTATATCTAATTGGTTGATTCAGAGAAAGTTTTACCAAGCTTTAACAAAACAATTAAAAGTTGAAAAGAAAGATGGTGCTGGGAGATGGCTTAGTGGTTCAGGCACTTGCCTATGAAGCCTAAGGATCCAGTTCAATTCCCCAGCACCCACGTAAGCCAGATGCACAAGATGGCACATGTGTCTGGAGTTTGTTTGCAGTTGCTAGAGGCCCTGGCATGCCCATTCTTTCTCTCTTTCTCTCTCTCAAGAAAATAAATAAAATATGTAAAAAAGTTAAAAAGAAAGAAATATTGCAACAATGTTAGCAAAATAAGTTTAGGAAGATTAATGATATAAATCATGCATTCAGTAATTGGGTCATCCATTCTTATGTCTTCAAGAAGTGGACTATGAACATTGTTAACAGTAATGAAAGCTAATATAATGCCCAAAAGGACAGGTTATTACCTGATTAAGTTATTAATTGTTATACTTTGATCTAAATGTGAATAAACAATATTAAATTTTGAACTTAATATTATTTTCTGAAAAAACAACATTTTTTCTTTTGTTACCTTGTTATTGGTTTTGCTTCAAAATATAATTTCATTAAAGCTTAATAGTAAAACACTTTTTACAGAAAGTAATAATTTTCAAAAAAAGATGAGAAAGCAAAAATGAACAAGTATTTTCTTTGCCTTCTCACCTCTTTCCAACAGTCCATTTTTAGGGTTATTGTTAAACTGAAAATATTTATGTTAATTTCATTTAAATAATCTTTTTGTAAACTTTGAAATCTATATCAATATTGACCCTCAAATATACAAAACAAAACTCAAGTAAAAGAACATATGTTAAAGCTAATTATTGTTTATATATGTATTACATCATACAAAATTTACTCATGTAATGTATCCTTTGCATTCCAGAAACATAAAATGAATCTGGTGACTGGAGAGATGACTCAGTTGTGGTAGAAAAATTTAACAAAAAACAGTCCTAGATGAATCTCTAAAGCATGGTTTCTATTGTCCAAGATTTACCAGGGAGACAGCATTACCCTGAGTCTCTTCCCTACCTATATAGCTGCACCCTGATTGTGTGTTATCTGGTTAGTGCAGCCATAGGCACAAACACCCCTGAACAAACAGCTTTCTGTTCTACATTTGTACTTTGTTATCACTGATTTTATTGTTAAAGTATTTTCTGTCTGTGCCCCCAAATCATGTAACCTTAGAAACTTGTAACCCACTAATTGTATAACAAATTCAAGATGATGTCAAACTGCCTGCTATACTGTCTACAAAACCCTGAGCTATCAGAGCTCAGTACTCGGAATTTGGAAGTTATTCCCCCGTGACCATGTCTACATGAAATCAATTTTCTGATTCTCCACTCTATCTCTGGTGCCAGCTTGGTATGACTCAGTATCCTGTAACACAGTCGTTAAGGTGCTTTCCAATAAAGCCTAACAGCCCCAGTTCAATTCCCCAATGCCTATGTAAAGCCAGATGCACAAAATGAAGAGTGCACCTGGGGTGCATTTGCAGTGGCTAGAGGCCCTGCTGCACCCATTCTTTCTCTGTGTCTATCGGGCATGCATGCCTTTAATTCCAGCACCGGGGAGGCTAAGCTAGGATTATTGTGAGTTCTACATAGTGAACTCCAGGTCAGTCTAGGCTAGAGTGAGACCCTACCTCAAAAAATAAAAGAATCTGAATGAAAATGTCATTATGATACCCATCAGGTAGTTTACTGCATATAAAATAGCACTTTTTAAGTCTTTGTAAAATTGACTTATAGGTGTTAATGTCTTATAATAGTATTAATGGAAGTTCATCTTGAGTATGATAAGAAATGTATAGATTGCTTTGGATTGCCTTAGGTAGGTTAGGTAGCCATTACTGGAGGTTTGTTAGATATGCTTGGCAGCACTCATACTGGTCTAATCATAGTAATAAATGCTTATTGTCTTTGTCAGTGATGTAATAAGTTTAAAGGGGATGAAGCCATATCTGCTCAATATGAAATGAGACAAAGATTGCTGAGTTTTCCTTGAAAACTCAGTATGATATATGAAATTATATACTTTTCTCCATTAGATCTCACATTGTCAGGAGGTGCCACCTAGAGTTGTTACAATCCTATTATTTGAAGCCTGGGAGTAATTTAAAAATATATTTTATTTGTGTTTATTTACTTGACAGAGAAATAGAGGGGGGAGATAATGGGCTCACCAGGGCCTCCAGCCACTGCAAACAAACTCCAGATATATGCACCACCTTGTGCATCTGGCTAACGTGGGTCCTGGGGAATTGAACCTGGGTCCTTTAGCTTTGCAGGCAAATGCCTTAATTGCTAATATATTCTTCCAGATCCCTGGGAGTAAATTTTAACATGTGAAGGAACACAGATGGAAAACAACCACAGAGAAATAGAACCCAAATTTTGAGGATATCACTCTTCCAGGGTCCCAGTTCTCTTCACATGAAAGATTGGAATAAATAACATTTTAGCAAATTTTGGAATATAAAATTATTTATTATTTGTTTATTAGAGTTATCATTATGTTCAATAGATCACTAAAGTTTATATTTCATGTCCAATTGAATATTTAGGTTCTTTGATTATAATCTCTCCCTTTCCCTCTTATATCCCCCTGCAGCTTCGGGTAACCATCAATATATTCTCTACTTCCATGAGTTCAGATTTGGATTTCTGTTGTATGCAACCAAGGGACCCTGGAAGATACAGAGTAAAATGAACAAAAAACGATATAGTAAAATATCGCAGAATTAAGATAGAGCCTTCTTCCAAATTTTGCCACCTGTAAAGGTTTGAAATTATTTAAACTCAGAGTTAAAACAATTGAAAAGAAAGATAAAGAAAGAAAATAGTAGAAAGAGGGGAAGCAAAAATAGATGGACTAAGATGCTAAAGGAGGTGAGGATGATGAAAATAAACTAAAAAGCAGGAGATATCACCATTTAAGTACAATGAAAGTAGACAGAGTAGAGCTAGGAACTAGAGAAAACTAAATGCTACTTAACATGTCAGCTTAAGGGCCACTTGCCTGCAAAGGCTAAAAACCCAGCTTCAGTACTGATGTAAAGCCAGATGCACAAAGTGGTGCATGTATCTGGAGTCCATCTGCAGCATCCAGAGGCCCTGGTGCAATAATTATCCCCACCTCTCTCTCCTCTCTCTCTCTCTCTCTCTCTCTCTCTCTCTCTCTCTCCTCCCTCTCCTGTCTCTCTCTGCTTGTAAATAAAAAAAAAAAAAAAAATATCTTAATTTCACCTTGGGGAATCAGCATGTCTTGAAAATAACAAAGTAGTATATTTTAAAAGAAAAAGCCTTGGGCAATATGTTGTATTTTTTAAACTACTTGGCATTCTCTGTATAATCCATGCAAATTTAGCATAGTTTCTACACTAAATACATCATCTAATGTATGTCAAATGAACAAATGATTTAAATAAAGAATGATTTATGGGATGAAGGGATGGCTTAGAGGTTAAGGCACTTGCCTGCAAAGCCAAAGGACCCAGGTTCGATTTCCCAGGACCCATGTAAACCAGTTGTGCATGTACCTGGAGTTTTTCTCTCTCTCTCTCTGCCTCTTTCTCTCTGTCATATAAAGAGATTAAAATAAAATATTTTTAAAAAGGGAATGATGTGTGTCAAGCGAGAATAAAATATATATTGATATAGTGAGCTAGCAAATGTCTCCTAGGAGAGGCAGGAGACTATTTAAATAATTTATATTATGTTATCATTTAACTGTTATCTTTAATTACACGTGTGTGTGTGTGTATTTATAGAGTACAATATGCCACTTTGGTGTTTGTTTACTATGTAGAATCATTATGCGATAGTAATAACAAGCACATACACTCATATATTTATTTTTGTGGTGAAAGAATTTATAATCTAGTAGGTAGCAACTTTAAAATATAAAATGTAATATTATTTTTATATCAACACTCTTTTTAATAGGTCACTTAAATTTATTCTTTCTGTCTCACTGAAACTTTGTACTCTTTCACCAACATCTAACCTTTCTTCTAACCATGTCTTCTGGTATCCATCCATCAACCTACTCTCTAAAACTGTGAGCTCAACTTTCTAGAAGTCATATTTAGCAGAGACCATGCAGCAATAGTTTTTCGACGTCTGGTGTATTTCATTTACCATAATATCCTATGGGTGTTATAATAATGTAAGTGAGGTTACATATTGTGGAAAACATCAGTTTTAAGCTTTTATTTTAATAGCATGATTTTTCTCAATTAAAGAAAAAACTATAAAAGTTGCTTCATGATATTGAAGTTTAAATCTGTAGCTCATTACTTACTAAATGTTGCTGTTTGCTTGAGACTGCTTATACAGGGAAAAGACATAAATGATATGAATAATGGGAAGACAACAAATTAAATGAATCTAGAACATAGAATAACATGTCTAATAAAATAATTAAAAATCTTAAATTTTATATTCAAGCATTGATAATTTCACTGCTGTCTAGTCTGGAAGGTTAATACTCTATATTTTGAACAGCTTGGCATTCATTGTATAAGCCCATATTTAACATATTAAAATGTTTAGTAAACTTCTTTGTTACTGTAGTAGAACATTGGCAGTTTAATGGGAGGAAGCAAAGCCTCATTTCCATTTTTCTTGCAATGTTCCTTGTGAATTTCTAACTCAAGAGATCCCTCTGCTGGTGAACTGGATTTTTAAACTATAAACAAAATCTCGTCAAGGTCTTGATTTGATTTCTAGAATGAATTACGTAAAATGCTTACACTTCAACCATTCTATGCAATTCTTGAATTTTCCTAATGGAAATTACACCCAATGACATCAATTTTCTGAGTGAAAATCCAAATTCCATCCTTTTTCCTTCACTCTCAACAAATAAGTTATCTTTAAGATAAAATCTGATTGATGTGAGCTCTTTAATCTGTCAATTTTCTTCATACACATGCCCATTTGTCAATTTTGCCAACATTCCTGTTTTCTATTCCTACAGTGTTCATTCAAAAGCCTCTATCCTTGATTAAACCTTTTAAAATCTTCCATTATTTCCACACTAATTACCATTTTTATGTCGTAATTTTATTTACAAAATATACACAATTCACCATGCTATTCTAGATGTATATGTCAATGAAATTAAGAGTAGTTATGTTCTTATGAAACTGTCACCACTCTCCATATTCACTTTATATTCCAAAGCAAATAGTATATACTTCAAACAATGACTGTTATTACCCTATCCCTTCAACTCTTTGTAAATACTATTTTATGCCCTGTCTCTGTGAAGTAGAGTACACCAAGTAAGTGAAATTACATACCTTCCTCTTCTGTATGAATATTTCACTTTTACAAGTTTTTCAAGGTTAATGCATATTCTAACAACATTTTAAAGTTGAGGAACATTTCATTATATGCACTTTTTACATTTGATTGGCATGAATAAATATTTCAATATTTTTAGACTTTTCAGTTTTGCAAATAATGGGTACAAGTTAACTGCCCAAGTACCTACTTTTACATATTTTGTGTCTATCTTTCTAAGTGGAATTTGTGAATAAGAAAATAATGTTACATTAATTATTGAGTAATTAATATAATATCTTTCAAAACTGCAAAATAATTTTATATTTTAATTTGGATTACACTAGGTTTTCAACTGCCAGACATCTCTGTAGCCCAGAAATTCCTTTTGCCTTATAAGCCTTATGAGCTGAAGAGTGGGCAGAAGGAATCAAGAACCTGAGACCTGGAAAGTGTACCCTGAGGCACGGTGTCCCCACAAGGAGGCGCTTGAGAAACTTCCTGACAACACCTCCTCCTGCTTTTGGCTGTATGACACTGTACTTACAGTCGATGTTACATTTATTTCTTTGATTTTTGGTGTTTTTTTGTTTTGTTTTGTTTTGTTTTGTTTTGTTTTGTTTTGTTTTCGAGGTAGGGTCTGGCTCTAGCACAGGATCAGGGGGAATTCACTCTGTCGTCTCAGGGTGGCATTGAACTCACAGCCACAACCCACCTCACTCTCTGCCTCCCTCCTAGTGCTGCTGGGATGAAAGGCGTGAGTGACACCATAGATATATTTTTATTATTATTATTATTATTATTATTATTTCATTTTATTATTTTTATTATTTATAGGAGAGATAGAAGGAGTCAGACAGAGACAGAGAGAGCGAAAATGGAAATTCCAGGTCAGCATGAGCTAGTGTGAGACTCAACCTCTAAACACCAAAACATAAATAAATAAAATATAGATGGGCTGGAGAGACGGTTTAGTGGTTAAGGCATTTGCTTGCGAAGCCAAAAGATCCAGGTTCGATTCCCCACTTCCCACCTTAGCCAGATGCACATGGTGGCGCATGCATCTGGAGTTCATTTGTATTGGCTGAGGGCCCTGGTGTGTCCATTCTCTGTCCCTCTCTGTCTTCTTCTGTCTCTCAGAAATCAATCAGTCAATCAATCAATCAATCAATCAATAGAATCAACAAGTGATTCAGAAACACATTTGGCCAAGGTGTATTAGGTCCCGCTAAGGAAAGGACTCGATATTCTTTGAAAATTAGAGAAAAACTCTATGAGCTCTATCTCTGCAGGTGAGACCCAGACTGTTATTCAGACATTTGTCATGATCAAGAAAATCCAGAGTATGTTTCACAAGCTTTCCAGGTGAGAGAAATGGGGGCTGGATGGTACAGAAACCGCAACAGTGGCTCTCCTATAAAATAACACTGCCTTTTGTAGTATACAAACTGATTCACCAATGCAGACTGTGGCTGACTGCATGTTTCCGTTTACTTTTCTTTTTTCTTTCTTTCTTTTTTTCTTTTTTTTTTTTTTTTTTTCTTGCACAGAGGCAATGAGATCCAAGGACTCTAGCCCAGGCTCAGGTGGAATTCACTCTGTCGTCTCAGGGTGGCATCAAACTCAAAGCCAGGACCCTCCTCAATCTCTGCTTTTCTCCTAGTGCTGCTGGGATGAAAGGCGTGAGCGCCACCAGAGATATGTTTTATTATTATTAATATTATTATTCTTGTTATTATTTCATTTCATTATTTTATTATTTATAGGAGAGATAGAAAGAGTCAGACAGAGACAGAGAGAGTGAGAATGTGACTTCCAGGTCAGCCTGAGGTAGTGTGAGACCCTACCTCTAAAAACCAAAACATAAATAAAAATATATAGAAGGGCTGGAGCGACGACTTAGTGGTTATGGCATTTGCTTGCGAAGCCAAAAGATCCAGGTTCGATTCCCCACGTCCCACCTTAGCCAGATGCACATGGTGGCGCATGCATCTGGAGTTCATTTGTATTGGCTGAGGGCCCTGGTGCGTCCATTCTCTATCCCCCTCTCTGTCTTCTTCTGTCTCTCAGAAATCAATCAGTCAATCAGTCAATCAATAGTATCAACAAGTGATTCAGAAACACATTTGGCCAAGGTGTATTAGGTCCCGCTAAGGATAGGACACAATATTCTTTGAAAATTAGAGAAAAACTCTATGAGCTCTATCTCTGCAGGTGAGACCCAGACTGTTATGCAGACATTTGTCATGATCAAGAAAATTCATAGTTGGTTTCACTAGCTTTCCAGGCTAGAGAAAAGGGGGCCGGATGGTACAGAAACCGCAACAGTGGCTCTCCTATAAAATCCCACTGCCTTCTGTGGTATAAAACTGATTCATAAAAAGACTGTGGCTGACTGCATGTTTCCGACAATGCGACTTTTCTTTTTCTTTCCTTCTTTCTTTTTTTTTTTTTTTTTTTTTTTTTTTTTTTTTGTCTTGCACAGAGGCAATGAAAGATCACTGCTCCTCGCCCAGGCTCAGTCCTGCCTCTCCTTCAGGGTCCTGCACTGACAACCTAGGACCCTCCAGAAAAGCTGAGTCCTCCCATCATCAACAACAATGACAGGCGAGTCAGTTTTCCAAGTAATTGGACTCCAAGCCCCAGGAAGTTTTTAAATCTTTATGCCTTAGTATCTTCAGACAGAGACTCGCTCTCCAATGGCCGTGACTTCCAGGTCCTCCTGAGGTGCCCATCAGTTGCTACTCTAAAAACCAAAACATAAATAAACCCTCTGTGTCCTGTTCATTCATTTTTCAGACATCCCCTTCCAGTAGGCTTTTAACTTCCTAGTGAAGGGATGAAATCTGAGATATCGATTCCCCACGTCCCAAAAGACCATGCTGATGCACATGGTGGCCCTGGCTCAGCAGTTCATTTTATTCAGGCGGTCATTTTGACCCATTCTTTGAACGAGAATCTGGAGCTGGATGTCTCTCAGGAATCAATCAGTCAATCAGAATCAATAGACTCAACAAGTGGTTCAGAAAACATTTGGGCTCCTGACAAGGTCACCTGAGTCATCTGCTCACATCTGTCTGGGACCTCCAGAACTCTGCAGACAGAGGATTTATGAGACTTTTGTCATGATTTGAGAAAATTCATTTCACTAGCCTTCCAGGCTAGGCCCACCCTTCTGGTAATCCAGCAGACCTGGTGGAGTGTCCTAAAAATCCCACTGCCTTCTGTGGAAAAAATAAAAATTAGGACATCTTAAACCCATATGCTGACAGAAATTCATTTTTAAAAACTTTTTCTTTTTATTTTTATTATTTTCTTTTTCTTTTTCTTAGACACACAGAGAGAGGTTTTTTTTTTTTAAGTTGGGCACAGAGGCAATGTCTTAGCTGCCAAGGACAAATTCAACAAAATTCAAGAAAGAGATCCCAGTGCGTCATACCCCCTCACTTTGCATCTGCAAATGAGGGACCTGGAGATTGGAACCAGCTGTTCTTAGGACCCCAGACACAGCCCAGAGTTCTTGAGGAGCCATCTCCACAACCCCTGAAATTCCTTTTGCCTTATAAGCCTTAAATGTATGAAGGAGCAGAGGCAGAAGGAATTGAGAACCACAGACCTAGAAAGTGTACCCTGAGGCACCTTGTCCCCAAAAGGAGGCATTTGAGAACCTTCCTGACAACACAGTGGATGCAGGTGTGGTGATGGACCACAACAAGGGCAAGGTATGGAAAAATAACCAATATGCATTTGTTCATTCATTCACACTTGCAATCAGGAATGAAAACATGGTCAGTACACACCACCAGGACCCTTATAAACACAGTGAGAATTTGTTGTTGCCTGAAGTGATGCACAAAAGAATTAAA
Source organism: Orientallactaga sibirica (assembly GCA_036365145.1). NCBI lineage: Eukaryota > Metazoa > Chordata > Mammalia > Rodentia > Dipodidae > Orientallactaga > Orientallactaga sibirica. The sequence goes on along the minus strand of JAEOAD010000793.1, from coordinate 7,253,761 downwards.
ACTCCAAATCTGACGTTGAAGAGAAAAAGAACAAGCCCATAGTTACGCTTTACACTTCTATGGAAAATATCATTTCAGACAGTGATTCCACTGTCTGGAAACATGTTAAAAGGTTTCTCAGTAGAATTACACCTTTACTTGCCAGGACAGGATCTCATTAGAGTTGGGGACAAGTCTCTTGCAATCACATGTTCCTTTCCAGGGCATCTCGGTTCAATAACAAGTATTGCAAAAACTATGTGTGAAATTTGACCTATGATGCGATCTCGGGATATTTGTCTGTGATTTTGCACCATCAGGAGACATGAGTCTACTAAATCCCTTGAGCTTGACGTGGTTCAATGCACCTTGATCCCCAGCACTGACAAGGCAGATGTACATGCTTAGGTATGAGTTCAAATCCAGCCTGAGATAACATCGTGTGTTCCAATTCAGCCTGGGCTAGAGTGAGACCCTACTGTGAAAAACCAAAATATAGCCGGGCGTGGTGGCGCACATCTCTAATCCCAGCTCTTGGTAGGCAGAGGTAGGAGGATGGCAGAGAGTTCGAGGCCACCCTGAGACGCCGTGGTGAATTCCTGTTCAGCCTCAGATCGAGTGAGACCCTACATCGCAAAACCAAAATAACAAAAAGAGAAAAGAAAGAAAGACTAAACAAAAGAAAGAAAGAAAAAAAGAAAAGAAAAGAAGGAAGAAAGACAGAAAACAAAACGCAAACAAGCAAGCAAAAGAGAAAGAAAGAGAAACCAAAATATACAATAAAATGAAATAAATTATGATCGAAACAGACTGAAGCTTTGACCTTACATAGCCTAAATGCCGGGAATAGTTGTAAGTGAAGTGATTACATAAAACACATTTGGCAAACGTCTATTAGGTCCTGCTAAGGAGAGGACTCGATATTCTTTGAAAATTACAAAAAAACCGTATGAGCTCTATCTCTGCAGGAGATACACGGACGGCTATGCAGGCCTTTGTCATGATCAAGAAAATTCAGAGTTGGTTTCAGAACTTTTCCAGAAGATCTCCTGGGAAAGAAAATTCTACAGACACAAGGCCAGTGTCACCTGGTGTCATCACGTGAAAAGTCGACAACAAAGAAGCCTGCCTTCAACGTAGATCCAAAGAATGCTCTCTGGCACTTACTATGTATGTTAGGACATTATAAGGATTTAATTCTGAGATTGATACTTCTGAGAAGTTATTGCCACTTTTCCTAGAAACCAATTGTGAATAAGTACATCTTAGAAGGGTCATGGCCATGAGTTCAAGGCCAGCCTGAGATGCCACAGTGAATTCTGTGTCACCCTGGGCTACAGCCGGTCCCTACCTCGCATCCCCCCCCAAAATCATATATATATATATTTTTTTATGGATATAAATTTACATGTGGCCTCAAGCCTAATCCTATTATGATATATATAAAAATTTATATATTTACATATAATTATATATATTTGTATATGTATATATTATGTAGTATATATAACGTATAATAATCTATAAGACATGTAATAATATATTTACATATTATATATGTAAATATATATCACATATATGTATGTATATAATATATGTATAAATTTACATGTATAGTCATATATGAACTCACATATTTACATATAAGGTTATATATAAATTTAAATATATATTTACATGTGTATATATTATGAATAATATATAATACATAAAACAAATACATATCATACGATATATATATATATCATGGTCTAAACACCTCCTCCTGCTTTTGGTTGTATGACACTGTACTTACGGTCTATGTTACATTTATTTCTTTGGTTTTTGGTGTTTTTTTGGTTTTCAAGGTAGGGAATGGCTCTAGCCCAGTCTCAGGTGTAATTCACTCTGTCATCTCAGGGTGGCATCGAACTCACAGCCAGGACCCTCCTCACTCTCTGCCTCCCTCCTAGTGCTGCTAGGATGAAAGGAGTGAGAACCACCATAGATATATATTTATATTATTATTATTATTATTATTATTATTATTTCATTTTATTATTTTTATTATTTATAGGAGAGATAGAAGGAGTCAGAGACAGAGAGAGCGAGAATGTGACTTCCAGGCCAGCCTGAGCTAGAGTGAGACCCCACCTCTAAAAACCAAAACATAAATAAGTAAAATATAGAAGGGTTGGAGCGACTGCTTATTGGTTAAGGCATTTGCTTGCGAAGCCAAAAGATCCAGGTTCAATTCCCCACTTCCCACCTTAGCCAGATGCACATGGTGGTACACTCATCTGGAGTTCATTTGTATTGGCTGAGGGCCCTGGACGCATCCATTCTCTCTCCCTCTCCATCTTCTTCTGTCTCTCAGAAATCAATCAGTCAGTCAATCAATCAATCAATAGAATCACCAAGTGATTCAGAAACACATTTGGCCAAGGTCTATTAGGTCCCACTAAGGAAAGGACTCAATATTCATTGAAAATTAGAGAAAAACTCTATGAGCTCTATCTGTGCAGGAGACACCCAGACTCTTATTCAGACATTTGTCATGATCAAGAAAATTCAGAGTTGGTTTCAGAAGCTTTCCAGGCGAGAGAAAAGGGGGCCGGATGGTACAGCAACTGCAACAGTGGCTCTCCTATAAAATCCCACTGCCTTCTGTGGTATACAAACCAATTTGCCAATGCAGACTGTGGCTGACTGCATGTTTCATTTTTCTTTCTTTCTTTCTTTCTTTCTTTCTTTCTTTCTTTCTTTCTTTCTTTCTTTTTGTCTTGCACAGAGTCAAGAATATCCATAGACAAATTCGAAAAAATTCAATTAAAGATACCTCTACCCCTATCAAACGAGAAGTCGAGCTTGCCAGCTGAAACAGGACCCCAGACACAGCCCAGAGATCTAGAGGAGAAGAGCCACAGGGCTGGTTGTGGGCAGACTTTGAAAGCCTCAAATATGTTTTTTATTTTGAGTTTCTTTCTTTTGTCAATTTGTAGTTATCATGTTTGTAAAGTGATATCTCATTTTGGTTTGATGTCATTTCCATGTTTCTTCAGAGGATTGTCTACATAAATATTTTTTCCTTTTATAATTGCATTCTCTCCTTTTCTGCTATTCAGCTATAAATGTAATTCATGTATTCTGAAAATTAATCTCTTATGATATATATAACTTATAAATATTTATCCCATCCTGCAAATTGATTTCACTTACATCATAATATATTTTGGTATAAACATTTTTAATTTTTAGTCTAATTGATTTATGTATTTTCTTCTATGCCTTCCATATCTAAAAAAATTCCAAATCCAATATCATAAATATTGTTTCATCTTTTGTTATTTTCATTTGTACATATTAAGTATATAAAACAATATCTTGCCGGGCGTGGTGGCGCACGCCTTTAATCCCAGCACTCGGGAGGCAGAGGTAGGAGGATCGCCAAGAGTTCAAGGCCACCCTGAGACTACATAGTGAATTCCAGGTCAGCCTGAGCCAGAGTGAGACCCCACCTTGGAAAACCAAAAAAAAAAAAAATAATATCTTTATTTGTGATCTTTTCTTACAAATTTTATAATTTTATAAGCATTATTGTATCAGGTTTCTTTTATTTTAATTGAAAATATATATTTTATGATATTAGACATATATTTAAATATATATGTACATGGTTGGATAGTTCTGTTAATCTTATATTAATATATGAATTTCCTTACATGTATACCTTCTTAATTATAAGTTTATAATGTACTCTCAACAATTTTTAAAATGCAATATATAGTTATTAATTGCAGCCACCATTTCATGCAGTATTATCTCAAAATTATTGCTCTTATCTAACAGACACTGCTTATCCTTTGACCAACATCTCCACAATATCTCATACTATAACTGTTGGTAGCCACTGTTTAATTATTTACTCTTTTGAATATGATTTTTTAAAGATTGCATAAGTGAGTGAGATCTTATAGCAATTGTCTTTCTCTACCTTGCTTATTTCCCCTAACATAATGTCCCTCAGGTTCATTCTTGTCACAAATTCAGGTATTACTATATTTCTAAAGACAATATATAATTCCAATATATACCACATTTTAGGTATTCATCTTTGAAAGGTTTATAAGTTGATATGATACCTTTAATGGTTTGATTAATGTTACAATGGACATAGGAGTTCCAGTATGTCTTTGGTGCTCTAATTTTATTTATTTTGAGAATATCTCAGAAGTGGTATTTCTTGATTATATGGCACTTACTATTTTTTTCTTCTTTTTGGTACTTATTATTTTTTGAGCAGTCTTCATCCTATCTTCCACAGTTAGCTTATGTCACATTCTCACTGAAAGCATATCAGATTTTCGTTTTCTCTGCATGCTTGCTAACATTACTCCTGTCTTTTTAAAATCCGTCTTTTTGATAAAAGTCATTCTAATGTGTACACTGTGATGTTTCACTTAAATTTTCATATGCATTTCTCTGATGATGTGATATTGATATGTAATATTAACATACCTGTTGTTTATTTATAAACTTTTGGAGACATGTGCATTTGGGCCTTTTGTGTATATTTTAATATTTGTATTTTCTAGTGTTTGTTGTATATAGAAAAGTCATTGTCTGTGCCTACAAAGCCTTCCAGATACTACACCCCCAGAATATCTTCCTGAATGCCTTCTTGTCCATATATTATTGGACAATCTATACATGTCTCCTTCAGTTTTGAATTATTTAACACAATAAAATTACAATGATGATCACTACTTAAAGGAAAAAAATTCACAAGTTATGTTTAACTTTTATGTTATTACAGGTGTGTTGACATTTCTATAATATTCCAGTTTTGTACATAATAATATAAATGGGAAGATTTAAAATTTGCAAAACTAGTAAAAAAACATTAGGGAGGAAAACAATCTTTACATGCTAATAGAGCTGTTTTGAGCTTCATAGAAAACTGAAATACAGATAAGCATCTATACTTTAAGGGCAATGATGATTTATTAAATATATCAGGCAGGGTACTATAATAGAAGATAGATTATATGAAATTTCAGAGCACATATAAATAAAATAATCCATAATGCTAAAAATTTATCAGCAAAATTAAATGGTCAAATATTTCATTTTTATTGATATATGGTCTCATTATCTGTCCCAGCTTTGCCAGTTTTATTCTGGGTAACCCAAGCTGTACTGAACTCATTGTGAACTGCTTGCCTCATCCTCCTGAGTACTGAGATAACAGGCATGAAAGACTGGAATAGTGTATCATGATTGTCAACATGATGGAATTTAGAATCAACATGGAAACAAACCTCTGGGCATGTCCATAGGGAAATTCTAACCTGGGTTACAAGATCCATGAGCTGGGGGCCTGGACTAAAAAAGAGTAAGCCAAAATGACTCATTACTTTCATAAGTTGTTTATTGTCAGGCAATTTACCACAGCAATGAAAAAGTAACAAATATAGCCACCATACGTGGGTAATACTTATTTTTCCTGATTTCTAATGGAACCATTAACTATAATTTGTGGCTGTTTTTATGTGACAATTGAAGGTAGGAAGGATTCTTTGATAACCTATTTGTGGACTTACTGAAAATAATGATAATACTGACAGCAATAGTAAAGTGAATTGGAAAGAAAAGAGCAAAGGAGCTTTAACTTTTGTTTAATAAGATGTCTCCCATAAGCTCGTATGTTTTTTGAATATTTTATTTTATTTATTTATTAGAGACAAAGAGAGGGAAAGAGAGAGAGGGAGAGGGAGAATGGACATGTCAGAGCTTTTAGCCACTGCATACGAACTCCAGATGCATGCTCCCCCTTGTGCATCCTGCTTATGTGGGACCTGGAGAATCAAACCAGGTTCCTTAGGCTTCGCAGGCATGTGCCTTAACCACTAAGCCATCTCTCCAGCCCAGAGCTTTAATTTTTAGACATGTTGAGCTAAAATAGCAAATGTATTTTAGATACAGTGGGAGTATTTTACTCAAAAATAATCTATTATCATTCACTTAGGTAAAAAAGTAAGAATTAATATTAATAATAGATTTATTATTCAAATTTGTTAACTAAGAGAGAAAAGGAAATCAATGAGTTCAATGAAATTGAAAAAAAAGACCCCATTAAAATTAATCAATTATTGTACTTTTCTATTGCTACTCTATTCAAGCCTCAAAAATGATATTTTAATTTTTATACCATGACAGTGGTTGAGAAGGATGGATGATATTGTGGTGTTTTTTAAATTATTTCTAGATTGACCTACATATCACATTTTGGGAAAGCCAAAATAACAGAACATACGAGAATAATGTTCAAAATTAGAAAAAAAAGTGTTAAATATTTTCTTACTCTAATCAGATACATCATGAAAATATACAAAATAGATTCACTCATTTAATATATCTAACTCTACTTAAATATCTCATTTTCAACACTGACCAGTATAAGACCAGGAGAACAGTAAAATGCAAATTTAAAAATATATATCTTTTTAAGTCGGGAGTCAAAATTCTATGTCTTAGAAGGCCACAGGCTAATTATGGGAAACTACCACTACTCTTAAGCTAAATGGATATATTGTGTGCCTCAAATTACCCTCTAAATAGTTATGTTTATGTTAATAGATTACAGCTGTTCTCAATTTTAGTTAGGGTAGCTTATTTTTACAGATGGTAGTGGATACTAGAGAAACCCAAGACACATCCAGGTGATGAAGGGATGCACCCCAATGCTTAGCACTGGACAAGAGTCATCTCTATCACACCCATCAGGTTTCAGATAATATTGCAGAAGAGAAGGCGGAAAGGATATGAGTGCTTTTCTCACTGCTCATAGAGAAGTTTCACTATGAAGATGAAAGTAGACACTAAAGAGACTCAAATCTCATTAAAAGTGATGAAAATAAGAGGCTGTTAAGAACACAGCAATAAATGAGACATTTCTAGCATGCACTCAGGGAGCATTGTGGAAGAAGGGGTTGAAAGAATGTAAGAACCATAGGGTATTCACAACTTCACAGTGAATGTCATTACCCCCACAAAACCTATACAATATTGAGCTCATCAACATTTTGACATAGATAATAGAGGGTAACAAAGAGAATAAGACCTCAAAATACAAGAAGGACTACTGGGAAAGAGTAGAGGACTCACTGTAACTGGAATGTGGGAGGATGGGAAAACTGGGTAGTATTAAGTGAATATTATCAAATAACATAATGTTCATGTATTAAAATTCTCAAATGAAAGTGAAAGACATGTCTTTGTGAAAAGTTAAGACTTATCTCTTATTTGCTGATTGCCAGAACATGTCCACCATACTGAAGGAGTTAATGGCCATATGGATGAGGAAGGCTCTCCTAAGATATGTTCCTGGAACAAAGGGTTCAGAACTGTGATGGTTAAGTTTGTGTCAACTTGATCTATTAAGGAATCCACAGACCTTCCTCATAAGTGTGTCTCTGAGGTTGCTTCTAGGAAGGATTAACTAAAAGAAGAATCCTTCCCGCTGGGTGATCCCTTCCTCCAGAGTGGGTGGCCCCTCTTGGAGGAGGGGGCTGGTTTATCAAAAGAAGCTCTGGAAAGGAAAGTATTCCCTCCTCCCACCTGGATGCCATTGCTGCTGGCTGTTCTCTGCTTGCTGCTTGGTGCTTGGAGCTTGGTGCTTGCTGCTTTCCAGTGTGGACTGAAGACCAGCATGGACTGAAGAGCAGTATCTCTCCAGGATGCCAAATTGGGACTGCTGAGGCATCCAGCCTAGTGGACTGAGCAGCTACCAGGTTCCTTGACTGTCAGGCCTGCAACCCACTATTGCTGGACTGTTGTAAACTAATCCAGTAAATTCTCTTTTAAAACCATTCATTCAATCGGTTCTGCTCCTCTAGAGAACCCTGACTAATACAATACTAATACAATAGTCAATCTCTTGAGTCATGGTGTATTTGTATTCCTGCTACCCTGTTTCCCGCTTTCTCTAAGATAACATTTGTTCTCAACTTAGTGCTTGCCCTTGAGTAGCGTGACTAACTTCAGTGGAACTTGGGTTTGTAAAAACAACTTTGTTTTTCAAGATGTGTTCCCTAATTGCCTTGGAGATAAAAATGCTAGGCTCTGTGCAATAAAGTGTCAGTTGCATAAGACTTCTGGCCCCTGTGTCCTCATTTCAGGTATCTCCCCCAGGATCCTGTGAATCAAGAATTCACAGCTGGTGCCAGAACAGGGACCCTGAAAAAGGTTGATTGAGCAGGGAGAGATCTCTACAGAAAGAGATGAGTAGACAATCATGGGACACAAGATATGTAGAAATACTTTTCTAGAAATTGTTCACCATTGCCTTAAACATCAGGGAGCTTAAATATCAAAAGCACAGCTTAGAGAATTCTGGGAAGTAATAATTGAATACAATCCCTGGTTTCCTAAGGAAGATACGATAGACCTGGATGTATGGGAAAGAGTGAAACAAAATATTCTTAAGGCTCATAGACAAGGAGAGAAAATTCAAATCCAATTTTTTTATGACATGGGCATTTATTCGTGTTGTAATTCTCAGTATTAATAGGGAAAATGTGGATCATGAAAAAGAAACAGAGAGATCACTCCATGAGTATGAGTCAGATGAAGAAACCCAAGCAAAGTTAGAGAAAGATAAACCTTTAATCTTACCTACTGAAAAGGCATCACCATCAGCTCCGCCTGGTGAAAGAGCTAAAACAACTCTGCACATCAAGCTTATGGAGGAATCTGAGTTTGAGGAAGGAATACAGAGGTTGTCTCATTTATATATTTCAGATAATGAGACAAACTCTCCGAAAAACCCAAAGAGCAAAAACGAAAGTAAGGGAGTTGTAGTGGCTGCAATTAAATGTCTCTGTTCTATCTCCACAAAAATTAGCTTTCCCAAGTACTTTCAATTATCAAAAATCAAAATGGATTAAATAATTGGACTGGTCCTAGCTTCGACACAGCCTCATCATTTACAAAGGCTTGTACAATGTATGGACCTACCACAATTTATTGCATGGAATTTTTATGAGACTGGTACCAAGAATCTCATTGGATTCCTTATGATTATTTTTCTATTGCTAGAATGGTGTTAAGTAAGTCACAATTTCTACAATGGCAGATGTGGCTCAGTGATGAGGCTCGAGAAAAGATGAGACAACAGACTCACAATGGAAATCCTGCTGGGCTATCTTATGAAATGCTTACAGGTACCGGACAATGGGTTAATACTGCTTTTCAAGGGGCTAATATTACTCTCCCAGCCATAAGGCATGTTAGAGATGTGGTTCTCACTGTATGGGAAAGATTGAATCAGGAACTGAGTTTCAAGGATCATTCACAAAAAAATAATGCAGGGACCTACAGAACTTTATGCTTATTTCATAAGCCGCTGGAAGGATGTGATAGAAAAACTAGTTAGAGGGGGTAAATTACAAACACTGCTTGCCATTTGTCTGGTCTGGAAGTTCATCTCAGCGAACCTCTGTCTGCAACAGTAAAGTGGTACCGAATTAGCATATTCATCTTTTGGAACCTTTGTTTTGGAGGAATGGGCATGGACTTGGTGCTTGCAACTGAAGATACCTTCTGGAGTGGTAGAATGCTAATTAAGATTATCAAGATCTATTAAGACCCATAAAAGAAGAGGGAAATGTGATGGAATATTTAAAAGCCTGTAGGAATGTGGGAACTATAGGACATAAAGCTATTGTAGCACCAGCTGAAACATAAGGAATTCAAAAACAGAATTCTATGAAATTTTATAACACATAAAGAAAAGTTTTAATACAGTACTTCCACCTAAAATGAACAAAATGCCATCTGGATTATGCTCTCCATGTAAGAAAGGGAGGCATTGGTTAAATGAATGTCTCCTAAAATTTGATAAACAAAGGAATCCTCTAGGGCACACTAATGCTCCAACATTAGCCCCTCAAAACCAAGCTCCTTGCAATTACCAGGGAAACTTTGTATGGGGGGGATCCCCTCTAGCCCCGTAAACCACAGAGGGCCTAATATCATGGAATTGTGTGCCACTACATCTGGCAGTGCTGCTATTGATCTTCCTAGTCCTTCTGATTATGAATTACATCCAGCTCAAAACCCACATAAAATAAATTTAGGATATTATGGTCCCATTCCTTCAAACACTGTAGGGTTAATATTGGGGAGAAGCAGTTTATCTTTAAAGGGTATCACTATTCATACTGGAATTATAGATGAAGACTATGTAGAGAATATTGCTGTTATGGTGTCTGTAAAAGTGTCATGGCATTTTAAAAAGGGAGATTGAATTGCTCAGCTATTACTATTACTATATATAAAACCCCCACATACAGCCAAGGTACACACAGGAGGTTTTGGTAGCACAGATCCTATTATAGCATGTACTACTCTTATAAAAGAAGGAAAAAAAACAATTATAGATTTACAACTTAATGGGAAAAGTTTTACAGGTCTCCTAGATACTGGAACTGATTTGTCAAAAATATAGTTACAGCAGTGGCCTTCTACATGGCCTAAAGATTTGGCTCCCCATGGACTAATAGGGATAAGGCAAAGTGAAGCTAATAATACATATGTCAGCACTCAATATTTAAATGTAGAAGGACCTGAAGGAATTCAAGCGATGTTAAAACCTTTTATTACAAATGTCCCCATAAATATATGGGGAAGAGGCTTTTTACAGCAAATTAATGCCCAACTTAGCTTTGATGATAATATAGACCCTATAAATAAATATCCCCCTAATATACAATATATCATGAAAAAAAAAAAACAAGTTTATAAAGATGCAAAGGGGCTAGGAAAACAACTTCAAGGAATCACTGCAGCAATAGACATGAAAAGTAACTTGGGAAGACAAGGGCTGGGTTTTTCATAGGGGCCATTGACACTTATACTACTTTAAAAATACAATGGATAGGTTGGAGAGATGGCTTAGGGGTTAAGGCGCCTGCCTCCTAAGCCTAAGAACACTGGTTCCAATCTCCAATGGTTCCAATCTCCAGCGGTTCCAATCTCCAGGTCCCACGTTTAGCAGATGCAAAGTGACACAAGGGTGCAATGCCGCACTTGACCACAAGGGGGCACACACACCTGGATTTCATTGGCAGCAGCTGAGACACTGCTGGCGCGCCCATCTCTGTCTTCCTCTCTCTCTCTCTCTCTCTCTCTCTCTCTCTCTCTCTCTCTGTGTGTGTGTATGTGTCTCTCTCTCCAAAAAATAAAAAAATAATAAATAAAAATTAAAAGTTTTAAAAATACAATGGAGGCTGGGCGTGGTGGCGGTGGCGCACACCTTTAATCCCAGCATTCGGGAGGCAAAGGTAGAAGGATCGCCATGAGTTCAAGGCCACCCTGAGATTACATAGTGAATTCCAGGTCAGCCTGGGCTAGAGTGAGACCCTACCTTGAAAAACCGAAAAATGAAAACAAACAAACAAATAAATACAATGGAAATCTAATGAGCTTATTTGGACACCTCAATGGCCCTTAAATGGAGAAAACTTACAGGTTCTTCATGACTAAGTTCAAGATCAGTTGAGCAAAGGATATATAGAACCATCCTTTTCTGCCTGGAATTCCCCTGTATTTGTGATAAAAAAGAAATCAGGGAAATGGCGATTGTTAATGGATTTATGTAAGGTTAGTGCTCCCTTAATCACTATGAGGGCTTTACAACCAGGTTTACCTCAACCATCTATGATACCTAAACAATGGTCTCTCATTGTTTTGGATTTAGCAGACTGCTTTTATACTTTTTTTTTGCATCCAAAAGATATGATTTGTTTTGTTTTCACTGTCCCAAATATCAACAAGGAACCTACCCAAAGGTATCAATGGAAGGCACTGCCACAGAGCATGACTAATTCCCCTTCCATGTGTCAATACTTTGTTGCTCAAGCCTTATCAAATGTTTGTAAGAAATACCCGTCAGCATATATAATTTGTTATATGGATGACAACTTATTAGCAATGGAAACTCAAGAAGATCTATAAAAAACTGTATGGGGACACTCAGCAAGATTTACAAAAGGAAGGATTAAAAATTGCTCCAGAGAAAATTCAATGAACTTCTCCTTATAATTATCAAGGATATGTAGTAACAAGAACAAAAGTAAAAATTCATAAACTAAGTATAAGGAAGGATCAATTACAAAATCTAAGCAATTTTCAAAAACTCTTGGAAGCATTAATTGGCTTGGCCCTACTCTGGATATACCAAATTATCAAGTGCAACATTTATTTTCTTTATTAGAAGGAGACAAAGCTCTGGATAGTATCTGGAAATTAACTAAAGAAGCAGAGCAAGAACTGCAGTTTTTTGAACAAAGACTAAAAGATGCCTTTTTTTTTTTTCCCCCGAGGTAGAGTTTCGCTCTGGTCCAGGCTGACCTGGAATTTACTATGTAGTCTCAGGGTGGCCTCGAACTCTCAGTGATCCTCCTACCTCTGCCTCCCGAGTGCTGGGATTAAAGGCGTGCGCCACCACGCCCGGCTAAAAGATGCCTTTTTGACATGGAAAAATCCTTCCTTGTCTGTTTCTCTATTAGTAATCCCCACTCCTCCTACACCTGCAGGTTTATTAGCACAATTGTCTGAACCTGTAGAATGGTTATATTTATATCATAAAAATAAAAGAAGTATTACTCCATACTTAGATAATAGTGGTAAATTAATATCAAAAGGTCCGTTACGATGCAGGCAGCTTCATGGATATGACCCTGATGTTATTGTACTTCCTTTAACTAATCAAGAATTTAAAAATGCGCTGCAACTCAATATAAATCTGGAAAAAGCTTTCAGCAATTATTCAGGTAATTATGAATATTTTGACAATAGTACTGTCTTTTTTTTTTTTTTTGGTTTTGCAAGGTAGGGTCTCACTGTGGTCCAGGCTGACCTGGAATTAACTATGTAGACTCAGGGTGGCCTCGAACTCTCGGCGATCCTCCTACCTCTGCCTCCCGAGTGCTGGGATTAAAGGCATGCACCACCATGCCCGGATAGTACTGTCTCTTTTAATATAACTAAGTCAGGATATGGAATGAACAACAACCTTTGCTTACATGGTTTAATGGAGGACTGTCACCTCATAGCCCTTATATCATACTTAATAATAAATTAGGGCCTGAACAAGGGCACATTTGGAAAATAACTTCAGCCTTATCTAGCTTTGTGTTATACACAGGAGGAGCACATACTTTCAAACCTCAAAATTATACTTTTACCAAAAATATCACAGGACATATTAGAGCATGTGGAAATTTCTCCTATGTTTTAGCAGTAGGTACCATCACACTTAATGAAACTTTATGGAGTGTTGATTGTAATGAATGTAAACTTTATATCCATTTCAACAAAACTACTCAACGTGTTTTAATTTTAAAACAATTAAAACTGTGGTTACCTGTTCAATTAGGATGACCTTGGCAGGAATTGGCTACATCAAATTTTCTTTTTGAATTGATAGATAAGACATTAAAACAGACTAAGCGTGTTATAGGATGGATTGTATTAGGTATCATTGGACTAATAGCCATAACCACTACTGGTGCTGTTTCAGAAGTAGCTTTGCATACATCTAGAATCATGACTTTATTACAAAATGGCATGATGACTCACATAAATTATGGATACATCAGGCTGAATTTGATGATAGTTTAGGATCAAAAATACAAGATGTGCAAAATGCAGTTGAATGGTTGGGAGAACAAGTAATGGAATTACACCAGTTAACCCTGAAATGTGATTGGAACTTTACACAATTTTGTATCACACCATTAAAATATAATGAGACTCAAGATCACTGGATTGCTATACAAGCACATTTAAAAGACTTATCAGGGAATGATACTTTAAATATTCAAGAGCTACAAAAGGAAAGAGAAATCCTTTAAAGACCATTTACCTAATGTTACTGGACAAAACTTACTGGAAGGAGTTCTTCAAGGCCTGAACTATATTAACCCCACCACATGGTGGAAAACATTGATTTCACATCTGCCTTCTTATGGTTTAATATTAACTGTTGTCTGTTTTCTGCTTACCTTAGGTCACCTCAGAATGCAAAGAAAAGTAGGCTGAAGACATCATGATTCCTTAACTGTCACATTAGTAACTTTAACATTACAAAATAAAAAAGGGAAAGATGTTGGAACACATCTCATACTGAAGGAGATTGTGGCCATAAGGATGAGGAAGCCTCTTCTAAGATATGTTCCTGGAACAAAGGGTTCAGAACACAATGGTCAATCTCTTGAGTCATGGTGTATGTGCGTTCTTGCTACCCTGTTTCCCACTTTCTCTAAGATAACATTTGTTCTCAACTTAGTGTTTGCTCTTGAGCAGCATGAATAACTTCCACGGAACTTGAATCTGTAAAAACAACTTTATTTTCCAAAATATTCCCTAATTGCCTTGAATATAAAAATGCTAGGCTCTCTGCAATAAAATGTCATATGCACAAGACTTCTGGCCCCTGTGTCCTCATTTCAGGTCTCTCCTCCAGGATCCCATGAATCAAGAATTCACAGCTGATGTGTAATGAAACCAAAATTTACTATGAAGCAAAAACTGTTAAAAATAAACTTTTAGAATTTGCTTGAAACTTGATTGTTGAATCAGCATTCATTTCAGCTTTGCTGACTTTATATAGTCACTAATGATTTTGTAAATAAGAAGTACCTGAAGGCATACTGAAGAACAGGAGATAGAAATGGGGTAGACAGTTCAGGGTAATAGGGCCCCCAAAATGAAGAGCTTTTATTCTTGGCCAAAAGAAGGAGGTATCAGGCCTGGAGAGATGCCTTAGTGGTTAAGTGTTTGCCTGTGATGCCTAAGGACCCTGGTTTGAGGCTTGATTCCCCAGGACCCAAGTAAACCAGATGCACAAGGTGGGCATGCATCTGGAGTTTGTTTGCAGTGGCTGGAGGCCCTGGCACGCCCATTGTCTATCTGCCTCTTTCTCTATCTGTCGCTCTCAAAGAAATTTAAAAAAAGAAGGAAGTATCCTTGGAACTGTAGGGAGAGTCTGTTTTTTTTTTTTTTTTCTCTTATTTCTTTCTTTCATGAGTAAGACTGCACCATAATTACCCCTTCTGAGGAAATTATATCTTTTCCTGGAGAATTAAGATTCCTGGGGCTGGAGGGATGGCTTAGCAGTTAAGGCATTTGCCTGCAAACCAGAGGACCGAAGTTCAATTCCCCAAGACCCACATTAGCCAGATGCAAAACAGAGCGCACACATCTGGAGTTTGTTTGCAGTGGATAGAGGCCCTGGTGTACCCCCCTCTTTCTCTTTCAAATAAATAAATAAAAATAAAATTTAAAAAGTATAAAAAAAGATTCCTGGGAAGATTGCCACCTCTCCCAGGAACTAGACCCCTTATCTAGAAATTTAATGGATCTGGATTTTCCTTCCTTAATTAAATTCCCTTCTTAGGCCTGGTTTGGTTTTGCATGCCTTTAATCCCAGCACTTGGGAGGCAGAGGTAGGAGGATTACTGTGATTTTGAAGCTACCCTGAGACTACATAGTGAGTTCCAGGTCAGCCTGGGCCAGAGTGAGACCTCACCTCAAAAAAAAAAAATTTACTTCCCATTAGAATCCCAATCAGTCACTGAGTTATTTCACCTCCTCATCTGTGGAGACTTCCTCCTGTCTCACTGGAGACCTTCCTTTCTCTTTTCAGTTCTAATAAAATCTTTCTCAATTTTTACCCTCCCTATGGCGGTAAAATTCATTTGTTGAAATCAAAAGACAAGAGTCTGGAAGCCACAAACTCACTATTCAGTAGAAGTTCTACTCTGCATGACCATGACCTTCTGGAACTTTAGCTCCTGAGTCATTGCCCAACCAAAAGCTGAGAAAGGCTCTGACACTTTAAAGATGGCTCCAAATTCCTGAATAAATACAGTCTCCTTAAAAAAAATGGAAATACATCAGACCAAATGTTTATTTCATACTTGATAACAGTATTGAAGAATGTTAGAAATAATTAAAGTTTCTTCTTTCTTTCTTTCTTTCTTTCTTTCTTTCTTTCTTTCTTTCTTTCTTTCTTTCTTTCTTTCTTTCTTCTTCTTCTTCTTCTTCTTCTTCTTCTTCTTCTTCTTCTTCTTCTTCTTCTTCTTCTTCTTCTTCCTTTTTTTTTTTGGTTTTTCAAAGTAGGGTCTCACTGTAGCTCAGCCTGTCCTGGAATTAATGATGGTCTCAGGGTGGCCTCAAACTCACAGTGATCCTCCTACCTCTGCCTCCAGAGTTCTGGGATTAAAGGAATGTTCCACCATGCCTGGCTGAGTTTCTCTATTTCTTTCACTTTTCAGCATAATAATAGAATCTAAGACTAAGTAATTTTCTAAATTATATTCAATACTGCAAGGTGTCCCTTGGGTTAAGGTTTCAAATCCTTTCACATTCCTCACACAAATCACTTCTAAAAATCCAAAAACCAGACAGTAGGGTTTCTATAATCAACAACCCCACTCTGAAGGTACTAATTTCAGTTTTAATTACCTTCCCATTGCTAGCACAAAACACCCAATCAAAAGCAGCTCATGGGAGGAAAGGATTTATTTTGGTATAGTCTAAATGGGAAATTTCATCATGGCATGGATAAGATAATATTAGCAAAGGCTGGACATCATCTCTGCCACAATAAGGGGGAAAAGTAACAGACCAGCGAGCTGAACTCCAGCAAAGGGGAGCTGGCTATAACACCTGAAGATCCACCCTCAACAAACACCTCCTCCCACATGGCTCCACCTCCCAAGTTGCCATCAGCTTGGAACCAAGCATTCAAAGCACAGGAGTCTGTGGCGGAAATAAAATTCAAATCAACACAGAAGTATTCTCCTGTGCTATCAATCATCAAAGAACAACAAAAGCATCAGCGGCAGCAAAATAGTGCTATCTATACCTCACTCATACTCTATTATACAAATTGTTCATTATCTTGGCTACAGTCATATACATCTACCAACAGGCAAGCTATAGAGAGAAGAATTCCTCTCTTTCATAAAGGAAAATAATTTCCAGAAGAAATCATTAAGACCTGGTAAGATTAGTCAATCAAATTATACCTACTAAAAATTTCAGTGAATATCTACCATATCTATTTATCTATTACATTGTCTTATGTCTAAAAGTATAAGATATGTAATATATATTTTATGTCCCTAAAAGTCTTCAAATTTATATAGGAAAAAAGAAAAATAAACAGGTAAATCAAAACAGATGACATTGCACAGGTGGTATCAGCATTTATGTGGCAATGTTCTACTCAACATTGCGTGTAGGATGTGTATGTGAGTGGGAGGGTAGATCATCAGTGAGAATAGGGTTAGGGAAACTGAGGGCAAGTGTGATTGCTCTTGAAATTAGTTTTGAAGGAAAATTGAAAATTGATGAGGACAAGGAAGTTGTGTCAGTGTTTCTGGGCAAGCTGACAGCTCATTCAGTGACTCATTAAAGAATGAGCTGGCACTTGTTTACATAATGAAGCAAATATTGTTGGAACAAGTCATTTATTGATTTCATAATTCTCACTAATTGTCTATAAGTTAGAAAAGTTGCAACAACTAACTCTCAGTATTTTGCTGTTACCAGAAAACAGCAACAACAATGATAGCTTAAGTTTAGGGTGATTTTGCTGACTGATCTCTATGGAACCTCTGCTGAGAAAAAAAAAAAAAAACAGTAATAGTCAATAGCTACAATGCAGAGGGAGAAGAGGAAAATATCAGTGCAGGTAGAGTAAGGAGAAAGATATACAGAGTTAAGGTAATAAAAAACATTCTTTTAATATATCCTAAGAGTGCACATTAATAAAATAGAAGATTAGTATCACATTGATTTCACATCTCTATTCCTGATGGTAATAAAGAGTCTGACTCCATATTTGCTATTTGATTGTACAATCTCTTCCTCTTCTGTGGTGGTTTGAATTAGGTGTCCTCCATAAACTTATGTGTTTTGAATGCTTGATCCTTAGCTGATTGTAATTTTGGAATTGGGTCCTTACTGGAAGGGGTGTGTTGTTGGGGATGGGCTTATGGGTATAATAGTCAGTTCCCTCTTGCCAGTGTGTGAAACATTGTCTTGCTACTGTTGTCCAGCTGATGTTTGCCAGGAGGTGATGTCAAGCCTCTGCTCATGTGATATTTACCCTGCCATCATGAAGCTTTCCCTTTAGTTTCCAAGCCAAAATAAACCCTTTCTTCCCATCAACTGCTGTTGGGCAGGTGTTTTTAGCTAGCAAGGAGAGGATAACTGCAACGCCTTTCCTTCTCTATCAGCACATATCTAATATACATAAAGAAGTCTGCAGCCTTCTGGAAATCTTGGCTCTTATATGCCTCTGAACCCGACATCCCTAGAAACACATCTCTTGCTCCATTCTCTCACATTACAAAAGTTAAACCAAGTTACTATTCATTATTCTTGTCCTTTCATCCAGAGAACTATGACTGACTTGTGAATATTCAACAGGTATAAAGTATAATCAGTAGCCATCTCACTGCAAGTGATCATAAAATAATGATTTAGTTTAAAGATTTAGCACATATAATCTTGTTTGATTACCAGAACACACATTGCAAGTTAGTTTCACTATTTATGGTGTACTGAGAAGAAAATTGGACCTTGAACTGTTGAGGGCTATATAATGACAGTGTTAGAACTTTAATCTTATTCTGTCAAAATCCAAAATCATTACAGAAAGAACAGATCGCAGTAGAGTGCTAAGAGTTATGTCTTTACATTACTGGATGTGGCATTTCCTTATACATAAATAAATTTAAGAAATATGGAAATTAAATAAATCACTTATAAATGGTACTCTTTCTATATGGCTCTAATACATAGGTAAACTTAAGTAATATGGAGCAAGTCTATGTTGAGTATGTTTCTACAATTGAAATTAATGGAAATTATTAGTAACAACTGATTCTTAGACATGGCAATTGTAGAGATAGCATATAGTCCTTCTTCATGGTAAATTCTAACTTACTGTGCCCATCTTCATCTTTCCCAGAGAAAGTCCTGGCCTTTTCCCCCTGTAATCTAGAAAGCAGCTTGTCAACAGATTAGCCAAAGAATTTGGAATATTACTGATATTTACTATGACCTCTTTGGAGTATATTAATAGTTTTTACTCGGAGGTTACACAAAATCTCAGACCAAGTGCTAACAGTCAGCTCTTTAGGAAGGTAAGAGACTGGAGAATAAGTTCAATCACAGAGTGATGATCAATCAATCTTGCCTTGTTACTAGATTTTCACTGATTTTTTCCCATTGTATGATTTAGGCTTTTTTTAAATTAGTTATGTAGATAGTGTGCACACAGTCATGCTGGTACCATCATTAGCCTCCTCCCTGTCCTCCCACCTGTGAACGGACGCTCCTCATTGGGGAATGTGGATGGTGCATTGTGTGGGTAGCCATTAGTTATGGGAAAGAGGCAATGTCTCTCTGCATAATGCCCAACTTGTGGCTCTAACAATCTTTCCACCCCCTCTTCGGTGAATTTCCTTGAGCCATGTTCGGTTCATTTTAAGTCAACTTACTTCAGAGATGAGGTCTTGGGAACCTCTGTGTTTCTGGATATCTGCTTTGGTAGGAGCTGGGTGTTCTCAATATCTATCTCCTTGTGCTGGTACCAGGTTCACTAAGAATGAAGCATTCTTGCTCATTTCCTCCATCACTCTATGGTTTCAGCTGGGGCCCTGGTAAGGTACAATGAGCTCATTCTTCCTCAGGTTCTGCATCTATTGGAAAAAGAGAAGCACATTCTCCAACAGAAAGAGAAGTCAGCACCACATTAAAGGGATAACCATTATTATTTTAGGGAGAATTTGATAGGTGTAGGCCCTCTTGTAGACCACGATTGGTGGGAGCTTGATATTGGAGAGTGGGCCTGTTTTTTGGATATGGTTCTGACTTGTTTCCCAGTTTCAGCTATAGGTTCCATTCCACTGAGTAGATCTGATAGGCTTATTGTATGTTTGTCTGTGAAAAAGCTTTTCAGCTTCATGAAATCCCAATGGTTGAGTGATTGTTTAATCTGCTGAGCTACTGGTGTTTTGTTCATGAAGTCTTTTCCCACTCCTATATCATAGAGTTCCTCCTATTTTTTCTTCCAGTAGTAGTAGAGTTTCCCACCTTATGTTGAAGTCTTTAATACATTTGGATTTAATTTTAATGGTGAAATGTGTGGATCAAGTTTCATTTTCCTGAATATGGTTGCCCAGTTTGTCTAGCACCATTTGTTGAAGATGCTGTCTTTTATCCAGTCTACATTGTGAGGACCTTTGTCAAATATAAAATAGCTGCAGTTACTTGACCCAAAGTCCAGGTCCTTGATTCTGTTCCATTGGTCTATAATCATGTTTTTATGAGATTACCTTGTTGTTTTTATTACTATGGCTTTGTAATACAGCTTTAGATCAAGTATGGTGATGCCTCCATAGGTGTTTCTTTTGCTGATGATATGCTTGTATATCCAAGGACTTCTGCCATTCCCCATGAATTTTGTCATCATTTCTTCTATCTCTGTGAAGAAAAATGTTGGGATTTTTATTGGTTTTGCATTAAATCTTTATATTGCTTTTGGTAAGATTGCTATTTTCACAATGTTAATTCTGCCTATCCAGGAGCATGGAAGGTCTTTCCATTTTCTCAAGTCCTCCTCAATTTTATTCTTGAGGTCTTTCTTTCTTTCTTTTTTCCTTTTATTTATTTATTTTTGGGGGTTCTAGTTAGGGTCTCACTCTAGCCCAGGCTGACCTGGAATTCACTATGAAGTCTCAGGTAGCCTTGAACTCACAGTGATGCTCCTAACTCTGCCTACTGAGTGCTGGGATTAAAGGCGTGCACCACCACACCTGGCTCTTTCTTGGGTGTTTTTATGTTTTCATTGTAAAGGGTCTTTCATATCCTTGGTTAATGTTACTCCAAGGTTTTTTTTTTTTTTTTTGAGTTGCTATTGAAAATGGGACAACCTCACTTCTTTCTTTCTTTCTTTCTTTCTTTCTTTCTTTCTTTCTTTCTTTCTTTCTTTCTTTCTTTCTTTCTCTGTATCTTTGTCTTTTGCATATAGAAAGGCTACTGATATTTATGCATTGATTTTGTATCCTGCTACTTTGCTGAAGGAATTAATCACCTTTAAGAGTTTTGAGATGGAGGTTCTTGGATCACTTATGTATAGAATCATGTCATCTGCAAATAGGGATAAATTATCTTCTTCCTTTCCAATTTGTATCCATTTTATTTCTTTCACCTGTCTTATTGTTTGAGCTAGGAATTCCAGAACTGTTGAAGAGCAAAGGTGAGAGTGGACATACCTGTGTTGTACCTGATCTCAATGGGAATTCCCTCAGTCTCTCCCCATAAAGTATTATTTGGGCTTTAGGAGCTTTATTTATAGCTTTTATTGTGTTGAAAGATAAACCATCCATGCCTATTCTCTCCAGTGTTTTGATCATGAAATGGTGTTGTATTTTGTCAAAGGTCTTTTCTGTGTCTATAGAAATGATCATGTGTTTTTTTGTTTTTAAGTTTATTTATGTTGTGTATTACATTCACAGGTTTCTGTATGTTGAACCACCCCTGCATTCCTGGGATGATGCTTACTTGATCAAGGTGGATAATGCTTTTGATGTGTTATTGAATTTGGTTTGTAAGGATTTTATTTTTTTATTTTTGAGGTAGGGTCTCACTGTGAGGATTTTATTCATGATCTCTGTATCTATGTTCATCAGGGAAATAGGCCCAGAATTTTCTTATGGCATTTCTGCCTGGTTTTGGAATTAGGGTGATACTAGCTTAATTGAAGCAGTTAAGGAACTTTCCCTATTCGCTGATTGTGTGGCACAGTTTGAGACAGATTGGTTTCAGTTCTTCCATGAAAGTTTGATACAATTCAGCTGAGAAGCCATCTGGTCCTGGATTCTTCTTTTTGTGGAAGTTTTGATTACCTTTTCAATCTCGGTGCATATGATAGGTTTGTTTAGGAAATTAATCTGCTCTGAGTTTAGCTTTGGTAGGTAGTATGTGTCCAGGAATCTGTCCATTTCCTCCAAATTATCCAGTTTTGTGGAGTAGAGGGTTTTTAAATAAGTCCTGATGATTCTCCCATTTTCACTTATGTCTGTTGTGATCTCTCCTTTTTGATGTCTAATTTTGTTAATTTGAAGCATCTTTTTTTCACTTGATCAAATTGGCCAGGGGTTTATCAATCTTGTTTATTTTTTCAAAGAACCTGCTTGTTGTTTCATCTATTTTCTTAATTGTTTCTTGGTTTCCAATTCATTAATTTCTGCTCTGATCTTAATTATTTCCCTCTGGAACTTTTTGGGATGGATTCTCCTTGTTTTTCCAATGTCTTTAGGTGGATGATAAGGTTATTGATTCAGGATCTCTCTGTCTTTGTTATGAAGGCATTTAGTGCTATGAAATTTCCCCTGAGGACCACCTTCATTGTGTCCCATAAGTTTTGGTACAATGTGTTCTCATTGTCATTAATTTCTAGAGATTTTTCAATTTCATTTTTTATTTTGTCTACTACCTATTTATTGTTTAAAATCTGTTTTTCAGTTTCCAGGATCTGGTGGGATTCCTGACACATCTTTTGTTGTTAATTTCTAGCAATACAGCATTGTGATCTGTTATCATGCAGGAGATTATGTCGATCTTCCTCAATATATGGAGGCAGGCTTTATGACGCAGTATATGATCTATTTTAGAGAAGGTTCCATGGGCTGCTGAGAAGAATGCATAATCTGTGAATTTTGGGTAGAATGTTATGTAGATGTCCATTAGTTCTAGTTGATCTCTGGCTTTGTTGAGGTCTCTTACTTCCCTGTTAATTTTCTATTGCTCATAGTGGAGTATTGAAATCCACATCTATGTTGGTGTTGGTGGTTATTTCTGTTTTGCTGTCAAGCAGGTGTTGTTTTATGAATTGTGGTGCACATGTGTTTGGTGCACAAAGATTGATGATTGTAATAGCCTCGTGTTGGATAGTATCTTTGATAAGTAAGAAGTGGCCTTTTTGTTTTTGATTACTTTTGGTTTGAAGTCTATTTTATCTGATATAAGTATAGGTACTGCTGCCTGTTTTTTATTTCTCTTTGCTTGGAATATGATTTTCCACCCTTTCACTCCAAGGAGTTGTCTGTCTTTAGTGGTGAGGTCGATTTCTTGAAGACAGCAGATTGTGGGGTCTAATTTTCTGTTCCATCCTGTTAGTATATGTCTCTTGATGGGAAAATTAAGGCCATTAATGTTCAGGGTAATAACTGTGAGGTTTGATTTAATTCCTGCCATGTTGTGGTGGTTTATGCGGTATGGCATTTTCTTGGACTTTGTAGGTTTTTTTTGTGTGTGCCTTCTCTGAATTTGGTTATTGTGATATGCTTCTTGTAGGCACTTGAAGTTAGTTATTTGATTCCTCTGTGTGGAGAATTCCCTGAAGTACTCTCTGTAGGTTTGGCTTGTGTTCATATAGTTGTAAAGCTGACTTTTATCATGGAAAGTTTTTCTTTCACCCTGTATTATGAGGGACACTTTTTCTGGGTAGAGTAGTTTGGGTTGGAAGCCCTAAATTCTTAGAATTTTCACTGTTCCATTCCAGGCCCTTCTGGCTTTCAGGGTTTTCATTGAGAAGTCTGATTTAATTCTGACGGAGTTACCTATATATGTAATGTGTTGTTTCTCCCTAGCTGCTTTTAGGACTTTCTCTTTGTTACCAATGTTTAGAGTCTTAATGATACTATGTCTTGGAGAATTTCTCCTTTGGTCCAGTCTGTTTGGAGTTCTGTTAGCTTCTTGTAACTTGATGGGCTTTCTTTTGAGAGAGTAGGAAAGTTTTCATCTATAAATTTGTTGAATAAGTTCTCCATTCCTTTGGTCTGAATTTCTTCCCTTTCTGGTATCCCCATGATCCGAATGTTGGGACATTTAATGGTATCCCACAGTTCCCTCATGCTTTGTTCACAAAATTTTTTAAACTTATTGAAACCTTTCAATTCATGAACTGTTTCTTCTGTTTGGTCTTCCAGTTCTGCATTTCTATCCTCCACATAGCTGACTGTATTCTTAAGAGTTTCTATAGAGTTTTGGGCTTGTTCAATTTAGTTTGTATTTTCTACTGTTTTTTTGTGTATAGTTTCCATCCCTCTGTCGAGTTCACTTGTCACATCATTTTTCTGATTTTCTTAATGCTTCTTGGAATTCATTATTGCATTTATTTATGTCTTCATTGAGTTTACCTAGATGGCTATTGAGGTACTCTCTTTTGTCACTCTCCTTCAGGTCATTTAACTGTCTTTGGAGCCCTTCCTGGTTCTTTTCTCTTAGGACTAATCTAGCAAGAACATATTCATACAATTATTTGGCCAGGGTTGCATTGGTTCTGCTTTCATGCTGGGCTTCTGATCCTATTGTTTTTTTCTATGTTTTGATTAGAAATATCCATTGTGGGAGTAGGCAATCTTGTTACATTTACTTGCATTTGATTTTTCATGTTACTCATTTTGTGCTGTGGTCTGCCCATCATAGTGAATGAATCTTATTAAATTTAGGAGAAAGTTGTAGTTTATCCTTGACATGGGTCTGCATATGGGGTTGGCACCAAGTGGGACTGAAGCTGTTAGCATGTGGAGCTCTAAGGGGGCTGGAAAGCCTAGATTAGGGTATCAAGGGGCGAATGCTAGCCTGCTGGCCTGGGTCCACTTAGCCTGCAATTATTACAGGAGGAGAGTGCAGCTAGGATGGCTGCTTGAGGGGACTGTGCTACTGGTGGAATACCCAAGAGCATGGGAAACAGCAGATTCCCTACTTTGCTCCTCCGCAACCTCCCACTGGAGGTCTACTAGAATCTGCAGACTGTTGAAAACCCTCCTTAACCCTCAATGTCTTGCCTTTCCTTCCTTGTGAGGTGGTCACCATGTTGATCAGAACTCCCCCTAGGCTTTTTTTTTTTAATGCCGTGGCTCAAGGAACATTGCAGAAAAGAGGGGTGGAAAGATTGATTTAGTTTTGTTTTTTTTTTTTTTTTTTTTTTTTTGGTGGGTCCAGGCTGACCTGAATTAACTATTCTCAGGGTGGCCTTGAACTTTTGATCCTGTCCTCTGCCTCCTGAGTGCTGGGATTAAAGGCGTGCACCACCACGCCTGGCTTTGATTTAGTTTTTTGACTGTCTTGTATGTGCACATATTATGAGGTACCCTATAATGTTTTGATCCATATATACAATTGATTATTGTGGTAGTTTGAATATATGTCCCCCAATATATTCAGTGTTTTATTAGTAATAGTTTGCATCTGCAATCACCTTGCTAGAGGCAATGTCACTGGGGGCCGGTCTTATGGTGTTAATGGTGTGGTGGGTTTGAGATTCCATTGTAAAGATATGCAAATGTGCCTAGCAGGAGTTCCTGAAGTGTGCTGTGTGACCTTTTGGCAGTAGTTTTGCTCTGTGTGCTGTGGTGGCTGGACAGTTTTCTCTCTCTGTGTTTGGCCCTGTGAAGGCTTTTCCTGCCTTTATGGAACTTCCCCTGGATCTGTAAGCTTCAATAAATAATATCCCTTCCTCCATAACTGTGCCTGGTCTGGAAGTTCATCTCAGGAACCTGAAGCTGTCTGCTACAATTATGTTAACTCAGAGTAATTAGCATATCTATTACATTAAACTTCTATAATTTTGTATGAGGAGTGCATTCAAAATTCTCTTGAACTTCTTTGTGATATATTGGACCTCCTCAAAGCTATGGCCAGAATATTGGCCTCCACTTGGCCATCTAATAGATTGTTCATTCATCCTCACAATTGGGTTAATTCCAAGAATTTACATAGTTAATCTACTATATGCAGTTCTGACTGAGAGAAACTGATAGCAGTATTAAGTTATCTCATTCAAATCATAAATATTGTGGTTTATATCTTAAATATAAAATCAATTCAATTAACATCAGATTATTTTTATATACAAAATTACAAACAAGGCTTCAGGAGATTATCAAGTGCTAGGTAAATCTCACAGAAATAAACACAGAGCAATAGCATTTTATGTGCTACAAGTGTTTATTGCACATCTTCATTTATTTAATGATACTTTTCTCTTATTTTAAGATAACCTGTATTCATAACTGGTTAAAGTAGCTTATTGTAAACCTTAGAATTTAATGTTATTTTAAATTACAAAGTGTGCCACTAGAGTGTGCTACAGCATTTTGCTACATTTAGACATTATTCCTGAATTTGGTGTTGTTATAAACTATAGTGAGCAGAATTTCACTTACATTTTGGATTGCTATTATAAAATATACTTCAGAAAATTAATATAAATATACAAGTTATCAGCTTATCTATTCAATATTAAATTTTCCAGTGTTATTATTGTCTGAGGTTTATGTGTTCATATTATGAACCTATTATAAATTCCAATTGTCATAATAATTACTAAGTGGAGCACGAAATAAAGCAATAGCTTTCATATTAATGATGGCATTGAAGAAAGCCAATATTGATAAGTAGTATCCATATGGATAAGTACTAGCAGTGCCAAAAACATCAAGAGAAATAAGTGCATCAGAAGAAAATGCATTACAATTTTAAGTCAACCTGAGGGAAATATCAGATAAAAATCTTATGGAATCAGACAAAGTTGGTAGTAACTATTTCAAACTTTTATTATTTTAGTTTCATGGAGAATACTCATTACATTTAGAAGTCAACTTAGGTTATTTAAATAAATGCACATGATGTTCAAAGGATTTTTACAAGGGAAAGATGAAATAAAAGAAAAATATGACTTTTGTAGATATTCTGTTCTTAAATAAAGTCATCCCATATAACAGAAGGCAAACATTTCCAGAAAGCAGCTTAATACAAATAGAATTCCAAGGAGGAACCTGGGAAATATTTGTTTTATTTTCTTCCCAGTCACTTCATCAGGAGTAATTTAAGTAAAAATTTCTTGCTATCTTCCTTTCTTCTAACTCACAAAAATTTAAATTCACTCCAGAAACATGTGTATGTGTAGCTATAGGAGAGGTAGACATAGCTTGCTAGTAGATGCTGGGACCTTGACACTAATATGTTCATCAGAATTTTAACTGGATGATTAAATACAGCTCATTTTCCAAATGGAAATATGATGACTTCAGAATTCCATCCCTCATAAAGATCCTTTATCTGCAATATTAGAAGTGAGAATATAATTAAAATAGAGGGAAGATGTTTTAAAAATATTTTATTTATTTATTTGAGAGAGAGAAAGGCAAGGAGAGAGAGAGAGAGAGCATATCGGGGGTTCTAGTCACTGCAAATGAACTCCACCTTAGGCATCTGGCTTATGTGGGTAGTGGAGAATTGAACCTGGGTTCTTAGGCTTCACAGACAAGTGCCTTAACTGCTAAGCCTTCTCTCTAGCCCTGAGGGGACATTTTTTAAAGAACAAACAATAACCTTAGCATTTTAATTTTTAGTATATGGATGTTATAAAAAGTTTTGATTATAAAACTTTCTTCAAAATAGATAATTGTAACAAAAACCATAATAAAAATACTGATGTAATTAGCTAAAAAATGTAGGTATAACATAGTGTTCACATTCTGTTAATCATATCAGAGGATAAATAAAAACACCCATTTTATTTTATTAGGCAACTCTTTGACATCAAATTTGACAAAGAAAGTAGAATGATGAAAGCTGAAAGGTAAATTGATTTATGTAAATGGACATAAGAGCTGTGAATATGAAGTACTAGAATTCTTTAGTACATTAGAATAATCATTCACAACAGCCAAAGATAATTTAACCTATAAATATGACTACAGTAGAAAATTAGAGATCTATTATGATAATTGTTTTTCTGAATAGATCACATGAGGTACTACACATATACAAACATGTAAGCAAACGTTCTGTCAAAGATACAATGTTATTTGAGAAACTAAATTCTTTATTTTGGTAAAAATCTTAGTAAATTAGGAATAGTAGCATATTTTTATAGATACTAAAAATATTTTTGACTCTAATAATGTCCCTGCTTAGTTATAATTCTACTTAATGAAAAATCTGACATTACTTTGTATATTATTACAATTATTATTTAAGATATATTGGAAATGCTAGTATTTGTATAAAATATGTAAAAGAAATAAAGCAATGAGAAATTTAGGGAAACATGTTTGTGGAAGACAATATACTTGTTACAGAAAAATTACTTCAGCAGAATAAAAACAACTGGAGAATATGTAAAACATTAAAAAGTTACATAAATGTTCTTATAAGTATTCTATGGGATAGACTCTAAGATGCACCACCACTTTACATGTAAAAGTATGACAGGGAGAATTTCCTTTTTATTTGGTTGAATAATTAGAATAGATAATCTAATTAGATAATTGCCTATATACAAATTTAATATATAAAATACAGCAACAAAACTGGTAACATAAAATATAAAAACATTTTATGCAGGAGAAACTAACTTCATTTAAATACTTTTAAAATTGAAAACTAAAAGAGTGTAGATAATTATTATCAAAAGCTAATTAACAATTCATTAATGGACAATTTTTAACATAATGATATTTAAAGTTTATTAGGCAGATTCAATGTACCAAATAATAATAATAAAAAAACTGAGAGTAAAGTATAAGAAGAGAATAATAATTCTCTTATTAAAACACATTTTAAAATTATTAAAAATGAAGCTATATTCTTTAAAACTGAAGTTGATAATACAGTGATTGTTAACATTTTTAATTATTCATTCTATAACCATTGTTTTTAATAATTTACATATATCATTTCCTTTAATCACTTTTACATATATTAAATCATTTAATCCCACCAAAACTTTAGGAGTGAGCAATATTATTATCTCAGTTTTCCAAAGGAAGTACTAACACTCAAAATTTCAACAAGCTTTCAAAGAGCACAGTGCTAGTATGTGATGGTTTTTGTGATACTAGAAGCTGCATCTGAACCACTATATTATTATTGTACTGGAACCTCAGAAACAGACTGAAGATTAAAACACTTAATATTCAGTTGGCTGGAAGGCAGACTAGCTCCTTGCATAACCCACAAAAACAAAGGCTTTTTCTTTTATTTGGCCAGAGGAAGATGTCAGGCATCCCCTTCTATCACTCTTCTGCTTTCTTTCCATGAAATCAAGTCTCTCACTGAGCCTGCATCTGCCCAGTTTTGGACAGGCTGCCTGATCAGTGAGCTGTGTCAAATCTGTCTCTTGTCTCCTCCCCCTACCTCAGGACTACGGTTACAAGCATGTGTTGCTAAAATTGGCTTTTTACATATGACTAGGCATCAAACTCAGGTCCTCATGATTGTGTAGCAAGTGATCTTACCTACTGAGTACTCTCCCCAGCCCTCCTCCCACACCAAAAAAATTCTTAATTGGTTAAAGTTTAAAGTTTTACACACACACACACACACACACACACACACACACACACATATATATATATATATATATATATATAGAGAGAGAGAGAGAGAGAGAGAGAGAGATTTTTTAAAAGGCTTTCTAAACACTAAAGATAAAAATAATAAAATAGGGCTGGAGAGATGGCTTAGCTGTTAAGGCATTTGCCTGTGAAGCCTATGAATGCTTGTTCAAATCTCCAGGTCTCACATATAGCCAAACGGAAAAGCGACACAAGCGAGCAATGTCCCACATGCACACAAGGGGGCTCACATGTCTGGAGTTTATTCACAGTGGCTGAAAAAGGCCCTGGCATGCTCATTCTCTCTCTGCCTTTTCCTCTCTCTCTGTCTCTGTCTCTCTCTATCTCAAATTTAAAAAAAGAAAAAAAGATAAAATAAAGATTGATCAACTCAACCTCTTAAAAATTTAAATAGGGGCTGGAGAGATGGATCAGTTGTTCAGGTGCTTGCCTATGAAGACTAACAATGCAGGTTCTATACACACATAAAGCCAGATGCACAAAGTGTTGCATGAATCTAGAGTTTGTTTTCAGTGGCCAGAGGTCCTTGCACACCCAGTTTCTCTCTTTCTGCTTGCAAACAAAAAAATTAATTAAATATTCTGAATGAAAATGAAATAGAAGCAAATGAGCAAGATTGAAAAAAATGGGAGATGAAAAATATGATACATACTAAGAAAATTATATAATAGAATTCATATCAACTTGTTTAGGCAATAGGGGATGAAACTCACGATTTCACACACAGTAAGGCAAAATAATATGGGGGGAAAGCCATGTTAATAGGACAGCAAGAAAACAGCATGGAAAGAAATGTGACAAAGAATAAGTGAACACAGACATGTAAAAACTTGTAATATAGGTAGCAAACAAAGAAAATTAAGATAGTGATGTGGAGTAGCTTTATATAAAATTAATTTTAATTTAGGTATAATACCCAGGTTTTCCACACTATTAAAAACCCCAGAAAATTAATGTTGCTTTTCTTTTTTAAATATTTGATTTATTTATTTATTTATTTATTTATTTATTTATTTATTTATTTATTTGAGAGAGAGAGAGAGAAAGAGAGAGAAGGAGCATGTTAGGGCCACCTACCACTAAACGAACTCCAGACACTGTATCACCTTATGCATTTGGCTTTACAGGAACGATGTGTAATGTAACCTGGATCCTTAGGCTTTTGAGGCAAGTCCTTAACCACTAAGCAATCTCTCTAGCCCTTATGATACTTTCCTATAAAGCTGTTTTGCCACATTCATTAAGAACCATAGAAATTCCCAAACCACAATTAAAGTTTGATTTATTTATACCATAAAATACTTATTTATAGTGTTTATTTGAATTATTTATAGAGTAGAACTAAAATTAATATTTATATTTATAAAATATACTATATTGAATTTGATTAATTACTTGTTTACTAATTACTTATTTGTATCAATAAGATATAGTCAAGAGAATATATTTAATTTCTTTAGTATATTAAAATGCCACTCAGCAATGCCTACTGAGTCTTGTATAAGTAATCAAATTGAATGAATCAAACTTTAACATAGAAGGCTAATGCACAAGGAAAGATAGAAAGTTTAATCTGCAGTTTAATTTCAATTTGTATTAAAAATGAAAAATAGGGCTGGAGAGATGGCTTAGTGGTTAAGGTGCTTGCTTGGGAAGCCTTGGGGTCCCTGTTCAGCTCTTCAGATCCGACTGCTAGAGTGGCATCAGATGCACAAGGTGATTCAAGCATGCAAGGTTGCACATTGCACAAGTTGGCATATGTCTTGTGTTCAATTACACTGGCTGGAGGCCCTGGTGTGCAATTCTCTCTCTCTCTTGCTCTCTCTCTCTCTCTGTCTTTCACTCTTGCTCCCACTCTCTCTCTTAAAAAATATCAGTCTATTGGGAATGCTTCAAAAGAAGAATGAAATAAAATGAATGAATAAATAAATAAATAGAAATAGACAAGTACATATCTCTATATGCTGCTGTAATTGTAGTAATTTTTCTTGATTGATGAAGTTGAAAATATTTTAATATTTCTGTATAGAAATATTGTATTTTTGGAATTTCATAACAACAAGATTTAAAAGTATGAATAAACTAAGTTATTTTACATTATTACAACACTTTGTTAAACCAAGAGATCATTAATAAATCATAAAAATACAAAGAAGAAAATGGCTAAGAATTCAAGAGTAATAGATAAAACTAAGTTTTAAAAATATTTCTTTAAATTGTGAATTCAAGGGGCTGGAGAGTTGGCTTAGTAACCCAGATGCACAAGGGGGCACATGCATCTAGAGTTCATTTGTAGTGGCTGGAGGCCCTGGCATGCCCTCTCTCTCTCTCTCTGTGCCTCTTTCTCTCAAATCAATAACTATAAAACTACTTTTTAAAAGTTTAAAAAATTATGAATTAAAATGTAGATAAAATTATGAAAAAACTTTACCTCAGAATGAATCAATTATATTTTGTAAACAATTTGAGACCATTTTAATAAGGTAATCAATCTACAAATTACTGAATGATAAAATGAAATATGAAAGATACTGACTGACAAAGGATATTCTCATGAAATGTAAATAAACATCAGAGAAGATTTATTAGAATTAATTTACCAGGTTGGAAAGATGGCTTAGAAGTTAAGGAGCTTGCCTACAAATCCAAAGGACCCAGGTTTGATTCTCTAGGACCCATGTAAGCCAGATGCACAAGGTGGCAAATGTGTCTGGAGTTTGTTTGTAGCAACTGATGTCCCTGGCATGCCCATTCTCTCTCTGCCTCTTTCTCTCTCAAACAAATTAATTAAATTAAATAATAAATTAATTTACCAATTATTTCCCCTTCTCCCTGTTTAAGAAAATATTCAGTATATCTTCAAAAATATCAACAGTAAATAAAAGGCAATTAGTGACAATAATAAAAAATGAATGCTGGCTTTATGTCTGTGCAAATTGAGCTTTTTATTTTCTCCTGTCTCCTCTTTTATTTTGTGTTTTATTTATTAATTATTTATTTCAGAGGGAGAAAGAGACAGGCAGGCAGATAGATAGATAGATAGATAGATAGATAGATAGATAGATAGATAGATAGATGATAGATAAATGGATGAAAGAAAGAGAAAGAGAATTGGCATGCCAGGGCCTTCAGCCACTGCAAAGGAACTCCAGATGCATGTGCCACCTTGTGCATCTGGCTTACATGGGACCTAGGGAATTGAACCTGGATCATTTTGTTTTGCAGGCAAGTGCCTTAACCACTAAGCCATCTCTCCATCCCTCTTGTCTCCTTTTTAAGGGCAGCAGTTTTCCATATGATTTCAATAAAAATATTAACAATATTTTAGTTTGTTTGCCTTTTCCTTGTGGAGAGAATATGGTGACTTCCTTTTACTTTATGTGTCAAATCAGAGACCAGAAGGACATTTTTAAATCTTTTATAAATATTGTTGGAGTTACAATGTGAAATGTTGTTTATGCATATATTGGAGAACCATCAAACAAAAACTTTCATTTTTCAATTATGGAAATTTATTCAAATACTTTCTTTTAGCTATGTAGATATGCAACACAATGTTAACTGTGTCCACTTTACTGTGTAAGAGAACACCAGAACTTCTTATAGCTCTATAACTGTAATATAGTAGCATTTAACCAACTTCTCTTGATTCTCCTTCCTTCTACTCTTCCAAGCTTCTGGTAGTGTGCATTCCTTGCTCCACTTCTAAGGGATAGCCATTTTTACATTCTACATTTAAGATCATGGAGTAATTTTATAAAGATATTGTATTGAGAGAATGAAAGGGAGAGAGAGGGAAAGAGATAATGGGTGTGCAGGGCCTCCAGCCACTACAAACTCCAGACACATGCACAATCTTGTGCATCTGGCTTATGTTGGAACAGGGGAATCAAACCTAGGTCCTTAGGTTTTACAGGCAAACATTTTAACCATTCAGCCATCTCTCCAGCCCTGTAGTGATATTTTTTAAAACATAACATTTATGAAACCAACATTACTTTTATACTGAACTTAGATATATCCAGTCCTGCAGAAGTAAAAAACATTGTAGACCAACATTCCTACTGAACATAGATTTAACATCCTTGCTAATATGCTAGTAAATTCTGATAAATATTATAGCAAAAAGACTTAATGATGAATAAGTGACTTTCCTATATAAAATATCATTGTAACCTACACAAATCAGTAACTGTGATAAACAATATCAATAGAAAAAAGTCAATACAGACTGAGGGAGTAGGGAATGTGGTAGATGACAACAGTTTGGTCAACCAAGATAATGTGACTGTTAGACAGGAAGTATTAATGTAGGTTTGAATATAATTAATAGTACTGCATTTTGCACCCCCAAATAGAAACAAGAAAGGATTTTCAATGTACCCATCATCAATAAATAAAAAAGTCTAAGGTTTTACCTGGATGTTATCATCATACAATATATACTTGAATCAATTTGATCATTGTGAAATAGAATGTGAAGTTGTTCTAAATAAATCTGTACAATTGTATCTATCAAAAATAATGAAACAGTTAAAATTTTTAAATAAATTTATGTCCCAAAATATGCATAAAGAGCATTTGCAAACCAATTATCAGGATAAATATATTCAGTAAATCAGGTATGGAAGAAATACAAGCCCTGCAATTAGCATCACACTTAAAGTTGAGAAGTGGAATGATTTTTATGAAAAAGGCAAGAATACCTACTCTCTCTTGAGCCGGGTGTGGTGGCACACGCCTTTAATCCCAGCACTCAGGAGGCAGAGGTAGGAGGATCGCCGAGAGTTCGAGGCCACCCTGAGACTACATAGTGAATTCCAGGTCAGCCTGAGCCAGAGTGAGACCCTACCTAGCAAAACAAAAAAAAAAAAAAAAAAAAAAAAAAACCTACTCTCATTACTTGTACTCAACCTTAGGACTAAGTGTACCTCATCCAAATTTGAAAAGAATTATTGTTTTCTGTTTGCAGATGACATAATCATATAAGCATTTTAGTAGTCAGCTGTGGGGAACCAGTGTGGCGGCCATTCCAAGATGGCGCCTTGGCTGACTGCCAAGTCTTATGACTAGGCGCCATTTCCTGCTTCTGCCCTTGTATAGTCACGTTCACACTGCAGATGTGCGCATGTACCTTGTTACGTAAGATCAGTCCACCAGCAGGTGGTTGTTTGTGCCCTATAGCTAACGCCTACGTGGCTACTGCTGATTGGATCAGGCGAGGCTATATCTAGGGTGGAGGGCTGGGAGTCGGGGGCTTCCTGTTGTAAAAGGTTCCTGAATAAACTGCTTCAAGAAGAGTTCCTGTGGTCATTGCCTTATTCTGCTGGTCGGACTGGGCGACGACAGTCAGCTTGATGTTGCTGGCATTAATATCCAAACTAGGCACAGTTTGGGGGGAGGAATTTATTTCAAGCTTATAGATCCAGGGGGAAGTTCCATCAGTGGCAGAAGAAGCTGTTTCCATACATCCAAGCACAGAGAAACCAACACCAGCTGACAAACACCAAAAGCAACAAGACAAAACCAGCAGCAGCAGAAACCCAGAGCTCAAACTGCTCTGCATACCTGTGGGCTGGAAATCAGATCCACCCCAAACATACCTTAGGACTAGACCTCGGGATCCAGCCCCCAGTGACACCTCCTCCAGCCATGTGGCTAGAGATCCAAGTTACAAGCTTTATTAAAACTTGGGCTGGAGAGATGGCTTAGTGGATAAGGCACCTGCCTCCTAAGCCTAAGAAAGCTGGTTCCAATTTCCAGGTCCCATGTTTAGTCAGATGCAAAGTGACGCAAGGGTGCATTGCCGCAATTGACCACAACAGGGCGCACACATCTGGATTTCATTTGCAGCAGCTGAGAGGCTGCTGGCATGCCCATCTCTATCTGTCTCCCTCTCCCTCTCTCTCTGTCTCTCTCTGTCTCAAAAAAAATCTTGAGGCTGAGCTGGAGAAATGGTTTAGCAGTTAAGGTATTTGCCTGAAAAGCCAAAGGACCTCAGTTCAACTCCCCAGGACCCATGTAAGCCAGATGCACAACGTAGAACATGCATCTGGAGTTCATATTCAGGGGCTGGAGGCCCTGGTGTGCCCATTCTCTCTCCCTGTCTCTCTCTCTCTCTCTCTGCCTCTTTCTCTCTCTCGCTTTCTCAAATAAATAAATGAATTAATTTTTAAAAATCTCCTGAATCTATGGGAGACATACATTCAAATTACCATAGGCATGCACACATATATACTTAAAGACTCCACTAAAAAACATGAAACAAAATAATTGTTATAATTCAAATGTCCATGAGTTATGGATGTAGTTTAATGGGATACTGCTTACTTAACATAACTGATATCCTGGCTTCAATGCCTATAACAATAACACCAAAGCAAACCAACAAAATTCTAAAAAAAAAAAAAAGAAAAACTTAACTAACAAATCTCGTAAATGTGCACAATACAAAATATATAAATTTACTTGACTTTGACTTTGTAGAAAAATGAGGACAAAAACCAATATTGAAATCAAACTAATTTAGAATTTAGAGTAGCAAAAAAAAAAAAAAAAAAAAAAACAATCCTTAGGAATAAATTAACCAAGATGACAAAAGTTCTAAAAGCTAAATGTACTAAGACATTGATGAAATAAATTGAGAAAGAAACAAACATACTAAATAATAACCTATGGCCATGAGTAAGAAAAGTAAATATTTTCAAGTGTTCATACAATCCTTATCAAAAATTTCATGTGAGGCTGGAGAGATGGCTTAGTGGTTAAGGTGCTTGCCTAAAAAGCCAAAGTACTCAGGTTTGATTCCCCAGGACCCCCATAGGCCAGATGCACAGGGTGGCACATGTGTCTGGAGTTCATTTGCAGAGGCTGGCAGCCCTGGCATGCCTGTTCTCTCTTGCTTTCTCTCTCTACCTCATTCTTTCTCTCTCTCAAATAAATAAATAAAAATAAAATATTTTTAAAATTCATGTGATTTTTCAATGAAGCAGCAAAGTTCTTGACATTCAGATGGACACACAAAAGATACAATTTACCAAATTAATCAAGATCACAAAACAAATACAAAGGAATCGTTATTCTTGATTTCATATATACAGTAATCAAATTTGCATAGGACTGGCCTAAAACAGGTAAATTGACCAATAAATAAAAATTAGATCTCAGTACTCTTTCCTATCCTCTGGCTCTTACATTATTTCTATCCTATCTTCTGAAGTTTTCCTGAGCCCTGGAGGGGTTGACAGAGATATTTCATTTAATGATGAACACTAAAAAGTTACTTAGTATCTGCACTTAGATGACTTTTGAGCTTTTTTAGTACTTACTACCAAATACAAAAGGAATTTCCTCTGACCAAAGCTAAAATTAGCAATAATCCTGGGTAAAAACATAAATATTTAGAAGGAAATAGGATGGGCAGAACATATTGATTGTGGATGGTGGAGGAAAGCATGAGCCCTAGGCCCATACCTATCAAAGTGTGATTGGAAATTATGGGTTTGTGGAGGAAAGGGAGACATTTTGCATTATAAAATACAATAAACATAGCTGCAAATAATATCTGATAATGGGTTAACAGAAAATATATTATGAACTCATGAAGCTCAATAGCCTATAAACATTAAAACAACAAACATAATATTCCTGTTAAAATGGGCAAAAAACCTGAATAAACTTATACAAGGGTGATATGCAAATGCCCAATATACATAGAAAAATATTCAGATGATCTATGGGAAAAAAAAAACTGTGGGAATATATCTCATGGACCCTACAAATAACTTTTCTGGCAACTCTGAGACCAAATCCTGCAATTCCTCAGGAGTGAGCCTGGTCTATGATACTCACACCTAAAGAAGAAATGCCTCACACAATGGGGCCAAGCCTTTCTTCAAAATGAGGATATTAAAGGTTTCCTCACCTGGAGGCACCAAAGGTATCTCATATAGGGCACCAAATGTCTGACTTGAGGGGCAAAGTTCGGAAATTAGAGAAGACTAACTTCTGGAAATTTTCTATTCCAAAGTGAGAAAACTAGTTCTAAGAGCAAAGCCTAAGAGTGGGGAGGAGCTAATTCCTGGTACACCTTGCCCATGATTGTGTTTGCTGCCTCTTGTGGCAGCCCAAATTAAAAAGAAACTGAAGAGTAGTTTAAACCATTCGTAAAGCTGATGCATTTGTTCACCACCGCCCTGATCATAGTGCAGCTGTGGCTTTGTTTACATATGAGTACTCATTGGCATTTCTTTGAACAAAACCAGTAAAATGTAAACAAGTAGTACATTGTTATGAGTAAAGGGTAAGAAACGAGGTAGGGTCTCACTCTAGCTCAGGCTGACCTGGAATTCACTATGTAGTCTCAGGGTGACCTTGAACTCAACGCTAGCCTCCTACTTCTGCCTCCCGAGTGCTGGGATTAAAGGCATGCGCCACCACACCAGGCGGGTAAGAAACTTTTGACTTTGGATAATCCGTAAGCTTTTTTTTTTTTTTTTTTTTTAACAGGAAGGATTTAGGGGCATGACTTGCGAGACTCTTCAGATCCAGAACACACATATACTCTGATCACAAATATAATCAGATTGAGCCCATTTGTTGTCTTCCACAGATCTGTGGGCCCATAGTTACTGACCTTGTTGTCTTCAATGCAATGGTTAGCTCTTCTTACACATTTGTGATTGCTCTGAGTCAAGAGTCAAATCAGGTCACTGTACAAACATTCCTTGTTAATACTATTCATCTGTGCTGTTCTGGCTGAAGATACATCACTGCCGAGGAAAGGTGCATTCCTTTAAGCCGATAGATTATGAAGTTGTAAGATTAACTTTAGGGCAATTAATAAGAACTTTGCATCTTCCAGCAATAATCTCAGGAAAGTTATTTGTAAGGCCCATAAGAAATATTCTCAGAGTTCTTCCCATTTCATTCTCATAGTTCATCTCCATATAAAAAGATTTTCAACATTACTAGGAGTGAAATGAATATCAAAACCACAAGATGATATCACTTCATACCTGATAGGATAGGCATTAAACAAAAGAAAAAAAGGCTGGGGAGATGGCTTAGCAGTTAAGGTCCTTGCCTGCAAAGCCTAAGATACTTAAGCTTTGTCCAACTCTCCAGATCCCAGGTAAGACAGATGCACAAAACGTGAGACAAACACAAGGTCACACATGTCCACTAGGTGGCCCAAGAATCTGGAATTCAATTTTAGTGTCTGAGGCTCTGATGCATCAATTCTCTCTCACTCTCTCTAAAAACAAAACATTAAAATAATTTTAAAATAAAAGAAAAAGAGACAAGAAATGTTGGTTATGATGTGTAGGAAGGACATCACTTGTGCACTATTGGATGAGAATATACATAGAGCCAAACATTGTAGACAACAATACGAAAGTTTCTGAAAGCACTATAAATAGAATTATCATATGTTCATGGTGACATTATATTCAGAATAGCAAGGTCATAAGAAAACTGTGGTCTCTTAATGGATAAAGAAATTGAGACATATATCTATAGCTATATCTACATACCTATATTTATATGGGCATATGCACACACAAAATATTGACTATTGTACAGATGTATAAAGGAAGGGAATCATCCATTTTCAAAAATATGGAATAACTTGATTTATAATGAATTAAATAAGTGTGAAAACAACAATTACCATGTGATCACATTCTTATGTTATATATAAAAGAAGATGAAGTCATTGAAGCAGAATGGTTGTTTACAGCTGCTAATGGGTAGAGAAAATAAAGATAAGTTAATACAAGAGTGTAAATTTCCAATTTTTATTATTATAAGAAAAATAAAGTTCTAGGGATCTAATGCACAACTTAGTGATTATAGTTGACACTACTAAATGTTCTCACCCAAAACAGGTTAACTAGGGCTGGAGAGATGGTTTAGCAGTTAAGGCATCTGACTGCAAAGCCAAAGGATCCCGGTTCGACTCTCCAGGACCCACACAATCCATATGCACAAGGGGGTGCAAGCATCTGGAGTTCATTTACAGTGGCTAGAGGCCCAGGCACACCCATTTTCTCCCTCTCCGTCTCTCTCTCAAATAAATAAAATATTTTTTTAAAAAATGTTAACTAGATGATATTATAGATGTGATAAGTAATTTTTATAGTAATAATTTTCACTTATTTTATACATATAACAAATCATACTATAATATTAACATTGCATAACTTAATTTGTCAAACATACTTCAATAAATATGTGAAAAGAAAAGATGATTTTTATAAGAATGTTTATATTCTTTGGTTCATTAATCACTCTTTAGTCAATATATACCTTGGAAAAAATAATTATAGGAAGAAAAGCATGATTGTAGCTATGATGTTTTTAAGAAAAAATGAAATTTTATTTAAAATTTTATTTTTCACAGACAAGAGTAACTATATGGATGGTGTTTGGTCTACTGTGTAATTACATATGAGTACTTCCATTATAAAATGAAAATATTGATAAATTGAAAATGTACAATTGGAAATAGAAGGCCAGTAACAAGCTGGAAGTTATAAGAAGTAAGCCTACTTTAGGAAGCCATGAAAATTCTACTGAGATCACTATTCAGTTTGTGATATACATGTGCCTGTGTTTGTGACAAACTTTTTCTTAGAAGTCTTGATAATTGATTTTGCTGAGAAAATATGCATATTCATTATTTGCTTCCTTTTCTTCCCACTATCACTGGTTTGGGGCTGCAGGGTGATAAATATTGGATGGTCGATGAACATATTAGTATATACTAACTATGGGATGACTCAGTTTTATTTGTTTGATCTAGTGGAAGTCAGAGGCAGGTTTATTCAATGGGTCCACATTGGGAAGTGGAAGTCATAAAGGGTTTAGTAACCCGAGCTCAGTTGGTGGTCCTGACATCTTCTATGGTATAGATAGAGGAAAAATTTTGACAGAGACGTATGCATTGTCCATCAGTCCTAGTATATGTGTGATCTGCTAAGTTGTCTCATTTTTTGTCCTTATCACTGTCATGCTTTGAGAGGAAAAAAGTGGTCTTCAGGAGATAATGACACCAAATCCAGGGTACAGTTTACTCTCATGGATAATTATCCAAAGTT
Source organism: Orientallactaga sibirica (assembly GCA_036365145.1). Taxonomy (NCBI): domain Eukaryota; kingdom Metazoa; phylum Chordata; class Mammalia; order Rodentia; family Dipodidae; genus Orientallactaga; species Orientallactaga sibirica. The sequence goes on along the minus strand of JAEOAD010000793.1, from coordinate 7,213,185 downwards.
AAAGAGCTATACATAAAATGAAAGCAAATATGTTAAGCTTTATCTGTACATCTATTCATTCTGTGGGCCTAAGTGAGGAGTCAACACTTTTGAGCAAATGAAGTCTCTAAATGCTGGCTTCAATTTTCCCCTTGAGTCTGAATATTCCTCCATTTTGATGGAATTGCCATGTTGGTTAATCTGGCTTTGTATGCTTTCTGGTCCAGTGATAAACTCATACACGATCAAAGAAAAATATGTGTCATTCTCACATAAGTGAAAAGAAGCAGATATTTAAGCCTGAAAGTAGATCACCCCTTAAATACATAACATACAAAGAAGCCAAAGTAAGAATACATGTAGACAAAATACATAAGGATTCCTTTGTTACTTTTAAATCAATACATGAATATGAACTACTAAGAGATTTAGTGTCAGGTAAGTGTGCATTAGAATCACTTCTCCATAATTTTGAGATTTAGTGTGAGGAAACCATGTATTAAAATCACTTCTCCATAATTTCTTGGCTTGAGTTATTGTTGGGAGCACTGGTACAAGTTAGTTTGAGATGGGATCCTACTATGTAGTCTTGGTTAGCTTTGAATTCACAGTCCTGTTTCAGTCTTCTGAGTCTGAGGACTGAGTATGTACCACTATGTCCACTTTGACTTCATTGCACTTTATGCAACTCCCCCCTTGTGTCTCAACTATTTTCTCTCATAAACCAAGTGATGGTTTGGTCTCACCTATGCTCCATTGTGAGGATGAGATCCGTTCCACTTGGTCTAATCTAATCTCATGTTGAATGGAGAGCTAAGTGACACATGCTGAAATGCCAGTATAGCAGTAACAATGAACTGAAAGGGACGGTCTTAGGCTGTTTAATTTTGTCTGTCCTGCTGGTGATGTTACAGCATCTCAAGAGAATATTGCTCAGATTGCTTTAATAGAAATTGTGCTTTCTGGGCTGGAGAGATGCCTTAGCGGTTAAGGCACCTGCCCTCCAAGGCTAATAATGTCCGCTCTATCTCCAGGTCCCACATTTAGCCAGATGCAAGTGACTGCAGGCTGTGCTTGCCCACGAAGGGGTGCACGTGTCTGGAGTTCATTCACTGTTGCAGAGAAGCCACTGGTACACCTATTTTCTCTCTCTCTCTCTTTGCCTCTTCCTCTCTGTCTCTGTCTCTCTCAATAATAAAAAAGAAACTATGCTTCCATAGAATGTCAAAAGAAGTGATGACTAAGTTTTATGAAGAAAATACAAAACACAGGCAATAAGAACACAGTTTTTGTCTTATAAAGAAGTCATTTTTAGAGTCATTTCCATGTTTTGGAATGTAAATGCTATGGAGAAAGATCAAAACAGTGGGGAAAAAAACAAGCTGTGGTTGGAATTTTGAAGAAGGCTAGCAATGAACCAAACAGTCTAATTATTTTTCATTATATGAGTCATTTAAGGATAATAATACTTGGTAGCATTATATTATGATAAACTGTCCTAACTCTTCTTAGAAATACTTTAAATTCTTGTTTCATTTTAAAGAATAAAATAATGTGTCAGTGATAGGGGTCATTTAATACATAATTTCCATTTAACTTTGTCTTTTACTATCCCCAAAGTCTTTCTAAATAAAGTTTACAGGTGCATTTCTTAGGTTAGTAATGCCCAATAACATTGAATTTTTAGAGAGGCACTGCAGGAGTGCACAGCACTAGGCATGTCTAATTACCTTTGCTTAAAGATGAGAGTCATGACATAATTGCAAAAACATAAAGACAAGCCATGAAAAAGTTAGCATTGTTAACAATTTTTGTAGGAAAGCACCAGCTTGGTAATACAGTCTCATAAGCATTTCATTTTAGAAGCCTTCTATACTACAGGAAAACAAAGGCACTCAACATACAAAGAAGCTTATGACAATTAACTTCAGCACCACATAGAAATCATTCATGCACACACACAAATATAAAAGTATATTGTTATACTGGATAGAAGGCTTGGTGATTAAGTAGGGCAGTTAAGTGCAAAGGACACAGGTTTGAATACCCAAGATCCACATAAGACAGAGGCACAAGGTGGCCCATATATCTGGAATTTGTTTGTAGTGGCTGAAGGCCCTGGTACACTCATTTTCTCTTTCTCTCTCTTCCTCTCTTTCTCACATGCCCCCCCTCTCTCTCTCAAATAAATGAATAAATAAATAATAAAATATAAAATATAAATTATACATATATACACATATATGGTATATTCTATTATACATGTATGTTTGATATTTTCAAATGAAAAAGTAAATATCGTATACTTACTAACAATATGCAAGAAAATAACAAGGGGCTAATTCATTTTCTGTTCTTTTTAACCTTTTATTAACAACTTTCATAAACATATGCCGGTGCTTTTTCCCTCCACCACCGGCAGGTAGAGCGGAAGAGAGAGAGAACCAGGCCAGCCGCTTCTCTCGAGTCTGAGCGAGAAGGCGGATGTCGGCGACTCAAACCCCTCCCCCCTTAAAACACCGGGGAGCAAAACCACATTGAGTCGCGGAGACCGTCTAAGGCGGAAAAATCTCTCCGTTTATTGTCATGGGGAGATATTTATATACTTTGAGGAAGGGGGCGGGAAGAGGGGATGAGAGAAAGCTATAAGGGCCAATAGTATTTCATCACGTCAGCAGCAGCTGGGTGGAGGCAGTTTCAGCTTAGGTGCTGAGTCACTTCAAGGACACGTCACCAACTCTACTCAGGCTCTGGAAGCTCGACTAGGCCTCACCGGGAGTAGGCCAAGACTGGCTGGGCTAACCACTCGGCTTCACACCGGGCAGGGCCCAACAAATATAAACAATACAACATGATTATTATCCCCTCCCTGGACCTTATGTTTCCAAATCTCCCTTCCAATGAATCACATTTCCTTTCCAAGTAGTCTCTCTTCTTTTTGATGTCATCATTTTTCCACCTATTATGCAGGTCATGTGTTGCTAGTAGCATCAGCCATTCTGAGGCTATGAATATCCAGGTCACTTTGTGTATGGAATACAATGTTGTAAGCACTCCTCCCTTCCTTTTGCTCTTATATTCTTTCTGCTATCTCCTCCACAATGGTCCCTGAGCCTTACAGGATGTGATAGATATATCTCATTTAGTGCTAAACACACTACTGTCACTTTGTGTCACCCCAGTGTTCACTGCCATCTGAAAAGTGAAAGTTCTCTAACCAAAAGTGAGAGTAGCATTAATGTATGGGAATAAACATAAGTGTTTAGAGGGCAGTTTGGTCAACACAATGTATTGGTTTAAGTAGACAACATGAGTAGTTTCTCCAATAGGTCCTATGACCTCCCACCCTCCTATGACCAAAATGCATATTTATTCAAGGTAAATGGATATAAAAATATGTTAGCCAGCAGCATTGCCCAAGTTGCATCATATTCATTTGAATGGCACTGATTAATAATAGAGTAAATGCTAATTATTTTGTTATTTTATATGTTGAAAGTCCAGACACAATGGCTGTTTGTTGATGCCTTGCACTTACATACCTTTAAATATACAAATAAAAACATACAAACTTTTGCATAATAATCAGATGGATGGATCCAGAAACCTAGTGATACAAATTTCTAGTCCCAAGTAACCAGAGAATTAAATATATTAAAAGAGTTATTTATAAAGTCATCACTGAAAAGGCTCTAACATAAACAGATCTTTAAACAAACCTGGAATTTTTAAAGATTCAGTTTCCTAAGTAGCCAAGAGCCTGAAAAAATCATCAGGAACAGAGACATTTACCTTGATAAAACATAAACTTTGTTTTCTAAGCAAATTACTTTTGCAAATGTATTTTCTGCCTTAAATAGATAATTGTATTCTAATTTTATGTCAGTGCATTAATGCTGAACTCAAAAAAAAAAAAAAAAAACTTTAGAGAGCCAAGCATGGTGGTGCATGCCTTTGATCCCAGCACTTGGGAGGCAGAGGTAGGAAGATTTCTATGAGTTTGATGCCAGCCTGAGACTACATGGTGAATTCCAGGGCAGACAGAGAAAGAGGGAGAGAGAGAGAATGAGAAAGAGAGAGAGAATGGGTGCCCCAGGGCCTCCAGCCACTGCAAACGAACTCCAGATGCATGTGCCCTCTTGTGCATCTGGCTAACGTGGGTCCTGGGGAATCAAACCTGGGTGCTTTGGCTTTGCAGGCAAACTTAACTACTAAACCATCCCTTGAGCCATTAACTCTTTTTTTAAAATATTGTATTTATTTATTTATTTTTCTTCTTTTTTCTATTGCCAAACTTCCTTAATTGTAGACAATATCCCATGGCACTTCCCTCCCTCCCCTAACTTTCCCCTTTGAAACTCCACTCTCCATCATATTCCCTCCCCCTTTCAATCAGTCTCTCTTTTGTTTTGATGTCATCATCTTTTCCTCCTATTATGATGATCTTGTGTAGGTAGTTTCAGGCACTGTGAGGTCATGGATATCCAGGCCATTTTGTGTCTGGAGGAGCACAATGTAAGGAGTCCTACCCTTCCTTTGGCTCTTACATTCTTTCTGCCAACTCTCTTCATTTATTTATTTTTCAGAGAGAAAGAGAGAGAGAATGGGTGCACCAGGGCCTCCAGCCACTGCAAACAAACTTCAGACACATGCTCCACCTTGTGCATCTGGCTAACATGGGTCCTGGGGAATTGAACCTGGGTCCTTTTGGCTTTGCAGGCAAATGACTTAACCACAAATCCATCCCTCCAGCCTGAATTTTAACTTTTAATAATTTTGCTTTTATCAAAGACCCTGGAAGAAGACAGCCGTATTCTGCCTATTTATATGTTCGCAATTTATAAAAGCATATTTAGCAGTCCTAAATACATTGCAAAATTGAGCTGAATCCAGGTCAACCTGATGATGGAATGAAACACAATAAAATCTCCTGTTCACCCAGCTAAACGTTAAGATACTATCTGCATCCCTCTACCCAGGCAATGATAGTTTGCTTTCCAGATTTTTTTCTTCAATATCAAATTCTAGAGTTAATTTTTAAGTGCTTGAATTTGATATATCTGGCTGAGATAAAGACCATAAATCAGTAGTTTCTCAAAACTGGTTAATACCATAAAGGGAATGGATGTGTGTTAGAGATAAAACAGTCAACAGCGCCTATGTATTAATATAGACAAAAATTCAATCCCAAAATACTAGCCCTCATACATACATGGTTCAAATTGACATGCTAAAAATAGCAATTTTAGGGTGCAATAAATTTTAAAATGCAAAATAAAGTAGTCACAAGTTTATCATTTCATAATTTCAGGAAGTTTCAGCACAGATTGAGTATTGTTCCATACTTGTTTATTCACAAAATGACATATTAATAACAACCACATTGTTTCAGAGTATACATTTAAATAAATCACCATATGCAGACAAAATACTAGTCATCTAGAAATCTCTTTAAGGGGAAAGGAATTCATAGACTTGGTTTTTCCCATGGTTATACAAATCACAATAGATTTATCTGTGTACTATATATCCCTTTCCTGCTAGTTACAAATAACAACTTATAGGATTTAGACTTCCTTGTCACAATGGCAAATGCCCAAATAGTTTCAAACAATTCTAGATTGGCTCAACAGAGCTTCCAAAGACAGGGAATACAACTTCCTGTCAAACAAATGGCAGAAATTCAAATGAGCTCATAAAGCAACCAAACAGCTTTAAAGAGCCTCCCAATTGACAAGGAGAAAGAAGGGCAAGGCCAGAACAGCATCAATCAAGGAGAACCCACCTAGGTCCAGACATTAGGACCCATTTCTTTGCCTCCCCAAATAGTCATAGAAGGCCTGTGATAATAACTAACATGGAAAGAAAAGAGAATGTCCTTGGAATAAAAGTGAAGCAACAGGTTCAGGCCATTCTTTCCTTTTTATCTGGGATTAACTTAATACAAGTAAATGATTTCCTAAAGGTGATTTTCTTCTTGATCAACAAAATTGTATCAAGTTTTTAGGCCCAAAACCTGAGTTTCAGTAGGTCCTGTGTGTTATACAACTCAGCCACTCATCTTCAGCATACCAGTTAACAAACTAAGTAATAAAAAGCAGAAAGAGAAAATGTATTCAATGTGGATACATTGAATTGGGAAGAGAAACCAATAAATAGTTCCACTGAACCCCAAGTCCATCTTTCAATTCGACATGATACATAAAACAAACAAACATTCTGGCACATGACTCCCACCACTGAGGAGGAAAGACAGGATGATCAAAAGATTAAGGTGATCCTTGACTATGGGGAGTTTTAAAGCCAGACAAGAGTATAAAAGAGCCTGTATAAAGGGAAAAAAGTAAGTAAAAGGAAATTAAATGAAAAAGAAACTTAGCCACAACCTTGTCAAATTGATAAGCATCTACCTATACATGGTGTCAAAACATCAAGTTGAAACACTGTCTTATTTACAAAAATATAAATTAATTTTAAGAGGTCATATATATGCTTTATTTAATTATCAGTATTTTATTAGCTTTAGCTTTTCAAGGAAACAACAGTACTATTTTTAAATTATGTCTCAGTTTATAAATAGGTGTGTATTAACCAAATAATTACAATTTTAAGTCAATAACAACCTGGGAGCAATATAAACATAATAAAATTCTTTAATTATATTTATATTCTCCTTATTGTTTTTGATAACTATTTATACTATTAAATCATATTCATCTACTAGAAAAGAAAATAACATGGTTCCTTGCCATATGTTGATGATGCTTCATTTGAAAAACAAATGACTTAAAAATACCATCCTGCTGAATTTAAAATTAAAGAGGAACTAGCATATTTGGATCCTCACAAAATAACATTTCTTTATAATTAAGAAACAAACCCCCAAAATATAAAAATTTGTGTTTCTTCATATTTAATCTCCTTCATGTGATAGATGGGCTTAGATTGGTAATAAATTATATTCATTTTAAAATCATCAAATATTTGATACTCCTGAATGATTTTACAAAGCTATTTTGACTGCTTTATCTCCCATTTCATTTCCTTTAATGCATACACAAAGGTGGAGCTACACACAAACGACAATGTTTCACTGACAGATTACCATACAGCAGTCATCAATAATTCCCCAAGCCCATCCTCACTGTGAGGATTGAAATTTCAAGAATGCTAGAAATGGCACTTAAAAGAGCTAAAGAAATGATAGATTATATAGGTTGTACTTTAGTAGTAATCTAATTCAATGCCATAAGGACTAGAAATAACTCACCAGCCCATCTTTCTAAGTAATCTAACAACCTAACTGAATTTTCAAAATCCCAAACTCCTAGTGAATGGCTCTCTAAGGAAAAGAAGGCTATTTTTGGTATCCCATGATAAAGGTAAGCTCAAATAAAAAAATAAATTCCCCTATAAAATGTATGTAAATAAACAACACATCATAGAAGTATCTCTAAATTGTATAGAAACAAAAAAATACCATATGAGCCATCTTTACTACAGTTTTTGAAATAGAGATGACTTATATTTATGCCAGTATTAGTTTTTTGTTTTTTTGAGGTAACGTCTTACTCTAGCCCAGGCTGTCCTGTAATTCACTATGTAGTCCCAGGCTGGTTTAGAACCCTCAAACTCACTGCAGTCCTCCTGCCTCTGTCTCCTGAGTGCTGGGATTAAAGGGACATTTATCACCACACCTGGCAGTACATTTCTTTTACTGATGAAAATTCTAAGGTTAATAAATGAGATGAAGTGGGTATTGTAGCAGACAGCTTCAGGTTCGCTGAGATGAACTTTTAGACCAGGCACAGTTATGGAGGAAGGGATATTATTTATTGAAGCTTACAGATCCATGGGAAGTTCCATAATGGCAGTAGAAGCTGGCCTGCCTTCACAGGGCCAAGCAGAGAGAGAAAAAGCCAAGCCACCAGCTACTCAGAGCAAAAACTACAGCCCAAAGCCCAGCATACTTCAGGAACTCCTGTTAGGCACACTTTGCATACCTTTACAATTGGAATCTCAAACCCACCTCCACACTGGCCCCCAGTGACATTGCCTCTAGGAAGGTGATTGTAGATGCAAACTATAAAGTAATAAAACATTGAATATATTGGGGGCCATATATTCAAACTACCACAGGTGTATTTCAATATTTTTGTCTGAGCTAATGAATGAAACCAAAGGGAACAACAAATGACAAACTAGATGTAATCTCAATAGAGTATACCATTTATAGATACTACTGTGCTCAAAATAATACACCTATACAACTCTAAGGGATAGTCTGCATATATGCTTTCTATTTTGGTAACTTTTTTTTTTTTTTTTTTTTTTTTTTTTTTTTTTTTTTTACAAATTTAGCTCATTTCCTTAGTATTTTAATCAAGGATCAAAATGAAAATGGCTTACCCCAAAGTTTTCAATGATCTAAAATATATAATATTATGCAACAAACTCAGTAACATCCAGTATATTTATCAAATTTCTACTTCTGTAATTAAGTATTTTACACATGTATCAAAATAACTCTTACAAGAAGTCTACATAAAAGATAGGGGTATCCAGGCTTGGTAGCGCACACCTTTAATCCCAGCACTCAGGAGGCAGAGGTAGGAGGACTGCAGTGAGTTTGAGGGTTCTAGGCCATCCTGGGACTACATAGTTAATTACAGAGGTAGGAGGATCACCATGAGTTCAAGGGCACCCTGAGACTACAGAGTGAATTCCAGGTCTGCCTGGGCTAGAGCAAGACCCTACCTTGAAAAAACACACAAAAAAGATAAGGGGCTATTTAAATCCATTGCCTAAAAGAATCTTGGTGCTTTTATTTCCATGATTTTTAGAAATCACTGTTCAATTATTCACTTTATCATACATCTAATGAGAAAGTTGTCTCTATTTGAAATACTTTGACATTCTTTGACAAAATGAAAGATTATAATTTTTCTTCAAGTTTTTATCCTTACATATTGTAAATAAATATCAATAGTATTGGCTTTATTTTATATGACATTTTCAGTAAAGCAATTTATAGTATCAGTAACATAAGCAATTGTCATTAGACAACCTTTGCCTCCAATATATTTATATATAATGCTTAACATCATTGAACTTAAAACTACCATGCTGTTTGTTGTCTTCAAGTAATAGACAATTATATGTGGTTACTTATGTGAAATACATTTTTATTGCCACATCATACATGTAAAATGGAGTTTTCATCATCATTATTGCTGGTGTTTTATGAGCTAAATGCTAATATTGAGTGATTGGTTATTGTAAAATTTCCATTTTTCTATGTACATTAAAGCATATTAATGTAAAAAGATATTGTACCATCTATAAGATACAGCCAGCACTGTCATTTTGCTTCTATTAATTAAAAACTAAAGGAATACATTTACTGAAACATATATCTAAATCTTCTTATTTTCTAAAATCTATTAATATCAGTAAACTATACATGGGCATATTGAATACTTCTTAGTTACCCAAAGAGTTATACAAATTTTAAAATATAATATTAGAAATCCAAGGTATTCTTAATCAACTCATTATACTTTTTTCACTGTCTATAAATACAAAACATAGAATTCCATATTACAGAATGCTTTATTAACATCAGAAGACAGTCTTATGACATGATATATGGTTGATTGATTTGCCTGAAAGCCATTTTAATACTGAAGAAGAAGATTATTCTTCTCTAGAAAGAATGACAATATAATAAATCATTTCTTCCATCACCTTACATAGCAATGAACTTAAGGTCATCAGTTGATAAGGGCCTAAATCACAAGACGATCATTTGTATTAAAAAAATAGAAAATGCAAAGATGGCTTTTTCATTTTCCAAATCTTCTAGTACCACAAATATAATCACTAAAATGTGAAGTACATAAAAATAATTTGAACTTAGCTGCCACACTTCTGTGCTCTTTGCCTTTCCATTGGAACTCATTAGATTACCCATTAGATAACTGTCTTAGTTCATTACAAGTGCTACAGCAATAACTTAGACTGTTTAAGTATAAACAATGGAAATTTATTTTTCACAGTTCTCTCAAGGCTACCAAATGTAATATTAGGATGTCAGTAGGTTAAGAATCTGTTGATATTTTTATCTCTTCAAAGTTGAGGCCCTCTTAGCTCATCCTTATGTTGTAAAAGCCAAATAACCTCCCTTGGGAATTTGTTGTTGTTGTTGTTTTAAGGTAGTGTTTTTCTCTGGCCCAGGCTGACCTGAAATTCACTATGTTGTCTCAGGTTGGCCTTGAACTCAATGTTATCTCCTACCTCTGCCTCCAGAGTGCTGGGATTAAAGGTGTGTGCCACCCTACCCACCTTGGACTTTTGTACAATATATGTTCTTATCACCTTTGTAATTCTACTTTTTCTGTTTTTGTTTTTGGAAGTAGGGCCTTGCTCTATCCCAGGATGGCCTGGAATTCACTTTGTAATCTCAGGTGGCCTCAAACTTGCAGTGATCCTCCTACCTCTGCTAGCCAAGTGCTGCAATTAAAGGCATGCACCACTATGCCTGGATTATTCTTCTACTTAAAAAAAATGAATTATTTTTGTTGTATTTTTTATTTTTAAATTCCATTTTTACTGACAACTTCTATATAAAAAATAAACCATGATAATTCCCTCTCCCCCTCCCTCACAACTCTACTCTCCATCTCATATCCCCTGGCCCTCTCCATCAGTCTCTCTTTTATTTTAATGTCATCTTTTCCTCCTATTATGAGAGTCTTGTGTAGATAGTGCCAGGCACTGTGAGTCAGTGATATCCAGGCCATTCTGTGAGCAGTCCTACCCTTCCTTTGGTTCTTAATTTTTTCAACCACCTATTCCACAATGGACCCTAATCCTTGAAAGGTGCAATAGAGATGTTTCAGTGCTGAACAGTCCTCTGTCACTTCTTCTCAGCATTATGGTGCCTTTTGAGTAACGTCAGAGGTCACCACCATCTGAAAAGAGAATCTTCTCTAACCAAGGCTTTAATATACAGGTATGACTGCCTGAAGCAAAAGTGAAGACCCTATTGCTGAAGACACCATATGCTGCTGATACAGACCACAGACAGACCTGGCTGGAATTAAAAGAAATCCAGTCCCCAGACAGCTAGCCTGTCTAGTACTGGAAAGCGCTACATGAATTACTGGGGGAAAATGGCCAACAACATTCTGAGCAACCACAGTTCTAAGCTACTCAGAAGCAAACACCCTGACACACCAGTGCAATAGTGGCACACAGCCTCAATGGGTAACCAATATCTTTCTCATTGGCTAAGAGATCCTCTCAGTGTAAAGGAACTCATATCTGGAATTGGGAACAAGATCAGAATTTTATGGAGACAGGGTCTCACTTTAGCTCAGGCTGACCTGGAATTCACTATGTAGTCTCAGGGTGGCCTCGAACTCACAGCGCTCCTCCTACCTCTGCCTCCCCAGTGCTGGGATTAAAGGTGTGTGTCACCATGCCCGGCGCTGACTTCACTCTTTATTGGGGAATCTATGCTTCTTTTTCAGAAGGTAGTGAGACTGGAGGAGATAAACTACTCATCACACTTCAGCTAAGCCACAGCTGAATCCACAGAGAAAATGAGGAGATGAGCAAGAATGCTGTTTCCATACTGTTCTTGATAATCAGAGCCAGGGTGTAGGAGACATACCCAGAGGATGCTCAACACCTAACAAAGTAGAGATCCAGAGGCACCCAAGAGCTCATAACTGAAGCAGATTTAAAACTTACCCACCACCCCAGGGCACTTTGATCAGGAAGGCAGAGCAAGGGGCCTGCTTCCTCAGCAAGTTCATGGGGTTCAAGAAGGCCCAAGCCAGCCACAGGGGCAAATATTGGGACCAGGAAACTGGAAGAAGCCCCAGGGATCAGGGATCTGGCCTATTTACTCCACACCTGCCACACATACCATCCAGCCAATTTTTTTAGAGAGTGAGCAAGAGTGAGAAAGAGACAAAGAGAGAGAGGGAATTGGCATGCTAGGGCCTCAGCCACTACAATCAATCTCCAGATGCTTATGCCACCTAATGGGCACATGTGACCTTGTGCTTGCCTCACCTGTGTGCTTCTGGCTAACATGGGATCTGGATAATTGAACATGGGTCCTCAGTCTTCACAGGCAAGTGCCTTAACAACTAAGCCATCTCTCCAGTCCTAATTTTTCTACTTTTTAATGGAATGGCATTGGCAATTAATTTTCAGCATTAGTTCTTTGATGATAAGGTGGCAGATTAATAAAATATTCACTTGATATTATCAAAATATTATGCTCACTGCATAAATCAAAAAATATTTATTTTTTAAAATTTATTTGAGAGAGATAGAGATAGAGAAATAGGCAGGTAGAGAGAGAGAGAATAGGCATGCCAGGGCCTCCAGCCACTGCAAATGAATTCCAGATGCATGCACCCCCTTCTGCATCTGGCTTAGGTGGGTCCTGGAGAATCAAGCCTTGAATTGGGGTCCTTAGACTTCACAGGCAAGTGTTTAACCATTAAGCCATCTCTCCAGCCCAATCACAAAATTTTAAATTCATGATTATCCTTTACATAGTTCAACTTATGTTTCAGTTATGCCTTCTATGTGTAATTAACATGTCACATTTACCAATGTGATATGAAAGAATAGCATTCATCTTACATAAATTCTAGAGATTTCTCATAATATACATCTACCATAGTTTGAATGACCAAAAAATTATTTCTGAAATTTAATAACTATTCTGATGTAGTAAGATGTGGAACTATGAGAAATCTTTAAGCAGTGATTAGCTCCTTAGGGCACCAAATTTAGGAATGGAATAATGTGACAATGAAGCTATATAGAAAATTGGTCTATTATGAAAGCTAGTTTGAATTTGTATATTATATGTACCTCTTGTGCCTATTATTTCTGCCACAACTTGGACTATTGCAGAAAGCCTTTACCTGATATAGATCCTCTGTTTCAGTCTTCCTCACATTGAGGATGATGAATAAATATATTTATGTTCTTGATGATTTATCCAGTTTCAAATATTTCCATATAGCAAGACAATATAGACTTAGTTCTTGAGAGATTATGCTACAAAAAGTATGCAAAAAAAATAAATAAATTCAGGGCTGCAGAGATGGCTTACCAGTTAAAGCACTTGCCTTTGAAGCCTAAAGACCTATTTTTGTCTCTCCAGATCCCACTGTAAGCCAGAATGCACAAGGTGACACAAGCTTGTAAGGTCACACATGTGTACAAGGTGGTGCACATGTCTGGAGTTTGATTACAGTGGCTGGAGGCCCAGGCATGCCAATTCTCTTTCTGTGTATCTCTTGTTCTCATAAAAAAAAAAAATAAATAAATAAATAAATAAAATCAACAAAAATGATAGACAAGATATTCAGTTTTCAGAAACTCTTTTTAAAGTATGATATTAAGGCTGGAGGGATTGCTTAGTGGTTAAGGTGCTTGCCTGCCTAAGGACTCAGGTTGGATTTCCTAGGACTCATGAAAGCCAGATGCACAGGGTGGCACCTGTGTCTGGAGTTTGCAATGGCTGGAGGCCTTGGCATGCCCATTCTCTCTTTCTCACTCTCTCTTTCTCTCTGTGTCTCAAATATAAATAAATAAAAATTTAAAGTACATTGTAGTTTTAAAGACACTCTCATAGGGCTTGGAACCCAAACAAGCACCTAGTATATTCAAAGATGAGTCAGAATGGATCATATATGGGGAGGAATCCAAAGGTTGCTATTTTTCTACCTGTGGTGTGGTCAGCACACCTCCATGATAAATGTGGTCTGCCACATAAGTACAATGGCATGGTGGTTTGAAAATGAAATATTCCCCACAGCATTATGTGTTCATGATTAAGCTCCATACTTGTTCCACTGCTGGTGGAGTCTTTAGGAGGTGGAACACTGATGGAGGAATTGTGTCACTGGGTATAGGTCTTGGGGCTTATTAATCCAGCCCCACTGGATGTACATAGCTCAAACTGCCTAATTCCTCCTTGCTGCTGTGGAGATGTAACAACCAGCTCTGTGCTCCTATTGTATTTTCCCTGACATGATGAAACGCCACCCCCCATGAAATTGTAAGCCTAAATCATCCTTCCCTGTCATGAGCTCCTTCGAGTCAGGTGTTCAGTCCTAGGAATGAGAAGGTATCAGGTATAGGAAAATTGGTCCTGCGAAGTGGGACCATTGCTCCAGTAAATGCATCTATGTTGGTTTTAGTGTTTTTTTTTTTTTTTATTGGAAGAGATTTTAGGGAGGAATATGGAATATTGGACTAAAGAAGCTTTATGGTTCTATAAGCAGAACATATTGGGCTATTCTGGTGAGAGTTTGGAAGGTGGAAAATCAGGGAGAAATGTGGACTATGGAAGCTCAGCTTATGAGGTTTTAGAGGGGGAAAAGGACTTTAAAGGAACTTGGCTAGAGGCAATCTGTTCTGAATTAAAGGTTGGCTGAATTCAGCCTGTGACTTGAGACTTGAGAAAAATTGAATTTGAAAGTAATTGACTGGTGTGAATGGCAAGAGAAGATACATGGAAAAAGGATGAAAAATACAAAGTTGGCCCAGGAAGAAAAGTAAGTGGATTTGTTTACCAGAATCAGGCACTGAAGCCAGTTCAGCTAAAATTGTTTAAAAGATTACCTCAATTTATTGTGAGCCAGCTGCCCTGCATTGGGACAATAGAAGTTCTAATACTTTGAAAGGGGCTATGCCAAGTCAAGCAGCTACCTGAAGGTAAGAAAACGAGATCACAATCAGTTAACCTATCTGTAAACTCTGATGCCACATGTCTGTGTGGTTACCCAGTCCATCAGTCACCTGCTAGAAAGGAATGGGTTCCTGGTTGCCATTATCCACCACCAAACATACTAGTGCATGTTTGTGTGGGCATCTAGTGCAGCAGAGTCTTGTAAGTGAGAGTTTCAGGTGGAAGACAAACCCAAAACTCCAATGCCTGCTTTCCTGGGAACCCAGTAGAGTCACTGTTACCAATGTGTGCAAGTGAGTCCCAAGTCATTCACCCAACCGAAACCCTGCTGCCTATCCTCAGTGGTCCTGTGGAAAAATTCTCAGCCCCTCTCCCAATGTCATATAGTCTTCTCTAGGTTATTTCTAGGTGTCCCCCCAAACCCACCTATGCACATATTCCTTAATATGCCTACACAGCTGCCATTGAGGCACCAGCATTCTTGACAAGTCACATGGATTATCTCCAGATAGGTAAGTTTCCAATGCAAAACAAGTAGCCCAAAAACCAAGGCAACATAGTCTCACCAAGAATGTCTAGCCCCATAGTTGAGGCTACTCATCAGAGATACTTAAAGTAAATAACAGACAAAGATATCTAAGAACAATTATGCTATATAAAATAAACTTTAAAATATCAGTGAAATCCAAGAAAGCTCCAAAAAATCAATTGAAAGAACTCAGTAGGCACCTCAATGAATTAAAAGAAGATGAAAACAAATGCTTGAATAAACTCCAGATTTTAAAAAATGAAATAAGTGAAATCAGAAAATCAAACCAAAATATGATAAAGGACCTCAATAAACAGATAGAGTCATTGGGGAAAACAAAAAGATAAATAGAAATTAAAACTACAGTAACCTAAATAAAAAGCTCCTTTGAAAGCCATAAAATAGAATTATCAATGTGGAGGGCAGACTATTAGGACTTGATGGTAAAATGTAGGAAATAGATCAGGATTCTCTAATTGATTATAAGTTCATAAAAATGTATGAGCAGAACATGAAAGAAGTATAGACTATCTTGAAGAAATGTTTAAATTATAGGTAAACAAGAAGAACTTCAAGTAAAAATCACAACCAATGCATTAAATAAAATTATATGAGAAAATTTCCAAAATCTAAGCAAAGAAAAACCCATACAGTTACAAGGGACACACAGAACATAAAATAGTACCAGAAATTCCCACTTCATATTTTAGTCAATACTTTAAATACACAGAACAAAGAAAACATATTAAAAGTAGTAAGAGAGAAATATCTCTTCACATTCAAAAGCATGTCCATCAGAATAACAAGTGCCCTCTTCCAGTGGAATCTGGAAAAGACTTATAATGAAGTAGTTCAAGTATTTAAAGATCATTACTGTAATCCCAAACTACAATAGCCACAAAATTATCCCTTATAAGAAAAGTAGAAAGAAAAAATTCCATTAAATAAGGCAGACACAAATTATATAAGAGCACTAAACCAGCCATATAGAAAACGGTGGATGGGACACTTTGTACTGAAGAGTAGAATAAACATATTCAAGAGGGTACAAGATGGAAAAAAATAATCAAAGCTTGCATAGTTGTTAAACAAGTTAAGACCAAGAAAACACCAAACTCCATGAAATCATCATTACAGTGATTAACTAACGCTTTTCAATGATAACTTTAAATGTTAATTGACTTAGAATCAAATCAAATGACACACAGATTGGATCGGGAAATGAGATTAATCCTATTACTGTCTTAAAAAATACTGACTTCACTGTCAAAGATGGCCACTATCTTAGGGTGAAAGGGTAGAAAAATAAAATCCAAAAGACGTGGAATTAGAAAAAAATTAAATGTGGCAATGTCAATATGTGACAAAAAAGATTTTGAACCAAAAATATTCCAAAGAGATAAAGAAAGCTACTTTATATTGACCAAGGGAACAATTCATCAAGAGGACATTACAGTTCTAAATCTATACACACCAATCACAGATTCACTAAAGTTTATTAAAGAAAATGCATTAGATATAAATTCAGATATAACACAGCACACTAATAATGTGTGAATTCTGTAACCCACTATCACCAATAGACAGGGCATTTAAACATAGAAACAATGGAGTTAAATGACACTGTAGATCAAATGGACCTAACAGACTTTACAGAACCTTCCAACCAAAACACCAGAATGTATACATTCTTCTCAAAAGCCCATAGATATTTATCTAAAATAGATAATATATGACAAGTTTAGGAAAATTGAAAAACTCCTTGCATTTTACTGAACCAAAAAGCAGTAATCTGGAACTTAAAAACAGGAAAATGGGTCATTGAAGAAATCAAAAAGGAAATAAAAATTCCTAGAACTAAATGAAAATGAAAACACAACATACCTCGACCTATGGGACACAGTGAAGATATTCCTAATTGGGAAGTTTATAGCTATAAATATCTACATTATGAAAAGAGAACCCTAATAAATAACTTTGAGATAAACCTAGAAACTTTGCAAAAACAAGACCACACCAAATCCAAAAGTACTAGACATAAATAATCACTAACAGAGCAAAAATCAACAAAATAGAAATTAGGAAGACAATTAAAAAATTAAGTGACATTAACAGTTGGTTCTTCAAAAAGATTAAAGAAATTTATAAACCCTTAGCCAATTAACAAAATTAGAGAGAATACCCTAATCAATAAGATTAGAGAAGAAAATAGAGGTATGATAGCAGATGCACATTAATTTTAGAGAATCTTCATACATATTTTGAAAAAAACTATATTCCAAAAAACTCGAAATTGATGAATTTATAACATATGATTTACCAAAGTTAAACATTGAGGATAAATATATTTTATTTATTTTAATTTTACATTCATGTTGGTGCCTCCTGTAGCCTCCTCCCTGACCTCCCCTTTCGAAGGGACCCTCCTCATTGGGGAATGTGGGTCGTGTATTATGGGGGTAGCTAACAGTTATGGGGGAGAGGCAAAGTCTCTGTGCATAATGACCTAATTTGTGGCTCGAACACTCTTTCCACCCCCTTTGCCATGAATTTCCCTGAACCACGTGGGGTTCATTTTAGTTCTACTTCAGTGATGAGGTTTTGGGAGCCTCTGTGTCTCTGGATATGTGGCTTAGTAGGAGTTGAATGTTCCCTGTGTTTATCTCCTTCAGCCATGTTCTGGTGTGGGGTTCACCAAGAAAGCTGCACTCTTGCCCATTTCCTCCATTAATCTATGTTTTCAGCTGGGGCCCTGATGAGGTACACTACACTGATCCTCCCTTCAGATTCGTCATCCATCTGAAAAAGAGAAGCAAATTCTCCAATGGAGAGAGAAATTAGTACCAGATAGATGGAATGGCCATAGTTATTTTAGGGAGAATTTTATATGCGTAGGCTCTCTTCTATCCCACATTTGGTGGGAGCTTGATATTGGAGAGTGGGCTCATTTTTTGTACATGATTTTGACTTATTTCCCAGTCCCAGCTATCAGTTCCATTCCACTGAGTGGATCTATTAACCAAGTCAAATTCAGTTGGTTACCCACCATGGCTGTGTTCCACTATTGCACTTGTTTGAGCATCACATCAGGTTGTTTACTGCTGAGTAACTTAGACTGCGAGTTGTTTGGACAGATGCCAGTCATTTTTCCCCAGTTGCTCATGCAGCACCCACTGGCACTAGACAAGCTAACTGTCTGGGAACTGAACCTCTTCCAGATTCTGAACAGGTCACTCCCTGTTTCATCCCAACAGCTTATGGTGTCTTCAGCAATAGGGTCTTACCATTAACCTGTGGTGGGTCATCAAGAGCTCTGACATAAATCTGTCTTTTTGGGGAAACCTTGTAGGTCTCTCTGATCAACAGCTCATCGTGAAAGTGAACCCCATGCTGGTACTGGGATTTACAAGTCATTGCCAAGGAAGGTGAAGGAAGAAAAAGATAGGTTATATGAAAGAGAAAGAGATCAGGGGGGGGAGAAACATGAAAAGATTAAGGTTAGTCTTCATGATGTCCTCTCCAGGTCCCTGTGGTTCAGGTATTCCCTCTATGTGCCTGCTAAAGGATCAATTTTTTTAGCCTGTTGTTCAGAGAATAGGATTTTATGGTACCAATTCCATTTGGGTCCCTATTTGTGTCCCCCACCCTTACCCTCTCTCCCACCCTTATGCTCCTTACCAGCCTTACCCTACCCTCCCATCCCACCCTCCCTATTGTCTTGTCCTCAGGGTACTTATAAGGTATGACAGCATCTCAGGTGGATTCAGGTTAGGAGCCACAGATGACTGAGACCATGTGATGATTATCTTTTTGTGATTGGGTGAGCTCACTGAGAATGATCTGTTCCATGTTCAAACATTTTTCTTCAAATTTCGTTGTTTCATTTTTCCTTACTGCTGTGTAGAATTCCATAGTGTAGATATACCACATCTTTGTTATCCATTCATTTAATGATGGACATCTTGGTTAATTCCAGCTCTTAGCTACTATGAATTGAGCAGCTATAAACATGGTTGAGCAAATATCTCTGATCTAAGGCTTGGAGCCTTTTGGGTAAAGGCCCAGTAAGGGAATAACTGGATCTGTTCGTAGGTCTATAGTCATCCTTTTCAGGAGTCTCCATATAGTGTTCCATAATGATTGTACCATTTTACATTCCCACCAACAGTGAAAGAGTGTTCCTGTTTCTCCACAGCCTCACCAGCATTTGTTTTCCTTAGTTTGTTTTAATGTTAGCCATCTTTACTGGGGTAAGTTGGAATCTCATAGTTGTTTTAATTTGCATTGATGTTGAACATTTTCTTAAGTGTGTATTTGCTATTTGTATTTCTTCCTCTGAGAACTCACTGTGCAGTTCTCTGCCCCATTTTGTCAGTGGGTTGTTTGACAATTTGTTGTTTAGGGTTTGGAGTTCTTTGTAAATTCTAGAAATTAGGCCTCTGTCAGTTGTATAGCTGGCAAAAATTTTTTCCCATTCTGTGTGTAATCTGTTGGCTTTGGTTATTGTATATTTGTCTGTGACAAAACCTTTCAGCTTCATGAGATCCCAATGGTTGAGTGATTGTTTAATTTCCTGAGCTGCTGCGGTTTTTGTTCAGGAAGTCTTTTCCCATTCCTATGTCATGGAAGGTTCCTCCTATTTTGTCTTCCAGTAGTAGCAGAGTTTCCAGTTTTATATTGAGGTCTTTGATCCATTTGGACTTGATTTTTGTGTATGGTGAGATGTGTGGATCGAGTTTTATTTTCATACATATGGTTGTCGAGATTATCCAGCACCATTTGTTGAAGATGCTGCCTTTTTTCCAGTCTACATTGGTAGGACCTTTGTTAAATATCAAGTAGCTATAGTTACTTGACCCAAAGTCTGGGTCTTCTATTCTGTTCCACTGGTCTATATTCCTGTTTTTTATGCCAGTACCATGTTGTTTTTATTGTTATGGCTTTCAGTATAGCTTTAGATCAGGTATGGTGATGCCTCCAGAGGAGTTTCTTTTGCTGAGGGTATGCTTGGATATCCAAGGCCTTCTGACTTTCCATATGAATTTTGAGATCATTTTTTCTCTTTCTGTGAAGAAAGATAAGTTGGGATTTTTACTGGCATTGTGTTAAATCTACATAATTCTTTTGGTAAGATTGCCATTTTCACAATGTTAATTCTGCCTATCCAGGAGCACGGGAGGTCTTTCCATTTTTGCAGTTCCTCCTCAATTTCTTTGTTGAGTGTCTTTATGTTTTCATTATATAGGTCTTTCACTTCCTTTTTAAATGTTATTCCAAGGTATTTTATTTTATTTTTACTGGTAATGAAAATGGGACCATGTTGCTTATTTATTTTTCTGTATCTTTGCCTTTTGCATACAGAAAGGCTACTGATTTCTGTGCATTGATCTTATATCCTGCTACTTTGATGAAGGAGTTAATCACCTTTAAGAGTTTTGAGGTGGAGGGTCTCAGGTCACTTATGTATAGAATCATGTTGTCTGCAAATAGGGCTAACTTAGCTTCTTCCTTTCCAATTTGTATCCCTTTGATGTCTTTCTCCTGTCTTATTGCTTGAGTTAGTACTTGCAAGATAAATATAATTTACATAGAGCTATAAGAAGGAACTATATTGAAGTTGTAATCAAAATTTTTCTAAGTAAAAAAGTCCAGGCCCACTGACTCTCAACTTATTTCATAAAATTGAAGAGGAAGAAATTTTCTTTAACTCTTTATATGATTCCAGATCTACAATAATAGGAAAACCAGACAGAGATACAACTGTTGTAAAGAACTCCACCTTGCTGGGACATACTTCCAGACACAGTTTATAGGAGGAAGCAATTTATGTCTGCTTACAAATATAGGAAAAGTTCTATCAATGGTGAAAGAAGCTAACCCCTTTCATATATCTAAGTAGAGAAAAACTACTAAAAACCTAGAAAACACCAAAAAACAGCAAGCATTCACCTGCTAGAGCTCACAAAGCTCTCATACCATTGGGCTGGAATTCAAATCTGTCCCCAGTGACACACGCCCTATACCATGAGTCCACCTGCTAGGTGCTGAAGCTTCAAACTCATTTTTTGAAAAAAATATTGTATTTGTTATTTATTTGCTAACAGAGAAAGATAGAGAGAAGAGAGTCAGACAGAAAGAATGGGCTCACCAGGGCCTCTGGCTGCTGCCAAATACCCCAGATGCATGCCAGTTTATTAGGCTTTGCACTCAAATACCTTAACCACTGAGCAATCTCTACTGTCCTGCAAACTCAATTTTAATAAAATACCTGACTCTATGGGGCCATACATTCAAACTACTACAACAAAAATGAAAAGTATAAACCAATATCACTGATGAACTTAGATACAAAAACTCAATACATTACTAATAAATTGAATTCAGAACATATTAAAAATATCTACCACAATAAAGCATATTTTATTCCAATTAGTCAAGGCTGGTTGAAAATATGGAAATCAATAAATATAGTATACACATAAGCAGACTTAATGACAGAAATAACATCATTTTCTCAATAGAGAAAAGACCTTCGACAAAATACAACAGCCTCCCATGATAAAAAAATGAGAGAGACTAGGGATTATCTCAACATATCAATATATTGTATGGTCTGAAACATAATTTTAAGTATATATACATTGTGGAATGACTCAGTTATGTTTATTAAACATGAATTACCTCACTTTGATATTTTCTTTTACAGCTTCAATGTAATTCCAATCAAAATTCCAGGTACATACTTTACAGAAGTAGAAAAAGCACAACTTCAAAATTCACAAAGAAGCATAAAAATCTTAGGATATCCAAAACTGCCTCCATCAAAAATAATACAGCTGGAATTTATCACCACACCTAATTTTGAGTTATACTACATAACATAGTAATAAAATTAGCATGGTCCTGACACGAAATGTTTATCATGTAGATCAATTGAAGAGAAGAGAATATCCAGGAATTAATTCATGTGATAATAGCTACCTGATATTGGACAAAGAGGCCAAAAACACATATGAGAAAAGAGCATTTTCAACAAACGGTGAAGGGAAAATGGATATCTACACGTACAATAATGAATCTAGACCCTTATTTTCCACCATACGCAAAAATCAATTCTAAATGGATAAAAGACCTCAGTGTAAGAACTGAAACCCTGAAATGATTAGAAATAAAAAGAGGAAGAACACTTCAAGATATAGGTATAGTAAAGGAATTTCTGAATAAGAATTCAATGGTGGACTAAGATAATCAGCAAAGAGAAAGCACAAAACTCAAAAGATATTGTACAACTATCAAGTGCAAACCATCAAGAGTCACTAGACAATTTGCAGAATCGAAGAAAATCTTCACCAGCTATACATAGGACATATGTGTAATATGTAGAATATATAAAGAACTGAAAAATCTAAGCAATAAATATCAAGGAACCCAAGTAAAAATGTGTTTTGGAACTAAATGGAATTCTCAAAAGAAGAAAGACAAGGGGCCAAAAAGCATTTAAAAATGCTATACATCTTTAGCTATAATGGAAATGTAAATTAGAACAACATTGAGTGTTCATCTTATTCTGGTGAGAATAGCTGTCATCCAAAAAATCAAATGAGATAGCCCTTTAATGAACCCAATATGGCTCAGGGAAATTCGTGGAAGAGGGGGCAGAAAGATTGTTAGAGCCATAAGTTGGGTCATTATGCACAGAGTCATTACCTCTCCCCCATAACTGATGGCTACCCCCACAATGCAAGACCCACAATCCCCATGGTGGAGGACAGGGAGAAGGCTAATGATGGTACCATCATGGCTGTGTACACATACCTAACTAATAAAAAAATTCAAATGACAACAAATTCTGATAAGGTGTGAGGTAAAGGTGTGTGTTAGAGTATAAACTGGTACAACCACTCTGGCAATAAATATGGATGTTTCTCAAAAACCTCTTGGATAAAAGTGTTACTTTGTGAGATGACAGGACTATCCATCTTGAGTTCAAATGAAAGGAGCAGTTATGTATGCATGTATGTATGCAGCTATCTCCTAAAAGAGGTTGAGAGAAATTAGATACACCTGGAGAAGCTTTGATTATCCTGCTCTACCATTCATTGTCTTTTACATGTTTTCTATTTTTATTATTTGTTTTTGTATATACATAAATAATTTGTGGGAATAAAACTAACCTAAATATAGTTTGTAGTAGTCAGCTTCAGGTCACTTGGATGAACCTCCAGACCAGACAGGTTATGGGAGGAAATGATTTATTGAAGCTTACAGATGCAGGGGAAGTACCATAATGACAGAAGTAGCTGCCCCCTTTCACAGGTCCAGGCAGAGAGAAAGAAAAAAAAAAAGCTACCACCAGCACCACAAGCAAGCACAATTCAGAAACTCCAGGCAAAGCTCAAGCACTTTGTGTATCTTAGGAGTGGAATTCCCCAAACACACCTTAGGACTGGACCCTAGGATCTACCCATAGTGACACCTCCTTCAGCCAGGCAGCTGGAGATCTAACTTACAAGCTTTAATAAACTTCTGAATGTATTGGGGGATATCCATTCAAACTACCACATAGATCTACCAGCTATATTATATCTGGGCATAATACCCTAAGAACTCTATATTTTATTATAGAGATACTTCCTCATCCATGTTTGTTGCTGTTCTATTTACAATAGCTAGGAAATGGAGTTAGCCTATATGCCAAAATGATGAATAGATTATAAAAATGTGTCTATCTACCTATAGATATTTATAGTTATCTATAGATAGATAGACAGATATAGATATATAGGTTTATTTAGCAGCAAAGAAAAATGAAATTATGAAAGTTATAGGAAAATAGATGAACCTGGAATTTATTATACTAAGTGAGTTTACCAAGCCTCAGAAGACATATGATGCTTGTTCTCTCTCATATGTGGATCTTAACATGGAACTCTCAGATCTGTATGTAAGTTGGAGTGTAAGTAACTGGGGTATGTAAGTTAGAGGCCAGGAAGCTAAAATCAGCTCATGAGGGAAGAAAGCACAAGAGGGATTAGTGAGGATATTACACAGGTAAGTAGAGGGACAGAATACAGGGTTTGGAAAGGTCTAAGTGGGGGTATCAGAAAGTGAAGGAGGAGAGAATAGGGTGGGGAGATATTCACAAAATAAAGACTTCATGAATAAGTCATCGAGAACCCTAGTACTTACTAGTTGATTTTAGAGAGAGCTAATGTGTGTGTGTGTGTGTGTGTGTGTGTGTGTGTGTGTGTGTGTGCAGAATTACTTGCTGGAATGGAGTAAAGTGTTTCTTGAAATCATAGGTTTTTGAAGGTGAATCCTAGTGACAAGGACAGGTCACCATTCCCCAGTGAGTTGTTTGGTCAGGGAGAACCACGAGGTCCCTACTATAATAGAGTATGATCAATACTCTTGGGAACCCATCAGAACTAGATGATAAGACCATGTAACTGAAGACATCAGAGGAATTAATGGAAGGATACTGAATAATCAAACTGGAACTGAGTGGGACACTACTTCCTTGCTGGCTAGATTCTACATGATAGAAAATGCTATGTAGCTGTGGGAGAAAATTCATCAACAGATTCAACAAATGGTGGACTCTGCCAGCTATACAACCAACCAGCCAGGATATATGTGCCTACTGGTTTAATGGTGGCACATAAGTTAACAGGCTGAAAACAGGATTTAATCTGCTCCATGGGAGCAAAGTTCATGCCTGGTTCCTATAGCTTAGAATGTCATAGGCCCTAAGAGGAAACTAATGGACATAATGAGCCCATCACACTGCCTTCTACAAGTATGAATTTATGCCCACTGATTAATGCTATTGGTTAGAGAAGCTTCTTTTTACAGACTAGAATGAATATTGGGGAGACCTGAGACTCATTAAGGTGTCAAGGATAAGAGAAAGCCTAGTAGAAAGCCATGGTTCAGAGAACATTGCAAAGAAACTAATAGAATAAATATTAGTGCCACTTTCACTACTAACCAGAGGAATTTCTTTATGGAGATGGTGGTTGACACTTAAAACTTATTAAAGTGCTAAAAATAAGAGGCTACTGAGTGTTCAACACTAAACCAGACATCTTTATCAGGCCCTCCAAGGCTCATGGAACATTGTGGATGAGAGAGCAGAAAGAATGCAAAAGCAACATGGTGGGGAGAAATAACTGTGGGGACGCTGATCTCCTGACATGAACTGATGACTGTATTCGTGACCTCACAGTAGTTGTTACACCCAGAAGACCTGTGCAATTTTTAGCTCATCATTTTGGCATGGAGGACACAGGCAGACAAAAAGAAAGACTATCTGGAAAGAAGAAAAGAAGAAGGGATGAAGTGGGATGCAGACCAGTAAAGTGGGACAAAATTTATTGATAGGAGGAGATTATCATCAAAATACATTATGTACATGTATGAAAATTGCCAATAACTTAAAAAACAGAAAGGAACATCATCCAGAATTTGGATCCTTTATTTATCTCCTAGTCCTCTAGTGGAGATAAATAACTGTTTACCATTTCTCACAGTTCTTTAGAGAAACAGATTTATCTTTTTGCAATTA
This sequence comes from Orientallactaga sibirica, assembly GCA_036365145.1. Lineage (NCBI taxonomy): Eukaryota > Metazoa > Chordata > Mammalia > Rodentia > Dipodidae > Orientallactaga > Orientallactaga sibirica. The sequence continues at coordinate 7,187,382 of JAEOAD010000793.1, read as the reverse complement.
CAAATTTAGAAAATGAAGATTCTCTTCTCCATGTAATTTCTCCACAGTCTTTATCTTCTCATTTTGTGTTAAGATGGATATTTTTGCTCAAGTTCATTTGAAAATCTTATTGATTTGGCTAACTCTTGCTGAAATATAGTAGCCTGTAAATTTAGGCTCATGTGAGACCAAGGAAAATGTATAGAAGAATCTGCCCTTAAAATATTCAAATAGTAATAAAATTTACACCAAGAAAAAACATTGTAGTTTAGATGCATGTGGACATATAATTCCTGTTTGTTAGAGTAAATCATAAATGTAATTTGCCTTCACCTTTTGTAATAAATTTTTAAAATTGTTTCATTGTAATTCTATCTGATGGCAAAAATTTTAGCATGTCAAAGTAGAAAGCAATGTAAAACGGAGCCATATATATATTAAAGAAGAACATATGTATGCAGGTGTAGAAATAACGAGAGGGGGCTGGAGAGATGGCTTAGTGGTTTAGGCACTTGCCTCCAAAGCCAAAGGACCCACGTTGACAGGACCCACGTAAGACAGATGCTCAAAGCATCTGGAGTTTGTTGGAAGCAGCTGGAGGCCCTGGCAGCCCATTTTTTCTCTTTCTCTCCCCCCTCTCTCTAGTAAATAAAAATAAAATATTTTAAAAGGAAATGAGAGTATATGTGAGGAAGGATACATGGATGAGGATGTGGTTCTGATAAGAAAGATTTCTTGAGATCTTCACAGCAGATCTGCTTAACAAAACTATATACTTGATTATTGTTTTGTGTAATAAAACATTAAAATTATTTAGTTTAGTAAAAGTACATTCATAAAAGTAGTTCAGCATTATCTATGAGGTAATTCCTGTTTATTTCATATATCTTGATGCTAACTCATCAACTTTAAAAAATATATTGAGGGGCTGGAGAGATGGCTTAGCTGTTAAGGCGCCTGCCTGCTAAGCCTAAGAAAGGTGGTTCCAATCTCCAGCGGTTCCAATCTCCAGGTCCCACGTTTAGCCAGATGCAAAGTGATGCAAAGGCACAATCTGCACTTGCCCACAAGGGGGCACACACATCTGGAGTTCTTTCACAGCAGCTGAGACTGCTGGCGCGCCCATCTCTGTCTCCCTCTCCCTCTCTGTCTGTTTCTCTGTCTCTGTCTCTCTCCAAAAATAAATAAAATAATTAAAAAAATTATTGAGTAAAAGGCAAAAGATTTATGTGATCTGAAGAGAAACCAGAGTATACAAAGAACTCAAAAAACAGAACAATAAGATATCAAATAACCCAGTTAAAAAATGAGCCATGGAACTAAATGGAGAGTTCTCAGAAGAAGAAATACAGATGGCATATAAACATCTAAAAAAGTTTTCTACATCCTTAGCCATCAGGGAAATGCAAATTAAAATCACTTTGAGATTCCATCTTACTCCTGTCAGAATGGCTACCATCAAGGAAACAAATGACAATAAGTGTTGGCGTGGATGCAGAAAAAGAAGAACACTTCTACACTGTTGGTGGGAATGTAATATGGTCCAGCCATTGTGGAAATCAGTGTGGAGGTTCTTGAGATAGCTAAAAATAGATTTACCATATGATCCAGCTATAACACTCCTAGGCATATATCTGAAGGACTCTTCTCACTTGCACAACCATGTTTATTGCTGCTCTATTCATGATAGCTAGGAAATGGAACCAGCCTAGATGTCTCTCCACAGGTGAATTAATAAAGATGTGGTATATTTACACAATGGAGTTCTATTCAGCAATAAAGAAAAATTAAATTATGAAATTTGTAGGAAAATGGATGGATCTGGAAAGGATTATATTAAGTGAGGTAACCCAGGCTCAGAAAGCCAAATGTTGCATGTTCTCTCTCATATGTGGATCTTAGTTACAAATGTATAGACCTGTGTGGGAGCTGGAACCAAATATTGGTAGCAGGGGCCAGTAAGCTAGAAAAACCTTATAAGTGAGGGAGGTCTTCAGGGGATGGTATTGTATATATGAAATAGAAGAACAGATTATAGGCAGGGGAAAGGCCTAATGAGGGCAGGGAAAGAGAATGTGTAAAAGAAGGGCAGGGGAAGGGTAAATCAAAATTCAAGATATTCTGAATAAGACTTATGTAAATGTACTGTTTTGAATAATGGCACATCCAGAAGCTATAGATTGTTACTACAAAATTTTCAGTGCCTGGGATGGGATACCTTCCAGGGAGTTGTTGGCCAGAGAGGTCCCTGTTACCTCCAAAACATTACAGAGTATTGCCAAGGCCCTTGGTTTCTCTTGAGAAACAGATGGTTAGACCCTATTGCTGAAGACCTCACTTGCTTGAGCAGCAAGGTCATTGAGAAATTAAGCTGGTGCTGACCAGAAAACCTTCTCCCTGTAGACCAGTCAAATGAAAGCTGGAAAAAGCTGCACTACATGAAGCCATATGGGAGACAGAAATCATCAGCAGTGAAAACAGAGGACACTGGAAACCTCAAGTTTGGCCAGATAGGCTGAATGACCAAACAGGTGCAATAGTAGCATGTCTGTTCTTTGGAAAACCAACTGCTCCCTAATTGGATTGAAGGCCCACTATATGGGAGGGAATATATGCCTGGCACTGAAAAGACTAATCAAAGTCTATGGCAGGGGAGGTAGTGAGCCTTAGGGGTCTAAAGCCTGCTCTTGTCTGGCTAAATGTATATATTATTCCCACCAAACTGCCCTGAAAGCACTACACTTAATGTTCATATTTGCATATTAATGATACCATCACTTCTGGTTATAGAAGCTTCTCTTTTCAGATGGAGATGACCACTTGGATGACCCAAAAATCAACATAGTGCTGAGCAGAAGGGACGGAAGAGTGTCTAGCACTGAAACATCTCTGTCACACCCTCCAAGGCTCAGAGTCCATTGTGCAAGAAGGGACAGAAAGAATGTAAGAGTCAAAGGAAGGGTATGACTCTTTACAATGCAACTGTCCAGTCAGAAATTGGCCTCGATATCCATGACTTCGAAGTGCCTAGCAATACCTTCACAAGACCCTCATAACAGGAGAAAAAGATGATGACATCAAATTAAAAGAGAGACTAATGGAGAGAGGGAGGGGATATGATGGAGAGTGGAGTTCTAAAGGGGAATGGAGGAGGGGAGGGAATATCATGGCTTAATGTCTGTAAGCATAGAAGTTATTAATAAAATTTTTAAAAATGATTGATTTTTTAAATTTAAAAAGTTGTACTATTTTATATCCTCTTCTCTGTCCCCAATTATATTGAGGGTCCTCATCATTGGGGTTATTTGTATTCCTTGTGGGGTCCTTAATGCCTCAGCCAGTCCCTGTGTAGGGAGGCAGTGACTAAAGCTAATCCCATCTACACTGCTGCTCTTATTATTTTTCTACCCCTTCTTCCACAATATTCCCTTAGCTTTGGTGGGCATGTTAGAAGTCTGATTTAATGTTGGGTTCTCTGTAGCCTATGGGTGTCTGCTTTGATGAGGTTTTAGTGACCACAGTGTCTGTCACCATCTCCTTGAAATTGGTTTTCAGGGTAGCAGTGAGAATAATATTCATGTCATTGCTTCCTCTCCAATGACTCATGGGCCCCAGCAGAAATGGTAGAGGTGACAGGTTGTGTGGTAGGCAGTTGGCTTTTTTTTTTCTTGTTGTATTGATGTATCCTGGAACTCCCCAATATTGTCCACAATCTGTAAGATAAAACAGATCCTCCCACCAAAAGTGAGAGCAGCTTAGATTGAAGGGGATAAGCATAGTTATATGAGAGACTTATTGATGTATATACCAACTCTTCTTAGCCAAAGAGCAGTGGAGGTTCTCTCTGGAGTTTAATGGTCTTCTATCCATAGGAATCTGGCTTGGTTCCCAGTATCAGGTATGAGTTTTCCCCTTCTGAGCAGGTTTCTATCCAATCCAAGAACAGTTGGTTACCAACATAGGCTGTATGCCACTATTGCATATGTGTGTACATCTTGCCTGGCTGGTTAATTTTTTTAATCCCGCAGGATCTCCTGCATATTCACGCTGTTGGCAACAATTATCCCCTAGCAGCTCCCATAGCACTTCCCAGCACTATATTAGGCTAGCCAGTAAGGAAATGTTCTCCCTCTCAGTTTCAGCATATTCTCTCGATGTCTTGTGATCACAGGCCTATTGTCTATGGTGCCTTAAAAAATAGGGTCTTAGGCTGGAAGAGGGCTTAGTGGTTAAGGCACTTTTTTCAAAGACTAAGACCCAGGTTTGATTCCCTAGTACCCAAGTAAGCCAGGTGGCACATATGTTTGGAGCTTGTTTGCAGTGACTGAATACCCTTGTATGCCCATTTTATCTTTCTATGTGCCTCTTGCTTTCTCTCTCCCCCCCTCACTCTTTACCTGTCTCTCTGAAATAAATAAAAATATTTTTTAAATAGGTTCTTACCTTTTACCTCTGGCAGGTAACCAACTCCTTAAGAAATGGTCTGAATTGTTTTGGGAACCTTCTATGTTGCCCTTACAAACAACTAACTGTTGGGGAGCAACCCAGTTCTGGCCCAATTTACCAACCAACATCCATGCTTTTAGGGTTAAGCTTCTTCCACTTTCAATGGGGCTTTTCTATTTGGGTATAATCCCCTCCTTATTCCATGTTGAGTATACTATTCAGGAGGAAGGCTTCTATGGTACTGATTCTTGTTGACATTATTTTTTATTCTTTCTGAGCCTAAACTTGGTTGTTGGTTGGCCTTCATTCCCTTCCATGCTATTTCCTCTGAAGTCTACTTTAATTTTGTGTTTTCAGCAGCTTCTGAATTTCTACTTTGGTACATTTTCAGTACCCTCAGTGTCTGTCTCCATCATCCTGGTGTTAGTTGATAGGCTCACCAAATTTTTCAACACTTTGCTTAATAGAAACTCAAATTCTTATGTTAGATTATATGAATTATATATAAACTACTTAACCTTTGATAAGAGAGAGGATTGCTAGTTTTTGAAGTAAAAGTAAAGTAGAATTAAAACATACCCACCAGGGCTCAGGGAATTTTGCAGAAAAAGGGGCAGAAAGAATTTAAGAGCCAGAGAGTAGAAGGGAATGTCCCCTTTCCCATTTCAATGACTGACTGCTGCTTTTACATCTCATAACCCACAACCTAGTGGGGATAGCATCCATCCTATTGAGGAGGGCTGTTAGTGGAATGGGAGCAGGGAAGAGGGAAATGATGGTACTAACAAATGATGTGTCCATACAAGTTTCTATTTAATAAAAAATAAAATAAAAATAAATTTGTTATAGCTATATTGATTTCATAGATAACTTCTGAGCATAGAAAGTCATCCAGAATAAAGAGAGACATTAAATAATTATGAATATTTTGCTCTTTCAAAAATTCATAGCTACCTTTAATGTGTACGCATCTAACAGCAAACCCACAAAAATCTATGAAACAAAAATCAACAAGAAATACATGAATCCACTATTATAACTAAGTCATTAAATATACCTTTAACAGACCTATAGGTTTAACAGGCACAATATCAGGAAGAATAAACAGTCTCAATGGTGCCATTATCCAACAGCATATAATTGAACTTTATGGCACATTTCTTTCACCAACAGTATAATTATGACTCTGGTGTTCCCATGCAATACCCCCTAAGATAGTGTGCCCCTAAAACAAATCTTAAGTACTTAAATGGAAATCAGAAAAATAAAATGACTGATATCTGATGACAACAGAATTAAGCTAAAATTCACAAACAGCAAAAGAAAAAAAAAACTGAAAGTATTAGACAATAAAACAAAACATTAGCAAAAACATATGGATAAAATAAAATCATCCAATGACAAACAAAAAGTTTAATTTAAAGTATATAAAGTATATCTTAGCATAATTTTTTTGATTCAGTGAAAGTTTTGCTTAAAGGGAAATTTGTAACATTGAATTCATACAATATTCAAGAAAAATCTAAAATTAATCACTGAAAAGATGGATAATAGGTTAAAGATGCTTGCTTGCAAACCCTGAGGGTCCAGGGTGTGATTTCCCAGTAGCCACATAAACCAGATATACAAAGTAGTACATTACTGTGGAGTTCATTTCCAGTGGCAAAAGGTCCTGACAGGCATATTCTCTTACTCTCTCTCTCTCTCCTTGCTAATAAATAAAAAAAAATCATAAAAATAAATATCTAATTTCAATGTCCTAAAATTTGACATTAGGGAAGTAGAAAAAGAATTGCAAGTAAAAGTCACACAAAATAGAAACAATAATAAAAATTAAAGTAGAATTCATTGGAATTCAGAACAGGAAATTGATAAAACAAATTAAAAACTACAAATAATATTTCCTTGAGGTGATCAATAAAATGAGCAAGCCTCCAGTCAAAATAACATCAAAAGCATAACATAAGGAGTAGGCCAGAGCCACTATTGCATAAATGAAATTGAGCAGAATCATCTCTTAGAGCATACAGCTTCTGTCACTAAACTTAACTGAAGAAAACTAAAGAGACCTCAAAAGAGGCATAAATGAATAGAACTTGAGTAAGCAAATAGAGGATCTCAATAACCAGCTGCTTAAGCATAATGGAGACTTGATCAAATGCAACAATGAATTCCAGGAAACATCAAGAAAATTGGACCTAGACCTGAAAGCATGCCTCATAAAAGAGCTGGAGACAATGAAAAAAAAAAAAAAAACAAGAAGAGCAGCAAACAAAAAGCAAATAGTGCTATTAAAACCTCTTTAGAACCCCTCACTAACAGAGTCACTCATGTGGAAGACAGATCCTCTGAGCTGGAAGAAATTGACCATGAGTCAAAAAACTTTCCTAAGTGCAAAAACTCAAGCAGACAGAATATGAGGGAAATGTGTGATAGCTTAAAACATCCAGGCATCAGGATCATGGGCATACCAGAAGGGGAATCAATCCAGGCTAGGGGCATAGAGAACATATTCAACAAAATTATTGAAGAAAATTTCCCAAACTCACAAAATGAGAGGTCCATCCAGATACAAAATGCTCACAGAAGAACCAAAGAGACAGGACCAAAGAAGAAACTCTCCAAGGCACATCACAGTTAAAACTCTTAACAATAAAAACAAAGAGAGAGTGCTAAAATCAGCAAGAGAGAAACAACTCACTACATACAAAGACAATCCCACCAGAAATACTCAGGTTTCTCAATGGAAGCCCTGAAAACCAGAAGAGACTGGAATGGAACACTTCAAAGTCTAAAACATTAAAGCTCCCAACCCAAATTCCTGTACCCATTGAAAGAATCTCTCATAATAGATGGTGAAAGGAAAACTTTCCATGAAAATAGTCAACTCTATGATTACATGAACACAAAGCCAAACCTACAGAGAATACTTCAGGAAATATTCCACATAGAAGAGTCAAACAACCAATTTCAAGAGCCAACAAGAAGATCACGGTAACGAAAAATAGACAAGGCTCAACATAGTACAAAATACAAGAAAGCACCAAACTCCATAAAATACCTCATCATGGCAGGGATTAAATCAAACCTCAAAGTTATAAACTTAAACATTAATGTTCTAAATTTACCCATCAAAAGACACAAGCTAACAAGGTCAATCAGAAAAGTGGACCCTTCTCTGCTGTTTTCAAGAAACCCACCTCACCACAAAAGATAGAAACATACTCAGGGTGAAAGGATAAAAAATTATATTCTAAGCAAATAGAAATAAGAAACAAGTGGGTGTTCCTATGCTAATATCTGACAAAAACAGACTCCAAACTAAAAGTAATAAAAAAAGACAAAGAAGGCCACTTCATACTCATCAAGTGGATGATCCAACATGAGGGCATTGCAATGATAAAGCTCTATGCACCAAATGCAGGTGCAGCACAGTTTATAAAACAAAACCTACATGACAACAAAACAGAAATAAACACCAACCACATCAGAATTGTGAACTTCAATATTCCACTATTATCAATAGACAGATCATCCAAGCAGAAAATCAACAGAGAAATAATAGAGCTCACCATAGATGAACTAGACCAGCAGACATCTATAAAACATTCCATCCCAATTCTACAGAATGCACATACTTCTAAGCTCCTACAGACTGAATGACACACTTTTAAACAATGAATGGGTTGTGGAAGAAATCAAAAAAGAAATTGTAAAATTTCTAGAATTGAATCATAATGAAAACACAACCTATCAAAATTTACAGAACACAATGAAGGCAGTCCTATGGGGAAAACTGAATAAACTGGATGACCATATGTAGAAAAATGAAACTAGATCCACTCACCTCACCATACACAAAATCAACTCCAAATGGATTAAAGACCTCAACATAAGACCTGAAACACTTCTCCTATTGGAAAAAAAAATAGGAGGAACTCTACATGAGTAGCCCAGGAAATTAAACAATCTCTTAACCAAGGAAGCTAAAAAGCTTTTGCACAAACAGACCATAAGCAGAGCCAATAGATTACCCAGAAAATGGGAGAAAATATTCACTATTTATACCACTGACAAATGTCTAATATCTGGAATCTACCAAGAACTCAAAAAAAAAACCCAATAAAAAATCAAACACTCCACTCAAAAAATAGGGTGTAGAGAACCGAATAGGGAGTTCTCAGAGGAAGAAATGCAAATGACTAACACACACACATAAGAAAATATTTAACATAGCTAATCATCAGGGAAATGCAAATTAAAACAACCATGAGATTTCACATTACTCCAGTGAGGATGGCAATCATTAAAAAATTAAACAAGGGCTGGAGAGATGGCTTAGTGGTTAAGGCACCTGCCTGCTAAGCCTAAGTACGCCCATTTGATTCTCCAGGTCCCACGTTTAACCAGATGCAAAGCGATGCAAGGGCACAATGAGACACTTGCCCACAAAGGGGCACATGGGTCAGTAGTTTGTTCACAGGGGCTGAGAGGCCATTGGCTCACCCATTCTCTATCTGTCTGTCTGTTTCTGTCTCTCTCTCTTTCTGACTCTCTCCAAAAAATAAATAAATAAATAAATAAATAAATAAATAAATAAACAACAACAAATGCTGATGAGGAACCCTCATTCACTGCTGGTGGGAATGGAAATTTGTACAACCACTATTGAAATCAATATGGAGATTCCTAAAAATGATGAATATAGAACTACCTATAGACTCAGTTATTCCTTTATTGGGCATTTATAGTAAATGCACCATGCTTCATTACAGGAATATTTGATCAACCATGTTTATAGCTGCTCAATTCATAATAGGTAAGAACTGGAATCAACTCAGGTGCCCATAATTGGATGAATAGATAATGAAGTTGTTATAGGTATGTACAATGGAATTCTATTCATCAGTAAGAAATATTGTTATAATGAATTTTTTAGGAAAATGAATGTACTTAGAACAAATCATACTCAGCGAACATACACAATCACAGAAAGAGGAACTCCACATCTTCTCCTTCATCTGCAGTTTCTAACCTGGATCACCTTGAGTTGTTGGTATACTGGATACGCCACCTGAGGCCCACACAATAGGGATGGCAAGGGTTGGAAGTAGGGGATGGGGAGGGTAAGAAGGAATAAACACAAAAGTAAACCCAAAATTAATTGGTTCCATAGAAATCTTTCTCCTTGAAGGTAGACTAAAATATATAACCTTCAACAAGAGTATAGGGGAGACAACCAAAAAGAAGGGTCTTGTAGAGGGTGAGATGAACCCTATCTTTAGAAAATTTTGGCTCTAACCTTAAACTCAGTGCCAGAATCGATGCTACCCACATTGAGCTGTTGATCAGAGATACCTATGAAGTCACCAAAACAAGGCAGGCTTCTTTCAAAGCGCTTAATTACCCACCTGAGGTAAAAGGTAAGACTCTATTGCTGAGGATAGCATATGCTGCCTACACACAACATGGAGAGACCTGGCTGGAGTCAGAAAGAAAGCCAGTTCCCAGACAGTTAACTCTTCTACTGCTGCAAAGTGCTACATGAGCTACTGTGGGAAAGTGGCCAACAATGATATGAGCAAGCAGGGAGGTTAAGCTACTCAGAAGCAACCAGCCTAACAAGAAGTACATACCAGTGTAATGGTGGCACACAGCCTTGGTGGGTAACCAGTGGTTTTCTGATTGGCTAGTAGATATGCTCCGTGGAAAGGAACCCATATCTGGAAATGAGAACCAGGTCTAAATCCTATAAAAACAAAGATTATGCTCTCTAATGTCAAGCTCCCACTAGTTTTGGCAAAAGAGGGGCTGCATCAAAATCTCCCTAAATTAATAATACCTATCCAATGTAACCTATGCTGACTTCACTTTCCATTGGAGATTTTGCTTTTCTTTTTCAGAAGGTAGCAAGACCCAAGGAGATAAATCACCTTTTACATGTTGGCCAAGAGCCAGGTGAAAACACATAGGATCTGTATTGATGAGCAAGAGAGCTGCTTCCATAGTGAGACAGACACCGACGATACACAACACATAGGCTCTAGGTATTTTGCAGAAGAGGGGAGAGAAAGATTGTAAGAGACACAAGTTGGGACATCATGCCCAGAGGTATTGTCTCCTCCCAATAACTGTCTGCTGTTCCCACAAAGCATAGCCCACACTCCCTTGGTGAATATCAGCAAACCCAATGAGGAGAGTCCTCTGCTGAATGGGGCAGGGAGGAGGGGAAAGATGGTACCAACACATGGTGTATCCATACAAAGTATGTTCTTAATAAAAAAATAACAAATGGTTCATATCCCAAAAAAGATTATTAATGAGCATTAAAAACAGTAAGATAATTATAATAAAATACAATGCCCACCAATTAGATATTCTATGTAAAATGGATCAAATCTTTAAAGAAACAACGTCCTAAAACTTAAATATTAATAGATAATATGAATTAATATATATACATATGAAATTAAAACCATAATTTATAATGTTTCACTATAACACGAAAGACAAATAGTTTCACAGATAAATTCTAACAATTTTAAAGTATACTATTCTCTTTAGAATATTGGTATAAAATGAATATTCCTAACTCATTCTGTGAGGCCAGCATTATGCCAATAACAATAGTAGTTAATATGATAAAGGGAAAATAAACTATGGAATACCATTTCATGACCAGTAGTATGGATATTCTAAGGATAATATTTTAAAAATAGAACCTGAATCCCCAATGAGTAGGGACCCTTTGGGAAAGCGGCAGGGATGAGATAAAGGGTGGTACCAACATGTATTGTTTACATACTAAGTATGTCCATAACTAATAAAAATAAATTTAAAAAGAAAAAATAGAATTCAACAACCTATAAAAAAGAATTATATCCTATAACCAGGTTGTATTTATTCCAGATATACTAGGGTACTTTAACATTTGAAAATCAATTTGCACCACAACAACAGGCCAAATTAAACAAAGTACAATGAAGCTGGGATGGGCAATGCATGCCCATAACACCAGTGCTAAGGGGGCACAAGATATGGGCTGATCACCAAGCTTTAGTAATGTGAATGTATTTTTTAAAATTTTTGTTTATTTTTATTTATTTATTTGACTGTGACCGACAGAGAGAGAAAGAGGGAGAGAAAGAGAGAGAGAGAGAGAGAGAGAGAGAGAGAATAGGCACACCAGGGCCTCCAGCCACTGCAAGCAAAGTCCAGATGCATGTGCCACCTTGTGCATCTGGCTTATGTAGGTACTGGGGAATCATGCCTTCAACCGAGGTCCTTAGGCTTCTCAGGCAAGCACTTAACCACTAAGCCACCTCTCCAGCCCCCCTGATTGTATTTTTGATAAATAGCAAGCTACAGGTTCGATCAGAGACCCTGTATCAAGAAAATAAGACAGATGAGTGGTAGAGGAGAGTGTTCCACATATTCTGTGAGCTTCTACATGTGTAACCAAGAACTGTGCAAATATGCATACTTGTTCATACACAAGTGCAAATACCACATACACATAAACATAGACACAAAAACTGTCTTTGAGAGTGAATGAAATAGTTATAGCAGTTTTTTTGTCATTCATGGACAAGAATATCCTGCCAGAATAAAGCTTATGGAAGGAAAAAGTTTATTTAAGCAGAGGGACTCAAGGGAAATTTCACTGTGCCATGGAAAGCATGACAGGAACAGGAAGATGGCTAATGTCACATATTGGCATGGGATTATTAATTCCAAGGCAACACACACACTCCAGCAATGCTCCACCTACCAAAGGCTGCATCAGCTGGGGATTAAATGTGAAGCTTAATCACAAACATATGAGACTATTGGGGACATTTTATATTCAGGCCTTCATATTCTACCTTTGGAGCCCATAGATCTATGGCCATCTCATTATGCAAAATACATTAGTCCAACTTTAAAAGTCCCTTGCCGGGCATGGTGGCACACACCTTTAATCCCAGCACTAGGGAGGCAGAGGTAGGAGGGTCACCAGGAGTTCGAGGCCACCCTGAGAATACAGAGTGAGTTCCAGGTCAGCCTGGGCTAGTGAGAGACCTTACCTTGCAAAACCAAAAAAAAAAAAAAGTTCCTATAGTGTACTAGTACCAACAGTGTTCAAACTTCCAAAGTCCCATGTAAGTCATGACAAGTTTCTTGACTATGAGCCCTGTAAAGTCAAAAAACAAGTTACACATTTCCAATGCAAATTACCACAGAGTAAACATTCCCATTTGTAAAGTTGGAAGACTGGTCAGATGCAAGTTAGAAATGAAAACCATCAGGGCATATATCAAATTCTACAACTTCGTATCTGGCAACTGGAACTCATGATGGAACCCTTCTGGATCCAAAAGGCTTGGAAAATTTCACCCCTCTTGCTGTGATGTTTGCTTTCCAGACAAAATACACCCAACCCATTAAATTTCCTTGGTGACTATTCTACAGCCCTTGCAGCTCCAATATTCTGGGGTCTGCAATCATGTCTCAAATTCACAGCTTCGTTGCATGCCCCCATCCATGTTTCTATGCAGGGGTTTAAATCCTGTTTCACTACACTTAATCTAAGAGGCTTACAGGAAACATTAACAACTTCATGACCATTTATTTCCTACATTTGCCATACTGTCTAAACAAATGCCAGGTGTGTAATGTTACCAAATTTTTTAATTCCAACAAGTGAAAATTCCTTCAGTATTCATCATTAGGACACCTACTTTCAATTTGCCCTTCCTAAATGTTGATAATCTCTGAAACAATCATAGCTGAAATCAGCCACAATCTCTTGCCCTAGTCTCTAAAACCTACCTACACTTCGTTGTTTAGCAAATAATGCATTATTTCATATCCTTCTAGTCTGCAATTTCTTCCATATAACACACCAATCCAATACTTTAATTTCAAATTGGCTCACGTTCTTAAGACCTCAGGCAGCTTATCAGAACATCATATGAACTGCCTCTAGATCATGTCCCATCAAAGTCCATTTTCCCCACTCTTAAACCTCATAAGCCAGGTTTTCATAGTCCATACTTCCCTCCAAATTTTGTTAAGCCTTCTCTTGTTCAAAGTTCCAAATCCTTTAAATTGCTCCCACAAACCAGTTCCAAAAGACTAAAAAAACTACGTAGTCTTGTTTCCTGTACCAATATCCCCACTTCTCCATACTAATTTTATTTAGCAGTTACTATCTCATTGCTAGGACAAAACACTTGACCAGAAACAAGTTTACGCAATTAAAGGGCTTATTTCTACTCATAGGTTTGAGGGGAAGTTTCATCACTGTCGGTAAATCATAGCAGGCATGTCAACAGGAAGCAAGGGTCACATCCCCATATCAACAGAAAGGAAGTAGTCTGAGAACTGAGCTTAGAACTGGGTTATATATTTCCCCAAAGATCTCCCATAGAACCCACCTTCTCTATCAAGGCTCTACCTCCCATAGACTTGACAACATTCTCATATTGCCACCAACTGGGGATTACTGGTTGAAAAACATGACCTTTTTAAACATATTTTTCTTGCTTATTTTTATTTATTTTATTTGAGAGCAACAATCAGACAGAGAAAGAGACAGAGAGAGAGAGAGAGAGAGAGAGAGAGAGAGAGAGAGAAGGAAGGAGGGAGAACAGGCGTTCCAGGGCCTCCAGCCACTGCAAATGAACTCCAGATGTATGCACCGCTTTGTACATCTCACTTACTTGGATCCTGGGGAATACAGCTGCAGACTGAGGTCCTTAGGCTTCATAAAGAAGCACTTAACCACTAAACCATCTCTCAAGGCCTAGCATGACCTTTTTGATGACATTTAATTTAAAACACCACACTTGTTTTGTAGACTATGCAAAAACTTGAAACAGAATCTCCTGTTACTAATAAATGATTATAACAGGACTGGAGGATACAAGGTCATATACAAAATTCCTTGCTTTCATGTGCACCAGGAATGAACACTTAGAATATCACATTAAAAACACTGTAATTTATAATAACACACCTCCCAAATAAATGTCAGTATAAAAGTAATTAAATACATAGAAAATTTATGTGAAACAAACCATAAATCTTTGAGGAAATAAATCATAGACTATAATAAATGGAGAATTATTCCATGTTTATAACAAGCCTCAATATTACCAAGTTTTAATTCTTTCCTTTTTCTTCTCCAGATTAGGAGCAACCTCAATGAATTTCAGAAAATATTTTTTTTTTGGATAGCAAAAAGCTGTCTCTATTATTTATAAGGAGTTATGAAAATCCAAATAATCAACCCAATGTTAAAAGAACAAATTAAAAATAAGAAAATTATAGAAATAAGACTATTAAATTCAAGACTTACTATGAAACTACAGTAAATAAGACAGTGTGATTTGTAAAAGAATATATATACATATATTCAGTAGAATGGAATAAGATACCAGAAATAGACTACACAAATATAGTCAACTGTTTTTTAATAAAAACAATAAAAGAAATGCAACTTAATGATAATAAATGGCTATGAAACAGTGCAAATGAACAATGATAACAAATGTCTCTGAAACAAGCAGAAATAAGATGCAAACAATAACATAGAAAATTAGATGTATTCCTGAGTCCTTTCATAAAATAGCTCAAAATGGTCCATAGAGGTGGAATTGTCCAAGCTTTTTGGAACCCAAGAATTTCATTACAATTCCCAGGTTCCCTAAATGAAACTGCAGAATTTGATGTTTGCCTTGCTTGTCTTTTATCCAACATTAGTAAAAATATTCCCTTGCTATGCCTTCTTTTTGCAATGGAAATATTTCCTCTGTCTCATTAGGTTTTGGAAGTATGTGATTCATGCTTTGACTTTCTATGGTATGCAGCTTTGAGACTGCCTTGGGTCTCAAATGAAACTGTGGATAAACCAAATAATCAGTACAGTGTTGGGATTGATAGTAACTATGGGCATTTAAAAAGTTGTACTGAATGCATTTGTATGAGATGAGTCTATAAAGGCCAGGAGTGGAAAGTAGTTGTTTGGGTCTTAAATGTCCCCTATAGTCCCAAGAGTTTGTGATTAAGCCACATAGTCCCCCAGCTAGTGGAATTGTTGGGAGATGTACTCTTACAGGGGAAATTATGTCACTGTGGCAGGCCTTAAGACTTTATAATCCAGCCCTTCTAGCCAGAGCCAGGTACCCTCTTGCCACTTCCTCTCAATTGATGTGAGAAATGGGATACCCCCCTATCTCTTCTGCCATGCTTTCCCTGCCGTGATGAATCTTCCCTTTAAATCTGTAAGCTGGAAATAACTTCTTCTTCTTCTTTTTTTTTTTTTTCTATAAGCTGCTGCTGGTAAAGATTTTGTTCCAGCATCAAGAAGGTAACTGCTATGGAGACCAAATAGAGCTTTTGTCACAAGGGTTTGAACTTCCTACTACAGGTGTGCACCAGGGAGAATGTTTTGAGAAGGGTTAATCTAATATGCCACACATGTTAGCCACCTTTTAGAGCTATACACAGCAGGTTTTTCAAATAATCAGCTTAAATAATACCTAGGAATAAATACCCTAATATCTTCTCACAAGTAAGTAGCCAGGAATGCAAAGGTATGTTTTGGAGCCCTCTAATTCTCTGTCCCATTTCCCTCTCTCACTGGCGTTCTGTTCTCCACAGAGAAAATGTCCGCATACGCCTTCTGCAAATGACATTGCCTTACGATCTCTCTCTCTTTCTTTTTAGCAAGCTTCACATATTTCCAAATAATACAGTTTAATTGTGCTTTTTTATTCCTTTGTTCCCTTTGGCCTTCTGTGATGCTTTACAATATTGGAGACTGACCCTAGGGGCTTTGCATATGCAAGAAATGTACTCCACCTCTTACCTAAAACCTAAACCCTATGGTTAAATAAAATACAATATTTATTGAGTTTACTTGCAGCTAACACTCTAAATTTTCTTACAGAAAAAGTAAAAGATAAGGTCATTATATTAACTAAAGATTATAATTGAAATTTTATAAAAAAGTATTTTGTATTGGAACTTGGAAATAACAAAAGGATAACTTTTTAAAAACTCATCCAGGTTGGAAAATAGTTGTATTATGTCACTTTCATCTATAGAAGATATTTTATAGTATCATTGAAGTTCCAAGAGGGATTCCAAATACCAAACTAAAGCACCTGACAAATTTTAATATTTTGCATCATTTTTGAGTTATTATACTTTGAAATGTCCTTCTTTTACTGGATCTTTGAAAGGTCAGTCTGTAAAATAGATATTGTTCCCTAATGAGAAATAAAGACAAATAAGGTCTTAAAGGGACTTGTTGGCAGTAAATTAATGTGGCATTTTTTTCTATTGAATTTGTAGTATAGTGAAAAATTAAAATAAAAATATATTCTCATTCTATATACAAACTAAGTTGTTAACACATCCAATTCCTGTATTATCATGAGTGTAGGAATATATGGAATAACTTCAGAATTTAAATCACAATTCTAGCGGATTGCCTTCAGTTACATACTCCTCACCAAAAAATCAAAAAGGAGATATATCAGTGAACAACACATGTAATGATCCTTGACTTCACAGAGTGGATATTTTATTAAGGGAAACAGGATTCATTAATAAAAGTAAGAAATAGGAAATAGAAATTGATTTTGTTAACTAAAATGAAATACCAAACATTGTGTCTCTTTAAAAAAAAAGTCTTCCTTCAAAAGAATATATTTACCAGAAATAATGATATAATGCTGTGTGTAACCAAGCAAATATCCAAATATCTGCAGGAACAGTATTTTAGTCAAAGCAAAGCATTATATATATATATATATATATATATATATATATATATATATATATATATACAAACACACACACACACACAACACACACACATATATATATGTAGAGAGAGAGAGAGAGAGAGAGAGAGAGAGAGAGAGAGAGTGAGCAAGAGATTGATATATTTCATCTAGTAATGTAGCTGTAACAGATATATGGGGAAGAAACTAGTAAAAGAGAATAATAAAGAGAAATGGGGTGGGTAGTTGTAAGAAGAACATGGAGGGATTTTTTGACTTAGAATACTTAGAAGTGTCCTCTGACTAAGGTGAATTTGAGAATAATAGCATGATCTTAACAAGATTGTTCTAACTATCCTGTGGTTCATTTTATAGGGGGAAAAGTACAGAAGTAGGAAATCAAATTATATGGTTCATGAATGTGTTAATATATGTAGTAATTCAGACTAGGGTTAGGTATTTTTAAGGTGGTAAGAACTGATTTGATTGAAGACAAATTTTAAAAGTACAGATAATTTGACTCTCTACCAGGTTGTATGTGGATATTCCATAGACAGATAAATACATACAAACTTCAAAGTGCTGGGTTTGCATAGTCAAAAAAGTAGTGTTTCCATAAAATAAAATATGGGAGTTGAAATGAGTTATAGATGATCAGGTGTTCAGCTTTGAACATTTTCACTTTGTGATATCTATTTTGGCATAAAATCAGTCTTATTATTCTGGTATAAGCAATCATTCATTATGTGTTTATTCTAACTTATTTATGAGAATTAATATCCAAAATTAATTCAGATATATATATATATATATATATATATATATATATATATATATATATAAATACAATTTGACATATAAAATATTCCTTTAGTCACATCTCCTCTTCAGGGCTCATCTGGGACAAAAATAATCAAACATATGAAATTTTAAATGTTCAAGACTCATATTACATTTTTATATCCTTATTTATTTTGACAAAGATAAACATCAGATATATATTGCCATGTAATACTTTGCTCTGTATTTGGAAATCATTTTAAATTTCTAGTATAAATCTATACATGTTGATATATTGAATACATTTTATGAAAATATTCTGATTGTTATGAAAGATGTGTATGAAATAAGGTATCCTCTTGAGTGTTTCATTGTTATCACTACAAATTTGGAAGAAGTCATCTTGGATTTTATAGTAACTGAAAAATGCAATTTGACATTTTTAATATGAAGAGTATAATGGTATTTAAGGATGAACTTGAGCTCTGCTAATTCTATTAAACTACAGCCTGCCAATGAGCTATAAAGTCTAATTAATCATTTTGTCAGATTTGCTTTCTGAAGCTAGTCAATATAAATTTGAATAAATAGGAAGCATCTGACCTAGGAACCCTTGAATATTCTGAGTAGAGAAGCAGCAGCTGTAAAAAAAAAAAAAAGTACCTGTAATCTATCTGTATAGCTACACATCCATACCTATGTCAGCCAATCATCTAAATGCATAGAACCTGTGGTTTGCCATTTTAAATGCACCAGTAAGAGAGGACTAGGTCATGAAACATAAACATGCACACACACACACACACACACACACACACACACACACACATATATATCACATATTTAATGTCATATTGTGCACAATTAGGTTTAAACAAAATATATTTTACTCATAATTTTGGTAGATGACATTGCTAGGTGACTTGTCACATCCAAATGCATCAAAACATCCATGGTATATCAAAGTAATGCAAAATGACAGATGATATTCAAGCAGTAGCAACGTTGTCCTATAATATTATATGTCAGCATATTTACTGGTCACATACAAGGAATACTTATTTGGCAAGGGTGCTAAGAGGCAAATGTATTCAAGCAGTTTCAAGGGAAATTTCCTAAGAAAAAACAACACTTGCTTTACTTAAGTAACAACACTCTTTGAAGTAGCTCTCTCACTCTACTCATGTCCATTGTTTACAGCCTTGAGCTTCTCTTTCTGCTGCACTCTTTGTCCAAACTGTATAGTATGCATTCAGAGCTATGATTAAAAAGTGGATGCTCTATTTTTCAGCTATTGTTCAAAAACTGCAATAGGTAGGCTGAGGAGTTTGCTCAGTAAGTAAAATGTTTGCCATGTCAGCAAGAGGACTTAATTTTGGATCCTTAGAATCCCCATAGAAAAGCTGGGAAAAGTGGCGAACTGTTAATCTCAGTACTGGAAATGCATAGAGGAGAATACATGGGGCTCACTAGCCAAGTAGAGTACTTAAATCTGTGAACTCCAGGTTCACAGAAAGACCCTGTCTCATAAAACAAAACAAAACAACAAAAATGATGGCTTGTAATTGAAAAAAAGACCTGATGTCCTCTGCTCTCCACACATATGTAGTCACTTGAAATGAGCAAAAAATTTGGTCTTACTATGTGATACATATTCAAACAAGCCCTCAAGAAATCAGTTATTTGGCTCCGCTTTGTTAATCAGTTACTGAATTGAAGAGTACTCTATGAAAGTATTGAGTGTGTTAGCCATCCAGGTACTCAGAGACCATTCCATCCATAGTCCAAGTGGTCCAGGGTAGTATTCCTGCTGCTTACAGATTTTGACATCATCCATGTGATGCTGGTTTTTCTCTATGCTGAATGCAGAATTTGTGTGGAATGTGGAATTCAACCAGTATTTCAATGTGAGGCTAAGTACAAAGCCTTTGAGAAGACAACTTGTGAAGATATAAGAATGAGACTGAAGGTACACTAAAGATCCCTGGATGTTAGAGAAGACAGGAACATAGAACTTCTGCCCTGGAAATACACTGCTAGTAGAGTCTGCTCAGGAGACAGACCATGTGGCTGTAGCTGAAAAGTTCATAGGAACAGAATTGCCCCAGGCCTTTGGAACTTACCATCACATGCCCCAAATGACAAACATGGACCAACGTGGAGGTTTTAATTCTTTCCTTGCTTTGTTTTGGTCTTGCTTTGGCTCTATTTTCCTCTTATCTCAGATTTCTTCTTGCAATGGGGATGCTTACACTTTCCTGCCCCATCATTTTGTTAGATGACTGTAATCTGCTTTTTGAATTTTTCAGGAGCTCACAGGTGGGTGGGAGGAAACTTGAGTCTAAGAAGGAACTTTAGACTTGTACTTTTGAACAATGTTTGAATATTCAAGTTCATTTTGTATGTGAACGAAATACATTTCATTTTGTAAAATTCTAAATTTTGTAGCAGTTTTTGCCACTGTGACAAAGCACCTGACAAACAATTTAACAGAGGGTTTATTCGGGCTCATTATTTCAGAAGAAACCATCTATCATGGCAAGGAAGCCATCCTTACTGGTTTGGCCTGGTCAACTCTAGCACTAACTAGCAGGATGTTCGCATTTTAGCAGGCCAGAAATCAGAGAACAGAAACCTGAAACAAAAGGGATATTACCTTGAAGACCTGATCATAGTGCTACACTTTTGCTTACTTAGGTCATGGTACCAAAGGTTCATCAATTTCCAAAAGCAGAACCACCAGAAGAATACAAAGCATTAAAATACCTAGATCTGTGACAGACTTTTTATTTCTAAATTATGACAGTTATGAGCCTTTGGTAGTTATGGATGAAATTTATGATTTACTTATAAAAAGCCCTCAAAGAGTCACATGTTAAAGGTTTTTTTTTTTTTTTTATCCCACCTAGTGGCACTATTGACAGATAATTGGGACTGAAGAATACTAACTTTTTTCAGTAGGTAAACCTTCAATTAATTCATATTGAATTTGCAGGTAACAGTGGAACCTGGTTTGAACAATAGCATTACTTGATGTGTGCCTTTGAGGGTATATCTTTTTTCTGGTTCCTTCCTGACTTGTCTTTGCTTCCTGTCTGCCTTGAACTAAATAGAACTGCTACATCTAAACTCAGAAAGAACAGAAATGACAAAAACTGAAACCCCTGAAACAGACATAATAAGCCCTTTCTCCTTTAATTTTTTTTTTTAGTTATTTTATTACCATGAATTCAATGATCCTTCTATCAGAGACAACATAATTTTCACCATGGGTAAGCTGTTAGGATCTTTTTTCCTAAGTGCTCCATATCCTGAGTACATATTCAAATTGAATTTCAAGATTTGATAAAGAGGATGGATGCAGTCTACTGGTGTCAAAACGTGTTCTGACACATATTGATAAAGAATATATATTCATTGCAGTATTACTATTTTATAAAAATCTAATTTTATATACTATATGCAGTAGAATTTTTGTTTTTTTCTTATCTTTTCAATGTTATATTTCTTTTCAATACATATTAAAGTTATTGCAAAATTAGAATTCCTAAAAATTATTTTGAGATTATTTCCAATGAATAAAATTTCTGAAATTTCAAATTTCTCTCTCTCTCTTTTCCTCTCTTCTTCTGGCTGGTATAGGAAAATGTTCAGAATGTGAATTAATGATATGTCCTTATCAGACAGAATGTTTTCCCATGACTCATCATTATTTTCACATTCTCTTCACTAATATCTTGACTTTTTGTAAAATTTACTTTCTAGTCCCAGAAAAGAATATTTTTAATGTTAACTGCTACCATACCATTTTAACATTAAATGCTACATAACATGTTAATTGGTAAATAATTGTATGTTTTTTTTTCTTAAGATTCTACTTACCTTTGGAGCATCAGTTGAAAAATATTGCTTTAAAAATGTGACATATGAAGCATCGTTGCTACTGACATGGCCCTGCTGATGATGAAGAACAGTAAACCATTTATCTTTGGGAGATTAACAGGGAGGTTGTTTTGTGTTTGTGTGACTGGTCAAGGACAATTTACAGTTTAACTACTCTGAAGAAAAGAGTTGTTGATTTGAACACACTCTTATTATAGCTTTAGGTAGAGGATAATAGATTTTGCTGTCATTGTGATAAACTATAACCTATATACTAGCAATATAAAAATAAATAAACCACTAGCAGATGTCTTTGGTTCAGCTATTAACAACAAACAATGAAAACATCACTTAAGAAAGTTCTAAATATTTAAGCCATAAATACCCCTAAACTGTCATTACTTTTTAAGTGGTAAATTTTTGTTGAGGATAAGAGTTAAATAATCAGATTTTTATTTACTTACATGTGAAATGTCAATTGCTCTCCATAAGTTCTCCCACTTTGTAATTCTGTTTAAAGTTATGTGCTTATTATTTTAACTCTTTAATAAAATCCATCATTTGGTTATAATATGTTTGTGAACATAAATAAAAAATAGCATTATTTTGATGATGTGTGTCATGTTAAAAGTAGCAGAGGTGGTATGCTTTCTGTGCACATTTTCTCTCACAATTAATAATGGCTATTTATTAGAAGCAAAAATATAAAAGATGAGAAGGAGTTGTAACTACATATTGAATAAGTTGGTCAATGAATTTTAATTAATTAATTTAATAAAAACCATTGATGTTTTATTTGGAAGACAGAGAGATGAAAGAGAGAGAAAGAGAATATGAACATGCACACCAGGGTCTTCTGCTACTGCAAATGAACTCTAGATGCATATACCAGTTTTTGCATCTGGCTTTACATGGGTAGTAGCAAATCAAACTCAGGGCCAACCCAGGCCAGCAGGTTTTGCAAGCAATCACCTTTAACAGCTGGGCATTCTCCCCAGGCCAAATATTAATCTGAAAGAGATAAAATGTTTTTACATGCTAATAGGAATTAATATATTTTTGAAAGACAAATCTACATTAATTACTTTTGCCAATTTTTGTTCAAATATTTTTAAATATTTTATTTTAATTTATTTGAGAAAAAGAGAGGCAGAGAGAGAGAGGGAGAGAGAATGAGCCTCCAGCCACTGCAGAAAACTCCAGACACATGCGCCACCTTATGTATCTGGCTTACACGGGTCCTGGGTAATCAAATCCAGGTCATTTGGTTTTATAGGCAAGCACCTTAACTGCTAATCATCTTCTGTGTAACAGGTAGCACTAGATTTTCTCTTACTTTCCTAATTGTCCCTCCAGGAAAAAGTAACCCTTTTCTATTTCTCCCAGTTATTTAGGGAAGCAGATTCCTTTTGTACTTTAAACTGTGATCACAAGGTTACCATATAAAGATATTTCACTCTTTGTGTATGTTCTTTCCTTTCTGCCTATTTTGTATGTGTGCTTTGATATTCTATGTCATTAGAATTGTTTTTATCTTGGACAACTCTTTATGTAATATAACATTCTATAACTCTCAAACTCCTATGAGACCAAAGGAGAAAAAAATTGAAAAAAAAATTTAAAGTTCAAGTAGTAGTTAAGTTTGCCTAATATTTTTTTAATCTATGAAAAATTAAGGGACCCTCATCAATGGGGGATGTGGGTCATGCATTGCGGGGGTAGTCAAGAGTTGTGGGGGGTAGGCCCCAGTCTCTGTGCATAATGCCCCAACTTGTGACTCTAACAATCTTTCTGCCCCCTCGTCTCTGAGCCACACTGGGGTCATTTTAGTTCTGCGTCAGTGATGAGGTTTTGGGAGCCTCTGTGTCTCTGGATATCTGGCTTAGATGGAGTTGGATGTTCTCTGTGTTTATCTCCTTCAGCCTTTTTTTGGTGTCGTGATCGCCATGAATGCTGTATTCTTGCCCTTCCCCTGCGTTGTTCTATGGTTTCAGCTGGGGCCCTGGTGGGCTGTAATTAGCTGATCCTCCCTTCAGGTTCATTGTCCATCTGAAAAAAGATAATCAAAATTCTCCAATGGAGAGAGAAGTTAGTACTAGATAGAAGGATGACCATAGATGCTTTGGAGGGAATTTTATATGTGTTGGCTCTCTTCTAGCCCACATTTGGTGGCATCTTGATCTTGGAGACTGGGATCATTTTTTGTACCTGGTTTTGACTTATTTCCCAGTTCCAGCAATGAGTTCCATTCCACTGAGTGGATCTATTAGCCAAATCAAGAGCAGTTGGTTACCCACCATGGCTGTTTGCCACTACTGCACTTGTTTGAGCATTACGCCAGATTGTTTCCTGCTGGGTATCTTAGACTGCAAGTTTGGACCAATGTCGGACCTTTTTCCCCAGTTGCTCGTGTAGCATCCTCTGGCACTAGACTAGCGAACTGTCTGGGGACTGACCCTCTTCCAGATTCTGGCCAGGTCTCTCTGTGTTTGGTCTCACACCATTTACCCTAGGCATTTACCCTAAAGGCTCCAAGCCTCAGATCAGAGACATTTGCTCAACTATGTTCATAGCTGCTCAATTCATAATAGCAAAGAGCTGGAATCAACCTAGGTGTCCATCACTAGATGAATGGATAACAAAGATGTGGTATATCTATACTGTTGGGCTTTGCTAGTAACAGGCTGACCTGTGAGGAGGCTGGCCTGCACTCTTGGACATGGCCAGGGGCCCTGGGCTGCGGGGTCACAGCTGGCCCTCTGTCAGGGGTCCCTGGAGATGGTGAATTGCCTTCCCTATGTTGTAGGGTGTAGTGAGCTGTCATAGCCCAGAGTGGGCAGAACTGGCAAGGCACTCCCCCCAACCCCAAAAGCTCTGACCATTCCATAAGTCAGACTTTGCCCCCCATAATTCCTGACCTGTGGCTAGCTGCCCAAGAGACCCTCATGTGGCTAAAGTCAGGTAGCCTTCTCACCCCCCACAGTTCTGAAGTCACAGCCTCCTGTTAATCTCCTCTTCCACCCTTCCCCCTACCTTCCCTTATCCTTCCCCCATAGCTTTGAAGCTACTAGTCCTTCCTCTATCTAGATAACAGCCCATAAACTATGCATCCGATTGCCATACAGTCTGTAGGTGCCGTCTCAACCTTCCCCAAGTCTTTATAAACCCACCCACCCTTTCAATAAACGAGTACTGTCCATCAGACAGTCTCCTGGGTGCTCATTGCCCTGTCATGTGTTCGTAACCACTCACCCGCCCAGCCAGATGACCCTGCAGCTCTCTCCCTTGCCCGGGACGTTGGCCAATGACCCCGGGGAATAGGAACAGAAGGAGACCCACAGCATGAGACCCACACTATACTATGGAATTCTATGTAGCAGTAAGGAAAGATGAAATAAGGAAATTTGAAAAAAAATGGTCAAACATGGAACAGATCATTCTCAGTGAGCTCACCCAAGCACAAAAAGATAATCGTCGCATGGTCTTGTTTATTTGTCACTCCTAACCAGAATCCACCTGAGATGCTGCCAAACCTAATAAGCACTTTGAGGACAAGACAATAGGGAGGGTGGGATGGAGGGAGGGTAATGTGGGAGGGAATGAAAGGGTGGGAGGGAGGACATGGGGTATACAAATTGGGACCCTAAAGGAAAAGATACTATAAAACCCTTTACTCTGAACAACAGGCTAAAACATTGATCCTTCAGCAGGCCCGCAAAGGGAACACCCGAACCACAGGAAACTAGAGAGAGCATCATGAAGAACAACTTTAATCTTGTCCTGCTTCTCTTTCTCTTCTCTCTCCCTCTCTCTCTCCCTCTCCTCTCTATACTCACTTTCTTTTTTTACATTATTTATCTTTTTCCTCCCTCACCTTCCTAGGTGCAGACTTATAACTCCTAGTTCCAGCACAGGGTTAACTTCCACGATGAGCTGTTGAACCGAGACACCTACAAGGTTTTCCAAAAAAGACAGTCCTCTGTCAGAGTTCTTGTTGACCCACCAAAGGTTAATGGTAAGACCCTACTGTTGAAGACAGCATACGTGTGTGAGACCAAACATGGAGAGGCCTTTCCTACTATTTTTAGCAGACACAAACTTTGATGTTTAGCAATGTGGAGACAGGTATTTTAATTTGCCTCATCATGTCACTAATCCAATTTTAATTGATCTTTCTTTAATAACTTGGGAAAATTGTTATGTTATGCTGTTCCTTCACTACACCTGAAGTTTAGAACAGTTTGTTATGTTAAGTAATGAGGGGTGGGAGGAAGCTTAATCAAAACTAAAGAGGTTATGAATAAGACTTATGGAAATATATTTCTTTATTAGTTAATTAAAATATATATGTTTCTTTTAATAGAGTTTGTACAGAAGTACACATTAGGGGTACAAATGCTAGGCCCAATCATCATATTTTGTTACAGAAAAATTTCAGGACCAGGAGTGGAATACCTCCCACAGTTGGTCAGGGAGATATCTAGGGTCTCCAAAACAATATAGGATATTGCCAAGGCTCCTAGTTGCACACTATAACTATTATGGTAAGACCCTATTGATGAAGATGCCACATGCTTCAGTTGTAGGACAATGAGAAATCAAGCTACAACTGAGCTGAAAGCCACCTCCCTGCTGACTAGCACTTATAGTGTTGAAAAGTATTATATAACCTGATAGTATTATATAACCATCAATCAATTCTGCAAGCTACAGAATTGGCCATCTAGGCAAGATGTGCCCACTAGTGCAATAGTAACATGCCTGTTATGGGGGTAATAAACTATATGGAGCCTGGTTCTCAAGAGGAAATTCATACCTGATACTGAAAACCTCATCAAAAGCCTATGTATGACAAGGCCATAAGCCCGGTGGGGGGAAATGTTACTACTATTGTATAGCTAAATGGATACATTATGCCCACCAAATTGCCCTCTAACTATTTGTGGTTATGCTTATGTATTAGTGTTTTAATTACAGAAGTTTTTTTTCTTTTCAGGTGGTAGTGACAGCTAGAGAGACTCAGAACTCATCAAAGTGCTGTGGAGAAGTAGAAGTTGAGTGTTCAGCACTTAATGAGACATGTCTATCACACCCCCCAATGGTTCAGAGACTATAGTGGAAGAGATTAAGAAAAGAATGTAAGAATCAATAGACAAGAAAGAGTGCTTTGGAATGCACCCAGATAAAAATTGTATAAGTACCCTCAAGGCAGCTATTGCTGCCTGAAAAGTACCTGTATAATATTGGGCTTACTAACTGAAAGAGGGTGTAAATTACATTAATATAGGAAATAGAATAGTAGGAAATGAGAGGGGATTCAGTGGAAAGGGACAAAGATGGGGTGACAAAGGCAGGTGGTAGAGGGGTATTATGTAATTTTTAAAGATGTTTTTATTTTAACAAAAAAGACAAAAATGTGAGGTCTTCTCTTGTGAAAGAGAATGGACACTAGAAAACCAAAATAAGTTACAAAATAAATTTATAAGAAATTATTAAGAGTAGAGAAATGTGATGTAAGTTCTAAGTGACATCATAACTTTAGTAATGAAGGTTAAAAAGATTAAAGGGTATTTTTGTATAAGAAAGGATATTGGGGCTGGAGAGATTGCTCAGTGGTTAAGGTGCTTGTCTGTAAAGCCTAAAGTCCTAGGTTTGACTCCCCAGTGCCCATGTAAAGACAGATACACAAAAGTGGCGAATGCATCTGGAGTTTGTGTGCAGTAGCTGGTGTCCCTGACATGTCCATACCCTCTTTCTCAATCTCTCTTTCCCCATCTTGCTGATGGCAAATAAATAAACAAAATATTTTAGAAAAGAAAAAATAAATAAATTACTAAACTCTGGGGCAAAATTAAAGATCTTTTTTTCCTAAAACTGTAAAGGAAAGATAAGGAAAAAAAAAAAAAAACCTTTAGGCACATCACAGAGAGTCTGAGTAAGTTATATCAAGGTGTGTGGAAGATGATACTTAAAATCCACAGATGGGGTTTGGGGTATAGCTTAGTCGTATTTACTAAGTATAGCATGCACAAGACCCTAGATTCAATCCCTAATCTCTCAAAGCAAAAGCAATAAACAATAATGACAACCTGGTAATTTCTAAAACAAAAAGGGGGCTCAGGAGATTGCTAGGCTGATAAATTGCTTTCTGCACAAACATGAGGACCTGAGTTTGTATCACCAGAACCCACATAAAAGCTTGGTGTCATGCTGTGCACCTATAATCCCAGCATTAGGGAGGAGGGGACAAGAGGATTCCCTGGGACTTGCTGACTAACTAGTCTAGTAAAATCATTGAGCTCTGAATATGGTAAGAGACCCTGTCTCTAGAAAATGTGATGAAGAGCAGTAGAGGAAAATACCCATCATTGACCTCTGAATGTTAATGTTCAGGCAAACATTGTCACAAACGTGTCCTTACAGTCATACAAACACATGTAAACATACATAAGTGGCACACATGCATACACTCACCAAAAATTGGTTTATGTACATTAAGTTAACTCCAATTAAATGCTGAAGTATGAAAAGTCTAAATTCAGTTCTCTCTTTAAAACAATGAGATTGTATTAAGTTATTCATCTTTTCTTGGTAACATTTATGAGAATTGGCTTAAACACATAGATTTAAGTATCAAGATAATACATCTGTTTTTCCTAAGTTTGTTATGGTTTTTATTACTTAGTAAATGGAGTCTTAAGATCAGGATTTAATTAAAAACCAGTTTACTTTTGTCTGAACTTTGCCTAAATACTATACAAAGGTTAAAACTAAAACCATCATTGCCTCTTAAAGGCTAAAATCAAAAGGCATAAGGGCCTAATAGGACATGTATCATATTGACTTTTACCTCCCAAGATCACCCAGGAGCAAGACGATATCAGGACCCTTGTCAAGAGATCTCATTATTTGAACAAGTCACTTATCCCATTGGTCAGAGAAGCCACGGATACCCCTGAAGTTTGACTATACAAAAGGACAGTCATTAGAGAAATATCCCCTATGTTTCCAAGGAAAGCCACATAGTCAGCAAGATCTAAAGATCCTAACCAATCCTAGCAGATCACACAAATTGTAAAGGACAAAGTGAAAGGTGCCAAGGGGCTCTTCTTTAATACCTAAGAGTAACCCCTATAAATCCTCAACTGTCCTTAAAGATAAAAATGGAAATGTTAATTTATGTCCCCGATATGGTTTTTAACACTCAATGGAAAAGTATATCCAAACAGTGAAATAACTAATAGTTAATACTATACCAGATTTGTTTCTTCCAAAATGTGTCATTTGAATCTTCAAATGGTCATACAACGAAGATATTGGACTATCTCTCATGGACCAGATCTTGGGACATTATACTCTAAATTTGATCAAATAGGACATTATTTCCATGGGACCTTCCACTCAACAACATCAGTAGATACATAATCCAGCAAGCTTCCATCCTCAAACTAACCATTCTTGGTTATCCCAAACAATATAGGTAACAAGGAAACTGAACCCATAGGTATGGACTATGGTCATTCTCAACCTTAAATAAGTTAGGAAAGAAAACATCCTAACCCATCTTGCCCTACAAGTTATAAATATTTATCCATACTCCTTGAGGGGGTAATGAGAACAGTGAAGTGGAAACGTTGACATGAAGATACCAAGGAACCTAGAAATATTTTTGGTCTCTTTGTGGTTTAATATCCTTAAAGTCATAGCTAGGTTCCTTCTATTCTATAAGACACTAAAACACTAGGGAACATTCCCAGTTGCAGTCTATGTACCAAAACAAAGGACCTGCTTCCTCAGAAGGCCATGACTTCATTATAATACCATGTGCATTGTTCTTCTGTCCTCCATTGCTGGCCTTTTCAAGATCAGGGGAAGGGCTGGAGAGATGACTTAGCAGTTAAGGCTTTTGCCTACAAAACCAAAAGACCCAGGTTCGATTCCCCAGTACCCACGTTAGCCAGATGCACAAGTAGGTGCACATATCAGGAGTTGAATGCAGTGGCTGGAGGCCCTGGCATGCCCATTCTCTCTCCCTCTCTCTCTCCTCTCTCTCTCTCTCTCTCTCCTCTCCATCTCTCTCTGTCAAATAAATAAATTAATTAAAATAAAATATTTTTAAAAAGAAGATCAGGGGAAGCAATATCCTCAAAGTAAGATCTGCTCAACCATGGTTTGGGAATGGAAAAAGTGTCCCACTTCTCAGGTCTGCCTGCTACTGTGTTCTTGGAATGTTCACTGAAATATACATTCATTGCAGTGACTGTTTTTAATTTTTTTTAGCATTTTCACTTTATTTCACTGCAATATATCTAACTTTTTATGGTGTCTTTGGCATTTGCTATTGAATTCTTTCCTTGATGGATCAAAAACTCACCAGACACACCAATACAATGAGATATATGCAGAGATAAGGACATTAGAGTTAAGAAAAACATTGCTAAAAAAAAAACATGAGGCTGTTGTTATGCTTTAAAATCTATGCTGAACCTCATTTTGAAGGGGTGAGGTACAAAATGCAAAACTTCATAGTCTCAGCATCAAAGCACCCCTCCCCCATGCCACCTAAGGAACAAGTGTAATTTAATTGTATTTTCTGAATGGGTTTAGGTCAACCAACTCACAAGGAATGTTTCTTTTCCATTCACTGTGCTATATAATAAAGGAGTCAGCTTAAAGGAACAAACAAAAAACACTGTCTGCTCTTATTTTATTCACTAGATCTGCTGTGGACATCTTTGTTTACATCATTTGACTAGCTATATGGCTAATGAAATGATGAATGATAACATTACCATGAGATCTGGACTTTCAAAAGAGTGGCTTTAGAATGAGAAAGTTACCAAGTTTGCATATGTATACATGATATAGCCTAGAAAACATACAAATTTCCCTTAATTCAGTATTTAATATTCAAATTTGTAAGTATGTATAGTACTCTAGATAGTATAACAGCAGAATGTATACTCAGCATCCATTCGAGATGACTTCCTTCAGAGATATAGGTGTGAGTGTGTTAAAAATTGAAGAAGCCAGAGTCTGATGCACTTGGGCAGTGGTAGTAGCAATAGACCTCTCACCAGGAAATTGGAAATTACATATACTGACTGGCTTCCTCCTGTTTCTTCTATCCCCTTAGCCTACTGGATACTGCCACCAATGTCCCCTGTATTTTTCAATTCCTTAATGGTGACAACAACTGTATAATTCTTCCCTTAATGAAGTACTGTCCTTATTTGCTATTTTTCCTTTTGTGTTTCGATTGAAATTAAAGTTTGTCAATTAACTATACATTTGTTTACAACCTGCCATACAATTTAATATTTTTGCATATGTATAAATTAAGGTAAGATTTTAAAATATTTTATATACAATACTATGACAGCTTAGAGAACCCTGTATTGTGTAGCTCTAGAATTTCTATTAAACAGAAAAAATATTCTGGTATCAAATATTAAATATTAATTTGGGAAGCATTCATGTCAACTTCTTACACTACAGTCATCTGACCTATACGTTTAAACATTTTTAAATTATTTTAGCCTGTTGCATTTTCCCAGTTTAATTACTATTAAGTAATACTTAATTTTCTTGGGGTTGTGAACATATATAATAGTTCTTGTGTAAATATTTACCTAAATTGTCTTTAATTCTGTGATCATTCTCTATTTTCTATATACCAATAGCTGGAATGTAGCAATACCACTATATATGCTGGCTGATTTTTCGTCACGTATTTTATGTCTTTGTTTGAATTTTACATTTCGTATGTGTAGCTTTCATAGGTTATGCATTATTACATCTTAATGATACTGACAGCATATTATTTTTCTCAATAAGTGCTTTAGTAATCACTTCTTGACACAGTTTCTGACTTTAGTTATGTAACATTCAAAATCTGAATGCTTAAGCTTCAAATTACATTCTCCTAATGAATATGTAGATACAGTTAACTAAATCTCAGATATGGGATTGGGTAGACCAGAATTTTTTTCAAGAAATTTGAAACCAGTTACTAAAACAGAATCTCATAAATTTATATTTGTCAAAGAAAAGTAACATTTCATCTACTATGTACTATAACTATTTCCTATAGCTATTTTATTCACAAGATAAATAATAACATAGCATTTGAAAATTAGTTAAAAGATAATTACTAGTAGCAAAATTGGTATTACTGTTTAAAATAATACAAAGTAGAAAATGTAGATAAGTAATTGTAATATTTTTTAAGGAATTGATATTTTAGTGTGTGGTATAAGAAAAGACAATTATAATATCAATACAAGTCGTATAAATTCAATTTGTTAGTGGTACTTATTATCATGAACAGATGTGATGTCATACCTTATCGTGTGTGTGTGTGTGTGTGTGTGTGTACGCGCGCGTGCGATGGATCACAACATAGTTCAGTTGGTAAAATGTTTGCATGAAGACATGAGTTAAATCCCAGGAATCGATCTAATAAAGCCAGGCCTAGTGCTATGTACTAAATCTCAGTGCTTGGGAACTTAAGATTTTCTGGGGCTCATTGACCAGGTAGTCTAGTGTACTTGATAAGTTCCCACCCAATGAGAGAATGTATCTCAATAAAAGGTGGATGGCTTTCTTAAAGAATGATACCAGAGACTTTCACTTTAGGAAAAATTAATCCATCTTGGTATAACTGAGGCATAACCAAATGTGCATAAATAGCTTCTTATGATTTGAACAAATCAAATACACAGACAAGTTTTTAGACATTAAGTAAGGCAACCAAAAGTGTACTGAGCAAGCCCAGACATCAAACTTATTAGAAAAATAATTAGAAAAGCTCTGTCAAAGAAGCCTGGGAAACTAAAAATAACAACCAAAAGACATGGAGTATGCTATGAAAATTATTCAGGAATGAAATGAGAAAGTAACAACACAAATCAACCAATCATATAAAAGAAACAAAAAGAATTTCTAGAACAGATAAAAAAAAAAACTTTTAATGGGACTGGAGAAATGGCACATGCATCTGAAGTTTGTTTGTAGAGGCTAGAGGCTCTGGCTCTCCCATTCTCTCTCTCTTTCTCTCTCTGCCTGTTTCTCTCACATAAATAAATAAATAAACAAAGATAAAACAAATAAAATGTCTTAAGCAAGCAAAAGTAATACACAGAAAATTTGAAAATTGAAATATCAAAATTAATATAAGAAAGAGAAATAGAAAAATAAATAAATAGAGATAGAGGTGATGAAGAAAATGAAATAAAACTAAATGATTGGGGCTGGAGAGATGGCTTAGGAGTTAAGGCTCTTCGCTGCAATGACAAAAGACGCAGATTTGACTCCCAGGACCCATATAAGCCAGATACATAAGGTGGTGCATGCATCTGGAGTTCATTTGCAGGGGCTGAAGGCCCTGCCACACCAAATCTCTCTGTTTCTATCTGCCTCTTCCTCTTTCTCAAGTAAATAAATTAAAAAAATTAAAAAAAAAACTAAGTGATAACTGGGATATCAATATATGAACCAATGTAAACATTTAAATTATTCCATCAAAGGAAAAACCTAGAAATATTTGAAACTATGCATTGTCTTAAAAATTCTCATAATTGATGAGGTATGTAAATCTATGATTCTAAGAACCCAATTAATTGTAGCTACTATAAACTCTAATTGACTCACACTAAAGCACCTATCAAAGACCAAAACTGAGTGACCTTTAGAAGCATCAAAAGAAAAGAAAATTTTTCTATATGTGGGATCCATGGGAAGTTTGCATTCTATCATTTGTCATCAGACAGATGTGTAGATATGATTGCCAACTTATGTGATTGGATGGACAATGCAAAAAGAGTAACTTAAAAAACATTGTATTTATTTGAGAGAGAAAGAAGGAGAGAGAGAGAGAGAGAATGGATATACCACTGCCTTTAGCCACTGCAAATGAACTCCATACTTATGATCCACTTTGCATATGTGAGTTACATTGGTATTGGGAAATTGAACCTGTCACGGGCTTAGCCTTAACCACTAATCCATCAATCCAACTCAAGAGTAACTTTATATTTTTGTTTCTGACAGAGCAATGGGTTCATTTACTACCTTATTCAAGTACATTTTGGGATTTAATAAAATTCAACAGTTTTCTTTGGTATTGTAACAATGTATTGAACATATTAGGTACACTTACTTCATTCATTACAGTTTTGTATTTCTGACCTTCCTCACACATTCTTATCAGTTCTTACTCATTGATTTGCAACTCCCTATGACCTAAAGCTACATTTATTTTAATGAGTTATTCCTTTTTAATGTTTATTATTATTATTATTATTATTATTAATTAACAGGATGTTTCATATGGACATGTCATGTGTTGGTACCCTCTTTTCCCTCATTCCCACTCCCATTCTGTTAGGGATACTCTTCAGTGGGGTCACAGGTATTCCCCATGGGGATGTGGTTTATGTGTTGTGGGAGCAGTAGTCAGTTATTTTTTTGGGGGCGTGGAATGACACTGGGCATGATGTTTTAATCTGTGGCTCTTACAATCTTTTTGTCCCCTCTTCTTAAAAATTCCCTGAGAAGTGGTGGGTTTGTTTTAAGTCTACTTCAGTGATGGGCTCTTAGGAACCTCTGGATCTCTGCTTTGGTAGGTGTTGAGTATCCTCAGGGTCTGTCTCCTACACTCTGGTGCTGATTATCAGGAACAGCATGGAAGCACCTCTCTTTTAGCCAAAGACTAGTGAGAGCTTGACATTGGAGAATATAATCTTTGTTTCCATAGGATTCTGATCTGGTTCCCAATTCCAGATATGGGTTCCTTTATACTGAACAGATCTCTTAGTCAATCAGAAAGCTATAGGTTACCCACTGAGGCTGTGTGCCACTATTGCACTGGTGTGTACATTGTGTCAGGGTGTTTGCTTCTGAATAGATTGGACCTCTAGTTGCTCAGGCTGTTGTTGGTCATTTTCCCCCCGTAGTGCATATAGCACTTTCCAGCACCAGATGAGCTAACTGTATGTGGACTGGCTTTCTTCTGAATTCCAGCCAGGTCTCTCCATGCTATGTCAGCAGCATATGGTGTCTTCAGCAATAGGTTCTTTGCTTTTGCCTCAAGCAGGTAATCAAGTGCTTTGACAGAAAGCAGTCTTGATTTGGGGACCTTGTAGGTCTCCCAAGAGTAACTTTTGTTATAAAGAACAAAAAGGTGGAGATAAATATATATATATATATATGGTTTTTCGAGGTAGGGTCTCACTCTGGTCTAGGTTGACCTGGCATTCACTATGTAGTCTCAGGGTGGCCTTGAACTCATGGTGATCCTCCTACCTCTGCCTTCTGAGTGCTGGGATTAAAGGTGTGTGCCACCACGCCTGGCTCAGTAACAATTTTTATATGTAAAAGTTAATTGGGTAGAAATTAAAGTCAATGTTTATAACTTTAGAATATTAGAAGCAGCCCTTACAACCACATGCACATAAAAATTGAATCAAAATATTTCAACCCATACAATCAATTGAACACAAAAGAAAACTACAATAGAGGAACGAAGGTAAAAAGACAAGCAAATGCACCACAAAAATTAGTGACATGATAGTTGTCCTTAATCTAGAATAATTACTTTAAATATAAATGAATAAATATCATGAATCAAAAGATGATGACAGAAAGAACCAAAGTATATAATTCAATTACATGCTATTGGTGCATGTCTTACTCTAGATCCAAAGATACAAATAGTGAAAAAAAATGACCAGTTAAAAAATTTGCTTCAGTGGCTGAAGATATGGCTTAGCAGTTAAGGTGCTCTTCTGCAAAGCCTAAGAACCCAGGTTCAAATCCCCAGTATCCACATAAGTCAAATGCACATAGTGGCACTTGTGTCTGGAGTTTGTTTGCAGTGGTTAGAGACCTTTACATGTCCATTCTCTTTCGATCTGCAGCCCCTTTCTCAATCTCTCAAATACATAAACAATATTTTTTTTTTTATTTTGGTTTTTAGAAGGTAGGGTTTTACTCTAGTCCAGGCTGACCTACAATTCACTATGTAGTCTCAGGGTGGCTTTGAACTCTTGACGATCCTTCTACCTCTGCCTCCCAAGTGCTGGGATTAAAGGAGTGTACCACCACGCCAGGCAAAATAAAAGTTGTTTTTTTTTTTTTTTTTTTTTTTTGCTACATATGGCCAGGAGTGGTGGCCCATGCCTTTAATCCCAGCTTTTGGGAGGCAGAGGTTGGAGGATCACCATGAGTTCGAGGCCATCTTGATACTTCAAAGTGAATTCCAGGTCAGCTTGGACTAGAGTGAAACCCTACCTCGAAAAACCAAAAATAAATAAATAAATAAAAATAAAAACTTTGCTACCTGTAAATAGTAAACAAAAAAGAGCAATATGGTGATACAAATATCATAAACTACTTTAATTCAAAACAATTAAGAGTAGACATGAAAACCCAGTATATTATTAAACCAATACAGAAAATAAGATATAATAATTATAAATGTTTATATTCCTAATAATTTATATCTAGCAAGTGTGGCATCACTCTTGAAAATATCTCCAAACTTAGAAATACTTTTTAAATTTTTTTATATTTTTTTTTTTTTGGTTTTGCAAGGTAGGGTCTTACTCTGGTCCAGGCTGACCTGGAATTAACTATGTAGTCTCAGGGTGGCCTTGAACTCTCAGCGATCCTCCTACCTCTGCCTCCAGAGTGCTGGGATTAAAGGTGTGCACCACCACACCCGGCCTTTTTCAGATTTTTTAATTGACAACTTCTATACTTATAGACAATAAACCATGACATTTCCCTCCCCTCCCCCATTCATCTTCAGAACTCCACTTTCCATCATATCCTCTCCCTCTCTCCATTAGTCTCTCTTTTAATTTGATGTCATCATCTTTTTCTCCTATTATGAGGGTCTTGTGAAGGTATTTCTAGGCACTGCAAGGTCATGGATATCAAGGCCAATTTCTGTCTGGACAGTTGCATTGTAAGGAGTTGTACCCTTCCTTTGGCCCTTAAATTCTTTCTGCCCCCTCTTCCACAATGGGCCCTGAGCCTTGGAGGGTGTGACAGAGGTGTTTCAGTGCTGGATACTCCTCCATCCCTTCTTCTCAGCACTATGTTGACTTTTGGGTCATCCCAGTGGTCATCACCATCTGAAAAGAGAAGCTTCTCTAGCCAGAAATGAGAGTAGCATTAATATGTGAATAAGAACATTAAGTGTAGTGATTTCAGGGCAGTTTGGTGGGAATAGTATATACATTTAGCCAGACAAGAGCAGGCTTTATACCCCTAAGGCTCATGACCTTCCCTACCATAGACTTTTTTTTTTTTTTTTTTTAGGTTTTTCTAGGTATGGTC
Source organism: Orientallactaga sibirica (assembly GCA_036365145.1). Lineage (NCBI taxonomy): Eukaryota > Metazoa > Chordata > Mammalia > Rodentia > Dipodidae > Orientallactaga > Orientallactaga sibirica. The sequence continues at coordinate 7,150,174 of JAEOAD010000793.1, read as the reverse complement.
TCACTCTGGCCCAGGCTGACCTGGAATTATCTATGTAGTCTAAGGGTGGCCTTGAACTCACGGTGATCCTCCTACCTCTGCCTCCCAAGTGCTGGGATTAAAGGTGTGTGCCACCACGCCCGGCTCCCTATCATAGACTTTTGATTAGTTTTTTCAGTACCAGGCATGTATCCCCTCCCATAGAGCAGGTGTTCAGTCCAATTAGGGAGCAGTTGGTTTCCCTAAGAGCAGACATGCCACTATTGCACACGTTTGGTCATTGGGCCTATCTGGCCAAACTTGAGGTTTAGGCAGGGAAAAGGCCAAAGCGAAGCCAAGGGAAGAGAATGTGTAAAAGAAAGGTGGGGGGGGGGTCAATAAACATTCAAGATATTCTAAAAAAGACTTATGTAAACCTACTTTTTTGTATAATGGAAGTTAGAGAAGCTATAGATTGTTGCTAGAAAATTTTCAGTGCCTGGGATGGGATATGTTCTAGTGAGTTATTGTCCAGGGAGGAACCTGTTGCCCCCAAAACATTAAAGGCTATTGTCAAGGCCCTTGGTTTCCCTTGAGAAACAAATAGTAGGACCCTATTGTTGAAGACTTCTCTTGCCTGAGAGGCAAGGTCACTGAGAAAGCAAGCTGGTGCTGAGCAGAAAACTTTCTCCCTGTAGACCAGCCAACTGAAAGCTGGGAAAAGCTGCGCTGCATGCAGATGTATGGAAGACAGAAATCATCAGCAGTGAAAACAGTGGACACTGGAAACCTTTTTTTATTTTTATGAGCGGGTGGGAAATTGGCATGCCAGGGCCTCCAGTTGCTGCCATCAAACTCCAGACATGTGTGCCATCTTGTGACAATGTGTGATCTTGCTTGGGTCACCTTATGTATCTGGCTATTGTGGGTCCTGGAGTGTCAAACGTGGGTCCTAAGGCTTGGCAGACAAGTGCTTAACTACTAAGCCATCTGTCCAGCCCTAGAAATAAATTCCAGGTCCTTTTGCCACTACAAAATTAACACCAGGCCTATGGGTCACTTTGGGTATCTGGCTTTATGTGGGCACTGGGGAACCAAATGTGAGCTGTCAGGTTTTGTGTGTAAGTGCCTTTAACTGCTTAGCCATCTCTTCCACCTCCTTTAAAACTTTTAACAGCAACATGCTGGAAGCTTTTTGTGATATGTGTTAGAAATAAGCTTGCATTACTTTGATCAGGCTGATGGTTCACAACTTTAAATCAAATTTGTGGAGGGGTTCATAAAGGGCAGAGAAATACATACATAGATCAACAAGACACAAGAAAATTTAAGATGGCCATGTAATAAATAAAACAATAATCCAACTAAAACAGATATATACAGTTCACTACCCTCAACAATAGTAGAATATATTCCTCTGAAGTGAATGAGACACTTCTAAGATTATACATGAGTTAGAAGGTAAAACAAGTCTCAATAGGTTTTAAAAAGTAGATGTAAAAATTATCTTCTCTAAACACAATAATATAACTTGTCATTAATGAATAAGGAAAGAACCAATAATTACAAGTCAATGGAAATTATACAATATAACTAAGTTGTCATAGAAATAATTTTGTTGATGTTTAGGTTTCTTAGTTCCAATACTCCAAAGAATAAGTTAAAAGGAGGAAGGATTTATTTGAGCTTTTATTTTCAGATTTTCAATCCATAGTCCTTGGTTCTGTGGATTCTGGGCTGAGGAAGGTTTAGAACATCATGGTGATAAGCATGTTGAAGAGGAGGGGCCTGTTTAGCTCAGAACACATAGGAAGTTGAGAGCAAGACAGCAGCCCTGGAAAAGATAGGCCTTCCAAGGACATGCCTACAGTGCCCTACATATTATGTTGAATTTTCATGTTGTAAAATTTTCATAGCCACATAAAATTGTGTGACAATCATTTAACACAGGAGCTTATGGGGGCACTTCATACTGAAACAATATCATGACAATTAAGATAAGCTAGAAATGTTTAAAGATAATGAAAAAGAAAATTCTGTATACCAAAATTTATGAGATGAACTAGTACTACTATAGGTAAGGTTAAAGGTCATTGAAAGAAGTTCCCCACCTCCTGTTTCCATGTTAACTTTAGAAAGGGAAAAGGTACTTTCTCCAGACCACCTGCTCAAGAGACCACCCCTGACCTATAGACAGACCACAGAGGTAAAAGAAATAATAATACCCTTTATGAGATAATGAACTTAAACCAATAGAAACCCCTGCCTGGGTGCACTGGATTGCATAATGTTAGTGAATTTTCTGAAATATAACATTTCCTGTTTCCCTTTGTTTCTCTTTTGTAGATATAGTAGATACCCTTAGCATGCTTGGCGTAACACTGAGCTTTTTCCAAACTCCAAGGCCCTGATTGGGCAAATCTCTCTCTTTTCCTTACTGGAAATGCTCCCATTCTGAGGAATTTTCCCCTATATTTCCTTAATAAAGTCTGCATTTATCCTCCTCACCTATTGTCTGTACTCCTTAATCTTTCTCTGGAGTGTAACATGAACTTGAACTCCAGAGCCTTAGTATGTGCATGTGGCTGGGGATTTGTGTTGTAAGGTAAGATAAATTATCAATCTAACTTTGTACCTTAAGGAAGTTCTACATCAGTTAATTGCTAATTAATTATAAACATCAGAGTTCTACCTATAGGTTAATATCAAGCTACTTTTGTTAAAAGCTTTATTTTAATTTATTAATTTATTAGAGATAGAGAGAGGGGTGGGAGAGAGAGAGAGTGAGAATGGGCATGCCAGGGCCTCTAGACACTGAAAATGAACTCCAGACGCATATGCCACCATGTGCATCTTGTTTCATGGGACCTGAAGAATCAAACCTGGCTCCTTAGACTTTGCAGGCAAGCACCTTAACTGCTAAGCCATCTCACCAGCCGCAATATTGAGCTACTCTTATAATACAGTTTTCCTTGATATGAATATTTGAGCAATTATTCATTATTTTATTGAATACAGAAAGAATCTCTAATTGTTTTTTAAGTATATATATATATATATATATATATATATAATATATTTACTATTATTATTAACAACATATAACATATTTTGTATGGATACATCATGTCCGGTGCCCTCTTTTCCCTCATTCCTGCCCCTATTCCATTGCGGTCACTCCTCAGTGGGGTAGCAGGTATTCCCTATGGGGTTGTGGTTTATGCTTGTGTGAGCAGCAGTCAGTTATTTTTGGGAAGGGAGATAATGCCTCTGGGCATGATGTCTCAAACTGTGGCTCTTACAGTCTTTCTGTCTCCTCTTCCGGAAAATTCCTTTGAGCGGTGGTGGGTGAGTTTTAAATCTACTTCAGTGATAGGCTCTTAGGAGCCTCTGGATCTCTGCTTTGGTAGGTGTTGAGTATTCTCAGGATCTGTCTCCAACACCCTGGAACAGCATGGAAGTAGCACTCATGCTCCCCAAGTCCTCTGTGGTTTCAGCTCTGGCTTGACTAAAGTGGGAAAGGTAGTTTGTCTCTGGTCTCCAGAGCAGAGGATCCACGAGTTGGAGACCCAGGGGCCATTCGATCAGGAAGGCACAGGAAGGGATCTGCTTCCACAGCAAGCTTGCTGGTACAGGCAGCCCCAAGCCAGCAGCACGGAAACCAAACAGGAAAATGGAATCCAAGAATTTCCAATTCTATAAAGAAAAGCTCAAGAATCAATATAAATTATAATGTCAAACTGTGATCTATGTTTTTTCCATCTAATGTTGAATTTTGTATTGTTAGCACTGTTGTTACTAACATTTTTATTATTCTGTTTATTTTTTGAGAGAGACAGAGAGAGAGGGGAGAGGGAGACAGATAGAGATGGGCGTGCCAGCAGTCTCTCAGCTGCTGTGAACGAAATCCAGATGTGTGCGCCCCCTTGTGGGCAAGTGCGGCATTGCGCCCTTGCGTCACTTTGCATCTGGCTAAACGTGGGACCTGGAGATTGGAACTGGGTTCTTAGGCTGAGCAGGCGGGCGCCTTAACCACTAAGCCATCTCTCCAGCCCGTTACTAACATTTTTAATTCTGTGCTAATACTCATGAATATATAAATATTTTCATTTTAATATTATCAGTCAATACAGGTTATCATTATTGATTCTTTTTAAATGTATATCATTGAGACTATATCTTTTTAACTCTCTTCAATAGTCATTGTTAATATACATAAAGAAATATATTTTTATAAATATTTTGCAATATATTATGATTTCAACATAAAAAACTATATTAATTCTTTTATACTAAAATAATGAACATTTCCCCTAGTATCAGAGGCATTTGTAAGAACCTTATATTTTTAAGTTACAATGAATATAAGCTAGCAGGACAACATTCAGGTGTGTGTGTGTGTGTGTGCATTAAGACAGGGTATAATTATGTAGCCAAGGCTGGCATCACACTCATGGTAATTCCTCATCCTCCCAAGTACTGGAATTAATTGCATACACAATGGTGCCTGGTAGGATATAACATTTTGATTCACTGTTTTTTTTTTTTCTATGATGCAGCTTTTTACTCTGGTGTATTTTGAAATATTTTACATGAAGAGCTCACTACATTATGTTAGGGATAAAAGACTGACAAAATAATTCCCATAGGTAGGTTTATTCCTATAAGTAATTTATAATAGATATAGTTTAAAAAATATATAAGCATACAGGCAGTAAAAAAATTAATCAATGTTAGATAATTGCAGATTTTTCTACACAATTAATGGTGTAACAAGACAAAGTAAAATCTCAGATGGTCAATGGCTTTGAGAATATATCATTCATATAAACTTTATAAATATAATTTATTTGAAGACATTTACCAACAAGGAAATTTTTAAAATATTAATAAGTCAAGAGAGGAAACTAGTATAAATGAGCACATAGTGAGTCTTAAAAGTCAATGAATTATGTACAACTAAATATGTATTACATTGTGATTACTATAAAAGAATGATTGATAAATGAATGAATGAATGCTAAATAAAACAATGAATGATAAAAATGATTGATAAAAATTAAAATATTGTAAACAAAGCAATCCATGTTAAAATCAATAATAGCTTAAAACAGATTTATATACTTTGCCTAAATGTACCTAACTCAGGAAATAGGCAGTAGGGAGAACATAAGGTACTCTAAATCACTCATAATAATACAATAAAACTCCTGTGCTTCACTCCAAAATGTCTTGCAATCCAGGTAATTACTATATAAAACAACAATTTAAAATTTTTAAATATTGATACATTTTAAAATTGAAACTAGGGCAGGGTGGTTCTAAGTAAAATGTACTCAGTAGGGTTTCTTGAAATAAATAAGGCAAATTAATAATAAACAAGTCTTTATAAACTTTTGATAGAATAACATATTTGAAAGTTAACATGGAGATAGCTTAGTGCTATCTCCTGCATGATGCTTAGATTTTTTATATCTCATATTACTTTGTCTTAATAAAACATATTTATATTAGAGCAAATGAACTTAGTGTACAAACTGTGAAAATTCTATCAATGAAATAATTGAAACTCTACTACCTGCCTTGGTCTAGTCTTTAATGTGATAGCTACACAAATATAGGTGAGGTTTTAAATACTTTTCATGTGGTGAGAATACCAGCTTGAGATTAAATTGTTTTATTCCTTATATTCAAACATGCTGGGCCTCTATGGAGACATCAAGAAAACTGTTAGTATTTCCATGCCACCACTACTTTTAGTATTGCCTAGAGCAAAGTTCTCTAATGTATTTGACAAAGTCCATGTTAGAAAGCTAATTTTGCACTAAGACTTTGGGATTTTTGTTGTGATAATGCCCTGGGATATTCTATAAATGAATTATAATCTTGAAGATTTTTTTACTTGATTGCTATAATAAAAGATAGCACAGGCTTTAATTTCACAATTTAAATTCAAAGAATTGTAGAGTTTTCTTGATGTGCTTTGAATCATAGATGTGCCTGAGCTTGATTGAGTAGCACAGGTTTAAAAGAAAAAAATAGTGCTTATGGCCTTATATTTGAACAATAATGGAAAAGTAAAACACTCAAAGGAACCTACTGTCCGCCACCCACTTGACTTTTGTTTAAAAACACTTGAAATTATAATGTGTTAAATCATAATAAGTATGGCATAAGGTATTCAGGGCTTAAATAGATATAAAATAATGAATATTGTTTGAAATAATCTAATTTTATATATATATATATATATATATATATATATATATATATATATATGAAAGCAAAATATACAGAAAGAAAATTAATCAAATAAATTGAATCCAATATCAGATGTAAAAATCAATAAAAAGATAAACAATTCAAATACTTTACATGCAGTTGCATTACATGAGTGAAAATTGAAGGTCCAAAGACCCAGTGAAATCCAGAAGTTTATATGTATGCTGTGGGTAACTTAATACCTTAAGACATGAGATGCTTCTGTATGGAACACCTTTCTAGTCTCTCAAATTCATTTCTATATTTAATAATAAATTTAAAGCAGTAAAAGCTCCCAGGTAGTGATTTGATACTCCTATTGAAACTCCATATTTTTTTTTATTTTGTTTCTCAAATTTTTCTAGCTTCAGCCATTAGGATCTCTTTCAATTAAGTCTTATAGCTCTTTAATAAACATTCATTACTTTTCACTATCTTCATACAGCTTTTGGCATGAAAAGATGCTCTAGGATCATCTCATGTATTTTCTTTCCCAGCCATAGAAACAGCTATTTGCCTAAGTTCCCTGTGACATTTTGTTGGAATATGGTATTAGAAACCAGGATCATGGTGTTATATTTGCCTATAGCAAATGGTGCATCCTTGCTTCCATGCTTTCTCAGCTGACAGAGTAGAGCCTTATAATGCATGCACATACAAACAAATATATTCTGTATTTCTATGTGTCAACCATCCATGTATCTGAATTCCAACTCTAATCCTTTACCTCATGGTGTATCCTAAATTTCTATTATTTGTTGGCTCATTTGGCCTGGCTGGCCAAATTTAAAGCTTGCAGTGTCTACTGTTGAGTATCTTCACCGGTGTTTTTTCTCTCTCCAATTGAACTGCACGCAGTATAGCTTGTTCCAGCTTTCTGTCAGCTGGTCCACCTGGAGGAAGCTTTAAGCTCAGCTCCAGCAGGATTTCTCACTGACCTTGCATCCCAAGTATGTGGAGTCTTCAGCAATATACTCTTAACATCTATTCCTGGTGGGAAACCAAGGGCCTTGGCAATGGCCTATAATGTTTTGGGGGTATCTGTGACCTCCCTGGTCAACAATTGACTGGAAGGTATCCCATCTCTGGCACTGAAAATTTTCTACTAACAATCTATGACTTCTGAGTGTTCCATTGTCCAGAAAAGTAGGTTTCCATATGAGTTATTTATATCCTCTTTGATTTGGATCTATTTCTTTATTTTTGATTCTGGCAATTGCATAGGTGCAATGATTCTGAACTTAGATTGAAATAGTAAGTGCTTACACAATGAACCATCTCTCCAGCCCTAAAACATTTTTAACAAAGGTTTATACAATTTTACCCAATATTTTCATCCTTGATTTACATATAAGAAAGAATAATATCTTTTTAAGTGTTTCATTTTATTTATTTATTTATTTATTTATTTATTTATTTATTTATTTATGACAGAGAGAGCAAGAGACAGAAAGAGTGAGAATGGGCTCACCAGGGCCTCTAGCCACTGCAATGAACTCCAGATGCATATGCCACCTTGTGCATCTGACTAACATGGGATCTGGAGAATCGAACTGGGGTCCTTAGCCTTCACAAGCATGTGCCTTAACCACTAAGCCATCTCTCCAGCCCTGATGAGACTTTTTTTAATTTTAGTTCTATATTCATGTTGGTGCCTCTCCTTGTCCTCCCCCCTCTGAAGGGATCCTCCTCATTGGGGAATGTGGCTCGTGCATTATGGGGGTCGCCAACAGTTATGGGGAAGAGGCAAAGTCTCTGTGCATAATAACCCAACTTGTGGCTCTAACACTCTTTCTGCCCTCTCTTCCGTGAAGTTCCCTGAGCCAAGTGGGGTTCATTTTACTTCTACTTCATTGATGAGGTCTTGGGAGCTTCCATGTCTCTGGATATCTGGCTTAGTAGGAGTTGAATGTTCTCTGTGTTTATCTCCTTCGGCCTTGTTCCGGTGTTGGGTTCCCCAAGAAAGCTGCACTCTTGCCCATTTCCCCTGTTACTCTATGGTTTCAGCTGGGGCCCTGGTGAGGTGTGATAGGCTGATCCTCCCTTCAGGTTCATCATCCATCTGAAAAAAGAGAAGCAAATTCTCCAACAGAGAGAGAAGTTAGTACCAGGTAGATGGCATGGCCATTGTTATTTTAGAGAGAATTTTATATGTGTATGCCCTCTTCTAGCCCACATTTGGTGGGAGCTTGATATTGGAGAATGGGCTCATTTTTGTATATGGTTTTGGCTTATTTCCCAGTTCCAGCTATGAGTTCCATTCCACTGAGTGGATCTGTTAGCCAAATCAAGAGCAGATGGTTACACATCATGGCTGTGTGCCACTAATGCACTTGTTTGAGCATCACGTCAAGTTGTTTACTGCTTAGTAACTTAGACTGCAAGCTCTTTGGACAGATATTAGTCATTTTCCCCCAGTTACTCATGTAGTACCCTCTGGCACTAGACAAGCTATCTGTCTGGGGTCTGAATCTCTTCCAGATTCTGACCAGGTCACTCCACATTTCATCCTAACAGAGTATGGTGTCTTTGGCAGTAGGGTCTTACCATTAATCTTTGGTGGGTCATCAGGAACTCTGACAGAAATCTGTCTTTTTTGGGAAACCTTGTAGGTCTCTCTGATCAACAGCTCATTGTGAAATGAACCACATGCTAGTACTGGGAGTTACAAGTCAGTGCCAAGGAAGGTGAAGGAAGAAAAGGATAGGTTATATGAAAGAGAAAGAGTGCATAGAGAGGAGAGGGAGAGATAAAGAAACAGAAAAAGATTAAGGTTAGTCTTCATGATTTCCCCTCCAGGTTCCCTCTACAGGCCTACTGAAGGATCAATGTTTTAGTCTGATGTTCAGAATATAGAATATTATGGTATCATTTCCATTTGGGTCCCTATTTGTGTCCCCCCACCCTTACCCTCATCCCCACCCTCTTGCTCCCTCCCACCCTTACCCTCCTATCCCATCCCACCTTCCCTATTTTCTGGTCCTCAAGGTATTTATTAGGTATGACAGCATCTCAGGAGGATTCATATTAGGAGCCACAGATGAATGAGACCATGTGACGATTATCTTTTTGTGATTGGGTGAGCTCACTGAGAATGCTCTATTCAATGTTCGACCATTTTTCTTCAAATTTAATTGTTTCACTTTTCCTTAGTACTGTGTAGAATTCCATAGTGTAGATATACCACATCTTTGTTATCCATTCATCTAATGATGGACATTTGGGTTGATGCTAGCTCTTAGCTATTATGAATTGAGCAGCTATAATAAAACCTGTGTAATGTGAAACAGTTATAAGATGGATTGCCATTGTTTAAACTCCTTCAAATGCAAGACCTAATTCTTTATAACTACTACCAGCAAGAAAAGTATATCTTATATATAGTGGTGACATCACCCTAGATGTTAATGAAAATGACATGTATATGGGCAAAAGTGAAGCAAAACAAAACAAAACAGAAATACACATCAGTATCGGGGTAAAATACTGTGTTTCATCTTGCAGGCTATTATACATTTCTGCTACCATAATGCAACAGACTCAGTGATTTATAAGCAATAAAAGATTATTTTACTCATAGTACTAGCTGCTGGGATGTTAAGTTAAAAGTGCTCGCCTCTGGCTTGAGTCTATTGTGCTACATAGTAATACAGAAGTATTCACCTATGAGATAGAAAAAAATCAGTTCAAACCAATTCTCTTAATCAAAAACCTACCCTAGGGAAATCTTAACCCACTACTGTGATAACATTTTCCTTTCATGATGATGTGACTCCATCACCTAATCAGCTCCTGCTTCTCAAGATTTTTGCACTATCAATTAGATTTCAAAATGAGTTTCAAAGGGAACATTCAAGTCATTGCACAGGTGAAACAACTTATCAAAACAGGATTTAGAATGTAAAGAATAGAACAATCAAACATTTTGTTTACATTTTGTTTCAGAGATAAAAATATGAAGGAAAATCATTGGACTATACAGTCTAATAATACTGGATGGGATCCCACATGATAAATGAGGCAATCTAAACTAGAATAACATGGAGAGAATGGTGTTTAGGTTAACCACAGTGAGTTCAATTATTGAAATATTTGCAGCAGGATAACTGTATTAAAATGTACTTCATTCTTTTAAAGGAGCTTTACAAAGGCTGAAGAACAAAGTTAGTGAAATTAAGTGTACTCTCCTGTAATATGGTCAGAGATTTTCTAGAAGACAAATTTACTCTTCTATGTCCACATAATCAACACCCTGTTAATGTATTTCTATTAACTTACATGCAGCTTCAGGTGAGTATAAACAATGCTATTTAAATCTTTCAGCTGATATATAAGGTTTATAGATAGCTTGTACTTAAGTAAGAAAAACACTACCTGTTTGATTTGTCATTCTTTTTTACTTTGACCAAATAATTTGTGCTACAAAACTGTCAGCATTGGTAAACAGATACATCACCTTGACACTCCCAATTTTATGTAGCATCCAAATCCAATGCATTTGAAAATGTGTTCTATAAACTATCCATCAGATAAGATGGAGGGTGATGCAGATGACAACCTCCTCTAGAATATAAGGACAATAGGTACATAATATTTTACCACAGCACATAGTTCACCTGAGTCTGAATTCTTCATCAATAGCTTTTTACCTACAGCAAAACAGCTAAATCATAAATACAGCATTTCATCCTTTTTGCATTCTCTCACCCACTCATCAAAAATTATTGCTTACATTTACAAGCAAATTGATGCTATTCATTTTCATTTCAAGCCAAACAGTTCCTTTCAGGAGAATTTAATATAAATAACAATATGAACAGCATCTGTTTGCACTGTGTGTTGGAACCATTTTCCATGGATTATTTCAGTCCATCAGTAACAATTTAATTTGACTTACCATCCATAGAATTTAGTAAGGGAATTATACTTAATTAGGCAATATCTTGTAAACCATATTTAAAAATTCAATCATATACAATGCACTAAAATCACAGTCACAATCTAAGGATCTTGGATCCTGCTTAAAACCTTGTGTGATGTTTCTGACCACAAACAACTACAAAAGTGGTTTTTTTTTTTTTTTTTTTTTTTTTGTTAGGCCACGTAGGGGAGGATCATTAACCAGTTTTGGTGCACAACCAGTATATTCGAGACTCAAAGGAGTTATAGCCAAAGTTATGCTCATCTCCATATTGTCTTTCCATTTTGGCCACTTTCATCCTAGGTCTCTCTCTCTCTCTCTTCTTTTTCTCTCTCTCATTGGGTCCCCCTTCTGTAACCTCTGCAGAGGGCTTCCTATGAACAAATGAGGGGAAAATTTGCAGGTATGTGTCCGCATTCTGAATCCACACAACTCAAATCCTATTCTTGCTCGCAATTCAACTCCTCTCCCATCTTTCCTGGCTATCTTACAAGATCCACAGTATTGCTAGAGCCTTTTCTTCACAGTTCTTTCAGAAATAGAAGGACATTCATGTGTGCTATTACACCTGATTCTTGATTGGTGTAGCATTCCACAGAGGAAAAAGAAAGTGTCTTTGTTTCTTCTGTTATTATTAGACTCTTGTATATAGTTTTTTTCACTAAGTTATTAAAGTCTTAAAACTTAAAAAAATACAGTTGCTTCAATCACCTTCACCTTCATTAATGTGTAGTGGTTCAAATCTCATTCCCCAGCTCAGCTCAGCTAACAAATTAAAACCTGAGAGGATCATGAACATATCTGCTTCAAGAAATTTTCTCTGTATTTACATATGTGTACTTGGTAATAATGTAAATATCTGTTTGCTATCAGTGTATTAATCAAAAATATTACAAAAAATATCCAAACAAGAGGATCTTAATATAACAGATCATGCAGACTGTATACTCAAATTAAATCATTACATTTTATTGATCAAGAAATATCATCCAGCCTATGCTCATGCCAGTAAGCTTGTGACATTTCATCCAACACTCATCATTTTGAAAGACTGGTTAAAATGGGGGTGGAGAAAAGGACATTACTTGGAAAGGAAAGTATTAAAAGCATGGTGTTCTAAAATTGAACTGCCTCTAAATGAATCACAATTACAGCATTTACTTATTGACTAACTTTAGGCAATTTTCGGTAATTGCTGTGTTTCTTTGTCTCATTTATGAGGTGGGGTGGTAATGGCCTTCATCTTATAGAGCTGGTTTGGGGCTTAAATGAGATGATATACCTTTAGGTCCAAAAGTATTCACCATGTGCAAAATCTTATTATTATTCATGTGATAATATAACATATTCCTTAACTTTCATTTATATTAGAATTAATCACATATCACAAAATTTCATGTGATTTTTTATTAAATAAAGATTCCCAGGATTCTAACCAAGCAATTAAGTCAAAGCCTTGTATGTAAGAACTGAGAATATATATTTTATTAGTGTACATTATTTTTACAAAGCAAAAAGTTTTATAATGACATTTTAGTTCAAGTATGCCATAAATAACCAAAGATCATTTGTCTTCCTTTTCCTTGTCTCAACTCTCTCCTTCAAAAAAGTAAATAAGTATATAATAATGAGTCACTTGCTTTATTATAATTACTGTGAAGACTTCCAATTATTTCATATGTTTTTCCAATTAATAATATGTACAAACCACCAATGTAGAATCAAATAATTTGTTCAGAATTATAAACAATATTTTAAACAACAAAATAGTTAAACTTATATGTTTTAAAGCTTTTTAATTAAACTCTTGAAATAAATATAATTCTGTCTGATAAAAGTTTTTTTTGTTTTTTTGGTTTTTTGAAGTAGGGTCTCACTATAGCCCAGGCTGACCTGGAATTCACTATGTAGTCTCAGGGTGGCCTCTAATTCATGTTGGTCCACCTACATCTGCCTCCCGAGTGCTGAGATTAAAGGCATGTGCCACCACACCCAGAACTGTCTGATAACTTTTTTTATTAGACTAGGAAAATGCACAGGTGTTTCTGCTTATCCATGTGCCATTTTGTTTCCACAGGCATCTAGAATAATGCAGTGTACCTCAATAAATTTAATTGTCCTAATGCATATACTATTGCATTTCTTAAAATAAGGTCAACTTATTTAAAATTATTCTAGTTTATACTACTATAAGGAATAACATGCACTCAAAATTTTATACCTAGTATTCCAAACAAAATAAGTCTGGAGAAACAGCACATATATTAATTGTACTTTTGACTTTTTTACATAATCAGAGAACTTTAAAATCAGTTATATTACACATAAAATAAAAGTAATATTGTAGAAGTCAGTTTCACATTCCTTTGATGAACATACAAACCAGGCACAGCTTAGTGGATGAAGGGATTTATTCCAAGCTTACACATGCAGTGGAAGTTCCTTAGATGTTGGAAGAAGCTACTTCCCTAATCCAAGCAGAGAAAAACAACCGAAGAGCCAAAAAAGGCAACAAACACAAACAGGCAACAAACAGCAAGGAACTCACCAGAGCTCAGACTGCTCTATGTACTTTTAGGCTGGAATTCATATCTGCCCCCCAAACACATCTCTGTGATGGATCTGCCCCTACTGAAACCTCCTCTACCCAGGATGGCTGGATACCCCTGTTGCATGCTTTAATAAAACACCTGAGTCTGTAGGGGACATGCATTCAAATTACTACATTCTGTCCCTGGCCCCCAATAGACTCATGACCATCTCACATTGTAAATTGTATTTAGTCCAACTTCAAAGGTCCCCATAGTCTTAACAAACTTTAAGACTGTCCCAATGTCCCAAGTATCACCTGAGATTCAAGTCTGTCTCTTAACTGTGAGTCCTGTAAAATTTAAACAAGCTACATACTTCCAACATGTAATGGCAAAGAATAAATATTTTCATTGGTATAAGGCATAACAAGGAGAGACTAGACCTATATAAAATCAATGACCATCAGGTAAACATCAAACATGTGCAATTCAAGTATGACATCCATAATCAGTGATGACAGTTTCTTTATTTCCAATTTATATCCTTCCAGCTATGCAGACTAGCCTGGGGAAATTTCTACCAAAGCCAACAGAGCTCCATGTTACCGCTTGTATAGTCTTGGTATATCCAAAAATCTCTTCAGTTCCCCACTGCAAACCATGGTCATTCTTACAATGGTCTCCCTGGTCTCTACCACAGACATCCTGTTCTGCTTCATATGCCATGTCTAAGTAGTAGCTCCTTGAACCATGTGTACGTTATGACTCAATTTCATGCATTTTTTATGATTCCAAAATGAGTACCAGGTGTGTAGCCTTACAATCATTATTAATTCAGGGGAAATAAATCATGACCTTTAAGAGCAATGTCCTTACTTTAAACCATCTCTTTTCAATGACTTTGCATTTCTTGTCATTTTTTTAAGATTTATTTTTATTTATTTATTAGAGACAGAAAGAGAGAGAGAGAGAGAGAGAGAGAGAGAGAGAGAGAACGTGCATGCCAGGGCCTCTAGCCACTATAAAATTACTCCAAGCGCATATGCCACCATGTGCATTTGGCTAATGAGGGACCTGGAGAATCGAACTTGGGATCCTTGGGCTTTACAAGCATGTGCCTTTACCGCTAAGCCCTCTCTCCAGCCCAAAGAGTTTGTATTTCTACCATAGAGTCTTTCCTGGGTTGAATCATCTCAGGCAGATTTCCATTGTTTCAATTAAGAGCAGTTAATAGTGGTAATCTGTGTGACAATAGCTGATTCAGCAACTTAAAACCTGTCTCTGTGTCTGTAACTTTAAACTTCCTTGAAATTTTCTAACTTTAAAATATATTTATGTATTTACTTGAGACAGAGATAGACATAGAGAAAGAGGCAGGTAGAAAGAGAGTGTGAGCATGGGTACTCCAGGGCTTTCTGTGACTATAAATGAACTCCACACACATGTGTCACTTTGTGCATGTGGCTTTAATTGGGCATTGGAGAATCAAACTAAGGTATCAGGCATTGCAAGCAAGCACATTTAACAGTTGGACCATCACAACAGCCCAAATTTTTCTAACTTTGTATCTCATATCTTTCAATTCTATATCTTCTACAAAGCACATCAGTTCACTACTTTCAAACTTAACCTTGATCACAGATAACTCTATGAGCATGTGCAGCAGAATTCAGTCAGCCTTTATTCCAGTAACCCAGGTCCAATCAAGTACTCTGTAGTTATTCCTTCCCGTTTGAAAGTTCACAAGTAAAGCCTCCAAATATAATTGTTTCATCATTTAGCATTTTCAAATTCTCACCAAAATAGCCCACAGTTTGGCTTTCTACACTGTAAGGCTTCTGCAGTCACAGTACAAAGTCTATACTTATTCCTTGTCCAAAACACAATCCTACTACTACTGGTACCAAATTTCACTAGTAATAAGTTTCATATTGCTGAAAGATACATCTAATCCAGGCCCAGTTTACCGGAGGAAAGGAATTATTTCAAGCTTACACATCCAGGAGAAGTTCTATAGATGGTAGAAGAAGCTGGTTCCGTACATCCAAGCAGAAAGAAACAAGCAGCACTTAAAAAAACAAAAGCAGGGTCTGGAGAGATGGCTTAGTGGTTAAACATTTGCCTGTGAAGCCTAAGGACTCTGGTTCAAGGCTCGATTCTCCAGTACCCATGTAAACCAGATGCACAAGGTGACTCATGCTTCTGGAGTTCGTTTGCAGTGATTGGAGGCTCTGGTGTGCCCATTCTCTCTTTCTACCTGCCTCTCTCTCGATCTCTCTTCTCAAATAAATAAACTAAATTAAATAAGTAATAAAAAGCAGCAAATACAACATGCAACAAGCACCAGGGACCTTGCCAGAGCTCAGACTGCTCCACAAACATTTGGGTTGAAATTCAAATGTACGCCTAAATACACCTATGGACAAGATCTCAAGATCCACCCCCAGCGACAACTCCAGCCAGGCAAGTGGAGACCCAAGTTATAAGCTTAATAAAACACCCAAATCTATGGAGAACATACATTTTAACCACTACAAATATGGTACTTAATTTTGGGGTTTACTGAAAGTATTAAAGAAATCAGGAAAAAAATTCTTAATCAACAGAAAGAATTAAAGTACTTTAAGACAGATGATCTGAACTTATTGAGACTAAAGAACAAAAAAAAAAAACAGAGCTCAAGGGACTCATGTTCCATCATGAAGTGAGTTAAACAAAGCAGTTCAGGAATTATAGGGGGAGGGAAGGAGGGAAAGAGGAATAAAGGAAGGAAAATAGGGAAGGAGATTATTTGAAGAAATAACACCTGAAAACATCTCATATTTGAGGGGAAAAGGGAATACCAAGATGAAAGGCCCAACTTAAAGAAGAATAATTGTAAACAGATACAAACTAAAACACCTTACAATCAAGTCAGAAACAACTAGAGGGCTGGAGAGATTGCTCAGCAGTTAAATAAAGATGCTTACTTTCAAAGCTTGACTACCTGAGTTTGACTCCCCAGTCACTATAGAAAATCAGATGCACAAAGTGGTACATAAATCTGGAGTTGGTTCATGGTGGCAAGAGTCCCTGGTATGCCCATTATCTATCTTTCTATATATCTCTCCTCTTCAAAATAAGTAATTAAAAAAAAAAAACTAGGTTTGAGCACAACAGGACTCATGGTGTATAAATGCAAATGCAACTACCAATAAATGTTTCATCTTACAGAAAAGAAGGTACTGCAATAATATATTTAAGTTTCTATAAAAAAATCTTTAAAAATGGACTGGGGAGATGGCTTAGCATTTGAGACACTTGCCTGCAAAGCCTAAGGATCCATGTTTGACTCTGCAGATTCTCATGTAAGCCAGGCACACAATGTGACACAAACACGTCAGGTCACCCACATGTAAAGATCGTACAGATGTCTGGAATTTGATTGCAGTGGCTAGAGGCCCTGGAGCAACAATTCTCTCTCTCTTATAAAAAAATGAAAATAAAAATAAATAAATAATTAAACAAATTCCTTTAAAATGAGACACTTAAACAGAGAACAGTACATCTAGCATGATCGTCCTTAAAATGATGCAATAAAAGACATTTCCAGGGATGGAGAGATGGCTTAGTGGTTAAGGCATTTGCCTGTGAAGTCAAAGGACCCAGGTTTGACTCCCCAGTACCCACTTAAGCCAGATGTAGAAGGGGGCACATGCATCTGGAGTTCATTTGCAATGGCTGGATGCCCTAATGCACCCATTCTCCCTATCTGCCTTTAAAACCCTCTTTTTCTCTCAAAATGAATAAATAAATAAATTAAAAAATACATTTCTTGAAAGACAAAAATGAAAGGAAATCAATAACAGCTTATTAGATAGCTTTCTTGTTTCTGAGGAAAAATACATAAAAGAAAAAGAGACTTATAAGGAGGAAATAATTAATTTAGTTCACATTTTAAGAAGATTAAGTCATGATAGCTTTGCACTACTCTTTCTGAGCCTGAGATAAATCCAAGCGTTGTGATAGTGATATGTATGGCAGAAAATGTTGCCTCATGACAGGAATAATAGAGACTAGAAGGAGCCAAAACAATTTATCTTTCTAGAGTATGTCCCCACTGACCTATTCCTGATCACTAGGTTCTTCCTGCTACTTTCCACAACCTCCTAATAATATCATCATATTATAAATCCATCAACGTTATATTCAGGATACAATCACTCTCCAAAGCTCAACTGCTGTCAACAAATTGATCCTTTAAAGAACATTTCATATACAAATCATGTTGAATAGGAGATGGAACTTGGCTAGGCAACTCCGGGTTAAAGGACCCCAGAATGAACAGCTTTGTCCTTGACTGATTGTTGGAACTATCCTTAGTCCTATAGGGGAAAATCTAGGTTATTGTACTTTACTACAGGTCAGAAAGGTCTGGTAATTTCTTATCTCTGCCACCTTAGTGAATCATTCACTTCCACCCTTTCTAGAAGGCCCTACTTAGAGAATTCAGATATCTTAGAGGATTGCCTTTTTCCAGAACTCATGACACCAGGTAACTGATATCAGGAATAGACTGGCTAACCCAACTTCCCACCCAAGCAGTCCATAAAAAACCTCAACCTGAGTTTTTTGGTGGACTGCTCCCAAACCAGGTTTGTTTTCCAAGTACCCACGTAAGCCAGATGCACAAAGTGGAGCATGCATCTGGAGTTCATTTGGAGTGGCTGGAGTCCCTGGAGCACTCATTCTCTCTCTTTCTCCTTCTCATAAATAAATAAATAAAATGTGTAAAAAATAAATTGCTATTGCTTTAAATAGCCTTTTAATTTTTTTCATCAAAACCAAATACAAATTTCGAAATGTCTATCCATCTATCTGTATTTTATCTATATTAAATATTGAATGACAAGTAGTATCATTATTATTTTGTTGTAAGTACAAACTTTAATCTCTATATCCTTCTATATTTATTTTTACTTTAATTAATTATGAGTTAAAAGTATAACCATTATTATTATGATTAGCCTTAGGGTTGTTCAAATAACTTATTAAAATATTTAATCGAATAATAATGTACACAGATATGATACTGGACCTTCTCTGAACAGTGTGAATCATTCTGATTACTTTTCCTCTGGAGGAAGTTAGCCCAACTTCATAAGATCTATAACCACTATGTTGGATCCTAGAAAAGAGGGCCTTGAAAGGTACCTTCAAACATTCCATATTCTAAAACCATTATTTCTTGCTAGTCATCTATACTTTGTTTTGTATTAAGAATAAAACTGACATATTTATAAGTAATTGGTCATTAATATATTTAATATTTACATTTAATTCATAGATCCTAGTATGTCAGCCACAGGATGAACATGTTTTCATAAATATAAATAAAAAGAATTCCTAGAGTTCAGAATGGGCAAAACAGAAATGTTGGTCAATTGAAGTCAAAATCAACTCCAAATATTTTAATGATGATTTTTTAGATATACTTTTCAGAACATTAAGTCTGTATGTAAATCATATCAATATCTACACAGAACAGGAAATCATTGACCCAAATTATATTAACTTTGCAATAAATTGTCCTACTTGTTTCAAGAAAAAATACTACATAGAAGAACATAAAGCATTTCATTTCATTAAAAAATGGACTTTGTTCTGTAAAATAGATATTAGTATAAAGAAGTGACTTGGTGCACTTATATTTAAGAGACTTTTGTTTTTAACATATGTATGTTCTCTTATCTTTCATTCCTGTATCTTCTTTTAAGAACCATCAGAACTACAAACATATGTGGCAGGTTTTCAGTTTGTTTATTACATAGCTCCTGTATTCTTTTAAAATCCATTATGCTAATTTGGATTTAAAACCTTCCCCTATAATACAGCTTGCCAATCATTTAAATTCTACTATGTTTGTTTTTTCCCATCAGTTTCTTCACTTGAAGCTTCTGCCTCTTCCATTAAATGGTCTCATTCTGTTGGTTTTCCTGCTCTTTCTCTACCTCACTTTACATCTTAATGAAATGCATCTGTAAGTGGATAGCAATCACAAGGTGAATATAAGGCACTGTTTTCTTAGATTGGCAATTTTTCCCATGTGCTACAGTCCAGTTTTAGAAATTGTCACAATTCCAAATTTTCTGCCAATGACAAATATGTGTAAATATTTGGTTGCATTAGAAGATCATAGTTTGTAGAGATAAAATTCAAGTCTAAAGCAATCTTCAGAGGAAGTACAATGAACAGTCTATACAAACTAGGCAAAGGAACAAATACAAGAAAGTACATAAAGGGGAAAATATCCATAAGTTAGTGCAAAAGTGAAAACTTTCTAATTTAATTTTGATTTGAAAACTTCTCAGCAAATACAAAGTGAAGAGTACATGGAAGGTAGTGTGTAAAGGAGCAACAACACCTGTAAAATAGGACTCAAGTTTTGTTTTAGAAAACTTTGTTAACCATATTGCCTAATTTTCAAAAAGTTAGAAAGTTAGAAAGAGTCTTCATTTGATACTGCATCAGGAAAATTAACTGAAAAATATTAGATAACAATTGTTCTAGAAATTTTGTTTACAACTTTTAATTACTTCATTAAAACTCTCAAAGATTCCTTACTGGTATTGATGAAGAGTTGCATGTCTCATAGTGGCTAAATTGGCTCTTGAAAATTCATGTGATAGATGTAGTCATTCTAAACTTGAATTTTTTTAATTTATCCGTCTTCCTACAAGTTTATCAACTAGCAAATAAATGAGCTGTGTAGATAAGGAATGCCTTGAATTACACTTTTATTGCTTGAGTTTTCTTCTTTAGAACTAACAGACTGGACTGAAAGACTGAGGTTGAGCACAGGAGAACTATTCACAGATCCAAGTAAAAAGATTTTTTTTTAATTTTTATTTTTTATTGACAACTTTCATAATTGTAGACAATACCCCACAGTAATGCCCTCCCTCCCCCCACGTTCCCCTTTGAAACTCCACTCTCCATCATATCCCCTCCCCTCTCAATCAGTCTCTCTTTTATTTTGATGTCATGACCTTTTCCTCCTAGTTATGATGGCCTTGTGTAGGTAGTGTCAGGCACTGGGAGGTCATGGATATCCAGGCCATTTTGTGTCTGGAGGAGCATGTTGTAAGTAGTCCTTCCCTTCCTTTGGCTCTAACATTCTTTTTCCCACCTATTCTGAAATGAACCCAGAGACCCAGAAGGTATGTTAGATATATTTCAGTGCTGAGTACTCCTCTGTCACTTCTTCTCAGCACCATGGTGCCTTCTGAGTAATAGAAAGATCTTTTATTAAAATTTTTAGTATACATGTCCGAAACATATTTTTCTTTTTTTATTTATTACATATGGACAAATTTTGTATGTAAACAACACATGTCGGTACCGTCTTTTCCCTACTACCTGCCCCTTTTCTGAAGAGGACTTCCTTGTTGTGGATATAGGTCAACCCCATGGGGATTGTGGGTTATGCTTTATGGGGGCATAATGCCTCTGTGCAAAATGTCCCATATTGTGGCTCGAAAAATCTTTCCACTCCCTCTTCCACAAAATTCCCTGAGCCATGCTGGGAACATTTTAAGTCTACTTCAGTGATGAACACTTAAGAGCCTCTGCATCTCTGGTTTGGTAGGTGTTGAGTGTCCTCAGTGTCTATCTCCATCACCCTTGTGTTGATATCAGATTCACTAAGAAAGCAGCACTCTTGCTCATTTCCCCAATTCCTCTTTGGTTGCAGCTGGGGCTGGGGTGAAGTACACTGGGTCATTTATCTCCTCAGGTCCAGCTCCTGTCTGAAAAAGAGAAGCAGATTCTCCAACAGAGAATGAAGTCAGCACTGGTTAAATGGGACAACAATTATTAATTTAGAGAGAATTAAAAGGATGTAGACCCTCTTATAGCCTAAGGTTAGTGGAAACTTGACAATGGAAAACAGAATCATTATCTGGATATGATTCTGACTTGTTTACCAGTTCCAGATATTATTTCCATTTCCACTGAGTGGATCTGTTAACCAATCCAAGAGCAGTTGGTTACCCACCATGGCTGTGTGCCACTATTGCACTTGTGTGAGCATCATGTCAGGTTGTTTGCCTCTGAGTCGTTTAGACTTTGAGTTGCTTGGACAGATGTTGGACACTTCCCTCCCCTCCCCCGTAAGCTCATGTAGTGCCTTCCACCACTAGATGAGCTAATTGTCTGGGGAATGGCTCTCCTCCAGATTCCAACCAGGTCTCTCCATGGTCCCTGCTGACAGCATATGGTGTCTTCAGCAGTAGGGTCTTACCATTAACCTTGGTGAGTAATCAAGTTCTCTAACAGAAGTATGTCTTGTTTGTTTTGGAGATCTAGTAGGTCTCTTTGATCAACAGCTCATTATGGATGTAGACCACATCCTGGCACAGGGAATTACAGTCCAGCACCAAAGGAGAAAAAAAAAAGAAAGAAAGAAAGAAAGAAAGAAAGAAAGAAAGAAAGAAAGAAAGAAGAAGACAGAGAAAAAAGAGAAATAGGATTTCAGGTGCTCCCCCTAAGTCCTCTTGAGGGTTCCACCTTTATTCTGACTTCCAGGATATAGTATTCTATGGTACCAGTTTAATTTGGGTTCAATACAAATAAAAAGATTTTTATAGACTTACATTGGCTCTTGAAATTTATTTATTTATTTAACAGAGAAAGAGGGAGGGAGAGAGAGAGAAAGAATGGGCATGCCAGGGCCTCCAGCCATTGCAAACGAACTCCAGACTCGTGCCCCCCCCCCTTGTGCATCTGGCTAATGTGGTTCCTGGGGAATGGAGCCTGTGTCCTTTGGTTTTACAGGCAAACGCCTTAACTGCTAAGCCATCCCGCCAGCCCAGATTCTGTCTTTTTTTTTTTTTTTTTTTTTTTTTTTTTTTGAGGTAGGGTCTCACTCTGGCCCAGGCTGACCTGGAATTAACTATGTATTCTCAGGGTGGCCTCGAACTCACAGCAATCCTCCTACATCTGCCTCCCGAGTGCTGGGATTAAAGGCGTAAACCACCACGTCCAGCAGATTCTGTTTGATGTCAAATCATTTGTCAGGAATCATGGACTACCTACTGTGGAGGTTTGTGATTGTTTAAAATGTTTTTTTTTTTCTTCATGCTTTTCTGAGTCATTTATTTTACTGCTTTGAATTACAAGTTAAAATCTTTGTATTTCTATAAATTTTGTTTTATACAGTTTTGATTTATATATTATTATTTGAACATCTAATTTTCATGTCTTTCATGTAATGCTTCTTTTTAAATATTTTATTTATGAGACAAAGTGCATGCTTCTTTTGTATTGATTTATTTTATTTATTTGAGAAAAACAGACCAAAATAGGCAGATGGAGAGACAATGAGTCTGGGTGTGCCAGGGCCTTCTGCTACTTCAAATGAATTCCAGATGTATACACCATGCTGTACATCTGACTACATATGGGCGTTGGGGAATGGAGCCTGGGCTGATAGATTCTGCAAGCAAGCACCCTTAATTGCTGAGCCATCTCTCCAGCCCAATGCTTCTTTTTTAAATCAACTTTATCTTTCATGGCAGACTTTGATTTTCAACATTTCTGTATCACATTGTTTTTAATTTCTTTAAAACAGAACTAATTAGCCAGTGGTGGTGGCACACATCTTTAATCCCAGCACTCGTGAGGCATAAGTAGGAGGATCGCCATGATTTCAAGGCCACCCTGAGACTACAGAGTGAATTCCAGGTCAGCCTGAGCTAGAGCGAGACTCTACTTCAAAAAACCAAAAAAAAAAAAAAAAGAAATAATAATTGATGAGAGATTATTGCATTTTGAACATTAATACATTAAAATTAATAACTTTATATTTTTATATGTGTAGTAGTTTTTTAAATGTGCCATCAATGCTATTGTCACTTATATGCTTCAGAAGAATTAACTAGATAAAAAGGGCTAACATAACCTGTTTGATGTCACTCTACTACGTTGTAGAATCAAGCTTCAGACCACCTCATCTGACTCCAGAGCCTAAGACTTAATGTCAATTCTTTGCTACTTCATTACATCATTATTAATATATAATGTAAAATTGATCAAATCTATGTAAATAGGTTACACACAGCTGCTTCCAAACCAATTGTATTGTATAAATCAATGCATATAACTAAACTGAAGGTTATATAAAAACTAGCAATGCTTTCCTTGTCAGTTTTAATTACATAAAAGAAATCCTATTCATTGCTACAATAACCCAATTGTTATGCTAATGGAGTAGATCTCCTACAAAACATATGGCTTATAATATATTTGTCTTTCATTTTTCTAAGCATTGAATTCTATTTAAAACAAGTATCTTTTATTGTCACTACTGCAATAGCAGTAGTCATACTTCAGAATAAAACAACCTATTTTCTGTTGTTTATAGATGTGTGAGAAAGCAGGTTACAAAAGAAGCTCAGCTGTTAGCAATTTTTATTCTACTGCCAAGTAACAACTATCTTTGAATTTATGTGATATAAATCAGTTCAATTTAACAAAATCACCACAAACTTTTTACTGAAACAAAGAAAATTTTAAATAAAAATCTGGATCCAAACACAAAAATGAGAAATTCATCCAATTCTAGTTTGAATTGCATCTTTTCATTGACTGAAGCTCTCCTTAGAAAGTTGGGGTATGCTACAGCTCAAAGATTTGAAAAATCTCAAAATATTAAAACATTTACTACTGTACTTATTTAACCAGAAGTTTATTATTGCTGCACAGCTCATAAGTAGCCAAGTAAATGTCCTATTAAGTTGGATGTAAAGATGCTTTGACTTAGCTGTAACATTTTTTGTGCAAAATTACAGATATACAAATTCTGAATATCCACTAAAGTATATAAGAAGCCAAGTCATATAAAAAAACCCTGGTAGATAAACTGGAAATAATTTACAATAAAATAATATATGTAATGAAATACAATATTAGAATCATATAGAATATACCTTTTATACATGAAAAGATATTAGAAATCTGAAATGAGAGCAACGGTAAAACTCATGTGCTTAATCCTGTAATAAGTAATGAAAGATAGAGATAATTTTTTTCCAAAGATATATGGATGTTTATGTGCAGCATTGTGACTTTAGTTATTTTACACTTTAAAAGTAACATAAGAGGAAGGTTGGGGAGATGGTTCAGTGGATAAAGCTTTCTGCACAAGGGTAATAAGCTTAGTTTGGATCCTTAGAACCCATGTGAAGCCTGATATGGTAGTGCAAGCATATCATAGTGCAAGGGACTTATACATTTAATTCTGGAAGAGAAAAAGCTGAATATTGTCTTCTTTAAAATATTTTATTTATTTATTTTAGAAAGAAAGAGAGACCGAGAGAGAGAGGTTGGGCACACTAGGACCTCGAGCCTTTGCAAACAAACTCCAGACACATGTACCACTTTGTGCATCTGGCTTTATGTGGGTACTGGTAATCGAACCTGAGGCATTAGACTTTGTAAGCAATCTCCTTTAAATGCTCAACTTTCTCTCTAGCCCCTGAATGTGGTACTTTCATTTTAATAGCAGGTTTAATAGCCAAACAATTAAAATTATCACTTTTTTGTCTTTTTACGGTGCTGTAGCCCAGGCTGACCTGACATTCACTCTAGTCTCAGGGTGGCCTCGAACTCACAGTGATCCTCCTACCTCTGACTCCTGAGTGCTGTGATTAAAAGCATGCACCACCACACTAGGAGAAATTATAACTCTTATTTCCTAAAAGAAATATTTTATTTTTATTTAGTTATTTGAGAGAGACAAAGAGGGGGCAGAAAATGGGTGTGCCAGGGCCTCTGTCAAGAATAAATGAACTCCAGATGCATGCACCACCTTGTGCACTGGCTTAGGTGGGTCCTGGGGAATCGAACCTGGATCCATAGGCTTTGCAGACAAGTGCCTTAACCACTAAGCCACCTCTCCAGCCCCAAAATGATAACTCTTATTAGACTTATCAGAGTGGTATTGTATCAGGGCAACTCATTGCTTTCAAAACTGGAGTGACAGGGAAATTCACAGATTTTTCAGATCATACATCTTCTAGTGTACTCATTATCATAGTAGGAAAACCTGAACTATAAATGACAAATTGCTGGAAGCTCACTGTGGACAAGTGAGAAATAAACTCCAGAAGATCTCAGTCATTAGAGTTCTCCACATTTTATGTGTTACTTTCAGGAGCATGACTAAGGTCCAACAATGAATATCTGACAAAAATCCTCTCATTCTTCCAATAGGAAAAGAGAGAAAAGAACCAGTCTATTCTAAACAAGGTCTTCCCTCAGAAGAATATGTTTAATGAGAACTTAAACTTCCAGGGTTTTGTCAGGAAATAACTGAGAAAAAATGAGTGAAATTCAGGGGTCTTAGCATTCCATATATCTAACTGCCAGCCACCATACCCATATTGTGGGACAGGCTCACTAAGACTTTGGTACTTTGATCTAACTATGAATGAAGAATGTTTCTCCTTGCTCTACACCTGACCAGGAATCTATAAAAGGCATATTTATAGCAATTCCTTTCATGCAATATATCATGTCTAATTATCAAGATAACAATTTTAAGCCGGGCATGGTGGTGTACACCTTTAATAGCACTGAGGAAGAAGAGGTAAGAGGATTGGCATGAGTTCGAGGCCACCCTGAGAGTACATAGTGAATTCCAGGTCAGCCTGGGCTAGAGTGAGACCCTACCTCTAAAAACCAAAAAAAAAAAAAAAAATTGCTAAGCATACAAATAGGAGAAAGGAACTCTTTGAAGAGAAAATAGAAACATCAGGAGTAGTAGAAGGAGTGTGGAAAATCTCAGATCAGAAATAAAAAACAACAAGCATTAAGATGATAAGAGTTCAAATGGTAAAGTAAACTGCAAGCAGAAACTTATAGGAACAGCCTAACTGACTCCTGCAGACCCAACTCAAAGAAAGTATACCCTATGGATTCAGATCCTATGTGGGCCTCACTATGGAGTGAGTTTGCATGAGTCTACCTCATTTCTTTGAATCTAAGCACTGGGTTGATCACAAAGCTTTCTGTAGCCTGAGGCTTGAGGACCATCCCACCGCTAGGTTGTTCTTTGTGCAGACTTTAATCAGGGCCTCACATATGCAATACTCAATGGGTTTATGCCAGAAATTCTAGGCTCTAGCCTTAACCCTCGAGTTCCAGACACATGGACTGTCATTTTATTGACTCAATTAACAAGGCAGGCTAATGTATGCAGCAACAAGCTTGTTTTCAGATTACACCAGAGTGCCTGCCCCAGTATGCGAAGAATAGAGTCCTTCTTTCACAATTTTAAATTTCCCATTGTCTTGAAATATACATATATTAATGTAAGACAATAGGAAACATGCAAAAATAGTAACATCAGAAATAGAACACAATAATTTCTCAGGAGACTATGCTAAAGAAATGGAAACATATTGTTACAATCAGCTTCACATTGGTGGGAAGAACTTCCAAACTAAGCACAATGTATGGGAGGAACATGATTTATTGAAGCATACAGATCCAAGGGAAGTTTCATAACAGCAGAACAAGCTGTCCCCCTTTCACAGGCCCATACAGAGAGAAAAGAAGCCATTACCACCAAAAGCAAGCACACTCTGGGGTCCCCAAGCAGAGCTCAAACACTCTACATGCCTTTAGACTGGAATTCAGACTTGCCCCACAGTGACACCTCCTCCAGCCAGGGCTGGGGAACTAAGTTACAAGCTTTAATAAACTCCTAAATCTATTAGGAGACATCCATTCAAACTATCGCACATATGATTTGCCTGTAAAAGAAATAAATTAATGACTATAAGGAAGCTAAGTTAATTTTTAAAAATAATTCACATAAATAATTCAATGATAAGCAGGAGAACTGAGAAATCTTAATGATGAGTTTAAATATTAAAAAGATAAAAACAGGACTAGAGAGAGGGCTTAGCAGTTAAGACATTTTCCTGTGAAGCTTGAGGACCCAGATTAGATTTCCTAGAACCCATGTATGCCAGATGCACAAGGTGGTGCATGCATCTGTTTTTTTTTTTTTTTTTTTTTTTTAATGGCACTGGCAAGCCAATTCTCTCCCCATCTCTTATGAATAAACAAAAGCAAAATATAAAAAAAATGGAAGTTTTGGAGTTGAAATTCAGAAAGAATAAGAAGGAAATGCAATGAAGTATATCAGCAATAGAATTAAATAATTAGAGAAAAGAATCTCTGAGCTCAAAGACAGGGAATTTTATTTAATTTATTTATTTTTGGGGGATTTTTTTTTTTGAGGTAGAGTCTTGCTTTAGCCCCAGATGACTTGGAGTTCACTATGTAGTCTCAGGGTGGCCTCGGACTCACAGTGATCCTCCTACCTCTGCTTCCTGAGTGCTGGGATTAAAGGTATGTGCCACCACACCTGGCTAAGAACAGGTAATATTAGAGGAGAAACCTATCAAAGAGTAATGAGAAAAGGCTTCCAGTATTGATGGAACAGTTTAAAAAGCAAATATTCTACTTGTATATGTTTAATAAGGAGAAGGGAAGATAAAGGGTTAGAAATATTGTCTAAATAAACAAAAATAGCAGAAAACACCCCAAATGTAGAGAAAAATTCAGGAAGGTGAAAAGGCTACAATTAGATTCAATACAAATTAAACACAACATGACATATAACCAAACTTTCAAAATGTAAAGACAAAAATTGTGGACTGTAAAAGTAGCTGTAGAAAAGAAGAATCATAGATAGTAATATTTAAATAATGATATCAGCTGTGTAGTTAGCAGAAAACTAACACATCAGAAGAAAATCTCCAACTAAGAAATAAAAGAGAGACAAAGGTTCCCTCTTGTGATGAAACAAGAAGAGGGTCCATCACCAGATAGTTTTGATGAGAAATGATAAAGGGACTCCTTTAAGTAGAAAGAAAAGCATGCTAAGTAGTAACCCAGAACCAGGGAAAACATATGACTGAAAATAGAATGTGAACAGTTCAATTAGAGAATGTGATAAAAGAGTAATATTGATGCATAAACCAATCATGTCCACTATGAGGATTAAATGGGAAAGCTATAAAAATATTAATAGCTATAGAACAATGCCTGGATAGATGGCTCAGTAGGAAATGGCACTTTTTTTCTAAAGCTTTCCAGCCTGGGTTTGATTCAGCACTATCTACATAAATCCAGAAGTATAAATAGGTGCATGAATATGGAATTTGCTGTGCTGAGTTCCTTATGTGTCCATATTTATTATCTCTTTTATTCTCTCTCTCTCTCTCTCTCTCTCTCCCCCCCTTGCAAATAAATAAAAATACTAAAAACAACTAAATAGCTAAAAGTCAGATTTAATGTGAAATAAAAGGACTCAAACTAGACGGAAAGCTCAGACAATTTAATAATTTCCTGATTATCATGGAACAATTAAAGAAAAGCTAGGTGCAGTATTTTAAAACTCTTCTAAAACATTGAATAGGACATACTTCCAAACTCGTTTTATGAGTTTAGCATTATCCTGGTGTTCAAAGCCAAAAATTTGAACTGAAAATTATAGGGCAATAACCCTGATGAATGTAGATTCAAAAACCCAAAACAAAATGCCAGCAAACCAAATGTTATAGCACATTAAAAATTATGTACCATAGTCAAATTACCTTTAGTTTTAAGGTGACAGACACACACATCATAAGCAATTTAAAAATGTGATTTTCCACATGAACAGAATGAAGAATGAAAATAATATCATTTTACATGAATTAAAATATACTCTAAAGCTATGATAATCAAAATTAGCATGGTGCTGGCATGAAGACAGGATAGAATGGAGAGCTTGGCAGTAAATGCACATATTTTTGGTCTGTTGATTTTAAATCATGTGGTTAAGAATATGTAATGGGGGCTGGGGAAATGGCTTAGTGATTAAGGCATTTGCCTGTGACATCAAAGGATCCCAGTTCGATTCTCCAGGACCCACATAAGTCAGATGCACGAGGGACACATACGCCTGGAGTTTGTTTGCAGTGGCTAGAGTCCCTGGTGTACCCATTCTCTTTGTGTCTGCCTCTCTTCTATCTCTCTCTCTCTCTCTGCTTGCAAATAAGTAAATAAAATTTTTTAAAAAAGAATATGTAATGGGTAAAGGGCAGTATCTTCAGTGAGCAGTGCTGAGGAAACTGCACAATAATATACAAAAGAATAAAAGTGACTATTGGTTCATGTCATATATCATAAGTTGAATCATTTATCTTCCATACATAATGTGGAAAAATTGCCTACAAATGCATGCAGAAGAATTAAAAGGGCTATTGTCTTATACCACATGTATGTATGTATATATATACTTAAAAGGGAACAATTGCTAAATATAAAAATTAATTGTAAATTCACTAGAAGAAAATATAGTGTGAATTTCCCATGACACTGCTATAACCAATCATATTGTTCTGAAAGGAAATTGAAATAATAAAGAAAACAAAAATAGTTTAAAATGATTATATTTCATTTAAAATTTTCTATACAGATAAGTGAATAAGGAAGGGAAGGATGGTTGAACAT
This sequence comes from Orientallactaga sibirica, assembly GCA_036365145.1. NCBI lineage: Eukaryota > Metazoa > Chordata > Mammalia > Rodentia > Dipodidae > Orientallactaga > Orientallactaga sibirica. The sequence goes on along the minus strand of JAEOAD010000793.1, from coordinate 7,119,952 downwards.
TTAATCTATAAGACAGGAACACATTCTAATTATATATATATATATATATATATATATATATATATATATATATATATATATATATACATACATACATACATACATACATATACATACACCTATTTGGAAGGATTACTCACATCCTATGTTACATAGGATGCATAGGAGCAAATTCAGTGAAATAAGTCATGCACAGTCAGACAAACATTGCATGATCCCAGTGAACTGTGGGATCTATTAGTGAAGCTTGGCAGTTACTGAGAGTTGGTGGGTAGGTTTGGGAAGTTTCATTCAAAATTTTAGTTACATGGGAGGAATAAATGTGAAAGGTCAATTAAATCATGGTGAGGAAATTGAATAAATATATTAGATCCTTTAAAATCATCAAGGGAATTGATTTTATTTGTTCTCCCAAATGAAAATGATATGTGAAGTAACACCTGTGCTAATTATCTCTTTTTCTTTCCTTTAGTTTTTTGAGGTAGGGTCTCAGTCTAGCCCAGGCTGACCAATGCACAAGGTGGCACATATATCTGGAGTTTGTTTGAAGTGGCTGGAGGCCTTGGTACACCCATTCTCTCTCTCTCTCTCTCTCTCTCTCTCTCTCTCTCTCTAAGTAAATAAATAAAATATTTTGAAAAAGGTTCCCTGCACTGGACAGCGTGCAGCCAGGAATGATGGTGTGGAGTGAGTAGGCCAGACCCCTGTTTGTCTGCTCCTCCCAGTTACCTAATCGAGAAACCAGCATGGAGTAAGTAGGCCAGACCTCTGTTTCCAGCTCCTCCCAGTTCCCTGGTCTGGGTTCCCTGAGCCAGAATATGTGCTATCAGGCACAGCAGTGGCATGGAGTGAGTAGGCCAGATCCCTGTTTATGGCTCCTCCCAGTTCCCTGCTCCTGGTAGGTCCCATTGTGCCTTGCTTGGGGAAACCTGGTCCCTGTCTGGGCAGTAAAATCAGGCCTTTTGCTCTAATATCCTGACTGACCACTGGATACCAATATCCCTGTTCACCTGAGTCAGAGGGTACACAGGCCAAAGGACAAAAACTTGCTTCCTCCTTGTGGTAATATAAATATATGGCCCCAAATATATTCAGTGTTGTATTAGTTTATAGTTTGTATCTGCAGCCACCTTGCTGGAGGCAATGTCAGTGGGCAGATCTTAAGGTGTGATGGTGGGTTTGAGATTCCGTTGTAAAGATATGCAAAGTTTTCCCAGTAGGAGTTCCTCAAAGTGTGCTGTGCTGTGTGGCTGTTGGCTTTTTTCTCTCTTGCCTGGTCCTGTGAAAGCAGGCCAGCTTCTTCTACCATTATGGAACTTCCCCTGGATCTGTAAGCTTCAATAAATAATATCCCTTCCTCCATAACTGTGCCTGGTCTGGAAGTTCATCTCAGTGAACTTGAAGCAGTCTGCTACACTCCTCAATAAAATAAAGAGTCTCCCTAAAATGGGTAGACAACAATGCAAAAAAGCCAAATAAATTCAAAACTGAGAGATCTCCACCAAAGATGGCTAGTCCTACAATGGAAGCTTCCAAAGAAATCATAGAGAAAGCAACAGAAATTCATTCCTAAAATGAAAACACAACAACCAATGAAACCATAATCAAAAGAATTGTTGAACTGGAAGCAAACCATCAAATAACCAACAATAACATTGCAATGGAACAGACTCATCTCTTTGAGTGTTCAGCTTTTGGCAGTATGCTTAACTTGATTGAAGAAAATGTTAGAACCTTCAAAAGAGATATGAGTGATTTGAAGGTGACTCAAGAAATGGAAGGTCTCAACAACTGGTTGATTAAGCTTAATGAAGACTTGATCAAATGCAAGAATGAATTCCAGGAAGCATCAAAAAGATCAGAACTTGAACTGAAATCATACCTCAAAAAAGAGATAGACATGATGCAAAATAACACCACAGAAAACAAAAATCAAATAGAAATTATAAAAAAAAAAAACTTCTCTAGAACCACTCACCAACAGAATTACTCATGTGGAAGACAGAACCTCTGACCTGGAAGACAAGACAGAAGAAATTGATTAGAAGGCCAAAAACTTTGCTAAATTAAAAAAATCCCTCATAATAGATGGTGAAACAACAACTTTCCATGAAAAAAAAAATCAACTCTAAGATTATATGAACACAAATCCAAACCTATAGAGAATACTTGAGGGAATACTCTACACAGAACAGTCAAACAACCAATCTCAAGAGCCAAGAAGAAGAAGATCACAATAAGCAACAATAGACCGGGCTCAACATTGTACACAACACAAGAAAGCACCAAACTCCATAAAACACCTCATCACGGCAGTGATTAATTCAAACTTCACAGTAATAACCTTAAATATTACTGGTTTTAACTCACCAATCAAAAGACACAGGTTATCAAGGTGGCTCCAAAAAAAATAGACTTATCTATCTACTGTCTTTAAGAAACCCACCTCACCACTAAAGATAGACACCTCCTCAGGGTAAAAGGATTGAAAATGGTATCCCAAGCAAGTGGAAATAAAAATCAAGCAGGTGTTACTATACTAATATCTAATAAAATAGATTTTAGGGCTGGAGAGATGGCTTAGTGTTAAGTGCTTGCCTGCGAAACCTAAGGACCCTGGTTTGAGGCTTGACTCCCCAGTACCCATGTAAGCCAGGTGCACAAGGTGGCACATGTATCTGGAGTTCATTTGGAGAGGCTGGAGGCCCTGTTGTGCCCATTATCTCTCTCTCTCTCTCTTTCTCTCTCTATCAGTCACTCTAAAATAAATAAATATATAAAAATAAATAAAAATAGACTTCAAACCAAAAGTAATCAAAAAGGACAAAGAAGGCCACTTCTTACTCATCAAGAAATGATCCAACATGAGCACATCACAATCACAAATATATTTGCATCACAGTTAATAAAAGAAAATCTACTTGACAACAAAACAGAATTGAATACCAACACTATCATAGTCAGAGACTACAATATTCCACTGTAACCAATAGACAGATCATCCAAGCAGAAAATCAATAGGTAAATAATAGAGCTCAACAACATCATAGATCAACTAGTCCTAACAGACATCTATAGAACTTTCCTCCCTGACTCTACAGAATACACATTGTTCTCAGCAGCCCATGGAAGCTTTTCTAAAATTGACTATACATTAGGCCATAAAGCATGCCTCCATAATGTCAGGAAAATTGAAGAAACTTCTTGCATCATGTCAGATCACAATGCTTTAAAACTAGAAATTAACAACAAGAGACACATCAACAATTCCACCAGCTCCTGGAAAAAAAAAATAACACACTTTTAAATAATTAATGAGTGGTGAAAGAAATCAGAAAAGAAACTGTAAAATATCTAGATTGAATTATAATGAAAACACAACCTACCAAAACTTGTGGGACACAATGAAGGCAGTCCTAAAAGGAAAATTCATAGCCATAAATGCCTTCATTCCAAAGACAGAGCGATCCCAATTTCATAACCTAACTGTCTACCTAAAGGTACTGGACAAATGAGAAGAAACCAACCCAAAGAGCTCCAGATGGAAAGAAATAATCAAGATTAGAGCAGAAATTAATGAATTGGCAACTAAGAAAATAATTTTAAAAATCAATAAAATAAAGAGATGGTGCTTTGAAAAGGTAAACAAGAGTGATAAACCCCTAGCCAATTTGATTAAACAAAAAAGAGGTCTCAAATTATCAAAATCAGAATTGAGAAGGACATGATCATGACAGACATGAATGAAATTGGAAGAATCATAAGGGCATACTTCCAAAACTTCTGCTCCACAAAATTGAATAATCTGGAAGAACTGTATGAATTCCTTCCAAAACTAAACTGAAAGCAGATTAATCACCTAAACAAACCTATCACATCCATGGATATAGGAAAAGTAAAAAACCTCCCCCAAAAGAAAAGTACAGAACTGGATGGCTTCTCAGCTGAATTCTATCAAACCTTCATTAAAGAACTGAAACCAATTTTTCTCAAACTGTTTCACATAATTGGAGAACAGGGATCTGCCTCAAGTGGGTTCATGAAGCTTGCATCACCCTAATACCAAAATGAGACAGAGATGCAACAAGAAGAGAAAACTTAGGCATATATCCCTGATGAATTTAGATACAAAGATCCTGAACAAAATCCTTGCAAACCGAATTCAATAACACATCAAAAGCATTATCCACGTTGACCAAGTAGGCTTAATTCCCAGGATTCAGGGATGCAGAGATGGGCCAACATATGGAATCTGATCAATGTAATATACCACATAAATAACTTAACCACAAGAACCACATGATAATCTCAATTGATGCAGAGAAGGCCTTTGACAAAATACAACACCACTTCAAGATCAAAATGCTAGAAAGAATAGGCATGGTGGATTTATATATCAACACAATAAAGGCTATATGCGCAACACCTAATGCCCAAGTAATACTTAATGGGGAAATACTCAAGGAGATCCCAATAAGATAGGGAACAAGACAGGGGTGCTCACTCTCACCACTGCTCATCAACATGGTACTAGAAGTGTTATCCCAAGAAATAAGACAGGAGAAAGAAATAAAAGGGATTCAAATTGGAAAGGAAGAAGTCAAGTATTTCTTAGTCCTATTTGCGGATGATATGATCCTGTACATAAGTGACCTAAAAGTCTCCATCTCAAAACTTCTAGAGGTGATTAATTCCTTCAGTAAAGTGACAGGATTCAATTAATTACTTCTCACAATCCATTATGATTTCCCCCCAATATCTCCTACAATTTTTGACATCTTATTATGAAACATTTTGTCTAATGAATACAGCATTTTTACAACATGAGAGTTTCATGATTAGCCTTCATAATATATTATAAATGATCACCAGTAAGATAGAAATATGAAGATTTGTTTGGGGCCACTATTTATTACTGAAATGGATATTTTTGAAATAATTAAAATGCACACATGTATTTGTTTGATCTTTGATGCAATCATTATTTTTTTTTTTACTGTTTGCTATCCTTATTGGGGTAAGGTGGAATCTCATAGATATTTTAATTTGTATTTCCCTGATGATTAAGGATGTTGAACATTTTCTTAAGTGTGTATTTGCCATTTGTATTTTTTCCTCTGACAACTCTCTGTGCAGTTCTCCACCCCATTTTGTGAGTGGGTTGTTTGACTTTTTTTTTGAGGTAGGGTCTCACTCTATTATTTTACTGGAGAGATGAAAGAACAACTATCTCAGATAAGGCAACAATGATAGCACAAGGATACTATTCCACCTAAGTCTAGTTTGACAAACCAATAAGTTTAATTAGGGTTATTTACAAAAGTATGGGGAGGTTTTACTTACAAGAACATGTGCAATTTTCAATTTCAGTGGATATAGTCATAGGTGTTTATATCACAAAATTATAATACTCTGCTTGAGGCAATTTGGTAGCACAGGCAAATGAGTAACAGCTGGAAAAGCAGAGAATATTAAATAGACTTTCTTTTTGTATAATATTAAAAGGGCCAATAAGAAAGAATTATAAGGCTGGAGAGTTTGCTTAGTGGTTAAGGTGCTTGCCTACAAAGCCAATGGGCCCAGGTTTGATTCCACAGTACCCACATGAAGCCAGTACACAAAGAAAGTGGCACATGTGTCTGGCTTCTGTTTAGCAGTGGCTAGAGGCCCTCACATGTCCATTCTCTCTCTCTCTTTCTTTCTCTATCTCAGAGAAAAAGATTATGTATGGATTAGGAGTACCAAGGTGAATTGATCCTTTGTGGTGGCAACAAAAAGTGAGGGAAAAGGACATTATTTACTTTTGTAAATTTACTTTCCCATCTGAACAATTTTAAAAAGGGGGATCCAAATAACCTAATAGTAATTTGTGGTGGTCCCATTCCTAAAAATAGGTTGGGCCTGGATAGCCCTCCTTCTCCCCAGATAATAGAATCATGGCTACACACTTTTGAGACAGTAAAATTAGAAGCATATACAGTCAAGGAGTGGTTATGTTTATCATGACTTCTCCAGTGGTGTGTCCTATATGAATGACCCTGACAGATTTTTCCATGGGATTTCTTGATACTCAGGATGAAGGTCTGCATGAACATAGAAGTGGTGTATAGGAAACTGACACAGATTTGTGCTTTTTTTGTCATGTGTATAACTACCCATAGCCAAAAATTTAGCATAATTATTCCATTATTCCATTGTCTTTCTAGCCAGAAAGTCTGTATTTATCATATAATTCACATTGCCAATTATAACATCAGACTGTAGTCCTCAGCAGTGTCAAGGTGTACCTCCCTGGGCATTGGAAGCTGTGGTGGGTTAAATGTGAATATATATTCCCGATAGTCTCAGGAATTATTGATTAAGGTTAAGCTTCCTGCACCCTGCTGGAGGAAGTGTCAGTGGGGACAGATCTTATATGCCAAACCTACTAGATGTGTTCAGAGCCAGTTTGGAGCTCTGGCTGTTGATGCTTGCTGGGGTTGTTTTTTCTCTTGCCCCTGTGAACCTACAAAAATGAGCCAGCTTCTTCCACCTTTGATGAGGGTGTTTGCCCTAGATTCAGTAAGCCTGAAATAAACATTTTTCCTCCCAGAAGCTGCTTCTGGTCACATGTTTGTCCCAGCAATGAGAAGCAACGGCAACAGAAGTCAATGAAAGTAAAGAACATTAAGTCATATTAAAACTCATTCTGAAATTTTCTTATTACACATTAATTCTTTGGACCAGACACATAGTTATTGATGATTAAAACTTCATTTCAAGTAATAAAAAAGCAAGAGGAATTGTTTACAATCAGAGATAAAGATCATAGAGTGATGTAAGAATGTGATGAAAACTTCCCCTCCAAAGTCCAAATGCCATTTTAATATTGAGTGTCACACAAAGTGTTGTCATGTTACTCTATTCAGTTTAAACTAAGCTTTGGATTATCTACCAATTTTTTTTTTTTTTTTTTTTTTTTTTTTTTTTTTTTTTTTTTTTGCTGAAGAGGTGGCTGAAAGATTTTAGAGCCAAGAGTTGGGTCATTATGCCTCTCCTGCGTAACCACCATAAGGCAAGACCGACATTACCCATGGGGAGAGGATAGGGAGAAGGCTAACAATGGTACCATCATGGCTGTATATATACTATATACATAACTAATAAAATGTATTAAAAAGAGAAAATACTCAAAAAATCAACATAAACATGAAATCAAAAAACATATATGTATACATATATAGACAGAGAGCGAGAGAGAGAGAGAGATTGGGTATAATGCGTTCAGGGCAGTTTGATGGGAATAATATATACATTTAGCCAGACAAGAGCAGGCTTTATATCCCTAAGGCTCAGGACCTCCCCTGCCATAGTCTTTTGATTAGGTTTTTCAGTACCAGGCATATATTCCCTCCCACTGAGTAGGCCTTCAGTCCAATTAGAGAGCAATTGGTTTCCCCCAGAGCAGACATGCCACTATTGTACTCATTCAGTCATTTGGCCTGTCTGGCCAAACTTGAAGTTTCCAGTGTCCACTTTTTTCACCACTGATTTCTGTCTCCCATATGGCTGCGTGCACTGCAGCTTTTTCCAGCTTTCAGTTGGCTGGCCTACAGGGAGAAGGTTTTCTGCTCAGCACCAGCTTGACTTCTCAGTGATCTTGCTAGTCAGGCAAGAGATGTCTTCAGCAATAGGGTCTTACCATCTGTTTCTCAAGGGAAACCAAGGGCCTTGGCAATAGCCTGTAATGTTTTGGAGGCAACAAGGAACCCCCTGGCCAATAACTCACTGGAAGGTATCTCATCCCTGAAATATACTGAAAATATTCTAGTAACAATCTATAGCTTCTGGATGTGCCATTATTCAAAAAAGTAGGTTTATATAAGTCTTATTCAGAATATCTTGAATTTTGATTGACCCCTCCCCCCTTCTTTTACACATTCTCTTCCCTTGTCCTGTCTTAGGCCTTTCCTCTGCCTGTTATCTGTTCTACTTTGGTATATACAAGAAAGACTTTTTTACAGGGTAGCAAATTGTGGTGGTTTTAACCAGATGTCCCCCATAAACTGATGAGCTTTGAATGCTTGGTCGCCAGCTGATTGCCATTTGAAAGGTGGATCCTTGCTGGAAGATGTATACTGTTACAGGCAGGATTTGGTGTGATATAACCATCTCCTTGTCAGAATTTTACCCACTCTCTGGCTGCTGTTTTCCACCTGCTGTGACAGAGATAATGTACAGCTTTTTCTCATGCCATGATTGCCCCTGCCATCATGAAGCTTCCCCTAGAGAATATAACCAAAACATAAACTTCCTTTTCATCATCAGCTTTTGGTCAGGTGCTTTATCCCAGCAACAAGAGTGCAATTACTACACCAATAATATCTGGTATTCTATTGAAGGAGGATAGGACAAAGCTATCTTCTTTATGTAGTTTCAGTTAGAGATTGAGGTCCAATGAGAGCCAGGAGATTCCAACCACATGCCACCTCACCCTCGCAGAAGAATGGAAATCTTGGGAGAAAGGGAATTCATGTCTGATTAAGACTGATATACAGAAGCCCCTGCTAAACAACAGTCTAGCATGCTACCTAAATAAATGGCCCAGGTAGGCTAGATGTATGTCCCTCCCTCCAAATCTACTAACCAATTGGATCTCTTCTTTGCATATAAAGGCTCTCACCTTCTTCGTGTCTGGTCTTTTTTTTTTCTTCTTTGCAGAGTTCTCTCAGGATTACCTCATCTCTGCTGGGATGTACATGTGTCTAGCTTCCCCTTCACCCAACCTTGTTTGGTGAGGAGTGAGAGCATAACACTATTTCTTGGTCTAGTGGAGCTTTTCTGCTTGCCTGTGCTTTATAGTTTGGTGTAACTTCTCACTTTGGTTATATGCAAGATTTGTCTCTGGTCTCTGAATCTACCACATGCATAATTCCCTTATACTCTACCACATGTGTGCTCTCACTAACTCCAGGCCTGATACCTGTGAAATTTCTTTAAACTCTGTGTATCAAAAGAGTATCTCTCTTCATTACTCATTTTTCCTCTGAATTTCTTTGATCTTTGCTTTGATCTTTTCTCACTGCTATTCTAACTTAAGTCACCACCACTTGCTCTTTTAATATTTATCAAGGGAAAAGCACATGTCAGATTCCATGCATATTCCTTCTAAATCTCCCTACACAAGCTATTAAATTGTACCCTCTACATGCTTGTGGCTCTACTCCAGTCTCTCTTTAAAAGCCTCAGCTTCTCTTAAGTGAGTTTTCCACATGCGTGTAGCTTTACTTTCATCCCTCCTTATAAGCCTCATTTTCTCTTACTGTCCATGCATCTGTTGGTTTACTTTGATCTCCCTTTAAAAGCCTCAGTTAGGGGCAGGAGAGATATCTTTGCAGTTAAGGCGCTTGGCAGCAAACCCAAAGGATGCAGATTCAATTCCCCAGTACCACATAAAACCAGATATACATGGTGTCACATGCATCTGGAGTTCAGTTTGTAGTGGCTAAAGGCCCTGGTATGTCCATTCTCTCCCTCTCTTCTTTTACTTTCTCTCTCCCCGCCTCTCTAATAAAAAATGAATAAATAAATATATTTTTTATTTATTCATTTTGGGGGAGCAAGGTTCAAGGTACAGTCTCCAATAAACACCACTATTTGTGATTTCACCCTAAACTTAATAATTCATAATTTATCCTTCTTGAGTCCATCTTTATTCATTTTTTTGGAAAGAGTCAGAGAGAAAGAGAGAGAGAGAGAGAGAGAGATCGAGAATGGGTGTTCCAGCAGCCTCTCAGCTGCTGTGAATGAACTACAGATGTGTGCTCCCCCTTGTGGGCAAGTGTGGCATTGCACCTTTGCCTAACTTTGCATCTGGCTAAACATGGGACCTGCAGAATCAAAGGGACATTCTTAGGCTTAGCAGGCAGGCACCTTACCACTAAGCCATCTCTCCAGCCAATCTTTATTAATTCTTTATTAAAGGTAGAACAGAAACCAAAATTGAGATTCGTAATTTGGGGGACACATCCTGAACTCTAAAATCCTGCATCACTATATTCTCCTTGCTTATAGAAACCAGACAGTCCTGCCTCTATAATTTCTACTCAGATTTATTTACTGTCTTAAGTATTATGCCTCTCTAACAGACATGGTTTCAGACATTATTTTTTCTACATAAGATACTTTTAAAAGTTTTATGTCACACAAAATATAATTAGGTTGGAATATAATCATTGTACATAGTGATGATTTTCATGATGTCATTTTATTTTTACAACAAAGGAAAGTTTAGGACTGAATGGGCTCATTGCTGAATTCTATTAATTTTTAAAAAGGTGTTATTTCCTATTGATGTTAAAATTCTGCAAACTTTTATTTATTCCAGAGAGAATATATATTCTTATGGCTGTTATTTAGGGAATTTCATATCCCCTTGGTCCAATCAGGTGTGGAAAGAGCTAAAGGCTACTTTGCATCATATATGGCCTCTGTATTTCAATGTATCCCTCATAATGCTCACTTGAACTTGGATGTGTATGAGTAGCTCCTCCAAGGTTTCAAACACTAAATTTGTCTGCCCATTCCCATGAAACTGCCCAACTCTCCCAAATTTTTACTTTTCCATTTAGCTTTTGTACATGTACATCTTATGAATTAACAAAAGTAATGGAAAATATATGGGTAAATTAGATTCTCCACAAGTCTTCTCTCCCTTAGCTGCTTACCAATATCTTCAAATACTTGGTTTAATGTTGTATTACAGCTTTTCTTTTTTTTAATTTATAAATCAGTTTATTTACACATTTTTATCTTTTCTTAAAGTACATTTTAGTTAACAAATCTATTTACACAGGTATACACGGGAGTTCATCCCATTTATTTTACAGCTCTTACAGCTTTTCTTGAATTGTTCTTAGTAGGCATATTGCTAAGATAGAAGCTACAGTAGTAAGCTACATGGAGGAAAGCTACCCTAGAATTCCATATTATATAAACCTGACTCTAATGCACAAGATGCACTTCCCTTGAAATGTCAAGAATGTGTCTTCTTTCATTAATTAACATTGGAATTATTTTTGTTTCTTTCTCAATAAAAAATCCCAGTTTTGTGGAATTTTATCTTAGATCTTGATTTTTATATTTTACCCAATGAATCATGACTTCAATGATACATCTGGGTATTTGATTTAAACTATTTAAGTATATTTATAGCCATTTAAATGAATTCTATATTGTCTTCATGCTATTGATGTATTAACCTAAATTTTTAGAATAAAATACAATATCATTTCCTTCCATACAAAGTTGGTAATGGAATAAAGTGATTGAAAGCAACATCATGGAGAAGGTATTTGTTTTATATTTATATTCTAGACAAATCCTGTATGTCAAAGTAATATCCATGCCCAGTATAATCATTTTCTTTCACCAATGCATATACCCATATATCTTGTATGCAGAGGGATATTAGTACAAATTTGGTGGATGATACAGGAAACTGAGATACTTGCTCATGCATATTAATCATGCTTTTCAATTTTTTAAAACTTTTCTTTTTAAGTCAAATTTATTTATATTTATATTTTATTTATATTTTCACTTTATTTTTAAAATACATTTGAGTGATTAAATGTTTTTCATTAAATTTAGTATGCCTTTTATAAAAAAGATAAATCAATGGAGAAAGGAAACTACAGAGTAATTGAAGTTATATGCAACACTTTTAAACATTTAACCATCATGCTGTTGAAACAAGATAATAAAAATTGTATGACAGAGCACATTACAGTATCTCAATGAATTTTAGATTAAATAATTATTTATTCATGCAAGGGAAACTAAAATACTTTATTTTTGAGACAGGATATAGCCCTATGGCTTAGGCTAGTATGGAATTTGTGATCCTTCTGACTCTGCCTGCTAAATGCTGAGTTTAAATGTATACACAATCACTGTCAATATAGAACACTTATTAAGAAATTAAAATATATACATTAATATAGATCTAGAATTCTGGAAAAGTTATTGTAGTGTTTGCAAATATTTTAAATCTCTCAGATATATATTATATTATGAAGACATGACTCAATATATGTGATCCGAGTATGCCACTCCAGGGCATTTACTTGAAATAATCAAAGTCCACATGCAACAAAGATATCTGCATATCCATGTTTACTGAAGCATTATTCACAATAGCCAAGTCATGGAATCAGAATAGATACATATTGGCCAGGTGTGGTGGCCCACGCCTTTAATCCCAACACTCAGGAGGCAGAGATAGGAGGATCACCATGAGTTCAAGGCCATCATGATACTACATAGTAACTTCCAGGTCACCCTGGAACAGAGTGAGGCTCTACCTTGAAAAACCAAAAGAAGAAAAGAAAAAAGTGAATTGATACCTATCGACATGAGAAAGGATACATTGTGTATACACTTACACACGTGCACACACACACACAATAGGGTACATTTCATACATTAACTGAGATGAAATAATGTTTATAGGAAAATGCATGAAACTGGAGAGCATTAAGGTAAACAAAATAAATCACAGCGAAAAAATAAGTATCAGATGCTTTCCTTTTGATGTGGAATCTGGGTGAAAAGGAAATTAAAATGGAAGAGAGACCATTAAGGAATAGTAGAGGACCACGGGACAAGTGTATAGTGGTAAATAAAATCAAAATGTCATAATAAAACCCACTATCTTGCACAAATAGTATACAGTAATAAAATGGGATAAAAGAATGTGAAATGCCACATTTATAAAAATCTGCATAGGAGTATTTTCTAAGATGTGAAATGAAGCAGCTTTTATGTTTGACATGTAGAGTTCATATAAAATCACCACATAAATTCAGGAAGGCTGTAATTATTTGAAAAAATGGTAGCATTTATATAGTGAATATATTTTATGAAAATAATAGATACTATAAGTTATTATAACATGCACATTTACATATTTCTGAGCTGAGAAGTAATGGAGCTTTTGTATGTTGCCATGAGAGCTCTCCAGGTTCTACTTTGCCCTTTGCCCAAGACCGAAACGCTAACCATAATAGTGATATCTCTACAGAATAGACTTTTTTTCTGAAGTGGCTCCAAACACATCATTTTATTTGGGTTATTATGCATTAGTTGTACATATTCATGAGGCCCATTGTAATGAATGAATACATGTATACAGCATGCAAGGATCAAACCTAGTCTCCTTTGATCCATCGCTCATTCTTCTCACCCTCTAGTAATTACTACTCTTCTTTCAGATTGACCCATTTAGCCTTCAAGTATGAGAGAGAACAAGGAGCACTTATCTTGCCGTGCCTAGCTTCATTAACAATACCATTCATTGTGGTCCACCTGTCTTGTTGCAAATATGCAAATGACAATTAATTCTTTTGTATAGTTGCATATATATGTGTCATATTTTATTTGTCAAAGCTTCTGTTTTCTGCCACCAAGATTGATTCTATATACTAGCTCCTGTGAATATTACCAAAATAAGCAAAGATATGCAAGTATCTCATTAGATAATTTCGTTTAGGTATCCAACAAGAATTGGGATAGTATATATGCTAAATCTGGTCTTAATTTTTGAGAAGCTATCAAATCTTTTCTATGACAGTAACACTAATATATATTCTCTACAGCAGTATATCAGAGTTCCTTTATTCTTCATCTCACTGTTTACTCAGTTTTATTTTTTAATAATAATGATTGTGACTGAAGTATGATTATATCACACTTCAGGCCGATAGGCTTTTCCCTGATATTGAATGATATTGATAATTTTTTCACGTATTTATTGAACACTTGTATTTCTTATACTGAAAAACATGTACCATGATTGTTGTTTTATTCATTTATTAGATTAGTTTTATTTTGGGCATTAATCATTTGTCATATTAATACTTAGCAAATGTTTATTCTCAAACCATAAGTAATATTTTCACTTTGTTGATTATTTGCTATATAAGTAGCTTTCAGTTGGTCATAATATCAGTAGTCTATATATTTAATTTTATTTTCTGTGTTTTGGGCTTATATTCAAAAATTCCTACATCATTTTCTTCTCTTCTAGAATTTTTATAATGTCACGTGTTATGTTTAAATCTATGATCCATTTTGAGTACATTTTTGTCCAGAATGAAAGATGAGTATCAAATTTCAGTCTTCTGAATATGGTTGTTAATGACCTCAGTGACAATGTCTGGTGTTTTTTTTTTTTTTTTTTTTTTTTTTTTCCTACTGGGTGTTTTTGGACATTCTTTGTGACGGATCTATAGTCTGATGTAGCTGTGATTTACTTCCAGGCTTTCTGTTCTGATCCATTAGACTCTTTTAGGTATTCTTTTAGGTTTAAGACTCTTTTAGGTATTCAATGTTTTTTGTCTTTTTAAAATTAGATTTGGGCATATCTAGTATGTAAACAACACATGTTGGTACCATCCTTTCCCTCCTCCCTGCCCCTTTTCTGAAGAGGCCTTCCTTGTTGGGGATGCAGGTCAACCCCATGGGGATTGTGGGTCATGCATTATGCAGGCAGCAGTCAGTTATGGGGGAGAGGCAAAGTCTTTGTGCAAAATGTCCCAACTTGTGGCTCTAACAATCTTTCTGCCTCTCTTCCACAAAATTCCCTGAGCCATGCTGAGAGCATTTTAAGACTACTTCACTTATGGGCACTTAGGAGCCTCTGGATCTCTGGTTTGGTAGGTGTTGAGTGTGTCTATCTCCTTCACCCTTTTGCTGATATCAGATTCACTGAGAAAGCAGCACTCTTGCTCATTTCCCCAGTTCCTCTGTGGTTTCAGCAGGGTTGGGGTGAATTACATTGGGTCTTCAAACTCGTAAGGTCCCACACCCATCTGAAAAAGAGAAGCAGATTCTCCATTGTTAATTTAGAGAGAATTAAAAGGGTGTAGACCCTCTTATAGTCTAAGATTAGTGGGATCTTGACAATGGAAAGCAGAATCATTACCTGGATATGATTCTGATTGTTTCCCAGTTCCAGATATGGTTTTAGTTCCACTGAGTGGATCTCTTAGCCAATCCAAGAGCAATTAATTACCCACCATGGCTGTGTGCTACTATTGTACTTGTGTGAGCATCATGTCAGGCTGTTTGCATCTGAGTCACTTGGACTTTAGGTTACTTAGACAGATATTGGCCACATTCCCCTGGAAGCTCATGTAGCACCTTCCAAGCACTAGATGGGCTAATTGTCTGGGGACTGGCTATCCTCCTGATCCCAACCAGTTCTCTCTATGGACTGTGCCAACAGCGTTGGGTGTCTTCAGCAGTAGGGTCTTACCATTAACCTCTGGTAGGTAATCAAGTGCTCTGACAGAAGTATGTCTTGTTTGTTTTGTGAGATCTAATAATTCTCTCTGATCAACCACTCATTGTGGATGTGGAACACATCCTAGTGCAGGGAATTACAGACAAGCACCAAGGGAAAATAAAAGAGAAGAAAGAGAAACAAAAAATTGAGGTTAGTTTTCATCTCACACTCTCCAGGGCCTTTTGATTCAGGTGTTCCTCCTAAGGTCCTCTTCATGGTTCGACCATTTAGTCTGACTTCCAGGATATAGGATTCAATGGTACCAGTTCAGTTTGCATTTAGTTTTGTGTCCTTCCTTACCCTTCCCCCAAAATCTACACTCCCTATTGGCCAAGCCTCAAGGTGCTATTCAGTTATGTCAGCGACTTGAGATCATCCAGGTTAGGAAATGCAGAGGAGTGAGATCATGCAGCAGTTGTCTTTCTGTGATTGTGTGAGTTCATTTAGAATGATCTATTCCAAGTTCAACCATTTTTCTACAAATTTCAGTGTGTCATTTTTTTCTTACTGCTGAGTAGAATGTCATCGTGTATATATACCATATCTTGGTTATCCATTCATCCAATGATGGGCACCTGGGCTGATTCCAGTTTTTACCTATTATGAATTCAACAGCTACAAACATGTTCGTGCAAATATCGCTGAACTGGCATATGGACCTTTTAGAGAGAATGTCTAGTTAGGGAATGACAGGGTCTGTTGGTAACTCTATATTCATCCTTTTCAGGAGTCTCCATATTGATTTCCACAGCGGTTGTACCAGCTTACGTTCCCACCTACAGTGAATGAGTGTTCTGATTTCCCCAGAGCCTTGCCAAAATTTGTTTTCATTTGTTTTTTCATGTTTGCTATCCTTACTGGAATAAGGTGGAAATCTCATAGATTTTTGAATTTGCATTTCCTTACTGGTTAGGGATGTTGAACATTTTCTTAAGTATGTGTTATTCATTTGCTATTCTTCCTCTGAGAACTCCCTATTTAGTTCTCTGCCCCACTTTTCTAGTGGATTGTTTGACTTTTTATTGTTTAAGTTTTTGAGTTCTTTGTAAATTATAGAAATTAGGGCTCTGTCAGTGGTGTAGCTGGCAAAGATTTTCTCCCATCCAATGGGTAATCTATTGACTCTGCTTATGGCATTTTTGTGTGTGCAAAAGCTTTTTAGCTTCATGAGATCCCTTTGGTTGAGTGCATGTTTAATTTCCCAGGCTACTGGGGTTTTGTTCAGGAAGTCTTTTCCCAGTCCTATACAGTGAAGAGTGCCTCCTATTTTCTCTTCCAGTAGTTGAAGAGTTTCAGGTCTAATACTGAGGTAACCATTTGGACTTGATTTTTACGTATGGTGAAATGAGTGGGTCTAATTTCATTTTTCTACATATGGTCATCCAAGTTGTCCATCACCATTTGTTAAAGATGCTTTCTTTTCTCTAGTCTACATTATTGGCACCTCTATCAAAGATCAGTTGCTTGTCCTAAGGTCTGGATTTTCAATTCTGTTCCACTGGTCTATGTTTCTGTTTTTATTCCAGTACCATGCTGCTTTGTCACTATGGCTTTGTAATTAGGTTTAGGTCAGTTATTCTGTGACTTTTACAAATGTTCTGCAGAGTAAGTGACTTTTTTCTAAAGATGTGTGTTGTTATTTTGAGTTTGTATGCAATTTCAGCCATGGCTACAAGCGTGAATATTAGGTTATATTCCTTATGAGGGAATTTGATTATAATTACATACTTTTGGCACATGTGAACCATGGCATAGTCATTCAGGGCATGGAGATACTAGTGGCCCAAGTAAATCCTGATAACATGGCAACAGTTGCATATCTGATGGTCTACCTCTCCAACAATGAAAGTAATGTTATCAATAAGGCAATATAAGGCAATGAAGGGCTAGAGAGATGGTTTAATGGTCAAGGTGCTTGAATGTGAACCCTAAGGCCCCAGGTTCGATTCCCCAATACCCACATAAGCCAGATACACAGGCTGACACACATGTGTTGAGTTTGTTTGCAGTGGCTGAAGGCCCTGGCTTGTCCATTCTCTCTCTCTCTCTCTCTCTCTCTCTCTCTCTCTCTCTATATATATATATATATATATATATATATATATATATATATATATATATATATGATGTTCCTCTTCCTCTCTCTTTCTCAAGTAAATAAATAAAATATTCAAAACAAAGCAATGGGTTTATACTCAATAACTACTGAACTAAGCTTTGCTACTGTCCAGGACCTCTGTTCCAGTTCTCAGAGAAGGCCATGGTCTAGGAACATACAAGGCACATGGAGACATGGGCAGGGGGCAACACAGCATGCCCTCTTTAGTGTTTGTAACCATCCTGGACAGTAACACATTCCCAAATCATTGTAATGAATCAGTCAGTGGAAAGACTGTGTCTGCATACTTTCATTCCTCTTGCTGTCAAGTCCATCCACATCTGACCATGTGTTTTATTCCAGAACACAAGTATTACGGCTCTTACTATCAGTTCTTCTGGGTAACTCCTTCAAGTCCACTCTAGGCTAAAATACATGCCATTTCCTTTTTAAAAATTTATTGACAATTTTTATAGATACATATAATGGGCTTTGATCTTAATATCCTATCATTTCTTGTATTTCAAGGCATGAATCATGTGTGAGTGCAGAGGTCAGGATTAGTTTGCCGTGTCACATTGGTGAAGCTAATGTAGTAGAATATCTGTATGTTCCTAAGACCAGGGACATGTAGTTTCTTTCATTCTTTGAATAATGTGAATTTAGAAACTGGGCTGAGCAGATTTTCTGGGTGTGACAAGTACAGTCCTGAGACTCTAGAGGACCACTGCGTATTGTTTCTTTCTTTACAGTAGAAAATACATCATGTACTTATTTGTGCTTTAGTTGAGAAGATATCCATATATAGCTCTGATATATCCATATATGTAAACATTAAAACAAGGATCTGCATATGAGAGAGTATGTGATATTTTTCTTTCAAATATCCTTCAGAAATTTGTATACATGCACACACACACACACACACACACACACACATATATATATGTATATGTGTGTATATATATATATATATATATATATATATATATATATATATATATATATATATCTCCACAAAGAATAGTCATAGTAATTTTATCCCCAGGAAGAGAATAAAAGAATCACAGTTATATAATGTGATGCTATCCATCAGTAAAAATTGTTTATCAATTCAGGAATAAACATGTAAGAACAGGAAAAATTTAATTTTAATTTTTAACAGGTTATTTTTGTATTAGTTTATTTGAAAAAATTTCAGTGCAGGAAAAATTAAATGGTGCTGTTAAAAATAAAAACAGCAGTTAAATTTGATTGACGAAGTGGAGTTTTAGGTGCTATAAATCTTTAAACTATTGATCCATGTTTCATTATGAGGTGTTCAATTTGCAAAAAATTCGTTAGGCTATATATACTTATTATGTGTGCTACCTTTGCACATGATTTGTACCATTTTGATATTTTATTAATAACAAGTTTTAAATTGATGCAATAATGATAAGATATCTCTTTAGTGTATATATAAAGCATTATTCCAAATGATTTTTACATGAATTCTGTAATTTAGTAAGAAAAATCCTATTTTGAGTAAGAGAAATGAGGTTTAGAGTCATTAAACAACTTGCCTAAGGTGATGCAGCTAATGAGTTGTGGGGTAAACCTGACATCTCTCCAGCTTGTCTGCAGAGCCCATGCTCTTAACCACTATATCATAATATCTCACAATGTCATCTCTCCTCTTTGCTATGTAAATTTTTAAAGTTTTAAATAGGACTAAATCATTATTTATGCATAAATTAATTACCATATCTAGTAGTTTTGTTCTTGCTTTTCTAAACTTCAATTACTCAGAATTGGATATTAATCTTAATCTTAAATTCATAAGTAGAGAAATCTCCTGTCATGAAATTTGAACTAGATTAATGAAACATTTTCTATCTATTTTTACTCAGAGGTAATATTCACTGAGGGCATTTCCTGACCTTATAGCCTGTGATGAATTTCTTTGTATCCCTTGTTCTATGTGCTTGATTCTATTGCTTTTTATCCCCTTTACACTTCTCTTGTATATAAAACAGAACCTCAAAAGCTGATCCTTATTTCTAACTCAAGGGATAGGGAAGATGGGAAAGCAACCATATGGACTCAAGTATAGCAATTTAAATTTTATTTTCTTCAAAAATCCTTCAAGTATAATAATTCTTCCATTACCTTCAAAAGTGTCATATGTAGACTCTTTTCCAGAGTAATAATTTATCTGAACAAAGGTAGATACAAAGAAAAATATATTAGGCTCCCTTATTTTTCAAACAAAATCAACAATGACCTTTTTATCAGTGGGCATTTTATACTTAGTTTATAGTGGCATGTAGGTCTTTTTATTTTGGCAAAACATGTATAGAATAAAATTTATATAATTATACATTTTTAAATATACCATTCAATGTAATTAGTTACCTTGACAATATTATCTAATAATCATCAACATCCATCTCCAGAAGTTAAGAAATAGAACTGGAAATTGTTCTTATTAAAATATAAAGACCATTTCTAACTACACACAGACCCTTATAAAAATTATTCTAGTTTTCATCTCTCTAAACTCCATTATGCTATATATGTCATATAAGTAGTATGAAAAATATTGATTATTATATATGTGACTAATGTTAATTAGCATTGATGTCTTTGAGTTTCTTCAATGTTGTAACATGTAATCCATTAATTTTTAACAGTAAATAATATGCCATTGTATGGTTATACCATATTTTGTTTATTCATTTACCTATTGATGGGCATTTGATGCATTTCTACCTTTTGTGTATTATGAATTTTAAATAAAATGTGTGGTGGAGACATAATGTTAAATTATGGTAGTATTGGCTCTTATGTTTGCCAATGAAATACATTTTCTGGAGACAAATAATATTATATGGCTAAAGTTCAATTCTTGACATTCTCTTGTTCAATAAGGATTCTATTTATCATTTCTTACAAGGCACATACATTGATAAGTGATTTAAAAGTTTTGTATTTATGGGAAGGTCTTATCTCTAATTTTTGATTGCCATTTTTGTCAAATACAGAATCCACATTTTATGGGTTTTTCTGAACTTCATCACTTTAAATATCTCATCTCTATTTCTGGCTTCCAAACTGTCTTCTGAAAAATCAACTGAAACACTTATTTATGCTCTTTAAAAACATACTCGTGTGTTTGTGTGTCTATGTGTGGGCATGCTGATGTATCTTACCTGAAAATGTGCACCCATCTGAATTTATGTAGATGGCTGGGGAATTGAAACAAATGTTCTCTCTTTGAGAAATGTATCAAAAACAATTCCATGCAATAAAACCTCACCAGTCACAAAAAATAGACCTCAATATGTGTGTATATAGCAATCCGGGTACAAGCTACACCACTGATGCTCAGTTCTTTCGATTGATAAAGTATCATGTTAAATCACTTAGTGACAAGTAGCATATGGAAGTTTTCATTCATAAGGATTGCATGTGTATTTGTTTTCTCATTAATTTTACAGTACTAGAAATCAAATCTAAGGACTTGGGCATACTAAAAATACACTATAAAATTGGTCATGGACCGTGGTAAGCAACCTTTGTTTTATGTGCAGATAGTACTGAACTTCGAGGCTTGGCTTTTGTGGATTCTAAGGGGAAAGAAAGACTCCAGAGGACTTTGTTGGAACTGGGCTACTGGCTCAATGGCTACGTTCTGCTTCCAGGCCCAGAAAGTTTGATCAAGGTTAAATTTGTAATGGACTGATGTGTCAAAAGATATCGGACTGAGATTTTAAGATTTTGAGTTGGAAAACCTGAAGCAAGCCCCTAAAAGTGCTGCTATTGTTGACACATTAGCAATCTTAAGGAAGGTGGAAGGAAGGTGGCCTGACTTGATTTACATTAAAACAACGGAGAGGATGCCTGAGGAAAGACTGTTAGAAATGCAAACTCTTTGGAAAGAGTTGACTGGAGAAGGAACCTGCTTTTCAAGGCTATGGTTTATTTTGTCCCTGGTTTCTCCCCAGAAGGGGGCTCTGATAATATTCAAAGGTCTGATGTTTAATCATTTCATCCCCTTGTATGTCTGCACATGTGTTCACATGTGTTCCATAAAATTGCAGGAAAAGTTCACTATGTTATAGTGTTGGTAATTTAATTGAATGATATAGCCAACACTGACAGAAAATATTCTAAGCTCTGTAAATCCAAAGCAGAAACACCTCACCCAGCTGAAACCATACAGTAATGCAGGGGAAGGGCAAGAGTACAGCGTTCATGGCGATCACCACACGAGAAAAAGGCTGAAGGAGATAAACACAGAGAACATCCAACTCCTACGAAGCCAGATATCCAGAGACACAGAGGCTCCCAAAAGTCATCACTGAAGTAGAACTAAAATGGACCCAACGTGGCTCAGGGAAATTCATGGAAGAGGGGGCCGAAAGAATGTTAGAGCCACAAGTTGGGACATTATGCACAGAGACTTGGCCTATCCCCCATAACTCTTGACTACCCCCACAATGCATGACCCACATTCCCAATTGATGAGGGTCCCTTTGGAAGAGGGAGGACAGGGAGGAGGATAATGGAGTCACCATTATGAATGTAAAATTAGAATAATATAAATAAATAAATATTTTTTTAAAAAAAAGGAGAAACACCTGCTAACATTATACTAACTGCTGAAAAAAATGTTTGCCAATTTTGTTGAAAGTCAGAAATTCATTGAACTAGACAGGATTCTCAGGATTTTTTTTTTCTCAGACATTTGAAGAACAATGTTAGAGAATAGAGTACCCATTTAAAAGTGGCCAAATTAAGACACTTCAGATAAATGTTAAATAATTCTTCAGAGAAATGATATTGATTCTTTCACAAAATTGAATTTCCTTCCTAGATTAAGCTATTCATATTTGTTTGTGTGAAAAAATAGATAAAACATTGTTGAAGTTATTTTATGATTTAATTTTGTTTTGAACTATTGCATTGTTTTTCATAAATAGATCTCTTATAATTATGAAATATGAAAATACAAATGTATATTGCTTATATTTGGAAAATGCCAAACTTTAAATTATATACATATTAAGATGCCACAATGAGAACTTGAATCCACTTGTTTTATTGACTAATATTTGATATTTGTTTTTCAATTTTTATGAAAATCAAATCTGTATCTTATAGACTTAACACACACTATTCAGTTAATTTTTGTAAGCAACTTATTTCAATAATGAGTACATACCTGACAAATTTTAATTGTGTTTTGTTTAATCATATACAAACTATATACATTTAATCATATACACACTAATTACATATAAATTTATATATATTATTACATGGAATTTTGTGTCTGAAGTTTCAAAATGATATTTACATGTTTTTCCTAAAACCATTATGCCATTACTTTTTCTTGAAAAGTGTTTACTTTTTAAAAATTATATGCTTATATCAATGAAAAGATGAAAGTTAGCATGTACAGATCAATTTAATATTATGATAAAATAATATATGCCCTGAAAATATCCCAGAGTTAAATCTTCTCTCCATATTTTGGATGACATACAAAGAATATAGAAATTTGATAAATAGTTGAATAGCCTTTGCAAGGAATTCTAAATATAAATTTAATATTCATTAGTTTACACTTCAGTAATAAAGCTTTTATTCTTATTCTTATTTTTATGAATGCAATCAACATTTTCCCTCTTTCACCTGTAAATGAGAGATTTCATTTTTATATCTTTTATGGTGAAATACTAGATTAATTTTATGGCAAGCTCTGAAAGTTCATTTCCTTTCATCATCAATTCTGTTTTTACTTCGATGCAGAATTATACTTACAAATAACATCATTTAAAGGGAGTCATATTAAGCAGTGAGTATAATATAGCATTATTTCAGGTTCATAGAGTAAACTATTAATTATAGAAAGTTCTGCTTATTTTCCACTGAAATAGAGGAGATAAACTATGTTTAGCAGGGCATACATTTGATATGTTGTGACTTACAACATTCTTTCTGGGTAGCTAATCACTGCATAAATTCCCTTAATTGATTTGAAAGCTTTTAAAAATGATTTAAGAGAAACAATAGCTAATGACAAGTTTAAATATCTTATTAGTAATATAAACATTTATATTTTCTGAAACAATGTATAATTGCCTCTCATGAATACAAGTGCTGATTTTCCAATCTTTCTTTCAACAACCAAATAATTAAGGTAAAAAATTAAAAGAATGCAGTGCAGTTGTTAAAGTAAGTATTTAATTCATCCATCCAAAACTCAATTTTTTAATTATTATTATTTTATTGACAACTTCTATATGTACATACAAAAAACACATGATATTTCCATCCCCTCCCCCATTCCACTTCAGAACTCCAATCTCCATTATATCCCCTCCCTCTCTCCATTAGTCTCTCTTTTAATTTGATGTCATCATCTTTTTCTTCTATTTTTGAGGAACTTGTGAAGGTATTGCTAGGCACTGCAAGGTCATGGATATTGAGGCCAATTTCTGTCTGGACAGTTGCATTGTACGGAGTGGTACCCTTCCTTTGGCTCTTCCATTCTATCCACCCCCTCTTCTGCAATGACCCCTGAGCCTTGGAGGGTGTGACAGAGGTGTTTCAGTGCTGGGCACTCCTCTATCCCTTCTTCTCAGCACTATGTTGTGTTTTGGGTCATCCCAGTGGTCATCGCCATCTGAAAAGAGAAGCTTCTCTACCCAGAAGTGAGAGTAGTGTTAATATGTGAATATGAACATTAAGTGTAGTGCTTTCAGGGCATCTTGGTGGGAATAATATATACATTTAGTCAGACAAGAGCAGGCTTTATACCTCTAAGGCTCATGACCTCTCCTGCCATAGACTTTTGCTTAGGTTTTTCAGTACCAGGTATGTATTCCCTCCATAGAGAGGGCCTTCAGTCCAATTCTGGAGCAGTTGGTTACCCCAAGAGCAGACATGCCACTATTGTACCCATTCAGTCATTGGGCCTGTCTGGCCAAACTTGAATATTCAGTGTCCACTGTTTTCACTGCTGATGACCTCTGTCTCCCATATGGCTGCATGCTGGTCTACAGGGAGAAGGTTTTCTGCTCAGCACCAGCTTGCTTTATCAGTGACCTTGCCTCTCAGGCAAGAGATGTCTTCAGCAATAGGGTCTTACTATCTGTTTCTCAAGGGAAACCAAGGGCTTTGGCAAAAGCCTTTAATGTTTTGGAGGCTACCGGGACCTCCTTGGCCAACAACTCACTGGATGGTATCCCATCCCAGGCACTGAAAATTTTCTAGTAACAGTCTACAGCTTCTAGATGTGCCATTATTCAAAAAAGTAATTTTACATAAGTCTTATTCACACTATCTTGAATTTAGATTGACCCTCCCCCTGCCCTTTTTTTATGCATTCTCTTCCCATGGCCTCACTTAGGCCATTCCCCTCCCTGTAATCTATTCTTCTACTTACATATGTGCAATACCATACACTTAAGTCCTTCCTTTTCCTCATTCCCTTATAGCCTTTTACCAGCTTACTGGTTTCTGGTACCTATTTTTGGTTCCAGTTCACACACAAGTCTATACATTTGTAGCTATGATGCACATATATGAGAGAGAACATATGACGTTTGTCTTTCTGAGCCTGGGTTACCTCACTTAGTATAATCCTTTCCAGATCCACAATGGAGTTCTTTTCAGTGGTAAAGAAAAATGAAATTACAAAATTTGCAGGGAAATGGATGGATCTGGAAAGCAAAACTCGAATTTTTATGCATATCATCAATATACTTAATTCATGTTATAAAAACAGTTGATAGCATAATGTCAAAATTATTCAAAATTTCTCCTCTTTAAAGACATTTATAAATAATTAAGATGAGATTTGAAATATTTTTCTACTTTTTTGCCCAAAACTACAAGAAGACAGCTTGTAACAGAGGAATTTATATGTTGCTATTTATTACTTTAAATAATAGTCACATCTGACTGTTGAGAGCAGAGTTTTTATAGTGAGGCAGGCCAAATTATCATCCTTTCAACTTAAAGGCAGCAACAGAGGAGAAAATAAGCAGAGACATGTTAGAACATTTTTGGAAGCCATGTATGAAAACTATTTAATTGAACAGCAGGAAGCATTTGAAATATCTTTAAAAAGTAAACAAAACTTGTATAAGATATAAATGTATTTGGTACATTTACTATAAAATAGGAAAATTTCACACTATACTGAAGCTTATGAGGAAAAAGCTAGAGTTGATGGTATTTCCTTTCTATTGTCTTTACTGGACTGTTAGAAATTATCTTGATGTTTTATTGTAAAGTGCTGCTTTGAGTGCAGTACTATAAATTGCAGCATTCCACCGAGAGACACAAGTATTTCTAGAAAGCTTTAGCACATATTTTCTGGCAACTCATGTTTACTTAATAATTTTCAGGAAGAAAAGAAAATTCATGCAGTATTAATCAGTTTTTTGTTAGCTATTTGAGATGAGATGGACTAAACTCTCAACTCACTTCTCTGGTTCTCTCTCTCTCTTTTTTTTAAAGGCAGTGTTCAAATAGTCTTCATCAATAATACACAATAGTCACCTCATTTTCTGTCTCATTAAGAGGCAAGTCTAAGTATGAAATAAAATTAAAATTTTGTCTTGGTATTTACATCATGTATAAGTACTTGGGGGTCTAATTAATTAGGTAGACTGCCTTCTCATCCAGTGAGGGAAGTCAAGGATAGGATGGTAGAAGTAGTTAGTGACTTTTCTACCTTTCTAATTTGAGTTTATATCACAATCAGATCTAAGTTATGTATCTTTGGTCTAATAAAGACCTCCATTTTATCACTCTGTTACATATGTACAGAAACAAAGTTTCTAGGATATATATACTAGAGGCAAACATGTGGTTTGTGGATCAGGTGTCTGGAGAGAAGGCTCAGATGGTATAGTGATAGCATAACAATGTCAAAAAAGTATATTATAGCGAAAAGTAAAACTCTTTTTCTAGTCTCCCTATTTTTCCTGATACTGGTATTAAGACTATAGGAAATAAATAAGGTGATTATTTGTTCCATTTCTTTTTCTTTGGTTTTTCGAGGTAGGGTCTTGCTCTAGCCCAGGCTGACCTGGAATTCACTAGGTAGTCTCAAGGTTGCCTTTAATTCATGACAATCCTCCTACCTCTGCCTCCCAAATTCTGGGATTAAAGGTGTGTGCCACCACACCTGACTATTTTTCATTTTTATCATGATTTTTTATATAGCTCATAATATATTGGCTTTTATTATACCATTTGCTAGCTTTGTGATGTCAGGCCAGCTACTTAAATTCCACACATAAGAACACATGAGACAAAGCAACCCAATGTCTGAAATGAAGATAATCCTTAACATATGTCAATCATTCCTACTGTCAATGGCAACAAGTACATGATAGCACAAACTTAGAATGTGTGCTTATGGTGTTGTATCTTAACTTTAGAAGTTAATCTCTGATAAACTCTGAGCACATCTGAAAACCATGTATCTAAGATACTTTTGAACTCTTCAGTAACTCACTTATGAGAAGATTATTTATAGTCTTGGCAGTTAATTTCCCTGACCAGTAAAAACTCAAAGAAGGATTTATCTAACAGAATTGATGTAAACAATATAAAGACCACACAGTAAAGATAAGCTCATCAGCCAGTACCTTGTCCATGCTCAATAGAAGTAGCAATGATATCAACAATGAAACAAAAAAGATCAACCAGGAGGATCATGAAAAGCAAGAGAAATGGACAAAGAAAGCAGGTATCAAAAGTCAGAATAAGAAAAAAAGGATGAAAAAAAGAAGATACTGAAATATGAACCAATGAAAGGAATGAAGAGTATGAACAATGAAGAGAATAATTAATAAGGCTCACAATTCACTTAAATGATAAATGAATTAAATTACAGTTAAAATAGTCTAATTAAAATGAAATTTAAAAATAATTGGGAATTGTGATCTCAGGGAACTCTAAATCAAAATAAAGAAAGAAAATTAGCAAAACATTAAAATATGTTTATTGGCTTCACAGATGAAATATTTTCATATCAGGGCTGCAAGGACTTCAGTAGGATTCTGTACAGTTTCATCCTTTCTGGCAGACCTTGGTCTCTTCTGCTTCTCCACTATAGCCACTAACAACCTATACACTTTCACTTTTAGGAAGAAGTGTGTATTTTGCTGTGGTTTTGATTAAATCCCTTCTTAGGCTGGTTTGACATGACTCCTATGCTGCCATCATACCTGGAAGTCTCTTTTTAAATATTTTATTTTTATTTATTTATTTATTTGAGAGAGAGAAAGATGGGAGAGAGAGAGCTAGCAAATGGTATAATATAAACCAATATATTATGAGCTATTAAAAAAATCATGACAAAGTGAAAAATAGCCAGGTGTGGTGGCACACACTTTTAATCCATGCAGATCTGCACCAAACTGCAGGAGCAGAGACCGAAGAAGGGGATTTTCCAACCACATCGGCCTCCTTGCAAAGTTAAGAAACCTGAAGGGGAGATAGCAGAGACCAGCTGAGGGTCTGCTTATGGGGATACAGGTGGGATCAGCTGAGCAGTTCCAGTACAACTCCAGGTATTCTGCACTCTCCTATCCCCCAACCTTCAGCAGCGCATCCAGCTCAACTGATCAGAACACAAGATCCACAGAATAACACAGAGGGATCAAAGTGGCAACTCAGCATTGGTGAGGCTGGAAAGCCACCCTAAAAGGTAATGAGGCTGACTGACAAAAAAGTAGGTACATAGGATTTCACTGGAAAGTGCTAATCTCTCTTTCCATTTCAGGGCAGGTTAGGGGTTACGTATTCTTTATTGACTTTACAATTCTCAATTAAGCTGTATTTGAGGGTTGACTATTGGTACCTTTGATGTGCTCAGATTTACAGGGCCTTTGTCTTTTTCTTATATAATTATTGGGGACAGGGTCTGATTCAGACCCAAACTCACCTTGAACTCATTTCAGAACAGAAATCTCAACCTTCCAGCAGACAGTATTAAGGGTGTAGAGCAACACACACCCTTAGGGATTTTGGCTTTATAAGGTTATCTGTTTGTTTTAATCCCCACACTGGCATGCTCTGTGTAGATTTTATTGAATGTGTATATTGCTCAGTTGAATTTTAGAATTTGCCAGTAAATTGTTCCACCCAGTCCACTAGAATACTTGAATAGCAGGCAAATTCAACACCTAGGTTTACGTCTGTCATTGGATTGGAGTACAAGAGATATTCTTGGCATCTTCACCTCATACCTTAAAGGTATATAAAGTTGGATTTTCATGACTAAGAACACTGCAGATAATTAGAAAACCCAAGCATCAAATCAACTCAGGATGCAAAAATTGCTATATTATAATACAAGAAAAACAACGAATCAAGAAAATAAAATCCCACAAAAAATTATAAATCCATCAGAAATGACCTCCAATGAGACTATTTTAGATGAAATTCCTGACAAAGATTTCAAAATAATGATGTTATCTATTCTCAAAGAAATGAAATAAGATATAAAAGAAAAAATGAAAGGAATCAGAGAAGAAAACAAAGGAATTAAAGAAGAAAACAAACTCTTGAAAGAGAATACAGAAAAACAGCTTAATGAAATAAAAAGGTCATTACCGGACATGAATAAGGAAATAGAAATACTGAAGAAAAACCAGGCTGAAATCCTAGCTCTGAATAACACAGTCAGTGAAATAAAAAACTCTGTGGGAAATCTCACCAGTAGAATGGATGAAGGAGAGGACAGAATATCTAAACTAGAAGAACTGGTGGCAGACCTAATACAGTCCAACAAAGAGAAAGACAAGCTAATAAAAAGGTATGAATGGAAATTCCAAGACATCCAGGACACTATGAAAAGATCAAACATAAGAATTCACGGTATACTACAAGGAAAAGAATTTCAATGCAGAGGCTTAGTAGGCATTTTCAACAAAATCACAGGAGAAATTTTTCCCAAAATTGGGAAAGAAATGCCAATGTGGATACAAGAAGCTTTTAGAACACCAAACAGACAAAACCTAGAAAGATCCTCTTCTCGCCATGTTATAATTAAACTACTAAACACACAAAGCAAAGAAAATATATTGAAAGCAGTTAGAGAGAAAAAGCAAGTGACCTGCAAAGGGAAACCCATCAGGATCACAGCAGATTACTCAACACAAACTTTAAAAGCCAGAAGGGCCTGGAGTCAACCAAGATTACTTTATCCTGCAAAGCTATCTATCCAAATTGATGGAGAAATAAGGACATTCCACAACGAAGACAGGATAAAGGAATTTATGGCAACTAAACCAGCTCTACAGAAAATACTTGCAGGAATCATTCAGGCTGAAGAGAAAGCAAAACACACACAGCAGAAAATAGGAAAAATAAACCATACTCAAATAACAGTTAAAACAAGTGAGTAAAGTGAAAACAGGAAGAACTACAAAACAAGAAAAATGGTGAGAATAAATACATATCTTTCAATAATAACTCTTAATATCAATGGTCTCAACGCCCCAACCAAAAGACACAGCCTTGCAGACTGGATTAAAAAGCAGGATCCTACCATCTGTTGCCTCCAGGAAACTCACCTCTTAATCAAAGATAGAAACCTTCTTAGGGTGAAAAGTTGGAAAAAGGTATTTCAAGCAAATTGGCCTAGGAAACAAGAAGGGGTTGCTATCCTAATTTATGACAGGATAGACTTCAAACCAACATTAGTGAGTAAAGATAAAGAAAGTCACTTTATACTGATTAAAAGAACACTCCAAAAGGAGGATATTACAATCCTAAACATATATGCTCCTAACACGGGGGGGCTCCCAATTTCATCAAACAAACACTATTAGACTTAAGGTCAGAGAAAACTACTTAACACAATAGTAGTGGGTGACTTCAATACCCCACTCTCATCACTTGACAGGTAAACCCAGCAAAAAAATAAACAGAGAGACATCTGCATTAAATGATGTCATGGAACAAATGGACCTAACAGATATATACAGAACATTCCAAATCTTAACAAATACAGGAAAATTGAAATAATCCCTTGTATGCTATCTGACCACAATGGGATTAAACTGCAAATCAGCAACAAGAAAAACTACAGAGCATACAGAAATTCATGTAGACTAAACAGTACATTATTGAACAATGTATGGGTCATTGAAGAAATTAAAAAGGAAATCAATAAATTCATAGAATCAAATGATGATGAGAATACAACATACCAAAACCTTTGGGACACAATTAAGGCAGTCCTACTAGGAAAATTTATAGATCTAAGTGCCTATACTAAGAAATTAGAGAGTTCACAGCTAAAGAATTTAATGCTTCACCTTAAGGCCTTGGAAAGAGAAGAACAAGGCAAACCAAAAATCAGTAGAAGGAAGAAATAATAAAGGTTAGGGCAGAAATTAATGAAATGGAAACAAGAAAAACAATCAAAAAAATCAATGAAACAAAGAGTTGGCTCTTTGAAAGGATAAACAAGATTAATAAACTCTTAGCAAATCTGACGAAATGAAGGAGAGAAGAGAAAAAAATTGATAAAATTAGAGATGAAAAAGGCAACATCACAACAGATACCAAAGAAATTCAGAAAATCATACGGACATACTTTAAGAATATATATGCCTCTCAGTTTGAAAACCTGAAAGAAATTGATGATTTCCTTGATTCATATTACCTACCAAATTTAAATAAAGATGATATAAACCATTTAAATAGACCTATAACAACTACAGAGATCCAAGCTACCATCAAGGAAACAAATGACAATAAGTGTTGGCGTGGATGCAGAAAAAGAAGAACACTTCTACACTGTTGGTGGGAATGTAATCTGGTACAGCCATTGTGGAAATCAGTTTAGAGGTTCTTGAAACAGCTAAAAATAGATTTATCATATGATCCAGCTATAGCACTCCTAGGCATATATCCGGAGGACTCTTCTCACTACCTTAGAGATACTCGCACAACCATGTTGATTGCTGCTCTGTTCACAATAGCTAAAAAATGGAACCAGCCTAGATGTCCCTCCACAGATGAATGGATAATAAAGATGCGGTACATTTACACAATGGAGTTCTAGTCAGCAATAAAGAAAAATGAAATTATGAAATTTGCACTGAAATGGATGGATCTGGAAAGGGTTATATTAAGTGAGGTAACCCAGGCTCAGAAAGGCAAACGTCACATGTTTTCTCTCATATGTGGACCCTAGCTACAAATGTATGGATTTATGTGTGAACTGGAACCAAAAATAGGTACCAGAAACCAGTATGCTAGTAAAAGGCTATAAGGGAGGCAAGAGAGGGAAGGATTTAAGTGTATGGTATTGTACATATGTAAGTAGAAGAATAGATTACAGGGAGGGGAATGGCATAAGTGAGGCCATGGGAAGAGAATGTGTAAAAGAAGGGCAGGGGGAGGGTCAATCAAAATTCAAGATATTATGAATAAGACTTATGTAAACCTACGTTTTTGAGCAATGGCACATCCAGAAGTTGTAGACTGTTACTAGAAAATTTTCAGTGCCTGGGATGGGATACCATCCAGTGAGTTGTTGGCCAAGGAGGTCCTGGTATCCTCCAATACTTTAAAGGCTATTGCCAAAGCCCTTAGTTGCTCTTGAGAAACAGATGGTAAGACCCTATCGCTGAAGACATCTCTTGCCTGAGAGGCAAGGCCACTGAGAAAGCAAGCTGGTGCTGAGCAGAAAACCTTCTCCCTGTAGACCAGCCAACTGAAAGCTGGAAAAAAGCTACACTGCATGCAGCCATATGGGAGACAGAAGTCATCAGCAGTAAAAACAGTGGACACTGAAAATTCAAGTTTGGCCATACAGGCCCAATGACTAAACGGGTGCAATAGTGGCATGTCTGCTCTTGGGGTAACCGACTGCTCCATAATTGGACTGAAGGTCCTCTCTATGGGAGGGAATACATACCTGGTACTGGAAAACCTAAGCAAACGTCTATGTCAGGGGAGGTCATGAGCCTTAGGGGTATAAAGCCTACTTTTCTCTCTCTCTCTCTCTCTCTCTCTCTCTCTCTCTCTCTCTATATATATATATATATATATATATATATATATATATATATATATATATATATATATTATTCCCAACAAGCTGCCCTGAAAATACAATGTTTAATGTCCATATTCACATATTAATGCTACTCTCACTTCTGGTTAGAGAAGCTTCTCTTTTCAGATAGTGATGACCACTGGGATGAACCAAAAGGCAACATAGTGCTGAGAAAAAGGGATGGAGGAGTGTCCAGCAGTGAAACACCTCTGTCACACCCTCCAAGGCTCAGGGACCATTGTGGAAGAGGGGATGGATAGAATGGAAGAGCCAAAGGAAGGGTATGACTCCTTACAATGCAACTATCCAGACAGAAATTGACCTCGATATCCATGACCTTGCAGTGCCTAGCAATACCTTCGCAAGACCCTCAAAAATAGAAGAAAAAGATGATGACATCAAGTTAAAAGAGAGACTTATGGAAAGAGGGAGGGGATATGATGGAGATTGGAGTTCTAAAGGGGAATGGCGTAGGGGAGGGAAATATGCTTTTTTTGTATGTAAGTATAGAAGTTGTCAATAAAAAAAAGAAGGTTCAGAGATAAAACACCCCACCAACAGCTTGATTTGGCCTCCTTCCACACTGTGAGAAGTAAACCTCTGATTTATTTATTTATTTATTTAATTTATTTATTTACTTTAACCACTCAGTCTATGGTCTTTGTTCAAAAAGCCCTCAAATGCTACTGCACTTTGGATATAATAGGATGTAATTGTGTCACTATAATAAGAATCACATCTGTGTCCTAGATTACTAAAAAATCCTACAATTCCAAAGAAGTAAGTGCATTTGTTACTAACTCCATGATGCTCAATGGACATGAAGGATAGGTGGGTTAAAGAGTCTTGTTGAAGGTCAGAATGCTAGACAGAAAGAGAAATGTCAATCAACTAAAGGTGGGTGGGGCCCCTGAGCCCATGCTTTCCCCATATTTATCCCAGCACATGGGAGGTACACATTTTGCAAATAACAGTAAGTTATCCTAAGGTCATAGGCAGAGAGATAGCATAGATCCTCTGACAAAATTCTTAGAGTTCTCTATTTTGGAATGATTTGTAAAGATTGTCATTTGGAATTTCTCTTTGATTTTACCCAGAAATATTGACACATATGTTGTTGTGATAAGACAAAACAGCCATCATGTGTAGTTTTTTTTTTTTTTTCATGAATCCAGAAATTAAATTTAACTGTATTTATCTGTAATTCATCCCAAATTTGAAATAAATATGAAAAACATTAAAAAAAGAAAGAAAAGAAATTAGAGAGTCCACAAGGAAACAACTTAATACTTCACCTCAAGGCCTTGGAAAAAGAGGAACAAGTCAGACACAAAATCAGTAGAGGGGAAGAAATAATAAGGATTAGAGCAGAAATTAATGAAAATGAAACAAAATTAATTCAAAGAATCAATGAAACAAAGAGTTGGTTCTTTGAAAGGATAAACACGATTGATAAACTCTTAGCAAATCTGACCACAAGAAAGAGAGAAGAGACAAAAATTAAAGAACTTAGAGATGAAAAGGGCACCAAAGAAATTCAGAAAATCATGATATACCATAAGAATCCATATGCATCTAAGTTTGAAAATCTGAAGGAAATTGATTATTTCCTTGATTTGTATGACCTACAAAAATTAAATCAAGATGAAATAAACCATTTTAATAGATCTATAACAAGCAAGGAGATTCAAGTAGTTATAAAAGGCCTCCCAATTTAAAAAAAATGTCCAGGCCCAGATGGATTCACTGGAAGAACTAATACCAATGCTTCTCAAACTTTTCCATAAAAGTAGAAAAAGAAGGAATTCTACAAAAAATCCTTTTATGAAGCCAGAGACATCCTGATACCAAAACTAGACAAAGACAGAACAAAAAAATTGTATACCAATCTCTCTCATGTACATAGATGCAAAAATTCTCAAAAAAAAACCATTGGCAAACAGAATATAAGACTATATCAAAAAGATCATTTACCCTGACCAAGTAGACTTCATCCCAGAGATGCAAGGATGGTTCAACAAATGCAAATTGATAAATGTAATACACGACATAAATGGGCTGAAGAACAAAAATCACAATAGATGCAGAAAAAGCATTTAACTAAATTCAATATCCATTAATGGTAACAGTCCTACATTAACTGGGAATAGAAAGAACATATCTCAACACAATAAAGGCTATTTATGACAAACATACAGCCAACATAATACTAAACAGGGAAAAACTCGAAGCTTTTCCACTAAAATCAGGAACACGATAAACTGGAAAAGAAGAGATCAAATTATTATTTGCAGATGATATGATTCTATACATAAAGGACCCTAAAGAGTATAACAGCAAACTGTTAGTGATATTAAACAATTTTAACAATGTTTCAGCATACAAAAAATGAACAGAAATCAGTAGCTTTTCCATATATTAACAACAAACATGCAGAGGATTAAATTTGGGAACCACTCCCATTCACAATTGCCTCAAAAATAAATAAATAAATAAATAAATAAATAAATAAATAAATAAATAAAGTACCTTGGAATAAATCTAACCAAGGAAGTGAAGATTCTCTACAATGAAAACTTTAAAACCCTCAAGCAAGAAATTGCAGAAGACACTAGGAAATGAAAAGACAATCCATATACTTGGACTGGAAGAATCAATATTGTGAAATTGTCAATCTTACTAAAAGCAATCTACATATTTAATGCAATCACCATCAACATTACAATAGCATTCTTCATGTAAGTAGAAAAAACAATCCTAAAATTCATTAGATTAATGGATAACAAAGATGTGGTATATCTACACTATGGAATTCTATGCAGCAGTAAGGAAAAATGAAACAATGAAATTGAAAAAAAAATGGTCAAACATGAACAGATCATTCTCAGTGAGCTTACCCAATCACAAAAAGATCATCATCAGATGTCTCATTCATCTGTGGATCCTAACCTGAATCCACCTGAGATGCTGTCATACCTAATAAGTACCCTGAGGACAAAACAATAGGGAGGGTGGGACAGGCGGGGAGGGTAAGTGTGGGAGGGAGTGTAAAAGTGGGAGGGAAGGTAAAGGGGGGCACAAATAGGGACCCAAATGGAAATGGTACCATAAAATCCTATACACTGAGCAATAGGCTAAAACATTGATTGTTCAGCAGGCTTGTAGAGGAAATACCTGAATCACAGGGACCTGGAGAAGACTTCATGAAGACTACCCTTAATCTTTTCCTCTTTTTTCTTTTTTTCTTTCTTTCTTTCTTTCTTTCTTTCTTTCTTTCTTTCTTTCTCTCTCTCTCTCTCTTTCTCTCTCTCTGTCTCCCTCTCTTCTCTATGCTCTCTTTCTCTTTTATATTACCTATCTTTTTTTCTTCCTTCACCTTCCTTGGTGCTGACTTGTAACTCCCAGTACTAGCATGGGGTTAACTTTCACAATGAACTGTTGATCAGAGAGACTTACAAGGTTTCCCAAAAAAGACAGATTTCTGTCAGAGTTCTTGATAACTCGCCAAAGGTTAATGGTAAGACCCTACTGCCAAAGACACCATATGCCGTTGGGACGACACATGGATTGACCGGTTGGAATCTGGAAGAGTGTCAGTCACCAGACAGTTAGCTTGTCTAGTGCCAGAGGGTGCTGCATGAGCGACTGGGGGAAATTGACTGCCATCTGTTCAAACAGCTCGCAGTCTAAGCTACTCAGCAGGAAACAACCTAACGTGATGCTCAAACAAGTGCAATAGTGGCACACAGCCATGGTGGGCAACCAACTGCTCTTGGTTTGGCTAATAGATCCACTCAATGGAATGGAACTCAGAGCTGGAACTTGGAAATAAGTCAAAACCATCTACAGAAAATGAACCCATTTTCCAATATCAAGCTACCACCAAACGTGGGCTAGAAGAGGGCCTACGCACATAAAGTTCTCTCTAAAAGAACTATGGCTATTTCATGTATCTGGTACCAACTTCTCTCTCTGTTGGAGAATTTGTTTCTCTTTTTCAGATGGACAATGAACCTGAAGAGAGGATCAGCATATCTAGGGCCCCAACTGAAACCATAGAGTAACAGGGGAAATGGGCAAGAAGGCAGCTTTCTTGGGGAACCTGACATCAGAACATGGCTGAAGGAGATAAACACAGAGAACATTCAAGTACTACTAAGCCAGATATCCAGAGCACAGAGGTCCCCAAGATCTCATCACTGAAGTAGAACTAAAATGGACCCAACATGGCTCAAGGAAATTCACAGAAGAGCGGGCAGAAAGAGTGTTAGAGTCACAAGTTGGGTCATTATGCACAGAGACTTTGCCTCTCCCCCATAACTGTTGGCTACCTCCATAATTAATGACCCACATTCCCCAAGGAGGAGGGTCCCTTTGGAGGGGGAGGTCTGGGAAGAAGCTACCGGAGGCACAAACATGAATGTAAAATTAAAATTAAAATAAATTAAAAATCATTTGGAGGCACAAAAAACCTCAAATATCTAAAACTATTTTGAGCAACAAAAATAAGGCTGGTGGTATCACCATACCCAATTTTAAGCTATATTACAAAGCCATAGTAACATCAACAACAACAACAAAAAAAAAAAAATGGTACTGTCACAAAGACAGACATGTAGATCAATTGAACAGAATAGAAGACCCAGATATTCATCCAGGAAGCTACATCCATCTGATTTTTGACAAAAGCACCAAAAAATTACTGTAGACAAGACAGCCTCTTCAATTAGTGGTGCTGAGAAAACTGGATATCTATATGAAGAAGGATGAAAATAGATCTTTGTGTCTCTTCATGTACAAGAATCAAGTCCAAATAGATCAGGACCTTAATCTCAGACCTGAAACTTTGAAACTGCTAGAGGAAAAAGTAGGGGAAACCCTTAAACATATTATCACAGGCAATGACTTTCTGAATATAACCCTAATTGCTCAGGAAATAAAGCCACTAATCAACTACTGAGATCTCATGAAATCACAAATCTTTTGTAGAGCAATGGACACTGTGAGAGCAATTAGACAACCTACAGAATGGTAGAAAATCTTTGCCAGCTATACATCTGACAGAGGATTGATATCCAGAATATACAAAGAATTCAAAAAACTAAACAATAAGAATTCAAACAACCCAATTAAAAATGGGCTATCGAACTAAATAAAGAGTTCTCAAAAGAAGAAATACAGATGGCTTATAAGCATCCAAAAATTGTTCTACATCCTTAGCCATCATGGAAATGCAAATTAAAACTTCTTTGATATTCCATCTCACTCCTATCAGAATGGCTATTATCAAGAACTTAAAAGATGAAAGCCTAAGATATCTTTGAACCTTGAGGGCATTATGCTAAGTAAAGTATGTCATTCACAAAAGACAATACTGAACAATTCACCTAAACAAGTTTCTCATTGTAGTGCAACCCTTAAACAGAGGATAAAAAAGTTGTTGCTAAGGTAGGGGGATAAGAAATGGTGAACTCCTTTTGAATGGATACAGGGTCTGTGTTTTACAAGATGAAAATATTCTAGAGAGCTGCTGTACTGCAAGATAAATGTAGTTAATACTATTTTTCTGTACAATTTAAAATGGTTAAGAAGGGGCTGGAGAGATGGCATAGTGGCTAAAGGCCCTTGCTTGCAAAGCCTGAAAGCCCAGGTTTGAGTTCCCAATGCCCACATGGCACATACATCTTGGAGTTTGTTTGTAATGGCAAGAGACCCTGTCATGCCCATATTTTCTCTACCTTTCTCTTTCTCTCTATCTCTCAAATATATAAATAAAGACATTTAATATGGATTTTTCCTATAATAAAACAAAAAATAAATGATATGAAATAAAAATCAAAAGAACATAGAAAAGGAAACAAATGACAATAAGTGCTGGCAAGGATGTGGAGAAAGGGGAATACTTCTACACTCTTAGTGGGAATGTAGTCTGGTACAGCCATTGTGGAAATCAGTGTGGAGGTTCCTGAGACAGCTAAATATAGATTTACCATATGACCCAGCCATAGCACTCCTAGGCATTTATCCTAAGGACTCTTCTCACTACCTTAGAGATACTTGCACAACCATGTTTATTGCTGCTCTATTCACAATAGCTATGAAATGGAACCAGCCTAGATGTCCCTCCATAGATGAATGGATAATAAAGATGTGGTACATTTACACAATGGAGTTCTACTCAGTGGTAAAGAAAAATGAAATTATAAAATTTACAAGGAAATGAATGGATTTGGAAAGGAGTATACTAAATGAAATAACCCAGTCCCAGAAAGCCATTCATCACATGTTTTCACTCATATGTGGATCCTAGTTACAAGTGTTCAGACTGTGTGTGAGTTGGAGTAAAAATCAGTAGCAGAGGCCAGTAAGCTAGAAAAGGGCTATAAGGGAGGGAGGAGAGGGGTGTACTTAATGGTATAGTACTGTATATATGTAAGTTGATGGACAGATTACTGTGGGTGGGATGGCCTAAGTGAAGTCAAGGGAAGAGACTTAATAAAAGGAGTGGGGGGGAGAGTAACAAAAATTCAGGTTATTGTGAATAAGCTACTTGATAACTTACTTTTTTGGATAATGGCACACCCAGAAGCCATAGATTGTTTCTAGAAAAATTTCAGTGCCAGGAATGGGATACCTTCCAGTGAGTTGTTGGCCAGGGAGGCCCCTGATGTCTCCCAAAACATTACATAGTATTGCCAAGGCTCTTGGTTTCTCACCAGGAATAGATGATAAGACTATATTGCTGAACGTGCCTGATCTGTAAGGTCACCAACAAATCAAACTGGCAATGAGCTGAAAGCCTTCTCCTGGTAGACCAGCTGACAGAAAACTGTAAAAGCTGCACTGCATGCAGCCTTATGGGTGACAGAAGCCATCAGTTGTAAAAACAGTGGACACTGCAAGCCTTAAGTTTAGCCAGCCAGGCCAAATGAGCCAACAGGTGCAAAAGGAGCATGTCTGTTATGGGGGAAACCAACTGCTCTCTAATTGGACTGGAGACCTCTCTATGGGAGTGAATACATGCCTGGTAGTGAAAACCTAATCAAAAGCCTATGATGGGAGAGGTCATGTTTAATAGTAGTGTAATGCCTGCTCTTATCTGGCTAAAGGCATATATTATGCTCACCAAACTGCCCTGTAAGCACTTAATGTTCATATCCATGTATTAATGATACTCTCACTTTTGATTAGAGAAGCTTCTCTTTTTCAGATGGCAGTGACACAAAAGGCACAATAATGCTGAGAAGATGTGAAGGAGAAGTGTTCAGCACCAAAACATGTCTATCACACCTTCCAAGGTTCAGGGTCCATTGTGGTAGAGGTTGTGTAGAGAATGTAAGAGCTGAAGGAATGGTAGAACTGTTTACAATGCAATTGATCAGACAGAAATAGACCTCAATATCCATGACCTCGCAGCACCTAGCACTATCTTCCCAAGACCCTCATAATAGGAGGAAAAGATGATGATGTAAAAATAAAAGAGGGACTAATGGAGAGAGGGAGGGTATATTATGCAGTGTAGAATTGTCAAGGGAAAAGTTGGGGAGTGGGGGAAATTATCATGGTTTATTGTCTGTAAGTATGGAAGCTGGCTATAAAAAATAAAATAAATTATTAAGAAAAAACACAGAGAGATATCTCTATTGTTGTCTCTTGTGATCAAGATAACTCTCTTCTATTGTACTAATTCATTTTCTTTGTCTATATTTCCTGCTCATTCTAACTGAAAAGTTCACATAATAACCATATGTAAATCTATTATTCAAGTGTGCACACACACGCACACACATACACACACATGTGTATGTATGTGTATGTATCCAAAGAGGCAGTACTTAATTTGGGGATATATTTGATAAATTTATTCCTTCCTGAAGGATCAATGACTAAATTTAGATTTAGAAAGTTTGATTAATAGAAGGACCCCATTCTGACTGAGTTACATTATTCCTTGAGTAGTCTAATTCGTCATCACACTACTTTATGTGTGTTTCTTAGTAGTCTGAGATATTAAATGAGATAATATTTTAAATCTAGAGCTAGGAAACCCAGTCTCCATGTAAAAGCCAGGCCTGGTGATATGTACATGTAATCTCAGTACTAGGGAGATTCAGAGCTGGGGCTTGCTGACTAGTTTGCATGTCAGAATTAATGATCTGTAGGTCGAGCAATAGACCCTGTCTCAAAATTTACTGTGAAGAGGGCTGGAGAGATGGCTTAGCAGTTAAGGCGTCTGGCTCCTAAGCCTAAGAATGCTAGTTCCAATCTCCAGGTCCCATGTTCAGCCAGATGCAGTGACGCAAGGGCACAATGCCACACGTGACCACTAGGGGGCATATGCATCTGGATTTCGTTCACAGCAGCTGAGAGGCTGCTGACGTGCCCATCTCTATCTGTCTCCCTCTCCCTCTCTTTCTGTCTCTCTCTGTGTCTCTCTCCAAAAACAAAAACAAAAAAAAATTACTGTGAAGAGGTATAGAGAAAAATAACCAGCCTTAACATCTGAATTCCACAATCATGTGCACACATGTAAACATGTACCTGTACATAGACGTGTGCCTACAAATATGAACATGTATATACACATGCATACACATTGTTCACATATCTATGCATAAAAAAGACATATGGAGAAAAGCTTATCCTTCACTGCTGCCACAAGTTCCAAGACTAAAATTGATCCTTACTATCTATCTTGGCACAATTCTTTTTAGATTCCTTCTAAATTCCAAGCGTTCCTAATTTTTAACTACCACTTCCACTGGTTACATTGATTTATTTTATTATGACATCAACATGTACTCTTAATAAATATGAGCCCTCAGTCACCATATCCTCTCAGGGTAGGATTGCCCCACCTTTTTTATTAATTGATCTTGTCATAGTAACAATTCAGCAAGGGGACACTAACTAAATGTCCAAATAGATGACCTGTATGATATAACTCATTCTACTGTTTCATTTGGTAACATTATTGTTATGTTTTCCTATTGACAAAGGAAAATTATTCCTGCACCTATAGAAACTCTACTCCCTGACAATCAGTAGGCATAAGGAAATAATTCAACATGATTAAATTAAACTTGTAATTGTAACTCAATGTGGTTGTGCTTTTTCCTTTAAATTGTGATCATGTAGGGGACCAAGATCTCTATTCATTTACAGATAAAAATGTGGATTTCTGAAGGACAGTTTTCCCAGGTTAGTTTCAGGAGTGATTGGAAACAGGACATCTGGTGCATCACTTCCTATACTCATGTCTTCTCACTGGAAATGCCTTATTTTGTAAAGAGCTTTCATTCAATGTGAATGACAGCTATCTATCCATGGACTGTCTATCCATACTGACTCCTTATAACTAGATTTCAAATTCTTTTTTTCAAATTTATGTCTGTTAGTATCTTCTGGGTGATTACATATGGGATACAAATACTGGAAATAGGATCACTTACATTTTGTATCCTGAAAAATAAGCCAAGCTATTTATACTTTGTTATAATGAATATCATGCAACTAGGTTGAACACTATGTAATGGTGCTAATGAAAGCTCTATGGACAAAAATTAAAATTCATTTCTGAGGTATGCATCTATAAGTGCTAGAAAATTATCTGCTCCTTCAGGATAGAAATCAGAACCAGCATATGCAACCTGATACTAGGTGTATTTTTGTCTACTAGAGCAGTAGTGGTATGCTGGAGCCTTAGGTTTTGTCTGTGTGATAAAATGTTTAGCTATTCAGAGGCAGTAGTAGTTAGATTGTTCTTAGTAACTGGATGTACACTCTGTTATACTCATGAATAACCTGTAGATTTCCCTCTTGAACATTCTATTCGAGTGTGTGTAATTCCTGTATTAGGGTTCCCAGTGGCTATAGTTAATATCACCTGATTAAGTGATTCTATCTACCTAACAAATCAGTTTCACTTCTATGGTGAATGGCCCTATTGAGCACTATAATATGCCACAAAAGAATCATACATTTTAAAGTTCAATTCCATGTGTGGATACAAAATTGTCTCTTCCAAATCTTTTAAAAATATTTTATTTCTTCTAGAGAGTGGAAGTGGCAGATATATAAAGAGAATGTGTGTTCAAGGGCCTCTAGCCACTGCAAATGAACCCTACATGCATGTGCCAACTTGTGCATCTGACTTACGTAGGTACTGGGGAATCAAACCACGGTCCTTAGGCTTCACAGACAAGCACCTTAACAACTAAGCCATCTCTCCAGCCCTTGTCCAGATCATTTTGATTACAGTCTTAATATCATTCTCCTTGAAAGCCCATAGTCACATAGCCAAGATGTTCACTACTGCTTGTAAGTCTCCATAAGCAAGAGCCATGTTGATTTTCTTTCCATATAAGGTGTATATACATACACCAATGCTTTGTCCTTTGAAAGATCTCTTTTTTGCCACTATATTTCAAGAAGACCACAGAGGAAAGGGGGAGTGGTGCTGCTATTTGTTTTTAGTTTATATCCACATGCCAACCAAATAGCAGATTCAAAACTTAATATACAGTATTTCATTGCATCATATGATCATAAAGGTTTTCTATATTAAATACTTGGACCTGATGTGACAGTGATGATTTTGCTAGAGATGCGCTCTCTCTGTTCAGAAAGCCTATTTTCTCCCTCCATTCTGTTGTGTGCTTCATCTTGGACTTCCCACTTACATCTTTTTTTTTTTTTTTTTTTTTTTTTTTTTTTTTTTTTGGTTTTTGCGAGGTAGGGTTTCACTCTGGTCCAGGCTGACCTGGAATTAACTATGTAGTCTCAGGGTGGCCTCGAACTCTCAGTGACCCTCCTACCTCTGCCTCCCGAGTGCTGGGATTAAAGGCGTGCACCACCACGCCCGGCTTCCCCACTTACATCTTATAATGAAATGTTGCTGTGCATGCCTAACATTATGAATTGGTGAGTTGGATGAAACCTAGTCCAGGATAAATATTTCCAAATGCAATATCATTTAGGTTTCAGCGTAAGGGAGGCCATTGTTACACTCACACAATGAGAGTTATTTTAGAACATGTACACCAATTTTCTGTTGATTGAATGGGTTTGGTGAAGAATCACAGAAGCCTGCATTGCAGTGTCCTATTTGGCTTAACATAAATTTTACTCAAATCTTCCCACTCTTGATAACTCTAACAGTATACTACACAGTTCTGATGCTTATAAATTTAAGCATGCCTAAATAGAAAGTCTGTTTGTACAATAGCATATAAATACTGCAGTTATTTTTCATAATCTTGGGCTTCCACAGGGATGGAAGGCATCTGCTTCAGGCAGTATATGGCCAAAATAGAATCACTAACTGTGTAATACATTGCATCCAGAATCCAAAAAAAAAAAAGGCACACCAAACATTGGGCTTCCTTATTTGTTATAGTGAGTACAATGTATGTTTGTTTCTTTTTTATTTTGACGGAAGATCTGACTTAAAAGCTGTAACTTCATGTAATGAGATATAAGAAAATACAATGTTATTCATCAAAACTTTGGCTTATCACATTGATAGTCAGTCCTTCTTACTTGAAAGTTCCATACCATGCATTTTTAAAAATCCAGAATAAAAATAATTGCAATTTTTTTCACATTGAGAAAATGTAATAAGGTTTTTTTTAATCATTACCTAGCTGCAAAGAATAACAACTATTCACAAAACATTGCATTATATTGGAAATTATAGCATATTGATGATTTAAATTATATAGAAGGATATATATGTTAAATTCAAATACTACCATTTTGTAATGTTTAGCTGAGACTTCTCACATTATAGTAGACCAAGAATCAGAGAGAGGAAAGTCTGAAACAAGGGGTTCAATGGCCTTAAAAGCCTTTTGAAAGTGATACACTTCTTCCATCTACACACTATCTCCCAAAGGTTTTGCTACCTCCCAAAATACCATCATCTTTTGGTGAACAAATGTTAAAAAAATCACTGCCTTTTTAGGGTTACTTCAGGTCCAAACTATAACAGTTTGTATTCATAAACCTGCTTTAAGCATTCATATTTCAATGCCAGTTGGGACCCTGCTACAAACAATAGGTGTTCAAATGATTTTTTTTCCTCTTCTAAGTTTCATATATGACTATACCTCCTTTTCAAAGTCTGGAATAATCAGTGATGTAAACATGTGCTGAGGTATTGGAAGGACTTAACAACTAGTGTTCCACTGCCCTATGTAGTCGTTTGGTTGTGCACAAGAAATGGTCTCATGTTTAGAAACAGGGTTAGGAGAGAGAAATGCATCTTTGGTAGGTGTCCTCCAGCTAGCAATCAGTCC
This sequence comes from Orientallactaga sibirica, assembly GCA_036365145.1. Taxonomy (NCBI): domain Eukaryota; kingdom Metazoa; phylum Chordata; class Mammalia; order Rodentia; family Dipodidae; genus Orientallactaga; species Orientallactaga sibirica. Next base: position 7,075,139 of record JAEOAD010000793.1, on the reverse strand, counting down.
TTTATGTTTTCTAGGTAATAAAAGCAAAATAGTACTATGGTTGATTTCCAATAACTTCTCCCCTGGGATTCCCATTTTCTTCTTTTGTTTCTGTGGGGTGGGGGGCTGTATACTTTTATGTAACTTTGTGGTGACCTATATGCTCCCCTGCCAAGGATGTCATTTGTCTTCAATGGCCAGAATGGAACTTCAGGTGTTCTGAAAAAGTGAATACACACGCATGCACGTGCACACACACACACACACACACACACACACACACACACAGTTTTTTCAAGCAGAGAGAGAGAGAAGAGAGACAGACAGAGAGAATGGGCATGTCAGGGCCTCTAGCCACTGCAGATGAACTCTAGATGCATGTGCTTCTGTGCATTTGGCTTTACATGGATACTGGCTAATGGAACCTGGGACATTAGGCTTTCCAGGCAATGCCTTAACCACTTAGCAATCTCTCCAGCCCTATATTTTTAACATAGGTTATATTCTTGTATCCCTTCACCCCAAGTCCCCATTTCCCTGAAGGCACTCCTCAGTAGGATCCTTGTTGTTCATTGTGGGGTAATTAGTGCCTCTGTCAGTCTTGTGGGAGGGTTGTCTGTGCCTCAGGATATTTCTACCAATCTTGTGGCTCTACAGTCTTTGCATCCACCTTCTGCAACAGTCCCTGAGTCTTGTAGGTATGTTAGCAGTTTGTTTTTGGTGTTGAATTTTCTGTAGACTCTGTATATTTATGATGTATTTATGATGTATTTCAGTTCCCCACCATTTTTGTTGCTAATTAATTCCCTGGAGGTGTTCAATGTAACTTTTGTTTTGAACCAGAGTTTCTTTACTGATTACAGATCTTGAGGGATACTTGGATGATTCTTAGGTCTTTGCTGTCTTGCAAGATTGGGGATACAGGCACATGGGGCCATGCCCACATGTTTAGCATCGGATCTGAAAATTTGAACTCTGGTTGTCTCAGATCTCCTCAGGCCCTCATCCTTGCACAGGAAACACACTTATCCACTGAGCAAGCTTTCCAGCCCTCTCATCTACTTTTAAAGACTTCAAAATTCTTTCAGATCAGGGCTTCCTTGTCTTCCAGGTTGACACTGCAATTCACTATAATCATTGCATCCACTTGACTGTGGCTCCCTGCCTTTAGGAGGTTTCTCATCTCCCTGCAGCTAGTGAGCTTGGTCCTGTGGAATCTTTTTTTTTTCTTTCACTTAGACATGACCATTTGAGGAAAGCTACCACTGAAATTTGTATTAATGATATCCTCACTAGTATACTCCTTGTGGTAGTTTGAATATATGTCCCCCAATATATTCAGTGTTTTATTACTTTATAGTGTGCATCTGCAATCACCTTGCTAGAGGCAATGTCACTGGGGGCCAGTCTTAAGGTGTGGGTTTGAGATTCCATTGTAAAGATATGCAAATATGCCTAGCAGGAGTTCCTGAAGTGTGCTGTGTGACCTTTTGGCTGTAGTTTTGCTCTGTGTGCTGTGGTGGCTGGTTGGCTTTCTCTCTCTCTGCTTGGTCCTGTGGAGAGCAGGCTGCTTCTCCTTCCTTTATGGAACTTCCCCTGGATCTGTAAGCTTCAATAAATAATATCCCTTCCTCCATAACTGTGCCTGGTCTGGAAGTTCATCTCAGCGAACCTGAAGCTGTCTTCTACACTCCTAATGACCTCAATTCTATACTTTGGAGGTATTCTATAGAATTAATTATCAGCTACATTTTTTCACTTTTATCATGTATATTTACTTCAAGAATTCCATAGCTCTGCAATTTTTAATTTCTTCTACTACATCCTGCAATGATAGTTCTCACATAGAGAAATCATTTACTGACAGCTTCTTACATTTCCATGTCTTATTACTATGGCCACCTAACACCAAATTTGTAATATTTCCAATATTCCATTTTTTGTAACTTTAATTTTATTCTTTATTTGCATGTGTTTATGAGTGTTTCATGGCCTCCTGCCACTGCAAATGAACTATAGGCACATGTGATATTTTCCATCTGGATTTATATAGGTGCTGGATAATCAAACCTGGGCTGGTAGGCTTTGCAAGCAAACACATTTAACTGCTGATGCATCTCTCCAGCCCAAGATGTTACATCTCATATACGAGGATATTATTTTAACACTAATGAATTTTTCCTCATGCAATATTTTAAGCAGGCACTCCAAGGAACATATCCCAGCCCCTACCTGATCTATCATGACTGGGTATTAAAGTTTTTTTAGAATATAGACACTTTCCTGCCAGTTCTGGACCAGTATAACCTCAGTTTTCTACTAAAAACCATGAAGAAAATTAAGACGAGATACTGGAGGTGGCATGTTTTCACATAGAAAGCATCTCTGGTATTAAAATGAGAAGACAGTTTTGGGAGACAGAGATTTGGTTAGTTCTACTTAGAAGGTTCAAAAGATTCCAGGTTGTCACTTACCTTTGGGTTTATTCTCAGAAATGATTATGTATAAAATATCCAGGCCCTTGAACTAGGAATAGCACACCTGCCTTGATCATCTGTTTCTCTGCAGAATTTTTGCACTTCAACTACTTTATTCACTCCTCCGTCCTCAGCTTTCTTTAACTGAGAGTTTCCTTGCCACCTGTGCAATAAGCCCTCTGACTTTTGCACTTGGGCTTTCCATTGACCCTTTCTTGACTGTTCTGTTGTGTTATGTTTTTCTAGAGTAACTATTCACTTTGTTTTATGCTTTCTATACTCCCATACTTTTCAAATGTCTTAAACATTTCTCAGCCCAGGTATATTTTCTTCATATCTCATCAATACTCATTAACATTGTTGAAGATTTCAGTGTCAAGTGTCTTTTGGGCAACAAGGGATCCACCTCCAAAACTGTCTTATAACCAGAATATTTGATTTACATTTTATTTCAAATGTCACAGTCTTGGGCAGAGATAGAAGTTGATGTATAATGCCAACTTGATAAAACTTGACAACATTCGCTTGGCATTTGAGAATGCATACTGAAAGTAAGTATCAGACACATATGATGACAAAATATAAAAGTTTGACTATGGGCAAGTGCCACAAGTATAATGTCTATTGGACAAGGCAACTCTTAAAGTGGAGTTAAACTTGGGGAGTTGATATCCACATACATCTATTTCCTAGTGACTCAAGCTATTCTCTGAATTGAGGCTTTGGTGTTCTATCTCTGTGTATATTACAGAAAAATGAAAATAAATTCCCACCATATTTACATTTATGTTCCATTAAATGGGACTAGGTTACAATAAGTATATTAGCTGTATATGGCATGGCAAATGGACCTTTAAAAGTTAGTATACTTGGTCTGGAGGGATGTCTTAGTGGTTAAGGCACTTGCCTGCCAAGCCTAAGGACCCAAGTGTTATTCTCCAGGTCCCACATAAACCAGATGCACATGGTGGCATATGTGTCTGGAGTTCGTTTGCAGTGGTTAGAAGCCCACGTGTGCCCATTCTCACTCTTTCTCCCTCTCTCTCCCTCTCTGCCTCTAACAAATAAAAATAAATCTTTTAAAAAGTTAGTATACTTTAGTACTTTGGATAAAGCTTCAATTCTCAAGAAGAATAGAAAAATGGAAACTGGGATATCAAGTAATAATATCTGACATTGCTCTATACCAAAATAGGGCAAATGCTCTACAGTGGAAATGGCACAATAGCCCTGTTGCCTGAATTATTTTTCATTTTCATGCCATGTACAATCTATATATATAGTTCTCACATGAAGTATAGATCATGTTAGCATGAAAAGAGAGCCAGTTCCTCTCATTCTGTTACCACAGTATGCGATAAGAGAATCAAGTGGCAATGGCTTTTAATGTGATAGTCTATGTAGTGGCTTAAATGGATAACTCCTCTAAATGCAAGGAGAATTTCAGAACAACGGCAAACCACAGCAATTGTAGGATTCAAAGAAAACTCTACCAGAAGTCTACCAAAACATTTAGTAGATATTTCCAGCACAGAAGAATCAAGGTGAAAACAGACAGCTGTGTACAAAGCAAATCTGTTATAGAATAATTTTACAAGTTTTTCTTCACACTCTTGTACCTTGTACCATGTCACTTTACATTGTCAACAAAGTTAGCAAGTGTACAAAAAGAACTTAGCTTTGTGGCTGAATTTGTAGCAATTAGAAGCAAAAGTGGATAAATCATAAACTTCCCTGAGTTAAAAGATGAGATGTTAAGTGTTCTCATGACCAAAAAAGTGTGAGGTATCCTGTGTTGATTAGCTTAATTGACTCATTACATGATGCATTGTAGTCTCCCAATTTCCATAGGACCTCTTTTGGATATTCCTTATGTGAAGTGGCAGAGTACTTGCATATAACTTTACTAAGCATATTTTCCACATGTTTTCTCATCTTTGAATTTGTTAGAATAGCTGTTATACTGTATCATTTAAGGAATTATGACAAGAAAACAAAGTCTGGATATGTTCAATATGAGTGTAATTTTTTTCAAATAACTTTTTTCTTATTGACAATTTCATACATATGTACAATGTGTTATCATATTCATTTATTTCCATTTATTTCTCTATTCTGAAGGCCTGAAATAAAATTAATCCTTCCATAAACTACTATGTATGAAATGAGATAATATAGAAAACCAACCTATAAATTTCTAGCTAGCTTAGTCATTCTGTATTTTCTCACAATAACAATTCTTCAGACATTCATAAAATATCAAGTATATTTTAAATATCATGTTATTATTATTATAAGGCATTTATTGTGAAACAGTGAATCAAAACAGCATTTTAAGATTTTAATATGCTATTTGATAGTTATCCAAATAATTAAAATCAATCTTACTTATAAATTGTTAATTAAAAGGCATAATTGTATAGTTTTCTCTTTCTTTTCTTTCAAGATTAGTATTTGTAATGTTTCAGAGTTGGAAAATTAGATGATGAACAAATGTAGGGTGAATAAATGCAGGAAATCAGCCATTCATGAATGACATGGAAAATTAAAAAAATTCACCACAGACAATAACAATTCTGTTATAATCAAGTCTTGTAATCATCTATAATGAAGTTAATGGGCTTACAATTGTGCAACATGATGGGATTTATTTGTTATTGTTATGTTTAATGTGCTTAAATGATAGAAAATGAATATGTTTAATAATTGTTGTCATGGTAACTGATGGTTCCCATATTGAACCAACAAATATATGATTAAGTGCTGTTATTTTAGCAATGCTTTTCTGAATTAGAGAATAAATAATCTGAGGAATTTTGTAGGATTTTAATATCTGAGTATATAGTGTTGGTATGTAGCTTAGTAGCATAATATTGCCTATAATATGTAGTGCCCTAAGTTCAATCCAAATACCACTATCAAAAAAGAATCTTATCCAAGGCTGGAGAAATTTCTCAGTGGTTAAGGCACTTGCCTGCAAAACCTAAGGCTTGAATTCAATTCCCCTATACTCACATAAAGCCAGATGCACAAAGTGGTGCATGCATCTGTAGTTTGTTTCTAGTAGCTAGAGGCTCTGACACACCCATTCCCTCTGCTTCTGCCTCTCTCTGCTTGCAAATAAAAATATTAAATAAATAAAAAATATTTTTAAAATATTGAAAACCCATCTCTAAAAATTTGTATATTAAGGCTGGCTCAAATCTAATGTACTTTTCATTTGTTAATGTTATAACCTTAGTATTTTAATAAATCTCCCAGATATAACTATAATATAGAAGCTATTTAATAGCCTGTTTATTAGCTTTCAGAGTAACATGATACATATAAAGTATGAATAAGAGTCTAGAAAGGGTAGGATGAAGCCTACCCTTAATTTTTTTCTTCTCTTTTGTTTTTTTCCCCCCTTGTCTCTGGCCTATAACTCCCAGGATGTCATTACCACTCACAGTGAGCTATTGATCAGAGAAACCTACAAGTTCCACAGTTGTGTAAGTCTTATTTCCATCTGTTGTTATGCTGGTCTTGGTGGGTTATGGGTTCACAGTATAGCACAACTTTGCAGCTTTCATGGACATATGTGTATATCTTTTGTTACTCCAGAATTTAATAGTATTCTGCAGCATCTGAATATAGACCAGTAAATGGATAAGGAATTTGGGCATACACTGCAATCACGAAAAGGCTTGCAATTAATTACTCTCTAGACACTCTCTCTCTTTCTCTCTCTCTGTGTCTGTCTTTATTTCTAAATATTTTATTTTTTTTATTTATGTGTGTGAGAGAAAGAGGTAGATTGAGAGAGAATGGGCACTCCAGGGCCTCCAGCTGCTGCAAACAAACTCCAGACACATGTGCTACCTTGTGGCTTATGTGGGTCTTGGGGAATCAAACCAGGGTCCTTTAGCTGTGCAGACAAATGCCTTAACACTAAGCCATCTCTCCAGCCCTCTCTTCTTTCTTTCTGAACAATACACCAACAGAATGTTGAAAGAAATATGCATGGGTGGGTACTGCCTTCTAATACTAAAATAATGTCACCACTTAACATCAGTCCCCTCCAAAAATCTGAACATCTGCCAAAATAAGGGAAATGGTTGCAGGCACAGATAAAATGAGCAGAACCCTTAGAGTTTTATAAGGGAATGTGCAAACTCACATTAGGATGATAGAAATAAATATCTGATTTTCAGTGCACATACTGCATAATATGTTAACAATTATGTAGTGATTCAAAGAAACTATAACTCACTAATACACAAAATAATGTATAATAAACTGATAACACATTAATCAACTTGAGGGAATACTCAAAGAAAGTTTAAATTGACTCATTTAAAGAATGTCATTACAGTTAAAATGAAAACAGAAAAATACTTTAATATTCTCACAGAGAAACCTAACAAATATATAGAAATAATTTTGAGATGAACAAATAGATCTCTATCTCTCTCTCAAAAAATTGAGCTGAAGATACAATTAGAGAGAATTAAAACATGATAGCAGGCATCACTAACAGGCTAAATTATGTGGGAGGAAAAAATTAGTGAAGTGGGACACAAGTTACTTGAAGATGAACAGATGGAGAATCAAATAAAGAATAAATAAGGAAGAGTTATGTAGAATGCTTATAAGGACTTTGGGGAACTATGAATGGAACAAATATTTTGGTTAATGTGGTTCAAGAATGGCTTGACGATGTCAAAGAAGCAGACAGCTTACTCAAAAAATAACTGAAAATTTCCCCAAACTAGAGAAGGATAAAAATATCTAGGTGAAAAAAAATTGTGAAAGGTCACCTGTTAAATTTAACTCAACTAATTCTTCCCAAGGCATCTATAATATACTTTCACTGGTGAAAGATAAACAAAAGATTCTCAATGGTATAAGAAGATGTAAATAAACACATCAGGCTATCTAAATTAACCATGCAGCAGACTTCTCAACAGACACATTTCATGGCAGGACACATGGCATGAAATTTTAACAGTAGTGGAGGAAAGAAAAATTGTCAATAGAGAACACTGAACTTTGTAGAGCTATCCTTTAGAATATGTTGGGATAAAGGAAATTTATAGTCAAAATAAAGATGGGGAATATATATTTCCATGAATATGTTCTGCAAAAAAAAACATGCTGAATAAACTTCAGCATTAATGACTAACACAGGAAGATATAAAATAGACTAGCAAGAATGATTATACAAACAAATTCAGAATGCTTAATTATAGGGTTAGTTCATAAACTATTCATAACTCCAGTATTAACAAAACAAAATAAAACAAAATAATGACTATAGTATTATATTAAGGAATTTTCAATATAAGAAGATATATCAAAAAATTTAAATGTGGAAAGTATTTTTTTTCCTCAGGTAAACTCAGGGGAAATATTCTCCCTTCTATTGCACATTTGTTTGAATTTTTTTTATATTTATATCTCTATGGTTATTTTATTTTTGTTTCCTTATTTATCTGAGAGAGAGAGAGAGAAAGAGGCAGATAGAGAGAGATAATGGGCATGCCAGGGTTTTTAGCCACTGCAGATGAACTCCAGACACATGTGCCACCTTATTCATCTGGCTTACATGGGTCCTGGGGAATTGAAACTGAGTTCTTTGGCTTGAAAGGCTAGTACTTTAACGTCTAAGCCTTCTCTCCAGCACTGTAAGGTTATTTTAAATTAGTATGATTTCAAAATAATTTGTTACAGTGAAACTATCCTCTCTGTAAGATCCATACTAACCACATAGCAAAAAAAATTTAATAGGCACACCAAAAATCAAAATCAATGAACAATAATATAATACAAGAGAAGCTGACTAAACCACCAAGAAAGACTAAGAGAGGAAAAGAAAGAAGTATCTAAAGGCTAAAAAGCATATTTATAATCACTGTAATAAAATGTTACTATAAAATGATTAAATATAAATGAATTAGATTATACAGTTAAAAATGTCAGGTGACTGAATGTATTAAAAACAAGACCACAGCCGGGCGTGGTGGCGCAAGCCTTTAATCCCAGCACTTGGGAGGCAGAGATAGGAGGATCGCCATGAGTTCAAGGCCACCCTGAGACTACAGAGTGAATTCCAGGTCAGCCTGAGCTAGAGTGAGACCCGAACTCGAAAAACCAAAAAAAAAAAAAAAAAAAAAAAAAAAAAAACCAAGACCACTTACTTCATATCTATGGCTATATATAGATTGAATGTAAAGAGAAGGAATAAAGTATTCAAAGAACATAAAACTGAAAAAAAACATGGAGTGTCCATACTCACATCAGGTAAAGTATGTGTTAAATAAAAATCAGTAAAACGATATAAGGATGGCTATGATGTAACAATGAAAGAATGAATTAGTAAGAGAAAAATAACAGGATTAAATATATGTACCCTCAATACCAGAGAATGCAATTATATAAAACATTCCTGGCGATTTTCTGGACTTTAGTCCAAATTGGAGGGCTGATGAAACTGTTTCAATGTCCACAAAGGATAGTAGCAACAGGATAGATGCACACACAAGTAATTAGCATAGACAACCACACAAAAGTCCCTGTGTTCTCTTGGGATTCCTTTGTATGTAGACCCCCCCCCACTCGAAGGGCTACCTGCTCTAGAGGAAGGTCTTCTACCCTCCATTAATCCTTCCTGGAAATGTCCTCACAGATCTGCCCAAGAGGCATGGTTCTTACCTGATTCCTAATTTTATCAAATTAAGCATAGAATTTAGCATTCAAAGAAGTTCTATCTTTAGTTTGTTGAGTAAGCTTTATACTGATTTCTCTAGATACTGTTCCAGTTTATACTAGAATCAGGAAAGAATAATGGTTCTCATTTCCTCAGTTATCTTCACCATTTGTCATCTTTTGTTTTCTTGATGTTAGGTCATTCTGACTGGAGTGAGAATTAATCTCAGTGTAGTTTTGTTTTAATTATTTTTTTAATTTTTGGAGAGACACAGAGAGAGACAGAGAGAGAGGGAGAGGGAGACAGATAGAGATGGGCTTGCCAGCAGTCTCTCAACTGCTGTGAATGAAATCCAGATGTGTGTGCCCCCTTGTGGTCAAGTGTAGCATTGCACACTTGCATCACTGCATCTGGCTAAACGTGGGACCTGGAGATTGGAACTGCCTGCGTTCTTAGGCTTGGCAGGCAGGCGCCTTAACCACTAAGCCATCTCTCCAGCCCTCAGTTTTAATTTGCATTTCCCTGATGTCGAAGGATGTTGAATACTTCCTTAAATATTTACTGATTTTTTGTACTTTTTTCTTTTAAAAACCCTGTTCAGTTCCATAGCCCACTTTTTTATTAGATTGTTCATTTTATTCATGTTTAGTTTTGTGAGTCATTTGAGTACTGTACATATCAATCTTCTGTCAGATTCTGTACGGTATCTCTTGAGTCAATTTATGCTTTCTTTTCTATACAGTGGTTTTGTATTCATATGGAAGCACAAATGACTCAGATAACCAAAACTATCCTCAGCAAATTAGTACATATCACCTCATCTGATTCAAGTTATACTACAAAGTCATAGTAATAAAACAGCATGGTAATGGCACCAGACAAACTACATAGAGCAACAGAATAGAGTAGATCCAGGTATTAGTCCATGCAAGCATCTGATTTTTGAGAAAGATGCCAAAAATACACCTTGGAAAATACAGAATTTTCAGCAACTGGTGCTGGAAAAACTGGCTATCTGCATGTAGAAGAATAAAGCTAGAGCATTATCTGTCACCCTGCATAAAATCCAATTCCAAACAGATCAAAGACAAAACAAGAAGGTATAGCTAAAGGGAAGAATTTCTGAATAGAACCTTGGTTGCCAAGGAAATAAGGCAAACAATCAACAAATGAGACCTCATGAAATTAAAATGTTACTTTTGAACAACCAATGTGTCAAGGAAGAAATCCAGAAGTAAAAAATTTTAAATCCTGAAATAAATGCAAATTGTTCAAAAATATACCAAAATTTAGGGTACTCAGGAAGAGCAGACAAAAGGGAACATTATATGAATGAACGTTCACATTTAAAAGTAGAAAGAGGGCTGGAGTGATGGCTTAGTGGTTAAAACATTTGCCTGCAAAGCCAAAGGACCCAGGTTTGATTCCCTAGGACCCACATTAGCCAGATGCAGAAGGGTAACACACTTCTGGAGTTCGATTGCAGTGTCTGGAGGCCCTGGTGCATCCATGCTCTCTCCTTCTTTCTCTGTCAAATAAATAAATAAAAATAAAAAAATAAAAGTAGAATGATCTCAAACAGCCTTTCACTGCCTCCCAAAGAACTAGAAAAACAAGTACACCTACAATTAGTAGAATTAAAGAAACTATGAAATAAATAAATAAACAATATCAATCACATGAGTTGCTGTTTCTTCAAATAAATCATCAAAAGAGATTCTCCCTGATATAAACTAAGAAAACAAGAAAGAAGACACACATAAATAAGGTAAGATGTGAAAATGGAATCATTATAAACGATAGCACAGAAATATGAATGATAGTTTATTTTCAACAACAATGCACCAACAAACTTGATCAAACAAATACCTAGGCAAAAACCCTCCCATCAAATGAATACCAAGGACAGGAAGGCCTCCTCATTATAGTCCATCAAGCATTTTAAAAACAGTTAATATCAATTCAATTTAACTTATTAAGAACAAAAGTTTAAGGATTTCTCTTAGACATATTCTACATGCCCAGAGGCATTTTGATGCTAAAAATTCCAGTGAAACTTTTTCCCTGAGTAGTTATGAGCGCATGTATCTTCATCCCACATAGGATACAGATGACAGATCAAAATATGATTGCACCAAAACCATTTTTGATGAATTAGTAAATCTATTGGGATTACTTACACAACAGGTTGGGGGGAGTGGTTGCTTGTACGAGTATGGGTGACTCAAAGGCAACTGCATAACCAAAACGCCCACCCCAGCACAGGCAAGGACTCACAGATGCTGCTTCTCTGGAGCTTAATGCATGACATAGAGGTAGCTTCACTGGTGACAATCTCTAGCACAGTACACAACTTGCTGGAAGCTCAACAGATAGGATAGAGAATCTCCCCTCAAGTAGTTATTTACCCTTTTTACAATCATAGGGAGGGATCCTTTAAGTTTTAGCTCTGCCAGACTTGTGGATCTCTTTAATCCCTCTTCCCTTTAGGAGGGACTATTACAATTCATAGAAAATTGCTAAACAACATTGGTCAGAGTCTTCCTTTCAACAATTGCTTAATAATCCTATAACTTTTGGGAGTGGTCCTTTGACCTTATAAGTTTCAGTTCTCCCATACTTGACCTCCTGATTCCCTCTTCCCTCCACAAGGGCCTATTTGAATTCATAAGAATTTGCTTTACACTAATCAGATAAGGACATAGTGATGGGAGGACAAAGGGAGGGAAGTAGAGACTGAGAGTGAGATCGAGAGCAAGCGAGAGAGAGAGAAACTCTTCATTAATAACAATGTGAAAATCCTCATTGGGGCCTGGAGAGACTGCTCAGCAGTTTAGCACACCTCCTATACAAGCATGAGAGCCTAAGGAGGATTGAGAGAACACTTGAGTTCCAACTTCAGGACTCACCTAAACAGATGAGTGGGGACACATGCATCTATAACACCTGTCCTGTAGGGAAGCAAAGAACCAAAAATCACTGGCATTTGCAAAAAGGAGGGGGAAAGCTTTGGCGCGACTAAGAGACTTCTGCTCAAATAAGAATTGTCAGAAATGTGACAGGACACCAAACACCCAATTTCCTTTTGTTCAGGCCACCATAGGCCATTCATGAAGTGCTGCATTGGTACCTATGTGTGTGTACACACTCATACATTTACTATACACATGCTTGCACACAAGCAAAAATAATTCCTCAGCAAAACAGTAGTAAACATTTAAAAAATTATTCCTAATGATCAAATGGGATTCATTCTCAGTATATAAGAACAGGTCAATATAAACCAGTCAAATGTCCTATATAATAACAGCAGAAAAAGAATTATTTAGTTCAGAATCATTTCAGTAGTTGCAAAAAGTCACTTATTAAAATTCAACATATCTTTGTGAAAAATATTGTACTAATTAGCCCACAAAAAAAACATACCTCAACGTAGTTAAAGGTCATTTATAATAAGCCAGTATCTAACATTACATTGAATGTGAGAAAACTGAAAAATATCTCTAACATTTGGAACCAAAAAAGTACCAACTTTGCCAACTTTTATTCATCATGTGGCTAGAATTCCTAAGTCAGAGAAATTAGGCAAGTAAATGAAATAATGGACATCCAAATTTGAAAATAAGCCAATTTGTTCGCTTTTCTCTTGGCTTGATCTTACATATAGAAATCTTCAACAACTCATAAAATGCCTGTTAGAACTAGTACGTTTATTTAGCAAATTACATAATGAAAAACTTGCAAAAATCAATAGCAATGTCATGAGCCAATAGCAAATTGTCCAATCAAAGAAACAATACCATTTACAGTAGACACAAATCATCCACTAGAGATGTATATTTTTAAAGTGAATAAAGAGCTTTGCTATAAAAGTTAGAAACCATAGATGGAAAAATTTGCTTGTATGAAGTTATACAGGCATCCCTGCTTCATGGAGTTGAAAGAATCAACGTGTTACACTATGCTTATTCTCAAAATGGTTTAGATTCAATGCCACACTAACAAAATATCAATGACATTTACCATAGAATTATGAAAATCAGCTCTAAAATTTCTATAGAATCACAAATGAAATAAGAATTTTCAAAGCCACTGAGAATAAATTGAATAAAAACAAGAGATAGTATGGTACCAAAGGTCAAAACATTCTATAAATCTTTCGCCATGAAAATAATATAGTAATAAAAACAGTGAAGTGATTGGCAAAAAAAATCAATATGTAAACAAATGGAACAAGAATACAGATAAAAGAAAGGACTACTGTTTCAAAATGTAGTTTTGGAAACAGTTGGGCATCAACAGTCAGAAGGATGAAGCTAGATCCTTAATTCTTAGCACATAGAAAAGTCAACTCAAAATAAATCACTGACTGTACTATCTAACCTATAACCATAAAAGTAGTAGGAGGAAAATACATAGGGAAAGCACTTCACAATATTGAAATTGGAAAGAAATGATAGACAAATGACATGGTCAAATAAAAAAAATACTTTTCTACAGCAAAGTCAAAAATAAATAAACAGAGCATAAGACAACCTATACAGAGAACATATTTATACACCTTACATCTGGTAAGAAATTGTTATATAGAACATATAAGTAACTGTATAAACACAATAGCATAAGCAAACAACCAAATTTAGTATGGACAATAGAACTAAGTAAATATTTCTCCAAAAATAAATGGAAATTATGTATATGAAAAGGTTGTTAATCAGTCACCAGGGTGATACAAATCAACATTCTAGGGCAAAAATGTCTGACACTTGTCAGCAGGGCTATTATCAAAAAGACAAGCAATGACAGATGTGGAGAATGATGTGGAGAAGTAAGAATGCTGATTCACCCTTGGTGAGATTGCAAATTATTATACACATTTTTAAAAAAGCAACATCAAGTCCTTGAAACCTTAAAATAACTATTGCATGGGGAAGAAAATTTCTCCCTTGAGTAGGTACTCAAAGGAAAAGAAATCAGCAGTATGTTAATGTTTCTGCACTCCACATGTGCTGCAGCATTATTCACAGTAGGCAAAATTTGGAAACTATCCAAATACCTACTGATGGATTATTAAGTAAAGAATATATAAAACCTAGAACTTGTCAATTTGGCTAGTCTAGCTAGCTGGATTACCCTGTCTTCATCTACGATGTGTTTATACTATAGCATGTTGCTACACCCATTTGCCAATTACATGGGTGCTAGGGATCTTAACTGGTCCTCATGCTTGCAAGTAAGCACTTTATCTCTTGAGCCATCTCCCTAGCCCCATCAAGATTTATTAATAGAAACTTATACCATTAGCTGTGCTAGGTAACATGATAATTATCAGATCCTCTACTCAGTGTAGTCATACAATCTTTACTGTCTTTACAAGAAATTTAGTTTTTTTTTTTAATATTTTATTTATTTATTTACTTATTTATTTATTTGAGAGAGAGAGAGAGAGAGACAGACAGAGAGAGAGAGAGAGAGAGAGAGAGAGAGAGAATGAAGACATCAAGGCCTCTAGCCACTGCAAATGAACTCCAGATGCAAGCATCACCTTGTGCATGTGGCTTTTGGGTACTGGGGAAATGAACCTGGGTACTAAGGCTTCATAGGCAAGCACCTTAACTGCTAAGCCATTTCTCCACTCCATGAAATTTAGTTTTTATTACTGCTATGTACCCAAAATTAGAAACCAATTTTAACTTCTTTACTTTAATCTTAGCAAATAAGGGGTTTTAAAAATGTGAATGGTCAGCAAGTGTTTAAATAAGCAACATCAATAGGTAAATGTCAAAATTTACCAGTGGCATATCTATGTTGCTATCTTTTTATATATTATTTACATTAACCCATTGTTTCCTTTCTGCTATAACCACATGATGGCATCATAGATTTATCATAACATTTCATGAAAATATTCTTGTATGACTTTCATTGTATTTTTTTCTTCATCTCAGATTAATCTAAGCATGGAATAGCAATACAGAATTCATAAAAGTATATTAATTTAGGGTAGTAATGATAAAAGTGTTTTTAAGAAATTCTTTATAAAATTTAAGAAATTCATGAAGTGTTCTAGCAAGTCAACACTATGAATGTAAAATCAGAATAATATAAATAAAAATAAATTATAAAAAACAGTAATATAATTCACTCACTGATATTTTATTTATTGTTTATAAAACAGAAAATTTCAAATGTCATAACTGTATACTTCCATAATAGAATAACTATATCTGGAAAAGTGAGAATTTTCTATATTTATTGAGTCATAGTAAAATGGGCAGTATTTTATTACTGTCAACATTTGAACTTCTGAATCCTCCTAGGTCAGTCAAAAAAATTAAAAAAAAAAACAAGGTGGAGCTGAGAATATAGCTCAAAAGTTAAAGATGTTTGCTTGCAAAGCTTGCCAGCACAATGTTCAATTACCCAGTACTCATGTCAAGCTGGGCACAAAATGGGTGTCATACATCTTTGCACCTAGCAATCATTTGCACAAAGTCCAGAGACCCCAATATACCCATACCCACATGTACACCAATACAAAAAAAAAAAAAAAATGTTTTTAAAGCAGGCACAAGACACAGTCTAGATTTGAGAATTTCAGATATTCTGAAAAATTTGTTCTATTGAATCCAATATTTAATAATACAAAATAATTCTGTGAGATAAAAATCACTTGATTAATACTTCTTTAGGTATTTAAAATGGGCTAATTAAGTTGTATATTTAACACATATTTCTGAGAACTAGATGCTACAATGTTATAAGGTGAAATTCTATTGTTTTAAATTTGGGGATAAACATATCACTAAGGAAAAATTGACTTTGTTTCATAGATCACCTGATGTTTGAACAGGTAATACATCTTTGGTAAAGACCCAGGCCATGTGATGTGAGGCAAAACTCAGTGGGTTTCCTGAAGTTAATAATTAAGATTGTATTGTCCTCTGGCCTCCATATGCATGCATATGTCTAGAATGTGCAAGGCTCTGGTTTCTGTGACTAGCATGGGTACCCACAAAAATTCATATAAAGGTGGCGATTCAACTGCTCTTAATGCAAAATAAACTAAGATTTATCATTGTATTGGGAGTAAAGGAGTGACAGAATGAAAAGAGATACCCTATAGTTTGAAACATTGATACTTGAGGCCCTATTTGTGTTAGTAAAAAAATAAAATAAAATAAGGTTGAGGTGGACAAAAGAAAGGGGATATGTTTTTATATCTCTGTAACAAAAATCCACTTGGTCCTCTCTCTCAATGTTATAAATAATCCTATTGAAACAAATGATTTCTGAGTTTGGAACCATCCTGAAAAGAAGAACCATCAAGAATTTGCTGAAATCTTGTGAAGGATTTTGAACTTCACTGGTATATGGATTGAGAGGCAAAAGACCTTTTCTTACCTAGAGCTCAAAGACAATCACAATATATTGTATTTGCAAAAGCAAAATAGTCAA
Organism: Orientallactaga sibirica; assembly: GCA_036365145.1. Classification (NCBI taxonomy): domain Eukaryota; kingdom Metazoa; phylum Chordata; class Mammalia; order Rodentia; family Dipodidae; genus Orientallactaga; species Orientallactaga sibirica. The sequence goes on along the minus strand of JAEOAD010000793.1, from coordinate 7,058,537 downwards.
ATATAATGTTTTCATCAACTATATACTTAATGATTTCACATTGAATGACCAAGAAAAACACTGCACTAAGCACTAGGTCTAACAAGGTAGATGCATCAAGGCTTACAACTTAGTGTGAAGACTTGAAAATTAACATAAGTAGACATATGTCTAAAAATTGATAAAAATGCCAAGAAGGTAAAATATAGTTTGATATTAGAGAGTTTTAAGTGGGCACCAAAGTTGGATTTGATATTGAAAAAGATCTATCATAGGAAAGAAACATGAAAATAGAGTTGAATAATAAGGAAGAATTAGATAATAAAAGACTTAGCTAAAACTAAACTTTTTCCATTAAAATGTGAGCTGAGGAGATGGTTCAATGGACAAAAGTGCTTCTCATGAAAGCATCACAGACTGAGTCTGAAACTATTTGAGATTGATTCCCCAGCACCCATGTAAAAAGCTATGCATGATCAAACACTTCTATAACTCCAGTTTTGCAGGAGTTCTAGAGTGGAGGAATCATATAGTTGCAGTCAGGTTCACATTGCTGGCAAAGATCACCTGAACAAGAGCAGCTTGTGGGAAAAAAAAGGTTTATTTTGGCTGATAGGCTCGAGGGGAAGCTACATGATGACAGGAGAAAACTATAGCATGAGCAAAGGGTAGACATCACCTCTTAGGGCAACATCAGATGGACAAAAGCAATAGGAGAGTGGGCCAAACACTTGCAAGGGCAAACTGGCTATAATACCCATAATCCTGCCCCCAACAAACACTGCTTCCAGGAGGTGTTAATTCCCAGATCTCCATAAGCTGGGAACCTAGCATTCAGCACACCTAAGTTTGTGGGGGACACCTGAATCAAATCACAAGATTCTGCCCCTGGCTCCCATAAATTGATAAACATATTTGATATAAAATACAATGCATTCAGTCCAACTTTAAAAGTCCCCATAGTTTTATCAATCCCAATGATGTTCAAACAACCCCATAATCCAAGGCCTTTTAACTCAGCCATAATACCAAAAAATTCCCCTAAATCCCATAATGGCATAGAACAAACATTCACACTGTAAAAGATGGCATTTGTCATAGCAAAGGAATATTCAACCAATACAAGATTTAAACAGGCAAAACATTTTAAACAGGGAAAACATCAAACTCTGTAGCTCCAAGTCCAACAACTCTAGTCAATGACAAATTGGTCTGATAATTTTAACCATCAACAAGTCTCTGGAGTTCCAATTCTGTCCCTCCAGCTAGGCTACTCACAGTCCTGGAAAACTTCATTCATGGTTGGCAGCTCTCCTTAGCAGCCAGCTTGTGGTCCCAGTATCTCCACTGGGTGTCTGCTGCAACCCACGACCATCCTCAGAGCTCCATCAGATGTCTATGCAGACAATCTAGCAAACCTGCTACACACTTCCCATGGCCGTTTACAAAACAGAAGACTGTGTTCCAAATTCAATGATCCTCTCTTTTCTGCATTTCTTATACTCCATAATACAAGGTGGGATGCCAATTTGTTAATCCAAAGGGGGAATACATCAGACTTTGTAGAACAGGATAACCCTTGAGCATTTAGGCCCCTTCATGAGACTCTGCATTCTTTCTGTTGTCTCAATGCAGGTCAACCTGCCCAGACTCAATGGTTGTAATCTCTCATACAATTGCAGCTGAATGGGCAGCAGTTTCAGCCCAAATATTCTTTCTGTGCCATATTCTTCTGTACACACCCATCCATTTCTATGCAATGCAATCCTGCACAAGTTCTCAGGACATGGGCATAACAGCAAGCCTCTCAAACAAACTGCTTCTAGCCCAGTCAAGGTAAAGCTTTTTCTCTCCCTCATAAGCCAAACCTCATTGTCCATAGTTTTTCCACATTCTGGTCTTTCAACTCTGACCATAATAGTCCAACAAGGTATACTTATAGAACTACAAGGTACCTCTTAAGCAAAGATTTAAAATTTATCCACATTCCTCCTGCAAAACAGCTCCAAAAGTCCAAAACAACACAATCAGGTATTAAGCAGCAATGACACCATACTAGGTACCAACTTTACTGTTGCAATCAGGTCCACATTGCTGTCAGGAAACCCGTGACCAAGATAAGCTTGTGGGAAAAAAGGTAGTTTATTTTGAATTACAGATTTGAGAGTAAGCTCCATGGTGGCAGGGGAAAACTATGGCATGAGCAGAAGGTGGACATCACCTCCTGGCCAACATCAGATGGACAACAGCAACAGGAGACTGTGCCAAACACTGGCAAGGGAAAACTGGCTATAATAGCCATAAGTCCACCCCCAACAATACACTGCCTCCAGTAGGCAATAATTACCAAATCTCTATCAGCTTGGAACCTAGCATTCAGAACACCTAAGTTTATAGGGGACACCTGAATCAAACCACCACAGTGACATCCTATATTGTCAGAGACATCACATAATGTGCCACACCAAACATACATTACACACACATGGGCACACAGAGACACCAAAAAAGGTTAATACAAGAATTAGCTACCAAGTTAAAATAAATGATTGTTCAGTCAAACAGTAATTATAGGGCTTCAGTTTCAAGTTCACATTGATACTGATGATGGCTGAGTTTGCATTGTTCCAGTCTCTCCTTGCTATGCCTTATACCAGTTAAAAAGGTTTACTCTGTGCCTTTACATGTTGAAAGTATTTAACTTGTTAATTTTACAGGACTCACTATCTTAAGTTGGTCAAGACTGTGAGAACCTTTGAAATTGGACTGAGTACAATTTACAATGTGTGATAGTTATAAATCTATTGGGGGTCAGGGGAGGAATGTGGTAGTTTGAATATATGGCCCCCAATATATTCAGTGTTTTATTAGTTTATAGTTTGCATCTGCAGTCACCTTGCTGGAGGCAATATCACTGGGTGGATATTAAGGTGTGGTGGTGGGTTTGAGATTCCATTGTAAAGATATGCAAAGTGTGCATAGTGGGAATTCCTGAAGTGTGCTGTGTGGCTTTTGGCTGTAGTTTTGCTCTGTGTGCTGTGTGCCTGGTTGTCTTTTCTCTCTCTGCTTGGCCCTGTGAAGGCAGGCCAGCTTCTTCTTACATTATGGAACTTCCCCTGGCTCTGTAAGCTTCAATAAATAATATCCCTTCCTCCATAACTGTGCCTGGTCTGGAAGTTCATCTCAGTGAACCTGAAGCAGTCTGCTACAGATTGCAAGGCAGAATAAAAGCTCCTCCCATCATCAGCTTATGATATGGTGTTTTATCCCAGAAACAATAATGTCACTACAACAGAAAATTGGTAACAGAGTAGTTGGATCATTACTACTAGAAACCTGTCTGTGTGGCTTTGGCGTTTTGGAGCTGATTTGAGGGAGGAATGTGGAAGGGTTTTGAGATCATGGACTAAAAGATGTCTTGAAATCCTCTAAGTAGGGCATGATAGATCATACTCAGAGAGTTAAAAGTTCTAAATCTTTGGCTAGACTGAAATAGACATTACAGTTTGTTTGAGAGGGCTATATGAGTTCTGTCTGTATCCTGAGAACTTGACCAGGGTTGAAATGACAAGGCATTTCAGTTGTGAGTATGGCACAGACACAAAAGTGTTCAGGAGACAGCAGCCTACTTCAGAAGCAATTGTTTTAGAGACTGCCACCACTGAGGCTGGACAGATTTTGTGCACTGGACAATATACATACAGACATACATACATAAAATTTTAAAGGAAAAGTAGTGGACATATCCGGTGGCAAGACATACTAAGGTGTCCAAACATGTACAGGTGAAATAGAAAAGAAAAATGGGGGGAAATGGAGAAGGCTGGAGAAATGGCTCAATGCTCAAAGGTGCTTTCTTGCAAAGTTTTGATTGTACAGTACCCACATACAGCCATGTGCACAAAATAGTGCAAGCATCTCAAGTGCATTTGCAGGACCTGCAGGCATAGTTGTTTCCATTCTTTCTCTTTCAAATAAATAAATAAATAAATAAATAAATAAATAAATAAATAAATAAATGAATATTTTTTTCCCTTTGAGAACTTAGGACACTTCCCAATGTCTTCTGGATTACCAGAAGGGTAGTCCTCAGGCAGAAAGATTGTTCAAAACTCATATCGAGTGTGTGAAATCCTCGGTCAGTTCTGGAAGTCCCAGACAGATGTGAGCAGATGACTCAGATGCTTGTCAGGAGTCCCAATTCTATCAAACAGCGATTCCCTGGGTCTTCCTGGCATTCTCTTTCCATGGAACATTCCAGATTCTCTAACCCAGGGGGAGAGCATTATCCCCCTGGGTTAGAGAATCTGCTCTCTCCAAAGAAAGCATCAAATTGACCGACAGAAAATGGACAGCTGAGCCAGTGGACAGGTGGTGAACAGAATCCATTTTTTTGAAATTGAGCGATATCTTAGACTTCATCCCTTTACTCTGACATTACAAGCCTACTGTAATGGGGATGTCTGAAAAATGAATGAACAGGACCCCAGGGGTGTGTTTCCCTAGAGAACTCCCAGCCCAACTAAGAAGATCTTATAAGGCTGAGGGACGAGGATGTGAAGGAGTTAGAAGCCAGCTGTTAGAGGGTGAGAGTCTGCTTCAATGTTTAAGGTAGAGAGATTTAAAAACCTTACAGGAGCTTTGAGTACAATTACTTGGACTACTTACTCACTTATTATTGTTGTTGATGACGAGAGTGACTGAGCTCTTCTAAAGTGTGCTCGGTTGTTGGTGCTGGGTGCTGGAAGGAGATGCGGGACTTGGTGACATACAAGGAGTAGTGTTCTATTTCTACCTGCTGACCCAGGCCAGTAGGAACCATATTCCTAAGGTGAACACCAATCACGTTGTCATTTTCACTGACTGGTTGGCTTATTTTTAGGATTCTTTTATGCCTTTTCTTTCAGAGGAAACGTTGTAAGTACACATCATACATTGGTACCCTCATGCCCGTCTTCACTCATGCCAGGCCATGCAGGGCCCGTCATTGTGGGATTGTGGGCATTCCCCACGGTGTTTTGGTTCCTAACTTTTGGGAGCAGCAGCCCTTCAATTGAGGGATTCAGTGCCTATCCATATTGGCCCACCCCCTCTGGTTTTTGCACACTCTGTTCTGCACAATTTCCTGCGCATTGGTGGCTCTGTTTGATTTTGTGTTGTTGTCATTTGTCATTTAGTTATATACCTTTAATCTCAGCACTGGGGAGACAGAGGTAGGTGTATTGCCATGAGTTCAAGGCCACCCTGAGACTACATAGTGAATTCCAGGTCAGCCTGAATTAGAGTGAGACACCTTTCCTCCCAGCACTCAGGAGGGGCCCAGAGACTTAGGAGGATCCCTGTGATTTCCACATGAGCCTGGGCTGGAGAAACAGCTCCATGGTTAGAGGTGCTTACCTGCAAAGCTAGCTTCCATTTTCCAGTACCCACATACAGTCACGTGCACAAAACGGCACATGCATCTGCAGTTCAGTTGCAGTGCTTGGGAGCCCTGTAGTGTCCATCCTCTCTTTTCTCTCTCTCTCTCTCTCTCTCTCTCTCACACACACACACACACACACATAAATAAATAAATAAACAAGAAAATTCCAAAGAACAAGTAGTGTATGGGTCTGGGGGCAAGAGCTTCTAGGACACCCACCATTCATGTAAGTTTATGTAAAAAGGAAAAAAGATAAAAAGGAGGAGGAAGGCTGGATAAAGAGCTCAGTTGTTAAAAGGTGCTTGCCTGCAAAGCTAGGTTCTATTCCCTAGTACCCACATACAGGCATGTGCACAAACTGTAGTGTCCATTCTCTCTCTCTCTCACACACACACACGCACATACATACATACATACATACATACATACATACATACATACATATATACATACATACAATTTTAAAGGAAAAATAGTGGACATGTCCAGTGGCAGGAGATACTTAGGTGTCCAAACATGCACAGGTGAAATAAAAAAGAAAAAGTGAGACGGGCGTGGTGGCACACGCCTTTAATCCCAGCACTCAGGGTCTCTCTGATCAACAGCTCAATGTGGGTTGCAACCAATCTCTGGTACTGGGAGTTACATGTGAGAGACAGAAAAATTCTTTTAAGCTTAGGCTTCATCTCATCATCACCTGAGCCCTACTTTTCAGGTACTCCCTCTTTACTCCTTTGGAGGGTTATATTTTTTAGGCTATCTCCAAGGATAAAGGTTTCTATGGTATCAGCTCATTTTGCAATTTCATTTTGTGTTTATCTCCCCTGTTTTCCTCCCCTCTTCCCAAACTATTTCATCCTTATTGTCTGGGCCTATGAGTTGCCTATCAGGTATGTCAGCAACTCAAACAGATCCATGTTAGGAACAACAGATAAGTGATACCATGTGACATATGTCTTTTTATAATTGTGTGAGTTCATTGAGTATGATCTTTTCCAACTCTGTCCATTTTTCTACAAATTTCATTGTATCATTTTTCTTACTGTTGAGTATAATTACATTGTGTAAATGTACCAAAACTTTGTTATCCATTCATCCAATGATAGGCATCTGGGTGGATTCCAGTTCTTAGCTATAATAAATTGAGCAGCTATAAACATGGTTGGGCAATAGCTCTGTATTAATGCATGGAGAATTTAGAATATTTGCCCAGTAAGGGAATAACTGGGTCTGTTTGTAGCTCTATGTACATCCTTTCCAGGATTTTCCAAATTGATTTCCATAGTGGTTGCACAAGTTTACATTCCCACTAAAAGTGGATGAAGGTTCCTCTTTACCCACATCCTCACCAACATTTGTCATTGCTAGATTTTTAAATGATTGCCCTCCTGGGCTGGAGAGATGGCTTAGCAGTTAAGGAGCCTGCCTGCTAAGCCTAAGAACCCGGTCCCAATCTCCAGGTCCCAAGTTTAGCCAGATGCAAAGTGACGCAAGGGCACAATGCCACACTTGACCACAAGGGGGCTCACGCATCTGGATTTCTTTCACAGCAGCTGAGAGACTGCTAGCGAGCCCATCTCTATCTGTCTCCCTCTCCCTCTCTGTATGTCTCTCTGTGTGTCTCTCTCCAAAAATAAATAAAAATAATTTTAAATGATTGCCATCCTTATTGGAGTAAGGTGGAATCTTATGGTTGTTTTAATTTTCATTTCTCTAATGTTTAGGGATGTTGAACATTTACTTAACTGTATGTTATCCATTTATAATTCTTCCTCTGAGAACTCCCTTTTCAGTTCTGTGCCCCATTTTGATTTTTTATTGTTTAGTTTTGTTAGTTCTTTGTAGATTCTATATATTAGACTTCTGTTAGTGGTATACTGGCAAAGATTTTCTCCCATTGTGTGGGTAATCTATTGGTTCTACTTATGGTATGTTTGTGCAAAAGCTTTTTAGCTTCATGAGATCCCATTGGTTGAGTGATTGTTTATTCTCCAGGGCAACTGGGGTTTCATTTTGGAAGTCTTTCCTCATCCTATATCATGGAGAGTGTCTCCTATTTTTTCTTTCAGTAGGAGAAATGTTTCAGGTCTTATATTAAGGTCTTTAATCCATTTGGACTTGATTTTTATGTATGGAGAAATGAATGGGTATATTTTAATTTTTCTACATATGGTCATCCAATTTGTACAACACCATTTGTTGAAGATGTTGCCTTTTCTCCAGTCTACATTATTGGCACCTTTACCAAACATCAAGTAGATGTAGTTTCTTGACTTAAGGTCCAGTTCTTCAAACCTGCTCCATTTGTCTGTGTATGTGTTCCTATGCCAGTGCCATGCTGTTTCTGTTGCTATGCCTTTGCAATATAGCTTTAGATTGGGTATGGTGATAGGTCCAGAATTTTTATTATTATTATTATTATCATTATTATTATTATTCTGAGGATATGTTTGGATATCCGAGGCTTGCTGCCATTCCATATGAATTTTGAGATCATTTTTTCTATCTCTGTGAAGAATGATGCTGGGATTTTTATTGGTATTGCATTAAATCTGTATATTGCTTTTGGTAGAATTGCCACTTTCACAACATTAATTCTACCTCTCCAGGAGCATGGGAAGTCTTTGCATCTTCAAAAGTCCTTTATGATGGCTTTTTTGAGTTTTTTTAATATTTTCATTATATAGGTCATTCACATCCTTGGTTACTGTTATTCAAATGTATTTAATTTTTTTTTGCTATTGAAAATGGGACAGACTCACTGATTTCTTTCTCTGTGTATTTGACCTTTGCATATAGAAAGGCTACTGATTTTTGTGTATTGATTTTGTATCCTGTCACTTAGTGAAGGAATTAATCATCTCTAGAAGTGCTGAGATTGAGACTTTCAGATCACTTATGTATAGGATCATGTCATCTGCTAATAAGGCTAACATGACTTCTTTCCAACTTGTATCCCTTTAATGTTTTTCTCCTGTCTTATTGCTTCAGCTAGTACTTCTAGTACTATGTTGAAGAGCAGTGTTGAGAGTGAGCACCCCTGACTTGTTCCCAATCTCAATGGAAATTCCTTGAGTCTTTTCCCCATTAAGTATTATTTGGACTTTGGATGCTTTCTACATAGTCTTTATTATGTTGAGAAATAAACCTCCATGCCTATTCTATCCAGTGTTTTGATTATGTGTTGTATTTTAACAAAGGCATTTTCTGCATCAATTGAGACTATCATGTGGTTCTTATGGTTAAGTTTATCTATATGTGGCGTATTGTGTTGACCAATTTCCATAGGTTGAACCATCCATGTATCCCTGGGATGAAGCCTACTTGATCAAGGTGGATAATGCTTTTGATGTGTTGAGTTTGATTTGTGAGGATTTTGTTCAGTATCTTTGCATCTAAATTCATCAGGGGTATAGGCCTATAGTTTGCTTTTCTTGTTGCATTTCCTGTCTTGTTTTTTATTAGTGTGAGGCTAGCTTCATAAAAGGGTTGGGGAGGATTCCATTCTCCAATTATATGAAACAGTTTGAGAAAAAAAAAAGTTTCAGTTCTTCAATGAAGGTTTGATAGAATTCAGTTGTGTAGCCATCTGGTCCTGAACTTTTATGGGATGTTTTTGATTACCTTTTTAGTCTCCATGGATCTGATAGGGTGTTTAGAAGATTAATCTGCTCTGAGTTTAGTTTTGGTAGGTGGTATGTGGCTAGTAATTCATTCATTTCTTGCAGATTATCCCATTTTGTGGAGTAGAGGTTTTGGAAGTATGCCCTGATGATTTTTCCAATTTTATTAATGTGTGCTGTGACCTCTCTTTGTTTATTTCTGATTTTGTTAATTTGAGACTACTTTTTTTTTTTTGCTTGATCAAATTAGCCAGGGGTTTATCAATTCTTTTATTCAAAGAACCAGCTCTTTGTTTCATCAATTTTTTAAAATTGGTTTCTTAGTTTTCAGTTAATTAATTTCTGATCTGCTCTTGATTATTTCTTTATGTCTGCAGCTCTTAGGGTTGGATTCTTATTGTTCTTTCAATGCCTTTAGGTGGACAGTTAGGTTATTAATTTGGAATATTTCTGTCCTTTTATGAAGGCATTTAGTGCTATGAATTTTACCCTTAGGACTGCCTTCATTGTACCCCATAATTTTGGTAAGTTGAGTTTTCATTATTATTCAATTCTAGGAACACAGCTATATGTCACATAGTGATGGGCTTAAGGATGATCCTAGCCTATTTCTGCCAAGATGCCACATATACTATGGTGATGATCTAGGGATCACTCTAGCAATTATGTCTATATCTAAATACTGAGGAATTGAACCTGGGTCCTTAGGCTTTGCAGGCATGTGCTTTAACTTCTAAGCTATCTATCCAGCCCTCCATGATATGCATATATATAGGTTTTTCAAGGTAGGATCTCACTCTAGCTCAGGCAGACCTGTAATTCCCTCTGTAGTCTCAGGGTAGCCTTGAACTCAAGGCAATCCTCCTATCTCTGCCTCCCAAGTGCTGGGATTAAAGGCATGCTCCACCACACCTGGCACCTCCATGATATTTTTGATATCTATGGTATACAATGTACCCTGAGTCCCCTTAAAGACCCTGATCTCCTAAAGCTCTTTTGCCCTTACCTGTTCCCATCAGAGTCATTTTTGTCATCTAATACTGCAGAAGGGCTGAACAAACTAAATCAAGTCCCAACTCATATAAATCACTCCTTACACCTCCAGAACTATACTCTTCTAATTTCTACAGATGGCAACACTTTTCTCCTTTACCAAACCAAGCCTGGCCTGCTGGCATCAAGCTGTGCTGTGGCCTCATTCTGGTTAAGGGTTGGAATCAACTTTGCTGCATCTTCCTGATTTTATCAGCACTGTTCTGGTTTTAGCATTAAAAGCACCTGGCATGTTTAGCCACCATCCAGGAGTTAATTGCATGCATGTCCACTGAAGGAGGTCTCCTGTGCAGAGAAGACTGGTACAAATATTGTCCACCTCAGGTGAGTTGGGTTCAGCAGTCTTCTGGGAAGGTAGAGAAGGCACTGTAGCAGGCTTAAACATTAAAGATTCATCTGGGGAGTGAGATATTCTGACACCTCCATGATGTTCCTGTTCTTCCTATGACTAGGACATATTAGTATGTTTCTTGGCCTTAGTAATTGAGATCCTTGTTGTCTGTAGACATGAACTTCTATATTTCTTCTTATCATTATGTGTATATCTGTGGATTTGTATGAAGTATGCAAATGTGGGCCTGCACACGACACACTGGATGTGTAAAGTCTGAGGAGATCCAAGGGGTGTTTCTCCTTTCTCTGTACACTCGCTGCTTGAGAAAGGGTCACCCCTGTTTGACTTTTCTACTTTACGTCCACTCTGCCAGTCTAGTTGGCCTTGGGGCTCTGATTCCATCTTTAATGGCTGTAGGAGCCTTTGGATCACAAAAACATGTTCCATTTTGCACCTGGATTTTATGTGGACACTAGAGAGATAAACTCAGGCCAGCAGGCTTACAAGCTAGTGCTTTTAACTGCTGATTCATCTCCCCAGCTCCATTTTCCTTTATCAAAGGCTGGGTTTAAGCTTCTGTTTCCTTGGCTACTTCCACTCAGGGTCACAGCCACTCTGTCAGGTCCAAATGAGAAACCAGTGGTGCTTCTGTTTGACAATCATTTAGTGCCTTATAATTATACTGTTTTTCACCAAAGGAATATAGATACATCTGTCTTTTCCCTGATGTATGAGAGTGGCCATTTCCATTCAGTCCACATTCCTGGATGTCCTCACCCTTCAGACGCTGCCTGTCCAAAAGCTAGTCATTACTACAAAAGATATAAGCACACAGGTTCCATGCTGGACATCAAGCTGCACACACTGGCTGGCTACATGTCACTGAGCCAGACCTTCATGATCCTGATTGCTATCTAAGCAGCTACTGGACCAAGACCCCATCTTACACCTTGCTCTCCTTGAGAAAATAAATGTATTGCAATATAGAGTCAAGGGGCTATATTGCTGTTCAGAGTGGAGGTCAATTTAGCTGGCTCTTTAGTCAAAGTCAGATTGGTACCCATTATGTAAACTTTGGTCACACAAGAAGCAGAGAGAGCCAAGAGAGTTAGTTGTGCCAAGGTTATGTTGGAGATAATCTCTATTGAAGGAGTAGAAAGAAGATAAAGTTAGGAATCAAGATGGCTCTAATCTGTCACTGACAAACATGAATCAGAGGAAGAACAGCCATTAGACACAAGCAGGCCTGTTTTTACAAGTGAGGGTCATATCATGTCCTCCTTCTTTCTGTCACACAGTGTGCACACAGTCCACACTAAAGGACTGGATGAATGAATGAATGAATGAATGCTCAAGAAACATGCCTCAGAGAGAAGAGAATGACTGGCCTGAGCAGCACCAGGATGTGCCCAGCAACTGTCTTTGCATAGGAGAAATTGTGCTCTGCCCCACTGCCATCATCCTAGAGAAAGGTTTAGCCCCTTTGTGCATTAGACAACTCTCTGGGTACTGCTGTATGCATACTTCCAGGGATTTACTCATGAGAATTCCAGAGATCTGTCATGACCTCTGTGAGCACAACACGTCTGAGCACATAGGATTAAGATACAGCAGAGCAACTTCTTCACCAAGCCCTCTGTAAGATGCTCGCTGCAACATTTATATTTCTGACTTCACTGTTATGGATATCATAAATCTGACCTTTGAACCCTGAAGTCTGAATGGAGCCAGTAGGAGTATTGTGAGTGTGGAGAGAAAGGAGCTGCTAAAGCTTGTCAATGGTTTATTCAGGCTTCACAGAAGAGGGTCACATCATCAAGGTCATGAGTTCAAGAGATTGTTTTAGATGAGTGCTTGGAAGTGCATGAGCTGAGTGTACACATGTGAGGATTGAGAGATATCCAGGCATGAGCAGATCACTTCATTAGCTTTGAAGCAGGGAGGAAGGAGCAAGAGTATTGGAGTGAAAAGAAAGGCTGCTCAGCAGAAAATACAATACACTGTGACTAACTTAACCTATATGAATCTCACGTCATGAGGCACTTAGTGTGTGACACAGGGTAGGAGCTCTTCCAATGTCAATACTGCTGTGGAGCCTGGTCCCTATTCTGTCTTCTCATGCTCTGTGGGACTTCACATAGACTTCTAGGTAAGTGAGGCACAGGCAGAGTCAGATTCTGTCTGATATCCCGTTCACTGTCATTTCTCTGAACAGGGTTGACTTGTGCTGAGGGAACACATCCCTCAGCCTTCAGGGCCCAGAACCTGACATTCCTTGATGGAGAGTGAGAGTGTCCTGACAGGTTTAAGCAGGTGTCCAAAACAGGACAATCTCATCCATGTTATTAGCACGTTGTTTCTCATGCCAGTGAGCCCTTTAAACATAAACCTAGGGCTGGGGGTCCAGCAGTGAGTCAAAGGGGCGAGTCTGCCATGACACATTACCTATCCAAGGTTCCCTAGAAATCAAATGAGAGACAGTTTCTAATTCTCTCCTGTATCCTTCTACTTCTGGGGCACTAGGTCAGTATATTTATCTACTTGTCCATGCGTTCTATCCCTCTTACTCCAGGTAGGTGCACAGTTGGGTAGTCATTAGAAGTCCAAGGACAAGAGAATTTGAGCTCCCTCCCTGAATGGATATTCCCCCGAGAATACACAGCATTTTAGAAATTCCCTCAGAGTCAACAGTACAACTCAAGTTGAGAAACACATGGTACATGATATAAGCCTCTAGTGAGAGTTGGATTGCAGCCTGTTTACCTGTGCCTCCAAGAAGGGTTAGGATAAAGAGAGATGTGGGAGTAAGGAAGCCTTAAAATTGAGGCTCTGGTTATAGAGCAAGGCTATGTTTCATTATTGGTGGAATAGAGAGAGATAGAGAAAAGAAACACAGGTTGCTAGAAGAAAACTAGAATCCACCATGTAACTGGGATCTGTGTTAGGATGAAGCTGTCTTTTTGGAATCCAGAATGAAGTGATACTATCCCTAATTACCAAATTAGATGGTAATTTTTTTCAGTGCTATGCATTGAACCCAGGGACTTGTTCATGATAGGTCAACATTCTAAATCTGAAATATATTCACAAAGCTTTTACCAACATCATTATAAAAATGGTCATACATGTACATAAAGTATTTTGATTATAAATCACTCTCATTACTTCCCTACCCTCCCTGATATCATTCCAATTCAACACTTCTTTCCAAATAGTCCCTCTTCTGTTTTCATTTCTTTTTCTCTTTTAGTCTTATTCCATCTTTGTGATATGTTGATGATCCCAATGTTTTGCAGGAAATGAGAGCCACTGTGAGGTCATGAGTGCAAAAGCCACTTTGTGTTTAGATGCAGTGGTCTAACCACTCCTCCCCATCCACTGTCTCCGGAAAGTTTCATCCATGTCTTGTGCAATGACATCTGAGCCCTGGTCATAGTGAAAGGGGTGTCTCACTTAATGCAAAGCATCTAATCATCACTTCTTCCCAGGACTGTGTGAGTATTGCATCCCATCCATTTCAATTGTGTAAAATAACTGGAGAAAATGTGGTCTTAGTTCTTCCATGAAGGTTTGGTACAATTCAGCAGTGAACACATCTGGGCCTGGACTCTTTGTTGTTGTGGTTGTGGGAAGTCTTTTAATTTTTTTAACACCATCAATATAGTGATATTCTAGGAATTTTCTCTTTGTGGCCTAGTTTTGGGAGGGAGTATGGGTTGAAAAATTGGTGAATTTCTTACAGATTTTCCAATTTTGTAGAATATATATTTTTAGTGGTAAGCCCAACAGACTGGCATTTTTTTTTTTTTGTAGGGTCTCAGTCTGGTCCAGGCTGACCTGGAATTAACTATGTAGTCTCAGGGTGGCCTCTCGAACTCTCGGCGATCCTCCTACCTCTGCCTCCCGAGTGCTGGGATTAATGGCGTGCACCACTACGCCCGGCTTCAACAGACTGGCATTTTTTAATGAGACAGAGAAATAGAGAAAGAAATGGTCTGCCTGGACCTTCAGCCACTGTAATCAAACTCCAGACATGTGTACCAACTTGTACACATGTGCGACCTTGCATATTTGTCATCTTGTGCCTCTGGACTATGTGGGATCTGGGGAGTTGAAGGTGGGTCCTTTGGCTTTGCAAGCAAGTGCTTTAAATGCTAAGTCATCTCTCCAGCCCAGAATATAGGTTTTGGAAATATGTATTGATGATTCTTCTAATTTTATTGGCATATTTTGTATTTTTGTACCATCTCTATTGACATCTGTAATATTTTAAAAATTATATATTATTAAGATTATTTAGGGGAAAAGTACAGATTGTTTTTCTTTAAGGTAAAAATCACAAATAGTGGGGTTTAGGAGCATGCTTTAATGTACAAACACTGCACAGTTTATAAGGTTCATTTAAGAGAAATTGAGGTTTTAGGGGAAAAAAACTGAAGTAAAGCCACCAACTCCTGGAAAGTAAGACAAAACTGAGGACTTCAAGGGAAGACGGAGGTAGAGCTGCAAGCACGTGTAGGATAGAACTTTGATGCATATGTAGGGAGACTTAGAAAGAACACACATGGCATCTTCCATGTGCTTTCCTGTGAAGGGATGTTAAGAGGGTGAATGGTGAGGCTCAAGGAAGAATAAGAGGGAAAATGTCAAAGCAGAGACTAAGGAATTCAGAGGAGAAATGAGTACTGAAGAGAGTCACACTCATGATTACTCCAAGTTTAAGGAAACTACACAGGACTCAGAATTAGAGTTAGAAAAAGCAACCAGTGGTAGACCAGAGGAAAATCATATATTTAAGTAAAGTTGGAAGTTACCCCAAACTATAAAGCAGAGGCAAGCAGACAAGAAACAGTTCCCCAGACCAGAAACTCTGTTCATGACCCTTAGCATTTATAGGCTAAAATGGAGTCCCAAATAATGAAGAAGCACCTCAGTTTCAACCTAGCAGCAAGTAGGGCCCAATTATTGGAGTGAGTCCCATCCATGCTGCTGACAATGCAAAAGAGTGTGTAGGAATCATTTCCAGAAATAATGGATCAGGAAACACCAGGTCAAATTCAGAATCAAAATAAGAGGTTCAAGTGGGACACTCAAGTCACAAGCAACATAGCAAGGGCACAATTACTGGTTCATCACCAATTGAAAGCCTTGAGCAAATCTGGTACTACTTTGTTGAAATGAGCCCCTCAACCCTTTAAACTGGATCAACATCCTGGGGAATGGAGACTTTTTGTGTGGTTCCTAGATTCTACAGAGGCAAAACAAAGGTGCATGATGAGGGTGGACTTTAGATGCCTCTTAATAGGAGGATTCTGCCTTATGATTCAGCACACTGTGTCAGCCTGACACCAATTAGGGCTTAATTGAAGGATTCCCATAGAAATCCTTTCCAAAGCTGGGAGTGGTGGCTTATGCCATTAATCACAGCATTCATGAGGTAGAGGTAGTAGGATCACACTGAGTTTAAGGCCACCTTGAGACTACATAGTGAATTCCAGGTCAGCCTGAGCTACTGTGAATCCATACCTAGTAAAACAACAAAACCAAAAGAAGAAGGAGGAGTTGGAGGAGGAGGAGGAGGAGGAGGGGAGAAGGAGGAGGAGAATGGGGAGGGGGAAGAGAAGAAAAAAAAGAAAGAAAGGAAAGAAAAGAAAAGAAAGTAAAAGAAAATAAATCCTTTCCAGAAATAATGGATCTGAAAGGACTAAGTAACTTTCAGAGTCAGGGGAGAGGTGGGAGTGGATCATTTAAGCCACACTCAACATAGGCCACCATTATTGCATCATAAAGCAGTTGAAGTGCTTGCCCAAGCAGGGCCTACTTTGCTGAAATGAACCCTTTGGCCCTCCATAGAGTTTCAACCTCTGGGAAAGTGAGAGACTTAGAGATGTTTTGTGAGATTCCTGGATTTTACAGGATCATTCAGAGTAACGGTGAGTAATGAGGGAGGACTTCAGAATCTTGACTACTAGGTTCTACATAATTATTCAGCCTGGTACCCTGTGGGACTTAATTGTATAGAGTCCCATCTCTGCCCCTGTCTCTGTAGGAATACTTTCAAGAAGTAATGGACCTGATAGGACAAGGTCACTTTCAGAGTCAAGATGAGAGGTGGGAGTAGGTAATTCAAGCCAAACTCCTCATAGGCAGGTGACAATTACTGAGTCCTAACCCTGTTGATCACACTGAGCCAATAGGAGGCTGTTATGTGATAATGAACCCCAACCTTTCTGCCCATACCCAACTACAGCACATTGACAACTATAATTAAAAATCCTAGTCCATTTCTTATGTGATAGTTGACATTGACTTCCATTTTCCAGGACCTTGAATCACTTGAAAGTATTTTATATAATTACCCTTGATGGATTATCTACATTAGTTATCTCCTGTGTATGTGAGACATTTTCTTGATCAGTGTGAATGAGGCAGGAAACCCACTTTAACTGTGGGAGGCAGTATTCCATGTGCTGGAGTCCTGAACTGAATAAAACAAGAGAGCAAGCTGAGTGTAAGTGTTCATCCCTCCCTGCTTCCTGACTGCACAGGCAGTATGACCAGCTTCTTCATGTTCCTGCTTTATGCCTTCTTAGCCATGATGGAACATAACCTGGAACTGTAGGTTGAAATGGGCCCTTGCTCTATAAAACTGATTTAGTCCTAGGTGTGGGTAAGGTAATTAAGAAGCCTTGCAATGCCTGCAAACCTGTTCTCCTGGCATCAAGGTACAGTCTTCAATTTGTCTTCATGCCTCAGCAGTAACATGTAGGTACAATTTTCCCTGAACTCTGGGGGCATTTTTCAACTTTCACATATGCTCCTTGCATTAGGGTCTTGGAACCCATGAATGCAACTGCCCTCTCATAGTCAGTAATGACACAGGGTCCCTGAGGACCTCAAAGCTAAGATCTGGTTTCATATCTTTCTGTAAGCCCATGTGGGACACAATTCCTGATGAGTAAATGTTGGATGAACTAAGGACTTCTTTTTTCTATTGAGGCGTGTCTACTCTCACCATGGAGAAGCTGCAGGAAACAGGACACAGGTTAGGTGAAAACAAGAGATTATCTTTTTTTGTGAGACAGAATCCTATGGGGGCATGCAGGGCTCTCAAGATCACTGGCTCCTATTCTGGTCCATGGCACTGCTTTCTCCTCAGCTCCTTTCCTCACAGATGGTTTCTGGCTTCTGCATAAAACCCTGACACCTACCTCTTCAGAGCCTTTTCAAATCCTGAAGAAGGATCCCCTGAGAGTGACTGCACTTCTTCCCGGGCCCTGCTGTGTTAAAGAACTGGAACTTGCCTGTAGGAGGCAGATATTCAGAGCAAAGGGATGCTACTTGGGATCCCATGGTGCCACTACATCAGGGGCCACTTACTGGACTCATCTAGATGTCTTGCCATTGTGAGGATGCTGAGCAGTGCTTTCCCTCTGAGACACAGTCTCCTTTGGGGTCAGGGTGAGCTTCAGAGGTCTAGACTATACTAGGCTAATTCTCTGCAGCAGAGGAAGGAAAACCGTGGAAGATTTGCCTGACCAGGTAACAGGTAAGAGATGGTGTCATTTGGGTGCCCCTCAGAAAAGATCAGAATTCATCTCCATGTTGATTTTTATTCAAATCACAAGTCATCAGGAATGCTGGAAGTGATCTGCTTTCTGAGCCACAGATCACATTCTAGACACCAGCTGCTTCCCTGACTTTTGTCATTGACTGAATCCTAGCAGGGACTGACTGTACACTTTTGGGCCATCTTTGGGAACGCCAGCCTTCATTCTTACAACTATTCCTACTCTCACTAAGACTGTAATGAGTTTTCTTAGAAATCTGAGCAAGGGATACTATGATTCCCATAAGTCCTGTTCTCTGAGCTTCTCACCACATTCCCTTGCTTCCTGTATACCTAGGAAAATGCTGCCTCCTCTCCTTTCTTGCTTCTTTGATTCAGAATTCTAGGATGAGGATGAAGATCCCCTCCACAGGAGATGGCACTGGTTTGCTCCTGCTTAGGGGTGTGAGGCGCCATATTTCCTGAGCCTCTATGCTCTATGAATCAGATTCATTTCTTACCTTTAAGTTTTTCTTGTTCACTCAAGCATCCTCCTCCCTCAAACGCCACTGGCCATTTGTCTTTCTCATTAATTCTTTGTCTTGTTTCTTGGGATGGTTAAAGCTCTGTTTGAAGTCTGTGTACTAATTGTGGGCTGATTGTGTTTTTTTCTTACATCCACCCATCCTCCTTAAGGCTTCCCTTTCACTGTCTTTATAGAATTATTTTAGACTCAGAATTTTAGGTTCTCGGAATTGAAAATAAACCTGAATGATACAGAATATCCATGACCCCTCTTTCTGGTACCACTGGACCTCACTCGTGCTGAACATTCCTGTACAAGGACGGGTTCCCTTGTCCTGTGCTGCGAGTCTTTGCAGTCTTACATGTGTTCCTCAATAGCTACACTTTCTCTTTGGGGACAGATCCCTCAGGTTCACATGAACTCACAGTCCACACACACTGGAGAAAGCTATCACCCCCAGACCACTATGTGGTGATTGTGAGCTTGTTTTCTTATGCCCAGCCAATACTGATTTTGTCCTGCCCCTTCTTAGTCCTGAGCAGACTTAAGCCTGCCCCCCAAACACAATGCATCTCGTCCAGTGAGGCTCCAGTTCACTAATTGCCACCACCTGGTGACATAGCATTCAGAACATATGAGTTAAAGGATGACACCTAGTCCAAACTCCCACATTCTTCCCCTAACCCCATAAACTCACAGTCACCCATGATATAAGATGCAATGTATTCACTCCATCTTTAAAAGACCCCACTGTTTTTATAAATTGCAATACTGTTCAAACAGTCAAATAGCCCAATGAATCTTACTATTAGCTGTACAAAAAAAAAAAACCCATAATGGCCCAGAATAAACATTGACACTGCATTGGACATAACAAGGAAATATTGATCCAATTCAAGATCTCAATCAAACAGGACAAATAATAAAGTTCAATAGTTCCAAGTCTGACATCTCTAACTAGTGACAAAGTCTGGAGTTCTAATCCCACCCTCCCAACTAGGCTGCTCAGAGACTGGGGAACAATCATCCTAAGGTGGCAGCTGTCCTTGGCAGACCTCTCACATCCTGGCACTTCAAAATGTCCCGGGGTTCTCCACTGCAACCCCATAGTTCATCCTCATTACTACCTCGGGCCTCCACACCGGGACTTGCAACATCTCTTATTCACATTGCCATTGGCTATTTCCAAACATCAAACCACATTGAAATCAAAGGACCCTCTTTCGTGAATTTGTTAGACTCCATAGTACCTGATGGGCTATACCACATTTGTTAATCCATGGGGGAATAAAGCCAACTTTGAAGGGTAGGACACTCTACCATTCAGGACCCCTATTTTCAAAAGTGTCCTCATTCTTCCTGAAGTACCAATGCAAATCAGATGACCCAAATTGAATAGTTGAAATCTCTCAGACAATTACAGGTGAACAGGCAGCAGTTTGTGCCAAAAGATTTCATTTTTTTTTCTGTGACATATCATTCTGCTCACACCAGTATATTTTACACAACACAAAACTGCCTAAGATCTCAGAACTTAGGAAGAGCACACCTAGCCTGTCACACAAGCTGCCCCTAACCCAGTCTGAGCAAAGCACTATTTCCATCAGAAGCCAAATCTCACAGTCCAGAGTTCTTACTCCATTCAGGTCTTTCAGCTCTGATTGAAATAGTCCATAACATTCTGCCTTCAGTATTGCAAGACATCTCTGAGACCAAGGTTTCAAATCCTTACACATTCCTCCCAGGAATCAGTTCCAAAAGGCCAAACACCGGAGAGTCAGCCAAGGGCCCACAAAACTGACAGCAATTTTAGTGTTGCAGATACATACTCATTGCTGGCTCAAAGCACCTGACCAAGAGCAGCTTGTGGGAGAAGAGGGTTTATTTTGGCTTACAGCTCAAGGAGAAGCTCCATGATGGCGGGGGAGGGAAAAGTGGTATGGGCAGAGGCTGGACATCACTTCTTGGCCTCCATCAGGTGGACAACAGCAGCAGAAGAGTGTTCCAAAAGCTGGCAAGTTGAAGGTGGTTATAACACCCATAAGCCCAGCCCCCAGACACATGCATCCTCTATTTAGGATACAACTCCCAAATTGCCACAAGCCAGGGATAAAGCATGAATTTAAGGTGGAGGGGAAACACCTAATCCAAACCACCATACTATGATTTTATGTTTATTTCTTTGAGTTCATGCTACCTTACAATTTGTCTTATACTTCCCATTATATTAATTATTGGATCAAATTTTGTAATGTTCTTAAAACATGCTTAACATCTCCATAGTACCGTGGCACTGCAACCCCCACAGCTAACTTGGAAGGTTAGCCACCCTCCAAAGGACACGTGCACACATGTCAGGAGAGGGAGGGATCAAGTGGGGAGAAGACATGTGCAAAGATTTTCTACCTCAGGTGAGCTGAGTGTACCAGGTCTTTTGGAAAGGTCGAAGATATACTAGAAGAAGCTCAAACATTTAAGAGACAACTAGACAGTGTGATATTCTGACATCTCCATCCTGTCCCTGCTTCCTATGTCTACGACACAGTGCTTCCCACAGTACTTTGTGCTGTGGCACAATGGGGTTGCCTTCCTTGGTTCCTTGAGAATCTTACTGTCCTTAGACATGAACTCATATATTTCCTTTTATCTTGTGTGTGTGTGTGTGTGTGTGTTGATTTGTATTATGTGTGTATGTGTGGGTATGCAAATGCCAAAGTGAACATGTAGAGGCATGAGGACGACAAAGGAGTGTTTGCCCTCTCCATCCATCTTCCCTGCTTAAGAGAGGGTCTTCCTTGCTCTTGTTTTGTTTTTGCTGTTTCACTTCTTTCTGCCAGTGTAGCTGACCCAGGAGCTCCTGACTCCATCTCCCAGTACTGGAAGAGCCTTTGGATCTCAAAAAGCATGGCACAGTTTGCATCTGCATTTTACATGGGTGATGGTAAGGAAAAATCATGCTGGAAGGTTTGCAAGGAAGTACCTTTAACTGCTGAGCCATCTCCTCATCTCCCTGTTCCTTTATCAAAGCCTCAGTTTACCTTTTTACCTTCCATGGCTCCTCCCAGGCTGAGATAACAGCTACTCTATCACGTCCAATGAGAAACCAGTGAAACCGCTCTTCCTTAATCCCATGTGGATGACCAAAGGAACATTAGTCATTGCTGCCTCGCCTTGGTTTCCTTGGATTGCCATTCCCATTCCGTCCATATCCTAGTTGTCCTCACCAGCAAGAAGCTGCCTCTCCACAGGTTTTGAACAACACAGGTTTTGAGCTGCACAGTGAGCTTGCAGAACTGTCTCCATGTCACCTACCCAGAGCTATATGACACTCATTGCTGGGCCTTCCTGTACCAAGACCAAAATTTAATCCCTTGTTTGAAGAGCAGATAAACAACTGTCTAACTGTTGGCAATGGACTATAATGATGGTCAGAGGAGAGGTTACTCCAGATGGCTTTTGGCATGAAAGTTGTTTTAGAACCAGCTATGTCTGCTTGGGTCATCCTTGAAGCAGAGCGGAGGGAACCACAATTTTATTGTCCATATCCCCATGGAAGGAGCAGGAAGAAGGAAAAGTTGAGAAATAGGTTGGTCCAGATCTGTCACTCATGCGCATCCATCAGGCAGTTGTAGAGCAAGAAGAATGTCCATCACACTCACATGGGCCTGTGTTTGGTGTGGATAGAAATGCCCTGTCTTCCTACTCTAGGACACGCAGTGGGCCATGCAGACCACACTGAAGAACTTGATGAATGAATGAATGCCCAGGAGACATGTCTTCAAGAGTTGAGAATGAGTGACCTGCGCAACACCTGGATGTGCCCTGCAACTCTTTTGGTATAGGGAAAATTGGGTTCTGCCTTACAGCCATGTTGCCAGAAAAGTCTTTAGGCCCTTAGTGTATTAGACAGCTGTCTGGTGTCAGCTGTAGACATGCTTCCAAGTATTTGTCCATACAGTGTCTTGAGATCTGTCATGATCTATGTGAGACCACAAGATCTAATGACCTAGCATATGGACATACCACAGAGAAAAGGATCACTCAATACTCTGTAAGAATCTCCCTGCAGGTTCACACTGACCTTTATCTTGCTAACTTTACTATTTGCAATATCATCCACCTGACCTTTGAACCACCTGAATGGAGACAATAGGAGTATGGTGAATGTGGAGAGAAAGGACCTGCTCACTCTGGGCAATGGGCTATTAAGGCATTACAAAGGAAGGTCACTCCATCTTGGTCATCAGTTCAAGGAACTTTGTTAGGTGAGTGTTTGCAAATGGGCAGGCTGAGATAGGTGTATATATGCAAGGACTCAAGGATATCAAGATATGAACAGATCACATTGCTAATTGTGATAGGGAGGAAGGAGTAGGAGCACTAGAGGGAAAAGAAAGTCAGTTCATCAGATAATACAAGACACTGTGACTAACTTATTCTATGCGAACCTCATGTCATAGGGTACTTAACTCAGGGTGTGACACAGGGTAGGAGCCCTGCCAGTGTCAAGACTGCTGTGGAGCCTGTGCCCTACTCTGTCTTCTCATGCTGCATGGGACTTCACATGGACTTCTATGTAAGTGAGGCAGAATCAGACTGTCTGTAATCCCATTCACTGTCATTCCTCTGGGTCCCCTGATAGCCCAGGGCAGCTGCAGCCTCTGCCAGCCATGTGGAGGGCCAGGCCTAGCTGTGTCCATCCACTCTGTGCAGCAAGCTTGAGAGCAGAGTCGCAGTGCTGCCGTCTATCTGCACCTGGACCCAGGCACACAGAGGACAATATTCAGTGTGCTCAACACACTTGGTGGCAGTTGCACACCAGGGCAGACTTGTGCTGAGGGAACACATTCCTGTGCCTTCAGGATCCAGAACCTGGCTCTCCTTGCTGGAGAGTGAGAGTGTCCTGACAGGTATCAGGATGTGCACAGCACAGGACACTTCACCATGTTTTTAATCTCAGCCCTCCAAACACAAGCATACACTGCTAACTTTGGGGATCCATC
Organism: Orientallactaga sibirica; assembly: GCA_036365145.1. Classification (NCBI taxonomy): domain Eukaryota; kingdom Metazoa; phylum Chordata; class Mammalia; order Rodentia; family Dipodidae; genus Orientallactaga; species Orientallactaga sibirica. The sequence continues at coordinate 7,035,048 of JAEOAD010000793.1, read as the reverse complement.
AATGAGTGGAAGGGGCAGAGCCTGCCACAAAGAAGTACCTATCTGAGGATCCTTGGAAACCCAATGAGAGACAGTTTCTAATTCTTCCCTGAATCCTTCTCCTTGGTGGCAGTGTGTCTGAATTTTTACCAACTTACCTGTGCATTCTGTCCTTACCCCTCCCGTTTGGCCCATAGTTCAGTAAACATTAGAAGTCCAATCGCAAGAGAACTTGAGCTCCCTGACTTAATAGATCCTGGAGAATTTACAGTCTTAGAACGTCCCTTGGAGTCAAACAGTACAACTCTGGTTGGGAAACACATGGGGCAGAACATAAACTTTTACTGACATTGGATTGGCAGCTTATTATGCTGTGCCTCCAAGAAGGGTTTGGGTAGAGAGGTATGAGTAAGCAAGGCCCCACAGGGGATTCTGTAGTTATAGAACAAGGCTATGTTTGTTTGGTGGTGGAAGAGAGAGAGAGAGAGAGAGATAAGGAAACAGACACAGACATTGATAGAAGAAGAATTGCTGGTTTTTTGGTCAGTGGGCCCTAGTGATTCTCTGGTTTACAGTACTACACCTGGGTACTGGTGAAGCAGACATACCTAATTTTTATGGGGGTTCTGGGAATTATAACTGGGGCATCCTCAGACCCTTCCAAGGTCTGATGCTTAAGTGGCAGACACACTTAACTGTGGAATAATCTCTCCAGCCCCTGAAACAAATATTTTACAGAACCTTCACATATTGAAATTTGTAAAAATGCAAGTACTTACTATCTTGAGACTTCATAACTCAGAGAGTAAGTTTCCACATTTGCCTAAGAAGGGACTTTCCCCTCAACATAGACATTAATTCTATACAAATTTTAAATTTGTATCATTAAGATATTGCTATTCGAAGAAATCAAAATATGAGGACACAGGTGTTCTGAGGATACCTAAGAGGTTTACATATGCTGATTTAGAGAGACATTTCCTTCTACCTGAATATAAATTGCTCAGGCTTTTGTAAGGTGGGATTCCTCCCTTGTGCTCCTGGATATGACCCCAATTAAGTGTAGTTATCCATAATATCTTGGTGCATTCACTATGAAGACATCGTTAGATGAAGCTTCCAAAAGGAAGCCTGTCCATTCAGAGTGCTCTCATACTCCACTAAAGACATCAGTGGAGACTGAGTACTACTTATTTCATATCCAGTGCATCTAACTACTGCTCTTATAGAGTGTGATTGACATTTGAGAAAACTTAAGTGGTGCTGCTTATTTTATAGCATTTTCTAGATCTTTTAGTAACATTATAGTACCAACATTCCTTAAATACCAAGTTGTCCCTCACTGTCACATGGTGACAGGAAAGTCACTTTCTCTTGTGAGACAGGATATAGTAGTTGTCTATCCATTGGCAGATGGGTGGGCTGGTCTCATAGGGGAGTTGTGCAGGATGGCTGGGTATTGTATGAGAGAACCACAGTTGCTAATAAGAAACACTCTGGCAACATTGACTGGGAGTGGGGACCCAGGAGAAAGGACTTTCAGAATGGCTGGCTAGAGTAAAGAGAGTCATCTATGTCAGGACCCAGACTCTTCTGTGTCCTGGTCAGGTCAACAAGTCAGGTGGCAGGACAGCAGAGCTTCCTGGACCCTCATCGCTGCCTAGAGGAATGCTTCAGTGGGGTGTGACCATGCTACTGATTTAACTAACAGTCAAGAGGAAGCTAAGCATTAATGGACAGTAAGAAGGTGAAAGAGAACACAGACGGGAAAGTCTCATTTTCATTGTTTATTTACCACCACTGGATTTGCTTTTTGTCTTTTTTATTTTATGAATGAAACTGGGTTCACTTTTAGAAACTGACAATTTTTCTTAGTCTCCTGTGGTTTATTCATAAGTTTATGAACAGCCCACAGATCACACACTTATCCTGAGGGAAGTTCTCCTGCTCTTCCTCATCAAAGGCCTCACTTATAGAATCCTCCTTTTCTTCCCCATCAGTCAAATCATTTAAGGACATCACTGACAAGGTAGCTTTCAGGGTTGAAGAGCAACTATCATACACATACGTTACACACCCAATATCACGGTGCCGTGAGGAGTTGCTGCTTTCTGTCTCAGCACCTTCTAAGTTGGCACTCACCACTGGCACAGCATTGACATTTACACAGATGCCTTCTCCACATGGGCCACTTAACTCCTGAGAAAAGCAACTCCTAGCAGGTTTCCAGGGCAGTAGTCAATGTGAAGGTCTCCTTCTCTCTAGCTCTCTGTTCTCTGGAGGCTTCCCTCAGGAACATGGAATTTTCTTCCTTCAGCTCATGTAAGTAAGGATATAGTCTTATAAGGACAAATTTCATTCTCAAGGAGCACAGTTCTTGCTGATCAGAGTTTCAATGGTCACCTTTTCTCAGTGAGTTCTCCAGGAGCTCAGATTTATTTCTATGAAAGTTTGAGTATTGGTAGATCTAAAGGAAAATGGAATGTTTTGCCATTCTCTAGTAGCACATATATTATCTCTGTTCCCATCATCCTGTTCTTGTTTTGTGAGGGAGAATATTATTTCAGTTGTTGGCAAGAGTGTCTATAACCTACAACCTGCCCTCACTAAAGACATAGGATTTCTACATGAAGGTGGTAAAACAAATACATGACATGATTAGCAGTCTTTGTCCTTACTGTCACATAGTTAAGGGGGCCTTTCATAGTTGAATGTCAAAGGCTGTGTTTTCATACCCTGTATGTTTACTTTTCAGTTAGTAAAGTCAGTTATCCTTGCAAAGGAAAACTCATCACACATAATTCATGGCATTGAGACAGGGACTTGGATGTCATCACAAGACATTTCAGACAAATACTCTTTCTACTCTTCTTCTCTCCAGGGTGAACCACAGAATCCTCAGGGAACATCTTTTTGAATCCACACAGGTTATGTTAGTAGATGAAAGTTTTCAAGCTGTTTGTTTCAAAATTCTTTCTTCCCTATTTGGAAAAGGCTCTCTTTTTGGGGGAAAAAGAAAAAAAGGTCTACCACAGTCATCAACACACCTCTCATTTACCTCACAGACTTGAAGTCCTCATTATCCACAATTGCCCAAAGAGAATCCCAAAAGACTACTGGTACCTTCTTCACTCATTGCACATTGGTTTTGTTCTTCTGTTTGAAGGTTTCCTCTGATGCTTGAATCTTGACTCACACCTTGGTCACTCTGCTTTATATCCATACTTTCTCTAGAATCCCCTTTTGGGTCACATGAAGCATTTGATGGGATATTTTATGCTAGCTCTTTGCTAACAGTTGGTTCACCATTAGCTTCATAGATTTTTTTTCCACACTCTGAGTCATAATGGTTCTACACTAAATCTGCAGTACTCTGTACTGAAACCCAATATCCTACAATGTCTAACCTACCTTTAGTTCCCTTATGGATGCCCAGAGAGTTCTAGAGTCTCATCGGATAGCAAACATTTGCTTAAGTCCCCATCCTCGCTGTCATATAATGTTTCCACAGTGGCCCAGTTAGTTTGGGAGGAGATAACTAGCCATGTCTTGGGTGTGTGATAGGTTCAAGGTCCCACATACAGTTTGCTTTCAGATATATGGACAAAAGTATGGTTTAAATTTTCAGAACAGTATCTTGTCTACTGACAAGTACATGTTTTTGTTAACAGGATAGTTCTTCATGCCTTCAGAAATAGATCTCATTTCCTTTCTCTGTGCTGAAGATTGATAGGAGGTTGAATGCCAGCTGCCTCACTTTCTGCTATACCCCAAGGGCTAGGACTCAGTCCAAGCTTGAACATATTGTCAAGATTTTTTGGGTCACAAGGGTTACTGTGAAACTGCTGCTCCATGTCTCAGTGGCCTGTCTGGCTTGCTAAATATAAACTTTCCCACAGGCTGTCTTGCTCTGGACACTCCCACTGCTCCTACTGGTTTCTTGAGTCTACTCAGATGGAACCAAGTAATGACTATGTGGATCAGGATGGTCCTCAGCTCAGGACTGACCATGTGCATGGCATGATGACTGTGCCTCCTTCTGGTTCCTAGAGGGTAGTGCTATTCCAGGCACTGTTGCAGAATTGAATGACCAGATCCCTGGCTGTGCTGTATATTTCCAAGTGGAGTTCTTATTTCTACACAGTCTCTTTGTGAGATAGATTACAAAATAATAGCCTCTAGTTTCTATTTCTTTACTACAAAGGTCATTTTCCTGGCCCAGGAAAGTCTCATTTTGAGACTTGGTTTGTTTGCATGGATTCTTATCTGAGTTAGCAAAGAATTAAAAACAAGGACTCAGAAGGGTACATTATGGATCTTGAGATTTATTTGAGGGACAGTAGAAGCCTAAGCCAAAAGGGATATTTCCAAGGGGAAATGGAGAATGTCTCCCTCAAATAGAGAAATGTCTGGGCACACACGCACAGAGAACTCAAGGCAAGAGACCCCAAGTCCAAAGATACCCCCTCACATAAGAGATTGAGAGAGATCATACATTCAGCAAAGCAAGAAAGCACCCAAGAACAAAATACATGTAGAAATCCAGTAGGCATATTCACATATTAATGCTACTCTCACTTCTGGTTAGAGAAGCTTCTCTTTTCAGATGGTGATGACCACTGGGATAACCCAAAGGGCAACATGGTGTTGAGAAGAAGGGATGGAGGAGTGCCCAGCACTGAAACACCTCTGTCACACCCTCCAAGGATCAGGGACCATTGCGGAAGAGGGGGCAGATAGAATGGAAGAGCCAAAGGAAGGGTATGACTCCTTACAATGCAATTGCCCAGACACAAATTGGCCTTGATATCCATGACCTCACAGTACCTAGCAATACCTTCGCAAGACCCTCATAATAGAAGAAAAAGATGATGACATCAAATTAAAAGAGAGACTAATGGAGAGGGAGGGGATAGATTGAAAAAAAGGAGGGAGATGATGACATCAAATTAAAAAAAAGATGATGACATCAGTTTAAAAGAGACTAATGGAGAGAGGGAGGGGATATGATGGAGATTGGAGTTCTAAAGTGGAATGGGGGGAGGGAAATATCATGTGTTTTTGTATGTAAGTATAGAAGTTGTCAATAAAAAATTAATAATTTTAAAAACCCAATATATAAATAAAGAAATATAATAATAATAAATAATAATAATAATAATAAAAGAAATCAAGTAGGAACCTCCTCAAGCAAATAAATTTTCCCCTTCTAAAGGGGTGATCTTACTAGCAGGGACTAAGGATGCTAAGACCAGGAGAGTGAAGAGAGCACCAAGACAGTTTTATATACATCCAGGCCCGTTTATGGATTGAATATCCAATTAGGATAAGCTTCATTATCAGATTCAGGTGTGCAAGGGAGGGATGTGATTGGTTGTTGGACTCAAGAGGCTAACTCAAGAGTGGCCAGCCCACAAGTGTATTAAGCTGAGGAAGAAGGAGAACCTGCTGCCATTGGTGCCATGGTAGCGCTGCTTGCAGCCATCTTTAATGAAGATTGGATCAGACATGGATTCAACTCCTACCAGGGTAGGCTATGTGGCATCTCCTTGGGCCTTTGTCCCTGGTTAACTTCCTAAAAAGGCTGTCTTTTCTATAGTCTCCTTCATTTTTGATTATAGACAGCACTGATTATGTCCATCCCCAAAGGAAAAAGCTACATAAAACTCCAGGGTAGGATCCCTGAATAATTTGCTACCCTTGCAAAGGAGTAGCAGCAAATTGAGGCAGGACCTTAGTAGTGAAACACTCTCCCATTGGTTTCCACGGGTTTTGCATAAGCAACATTTTCAGACATTTCCAGAACAGATGGTACTAAGTGGATTACAGCCAGAGTCGAGAGTGGACTTTTGGAAGTCCCACTCCAGACAGAAGGTTCACAAGTAACACAGATAGATACTCAGTTGTTCCTGGCTCTAAGCCAAAGTATGCTGAATTGTGCTGTATCTGGAGATTTGGGGGATGTAGCACATTCTGTGAGCTTCCTGTATCTTAGAGGTTCCTGCCTTTCTTGGAGAATCAAGTTGAAAGTTGAGGGTGAACAGTAGAAGCCACACTACAGATATAGGGGGGAAAGTGAGGCAGCAACCTGTGTCATCCTGGCTTCAGATGGGGCAGAATTGTTGTGATAGCCAAAATCTACCTACTCCTACAAAATGGGTTGTCTCTACTACATATAAAACATTATCAGAGTTTCTGGACCTCAGGGGCTCATTTCATTACTAACCAAGGATATGAAAGACCTATATAATGAAAACATTAAATAAAATGAAATAAGGAAATCAAGGAGGACTTGAGATGATGGAAAGACCTCCCATGTACCTTTATCGGTAGAATTAATATTGTGAAAATGGCAATTCTACCAAAAACAACTTACAGATTTAATGCAATACCAATAAAAGTTCTAGCATCATTCTTCATAGAGCTAGAAAAATGATCTCAAAATTCATATGGAATGGCAGAAGGCCCCTGGTATCCAAAGATATCCTCAACAAAAGAAACACCTCTGGAGGTATCATCATACCTGCTCTAAAACTATATTACAAACTCATAGTAACTAAGACAGCATGGTACTGGCATAAAAATAGAAACATAGACAAGAGGAACAGAAATGAAGTCTTGGACCTTAGTTCAAATACCTGTAGCTACTTGATATTTGACAAGAGTGTCAATAAAGTAGATTGGAGAAATGAAAACATCTTTAACAAATGGTGCTGGACAATCTGGATAACCACAGGTAGAAAAATGAAACAAGACCCACTCATTTCACCATACTCAAAAGTCAAGAACAAATGTATTAAAGACCTCAGTATAAAACATGAAAATCTTCTCCTACTGGAAGAAAAACACTAGGAGTCACTCTCCATGATATAGGAATGAGGTAAAACTTCCTGAATAAAATCCCAGTATTCCAGGAAATTAAACAAGCACTCCACAAATGGGATCTCATAAAGCTAAGAAGCTTCATGCACAGAAAAACATACCATAAGAAGAGCCAATAGATTACCCACTTAATGAATGAAAATCTTTGCTAGCTATACCACTGAGAGAAGCCCAATATCTAGACTCTACAAAGAACTCAAAAACTAAACAACAAATAATAAAACAACCCACTCCAAATTGGGGTAGAGACCTGAATAGAACAATCTCAGAGGAAGAAATACAAATGGCTAACATGCATTTGTGAAAATGTTCAACATTCCTAACCATTAGGGAAATGCAAATAAAAACAACCATGAGATTCCACCTTACTGCAGTAAGGATAGCAATTATTAAAAATAATTAACAAGAACATATGTTGGTAAGGATATGGGGAAAGAGGAACTCTCATCCACTGTTGGTGAGAATGTAAACTTGTATAACCACTACAGAAATCTATATGGAAATTCCTGAAAAGGATGAACATAGAGCTACCAATAGATCCAGTCATTCTCTTACTGGGCAACTATTCTAAATGCTACAGGCATAACTACAGAGATGTTTGCTCAACCATGCTTTTAGCTGCTCCATTCATTATGGCTAAGAATTGGAATCAACTGAGATGTCCATCATTGGATGAATGGATAACAAAGTTGTACATTTACACAATGGAATTCTACTCAGCAGTAAGAAAAAACAATTTAATGAAATTTGTAGAAAAATGGTAAGTCTTGATATTGGAGAATGAACTCATTTTTTGGATATGATTCTGACTTGTTTCCCAGTTCCAGCTATGGGTTCCTTTCCATTGAGTGTATCCATTAGCCAATTCAGGAGCAGTTGGTTACCCACAATGGCTGTGTGCCACTATTGTACTTTGGTGAGCATCATGTCAAGTTTTTTGCTGCTGAGTATGTTAGACCATGAGTGGCTTGGATAGATTACCAAACCAGAGATCCAGAGACACTGAGGCTTCAAGGACCTCATCACTGAAGTAGACCTCAGACAAACCCAACATGGCCCATGGAAATTCACAGAAGAGAGGGCAGAAACATTGTTAAGCCACAAGTTGGGACATGCACAGAGACAGTTCCTCTTCCCCATAACTGATGGCTACTCCCACAATGCACTACCCACAATCCCATGGGGATAACTGGCATCCCCAATGAGGAGGGTTCCTTCGGAGGGGACAAGGTCGAGGCTAAGGATGGTGCACTGAGTATGTTCATAACTAACTAATAAAGAAAATAAATAAAATATTAAAAACTAAAAGGAAATGGTAAGGCTTGGAAAAGATCATACTCAGTGAACTTTCACAATCACCGAAAGACAAATACTGCATGGTTTCACTTATCTGTCATTCCTAACCTGGTCCAGCTTTAGTTTCCAACATACCTGCTAGGCAACTTAACACCCAGATAATAGTGATAGAAGGGTTTTGGGGAAGGGAAAAGGGAGGAGAGGGAAAAATAAACATGAAACAAAATCCAGAATGTACTGGTACCATATAAACCTTTATTGTTGGAGATAGACTAAAATATATAACCATCAACAGGAGTAAGGTGGGAGCACCTGACAAGAAGGGCACTGAAGAGGGTGGGATGAAGTCTAAGCTTGTTTTTTTTTTTTTTTTTTCTTTTGTCTCTCACATGTAACTCCCAGTACCAGAAACTGTCTGCTACCTCAAAGGGCTGTTGATCAGAGTGACCTACAAGATTCCCAAAACAAGACAGGTTTCTGTCAATGCACTTGCCCACCAAAAAGGTAAGACCCTATTGCTGAAGACACCATATACTGCCACACAGGGCATGGAGAGAAGTGGCTGGAGTTCGGAAAAGAACCAGTCCCCAGAAAGTTTACCTGTCAAGTGATTGAAAGCAGTACATGAACTACTGGGGAAAGTGGCCAACAGAGCAACCAGTGGTCTAAGCTACTCAGAAGTAAACACATTGACAGGATGTGCACTTCAGTGCAATAGTGGTACACAGCCTTGGTGAGTAACCAGTAGCTTTCTGATTGGCTAAGAGATCTGATCAGTGTAAAGGAATACATTTCTGGAATTGGGAACTAGATCAGAATCCTATGGAAACAAAGATTATGCTCTCCAGCATCAAACTCTCACTAGATTTTAACTAAAAGAGGGGTCATATACATCAAAACATTCCTAAATTAATAATGCTTATCTCATTTAAACTATGCTGACTTCACTTTCCATTGGATACTATGTTCTTCTTTCTCAGAAGGTAGCAAGACCCAAGGAGATAAACTACCCCTCACACTTCAGTCAAGCCACAGCTGAAACCCCAGAGGAATTGAGGAGATGAGAAAGAGTGCTGCTTCCATGGTGATCCTGATAATCAGTACCAGGGTGAAGGAGACAGACCCTGTGGTTACTCAACACGTACCAAAGCAGAGATCCACAGGATCCTAAGAGGTCATCACTGAAGTAGACTTAAAACTCACCCCACCACGGCCCAAGGAAATTTGCAGAAAAGGGGTAGAAATATTGTAAGAGACACAGGTTGAGACATTATGCCCAGAGGCATTCCCTCTTCTCCAAAATAAATGACTGCTGCTCCCATAATGAATAACCCACAACCCTATAGGGAATACCTGAAACCCACTTAGTAGGGTCCCAGTGGAATGAGGGCAGGACAAGGGAAAAGAGGGTACTAACATATGATGTATCCATACAAAATATGTTGCTGTTGATGATGATAATAATAATAATAATAATTAAAAGCAACACAAGACAACAAAAATGTGTTGGGCATTGATAAACATGGGCTGGGACTGTGAGGAAGCTGGACTGGACTGCTGGACATGGCCAGGGACCTTGGGCTATGGGGGTTTCAGCTCTGGCAATGGATCTGGCCCTCCTTATCTTTGCCCAGAGTGGGCTGAACCAGCGGGCCCTCCATCCTATCCCCAAAGCATCTGAACATTTCATAGGTTTTCTGCTCTCTACAGTTCCTGACCTTGTGCCTCGCTGCCCAGGAGACCCTTATAAACAGTCTCTTTGCAGCTATAGCCATCCAATATGTGGCTGAAGTCACATAGCTTTTCCCACCACTTCTGTTATCTCTTTTGCAGCTCCTCCCTAGCAATTTCTGCCTTCCAATACCAGTGAATTAGATAGCAACCCGTAAACCTATGTATCCAATCACCTTATAGTCTGTATGTGCCTTCTAAACCTTTCTCAAGTGTTTATAAACCCACTTCCCTTCTGAATAAATGAGAGCGTGCTATGCATCAGACCATCTTCTGGGTAGTTCATTGCCTGCCCCACTCACCCACTCCAAGACCCTGCTTCCCCTCAGCTCCTCCTGTGCCTGAGATGTTAGTGGCCAAAGATCCCCAGGAACAGTGAGGACCCACGAAAACATTATTTATTTATTTATTTATTTATTTATTTATTTATTTATTTATCTATTTATTTATTTATGATACAGAGAGAAAGAGGGAGAGAGGCGAGAGGGCACCAGGGCCTCTAGCCACCACAAATGATCTCCAGAAATATATGCCTCCTTGTGCATGCATCTGCATTATGTGGGTACTGGGGAATCATACCTGGGTCCTTTAGTCTTTTCAGGCAAGAGCATTAACTGCTAAATCATCTCTCCAGCCTCAGGATTCTAATTTTTTACTGGAATAAAAAATTTAGTAACCTGCATTTATTTTCCTTTAAACTATTCAGTAATGTAAAAAGAGTCACCTAAACTATAATCTTTTACTTTCCTACCCTGAATAGGATTCTATTATACTATCTTTGACATGAAGAACAATTCATTTTCTGTGAATAGAGATGATGTATTATCTGCATAATTGCTATGTAACTTGGTGTGCCATGTTTCATACCTGCCATAATAAGCTTCACATTGCTGGTATGAACTTCCAAACCAGGCATAGTTTATGGGTAGAACTGGATTTATTGAAGCTTACAGACCCAGAGTAAGTTCCATCATGACAGAGGAAGCTGGCCTCCTTTCATAGGTCCACTCAAATAGAAATATCACCATAAGCACCATAAGCAAGCACACTCAAGAAACTCCAGGCAGAGAGCTTTGACAGCTCTATGCATACCTTAGGCTAGAATTCTAGATCCCCCCTCAAACACACCTGAGAGATGGACCCCAAGATCAATCCACAGTGACACTATCTCCAGCCAGGTGGGTAGAGATCTAACTTACAAACTTTAATAAATTCCTGAATCTTTTGGGGGACATCCATTCAAACTACCACAATACCTGAATACAACTGGTATTTTAACATTCACTTAAAATATGTTTCTTTATTTGTTTGTGGAGGAGAGAGGGTCAGGAAAGAAACTATGGGGGCATAAGGGCCTCCTGCTGCTGCAAATGAACTTCAGATGCATGTGCCACTTTGTGCATTTGGCTTTACATGGGTATTAGGGAATCACACTGGGACCTTTACCTTCTAATACATCTCCTCAGCCACTATTTTTTTTTAATTTTCACTGTGGACAAAACAATTAACCTAACCAAGTTTTAATCCTCTCATTTGAATAACTGTTGCCTGCACCACACCTTTAATGCATGATTAGTTATTAATCATGCATTTTCATTTTGACTATAAAATAAAATATTGATAATTTAAAATAAAAATTATTAAAGTTAAGGATATTTTAACTTACATAATCTAGGGAAATATGAGGATTAGGTTTAGAAAACTAAAAGAAAAGAGAGACAAGGGCTGCAGCAATGGTTTAGTAGTTAAGGTGCTTGCCTGCAAAGCTAAAGGACCTAGTTTAGATCTCTCTCCAAGTCCCATGTAAGCCAGATGCACAAAGGTGAGGCAAGTGCAAGGTCACACATGCCTACTGGGTGACGAAAGCATCTAGAGTTTGCTAGCAGTGGATGAGGCCCTGGTGTGCCAGTTCTCTCTCTCTCTCTCTTTCTTTTTCTCTCTCTCTGTCATTGAGAGACAAAATTCATGAAAGGATTTGCATATTTAATATCATTTTCATAGGAGTATAATGGGCTTAGGAATAGCAAAGGGTAGAAGTTTGAAATTAAAGATATAATCTAGAGCCATACCACCCTGAATGTGCCCAGTCATGTCTGAAATTAAAGATTGAAATAACTACCAACTAATATGAAGTTTTGTAACAGGATGAGATCCTCCTCTCTCTCCTCCCCACTGTCTTTCATCTTCTGTTTGCAATTCTACCACAGCATGACCCAGTAATACTGCACTCACCTCATGCAGACCCTTCCATCTTATGAGCTAATGAATTTCTGCTCATTATAAAATAGCTTTTCCATAATATTGTTGCAGTAAATAGATACTGTGTCTTCATTCTTCATGAAAGCTGAGTTGAAACTCCTTCTAGTTAGTGCTGTAATATTTTATGGTGAACACTAAAGTAAAAAGATTCCATTACAACTTTTTTCCCTCAATATTATGAACGATGATTGGGCCCTATCCATTTGGTATTGGCACAGAAGGAAACTAGAGTCTCGCAAAGATATTCATACCTCATATTAATGTTCATGTTTTCTGTCAGTAAAATGTTACACATAATGCAAAGCACAGAGTACATAGTAAATTGATAAGTAGTTGGTGTTGATATCAAAAAGAAAAGGCAATTTCATTTGATGTGATAATGATATTGTATTAAAGACCCACCTGCAATGGAACCATTCAAATTTGAATGACGAATGCTTAGTCATGTCTGTTTACTTCTTCTGTGGGTTATTATGAACAAGTAGATTGGTTGTTCTTTCTTAATAAATGGTTTTGTTTTATAATAATATAAGTAAAATGGAAGTATCTGCTGGGAGACTTATTTTACACAGACATTTAGGCAGTTAACTCATAAATAGTTTGGATTTATTTATTTTCTTTTCAGTAAAAATGGTTAGGAGGAACTGAGTTACATTGTCTGTTGAAGAGAGCATTACTCAAAAGCTTCTTAGCTTCTGCCAGTTATCGCCAAAGATAGTATAATTTGTACTATCCAAAAAAAACACTAAAATATCAGTGTCTGAGCAAGTTAGTGTAATGTATGGAATGTGAAACAAGTCAAATAAGTGGACGTTAAATCCATAGGGCTTGTCTAGAAGGAAACTAATATAGACATTTTGTAGAATGAACATTCAGAATTATTATATTAACACTAGCCTATTAATTAATTTAAATAATGTTAAATGTTTCTTATAGATTTTTAATCCTTGCAGTATGTTACTTTACTGAAGGAGTTAATCACTTTTAAGAGCTTTGAGATGGAGGTTCTCAGTTCACTTAATAGAATCATGTCAAACAGAAATAAGAAACAAGCAAGTGTAGCTATCCTTATGGCAGGTAATATAGACTTCAAACCAAAAATAATCAAAGAAAGCACAAATGGTTACTTACTCATCAAGGGATCAAACCAACAAGAGGATATCACAATCATCAATCTTTATGCACCAAACACAGGTACACCACAATAAAATATACTTGACAACAAAACAGAAATAACCACCAACACCATCATAGTTGGGGACTTCAATATTCCACTATCAGCAATAGACAGGTAATCCAAACAGAAAATTAACAGGGAAGTAAGAGAGCTCAACAACACCATAGATCAATTAGACCTAATGGAAATCTATAGAACATTCTACCCAAAAACCACAGATTACACATTCTTCTCAGCAGTTCGTGGAACTTTCTGTAAAATAGATCATATACTGGGTCATAATGCCTGCCTCCATATATTTAGGGGGACAGACATAATTTCCTGCATAATATCAGATCACAATGCTGTATTGCTAGAAATTAACAACAAAAGATACACCAGAAACCCAACCAGCTCCTGGAAACTGAACAACACACTCTTAAAAAAATAAATGGGTAATGGATGAAATAAAAAATGAAATTGCAAAATTTCTAGAAATGAATGACAATGACAAAACAAAGTACCAAAACTTATGGGACACAATGAAGGTGGTACTCAGGGGAAAATTCATTGTGCTAAATGTCTTCATAAAACATACAGAGAGATCCCAAATCAATAACTTAACCATCCACCTAAAGGCTTTGGAAAAACAAGATGTATCCAACCAAAAAAGCTCCAGACAGAAATAAATTATTAAGATTAGAGCAGAAATTAATGAATTGGAAACTAAAAAGATGATTAAGAGAATTGACCAAACATAGAGCTGGTTCTTTGAAAAAAATAAACAAGATTGATAAACCCCTGGCCAATTTTATCAAGCAGAAAAAAGAGACAATCCAAATAAACAAAATTAGAAATGAAAAAGGAGAGATCACGAGACATAAGTGAAATTGGGAGAATCATCAGGACTTACTTCAAAAACCTCTCCTCCACAATACTGGATAATATGGAGGAAATGGATGAATTCCTGGACACATACCACCTTCCAAAGCTAATCTCAGAGCAGATTAATCTCCTAAACAAACCTATCACAACCATCAAGATTGAAAGGGTAATCAAAAACCTCCCTAAAAAGAAGAGTCCAGGACCAGATGGCTTCTCAGTTGAATTCTATGAACCCTTCATGGAAGAACTGAAACCAATTTTTCTCAAATTCTGCCACACAATTGTAGAACAGGGAAAGCTCCCTAACTCTCTAAAAAACTAGTATCCCCCAATACCAAAACCAGGCAGAGATGCCACAAGAAAAGAAAACTACAGGCCTATTTCCCTGATGAACATAGATGCAAAGATCCTGAACAAAATCCTAGCAAACTTAATTCAACAATCCAACAAAAGCAGTATTGACCTTGGACAAGTAGGCTTCATCCCAGGAAAACAGGGATGGTTCGAAATGAGGAAATCTGTCAATGTAATAAACCACATAAATAAGCTTAAACACAAAAACCACATGATCATTTCCATAGATGCAGAAAAGGCCTTTGACAAAATACAACATCACTTCATGACCAAAACATTGTAGACACTAACATGGATGGTCTATATCTCAACATAATAAAGTCTATATATAAAGATCCTAAAGCCCAAATAATACTTAATGGGGAGAGACTGAAGGAATTTCCATTGAGATCAGGAACAGGACAGGGGTGTCTACTCTCACCTCTGCTCTTCAACATAGTACTAGAAGTACTAGCTCAAGCAATAAGACTAGAGAAAGAAAAAATGGATAGAAATTAGAAAGGAAGAAGTTAAGTTAGCCCTATTTGCAGACCACATGATTCTATACATAAGTGTCCCGAGAACTTCCTCAATTGTTTTATGTTTTATTCTAATCATTTAGACATGGCCTTACTGACTTCTCTCTACACAGAACCCTATTCCTGTAATCAACCATTGCTCTGCTTACAATTTCAGACCAATATTGACCAGCACTTTTCTATTTTATAAAAATTTTATATGACATTTGTATTTCATCTGTAAATTTATGATTGACCAATGAAATGATATATAGACTCATGTTCTTCCTGGGAAGATTGCCAATTGTTGATTCTATTTTCCTCTCCTTACTACCTTTGAATAATTTTGCATTTCAAACACTGTATCCACTTTACCTAATTACTGAAATTATTTGTGTAAAATTGTTTATGCCATACTTTTGTACTCCTTTTCCATATTATTTTTAGCAATTTCCTTTCTTTTATTTCTCATAATAATAGTTTATTCTATTCTTTTCTTATCTTAATTAGACTAACAAAAGCTTAATCAATTTCTTTACAGATAGCTAGACTTTGACACAATATATATATATATATATATATTTTTATTTTCTAGTGACAACTTCTATTGTGGATAGACCAGTAAAAAAATGGCTGAGAACATTTCTCTGGAGTATATAGTCTTGAGGGTGTAGTCAAGGAGCAGTAGTGCTATCAACTTACAGACAATAAACCACATTTCCCTCCCTTCCCCCCATTCCCCTTCAGAACTCCACTTACCACCATATCCCCACCCTCTCTCCATTAGTCTCTCTATTAATTTGATGTCATCATCTTTTTCTATTATGAGGGTCTTGTGAAGGTATTTCTAGGCACTGCAAGATCATAGATATCAAGGCCAATTTCTGTCTGGACAGCTGCCTTGTAAGGAGTCATACCCTTCCTTTGGCTCTTACATTCTTTCCGCCACTTCTTCAACAGTGGACCCTGAGCCTTGGAGGGTGTGATAGAGATGTTTCAGTGCTGGACACTTCTCCATCCCTTCTTCTCAGCACTATGTTGCATTTTGGGTCATCCCAGTGGTCTTTGCCATCTGAAAATAGAAGCTTCTCTAACCAGAAGTGAAAGTAGCATTAATATATGAATATGAACATTGAGTGTAGTGCTTTTAGGGCAGTTTGTTGGGAATAATGTATACATTTAGCCAGACAAGAGCAAGCTTTATGCCTTGTTCTTCTTTTTCCAAAGCCTTAATGTGAAGCATTAAATTTTTAATTGTAAACTCTCTGATTTCTTAATATAGGCACTTAGAGTTATAAATTTCCCTCTTAGCACTGCCTTTATTGCATCCCAAAGGTTTTGACATGTTGCATTCTCATCATTTGATTATATGAATTTATTGACTTCCTTTTTGATTTCTTCAATGACTCATTTATCATTTAATAGTGTACTTTTTAGTTGCCATGAATTTTCCTGGTTGCTGATTTCCAATTTAATCCCATTGTCATCAGATAGAGTACAAGGGATTATTTCAATTTTCCTGTATTTGTTAAAGATTTGATTTGTGTCCTAATATATGGTCTATTTTAGAGAATGTTACATGTGCTACAGAGAAAAATGTATATTCTGTAGCATTTGGATGGAATGTTCTGTATATATCTGTTAGGTCCATTTGTTCCATGACATCATTTAATCCAGATGTCTCACTGTTTATTTTTTGCTAGGATTACCTGTCAATTGATGAGAGTTGGGTATTGAAGTCACCCACTACAATTGTGTTTGGTGATATCTCTGACCTAAATCAAATAGGGTTTGTCTGATAATATTGGAAGCTACCATGTGTGCTGCATATATGTTTAGGATTATAATGTCCTCCTGTTGGAGTGTTCCTTTAATCAATTAAAAATGACCTTCTTTATCTTTCCTCACTAATGTCGGTTTGAGGTCTATCCTGCCAGATATGAGGATATCAACCTCTGCTTGTTTCCTAGGCCCATTTACTTGAAATACTGTTTTCCATCCTAATACAGTGTCTATCTTTTTATTGAGAGATGAGTTTACTAGAGGCAACAGATGGCAGGATCCTGTCTTTTAATCCAGTCTGCTAGCCTGTGTCTTTTGGTTAGAGCATTGAGGCCATTGATATTAAGATTTATTATTGAAAGGTATGTATTTATTCTTTCCATTCTTCATGTTTTGTAGTGCTTCCTGCTTTCCCTTTACTCACTTGTTTTAACTGTTGAGTATGGTTTACTTTTTCTATTTCCTCCTGTGTGTGTTTTGCTTTCTCTTCAGCATGAAGGATTCCTTCAAGTATTTTCTGTAGAGCTGGTTATTTGTCATAAATTCCTTTAGCCTGTTTTGTTGTGGAATGTCCTTATTTCTCCATTAATTTGGATAGATAGCTTTGCAGCATAAAGTAATCTTGGCTGACAGTTTTTATCTTTCAGAACTTGGAATACATCATTTGAAGTCCTTCTGGCTTTTAAAGTTTGTGTTGAGTAATCTGCATGGCGAGGAGATGTGCATTCCATGTTTTGTCTGATTGGTGTTTTAAAAGCTTCTTGTATCCACATTGGCATTTCTTTCCCAATTTGGGGAAATTTTTCTCCTATGATTTTGTTGAAAGTGCCTACTAAGTCTCTGGATTGAAATTCTTCTCCTTCTACTATACCCTGAATTCTTATGTTTGGTCTTTTCATAGTGTCCCAGATATCTTAGAATTCCCCTTCATACCTTTCTATTAGCTTGTCTTGCTCTTTGTTGGACTGTATTAGGTTTTCCACTTGGTCTTCTAGTTTAGATATTCTGTTCTCTCCTTCATCCATTCTACTAGTGAGACTTTCCACAGAGATTTTTATTTGACTGTCTTCTTCAGAGCTAGGATTTCAGCCTGGGGTTTCTTTGGTATTTCTGTTTCCTTACTCAAGTGCTGTAATGACCTTTTTATTTCATTAAGCTGGTTTCCTATCTTCTCTTTCAGGAGTTTGTTTTCTTCTTTGAATCCTTTCATTTCTTCTTTCAATTCTTTGAGTATAGGTATAATCATTCTTTTGAAATCTTTGTCAGGCATTTCATCTAAAACAGTCTCATTGTTGATCATTTATGATGGATTTATAATTTTTGTGGGATTGCATTGTCTTGATTCTTTGTGTTTCTTGTATTATAATATAGCAACTTTTGCATCCTGAATTTATTTGATGCTTGGATTTTCTACTAATCTGCAGTGTTCTTTGATCTGGTAGTCTACTTTTATATACTTTCAGGATATGAGTTTAAGGTGCTAAGTGTAGCTCTTGTGTTCCAATCCAACCCCAGAAGTAATCCTAGGTATTGAGTTTACTTGTGAAGCAGGTATTCTAGTGGTCTGGGTGGAACAATTTATTGGAAAATTCTAACCTTCATCTGAGCAATATACACATTCAATAAAAACAAGCACAGAGTATACAAGTGTGGGGATTAAAACATATAGTCTAATACAGCCAAAATCCCTAATGGTGTGCATTGATCTACACCCTTAATCGTGTCAGCTAGGAGGTAGAGAATTCTGTTCTGAATTTTGTTCCAGGTCAGCCTGGATCTGTATCAGACCCTATCCCCAATAATATAGAAGAAATAGACAAAGGGCCTATAAATCTGAAAGCATTAAGGGCAATGATATTCAACCACCAAGTACAGCTTATTTGAAAATGGTACAGCTAGCCAAAAATATGTAACCCATAACCTGCCCTGACATGGAAGAGAGATTAGCACTTCCAATGTAGGCCTATGTACCTGTTTTTGTTTCTGTTTTTGTTTGTTTTTCAGTCAGCCTTGTTACCTTTTGGTGTGGCTTATAATCTCACCAATACTGAGTGCCCACCTTGATCCCTCCATGTTGTGTGGTGGAGCTGGAGCTCTGTTCAGCTGTACTGTATGCTCTGCCACTGGGTGCTGAATGCCAGAGGTTCATGGTTCTGATGGTTGGGGAATGGGAGAGTTCATGAAGCCTGTAGTTGCTCACACAGTCCCGCCTGTGTCTCTTTTAGTAGTTCCTTAGTTGACCTCAGCTATCTTTCCTTCAGATTTCTTGACTCTGCAAGGAGGCTGATAAAATTGGAAAGTACCCTTGTTTGGTCTGTGCTGTTGCTGCTCAGTGGGCCTGGTGGGCGGTGCCGGGTGCATGGATCACACAGATCACATGGATTGGATTGAGTGGATTGCATAGATCAGGACTGAAAGCTCCTCAGTGGGATTGTGGCCATTTTCCTCCTTTCTGGTGGATCTTGGTCTCTCCTGCTTCTCCACTGTGTCTAAGGAAAACCTATAATTCTGCACTTTTCAGAAGAAGAGTGTATTTGCTGTGGTTTTGCTTAAATCCCTCCCTGGGCTGCTTTGGCATGGCTCCTATGCTGCCACCTTACCCAGAAGTCCTGACTCAATAGTTTTTAAAAGCCAATTTATTTTTTTATCCACACATGTATGTAATCTATTACTATTCTTGGATCTGTCTTCAAAGATATTAATGATCTGATCAACTCTCAGTATTTTTATATCATCATGATACAAACCACCATCTTCTATAATCTAAATCACCATAGTAGTAATCTGATACCTGCCAAGAATATATTCTAAACACGATATCCATACAGATTGTTTCTATTCTTTTAAGTGCTATATACAATCATAAAGTTGAAAAGGAAGGAACACTACAAAGGTCTATACTGAACAATACAAGCTCATGGCTTTTTTTGTTTAAGCCAGGGTATGACTTTCTTGCTTACTAACTTCTGGAGAGAAGGGCATCTATACTTTTGTTCTATAGAATTCAGACACCATCCCACATGAAAACTAATTTTCATGCTTTGTTTTCAGGTCTTTAAATAGATATGTCATTTTAAAAAGTAACCAATGTAGGCAGGTACAGTGATTCTTGGCCAGAATACTGTAGTTGCATAAGTAAAACCAGAATTTTTCTCATTGGGGTTTCCAACCTGGGTAGTTAAGTCCAGGAAGACAGGAAAAAAGTACTACCTACCACTTGGGTAACTAAGCAATCCCCTATGTTGGGAACAATTACTTATTTGCTTGGCACACCTTACCTCACCCAACTTAGGATCCCCATACCTTCATTCAGGCAACGCCATATTCGCCCACTGTTTTTCCATACTTTGGCTAGTCATCTGCTCCTAAAGGTACAGAGAGAACGATTTTACAGGTAAAACTCCTGTTCCCCAGGGGTAGTGGTATGGAAGGTAATAAATCCTACATGCTGATACCTGCATCCTTAACCAACTCCACTAAGGGTGAGAGAGCTGTCCATTTCCCAAAAGGCTTGTGTTTGTACCTCTCCAGGAAGGAAATATGATGGACTGGTACTTCCATGTCCCTAGGTCATTATGTGCAGTGGATGGGCAACTTAATTACAGGGTCACAGGGATCAAGGTGACATAAGGCACTCAGGGAATCAATAAGATTCTGTGCTAGAAAACCTTTGGGTTTTCTATGTGTCAGACTCAAGGTTCATAATGGCACTCCTACCAACCCTTGCAATTTCCCATTCTTGTATTTCATACATACTTCTCATAGACCTTGGCCTCCTTTGCTTTTTAAAGCTACCTTCCTGGAAGAAAAACATGATATATCACTTGTTACAGTAGCAATAGAAAACTAATTGACAAGAAAATAAGAATGCAAGAGATTGTTTCTCAGGATGAAAATAATACAATCTGAACATTTTTTTGTTTATGTGAATCCATATGTACTTCATTGGTGTTTAAAAACAGGAACATTAGGGGTATTAGACTCCCTAATCTCTCAGAATCTAGATTTAGTATTTTTTCACATGCCATATAAATCATATTAAGACATCTTCATAGGAAAAATTCAAACTCCATTTTTAAAAGATCAGGTAAACTAGAACCTTCTGTTTATTGTACTTTAAAAACAGTAAAATAATAACAACACAGTACACTAAATGCACCATATAGTATTTTCAAGCTCTTTGCATAAGTTACCTTGGTATTCCCCCAAATAAGCACATGTGTTCTTTTGTTACCTTAAATTAGAATGTTGAAATAGGCGGATACAATGTTAGTAATATATCCATCACACAACTAATAAAAGTCTAATACCCTATCTTAGGTGAATTTGTCTGTAAATATTTGTATTTATTTATTTATTTATTTATTTATTTATTTATTTATTTATTTATTTATTTGGAGAGATACAGACAGAGAGAGGGAGACAGATAGAGAATGGGCATGCCAGCGGCCTGTCAGCCACTGTGAATGAACTCCAGAAATGTTCGCCCCCTTGTGGGCAAGTGTGGCATTGAGCCCTTGAGTCACTTTGCATCTGGCTAAACGTGGGACCTGGAGAATTGAACAGGTATTCTTAGGCTTAGCAGGCAGGTGCTGTAACCGCTAAGCCATCTCTCCAGCCCTGTGTTTTATTTTTAATCAATATATAAAATTTCAAGGATTATATATTCTAATTTCATGAAAATAATATGATTTTATTGGTTGGTTGATTTATTGAATGGTCCTTTGATTTAACAAGCTCTTGGTTAGTATCAAGGCTGGTTTGGAGCTCACTAGATCTTTCTGATTGGATAACTTGTGATCTTCCTGCATCAGCCCAAGTCATTCTCCTTTACTTTAACTATACTCTCCACTTGTTCAGAGGCAGCTTCTAATTTTCTATCTTATCCTATTAGAGGGTGTTTCCCTTTTCCTTTTTGATGTTTTTGATGTTTTGATATATATAGTGGTAGTTTGAATATATGTCCCCCAATATATTCAGTGTTTTATTAGTTATAGTTTGCATCTGCAATCACCTTGCTAGAGGCAATGTCACTGGGGGACCTGGTCTTAAGGTGTGGGTTTGAGATTCCATTGTAAAGATATGCAAATGTGCCTAGCAGGAGTTCCTGAAGTGTGCTGTGTGACCTTTTGGCTGTAGTTTTGCTCTGTGTGCTGTAGTGGCTGGTTGGTTTCTCTCTCTCTCTGCTTGGCCCTGTGAAGAGCAGGCCGCTTCTCTTGCCATTATGGAACTTCTCCTGGATCTGTAAGCTTCAATAAATAATATCCCTTCCTCCATAACTGTGCCTGGTCTGGAAGTTCATCTCAGCGAACCTGAAGTTGTCTGCAACATATATATATATATAAATTTTCTAATCATTTTATTGAGAATTTTAAAATATAAACATATTGCAAATTGGCCATATTCCCATTGGGTTATACTTTTTTTCTGATTACTTCACATCTTTTATTTACACATATATAATTAATATTTGGGAAAGCAGTTTTCAAAGGAAGTACAAATGGCTTAACATTTTTTCCAGTCAATTCTGGTTGGGTTATACTTTTATCTCTCCTCTTCCTCACCATTATTCCACTGAGGGCCCTTCTCACTAGATGTATTAGTCAGGGTTCTCTGAGGAACAGAACTAATAAAATAAATTGTATTAAAAAGGGGATTGCTTGTATTAGCTTAGGGAAGTCCAAAAATAGCAGTTTGCAGGCCTGTGAGTTAAGGAATCCAGTAGCTGCTCAGTCCACATGGATGGATGTTTCAGCAGTCCCAATCCAACACTGAAGGTATGGAGGCCTCCTGGAGAGTTGCTGGTCTTCAGCCTGCTCTGGTCTTCAGTCCATGCTGGAAGGCAGCCAACAGTACCATTTTGGTGGGAGGAAGAAATTCCTTTTGCCCAGAGCCTCCTTAGATAAAGCCACCCATCTAGAGGGGTTGCCCAGTCTGGAAGAAGGGCTCACTCTGAGGAAAGGACTTCTTCCTTCAGGTAATTCTTCCTGGAATCAACCTCAGAGATCCACCTAAGAGGAATGTCTTTGGATTTCTAAAGGGATCAAGTTGACAACAAAACTGAACCATCACAGTAGGGTTATTCATAATCACTGCTGAATCATAAATGTGCCCGTTTCTCTGGGGGTGGGAGAATAATGCATCAGAGTTCACCTTCCAATCCTGTGGCTCTTACATTCCTTCTCCCCTCCTTCTACAATATTCCCTGAGCTTTGGAAGGCATGTTAGAAGTCTCTTTTAGTGTTGAGCTCTCTGCTGCCTCTCATTTCTTGCTTTGGTGAGTTTTGAGTCTCTTCAGTGTCCACCACCATCTCCCTGGAGGATAAGGCCTCACTCTGTAACTTATTATATGGCCCATTGTGGCTTGAAACGTTTCAGTTATCTCCTTTTCCAGCCTACCAAATACTGGTATTACAGGCATGAACCATTGTGCCTGCTGTACAATACAATATTTGAACTGCTACAACAATGTTTCACAGAAAACATTTGAAATGTATTCCTCTCACATAACTTAGTCTATCATCCTCATACAGCAACTTCCCAGTATACCTATTCCTTGCCTCCAGAAACCAACATTATGTTATCTGCTCTTAGGAATATATTAAAATTTTCATACAGGTAAATGGAGAATCATCTTTTATTTGACTGCGACTGGTTTGTTCACTTCACATAATTTCCTTTATTCCATCCATATTGTCACAAGTGACATGTTTGCTCATTTTAATTATGAGCCAAAAGAAATTTAAAATATACCATGTTTTATTTATCTGTTGATTAATAAATTATATTAGCTTGCTTTCATATTTTGCCTATTGCATGAATAGTTGTAAACAGTGCTACCACAAACTTGGGCATGCAGATACCTCTTTCAGATCTTGACTTAAATTATTTGGATACATGCCCAGAAGTGGATGACATGGCTGTTGTATTTTAATTTTTTTTCAGGAAACTCCTTATTGTGTTCCATGGTTGCTCAGCTATTCATGTTCTGACAACAGTGCAAAATTTTCAATTTCTTCACATACTGGCCAATGCTTATCTTCTTTTTGTAATAATAATCTTCACAAAGATGAAGTGATATCACAGGTAAATACAACTTAATTTTTCTTGATCTATTTATTACACACAGATTTCTTTTACCCTCTTAGTATTGAATTGTTTAAAAATATATTACTATTTCACTCAAAATACAAATTAAAGTGTTTTATTTAGATAATGTTAATTCAAAACAAACAATCATTTTTTCTTCTTACTGCAAGCCACAGAAAATACGGTTTTAAAAGTTATGCCCAAGTAGAAAATTCTACTAGGTTACAATTATTGTAGACTAAAAATATACTAAATGAAATGTGTTGGGTATAACAGTAGGTGGATATCCCTTCTTTTGAAAGAAAATGTTTTCAGTTGTCACAATTTTGTTTAATTACTTTAGCAGATATGTATTTTTCTCCCTTAATTCCTCTGGAGGAATAAGCGACACACATCATATGTTACACTTTGGCCATCTTCTGTTTATGTAAGTTTAATAATATTGTGAACAGTTGTGCATGACATTATTGTTTCTCATGAGAGGAAAAATACTAACAATGATTTAACCAAATTAAGCTAGTTTCTCTGAATATAATTCTTTTTAAAATTTTATTTATTTACTTATTTATTTAT
The DNA here is from genome assembly GCA_036365145.1 of Orientallactaga sibirica. Classification (NCBI taxonomy): domain Eukaryota; kingdom Metazoa; phylum Chordata; class Mammalia; order Rodentia; family Dipodidae; genus Orientallactaga; species Orientallactaga sibirica. The sequence goes on along the minus strand of JAEOAD010000793.1, from coordinate 7,010,565 downwards.
TTATGCAAGTGAGAGAGATAAAGATGCAAAGAGAGAGAGAGAGAGAGAGAGAGAGAGAGAGAGAGAGATTGAGCATGGACATACCAGGACTAGTAAACACTGCAAATGAACTCCAGATACGTGTGCCACCTTGTGCATCTGGTTGTATGTGCGTACTAGGGAATCAAATTTGGTCCCATAGGCTATGCAAGCAGTCTCCTTAACTGCTGGGCCATCTCTCCAGCCCCCTGAATATATTTTTTATATCCCAGGAAGCTACTGAAGGATCATGTTTAAAAATTTATTTAAAATCTAGAAAAAAGACAAATACATTAGTAAACAGTAGTATCACATATTAATATATTAGCACAGGAAAATAGAAAACTAATAACTGTGTTCTAGGAAAGTTATTCTTTATTTTGGAAAGTGAAACATATTTACTAAAATCATATGATGTGACTATCCATGTATAAGGGATAAGTTCTTTCACATGAAATGAGTCACTAGGAATGCACATTTGAAAGTTAATGAGTGTTTTGAACCCAAGTTATTTAAAGGCATAACTATTAACTGCAACTTGGAGTTTGACTCAATATTTTTATATGAAATCAATAAGAAGTAGAAACACAACACTTCACATGATACACAGTAAAGCACACAATTATTATTTTCAATGAATTTATTTGAATTGACAGATAAAATTGGATATATTTATCATGTGCAACATGATCCTTTGAAATGTATATGCATTGTGGGGTAGATCAATCTAGTTAACTGATAGCTTCAAATTTCATACAGATGCCAGATCAATAAATAATTAGAAGAAATATATGGAGGTAATGGCTACAATTTTATCTCTTTCACCCAGCATAATATCTGGCATAAAATAATGAATATGACATGCTAGTCAATGAATATACTTATGACACTGTCTTTACCACTGGAAAAAAAGAAAATCTCAATACAATAACTAGAAAAATTCATTCTTTTAATCTTTATTATTAGCAAAACAACAAGTTGTTAAGATTTATTATGGATTGTTATTCTTTTGCAAATTATATTTATGTCAAGAACCAAATCATACTTTCTTAATAAAGATTTAAAACATATTGATTTAACATACCCTTTAAGATACTGATGATCTACTCATTCATAATTTCTGAAGAGGGAAAAGCTTAAACCTGAAAATTTTATAGAACTAAAAATCAATTGTAATTCCCAGAAAGCTTATACTTCTGAATTTTATCTCTTTTATAACTATATATGTATACATACAAATATATGTAATTGATATATAAGTAAGAAAGTATGACTCATATTTTTCTTTCTTTTATGATCAAAAAGCTCATTATACATAATCAGAATGGAGGATAAAATCAACTATCTATGATTTACCCTAGGCATCTCAATATCTATATCAATCATTATCTGTCAATCATCTATGGTTTATCTATCGAATTAAAGAAAAATTTACCCTATAAAATACATAGCTATAAGTACCTTTTTATATTTGTCCTTAGACATAGTGTTTTAATTTTCTCAGGGATATTTCCAAGTGAAGAATTCCTATGACACTATTTCATCAGGAATATTGGAATACTCCTGATTTTTTGATGCATGTATTGTTTTTCTACTCTTATTTCCCTCTCTTTCCTCTCCCTCCCTTGCTCTGTTCTCTCTCTCCAGTGATGAACCCACATTACCTAAATAGGGATTTATCACAATATATTTTCTTTTTCTTACTATTCAACATAAAAGTATTAATATAAATAATTAATCTTTTTTTGTTGTTGTTGTTTCTTGAGGTAGGGTCTCACTCACTCTAGCCCAGGCTGACCTGGAATTCACTAGGTCATCTCAGCGTAGCCTCAAACTCATATCAATCCTCCTACCTCTGCCTCCCAAGTGCTGGGTTTAAAGGTGTGCATCACCACACCTGGCTAAATAATTAATCTTATTGTAGGTTGAATAAGTTTAATTTTTGAAAGTCAAAATTAAATGTTTCCATGTACTTATTAGGAAAATTTTCCTGTATCTTTGTGTAATTCCTAAACTCCTCCTGCAAGAGATTTTAGTCTTGCTCTAATTTCTTTTTCTAATATTTTTATTTATTTATGAGAGAGAGAGAGAGAGAGAGAGAGAGAGAGAGAGAGAGAGAGAATGAGCATGCCAGGGCCTGCAGCCACTGCAAACAAACTCCAGATTCATGTACCACTTTGTACTTTTGTGCTTTTTGGCTTAGGTGGGTACTAAGGAATCAAACCTGGGCCCTTAGGCTTCACAGGCAATCACCTAAACTGCTAAGCCATCACTGCAGCTCCTAATTTCTCTCTCTCTCACTCTCTCTCTCTCTTTCTTTTTATTAAGTAGAAAGTTTGGATGGAGCCATCATGTCTTGGTACCATTTCCCTCCTCCCTGCCCCCATTCCACTTAGGGCTCCCAGTAGGATTGCTGGTATTCACCATGGGGCTACGGGTTATGAGTTGTTCTAATTTCGTGATTTACTAGGTATCTGTGCATGAACAGAAACATGTGGATGAATTTGTGTATCATTTCATTCTTGCAAATGAGCAAAATAGAATAATACTTCTTTTTATTATAATAATTTTATTTTGTTTGTAAGTTTCCATATAAATATTTAGGTATCAGTCATTCTGGTATTTTCAATTATTTTGTTTAATAAAATTAGAATGAGTGAGTCTTTCAAAAGCCATGGCTCCCTTTTCCTCCATATAGTTGAATACACAGAGGAACCTATTTTGAAAAAAATAAAAGCAAGTCACCATTAATCAAAGCAGTGGGCAAAAAGTTAGTGAAATAGAGTAACAAAAAATAAAAAAGTATATATAATATTAATGGAAATGAGATTAAATATTTCAAGTTAAAACAATGAGGCAGTATCTGCTTATCAGTGAGATCATGTGGTTATTTGATGTTCTGTGCCTGAATTATTCCTTTTTAAAAATATTTTATTTATTTATTTATTTGACAGACAAAAAGGGAGAGAGGGAGAGAGAGAGAATGGGCGTGCCAGGGCCTCCAGCCACTGGAAATGAACTCCAGAAGCTTGTGCTCCCTTGTGCTTCTGGCTAACATGGGTCCTAGGGAATTGAACCTGGGTCCTTTGGCTTTGCAGGCAAAAACCATAACCACTAAGCCATACCTCCAGCCCTGAATTATTTCTTTTAACATAATGTCCTCCTAATCCTTCATGTTGTAATAAATGACAAGATTTATTCATTCATCTGTTGCTAATCCGCACGAAAAAAATCATTTAAAAAGTTGTTGCAAATACCATATATTCCAGATGTTTGTACTATAGAAAATTACATGTTGCATTGTATGGTGTCCCAGAAAATAATAGCTACCATTTTCAACAAAGATGTGATTCAAAATATTAATTTGTTCTCTGAAAGCACAATACATATTAACTGTTAATAGCAGGGACATTGTACTGGTTCAAATCTCACTTTTGTTTTGTGGTTTTTACCAAATAGTCTAATTTCCTTGTATTTCATTTTGTTTCTTTTTAATGAAATTAGATCATTTAGTGTTCTTGATGGTAAATAGTAATATTTAATAAATTATAAATGACATTGTTATTAATTCCTGAAATTTAATCAATAATATACCAACTAGCCTTACTGAATTCTCAATAATGCATCACATACATTGTATCAAGTACCATGAAGGTAAAGATCATGTGATCTAACTTATTTCTGGACTCTATAAACATGGACTTTATAGTAGCTCAAATTAAATAGTGGTTACAGGAGGCTAATAAAGGGGAGGATTTAGTCAAATTTTACTAAATTATAGTAGGAGAATACTTTCTGCAATTCTGTTTTATAGTAAGGCAACCATAGGTAATAATAATAAAAACATACACTATTAGGAGCCAGAAAAAAGATTTTTTAAAATATTTTATTCTTTGTGCGTATGTGTGTTTATGAGAGAGAAAGAGAGAGAGAGAATGACATACCATTGCCTCTGCTACTGCAAAGGAACTCCAGACACATGTACCACCTTGTGCATCTGGCTTTATGTATGTAATGGGGGATTCAACCTGGGCTAGGACGCTTTGCAAGCATGAGTCTTTAACTACTAAGCCATCTCCCCTGTTACAGAAGAAGAGACTTTGAGTGCTCTCACTAAAAGACGTGATAAATACTTAAGGCTGTAATTATACTCACCCTCATTTTAACATTATGCAATGTACAGATTACATACTCTATAAAATATGCAATTTTAAGTTTACAAACACATTAACAGAAAAATAAAATAATTAAACAATGAATAAAAGTGAGTAAAATATGTGTTATTCACCCAAAAGAAAATGTAGGCTAATAAATAAGAAAGAATGTTCATCATGTTATTGCAATAGGGAATTGCAAATTGAAGCAACAATAGGATTGCAACCCACAGATTACACTTGTCAAAATCCAAAACACAGAGAATACTAGATGTAGGCTAGGACTATAAAACAACAAGAACACTTACACATTGGCACTTTAGAAACCAGTTTTGAAGTGGTTTGGGCTAAGGTATTCCAAAGAATAAGAACTAATAGAATTGATACACACATAGTTAGATAGATGATATATAAGTAATTGGATGACAGAGTAAAAGAGGCTGATTAGACACAAAGTCTAGTCATTAAGCAGGAGACCTAAAAATATAAAGATGTATTTATGTCCAAAGATTAGCAATTTAGGGATAAAGGAGGGTAGAGGGTTTAAGTCCAATCTAAAAGCAGGAGAAAATCAAAACTCAAAGTCAGATAAGCAAAAAATCTGTCAGGTCTTTGTACATTCAAACAGCTATAACAAAATACTACCATAGAATATCATTCCAATTTTATTCAACTTGGGTGTGAAAGAATGCTATTTAGGTGTAGAATGAAATCTTATGGCAAAGAAACCTCATGAAGATGTAGTAAGAGTAATTCCTTTAATATTCCATTTTAATTCCCACATTCTAGTTTCCTTCCTTTTCTTACTTGGCACAAAGTGTATGCCTACATTTTCTAAATTGTACAACTTATCTGATATAGGCTCATTCCCGTACAATTCAGATTTAGTAGATCTGGAAGGGACCCCTTAAATTAGTAATTATGTTTCCAAATAATGGCTGAACAAAGTCAGCTTGGGAACTAGCCTCTAAAATCATTTTACTTAATAACAGATGGATAATTACTTATCCAGGACATAGAATGAATAGTTCACATGATTGTAAATGTGAAGAGACTTGAAAGCCTTTCATCTGAATAGTAAACAAACTATGTTTTGGAAAGGCTTATGCATTCTTCCAGCACATTGCTGAAGAAACCAGTGAACTTTAGGAAATAATCTCTGTCTCCAAGGCACAGATCTCCTAGTTGGAAGGAACACACAAGCTAGTAATGTAGGATAAATCACTAAAGTTTGCATAGATGGTACAAGATTGACTGCAAAACTCATCCATTATTTGGAGATTGAGGAAAGACAGAGAGGACTGTTGCATAAATCTCTTAAGGGACCAAAAAGAAGCAAATAGTCCATGAATGGTGCGTCAAAGCTGGAACTGGTACCCAGTTAGTAGGCCCAAGAGGACAGGTAATGGTTGTCTTCAAGAACACAAATGCATATTTCAGAAGTTATATGCTAAGATACCGGCCATGAGACTCATGCATCAGGGCAGTGTAAGCTATCTGCCAAAGCAAATATGTTCTGCAAAGTGAAGCAAACTTGTGATTTTTAGTACACCTCTATCTTTAGTGGATGTTTCAAGACATTGGTGGAAGCAAAGATTTAGGCAAACAGTTCAAAAAGCTTATGATGAACACAGAACCAAGGGACTTGGGTCTCACTATTTAGGTCCTGAGTTCAGGATCATGGCCATTTCAGCAGTGGTTACAGTCACTTTGCTATCCTAGTTGAAATGCAGTCATCAGTAATTCATAACTTTCTACATCAGCCATCACAGTGGCAGAAAATTGACATAATTGTATCACCTGTCCTCTCCCAAAGGACAAACTGTGTAATAAAATCCACATTGGGTGTCATGGCACACAATTGTGATCCCAGCACATTGGAAGCTGAGGTGAAAAGATAAAGAGTTAGAGACTAGCCTGGACTATGAAGTGACATCCTATGTTAAAAAAAAGATGTAATTAAGTAAAAAAAAAAAAAGTTACTGAGAGACTTAAATCAGTACAGATCTGAGTTTTGTCATATCATTCCATACCTATAGTACAAATATTTGGCTACCACTTAGATTCCCCCCCCCTTTTTTTGTTTTATTTAGTGAAGTATACATTGACTGTCATTTATCAAGTTTTAGAGTATGCTCAGGGAAAAGAACATGAAGAAAATGTAAGCACAATCCTTTCCTTCAAAATCCCTCTATTATCATCCAGAATCCAAGAGGGAGTGAGAGAGCACTGAACTATTGAGTGGTTCTTTCTTGATGAGAGTGACTCAGTGGTTTAATAAGCACATACTTATTCATGGTTTCACATGCAGAAGAGGTGAATAGTAAGACATTAAATCACATAGTTGTTAAAACTCAAAGTAGTGCTTATGCAAAATTGTGAATGCTGAAATCAGATATAATGCAACTTGAGTGAATAATTTTGTGCTAATTTTCTTCTCTATTACAGTTGCAATACAGACTTTTTTTTTTCCTGCTGAAGGATGACAGTAATGTTTGTAAATCACTATTTTCCAGATTGTCAGTGTGTGACTTTCTGCTTAACTTGAAAGGAACCTCTCAGCTCTCACTTTCTGTTTGTTGGCTGTTTCATTCTAGTGACATTAAAAATTCTAAATGCTTTTCTATTTCCCTATGTAGGTCTGAGATGAAAGTGCTATAAAAATATATTGAAAAACAAGTGAAAGCCAGGCATAAATTAGTGCTAGTTATATAAGATATGTGTGTTGGAGTGGTGAATGGGATGGAAGCAAGTATTCAGGAAGCCACGCTACAATTCTCATCAACTGGCTTTGTTTTCTAAAACAATAAATCTGGTGTTGCTGTGTTTCCTGTTTCTGACTGATAATAATTAGGGAGAAAATTAGGCTGGGATTATTTTCTAATTTAGCTTTCTTGGCACCATTCCTTGACAGGGAAAGGATTATAGAGATAAACATACACACCTGTGGCAAAACAATAGTTGTTAATTAATAACTTAATAAATAAACTCAAATGGACATTGTTTTCCAGGAAAGCAATTGCCCATGAATTACTCCATTCCAACCAAAGCTTTTGGTATTCATCTGCCATTGTTTTCAATAGAGGAGACAAGATGAAGTCTTCTTGAATGAAATGGAATATATGTGTGTGTGTAAGTGAAAATAGATAATTAAGATTTTTATAATAGAATGAGATAAGGTTTTGGCTTCCTAAAAAGGATGAATGGAACCTTTTGTGAGCCAATGCCCTGGCAGCACTGAAAAAATAATTTTGTTTCATCTTCTTAAATTAATTTTCTTCTCTCACTGCTCTATATAGTACATAGAATTTATTTATTTATTTACTTATTTATTGTCTTTATTACATAACCCTTCATTTTATTAATAGGTCATTTTTTCCAGTGGCTATTCATCTACTTCTATATTACATATTATTTATATTCTAACTTTTTTACTACCATCTGGATTAAAATACTTGCTTTACTGGTTCACAAATATATAACTAGTTATTATTTAACCTTTCCATGCACAAGTGTTCACTTCTATAAAATGACCATTCCTCACCCTCCATAGTGTTGCAATGAGGATTATATTAGTTATTATATGTAGCACATGTAGGATGATGCTTATCATATAGTTACTGTACATTTAGCTATTATTATATCATTTATTATGATTCAACGGGGATGACTTACTTTTCTGGATTCAATAATCCCATGTAGGCCAGACTCATTCAATGCAAATATTCAATAGTTCTGGCGCAGTGATTGTATCAGAATGAATGCATGCTTTAAGCTCGTCTAATCATTGAGACATGAATGCTCTCTTTTCTGTGTGTCTCTTGAGCAATGTAAATGTGGAGATCTAGCAGCTCTATTGCCCTTGCTTGGAAAGAATCTACTAGTCAGTGAGCCTGTCATAGATCACAAAATATCTGTAAGATGGACAGAGAAACCTACCATAGTTTTATTTCTAAACCTTGTTCTACTAAACTCCAAAGTGATATATTCCTAGAATTTACCATTGCAGAATCAGATCTTCTACTTGGAACTGAAGAAAATTCTAATTACTGTGTTTATTTTCCTTATTTACTTATCCTGTGCTTTGACTATATTTGTGATCAGGAAAAAAAAAAAAAAAACTTAGCTTCCCAACTTTCAAACCTGAAAAATGTATGGTTAATTCCAGGAGAACTAACTATCTACATACAAGTCATGGTCATTTCAATAAATTGATTGCTCCAAATTTGAGTATATTTCCAATGATCAAGACATATATCTACATTTTAATTTTAATATGTGTCACTTTAATCTAATGAGTGTAAAATGCTCTAAATGAATATACTCCTGAGTGAAAAAGTACTATCAAGAAGATGGATTGTACTTATTGGAAGGGAGAATAAAAAATATCAATGATTTGCCATGAATAAACCATATGGAATCAACTTCTTTACTAGAAAATACTATATATGTTCAAAAGGAAAAGGCTTGCACAGAAGTATTACATAGTGGCAGATAATATTCCTAGAAGCCAAAGATTGTTACTAGAAAAATTTGAGTATCAGAGGTGATATATATTCCAGGAAGTTGTTGTTCAGGAAGGCCTTTGGTGCACCCAAGACACTACAGGCTATTGCCAAAAGTCTTGATTGCCCACCAGATCAAGGTGGTAAGTCTATTGCTGAAGACATGTTTGAGCTTCAGGTCACAGAGAAATCAAGCTGGAGCTAAGCTAGAAGTATCCTCCATGTTGACTAGCTGTCATGATGCTAGAAAGACCTATGCAACCTGTTAGGGGAGAAAAAGTCATCAGTGGTCTGAACCAGCAGTGGGTCCTGCAAGTTCTCCAGCTGGCAAGCCATTCCAAATGTACCAACTGTTGCAATGATGGCATTTCTGCTTTGAAGGAAAGCCACTGCTCTCTGATTAGATTGGAGTCCCATTGGATTTGGAACATATTATTGCCTATTACTGAAAACCTAATCAAATCCTATTGCTGGGGGAGGTCATAAGCTCTAAGTGGGAAACTAATATTGCTGTCTGGCTAAATGGATATAATATGTCCACCAATAAGTCCTCAAATGCCCATATACTAATGTTACTCTTGATTATGTTTAGAGAAACTTTTCTTTTAAAATGACAGTGACCATTAGGATGACTAAAAGCTCACGAAAGTGTTGAGAAGTAGCATTGGATTGTTTAGCACTAAAGGACACATCTATATCACATCACCCAACGCTTAAGGACCATTGCAGAAAACTTTGGAGCCAAATGAAGGGTAGAGTGTTTGGAATACTGTCTTCCAGGCATAAAATGGACATGGTATTCATGACATTACAGTGAGTACATAAATTATAGTGACTACATACACAAGACCAGCATCATAGGTGGGGAAATGATAACATCAAAGAAAAAGAAAAAACTAGTTGGAAAGAAGAGATTCCGTTGGGGGATTTGGGAAGGGGAAAAGGGAAGGTTGTGGGAGGGGATTATGATCTTGGTATATTGTCTACGTCTATGGAAGTTGTCAATAAAAAGTTAAAAATTAAAAAAAAAACTACTCTTGATGCACAGTGATTATTTATAAAAGATATTGGTTTACAACTTCTTTTCCTTTCCTGAGTGTTTATCTTTAACAACTAGGACAGTAATGTACCATTTCTAAGAAGATCAGTTATCAACCCTGATGCAATATAAGAATCATCTGTAGTGCTTTCATAAATATAGGTTCTTGTAACCTATTTTTGTAATTTTTATATTTCATGTAGGACACAAGTAATTGTTCTGCAATAATTTTCCCAAGAGTTGATATTCAGGATTTGAGTTATAAAAAGATAAGTCTGTAGAGAGAGTGCTAAGATGCTCTACTGTTGGGAGTAAATCTGAAAAGCAAGTGTGTAACATTTTATTCTCTATAGTATGACAACATTTACTACATTGCTTTTATCACACTTGGGATTCTCTGAGATAATTGTTACTTAGCAATAAATTAATAAATCAGTAGTACTAAAGAATGAGTATTAGAAACATCACCATCTATCTCAGGAAATTTGCTGTTAATACAAAGTACCCCAATAATGATTCTGATTCCCAACTTTTAGTATAGTAGGAATAAGGGGACTTTTGAACAATACCCATTTGGAGGAGTGCATTAAATAGGTTACATAAAGCTAATTCATTAATCCAAATCTTTCCATTATGTACTCACATGTACATTACATTTTGATAAGTGAATTGGTTTGTGACATGTTTAAAAATACATTGACTTTAAATGATGCTATAATTATTAAATAAATGTATGATTTTTAAAAGTATCAATGGTCAAGCTTATAGGCAGTTATGTTTTCTGAATAAAAACCACTAAGATAGTTTCTAGGGCTGGAGATGTAATTCATTAAAGAGCACTAGTCCTAACATGTGCAAGTTGCTTTAATATAATTCTATAGATTTCTTACATACTGGATTATTTTTGAACAAAAAACTGACAAATTTTTGTGTCAAGTTTGGATATTATGACATATATATACACATATATACATATATATACATACACTTTGGTCAAAGGGTCAGTAAACTAAGTACTATGTGCCAAGTCTGGTCAACCATGTTTTTCTTTTTTTTTTACATTGACATGTGTATTAGAATACAGCCTTACTTATTCCTTAAAATATTGTCTACTGCCATTTGACATCCAAAAGATGAGTTGAATAGTTGTGATAGACTTATTGCCTATAATACCTAACCATATTTACTCTCTAGCTTTTTGAAAATAAATTTTGCTGAAAAACCTTGTTTAAAAAAGATGGGATTATTAACCAAATTATTAGGGGAAATTATTGTGTCAAAATAAATCAAAGTACTGAGTGAATACCTACACATTAATATCATCCAAATAATTAATAAATATCCAATTTTACTCTGTAAACATAATATTAAATAAAGCATTAAATATAAATGCAGAGTAAATTCAAGTACAGTATATATCTATATATACCTGGATGGATATTATTTTATCTATGTGTACATATTTATAGACATTATATATTTTATAGTGCTAATGATCAAGTATATTGAACATTTTAAGCAAGCAATCTGTTCTGAGCAATTAGTCTCCAGAATCAGTTAATCTCTTTCATTACATAATATTATATAATTCTTGTTTAAAATTGAATTAATTGTAGTACACTTATTGTTTCATGTTATTTCAAGGAAAACATATAGATAAAGAGCCTAGCCCTAAATCACTTCAACATTAACTTACAGATAAGGTGACTACACAGTTCAGTCAGAGTACTCAAGCAATATTTACACTAAATTTAGTGTTTACTGAATGAACAACCATTTTTCTATTGCTATAGGTTCTTTCATATATTTGACTCCGTCTATTAACAGGTTTTCAAGTTTTAGCCAAGTGATTTTTACTAAATATAATAACAAAAATTCTCATTAATTTTTCATGATTAGTAAAAGAGACAGATGGAATCATGGAGTTTGACGCATTACCAAAACACATCTGTTCTTGATTATTCTCTAACAGATCATGAGTTGTTTCCTTCAGATCAATTACAAGTTAAATCAGAACTTGTAATTACCATAATTCATTTGCTAATTCATTAAAATAATATTTATGGGTTCCTTAAGACAAGCCTGGCAGTTTTCTAAATATTGGAGATGAAGCATAGAAAAAATAGCAAGCAATAATTCTTCCCTGCTATAACTTTTGCTCAAAAGGATAAATAAGCAATAAGGAAGGCATAATTAGAATTTATAGTAATAAAGTGCTAAATGAAAGTTAATTGAAGGAAAGGAGCAACGTATGTGAAAAGTATAAAATTGTGTATAGAATAAAAAAGATTAGTACTTTCTATATCATATATCTAGTTTAAAAATTGTAAAGCCCTCTAGCTTGATTTCAAATAAGCACATATTCATCTAATTTCCAACTGAATTAACCACACAGTTCTTTGCTTAGGGAGAGGGCAAACTAAGTATCTAATATATGAACAGGAATTACATTTTTCCAGAATGCACTTTACCAAACTATGTATAACGCTGGTACATTTATATTTGTGTTTTAAGATTAATTTAGGTAATTTCACAAAAGGATCTACATATGTTAAAGGTGTATAGTTTGACATACATATGCATTGTGAAATGATTACACCAGTTAATTACTATATCAATTGCCACATACAGATTTCTGACAACATTGAAAATGTATCCATTAGAAAATTTCCAATATATAATATGTTGCTATTCCATGTAGTATGGCAGTTTAAATGGATGCCCCCCCCCCAACTTCTACAGGATTTTATTAAAGTTTGTAATTTAGATCTGTCAGCCACCTGGCTCGAGGAGATGTCATTGGGCAGATCTTAATGTCCAATCCTAGGGTGTGCTGGTGTGTTAGGAATTCTAGTCCAAAGAGATGCAAAGTGCTTGGGTTCTTCCTGGAGTTTCTGAAGTGTGCTTGCTTGCTTTTTGGTGGTGGTTTGTGGCTTTTCTCTCTCTCTCTTTGCTTCGACCTGTTAAAGCAGGCCAACTTCTTCTGCCATTATGGATCTTCCCCTCTATCTTTACTAAATCTTTTCCTCTATAACTGTGCCTGGTCTGGAAGTTCATCTCAGCAACTTGAAGGTGTCTGCTACATGTAGACATCATATTGTATATTAGAATTCCAAAACTTAAAAATGTAACTAAAATTTGCAGTCTGTAGCCATTTCTTTATTTACCATCCCAAGTCCACTGACCACTATTAGTCTAATCTTTTCTTTTATGAGTTTTATTTTTATTATATTTTTATTTTAGGTTCTATGCATACATAACATATATAGTATTTCTCTTTCTAAATCTTCCACCTTGTACTTAGCATATTGTATTTTTATGTCTTTGCTATCTTACATGGCAGAACATCCTTTTTAAAATAATTATTAATATACTTTGCATGATTAATACCCAACTTCATAAGTGGAACTATTCCACATTTTCTTCATCCATTCATCCACCATTGGACATTTGAGTTACTTCTAGATGTTGGCTATCATAGATACATTTGTAAATGCCATCTTGTAACAGGGATGTGGAAAAAAAATAGAATACTTGCACAGTATTTATAGGAATATAAATTAGTATAGGAACTATGTCAAACTTATGAGAACTCAAGCTGACCTGGAACATTCTCTGAGCCCAGGAAGGCCTCAAGCTCAGGACAACCTTCCTACTTTATCCTTACAAGTGTTGGGACTATAGGAATGAGCCACCATGCCAGGCTGCTGTGTATATATTTAAAAGAAATGAATTTAGTATGCCAAAGTTATCTTCATAACAATGCTCATTGGAGAATTATTCACAACAGCTAAGAAATCAAGCAAAGCACTATCTATCAACTGGTAAATGAATAAATAAAATGTGGTACATGTACACATATAAAGAAATGAAACCTTCTCATTTGCAATAATGTGGATATAACTGGAGATCACGTCTTAAGAGAAACAAGCTAGACACACAGAACTACTGCATAATTTTACTCATATGTTTTGCTTTCGTAGAGTTTTCGAGTTAATGATAATGGAGGTATAGGAGATTCTGATGTGCTAACACAAAATGGGGTGACAATAGTTAATGATAACGTACTGAATGTTTAAATTATCTAGAAGAAAATATTTGAAATTTTTAACCACAAATAAATGATTAATGTTTGGGGTGGAAGCTATGATTAACCTAAGCAGATTTACTCATTTCACAAAGTATGCATATATGAAAATAACATGTTATCCTGTGAAACATGTGTAATGTTTATATTTTATAAATCATCCAAATATGCTTAATTTAAATTTTATACCTATGTGGAACAATTCTATAACAAGACCAAATAACTATTTTAAGAAATGTCAGAGGACCTGAATAGTTGTTTTCTAAGCAAGTCATGTTACCAGAGGTGGTGAAGAGCATTTACCAAACTGCAGATGCAAATCAAAACCCTTATAAGACATTAACTTGATTCTTAGAATGACTACAACCAAAACATAGCAAAGCAAGTGTAGAAGATTTAGATAAAAGGTAACCTTTTTACATTTTGATGGGATTACAAATTGGCCTGATGAATACAGTAAGATGGCTTCTCAAAAATATTAAAAGTCGAATCACCATATGATCCAGCAATTCCACTGAAGAGTATATATATATATATGTGTGTGTGTGTGTGTGTGTGTGTGTGTGTGTGTGTGTGTGTGTGTAAGAAGATGAGTGCTTCAACGATTTCATGTTCTTCATGATGTATATGTGCTGGACTGGAGAGATGGCTTAGTGGTTAAGCACTTGCCTGGGAAGTATAAGAACCCCGATTTGAGGCTCAATTCCCAGTACCCATGTAAGCCACAAGGTGGCACATGCAGCTAGAGTTAGTTTGCAATGGCTGGAGGCCCTGGTGCACCCATTCTCTCTCTCTCTCTCTCTCTCTTTCTCTCTCCTTGTCTCTATCTCTGTCTGTCACTCTCAAATAAATAAAAATAAACAAAATTTTAAAATATATGTGCTGTGAATTTGGCACAGGGGTGAATATATATACTAATATATATGAGACACTGTTAAATACCAAGAATCAGCAAACTAATAATTAAATAAAAATATTTTATATTTTAACTATGTATATTTTATAAATTTTAACTTTGTATGTCTAGTTTCAAAATTTTATGATAAATAAATGATTATGTCCTGATCAAATAACACAATCCCAAGTTCACCCTGTATATTGGAATTTTTCTATATTTTTTATTTCTTTTATTTCTTTTATTGACAACTTCTATACTTAAATACAAAAAACACTTGATATTTCCTTCCCCTCCCCACATTCCATTTTACAACTCCAATCTCCATCATATCCCCTCCCTCTCTCCATTAATCTCTCTTTTAATTTGATATCATCATCTTTTTCTTCTATTTTTGAGTGTCTTGCAAAGGTATTGCTAGGTACTGCAAGGTCATGGGTATCAAGGCCAATTTCTGTCTGGGCAGTTGCATTGTAAGAAGTCATACCCTTCCTTTGGCTCTTTCATTCTATCCACCCCTCTTCCGCAATGGTCCCTGAGCCTTAGAGGGTGTGACAGAGGTGTTTCAGTGCTGGGCACTCCTCCATCCCTTCTTCTCAACACCATGTTGCCTTTTGGGTTATCCCAGTGGTCATCGCCATCTGAAAAGAGAAGCTTCTCTAACCAGAAGTGAGAGTAGTGTTAATATGTGAACATGAACATTAAGCATAGTGCTTTCAGGGCAGCTTGGTGGGAATAATATATACATTTAGTCAGACAAGAGCAGGCTTTATACCCCTAAGGCTCATGACCTCTCTTGCCATAGACTTTTGCTTTGATTTTTCAGTACCAGGTATGTATTCCCTCCTGTAGAGAGGGCCTTCAGTCCAATTCTGGAGCAGTTGGTTACCCCAAGAGCATACATGCCACTATTGCACCCATTCAGTCATTTGGCCTGTATGGCCAAACTTGAATGTTCAGTGTCCACTGTTTTCACAGCTGATGACCTCTGTCTCCCATATGGTTGCATGCAGTGCAGCTTTTTCCAGCTTTCAGTTGACTGGTCTATAGGGAGAAGGTTTTCTGCTCAGCACCAGCTTGCTTTGTCAGTGACCTTGCCTCTCAGGCAAGAAATGTCTTCAGCAATAGGATCTTACTATCTGTTTCTCAAGGGCAACTAAGGGCTTTGGCAAAAACCTTTAATGTTTTGGAGGCTTCCAGGACCTCCTTGGCCAACAACTCACTGGAAGGTATCCTATCCCAGGCACTGAAAATTTTCTAGTAACAGTCTACAGCTTCTAGATGTACCATTATTCAAAAAAGTAGGTTTACATAAGTCTTTTTTTTTTGTTGCCTATTTCATGGGCTGTATATATTTTTATTTATTTATTTTTATTTTTTCCTTTTTTTATTTATATTATTCTGATTTTACAGTCATAGTATTGGTTCCATTGTCCTCCTCCCTGTCCTCCCACTTTCAAAGGGACCCTCATCAATGGGGAATATGGGTCGTGCATTGTGAGGTTAGTCAAGAATTCTGGGGTGTAGGCCCCAGTCTCTGTGCATAATGCCCCAACTTGTGACTGTAACAATCTTTCTGCCCCCTCTTCCGTGAGTTTCCCTGAGCCACATTGGCGTCATTTTAGTTCTGTTTCAGTGATGAGGTTTTGGGAGCCTCTGTGTCTCTGGATATCTGGCTTAGTTGGAGTTGGATGTTCTCTGTGTTTATCTCCTTCAGCCTTTTTCTGGTGTTGTGATCTCCATGAACGCCGAACTCTTGCCCTTCCCTTGCGTTGTTCTATGGATTCAGCTGGGGCCCTGGTGAGGTGTGGTTAGCTGATTGTCCCTTCAGGTTTGTTGTCCACCTGAAAAAAGATAAGCACATTCTCCAATGGAGAGAAAAGTTAGTACTAGGTAGAAGGGGTGACCATCTATGTTTTGGAGGGAATTTTATATGTGTTGGCTCTCTTCTAGCCCACATTTGGTGGTATCTTGCTCTTGGAGACTGAGCTTATTTTTTGTACCTGGTTTTGACTTATTTCCCAGTTCTAGCAATGAGTTCCATTCCACTGAGTGGATCTGTTAGCCAAATCAAGAACAGTTGGTTACCCACCATGGCTGTTTGCCACTACTGCACTTGTATGAGCATTACGTCAAGTTGTTTCCTGCTGGGTATCTTAGACTGCAAGTTGTTTGGACCAATGCCGGACATTTTCCCCCAGTTGCTCGTGTAGCACCCTCTGGCTTATTCATAATATCTTGAATTTAGATTGACCCCCCCCCGCCCTGTATATTAGAATTTTTCTATATTTTTTAGATTTAAAGAAGAAAGTTGATAACTATTTTTGATAAAATTCAGTATTATTACTATGAAGGTGTTGCAGTCATCTTCTCATTGCTATTTTTGATACCAGAAATCAGTTAGATAACACAGGATCAATGAGTGGGTGGAAGGTAGTTGATGTCAGTAAAGTGCTTGCCTTGTAAGCATGAAGGCCTGAATGTGTTGCAATCCCAGTGCTGGCGTTGCCAAGACAAAGAGGATTATCAAGGTTTGCTGGCCAGCTAGTCTAGTTTAATTGTTAAGCTCCAGGTCAATGAGACAGCCTACTTAAAAAAAAAAAAAAACAGTGGATGGAGTTCCTAAAGAATGAAACCCAAGATTGCTCTCTGGCCTCCATTTCAAGTGTGCACAAGTTCTTATACACCTGCACACACATGAATATACACATACGTGTATACACATGTATAGATAAAAACAGAAATATTGGTTTGGGGCAAAACTTAAGCATTCTATTATATTGAGTGCTAGTTCAATACCGTTAAATTGTTTACTATGTGTCAGAAAACTATTGTGCACTTGTGTACATGTGAGTTTTTAGTTTTAGTCCGTTAGTAATAGTATCTAAAGGGAGGCAATGCATAACATTTTACTCAGCTGTAAAGTAAGATGAAGTTATGAAATTTGCACAAAAAGGATAGAATTGGTAAGAATTATACTGAGGTAACCCAATTCCAGAAATAAATAAATAAATAAATATTTTCAAATGCAACAGTTTCTGGTAATATATAATCTACATATGAAGAGAACATGCTATTCACAGAAGATTGGGAATGTTGTCTTTTGTGTTTCATGACTCAGAAGTCTAACTTGAGTATACCTAGTCAGTATTTCTAAAAAGCCATTCAGAATTTGTGACAATTATGTGATACAAAGAATAGGTACTATAGAACATCATTAAAAGGCAAAATTGATACAGACTAATGTTTTCAGTTGGAGACTGGATATATAAATGAAGGCTTAATGTTGACCTCAGAGTTCAATATGAATGAATAGTGTGGCAGGCAAGTAGTGTGGGGTGTATATGTTTGGGCAGATTTTAGAAGATTTTGAATAAAACCTCAGAATATTACAGGTAATAATAATACTTAAAAATAAAAAAAAACCATAAACTAGTATTTGACGTTCTATGTGTACAAAATTCTCCTTTGTAACTGGAAACATTATTAATCCTACTTTGGAGCTAACAGAAGAGAGGTGTAAGATCATATATTGCTAAAAAACAAATTATATTTTAGTAAATATATAATCAGACTCCAAATTCAGTGCACAAAACGCTATCTACTCTAAGGCAAAAAAGGCTTCAGAACTTTTAAAATAATACCCTACCTGAAATAGATGAAGTAATAGCTTATTTTAATAAACCACAAAGACTAGCTTCACAGAAGCTACATCTTTGGAACACCCTGCAGGACTTGCAGGCATCTGGAGCACAGCTCAGCAGCACAGGTGGGAGAGCCTCCAGATCACTACATGACTTGCAAGCAGCTGGGACAGTCAGAGAGTCTCTTCTCAAGCAGTTATTTATCCTTTATATAACCTTAGGGAGGGGTCTTTTAAGTTTCATCTCTCCCAGACTTATTGACTTCTTGACACACTCCTCCCCTCAAAAGGAATGTTTCAATTCAGAGAAAATTGTATACAACCTTGGTGAGTCTGTACCTCAGCAGTCCTGTGACCTTTTACCTTTCAGTTCTTCCAGATTTGTTGACCTCTTGACTTCGTTCTGAATCTCCAGAGCATATCTCCTCTCTTCAAGGAAATACTTTAATTTGGAAGAATTCACTATGCCACACCATTCATCTTCTTTTTAATTAAATGTTCACATGTCCTGATATACAATTGATTTCCTTGGTCTATCCCTCTACTAATGTACAATTTTTACTATAGCTTTATAATGAGTCTTGAAGGGAAGTAGAATGGTTTCACCTACTTTATTCTAAATTTCAACAGTTTTAATGTTTTATTTATTTGAGAAAATGGGGCAGACACATAGAGAGAGAATGGGCATGCCAGGGTCTCCTGCCACTGCAAATTAACTCCAGACACATGCAACGATTTGTGCATCTGCCTTTACATGGGTACTTGGAAGTTAAACCCCACCATAATATTTTGCAAGCAAGTACCTTTAACCACTGGGAAATCTCTATAGCCCCTCAACATTTTAAATATATTATAGTTCCTTACTGTTTTATGTGAATTTATTGTGAATCTTTTTAACCATAGAGAAAAACAGTCCTGTGTATCTATAGGAATTACATGTTAGTTATTTTCAAAAAGTTGTGATATGTACTGTCTTCCAAATTGTGAAGCAATACTTTAAATTTATTTATTAAATTTAAATTTATTAAGGAAATCATCTAAACTACACAAATATTTTTAAACCTCAACAATAAGAAATTAAAATGCTAAAATAAAATAGGTAAAATATATGAAGAGTCACCTCACTGTGTGTGTGTGTGTGTGTGTGTGTGTGTAATAAGTAAGCCTAATAAAAGATGCTCAGAGGCTTTGATCCATCTGTTACCTTTTCCTCATTTAAGAGGCTTCAGCCCACTCTTCTTATTCAGTGAGCAGGGGCTTTGGTTTGCCATTGACGTCTGGTCAGTTCTGCATATCTGAAAAAGTTTAACTCTCCCTTCACTTCTGGTGAATTCTATACACCTGTCAAACTTAGGCCTGCTCTTTATTTTCAGGAAGGTAGGCTCACTTGACAGCCTTTAGCCCACCTATCATTTCTAGGAAGTGCTGTGTATCCAAGACCCTGTGGTCTGCCTTGTATCTCTTGTGAGCTGAGTGTGAGGGCCTTTAGTGTTTTCACGGGGCTAATGCAATATAAACATGAAGAGTACAGGGATTTTCATACAGTGTCCCAAAGACTAATTTAACAAATGGAAATGACACTGAAACCCCACATCAAATTAGTCCTTGATCAGTACAAGCCCTTACCCTAAAAGAATAAGAGTAAGTTTAAATGAATTAATAAATAATAATTACAATTTAAAGAAACAAATTTAACTATGCATAGGGAGATGGTACAGTAGATATAGTCCTTACCACAGAAGTCTAAGAACCTGAATTGGATCCTCAGACCCTAAGTAAAAGCTGGGAGAAAATGAGATGGGTGCAGTGACAGAATTTATCTGAAGGTTGTTGACCATCTAGCTTTACCAACATGGCAGCAAACAACAAGAATGAGAACTTGGCTCAAATGATGTGGAAGATAAAGACTGACACCAAAAGTTGTCCTCTGAACTTACAAATGCTACAACATAGGATCTCTCTCTCTCTCTCTCTCTCTCTTTCTCTCTCTGTCATACACACACACAGACACTAAAATATAATAATAATTTTTAAAAAAGAAAAGAAACTCAAAGAGCAACAGAGCCCTAGAGGCATAAGTTGTAAAGCCAGAACAAAAGCAACATGAAAAACTAATGCAAAATGACTTCCTCCAAAAATAAATACTTCAGTAATGGCCTCCACTAAGATTGAGCTAAAAAAAATCCAGAAACAGAATTCAGAACAATTATTACATTCAAAAAAGTAAATAAGAGGGCTGGAGAGATGGCTTTGCCATTAAGCACTTGCCTGTGAAACCGAAGGACCCTAGCTCAAGGCTCTATTCCCCCGTACCCACGTAAGCCAGATGGACAAGGTGGAGCGTGCATCTGGAGTTTGTTTACAGTGGCTGGAACCCCTGGTGCAGCCATTCTCTGTGTGTGTGTGTCACTCTCAAATAAATAAATAAAAATAAACAAAAATTTGAAAAATTAAAGAAGAAAATAAATTCATGAATGACTGCCCTCAGAGAGAATGGTAGACTATGACATATTGTACTATATGGGTAAACACAATGTAATGTTTCTATAACACTTGCTGCTATATAATTTAAAAAGAAATCACGGGCCAGTGAACATGTGGAGTAGATAGTGAAAGAAAGAAAATGACACAAATAGAGAAATAGCTCTTGATATTAAATCATGTGAGAACTATGCTTTTTCAAAAAAGTAAAATGAACAAGAACACTAAAAAAAAAAACTCAACTGAAATAAGTATATAAAAGATATGAAAGGAGAATTTATAAAAAACAGAAATACTGAAGAAAAGTCAATCTGAAATACTGAAAAGAAAAAAAAAAGTCAAATTGAAATCTTCATTGAAAGCCTTACCAATACCATTAATTAAGGAGAAAATATCATACATGAACTAGAGAACTAGGAGGGATAACTGAAATATTCCAACATGGACAAGGTAAATAAATAAGATGGAATGAACAAAACTTTCAAGATAATTGGACATTATGAAAAGACATTTTTAAAAAAAAATCATGGCTATAAAAGAAGTTGAAGAGTTGTAATATAAACACTTAAAAATATTTTCAATGTAATTGTAGTTTCAATGAAATATAGAAAATCACAAAATTGCCCTATGTTATGAAAGAGATGTCAATCCAGATATATGAGGAATGTGGGACACCAAACAGACAAGACATAAAAAGACTTTCCTTCATCATATTATAATCATATCAGTAAATGTACTGAACAAAGAGAGAATTATGAAAATAGTAGGAGAAATATGCAGCCAGGTATAATGTCAGGTCCATCAAAATGTTAGCAAAGTTCTCATGAAAACTTTACTCAAGAAGAACGATTGAAACAATGTGTTTCAAGTACTGAAACACAACAAGTACCATTCCAGATTACTTCATCTAGCAACACTATACACTATACTTGAAGGCAAAAGGAAAGCTTTCCATTATAAAAATAGGCTCATGGAATTTATGGTCACCAATTCATCTCCTCAGATGATTATTGAAGGAAATCTACAAATGGAAGAGAAAGACAAACATATCCTTGAGGCCAAATGGAAGAATAAATCATGATTCTATAGCATTAAGTTTGTGAAAAAAGGAAGAACCCAAACACTAAAAAAATAATAACAAAGCAAAAGAAAATAATACATACCTTCCAATAATATATGAACATTAATGGTCTCAATTTGCTAGTCAAAAGACACAGACTAGCAGAACTAATGAAAAAGAAGAATCAGTCTATTTGCTGTCTCTAGGACATCCACCCATGATAAAAGGCAAATGATACCTTAAAGTGAAATGAAGGAAAAACTTTTTTAAGAATGTTAATCTAAGAAAACAGAAATTTGTCTGTGCTCTGATTTCTGACAAAATCAACTTTAAACTACTAGTAAAAGAATAGAGATCACTTTATACTGATTGAAGCATAGTCTATATATAGTTCATAATTCTAGGATGGGTGCACAAAATTTTATAAAACAAATAGTATTGGAGGTAATGGCTTAGTACAATAATAGTTCATGTCTTAAATGACCCCCTCTCACCAATTGTCTGGTCATTCAGGAAAAATGTAAAACATCTGGATTAAATGGCATCATAGATAAAATGAATTTAACAGACATCTACAGAATATTCCATCCAAACACTTGAGAGTATACACTAATTTCAGCACCTGGGGAACTTTATTGAAAATAGAGCATGTATTAGGAAACAAAGCAAGTGTTAATAAATGTAGGAAAACAGACAAAATGTTTAAAAATATTTTATTTATTTATTTAAGAAAGAGAGAGAGAGAGAAAGCAAGAGAAAAAGGCAGATAGAAAGAGAGAGAGAATGGGTGTGCCAGGGCCTCCAGCCACTACAAATAAACTCCAGATGCCTGTTGTACTTTGTACAGCTGGCTTACTGAGGTACTGGGGAATCAAACCTAGATCCTTAGGATTCGAAGGCAAGTGCCTTAACTGCTAAGTAATCTCTCCAGCCCAGACAATATTTTGTTTTATATATGATTACAATGGTACAAAATTATAAATAAATAGCAAGAGAACTATAGAACATACACAAACTCATGGAGATTAAACATTATGCTATTGAATATTGAATAGTGTTGAAATAAGTCAAACAATAGCATAAATTCCCAGAAATTAATGAATAGAAAAACAAAACATACTAAGAATACAAAGAGAGCTGACCTAAGAGAAAAGCCCACTGCTCTAAAGACTTACATGAATACGTCTGAGAGATTTCAAATGAATAACTTAATGACTCATTTAGTGCATTGGATAAGGAAAAACAAAACAAACTCAAAGTCAATAGGTGGAAAGAATTTTTCTAAATCTTAAAAAATCATAAAATCTAATACCTCAATGCTTCACAAAATATTTTCCAAAATTAAAAGAGAGGGAAGGCCACCAAATTCTCTTTCATAAAGCCAATATTATCTTTATACTAAACCAATTAAAGATAGAACAAATAAAGACCATTCTCATTGATGAACATACCTGCAAAAAATCTTAACAAAGTACCTTCAAATAGAAGCAGGAATGTATTGGAAATATTATCCATCATGATCAAGTTGGCTTTATTCCAGATAGGCAAGAATAGCTCAATGTATGCGATGAAAAAGACATCACATGATCATAACAATTAATGCAGAAAAGGCTTTTGACAAAGCCCAACAATACCTTTCTTGGTAAAAGTACTGAAGAAATGGGGAGTAGAAGGAACATATCTCCACATTGTAAAAGCTATATATAGCAGACCTATTGTCAACATTATATTAAATGAGGAAAATTTGAAGCATTTACAATAAAATTAGACTAGAGTGTCTAATTTCGCCACTGTTGTTTAATATAGTGCCTGGAAGCATTAGCCATAATAATATTGAAACAAGAGAAGAAAATAATAGGGGTTACATACAGAAAAAGATGTCACCATATACCTTTTTGCAGATATGATTTAACAATATGACACTAGAAATTCCACTGAGGAGTGCTACAGGGAAAGGAGACCAGGGTCCAGGGGGTAAAAGAATATAATCTAGAGCTAGAGAGATGACTTATGGGTTAAGGAACTTGCTTCCAAAGCCAAAAGACCCAGGTTTGATTCACCAGGACCCACATGAGCCAGATGCAAAAGGTGGTGCATGCAACTAGACTTTGTTTGCAAAGGCTAGAGGCCGTGGTGTCCCCATTTTCTCTATCTCTTTCTCTCTCTCCCTCTTTCAGATAAATGAATAAAAATAAAAAAAATATTATATATGTATATATATCCCTTAATGCTTAAAAACAAATTCTACCAGAAAACTCTTTGGAAATGAGACATCCTGAGTAGAAATGCAAAGAACTATGCAGAAGCGGTTCCCTGCTTAAAAGCAACAGCCTTGGCAAGTATTTTTAACAGATGAGCCACCAAAACACACAGATACTACAACAACAAGAGTTCAAATGGGCCAAGATCCATTCCAAGCGGGCAGCAGAACTTGGATGCATTGTTTCCATGCTACTGATTGTGGAAGTGTGAAATATGTAAGGATGAAGGGGTCTTTGCTCCATGCTTGCAGAGTGTTATGAGGCCAATCAAGGACTGCTTTGTCTCAAAGCAGGGCTAAAGTTCTTCCAAAGAGGACCTGTGTGGCTACTGCATGAAGCTGTGAAGGTGAAGCCTTAGATGCAATGAGAGCCCCAAAATGTTGGAAGTATAAAACACTTAAGATATTTACTAAGGGAAGCTAAGACATGGAGGGGATCCAGCACAAGGGAGTGGGTATAGATGAAGGATTTTGGGGTTTAGGAGGGATCTCCCAACTTATGAACCGTACTTTTGGATCCTTATCCTATTTTAATAAAAATGATGAAAACTGACTGAAGAAGGATAAATTATAATTTGTTGAGTTCATTTATGGATAAATCATTAATTGTGTGGCTTATTTAAGGAAAATTGGGGTCTAGGAAAAGCCTGGAGCATAGTCACAAGCACATGGAAGATAACAGGATCTAGGGGCTTATGTAGAGAGAATTTGAAGACACCCACACTTGTATGGAAGACACAGCATCCACCTTGATCCTTCCTATCTAAGAATGTTAAGAGTAAGTGGTAATGGCTTATAAATAGGGGGGAGAGAGTACCAAAGCAGAGACCAGGAAATTCAGATGAGAAGTGGGTAGTAAAGAAAGTTACATCCATGGTTACCGTAAGTTTAGAGAAATTATACATGTAGCAGTTCCAGAGATTAGAGGAAATATCCATTTAGTAGGTTTAGAGTACAAAGGAAATATACATGAGGTATATGTAGAGATTAGAGAAAAATATATATATACATTTAATTAAAGTTAGAAGTTACCCCAAAGCTTAAGGCAGATAGAAGACAAGAAGAAATCTACCCAAGCCAAGAAGCAGTGCTTTCCCGACTTATGTGTACAGTCAGAGATAACAGGACAGAGAGAGATGGGAACAGCGTGGACAAACCTTTAGAGTTGATTAAAAATTCATTTTTATTGGGTTCAGGTATGTTGGGAGGAGACCTGATAAGTTTACATATTTAAGGGAGATGACCTCAAAGACTAGATGACCTAGCTAGTGAGCTATACTGTAGAGGTAACAGGGGCCAATGCAGCCACTGTGGATGAAACTGGATTAGATACAAGTTCCATTCCCGCCAAGAGTTCCCTTCCTATCAAGGGAGGGTGGTATCTTGTGGTAATCTCTTTAGGTTCCTGTCACTTATGAAAACTAGCTAAAATAGGCTAGCTTTTTCTTTCACTACCATCAGTACAGTGGAAGGGGTGCAGCATCCTATCCGTTTGGAGTCTGGATGATTCCATCACAAGATCTAGATTGGGGACATAGAGTGTCAATGTACAATTTTCCCTATTGGGTATTAGATTTGTTTTAGTCTTTCCTTTTTATGCTTCTATACCTCATTTATAGAACAGGAATACTCCATTACATTGTATACTGGATATATCTGTATCTAACTTGTTTTTTGATGTTACAAGAAACAGGCATTATCAGTTGGCTTTGATTTCAGAAGATACTGTGGACTTACACTTTTGAATGGAGGTGGAGCTGTTACAGACTACAAAGACTTTTGAAGATTGAAAGCATTCATTTGATGGCTATGAGCCTATAGGAACAAGAGGTGGAAGGTTATGACTTAAAAGTGATATGTTTGAGAGTGAAGTTAACCAGATGTGAATACATGATAGTTGATTTCAATTGTCAAATTAATAGGATTTAGTATCAACATGGAAACAAATATCTGGGCATGTCTGTGATAAATGTTCTAGATTGGTTTAATTAATGTGGTCAGCAACATTGTATAGGCTGAGTTCTACATTGTATGAACAGGATAAAGCTAGTTGAATATCAGCATTGATTGTTCTCTACTTCTTGAGTAGGTATGCACTGTGACCAACTGGTTTATGCTCCTGCTGTCATGCCTTCCATGCCTTGACAGACTTTCACCTCAAAGTGTCACCCCAAAATTCCTTTTTTTCTCTATATTGCTTTTGTCAGATATTTTGTCAGTTATCAGAAAAGTAACTAATATATAAGCCATAATCAAAATGTCAAAAATTTAAGGACAAAGAAAGAACTTTGAAAGCAATAAGAGAACAGCTAGTCATATGGAAGAAAGCTTCTATAACATCATCACTGGATTTCTCAGCAGAAACAGTTATCCAGTATGAAATATAATGACATCTTTAAATATCTGAAGGAAAGATCAAGTTACATACTGCACCTGAGAAAAAAAGATAAAGAGATATTAAATTAAAGAGAAATGAAGGGTTTTCTCTGCTAAATAAAATACTGAAGGAGTTCAGTACATCTGCACTTCATTTATAAGAAATGCTTATGTTAAAGGCAAAACTAATGGACAATACATAAAAAATTAATCTGTAAGAAAATATAGTGTTTACTTATAAAGGTATGTACATGGACACTATAGTAACCTGTAATGAAATTCTGACATATATATGCACCATTAATTCTTGTGTAGAATTTAGATGGAAAAAGAGCTATATACTATGTTAATAGACATGCAGTATAAAAGTTATAATAATAAGTGTTGGTATAACTATAAAGTAGTAGTATTTGTTTTCTTATTGAATTAAGTTTTAATCCTAAAATAAAATATCATGACTTTAAGATATCTTACACAATTGGAATGCTAACTCCAAACAATTGACCTGTATAGTACACAGAAAATAAATGAGATTAAAGTTTGTTATTATTGAAATATAACAATGGCAATGGAACACACAGAAAGTATCAGAGCAAATGATGGGAAAAAAATTGAAGACCTATAAAATAAATAAAATGATAGCAAAGTATTTCCTATTGGTATTGTTCTGAAATATAAATAGACTAAAAGTGCTAAATAAGTAAAACATATTAGAAAAGTAGTATAACATTAGAGCCAACTAGAGTCTATCTTTGTAAATTTCACTTAAAACCTAAGGACAATTATAAGTTTGAAATTAAGGGAGAAAATGATATTCCAATCAAAGTGATAAATAAAAGAGAGGAAAAATGGCAATACTAGTATCAAGTGAACTATGTATTAAGTCAAAACTGTTACAATAAACAATGAAGACCATTATAATACATAGCAATATATTCATCAATAAAATAAAATATTTGCATGTGTACCAAACATAAGATCACCTAAACACATGAAGCTAATTTTGTCAAAATTAATGGGAGAAACCAATATGGTCATAAGCTGCATTTAGTTGGGTGTTTTTCCCCTTTTTCCCCAGTGATGAAAATGTAACTGCAACAATATATTGGTTCCAACAGTGATACTGTTGGTGCAATACACATGAATGTTATATTAAAAAAATGCTTTGTTATTTATTTGCAAGGAGAGAAAGAGAGAGAGAGAGAGAGAGAGAGAGAGAGAAGAAAATGGACATGTCAAGTCCTCTAACCACTGCAAACAAACTCCAGATACATTACCACTTTGTGCTTCTGGCTTTACATGGGTACTGGGAAATTGAAACATTAGGTCATTAGGCTTTGCAGACAAATGCCTTAACTGACGAGCCATCTCTCCAGCCCAGACTGTGTGAGTTTTAATGTTTTAGAACTTCCTTGGGAGAGGAATATGGAAGGATTTGGTACTTTAGACTAAGTTAGTGTGATGCTATGAACAAAACTTGATGAGCCGTGTGGTAAGAGTTGAAAGATCTAAATACAGCCAGAACTATGAATTTGAAGGTTCAGATTATAAGATTATAAGAAACAAGAACTTTATCTGGTCTGTGCTGGAGACAGTTCATGTGATGTTCTGGTTGTGCTCTACCCAACATGGCTAAGGGAAATTTATGGAAGAGGGGGTGGAAAGATTGTTAGAGCCACAAGTGGGAACATTATGCACAGAGACATTGCCTCTTCCTCATAACTGATGGCTACCCCCAAAATGCACAACCCACATTCTCCAATGAGGATGATCACTTTGGAGTGGGGAGGACAGTGAGGAGGCTAACCATGGTACCAGTATGACTGTATATGCACTATCTACATAACTAATAAAATTTTTTTAAAAAGATGAATCATGTGTGGCAATGGATATCCCAGAACTTTGGAGATGCTAGGATTATGGGATAATCACCAAGGAAATTTCAAGTGTATCAAACTGGAAAGCAAGTATCCAAAGCAGGAGGGGCAGAATTTGTATCCCAGAGGTTTTTGCCACTGGTCCTAGATGCCAGATGTGGTAGTTTGAATAAATGTCCATTAGATTCAGGAATTTTATTAAAGTTTCTAGGATTTCCAGCTACCTGTGTGGAGGAGGTGTCACTTGGGGCAGATCTGAATTCCAGTCAGAGATATTTAGATTTCTTGAGCTTTGCCTGGAGGTCCTAAAGTGTGCTTACATGTGCTACTGGTGGTGACATTTGGCTTTTCTCTGTGCATGGACCTCTGAAAGTGGGACAATTTCTTCTGCCATTATGGAATTTACCCTCCATTTGTAAACTTTAAAAATATTCCCTTCTTTTATAAGTGTACCTGGTTTGAAAGTACATCCCAGCAATGTGAGACTGTCTACTACAGAATTGGTACAAGGAGTGGGGTTTGCTGAGATGATCTAACCATATAGATTTTTACCTTTTGGTATTTTTGTTTTGGAGGAATGGGCATTGGCTTGGTACTTGCAACTGAAGATGTCTTCCAGCACTGTAAGCCAAACATATTGGACTATTTTTGTGAGAAGTTGAAAATGCTAAGTGCTGAGAGAATTGTATTTGAGGTTTGTCTTATGAACTTTCTAATGGGAAGGAAAGATTGAAGAGGACTTTGTTGGAATTGGGCTATTGACATAGGGTTGGTTGTGTTCTTCTGCCCATGCCCAGAGAGTTTGAACAAGGTTAAATTTGTAATGGAATGATTGCTTGGGGAAAGACATGGGACTGAGAGATATAAAATTTAAAATTAGAGAAATTAAAACAAGTTTAAAAATTTCCTGGCACAGAGTCTGTTTTTCTTTTTAGGTTACTGAAGCTGCTATTGTCAAACATATAAGCAATCTTAAAGAAGATGGCTCAGTTTCTTTACATTAAAACAAGGGAAAGAATTCCTGAGGTGATTTTACCCCAGAAAGACTGCATTGTAGGAGTTCAGGTTTTTGAAAGGAGATCTGAAAAGAAGGAAACTGCTGTTCAAGGTCACAATTTATGTTGTCCCTGAATTAAGAATATGACTGTGCCATGTAAACCTAGTATTGGCTTCAGAAGCATGAAAAATGAGTGGAGTGGTCATGAAGTGCACATAGTCCCAGGAGCCACTGCTGAGATACAGCATATAGGCAGGGTGTGATGACCTTAAGAGGCTGGTGATGCCATTGGAAGATGGATGGTGGCTTGCATGGAGACATAAAGATATTTTGGATATACAATTACTGTGGAAGGGCTACCCTGGAGGCTGTTGGCTGGGGATGGAAGTTTTCCCTGGCTATCAGCCAAGCTTGAGGGTCCCAGTCGGACAATCTGGAGACTGTCAGTAACTGGTTATAATATCAGACGTGAACTGTAGATGTTTGATGTTTGCTTGATTATTATTGAGTTTGAATTGTTCTAGTCTCACTTTGTTATGCCTTATCTAGCAGTTAGAAATGTTTACTCTGGAACTTTATATGTTGAAAGTATATAACTTGTTTTGATTTTACAGGACTCACAGCTAAGAGACAATCTTAAATATCAGATAGGACTTGACACTTTAGAACTATATTAAGTTGGTAAAGACTATGGGACCTTTGAAATTGGACTGAATACAATTTACAATATGAGGTTATGAATTTATTGGGGAACAGGGGTTTGAATAGATGTCCCCAATAGATTCAGGAGTTTTATTAAAGCTTCCAAGTTTTCCAGCTACCTGGCTGGAGGATTTGTCACTGGGGATGGATCTGAATTCCAATTAGAGATATGCAGATTGTTTTAGCTTTACCTGAAGAGTGATTGCATGTGCTGGTCGTAGTGGTGACATGTAGCTTTTCACTCCATGGGCCTGTGAAAGGGGGCCACCTTAATCTTCCATTTTATGATTTCTTATCTATCAGTAAACGTCAAATAAGTTCCCTTCTTCCATAACTCTGCCTGGTTTGAAAGTTCATGCCACAATGTGGGGCTGTCTACTGCACCAGACGTGTAGCTCTAGGATTTGATGTCTGCATTACCATTTGTTGTTGCTGCTTGTTTGTTTGTTTTGTTTTGTTTTTAAATCTTGCACTGGTCAAAGTTTTTATATGCTTTTATTTTACAATGTATTTACTCTGCTCCATTATGTGTTGGAATTGTATCATTTGCATCTTTATTTTAAAAGACAATGACGAGACTGTTTTGAATCTCAGATGAGACTTTGAACTTTACAGTGCTTTAACAGACAAAAACCATAGGAATGTTCAAAATTATATTGAATACATTTTGCATTGTTAGATGGTATTGAGTCTCTGTAGCCAAAAATGGAATGTGGTAGTTTGTAACACATTGCTCATAGTTTCATGTGTTTGTGATTAAGCTTTATATTCAGTTGGAGCTCTGCTGGAGGAACAGTGTTACTGGGGACAAACATTGAGGTTTATTCGCCCTACTCTAAGTCCAGTACATAGAGTATTTCCATGCATATATGACAAGATATGAACCAGCTTCCTGCTTGTGCGATTCTTTCCTGCATTGATTTCCCTTAGAAACTGTAAGCCTGAAATAAATATTTCCTTCCATAAATGGTTTCTCATCAGCTATTTTGTACAAGCAACAAGAAGGTAACTGCTATAACTATACAAAATCTAACACATTCTAAAAATTTGTCATCATAATTAAGTAGGTAATATTATCAAAGCAATCATTGATAATGAGATCAAATCAGTATCAAAATCTTCTACCAAGTATAAAATGAAGAATGTGATAAATTCCATGTAAATATCTACCAAACATCTAAAAGCATCGTAAAGTTTTCATCTGAAACTCTTTCAGAACAAAGACAAAAGAACACATTAAAGTTCCTTTTGATTGCAGCATCACATAAGATCAAATCTAGGCTAAACTATTCAAATTGATTTTAAAAAAGAAATAAAACTTATGTATCAAATGGTGTCAAATTATTTAGGAAAATTCTATTTCACACAAAAAGTTATAGATAATAAATGAATTCTGCAGTTAATACATTGAAAAATAAAAAAGGTGAAATTCTATACATTGAAAATGAGCAATTTGAAAATAATATTAAGAAGACAACTTTATGTGCTGAAAAAAACAATAATATACTAACAACCTTAATGAAGATTAAGACTGTGTACTGAAATACTGCAGTTATTAAAGCATGCTTCAGATCAATTTATTGTGTATATTATGAAGAACTATAAAAGAGAAATTTGACAGTTTCCAGTACATATGAAATGATAAATGTTTAAAGATAGAGATAAAATTATCACACTGTGACCTATAATTGTATATATATTTTAAATGACAATATACCATTTTTAATAAATAAGGCAGTATATGTGGCTAGTCATGTCCTAATCATTGACTGGAAGGACTAATATTAAGAAGTCAGTAATTCTTAGAGCTATGTGAAAATTAAACATGGCAAATTATCATTTTCAGTGTTATTATTTGGACAAACTAGAAAGTAATTCCTAAAATTTCTGTTAATACTACAGATATTGAAATTAATAGTCTTGAAAAGTAAGCAAAATTTGAGGTCTTACTCTTCTCAGTTTTGGAACTTACTAGAAAATCTCTGTAATCAACAAAAGATGATATGGGCTTAAAGGCAGGGATAGCAAAACATGACCTAAAATAATGCCTCACTTATAGACATAAGCAATTTTTACAAAGGAGCAAATATAATTTGTGGACCAAGTATAGTGTCTTTAAGAAATTGTGCTGAGGGCTGGAGAGATGGCTTAGCGGTTAAGGCACCTTCCTGCTAAGCCTAAGAACCCAGTTCCAATCTCCAGGTCCCACGTTTAGCCAGATGCAAAGTGACGCAAGGGCACAATGCCGCACTTGACCACAAGGGGGAGCACACATCTGGATTTCGTTCACAGCAGCTGAGAGACTGCTGGCGCACCCATCTCTATCTGTCTCCCTCTCCCTCTCTGTCTGTCTCTTTCCAAAAATAAATAAAATAATAATAAAAAAATTTTTAAAAATTGTGCTGAGGGCTGGAGAAATGGCTTAGCAGTTATGGTCCTTGCCTGCAGTCAAAGGAACATGGTTCAATTCCCCAGGACACACATAAGCCAGATGCACAAGGTGGCACATGCATCTGGAGTTTGTTTGCAGTGGCTGGAGGCCTTGGCATGCCCATTATCTCATTCTATCACTATCTGCCTCTCTCTCTCTCTCTCAAATCAGTAAATATAATAATAAATATTAAAAATGAAATTTTGTCGAGAAAACTGGAAATCACATACCAAACAATGAAATTGAATGCTTAGATCATACCTGCATAAATAATCAAAATGAGTAAAAAATCAGAATGTACATATCTACAATAATGCTCAAAAGATTATTGCATTGAATTTGGAGAGAAAGTCTTGCATGCATTATTAAAAGTACATGCAGGGCTGGAGAGATGGCTCAGTGGTTAAAGCACATGCTTGCTAAGCCTAAGAACCCAGTTCCAATCTCCAGGTGCCACGTTTAGCCAGATGCAAAGTGACACAAGGGTGCAATGCTGCACTTGATCACAAGGGGGCCCACGCATCTGGATTTCATTCGCAGCAGCTGAGAGACTGTAGGCGCGCCCAATTCTCTGTCTCCCTCTCCCTCTCTGTCTCTTTCTGTGTCTCTCTCCAAAAATAAATAAAATAAAAAAAATTAAAAAGTACATGCCGTGCAAGAAAATACAGATAAACTGAACTTCATCACAAATAAATGAAATAGACAGGTTAGTAATGACCCCAAACACACACTTTCAGCATCTGGGCTTCAAGTGGTCATTGATGACTGGCAAATGCTACCATCAGTTTGCTATCTCTTTTTTTTCTCCCTCTCTCTTAGGTTTCAGCTGTATAAAATTGTCTCTCAATGTTGTTACATGGCTATTGAATTACAGCAGCTCTCAACCACCACCCCCCAACCTGTCTATGTCTGCATATGGAAAGGAAAGCATACTGCCAAGCATGCTTTATGAAATAGTAACAAGTGTTTCAGCACAAAGGTACACATCTTTACTCTTAGAGGAAGGTGGACAAAGATCTCCTTAGTCTAACTAATGGGAACTTATCCATGTACAAATTTAAAAATAAGTTGCTATAATTGAGCAGTCCTCTATAAAAAGTATTCATGTAGACATCGAATACTTCAATGTTTTTAGAAGATATTTACTTTAGATGTCAGATCTCTAAACCTGAAAGTCCTGCCTATCTGCATTTTTTTTTTCTTTCTTTCAGTAAACACATCCCAAGTTTCCCAGCAGGTTCAAACACAGATGGTTGCCTTATTGTGACAGAAGCAAAAATGCTACATTAATGTTTATCGGGTTTAAAAATCCTCTTGGCAGCAGTGGCATATGTTACCAGTTAATTGTTGCACTGGAAGCTTCCCTGCTGTTTTATAGCATAGGCTCATTTTACATGCTTTCTGCAGAGCAATATGAAATGTCAAATTTGGGAGGGGTAAGTTTTAAAATGAGTTTGAAAGAAATTAGTCATAAAGAAGGGACTTTTTTCTAACTCTTTGTGAACTTAATAAAAATGAATTTCAGTGTTATTTCTAGTCAAAAGGGGCTTATGTTTGCACTGTATTTAAGACAAGACAGGCTTTAGTCAAATTCTCAGTGATAATCAGTGACTTTTATATCTCCTACACAGTATTGTATATGACCGATTTCTTGAGAACAGTAGCCTGTCATGTAATAGAAGTATTTCAAAATGCAAACCTGAATGATTTAAGATTTACCTTTACGAATAAGGTGTCTTTGTTACCTTTTTTTCCAATGATTATTTCTTCTATTGACTGAGAACATCCTGTAATCCATATGGTCAGGTAATTAATACTGTATAAAGTAAGACCTCCCTTTATAGATCTCTGTTCTCCTAATAACTTTCATAATGATCAATAATTTACAGATGAAATATTGTGATATTTGACAGGGGTGAAATATAAAGAAAAGTTTACAAACTAGAAAATTGGTTTCAATCATTTTGGCTTCAATTGTCCTGATCTTTATTTTTCCCATTGTTTCATCAATTTTATGTGAAGTGCTCTTTAGTTACTATGCTCTTTAATTTATGAACCAACTACCCTTTTATTCATGTAGTAATAGTTTATTATAATATTTAGGACCCTTTTTTCTGATCAAGATGGAGTAAAAAGTGGATCTATGCACAAACACTAAAAAAGTATTTTAAATGTACCAAATCACAAGCTTGAAAAAAAGTCTCCCAGTCCACTATACAAAGCTGAACAATCAGCCAAGACTGGGAATATATCAAAAATGAAATTAGAGATCTCGGAGTTTGTAGAATGAAACATGATTTGAGTTCAGAAGCTGGAATATTAAAGGACAGAGTTCTACTGAAAACCTACCTAAAGATTTCCATAGATGCCCTATCAGGTATACAGTGTACTGATGACTGTTCATATGGGGGAAAACCCCAATCCCAAAGAAAGAACCAGTCACAAATAGTAGAGAAGTCTTTCTTGGAGCCTAAGAAAGTCTTATAATACTGCCTATTCCTAAAAGCCCAAATGGAAAATTTCATAATTCATGGAATATGAGATAAAATATTAGGGATAATCTTCCTAAAGTAGTAGAAAAACATCCAACCTAGATTGAGTGAAACTCTGACATGGGCTAACAAAGATTAAAAGCAAGGCCCGAAAGGCTATAACTATGTCTCATGTGTTTAATATAGTTCCCTTAATAAATTAAAAATCAATTATGTTAAAAGCACAAATGCCTTTATACAGACAGAGCCTAAAAGTAAAGATATGTGTGAGAGCAATGGGAAAAGGAAAGACATGAATTCTGTGAATTATTTTTTCTGGGGAAATATGATAAAGAAATCTACTAACCCTAGACAAGGTATGAACAAATGACTAAACTAACCACTCCCCTAAAATCAAACTTGTCAAAGCAATATGTTTAGTATGATTACTTACAGAGTATAGACGAGGAATTACTAACAGGATCATGGGTGGTTCAAAGGGAGCTGTATCACACTAAAGCCAACCTCACCAGGAGTGATGACTCATGAGAGCTGCATCCCTGTAGCTTCCTGCATAATTTTCATGCAGCTCATGGACTTGGAGAATGTCTTCTCCCAAGCAGTTGTTGCTGCTTATAAAAACTGTAGGAAGACCCTGTTGAATCTTGTAAGTTCCAGGAGCTTCCTATGAATTTATTAGTTGTCTAATTCTGAAGTCATGGAAGAAAAGCTATACAACAACATACACATATACAACAAATATGTGAAAAATGTGCGATGTCACTAATCATCATGAAAATGCTAAATAACATATAAGTACATCCCACTTAGAATGGTGGCTATCAAAATGACAAAAACCAGCTGCTGATGAGAATATGGAAAAGATGAAAGGCACACACTGTTTCAGAAAATGAAAATTAATTAGCACATCCATTATTGGAAACAGTAGGAGTGCTTCTCCCAGAACTTAAAATAGAATTATAGCATATCCAACAATTCCACTACTGAGTTCAGATCCATAGGAAATTAATCTGTTGCAGAGAGATCTATACCTTCCCATGTTCATTGCAGCAATATGCAGAATACCCAAAAATGGAAACCCAAAGGTTCTTCTGTTGAGGAACAGTTAAAATGTGCGAAATATACACAATGGAATTATAACCTTTGGGGAAATGAATAGAAATATTATTTATTATGTTTTGTGATATAAGTCATGCCCAGAAAACATTATTGCATATTCTCACTCATAATGCAAATCTAAACAAAAGCATCACATGGAAGTGGAAAACTGAATGATGATTAGCTGATGATGGGCAGATTAGTTGTAGGGAGGGATGAACTTAGTTTGGACTAAGAAAGCTTAGTATTCTATGGAATAGTAGGAAGTATATTGACAATAATCATGTACTATAAATTATAAAAAGTTTGAAGAAAATATTTTGAAATTTTCCTCATGAATTAACAATAAATATTTATGTACATATATTTTTCACCTTATTTACACATTACACAGACATCAGTATACATACTGTCTTCAAGTGTTCACAGTGTATTTACCAATATAGGTCATAACATATATGAATTCTTTCTGGAAGAGCTGCCAGCCAGCCACACAACAAGTTTAGAGTGAAAATATTCACATCCCAGAAGAAAAGCAAGGTTGACACTTAACCTTATAAACATAGAGTGGTACTTTCCTTTTTCTATTTTCTTCAGGTTCCACAAGAGTGTGGCTTTGACCAGTGTCCTTCAGCTGCAAATGGAAAGTAAAGTTTCCCACCAGGACCTATAAATACTCCTTAGCTTGTACTGTGTCAAGTGATAGTGTTCAGTCATTATCCAGATGTCTTTGGGTATAATTGGGAAGCAATTCCATGCAGGGACCTTCAGTTGCCCCTGTGTCAACTGGTTGTTCACCACAACCACCAGAGTAGAAACAAGCCAAAAAAGGCAAGAAGAGAATGCTCATGTAGGCAGGCCACTGAATAGAACTTACATTACAGTGATGATATGAACAAAATCAAATTGATTTTCTTACCTTTTTGTCTGGATCTACTCAGGGTTTCCTTTCACTGTGATGCTTAGGATTCTTCAACAGACTGATGAGCTTTTCAGGAACTGTTTTTCATCATTTAGAGCTATGCACCTATTCTCACTGGAAGGAAGGCAAGGAGGCATTTGCAAAAGGTTGAAAGTCATTTAATATTTTAGAGATACTACTATAATAATGTAATTCATTTAATTATCATTGTGATTATGTACATGATGTTTTTATTTAGAATTTTTATTTTAAATTATATGCATACTCAGTGTGTAAACAGCACATGTTGGTACCATCCTTATCCTCCTGCCTGCCTGTCCCCCACCCCCTGAAGGGACCCTCCTTGTTGGAGATGTCAGTTATCCCATAGAGACTGTGGATCATGCATTGTACACGTAGTGATCAGTTATGGGGAAGAGGCAATGTCTCTGTGCATAATGTCCCAACTTGTGTCTCTACCAATATTTCCACCCCCTCTCCCATGAATTTCCCTGAACTATGTTGGGTTTTTTGAAGTAAATATATCACTGCTTCAGTAGAAAATGAGCAAAATTATGCCTGTGATATTCTGAATGTCAAAGTGGCTAAAAGAAAAAAAAAATATTGACACTCCAATATTTCAAATATTATGTCCTATTCAGAACATCACATGGAATATTTCTGTGAATTTTCTTGAGGATAAAAATTATAAGGTTCTTGATTATTTCATAACCACTACTGTATCCCCAATGCACTGCGTCTGGCATTTCTCTTATTGATAAATGAGTGGAG
Organism: Orientallactaga sibirica; assembly: GCA_036365145.1. NCBI lineage: Eukaryota > Metazoa > Chordata > Mammalia > Rodentia > Dipodidae > Orientallactaga > Orientallactaga sibirica. The sequence goes on along the minus strand of JAEOAD010000793.1, from coordinate 6,972,757 downwards.
ATATCATTTTCTACCACATTCTCCAAATGTGACCTTACAACAAGATGAAGCATCTTGCAACAAATAAATTAAGCATGGATTTTCTTTTCAGCATATACAGTACTAATTATTTTAGTTTGAAGAGCAGAAAAGATGTAGGTATACATCAGAAGTATAGGTACTAAAAATGAGCAACATTTTGATCATTTTTCAGTCCCTAAAATTTTGAAACTCTATAATCCCTATACATTTTTTTCATCCCTAGAGTGTCAAGATCATTTTAGTATAACATACAACAACTAGCTAATGTTGAAAATGATATATTAATTGTCAGATTATTTTAGAGTAGCCATCAATTAAATGATCTAACTGGATCATGACAGCAAAATTAGTACACACAAATAAAGAGTAACAGTGTATGAAAGCAGCAATAAATAACCATGGACTTGACATTTTGAAACATATCTGATGAATTAAAAGAAGATAAGATCTATGAAGAAAAAAATTGCAGGAAAGTATCATGCAAATTCTAAACTTTGTAAGAACAGTTTCTTTTTTAATGCTACTTCTTTTAATGTTAGGTGTATATGTGGGGGGGGCATGGGTTATGTTTTATGCAAATGTGTGAAGAAGCCCATCCTTGTATGTATGTCTATGGCCAATAAGAACTTTGAGTATCTGCAATTGTGCCTTTCCTTGAAACAGAGTCTCTAACTAAACCTACAACTGATGTTTTTCCATAAGACTGGCTGACCTCTTAGCATCAGCAATTCTCCTGTCATTTCCTAACACCTAAAAGCCCCCCACCCCAGCACTGGGATGATAAGCATGTATGGCCATAATTCCAGCTCCTACATATACAGTCTTGGTTCTGGGAAATGTACACTAGTTTTCGTGCTTGTTACTAATTCAGGCACCTCCCCAACCCATAGGATGTTACTTCTTTTTTTTTTTTTTCATTTTACTTTATTTTTATTAACAATATATTATGTATGGATACATCATGTGTTGGTATCCCTTTTTGCCTCACCCTACCCCCATTCCACTGGGGACCCTCCTCTGTGGGGTTGCAGGTATTCTCCATGGAGTTATGGGTCATATGTTGTGGGAGCAGCAGTCAGTTTTGGCAGGGAGGCAATGCCTCTGTGAATGATGTCTCAACCTGAGTCTCTTACATTCTTTTTGCCTCTTCTTCAACAAAATTCGCTGAGCCATGGAGAGTATGTTTTAAGTCCACTTCAGAGCTGACCTCTTAGGAGCCTCTGAGTATCTGCTTTGGTAGGTGTTGAGTGTCCTTGGGGTCTGCCTCCTTGACCCTGGCGCCGATTGTCAGGTTCACCATGGAAGCAACACTCTTTCTCATCTCCATAATTCCTCTGGTTCTTTCATCTGGGAGGTGGCTGAAGTGTGAGGGGCAGTTTATCTGTTAGTGTCTTGCTACCTTCTGAAAAAGGAAAACTGATTTTCCAACAGAAAATGAAGTCAGTATAGTTTAAATAGGATAAGTATTAGTAGTTTAGGGAGCATTTGATGTAAGTGGACCCTCATTTAGCCTAAAAATAGTGAGAGCTTGACACTGAAGAGCATTAACTTTATCTCCATATGATCCTGACCTGTTTACCAATTCTAGATATGGGTTCTTTTACACTAAGAACTCTTAGACAATCAGAAAGATGTTGGTTATCCTCTCAGGATATTTGCTTGTGAGTAGCTTAGATCTCTGGTTGCTCAGACCATTGTTGGTAACTTACTTTTTTATAGTTTATGTAAATAGGGTTTATACATCCATGTTGGTACCATTGTTAGACTCTTCCCTGTCCTCTCCTCTCCAAAGTGACCCTCCTCATTGGGGAATGTGGGCCATGCACTGTGGTGGTAGCCATCAGGTATGGGGAAGAGGCAATGTCTCTATGCATAATGTCCCAACTTGTGGCTCTAACAATCTTTCCGCCTCCTCTTCCATGAATTTCCCTGAGCCATGTTATGTTCATTTTAGGTCTGCTTCAGTGATGAAGTCTTGGGAGCCTCTGTGTCTCTGGATATCTGGGTTGTTAGGAACTGAGTGTTCTCTGTGACTGTCTCCTTCACCCTTGCTCTGGTACCAGGTTTACCAGGAAAGCAGCACTCTTGCTCATTTCCCCAATTATTTTATGGTTTCAGATGGGGCCCTGGTAAGGTGTAATGGCCTGATTCTTTCCTCAGACTCTTCGTTGATCTGAAAAAGAGAAGCAGAATCTCCAATGGAAAGTGAAGTCATCACTGGATAAATGGGATAAGCCTTATTATTTTATAGAGAATTTAATAGGTATAGGCCCCCTTGTAGCCCAAGATTGGGGGGAAGCTTGATATTGGAGAGCAGGTTCATTTTTGGGACATAATTTTAACTTGTTTCCCAGTTATAGATATGGGTTCCATTCCCCTGAGCAGATCTATTAGCTAATTCAAGAGCAGTTAGTTACCCACCGTGGATATGCGCCACTATAGCACTTGGGTGAGCATCATGTCAGCGTGTTTGCTGCCAAGTAGCTTAGACCAAGAGTTGCTTGGACAGATGTTGGTCAATTTCCCCCAGAAGGCTCACCTTCTGCCACTAAACAAGCTAACTGCATGGGAACTGAATCTCTTCCATATTCCAGCCAGGTCACTCCATGTTCCATAGCATCAGCATATGGTGTCTTCCGCAGTAAGGTCTTACCATTAAATTTGATGGGTCATCAAGTGATCTGACAGAAATCTGTCTTCTTTTCAGAAACTTTGTAGGTTTCTCTGATTAACAGCTCATTGTGGATGTTAACCACATCCTGGTACTGGAAGTTACAGGCCAGTGCCAAGGGAAAAGAAGGTAGAAAAAGATAGGTACTATAAAAGAGGAAGAGAGAAGAGAGAGAGAGAGAGAGAGAAAACAGGAGGAAAATGAGGTTAGTCTTCATCATACCCTTCCAGGGCCCATTGATTCAGCTGTTCCTCTAAGGATATGATGAAGGTTCAACGTTTTAGTCTCTTTCAGGATATAGAATTTTATGGTACCATTTCCCTTTGGGTCAGGATTTTGTTCCCCTCCCTACCTTTACTTTCCCTAATTTCCCCACACTCCTAGAGATGCTTATTAGGTATGTCAGCATCTCAAGCATATTCAGCTTACAAGTCACAGATGAATGAGACCATGCGACGATGATCTTTCTGTGATTGGATGAGTTCAATGAGAATGATCTGATATAGGTTCTACCACTTTTTCTTTAAATTTCATTGTGTCATTTTTCCTTACTGCTGTGTAGAACTCCATAGTGTAGATATACCACATCTTGGTTATCCATTTGTCTAAAGATGGACATGTGGGTTGATGCTAGTTCTTAGCTATTATGAATTGAACAGCTATAAACATGGTTGAGCAAATCTCTCTGAACTGAGGCAGGGAGCTTTCAGGGTAAATGCCCAGTAAGGGAATAACTGGGTCTGTTGGTAGGTATATAGTTATCCTTTTCAGGAGTCTCCATGTTGCTTTCCATAGTGGTTGTACCATCTTACATTCACATCAACATTGAATGAGGGTTCCTATTTCTCCACATTTTCACCAGCATTTGTTTTCATTTGATTTTTTAATGTTTGCTTTCCTTACTAGGGTAAAGTGGAATCTCATAGTTGTTTTAATTTGCATTTCCCTGATGATTAGGGATGATGAATATTTTCTTAAGTGTGTGTTTGCCATTTGTATTTCTTCCTCTGAGAACTCCCTGTGCAGTTCTCTGCCCCATTTTGTGAATGGATTTGACATTTGACATTTTGTTGTTTAGGCTTTAGAGTTCTTTGCGGATTCTACAAATTAGGCCTGTATCAGTTGTATAGCTGGCAAAAATTTTCTCCCATTCTGTGGGTAATCTACTGGCTCTGCTTATTGTAGGTTTTTCTGTAAAAACAACTTTTCAGCTTCATGAGATACCAATGGTTGAGTGATTGTTTAATTTCCTGAGCTATTGGGGTTTTGTTCAGGAACTCTATTTCCACTACTATATTATGGAAAGTTCCTCCTATTTTTTCTTCCAGTAGTAGCAAAATATATTGTCTTATATTGACATCTTTGATTCATTTTTACTTGATTTTTGTACATGGTGAGATGTGTGGGTCGAGTTTCATTTTCCTACATATTGTTATCCAGTTTTTCCAGCACCATTTGTTAAACATGATGTCTTTATTCCAGTCTACATTCTTAGGGACTTTGTACAATATCAAGTAGCTGTAGTTACTTGACCCAAAGTCTGGGTCCTGGATTCTGTTCCTTTGGTCAATAGTCCTGTTTTAATGCCAATACCATAATACGGTTAAACACAAAAACCACATGATCATTTCAATAGATGCAGAAAAGGCTTCTGACAAAACACGACATCAATTCATGATCATGAATTGATGTTGTTTTCTTAGTTTCCAATTCATTAATTTCTACTCTGATCTTAATTATTTCTTTCTGTCTGGAGCTTTTTGGGTTGGATTATTCTTGTTTTTCTAATGTGTTTAAGTGGATGGTTAGGTTATTGATTTGGGAACTCTTTGTCTTTGTTATGAAGGCATTTAGTGCTATAAATTTTCCTCTAAGGACCGCCTTCATTGTGTCCCATATGTTTTGGTGTGATGTGTTCTCATTGTCATTCAATTTTAGAAATTTGAAATTTCATTTTTTATTTCATCCACTACCCATTTATTGTTTAAAAGTGTGTTGTTCAATTTCCAGGACCTGTTGGGATTCCTGGCACATTTTTGTTGTTAATTTCTACCAATATAGCATTGTCACCTGATATCATGCAGGAAATTGTTCATCTTCCTAAATACATGGAGACAGGGATTATGGCCCAGTATATGATCTATTTTAGAGAATGATCCATGGGCTGCTGAGAAGAATGTGTAGTCTGTGGATTTGGGGAGAATGTTCTGTAGATGTCCATTAGGTGTAATTGATTCATGGTTGTTGAGTGATTTATCTTACTTCCCTTTTAACTTTCTGTTTGGATGATCTACCTATTGCTGATAGTGGAATATTTAAATACCCACCTATGATGGGTTTGGTGGTTGTTTCTGTTTTGTTGTCAAGTAGGTTTAGTTTTATGAATTGTGGTGTACCTGTGTTTGGTCCATAAAGATTGATGATTGTGATATCTTCTTTTTGGTTCATTCCCTTGATAAGTAAGAAGTGGCCTTTTTTGTCTTTTTTGATTACTTTTGGTTTGAAGTCTATTTTATCCAATATTAGTGTAGCTACATTTGCTCATTTCTTATTTCCATTTTCTTGGAATATCATTTTCCTCCCTTTTACCCTAAGGAAGTGTCTGTCTTTAGTGGTGAGGCGGGTTTCCTCACGACAACAGATTGAGGGGTCTAATTTTCTGATCCACACTATTAGCTTATGTCTCTTGATGGGTGAATTAAGACCATTAATGTTTAGGGTGATAACTGTGAGGTTTGATTTAATCCTTGAAATATTGTGGTGGCTTATGTGGTTTGGTGTTTTCTTGGACTTTGTAGTTTTTTGTGTCTTCTCTGAGATTGGTTACTGTGATCTGCTTCTTTTAGGCACTTGAGGTTGGTTATTTGATTCTTCTGTGTGGAGAATTTCCTGACGTACTCTCTGTAAGTCTGGCTTTGGGTTCATATAGTTGTAAAGCTGAGTTTTATTATGGAAAGTTTTTCTTTCACCCTCTATTATGAGGGATACTTTTGCTGGGTAGCGTAGTTTGGGTTGGAAGCCATAACTTCTTATGCTTTGCAGTATTTCATTCCAGGCCCTTCTGGCTTTCAGGGTGTCCATTTAGAAGTCTAAAGTAATTCTGATGGGGTTACCTTTATATGTAATTTATCATTTCTCCCTAACTGCTTTTAGGACTTTCTCTTTATCAATGTTTAGAGTCTTAATGATAATATGTCTTGGAGAATTTCTCCTTTAGTCCAGTCTGTTTGGAGTTCTGTTAGTTTCTTGTAACTTGGCAGGGCTTTCTTTTGAGATAGTGGGAAAGTTTTATTTGATAATTTTGTTCAATAAGTTCTCCATGCCTTTGGTCTGAATTTTTTCCACTTCGGGTATTTCCATGATCCGAGTGTTGGGATTTTAATGGTATCCCACAGTTCCCTAATGTTATGTGCACAAAAAAAAATTGAACTTATTGAAACTTTTGGACTCACAAACTGTTTCTTCTGTTTTGTCTTCCAGTTCTGAGTTTCTATCCTCCACATGACTGACTCTATTCTTGAGAGCTTCTATAGAGTTCTGGGCTTGTTCAAGTTTGTACTTTCTACTGCTTTTTTATGTATAGTTTTCATCCCTCTGTCAGGTTCCCTTTTCACATCATTTTTTGATTTTCTTAATGCTTCATGGAACTCATCCTTGTATTTATTTATGTTGTTGTATGCATTGAGATCCCTGTTGGCAGGTAAACTGAAGGAGGGAGGGAGAGGGAATGCTAGCCTGCTGGTCTTGGTCAGCACATGGAGGGGTGGGGTGGCAGTGAGTGAAATGGAAATCACATGTGGAAGTCCCCAGTGGCAGAATAGCCTATGGAGGGGGGAACACTAGCCTGATGGCCTGGGTCCACTTAGCCTGCAGTGGCTAGGACTTCAGCCTGGAAGGCTTTTTGAGGGCATTAGGGGATTGGTGGGATCCCTGAGAGGGTGGGAATCAGTAGATTCTCTGCTTTCCTCATCCCCATCCTCCCACTGGAGTTCTACTAGGACCTGAAAATCCCTAAAATCCCCAAAGAGCCCTGAAGATCTTTCCTTTCTTTCCTCGTGAGGTGAGGTGTGGTTAGGTGGACACTGTCTTGACCACATTGTTGGCCACTTTCACCCAGTAGCTCATGTAGCCCTTTCCAGTGCTAGACTGGCTAACTGTCTGGGGACTGACTCTTCTGGATTCCATCCAGGTTTTTCCATGCTCCACATTAGCATATGGTGTCTTCAGCAATAGTATCTTAATTTTTGTCTCAGTGGGGTAATCATGTGCTTTGACAGAAGCCTGTCTTGTTTTGTAGATCTCTTTATTCAAAAGGTCATTGTGGGTAGCATCAAAGTTTTAAAAATAATATATTAATTTATTTGAGAGAGAGGAGGAGAGAGAATGGGTGCACCAAGGTCTGTATCCATTGTAAACAAATTCCAAGGGACACATGTGCCACCTTGTGCATCTGGCTTACATGGATACTGGGGAATCTAACTTGAGTCCTTAGGCTTCACAAGCAAGTGCCTTAACCTGTAAGCAATCTCTCCAGCCCAGCATGATACTTCTTAAGAGACAATGTATAAATTGAAGAGTCCTGGGATAATCATCAAAATATTCAAATGGAGAACCATGTTTGTAACTTTGAGTATAATTCATTACATCTTGCAATGTTTATTCTGAGAAGAAAAATATATAGTGCATGAGCCTAATTCCCTTTTATAGGTATTTTCATTATTTTAATTTTTAAAAATATTTATGTATTTGAGAGAGAGGAGATAGAGAGGAAAAAGGGAGAGAGAATGATCATGCTAGAGCCACCTGCTACTGCAAACAAATGCCAGATGCATGTGCCACTTTGTGCATCTGCCATTATGTGGGCACTGGGGAATCGAAGCCAGGTCATCAGGTTTTGCAAGCAAGTGCCTTTAACTACTTAGCCATCTCTCACCCTATTTTCATAGTTTTTGTGTTGTAAGTTCTTAGTAGAAGACAATTGTTTTTGCTTCTCTATAATGTATTTTTTTCCTTTGTAATGTTTAAAACTACCATCTTACTTTTTATAATTATACTTGTGGTAGTTTGAATAGATGTCCCCCAAAATATTCAGTGTTTTATTAGGCTGTACTTTGGATCTGCAGCCACCTTGCTGGAGGCAGTGTCACTGGGCAGATGTTAAGGTGTGGTGGTGGGTTTAGGATTTCAGACTGAGGATATGCAAAGTGTGCCTACCTGGAGTTCCTGAGGTATGCTGTGCTTTGTGGCTTTTGGCTTGTGGCTTTGCTCTCTGTGTTTGGTCCTATGAAAGCAGGCCAGTTTCTTCTGCCATAATGGAACTTCCCCTGAACCTGTAAGCTCCAATAAATATCCCTTCCTCCATAACTGTGCCTGGTCTGGAAGTTCATCTCAGTGAACCTGAAGCTGTCTGCTACAATACTATAATATTTACTTGTCAAGGTACTTGCTATGAGAAAATACATTTTGTTTTCTAAGTCAAACTGTAATTTAAATAAGTCTTATACAAGACTATTAGAAATCATCCATGCTGTTAAATGAGAGGTATCTATAATATTTTATGGATTCATGTTAACCCAATTGCATTTTATATGGCCACCAATTGGCAGTTCAGCAACATTCTTACATGGAAAATTGACATTACTCATTGCACTTCTTATTCTTTACCGTTAAACATATCAAATTGTTCCAAGTCCATTATTTTACTAGAAATTTCATTAATTCATTTTCCTTACTGCATACTAGAATTCCATTGAGTATATGTACCACACTTTCATTATCCATTTATCAGACAATGGGCATCTCTGAAGTGAAGAGTGGAGTCTTTAGGGTAAATACCCAGGAGAGAAATATCTGGGTTAGTTGCTATATCTATTTTCATCTTTTTCAGGAGTCTCCATACTTTTTTCCATAGTGGTTGTACAAGTTTTCACTCTCACCTGCAGTGAATGAGGGTTCTTTTTCCCCATATTATTGCCAACATTTATTGTCATTTGAGTTTTTAATTATTGTCATCATGACTGGGTAAGGTGGAATCTCTTAGTTGTTTTAACTTTCATTTTCCTGAAGTCTAAGGATGACAAACTTTTCCTTAAGTGAGTAATGGACATTTATATTTTTTTCTTTTGAGAATTTTCTAATCTGTTTTCTGTCACATTTTTGAGTGGATTGCGTTTTGGTTGCTTAGTTCTTTATTTGTAGATACTAGATATTAGGCCTTTATGGGTCCCCATTCTGCAGGAAATCTGTTGGCTCTGTTTTATGATATATCTGTCTGTGCAATAGCTTTGTAGTTTCAGGAGAACCTACTAGTTGTGTGATTATTTAATTTCCTGGACTACTGAGATCTTATACAGGAATTATTTCCCCACTCCTATATCACAGAGAGTTCTCCCCATTTTTCTTACATTCTTTAAGAGTTTAAGGTTTTATATTGAGGACCTTAATCCATTTGGAGATGATTTTTGTGCATGGTGTTAGAAATGGGTCTTTCATTTTATACATGTGGTTATCCAATTTTCCAGCACTACTTGTTGAATATGCAATCTTTTGTCATATATGGAGAGAGAGAGAGAGAGAGAGAGAGAGGGGGAGGGAGATATTCCAATGTCAAATCAGGTAGATGTACTTGCTTGAATTAAGGGCTGGATCTTTTGTTCTGTTCCATTAATGTTTTTATGCCAGTACCATGCTGTTTGTTATTACTATAGCTTTGTACTATAGCTTTAAATTGGGTATGGTGATACCTTCACAGGTGTTACTTTTGCTGAGGATATTTTTTAATCTTGAAAATATAAGTTTTATAACACTTGTGAAAATCAAATATAAATATCTATCTTCAGTAGTGTTAACTTGCAAAATGAAACCAGTTATTTTTAAAGAAAGGAAAATAATCATGCTCAAAAATTCCCCATACTTTTTTAAAAACAATGAGAGAAGTAGCAAAAGTTTACTTCATTCCATGCTCTTGAACAGCATATCTTTTTCTTTTCTACCATTTCTAGCTCCAGTGGGAGAATGTTCTAGCATTGTACTTGTCACCCCACACCCACAGTTGTCTTTGCTATGATTACACTAACCTGGCTTCAGTATTTTATTGTTCTATGTTGCTGCTTAATTGGCTCTGTAAATTTTATTTGACATTCTTTAATTAGTCTCTTCAACTTCTCACCTTGCCAGTTATATCTTCATGGGAGTCCTCCCTGTGAAAACCCACACAACTTTCTCCCAGACTTCTTTGCAAGCAATCTATCTCATAGTCATGAACTTCTTCTCTTAGACTCTATGTCCCATTCACCGCCAGGGTTCCGGAGATGTCCAGGCATCTTGCTGAGCAGAGCCTTGAGCTGCTTTGAGTGCAATGGAAGAAAACACCCGGGAAACTGCTTTAGAGAACAGCTCATTTATTCAACAGGGGAATGGGCTTATAAGCAGTTGTGAGCAGGAAGGTCCTAAGGAGATTGGTGGGTTTGAAGGCTGCTTGTTGATGTCATCTCAGTACACTAGGATGGCGTGGAAAAGGGTCACATGGTTTAGGCAGTGGTGGGAAGAGCTATGTGACCTAAGTCACACAGAGGAAAGCGGCAGCTGTAGGAAGGCAGTTAGCTGTTGTCAGATAAGGACTTACTGTGGTAGCTGGCCACAAGGTCATGGGGCCGTAAGGAAAACAAAACCTAAGGCTACCAGAATGTCCATGTGTCCTGGGCCAGAGGAGTGAGTGGTCTTGCTCACTGGCAAGGTTGTAGAGGGGTGAGGCATGCTGTGACCTCATGAAGAGGGGCCTGCCCCACCTTTACTGGCCTCGGAATCTAGGCCTGCTACATTCTCCATAGCTGCAGGGCCCTTTGTTACATCCGGCAGCTCAGGTACATCCCTGAAGGCTCCAGCCTATGCTTAACAATCCCCCCCTTTGTTTTTAATGATGGGGTAGTATCATCCGGAGTGAGTTCTCTATAATTTACCATAGGTCCAGATAAAGCTAGGTAGTGTATAAGGACCTGATTGGTAGCAACTTTAGCAATGTTAGTTATTTGCCTTCTGAGAAATTTTACAAAGCAGGGGCTCACGAGTAGCAGAGTCCCTATAGCAAGGAGGAGGCCAAGGAAGGGGAGGATCCAGGTGACTAAGTGGTTAGAGAACCAGGTGTTGGGGTCATCAGGCTTGTAGCGGTTGAGGAGCTCCTTGTTTAACTTTTTGAGAGTTTTGACATTCTGGTCAACAACATTGGATTCATTAACCTAAAAGCAACATTCTTCTCCCAAGAGATCACATGTCCCCCCATGTTCAGCAGTAATGAGGTCTAAGCCTTTGTGGTTTTGGAGCACAACACCCGCAATAGAATTTAATTGTTTTTGAAGAGATTCAAGGCTGATGGTCGTAGATATCATGGCCTAGTCAAGCTTGTCTCAGAAGTCCTCTGTCGGGTGGTTGGTCTGGACAAGAGCGGCTCCCTCCACATGGGAGGCACCTAGGAACAGCACCATGCTGAGACCTACCAGCAGAGGGATGAAAATTTCTCTCAGTTGGCACAGGCTGAGCTGGTAGGCTGCTTCCTCCTTTTCCTAGAGATACACCTTTGGAACAATCAAGACTGAGGAACAATAAGTGAGAGAAGAAACACTTATGTATGGGGTAGTTACTCCTTGGCACCAAAGGAGAGTGGCGGCCTTGAAACAAGTGGTCCTGGTTATGGAAATATTGCAGAGGAATTCAGTTCTAGTTGGTTTAGAGCTGAACAGGCAAAGGGGCATACCTTGACAGAAATCAAAGAGGGGGATATCAGTTAAATGGGGGTGAGAATAGTTTGTTATAGATGGAGGGTATTCTAGGGTGGCATTAATAGGGACTACAGTCAGCAGGGGACAGGTAGGGGAAGCCAAAAAAAGCAGTTAGAGGCATTGTGGTGGGTAGTAAAGGGGAGAAGGTCCACCACATGCTGGATGTTTTGTGTCCAAGTTGTAGTGGCTTGCATCCATTCCGTAACTGCTTTTCCTGTGAGAAAATGTGGTGATTAGCTTGCACCGGGCTGGGAGCAGGGACAAGTTGTCTAGAGATATGAAGAGTACTAGAGGGGGATGCCAAACAGCTAGGAAAATAGTGTTTCCCTGTTACTCCCACACACCAGAGTTCATCCCAGGGGTCTTGTATGGTAAGTGTACATTCTGTATTTTTGGAAGGTCTGAAGCTAGCATCTGAATGCTCATATTGTTCAATGACACAACGAGTTGGGGATCGGCATTCTGCATAATAGTCCTGTTATCTAAGCACTCTTTGTCAGTTTGGCTATAGGGAAAGGATGCCCTGCCATTCCTGCAAGACACAGACTTGGGATAGACATGAAAGCTAACAGTGTCCTGACAGCCCTGAGTAGGGCAATATTCTGTGCTGATGATTTCATTGACCCCTTGATATGTCTCTGGCTTCATAGCGCCATTGGAAAACATTAGGGGCAGGGGTGGGACAGTGGCAGCAAGAGAGGCATTTATATTGGAGTTTAGAAGCATCAGGGCTGTGAGCAGGATGACCAAGAGGGGGGGTTTGTGGGGGTTCCATGACTTGGGCTGCTTTTACGAGCACATGGACATCCTTCTGGAGGGTCTTCTTCATCTCTGGCCTGATAGCATCAGGTGGGCCATCTCACTGGTGGGTGGGGTTGAATCAGACAATTCTGGCTTGTACCCAATTAGGTTTGGATTGATCCTGTGGAAAAACACAGGCAAATCCTCTCTGTGTAGTGAATAAGGGTCTCACCATCGTACCAGGATGGGGGCAGTCTTTGGTGTATTGCAGGGAATGGTGATGGGGTTTGGGAATTTTTATATATGTTAAAAATGTTAAAGTAGCCAGAGCCAAGGCTACCTGAAGGTTGAGTGGATAGGTATTGGTTTTTTTTTTTTTTTTTTAAGTTGGGCCTTTAAAGTTTGGTGTGTCCTTTCTATTATACCTTGGCCTTGTGGGTTATGTGGGATTCCCATATGATGAATTTCCATTGCAAGCTAAAGGTTTTGAATGAGGAACTGATAAAGGCCAGGCCATTATCAGTTTTTATTTGATGTGGGAAACCCATGATACCAAAGGAAGAGAGCATATGATGTATGAGTTTTTTTGAGCTCTCTCCTGCTTGTGCCATGAACCATATATAATAGGAGAAAGTACCCACAGTCACAAAAATATTTCTGACAGCTGAATTAGGGAATATGAGTGACGTCAATATGCTAAAGGGCATTGGCCTGGAGGCCTTGGGGGTTAGTACCTATCATCAGAAGGGCAGATGTTGTTATTAGTGAGGCACAGGACTGGCAGGTTTTTAGTATACATTGGAATTGATTTTTGGAAATCAGAGGGAAATGTAATTGTAATCCCTTAAGGTTCACATGGGTGTTAGTTAGCATGCAATTTTTCTGCTTCCTCAAGGGTGGCCAAGAAGATGTCTGTTGGGGCTACAGAGGTGGCCGCCTGGTCTGCTAATGGGTTTCCCTTGGTGAGGGGGCCAGGTAAGGGGCTGTGAGACCTTATGTGTTGTACAAACGGGGGGGGGCTACTTTTGCAAATGAAGTTGGAGACTTGTATCAACAGCAGTGAGAGAGGGTTTTCATCTAGTCAGATATATGAGTGAGCAAGCCAAGGGAGTAAGTTAACAGCAAAAATGCTATCTGAAAAGAGATTAAATGGGCCTTCTTCCTCTAAGAATGCCAGATAGATGGCATACAGTTCATTATCTTGTGGATATCTGTCAGGAAATTCCTTAAAAATAATGGTGGGAGGTTGATCCCCTGGGTGGTAAAGAACTACAGCTACTGCCAGTACCATTTTCTTTTTAATTATGGCTTTGTAGTATACCTTTAGATCACGTATAGTGATGCCTCCAGAGGTGTTTCTTTGCCGATAATATTCTTAGATATTCGAGGCCTTCTACCATTCCATATGAATTTTGAGATCATTTTTATATCTCTGTGAAGAAAGATGTTGGGATTTTTATTGGTATCTCATTAAATCTATATATTGCTTTTGGTAAGATTGTCATTCACAGTGTTAATTCTGCCTATCCAGGAGCATGGGAGGTCTTTCCATTTTCTCATGTCCTCCTCAATTTCTTTCTTGAGTGTTTTTATGTTTTCATTATAATGGTCTTTCACCTCCTTGGTTAATGTTATTGCTAGGTATTTTTTAAGATACTGAAAAATGGGACAATGTCACTTATTTCTTCTCTGTATCTTTGTGGTTTGCATATAGAAAGGCTACTTATTTTTGTGTATTGATTTTGTATCCTACTACCTTACTGAAGGAATTAATCATTTCAATAGTTTTGAAATGGAAGTTCTTGGGTCACTTATGTATAGAATCCTATTGCCTGCAAATAAGGCTAACTTAACTTCTTCCTTTCCAATTTGTATCCCTTTTATTTCTTTCTTCTGTCTTATTGCTTGAGCTAGGACTTCCACTACTATTTTGAAGAGCAGAGGTGAGAGTGGACACCCCTGTCTTATTCCTGATCTCAAGGGGAATTCCTTCAATCTCTCCCCATTAAGCCTAAATTAAAAAAAAAAAAACACAGCATAAGAAAATCTGTCAATATAATAAACTACATAAACAAGCTTAAACACAAACCCCACATGATCATTTCCATAGATGCATTAAAGGCCTTTGACAAAATATACCATCATTTTATGATCAAAACATTGGAGAGACTAGACATGGACAGTCTATATCTCAACATAATAAAGGGTATATATAAAGATCCTAAAGCCCAAATAATACTTAATGGGGAGAGGCTGAAGGAATTCCTATTGAGATCAGGAACAAGACAGGGGTGTCCTCTCTCTACTCTGCTCTACAACATAGTACTAGAAGTATTAGCTCAAGCAATAAGAAAGGAGAAAGAAATAAAAGCGCTACAAGTTGGAAAGGAAGATCAGTTAGTCCTATTTGCAGACAGCATGATTCTATACATATGTGACCCAGAAATCTCCATCTGAAAACTCTTAAAAGTGATTAACTCCTTCAGTAAAGTAGCAGGATACAAAATTGATGCACAAAAATCAGTAGCTTTTCTCTATGCAAAAGACAAAAATACAGAGAAAGAAATAAGCAACATTGTCCCATTTTCAATAGCATCAAAAAAAAATAAAATAAAATGCCTTGCAATAACTTTAACCAAGGAGTTTAAAGACCTTTACAATGAAAACATAAAAACATTCAAGAAAGAAATTGAGGAGGACTTGAGAAAATGGGAATGCCTCCCATCCTCCTGGATAGGCAGAATTAACATTGTGAACACGGCAATTTTAGCAAAGGTATTATACAGATTTAATGCAATACCAATAAACATCCCAACTTCTTTCTTCACAGAGATAGAAAAAATGATGTCAAAATTCATATGGAATGGCAGAAGGCCTCGGATATCCAAGCATATCCTCAGCAAAAGAAACACCTCTGGAGGTATCACCATACTGGATCTAAAGCTATACTACAAATCCATAGTAATAAAAAACAACATGGCACTGGTATAAAAACATCAATATAGAACAATGGGGGGATGTCTCCTGGTCTTAATAGTGTTGATAAATGTTTATTCATAGTTAATAATGTGAGAAAGTTTTATATCTAGTATTCTTGTTGGGTTCCACAATTAGGCCACTTATACTAATACAGACTCAAGTTGTTCAATATTTATAAATGTAGGTAACAAAATCAGTCTCTGAGTTTACTGGCAAGAGTTTATTATTTTTGGTCCTCTCTTCAATTTGTGGCAAGTACAATTCATATGGGCTTAACAAAATAATCTCCTCAATTATGTTAATCTTCTAATCATGCAAAGACTACTTTATTTACTCTTGGAACAAGTAATTTAATTGTTTTTTTTTTTTTGTTTTCTATAGGACAGAATTTTTAAAGATATTTTATTTATTTATTCATTTACTAAAGAGAGCAAAAGAGAGAGAAAGAGAGGTAGAAAGAGAGAGATAATGGGCACTCCAGTGCCTCTAGCCAGTACAAACGAACTCCAATGCATGCCCCACCTTGTGCATCTGGCTTACGTGGGACTTGGAGAATTGAACCTGGATCCTTAGGCCTTGCAGGCAAGTGCCTTAACTTCTTACCATCTCTCCAGCCCAAAACAGAATTTTTATTATGAATATTACATGGATAGGGTTATTTTGGGTCCTTTCATTAATTCAGATGACTTAATATTTTACTGACCAAAAATAATTTACTGGGATATAAATAAGATTGTTATACAATCTTAATTTTTGTCACTCTTAAATGTTAGTATATTTTAATAACAAATAAAGTTTTAAAAATATTTTATTTATTTATTCCTAAGCAGATAGAGATAGAAAAGAAAGACAGAGAGAGAAAAAATGGGCACACCAGGGCCTCCACCCACTGCAAATATACTCCAGATGTATGCATCACTTTGTGCATCTGGCTTTATACGGATACTAGGGAATCAAACCCAGGTCATTAGGTTTTGTAGGTAAATACCTTAGCTGCTGAGCAATCTCTCCAGCCTGGCAAAGTTTTGAATATAAACACCTATTTTTTGCTTGTATATTTTGCTAATTTTATGGTATTCAGTTATTTTTCTTTTGTACTTCTGTACAAATATCATTTTTATTTTATAACCTCTTATAAACAGAACTTATAAATTGTGTGTATTGTTTCCTATATCTTTTATGTGTACTCAAGTTTCTCAATTCAAAACACAAAAAAAATATAAAAATACTATTCTAGGGCTGGAGAGATGGCTTAGCAGTTAATGGGCTTACCTGCAAAGCCAAAGGACCTAAGTTTGATTGCCAGTATCCATGTAAGTCAGATGCATAAGGTGGAACATGCATCTGGAGTTCATTTGCAGTGTCTGGAGGCTCTGGCATGCCCATTCCCTATCTGATTCTCTCTGCTTCTTTCTGTCTCTCAAATAAATAAATGCAAATAAAATATTTTAAAAATACTATTCTAGTCATGTATCAGAAGGAAAATGTGGTTTATCTGTAAAAATTCAACCAAAGCTATATAAACAGAAATTTTAAATTTTAATTTTTATAGGATTTGAGAATATATTGAGTAAAATTTTTAGGACTGGAAATATTTCAGATTTTTGTTAACATATTCTAATCATAAAGATGAATGAGTTTCATTCTGGCATATTCATTCATGCATTATGGGTTTTATTTATATTCACCCCATAGTACTCTATCTCCCTTACATTTTACTGGCACCATTTCTGTTGTATCTAGTGTCCCTTCACTTGCATATATTCTTCATATGAGATAATAGTTAAATATTTATTTGTGGTGTTTTTCTGTAACATGATGATGTCCATTTTCATATGTATGATAGCTTTACCCTTCTTTGTGTCTAAATATTAACCCATTGTGATAGATTCCACATTTTCATTGGTCATTTACCTCTTAATTGACACTTAGTCTGTTTCTAAAACTTGGATATTGTTCTGAATAAGCCAATAGTAAACCTAGGCATTCAAGTATCTCTCTTGTGTTGTGACTTTCATCCCTTCAGATATATACCTACAAGTGGGATGGCAGGATCATATTTTAGTTCAATTCATTAGATTTTGAGGACCATGCATACTGATTTCTATAGTTGCTTTGCTAATTTATATTTCTATCAAGAGATCATCAAAGATTGTTATTTCCACAAATCCCTGAAAGACTTCCTTTTTGTTTTGATGGAGATAACCATTCGAACTGAGGTGAAATGAAATTTTGTTATAGTTTTGTTTTACATTTTCCTAATAGTTAATGATGTTGAACATGTGTTTATGTATTCATTGGCTATTTCTACTTCTTTTGAGAAATCGTTCTTCAATTTATTTGTCTAATCATTGCCTAGGTCATTTGGAGCTTTAATGCTTACTTTGTGTATTCACTGTATATTCTCAATATTAAATCTTTGTCAAATAAAGCATGGGCAAAGTTTTTCCTCATTTTATATGCTGTCACTTCACTCTGGTAGCTACTTTGCTGTTCAGAAGTTTTTTTTTTTATTTTCACGCCATACCATTTGTCAGTTTTGCTATTATTTCCTGAGGTATCCGATTCCTATTTAGAAACTCAGGGTCTGCATTTATATATAGAAGTATTTTCTGTTTGTTCTAATTTAGTAGTTTCAAAATTTCAGGTACTAAGCCAAGGTCTTTTAGACATCTTGAATTAATGTTGTATTGTGCTAGAAACAAGGATCTTTTCAGTCTTCTACTTGTGGTTTTCCAGGTTCACCAGCACCATTTAGTGAAGAAGGTTTCTATGCAACATCATATGTTTTGGTTACATTGATTGAGAATTGGATAGATGTAGCTATGTAGCTTTATAACTTAGTTCTCTATTTTATTTGACTGGTCTAGATGTCTGTGGTTGTACCAGTAACATGTTGTTTTTCTTATAGTTACTCAGTAGCATAATATGGATTTAAGAATTGTAATACCTCCAACAATGATAATAGAAGAAAAATGCTGATCAGCTAATACTTCTTTATTAGTAATAAGAGAATGGGTTTCCTCACCCAAAGTTTATCTGTTACACTTTATCTAGTATGGTGAATAACCATTTTTATAAGTGAATTTCAATCAAGATTAAAAAAATACTGTTTGCAGGCTTAACTCGATTTGCTTTCTTTTTTTTTTTTTTATCAATATATATTTTTTATTTATATTATTCTGATTTTACATTCACAGTATTGGTTCCATTGTTCTCCTCCCCTTCCTCCCACTTTCAAAGGGGCCCTCATCAATGGGGAATGTTTATCATGCATTGTGAGTTTGCTCAAGAGTTCTGGTGGATAGGCCCCAGTCTCTGTGCATAATGCCCCAACTTGTGACTCTAACAATCTTTCCGCCCCCTCTTCCGCGAGTTTCCCTGAGCCACATTGGGGTCATTTTAGTTCTGCTTCCTTGATGAGGTTTTGGGAGCCTCTGTGTCTCTGGATATCTGGCTAATGACTGGAGTTGGATGTTCTCTGTATTTATCTCCTTCAGCCTTTTTCTGGTGTTGTGATCGCCTTGAGCGCTGTATTCTTGCCCTTCCCCTGCGTTGTTCTATGGTTTCAGCTGGTGAGGAGTGGTTAGCTGATCCTCCCTTCAGGTTCATTGTCCACCTGAAAAGAGATAAGCAAATTCTCCAACGGAGAGAGAAATAGATAGAAGGGATAACCATATATGTTTTGGAGGAACTTTATATGCATTGGCTCTCTTCTAGCCTACTTTTTGTGGCCACTAGATCTTGGAGACTGAGCTCATTTTTTGTACATGGCTTTGACTTATTTCCCAGTTCCAGCAATGAGTTCCACTCCACTGAGTGGATCTATTAGCCAAATCAAGAACAGTTGGTTACCCCCCATGGCTGTTTGCCACTACTGCACTTGTATGAGCATTACGTCAGATTTTTTCCTGCTGGGTATCTTAGACTGCAAGTTGTTTGGACCAATGTCAGACATTTTCCCCCAGTTGCTCATGTAGCACCCTCTGGTACTAGACTCACTAACTGTCTGGGGACTGACCTTCTTCCAGATTCTGGCCAGGTCTCTCTGTGTTTGGTCTTACACACGTATGCTGTCTTCGACAGTAGGGTCTTACCATTAACCTTTGGTGGGTCACCAAGTACTCTGACAGAAGTCTGTCTTTTTTGGGAAACCTTGTAGGTGTTTCAGATCAACAGCTCATTGTGGAAGTTAACCCCTTGCTGGCACTGGGAGTTATAAGTCTGCACCTAGGAAGGTGAGGGAGGAAAAAGATATATAATGTAAAAGAGAAAGTGAGTATAGAGAGGAGAGAGAGAGAGAGAGAGAGAGAGAGGGAGAGAGAAGAGAAAGAGAAGCAGGACAAGATTAAAGTTGGCCTTCATCATGTTCTCTCCAGGTTCCTGTGGTTCGAGTATTCCCTCCGTAGGCCTGCTGAAGGATCACTGTTTTAGCCTGTTGTCCAGAGTAAAGGGTTTTGTATTATTTTCCCTTTTGGGTCCCAATTTGTATCCCCCCCTTGTCCTCCCTCCCACCCTCTGATTCCCTCTTGTTTGAGTGAATGCCCGTCAATATTTTCCCTGTGTAGGCCTCCCAATGTGAGTGTACTGACCACATACCAACTTCTCCCACTATCTAAGCCTGATTATCACAAAACTCTTGGGATATGAAATGTTTACTCTGAGACATGATATACTGAAAGTATGTAATTTTATTTTTTTTTTCAAGGGCTCACAGCTAAGAGTCTGTTTTGCATCTCAGAAGAGATCTTGAACTTGTACTTTGGAACAATGTCAAAACTAATAAGATTGCTGGAATTTTTAGATGAATCAAATGAATTTTGTGTTATGTGATAGCTAGGAGTAGAATATTACTGTTTAAAAAGTGATATGATTTGTTGTCAAATTGACAAGGGTTCAATTTGTGATGGATAATTTTTACTGTAATTTTCATTTGCTTAGGGAATGCTAAAGTGATTAATGTGATACTATGCTAAATTGAATAAATTCAGCACAAAATGCTCAGTACTATTTGATTCCACTTTCACCAGTCAAATTAATTGACACAGAGAGACAAGTACAATAAATAATCCAAAGATGATGGGTACAAAGTTTCATTTTGGAAAGATGCAAAATTCTAGAGATGGATTTGGTGATGGTATTAAAATATAATAGATTTAACTTACTTAACTGTGTAATAAATGCTTACAACAGTACGCTTCATATAATTTACTGTCTAGGACAATAAAAACTCAAATAAAAATTCATCATTTCAACTTCTATTTGATCCATATTTTTGAACAAGTTGCTATTTATCTAGTTATTATAGTTACTATTTTCTAAAATATATTACTAAAGTGTGTGTCTCCTGTCTAAATGGAACTTTGTAACATTCTACCAGCATTTCTTCTTTCACTATCCACTCAGCATCTAGAATGACTATTGTAGTATCTACTTCTATTAGTTTGTTTTCATTACATTGTACATAGAAGTGAGATAATATTTTATAGGTTGACCTGTGTTTGTCTCAATGTTTCACTATGAATCAGGATGGTCAGTACAGAGTCACCTAAACATTTTCTATGATTTTCCAGATAGTAAAAAACTGTTGTCTTAAAAACTATTGGCTTTGTGGGCTATGAAGACTTTGTTATAATACAACTCTGCTATTGCAGTGAAAAACAATAGACAATGTGGAATGAAATGACTATATTCCCCCAAAAGTGTTATTTGCAATTATAAACAACAGATAGGATGTAGTCCACAGGCTACAGTTTGTAGAGAGAAATTGGTGACCTAATAGGTAATGATTACATTACAGATATGAGAGGTCCAACAAGGTTGATTTTATTGTATAAACATTGGTATTAAGGTGATTTTAAAATAGGAGCTCTTACATGAATATTATTTAAATTGTATTAATCATGTACATATATATCACATTGTTGTTATTATGATTTTTTTTCCAGCTAGGGTCTCACTCTAGCTCAGGGTGATCTGGAATTCACTATGTAGTCTCAGGATGGCCTTGAACTCACACCAATCCTCTTACCCCTGCCTCCTGGGATTAAAAGTATGTTAAAGGTGTGTGCCACCATGCCCAGATATATGACATTCTTTAATATATATTAGATGATGAGGATTTTAAATTACTTCATAATCAGCATTGCTTATCTATTTTATTATGTTATACCTTTATGAGCAAGGAAGGTAAAAATAAAAACTGTCTTCATAGAGTTAATTTGTTTGTGTATGGAATTGGAAATCTCATAAAAGAAGAAATTAGCTTTGAGTGACAGACAAGTTTTCTTTAAAAAAAATGAATTGTGGGGCTGGAGAGATGGCTTAGATGTTAAGGCGCCTGCCTGCTAAGGCTAAGAACCCGGTTCCAATCTCCAGTTCCCACGTTTAGCCAGATGCAAAGTGATGCAAGGGCACAATGCCACACTTGCCCGCAAGGGGGCGCACACATCTGGATTTCGTTCACAGCAGCTGAGAGACTGCTGGCTCGCCCATTCTCTATCTGCCTCCCTCTCCCTCTCTCTCTGTCTGTCTCTCTGTGTCTCTCTCCAAAAATAAATAAAATAATTTTTTTAAAAATTTAAAAACTGAATTGTGGCCTGGAAAGATGGCTCAGAGGTTAAGGAACTTACCTGCAAAGCCTAAAGATCCCAGTTTGCTTCCTCAATACCCATGCAGAACCAGATGCACAAAGTGGCACATGTGTCTGGAGTTCATTTGCAGTGGCTAGAGGCCCTGGAACACTCCTTGTCTCTGTCTGTCTCCTCTCTATCTCTCTGTTTGCAAATAAGTAAATAAATAAAACATTTAAAAAATGAATTGTGATGTCAAAAGGATTCTTGTTCAATAATGCTACATACCCAATATAAGAAAATAATGCCAAATAACAGAGACTCCTAGAAAGGAGTAAGAAAATGTATAGTATTGCTAAATATTGTACAAGCATGGAAATGGAGCAGGCAGTCTAGATGGATCTTTTCATATATAACTCTTTTTTCATTATCTTTGTGTAGTTATATTTATATAATTTTTTAGTACATTATAGAGCCTGACATGATGGTACACACCTGTGATCCAGCACTGAGGCTTCTGAGGTAGGAGGATCATGAGTGCCAGAATAACTTGGTCTGGATCAACAATGTTAATAAAAGGACATTATAGGTTAATTAGTTTGCGTTTTGCTATAAAAGGATGGTCACTTGGGGGCAGACAAAGGGGCAAAAATAATTTTCAATTTTCTGCATAATGAGAGCATATATAGCATAGATAAGACAAATTAATATGTCCACATGATATGGAAGTGAAAATGTCCCTCAGTGTATTTATATGGAAACAACTACAGTGGACTCTTACAGGCCACCTAAAGAACATGATAGCAGAGAAGAGCAAAGCTGCTGAATTAGAAATCAGATCTTTTTTTTTTTTTTTTTCAATATCTTTGCTGTACTTGTTTGCCAATGTGGCTTTAGAGTACTTAGAAGGGTATATACATTTGTGCATAGAACTTCTGTGTAGATCATAATCAATTTTAGAAATTTCTAATGATGCAAATTCCACTTATTACCCATGCATTTCTCATGTGTGAAACAGTAGCATTAGTTGATTTTACACTTTTAAAATATGTGCATCGGCAATTCTTCAAAATGCAATAACATAATTCCCTCAACTCTCTAGGGATATTTTAAACACATTTTGAAATTGCTTATGATTTCTCCAAGCCCTAAGATCATATATCATGCTTTTAGTACAGGTGCTCTTCACCGACAGACTTCAGAGAAAGGTCTTTTCTCCTTTATTTTTATGTGCCACTTATTAAATAATGCCAAGAAGAAAAAGATTTTATGGCACATGGCCTCAAGGGTAAAATAAAAAAGAATAAAGAACACAATATGAAAAAATTTAATACCAAAGGAATTTTCTGTACTTTGGGTTTCTTTCTATGTTTTGATAAAAGTCTGAAAAGAATTTCCCTGACATGTATTCATAGAAGTCACTATATATGTACAATGTGGCTTAATATGTTAGTATGTTGTTGATTAAAGGTCAACTATAATAGTCTGCTAATACTTATTTTGATACATAAGAGCAAAGAATTGTATATATTGTATGATTAACTCACATACAAAACCTATCTGAACTTTGGCAGCAGAGCATACCATTAGAAATTCTCTTGCATGTTTTTCTTCTCTTCATAACAACAACTATATATATATATATATATATATATATATATATATATATAGAGAGAGAGAGAGAGAGAGAGAGAGAATTAACCTTGACTAGCAATGTTTATTCTTCAGACACACAAATATCAACTAGAAGAAAAAAAATCTGAAATAAATAAATGTACAGAAAATATTGACTGTAGCTTTAAATATGATTTCTCAAAGCATGTTTTTCTTCATGAAAGTAACAAGAGCCTAATCAGCTCCTGCTGTCTTGTTGTTTGACATCCACTATTGCCCATCTGCCTATTGATTGGTAGGAAACTCCAAGCGGGAATTTTATCTCATTAATCATGTCATATCATATGGATTAGGACAAAAATCCCTTTATGCTTCACAGCAACTGTCTAATGCCCAGTATGACAAGTGTACAAATATAATATGGATAGAATATCTTCACACTAATTAAAGGTCATCTGCTATAAGTTTATACACAAAATTTGTTTAGATTATGCTTATAAACAGTATCCATTCTCTGTACAAATAATTGTATAAGAACATTCTGGCATTTTAATTCCTTATCATTTTCCTATTACTGTGACTATTAAAATTTCATTTGAAAGTATCTAGTAAACATACATTTTAAAAGCCATATAATTATACTAAATTGCATACAAAACATAAAATGAATGAAGTAAAAATTTGAAAGGTCATTATACTTTTTTGTATTTGTTTCATAATTTTTATTTTTATGAGAGAGAGGGAGAGAAGAGCAAGAGAATGGGCATGTGAGGACCTCTAGCCACTGCAAACAAACTCCAGATGCATGTGCCACCATGTGTAGCTGGCTTATGTACGTTCTGGGGAATCAAACCTGGGTTCTTAGGTTTCATAGGTAGCACTTTAAGTGCTAAGCCATCTCTACAGCCAACATAATTTTCATATAACAAGATGCATATTCATAAACTTAGAAGATAAAAACAAAGCACAAGTATACCGAAACTAAAGTTAAGATAGTATAATTGTTTATTGGCAAGTGATGTTTAATATCTTTGTCATAAAATGCTTCAATCATCTGTGAGCCTAAGTTGAGATTTGTATCATAGAAAGATTATTTTCAACTCACTATTAAACATCTTTGCTAACATAGGTCACCAGTAGTGTAGCAAGTGTTCATATGTAGTAGTTTTTCAATTGCCTCAAAAAAATGTCTTCATTATTATATGCCCTCCACATTCTATTTAATAAGAATAGGGCCAATAATAATTAACATTTTCCCCTTTAATCCACTGCTCACATTAGCAACCAAGTACAAAGCTGAGGGGATAGGTTAAAATAAAAGTACATAATGTTACTATAATTTAAGCTTCCATAATTAACACTTGCAAAGCAGTAAAGTGCCATTAAGCATGCTACCACAATTTTGTTATGCAGTATATTAAGTTGTATGTGTGCTAATTTGAATGTACTCTTGAATAGGTGTTCAAAAGGCTGAAATAACTAACAAAACTTGAATATTCAAAAAATTATAATTATAAACTACTGTTTGTCTATTTCTCAAACCTAAGTGACTGTGTATGCACATACTTATGCATGCTTACATGTGAGAACACATACAGGAAAAACACACCAATCTGTGGCATGCAGAATTTTAAGATAACTCCTGGACAACTGCCGCTCTACTGTATACATCCTGTGTAACCACTTAGACTTGAGTGTGGATGTTCAGTTTCATTATATGGAAAAGGGAAAGTGTTATTAATTTACTTTTAATTAATAAAAATGGAAATGGCCCTAGATAGGGTGGACAGAAGCAGAGGACCTCATGAATAATAGAAGGAACAGGAGACACTTTCCTGTAGACTTTGAAAAAGAAAAATGGCAAGGTTGAGATGGTCACATGGCAGAAAGCAATAAGCTGCTCCTAATTGCTAAGGTCCTGATTCCTATGACTACAAAAAAGAAAAAAAATAGTGTCATTAACTAATGAGCTTAGAAGAGGACTTCAAGCTTCATATGTGATCATAGCTTCCACCAAATACTGAATGGTGAAAAGAGGACCCAGCTCAGTCATGCATGGGAACCAGGTTCAAGAAGAGACTTGATTGTTGTGTCATATTAAGCAAGATTATTCACTGGTATTATATTCATTGGTTATGTAGTAACACAAAGATAACTAACACACACTAATCTGAGTAATTTTTAACCACAGAAAAATCATGGTTAATGATATGAAAGCTAAAGTCTCAGCACTTGGGAAACTAAACCAGGATAAATAGGTGCTCAATTTTTTAATGGCAGTCTTAGCTATATAGTGAGTTTCTGACATATAATGACATATAAATAAAAGTTCCACAAAATGTAGTATTTTAAAAGGATCTGCTGTTCAAAGCTTAGGTAGTTTCTTGAGATACAGAAGTGAATAGGAGCTCAAGATTTATAGCCAGAATGTGGTGGGGTTACCTGAGGATACAGTATGTATTATGAAGGTTGTCTTATATGCAAATAAAAAGTGTTGGCAAATAAATACATCTCCCTCAGAAGAATAGATAAGAATATGTAAAAGTGTATCTAGGTAGGTGTGTTAATGTCTGATCTCCCACTCTGTGATCTAAGTTCATCTTCCCTCTTTAATGAGATTCCCTGAGAGGAGATCCATGAGCATTATGTTTCAGCAGATCAAAGACTATCAGAGAACGCCTTTTCCTGCATCATTGTTTCCCCAAGGGCTCTCAATTAAGATTGATGAACATTTAGGATGTCATTTCTGAGCTCCTTGACAATCAAATTTCCCACTATTTCCTCAGCTGCCATGACTTATTAAAATGGTTCACAGAACTCATGGAACACTTGCTTATTTATACCAAGTCACACTACACTATAGGATATGATCAAGGATATGGAAGGACAGGCAGGTCAAGGAGTATTTAAGGAGACGTACACAGCTGACCCCTGTGGAACATCCATCTCTGTGGAATTGGTATGCACCACCCTTCTTCCCTACACTGACATATATTCACCAACCTGGAAGTTCTCCAAATCTTCTCTTCTACGGATTGTTTTACAGGCCTTATTACATACATTTGATTTTTTACATTTGATTTTTTCCAATTCATAGTTTAGATGTTCTTTTGTTTTGTTTAAGATTTACTTTGAGACAGAATCTCACAATGTATCCCAGGCTGGCCTGGAACTGACTCTGTAGCCTAGGCTGGCCTTGAGCTATGATGATCTTCTTGCCTTAGCATCTCAAATGTTGAAATTACAGGCATTAGTCACCATGCCCAGATATAGATTTGGGGTTGTATTGGGAGAAAAGTCATTAAGTGACATACTTTCACTTCGTATTTTTTTAACTGTTCATTTTAAGGAATTTATTTACTCTTTTTATATTTGTAGCTAAAATGACTTATTGGGTTAACATGTAATTTTGACACATGTATATATTCCATAACATTTTAATTATATTAAATATTTGTCTCAAACATTTATTGTCTCTTTATGGTGAATATTTTCAAGTTCTTTCTTGTAGAATTTTCAAATAAATAGTACATTACTGTTTTCTGTGTAACTTATTATTATGAGCTGTCTATATGCAATATCTAGCACCCTGCCAAGGATCTGTGTTTGATATGTATCATAACCCTTAAATAGCCACTTTTGTGGATGTACTGAAAGTATAAGAGAAAAGCAAAAGAGAACTCTGGACTTGATCTCAACAGACAGAGTATTTATTGAGAGGTACAGTGAGGGACAACATCCTTTCCACAGGATGAAGGATGAAGCACAGTCAGGCTGGGGTTTGAACCTATAAGGAGGGTCGTGACTTTAATCCCAGCACTTGGGATGCAGAGGTAGGAGGGTCGCCATGAGTTCGAGGCCACCCTGAGACTACATAGTGAATTCCAGGTCAACCTGGGCCAGAGTGAGATCCTACCTTGAAAAACAAACAAACAAACAAACAAACAAACAAACAAACAAACAAGCAAAACCTTAGAAGGAGGATCATAAGACAAACAGAATGAACCAGCTATAGGTCCAAGGGAAGGAGATAAGGAACTTAAGCTATTTTTTGAGCTAAGGGAAGATTATAAATCAGGGGAATTGTTTGGCCTTCTCATCTTAAGGTTAGTTATAAACTCTTCAGTTTCCCTCTAGTTTTCAGGGAAGGCTATTAACCCTTCAGGTGAGAGTTAACTTATTATATATACTGTTTATTCTTATTTATCCAGAGAATATTCCCCATAGGCTATTAGTATTTTCGTTGAATTTAATGAAAATGCAACCAAAACATCAAAAAAATGCAAGTAGTTTATCATTTTAGTTGTTTTATATTATTCGCTTGTGAATATATTCTGAGAAATCACTATTATATCCTCATTTTCTCTCAAAATACTACTTAAAATGTGACCTGGAATCCTGCTTCTAACTTTCCAGACAGTTATATCATTGTGAAATCACAATATGGCCCACATAAGAACTTGTGAGTTTACAGTTAGGTCTCATGGGGATTCACCCAATGTCTTTAAAGGTGCTTAATTAAAATAGCTTCATGCTGGGCTGGAAAGATAGCTTAGCGGTTAAGGTGCCTGCCTGCTAAGCCTAAGAATGCCCATTCAATTTTCCAGGTCCCACGTTTAGCCAGACGCAAAGTGACACAAGGGCACGAACTGCACTTACTCACAAGGAGGCACACATGTCTGGAGTTTGTTCACAGTGGCTGGGGGGCTGCTGGTGCACCTATTCTCTCTCTCTCTCTCTCTCTCTCTCTCTCTCTCTGACTCTCTCCAAAAAAAAAAATCTTCATGCTTTCAAATGATTTCATCAACTGTTCTTGCTGAAGTAACACTAAGAGAAATAATAAGCTTTACTTGCAGGACCAAAAAATAATAATGATAAAGTGATCTGTAGTCAACAGAACAACAGACCAGATATGTGTTAAATATGCATACTCAACTGCTGAATGAGGAGAAAGAAAAAGAGAATGAAAGCCCTGTGGCCAAAACATTTACTGAGTTCTAGAGTATTTTGATGCAGGTTTTCCACGGCACATTCTCTTGATGAGTTTACAGCTAGCAGGAATGATTGACTATGACAGAGGAGTGACCACAGTGGTATATCCATACTGTCTATGTAAGGTATGGTTGGAAGAGTGGCAAGATACTTCCTTTTCTGCTTCCATAGGCATTAGAGTACAGTAAATGTAGCTGCATCGTGGAGAGATGGTTGTGTAGACAAGATAACTGGAAAAACCACATGAAGTAACTGGGAGAGGACTAAGGAAAGAATGTGCCAAGGATGACCAATCCTGTCCTTCTATAGGAATAAAAATGTGCCATTTATAAATAGCAATAGTTTTTTTTTTCTTTTCTTTTCTTATTTTTGGCTTCTAGTATGGAATCTACGAAGACCAAGAGCATGCTGGTTGCATCTTGCAATGGCCTTCATTGTGCATTATCCTAAGGTGAAATGGTGAAAGCATAAGGAGAGCATGAGAAAAAGAAAGGAACAGGACATAAAATGGTTCACAAGCTAACTCACTCTCTTTCCCTCTTCGTCTCCCTCTCAAATGATGTCAACACAGCCATAAGGAGAGATCTCTTATGACCCTGTGGTGATTTAAATACAAAATGTCCCAAAATAGAATCATGTGTTTGAATAATTAATACCCAGTCAAATGCACTATTTAAGAATGTTGTGGCGATTTTAGGAGCAGGAACCTTGCTGGAGGAGGTGTGTCTTTGTGAGTAGACCTTGGGGTGCTATAGCAACATGATGCTTGCTCTTTCTACTTCTTCCCTGCTGATGTGAAGATGTGATAGTCAACTGTATGCTTCCCTTTTGCTTTACATGCCATGACAAAACTTGCCCTCATAATTTGCAAGCTGAAATAAAACCCTTTCCTTCCATAAGTTGCTTCTAGTAAGGTGTTCTGTTCTAGGAACAAGAAAGTAACTGGTACAAACATAATCACCTCTTAGTTATTTTTAAATATTGTTAAAATAACAATTGAAGTTTAGCACAAGTTCTAGAAGGGACATTCAAATATTGTAAAATCCTCCTTCTTTTTTATCAAAAAGTCACACTTATTTTTTAAATATTTTATTTATTTATTTGAGAGAGAGGAAGAGATAGAGAGATAGAGAGATAGAGAGAAAGAGAGAGAGAAGAGGCAGAGAGAGAAAAGAGTGGATGGACCTGCCAGGGTCTCTAGCCATTGCAGATGAACTCCAGTTGCATACACTCCCTTGTGCATCTGTCTTATGTGGGTCCTGGGGAATTGAAACCGGGTCCTTGGGCTTCGCAGGCAAACACCTTAACCACTAAGCCATTTCCCCAGCCCAAAAAACTTACATTTATTTTTAAAGCAGATCCATGAACTGAGAAGATACCTCAGTGGTTAAAGGCACTTTCTTACAAAGCTGACTTGTCCAGGTTTGAGTCCCCAGTATTCATGTAAACCCAGGTGCACAAATTGGCACATGTATCTGCCTTTGTTTGCAGCAGGAGGAGGCCCTGGAACACCCATACTCACTCTCTATCTCTCAAATGAATGAATAAAAATAATAAAAATAAAATAAAATTAATGTAGAGCAAAAATATTTTAAAATGATTAAAGTTTTAATGTTTTATTTCCCATGTAATCTTAGCAAGTAATGGACTCAATCAATATTAGCTTCACACCAAGGAGGAATTTATATGTATGAATCATGAAAAATTAGAACAAAATTAAATATGACTTATCTGGGCCCACTAGAAATTGGAGAAGTGAAAAGTATGTAGGTTGAACATCATAACTTCTCGTGATTCTGATAAAGAAATAGAGCAAATACAAAAAAGATGTATAATTCCTGTTAGATACTTGGGCTTTAGAACAACAAGGTGTCCACTAACAGGTCCACTGTATATATGCATAACAAAATCCCCTGGAGCTCTGTAAAGCTGAGATCCTTGTAAGAGAGACTTCTACATTATTTTAAAGTAAAATATAATGAGAACAACTAACTAACAATTTCTTATTTTTAGTAATTTATTATTTTCAATGTAGCATTTCACTCTAGCATAGGCTGATATGGGACTCACTCTGTAGCCCCAGGCTGGCCTCAAACTCACAGTGGTCCTTGTACCTCAGCTTCAGGAATGTTAAAACTAAAGGTGTACACCACCACATCCAGCTTAGCAACATTTTATTTGTTTAGAATAGGCATGGAATTCATAGTATCAAAACATGATTATTTAAGTGTCATTATATACTAATTATAGTTATTAAATAAAGTTCACTGGATCTTCAGTTAGAATTCAAATTTTACTTAAAAAGAGAGTGTAAATGGTACCAAATTTTAAATATTAATTAATTATTTTCTTCAGAGAATGTCCTAATACACTTTTTCTTTAATTTTCTTGCATTTATGATTAATATTCTCTATCCGAAGTTCTAATTTTATCTAAACTAGTTTCATGCTAATGATGAAAAAGAAGGGAATTAAAAATATTTTTCAATGATTGAACAGGTGAGGTGAGGTTTGCTTACACTGAGGATACCATGGCAGATGAGAGGGACGTACATATTTTTGGAAGAATGCCAGCTTATTAATAGAATCTGACCATGCAAAGCTTGTTAAAATCCCAATAGAATATCAAGTGCTGCACTATGATAACGTTACAGAAGTCTCTATCATCCTACTTCTAAATAATATTTTCTGTTTGCCTTCTCACATTCACAAAAACAAGTTGTCATGTTTGTGCTACATAGCTGCATACAGCCCCCTTTTCTGGGTGTAACACATATCCCTCTAAGCACATCTTTGCTGTGATAAAAGCAACTACTGAATTTATGTATGAATAACAATAGATGATTGATCAATGTTAATCAAAACATTTTATTAAATCATTAAAATTAAAATTACAATGAACAAAATATTTGGCAAAGTATAGTATAAGCAACACATGAAAAAGAATGATACTAAGCATTGGACAATACTAATCAATGAACATGGGAAGGAAAAGAGGGTAGGAGTATGGATAATGGTACTGAAGATGATCTGAGGGAAAATGTAACTATAGATAAAACTTTAGTTAAAGAATAACAGAATATGATTACTAAAACTCATATAATTGAAAGTCATCTTTGTCTCGGTTATCTTCTTTAGCCATTGCTTTTTTCTATCTTTTTTTGTCATCTTTGATCAACTGCAGTTGGCCACCCTCCATTCCAGACTTAGAAGTAAACTTCTACTTTTCACCTTTAAAATTGCAACCAGTGGCACACACTTACTCAAGAGCACTAAGTCCTGATCAGAAAGAGTTACATGTACTGGGTAACTACTCATCCAGTCATAAAAGACCTTTGGAAAGTTGTATTCCAAGACAAAATAAGAGGCACATCACGCTGAAGAATGTTTTTTTGCTATTTTTTAATTCAGTTCATGCTGGCTCTGATGGCAGACTAATATTTACAGCTTATCAAAGAATCATTCTACCATTCATTCTTGTCACAGCCTGAGTATGTCCCTCATTAACATACTGGCTTATTTATCTTAACTGTGTAATAAATGAGCATGAATAAAGGAAGTTTTGCTTAAAATTTATTTTAAGGTTTATAGGAAATTCTCAACTAGACATATAATACTATTATTTGATTAAAACAGTTTTATTACCAGACTGGGCTCTTGAAACCAATTTTCTAACTTTCTGTACCTGTGACAAAATACCTGAGAAAATTAACTTTAAAAGGGAATTTTTGACTCATGTTTTCAGAGATTTCAAACCATGGTCAGATGTTTCTATTGCTTTGAGCTTTATGCAAGACAGAGCATCATGGTGAAAAGTTTGTGAGACCAGAGCTGCTTACTTCTTTGCAGGCAGCGGAGAGAGACAACAGAGGAAGGAGACAGAGATAAGATGTATCTTTAAAGGGAATGTCTTTAGTGATCCAATCTTTCAACTACACCCTATTTCTAGCAACTCCCCCAAAATGTCATCATCTGACAATTAAGCCTTATCACATGCCCTTTTTGTCTGAGACAGAGTTTCACTATGTAACCCAGACTGGTGTTGAATTCACAAACCTTCTGCCTTGGCCTCCTTAGTGTAAGGGAATACTGGTATACATCAACATGCCTGGCAAGCATACGGTCTTTGAAAAATATTTCTGAATCAAATCATAGAAGAGATTAATCTTGAGCAATATATCAAGCTAAAGCCTTGTCAAGGTTTATAAAAGTTATCACAGATAATTCATTGGGAAAAAATCTGTTTCAATGTACAATTGCTTAATGAATATCCCATATACTCAAACCTCTAGTTACTCATAATTGGAGGGGAAGAAATTATTCTCAGTAATTAAAAGTTAAAGGCAAGGCTAGAGAGATGGCTTACCTATTAGGGCACTTGCCTGCAAAGCCTAGCGACCGGAGTATGATTCCCCCATACCCACTTAAAAGCCAGATGCACAAAGCAGTCCATACATATGGAGTTCATTTGTAGCATCTAGAAGCCCTGGCATGCCTAGTCTCTCTATCTTTTATCTGTCTTTGCTTGCAATTAAATAAATAAATGTATACAGTATATTGTTGGCATGGACTTTCTGATTGCATTATACAACTATGTGAGAAGACTTTCCACAAAGTTAGTTTATAATTATAATGGGTCCAGTGGATACCAGGAGTTGGATTTTAGTTAACAATTTCTTTTGGGAGGCTGTGAAATTATTAAATCCTCATATTTTGCAAATTTTAACTGCATTATATATTGGCCTACTAACCTCCAATGCAAAATTTTTAAATAAACATTATATCCTAGTGAAGGATCCAATTTTCAGATGTTTATGATTATATACGTATATTTGAGCGGACAAGAATGTGTATCATATAGTTACTCTCTTCTTGTTTTCCCTCAAATTTGTTAAATATCTCTAATATCTAGCATTAGGGCCAAAGAAAATGTATTAAATGAATGAAAGAGTAGATAAATGAATGAATGTAAGTTATATGAAATAAAGCTTAACCTTTGGTGATTTAAATGTTTTTAAAAAATATTCTATCTTTTAAGAGTTTGCAAAATGGCCAAGCAAAAATGCTTGAGTTTGTCTCATTTTGTGCTATAATTGCCAAACATTTTTGACTTTCCAATATTATTGACACAAATTAAAATGCTAAAGAGTAGCTTGTTGTTTCTAAATAACAATTTAGCAAACATCCTTTTTCTCTTTTCAGCTAAAGCTTTGTCAATGTTAATAATAGCCTGGACATTTCACTAGCTTTTCCCTATCCTCTCATTTACCAAATCACCTGAACAGCTGTGATCCATACAAAACTGTTCAGTTATTCACGTGCTCTATTGTCATGGCTCTAGATTGAAAGGCATTTAACCTCCCATTCACCTAAAACATAAGCATATTGGTTCATGCCTCCTTATCCCAAAGACACACTTTTCCTTTGATTTAAGATATATTTATCTTAAGCTGTATATTGAGCTGTAATTATTTTTATCCCAGTGATGTTATCTAGTCAAATCATTTATGTTATTTCGGAGGTTTTGGCCTAATAAACTGTTGAAAACTGTGTAATCATGCGCAAATAATTCATTTTCAGTGTTCACTACTGTACAATGGGGATAATTATTCCTTAATGAATTAGTATAAAGATAAATTGTCTCAAGAAATAATAATGGTAATTGCTATAAATGTTGAATTATCTGTTCTAAGCACAGTGCCAAGTACCACAACTATTTGTTTAAAAAGTACTTTTTCTCCTCATTTTATGAATACAACAACAAAGTCAAGTTTGAAAACAGTCTGCATTTCAAAATGTATTATTTTAGCATACTAAAAGTTCTTAATGAAACATGTTAATATATAATCAAAATACTAATTACATAGGCCTTTATTATTATGCACAATTATTTACCAGTAAATGAATTAGATTTTGAAAATTTGCACATATATTTGGATATTATGTATCTCCAAAATTTGTACCTTATTAAAATATATAGAATATACATTGTGGCCTCATTGTGTTTTATTATATCATCAAATTTTTAATGTGTATTTCAACTTATCAAATAGTTGGCATAATATTCTCAGTCTTTTTACTCTTTCTCTTTTCTTTCCCTACTTTATTTCTTTGCTTTTTTTCCTTTCTTTTATGGTTTTGAGATAGTATCTAGCTATACTCTTCTTGTACTTCACATACCACACATAGCTGGGATTGTAGGCTTATATTACCATGACTACCTTCATGGAGATTTTAAAGGGAAAAATAGCACCGTTTCTGTGATGTGAATAAAGAAATCAGATTTCCGAGCCGGATGTGGTGGCACACGCCTTTAATCCCAGCACTCGGGAGGCAGAGGTAGGAGGATCGCCGAGAGTTCAAGGCCACCCGGAGACTACATAGTTAATTCCAGGTCAGCCTGGACCAGAGTGAGACCCTACCTTGCAAAACCAAAAAAAAAAAAAAAAAAAAAAAAGAAATCAGATTTCCAAGATATATTAAGAATTTTCTAACCATACTGGGATATTAAATACAACAGTCATGAATATATCTTAGAACGTTTTGATATCTAATCCATTACTTATTGAATTAGAGAAAAGTGTTTTTAAAATAAGAAGAAAAATAAGTGAGTCAAATATGACCTTTGAGCCTGACTTTCACAGGTAAGAGAGTATGTTGGTTTCAGGTCTGAAGGTGGAGTAGGCAATAGGTTATTCAGTCATTCAAGTGAGTAGTAAATATGAAATATCCTACTTAGAGAAATAACCACAGAAAGCAGACTTCATCCAATGTTTCAAATGATTACATTACCATTAGTGAAATGTATCTAGGTATGATGGTTAATTTCTGGTTGTCAACTTGACAGGATTTGGGAAGCAAATCTCTTAGGGTATCTGTGAGGAATTTTCTATATTAGCTTAATTAATGTAGGAAGTCCCTCCCTAACTGTGGACAGCATCATTCCATGGGCTGGAAATTGTTGGACTGTATAGAAAGAAGAAAACTAGTTGAGCACTCTATTGCATTTCTCTCTGCTTTCTCTCTGTGGACTGTGTGCCCTCTGACTTTAATACCCTACTGTATGCAGTTCCTTCCCCATCATGATGGACTGCAACTTTGAACTATACCAGAAATAAACCCTTCCTTTCTAAAATGCTTTGTCACTTATTTTTCTCACAACAACAAGAAAGTAACTAAGATATTTAGATTCTGCCAAAGGAATATTTTGAGCTAAGAATTTGTCATGCTAAGTCCTCATTAAGATCTACTTTTGACCAGTCTATTTCTCTTACTTTGTCCACCATGCCTGCCTGGTTTTTCTACCATACAAACAAGAGTTCACTGGATATGGTGTCTGATTTTTTTTCCTTTTATGGTATACAAAAACAAATAACAACATGCTATGTACAACTCTAACTTCTGCCTCATTGAGAAGTTCAATGCACTATCTATTGATCAATAAATAAAACTCTTTCACCTCAATTATAAGAATAGAAGTATATTTGCTTTTCTAGCAATATTTTCCAATATATGGGACAAAAGACTCAACTAGTACAATAGTGATTGAATCGTCATTAACTGTACATTACAGATTTTAAGCATCTCTTGAAAAATTTTACATATCTAATATTAACCCTGGAAGCAAACTAAAGAATTTTTTCCGTAATAATAATAATAATGAGAAGTAATAAGTAATTTATTTTGAATGCTCTAGTTTTTAAATGAGTATAAAAATCACTTCAAGCTAATTTTCAGCACATCTTTAGCCATATATATATATATATATATATATATATATATATATATATATTTTTTTTTTCAGTGATGTTAATCAAGTGTCTCCCATAAACTCTGTTTTAGATGTTTAGTACTGTACTGGTGGCATTTTGGAGGGTAGAGGAGGAGGTGTTTTGGGGTGGCAGGCTTTTGAGTCTTATATCCAGCTCTCCCCTGACAGAGCTTGGCTCACTCTCTTGCCACTATTTTCTATCTGCTAGTAGGGAGTGATGTCCAGCCTTTGCTCTACCATGTTTTTCCTTGCCATCATAAAGCTTCACCTCAAGACTGTAAGTCAAAACAAAACTTTACCTCCCATCATCTGCTTTTGGTGAGATGTTTTGTCCAAGCAACTTGAAGGTTAATAAATACCATTTTAATTGGAATTTTAATGTACATAATATTAAAATTACCAAAATAGTGAGAAAATCAAGGATGTATATACTTTTATTTGTACATAGCAAACAAACATGATTGACCTAAAAACTATTATATTTACAAGTATGATAAGTTGTTTCTCTGAAATTCTTCTAGTAATATATTTCTTTGAATAAATATGTATTTGTTGCATCTATTTATGTTTATAATTGAATAACTGCTAAGGTGATATATTTCATTTGAGAAAGAATGGAAAGAAATGCAAGGCTCTACTCTAAGTTCTGATCTGAAATTTTACTCCGATATTTGGATATTCTGTTTGCAAATGTTGTATGAATTAATCTGGTAATTAAATTATGATATCATAGATTTCTTCTCAAATTATTTTTTATGATTATTTGGTTTTTCTGTTGGGAGAGCACCTGAGTGATCCCCAAGCAGTTGAGCATATTTTTTAAAAAGTTGTTTTTCTTTAAATTATTTTTTATACTTTGATATTCCACATTTTCTTGATTTTTATTTTTCACTTTTATTGAATTTTTTTCTCTGTTAAAATTGGAAAATTTTTACTGTTCTTTTTTTTTTTTTGAGGCAATCCAAACAGACTGGCCTTTTTATGTGAGAGAGAGAAAGAGAGAGAGAGAGAGAGGAGAAAGAATTGGCATGCCAGGGCTTCCAGCCACTGCAATTGAACCCCAGATACATATGCTCCCCTGTGCACATGTGTGACATTGTGAACTTGCATCACTGTGTCTGGCTTATGTGGGACCTAGAGAGTAGCACATGAATCCTTAGGCTAAGCCATCTCTCCAGCTCTAATCTGTCTTTGGTGATACAGATTCTTCCTACGTACAAACCTCTTCTTTTCAATAATATTCCAGTTATTGAGCCTATCCAAAAATTTTACTTCATATATTTTAGTTTTAAGTTCTAAAGATTCTGTATTTCTTCTTATAGTATCCCCTCCCCTTTAGGACAAGTCTTTTAATTGAACCCAGAAAGTGCTGATTGTGGTAACTTCCTGACTAGCAATCTATAGGGTCTTCTTATCTCTGCCTCTCCTGCCTTTTTATATGGGTGCTAAGGATCCAATCTCAGGTCCTCATGCTTGTGTCGCAAGCACATAGCCCACTGAACAATCTCCATAGTCTCCTTTTTGATAGTTGCATGGTATGTTTTCCACTTAGCTTCTGATAGGTTATATCATTTCATACACTTCAAAGTATTCACCTTTATTTAATGGAGTATATCTATATTAAAACATTAATGTGTTTTATACTTCTAACAATTGGTACATCTCATAATTGGGATCTGTTTATTCTTTTTCCCTTTGTAATTGAGATTATCTAGGTTATTGTTAAGTCAAACAATTTTAAAATTTGTTATGGGAATTTGGAGTGCTACAATGTGAGATGCTGGTTCAGTTAAATACTCTATAGAAGATTGTTTCTTTTGTGATTTTAATACAAATAAACTTTGATAGGTTTGGCCAGCAGACTTTGTTTTGATTTCTGTTGACAAGGTTGTTCTGGTATTAGTTCTGCTCTTATTTTTTTCTATATTAATTGGATATTTTGTTGCATAAGGTGTTATGGATTAGTTTTATAACTGTATGACTATTTTATATAATAATTTTTCTCACATCCTTTCCTATGATTCCTTATGTTTGCCTCATGCATAGACAACTTGTGATTGAGCCTCAAATGAATGTAATTCACAAATGCTATGAGCACTTTAATGGTTCCCCAATTCTATTTAGAACTCAAAATATTATTAGTTCTAAGATTTACCATTTAACAAAATCTAAAATCTTATGAAACACAAGCTCTATATTTGAAAGAGAGTAATGCAGTACTGCTAAATAAGCAAAATCATATAAATATAATGAAAACCACCTATGGGCTGGAAATATGTATTTTTTCTCTTAACCATTATCTGATGAAAACCAGCATTGAAGTATTTTCTCTTTTTACAAACCATAAAGTAACATCCATATAGATATGGAAGTAATATTACTGCTTGACAATGAAATCAAAAGAATTCCATCTTAATAAAGTCAACAAACTATAAAAATAACTTTGACACTATACATTTTCAAATATAGTGAACTGCTGTAGCTATCCAAAGGGTAATATTATTTCTATATTAAGTAATGATGCAACTTTTCCTGGAGAGTATGGGCACATATCTATTCCTCCTAGATAAAAGACAATGGAAAACAAAACAAAAAATAGTTCTACTTATGTCAGACTTACTGAATGAATGAGCTTTTTGTGATTTCTTTCAATAATATTGGTAAAGATTTACTCACAGTGCCATGAATAACTCAAACACAGCTGCATCATTGAAAAGCCCACTCCAATATGGGTAATGACTCAGAAAAGCTGTATATCTGGAGCTCTCTGTGTGCACCCCATGTAGCTCCAATAATAGAGCTTTCTTTCCCCAATAATTGTTTACTGATCTTATAATACTGGGGAGGCCTTGTGGAATCATACTCTCTGAGATTCCTGAGCCTTTTGAGTTTCATTATCTGCCTCACCCTTATGAGAATCCTTCTTCCTCCATGAGGAAAGGGTTCAATTAAGAGGAAAGAACTATTCAACAACTGTGAACCTTATTGAGCCACTCAACACCCTCTACTCTGTGTGACTTTGTTCTCTTCATCCAGTGCCTCTCTCCTTTCAGGTCTCAAGATAGATTTATTTTGAGCAAGCCCAACAGACTGAACTTTTTATGAGAGAGAGAGAGAGAGAGAGAGAGAGAGAGAATTGGTGTCCCAGGGTCTTCAGCCACTGCAATCAAACTCCAGATGCATGCAACAACTTGTGTGCATGTGCAAACTTGCACGCTTGCATCACCTGGTACATTTGGCTTATGTGGAATCTGGAAAGTAGAACATTGGTCCTCAGGCTTTGTAGGCAAGCACCTTAACTGCTAAGCTACCTCTCCAACCTTCAAGAAAGATTTTCTTTTACAAACTTGGTAAACCGTTAAAATATTTATAGTACTGAGAAATACGGTTTTAGTGTAACAGATAAATAGAAATCAGTAATGTCTTTGCATATGGACCTTGACTTCTCAGAAAGGAATTGTTTGAAACCATCTGTTACACAGGGTTTGAGGTACAATAAATTTCACTGTAACTGAAAAACAAAGCACTATGATCATGGCCCACCTGCTATGTCACAGAAATAGCCTAATTATAACAAACAAGATGTCATAATGTGATTATTAAGATGGGTTTCTTCTGTAAAATTTATTCCTACTCTATTAGTTTGCTAGTTAAATGGATTATAGTGACCGACAGTTTATCAAAATACTTTCAGACAACCATTAATAATTTCATCTGCCATATAATCATCAGGACGAGTACTTGGAAACCATTATATCACTTTTTAACAAAGATGACTATTATTTTATTGTGTTAATTTTTGTTAGATTGGAATGTACCAACCACATATGATGGAGTTCAGCATGTTATTTCAATAGATATATACAGTGAGTACTTATCATATCTTCTCAATTCGATCAATGATGCACTTGCATGTTATATATTTTAGAGCAATTGATATTATTACTATTACAGTTATTTTCTTAAATATGATTATTAAGAATTTAACATGGCATTACATGGAGAAAATATTTTTATGATGAAAAATGTGAGTGAAATATTTGAACTTAGCATTTGCATAATACTGTTTTTTTTCAAGGTACCAAGATTCTCAATTAATAAAC
This sequence comes from Orientallactaga sibirica, assembly GCA_036365145.1. Taxonomy (NCBI): domain Eukaryota; kingdom Metazoa; phylum Chordata; class Mammalia; order Rodentia; family Dipodidae; genus Orientallactaga; species Orientallactaga sibirica. Next base: position 6,932,520 of record JAEOAD010000793.1, on the reverse strand, counting down.
AGTTAAAATATAACTCCAGTGATGTTTGTATTTGGTCCATGATAAAATTATACTAAAACTTAATTTCTTTTATAACTATGTATTTGAAGACCTTTTTAAAATATGTGATTTTCGCCCTTCCAGGATTAAATTATGTATGCTCATTGATGTTTTATTCTTGCAAGGCATGCATGTGCTTATGTGTATCTAAGAATTATTGCAGGAACTCACTGTAGCAAAGCTGTTTCATAGCGTAATTTATAGCTGCTTATGTAACAATGCAGCTACTGTAAACAGTCAACAGGATGGCTAATAAACGACTAATATGTGTTGTACAAGCAAAATTCTACAGATATCAGACATTATGGTATCTCATATCAAGCATTCTTAGTATACATATGATACTTATTTATGCATGCAATTAGACACATTTTCCTTGTAAGAAAATTGAGATTCTATTATATGTATGAAGAGTCTTCAAATATATGTGTGGGAAGGTCCATGAAATCATGACTACCCATCACAATTTTTCTATAATGTGTTTTAAAAAATAGCAAAGTTCATCATGTTTATAAAGACTAGTACTATATAGTCATGTAATTTTACCTAACATCACAATTTTTTGGCTCAAAAGTATGCTTTCAACACATATTTGCTTTTTACTTGAAACCCTGCAATAAAACTACAACAGGTGATACAGTCTTAATCATTGAGTTATACTCTAAAAATAAATGCTAACATCCAAAATATTTTCTTTAGCTTAGTTCAAACATTGGGCAAGTTGACACATAAATACATATTTTATTGACATTTCCCTTGTAATATTAAAATTTTGGTTATTGGCAGAAAATATAAGTTGATCAGACAGTCAGGGAATATTACTCTGATACCTGAGTACACATGGGAATCATTACATACTGGATTTCAGTGTGTAATATGGTTTAAATTTCTGAGAGAGCCTCAGGTATTATTGAATTTACAGAAAGTGATTTTCCTCATTAAATACTGAATGGAAGAAAGATATCCAGAAGACCTAAACCTTTTACAATATTCTCATAATAATTTTATTCTTATCTGGCTTATAGGTGAAAGGCAACCTAGAAAATGAGCCTAAGCATTAATCAAATTTTTCCAATGTGTTGTAAGGGCAAGCACACATGAATATTTTGTTATTATGCTAGAAAATATTTATTTTAAATATGAAGTACAATGCATCTAAAATAAAATAACTTAAAATGTATGAAACTATATAGGTAAAGTGTGTATAATTAACTGATTTTGTGTTCTTATCTGTACCTGTAAACTACAAAATGTACAAATAATTGATTAATAGAAAATGAGAAGTACCCTTAATTGAGCATCATAGAGATAAGAATGACAAGACTTTTTTTTTTTTTCAAGGTAAGGTCTCTAGCCTAGGCTAACCTGGAACTCACTCTGTAACTCAGGCTGGCCTCAAACTCTTGGCTATTCCCCCACCTTGGCCTCTCAAGTGCTGGGATTAAAGGTGTGCACCACCACACCACCCCAAAAGTGACTTTAATCAAGCTAAATTTGATTCATTTTTTTCATTTCTAATAAAGATAAAGACATAGTATCTCATCTGCCACACAAAATATTTTCATTTTCAATATTACTTTTATGACTTTGAAACATATATGATTTCTTCCATTTAATATTATTTCTATTCATAGGTCAACATCAGGTGTCTTCTAGAATTGCTTTCCACCTTTTTTTTTTTTTTGAGGCAGTATCTCCCAGTGGAAGTGTAGCTAGCTATTCTGCAAGACCCAGGGATCCTCTGTCTCAGTGCTAATGCCACAGTGCCCAGCTTCTATGTTATTGCTGGGGATCTGAACTCAAGTCTTTATGCTTACATGGCAAGCACATTACTGAGCCATCTCCCAGCCCATAATTTTGTTTGCTTTAGAAACCTATGACTATAACTCTGCTAGAGCATATGAAAGTGAATTTAAATGTTCAGGAAAGTCTTTTTCTCTGGAACGATAAAAGTCTGTTTACTCCAAAGTTTTTGTCATATGCTTACCATAATGTTTGCATATTTCTGAATACAATTTCAATTGTTTAAATCATATATTTTAGCTTCACCATAAACTAAGAATGTTAAGACTACACTGGTAATTTGAGTCTATACATGTATATGTGGATTTATGTTTATGCTGTGTTCTTAAGTATGAAACATTAAAATAAGAGTTTCAATTAATATAGCCACAGACACCAGATTTTATCAAACTGGGATGTTTACTGTCATTGATAGTTTTTTAAACTAGTAATATTAACTCTACTAAGAACTTAAATGATATATATTTGAATAGAAACATAACTTTGTTTTAAATTATACTCATTTTAGATACAGTGAAATTTTTCTGTGAAGATACTTAAATAAGGCATTTAGTCTTGGTTAATTGAGTAAAGGATACATTTGGCTTCAATGATGCCCATACATTGATTGACTTACAGTAAATGCATTCTTCCATCCATGCACATTTTTATTTATTCATACAACAAAGCTTATTGAACAACACTGCATTATTAGTGCAAAAGTACACATCAATATAGTAGTGATAATTATATGTGTCTCTTGCACTCCTGGGACTTAAAAACAAGAAGTAAACATAGAACCAAAATAAATAAATTGTTTTTAAATATTTTTATTTATTTGCATGTAGGCAGGGGGAAGAGAGAGAAAAGACATGCCAGGGCCTCTAGCCACTGCACACAAACTGCAGATGCATGTGCCTCTTTGTGCATCTGATTTTACATGGGTACTGGGAAATTGAACCCAGGTCCTTAGACCTTGCAGGAAAATACCTTTACTGCTTAGCATCTCTCTAGCCCAATATTAAAAAAAAATCAATCTATCTACTTTATTTATTTGAGAGAAGGAGGCAGATAGAGAGAGAGAGAGAGAGAATGAGTGCACCAGTTCCTCCAGCCATTACAAACTCCAGATGTATCAATACCTTGTCCCTCTGGCTTTTGTGGGTACTAGGAAATCAAACTTGGGTCCTTGGGCTTTGCAGATAGGGGCAATTACAACTAAGCAACCTCTACAACCCAGTAATTTGTTTTTGAATGCATATTATGAGAAAACAATATATGTGTACCTTACTTGAGGTGAGCAGAGTATATCTTGAGGAAGTGAGACATAAAAAAATTCAGGAACTAAAAATAAAGCAGATAAATATTGTTTTCATACAGGATTAAATTATGTCAGATAAAAATGTGGTCATAGAATGCAAACTATAAGCAGAAGACAGCAGAAGTTTAATTAGCAAAGTACAAATAGAAAATATTCTCCTTTAAAACCATGTATATATACTATTTTCTCTTATTGTCACCAAGTTCAAATAATCTTCTGTAGATCTATTATTTAGAAAGATGAAACCCTAAATGCATGAAACAAGAATTCATAGTTAGAATTATCAGGATGCTATAAACACTTAATCTTGCACTATTACCATTTGAATGGATACTAACAGAGCTTTCCTGGCCCTAATTATAATGTGTCCTTGGAAAAGTGATCACTCAACTTACAAATATTTTCTGACTGCTCACAATTTGGGTGAAATGAAGAGTGTATATATATATATATATATATATATATATATATATATATATATATTATTTTTAAATACATATATTTATTTATTTGAGAGAAAGAGGCAGAGATAGAGATAGAGAGAGAGAGAGAGAGAGAGAGAGAGAGAGATGACAGATAGATAGATAGATAGATAGATAGATAGATAGATAGATAGATAGATAGAGAGAAAGAATAGGCACACCAGGGCCTCCTGACACTGCAAACGGACTCCAGATGCATGTGCCCCCTTGTGCATCTCGCTTACATGGCTTTTGGGGAATCAAACTGTGATCCTTTGGATTTGCAGGCAAACACCTTAACTGTTAAGCCATCTCTCCAGCCCTATGTAAATTATTTTTAAATATTTAGGAAAATGCCCAAACAGGGCTGGAGAGATGGCTTAGCGGTTAAGGCACTTGCCTACAAAGCCAAAGGGCCTAGATTCAATTCCTCAGGACCCACATAAAGTCAGATGCACAAACTGGCACATGTGTCTGGAGTTTGTTTGCAGTGGCTGAAAGCCATGGTGTGTCCAATATCTCCCCACTCTATTTCTCAAAATAAAAATCAATAAAAATAAAATTATTAATAAAAGATTCAAAACAGAAAAATGGGCAATGTAGAGTATGACCTTAAAAAGTCTAAAGTATTTTTACTTATGTGTAAGTGGTATGTATGCATGCTCACATGCACATATGTGTGATACATGTGGTTCATGCAGGTGTTAGTGCCCATGCAGCACCTCATGTACTTTCCTGCTGTGGAGTACACTCACATGTGGTATCTAGAGCAGAATGCTTACTGTCCAGCTCCTTCACTCCCTGCCAATTATCATTTGAGACAGAGTCTCTGATACAGGAGCTTGTTGTTTCTTTACAAACTCCCTTCAATATCCAGTTCTCTGCTACCCTATGGAACTGGGATTACAGACAGGTGGCCACACCCCTCTGTTTATGTGGTTACTGGAGGTAGAACTCCAGCACTCTAGTCCCTCAGGCCTCCTCAGGCTCTTGTGCTTACAGAGAATGTGCTGCTAACCATCAAGCTGTCTCTTCAGCTCAAACTCTGACTAAGAATTCTTAGAGGTCTACTGCATTGAAATAAAGTGAAACATTATTTGTGACAGTGTTAAAGTGCCAAATAGCTAAAACTCACAAGCACAACTTCATCAAAATGTTACAATATTTTTGTGAAGCCATTCTTTTGATTTAGATGGCCTTCTAGAGAGCATTCTTCCCTTTGTACTTCCTTAATTGACACACCTAAGACAAGAGGGAATATACTGGCTGAGTATATCCCATGAAATGATACCGGTTGGAGAGTTTGCTTTTAGAAAATAACATCTATAGAGACAGAATAAATGAGACCAGAGCTAAGATGGATATGAAGTAAACATCTCTTTTATAAACCTATTCCTAAATGTGAATACAGTGATCCTCCTGTCCTATATACAGTTATGCATAAGTAGTTATCATTAAAAAGGGTATATCCCCAGGCTGTCTGAGAAAAAAGCTATGAAATGACTTTGGTTATTCTTGTCTTAAGAAAAACAAATTTCTCTCACACATGTCATTTCTGATGATGCATTAAGAAATACACATTGTTAGCTATGATTTGTTGAGCATCAACTTGTACCACTTGAATGCAAAACAAACTAAGCTTTAAACCAATTCTTTCCAGAAAATTCAAACACTGATTTGAAAATATGATCAGGAAAGCATGGGACATTTTCTCACCCACTAGTGTAAAATCAAGCACTCATCATAAAACTGGGTCTCATTCAAGAAGGAACAGTATCTGATTTCAATCTATTGAATTCTAAAATAATGACTATTTTATAGTTTTCTTTCTTGATAATGGCATACATATAATTTCTTAATTCATAGGAACCCTTTATTTTAGTCCTTATACCATTTATCAATGGAGCATTTGTTCTCTTGTTATCATTTATGGGCCATTTCTAATGCAAAGTTTAATGAAAGGTGTCACATAGTAACCACACCTCATCACTATTTTAAAGAATGTTAGCTGGGGATGGTGGTGCATGCCTTTAATCCCAACACTTGGAAGACAGGCATGTAGGAAGATTGCTGTGAGTTCCAGGCCACTCTGAGACTACATAGTGAATTCCAGGTCAGCCAGGGTTAGAGCAAGACCCTACCTTGAAAAAACAAACAAAATGTTGAAGCTAATATACAAGTAAAACTAATATATTTACTGATTTTCCTTTTAAACATTTCAAAACTACCAAATCATCTTATATAGCACATATCATATCCATCACAACTTTTATCAGTATAATTTAATTTTTAAATATTTTAAGCTTGAATTATTTTGTCTGACATTAATATTAATACCTCCTTTCTTTTAGTTCTATTATCTACATGTTATTATATTACCTTTGGTTTTAATGCATACAGTGGAATTTTATAGATGATTGATGTTTGAAGCAGGATAATTCTGTAATAACTCAGCAAAAATATCATCAAATGCCAATCCCTTTTTTTTCTAAGAATCACTTTGCCCTATGCAGTACCTGAAACTTCTCCCTAGTTGCATCTTCTTCACATGGCCTAGCTTCATGATATCCTCAAGTTTATGCTAAATTTTCTGTGTTTCTTCCCAAGGCCTTTGATATTGTTAATCTTTACCATTGAAAATCAAAATTATACTAGATTTATCATTCAAACTGTACAAAACCTTTTGAGAGGAAGTATCATGAAAACAATTAATATTTGCAGTTCTAGTCCAGAGTTTCACAACTTTGGAACTAATCTTGGTTCCAAATTGTCCCTAGACAAGTTGACTCATCTTTCAGTGCCTCATTTTATTTCTGAAAAAAGAGTAACAGTGATAATTCCCTCTTAGTTTTCTTGGGATAATGAGATGATATAACAAACATAAAAAATATTAATGCTCTGCATACATTAAATGCTCAAATAATATTATTGATATCATTCTACAAAGTAGGACTGAAGACATAGCTCAGAAGATAGAGGTTTATCTAGTATTCATAAAGCTTAGCAATGAATAAAACTAAGTATTGTGGTGCATTCCTGTATTCCCAGCACTTATGAGATAGAATCAAGAGGTTCTGAATCCAAAGCCATCCTGGACTACATAGCTAGTGGAAGGCCAACAGGGAATCCATGTTTCAAAACAAACCTGTAAACAAATAATTATACATACTAATGATTTTTATTTTATCTTAACCACTAAATGTTGTGTTACATATACAACAGCATGCACCTGTACACTTTAATTTGAATTAATAAGCTATTGTCATTATAAGGAATTTAGTTTTGAGAAAATCATGGAGTAGCTAAAGGACACCTTACAAGTGAGAAGCAAAATGCGAATGTGTACACCATTTCCTGTATAAACAAGGGATGGGTAATGGCTTTGGAAAAAGTTTCTCCATGGGAGTGGAATATATTTATATTCAATCTATTAATACCTATTTGTTTTAGACATCATTACTCTAATCAGCATAAAGCTAGGTTGTCAAAATATAAATCTGAGAGTCTCTATATTGAATAGCTTAATTTTATTGAATAAATAGTTTAATTTTATACCTTCTGTGTATCTCAATATTTTTGCCTTGTTTTACTTTTCCACTTTATTGACTTGAGATGTTAAAAATGCATTTTCTTTGTTGTTGTACTGGAATAAACTTAAATATTTCCCTCTAATTTTAATTAACATCTTTAATGTTCTCACATAATGTTTAATTTTTATGTAATGACATAACATCTTTTTCAGTAGAATTTCCTTCTCCCTAAACTGAACAAAAATTAAAAATTCATTATTTCCCTTTGCATCCCTATCCTATCTCCTGTGTTAATGTCTTCCACAATTTAATACTGTTTTTTATTTAGTGTCACATATTTTAATTTATACATTTTCAAGGGTGAAGGATCACATTTTGCGGGATTTTCTTTTTGAGGTAGCTTCTTGTTCTAGCCCAGCCTCACCTCAAATTCACTATGCAGTCTTGGGAGGCCTCAAACTCATGGTGAGCCTCTTACCTCTGCCTTCCAGGTGCTGGGAATAAAGGCATGCAACACCACACCAAGCTGAAAGATCATATTTTAAGTGGTAAGTTAATCTTCCCCTTTTCTCCATACACTTCCCAAATTCTTACAGTTATATATTCCAAGATCCTGCCAAACTCTCTTACTTGTTTCATAAACTTATCACATGTAACAGTGTGCCAATCATCATTATTGTACTTTATTGAACTATTTGAATGAAGAGTGAGTAGAGTGAGTAGTTGGACACTTTACAGAAATTGTCATATATAAAAATTTAGATGAAATCAATTAATAATTGTCCTAAGACATAATTGCTGTTGCACAGATCCAGCAAGAAATTTTACATGCATTTTGTGCCTTACCATTTATTTGTAAATTTATTTTTTTCTTTTTGGGGAACATATTCATTATCGGAAGTCTATGTATAGTGTGAAATCTTTTCTGTTGAAATGTTTCCTTACAGTGTGGAGTTGGGCCTCAATGATTGCAATATAGCTCAGTGGTAGAGCAATTGCCTAGCATACATGTGACTCTGGATTCTATTCCCAGTGCTACGAATAAATAAGTAAATAAATAAATACTTCCATCTGTACTCAAAAACTTTGAATGACAGCTTAACAAAACACGAGATTCAATATTTAAAAAGTTATTTCTCAGTAACTTGAAGATACTGTCTCATTATGCTACATTTGCCTTTATTTATGAAAAAATGCATTACCACTATAATTTCTTAGAATATAAATTTATGTATCTATTTCATTTATATTTTTCTGTCTTACTATATATCTTTTATGAGTGTACATATGTATATTGAATATCATTTCTAGTATGATAATCTTTTAATCTTTATAAATTCAGACAAAACATGGATTTTCTTTCTTTAGTTGATTCATAGTGTAATAGTGAAGGGCACATATTCTATAGTCAAGTACATCTGAGACTGAATCCTAGCTTTGCCATTTATAACTGTCATAGGGTAAATTATTTTATCTCAAGTTTTTCACCTATTAAATGAAAATAGAAAATGCCTACTCTATGCTATCAAATGCCTACCATATGCTAGTCATGTGAACATTACATGACAATTGTTATTATATTGTACAGAAGATTTATTTAGTTAAGTTCAAAATAAATACAACAATGTTGTTAGTACAGAGTAGCTATTGTGTGGTTGATGGTATTATTCATGGTGCTACTAACAATATTAATTATTCCATTGAAGTGTAACTTATTTTAATGTGAAACATAGGGTAATGATATTTTCCAACAGCTGAAGAAATGATATCATCATTTATTGAGTCAAGGTTTTTCGTTTTGGTGTCAAGTATAATTTATTATCATAAAACATCTTACATACACTGAGGCATGCACACACACATCACCTTTTCATTATCCATCAATATGTTAATGGATATATAACTCAAGTCCTTATTTTGACTATTGTGAATAATGCTGCAATGAACTTATGAATACACTTATGTCTTTGACATATGGATTTCTTTTGACATTGGGTAAATTCATAGTGATGGTATTCATGAATCTTATGGTAGTTATAGTTTTAATTTTTGTAGAGTCTACATATATATTTCTTTTTTTCCAGTTTGAATTGTCTTTTATTCATCTTTTATCAGTCTTTGGCTCAGTTGATCATTCCCACTTTGAAATGCTTTCTGAATTTAGAATCTAGGTGAGGAAAACGTCCTGGTCTACCTCCTAACACAACCATTCACTCTTCCTCAACCTAGAATGATCCTGTTCTCACTTATTTTATTAGAGACAGAGAGAGAGGGAGAGAGAGAAAGAGAGAGTGAGAATGGGCACACCAGGGCCTCTAGAAACTGCAAACAAACTCCAGATGCATGTGCCACTATGTTCATCTGGCTTATGTGGGACCTGGAGAATTAAACCTGAGTCCTACGGCTTCATAGACACGTGCTTTAACTGCTAAGCCATCTCTCCAGCCCCTACCTACATATTTCTATAGTCACTGCATTGCTTTACCTTTAACCAACAGTATAGAAAGATTCTCAGTCCTTCACAATTATCCAATCATAGTTGTATTTGGTATTTTTGACAATAGCCACTTTAATTGTGAGATTATATCTCAGTGAGGTTTTAATTCACATTTCATTGCTGATTTGTGATGATAAATTTAAGTCTTTAATTTATGTGATCAATCTTCAAATATAGTATGACAAAGTTCCTAATTGTATTTTTTGGCATGGAGATACGTAGATACACAATTTTCCACAAACCTTGCTTCTTATTTTTCTTGTACTTTTGAAATTTCTAAAATTACTCCTATTGTTGATTTCTAGTTTTATACATGTATTGTCAGAAAAAGTACTTGATATGAGTTCATAATTTCTGAATTTTGAAAGATTTGTTTGTACTCCAACATATCTTCAATCTTAGGGAAAATTCCCCATTGCTGTTAGATAGAAACTTCTCTATAGTTCTATTAAATCCATTTGTTCTACTATATAGTATAGTGTTTCCTCATTGATTTTCTGTCTGTATTATGTATCCATTACTGAAAGTGAGGAAGTCATCCACTATAATTGTACTTCAGTTTGTTGCTCTCTTCATGTCTATTAATAATTGCATTGTATATTTAGATGTGCTTATGATGGGTGCATATATATTTGATATTGTTTTGTCCTCATGATGAAATGTTATCTGTTTTACAGTAATTGACTTAAAGTACATTTTTCTGACATAAATATAACTATCCCTCTATTACCATTCATTTGCACTCAGTGTTTCCTTACATTCTCTTTTAGCATATCTGTGTTCTTCCAGATGAAATTAATCTCTTATAGATTATATATATTTATTCATTGTTGTTTTTATATCTGTTCAGATACAGTATACGTTCTGTTTGAAGAATATAATATATATAAAGACAGTAAGGAATAGGTAAGTATATATTACCACTATTTTTTTTTCTAGTTTTGTGAGAGTAACTTTGTTCCTTTTCTTTCTTTATAGTCATCTCATGTGTGTAAATCAGGTTCCCTGGACTTGTGTTAAATTTTTGTTTCTTCATACATATCCTAGTTATTTTTTTTAACATTTTGCATGAATGAACATAATTTAATTTGATTATATTCCTGTCCTAGTACCATTTTTGCCCCCTCTTACTCATAATCTACTGAGTCCCTTCTGCTTTCCAAGTAGTCCTTCTTCTGTTTTGATTCTTCATTCTTTTTTAATTCCTCCATTATATATGTCAAATTGTTGATGGGCTCAAAATTGTGAAGGTCTTGTGGGGATAATGACATCCACTCTGAAGTCATGAAGGCACCAGTCAGTTCATGTCTGGAGGACAGTTTCCCAAATTTCTCCCTGAAGTTTTTCTTTTATTTTTTTTGTTGGTTTGTTTGTTTTATGCTTACAGTGATGCTTTAAAATATTAGTTATAATTGGTTATTTTAAATTGACAGCAGGCCTGGATAGATGGCTTGGGTTCCATTTTCCACTAGCTATGTAAAGTCAGATGCACAAAGTGGTGCATACCTCTGGAGTTTGTTTGCTGAGGCAAGAAGTCCAGGTGCATCCATTACCGCCTCTCATTCTCAATCTATTTCTCACTCTCTTTCTCATTCTCTCTCTCTCTGTGATTGCAAATAAATAAAAATATCATAAGGGTATTAAAATATGTTTGCTTTGTATATTTGTTTACATAGGTAAGTTTTATACTTGTGTATTCTTTACTGTGAATGTGATGTCCGCCACAGGCTCATAAGTTAAAACACTTGGTCTCCATCTGGTGGAACTGTTTGGAAGGTTTTGGAAATATAGGAGGTGGAACCTTAATGGAGGAAGTGGGTCATTAAGGGCAGACATTGAGGTTTTATAATCCAGCCCCACTTTCAGCTCCCTCTGCTTCCTGATTACAGAGTCAAAGTGACCAGGTACCTCATGCTACTACCAATATGCCTTTACCACCATGATGGATTGTATTCTCTCAAACTGTAAGCAAGAAAAACCCTTTTCTTTAAAGTTTCTTCTTATACATATTTGGTCACAACAATAAGAAAAGTAACTAAATCACATACATTTTTGTACTAATGTTCAGCTTCTGTATTTTAGCTTTAAGAGATCCATTACCATTTCTTATAAGGTAGGAATGGATGGGTTGGCTTAACTTAGTTTTTGCTTAAGATGGGAGTCTTCATACTGTCTTTATTTATGAAAAATAATTTGCTAAGTACTCTTCATTAAAAAACTTACCTTGTGACTCAGTACTTTGAGTATGTTATTCTGATCTCTCCTGGTATTTAGGGACTCTCTTGAGAAATATGCTAACAGCCTTACATTTAATATATTTACATTTATTTGCTTCATTTATGTTTTTGTTTTTATAATTTTATTTAATCTCTTATTTTGGTAGTTTGATTATTTCTTGGTAAATTCCTGTAAGAAATTAATAAGGAAGGTTCCACCTTTACCAGAATTTTTACATTTTTCAACAAATTTGGAAAGTTTTATATTCTTTTAATAAGCTTTCTACCATTTTTCTTATTTTATTTTAGTCCTATAACACAAAAGTTTAGTCTCTTGATGCCATTGCACAAAAGTTGTGAAGTCTTCATTCTTTTACATTTTACTTTCTTCCCTCTTTCATTTTCACTGTATATATATTTTTGTTTACCTATTTGAGAGACAGAAGATACAGAGATAGGCAGGTAGAGAAAGAATGGGCTTGCCATGGCCTCCAGCCACTGCAAATGAACTTCATATGTGTGCGCCCCCTTGTGCATCTGGCTTAAGTGGGTCCTGAGGAGTCAAACCTGAGTCCTTTGGCTTTGCAGGCAAACACTTTAACTGCTAAGCCATCTCTCCAGCTCTCACTGTATATTTTATATAATCTAGTTTTAAGATCATATGTTAAGTCAATTCTCCTTTTTAATGCACACATATGAATATGTATATGTATATATATATATATATATATATATATATATATATATAATCATCATATAGGTAGCATTTATCACATATTTTATCTAACATTTTAGTGATGTTGTATTTTCCTGATTATTCTTCACCTTTTGGACCATCTATTAGTATCTGTCAGTCTGTGTACTGAAATAATAGCTATTTATTCTACTCTGCAGACTGGCTGTATTTCGAAAAGCTCTTTCTTAGCCACATTTCTCATATTTTAAGGAGGTCATATGCCACATTCATGGACAGATTTGTTATGGAATAGTTACATGGTGTGGGTCTTGTTCCTGTTACTGTTTCCTGGGGTCCTTGGCCACCAACATCCCTTGCGAAGGAGGGAGGAGTTGGGAGGGAAGCAGGGTCCTGGAGCAGCGGGTGAGTGCAACAACGAAGATGACGGGCAATGAACACCCGGGAGACTGATGAACAGCACTCATTTATTCAAAAAGGGTGTGGGTTTATAAACACGTGGGGAAGGTTGAGATGGCAATCGTGTGCATACTTTATGGGCTATTATCTAGGTGGCGGAAGAACTAGTAACTTCAAAGCTATGGGGGAAGGATAAGGGAAGGGGAAGGGCAGAAGAGGGGATTAACAGAAAGCTGTGGGGGGAGATGGTGAGAAGGTTATGTGACTTCAGGTACATAAAGGTCTCTTGGGTAGCTAGCCACAAGGTCAGGAACTGTGGAGGGCAAAGTCTGACTTATGGAATGGTCAGAGTCTTTTCGGGTCTGGGGGGAGGGCGTTGCCAGTTCTGCCCATCCTGGGCAATGACAGCACACTACAACCTACAACGTAGGGAAGGCCAGTCACTGTCGCCAGGGGCTCCCTGACGATAGGGCCAGCTGCAACCCCACAGCCCAGGGTCCCTGGCCATGTCCAATAGTTTAGGCCAGCCTCCTCACACGTCCAGCCCATTTTTTGCAAGACCCAACAGCATGGTGCCTCAGTTTAAGGTACATAGCATTGGAGAATGTACCTACTGGATAAGTCATTTTACAGCTTCTTCAGTGGTGAACATGAAGGCAATATCCTTAAGAGATAGCCTAAAGACTCTGCCTCTAGTGACCAATCTTTCAGTATAAGGCAGAATGAAAGTTTGGTGATGCTAAGAACATTCTGAAAACACAAACATACCGAAAGCCCAGAGTCAATGGAGCTGTTATAGAATCAAACCTAAAAGATAGTACCAGCCTAGAATTTCAAAGGACCTGATGCTCAGGACTTGGTTGAACCAATGCATTGGAAAATTAGGGTGAAGGAGAAGTCTGGGATTTCTATGTCCATTATTAGGTTGGGTTTCCTCTTTTGCATGTGCACTAAAGCTTTCTTTCTTTCTTTTTTTTTTTTTTTAAGGCATACTGGTAATAACAGGGACTGCTTTGAACAAGAGACAAGAGATAGTATGGATCCAAATTGATTGCCTCAAGACTAGAAAAGCCCTCACAGTTCATGATAGATAGTCCAAATTCCTAATATAAGTGAGAATAAACACATTCAGTTTCAGTGACTAAGTTATGTTTGAAGGGGATTGTTAGGCAGCATTATCATAGGAAAAATATTTCCAGTATCTAATTATGGTTGAAGTGTAATTTTTAACTCATATGATATGTGACATTGTTTTACCCATAGTGAAATATGAAAAATGTGTCACCAAATAGTATAAAAATGACATAGGTGCATCTATAGAATGTTTTAAAAATTATAATCATTTTTGTAAAAGTAGTGAAATATTTGATAACATGGTCATTTTCCATGGAAAGAAAAAGATAGAGATGAGATTAGAAAATAAATAGGGTTGGAGAGATGACTTAGTTGATAAGGCACTTGCCTGCAAAGCCAAAGGACCCAGGTTTAATTCCCCAAGACCCACATAAGCCCAAAGTACAAGGTGGCACATGCACTGGCTGAATGCCGTAGTATGCTCATTCTCTATCTGTGAATTTTTCTTTCTCTCTCTTTCTCAAATAAATAAATAAATACTTTTTAAAAAGTGTTGCTTTAGGATGTCTTAAAATAAAGACAGGAAAACAATTACATAATTTGCCAATAAAATTGGCATTAAATGAAATCATCCAATCATAAATATATTTATTGCTATGGTTTGACTGTAAAAAGTGCTCTTCATAGTCTCATATGTTTGTGTCTAAGCCTCATGCTTAATGCCTAGCTGGTGGAGCCTTTGGGAAATGAATCCTTGCTTGATGAGTTGTGTTGTTGGGGGCAGGTCTTTGGGGTGTTATAGCCCAGCCCTGCTTGCTCCACTTAGCAAGTTTACTCTTTCTTCTATACTGAGGTGGAGATATTATGTCTGGCTATATATCCCTGCCATACTTTCTACATTATGATGAAGCTTCCCCTCAAAACTATGGCCAAAGAAAGACCCTTTTCATCCATAAGCTACTTCTAATGGAGAGTTATAGCTCAGCAACCAGAAGAAGGTATCTGCTACAGAAAACTGGTACTGAGAAGTGGAGCCATTTCTGTGATATACATGACATTGTTGGTGTTTTTTTTTTTTTTTAAACCTTTTGAAACTGTTTTGTGGGATGGATATAAAATGATGTGGAACTTTGAACTAGTGAAGTTTCATAGTATAAACAGAGTTTAATGGACCGTTCTGGTGATAGTTTGAGAGACGTGAATGTATAGGAAATGTGGACCATGGAGGTTTGGCTAGTGAGGATTCAAAGGGGGAAAGAAACAACTTTATTGAGGACTGGGATCATTAGGCAATTCATGAGATGTTCTCGGTGAGAGGCTGGCAGTGTTTTACCCATGTCCTCAGAACCTTATCCAAGTTAAAGTTAAAGTAATGGACTCATGCATTTGTCAGGGGACAATAGAGAGTGCTGAAGGATGTGACATTTGTCACAGTAGGAAATGTGAATGGGTTTTAGATCTCAAGTCCAGGGACTGACACTGCTTCAACTGTAAATTCTTTAGAGATTACCACCATTGATGATGGGCCAGCTGTTTGTACTGGGACAATGGAAGCAGTGCTTTTGTTTATTTTTTGAAAGGAGAGGGTCTGAAGGAAGAATTCAGGAGGAGTTTTCTGATCCTCAAGGTTGGGTTTCATCTTCCCTGTTAAAAAAATAAAAAATGCAGTGTCACCCTGGTATTGGTTTTAGAAGCACGGCAATTCAGGAAATTGGTAGTCGTGATATGCATGAGAATCCTGGGAAGGCATTGAAGTTAGGTGGCAGTGAGGTAATGTTGTGGTCCATAACAAGAGGTCCTATGAGTCCATTGGATGAAGCTGTGAAAATGAACCATATCTTTTGGTTGATAATCCAGGATATTAGAGACACAAGGACTATAGGATGGTAGCAAAGAAAGCTGCTGCCTCTGGGTACTTTTAGCCTAGGAAGCAAGTAGCACAGCTGGAGAGACAGAGTTTTCCAAGCCACTTAGATTCCAGGTGATTTCTTCACATTCATGTATGCTGGACTTGGGACTAGAGAATTTGATGTTCTCCCTGATGGATTTTTACCTTATATTGGTCCAATCATTCTTTGCTATGTCCCCATTCCTCGTTTTTGGATTGGAAATATTTTCTATGTGCTATTATCTGATGCAACTCTGCAACTTGTATTTTGATTCTGGAGGGCTCACAGTTAACATAATGTCTTGAATCTCAGATGAGAAAATGGACTAATAAGGACTATGAGAAATTTTAATGTTATATTGACTGTATTTTGCATCATGAGATGGCCAAGTGTCTATTGGGGATTAGGGTGTAATGTGATGGTTTGAATGTACAATGTAGCCCACAGCCTCATGTGTTTGTGATTGAGCCTCATATTTCATATCCACTGCTGGAAACTTTGGGAGGTAAACACTTTCTAGAGATGGTGTGTCCCTGAGAGCCAGCCTTGTGATATTTTAACCCAACTACATATTCTGCATTTAGCTATTTCTCTTTCTGTTGTTCCTCTCCACTGATGAGGAGATCCAATAACATGCTCTCTATTCCTGCAATGCTTTCCCAGTCTAATGAGGCTTCCTCTCAGAACAATAAGCCAGAGATGTTACCCCTTTACTTCCATAAACAGCTTCTAATCAGATGTTTTATCCTAGTAATGGAACAGTGACTTCTTTATTATTTTTTATTAGTTATCTATATAATGTGTATATAGCCATTATGGTAGCATTGTTAGCCTTCTCCCTATCCTTCCCCCATGGGGATGGGGGGTCTTGCATTGTGGGGGTAACCATAAGATATGGGGGTGAGGCTATGTATCTGTGCATAATGACTGAACTTATGGCTCTAACAATCTTTCTGCCCCCTCTTCTGTGAATTTCCCTAAGCCATGTTGGGTTCATTTTAGGTCTATTTCAGTGACATGGTCATAGGAGTCTCTGTGTCTCTGGATATCTGATATGGTAGGAGTTGTATGTTCTCTGTGTCTATATCCTTCACCCCTGTGCTGATACCAGGTTCACAGAGAAAGCAGCACTCTTGCTCATTTACGCAATTATTCTATGGCTTCAGTTGGTGCCCTGGTGAGGTGCAATGTGCTGATTCTCTCCTCAGGTTCTGCATACATCTGTAAAAAAGAAGCAAATTCTCCAATTGAGAGTGAGGTCAGTGAAAGATACATGGATAACAATTATTGTTTTAGAGAGAACTAAATAGGTGTAAGCCCTCTTGTATCTCACTATTGGTGGGACCTTGATATTGGAGAGTGAACTCATTTTATGGAGATGGTTCTGACTTGTTTCCCAGTTCCAGGTATGGGTTCTGCTTCACTGAGTGAATCCGTTAGCTAAATCCAGAGCAGTTGGTAATCCACCATGGTTGTGTGCCACTATTGCACTCATATGAGCATCACATCAGGTAGTAGTTTAGACCATGAGTTGCTTAGACAGATGTTGATCACTTTCCTCCAGTCGCTCATGTAACAACTTTTGGCACTAGACAAGCTAACTGTCTGGGGACTGACTCTCTCCTAGATTCCAGCCAGGTCAGTCTTTGGCAGTAAGGTCTTACCATTAACCTTTGGTGGGTCATAAAGTACTATGGCAGAAATCTGCCTTCTTTTGGGAAACCTTGTAGGTCTCACTGATCAACAGCTCATTGTGGATGTTAACCAGATGCTGGTACTAGGAGTTACAGGTTAATGCCAAGGGAAAAGAAGGAAGAAAAATATAAGTAATATGAAAGAGAAAGAGAAATAGAGAAGAGAAAGATGAGGTAGTGAGAGAAAGGAACAGGAGAAAGTTGAGGTTAGTCTTCATCCTACCCTCTCCAGGCCCCTGTGATTCAGGTGTTCTCTCTAAGCACCTGATGAAGGTTCAGCCTTTTAGAATGTCTTTTGGGATATAGGATTTTATGGTACCATTTCTATTTGGGTCCAGTTTTTGTCCCCCCCCCTTACCCTCTCTTCCAGCCCCACTATCCCTATTGTCCAGTCCTAGAAATGTTTATTAGGTGTGTCACCATCTAGGGCAAATTCAGGTTAGGAGCCACAGATGAGTGAGACCATGTGATGCTTATCTTTCTGTGATTGGGTGAGTTCACTGAGAATGATCTGTTCCAAGTTTGACCATTTTTCTTCAAATTGCATTGTGTCATTTTTACTTACTGCTGTGTATAATTCCATAATGTAGATATACCACATCTTTGTTATCCATTCATCTAATGATGGACATCTTGGTTGATTCCAGCTCTTTGCTATTATGAATTGAGTAGCTATAAACATGGTTGAGCAAATATCTCTGAGCTGAGGCTTGGACTTTTTAGGGTAAATGACCAGTAAGGGAATAACTAGGTCTGTTGGCACCTCTATAGTCATCCTTTTTAGGAGTCTCCATATTGCTTTCCATAGTGGTTGTACCAGCTTATATTCCCACCAACAGTGAATGAGGGTTCCTATTTCTCCACAACCTCACCAGCATTTGTTGTCATTAGATGTTTTAATGTTTTCTATCCTTACTGGGGTAAGGTGGAATCTCAGAGTTGTTTTAATTTGCATATCCCTGATGAATAGGGATATTGAACATTTTCTTAAGTGTGTGTTCACCATTTGTATTTCTTCCTCTGAGAACTCCCTGTGTAGTTCTCTGCCCCATTTTGTGAGTGGGTTGTTTGACTTTTTATTTTTTAGGTTTTTGAGTTCTTTGTAGATTCTAGAAATTAGGCCTCTGTCCAATGTGTATCTGGAAAAATTTTCACCCATTCTGTGGATAATCTATTGGCTCTGCTTATTATATGTTTGTCTGTGATAAAGCTTTTCAGCTTCCTGAAATCCCAATGGTTAAGTAGTGATTGTTTAATTTCCTGATCTACTGGTTTTTTTTTTTTTTTTCAGGAAGTCGTTTCCCACTCCTATCTCATGGAAAGTTCCTCCTACATTTTCTTCCAATAGTAGCAGAGTTACCGGTCTTATATTGAGGTCTTTGATCCACTTGAGCTTGATTTTTGTGCATGGCGAAATGTGTGGATTGAGTTTCATTTTCCTGCATATGGTTTTCCAGTTTGTCCAGCACCGTTTGTTGATGATGCTGTCTTTATTCCAGTATACATTGTTTTTGCTTTTGTCAAATATCAAGTAGCTGGACTTAATTGATGCAAAGTCCACATCCTCGATTCTGTTCTATTGGTCTATAATTCTATTTTTATGCCAGTACCACATTGTTTTTATTACTATGGCTTTGTAGTATATTTTTAGATCAGGTATGTTGATGCCTCCATAGGTGTTTCTTTTGCTGAGGATATGCTTGGATATCCAAGGCCTTCTGCTATTCTATATGAATTTTGAGATCATTTTTTCTATCTCTGTGAAGAAAGATGTTGGGATTTTTATTGGAATTGATTTAAATCTATAAATTGCTTTTGGTAAGATTGCCATTTTCAAAAGGCTAATTCTGCCTATCCAGGAGGATGGGAGGTCTTTCCATTTTCTCAAGCCCTCCTCAATTTCTTTCTTGAGGGTTTTTACGTGGAACAGTAATGTCTATAGTCATTGAATCTCAAGAGAAACCAAATCCAGAGTATAGAATGGCTATACCAAAATCATTTATTATAATAACTGAAAGAATTAGGAGAGTAATAACTAAATCTCTTAATTGGATCACAGTATGTGTAATAGAGAAAGTTAAAGTTGTAGTCTAATAAAATTTCTCAAAATATACAGAAAGCATACTGCTTATTGTGCATAATTCTATGATATATTTCTATCACAATTAAGAGCAGGTTACCAAGACAATAGTGATGACTCATGCCCATGATCCAAGCACTTGGGAGGCTAAGACAAGGGTTCCTCATGAGTTCAAGGCCATTCTGATCTACATAGTGAATTTGGGATAATCTGTGATACAGAGTGAGATCCTGTCTCAGAACAAAAATGATTAAAAATGGTTTTCCAAAATTATATCAGAATTTGTGAATATTGAAAAATCTGACCTTTTGAACACATAAAAACTGGTTTAAATATATTATTGATAAGATTGTGCATTAAAAGATGATATGTTCAAAGAATCTGCCATTATTCTAAAGGAAGTACTTTAGATAATTTTTGAGTGTGTTTTCATAGTGTAGTAAATTACATGACAAAATACATCTGTTTAAACATTTTAACTACTTACATTAAGTATATAGAAATTGTTAGGCAACCATCATTATCATTACCAGCAAAAAATTGCATCTTCCTAAACTGAAACTCCCAAAACTCCTTAATGATATAATATACTCTTATCCCTTCTACACACTCTGAATACCACCATTTTACTTTCTGTCTCCATGAATTTGACTATATTAGGTACTTTATGTGAGTGGAATCATGCAGTATTTATATTTGTAATTAGATATTTCATTTAGTATTAGTTATTTATTTACCATTATCAACAATGTATCAACATGTTTTCCCTTCCTTTCTAGGGCTTAGTGATATTCCATTATATGTGTGTTTACCAGATTTTGTTCATTCATATTTTTTTATTTTAGTCTATCATATAAAACAAGTAAGTAACTATTTAATTTAAAAGGAAAATAAATATACTTCAGAATTCTGAAGACCCCTAGGGTCTATGAGCTTCCAAGCCATATGCTTTAGACTAGGTTTTCAATAATAGGCATGGATTCCCTCCCATAGAGCAGCCTCAAATCCAACCAGAGAGCAGTTGCTTACCCCTATAACATTCATGCCACATTTATTTATTTATTTATTTATTTATTTATTTATTTATTTATTTATTTATATATTTATATATTTATTGACAACTTCTATATATACATACAAAAAATGCATGATATTTCCCTCTTCTGCCCCCATACCCATTTAGAACTCCAATGTCCATCATATCCCTTACCTCTATCCATTAGTCTCTCTTTTAATTTGATGTCATCTTTTTCTTCTATGATGAGGGTCTTGTGAAGGTATTGCTAGGCACTGCAAGGCCAATTCATGCCACTTTTATACCTGATGTGTGTCTTATTTTTCAGTTGTGTAGCATATAAGGTGGATTCACTATTGGGTAAGACACATGATAATTTTTATTCCTTAGCCCTCCTACATAGCACTTGCAGCAACATGACAGCTAGCCAGCAGAGATGAGAATTACAGTTCAGATGAAACATTGAATTTAAACACTTAGAAGACATTGATAATGATTATACTGTCTCCTTTTTGCCAACAGTAGAGGCTTACATCTAGGGTCTATGATCTTCCAATCCATAGGCTTCTGACTGTTCTCATTAACAGGTATAACTTCTGTCCCAATGAGTGGCCATATAATGGATCAGAGAGCAGTTGATTACCCTCATAACTTATATGTCAATATTGCACAGGTGTATACATCTTGCCTTGCTAGTTGATTTTGTAACTTGCAAGAACCTATGCTTTTCACACTGTTGGTGAATTTTCCCCCAGCAGCTCAGATGGTGCTTTCTAGCACTGTTACAGCTAGACAGCAAGAATCTCGCTTCTATCTCAGTTCTAGCTTGATTACAAAGTCCTGAGAACACATTCTTTTGTGTCTTCAGCAATAGAGTCTTACCATTTAGTTCTGATGGAAACAAAGTGCTTTGGCAATGACCTGCATTTTTTGTGGGTCTCACGGGCATTACTGACCAATAGCTCTTTGTGGGAGGTAACCCAATTCTGGCCCTTGGATTTTAAATTATTTTTGATTATGAATTTTATTTCATGAACCTATCAAGTGTTGGTCATATTCCCAACAGATTAAACTCTTATATCCTCTACCTCCCATCCCCAGTCCATTGTGAATCCTCCTCAGTGGGGTTATTGGTATTCCCAGTGGAGTCATGAATGCATCAGTCAGCCTCATTTGGGGGATTAATGACATAGGCTATTCTTTCTGACCCTGTGACTCTTACAACCTTTCTTCTCCCTCTTCTGCAATGTTCCCTGAGCCTTAGTGGCTGTGTTATAAGGTTGCTTTAGTGGTAAGCTCTCTACAATCTCTGAATTTCTTTTTTGAGGAATTGTGAGTTTCCTCAGTACCTATTGCTATCTACCTGGAGCTGGTTATCAAGCTAGTAGTGAGAGAAGCGCTCATGTTTAGATTGCCATTTCCTTTGTATTGTCTTGTGGGCCCTGGTAGATGTGATGATGTGATGGAGGTGGGTTGTCTTGTGCTAGGCAGCCTGCTATCTTTTCCTGTTATATTGATGATTTTGCTTTTCTGTAGTTTTTGCAGCCATCTGTAAAAACAAAAACAAACCAAAAGAAGAAGAAGAAGAAGAAGAAGAAGAAGAAGAAGAAGAAGAAGAAGAAGAAGAAGAAGAAGAAGAAGAAGAAGGAAACCAGCAGATTGTCCAACCAATAGTGAGATCAGCATGTACTAAAGCATTAAAGGGGATAAACCTAGTTATCTTAGAGGCTTAGTCACTCTTCTTGGCCAAAGAGCAGATCATTTACCAAAGACAGCCTATAGTATCAGGGAAAGATTTTTCCACCCTACAGGATGCTTCTACTAAATCTCTCTCTCTTTTTCTCTCTCTCTCTTTCACTCATTATATATTTTAACTTACTAACTAAGAGGAAGGTTTCTATCGTACTGTTTCATGCTTTCTTTAGTTTTCTGTTTCTTCTCAATTCACTCCCCTACACAAGTCCCCAAGTGCTGAAATTTCTCTTTTCAGCTTGTGGTGTCTACTGGGGTGACACAAAACTCACCATCATGCTGAGAAGAAGTGACAGTGGTGTGTTCAACACTAAGTGAGACATCTCTGTAACACTCTCCAAGGCTCATAACCATTTTGGAAGAGGTGGTAGAAAGAATGTAAGAGCCAAAGGAAGGGAGGCATGTTTTGGAATACTGTCTTCTAGACACAAAGTTGTTGTTTCATTCATGATCTCACAGTGACTGATGTTACCTACACAATATCTGCATAATACGATGGGAAACTGATGATATAAAAATACAAGAGATACTAGATAAAAGAAGAAGGAATGGGGATTCGGGAAGAGGAAAAGGGAGGTGGTGGGAGGGATTTATGATCATGATATATTATTTATATGAACTAATGAGACTTTGCAAAAGATAGTATTTGTCCACTGTTGGAATTTATATAAATTAGCATATTTATTATATGAGACAGTACAAGGATTCTTCAAAACTTTATAAATAAAATTATTATATGATCCAGCAATCCTATTTGGGGTTTATGCTTAAAGGAATTTAAATTAATATGGAAAACACATTTGCATTCCCTTATTCCTTTGTTCTTTAAGACATTATACACATTATCTAAGAAATAGACAACCTAAGTGTCTATAATCCTATAATGGATAAAAATGGTGTATATATCAGCTCTGAACATCTCTTACTTATAACAACATTGGTAGAACTGGAGTTTATTTCTTGAATGAAACAAATGAGACACTGAAATACAATTACTATCTTACTTCACTCTTGCAAGTATTTTTAAAAACTGATTGAGAAGTTGAAAACAGAATGATATTTATCAGGATGTGAGAAGTTTGAGCGGTGGAAGAGGGAAATGTTGGTCAATCAGTACTAAGTTACAGGCAAGTAGGAAAGA
Organism: Orientallactaga sibirica; assembly: GCA_036365145.1. Classification (NCBI taxonomy): domain Eukaryota; kingdom Metazoa; phylum Chordata; class Mammalia; order Rodentia; family Dipodidae; genus Orientallactaga; species Orientallactaga sibirica. The sequence continues at coordinate 6,908,936 of JAEOAD010000793.1, read as the reverse complement.
GGCCTTGTGTACTATTTTACATTGCTGTAACTATACAGAGCAATAATGTATTGTACATTAGAAATTTTTCACCCTAAAGAAAGGATTAATATTTAATGTATTATACTTCCATATCTAATTACAGAGAAATAGCAACTCTGAATAAACCAATATCAAATAAAGAATTTAAATTAGTTTCTTTTTAAGTTTCTTGCAAAGAAAACACAGCCCTCGTTGCCTCAACGACATATTCTAACATTTAAAAAATTAACACCAACTAAATCCAAATACTTCTCAATGAACAGAAAAGGGGAGTATGTCACAGTTCACAAACAAAGCAGAAACTCTTTCATTCTGGGAAGCCATTATTTCCGTAACACGAGAACAAAACACAAAGTCATAGAAAAATGTCAACATAAGTTGATATCCTATATAAAATGCTATATAAACCAAACTGAAATACAAATTAATGACATCTATAAAATAACAAAATAACACATTCAGCATATGTCACCACATGAAAATTACATCAGAGACAGAAATTTGGTTCAACATAAAAAAATCAAAGGATACATAGTTTCAACAAATAGATTTAAGTTTAAAAAGACATGATCATCACAGAAATACAATTTTTAAAAATCCAATATACTTCTTTGATTAAATTAAGGTAATGGTGTTGAATATAAATCCAGCATATGATGTACAAGTAGGAAATTATTAAAAATTAAAAAATAATGAAATAAAATGCAGGGACAAAGACTCTCATTGCACTAGGAAGAGAATTTAACTCTCTTAACCTGATAAATACTTTTAGATAAAACACAAACAAGCTAGAATCCATAGGTCCCTGGGATCAGAGATCAGGGATCAGAACCAATAAAATTATACCTTCTCTCACCCCTTTTATTCAACATTATTTTCAACTAAGAAGAGACTGCTTTGAAAAATTCCCATGTGAACTTAAATCAAATGTCTTATACATTAATCTCTATTTTACAGTAGATGGAGACAAATAGATATTTCTGTGTTTTAATTGTAACTCCCAAACCTATCACTCAAAATATTCTTTATTTTGTTTAAACTTTCCATACAAATTGGGAAATTGCTTTGGAGGCTGTTGGGCCAAGCCCTTTTCCTAAGCAGATTCCGAATTGCTGTCAAATCCTGATGGGAGAAAAAAGCTTTGTTGAAAATCCACCTTCTTTCATCCTGCAACTTGAGGTTACATTATAATAATTGCTAACAAGGAAATAATTATTCTATTTTTGTTTCTCTACAGGTAAACATCTCTTCAATAAATTCTGCTAGATCAGTTATTATCAGCCCCACTTAGTATTGGGCTAATTAACTACCTGTCATGGGGTTAATAACAATTTCAGAATAGGCTTGTTATTTCATTTTTAAAAGTTAGCAGGAAGTATTCTCTTCATTTAAGCTATATGGCTGATATTCAGCCAGCAACAGACTAGAGAGACTGAGCTGGTGCCCTAATTCCATCTATGCTTCTGCTTAATCTTTTGTTCCTTAGAACCAATTTTGAAAAGTTTCCAACCAAAACTGGCTACTGACTAATGAGTACTGTACATTATGTCTGTGTGCTTCTTGAAAAGTATAATAGCATTTATGTCATATACACCATTTATTAACATTTTTCAGTTTGTATGCAATATATTTCTATTCCTGTGTTTACCCAAATGAACTCATCAACAAAGACACAAGTTATTTCCCTAGAAATATTCCAGTGAGGTCTGGACTTTAGTCTCTCCTATCAAAATACTAACAACAGAAATATTGCTCAGAGGGTACAACGTTCTATACATCAACTACATTAAATGATAATAGGCATTCAATGAAGTTCTAGTCCATACTGAGCCCCAAATTAGATTAGGACAATAAGTGATGCCTCCTTTCACAAAATATTTGTAAATTTACAAGCCTGTTTCATAGTGTCTACAGATGTTTCACTTCCTTATGCAAACAGAAGGGATATCCTTTCTTAAGGATCAAGTAGCTGTAAATTGCTTTTCACAATGTCAACATGACATCACTGTAGGATTTTTTTTTTAAAAAGGCACTATCAGATTTAAAAGAAATCTCTAATAGATATTATCCCCTTGGTTATTGGCTAATATGTCCTGATTATCCAGGTCAATGTAATTTTACTTTTGAGTCACTGTACATGTGCTTTTTCTTCCTAAAATTTGTTCTGTCAAGAGCATGAAAATACAGTAAGAATACTAAATATGCTGTCTCTACATCACTGATTTATGATTCATCTTTTTACATAATTAATGTATACATTTTATCACAGCTTTCATTATCTTCCAATTTTAGCAGCTGTTAAAAAAGAATTAACTGGGGCTGGAGAGATGGCTTAGCTGTTAAGGTGTCTGCCTGAAAAGCCAAAGGATCCCAGTTCGATCCTTCAGGACCCACGTAAGCCACATGCACAAGGGGGCGCATGCATCTGGAGTTCGTTTGTAGTGGCTGGAGGCCCTGGTGAGCCCAGTCTCTCTGTCGTTGCCTCTTTCTCTCTCTCACTCTCAAATAAAAATAAATAAAATATATTTTAAAAAAAGAATTAACTGTTAATATCAGTTGAGTATTTGTTATGTATGGGACATTTGTACTAAGACCTTACATTAGTACTTACTTATCCCTTAAAACTTATCCTTATAGGTTATATATATATTTGTTTTACATAATCTCACTTGCCCAAAATCATGCATACATATAGTTACTGGGTGCTGCTTGTTAATGTTCACATGGAGTATTATACATGTCCATATATTTTTGAGCACATATTTCTAGCCATTATTGTAATCATCATAGTCATGACAGTAGATAAAGCAATCAAATCAGGCAAGCCTGAGAAACCAAGAGGTTCTTCTTTGGTTGGTTTTGGTGTTGATGTTTGTTAAAGCTATTCATTCAGTTACCTCATAAACTGACATGGATATGAAGAGTGTCTGGATTCTACAAGACACCATATTTAATAAGCCTCCCAGCAGGGATTATGATATGCTAAAATTAGACATTTTCCACTCTTATTTGCACAAAGACAATTTCAGTAGTTTACTGGAATTATGGAAAATGGAGGTAAAATAAATGCCAATAACAATTTAGAAAGAAATTCTGCAATTCTAGTGACATAAATAATCAGATTATGTTAAATTTAAGGAAATAAAGAATACACACACACACACACACACACACACATGTGTTTATTATATATATGTACATATGATGAAATCACCTAATATTAATACATTGGAAATAAAAGTAAATTATTTGGGAGATTTAACAACAGGTTAGATATTCCAGAATAAAAAAATTATGAGTGTGAAATAAATATAAATCCTGGAAAAATTGATAAACCACATAAAAACTATAAAATATCTGAGAAATTGATAAAGGAAATATAACCTAACACTAACCTCCATTTATTGGGAAAAATAATGTAGTTATCTTCACATTGCTGGAAAAAATCTGACCAGAAGCAGCTTATAGGAAGAAAGAGTTTATTTCAGGCTTATAGAATCCAGGGGAAACACTCTCAATGGAGCTAGCTTACTTCCATAGATTCATAGGAGAGAGACCACCAAACAGCCAACAAATATGAACAGGCAGAGCTCAAACTCTGAACACACCTTAAGTCTGGCCTGAAGATGTGTTCCATTCTGCTGGAACTATAGTTACAAGCTCAATTCTTAATTTAAAAAACCCACTAGGGTCTATGGGCCCATGCATTCAAACCACGGCATTCCACCTCTGCCCCCATAAACTCATGACCATCTCACAATGCAAATTTCACTCAATCCAACTCCAAAGGTATCCATAATCTTTACCAACTTTAAGATGGTTCCAAAGCCCCAACTCTCATCTGAGAATTAAGACTGTATCTTAACTGTGAGCCCTGTAAAATAAAACATGTTACAAACTTCTAATGTATAAAAGCCCAGATTAAACATTGCCACTACAAAAAGAAGGTACAGGGCTGTAGAGATGGCTTAGTGATTAAGGTGCTTGCCTGCAAACCTGAAGGGTCCAGGTTTGATTCCTCAGAACCCATGTACGATAGATGTATATGGTAGGTCATACTTCTGGAATTCATTTGCAATGCCTAGAGATGCTGGTGCCTCCCCCCTTTTCTTCTCTTGCTTGAATAAATAAATAAAATTAAAAATATATATATAGAAATTTGTTCAGAGAAGGTGACTCTCAGAGGTTTAAATAAAAGAAGACATAATAAGGACAGACTGTGCCAATGCAAGATCAATAACTAGCAGACAAATATGAAACATTTATAGTTTCATATTTGACACCTGGGACCCTGTGATGAAGTCTTTGGGTACCAAGAGGCTTTGGAAACTTTTTGTCCTTTTTTCCGTTCTGCTTGATCTCTGGGAATATCCCTTCAAGCCGGAGCTAGCAGATTTTTGTGGCAGCCATCCCGCCTCAGTCCTTGTATCTCTAAACTCTCAGGTTTCCAATGCAACCCACTGCTTATCTTCAGAGTTTCATAAATTGCCTTACTGGGTCTCCATGGTGAAATTTCATCCTTTCTTCACATTGTCTCACCTTAGCAGCTCCTGGAATAGTGTGTACTTTATGACAATCTTTCCTGCATATATTATGCTTCCAAAACCAGTACCAGGTTGATGGCATAGCAAAATTTGTAAATCCAGGGGAGAATAAAGGTTGTCCTTGAAGAGCAGGGTACTTCTTCAACAATCTTTCTTCAAGCCTACCCCTCCTTTCAAAATCTGCAGGCTTACTAGCTTGAGTCTTCCATGGGTTGGGTATCATTCTCAGAGCATCTTTCCCATGTACCCAAAATAGTTGGCCCACCTTTAATAGTGGTATTCTTAATAATAATTTAATAGTGGTATTCTTAATAATAATTACAGCTGAAGTGGCCTAAAACCACTAAAACCAATTTGCATGCCTGGCACATCAAACTTGTTTGAATGTATTCCTGTGATAAATTTTATATCTTTCATATCTTTCTGTTCTTTAATTTCTGCCTATCACACCAGTCCATTACTTTTAAATTCAAATTTGTTCACCTTCTTATAACATAGAATGCAGCTAGCTTTTCTACCAGTACACCAATTCCAACAAAATTATTTAATTCCCCCTTGAAATTTCATAATTTAAGACTTCACAATTGACAATTCTCTCTGCATTTAGCATTTTCAAACTCTTACCATCAAGATCTATTTATAGCACTTCAATGGCACTCAAATCTGAAGTACCAAATCCTCACATATTTCTCCTGCAAACACATTTCAAAAGACCAAAAATCACATGGACAGATTCATCACAGCAACAACCCATTTCTCAGTACTAATTCTTTTGTTGTAGTTCCCTTCTTGTTGCTGGAGCAGAACACCTGACCAGACTCAGTTTATGGGAAGAAAAGGTTTATTAATGGCTCAGTTATGGGTGAGGAATCTGGCTCACTTCATCACATATCCACAACACAGAAAGAACAACCAGAGCTCAAGCTGGCACTGAACACAGAGTAGGCTACACTTAAGATATTCCCTCAGTGACATACCTCCTTCATCGGGGTTCTGCCTGCTAAAGACTAAGTAGGAAGCTTAATCAAACTACCTAGAGTTGTGGATGACATTTACATTCAAACCACCACAGACTTTTATCTTAATATCACATTGGTGTTTGATAGTCAACATTAATTTGGAAAGGACAATATCATTCAAAACATAACAAAAGATACTCAAATAAGAAGGAAACAAAACTGTCCCTATTTGAAAATGACATGATTATATACTATATAAAGGAACCTCTGAGGGAGGGGAGCTGGAGAGATGGCTTAGTGGTTAAGCACTTGCCTGTGAAGCCTAAGGACCCTGGTTAGATGATCAATTCCCCAGTACCCACATAAGCCAGATGCACAAGGTGGGGCATACATATGGAGTTCGTTTGCAGTGGCTGGAGGCTCTGGTGTGCCCGTTCTCTCTCTCTCTCTGCCTCTTTCTCTCTCTATCTGTATGTTGCTAAGAAATAAATAAAAATTTAAAAATTAAAAAAAGGAAACTCTGAAGATTCCAGAGAGTCTAAAAATCTAACTACAGAAGAGAAATGAAATTGACAGAGAATGATAAATAATATCATTTTCAAATAGCAGAAATTTTGTAATATATAAAGATTTTAGTTTTAGGACTGGTAATTATTTCATATCAATGTAAAGAAAAAGATATATGAAAAATATGGTTATGCAGCTAGGTGTTGTGGCACAAGCTTATGAACCCAGCACTTGGGAGGCTGAGGTAAAAGGATCACTGAGAGATAGAGGCGAACCTGAGACTACATAGTGAATTCCAGGTAAGCCTGGGCTAGAGCAAAACCCTACTTCAAAAAAACAGATAGATGATAGATAGATAGATAGATAGATAGATAGATAGATAGATAGATAGATAGATGGATGATATGTGTAAAATGGCATCCTAGTAATATAGTGAATTCTTGGACATTGAGAACATTTAAACAGATGGTAGATACTTTGGAAGGATGTTTAAAGCATTCACTAATCATGAATAGTTCTACTTAAATCTAACTAAGCATCTATTACTTAATATTACTACCAAAGTAAAGCACCTTACATGAGGCCCAACAGATTATGACATTTAAGTGGTGGAACTACTCCATCCAACTATATCTACTGAAATAAAAGATTTATTGTTTTCTCATAAGAATATACATACTATCGAAATTGGAATTTTAAAGTGGAATGGGGGGAGGGGAGGGAAATATCATGTGTTTTTTGTATGTAAGTATAGAAGTTGTCAATTAAAAAAAGAACCGGGAAAAAAAAAGAATATACATACTAATTTAAACAAATAAGAAAGTGCACAATGTCAAGTATATTGGAGATGGACTATAGATCAGCACCCAAGAGGTAGAGGCAGGAAGGTCTCAAGTTAAAGGCCAGCATAGGGTCATCAAATGACCCTGTTTAAAAAAATAAAAAGTTCATAGAGACATATAAAATACTTACACCAGGTATAGTAGTACCACAAAATGTTATTAGTAGCAGAATAGCATTTTAGGCAACTAATTAGAAATATATAAAAGTAGATCAGTGGTTAGATGCATGATAGGTAGATGAAACACATAGATTCACTTACATCAATATATATGCTATATAGATAGACAAATTGACAGTATAGGATATTTTCTATATATCTGATTCTTATATATGTTTATTTAAACAATAAATATTAAATATAAGTTTAATGAATTTAACAGAGAAACAACCTGGAATTGCACTGTAAGAAAAGTTGGGCCTTCAAATAAATGTTGCTTCATAATAGTAGCTAAATAAAAAAAATTAAATTAAGATTTTGAATAAATGTTATTCTAATTATATTTTTATCTTAAATTTTATTTATTTAAATTTTACTATAGTATCTTTGCCTCTCTGCTATAAATATACTTTCATATGTTATCCTAAAATTCTCCCTTTTCCTTTCTGATGCAGTTTATATTATTTTCACATCACCAAGATTATAGAATTTAAGTTTGTTTTACTTACATTCTCATTGCTTCTCAAAGCATTTGATTAGTGGACAGGATTTATTTTTGCTTACAGTGTAGACAGGAAGCTTCACGAAGGCAGGAAAAGGCATGGCATGAGTAGAGGCATGATATCATCTCCTTGCCACAGCAAGTGGAAAACAGCAGAAGGAGACAGATCTGAGTTCTGGCAAGAGGGAACTAACTATAACACTCCTAATCCTTCCCACAATAACACACCTCCTCCAGCAAGGATCCACCTCTTACAGAGCCATGGGGGACATGTGGTTTAAATCACCACAATGCTCTATTGTTTATAACATTTTTATAAGTTTGTAATTTTATTATTCTGCATTTTTCATTTATTTCTGAATTCACTGGAATTCATCATCATGTATGTTGGGCTTTTTTTTTTTTTGGTAAAAAAATTATTCCTTCCATTATGCTTCCATGTTTTAAAGTAACCATTGCCTAATATGATAACATTTTTTTTCTGATTAGTTGATTCTTGTGCATTATGTCCATTCTTTTAGAAAATGTCTTTTTAAAAATTTTGAAACTCAATCTCCTAATCATGGGACGTGTCTTTGTGTGACCATTAAGTGTCATTTTTCTCCCAAAATCTTGTCTTACATATGTCTTTGCTCCATAGAATTGTATATTATTATATATTATATAGTATAATGATTATCTTAATTCATATGGTAAGTTATTTAGGGACACCTATTATTCCCATAAGAGATGTCTTTTACTCTTATATCCTCTTTATTACTTTGTCTTTCACAGATATATTTACTGTAATTATACCCAGCCTTCACTTGTTTTACAGTTTTCACATGATTGACATTACATTTTTACCCATTTATTTCCTATTCCTTGTTCTTTCTACTTCACTTATTAATTACATAAAAATTGGTAGACCCTTGCTTTATTACCATTAGTAAATGTTTTCATTTTCTCTCTCATCTTTCAGTTTTTAAATAATATTTCTTGTGATAGGCTGGATAGATGGCTTAGTGGTTAAGGTGCTTCCCTACAAAGCCAAATGACCCAGGTTCAATTCCCCAGGACCCACAAAAGCCAGATGCACATGGTGGCACATGCATCTGGAGTTTGTTTGCAGCAGCTGGAGGTCTTGGTGCACCCATTCGCTTTCCTTCCCCCCTCTCTTTCTTTCTCCCTCTTTCAAATAAATAAATAAAAGTAATGTATTTTAAAATGTATTTCTTATGAGTCGTCCTTGTTTTTCTTGGTTATGTTTTCCTTCTAGTATAGTATCTTCATTGCTACTTTATGTTGAAAGCACATCTGTTTGTTTGCATTGGCATAATTTCTAAGACAAATATGTTTAGCTTGATCACAGTATGGAAGACATGTAGCACTTCCATTTTATTTTCTTCTGCTTGCTTCCCCTCCATCCCTGCCTCTCCCTGTCCTCCTCTCTCATAGATGAGTTACTCCTTGCCAATACTTCTGAAATCAAAATACTTCAGCTACTTTTCCAATAGTTTGCTCATTTTTTCTTTATTCTATCATCCTAGAGAGAAGAGAGGTCAATGCTGAGCTTACTTTTCCTTTCCTGGATTTATATATATATATATATATATGCCATATCAGTATGTTCTTCTCTTAGTTGGGTGGTGAGTTTCATTGTTTTAGGATATGTTTTGACTTAGTTCATTCTGCATTAACTGACTCCATTTAGCCTTAGAACCATCATTGCAGTCAGAGAAATTTAGCCCTCTTGTTAGTTAACTTCCTCTATTTAACATGTCTATAGCACCTATTTCTATCTAATAATCTGTTTTTCCACATTATAATTTGTTGCTTTTCTTGGTTGACTATGATGAAGTTAGTTACATTGAGCTTCTACCTCTTCACTTGTCCAAGCTTTTTATTTGTTACTTTTTTGTTGTTTACTCAATATGGTTATTCTCTTTCTGTATTAACTTTTGCTTTGTGAAAATAATTTTTCTTTTTATTAGATATTATAAGAATATTAGAGGAAGAATATCATGCTAAGCAGAATTTTCTTTCCATTTAAACCTGAAAAGCTGAAAATGTGCTTTTATATGATCCAAATGCAGAATTATTAGGAAATAAGAAACAATTATATGTTTCCATGCCCAAATGATTATATAAGAAGGTCTAAATGTAACTAATGCCTTCTTAACTATTTATATAAACATGTATAAGCTATGAAAGTGAAAAATTAGCTCTTATGGAAATAATAGAAATCTTGACCAAACAAAATTATATGAAAAGGATATATATATTTTCCACTGAGCATGTTTCATATGTACAAATAATGTTAGAAGGCTTATTTAAGACCACAGACCAAAAATAAAACCTATAGTGTCTTTCTTGGACTCATTTCTATTTCATTATTATTTCATTTTCGTTTCATCCACTGCATTACTAATATCAAAGTATTAAACTTTCTTCATATAATATAATTTTTGATATTTTGATATAAGATAATATGGCATTAATATGAACAAATGGAAAAGATATACCACCAAAGCATATAAATTAGAAATGAAAAAAGACATATTGGTTACCTTGTTTGGTTTCTGTTTATTTTTCTAGATATACAGTTTGTTTTAATAAGAGTCATGGTTTTGCTGTGAAACAGAACACACATTGACTTGGGTTGCATGATAAATATTTAAAATACAAGTACCCTTTATAAAACACAAAATTTTATTTTAAGTTTATATCATTGAATGATTTTATACTATTAGACTTTTGTTTCTAGTGCTTATGTAGACATTTTATCATTATTTTCAATGAGAAAGTATTATGCATGAGTTACAAGTAACTTCAATATCAAATAAATCTTGACTCAGTAAAAGATTTTACAGGAAGCAAAGAAGGCCTAATTTCACTTGGCATGGTTCTTTTGCTTAATTGCTACTGTATTTTTGTGTATTTTATCTATAGGTTACATACTTAAACAGTATATTGACCACCATTAATTGACCTTTTGTTTATAAATAAACAGAAACCAGAAGTCAGCTAATACTTAATTTTCATTGGGATAAATATATGACTAAAGTTACGATGCATAATATCATTACCACCCCTCACACTTCAGCCAAGACCCAACTGAAACCCCAGAGGAATGGGGAAACAAGCACAAGTGCTTCTTCACTTGTGAGCCTGACAAATAATGAGAGGGTGAAGGAGACAGATTCTGACAATACTCAAAACATACCAAAAAGAGATCCAGAGGCTCCTAAGAGCTCATCACTGAAGTAGACTTAAAATTCACTCACCATGGCTCAGGGAATTTTGTGGAAGAGGGGATGGAAAGATTGTAAGAGCCATAGGTTGGGATGTCATAAGCAGCAGCATAGCTACATGCCCCTCAATATATGACTGCTGCTCTCACAACATAAACCATGACCCCATAGGGAATACCAAAAACCCCATTAAAGAGGGCCTCCCAGAAGAATGGGGACAGGGAGGAGGAAAAGGATGGTACCAACACATGATGTATCCATACAAAGTATGTCCATAATAAAAACAATCACAGAAAAATATCTTTAGAAGAAGAAATGAATGGTAAATTACAACAAATTATATCAAAAAAGAGCCAGGAATGTGTAAAAGTAAAGAAGTAGTGCTTGTGATAATGGTTCATGTGGTATTAGAAATAAACTTGGGTAAAACTATTCATCTGTATGTTTTATCTTGAAATTATGTTTGTTCTGGGGCATTAGGGAGATGGCACAGCAGTTAAGAGCAGTTGCTAGTCAAGCATGAGGGCCCTAGAGCAATTTTCTTCACCTATGTAAAAAATCAGGCACAGATGTGTATTCCTGGAATCCCAGCACTGAGGTGGGCAGAGAGGGGGATTGATGGGCTCCCTGGTAAGCCAGTCTAAAGAAAAATATGGGAAGCTTCAGGTTTATTGATAGACTGTCAAGGGAGATAAGGAGGGAAAGCGAGATAAGAGGATAGCTGATGTCTTCTTCTAGCCTCCCCATGCATGCAAGGTGCTCACACATTGCATATTACACATGCATACACTGCACTGCATACACTGCACACACAGAGACACACAATGGATAGATAACAGCTAAAATTATGTGTATTCTAATATAATAAACTAATAATAAATTATGTGTATACATTCTGTGCAAATTTTCATGGATAACAGAAGCACAGGAAGAAGAAATGTTTATGAATCGATCTCCTAAATAATAAATAAATTGCATGTTTCTTTGCATGATTATTTTTGATGCTTCTGCACATTGTGCACTGAAGAAGTATGCAAACATTTTAAATGACAGAAAATATTAGTATTTCTTTTAAAAATTTCAACATTATGAGCCAAAACATGATAAAACACTACAATATATTTCTAAATGCTTTGCATTTTAATATGGTTGAAGTTAAGGCAGTAAGTAATTTCAGACATTTTCCCTTGAGCTGCTTAGTTCTTTTCATATGTAATTATTCTCTGAGTGCATTAGATAATGCTATGGTTCCCACAGCTGTATACACATCTATAAATCATTAATGAGGCAGTTAACGGAAACAAAACTATAAAAGATTTGCATTACCCTGCAGAATCCAGCTTTAATTGACTTCTACTTGTTTACAATTAATTTTTCCTTTTGGAATAATAATTGCAAGTGATTTAAGAATTTTTCCCAAAGAAACAAGATGTTACCTATTCTTCCAAAGTGTTTTTTTCTTTCCTATGTTGCAGAGTCTCTGTCAAAATTATTATAAAACCCAGGATAACATTTTTAATAAGTGAGATGTTCTCCTACTCTCCATTCTTAACTTTCTTTTGCTTCCCTTCAATGTAAAAGAACAAAGACAATTGGTATAATACATAAATGAAAGGAAAGTCCAACTTTAGCCAAAAATGGGATAAAAAATATGAACTCAGAGAAATATATACTCTGGGATACATTTATTGATTCTTTTTTTATTTTATATTATTCCAATTTTACATTCATGTTGGTGACTCTGGTAGCCTCCTCCTTGTCCTCACCCCTCCAAAGGGACCCTCATCATTCTTTATTGGTATTTTGTTGATATATATATATATATATATATATATATATATATATATATATATAGCTTTTATTGGGAAAAAGTCTTACAAACTTTGTTGTGATTTAAATGTCATTATATATTACATTTTACTGTTAATTTACCTGTGCATATTATATGTTGAGTATAATCTCCCCATACTCTTTATACTTTTAAAGGAATTTCCTTTTCATTGATTGCTAATTCATGAAAATGATTCAAAATGAAAATCAAAGTAGACTGGGTATAGTGGTGCTTGGATACTTGGGAGGCAGAGGTAGGAGGATCACTGAGAATTCAAGGCCACTCTGAGACTACATAGTAAATTCCAGGTCAGCCTGGGTTAGAGTGAGACACTACCTTGAAAAAAAAAACCTCAAAAGTCAAAAATGTTTGATTGTATGTGAATTTAAAAGAAACATATTATATATAATGAATGTTCTCTCTCATATTGTAAGAATATTGTTCACTTGCTATATCTTCACATTGTAATTTCTCTACAAACAGCAGGTGTGAAACAAGTTGTCTACTATTGTGAAATGAAGTGTTCTTCCCTTTTGCAACAACCACCAATGAGGGATTCATTATGGAGACTAAGAGAAAAAAGCAGACAGACAAACATATGCTTAATTATTACTAATAAATACCTATGTTAATTATCCGAATCCTGACATCTGACAAGATTTGTTTTTTGTTTTTATACAAAAATTCCCACTGTATAGCTCAGGCTGGTGTGGAACTCACTATGTAGCTAAGGCTGGCCTCATACAGTTCTTCTGCCTCTGTCTCCCAAGTAGTGGAATTACAGGTATGTGTTACCATTCCTGCTTTCACATATGACCTTTTTAATATAAATTCTGAGAAAAGTTATTTACCATTAATTTTTTTTCTAAATGTGTGAATGAGTGAATTAAATCCTTATCCTGTATTTCTATCCTTATGAAAGTAAACTTTACTAGCTCACCACTATTCAGAATAGGATGAAGTAATTTCCTAACAATTATAGAAGCGCAGATAATTCTCTTGGGAAATTGGAGGATAAGTAGCTTGCATCTTAGTTTAAGAACACTGAACTACTCTTCCTGGAAATATCAATCAAACATGGAAGGAAGTTAGGGTTAACCTGGAGCCCTTATTATGTAAGCAATATCTTAAGGAGAAGCCAGTGTAATGGCAAATTGCTTGACTTCATAAATATTAAAATTTAACAACCATCATGAAAGACCACACAGTCAATTTGTGTGTTTCTTTTGTTTGGTTAATTTTTCATTCAGCTAACAAGTGAGTAAACATTTAAAAAATAATAATTGTACTTAACTGGAAAAAAACAGTACCTTAGTTGATTCATAAAATGTCATAAAATTAACTTTGTTATTATTACACACAATGTCCCCATTCTATACCATTCATTTAGATTCTGTAGTCATGTCCTTATAATATACAGTTTGATAACTTATAAGTTTTATCTGAAATTATTTACTAAGAGTAAAAACTAAAATAAATAAATAAACTTCTTCATGGTAATTTACAAAATAACAGACTCATTTAGTGACTGTGGTAATTAGAATGCATGTTTTCCATAGACTCAGGTGTTTTATTAAAACTTTTTAACTGGTGTCTCCAGCTGCCTGGCTGAATGAGATGTCACTAGGGGATGCATTGTGGGGTCCATCCCAAAGATGTCTTTGGGGACAGATCTGAATTCCAGCCCAAATGTACACATAGAAATCTGTGCTCTAGTGAAATCCCTTCATGCTACCAGTTTTGTGTTTGATTCTTTTGGTGTTTGCTGGCTGGTGGTGGTTTCTCTCTCTGCATGGATAAATGAGAACTATCTTCTGCCATTGATGGAACTCACCTGGATCTATAATCCTTAAATAAATCTCTTCCTCCCATTATGTGTGTTTTGCTTGGATGTTCATCCCAGCAACATGAACCTCCTACTATAGTAACCTTACCTTTCATATGCCATTCCTGGAGCTTTAAACTATATTAATTTTAAATGTGTTAGAAAATTTATATTGTTTCTGATTGTATTTTTAATAAAATTTATTTTTAATTAAGTAGAAACTTTGTATGGATACATCAAGTGTTGGTACTATCATTCCCCTCCTCCCTGGCCCTCTCTACTGAAGGCCCCCATTAGTGGAATTTCTGGTATTCACCATGGATTCGTGAGTTATAAGTTGTAAGAGCAGTAGGGTAATGGCAATAGCTATTCCCTCAAACCCTGTAGCTCTTACATTAGTTTCACCGCCCTTCCCAAATTTTCCTGAGCCTTGGTAGGTGTTATTTAAGTCTAATTTAGTGTTGAGTACGCAGAAGCTTCTAGATTTATGATTTGGTGCATTTTGAGTATCTTCAGTGTCTGTCTCCATCACCTTGGCTCAGGTTTTCAGGCTCACCATGGAAGCAGCATTCTTGCTCATCTCACCAATTCCTTTGTGTTTTCACCTGGGCCTTAGCTGCTGTGCTAGGGTTGGTTCACCTGCTGACATGAAGTCAGCTATCCTTGTCCTGTTAATAAATTTTGGTTGTCCTCCATTCATTCTGCTTTCTGAAAGAAAAAAATAGTCTCCAATGGAGAGTGATATCAGAATAGGTTGAAGGGGATAAGTATGGATAATTTAGAGAGATTTCAATATTTCAATAGGTGTAGCTTCACTTTTTGCAAAAGACTAGTGGAAGCTTCTCATTGGAGTCCATAATCTTGTTCTCCATAGGATTCTGGCTTGTTTCTTTGTCCCACCTATGGTTTTATTTACAGTGAGTGGATCTCTTAACCAATAAGAAAGCCATTGGCTACCTACCTAGGGTGAGTGCCACTATTGCACAGGTGTTTACACCTTGTTAGTATGGTTGTTTGCATACATCAGGGTATCCTGCTTGCTTGCAATGTTTTTGGGCATTTTTGCCCAGCATCTCATGCTGAGATTTTCAGCATTGTAAGGACTGACCATCTGGAAGCTGAAATCCTTCCAGATTCAGCCATATCTCTTGATGTTCTGCATCAGCACCACTTGGTGTCTTCAGCAATAGGGTCTTATATTTCCCCTCAGGCAGGTAATCAACAGTGCGATGTGGGTTGTGACCCATTTCTTGTTTTGTAATTTACCAGCTAGGGCCAAATTTTAGGGTTAGGCTTCATCCCATCCTCTCCAGAGCCCATCTTACCAGACAATTTCTCCATGCTCCTGCTGGGGGGCAGGTTATATCTTTTAGTCTGCTTTGCAACAGGAAGGTTTCCATGGTACCAACTCATGTTGGATTTGGTTTTCTGTATATCTTCCCACCCACAACACCCACCCATTACCCTCTCCCCAAACACTTCCATCCCTCTTATCTGACCCTCAAGTTGCTTGTCAGGGATGACAGCAATCCAAACTGTTCCAGTTTAGCAGCCTCAGATGAGGGAGAACATGCAGTGTTTGCCTTTCTGTGCTTGTGTGATTTCATTTGTATGATATGTTTCAAGTCCATCCATTTCCTTACAAATTTTATTGTATCATTTTTCCTTATGGCTGAGTAGAATTCCATTGTGTATATGTACCTCCCCACACTCATTATCCAATCGTCAAACAATAGACATATTGTTTGATTCTGGTTCTTAGTGATTGTGAATTGAGCAGTTATAAACATGGTTGAGCAAATATCTCTGCAGTGGGGAGTGGAGCCTTTAGGGTAGATGCCCAGTACAGGAATGGCTGCATCTGTTGGCAGCTCTATATTCATGTTTATCAGGAATCTCCATAGTGGTTGTACAAGTTTGCACTCCCACCAGTGAATGAAGGTTCCTCTTTCCCACATTCTCACCAACATATAATGTCATTTTCTTTTTTGAGGCAAGCCCAACAATCTTCCCCTTTTTATCAGTGGAAGTGATTGCAAGAGCACATGTATGTGCACAAGAGAGACAGATAAAGAGAAAGGATGCACCAGGGCCACCAGCCAATGTAAACAACCTTCAGAAGAATGTGCCACCTTGTGTGCCTGTGCAAACTTGTGTCACCTTGTGTGTTTGGCTTACATGTGACCTAGAGAGTTAAACATAGGTCCTAGAGCTTTGCATACAAGCACCTAAACTGCTAAGTCATCTCTCCAGCCTTTATTAGATTTTTAATGATTTTCATCCTTTCCGGAGTAAGGTATAATTTCATAGCTGTTTTAATTTGTATTTCTTTGATGGTTAAGGATGTCAAACCTGTTATTAAGTTAGTACTAGCCATTTCTTTTTCTTTGAGAATTCTTTGTGGAGTTCTGTGCCACAGTTTTGAGTGGATTATTTTATTGTTATTACTTAGTTGTTTGAGTTTTTGGCAGATACTGAGTATTAGGCCTCTGTCAGTGGTATAGGTGGCAAAGATTTTATCCCATTGTGTGGGTAGTATGTTGGCCATGTTTATGGTATATTTGTCTGTACAAAAGCAGTTTAGCTTCATGAGATTGCACTGGTTGAGTGCATGTTAGTTTCCTGAGCTAATGGGATAGTGTTCAGGAAGTCTTTCCCTAATCCTCTTATAATGGAGAGTTCCCCCCATTTTTTCACCAATAGTTTCAGAGTTTCAGGTCTTATATTGAGGTCTTTAATTCATTTGTAGTTGATTTGGCGGCATGGTGAGAGGAGTGTGTCTTGCTTTATTTTTCTTTATGTAATTCTCCAATTTATCCAGCACCATTTATTGAAGATACTGTCTTTTATCCAGCCTACATTATTGGCACCTTTGTCAAATATCAATTGTCTATAGTTACTTGAACTATGGGCCAGGTCTTCAATTCTGTTCCATTGGTATACATGCCTGTTTTTATGCCAGTATCATGCTGTTTTTGTTACTATGGCTTTATAGCAAAGCTTTAAATTGGATATGGTGATCCCTTCAGAGGTATTTCTTTTGCTGAGGATATGTTTGTGTATCCAAGGTTTGCTGCCATTCCATGTGAATTTTGAGATTATTTTTCTATCTGTGTAAAGAAAGATGCTAGGATTTTTATTGTTATTGTGTCAAATCTGTATATTGCTTTTGATAGAACTACCATTTTCACAATAAAAATTCTACCTATTTAGGAGCATAGAAGGTCCTTCTATCTTCACATGTACTCCTTGATTTCTTTCTTACATTTTCTTTAATATGTTCATTATATAGGTCTTTCAGTTCCTTGGTTAGTGTTATTCCAAGGTATTTGATTTTTTTTTGTGTGTGTGTGTGTGTGTGGCTATTGAAAATGGGACAGCCTCACTGACTTCTTTTTTTGTTTTGTATATTTATGTGTTGATTTTTTTATCTTGCCACTTTGATGAAGGAATTTATCACCTTTAGAAGTTTTATTGTAGAGTCTTTCAAGTCACTTGTGAATAGGATCATGTCATCTGAAAATAGGGATAGTTTGATTACTTACTTTCTAATTTGTATACCTTTTATTTTTTTCTCATGTCTTATTGCTTGGGGTAGGACATTTGATACTATATTGAAGAGAAGTGGTGAGAGAGGGCACCCCTGTCTTGTTCCCAATCTCAGTGGGAACTCCTTGAGTCTTTCCTCATTAAGTATTATTTGGGCTTCACATGTTTTGTATATAGCCTTTATTATGTTGACATGTAAACCCTCCATGCCTGTTCTTTCCATGATTTGAACATGAAATGGTGTTGTATTTTGTCAAAGGACTTCTCTGTATCAATTGAAATGATCAGGTGGTTCTTTTGTTTAAGATTTATATATGTGGTGCATTACTTTAATCAATTTCCATATGGCGAACCATCCCTGCATCACTGGGATGAAGCCTGCTTGATTGACCTGGATAATGCTTTTGACATTTTGTTGAATACACTTTGCAAGAATTTTGTTCAGGATTTTTTTCATCCAAGTACATATCAGGGATATAAGTCTTATTATATCTCCATTTGTTTTTGGTAGTCGAGTGATGGTAGCTCCATCGTAGGAATTGGGGAGCTTTCCCTATTCTCTGATTATGTTAAGAAGCTTGAGAAAATGTAGTATCAGTTCTTCAATGAAGGTTTGGTGGAATCCAACTAAGAATCCATCAGGTCTTGGATTTTTCCTTTTTGGAAGGTTTTTGATTACATTTTCTTTCTAAAAAATATTTAATTTAATTTATTTATTTGAGAGAGAAAAAATGAAGGGAGAGAGAGAGAGAATGGGCACACCAGGGTCTCCAGCCACTGCAAACGAACTCCAGTGTGTGTGACCCCTTGTACATCTGGCTTGCATAGGTGCTAGGGAATCAAACTGAGGTGCTTTGGCTTCACAGGAAAGTGCCTTAACTGCTAAGCCATCTCTCCAGCCCCTTGATTATATTTTTAATCTAGTATAGTTGTAATAAGTTAGTTTAGGAAATTTATCTGCTCTGGATTTAATTTTATTTACATGGTATAAATTCATCCATTTCCTCCAGATTATCCAACTTTGTGGAGTAGAGGTTTTGGAAGTATGTCCTAATGATTCCTCCAATTTCATTGATGTCTATGGTGAACTCTTCTTTTTCATTTCTAATTGTATTAATTTGTGACTTCTCATTTTTTTAATTTGATCAAATTGGCCAGGGTTTTATCAATCATTTATTTTTTCAAAGAACCAGCTCTTAATTTCATCTGTTTTCTTGTTTTATCAGTTTCACATTCATCAATTTATACTCTGATCGTAATTATTTCTTTCCATCTGGAAGACTTAGGGTTAGATTTTCTTCTTTTTCCAATGCCTTTAGGTGGATAATTTGAGATTTCTCTGTCTTTGTTATGAAGGCATTTAGTGCTCTATTTTTCCCCTTAGTACTGCCTTGTTACCCATAAGTTTTGGTATTTTGTGTTTTTGTTATCATTCAATTCTAAAAATTTACAATTTTCTTTCAATTCTTCCACAACCCCTTCATGATTTAAAAGTGTATTGTTCAGCCTCCTAGGAACTAGAGTAATTTCCATTGTGTTTCTTATTGTTTATTTCTAGTTTTAATGCAGGAAAATACATCAATTTTCCTGAATTTATGAAGGCATGCTTTATACCCTAATGTATCATCTATTTTGGAGAAGGTTCCATGTGTTGCTGAGAATAATGTGTGTTTTGTAGAATTGGAGTGGAATTTTCTGTAGATGTCTGTTAGGTCTAGTTGATCTATGGTGTTGTTAAGCTTTTTTATTTCTCTGTTGATTTTCTGCTTGGATGATCTGTCTACTAATGATGGTGGGGTATTAAAGTCCTCTACGATGATGGTATTGTGAGTTATTTCTGGTTTGTTTTCAAGTATATTTTGTTTATAAACTGTTTCACCTGTGTTTGGTGCCTATAAACTTATGATTGTTATGTCTTCTTTTTGGCTTACTTTGATGGGTCAAAAGTGGCCTTTTATCCTTTGTGATTACTTTTGGTAGACACACCCACTTGTTTATTATTTCCTTTTGCTGAGAAAATAATTTCCATCCTTTCACCCTGAGGAGGTGTCAGTCCTTAGTGGTGAGGTGGGTTTTTGAAAGACAGCAACTAGAATGGTCCATTTTTTGATCCACCCTGTTAAGATGTATCTTTTGACGGATGAGTTAAGATCATTACTATTTAAGGCTATAACCTCTTATGCTCTATTTAATCCCTTTCTTATTGGAGGCTTTAGGGGATTTGGAGCTTTCTTGGGATTGGTACATTTTTGAGCCAGCTCCAGTTTTGGTTATTGTGATCTTCTTTCTCTTTCTGGTTCTTTAGATTAATTAGGGTATCCCATAGTTCCTTCATGTTCAGTTCATATGATTTCTTGAACTTATCAAAGTTTTTGGACTCCTGAATGTTTCTTCTGTCTTGTCTTCCAGATCTGATGTTCTGTCTTCCACATGATAAACTCTGTTAGTGAGAGATTCTAGTGAGGCTGTTTCAAGTTCTGTTTGATTTTTTTTTTTCTGTTGCATTTTCCCAAATAGATCAAGAACCTCAATTTAAGATCTTAAGTTCTAAATTAAGTAGAAGAGAAGGTAGGGAGAACACTGGAAGATATAGGTATAGAGAGATACTTTCTCAAAAAAAAACTCCAGTGACCCAGGTAATTAGGCAGATACTTAACAACTGGGACCTCATGAAAATATAAAGCTATTGTACAGATAAGCAAACCATCAACAGAATCAAAGGACAACCTACTGAATGGGAGAAAATCTTCACTGGAAATACCTCCAACAAAGGTTTAGTATCAGCAACCTACAAAGAACTCAGTAACCTAAACAATATAATATTAAGCTCCCCACTCAAAAATGGGGCAGGAAATTGAATGGAGAGTTCTAACAGGAAGAAATACAAATGGCCATTAAATATCTGAAGAGATGTTCATCATCTCTACTAATCTGTGAAATACAAATTAAAATAAGATTCCATCTCACTCCATTCAGAATGGCAACTATCAAAAAATCAAATGACAGAATATGCTAGCAGGGGTGTAAGGAAAGAAAAACACTCATTTACTGATGGTAGGAGTGAAAACTTGTACAGCCACTATGGAAATCAGTATGAAGACTCCTCAAAAGGTGGAAAATAGAACTACCATTAGATCCAGCTATAGCTCTTTTGGGCACATACCCTAAAGACTCTACTGTATACCAGAGACACTTGTTCAACAATTTTTATTGCTGCTCAAGACACAATAGCCAGGAACTGGAAGCAGCCTAGATACCTATCAACAAATGAATGGCTAAAGATGATGTAGTACATATACATAATGGAATTCTACTTAGCAATAAGGAAAATGAGAGTCAAATTTGCAGAACAATGGAGGGACTTGGAAAAACATCATGCTGAGTAAGTTCACACACTCAGAAAAACAAAGGCCACATGGTCTCTCACATGTAGTTCGTAACCTGGTCTAGCATCAGGTAATTGTAAGCCATAATAAATGCCTACAAAATGGACATGACATTAGAATGAAGATAGGAAAAAGTAAAAATATTGGGGGAAGGGAGGAACGGCTACTGGAAAACAAATCAATGATCACCAAAAAGGAACAAAGAAATATATGGAAAGGTAGAAGAACTGGGGGCTTGGGGGGCACAAAAAAACTAATGGCAACATGAATCAATCTCATAGAAACCTGCAGGACACCACACTACAAGTCAGTATCCTCAATAAGGGGGAGGGAGATCCAAGAGCAGAAGAGCTCCATAAAATGTGGAGAAAGAATTTCCCTTCAAATGGCTCCAAATGGCTATACACTCATTTTTGCATAAATTTAATAACTTGTTACAATGTCTTTCCCTGAAGATATTCATGATTTCAAAATTTTCAATGCAGTTACGGTACATAAATACATACTTTTGCTCACTAACTGTGATGTAGCCATAGTGGCTTTCTCATTGTTCCTTGTCACCAACCATGATTTTTCCTGTCTTGGGTAAAGTGATCATAAAATATATTGTAAAATCCAGGACACTAATGAGAGTGAGAATGAATAAAAATGTGAAAAATTGATGAATATACAAGGGCTACCAATTATTACAACTAATCCTAGACAACTTGGACAGGCTGCCTTACTATTGCTACAACTTTGAACCTTGTGGATTGGCAGAGTAGTAAAGAGACTTCTAAAGATCAAATTGATAAAGATTCTGTTTTATAATTTTATTTATATTTTATTGGTATACAAATAATTAGGTTTCATTTAATGTATTTCAAACAAACATGTTTTTTTTAAAAATATTTTATTTATGCGAGAGGGAGAGAAAAGAGGGAGAGGGAGGGGAGAAATGGTGCACCAAGACCTCTAGCCATTGTAAATGAACTGCCAGAACATGTGCTACCTTGTGCACCTGGCTTCTGTGGGTCCTGGAGAACTAAACCTTCTTCCTTTGGCTCCTCAGGTAAGTACCTTAACTGGTAGGCTATCTCTCCAGCTCCTCAAATATGTGTACATTTCCCATTACCCTTCTTTTCCCTCTTCATTTTCTTCCTACCTTGTTCCTTCTATCTACTCTATCCTACTTTTTATTTTCACCTTTTGTTCTTCCCCCATATCATCACCTTTTCTTCTCTCATGGACTTCTATCTTATCTGAGAATTTAGACTCAATCTCATATGCTCTTAATTACTTACATACTAACATTATAAACTAGAGTCCACATATGAAAGAGAGCTTTTTTTTTTTTTTTTTTTTTTGTATTTCTGGACCTGGGTTACATAACTTACTATATAATATTTTACAATTCCATTTATTTTTTTCCAGAAAATTGCATAATTTTATTTTTCTTCACTGCAGAATAAATTCCATTGTGCATATGTACTACATTTTTATTTTTCACTCATCAATTGGCAGGCATTTGGTTGATTTCATTTCCTAGCTGCTATTATTAGTGAAGCAATGAATGTAGATATGCAAATGTCTCTGTGCAATGATATAGAATCCTTTGGCTATATGCTCAGGAGTGATGTAGATTGGTCATATGGAAGTTCAGTATTTTAGCTCTGTGACAAACTTACACAGAAATGTCCATAGTGACAATATCAATTGACATTCTCTCCAATGGTGAACTACAACCTCATCAGCATTTGTTGATGACAGCCATTGTGTCAGAGTGGTTTTAATTTGCATTTCCCTGAAGGCTAAGGATGTTGAACATTTTTTTAAATACTTGTTGACCATTTGTATTTCTTCTCCTGAGAACTTCTATTAATTTCATTTAGCTATTTATTAATTGGCAGCATTGATTTTATGTTTAGTTTTTGTAATTGTTTATATTTTTGTTTTCAATCCCCTAACAGTAGAATAGCTGGAAATTTTCTCCAGTTCTACAGACATTCTATTTTCTCTGAAAATAATTTCATTTGCCATACAGAAACCTTTTTTAAATTTCACTCATCCCATGTGCTGACTTTTGTGACTATTCCTCTGTTTTTAGAGTACTGTTCAAGAAAGTTCTTACCTATGCCATCATCTTCCAGTGCATTTGTTGCCTATGGTTTTCTTTAGTATTTTTTAGTGTTTCTAGTTTTACATTAAGGTCTTTCATCCATTTTGCATATATCTTCATGTAGAATGAGGAATGTGGGTCTACTTTCATTACTCTGCAGGTGGATATCCACTTTTGCCAGTACCATATGTTAAATAGTCTGACTTTTGTCCAATGTATGTTTTTGATGCCTGTGTCAAAAATGAGGTAATCATATCTCTTTGGGGTTCTTGGGGGTTATTTCTGGGACTTCTACTCTATTCCATTGATGTATGCATCTGTTTTTGTATCAGTACTATGCTATCTTTATCACTATGACTACATAGCATAATTGTATCAAGGGATTGTGTTACATTCATCAGTACACTTTTTGGCTACATGTGATTTTTGTCACCACATTAATTTTTTTATTCCTTTTTCTAGTTCTGCAAGAAGTGTTATGGAAACTTTGGTGGGAGTTGCATTGAATCTGTAGATTACTTTTGGTAATTTAGCCATTTTCACAATATTATTTCTACTAAACTAGGAATACAGAAACAGTCTGATCTTCTTTTATTTAATTTGTTAATGTGTAAGTTTTCTTTGTACAGGTATTTCACATCCTTGGTAGTTTTAGTCCTATGTAATTTATTTTTAAGCTATTGTGAATGAATATTTTCCTAATTTATGTTTTAGCAAATCCATTGTTTGAAGATATAAGCTACCAATTTTTGTGTGTTGATATTGTATGATGCAATTTTAATGAAGTGTTTATAAAATATAAGATATCTGGTAAAGTTTGTGGGATCACTTGAGTATAGAATTGTATCATCTGCAAATAGGGATAGTATTATTTCATCTGTTTTCATTTTTATTCATTGTACATTCCATTCTTGTGTTATTGTACTAGCTAAAACTTCCAATACTATACTAAATGAGAGTAGAGATAGTGGGTATCCTATCTCATTCCAGATTTTAGAGGAAATATTTTCAGTTTTCCCCATTTATAATAATGTTTGCCATGAGTTTGCCATACGTAGCCTTTATTATTTTGAATTATCTTCTATCTATTCTAAATTTCTGCAGGTCTTTCATTGGAAGGAATGTTAAACTTTGTCGTACATCTTTTCTGTATCTGTCAAGATGATTTGTGGTAGTTTGAGTTAGGTGTCCCCAATAAACTCATGTGCTCTAAATAGTAGATACCCAGGTTGTGGCAATTTGGGAAACGGAGCCTTGCTGGAGGAGAAGTATTGTTGTGGATGGGCTTGTGTGTATTATAGCCAGTTTCCCAGCCAGGCTTTAACTCACTGTCCTGATACAGTGTTCTACCTGCTGTGGCAAAGATGATGTCCAGCCTCTGCTCATGCAATGTTTTCCCCTGCCATCATGGAACATACCCAATATTTTATAAGCCAAAATAAACATTCCTCCAATAAGCAACTTTGGGTTCAGTGTTTTGTGCCAGCAAGTTGAAGATAACTGCAAGAGAAGATTGGTACCAAGAAGTAGGACCCTTACTGCTAGAAACCTGACTATGTGGTTTTTGGCAGTTTGAAATTGATTTGCAGGAGGAATTTGTCCTAAGACACACCTTGCAGTGCTGAAAGCACAGTTGAGCATCCTAAGGGCAGTAATAATGGTGAACAGGAAGATTTAGCTTATGAGGGGAAGAAAGAATTTTGTATGTACTGGGCTAGAAGTAGTTTGTATGAGAGTCTTACTGCATTCTTCCTTTAGCCCGAGAACTTCTGCAGGGTTGGACTGCTGTGCGAAGAAGGGTATGGCAAAGAAAGAAATGAAATCTTTTGACAAAAACTGCTGCCTGTTGAGCTACAATTGTTTGAAAGATTACAATCATTGAGATTGGGCCAGCTATTCTGCATTGGGACAGCAGAATGTATGGGACCCTTTTGAAAGTAGGGCCTTGAATGCTGCAGGAGTTTTCCTGCTCTTCAAAGATGGATTATCCCCACTCCACCCCCTGCCACCATCTATTGCCAAATTTTGTAGCCTACCTGATACTATGGGGTATAACAAACACAGGAAGGAAAGTGTCATTGGATTTTCAGCACGCTTTGTTTATTTGAAATGGTCACTGAGTGATGTGAATCAGGCTTATAAAATTACCATGTCTAGGCCCTATGGCGGCATAGCATGGATGAACCTGATTTGGAGATACTGGAATTATGGAATGGCTGCCAAAGAGACCTGCTGGCTCACAATGAAGTTTTACCTAGGTTGTGAACAGTCCAGTTGTAGGGTAAAAACTGGATCTCAAGAGACTTGTCACTGGTTACAGATGTTAGACTTGAAGCTACAGGATTTGATGTTTTCTCTGTTTTAAATATTCCATTTATTCAATCTTTGCCTGCAATGACAATTGCCATCTTGTGCAGCATGAAATTTTATTCTATACCATTATGTTCTTTCAGTTTTATAGCTCATACTTAAGAGATCTTAGACTATGGGGATGTTTGAACAGTATGTTTGAACAGACCTTTTAAAAATATATATGATTATTATTTTATTAAGTAGAAACTTTGTGTGGTCACATCATGTCTTGGTACCATTTCCCTCTTCCCTATACCCATTCCATCGAGGGTCCTCCTCTGTGGGATGATGGTATTCACCATGGGTTTGTGGGTTCTGAGTTGTGAGAGCAGCAATCAGCCATTATGGGGAGGAGTCAATGCCTCTGGATATTCCCTCCCATCCTATGGCTCTAAACTTTTTCTGCCCCTCATCTGAAAAGTTTCTTGAGCTTGGTTGTGCATTTTAAGTCTACTTTAGTGTTGAGGTCTAAGCAGTGTCTGTATTTCTGCTTTGGTACATTTTAGGTATCATCAGGTCTATCACCATCATTATGATGCAGTTTGTCAGGGTCCCCGTGGAAGCAGCATTCTTGCCCGCCTTGCCAATTCCTTTGTGGTTTCACTTGTGCTGTTGCTGAAGTGAGAGAGGTGGCTCATCTCATGGTAGGGAGTCAGCTATCTATTTTCCTCTTGTTGGTTTGAATGAATGCATTGCATTCGACAACATGGATGCATCTTAAGATAAAAAAATAACAGTATGTGTGAGAAGTCTTCTTACTGTATTCATGCACTCTGTTTGAAAATATTTTGTTGAGAATGTTTTGTATCTATATACATCATAAAAAATAGTCTGATGTTTTATATTTTGTAGTCTTTATCTAGTAAGAGAGAAATTCTGACTTCATAGTTTGGTATGGTTTACTTTTGTTGTTGTTGTTGTTGTTTTCCAAGGTAGAGTCTCTCTCTAGCCCAGACTGACCTGGAATTCACTATGTAGTCTTAGGGTGGCCTTGAACTGAAAGCACTTCTCCCACCTTTGCCTCCCAAGTGCTGGAATTAAGTGTGTGTGCCACCACACCCAGCTTTGTTTATTTTTTATTTTTCTATTTTATGAACAGTTGGAAATTGTTGGTATTAGAACTTACATAAAAGTTGGATAAAATTTATTTCTTGTGGTTTTTCTAGTGGGTTGTAATATCATTTCTATTAGCTCAATATTCTCCTGTGTCCGAATCCCAGTCAGTTATCTGTAGCAGATGGATGTGGGAATTTCAGAGATAATATTATTTTATTTTATTTTATTTTATTTATTTCAGATAGAGAGAAAGAGGCAGAGAGATAGAAGGGCATGCCAGGGCCTTCAGCCACTGCAAATGAACTCCAGATACATGCTACACCTTGTGCATCTGGACTATGTGGGTCTTGAGGAATCAAACCTGGGCCTTGGTTTTTCAGGCAACCACTAAGCCATTTCTCCTGCTCCAGAGATAATACTCTTTATAATGAATATTCTAGGGATGGAGAGATGGCTTAGTGGTTAAGGCAGATACCTATGAAGCATAAGGACTCAGGTTCGATTCTCCAGGTCCCATGTAACCCAGATGCACATGGTAACACATGCATCTGGAGTTTGTTTTCAGCAGCTAGAGGCCCTGGCATGCCCATTCTCATTCTCTCTCCCCTGTTCTGTCTCAAATAAATAAATAAATAAATAAATAAATAAATAAATAAATAAATAAAATATTTTTAAAAGAACATTCTACATTCATGAGAACTAGAAAAACATAAAATTAAACTTTGTCTCTCCTCCTTTCTCTCCTCTTCTTTCTCTTTCTCACTTTCTACCTTCATCTCACCTCTGTGGTGTCATTGTAGAAGTAAGGTGATTTCTTGACTAATACCTAAATGAACTATGTAAATTAACGGAGAACTGAAGATACTTTGTAAATTATGTAACAGAAGAATGCATGCATCAGAGGAACTATAAATTAACTTTAATTTATATTTGTTGAAATTATCTAATATGGACAGCAAGAGTGGCAAACACTAAAATAAAAAAAAATAGATGTTCTGAAAAAAGCAGATGTTCTGGGATCTGTAGATTGACACCAAAATGGCTTATGGCTGTATTATGAGAGTTATACAAAAGGAAGAGAATGCGTATAGCATTGGCATGATCTTTGAAGATATAATGGGCAAAACTACACAAAGCTTAATTAAAAACTTGGACAAAAGAAACTAAAGCAAATCCCCAAAATTTTCATCCCTTCTCAAAATACCAACACATAGCCATCTAATCAAATAGCTAAAAACAAAAGACTTCTTTTCAAATGTCATTCTTTACATATACCAATGTTTTCCACCTTTCACTATACCTAAAGTTATTGGTAAATAGCTTTTTGTTATTTGCTGGGATGACCTGTTAGTTCTTGACACTGAAGTATTTGCAATTTTAAATGGGTTTAGGCTATAGAAAAGTTGAGGTGCATAGTTTAGAAGTGAAATGAATTGCCAGGCGCCTTTAGTCCTAGCACTCAGGAGGCAGAGGTAGGAGGATCACTGTGAGTTCAAGGCCACCCTGAGACTACATAGTGAATTCCAAGTCAGCCTGGGCTAGAGCAAGATCCTTATGTCGAAAAACCAAAATGAATGAATGAATGAATGAATAAATAAATGAATAAATAAATAAAAAAATAAAATAAACAATAAAATAGAAGTGAGATGCTTAGACCAGGAACTCAAAGTGCCTAACATAGCCTCAGTACCAAAATTTGTATTAGTCACAGTTTTCCAAAGATTAAGAAAAGGACATAAGCAACTGGGGAGATGGCTGAAGAGATAAAGGCACTTGCTCGCAAAGACTAACTGCCCAGGTACAATTCTCCTTACATACATGAAGCCAAATGCAAGATACTGGTGTGTGTGTGTGTGTGTGTGTGTGTGTGTGTGTGTGTGTGTATTTTTCAGGGATAGAGAGAAAGAGGCTTATTTAATGTAAACTGTAGACACATTAATATGGTGCTAGCCAAATCCAAAATCTCCCAAGCATGCTGGCAAGCTAGCAAACTCAGGAAGAGTTTATTTTGTAGACTTAATTTTGAAAGTTGTATGGAGACAAAATGAAATGCCTTCTTTCCATAAGAAATAGTGATCATTTTTCTTAAGGCCTCCAAGTGACTGAATGAGGTTCTTCCACATGATGGAGTATGAGCTACTTTATTTGAAGTCCAATGAGTTAAATATCAACTCATATAAACATATCTTCACAATAATATCTAGGCTTGTATTTTAACAACCAATTAAATGACATTTCTTAGCCAAGTTCACATATGAAATTATCAGAGATATTTAAAAATAAGAAATCTATAACACAAGAGAATAAAATTTACAATACATAAGTCACAAAAATGTACCAAGTATATTAAGTCCATTACTTAAAAGGTCTTAGGATACAGTTTCAGAACTATATCAGAGAGCCACCTAATGAGTTATTAGGTGCTAGGTGAACAGACATATCAACTATAAAATATGTTCTCCAATGTTCTAGCCCCAAAGTAACACTAGATACAAAAGTTCCAGCAAAGTAATAAAGTCCTTATAGTTTATAGAAATGTACCAAACTATTTAAAAATAAAAATAAACCTTATCATCTGAGTTTTATTTAAAAATGAATTGAAATTGGTGTAGGAAGTTAGGAGAGAGGAGATAAAACAAGACTGGTAACTCTTCAACAAATTTTGAGGTTCTGTCACTGTCATGTTTAGCTTCATTAATGTTTTCTGTTTACTGTTGCATGGCTCTGAAAATTTTTTTTATTTGATATCTTACCTGAAAAAAAAGAAAAGAAATTATGCTGCTATGTGTTGGCTGAAGTTATAATCTTTGTGTCTGCTCCTGATATCACCAGTATCAAGCTCTTTGTTTTTTTAATATTTTTTTGGTTTTTTTTGTTCTTTTTTTAAAAACAATATATGTTTTTTATTTATATTATTCTGATTTTACATTCATAGAATTGGTTCCATTGTCAAAAAATATTTTTTATTTATTTACTGGAGAAATAGAGAAAGAGGTAGATAGAAAGAGGGAGATAATGTGCATATCAGGGCCTCCAGCCACTGAGGCAAACTCCAGATGCATCTGCCACCTGTGCATCTGGCTTACGTGGGTACTGGGGAATCTAAACTGGATTGTAAGGCTTCACAGGAATGCACAATAACCATGAAGCCACCTATTCAGCCCTCAAACAGTTTATTCTACACTATTGACTGTCAGTAATGGTGCAAAGCCCAGTGTTCATTGTAAATGATACAGCATTATGAAGCTCTCTGTGACACTATTCTTGATTAGATGTAGTTCTTCACTGCGCATTTGACAAAGTCAATAACTATTTACATTTAATTAATTATTTGCTTGTCCATATCAGTACAATGTCTTCTAAAACTCCAATAGAAGGGGAACTTGTTTCCACTGCTTACAATAAATTAAAGTACATTGTAAATTCTCAAAGAGTTTTAAAGTAAAAATAATAATGACATGGGAGATGGCTTAGTGTATTAAGAACTTGCTGGAAGATTGTTGAGTACCTGAATTCAGATGCTCAATCCCACATAAATACTGGAAGCTGTGGTTGGCTTCTGTAATTCCAATATAGGGAGGAAGAGATAGGACAATTTTCTACAAGATCATGCATATAATAGTGCATGAGAGTTGCATGGAAAGTTGTCCTCTGAGCTCTGCATATACTCCATCATATACACATGCCTGTACTCTGCACTAACTCTCTCTCTCTCTCTCTTTCTCTCTCTATTTCTCTCTCTCATTCTCTCACACACATAAACACCAAATAGATTGCAAAATTAATTCAGCCACTTTCTGAAAATCAACTCTGATGTATACTATGTACAGGGGATACCAATGGGAAGTAAAAGAATATTTCCTACCTTCAAAGAATGTATAGCATAATTATTGATTGTATATAAGGGGAATATTTAATAACATTAGACACATTGAGATAAAATTGAGTTTTAGAGTGTCTGAGATAACAAAATCTATTTAAATAGCCACTAAGGTGCATTGTTAGATACACATAAAACAAGAAGAATGGCTATTCAACAATTTTTTGAGATTGTGTTATAGTCATATTCATATGGATGTGGTGATTTGAATGTAAAATATCTACCCATAGCCTCAACTATTTGTGATTAAACTTCCTATAGCTGGTGGAGCCTTTGGAAGGTATAACTTTGGTAGAAGAGTTATGTTTCTGGAAACAGACCTTGTGGTTGATTACTCTAGCCTATTGGATATTCAGAGATAGCTCACTCTTGTTATTCTCTCCCTGTTACTCATGGGTGGAAATGTGTTGCCCCAGTCACCTGCTCTCCAATGGTAAAACTTTTCTTCCAAAATGTAACCCTGAAAGAAACCCTTTCTTCCCATAAGTTGCTTCTCTGGTGTTTTATCCAAGCGCCAAGAACAATACTGCAACAAGGAGTAGAAATGCCTGATCTGTAAACAAAACAATTCCCAGCACAAAGTAAAACCTAATGAATGTAGGTAGGGGTGGGATATTATAGTGGCATCTCTTGACCCACCAGGAGCTAACCTGAGGAAATAGAATTCTGAGGGTAGAGTTCTCATGAGGGACAGTAGAACAGGAATGTTAAGACAGAAAGAATAGTGAATTAGATAATTTTTTGTCATTAGTATACATCCTTTTCCTTCACTTTGTTCTTATATTCTTCCTCATTTCAGGTTCTTTATCCTCCTTTCAATGCATTGTGTTACTCATAATTTCTCACCCATGTTAGTAGCATACTTCTGTGATATTCAGTCAAATTTAAATAAATCCTTTAGAATAATATTTTTAATTTCTTGTATGTTTTCTTATATGCTGGTATTTTTCTCAGGTACACACATTCATTTTCTAATTAGAATACAAACAAATTAAAATAAAAACAACCATAAAACAATTTCTAATGATAAAAATTGACATAATCAGTGGATATAACCCAAGATTTCCTAAAATCTCTCTTTATTTGCTTACTTTGTTAGCATATGAAAATGTTGGAAACAAACCATCTATACCATATTTTTACCTCAGGCTAAATATGCTATGAATAATGATAGATGCCAGATGCTTATAATGAATCACATTTTGGTGTAGATACTTCCCTTCCCACTCTCCATTACTCTCTTTTAATTTGATGTCATCATCTTTTTCTCCTATTATTAGGGTCTTGTGAAGGAATTGCTAGGCACTGTGAGGTCATGGATATCAAGGGAAATTTCTGTCTGGACAGTTGCATTGTAAGGAGTCATATCCTTCCTTTGTATCTTACATTCATTCCACCATCTCTGCTGCAATGGACCCCGAGCCTTTGAGGGTGTGATGGAGATGTTGTTATGCTGAACATTCCTCCGTCCCTTCTTCTAAGCACCATGTTGCTTTTTGGGTCATCACAATCTAAAAAGAGAAGCTTATATAACCAGAAGTGAGAGTATCATTAATATATGAATATGAATATTGAGTGTAGTGCTTTCAGGGAAGTTTGTGGGAATAATAAACACATTTAGCCATACAAGAGCAGGTTTTATACCCCTAAGGTTCATGACCTCCCCTGTAATAGTCTCTTGATTAGTTTTTTAAGTACCAGGCATGTATTCCCTCCCATACAGAGGGGTTTCATTCCAATTAGAGAGCAGTTGGTTTCCCCCAGAGCAGACATGCCACTATTGCACCTGTCCAGTCATTTGGCCTGTCTGGCCAAACTTGAGGTTTCCAGTGTTGACTGTTTTCACTGCTGATTATTTCTGTCTCCAATATGGCTGCATGCAATGCAGCTTTTTCCAGCTTTCTGTTGGCTGGTCTATAGTGAGAAGGCTTTCTGTTCAGCTTTATTTCTCAGAGACCTTACTACTCAGGCAAGTGAGGTTTTCAGCAATAGGGTCTTGCCATCTGTTTCCCAACAGGGAAGGAAAAGAGTTCAAGAAAACCATAGATCAATTAGACCTAACAGACTTTTACAAGACATTCAACCGAAAATCATAAGATTACACATTCTTCTCAGCAGTCCATGGAACCTTCTCTAAAATATATCATATAGTGAGGCATAAAACCTACCTCCATATATTTAAGAAGATATAAATAATTTCCTGCTTGATATCAGATCACAACACTGTATTGCTAGAAATTGACAACAAAAGATATACCAGGAATCCCACCAGCTCCTGGAAACTGAACAATCCACTTTTAAACAGTAAATGGGTAGTGGATGAACTAAAAAATTAAATTAGCCAGGCATGGTGGTGCACGCTTTTAATACCAGCTTGGGAGGCAGACATAGGAGGATCTCCATCAGTTTGAGGCCACCCTGAGACTACACAGTGAATTCCAAGTCATCCTGAGTTAGAGTGAGACCCTACCTCAACAAAACAAAACAAATGAAATTGCAAAATTTCTAGAAATGAAAGACAATGAGAGCACAACATACCAAAACTTATGGGGAAATACGAAGGCGTTCTTCAAGGGAAAATTGATAGCATTAATGCCTTCATAACAAAGGCAGAGAGATCCCAAATAAATATTATAACCATACACATAACGGCACTGGAAAAACAAGAAGAATCCAACCCTAAAAGCTCCAGACAGAAAGAAATAATTAACATCAGAGCAGAAATTAATGAACTGGAAACGGGGAAAACAATTAAGATAATTGATAAAACAAAGAGCTGGTTCCTTGAAAAAATAAACAAGAATGATAAACCCCTGGTCAATTTGATCTAGCAACAAAAAGAGATGCTTCAAATTAACAAAATTAGAAATGAAAAAGAAGAGATTACACGAGACATAAATGAAATTGGGAGAATCATCAGCACTTATTTCAAAATACTCTACTCCACAAAGCTGGAATTTTATCCATTTTAGGAGGGAATGGATGAATTCCTGGACACATATCACCTACCAAAGCTAAACTCAGAGCAGATTAATCTAAACAAACCTATCACAACCATCAAGATTGAAAAGTTAATCAAACACCTCCCCAAAAAGAAGAGTCCAGGACCAATGGCTTTTCAGCTGAATTCTATCAAACCTTCATGGAAGAACTGAAATTTTTTCTCAAACTGTTCCACACAATCAGAGTAAAGGGAAAGCTCCCCAACTCATTCTGTGAACCTAGCATCAACTTTGTACCAAAACCAGGCAGAGGTGCCACAAAAAAAGAAAAATTTGCAAAGGCTTCCAAGGCTCTCAGCCTATCAGGGCATCATGCCCTACTTCATGATGCATCTCAGCAGCAGCTCCTGAAACAGTGTGCAATTCATGACCACTCTGTGCAATTAATTTTCATGCTTCCAAAACTAATACCAGGTGTGCAGGATACAGCCATATTCTTAATTCAGGGACAAAATAAATCATAGCCTTGAAAAGCAGGTTCCTTCTCCAGTCAACTCTTTCCAAAAGGGTTTGCATTTCAGTCATAGTCTTTCCTCAGGCATCCTCTCCATTGTTTTAATGTAAAGCAGTTGGGCCATCTCAAAACTCCTAAAACATTTCACAGTGGCAGCTTCAGCAACCTAAAACCAGTCTCAGTGCCTGTAATTTTAACTTGCTTGTGGTTTTCCAATTTACAATCTTAAATCCCTCCATCCAATATCTTTAGCCAAGCACATCAGTCCATTAAAATTTAAACTTGATCAATCTCTCTGAGCCTGGGCAGCAGAACTCAGAAAGCCCTTATGCCAATAGCCCAGTTCCAACAAAGTCCTCTGCAGTCTTTCCTTCCTGTACTATTCAGGTGCACTTTCTCAGCAAGCATGAGGGCCTGAGGGATCTGAGACTGCCAAGTTCAAATTTCCAGATCCCAAGTCAATAGCTGAATATGGCCACTAAAACATGTATCCCTAGTCCAGTGGGGGAGAAGAGTCCTGAAAATCATCAGAGTAACCTTCAGAATTAAGAGACAGATACAGACAGAGAGAGAAGGAGAGAGAAAGAGAGAGACTCAGGCACAAAATGAGAGCAGGCAGAATAGCAAGGCAGAGGAACACCTAACATTCCACTTCAAGGCAGGCAGGTGACGAAAAGAAAAAACATGTACACGTATACACCTGTACATATACCACACTCACAACACCATACCACATAGACACCACATTACACACACACATACACACACACACACACACACACACACACACACACACACACACACACACAGAGTTAAAGAAAAAGAAACTGTGGATACAGTTCAATCTGTATAAATTATCCTATGATACAATGATAATAGTCATGTTGTGAAAGTTCATTTTGCTTTGTTTTATCTACTCGTTAATCTTGCATTTTCTTTTCCCATGCTTGTATGGCACAATGCAGGCCTGGCCCTAGCCAGACCGCATGGCAGAGAAACCAGGAAGTGGCTTCTGTGAACATGGCGTTCTGTGCAGGCCTGGTATGACAATAGCTGCAGTCCCATGCTTGCAAGAAACCTGGTACAAGATGATCTGTCTGGAGACAAGCTGTTATTGGTCACAAAAAGGGGACCACCCCATACAATGATTGGCCGGTCAAGCCCCTTAAAACTCCGTGTACTTCCTCAATAAACGAGTTTGCGGCAGCTAGCCCTCTGCTGCTTCCACCCAACTCCCGGAGTCGGTGTCTTGACTCGGCGCCTCTCACCCCAACACGGCAGAGACCCTGCCGTCCCTCCTGGGCTGGCCCTAGGGGGCACCACAACACATGCCCATTCCACTGAACATACATTAAAAGCTAATTTTCTTGGATGGATATGGTAGTGCATGCCTTTAATCCTAGCCCTTGGGAGGCAGAATTAGGAGGATCACCATGAAATCGAGGCCATCCTGAGACTACATAGTGGATTACAGGTCAGCCTGGACTAGAATGAGTACTAGAAAATTTTCAGTACTTGGGATGGGATACCTTCCAGTGAGTTGTTGGCCAAGGAGGTCCCCGTAGCCTCCAAAACACTAAAGGCTTTTGCCAAAGCCCTTGGTTTCCCTAGAGAAACAGATAGTAAGACCCTATTGTTGAAGACATCTCATGCCTGAGAGGCAAGGTCACTGAGAAAGCAAGCTGGTGTGGAGCAGAAAACCTTCTCCCTGTAGACCAGCCAACTGAAAGCTGGAAAAAGCTGCACTGCATGCAGCGTATGGGAGACAGAAGCCATCAACAGTGAAAACAGTGGATGCTGAATATTCAAGCTTGGCCAGACAGGCCCAATGACTGAACGGGTGCAATAGTGGCGTGTCTACTCTTGGG
Source organism: Orientallactaga sibirica (assembly GCA_036365145.1). Lineage (NCBI taxonomy): Eukaryota > Metazoa > Chordata > Mammalia > Rodentia > Dipodidae > Orientallactaga > Orientallactaga sibirica. Next base: position 6,872,869 of record JAEOAD010000793.1, on the reverse strand, counting down.
GTAACCAACTGCTCCATAATTGGACTGAAGGCCCTCTCTACAGGAGGGAATACATACCTGGTACTGAAAAACCTAAGTAAAAGTCTATGGTAGGTGAGGTCATGAGCCTTGGGGGTATAAGCCTGCTCATGCCTGACTAAATGTATATATTATTCCCACCAAGCTGCCCTGGGGGCACTACAATAAATGTTCATGTACACATATTAATGCTTCTCTCACTTCTGGCTAGAGAAGCTTCTCTTTTCAGATGGTGATGACCACTGGGATGACCCAAAAGGCAACATAGTGCTGAGAAAAAGGGATGGAGGAAAGCCCAGCACTGAAACATCTCTGTCACACCCTCCAAGGCTCAGGGACCATTGCGGAAGAGGGGGCGGATAGAATGGAAGAGCCAAAGGAAGGATATGACCTCTTACAATGCATCTGCCCAGACAGAAATTGGCCTCTATATCCATGACCTTGCAGTGCCTAGCAATACCTTTGTAAGACCCTCAAAATAGAAGAAAAAGATGATGTCATCAAATTAAAAGAGAGACTAATCGAGAGAGGGAGGGGACATGATGGAGACTGGAGTTCTAAAGTGGAATGGGGGAGGGGAGGGAAATATCAGTTGGGGTTTTTTTGTATGTAAGTATAAAAGTCAATAAAAATAATAATTAAAAAAACTCATTTTCACAATATCTTCCAGCTCATGTTCATTTTCTAGAAACAGCATTAATAAAGAAACATTTTAAAAATGTGATGATGTGATGAATCATAAGGACAATTATTAACAAGTGGCAAATTTATCCATCCAAGATTAATATCAAACAATTTCAAAATATTCCAAGTTCCATAAATATTATTGACAATATTTCAAGAAAATGTGTTAAATATATAAAACTTTTGGTATTTAAAGAATTTTGTTCACAAAAAGAATCAATAAAACATTGTTGCAACAAAGCATAGAAGATATTAACAACAAAATTTTAAGGTTTAATTTAATAGTCAAGTACTGAGCACACATATTCATGCATGTATTTTATTTCTGTGTACTTAGTTGAAATATCAATCATGTAAAACATATGAAAAAGAAAAAAACTTTGATTCAAAATAAAAATGACAACTACATGAATATTCATATACATTAAATAACATAAATAAATATGATTCCTGAAACAAGTGGCCAAGAATTAACATCCACTTCTATGCAGTGGTTGGCTTGGAACAGAAATATAGCATAATAAAGTATGACATTATAATTTTATTTTAATTGAAAATTTATTTACATTTTCTACATATGTGCTTTGATTTATGTATACAGTGTGAAATTGTTGCATGGAATTTATTAACCTCTGTAATGATTTCAAATTTGTCTTTTATGATAGCAACACAACAACTTACTCTAAGACTCACAAATTATACAATTTCCCAGAATACAATGCATTGATATTAACTGTAGTTACCATATTTCAGAATATAAGTGCTAATTTTTTTTCTTTTTTTAAGTGAAATTTTATATAATTTGATATTCTACCACATCTACAAAATTTTGCTAATATTTATTCTACTCTACTTCTGTGAGTTCAACAATTTTAAGTTATACACATGAGTCTGTTCATACAGTATTCCTTTGCCTAGCTAATTTCATTTGGCATACCCCTTTTGACTTCATTCATATTGTCACAAATGACAGGATTTCTTATGGGTAAGCCAGAAAATCTGTCCTATCCATAGTCTTCATAGTCTTTAGGCCACATATAGCCCAGGTTACCTATGCATATAGTTCAAAATAAAATTGTAAACTTACTTGTGATCATTAATCTTTGCTGGTCAACTTGACAAGATTTAGCATCAGTATGGAAATAAATCTCTTGGCAATTTTGTAGGGATGATCTAGATTAGATTAAATGAGGTGGGAAGACACAATCTAATTTTGGTTGGGAAAATTTCATGGTATAGAGTCCTGAACTATGAAAAGGAGAAGCATTCTTTGTTCTGCTTCCTCACTGTTGTACATAATGTGAGCAGTTCTGCCTCCATGATGGACTACAACCTGAAACTGTGAGCTGAAATAAACTTTTCACCATATTAACTGACTTCTTCTGTTATTCTGTCACAGTAATGAGAAATTAACTAATCCATTACTTAAAACATGAAATCCATAACTGTTTGTGGTTTGGAAGATTATCCCAGTGACCTGAAGCTGTCTAGTTCAGAATTTGTACCAAGGAGTGGGGTAGAGTTTCAGTGTGATGAAACTGACCATGTAATTTTGGTCATTTGGAACTTGTGTGGTGGAGGAGTGAGAAATTTAGTGCTTGCAACTGAAGATGCCTTCTAGAGTGGTAAGCCAAGTATTATGGACTATTGTGATAAGAGTTTGGAAAAATTAAGTGCGGACAGAATTGTATTTGGATGATTGGCTTACAAACTTTCTAAAGGGAAGGCAAGATTGAAGAGAAATTTGTTGGATCTGGACTACTGGCATAAGGGATGATTGTGTTCTGCTGCCCATGCCTAGACATTTTTAAATTTTTTTTTGACAACTTCTATACTTACAGGCAATCAACCATGATATTTCCCTTCCTTCCATTTCCCCTTCACAACTATTCTCTCCATCATATTCCCTCCTTCTATCCATTAGTCTCTGTTATTTTAATGTCATTGTCTCTTTCTCCTATAATGAGGGTCTTGTGAGGGTATCACTAGGCACTGTGAGGTCATGGATATCAAGGCCAATTTCTGTCTTGGCAGTTGCATTTTAAGGAGTCATACCCTTCCTTTGGCTCTTACATTCTTTCTGCCACCTCTTCTGCAATGGACCCTGAGCCTTGGAGAGTGTGATAAAAACGTTTTAGTGCTGAACACTTCTCTGTCACTTCTTCTCAGCACTGTGTTGACTTTTGGGTCATACCAGTGGTCAACACCATCTGCAAAGTGAGAGTAATATTAATATATGAATATGAACATTAACAGTAGTGCTTTCAGGGAAGTTTGGTGAGAATAATATATGCATTTAACCAGACAAGAACAGGCTTTATACCCCTAAGACACATTACTTCCCCTGCCATAGGCTTTTGATTAGGTTTTCAGTACCAGGCATGTATTCCTTCCCATAAAGCGGGCCTCCAGCCTAATTAGAGAGAAGTTAGTTTGCCCTAAAGCAGACATGCCACTATTGCACACATTTGGTCATTTGGCCTGTCTGGCCAAACTTGAGGCTTCCAGTGTCCACTGTTTTCACCACTGATGATTTCTGTCTTCCATAGAGCTGCATGAAGTGAAGCTTTTTCCAGCTTTCAGTTGGCTGGTCTACAGGAAGGTTTTAAGCTCAGCACCAGCTTGCTTTCTCAGTGACCTTGCAGCTCAGGCAAGAGAGGTCTTCAGCAATAGTGTCTTACCATCTGTTTCTCAGGGGAAACCAAGGGCATTGGCAATAGCCTGTAATGTTTTAGAAGCAACATTGACCTCCGTGGCCAAAAACTAACCATTAAGTATCCCATCCCTGGCACTGAAAATTTTCTAGTTACAATCTACGGCTTCTGGATGTGCTGTTATACAATGAAGTAGGCTTTCATATGTCTTATTCATAACATCTTGAATTTTTATTGACTGACCCCCACCCTTCTTACTCAATCTCTTCCCCTGGCCTTACTTAGGCCATTCCACTCCCTGTAATCTGTTCTTCTACTTACATATATACAATACCATCCCTTAAAGTCCTTCCTTCTACTCCTCCATTATAGCCTTTTCCCAGCTTACTGGCCTCTGCTACCAATTTTTTTTTTATTAAGGTTAAATTTGTAAGTAACTGGTGTTCTTGCCCGAAGACATGGAACTGAGAAATTTAAGAATTTAATTTTGAAAAACTCAAACAAGTTTAAAATTTACTGTTACAGAGACTGGTTTTAGGTTATTGATGCTGCTATTGTCAAACACATTAGCAATCTTAAGGAAGACAACCCAATTGCTTTAAATTAAAACAATGGAGAGGATGCCTGAGGGAAGAGTAAATGATAGAAAGTCCAATTTGTTTGTAAGGATTTACTGATAGGAAGGAACTTGGTCTTCAATTCACTGATTTACCTTGTCCCTTACTTAAGAACATGTCTGTGTCCTGCACACCTGGTATTGATTTCAGAAGCATGAAAAATGCGAGTGTGCACCATTAAGTACACATGATTCCAGGAGCCACTGCTGATATGTGGCGTATAGCCAGGGTACGATGACCCTTACAGGTCAGTGGAGCCATTGGAAGATGGACCATTGTTTTCATGGAGATACAAAAATGTTTTGGTTATACCAGGACTATTCCAGGGTTACTATGTACTGCGGTTGGCTCTACATGGAAGTTTTCCCTGGATATTCAGCCCAGGTAGAGAGGTAGAATTAGAAAATCCAGAGACTGTCAGTCACTGATTATGATATTGGACTTGAACTGCATAACTTTGATATTTGCTTGATGGTTATTGAGTTGGCATTGTTCCAGTCTCTACTTATGCCTTATAGCAGTTGAAAATGTTTATTCTGTTCTTTTATATTTGAAAGTATATTACTTGTTTTAATTTTACAGGACTCACAGTTAAGAGACAATCTTAGATATCTCAGATGAGACTTTGAACTTTAGAACTATCTTAAGTTGATAAAGACTATAGTGACCTTTGGAATTGGACTAAATATAATTTACAGTGTGAGATGGATATGAATCTATTGTGGGCTAGGGATCAAATGTGGTTGTTTGAATGGATATCTCCCAATATTTTCTGGAGTTTATTAAAACTTGCTAATTAGATCTCCAGCCTCACAGCAGCAGGAGGTATCGCTATGGGCAGATCCTAGGGTCCAGCCCTTAGAGATGTTTGGAAAATTCCAGTGTAAAGATATTCAAAGTTCTTGAGCTTTGTCTGGGGTTCCTGGGTGTACTTGCTTGTGTATTGGTGGTGGTTTTTCTCTCTCCATGGATCTAAGAAAGTGGGTCAGCTTCTTCTGCCATTACTGAACGTCCCCTTTATCTGTAAGCTTCAATAAATCTCTTCCTCCATAACTTTGCCTGGTTTGGAAGTTCGTCCCAGCAGCATGAACCTTTCTACTATACATGGGTACTGGGGAATTGAAACTAGGCTGAAGGTTTTGCAAGAAAACATCTTTAACCACCAAGCAATCTTTGCAAACCATTATATTTATGTATTTCCTTTTGTTTTCTTTACTATTCAGAAACTTTTAAGTTTGATAAAAATTACTTGTCAATTTTAATTCTTTCCTGATTGATATTATACTGCTTGTCCCCAAGTATTTTTAAGTAATTTTACAATTACTGGTTTGTTTTTGAATATATACCCAACTGTATCTTTTTTTTTTCTTTTTTTGAGGTAGGGTCTCACTCTGGCCCAGGCTAACCTGGCATTTACTATGTAGTCTCAGGATGGCCTTGAACTCACGGTGATCCTCCTACCTCTGCCTCCCGAGTGCTGGGATTAAAGGCATGTGCCACCACGCCCTGCTTCCCAACTGTATCTTGATGTTAGGTAAGGGTGGTTGTCTTATCTTTATGGTCCTGTGCAGTTCTATATCAATTTTTCTTTTGTAGAATATGTTATTGGGATTTTAACATGTGGTTAACTAAATATGCAGATTATCTTGACTATGCTCATATATATATATATATATATATATATATATATATATATATATATATATATACATATTTTGGTTTGTCAAGGTACAGTCTCACTCTAGCCCAGGCTGACCTGGAATTCACTCTGTATTCTCAGGGTGGCCTCGAACTCATGGCGATCCTCCTACCTCTGCCTCCTGAGTACTGGGATTAAAGGCATGAACCACCACACCCATATGCTCATAATTTTAACAATGGTTCTCTAATTAGATTTATCTATGCTTTCTTATTTTGACTGTATAGTCTTTAGTTTATTATTTTTTTTCTAAATTATGTTTGTTTTTATCCATTGTAATTGTATTTTTCTCTATTTGTATAACATATAAACACATATTAATTTCCAATATTATTCTATATCAATGTTATATTTCTATATAGCCCACAAGTCCTCCAATAAATATGGAAGTCCCTAGTAACTACTATCTATTTAAGTAGTCACCACATATGAGACAAAATATAAAATACTTGCTATTATGAGTCTGGCTTATAGAACTTAATGTGATATTTTCTAGTTATATGGTACTTTGAATCAGACGTCCTCCTTAATAATATTTGGTCCCAAGCTGGTGGCAGTTTTGGAGGTGGAACCTTGCTGAAAGAGGTGTGTTGCCCTGTACCAGCACTCAGATCACTCTCTTGCTTCTTTCTTCTAGCCGTGGCAATGAGTGATGTCCAGCTCTACCACTTTTCTTGCCAACATGAAGCTTCCCATTAAGACTTGAAGAAAAAGTAAATCCTTTCCTCCCATCAGCTGCTTTTGGTTTGGTATTTTGTCTCAACCATGCAGAGGAAACCTCAAGTTCCATCCATTTTGTTGCAAATGATGGGATTTTATACCTTCTTTTCCTTCATCCCTGCCCCCACTCTGCTGGGAACATCCTCAGTGGGGTTGCAAGTATTCCCTAAGGGGTTGTGGGTTATTGTAACAGACAGCTTCAGGTTCGCTGAGATGAACTTCCAGACCGGGCACAGTTATGGAGGAAGGGATATTATTTATTGAAGCTTACAGATCCAGGGGAAGTTCCATAAGGGCAGGAGAAGCAGCCTGCTCTCCACAGGGCCAGGCAAGAGAGAGAGAGAAACCAACCAGCCACCACAGCACACAGAGCAAAACTACAGCCAAAAGGTCACACAGCACACTTCAGGAACTCCTGCTAGGCACATTTGCATATCTTTACAATGGAATCTCAAACCCACACCTTAAGATCAGCCCCCAGTGCCATTGCCTCTAGCAAGGTGATTGAAGATGCAAACTATAACTACTAAAACACTAAATATATTGGGGGACATATATTCAAACTACCACAGTTATGCATTGTGGGAGCAGCAGTCAGTTATTTTTTGGGGGGTGGGGAGGGAATACCTCTGGGCATGATGTCTCAACCTGTGGCTCCTACAATCTTTCTGCTCCATCTTCCGGAAGATTCCCTGAGCCATGGTGGGCAAGTTTTAAGTCTAATTCAGTGATGAGTTCTTATGAGCCTCTGGATCTCTTCTTTGGTAGGTGTTGAGTATCCTCAGGGTCTTTCTCCTTCACCCTGGCACTGATTATCAGGTTCAGCATGGAAGCAGCACTCTTGGTCATCTCCCCAATTCCTCTGTTGTTTCAGCTGTGGCTTGGCTGATGTGCAAGGGGTAGCTTATCTCTTTGGGTCTCACTACCTTCTGAAAAAGAAGAACAGACTATCCAACAAAGATTAAAGTCAGCATAGTTTAAATGGGATAAGAATTATTAATTTAGGGAGAATTTGAAGTATTCAACCCCTCTTTTAGCCACATATTTTCATTTAAAAAATAAGTCTTTAAAAAGTTTTATTTATTTATTTCAGAGTGGAAGAATAGTAAACACACACATACACAGATATTCATGGGTGATGGGAGAGAGAGAATACTGGCTACTTAGAGCCTTTTGCCACTGCAAATGAGTTACAGATGCATGCACCACTTTGTTCATATGGCTTTCTGTGGATATGAGGAAATAAAAATACTCAGGCAAGCAGACTTATCAACCAAGCACTATTAACTTCTGAGCCACAAGCACAAATCTATGTTTTTACATTAGAAAATACTGATTTTCCAAAAAAAAAAACTGTGTTATGAAATTTCTACATATGCATATAATGCTCTTTGACTCTTTTCTTATCTTGCCTCCCACTTTCACTTTTTCCTTTTCCCCCATTCATTTGTATTTCCCTATTTGCTCTCATGACTTATTTTTTCCCTTAGATTCCACATACAAGAGGAAAATATATGACAGCTTTATTTATGATACCTCTCTTTCCCTTAACAAGATGATCTCGAGTTACAGTCATGTTCCTGTAAATTATATATATCACTTCATTCTTACTTTTGAATGAACGTAATCCCAATATCTATAACACACAACACACACACACACACACACACACACACACACACACACAGATGTGAATAGTGCAGTGATAAATATTGTCATGCTGGCATGTCTCTATTAAGCTCTCTTTGATTCCTTTACCCAGAAGCAATGTAAGTGGGTCATATAGAACTTCCAATTTTCAGTATTTTAAGAACTGTTATAGTGGTTAATTTAATCCAGTAAAAGGACTTTTCCCATTTAAACTAACATTAGTTGTTTTATTTTTGTCATTTATATTCTTTATTAGTAACCAGTCTTACTGGAATGAGATGAAATATCCATTTAATTATAATTTACTTTTCACTTATAGCTAAATATATTGGATATTTTTCATTTATTGATTGGATATTTGTATTTCTTCAATTAAAAAAAAAAACACATTACCCCATTGTTGTTTGAAATGTTTTTCCCATTCAGTGTTATTGATTTATTTGTATACTATTTTCTTTTTCTTTTTTTTTTTTTTAAAGAGAGACACAGAAAGAAAGAGGGAGAGGAAGACAGATAGAGATGGGCGGGTCAGCAGCCTCTCAGCAGCTGCGAATAAAATCCAGATGTGTGCGCCCCCTTGTGGTCAAGTGCAGTATTGTGCCCTTGAGTCACTTTGCATCTGGCCCATCGTGGGACCTGGAAATTGGAACCGCTGGAGATCGGAACCAGTGTTCTTTAGGCTTAGGAGGTAGGCACCTTAACCACTAAGCCATCTTTCCAGCCCGACTATTTTCTTTTTTTATAATTTATTTTTTATTTATATTATTCTAATTTTACATTCATAATGCTGGCTCCATTATCCTCCTCCCTGACCTCCTTTATCCAAAGGGACCCTCATCAATGGGGAATGTGGGTCATGCATTGTGGGGGTAGTCAAGAGTTATGGGTGATAGGCCAAGTCTCTGTGCATAATGACCCAACTTGTGGCTCTAACATTCTTTCGGCCCCCTCTTCCATGAATTTCCCTGAGCCACGTTGGGTCCATTTTAGTTCTACTTCAGTGATGACTTTTGGGAGCCTCTGTGTCTCTGGATATCTGGCTTAGTAGGAGTTGGATGTTCTCTGTTTTTATCTCCTTCAGCCTTTTTCTGGTGTGGTGATCACCAAGAACGCTGTACTCTTGCCCTTCCCCTGCATTACTCTATGGTTTCAGCTGGGGCCCTGATGAGGTGTGATTGGCTGATTTTCCCTTCGAGTTCGTTGTCCATCTGAAAAAGATAAGCAAATTCTCCAACGGAGAGAGAAGTTAGTTCTAGATATATGGGATGGTCATAGATATTTTAGAGGGAATTTTATATGCACAGGCCCTCTTCTCACCCACATTTGGTAGTGTCTTGATCTTGGAGACTGAGCTCATTTTTGTACACGGTTTTGACTTATTTCCCAGATCCAGCAGTGAGTTTCATTCCACTGAGTGGATCTATTAGCCAAATCAAGAGCAGTGGGTAACCCACCTTGGCTGTGTGTCACTACTGCACTTATTTGAGCATTACATGAGGTTGTTTCCTGCTGGGTAGCTTAGACTGTGAGTTGTTTGGACAGATGTTGGCCATTTTCCCCCAGTTGCTCATGTAGCACCCTCTGGCACTAGACTAGCTAACTGTCTGGGGACTGACACTCTTCCAGATTCTGGCCAGGTCTCTCCATGTTTTGTCTCACAAGCGTGTGCTGTATTCGACAGTAGGGTCTTACCATTAACCTTTGGTGGGTCATCTATTTTCTTGCCAGGTCAATAGCTGAAAAAGGGCTCAAGCCAGGTGAACAAAGTGGCACATGCATTTGGAGTTCATTTGTAGTGGCTAGAGGCCCTGGTATGACCATTCTCTCTCTTTGTCAAATAAATAAATAAATAAATAAATAAATAAATAAATAAAAAAATAAAATATTTTTAAATAACTGGCAATATTTTTAGCAGTTATATATATGCTTTCTTTTTATTCCATTGTCTCTTCTGCTGTGCAGAAGTTATTTTTATTTTAAAAGGAAACATTTAAACATAAGACTAAAATAGTAAATTAGAGAGCATGGAATAAATAAACTTTAAGAAGCACCTTGTACTCTTCAGAGTGTTAATATATTAAGTTTTTATATATTTAATATGCATTGTAAAATTTCAAGGATATCCACTGAAAAGGAAGTTTGTATACATAACTCCCCAAACAGTAAAAGGAATATTGAAATTGTGGCTATAAAAGGAAACCAGAAAAAAAAAAAAAAAAAAAAAAGGAAACCAGATGCTTGATAGGATACACAAAAGATTAAGGCTGGAAGATGGCAAGCTCAAGGACAGTTTGGGCTGCATAATAAGTTCAAACACAACCTGGGTAACTTTAGTGAGGTACTGTCTCTAAAGAAAAAGAAGCTTGGTAGAAATACAACTCAGAGTTGGATTACTTCCCTGGAATGCATGAGGCCTTAGATTCAATCCTCAGTACTACAAAATCAAACATGAACAAAAATCAAGAAGACAGTCCTTCCTAGCCTGTGGCTCTTATAATCTTTCTGCCCCTCTTCTGTCATGTTCCCTGAGCCTTGGAAGGCTGTTAGACGTCTCCTTTAGATTTAAGCTCAATGCAACCTTTGAGTTTCTGCTTTGTTGAGTTTTGAGTAACCCCACTGTGGCAAGTCCTCAGTAAAATGGAGGTGGGGAAGAAGGGATATGAGAGTATAACCTGAGGCAAATATGAGCAATATGCAATTTGTTCATACAGTGAAGTGCACACATAATATGAAAAAAATTAAAAAGGGTGACAGAAAAATATAAAGAGAAGGGAGAGTAGAAAATATGAGACAATGGGAAAATAATTATAGTGGACAAAAATTCAGTATATTAATCAAGACAATTCAGCAGTTACATAGCAGAGTAGCTGAAAAACATGTAGTTTACTGTTAAGAGAGTTAAAATATCAGGATATGGAAAGATTAATAATAAGGAAATAGACAAAAATGTAAGACAAATGATAAAAAATAATTTATACATATATATGTTTTATCATCTCTCTATATGTATATATATATATATATATATATATATATATATATATATATATGTATGTATATGTATATATTAGTTTAGGCATATAAATATATTTTTCATATGTTGATACAAACCTCCAATTCCATCAAATCAGGAGGTTGAGGCAGAAAGATTACCAGTTTGAAAGCAGGATCTGCAATACAGTGAGATTCTGTCTGAACAAGTAAACATATAATAATAAATATATATAGATAGGGATATACTTCTGTGGCCATATATTTGCCTATTATATAGAAAGTGGCAGTTTCAATCCACAACAATGCCGTCAGAAAAGATGTATATCAGAAAAAAATATATTTAAGAGTTTAAAAATAACACCATGAAGATAAAATGATGAAAGTTTGTATTCACTTGAAAAATGTGGTAATTATTATTTTACACAGACATAATTACATGGATTCAATATCCATAAAGTATCAAGTGATGGAAGGAAATAAAAAATATAAACCCATCTCCACCTTGGGATATTTCAAAATACCACTCACATTAATATGTGTCAGAAAGACAAAAAAATCAATGAACATGTGAGCATTTTGAAAAATATAATTAATAACCTTGAATTAGTGGACATACATAGACCTAATGCCTAAGAAACACAGTATAAACAGTATTGTAGTGAACCACACACAGAATATTTATAAAAATTGCTAAATATTATGTTTAAAGACTTCCCATTATTCACATTAAGTGTCCATAATGGAAAAATAAATGACTTAATATTATAAAAATAGAAATATATACCTCCTTATAACTGAGTGTAAAAAGAACTATTGACACATATATTATAATGTGGAATATCACATAGGTAGACATTGACAACAAGTGCTTATATTACTAAAAAATGAATACATAAAATAAAAATTAAGGCAGAAAGTTATTAAATATGAAAACTTTAAAGACACAGACAAGTATGTTAAAGAAGTACATAGTACACATTTGAGAGTGTGAAGAAGGCCAAAAGCAAAAAAAAAAAAAAAAAAATTAGACAGTCAAATTAACAAAACCAATACCTAATAGATAAAACATTTACTAGAAGGTATTAGTTCTGATGTTTATGGAGACTGGCTAGAGGCTAGAAGCCCGGAAACATCAGTGGTATTGTTCACAGGCCTAAAAATTACACAGCCAAGGTTATAGAATGCATTCTGAGTCCTATAGCTTGAAAACCAGAATCAGCAAGTAGAAGAAATCAATATCCAGGCAGACAGGTGATTAGTGAATCTTCCCTTCTTCCACAAAGTTGTCCTATCTAGGCCTACTACATGGGGGGAAGAGATATGCTTGATGCAGTTTAGTGCTATTGCTATTCTATTCAGGAAATAACCTACCATTCTGTCCTATATTTTTCTAATTAATATATAGTCAGATGTGGCCGCCAGAGGAGACACAGAAACTCAAGAAGACAAAACAAACTTTAGGGCTGGAGAGATGGTTCAGTGGTTAAGACGTTTGTCTGCTAGGCCTATGAACCCAGGTTCAATTCCTCAGTACCCACTTAAGCCAGATACACAAGGTAGACATGTGTTTGGAGTTTGTTTGCAGTGGTCAGAGTCCCTGGCATGTCCATTTCCTTGCTCTCTATCTCCCTTCTTCCTTCTCTCCCTCCCTTTCTTTCTATGTTAAATAAAAATAAAGTAACTTAAAAAAATAATAAAGATGTCAAGACAACATAATATACAGAAAATAAAATGATACCTACAATACTTAGCTCTCCATACAAAATGTATAGCTAGATATCTAAGCATCCCATTGTCCAGGCAGGTTGGAATATAAAATGAACTGTAATAGGCTGACTTCTTTTCAAGTTGGCAATGCAGTGTGCAACAAAGAACACATTAGCCTTTCTGTAAAAGAAAATGTTATTTATCTATTTTTCATCACTATTGATACCCAGGTAACTTTATAAAGAAGAGGTTTACTTTTTTTTCTGTTTTCTTAGTAAGATCAAGTGCATGGAATTGGTCAGTGCTTGGCTCTAGTGAAAATCTTGTGGTTGATGGCAACACAACCTCTGGAACATATGTGGGAGGAAGACATCACATTACCAGATAGTAAGCAATTACGGAGTCAGCCTTGCTCCTAAAAGAGCCTACTCTCTTCAAAACTCTTGTATCTTAAGTCATTTTCAAAGTCACTGTTCCACATGTCACGTGGAATCAAACACTCTGACGACGAGACAAGAAGGAGGGTGGGATGGAGGGAGGGTAATGGTGGGAGGGAATCAGAGGGTGGGAGGGAGGACAAGGGGGGGGATACAAATTGGGACCCAAAAGGGAAAAATACTACAAAACCCTTTACTCTGAACAACAGGCTAAAACAGTGATCCTTCAGCAGGCCTACAGAGGGAATACTCGAACCACAGGAACCTGGAGAGAACATGATGAAGGCCAACTTTAATCTTGTCCTGCTTCTCTTTCTCTTCTCTCTCTCTCCCTCCCTCCCTCTCTCTCTCTCTCTCTCTCTCTCTCTCTCTCTCTCTCCCCCTCTCCTCTCTATACTCACTTTCTCTTTTACATTATATATCTTTTTCCTCCCTCACCTTCCTAGGTGCAGACTTATAACTCCCAGTGCCAGCAAGGGGTTATCTTCCACAATGAGCTGTTGATCTGAAACACCTACAAGGTTTCCCAAAAAAGACAGACTTCTGTCAGAGTACTTGGTGACCCACCAAAGGTTAATGGTAAGACCCTACTGTCGAAGACAGCATACATGTGTGAGACCAAACACAGAGAGACCTGGCCAGAATCTGGAAGAAGGTCAGTCCCCAGACAGTTAGCTAGTCTAGTACCAGAGGGTGCTACACGAGCAACTGGGGGAAAATGTCTGACATTGGTCCAAACAACTTGCAGTCTAAGATACCCAGCAGGAAAAAATCTGACGTAATGCTCATACAAGTGCAGTAGTGGCAAACAGCCATGGTGGGTAACCAACTGCTCTTGATTTGGCTAATAAATCCATTCAGTGGAATGGAACTCATTGCTGGAACTGGGAAATAAGTCAAAGCCATGTACAAAAAATGAGCTCAGTCTCCAAGATCTAGTGGCCACCAAATGTGGGCTAGAAGAGAGCCAATGCATATAAAGTTCCCTCCAAAACATATATGGTTATCCCTTCTATCTAGTACTAACTTCTCTCTCCATTGGAGAATTTGTTTATCTCTTTTCAGGTGGACAACGAACCTGAAGGGAGGATCAGCTAACCACACCTCACCAGCTGAAACCATAGAACAACGCAGGGGAAGGGCAAGAATACAGTGCTCAAGGCGATCACAACACCAAAAAAGGCTGAAGGAGATAAACACAGAGAACATCCAACTCCAATCATAAGCCAGATATCCAGAGACACAGAGGCTCCCAAAACCTCATCAAGGAAGCAGAACTAAAATGACCCCAATGTGGCTCAGGGAAGCTCACGGAAGAGGGGGCGGAAAGATTGTTAGAGTCACAGGTTGAGGCATTATGCACAGAGACTGGGGCCTATCCACCAGAACTCTTGAGCAAACTCACAGTGCATGATACACATTCCCCATTGATGAGGGCCCCTTTGAAAGTGGGAGGAAGGGGAGGAGGACAATGGAACCAATACTATGAATGTAAAATCAGAATAATATAAATAAATAAATAAATAAATAAATAAATAAAATAATTAAAATTAAAAAAAACAACAAAGTCACTGTTCCCAAAGAACCCAGTAACTTTCTACTAAGCTCACACACTTAAAGGATCTACCAACATTGTATCATCAGAGACTAACATTCAACACATTAACATTTGTGAGGAAACCATATCCAAACACAGCAGAGGGTAAAAGTTCTTGAGTGATTTTCTATATTTTATTTTATATCCTATAATATAAAATTTATCATGGAAAACTAATACCTGAATATTATGATATGAAATAGATATATTTAATTTTATATAAAAGAAATATTTTATATAATGAGTATACACTGTATTAGTCAATATTCTTTTATAGGATTTCTTAGCAGTCTCAATTTGGTATTGAAGGTTTGGAGGGTTCCAAAGTCCAAAAAGGATAGCCACAACAGAGTAGATGTACACATGAGTGAATAGCAAGGGCAGCCAAGTAAACAACATGCCCCAGGGAGCAGCATGCGCTAGCAAGTAGCTTCTTTGTAATTAGTCCATCACTGGAAGCTGTACACTCTGGAGAAAGAACATCCTCACTCAGTTAATTCTTCCTGGAAACAACCTCACAGACCCACCCAAGACTTGTGTCTCTTGATTCCTAATATGGTCAAGTTGACAACAGAATTTTACTACCATATACAAATACTTACAAACATATTTATGACAAAACAGTACTCACTTTGGAAACTGTACATATGTCATAGCAGCTATTTGTAACACCCATCTTCTTTTATACCCTTTGTATTACTTTTCCATTAATAAACATTACAACTAGTAATGCTTATTTACATTGATGATTGACTCAAAATTCCTTCCTGAAAGGACTGGGCTGTTACTAGATCTGTCTGTATTATATTGTTTTCAATTTTTTTATTTTTATTTTTTTGCAAATGCAGTCCCCCACTACCACAAATTATGTGGTTGAGTTTCCTGCATATGGGGAATTTGCAGAGGTCAACACATCTGGAGTGCAATGGATAAGCCTAGCCCTGGGAAAACCACCTTTGTGATCATGGTATCTCCCCTGCCAGGTAAGTATGTATTGTTTTCTTTTTTTTTTTTTTTTCATTGACAATAACTACAGAGCATGTAAATAACATTAAGATATTTTAAAGGATCTCCTGTATTATAGACATAACTCTGTCACATCTGAACTTTGAAATAGTAATTCAATTTTCCTTTTGTACTCAGGATCAAACATGCTGGCCATAACACTACTCTCTTCTTTACCTATTGATTTAGAGGCCAGAAAATATTCAAAGTGATTGTGTAAAAAATTTAACTTCAAGTGCAAAGGAAAAATAGTAGTGCCTCCTGATGGATGAATCCCCTTCTTTAGAATTTTTCTAGGGCCTCTAATTGAGGAAGATTATTTGTTGTTGGGTCAATAAGATAATAGTAAGTGTTGTCAGTCCCCTGGCTCCTGAACCTCAATCCTGATATGGAGCAAACTGAATCATATGGTCCACAATAACTCAGAGTATATATAGCCTTCAGCATATGCCTGCTCCACCCCTGAAAGACATTGCCATCAACTGGTTTTGTAACTATGTCATTAAAAGACCATTCATGGGGCTGGAGAGATGGCTTAGCGGTTAAGGCTCCTGCCTGCTAAGCCTAAGAACCCCCAATCTATTCTACAGGTCCCACATTTAGACAGATGCAAAGTGACGCAAGGGTGCAATGCTGCACTTTGCCACAACGGGGCACATGTGTCTGGAGTTCTTTCACAGTGGCTGAAAGGCTGCTGGCATGCCCATTCTCTCTCTCTCTCTCTCTCTCTGACTCTGACTCTCTAAAAAATAAAAGACCATTCATGGCTGGGCATGGTAGTTCATGCCTATATTCCCAATACTTGTGAGGCAGAGGTATGATGATATCTGTAAGATTAAAGACAGCCTATGGCTACAGTATTCTATGTCAGCCTGGGCCACATTTAGATCTTGTCTCAAAAAAAAAAAAAAAAAAAAGAAAGAGACCATACCACCATAATATCAAGCCAACTGCTTTAGTTGGATAGGAGCCATGATAAGACATTGGCATTATCTTTTGCTGTAAAGTGTTTTCCCTTATATGAGGCAACTATATTGTTAGTAAAGGCATTCTATGAAAGCCCTGATAGCAAGTTTGGCAGAAGCATTGTGTATAGTGAAGTCAAATCATACTAAGAGTATTTCTCCCAGTAAGGAGAAAGTCTTGTCCCTTCCATAATGAAAGCAGCATGATGCATTCTATCTGCCATGGGATAATTGTGTCACCAGACAATTGTGACCCATTACAAACTTGGTGTTGGTTTTTGCTGTTGGCATATTTGGCAGTCAGTGGTGAGCATAGATAGGTCTGCATTTATGACAAAGTCCATGATGCTAACCTCTTACCTGACTTCCATTCATGGCTTCATGGTCACTTTGTTCAAAAGCCCACTGGATGATAACAAACTGGTAAAGAAAAAGGCTGACTAGAATCAACTCAAATACATATAACAAGTGGATCCTAGTTATATCCATTGCTCTACCCACATATTA
The DNA here is from genome assembly GCA_036365145.1 of Orientallactaga sibirica. Classification (NCBI taxonomy): domain Eukaryota; kingdom Metazoa; phylum Chordata; class Mammalia; order Rodentia; family Dipodidae; genus Orientallactaga; species Orientallactaga sibirica. The sequence goes on along the minus strand of JAEOAD010000793.1, from coordinate 6,855,615 downwards.
ATAAAAATCATTTTTTGTCAAGGTAATCTTTTGATGATCATTCTTATAGGAGAGAAAAATTTTCCTTCTTTTCTTTTAAAAAGTACTGATGATTTTATAAATGTATTTTTATTGTAAAATACTCCCATTACCTTTTCTTGACCCCCCCACCCATCCAACTTCTGCCAAACCTTTACTTACCAACTAGACCCTCTTCTACTGTGATGTTCCTTTATTTTTTTTCTTGTGGGTGGTAGGCACATACAATTTCTTGATGATTTTTGTTACCAACTTTTCACTCTCATGCCTTCCACATCCTTGGCCATGTAGCTAAATCATGGCTGTACCCCATGAATCAATGTGTAATCCCATATGTGGTCATTTTTTGCCTTCCATGTAAAGTGTGCACTATGCATAAACTTCCTAACTTCTAGTAATTGGCAAAATTTCCTTTACCACTGTCTATCAGGGATTCCCCAGAGAATGACTATAGTGCCAGAGCTGTATACATTTATGTGAGTCTCACATATTCTGAGGGACTGTCTATAAACCAGGTGAATATGGTTTCTTTCTCTGCTAACTATTCATAGGATATTCTCCATAAGTCTATATGTGCAGGATGGGAGAGGGTAGACAGTGGAGGTCATGGGCTTTTGGCTCCCTTTGTGTTATTTACATGTGCTGTTTGAACATGTTCAGGTTTATGTATGGGTGATGGGATGTTGTAGTGTATGCCCAACGGTATGACTTCATGTGTCAGAATATACCCAGTTCATCAAGATAAGCTAAGGCCCATCATAATTTAATGGCCACTTATGTTGAAATGTTCACTTTGGGGCTGAAGAGATGGCTTTGTGGTCCAGGTGATTGTCTGTAAAGCTAATGACCTAGGTTCTATTCCCCAGTACCCACACAAATCCAAATGCATGAATAAAATAGCACATGCATCTGGAAATCATTTACAGCAGCTGAAGGCCCTGGTGCACCATTCTCTCTTTGTCTCTCTTCTCTCTTCTTGCAAATAACTAAGTAAAAATATTTTTTTTTAATTTTGCTTATTTTTATTTATTTGAGAGCAACAGAAAGACAGAAAGAAAGAGGCAGAAAGAGAGACTGAGAGAGAGAATGGGCACAAGAGGGCCTCCAGTCACTGCAAAGGAACTCCAGATGTGTGCACCACCTTGTGGCATCTGGCTTAAGTGGATACTGGGGAATGGAGCCTCAAACTGGGATCCTTAGGCTTCAGAGGCAAGTGCTTAACCACTAAGCTATCTCTCCAGCCCTAAAAATAGCTTTTAAAAGAACATGTTCAGTTTTTAATAAGGCCCACAGCAGTTCAAGAGTTGTTGGTGTACAGGACAGTGCCAGGGCTTTGCTCCCAAATTCTAAGAGGCTGACTTTTAATTCCCCTACAGAAGGCTGACAAATATTCCAGAAATCACTGCTGTGTTCCACTGAGAAATCTAGAGCTATGGAATGTGTTTGATCATATAGACCCACTGTCAAAGGACCTTGAATCTCACAATGCACCTGTTGCAGAACCTTCTCTTTCTCTCGGATCTACTCAAAACACACAACTTTAATGTCTTTCAATAAGTGAATAACATTGTTCATCTTTATTTTTCTATGGTAAGAGATATTATATGTATCAAATTATCTTTCCCAATAAAAGGAATTATCTCAACATCCCCCACACCACTGTGTTCACCAAAGTAGAAGAACTCTGAATTTTTCTTGAATTTATTTCCAGAACTGTACTACACAAATAAGCTTTCAGCAAACCTAGAGTAGTTTTTAGTTCACATTCACTGAATCCAATCAGTGTACTGGACCAATGTGATATTATTTGGAATGAAAGAGAGATTTCCCTGAGAACTAAATTGTGACACAGATCTGGAATGTTGATATTACCATTTATGCAATAGTAAAGTGTATTACTATATTTGGCAGCTAAAACAAATATATTCTGGTGGACTTTATAGATAAGAAGATAGAAAATATTATTTGCCAGATCAATAGCTGGATATCAGCTACCAGGGGATGTGGTAATTTGCTAAAGCAATGAAACCACATCTGGTACAGTAGCTGCAATTTTAGCCACCATCTGGTTAAGCTTATAATAATCTACTATCATTTTCTGAGATCCATCTTTGCCACATGTGAAAATAAAAGGAGAATGTGGTTTGAATTACTACTCCTACATCTTTTAGTTCTATTGCAGTGGCACTAATCACTACAATACTTTTACAAATGGTGCTTTGTTTTGGTTTAATATTTCCCTAGGTAGGTTTAGTTACAATGGCTTTTACTTGGCCTTTACCACCAGAGTTGTAATGTTCCATAGTTCAGGGGGCTATTGTGGATATTATATAAACTACCTAGTGCATTTATTCCAGTGACACATACTAGAAATTGGACAATAACCACAAATAGTTTCTTTGAAAATTGGGTCTACTGTGAGACAACTTAAGCTCAACCTGACCTCCTTAAGCTCATATTCTTAAACCCATATTCTGATTGGTTAACCATGGTGATACTTTGGATCTCCTGGACCAGGGTCCAATAATCTCTGAAATGTCTAGACAGTCCATTTTCTAAGGTACAAAGGTGCCCTGCCCAAAGACCAGGAGTTTCTTTGGAAAAGCCTGAGGGAAGGGTTAATGGTATGGATTTTTGTTATGTCTTTGCATCTTCCTAATAGAGACCCAATCCTCCCCCCCCATTCAAGATATCTAAATTTATAAACCGACTCAAATTTATGGAGAGCCATGTGGTGGTGGTGCACACCTTTAATCCCAGAACATGGGAGACAAGGTAGGAGGATCACTGAGACTTTGAAGTCACCCTGAGAATACACGGTAAATTCCAGATCAGCTTGGGCTAGAGTGAGACCTTACCTAAAAAAACAAAAACAAAACAAACAAAAAAAAAAAAACAATTGAGAAACTATGAGTTTCCACATTTTTCATGTTTCAGGTACATGTTTTGTTTACTTAATATAAAACATTTTTGTCTAAAAAGAACCCAAAATAATTCAGTTAGCTTTTTATCTACTTTGCTACAAATACCACAAAGGATTTAAGATTACAGTTATTCATGCTTCAGATTACCAACATACAACTCCTTAATTTATTAGAGATTTATATCTAACAGCATACTATTAGTTGAAAATGTCATAACTAAAAAAATACTTGTATTTAATACCTTTACAAAAAAAAAACTTAGCAGCAAACACACTAGAGCACTGGTTGTTTACCCTAAGAATCATGTGGCTGACATAGGATGTATCTGTAGCACAGGAAAAGATAAAAATGCAAATTTGGGATGAAGTTTCTACTGAATACTTACTGATTTTGCACCATTATAAAGTAAAATGGTATTATCAGAAGTTCAGGACAATCTGTACTCTATCACAATAACCATGTCCACCTTTCCTTTGATAGTTTGGTGCTGCTATCCTAGGATCCATTTATTCCCATTGAATTTGGGCTTCTCAACTCAGTGGAAGAAGATCTCATTGTTGTAAGATCTGGTCTAGAGAAAAGAGCAAACACGAACCTCTCTAAGAATGCTAGATATGACTGTTTAGCTCAGTTGGTGAGAGTGTGTTGCTAAGAATGCTAGAGATTCTTTCACAAACTTATCTCTTGCCACATTTGTGAAAGTTATACCTTCTGGACAAGTTCGGGTGCACAACCAGGTGTTAAACTGCAAATGATTAAATAGCAAATTCACTCAGCCTTTCTAAGTCACTGAAACTCCCCCTATATATTTAAGAAAGATAGGTCTGACATTTACATCAATTCTTCTTAACTCCATCAGAGAATTGAGTTCAGAGAGCAAACCACTGCTATCAAACCTAGAGAGAAATTCCACATAAAATCATGGTTTACCAACTGCACACTCTCAGAAAGAGGCACCTACCACAGGATATAGTATTGGTAGAAACATATATCATCTAAATGCTAAATAAATGGGGGCTCAAAATTTATTTATTTGAGAATTAAAAACATTGGTAGACTAGCCTTGGATAGGGCTTAAACAAGTTTGACAAGTTTCTGTCTATGAATCTTGCCAAGTATTCTATTGTATTTAATTGTGGGCCATCCTCAAAATCACTTACTTATCAGAAAGAGTATATTTTAAAATATCAAAGCCTTATTGACTTCAGGAAAACAAAATATCTAATTCATTATCCCTATGCAACCCAAGGGGGAAAAAAAATCTAAGAAGTATTATGATGCTAGATCTTCTAAGGCTGAGACTAAGTAATACAATTAAAATGTTTCCTTTTTTGTGATTGAATGTATGGCCCACAGAATAAGGCATTTTTTAAATTAAACTTGGATCTCCATCCACCCAGATTTCATTGATATTGAGTATAGCTCAAAGGCGTAGAGAGAGCAGTTTTAGCTCTGGGGTTCATGATTTCTGCTTTTAGTGTTTTGTTTTGTTTTCTTTTGTTTTTTTGGGGGCTGTTTTAACATTTCTCTCTGCTTGGATTTATGAAAGGGAGCAAGCTTCTTCTCCACTGATGAGACTTCTCTTGGTACTTTAAGTTGAAAAAAACCCTTCCCTCCCTAAAATGTGTCTGGTTGGATGACTGTTTGCACAACATGGAGCTGGCTGCTACACCTGTCTTCCACACATTGCTACCACTACCAATATAATAATCTAAATCTAACATACATTTAGAATTATAATCTAAATCTAAAGGATCTAGGTTCAGATCCCATTTATGGAATTTATAGAGAAGCCCGGTAACAAAGGAAACAAAACTGAGAATGCTATTCAAATATTTAGTATCTGAAAACAAACATAACAGCAGCCAAAAAACATATAATAATCTTCAGCCATGAGAAGAAAACCTCACATAAATGCTTATTGGCTTCTGTTTCTTTTACCAATTATATTTTGCCTGTATTTTCACAAAATATACTAGTGAACAAAAAATATTAAAAACCAAAAATAAAAATGGAAGAAAGATATTGTTATTATACAAAAATACAGATTTTATAATTAGTATGTATATGCTAAAACCTTAATATGTAAAATAGACATCATATAAGAACATAAAAGTTATATAAGCAGATAGAAATGTAAAAAGGAATTAAAATTAAATGTTAAAAATCAACATTAAAAGAAAAAGTTTGATTGGATGATTTGGGTTATTTTGGTTTTTTGAGGTAGGGTCTCCATGTACTCCAGGATGACCTGGAATTCACTATCTAATCTCAGGCTGGCCTTTAACTCACAGTGATCCTCTTACCTTTGCTTCCCTAGTGCTGAGAGTAGAGAGTGAGCCAACATTCCTTGTAGTTTGAGAGATTTGTGTTCAATATTTATGGAATTACTGATAGATTCTAGATATTACTCCTCTATCAGATGTATAAAAGAATTGAATAAACAGTTCTCCAAAGAACAAAATAAAAATGGCTAATAATATTCAAAACAATGTTCCATAATTGCCATCAGAAAAATGCAAAAAATACTTTCCATATTTGTGAATATTATATGTAAAATAACATTTCTCACAGATATAAGTAAGATTGGATAAATTTCAAATTTTGTCTTTTAATAAATTGACTTGTCTGTCATTTGATCATTTTTATACATTAGTAATATCTCATTATATATATTTAAATTATTACTTCTTAGCCAATCTATTGTATACATATTTTACTTGCCTCTTTGCTTTAACCTGTATTTTATAATATGCTGAATGTACAATTATAGTTGGTTAACAAGGGGAAAGTCCACCAATCTCTTTTTCCTTTATGGTTTCTGTCTCAGGGTTATGCATCCTGAGACCTTTCTTGTCACCAAATATATATATCATATACATATTTATTTGGTCAATTACTTTATTTTTTTTTTTTTTATTGACAAGTTCCTTAATTGTAGACAATATCCCATGGTACTTCCCTCCATCCCCCCACTTTCCCCTTTGAAACTCCACTCTCTATCATAGCCCCTTCCCCTTTCAATCAGTGTCTCTTTTCAGTTTGATGTCATGATCTTATCCTCTTATTAGGATGGTCTTGTGTAGGTAGTGTCAGGCACTGTGAGGTCATGGCTATCCAGGCCATTTTGTGTCTGGAGGAGCACAATGTAAGGAGTCCTACCCTTCCTTTGGCTCTTATATCCTTTCCGCCCCCTCTTCCTCAATGGACCCTGAGCCCTGGAAGACGTATTAAAAATGTTTCAGTGCTAAGAATTCCTCTGTCCCTTCTCAGCACCATGGTGCCTTCTGAGTCATCCCAAGGTCACTACCATCTGAAAAGAGAAGCTTCTCTAACCCAAAGTGAGAGTAGCATTAATATATGGGTGTGGACATTAAGAGAAGTGCTTACTGGGCAGCTTGGTGAGCATAGTATATACATTTAGCCAGACACCAGCTGATGTTACATCCCTAGTGCTCATGACTACCCCTGTCGTAGGTTTTCAGTATCAGGGATGTATTCCCTCCCTTGGATCTGGCCTCCAGTCCAATTAAAGAGTGGTTGGATTCCCCCATAACAGACATGCCACTATGGCACCCGTTTGCTCATTTGGCCTGGCTGGCCAAATTTAAAGCTTGCAGTGTTCACTGTTCAGTATCTTCACTGATATTTTCTCTCTCCCATTGAACTGCATGCAGTGTAGCTTTTTCCAGCCTCTGTCAGCTGGTCCACATGGAGGAGGTTTTCAGCTCAGCTCCAGCAGGATTTCTCAGTGACCTTGCAGCCCAAGTATGTGGAATCTATAGCAATAGGGTCTTACCATTTATTCCTCGTGGGAAACCAAGGGCCTCAGCAATGGCCTATAGTGTTTGGGCGGTATCTGTGACCTCCCTGGCCAACGGCTCACTGGAAGGAATTACTTTCATAGTTTCAAAAATTATCAATCATTACACATGAAAATTCTGAGTAGAAACATTTAAATATATATTCTAATAAAGTAAATTATTGTCAATCTTAGAATGATTTAAGTTTTTTATAATCTTCTACATCTATAAACACAAGATTCTCCAGAGAAAATTATATATATATATATATATATATATTCAAATAAACTCAGTTGTCTCTTCATTAGAAACTTCTGTATACTTCTGCATTTTGGCATATGATTTATGATTATGGTATATGATTTATCTTATAAATGACAGCTTGGTGTGGTGGAGCACACCTTTAATCCCACACTTGGGAGGCAGAAGGACTGTTGTGAGTGCAAAGCCACTCTGAAACTACATAGTAAATTCCAGGTCAGCCTGGGCTAGAGCAAGATCTTACCTCAAAAAAAAAATCACAATTGACACTTTAGTTATATATTTTCATTCTTTTGTAAAATATTTTATTTATTTATTTGAGAGAGAGAAGCAGATAAAGACAGGCTGTGTGTGAGTTTGGGCATATTGGGGCATCCTGCCACTGTAAACAAATTACAGATGCATGCCCACATTGTGCATCTGACTTTTTGTGGGTACTAGGGAATCAAACCTGGGCTGCCAAGCTTTGAAAGCAAGTGCCTTTAAATGCTGACCCATCTCTCCAGCCCAATTTTCTTTCTTTTTATCAAAGATAACGTATCTTATAGTGGCTGCTTTTCAAAATCTTCCTGAATTTTTATAATCAGTATAAAATTAATCCACTTGTGTATACCTGACAACTACTGATATAAACTTTAGTCAAAATGTATTGTATATTTCCAAATTAGTTATGATTTTATATATTCTTATCACAAAATGATAAATGTTTGAGGTACTGGATATAGTAATAATTGCCTGATTTGAACATTACCAATTGTGTTAGATGTATTGAAATATCCAATTATGCCCCATATATTTTTTAATGTTATAAAAATTTATAGTAACTGGGCTGGAGAGATGGTTTAGTGTTTAAGGCATTTGCCTGCAAATCCAAAGGACCCATGTAAGACAGATGCACAAGGGACTCATGCATCTGGAATTCATTTGCAGTGGCTGGAGTCCCTGGTACAACCATTCTCTCTCTCTCTCTTCCTCTTTCAAATAAATAAATAAATAAATAAATAAATAAATAAATAAATAAATTTTAAAAAATCATAGTAACTAACACTTCTGTATGAATCACCACAGTGCATATCAACCAAAACAGGCCATGTAATTGGCAAGTAAACTATTGTTAACTTCCAAACATGAATAACAACTAAACTTATATTCTTTTGATACTTTGGATCATTTGTAGTTTCAACACACCTGAACTGGTTGTAATAATACCTATAATTGTGTTTTTAGTTAGAAAAGCCTAATGTAAAGAAGAAGCTTACACATTTGAATTTACATGGGGAAACTAGAGCCCTTTTAAATTTCAAAGTGGAATCATGTCAGATAAGAATGATGTGCCTGGTCTTCAGTATTTTCATTGGAGATTGTGGTGATGAAAAATAAAACTCATTTTTGTAGAGAAATAACTTTACGTTCAGTCAGTAGCACTCTTTATTGCTGCATGCCATTAGGTATGGTGAGAAAAGCCACTTCACAAATGAATGTTTTCAACAATAAATTGCATAAGAAACAACATTGAGCAGATGGCAGCTACAGTCATGTTTTTGTTGTGGCATGAAAGTTGCTGTTGTGCCTTAGGGCCTCTACAAATGACCTCTCTGGACAGCAAGCACAGATGTATCCTTTATTCTTCTCCACATCCATCACTGGGGACTCCCTCCAATAGGTAAAGTGTTCATCCTGAAAGAAAATTCCACTGAGAAACATTACCAATCTAGAATTCTTTGGCATCTCTGAAATGGAATTATTATTTATTGCTCAGGAATGTTCTGACAATGTGATTCACATGAGAGTTATTCAGAGACAATTATCAGATTCTTAATTAATTTGAATGTCACAAGAACTAATGTTTGCTCACAGACAATATTAATTTACTCATATTGAGAGTATGGGAAAATTCAGCAAGGAAAAATGTTAGTTAAAAGTCATTTATTAGGTAAAGTTGAGATATTTGAACTGTATATGCTGCCCTGTCAATACTTATCAATGGCAAGTTAATAAGAACTTAGAGACATATTTCTTCTACAAAACTTATCAGTTCTTTAAAATTTCATTTGCCAATAGGGCGTCATCTAAAATTCTTCTTGGAAAGGCAAATTAGAAATCAATAACATATAAAGCTTATGTCAGTGCAGTTTTATAAAATGTAAATAAAGATTTGGAGAAAAATTCAATGTTAATAGTTGTGGGATGTAAGCAAAAATGGGAACATTTCCTTATTTCATCTTTCCTTACTGCTATGTAGAATTCCATAGTATAGATATACCACATCTTTGTTATCCATTCATCTAGTGATGGACACCTGGGTTGATTCCAGCTCTTTGCTATTATGAATTGAGCAGCTATAAACATGGTTGAGCAAATGTCTCTGATCTGAGGCTTGGGCAAATTTGAAAAAAATGGTCAAACATGGAACAGATCATCCTCAGTGAGCTCACCCAAGCACAAAAAGATAATCGTCGCATGGTCTCATTTATCTGTCGCTCCTAACCTGAAACCATGTGGCAGGTGGCCAAACCAAATAAACACTCTGAAGCCCAGACAAAAGGGAGGGTGGGAGGGAGGGAGGGTAAGGGTGGGAGGGAACGAGAAGGTGGGAGGGAGAACAAGGGGGGGATACAAATTGGGACCCAAAAGGAAAAGATACTATAAAACCCTTTATTCTGAACAACAGGTTAAAACATTGATCCTTCAGCAGGCCCGCAGAGGGAACACCCGAACCACAGGAACCTGGAGAGAGCATCATGAAAGCCAACCTTAATCTTGTCCTGCTTCTCTCTCTCTTCTCTCTCTCTCTCTCTCTCTCTCTCTCTCTCTCTCATTCTCTCTCCCTCCCCTCTCTATACTCACTTTCTCCTCTATATTATCTTTTTCTTCCCTCACCTTATATATGCAGACTTATAACTCCCAGTGCCAGCATGGGGTGAACTTCCACAATGAGCTGTTGATCTGAAACACCTACAAGGTTTCCCAAAATTGACAGACTTCTGTCAGAGTTCTTGGTGACCCACCAAAGGTTAATGGCAAGACCCTACTGTTGAAGACAGCTTACCTGTGTGAGACCAAACATGGAGAGATATGTTCAGAATCTGGAAGAGGGTCAGTCCCCAGACAGTTAGCTAGTCTAGTACCAGAGGGTGCTATACAAGCAACTGGGGGAAAATGACTGACATCTGTGCAAACAACTTGCAGTCTAAGATATCCAGCAGGAAACAACTTGATGTAATGCTCATACAAGTGCAGTAGTGGCAATCAGCCATGGTGGGTAACCAACTGCTCTTGATTTGGCTAATAGATCCACTCAGTGGAATGGAACTCATTGCTGGAACTGGGAAATAAGTCAAAACCATGTACAAAAAATGAGCTCAGTCTCCAAGATCAAGATACCACCAAATGTGGGCTAGAAGAGAGCCAATGCATATAAACTTCCCTCCAAAACATAGATGGTCATCCCTTCTACCTAGTACTAACTTTTCTCTCTGATGGAGAATTTGCTTATCTTTTTTCAGGTGGACATCGAACCTGAAGGGAGGATCAGCTAACCACACCTCACCAAGTCCCCAGCTGAAACCATAGAACAACGCAGGGGAAGGTCAAGAGTTCAGCGTTCATGGCGATCACGACACCAGAAAAAGGCTGAAGGAGATAAACACAGAGATCATCCAACTCCAACTAAGCCAGATATCCAGAGACACAGAGGCTCCCAAAACCGCATCACTGAAGCAGAACTAAAATGATCCTGATGTGGCTCAGGGAAACTTGCGGAAGATGGGGCGGAAAGATTGTTAGAGTCATAGTTGGGGCATTATGCACAGAGACTGGGGCCAACCCCCCAGAACTCTTAACTAACCACACAATGCTTGACCCACATTCCCCATTGACAAGGGTCCCTTTGAAAGAGGGAGGACAGGGAGGAGGACAATGGAACCTTTACTATGAATGTAAAATCAAAATAATATAAATAAATAAATATATATATATATATATATATATATATATATATATATATATATATATATAAATGGGAACATTCTGAAAGTTCTCTGAATGTTTGCCATTGTAAATTTTTTTGTTTGTTTGTTTTTATTCTTTTGAGACTAGGCACTATATTCCAGGCTGGTTTGGAGCTTCTTAGTGTTATCAAGGCTGGCCTAAAATTGTAAAAAAATTGGTTCAGCATTACCAAATGCTCAGATTATGACTGTGTGTCATGATATTTGGCTTAAGCTAACCTTTCAGTCATTATATTATACCAATATTATTTCACTTATAGTTTATGGTAAGAGGAGATACTAATGCTTCTTCTAACAACCAGCACTGTGAGACCTGACAAATTTTTGTCCTGGGGCTCTGTGCTGAAAGTTCACAAAAGGATAATGATGTGGGCATCCTGAATTGACATTCTAAGTGCATTAAAACGTTGTCTCTGTGGTGACAAAACATCACATGTGATCTCATCACCAAATTTCTTTACTTGTTAAGTAGAACAGCAACACAGATAACCTGGAATTCAAAATGATTTTGTATACAGTCTGCATATTTTACCATGCAATTATTGAGAACTAGCTTTAACAAGAAAATAAAAACAAAACCTTCCACAAGGCACATAGTGCTGTGGTATAAAAAATTACTGTCAAGGGGCTGGAGAGATGGCTTAGTAGTTAAGGCATTTGCCTGCAAAGCCAAAGTACCTAGGTATGATTCCCCAGGACCCACGTAAGCCAGATGCACAAGGGAGCACATGCATCTGAAGTTTGTTTGCAGTGGCTGGAAGACCTAGTGCACCCATTCACTCTCTCTCTCTCTCTCTACCTGCCTATTTATATATCTCATAAATAAAAAATAAATAAATAAATAAATAAATATTATTTTATGAAGCTAATGCTCTCAAGTTCTAAAATATTTCCCTTTAAATATTGTGGTGTGATATAAAATATATGTATGTTGTTTCTTCTATCATCATCCCATGCTTCCTAATTTTGACTATAACTGAGAACTCTGAGCTTAATAAAATCCATGAGTTCTTGAAAAGTATTTATTTTGAGCAGAACAAAAGACAATCGGAGTTCACTGTGTATATGTAGTTTCAATATCAGCTTGAAAAAGGATTGAAAGTCAGAGTAACTAAAACATTCAGTAATTCACATGTAAAACAACAAACATTAGAGGGATGAGTGCCCTGTAGCAGACATTATACTAAAGGCTCAATACTGAGATTATTTCATTTAGTTTGCACACTATTATTGAGTGCACAGGATGATTTGCAAGATACCGAGAGAACAAGGGCCATACGACTGCATATATCACTTGTTGGTGAGAAGAATAGAACCAAAAATAATTCTCATATTATAACACCTGCTAATAGTAAGAAAAGTTACCATTTATTGGATCCCTCCTCTGCTCTTGGAGCTGTTCAATTATTTAAGTACTTTAATGATTTTTTTAATGAAAAGCTAAAGTATTATTATTGAAGCACATGAGTCTTTAAAATGTGTTTCATTTTAGTCTAAGGAAATAATTAAATAAAAAGACACAATTTGAATAAAGCCTTTTATGAAGATATGTAACTACATAATAAAATAAACTATCTCTTTTAAGTCTCATAAATCCTGTGAAGTGGTGATCTTTCTTGAAATTTCAGAAAAAAAAATCAATGTCCAGTTTGATTATTTTTTTTTCTAATACCACTAATACCATTTGGATTCAAAACTAACTTTATATTTTTCAAAATCTTATTGTCATTGATGGAGATAAATTCAAAAGATTATGAGATAGAGAAAAATGGACCTTGGAAATAATTCAGATATGTAAATAATACTGTTGGGTCTTAAAAGATGAGAAAAGAATTCACCAGATGGAGAAAGAGGTGTGGTAGATTTTATGTTCTCTCTTAAAGCTGGCTTCACACAAAATAAAACTGAATAGTAAAATTCAGGCTAATGATTTATTTTTTAAAGAATGACATTACATGGTAAATAAAAGGAAAGTCATGTCAGGTAGAAAAGACTATGAAAAAAAGGAAAGGACCTTCAAAAGCAATTGGTTACTTTCAGAAGAACAGAGTCTCATTTTCATTCATTTTGCACTTAGTCATACCATATACATACATACATATATGTGTATATATATATATATATATATATATATATATATATATATATATATATATATATTCATTCATTCCTTGGTTTTGAGCTCATACTTTATTCAAACCATGAATTTTGAATTGTCCATAATAGTTAAGCCTGGTGGTAGACCAACCACAGAAATTCTACTTTTAGAGCTCTCTTGAGAAGTAAAACAGTGAATTGGGCAAAGGCTTACAGACCACAGCAGGTGGCCATCTCAGAGCATCCTTTTACAAAGCTACCATAAGGAGACTGAAATAACTACCTATTTCATTAATGTATGGATGTTGGTGAACGACCAAAAACAAGAATAAAGAAAACATTACGCTGTCAGTTATCCAATCTAACATATCACTTCCTTGTCCTAAAAATATATATGAACTGAGCTGTGTGTAGCGGCACATGCCTTTATTTCCACCACTTGGGGGGCAGAGGTAGGAGGATCACTGTGAGTTTGAGGCCACCCTGAGACTACACAGTGAGTTCCAGGTCAACCTGGGTTAGAGTGAGGCCCTACCATGAAAAACAAAACTAAACTAAACAAAACAAAACAAAAGATATAGGAACTGCATGAGAATTTAAACTTCCTATTTGAAATAGATTTTTATCATTGTAGCAAAATATACTCTGTTGCAAAAATGTTCTTGCCAGTAACTATAAATTTGCTCCTTTTCTAACTAAACTTTTATGTTTTAAGAAAATATAGTTTCACTATATTTTTGTTCCTGATTCTCACTGAAAATCTTGCTAAAATTATCCAGAATTACCTATACCACTGCCTGAATGCTATGATTCCTTGGATATTCTCCACCACATTAATTAACCCATCAACTTTTCTTACTCTTACCCAAGTGTTACATAGTATTAAATGTAAACATTTTTCTAGAATGTACTGTAAATGACCTCTAGGGAAATTTACAATAGAATTCCTATTTCACCTGAAATCTCCTGAGTCTGATCTGTACTTTTAAGGGAATACCAAACCATAACTACATGAGGTTTTGTTGGTTTTTTAAGAAGAAAAAGACAACATGTTAAAATGAAGCTCAGAGAAGTGTAAAAAACAATTCAATGGCATCAGGAAATCAGAAATTGACTAGAACAAAAATATCAAATATTGAATAATAGCAATATGAATATTGCAGTTAAAACATAATAAAATTTAAAATCGGGACTGGAGAGATGGCTTAGTGGTTAAGCTGCTTGCCTGCAAAGCCAAAGGACTAGGTTAGATTCCCCAGGACCCACATAAGACAGATGCACAAGGAGGCTCACACATCTGGAATTCCTTTGCAGAGGCTGGAGGCCCTGGCATGACCATTCTTTCTCTTTCTCTCTCTCTCCTTGCCTATTTCTGTATATAACACTCTTAAATAAATAAATAAAAAGTAAATATTTAAAAAATTTAAATGCAACAGAGAAAACAGTTAATCAATAATAAGAAATTATATATGAATACCTGAGTGGATTACTTTGAGAATATGCAGTTTGAAGCAAACAAAATTCAATGAAATGATGCAGAAAATGCCTGGAATTCATCAGACAGCTCTATATGATCAAGGTTATGAATTATTCCCTTATAAAAATAAGAATAAATTATGAAATAGAAAATATAATTTAGATAAATAATAAGAAACAACATTGCATATCTAAAGAAATTTATAATGAGGTAAGTATAGGAAATTCTTTCACATGTAATTTAAGGTTATTTTCAAGATTAGGTTAATTGAGGTTGGAATACACACCTGAAATGTGGGTGATGCCATTTCTTTTTTTTTAATTTTTATTTATTTATATATTTACTTGAGAAAGCAGGAGAGAAAGAGGCAGAGAGAGAGAGTGAGAATATGGGCATGCCGGGGCCTCCAGCCACTGCAAACGAACTCCAGACGCATGTGCCCCCTTGTGCATCTGGCTTATGTGGGTCCTGGAGAGTCAAACCAGGATCCTTTGGCTTTGCAAGCAAACACCTTAACCGCTAAGCCATCTCTCCAGCCCAAGGGTGATGCCATTTCTTGGGATGGATGTTGTGTACTATACAAAAATGAGAAAGCTAGCTGAGCATCAGCATTATTATTTTCTACTTCTTGACTTCAGACTCAATGTGACCTGGTGCTTAATGCTGATGCCACCATGCCTTCCCTGTCAGGTAGACTATAAATTTGAATTGTGAGCAGGAATAAACCCTTCTTGAGCAGCTTTTTGTAAGGTATTTGTCACAGAAATAATCCAAGTGAGGAGAAAACCTATAGAATAGTAAAAAAATTATATTTCTTAAATATATGTATATATATGTGTGTGTGTGTGTGTGTGTGTGTGTGTGTGTGTGTGTTGGGGGATTAATATAGAGAATATATAAAGAAATTCAAAAGTTAGTATAATCCCAAATCATTCCTTCAATAAATTGGCCAGTGAACTAAATAGGCACTTCTCAAAAGAAGGCAAGTGGTTAAGAAACATTTTAAAAAGTGTTCACCTTGCTTAGCTATCAGGGAAATATTTCTTCAAACTATTTTTTTTTTATATCTCACCCTGACTAATGTCACCATCATCAAGAAGGCAAATGTGAATTAAATGTGGCAAGGAAGTAAGGAAAGGGAACTTTTATTCACTTCAGGTGATAATGTAAACTGATACAGCCACTGTGGAAATATGTATGGAGGTTTCTCAAAGAACTAAAAAGAGAACTATAATATGACATAAGAATACCACTCCTAGGTTTAGGACTCTAAGTCAGCATATCAGAGAAGTATTTCCACATAAATGTTTATTGCTATTCTCTTATAAATAGCATGATATTAAACCAGCCTAGATGTCCACCAACATATGAATGCATAAAGAAAATGCAGTACATATGCTCAATGGAATTCAATTCATACATAAAAATAAAGATCGTCTCATGAAAATGGAAGATTATGTTCAACAAATAAGCATGACTCAAAAAGACAAATACTACATGCCTTCTCCCTTATGCAAATGCTAACTGTGGTAGTTTGAATGCATGCCCTCTATTGACTAAGGGAGTTTATTAAAGCTTGTATCTTGGATTTCTATCTGTCTGGCTAGAAGAGGTGTCATTGGGGGCAGATCCTGGGTTCCAGCCCTAAGGTGTGTTTGGGGGTGGATCTGATTTCCAGGCCAAAGATATGCAGAGCAGTCTGAGTTCTGCCTGGACCCCTGCTGCTTGCTGCTTTTTGTTGTGTTTACTGGTGCTGATGTTTTGCTTGCTGCAGTTTTTCTCTCTGTTTAGATGTATGGAAGGAGATTTTTCCACTACTGATGGAACATCCCCTGGATCTGTAAGCTTGAAATAAGCCCCTTCATCGCATAAACTATATCTGGATTGGAGGTTCATCCCCGCATCATGAAAGAGACTACAAAAACTCTTTTAAAAAGAGATGAAAAGGGCTGGAGAGATGGCTTAGTAGTAAATATACTTGCTTGTGAAGCCTAAGGACCCAGGTTCAATTTGCCAGTAGCCACACAAGCCACATGTACAAGGTGGCATATGAGTCTGAAGTTCATCTGCGGTAGTTGTGACCCCAGAGTACCTATTTTGTCTCTATCTGCCTATTCTTCTCTCTTTCTTTCTCTCTCTTTCTCTCTCTCTCTCCCTCTTTCAAGTAAATAAATAAATAAAATATTTTTTTAAAGATAACTTGAAAAGAGATAAACTGCTCTTCAAGATCATGATTTATTTCCTCAAAGTGACTATTTCACTGTAAACATGGTATTGGTTTTGGAAGCACAAAAATTTCATGCAGGTGGGTCATAATTGCACACAGTTTCATGAGCCACTGTTGAGATGCAGCACTTGGTGAAGCAGCATGTGACATTCCTTTGTGGCCAGTGAGTTAAATAGGAGCCTTGAGGCAGAGAAACAGGATAATCTTGTTTTAAAGGGTGGAAATGTCATTGTATGGAGCTAAAGAAGTACCATGCTTTGCAATGAAGATATTTTGGATATACCAGGACTGTGCAAATGAGCACCATTTCCATGGTGCCTATTTCCACTATTGGTTCAAAATGAAAGTTTTTCCTGGTTACTCAGTCTACCTGAAGGGATGGAAATTGTAAAATCAAGAAACTGCCATCAGTGGTTATAGATGTCAGGCTTGAAATGCAGATGTTTGATGTTTACCTGATGTTTATTGAATTTGCATTTGTCTGATCTCCTTGTTATGTTTTATAGTAATAGAAATGTTTACTGTGTACCATTATATGTTGGAAATATATAACTTTTTCATTGTATAGGACTTATAGTTAAGAAACAATGTTAAAGGTGATAAAGACTATTGACCTTTAATGATGGAATGAATAAAATTTACAATGTGAGGTGGTCATGAATATATTGTGGGCCAGGGATAGAATGTGGTCAATTGAATGTATGACCCCATATACTTGGGTGTTTCAATAAAGCTTGTAAGTTCAATTTCTAGCTGTCTGGATGGAAGAGGTGTCACTGTGGATGAACCCTGGTATACAGTTACAAGGTATGTGTTGAGGCAGATCTGATTTCCAGGCCAAAGAAATGTAGAGCAACCTGAACTCTGCACGGACCCCCACTGCTTGCTGGTTTTTGGTGTGTTTGCTGCTGGTGGTGTTTTGCTTCCTGCAGTTTTTCTTTGTTTGGATGTATAGAAACAGTTTCTTCTGCCACTGATGAAACTTCCCTTGGATCTATACGCTTGAAATAAACCCCTTCCTCTCATAAACTATGTCTGGTTTGTATGTTCATGTCAGCAATGTGAAACTGACTATAAACCTAGTTTTCAAATATGTTCATTTGTAAAACCTCAGATTCCCTCAAATAGTGCATGCCTTTAATCCCAGCACTTGGGAAGCAGAGGTAGTATGATTGCTGTGAGTTAAAGGCCTCCCTGAGACTACATAGTGCCTTCCTGGTCAGCCTAGACTAGTACAAGACCCTACCTTGAAAAACAAGACAAAAAATAAACAAGGACTTCCGGTCAAGATGGTGTCCATCTAAACACACCTCACCTGTCAGGGAAAGAAATGCAAGATCTTTAGGGTTCATTAGGGTTCAGTGGGAGGGCATGGAGGAGCAAAGTAGGGAACTCAATGATTCCCACACTTTCAGGTAGCCCACCAGTCCCCCAATCCCCTCAAGCAGCAGTCCTAGCCACAGTCCCAGGTGCAGTTTCCTCTGGCACTAGCTACAGCAGTACAGCAGGCTAGCATTTACCCCCATCTGGAGATTGGAACCTGCGTTCTTAGGCTTATCAGGCAGGCGGCTAAACTGCTAAGCCCCATATTCAGTTTTATTACTGTTAATTTAGTACATACATTTGTTTTGTTGTCACACTTCTAATTAATGCATCAGAAGTTAAAGTGTGGTCCTGGATCTATGTTCTCAATTTGACTGTAATCAGTTCAACATTAGAAGGATCGCAAGATAGCCAAGATAAGTTATAAATAAATGAAATCTTACATTGCCAGTTCAATTTTCAGAGAATATTTTTATTTGTGTGTGTATGCATGCATATATGTGTATGCATGATGTGTTTGTGTCTGTTTAGGGTGTTTGTGTGCTTTAACATATGTGTGGAGATCAGACAGCCATGAGTTTTTTTGTCCTTTCTGTTTGCCTTTGAGACAAGGTCTCTCTTATTGATGGTTACTATTAGGAGGGCCAGAATAGATGTTCTGTAAGCACTGGGATTATCTTGACACCACCTCCCATTGCTGTATGCACTGAGATTAGAGAAGAGTGTGCCCTTTTTCATCCTGCATTTTACACAGGTGCTGGGGCTCTGAACTCAACCTGTCAGGCTTATGTTGCAATCACATTTCCTCACTGAGCAATCTCCCCAGCCCCCAGGAAGGGAAATTTTGTTCAACTTATTAAAGCGATGAGCTTTACACTTGTCACAATCATCAAAGCATTTTGTATTAAAACAACTAAAACTTTTACTATTGATAGCCAGATGACTTCATACCTGACTTTTGCATCTCATAATTCAGTTGCTCTTAAGCTTCAAAAGAAAAGTGAAACATGAAAAACTAGAAAATGATCTAGATTTAACTTCAGTGTTTATATTATATATAAAGAAAACTAGAAGCGCTTTGTGAGCATGTATTATTTGTACACATATATGAATATGAGTAATAACATTAACAAAATGATAACAATTGATTATATATTATATATCATCTGACAGTTTTCTAATTTTGAACAAAGGATGAACTTAGTTGTGTGTGTGTGATTAGAATACTTTTCAAAATGCCATATTTTTTGGAGGGGGCGGTATTTTTTGAGATAGGGTCTCACTCTAGCCCAAGCTGACCTGGAATTCACTCTGTATTCTCAGGGTGGCCTCAAAATCATGGTGATCTTCCTACATGTGCCTCCCGAGTGCTGGGATTAAAGGTGTGCACCACCACGCCTGGCCCCAAATGCCATAATTTTTATTGTTACTATACACCTGTGATGGTTTATAAAGATTATTAACTTGATAAGACCTGTAATCACTTAGGGAATGAACCTTTTGGGCTTTCATTTGTGGGATTATCTGGAGAGGATAATTAATGTGGGAAGATCTACTTTAAATGTGAATGGTACCCTTCCATGAGCTGGGATTCTGAGCGGTATATATGGAGAAAGCTTGCAGAACACCAACATTCATTGCTCTCTACTTCCTCACTATGGACTGAATGTGACCAGATGCCTCAAGTGCCTACCACCATGCATTTTTTTTCCATCATGATAAAACATAACCTTTAATGGTATTCTGAAATAAAATTAATTTTGCCAAGTACTTTGTTCCAGCAATGAGAAAAATAGCTAATATAGCACTTGATGATGTGGAAAAACATTTTTAATTGTTTTATAAGTAGAATTTAGAATGGCTTGGATAAGAAAGGTAGAAAAACCTTTAATAGTTTAAGTAAATTTTAATGGAAAAATCTGATAGGGTATTAGAATCCCACAATGCTGGTAGTAATTCAGACATTAAAATCTTGATGATGAAATTCCTGATGGACAAGAGGACTCTATTGGAAATTGGAGACCCTGACAGGATGATTTATGGAGCTATGAGAGTAAATCAAAGCTGCAGTGGAGACCCCCCAAAATGTATAGGCACAAACAATACTGACCACGTGTGCAGGAAGCTTCAGGAAATATGCAGTAGCAGCCCAAAATAATGACAATGTAGGCTGTAACCAGGACAGAGCTGTCCTAGTTTAGGAGCCCACATCTTGCTACAGTCTTCCCCAGATGTTAGACATGAAGATTTAAGATGTAATGTTTTTGCTGGTATTTTTTTTTTAGAGAGAGAGAGACAGAGACACACAGAGAGAGATAGAAAGAGAATAGGCATGCCAGGGCCTCTTAGTTGCCTTGAACAAACTCCAGACATGTGAGCCCCTTGTGCATATGTGTGACATTACATGCTTGTATCACTTTTGCATCTGGCTAAATGTGAGACCTGGAGATTCGAAACGGGTGTTCTTAGGCTTCAGAGGCAGGTGCCTTAACTACTAAGCCATCTCTCCAGCCCTATGCTGGTATGTTTTGATCCTGCTTTCACCTATCACCTCCCTTCTATTTTCCCCTATTCCTTGGTTGGAATACCCTGAACAAATAAATTTCTGAAGCAGACATTTTGAACTAGGACTTTTGAGTAAAGATGGAAGAGTTAAAATATTGGTGACTTTGGGAGATGAGATGAATGCATTGTGAATTAAACATGAGCATTTTGGAGCCAAGAACAAATTGTTATAGTTTTGAGAAGTCTATCACAAAGAGCCATGCATTAATACCTTGGTTGTCCAACTGTGGCACTATTCTGTACTGGCTGAAATGTTAATGTGTGGGCCATAGTGTGAGGAAGTTAAATCACAGTAAGAAGTGACATTAATGGAGATAGTAGGAACAATATATTCCAGTTCCCTCTATGCATACTGCTCATTATGTAAGTGTTTTGTTCCACAATGATTTATTGTCTGGTCAATGACCTAAAAGCAAAAGAGTCAACTAATATTGGACTAGATCCTCCAAAACCATGAGCCAAACTACACCTTTCTTTTATAAGTTATCTCTAACATTTGTCATAGTAGCATTAATGACATACATTGAAGAGAATGGCAATGGTTGAATAAAAGTTAAGTGAATTAAAAGTTATGAAAAGACAGAAGTTCACTATGATAGTAATTTAAACGAATGGTGGTCTGGCAAATATATCTTGGCAGTGGGTGTGGTTATGTTTCTCTATCACTATTCTACAAGCAGCACAGTTCAGTACAGAAACCCTGGACCTTACACAAAGCTGGTCCTGTTATTAAAGTCACAACCTTAAGATGAGTACAAACTTTATTTTCTCCAAAGAAAGTTTAATAGAAAACTGTAACACTGATCCTCTCAACCAAAAAAGATGTTTTGTACCTGATAAAACAATGATAATTAATGAAAACTTTACCCTTCTATGGTAGACTTCCTTTCAACATACCCAGTTCCTTCACCTCATGCTCAGATTCCTTGTCACTGGAGGTGTGCTACAGTAGTGAGGAATGGGATATGGACTAGTAATTAAGAGTTTTCATTGAAGTGGCAAGAAATCTTATCATAAGAGACAATGGAGATGCATTCTCAGTATCCTATGGCTCCGTCTCTTCAGATTGATGAATGAAGTAGGATCCTAAATAAACAAAAAATCCATGTAGCTACTTAATTTTTTTCTAGAAGTCCAACTACCTATATCAGGCAAAATTAAATTACTCCCATTATTGATCATCTATTTTATATTTTTGTTATGAAATAAGGTCATTATCACAGACACTACTGGGCACCTGAACTTATAAGAGTAGGGCAAAATATGACATACATAGAAATGCATCAGTGTTAATTAAGGTAAGTCTTCATATCATATGACCAACTATTTGGGGCCAAATTATTATGTTATTGAGGTGGTATTGTTTGCTACTAGAGACTGTTTGTTTATCCTTTTCTCTATAGCATAGGAGTCTTGTTGTGGACTTGTAATATTTTTTGTAGGGAAGAGTATTTTGAGGTAGAGTGTTGTTGTTGTTGTTGTTGTTGTAGCCCAGATTGACATGGAATTCACTATGTTGTCTTAGACTGGCCTCAACCTCACAGCATTCCTCTGACCTCAATCTCCCAAGTGCTGGGATACAAAATGTGCACCATTATGCCCAACTGGACGTGTAATTTTATAGGGATACCTAAATCTTTCTTTAACAAAGATACTGAGAAAGTAATGGTGAATGGAACAATGTTTCCAAACTAAAGTTATGAACCATTGAGCTGCCAGCTGGAAGTACTGTGGAATAGTGTTTCCCAAGAACAAAAAGGAATGAAAATGACTCTAGCACAACACAGGAGAAACTATGAGGCTCCTGAGAATAGGCCCTGGATTTTAGCAGAAGTGAACCAGGGGGAAGGTAAAAATACAGATTAACTGAGCTTTAGTGTAGCATTTTAACTTAAAAAAATTATTCATTTATTTTATTCACTTGAGAGAGAGAGAGAAAGACAGAGAGACAGAGAGACAAAGAGATGGAAAAGAGGCAGATATACAGAGATAATGGGCATGCCAGGGCCTTTAGCTGCTGCAAACGAACTCCAGAAGCATGCACCACCTTGTGCATATGGCTTATGTGGGTCCTGGAGAATTGAACCTGGATTTTTTGGCTTTGCAGGCTAGCACCTTAACCACTAAGCAATCCCTCTTGCCCATAATTTTATTGAGTTAGCTGTACGCTATTATTGACACTAGGCTATACACAGAGGCCTGAAATTTCTTTGGAATGGAACAGAAATACATTTTTGTTTTGTTTACGTATTTTACATTAAAGTTTCTAGAAGAAACTTTTTGAATATAATAGATATTCTGGAAAGATTTCCAAGCTCTTTTTTAATCATACCTTTCTAGTTCTGATTTTGCAATTTGCCATCTTGACAATCCAGTGCCAGTCAATAGAATAATTAAGGACAAGAATATCAGATTTTGTGTAGCAATTATTTCCAAATTAAAACACTCCCTTCATTAGAGAGGAATAAATCATGAAAAGCTCAGACAGTAAGTTCTGGAAGCTCATAAAACTTATAAGATTCACAAGGCCTCTCCCAGGTTAAACATTCAGTAACATTTTTTGGGAGAAGAGAATTTCAAACTTGCTAAGTGGCATGCAAATCACATAAGTGCCAGAGATTTAGCTTCCCTGAGGTTGTCATCCATGTTGAGGCAGGGCTTTGTGGTGACACAGCTGATTTTGGGTAACCCACACTCCTGTAAATAACCTCTGACCCATGTTCTTTAAAAAAATATTTACAAGGAGAGAATGAATATGGGTGAGTCAGGGTCTGTTGGCACTGCAAATGAACTCCAAGTGAATGGGCCACTTTGTACATCTTGTTTTACATGTGTATTAGAGAATTGAACCCAGGCCAATAGGCTTTGTCAGCAAGTGCCTTTAACTGCTGATCCACTGTCTCAGCCCTATCACTCATTTTCTATAAGTAACTCCAATAAAAATTTGGTTCACCTTGATAGTTACCTTCTCATTTCTGGGAATAAACACCCAGCTAAAAGCACCTGATTAAAGGCAAGTGTTTATTTTGGCTTACACTCTCAAGGGGAAGTTCTGTGATGGCAGAAGGAAGCATGACTGTAATTGGCAAAGATATTGGCAGCATTAAAGAGAAACCTACTGTTCTTCACTGCGACAATAGAAAACATACTTTGAGGGCAATACTCAAACCACTGAAGACTCAAGATAGTAAAAATGCAAATTAATTTTGTAAATAAGAATGTGTGAAGGGAAGGAGGAAAATCTATCCATAGCTGGAAGCACAATGTGGCAGCATCCACATGATGATGATGGTTTTTAAGCATGAAAGATGTAAGATGGCAGGGTCATGAAGATTTTTCCACTGTTCCAGAGAACCACTGAGGCTAAGCATTGTGAGACAAGTTTTTTTTGGGGGGGGGCAGGGGGTTTGAAGTGGGGTCTTGTTGTAGCCCAGGCTAACCTGGAATTCACTATGTAGTTTTATAGTGGCCTTGAACACACAACAATCCTCCTACTTCTGCCTCCTGAGTGCCAGGATAAAAGGCATGACACTGTGAGTCTTGTTCATGTGGGACCTGAAGAGTTGATCATGAGTCCTTAGCCTTCAAAGGTAAACACCTTAACTGCTAAGCCATGTTTCCAACCCATGAGACAAGTTTGAAATCCCTGCAAGGAGGCCCTGGGAGGCCATTGTGTGAAGATGTGAAAGTCAACCGTAAGTTTTCATGGAGACCCTAGGATGTTGGAGATGCCAGGACTATGGGACATAAGAAAAGCTGACCTCTTTGAGCATATCTGGTCTACAAGAAAGTCTGTGGGTACAGGCTGCAGATCTGGAAAGGTGAACCCACCCAAGGATTTGGAGCTCACTTGATTTCATCATGAGTGCTAAATACCAGACATGTAGTTTCAGGATTTAGTGTTGCCCTGCTGGGTTTGACCATTAATTTGTTCCAGTTATTTCATGCTATGTCTACATTCCCCCTTTTAATTAAGTAATATTTATTTTATGCTACTATATATTTAAAGGTTAGAATGTCTCCTTTTATTTTGAAGAACTCACAGTTAAGAGATTTACTTGTGTTTCAGGTGAGACTTTGGTAATTTTTAAAAATTTTTATTTTTTATTATTTTTTTGGAGAGAGACACAGAGAGAGAGAGAGAGAGAGAGGAAGACAGAGAATGGGCGCGCCAGCAGTGTCTCAGCTGCTGCGAATGAAATCCAGATGTGTGTGCCCCCTTGTGGTCAAGTGCGGCATTGCGCCCTTGCGTCACTTTACATCTGACTAAACGTGGGACCTGGAGATTGGAACCGCTGGAGAGTGGAACCAGTGTTCTTAGGCTTAGGAGGCAGGTGCCTTAACCACTAAGCCCTCTCTCCAGCCCGACTTTGGTAATTTTTGAACAGGGTTGGGATTAGTTTAAAAAAGGGTATTATTAAGTTTTAACTGAATACATTTTTTATCAGGAGCTTATGGGGATCAGAGATGGAATATTGTGGTTTAAATGTAAAATATCGCCCATAGGTTCATATATTTAAAAACTTGATCCCCAGCTGGTGGTGTTATTCAGCAAGGCTGTGGAACTGTTAGGACATGGATCCATGTTTGAAGAATTAAGTCACTGACTGTGTGCCTTGAGAATTTTTTCCAGGCCCTACTTGTTACTTTGTGCTTTCAGACTATGGTGAGATCTGATGATGGCTTCCTACTCCAGCCTACCATGCCTTTCCTGCCAGTATGAAAGTTTCCCTTGAAACTATCAACCCAAATAAACTTGTTGCCTTCCATAAGCTGCTTCTTGTAGGGTTTTGTCCCAACAGTAAGAAAGTACCTTATACAGCTATTTTCCTCATTGCTTTCCACTTTATTTACAAAGAAAAAGTTTCTTGCTCAATCCAGAGTTCACTGCTTTGTCTAACTATCCAGACAGCTCTGTGGAGACCTGTCTTTGTCTATCTGGTACTGTGATTACATGTATTCTACCATGCCCACCTGGCTTTATATAAGTGCTTAGGGTATGAACTCTGGGCCTCATGCTTGCACAACAAGTGTTTTGCACAGAAAGTGTTTTGTCCAGTCAAACATCTCCCCACCCTCTGATTTCACTAAATATTTCAATTACTATAGTGGAAATTTGCAAATAAAAACCGAATGATAAATGGCAAAGTCCAAATGCTTTTATTTATGCTGAAGTTCCTCAAGTACATTTTTAACAAAGGTGTACTTTAACTTAACATATGGCAGAATAGAGAAACAATACATAGAATTTTCTAATCTCTAACATACTACATTTTTCCTCAAAAGACAAAAAGCCAAGCAGAAATGAGCATAAAAAACATCAAATATGGTCAAGTTACTTTAGCCATTAGGATTTAGTTCATATTCTTAAACTGGTCAATCTAATGCAAGGACAACATTTACATCATTGTTTTTAAAATATACATGTTCCTTTTTATTCTTAATGTAACATAGATTGAATATCTGCTTCAGTAAACAAAGCTTTGCTGAAAAACACAATTGAAATAGCTCGATGTTGAATAGTTTCAGAGATAAACTGGAATCACATCATCTTCATTTAAGTAAAGCCAGCGAGGACCTTTTCAGGCTGAATACAAGTGTTGTGCCATTGCTAAACAGTAATAGTTACCTCCTTTAAAAGAAAGAAAACCAGTTAGTTCTTCCATGGAATAGTTTTGATACCTATGTAAAAATACTAAAATTTCAACCTTCAAGAACCTAAAATTATCTGATGTAACAGGCTTGATCTAATATTGAAAACAACTTATTGAATGTTTGTATTTGTGCATTTGTCAATTTTCAAAGATTTTTCAGGTAACTTTCATGCTCTAGCTCCTATTCTCCATTCCACAGCAATAAAGGCATCAAAGAATGACAGACTATTTTTCATGAACTGTGTTATAATGCCTATAGTGGTCTATCTTGTTTTTTTTGTTTGTTTGTTTGTTTGTTTGTTCCTTTTGTACATAATGGTACACTTGAAGTCCCTGTGCTTTTACCAAAACAAGAGGAAAGGGGTTGTCTGGTTTTGATGTAAGATAATGATAGCTTTGTATGTTGGACTTTTTCCCTTTCTAGGTTAACCCTAAGCTGTGTATTGTACATGAAGGGAGAATAGATGTGAATATCATTTTAACTGTTATTTGTGATAAAATAAACATTTGTTTATATGCTTTTAATTCAGAGTCTATATCAGCTTACAGTTGGATGACATTTTATTGATACTGAGATTTTCTTAAAAACTGTATTCTGCCTCTTTTGCATAAAATTGCTCTTTCCAATAATAACTTAAGATCTGCATCTCTAGCTATCTACATCACAAAAATTATCCTGTGGTTACAGAAGGAGGACCAAGAAAGATTGTGTCCATAAATCAGTACAAATCCATTACCTGTACTTAAGAAACACTTAATAGTACATGTTTTTAAGTCAAATGTGTCCTCTTCATGTAGAAGGGGCAGTACATTATCATGACTGACTGATATGCCTTTTTCAGTCAGGCCACAACTTAGTAAAGTGGAAAATATGAGACCTCTTTCAAAGTTATTTCCTTTGTGTAGAAAATATGGTGATAAGTTAGTGGAGTTTTCTGGGACACACCTCAGAAGCAATAATGAAGGTATGATAAAGTTGTGGATGAACAAGAGTTGGATTTTATATTAATCAGGCTAACCAAAGAGTTGTATGTATTTCATTAGAGGGTAAGCAGACATTTCCCTAAGAAGCTTATGGAAGTCATCTGACTATTTCCAGGGACCAAAGAAAATGAATCATGTTATTTTTGAAAACTTTTCGGTAATCTTTCAGACTCCATTTTAGTTAAAGTCTGAGCTTTCTAATGAAGTCCAACACTCCAGCTATTTGGTTCACTGTAATGAAATTGGCCAGTTGCTCAGTACAACAGTCTACCTCATCCACTGTATACATAGGCAAAATGTCAAAGAAAAGCTCTTCAACCTCAGATGGCAATCATTTTACCAGGATTGAAATTTCATGCAGTACATTCTGAACATTACAAACTTGAAACCAAAGGCACAGCAAATAATGTCCTCTTTAAAAGATACATAAATATAGGAAGTAATGACAAAAGACAATTGCCATTTGTCCTTTAAAAACATGAAATTTTTGAAAAACCTCCTTTATTATGTTTAATTCTTGTCTTTATTAAAATAGACAAACATATCTGTTCATAACCTTCATTAAATATCCCTGTCTACTAGGCATATTTGGAACAGTTTCCACTGCAGCTTGAAAATAAAAAAAATACAAAACAAAACAAAAAATACAGGGGGGCAAGAAGATGGTAGTAATATGAATGAATTGTTTTACTCAATATTGATTGAGATTCGAAAGTAGTAAGACTTTTCCCTCAAATCAGAAGGATAGTAGAAAAGCAGGCCATATGTAGAGGGTTGTCCAATGTTGTTGGTCTTTGGTTAGTATTTTACATATGCCAATACAGAATGAACATAAGGAAGGGCTCAGTATTGAACTGGTAGCTGACACTGATCCTTGAAGCAATCTCAAAGTTTACCACATTTCAATTTCAAAATGCATTTCAACTTATAATATGAGTGATTTATCATTTAGTAGTAGCTGTCAAAGTAAACTCCTAGATAAAACAAAAACATCTGGAACCATAAACAAAGGAGAACAGTAGCTGAATATTAATTCAAACCCTGCATGCTCACTTCATTAGGAACAGGAAACAGCTAATTAGTAATTGAAGGTTTCATGTTTCTAAGAGGGCTTGTACTTGAGCTCCAAGCAAAGATGATCTCGTATGCATTCCGGATGTAAACAAGATTAAAGATCAAGAAAGGCAATGAACAAAATCCTCTGGAGAGATGTAAGGAGCATGGGAATTCACAAAAAGGGGCCTACACAGTGACATGAGGGGAGACATGGCAGACTTTATTACTTTAAGATTAATCAGATAGGTAAAATAGGGAATTTGATATATACAAATGTGGCTGTATTTCAAGTAAAAATGTAGGCTCATGCAGTTCTTCCCCAGCATAACACTGCCTGACATGGGCATACTTTATGGCACAGACAGCTGGTGACACCTTCTCCATACACAAGACCCTCTGTTGATTTCTTGACTTATGTGTCCCAAACCCAAGTAAATGTGACATTTGCTTTGTGTGTTGTACATTTAAAATGGATGAAAGGAAATACCTAAAATCAGGTGTCATAATGAATGCAGAGTAATAGGATAAAGGCCAGAAGAAAGTATTAGGAAGTAGCACATTTACTCACACTTCATTGTTATTTAGTTCACATATGTGATATAATAAGACTTGATTTGCCTTTTATCTCTTCATACCATTACTCAGGAGGCATTATTTTGCTGCAGTGGGCTAAAGCACCACACCATGTAATCATAAAATGACCTTTTTCAGTCCATGGAAACCACTAGAAATAAAATCCCTATAACTTAGAAAAAAATTTCAGAATATTTGCCACATTGATATGAGCTAATGTAATATACAAAGTATGTAGGTTAGCTGGCCCTTCTAAAATAAGCTATATGGACGACCACAGGGAGCTAATTACTGGAGAACAGATACAACTCAGTTAGCCTTTTCCATGAGTAGAGCTTTTGTCAGCACAGAACTTAATTCACCAGCAGATATAATGCAATGAATAAGATTTTGTTTGGTGTATGGAGAGCACTTTAGGAGTAGCACTAAATGTTTTTGATAATCCAAATACTACTTTATTAAATGTTTAGGAGGCATAAAAATGGTAGCAGATATCTCTCACCGGCTTGTGGCCAGTTCTCCACTAAGTAAACCACTGCATTAAAATATATTTCAAACCAAATATTTCAATCAAAAAGAGTCATTTAGTCATGATCACTTAAGCATATCAGTTACCTGAACATATCTAAAGCAGAGGGTGAACAGTAACAATATCCATGACATCACCTGCCATGGCCCAATAATCAAATAATCATTATAGAGGAAATGGTGGGTTAAATATGAGTGCTGCTCTCATTGTTAGCCAGAGAACCTTCTCCAGGAAGATGATGGTAGACACTGGGGAGACTCAAAACTCATCAAAGAAGAAAATCAGAGGCTACTGCATGTTCAACACTAAAGGAAACATATGATCTCCAAGGATCAGGGTACATTGCACAAGAAGGAGTGGAAAGAATGTAAGAGATACAGGGTGGGAAGGTGTACCACAAGACATTGTATCCTAACAGGAATTGACTAGTGTATCCATATCTGTGGAATTGGGGCAGGGGAGGGGGGACATATTGGAATAGCCCAATCAATGGGAATACAACCAATTTGCAATATGTTCATATATTAAAGTCCCCAATAAAAATTTAAAGCTATACATATAGCCTTGATGTGAATGTTACATCATATCTGTATATAGGAGATATCTTCCTATCTCCTACCTTATGTCTATAGATCCTTTTATATTTTGGTTTCTTGTTTCTATCATAATAAATAGGAAACAAAATTCTGGGTGGAAATAAAGAAGAAAAGAATAAAGGAGGTATTTTTAGTAGAATGGATCTTTTTTGATAATTGTCTTCTTTTTTTAATTACTTATTTATTTATTTAACCACATGAGAGACAAGCAGATAGAGAATGGGAATGTCAGGGCCTATAGCCAC
Organism: Orientallactaga sibirica; assembly: GCA_036365145.1. Lineage (NCBI taxonomy): Eukaryota > Metazoa > Chordata > Mammalia > Rodentia > Dipodidae > Orientallactaga > Orientallactaga sibirica. The sequence goes on along the minus strand of JAEOAD010000793.1, from coordinate 6,825,273 downwards.
TGTAAATGAAATACAGACGTCTGCACCACCTTGTGCATCCAGCTTTATGTGGGTACTGTGGGATTAAACCAGGGTCCATTGGCTTTGCTGGTAAACACCTTAATTGCTAAGCCAACTCTCCAGCCCAGATCATTGTCTTCTTTACAGATAAGGGATGTGGTTAACTAACTTCCAGCATCAGCAATTCAAAGGGAAATGTAAGTGTGGTAAAATGTAGAAACTAGAGCTCTCTATATTTTTTTAACACAACAGTATAAGCAAACTGTTTTGTCCTAGAAAAGTGAGCTCACAGGCCATGATAAATATTGATTATTTGTACAAATAAATTGCCTCCTGATACAATTCCTGTTAACAATCATATTGGACAAATACAAATCTATTTCATAATAACCACTGCTTAAAGTAGGTGAATCTGCATTTTTTTCTCTCATACCATCTAGAACAAGCATGTTCTCCTCTTTAAACATTCTTATACCTACTCAGCCTACTAGGAACCTGCAGTGTATATAAATGTGGTAATGTTTGTGAAGTACTGTGAACTCCATGGAAGAAATGGGTTAAAAACTGCTATGTTCAGTCATCATTATGATTACCCCCTAAAATCTTGTGAAACCCATTCTCTAGCACATGTTCCCAGTATGTGGCAGTTCCTAATTATCAGTCATGAACAAATGGTAATTGAAGGTTCCATATTTGAAAAGAATTTGAGGATGAATTCTAAAGAATTACAACACTAGGTAAGCAGGTAACTGCTACAGCACCCTATCCGTGCCTATGATCAGTTGGAGTTCCGGCATCAGTGTTCAAGCTGCACAGAAAAAACAATAAAACCTGGTCAAAATGTCATTCCAACAAAGAAAATCCAAAATTTACTCAATGTACTTCATGGAAAACTAAAAACTCACTTTATATTATTTTCTGTGCTCTATATATTTTCAGCATTTGAATAAGTTTATGCATAATAAATGTATAATTTTATTAGCTTTATTTTTTTTCATAAATATATGCAAGTCTCATTTTAACAAATGAAATTATTCAGAGGTGAGAAAAATTGTAGACTTATAGTAGTTTAATACTTAATTTTATTTTCTAGGGGAGATATTGACAATATAAAATTGTGTAAATGATATTCTTTAAGTAAAATATGCTTATGAGGCCCCTGTGCATGTTCTGCAGCTTTACAACCTACAGCAGAGTGCGTGACTAGCTTAACAATCATAGTATTTATAAGGATTTCTGTTTTCATTCATGGTATAAACTCTGAGGAAACATTTACCATTTTCTGTGTCAAAATCTTCGGTAGGGGTTGTGATCTCTCTTTGGGGTAAGATTTCCTTTCCTGAAAGGATGGTCATTTGAAATGTCCTATTCATTTTAAATTTTTTTTGAAAATTAGTAAGTGGGTATGTATAACATTTTTGAGGTTTAGTTTATTTCTAGAGTAAAATGCATTTTGAGTTTCTTTTTGTTCCTATTTAAGGCTAATGCTTTCTCCCAGGTGTGTTCTTGCCACTTGCTCACTTATATGAACACTAGGGCTTCCACAGAAATTATAAACTTTATTATAGGCAAGATGTAGGTTATTAAATCTTTCTTCTATGAGTGGTAACTTCTTTTGAACTATTGGTACTATTTAAAAATGAGTTCAAGTACATGTTCACATGTTTTCTTTATGGTGCTCTATTAGTGCTGCATTTCTAATTTTCTGGTGGGTCCATATTATTTGACATCATGGAAGGTCTCAGCACTGGTAGGTTGTGTTTCCATAACATAAATAAGAGAAAGATAACATAATGTAGAGGTTCAATAAGTATATTTCAGTCTTAGGTTTGCTTAATCCAAACTAAGTACTGAATTAATTTTATGAAATCTATTTCATATGTGGGAACATATTCAGTATTTTCATTCTTCATAATCAAGAGTAGTAAGGCTTCCTTAGTTCTAGGATGCTGTTAAGGCAGTAGTATAAACACTAATTCACTTATTTGAAAGTATGAAAGTAGACTATTGCAAGCTAGAGACAAATAATAAAATAGTATTGAATCTTATTACTCTGAATCTGGAGAAGAAATTTATTTTGGTCCCATTTTCCCAGAAACATGTGAAGTTTACTTTTAGAATCTATTTTTTTTTTCTTTAAATGGAGGTTGCTTGAAGAAATGACTACTTCACCCTAACAGTCTTAAAAAATTAGACTTATGATTGAATAAAGACAAAGACTATTGTAGGTTGTCTTTTCTTCTGGAAATGGTGTGAAAACAGTCTCATTGCATCTTTCTCACTATCTAATTCACTCTGATTTTGTGAAATAATTATTTAATATAGCTTTCCCCATTTATTGTAACTCTAGCTCTTGTAAGACATCTTACAAAACAGGGAATGAATAACTGTTCTCACATAGGGCAAAATATATAGATGTTTCGCTATAACTATATATTTAATAGTCTATATTTCAAACAAAATTTTACATATCAGTTATATAAGACAAATAGAGGTTGAATGCCTTCTCAAGGTTAGTACTGTTACCAACTTATTAACAGAGAAAACCTACATACTTGACCAATGTTCTTCCTATGTCATTCTACTTCCTGTACAAGAGTCATAAAATGGTAATAAAGACATATGTTCACAAGATAATTATAATCTTTGAATCATGTCAAGGACTTCATTCTTTCATTGCTTGTATGTGTGTCACATGGGCATGTATGTATTATGCTTGTGTTTCTGTGTAGGAATATGTGTGTGAGTAGGTGTACATGCACGTTGAGACCAGAGGTTGACTTGGGATGTGTTCCCCAAATGATCTCAAGTTTGTTTTCTGAAATAGGGTCTCTTACCTAACTAGAAGCTCACCAATTCAGCTCGACCAGCTGCCCAGCAAGCTTCAGGTATCCTCCTATCTCTGCCTCTCCAGGCAATGGATTATAGGTTTGTGTTACCACATTAAAATTTTATGTAGGTGCTGGGGATCTAAACTCAGGTCCTCATGTTTAAATGACAAGTGTATCACCCACTGAGTCATCTCTTCAGCCCCTTCCTCAATGTCAAAACTTTAAAAATACTTGAATTCTGTGAAATCTCATATTTAAGGTCTACTGACTAGGACAGGAGCCTCTTCAAGCATGTTTGTCATGTGCAAATTTTTGTTTTAGAGAACAATGTGAAGCACACAGTTTATGCTTCTATGCCATTCACATAAATATACTAAGTCTCAATAAATATTTAACTTTTCTTTAATATGTAAATTGGAACATATTTTTTGAAGACCTAATTCATTTTTTAAATTTTAGTTATTTGAGAGACAGAGAAAAGAAGAGAATGGGTGTTCCAGGGCCTCCAGCCACTGCAAACGAACTTCAGACTCGTGTGCCACCTTGTGCATCTGGCTTACGTGGATCCTGGGGAATTAAACCAGGTCCTTTGTCTTTGCAGGCAAATGCCTTAACCACTAAGCCATCCCTCCAGCCCCCTTTTTATGTTCCAATTCATTTTTATATAAGCTATTTTGAAAATATTTTAATATATTTTAAAACAAAAATTTGTGATAAATTTTACTACTAATTTTGTTTCCCAAGCTGATAAGAAAATATTTTAAAATCTGATTTCAAAGGAGTCAAAATATGGAGGGAAGAAATAAAATAATGGAAAACATTGAACATGTGCAACATGTGCAAACGTTAAGATGAAAAAGTACAGCAATTCTGGTGGAGAACTGAAATGCATTTATTAGCAGATTGTATGAGTTGAGTATAAGATCTGTCTATTGCAGGTTGTGTGTCACTTATTAAATGGTGGCTCATATAAGCTGTGATCTACATTGTATTAATTTGATATTAATATTTTTAAAGAAACTCACAGCACTTTGTGGTGAAATGTGGAGATAAAGAAGAAATGTTTGTTGAGAAATTGTGCTTTTTGAAAGCTTATTGAAGAACTGGGGAAAATGTCATTTTAATAGTTATTAATGTTACTGCCAAAAAGTAGATTCAAGCTTAATATGTAGATTTTTACCAACATGCCTTTTCAAATATTAAATTTATAAAACATACAGTTTGGGAGAGTAAGAAGGTCTGCATAAAACTCTAAAGTTTATTTTTATTATCCCTTTAATTTCCAAAATTAAATATTATGTGACTATGATAAATGAGAAAAAGCTTGCTAGAGCAAACAAATACCACCACATCGTGCTAACACTCCACAGTAAAGAAATCTGAACTCATAATTAGATAACTGAGGATCTACTAACAGTGTATTGCAAGTTTAACTATAAAGAAAATATTGAACTATGAATTTCTCACTCAAGGAAGATGAACATTTTGGCATATAGCCTTTCAGGTGGCAGCCACATACTAATTCCAAATTTTTTAAAAGTAGTATCAAAATGATAGTATATGAATATAACTTTCCATAACATGTTGTGTATTTAATTTCATTCTATATGTGAAAGTACAAAAATAAAATCAGATTTCTAATTGATGACTTTTTTCTTATCAGCTACTCAAGGATTTATGAGATGAGGGTAGGAAAGGGTGAATTCTAAGCTTAAAATGAATCACATTTATAAAACAGATGAGGCATAAAATAGCAGCCATCTGAATTTATTTATATAACCTATGCTATACTGAAAGAAGCCCTGTTTATTGATGAATTTTTTTCTGTGTACTCAAAATGCTAAGTAGCAGAACAACTAATTTTGGTTTGCAATTCTCATTATCTTGCTATCAGTGCCATTTTATTTGTTATGTAAGTGAGATATAGCTGGAATTGTAAGTCTTAGATCTGTATATGTGATTTTATGCTATCGTCATAAGTGTGAAAACCTTTTGGTCACTACAAATAAGTTTGTCAACTATGCAAGGAATTGAGGCAAACTAGACGCTACATGATCAAGTAATGAAGCTTCCCATGCTCATCTAAGATCGAATTAGAAACATATCTGTAATATATTTTGACAGGCATTTTACAGCAGAGAGGTATGCTATAATCTAGGAGGCACCACAAATCAAGATTTAAAAAAAAAAAAAAAAACTGAGATGGGTGAAAAAAAATAAGATAAATTCTTCCTGATGTAAAAATTAAAAAAAAAAAACTCAGGCCATATGATGAACATAATAGGAAATGAAACCCCACATATATATCCACCACTTAAGAGTAAGATTGGGATCTTCTCTGCAGGGTATATGATACAGTGTTTTCCATTCTATGATGACAGTTGAAAGAATTTCTCTAGGTAGTAAAAAGCTCTGATTTTCAAACAAATCATTTAAGAAGAAATTTTTCAGAAAACACACTTCTAGTACTCTATCCTCTGATGTGTTAATATTTCTACAAGAGAATATTTCACTTGATAAAAGAAGAGAGCTTGTGTGTATCTTCCAACAAAGTATAAGACTTCTCAGGAAGCAGACACTAGAACTTCTGAAGACAGACTGAAAGTACACTGTGGTGGAACTTAGTAGATAAATTTATTAGATAAATTTACCTTGCCTTGCTCCTTTTTGTTTTTCTTATCATATTACTCCTTGATAAGAACTTGCATGAGATTTATCATTTCCTAACACATTTAATAGTCATGCCATGAATTTCCTTAGAATTACAATTCTATACAGGAGTGATTATGTTGGCAAATATTAGCGAATTATTTAGCACTTTTTATTTAACATTGATTTTTAACAAAAAAATTAGCACTTTGCAGAAATGCTCTTGGTTATTTAAATGAGCATCAGAGAAGAGATACTAACCATGTTTCCAGGGTCAAGGAAGTCTAAACAATACTGAAATTAATAGAGACCAGACAATATCTTTAAATGTTCTTTAATATGCATATGCTAAGTATGTTTAAAACAGAATGCATTTTAGTATGAACTTAAAATTGTATCTGATACTTTTTCAGTCAAATTATACTTTAGCAACTTTGTTTTTAATTCTACCATCACATCCTTAGTACGTACTGCTTGGAAGAAATCATTCATTTTATATGTACTTAAATGTCTAGTTTATATTCTGAAGATGAGTCAATATGTTTGCTTTTTTTGAACAAAAGTAATTTAGAGGGGGAAAAATATATCATAATTTTATTTCTTATATCAATTTATTTATACTGTCAGATATATGTTCAATTTATTTTCAGTTTCTGGAGTGTTATCATAAAAAAAGAAGGAAATTTTTAAGATTTAATTGTACTTATGGGAAAATATTTATAAAAAAGTACAGTTCACTGTTAATCACTTTATCTTTGCCAAATATGTTGCCAAAAGTAAAAATTATTCACAGGGCTTCACATTTCACTCACAAAAAAATCATTTTCTAATATTTTTGTTGTTTTATTTTCTTTTAAGCCAAATGGAGTGTCAGAAACAGGCACAGTGTGTTACTCACTGTGCCCTTTTACTTTATGATTTTTCTCACTTTTGAACTTATTTTTATTGCCTAATTTTATGATGTTTTCTAAAATTTTGCATTTTCTAAAATTTTGGGGCCTCATACCTTGCGTTTGTTCTACCTAACATTATTAAAATGATGATGATGATGTCATTAAAAAATAATGAACATACACTATTGACTGTACTAGTAGCCTCTAGCATTGAAATATAGTCATACTAAGTTATAGTTAACTAAGGTATAAACATGCAAAAGGAGAAGTCTCCCTGCGATCATAAAATGATGTTATTTTCTGTTCAGCAGTTCATGTTACTGCTGTTCGTGCTAATTAATTAAAGGAGCTGTTGCAGTAATGTGCAAACAGGGAATCTGGGAAACTGAGAGGGCTTTTAGGTCTCCAAGTGAAGTTAAGTCAATCTGGGCATGGGCAATCAAATGTAATGAAATCACTTGTCAGTGCTAAGCTTGCAAAAACTGTGAAGTTTGACTAGGGAGTAAAAGGGTTATAATTAGATTTCCAATAGGATAATAACTAAATGGCAGAATGCAGTAAAGAGAAAATATTACATTGTTAGCTAATGGTACTGCTGTTCAGTTTTAGTTTGTATCAGCTCACTTGTAGATCTGCTAATTTAATTTGCTTTTATCAGCAAAAATGTACTACATAAATGGCATTTGAATGTCATTTGCAAAAATCATTGATCTGAAGGTGCACATAATAACACCTGCCATGTTTGTTTTATGTGAGGCAGAGATTGGTTGACAAGATGGTTGATGTTCCCAGCTGAGGTATAGGAATCTGAATGGGACTATATTTGTATACATGTTTCACTGAAAACTTCACCTAGGGAGATAGTGGACATTGCTGTCAGAGCAACTACATATTCACTGTGGACAATCTGAGAATATCCAGGATGTGGTGTTATGACAGACCAATAAAATACAGATATTCTTTGAATGTCAGGTTGTCTATGCATGGTATCTTTTCTGACAGATAACATTCAAAACTATTAGAAATAAAATAATTTAGCTGATGAGATTTATAATATATAATAATCCTGGTACACAAGTAATATGTCTGCACTAAAATCTACGGGTAAATTATGATAGAATAGAAATGAATGTATTATTTCTAAGGGCAGCCATGCAACATTTTTAAGTCCCTTTTATTTTTTCTTAAGGAGATGTCACAATAGAACTAATTAAATTTCAAAGAGAGAGCACTAGGTTAACAATAGATTTCTATCCAGCAGTTATTGGCAGTAAGTAGAGAAAGGACATGAATGATGCCTGAACTGTTTTCTGTGATGGAAAAAGAGTTGTTGACATGGCATTGTGTTGGTATGCATGAGTTGATTCTCACAATTATAGGAAATAATCTTCCAGTTTATAAAAGTGGATAACAAAGGAAGATGAAAAAAGTTGTACAGTGTCAAAATAAATATACATGCAAAAGAAACTGTAATAAACACACAAAATTATTACCAAGAATGGACAGATAATACCAATGCTTGTATTTCATGTTTTCCAAGAATTCCATATTTTGTAAAGTTTATAAATAAATACAAAATAGCCTTCTAATTCTGAGTATCTCAACTGATAGGCTAAATGATTAAGTTATTTCTGTAATTATTAGAATAGATTAATTTTGAATACTATAGTGGAAATTCTGATCATATTTTCAGGCATCTATAACCCTAACAGAACAAATATTTTTGCTGAAAATATCTCTTTTAAATATCATACTGTGATTGTACTTGTATATTAACAAAAGACATTCATTTTATTTTTCCATAAAATTATTATGTGGGCCTTATAATATACAGTGTTTACAATCTGTGCTAAGAGAAGGGAGAATGCTCATTTTTCAATTTTCAACAGATTTATTTTGAATAATATTTAAAATAATCTAAAAGATATTCAATGAGGAATCATTAACTGATTGTATTTTAACAACTGTGAGTAATTTAACCATAAATATTAAATGATTTGAGTTGTAATTTTGAAAAAACAAGTTGATTCCCTTGTTTTTAATGTTTCACCTCAGTCTGATTCTGTTATTTTAATGAAGAAAAGTATGACTTATTAAAAGTATATTCAATCCAAGTAAACAGTAATTATGAAATTCAAATATTAAACTAAAATAAAAATTCAGTTTTTGCAGACTTTATACAGTTAAAAATATGGATTGAATCTACCATTCCATATAAAACCAAACTGAACACCCATGAATAAAATACTTGTTCATTCCATGAAAATTAAATAAATTTAGGATATCTCAAAAGTGTCAAGTTATTTCAAGGTTGAGAAAGATAACATTATATACTAGATATAAAGGGTGTCATATAAGTTTAAAAAACAATAATGAATTAGATGGAAGTATAAAGTTCAAACATATTGAAAATAAACATGTACTGGTAGTGTGTTTGGCTCACTGCCTCCTGTTCCAAAGCTGATCTTATATTGCATTTAAGTCAGGGGCACAACCAAACTCTATGCTCCTTAAAGTGTCTGTGTATCTCTGTGTTTCTCTAAATCAGACATGATTAAAATTTTACTTCAGGCTATTCATCCCTACTTTGGTCCTGTAATGTAAAATGGAAACTTCAATTTCCAGGCTCACAAGTAGTGGGACTTTCTTCATGAATTTAGCTATGGTGAATGAACTGGCCAGACTATGAATCCTGGTCCAAATTGATTCTGATCACATAAATGTGGCCTTTAAATTGAGGGAAGAAAGCAGGCAAGCAAAAACGGATAAGAAACAGTAAAGGCTCCATTGTACAAGCTAAACTTGCATGCCTTTACTACTTAATATACTGGGTATATCCAGGTGCAGGAGAATCAAGCAGATCCTTTCACCATACAGCAGAAAAGCACCAAATTTTTAACCCCCCCCCCAGCAAACAACATGTTTGTTGCTATCTTTATTTTTGAAAAGAAGGAAAAATGTCTCCTAAAATATATTGTTATTAGAGACAAGATTTTTTTTTAAAAGTGAAAATAAGTTCAATCTACATAAATATTAAGGGGGGGTGGAGAGATGGCTCAGCAGTTAAGGAGTTTACCTGCAAAGCCTAAGGACCCCGGTTCAAATCTCTAGGTCCCACATAAGCTAGATGCATATGATGGCGCATGCATCTGCATTTCATTTGCAGTGGCTAGAAGCCCTGGTGCGCCCTTTCTCACTCTCCCTCTCTCTCTCTCGCCCTCTGTCTCAAATAAATAAATAAATAAATAAATAAGTAATAAATAAATAAATAAATAATTTTAAAATACATAAATATTTTTATTTTTATATTTTTATTATTTTTATATTTTTATTGCATGGAAAACTTCTACTGGTGAAAGGCATGTCTTACTGAAGGAGCTTGTCCATTCGAAGGAGACTACACTGACGTGTTCATCCATTTTCTTACTACTAACTACAAGTATTTTAAAAGACTGAGTATTTGTGAAAACCATGTAAATTAAGAATTATAAGTCCCATTCTTATTTCCACATGTGGTGGTTTGTAAAATTAGCACCAAAATTTAAAAGCTAATAAAATATCTAAAACAACTTTGAAATATCCATGGTTATGATTATTACACTTGTGGTCTTAAAATCAGTAATGTAGTAATGTGCAAAAATGGTTGTTTCATATACTTCGAAAAGGCAAATTGCAGACATATTTGTACATTTTTACAATATGATTATCATATAACTGCATATCTTTTTAACAGCTAAATATGAAAGTGTTTTTATCACATTATACATGTGAAATTTCGGTGTTAAAGGTTTTTAACGCCCTATAATCTATGTGCTTTTTCTCCAAAATTCACTGTTAATTATTCCTAGTCATGGAGGATGAAGAGCTAGACTTATTTTATTTATAGAAAGAGTATGAAAATAAAAGTTCAATTACTACCCTGCCCTGGGGTAATGCACAAAGCAGTTATAGGGGGAAGTTACAGTACCTTGCATAGCAGCACTCTCATGTGGAGTTCCATTTTTTTCTATTTCAATATCTGGTATTCCAGTATCTGAAAGAATTGGCATTCAGGATTAAGGTACAATTCTGTATTTCCTGTTTGCATCTAAAAAAAAACCTTCAGTAAGCCCGTAATTTACATAATGCAAGGCTGAGTGGTAATACTTTTTGTTTTGTTTTTATTTTTCCTTTCTATCTTTTCCTCTTTTTCTTTTTCTTTCTTTCTATTGCTATACCTGTTGTTAATGGTAAGAGGATGATAATTAAATTATACAGTTAAATATATGTTTCCATGTACATTGTAAGTACCTTCCTTCCTCATTTGATAATTTAAATGTAAGTTTTAGGAAAATAATCTAAACCTTTTAAAATTATTAACATGTCCTGACTACAGACAAAAATGATGGCTATAGCTGACTAAGTGAAAGTGCCCCATCCATATCATGTGTTTCCACTTGTAAGATATTAGTTGTGGGCTGGACAGATGGCTTAGGTGATAAGGCGCTTGCCTGCAAAGCAAAAGGACGTAGGATTGATGCCCCAGGACCTACATAAGACAGAAGCACAAGATGGTGCATGCATCTGGGGTTCTTTACAGTGACCGAAGGACCTAGCACACCCATTCTCTCTATCTGCCTCTTTCTCCCTCTCTCTCAAATAAGTAAAATAAAATTTAAAAATCTGAGAAAAGATATTAGTTGTATGCTAAGTGCAAGTGAAGGGAAATGTTGTAATAATTAAGGAGCAAATATGTTATCACTGTGCTCCAGTTAAGTTACAAAAAGTAATGTTCATGATGTAAAATAGTTCTGTGTGTAGGTATGTGCTTAAAAAATCACTTTGAATTGTGCATGAATCAGGGGTTCAACCAGTTGTAGGTGGTTTAAAAAGATTAAATTAAATTGGAAAAGTTAGTTTAGACTCAAAGTAATTCTTGATTGGAGCACACTTTTCCCACAGAATCTCCAAAGATTTACTTAGAGGACATTTTCAAGTAGATTTTCCTCAAAGACTAGTGTTGACACTGACATAATGTGCATGAAAGGAACCACCATCCTTCAGCTGATGGAAAGTGAGCTCACCCAGCATCATCAAAACTAAGCTAAGCAGATGTAAAGTACTTCTACTGAAGTTGCACCGAGGAGATTAGCCCTGTGGCTTCTCCTGCAAGTCCGCAGGATTTCTTGTTACTAGTGCCTTGTGGGGGAGAGGGGGAAGACTATTGGTTTGATTCATGACAAAAACAAAAAACAAAAAACAAACAAACAAAAAAAAAAACCCTGTCTCTTTCTCTCTGTGTCACTGTCCCTCTCTCCCTCCTTGAAACCAGGTTTTCATTTATTGACTTTTACCTCAAAAGTGTAAGTCTTAATTAGATATTACCTTTCAACATCCTCAGACCACTGTCACTAGGAGCAGTTTGCTTAAGTGCCTGCTCCACTTGCTCTCGGCGCTTTGATTCAAATTCCAAGGCTTCCTGCAGTTTTCTCTTGGCTTTTTTCTCCTTCTTCAGGCGCTTTTGCATTGTGGCTGAAATGTGGAAACGTAATTTGCAAATAATGGGTCGACGCAATGAGATTACTGGGTTTAATAAATTATAAATCACAGATACAAATACAAAAATAGACAGATATAAATGTATCAGCTGACATATGATTAGCCTTTTTACTATAATTCAGTAATACAATAAACTTCTTTTTATTTTCACATTTCCAATGTGTGTTCTATAATAAACGTGTGTTTGTATGGCAGTAGGAATTTGCTTATACAACTGTTTTCTAGTTTAATTCATCATTCATGATAGCATTAAATATTTTATATTTTTAAGAAATATACTCTAATTCACTAGTTTGTTACTATTCATATTTTGAAATGTAAAAATTAATCACAAAATACCTCTAGAGTTACATAATACTGTCTTTAAAATTGAAAGTGGCAAGTTTGTATTTCTCTGAAATGTTAGCATTTCTAAAGACAAAATTCATTTATTTAAATAATGCACGATATCATCCTCTTTCTCCATCCCTCCCTACACACACACACACACACACACACAATCACATACACACAACTTTAAGCAATGACTATATAGGCAAGTTATAAAAGTGCAACTATAATACTGTGCCTGTGGTAAGCAGTACAGAAGAGATAAAGAACGTGTAAACTTCAGCTCTCAGGACATTCTATCTCAACTAGAAACTACAATTGACACAATGCAAACTTACCTCTAAACACTGAAGCTTTAAATGTACAATAGCTCTTCAAATAGTATTTTGTTTCCTAATAAAGCATATATCCATATCTACCTATATTCATATCTATATCAACTATATCTATATATGGCACACAGGAAGTTTTAAGGCAAATATGTATTTCTTATTTGAGTTTAAAATAAGATATTGATATGCTAATAAGAGACACTCAATAGGGCTGGAGAGGTGGCTTAGCAATTAAGGTGTTTGCCTGCAAAGCCAAAGGATCCTGGTTCGATTCTCCAGGACCCATGTAAGCCAGATGCACACGGGGGTGCATGCATCTGGAGTTCGTTTGCAGTGGCTAGAGGCCCCGGTGCACCCATATTCTCTCTCTCTGTCTCTCTGTCTCTGCCTCTTTCTCTCTCTTAAAAATAAATGAATAAATAAAATATATTTTTTAAAAAGAGACACCCAATAAACAAAAATTAAGTTATGTGATGTAAAAATGTTAAAAGCATATATAAATATGAACTAAATCATGTAATAGTATGGGTTTCAGTTATACTTGTCTCACAGTTTAATATATTTTCTTACAAATTATCTTCAACAGCTTGAAGATAATTTCCCAAATAAGTTGAGCACATGAAACAAAATTTCAAATTCTAACATAAACTAGAATTCTTGATTCAAAAACAGAAATGATTGCATCTAGTACTCATGGTGAAAGACTGTTACATATGATTGAGGACAAAAGCATTTTACTAATACAACTGTATTTATATATTCATTGAAATATAGCATTAAATTATTTAAAGTAGAAATCTAAATATATTTAAATTCTGAAGTTAACATCTTTGTTAAGAAAAAAATATATTCCTACTTGTAAAGTTTGTTATTCAAAAGATTTCTCTCTTTCTCTCTCTCTCTCAGCTTAAAATTATAGTTTCTTCCATGGTAATATAATGTTATATGTTATATAGGTTCTTATGTTTTAAATAAATAGTCCACATTTAAACCTATACAAAAAAATGACAATTGTAATTTACTCAAATTTACTACATAAAGCAATATTTTGTTGGTAATAGTCTAAATTTAGGCCTTACAACAACTTTGCTAAGAAATTGGCATTATTCTTTTTAATATTTTTATTGGTTTACTTTAAGAGAAAGTAGGAAGTGCTTGGTCCACTTGCCACTACAGATTAACTCCAGACACATGCACCACTTTATATATCAGGCTTTACATGAGTACTGTTGAACTGAACCTGGGTCAGCAAGCTTTGATTGCATGTTTAAGCACTGAGACATATTTACTGCCTGGAGATTGACATTTTATATCTCCATTTTTGTAGAAAAACCTGCATTTTTGAGAATTTGGAAGATTAACTCAAGAACTTATAGCTCATAATTTTCAAAGTTTTAGGAACAATGACTTCACAGCTATTTTTTTCCGAAACTTGGAGATCACAGAGTTGTTTAGAGGACTGAGTTGGATAACCTAGAAAATTTCATTTAGCCCCACCATTCTGTGACTTTCCATGTTTATTATGCAAAGAATATTTGTGGTTATTATTGCATATATGTGTGTGTTTAATTCATGTAACACTACCTGTTTTGCAAGGAAAAGATAACTAGATTTATTGTGGGGAATAGTTTACTTTAGTCAAACAAAAAGCAAGGTCTCATGGTATCTGATGGTAATCTCAACACTTAGAAGACTGAAGCAAGAGGTTTTCCATAAGTTTGAAGCCAGCAAACAAACAACTAAAAGAAATATTATAGGGATTCTGATTTTTTAATTTATTTATTAGAGAGAGAGAGAGAGAGAGAGAGAGAGAGAGAGAATGGGTGCACCAGGGCCTTCAGCTGCTTCTTGTGTGCATGTGTGACATTGTGTGCTTGCATCACTGCATCTGGCTTACATGAGACGTGGAGATTTGAACATGAGTTTGTTTTTTTCTTCTTTCTAAGAGAGAGATTAAGGAGAGAGAATTGGCACACTAGGGCCTCAGCTACTGCACCACCTACTGGGCAAGTGTGACCTTGCACTTGCCTCACCTTTCTGCATCTGGGCTTACGAGGGATCTGGAGAGTCAAACATGGGTCCTTAGGCTTCCCAGGCAAGCACCTTAACTGCTAAGCCATTTCCCCAGCCCTGGATTCTGTTTTTTTTTTTTTAATACATTATTTTTGTGTGTGTGCGATCTATGCTAGTGTGTGCAGATGTACATGTCCCATGAACATGCATGTGGAGGCCAGCATAGATTGTTGGGTGGCCACACCCAGCCTTTGTGTGCTGGTGACTGAACTCAGGTCTTTAGGCTTACATTGCAAGAGCACTTAAACATTGCTATTCCTGCAGCCCCTGGGGAAAAAAAATATATATATATACTCTTTTACATATACTTATGTACACTTTTATATATGTATGTTTTATATATCTATGTTCTATATATTTGTGAAATACTATATATGTATATATATAGAATATATATGTACTTATGTATTTTCAATCTTGGTGAGATATTACTTTATAACCATTAACAATAACTTTCTGCCTTTCCCCCCCATTATTGTCATATATTATATGTACTGAGCATGAGATATTCAATAAAGCAAAAATTAATTTAAGTGATTATGTAATTCATTTATTGTAATAGAGATACTGTGATTCAAAGACATGAAGTAGTTTTTGTAAATCAGTGGAGAAATTAGAGAATTTTCCTGTTATTATAATAATCATTACATATGTGCTACAATGTTTGGTTCATTGCAGATATGAATCATCTAGTATTAGAACACCTATTGATATTATGATAGTAGTTATAATGACTTAATAATAATGGCTGTGGTATCAATGATAATAGGAGAAATGGTATCATTATTAAATCATAAAATATGATAAGTGTATTACATAGAAATAATTCACACTAAATTTGATAAGACATAGTTGTGTAATACTTTTTAAATACAGTGGATCTCAATTAACAAAGTAAATTAGGATATGTGGATTGCTACAATTCTGAAGCAAATTTTACTATATGTAGTATATTTTCATAAATCACTTTAAGAATTTCATTATATATAATATATCTTTTGGCTTATATAATATTTCCCTGCTAAAGAAATGTGTTATTATAAATATCATAATATTCTATTTCACATACTAAATAGCAAGGATTTAGTAACTCCCCTAAACTTTAAAAAAAGATATTGAGAAAAATACATTCATTAATTTATTTTTTTAAATATATTTTATTTATTTATTTATTTATTTATTTATTTATTTATTTATTTATTTATTATGAGAGAAAGAGGCAGAGAGAGGGAGAGAGAGAGGGAGAGAATGGGCATGCCAGGATCTCCAGCTACTACAAACGAACTCCAGATGCATTTGCCCCCTTGTGCATCTGGCTTACGTGGGTACTGGAGAATTGAACTGGGATCCTTTGGCTTTGCAGGCAAATGCCTTAACTGCTAAGCCATCTCTCCAGCACTTGTTTACTTATTTAAAGAAGTTATTGAAATTCGCTTTTGGCTGGAGCTGTTGATTCTAAGGTCTAAAGGAAAATACATAATGTTTAACCTACTGAAACAAATGTCATAGTTCAATGTGCTACTTTTAATTAATGTAAACTTAGTGGATTTTGTTGAACTGGAACCATGCTACCTTTTTAAAGATAATTTCTTGAGTATTGGTTTTCTCTCTCCTATTCTTGCCTTTCCTTTCCCTTCATATTCTCTACTTATTTTTTCCTCTATGAGCCTTCCATAGAAGAGTAATAAAGGAAAGATCCACAGAAGAGTAATAAAGGAAAAAGCTGAAATTAACAATAGTTACTTCTGGTTCTATGCCGTATTTTGTGGTAAATGTAAGGAATTTATAGTAATTATTCATAAAGTGAACTTCAAAGTTTGCGTGTCTTTGATATGAAGTACAGTGTTTGTGGATTTGTCGTGTGTGTAATAACATGTGTTAGTTCATTCCTCACTTTCCACCTTCTTTGAGAGAAGGTTACACATGTTCACCATTGCTTTCTCTAGGCTAGGTGGCCCATTGGATTCTTGGACATTCTCCTGCTTCAACACCTTTCCCACTCATAGGCATGGCTGGGATTACAACTGGCTTTTGCCCTGGGTGCTAGGCTTGTGAATTATGGTACTCTTGTATTACAAGCATTTTATCTACTCAGTGAACCATCTTGCCAGCCCTTGAATTAATCTTATTTATACCTTAAACTTTGGATAAGCAAATAATTACCCTCCTTTGGAAAATTAATTTTACTTTAAGCAATTAAACATTTGTCTATATATATATATATTTTTTTTTTTGGTTTTTCGAGATGGGGTCTCACTGTAGCCCAGGCTGACCTGGAATTCACTCTATAGTCTCAGGATGGCCTCAAACTCAAGGCAATCCTCCTACCTCTGCCTCCCAAGTTCTGGGATTAAAGGCATGCGCCACCACGCCCGGCTTTATTTTTTTCTTCTTTGCCTCTATCTATACCTCTGCTAAGTCAGTTGAGTTCATTACTATTTACATGAGAACAATCTCTGTAATGCCCTTTCCTTACTTCCAATGTCACACTAACTCTATTCTAATTAATCCCCATCACTGCACCTTTTCAATAGAAATCAAATAAGGTCACCCCATTATTTATCTTTTGCTATTTTCCATCACCGACAAGATAACTTCCAAGCTAATTCTTTACACAGTTACAAATGTTCTACATAACTTCACTTGTAACCCCAACTTTCTGTGTCATTTCCTACTACAGTATGTTTAAAACTCAAAGCCATACAAATACTAAAAATTCTACAGCCTCCCATGTACAAAGATTGTTTTTTTATTTCCATACCTATGCCAATATTTCTGTCTGGCATACCCAAAACTCTCATGTACTCCCATGACTTTTCATTTTAACCCACTGATCCTTTAAGACTCAAATTCAGGTATCAGCATCAAGTAGTGTTCTCGTACCACTTTACAGCCAGATAACCTAAGCTAGGTATATAGATTGTGCTATATAACCATAAAGAACATGCATAATCATTCTTGCCATTTTATCATGAAATTAACTGATTGTCTTAGCCTTCTAAAATGTAAATTAAAGAAGGACAGGTACTTAGATTTATTTACTTTTATAATCCAAGAATACAGCTCTGTGCCCAGCAATGAGTAAGCATATATATATATATATATATATATATATATATATATATATATATATATATATATTATTACCCATATTTAGATGCATTTTATTAAATAGTGAGAGAATAATAACTATCTATTTCCAAATCTGCAATTGAGGAAAAATTATATCTATATCATTCTCTTAGTAAATAGTTAGTGTACATTTTTTACTGTGTGTCTTATATACAGTATTTTCATTTTAGCTTTTCATTCATTTTCAGTAGTTCCAAGTCTAGCCCTGGCAATATCTCCATTAACATGAAAAATATTTCCAACACATTGTTCACTATTTAACTGCACTTTTAAAACTTACTTCTGCTTTGAAGCTCAACTGCAAGTTGTCTTTCAAGGTTTTCTCTAATTTCTCTTTCTCTATAGAGCTCCATTCTCAATTCCTTCTTTTCTTGCTGAATCTGCTTCTCCTGAATGCGAGCATTATCCAAGGCCACTTTCAGCAGACCCTGTCCAAGTACAGTAAATGACATGCAGTTCATCTTATCTGTTTTAACTTATCAAATATTAAATAATTTATGAAGGTGCTAATGTCTTGTATTACATTTATTTTGTTTATAGAAATATTGTTGACCTGAATGTTGGTCAACAGAGTCTCCACGGAAGACAGACTATCAGCAAAAATGAATGGTCCCGGGAATCCAGGGGGCAACGCCTGTCCAGGAGTTAATTGAATCTTGTCCAAGGGTGACTTCATCATTGGAATTTGAACTGGTACCTCTTCTGCAAATATAAAATTAATGTTAGAAGGTACACAAATTAACAGCTCAAATATTTCACCAAATCACATTTTATAGTCATCTTTACTGATTTGGTTCCTAAAGATAAATGATGTATATTCATAATCAGAGGTCCTCAGCTGCCTGTTACTTCTCAAAATTAATAATTGAATATAGAATTCATGAAAATCATACATGTATTGTTAAAGAAGCATGCAATCTGAAGAAATAAATTTAAGAGATATACAACTGACATATGTTTATGAATATATATTAGCTGGAGAATCAGATCACCTCCTAGAAATACATAAGCTGGCTTTACTTTTCTTCAATATCTTCCTTCCTTCCTTCATTATTAACAACTTTATTGGTGCATAACTTGTATACAATAAAACTCACTTACTTTAACTGCACAACAAGCTTTCATCAGTGTTGGATTACATATCTCTGGATGGCCTCAAATTCTCTATCCTTCTGCCTTAGTGTCCCACGTTTTGGAGTGTTAGGATTACAGGCATGCATCTCCATAACCAAGCTAGCTATAACATCTTATAGACTCCTGATCTTCTTTCCTTCCTTCCTTCCGTTCCTCCTGCTTCTTCTCTCTCCCTCCTTCTATCCCTTTCTCTTTCCCTCCTTCCCTTGCTCTCTCAAATAGATTTCAAAGGTGTAAAGTATTTTAGAGGGAATTAGTAAGTCATTACATCGTCTGTGAGCCTATTCACGTACGTCTTCTTTTGAAATGTTTTTATAAAATTCTAAATCCTAAAAAAAGTCTTAACTAGCATCTTTAATTTTTTTAGTGTTCATGTCATAACAATTAGACAAGAAATGCACAGCTTTACTTGTCTTGTTTGTTATTTGTATTTGGATACCATTTTATTATTTCCACATGAGTTCAGTCATTGGGTGCAAAGACTTAATAATCAATCAATATTTATAATTGCTAGAGAAGTTCTACACCTTTACATTGATAATTATAAATCTAAAGCATGAATGTATGTAGGCTGCAGATCTATTTTCTACAAAATAAACTGCTATATGCATAGAGAATTGACTTCCTCCTAATTCAGAGGCAGCGTTATATTTCCCCTGAATAAATATTTTGTTTTAGAGACAGTTTTTCTTAAATTAGGGGAGTTTGTACCATATATTACTCCATGCAGATAACCTCAATAGTAAGCATCTGAAAGTTATTTTTTCTTAAAAGATAAGCAATATATTCACATGCATAAAACAAAATTATAACTATGTTAAAACCACTAGAAGTTTTCTATTTGAAGATGAAAGAAATAACATTAAATTGCCTGAAAAGAAAATTACTATTGATTATGAAGACAGGTTGCATGGTCTATGGTTTGTAATGCTGCTATACAGTAGATTGAAGTTTCAAAATAATATTACTCTTCTTTAAAGAGATAGACACAGCTGAATTAGGTGTTGCTTGCTGCAGTGAGGATCAAATGCAAAAGGAATCATATTTCATCACACCTAGTCAGAACCAGGAAAATAAATAGAAATATAAGAGGTATGCAGGCAATGATTCATTTTGATAATCTGGCCCAAGAGAGACACATAGAGACAGCACACAGATCTAAGCTTCTACCAAAAGACAAATAGGACACAGAGGGTGGGAACTGGGATGACAGTGTAGCAGAGGTCACATCGATTTTCAGCAGCAGTTTTCACACAGATGAGATAACCCTGGACTCTATTTGGACCATTGTTCATATCCTACCTGTCCCACAGGCAATAAATTTCCCAGTCCTAGAAAAAGGGCAGTAAAGAAGAAGAATCCTACTTATGACTTGTTATGATTAAGTTTCTGTGCTAACCAAACTTGCTTTTCAGATCAAGGTCACATTGCATGTTAAGGTTTGTAATAGCCAAAATCTAGTGGAAGTATATTATGTTTTAGTGTATATAAGTAGAAACTGTCAAAGAATTCATCAGGTTTTTTGTGATTTTAAATAATACACTATAAAAACGAATGATAAATGCATTCAAAGTTGATTTGAAGCTTGTAATGGGTCCTCACATTTTAATGCCATCTACATTTAAATAAATGCTCCCTTCACATTTTAATGCCATCTACATTTAAATAAATGCTCTGTTATGTAGAAATTTGTTATGTAGGCTTGAGAGCCTACAAATCAATGAAGTTAAAAAAGAGATGTGCTGGAAACATACATTATCAGTTAAGAGCATCTCTTTGAAATTCTAGGAGAAAGAATTTTGATTGAATATTTTGCTTTAAGGTTGGTATTCAAAATGTATACATTAAAACTTTTATCAGCACATATAATGCAATGGTGTAAGCTAAAATAAAAAGACAGGACAACGGCTATCTACTCAAGGACATGAGCACACTCTCCATTTATTGAAGCAAAGTGGAGACTGCTTTTATTGAGACTGTTTGTTAAACCTTCAGTACTTTGTAATAGCACTTTGCAATCCACTCAGAGAACAAGCATTTATTTTAATTTCTTGTTTATGGCACAGATGGATAGATGGGAAAGTTGACAAGAATATTATTTGTAGCAAGAAAAGGATAAATATATAGTAAAGGCTCTCTGCAAGGAAAGCCCCCTTGAAAAGTAAAGTCAAGGCTGCTAGAGACATCAGATAATTCCAGTTTTTATTCTACCAATCTTTTGGGAAGTTGTTTCTTTTTTCCTCTGGGCTTTGAGAATTGTGATACAGGAATAGAAATTGAACACAGCTGACTCACAGAGGACTGTAAAAATGCAGATACCTACCAGGTCATCAGTTTGATTCCTTAACAAGTAAATTATATTCCATTATTTGATTTGAGAGCTTTCCCTTAAATACAGATGACCTAAGGGACTCTCCTTTGTCAATGTCATTAGTATTACATTCAGCACAAGAAAGACACCTGCTTCCCTCTTCCAAACTAGGGAAAAAATAACAACAACCAACTACTGTGTCCTAATGTGACCTGCATGAATATAAGGCAGTGTTCAAAATCTCAGTTGAACAATGACTCCTCAAGTGTTGTCATTATCAAATATGGAAAAGAAAGACTTGGTCATCACTTCTTTAAGGCGATTAAATACAATATTAAAAAAAAAACAAAATATTGGCACAGGAATACATAGCTGGCAACCTGTGAAAGTGAGATGTAATACTGCAAAACCCAAATCTGACCATGTTTTACTTTAGAATAACATTCT
The DNA here is from genome assembly GCA_036365145.1 of Orientallactaga sibirica. NCBI lineage: Eukaryota > Metazoa > Chordata > Mammalia > Rodentia > Dipodidae > Orientallactaga > Orientallactaga sibirica. Next base: position 6,803,603 of record JAEOAD010000793.1, on the reverse strand, counting down.
CTTTTACAAAGTCTGAGTTAGAATGAAACTATCTTGTAGATTACGTTATTCTAAGAGCCAATTTTAGGCATACTAAGACCGGGCTTGGCAGAAGTATGATACTAAGTCTTTTCATTAAGGGACTGAAACATTCTTTTAGATGGGACTTGTTAAAGGACCAAAGGACCAAGCAGAATAGAGAAGCCCAAAGCCAAGAAATCCAAAAGACACACCAGCCATAAGCACACTTAGGAATTCCAGGTGGAATTCAGACACTTTGCATATCTTTAGATTGGAATTGCAAATATACTTCCACACCTTAGGCCTGGATACTAAGATCCACCCAGTGATATCTCCTCTTGCCAGGAAGCTGGAAATCTAAGTAGATTTAATAAAACTGAATCTATGGGGGGATATTTGTTCAAACTACCACAGTCTGGGAAAAAAATTCGACTTCCCTATGTACTTTCTTTTGTTGTTAGCATACAAAGAATTAGGTTTCATCTTGGTATTATTAAAACAAATTTTGTTTTTGATTCCTTCTTCTCTTTCTCCCCATACCCTTTCTCCTAAGTGAGATATTCCAGGTTCAAAAAGACAAAAATCAGATTTTCTGTCCTATATGGTATCCTGACTTTAATGTTTGAGTATGTAAATAGGGATATCCAAGAGCAATTATATGGTATGAAACTAGATAGGGAGAACATGAGAGGGGGACAAGAGGAGATGAGAAAGCAGGGAAGACAAAAGGAATCCTAGGTTCTTTCTAACTGAAGAGTGATCACACTGTCCTTAGAATTATGTTCCACAGAATCCCCACCAGAGATATGTGATGCTAAAAAGGAAAAAAAAAAGTATTAGAAAATCCATTTTCATAATCATTAAGCTAAGCTGTGAAAAACAGCTTTCCTTAAAGCAATAACTTTAAGATACATTTCAAGGTGCCCTGTGAAATCTGACATTCAGATAAAAACCTAATAATTTTAATATGAATATTTACCAAAATATTTCATGGAACATCTCTATGCTAAACATTATTTTTCAATTATCTGAAATTCAGATTTCACAGAGTGTAGTTCTCTTTATTTGCTAAATATTTTAAAAGCAGAATATCTTGGAATCTTTAAAATTCTATTTATCAACTGTTTTGATGACTGAGCATTGCACACACATGTTAAAAGATCACAGTGTACCCTATGAATATGTTGTTATAATTGTAAATTGAAACATAAACCACTCTAACTCTAAATAGTAGCATGGGTTGTCAATAAAGGGTGGCAGCTTATGTAGTGAAGAGATGAAGATACTTGAACTTGAATGCCATAGTATTGCATACACACTTTGTGGCTTGATCCCCCTTCTTTAGGTTTGCAAGACCTTGGAAAAGTTATTTCACCTGTTAGTGCCTCACTTTCCTCACCTATAATGTTAGGGCAATAGTAATATTTTCCTCTCAGTGTTGTTCTACAGAATAATGAGCTTGTGGTAGTTTGAATATATGGCCCCTAATATATTCAGTTTTAATTAGTTTATAGTTTACATCTGCAGCCACCTTCTTGGAGGCAATGTCACTGGGGGCTGGTCTTAAGGTGTGATGGTGGTTTGAGATTCCATTGTAAAGATATGCAAAGTGTGCCTAATAGGAGTTTCTGAAGTGTGCTGTGGTTTGACTGTAGCTTTGCTCTGTGTGCTATGTGGCTGGGGGCTTTTGCTTTCTTCCCTTGTCCTGTGAAGACAGGCCAACTTCTTCTGCTGTTATGGAACTTCCCCTGGGTCTGTAAGCTTCAATAAATAATATCCCTTCCTCCATAACTGTGCCTGGTCTGGAAGTTCATCTCAGCGAACCTGAAGCTGTCTGCTATAGAGCTACTATTTGTAAACTTCCCTGAACAATGTTTGACCAGAAGTAAGTGCAATGGATGTATTTTTTTGAATAAATTAAATAGGGATTGAGTATTTCCAGACAGGAATGTGGGGGAAAATAATAATCTTCATGACGTAAGCAACTACTACACCACGTGAAATATCACATTAAGAAATACCTTTTTGGGGCTGGAGAGATGGCTTACCTGTTAAGGTGCTTGCCTGCAAAGCCAAAGAACCCTGGTTCAATTCCCCAGGACCCCCGTAATCCAGATGCACAAACTGGCACATGCATCTGGAGTTCGTTTGCAGTGGCTGGAAGCCCTGGCAATCTTATTTTCTCTCTCTCTTTCTCTCTCTTTCTCTCTCTCACTACCTCTGCCTCCCTCAATAAATGCATAAATAAATGAATAATATATAAAATATTTTTTAAAAAGAAATACCTTTTTCTTGATTAAAATGGGATATGACTGTCTTTGGTATACATTTAGTTAGGTTGATATTATTTTCCCAGTAATGGAAGATTGAAGAGACATAGTTCAGTGGTTTGAAACTGAGGGACATTTTGTTGCTCAAAGGACATTTGGCAATAACTGGAGACAATATTGGTTGTCAAGACTAGAGCTGAAGGGGTAGAGAGGAAAGGAGCCTGCTACTGTCATCTAGTGGAGAGCCCAGCATACTGCAAAGTGCCCTAAAAGGCACAGGACTACCATCTTCACATCCACAGCAAAGTGTAACTAGAAGGGTTTGAGTAAGAACACAATGTTATGAAATGGCCATAATGAAATCCATTACCATTATAAGCTAATTAAAACAATAATAAAAAAACTATCTGTGTAAATGTCAATACTCATTGACAGTCTATATCCTAGAGTTATACAGGTTAAACTCAACAAATTGATAGTAAATTACATCTTCTTTCCTAATCTAAATGTCTCCTATATTTTAATAAGCTTAACAAGAAAATAATGTTAAAATCAGTGACTTGGAACTAACAAAGTGCCTTATAGGTTTGTTTTAGAGTGGTTATGGGTTTAAATTTATGTCACAACCTTTAATCCTTTTTCAACTGTCACCTTGGTTGTAAAACCTATCATTTTCATTCATTCTCTTTAACATTGTAGCCTACACCACTCCATCTATGCCATTTTATAGGCTTTCTTATGCATATTCTTATGGTTTTAACTTTTGGACTGCTGCCGTCAGTATATAGAACACAAATTATGCTATCTCCTTGCAGTGATTCTGGATATGTAGACTAATAATATAAACCCATTTAAGATTTCTAACCATAATATTGGGTATATTGTTTCTACTTAAAACAATGGACTGTACATGACAATATAATTTAATAATGGTATGTGGTAGGAAGAAGGAAAAATGTATAGAACTATGCTGTTTCTGCTGTATTAGACTTTCTAAAAAATCAGTGATTCTATAAATAGTGGGACAAAATGAGGTTTTTTAATTCTGAATACTATGTATATAGTTATTATAGAATGTTTAGCTTACATTTATTGAACTTGTCTACATACCATTGTCTTTAAGCAAAAAAAAAAAAAAACAGTAAAGAACTTGTCTTTAAGCAAAAAAAGTAAGAATTTATCTACTTCTTGTTTTCTCTGAGATGATCTATAATTGCATAATAAATAAAGGAAACCTGAATGATTTGTTTTGAAGTACCTCTAGCTCTTATAAAGCCTAGAAATAAAGGCTGAAGGTACAGAACAGAACCAAGTTTCAAATACAGCAGTAAGATTTGACCTGTACCTGCAAGAACACACATGATTGATACAAATAACTAGAGTATCAGCGTCCTATACAAATTCCTTGTCCAGAATATCAGCCTAGCTACCTTTGTGTATAAGGCTGGAAAGAAGAGAATATTTCATGAGTGAAGTAGTAATAATATTATCACCTATATCATAAACTGGCAAATCTGAGACAGGATTGGAATAGAAGTAATGTGCAAGAGAGCTGTTTTAAGAAATCTGTTTCAGCTGGATGGCAGGTAAGGGAGTACATTTCCATCAATTAGTTGGCCTTTTCACTTATATTGTTTTTTCATCCTGTTTTATTGAATATAATGCCCTCAGGGCTCCAATATACACTTGCATTTAGCCTTACTGGGACTTCAGTCATCTGTCTGACTACAGAGGCTGTAAAGCAGATTTCTCATTTGCTTCTCTGCCAGGAGATGTACAGTCATTTCCATCAAGTAGGGAAAAACACCTCTCTTAATCTGGTACAAATCAAGAAGCGAAATTTATTGCTCTGGCCCAGAAATACAGGTGTCAACTTCAAAGTCACCGTTTTTTTCCCCATTTAGTTAACAAATGAGTACAGAGGGTTAGTGAAAGTTACAAAGGAGTGGGTTCTTAATCAACCCCCCTGCAGCAGTTGTTCTCAAACTTTATCATTCATAGGGATGACTGGCAGGACTTTGAAAAGTACATTTCCCAGTTGCTATGTTTCTGATTCAGTAAGTCTGTAGCAAGGCCTGGAAAAACAAATTTCTTATAAGAGTCTAATTGATGTTGATGCTGCTAAAATGGTAAGCCCACTTTCAAAAACCAAAGTGCTATAGAAATACCTTTTTAAAAGTTTCAGATACAGACTAGAATTTTACATACGCCTGAAAGAACACACACAATTAGGGATAAACAACTAAACATTTTGGAGACATATATAAGTTCTTTGTTGAAAAGAAACTAGTATTTAAAAATGACTGATATTATTTCCCACACACTAAACGTTTATTATTTAGATCTCAAGAAATCATTCAAAATGGTAAGTAATTTGAAGAATTTCAAAGCTTCCAAAATTACATAAAAGCAAGGAGTCCCAATTCTTGAACTGATTTAGAGATTATAAAAAGTTATTTAGAGCCAGGCATGGTGGCGCATGCCTTTAATCCCAGCACTTGGGAGGCAGAGGTAGAGGTAGGAGGAGTTCGAGGCTACCCTGAGACTACATAGTTAATTCCTGGTCAGCCTGGGCTACAGTGCAACCCTACCTTGAAAAACCAAAAAAAAAAAAAAAAAGTGATTTAGGTTGTAAAACATAATGTAAAAAATACATTATTTTAATTTAATAAATTAAATCAACCTGTAGATTTTTTAAAGATAGTATTTACTTATATCCAAGAAAGTGGAAATAGGGCAGGGGATATTTTGGCACAAGATTAAAAGCTAAAATTTAAAAGAACAAAACTCAATGGTGATTTAAAATCAGGATGTCTTTGTTAGGGAAAATTTAGCAGGAATAAACTATGCAAAAATCTACAGTTCTTCACCTCTTATAAATGCTTTAAAAGGGAACACATAAAGAAGTACACATGTTTATCCAAACATCCATGCATAAATCTTATCTTTCCCATTCAGGTATATTTACAATATTTCTTACATTTCTACACCACCAATCACATAAAAAAATGCTATATTCCCCACTCTGTCTCTATCTCAGTGATCTATTTATAGAACAAGAAACAGTACCTCAGAGTGTTTCTAACAGGTTTTGATAAAAAAGAGAATGAAGTAGAAACATTTAGCATGATAATTAAAATATAGAAAACCCTCAATAAAGACTCACGGAATCTGAAGCGATGCAATTTCTACACAGACTGTTCAGCAAGAATTGCACTAGATATATACTGATTACAGGATTTTCCTGTGACAGTTCTCTGTTTAAATTTCTTGTAGTAAAGTAAGTGCAGGTCTTAGTGGTTAATATTACAACAAATTAGAGTTTAGTAGCATTGTAATTTGCTTCCCCGATATGCAGACAAAAACCTTGTCCTCTTTGCAAGTAATTTCAACAAAGGTAGTTGCAAGACTTTAGAATCATATTATTTGAGCTGTAATTTCCTTAAGATTTAATTGAAGCTACACTTTTATTCTCATAGAAACTGCAAGGGTGGTTTGTATTAAGAATACAAGAAAAATATACCTTATTTTTTCCTGTCAAATTTGGCCTTATTTTATTAAGGTTGATATTATTTCACTCGCTATTGGTTACTAATATTGATGGATCCACATGGGGCAGCAGATGTGGAAGGAAAGACACTATGGATTGTTTTTTTACTTTCCCTAACAACCTGGTACTTAGGGTTTTTTTTTCTCATCTTCAGTCAGAAGAGCTTTATTTTGAAAGAAAACTCTCAAATATTCTCCAACTATAAAGCAGAATTATTATAAGTTTATGTCCATGCAGAGGCACAAAGGCTACACCATGAAAGCTAGTATAAAGTTGCATGGTCTACAAATATGTTTATTTATAACATATATTTCCTAAACATGCCTATTATCCTTCAAAGCTGGAAATAGAGAACAGGAAGTGGTGATCTACATATATAACTCTAGCACCAGGTATGCTGCTGGTACTGAGAAGTGTGAGGTTCATCTGAGCTACATAGTAAGAACTGGTCTAATATTTTTTTTCAAAAAAGGAAAACTGAATTATCAGTTCTCAAATTTCAGTGATATTTTGTATCACAATGAATAAATGCATACTCATAGTCAATGACAATGTTTGTGGTGTGAACAGGTACCTGTGTGTTTGTATGTGTGTAATGTACATGTCTGGGTGTACACTTGGGGATATGTGTGCATGTGAAGGTCAAAGGTTGATGTCAAGTGTCTTCCTCAATTCCTCTCCACCTCACTTTTTTGACACAGGACCTTTCACTGAACACAGAGCTCACCAATTTGTTTAGACTACTTAGCTAGAAAGTCTCAGGATTAAAAATGTGTTCTTCCACGTCTGCTTTTTACATGGGTGCTAAGGATTCAAACTCAGGTCCTCATGATTACGTGACAAGTGTTTTATTGATTTAGCAATCTCTATATACAAGTAAATATTTTTTACAATTAATTTTATTCAAAGTCCTATAAAACTTATGCATAATATAATATTAAATACAGTGTAACATTGTCTATTTCCATAGTTAAGCATTATGAATTAGGTAAGAGAAATCTTATAATATGAAGAAAGGAAAATAAAGAGAAAACTAAAAAGTAATATATACTACCTAATAACTTCCACTAATACCAGGCTTGAACAGATCACCAAAAATTTCTGTGGTAGATTCCAATTCCTCTATGCATTTTAATTATTCATTGTTTTGGAGAATGTTCTGTAAGTACAGACATCATAGCATTTGTATTCATTGAAGTTATGTTCAATTTAGCATCACATGTTAGCCATAACTGTTTGTTCTGTATGTCTTCACACTTGCTTTAAGTGATCTTAAAGAACATGCCTCCTTCACATGAGCAGCTGGGACTATCCAGCTCCCCTACAAATGGTCATCTTCCTAATCCTGTTTGAGTACTAGGGAAGATCACTTTGCTCAGTGTCTTGTCACTTCCCACCCATTATTCAGTTCACATTTGGCATTTTTCTGGTGTGAATGTATCCATACTATAATTTTTTTTTGCACAGAATTGAAATTGCCTCCTGTTTTTGTTTATTGAAAATGGGTATCATACTTCCAGCTGAAATTCCTATGCCATAGTAAGCCTATTCTTTTTAAGCACAAACAATATTACAATTTATAGGGAGAATTTATTTTAAAAAGTCATGTCACAATTTAACTTCATCTACCATAGTTTCTGTGTTGTAAGCAAACTTACTGGAGAGTAAAAGGTAATTCCAATATGCCACCTGTGTTTGAACATTGCTGTGTTCAGCTTTCCTACTTTAATTACAAATTCCTTATGTGGATACTTATAATGCATATTCACCCTGTCCCCAATTTGCCTATTAAGTTGACTTTGCTAAGCAAAATTTGATTTAAATCCTGACAGTCTTCCAAAATTTGGGATACATTCAGGCTGTATTTTCAGGTCACAAGTAATTATTTCTTACTTACTTTTCTATATAACCAAATGCATTTTAAAGGGAATATTTTACTATTATGCCCCGTTTAGACTTCACAAATATTAATTACATATCATCATTGAAACAAAAAAGTATACCCCTTAGTTGTAAAATATCCATAGTAAATTAAAGATATAAAATAGGAACATTTTAGGTCAATTGTAATATAATAATGGCATAAAACTATTATTCTTAATGACCTGGCGTTCATTTTGGTACGTTGTACATATCCATTGAAAATTGTATTCTCCTTTCAAATGGAGTCCTGTCTTTTTGCAATATTGTTTATATCTGAGCAAATACAAAGTATGTGCATAATACATATAGAAAACCATAAAACATATTTTCCCATGGTATTTAAGCACTTGAAAAAATTCAGTAGCAGGACAAAATGTTTTGCTGTAAACATCTTAAAAGCCTTATAAAGACAATGTCCTCCCAGTAGTATCTTATAAGGAATTTTAAGATTGCTATATATCAATGCTCAAATTCTTCCATTTCCAATTTTTATATCTCTAGCTCTTTAACTTTATAAAAGCTTTGAGAGCTATTCAATCAGTATGCTACTATGATAATAAATAATCTTGCTGTCAGTTTAGAATATTACAACTTTTTTTCTAAAATGAAGTCACAACAAGCACTTCCCTGTTAACATAGGCTTTATTCTTTATATACAAAGTGTGAATAATTTTAATAATTTCATTAAAACATCACATTTTACAAGATCAAATGTGCTCTGTGTTTTTGTATATGCACAAAATATCCACTTTGGGGCAGCCATGTGACCACAGTTCTCAATTAATTCCTTTTTACTGTCATTGATAATGCTGGCATCTTCTTCATCTCATTTCAATGCTAGAATCAGCCTAATCACTATGACTTTTTTCTCTCTTTTGCCTACCATATATCAAATCTGTAAATGTCTTTAAAAATTCTTTAAAATGTAAAAATACACTAAATATAAAAATATGCACCTCAAAAAAGGGCTAGAGAGATGGTTTAGTGGATAAACCACTTACCTGAGAGGCGTAACAACCCATGCTCAACTTTCCAGGTGATGCAAGGTGATGCAAGCATGCAAGGTTGCACATACACACAAGGTGGCACATGTGTCTGGAGTTTGATTATGGTGGCTGGAGGCCCTAGCATACCTATTCTCTCTTTCTTTCTCACACACTCTCACTCTCAATCTCTTGCATGAAAAAGGCCAGTCTGTTGTACATGCTTCAAAAAATATGTTTAAAAGATATTGTTTAAAATAGCTCTTGTTCCAATCATTTCAAACTTAAATATTTTAATATCTTCCTAATGGGAATCTGAAGTTTTGCTCTTTATCTATAACATATTATTTTGCATGTAAACGTCAAATTAAGTTGCACAATCTCAAAATCACCTTCTATGAAGAAAACAATAGACACTCAGGAACCTATATTTGTTTGCCTGAGTTTTGATTCTTTATCTACATACTATATCATAAAATTTTCAGCAATATTCAGTATTTGACTCACTTTGAATTTTCTTATATAATTTTTCTTTGACACAAATGTTCAAAACATCACCCAGGCCCCTTTAGAAGTTTAGGTAAGACCTTCACATTTTTAAATTAACTCTTAAATTAATCTTTTCAAAACTTAAATTCATGTCCTACAGTAAAATTTTCCTGACTACTTCCACACACAATATACTTCCAGTTCTCTACTTCCAGTTCTCTGAAATGCCATATAGAGTACATTTGTTGGCCATTCATGCAGCATTTTGTGCTATGAACTAAAACCTGTTTTATAAATTGAAATTTATATCTTTTATCTGTAATTACTTTTTCATATTTAATTACCCTAAATCCTAATTAGACATTAAATTATGTGAAAAAAATTATGTGAGTGTCATGACCAGTTGTTTTAGACTTTGCTTCTTTTGTAGGAACTACCATGTTGCCTAGTATATAGTAAATGTTCAATAAATATGTAAATTGCTTTCTTGATTGTATAGAATGGGAATTCATATGTAAATTTGTAAAGACTACCACTGCAAACATAGCATATAAAGGCTTAGAAATCCTTAAGCATAAAGATAAGGAGATCTTAGATTCTGTGCCCTTGGAAAATATCTATGATCCCTAATTTAAGAAAAGATCATGAAACAGGATAACACCAATTCTATGGTTGGAGTGGAATTTTTACAAATTGTGTTAATGAATACTGCTCAGAAATCCCATTTCAACAAGAAGATTATGAAGTATTGATTTCTTCTTCCTCATATTTCAATTCCTTGAATGGAATGTGCTTGTATAGGTGGACAATGAAGTATGTAATTCTTGATAGTGATGTAAAACATTTCTTTAAGTTTGGTGTGAGTTAGATTCTTGTTCTTTGAGAATTAATTATCTAATTGTTGCTTATGAATCAATTGTAGGTTTATTAATAATAAAGAGATGGCTAAGTGGTTAAGGTGTTTACCTGCAAAGCCAAAGGACCCTGGCTCCATTCCCCAAGACCCACATAAGGCAGATGCACAAGGAGGCACATTTATCTGGAGTTCGTTTGCAGTCTAGTGTATATACAACCTAAAGCCAACTTCTGCATTTCTACTAAGGGATAGTAAATGTGAAATGTTTTTCCTTGAGCAAAATCAAAGACTTTCAGGAATGATATAGCATTACAAGAATTTTAATTAGTACTAGTAAATTCAAGCAATTGTCTTTAACCACTTAACAATCTCCTGGCCAGATTCTTATTTTCTTTGATTAATGTCTCCTTTCCACCTTTGTCAAATTGTTTATGATTTGGGAAAAATATGGCATCTAGTTTGAGTACCTAATAACATTAGAGTTTTAAATTCACTTGGCATTGTCTTTTACATGATTAAAAAGACCTTAGGTGACTCCATATAAAACCAGCACACTTAGACATGAATTACATTATCTTTTCTCTGTTCAGTGTTGTCACCTATGGCTATCTTGTAACTTATTCATATTCACTTAAAGAGAAGATGAAGCTGTACATGGCTGTTTGTTTGAATAGCTAGGAGATGGATGCTCCTTTTGAAAAAGAACAGTGATATTTTAATTGAAGATAAATAATGGCAGGGATATATTTTCAATATTATGGGTTTCATTTGAAATAAGCTCTACATATTGCCTTTCGTATAAAAAGATTCATTTATATCAAATGTAGTTATTTGGACATCTGTTGGGCCCTGCCCGGTGTGAAGCCGAGTGGTTAGCCCAGCCAATCTTGGCCTACTCCCGGTAAGGCCTAGTCGAGCCTGAGTACCTGCCCTTGACTCAGCACCTAAGCTGAAACTGCCTCCACCCAGCTGCTGCTGATGTGGTGAAATACTGTTGGCCCTTATACCTTTCTCTCATCCCCTCTTCCCACCCCCTTCCTCAAAGTATATTGGCCCTTATACCTTTCTCTCATCCCCTCTTCCCGCCCCCTTCCTCAAAGCACATAAATATCTCCCCCCTGACAATAAACGACGAGTTTTGCCTTAGACGTATCTCCGCGACTCAATGTGGTTTTTCTCCCCGGTGTTTTAGAGGGGGGAGGGGTTTAAGTCGCCGACACCCGCCTTCTCGCTCAGCCTCAAGAGAAACGGCTGGCCCGGCTCTCTCTCTCTCTTTTGCTCTACCTGCCGGTGGTGAGGGAAAAAAGCCCCGGCAGACATCAACAGTTTTCCGGTCGTTGTTACAATCTAAAAGTTATGATGATGTACCTGGATACCCATACCAATAAAAAACAACATGAATAGTCAGGCATCCTTTAAAAACCTGACCTATACATATATAAATATCCAAAGCTGGGGTGCCATGAGAAAAATAAAAATCAGATACAAAATGTTTCTCTTATTTCATGAGGAAGATAAAAGGACTTCATTGTAGTTCCAGTCATTTTATTATTCATTAATCACAGTTACACAGATATTTAAATACATGGTAAAATTATCTAAAATAATAAAAATGTGGCCTATGCAAAAAACACCTGATGAAATGGAGATATGATGTAATATTTTCCAAAAACCAAGAGGTATTGAAATCCAAGAGAAAAATAAATCTCATCTAAAAGGACAAATCAGAGCCGGGCGTGGTGGCACACACCTTTAATCCCAGCACTCGGGAGGCAGAGGTAGGAGGATCGCCGTGAGTTCGAGGCCAGCCTGGGCCAGAGTGAGACCCTACCTCAAAAAAAAAAGCAAAAAAAAATAAAAATAAAAATAAAAAATAAAAGGACAAATCAGAAAAAGGAATGTAAAATTAGCAGATCTTGAGTATGTTTAAAACAAACAAACAAAACTTCTACTTGTTCTCAGAGTCATATTCAAATTTAAATTTAAGTTAGTATATTATCAAGGTGGTAAAATAAATCAAAAAAATAAAATAAGAGTTGGAGAGATGGCTTAGTGGTTAAGGCATCTGCCTGAGAACCCAAAGGACCTCAGTTTGATTCCCCAGCACCCAAGTAAGCCAGGTGGCACATATATCTGGAGTTCGTTTTCAGTGGCTGGAAGCCCTGGTATGTGCATTCTCTGTCTCTCTCTCTCTGCCTCTTCCCTTCTCTCAAATAAATAAATAAATATGAAAATAAATTAAAAAATAAAAAAGTGAAATAAATTGAGTCCCCTCCCCAAGTGACTTAAAGATGCTTGCTTGCTTGCTTCCTTTCTTTAATTCATTCATTCTTCCTTTCTTTCTTTCTTTCTTTCTTTCTTTCTTTCTTTCTTTCTTTCTTTCTTTCTTTCTTTTGAGAGACAGAGAGAGAGAGACAGAGACAGAGAGAGACAGAGAGAGAGAGAGAGGAAAAGGCAGAGAATGGGTGTGCCAGAAGCCTCTCAGCCACTGTGAATGAATTCCAGATGTGTGCACAGCCTTGTGGGCAAGTGCGGCATTGCGCCCGTGCATCACTTTTTGTATCTGGCTAAACATGGGCCCCAGGGGTTTGAATGGGTGTTCTTAGACTTGGCAGGCAGGCAGGTGCCTTAACTGCTAAGCCATCTCTCCAGCCCAAAGCTGGTTTCTATATAATGTGAATATAAATGTTTATCTGAGTTGCTGATTGTTTCTGAGTTATTTTTCCCTTCAATTCTAACCACATGAGGTAACAAGAAAAAATCCTCTTCCATTTGAAATGTGAGTATTATCAACAAAATTAGGTAATATGACATAGTCATGTGGAATAATTACAAATAACATTTAACATGTCACTATAGCCCAACAATTGTGAAAATACATTTAACATGCAAGATATAAATGCAAATATATTTCCTTTAATAAGACCGCAAATACCATAAACCATGACAGAGATATGCTTTGAAAAAAGCCCACTATTTGTTGTGAATCACATGGTACCAGTGAATGCACATTTTTTATTTTGTAGTAGAAATATTACATTTTTTCCTAGCTTGACTGAGTAAACTTAATCATTTAGTTTTCACTGAAAAGTGTCAGAACACAAAATCATTTATTCCATTAAAATTCCTACAGATATGTTTCTCTGCTGGCACGAGTTTTTGGTGGCATTGTTAGATGATGTATTATCTAATCACTCATTAAAGTCAATGATGATGAAAGAAAATTGGTTTTGAAAAAATATTGTTTATCTCATTAGTCTTAAATTTGTTCACAATGCCTGTTCATTAAATTAAAAAAAAATCAGTTAATGGCAATGCCATGTTGGAATTGGCTTATAATATACTAACATAAAAATACTACTTAGAAATTTTTATAAACAGTTTATAAACAATTAGTAGAAATGCCTGTTAATACTTGATATCCTACTATTTCTTTTCCTTTCATTAGAGAATCAGTAACTATTTTCATCATCCAAATTTGGACAGGCATTTCCATCCACATCCTCATCCATCATTTAGTATAATTAGTTTGGCTGCCTCCTTATCAGGATGATAACCATGACACCAGTGCTGACTGTTCATGGCTTAGTCCCTGCAGGTTGCAGATGTATCATCTGTGATATGATCATTATCAAGCACTCCAAACCTAATGGACAGTAGCTGGCTGTTTAAGTTATCCATGCATGTGCATCTCCATCCCCCAAATTATTACTCCAGGAACTTCTGTTTTGCTTTCTATGCTCCAGTTTGAATTGAAGGGAAATTGATACAAGTTGTATATTTTTTTTCTAAATTTCAATACAGTTTCCCCACTGTCAAATGTTTATCGGTCTGTTTTCTAGTTTGCCTCATTTCCCCTACTTTCCTCAGGGTACATATAATAAAGGAATTGTTAGGGAGTGGCAATCATTTTCATATGTGTTCATGGAAGGGAGAAGCAGTGTTTAAAATTCATCTCTCCATGGTTCCTATTGTTTATTCTTATAAGCAGTCATATACTCCTATAAGAGGTTACTTCTTTGATATGATAACTAAATTTTGATATACAAATCACTGGATCAGTCTCCTCCCACCTCCCTGGTCTGGGTTCCCTGCATGGACAGTGTGCAGGCAGGTGCTGTCATATTGAGTAGGCCAGAACCTTCCTTCCTGGTTCCTCCCAGTTCCCCGATTCAAGTTCCATGGACTGGTCTGTGTGCTGGAGAATAAGCAGGCCAGATCCCTGTTCCCTGGCTCCTCTTAGTCCCCTGGTCCTGGTAGATTCCATTGTGCCTTTTTTGGGGAGGCCTGGTCCCTGTGTGAGCTGTGGAATCAGGCTTTTTGCTCTGATATCCTGACTGACCACTAGGTATTGAAATCCCTGTTCACCTGAGTCAGAGGGTACATGGGCCAAAGGACAAAAACTTGCTTCCTCCTCAATAAAATAGTCTTCCTAAAATGAGTAGATAGCAATGCAAAAAAAGTGAACAAAAGTCAGAAAGCTGAGAGATCTCCACCAAGGATGCCTAGTCCTAAAATGGAAGTCCCTAATGCAATCACAGAGAAACCAACACAACTTCATGCCCACAATGAAAACACAACAACCAATGAGACCCTGTTCAAAAAAAAAAAGTTGCACTAGAAGCAAACCATCAAAGAACCAACAATCATATCAATGAAATTGAACAGAATCATCTCCTAGAACATTCAACTTTTGTCAGTAGGCTTAACTTGATTGAAGAAAATGTTAGAACTCACCAAAGAGATATAAATAAATTAAAGGTGTATCAAGAAATGGAAGAGCTCAACAACCAGTTGATTAAGCTTAATGAAGACATGATCAATTGCAAGAATGATTCCAGGAAGCATCAAGAAAATCAGAACTCAAATTGCAATCAGACCTCAAAAAAGAGATGGACATGATGCAAAATAACAGAACAGAAAAAAATCAAATAGAAATTATAAAAATCTCTCTAGAACCCTTCACCAACAGACTTATTCATGTGGAAGACAGAACATCTGACCTGGAAGACAAGTCAGAAGAAATAGATCAGGAGACAAAAACTTTGCTAAGTTCAAAAAAATCAAGTGAACAGAATACGGAGGAACTGGGGGATACCCTAAAATGAGCAAACGTCTGGATCTCGGTATGTCAGAAGGAGAGGAAATCCAGGCCATAGGCATAGAGACCATATTTGACAAAATTATTGAAAAAAATTTCCATGTCTCTCAAAAGAGAGGCCTGTCCAGATACAAGAAGCCCACAGAACACCAAACAGACAGATCCAAAAAAGAAACTCTCCAAGACACATCATAGTTAAAACTCTTAACAATGAAAACAAAGAGGGAGTGTTAAAAACAGCAAGTTATAAACAATTCACAAAATACAAAGGCAATCCCATCAGAATTACAACAGATTTCTCAATGGAAACCCTGAAAGCCAGAAAGGCCTAGAATGGAACACTTCAAAGTCTGAAAAACTATGGCTTCCAATCCAATCATCTCTACTCAGAAAAAGTACCCATCTTAATAGATTGTGAAAGGAAAACTGTCCATGGAAAAAGTCAACTCTATGATTATATGAACACAAAGCCAAACCTACAAAGAATACTTAAGGGAATGCTCCACACACAACAAAACAATCAATCTCAGGAGCCAACAAGAAGAAAATCACAATAACCACAGAAGACCAGACCCAAAATAGTACAAAACACAAGAAAGCACCAAACCACATAAAACACTTCATCATGGCAGGGATTATTTCAAACTTAATGGTCTTAACTCTCCCATCAAAAGACACAGGTTATCAGGATAGATAAAAAAATTGGACCCTCCTATCTGCTGTCTTCAAGAAACCCACCTCACCACTAAAGATAGACACCTCCTCAGGATGAAAGGTTGGGAAAATGATATTCCAAGCAAATGGAAATAAAAAACAAGCGGGGATTGCTATATTAATATCTGATGAAATAGACTTCAAACCAAAAGTAATCAAAAAGGACAAAGAAGGCCACTTTTTACTCATCAAGGGAATGATCTAACAGGAGCACATCATGATCATAAATATACATACATAAAACAAAGGTACACTACAGTTAAGAAAACAAAATCTACTTGATAATAAAACAAAAATAAACACCAACACTATCATAGTCATAGAGTTCAATACTCCACTATCATCAATAGACAGATCATCCAAGCAGAAAATCAACAGAGAAATAATAGAGCTCAACAATATCATAGATCAACTAGACATAATGGATATCTACAGAACTTTCCACCCCAACTCTACAGAATACACATTCTTCACAGCAGCCCATGGAACCTTCTCCAAACTGACCATATATTAGGCCATAAAGCATGCTTCTATAAAGTCAGGAAAATTGAAGTAAATTCCTGTATCATGTCAGATCACAATGCTTTAAAGCTAGAAATTAACAAGAGAAACATCAAGAACTCCACCAGCTCCTTGAGACTAAACAATACACTTTTTTTGTTTTTGTTTTTTCAAGGTAGGGTCTCACTCTAGCCTAGCCTGACCTGGAATTCACTATGTAGTCTCAAGGTGGCCTCAAACTCATGGCGATCCTCCTATATCTGCCTCCCCAGTGCTGGTATTAAAGGTGTGTGCCACCACGCCTAGCTTAAACAACACACTTTTAAAAAAATGAATGGGTCATGAAAAAAATCAAAACAGAAATTGTAAAATTCTTAGAATTGAATGATAATGAATACACAACCTGCCAAAGTTTATGGGATACAATGAAGACAGTCATAATGGGAAAATTCATAGCACTAAATGCCTTCATTACAAGGACAGAGAGATCATAAATAATAAATTAATAAATAATAAATAATAAATTAATAACCTGACTGTCCACCTAAAGTCATTGGAAAACCAAGAAGAATCTAACACAAAGAGCTCCAGATGGAAATAAATAATCAAAATTAGAGCAGAAATTAATGAATTGGAAAGTAAGAAAACAATTTTAAAAGTCAATGAAATGAAGAGCTGGTTCTTTGAAAAAAAAATAAACAAGATTGACAAACACCTGGCCAAATCGGGCAAAAAATAAGATGTCAAGCCGGGCGTGGTGGCACACGCCTTTAGTCCCAGCACTTGGGAGGCAGAGGTACGAGGATCACTGAGAGTTCGAGGCCACCCTGAGACTACATAGTTAATTCCAGGTCAGCCTGGACCAGAGTGAGACCCTACCTCGCAAAACCAAAAAAAAAAAATAATAAGATGTCACAAATTAACAAAATTAGAAAAGAAAAAGGAGTGAGCACAACAGACATCAATGAAATTGGAGGAACCATCAGGGCATACTTCCAAAACCTCTACTCCACAAAATTGAATAATCTAGAAGAAATGGATGAATTCCTAGATATATACAAACCACCAAAACTAAACTTACAGCATATTAATCTCCTAAACAACCCTATCACATCCATGGAGATTCCAATCAGAGACTAGGATATCCTTCCTGACTCCTTTTATGAAGCTAGCATCACCCTAATACAAAACCCAGACAGAGATGAAACAAGGAAAGAAAACTATAGTTCTATAGCCCTAATAAACTTAGATGCAAAATCTAAACAAAATCCTTGCAAAACAAATTCAACAACACATCAAAAGCATATCCATCTTCATCAAGGAGACTTCATCCCAGGAATGCAGGGATGGTATAACATATGAGAATAGGTCAACGTAATATACCAAATAAACAAACTGAACCATGAGACCCCTATAATCATCTCAATTGATGTAGAGAAGGCCTTTGACAAAATACAACACCACTTCATGATCAAAACACTAGAAAGAATAGGCATGGAGGGTTTATATCTCAACACAATAAAGGCTATATATAAAGATCCTAAAGCCCAAATCATACTTAATGGGGAAAACTCAAGGAGTTCCCATTGAGATCAGGAGCAAGACTGCTCTTCAACATAATACTAGAAGTAGCCCAAGCAATCAGACAGGAGAAAGAAATAAAAGGGATTCAAATTTGAAAACAATAAGTCAAGTTAGCCCTATTTGCAGATGACATGATCCTGTACATGACACAAAAATCTCCATCTCAAAACTTCTAAAGGTGATAACTTCCTTCAGCAAAGTGGCAGGATACAAAATCAATGCACAAAAGTCAGCAGCTTTTCTATATACAAAGGACAAATATACTGAGAAAGAAATCAGGCTCTCCCATTTTCTTTTTTTTCTTTTTCTTTTTCTTTTTCTTTTCTTTTCTTTCTTTTTTTATTTTTATTTTTTGGCTTTTTGAGGTAGGGTCTCACTCTGGCTCAGGCTGACCTGGTATTCTCAGGGTGGCCTCGAACTCTTGGTGATCCTCCTACCTCTGCCTTCTGAATGCTGGGATGAAAGGCGTGCACCACCACGTCCAGCTTCTCCCATTTTCAACAACAACAACAAATTTAAATACCCCGGAATAACACTAAGGATGTGAAAGACCTATATAATGAAAACAAAAAACACTCAAGAAAGAAATTGAGGAGACTTGAAAACATGGAAAGACCTCCCGTGCTCCTGGATAGGTAGAATTTATATTGGGAAAATGGCAATTCTACCAAAAGCAATATACAGATTTAACAGAACACCAATTAAAACACCAGCATCATTCTTAATAGATATTTAAAAAATGATCTCAAAATTCATATGGAATTGCAGAAGGCCTTGGATATCCAAATATATCCTCAGCAAAAAAAAAAAAAAAAAAAAAAAAACAACAAAAAACCTTTTTGCAGTATCACCATACCCAATCTAAAGCTATATTACAAAGTCATAGTGACAAAAGTAGCATGGTACTAGAATAACAACAGATATACAGACCAATGTAACAGCATTGAAGACACAGACCTTATGTCAAGTAACTACAACTGCTTGGTCTTTGACAAAGGTGCCAATAATGTAGACTGGAGAAAAGACAGCATCTTCAACAAATGGTATTGGACAAATTAGATGACCATATGTAGAAAAAAGAAATTAGACCCACTCATTTCATCATACACAAAAGTCAAGTCCAAATGGATTTAAAACCTCAATATAAGACCTCAAACATTTCAACTACTGGAACTAAAAATAGGAGGCCCTCTCCATGATACAGGACTGGGAAAAGACTTCCTGAACAAAACCCCAGTAGCCAAGGAAATTACACAAGCACTCAAACAATGGGATCTCATGAAGCTGAATAGCTTTTGCACAGGCAAACCTACATAAGCAGAGCCAATGTATTACCGACTGAATGGGAGAAAATCTTTGCCCGCTATACCACTGACAGAAACCTAATATTGAGAATCTACAGATAACTCCAAAAACTAAACAATAAAAATCAAATAACCCACTCCATATGTGGGGCAGAGAAATGAATAGAGAGTTCACAGAGGAAGAATTACAAATGGCTAACACACACTTAAGAAAATGTTCAACATCCCTAACCATTAGGGAAATGCAAATTAAAACAATTATGAGATTACACCTTACCCCAATAAGGATAGCAAACATTAAAAAAATCAAATCAAAACAAAAGTTGGCAAGGCTGCGGACAAATAGGAAAACTCATAGCTGTTGGCGGGAATGTAAGCTGGTATAACCACTATGGAAATCAATATGGAGACTCCTATAAAGGATTAATATAGAGTTACCAACCAACCCTGTTATCCCCTTACTGGGCATTTACCCTAAAAGCTCTATATCTCAGTTCACAGATATTTGCTCAACCATCTTTATATCTGCTCAATTCATTATAGCTAAGAACTGGAATCAAACCAGGTGTCCATCACTGGACAAATGGATAACCAAAATATGGTATATCTACATGATGGAATTCTACTCAACAGTAAGAAACAATGTCACAATGAAATTTCTAGAAAAATGGTTGAACTTGGAACAGATTATTCTAACTGAACTCACAAAATCACAGAAAGACAACCGTCGCATGGTCTCACACATCTGTGTTTCCTAACCTGGATCAGCCCCAGTGGCTGGCATAACTGAATAGTATCTCAAGGCTTGGACAATAAGGAGGATAGGACTTGGGGGAAGGGACATGGTGTGGGGGTGGGACACAAAACTGAACGCAAATTGAACTGGTACCATAGAATCCTATATGCTGGAAGTCAGACTAAAAGAAGACCTTAGGTGGATCACCTGAATCAAAGGGCCTTGGAGAGGCTTAGATGAAGCCTAATCTTAAATTTCTCCTGTTGATCTTTCTTCTCTTTTTGTTTTCTGTTGGTGCTGGCCTATAATTCCCTATACCAGGATATAGTTTACATCCACAATGAGCTGTTGATCAAAGAGACCTACTAGATCTCCTAAAATAAATTAGACAGACTTCTGTCAGAGCACATCATTACCCACCAGAGGTTAATGGTAAGACCCTACTGCTGAAGACACCATATGTTGTTGGCACAGACTATGGAGAGACCTGGTTGGAATCCGGAGGAGAGCCAGTCACCAGACAATTAGCTCATCTAATGCTGGAAGGTGCTACACGACCTACCTGGGGAAAGTTGCCAATATCTATCCTTTGGGTCTGGAGGCAAGCACCTTAACCCCTAAGCCATCTCTCCATCCTCCAAGAAATAATTTTTGATAGTTCATTCCAATAATAGTGCTCTTGTCACAGTAGTATGAACAAGGGACAGGACATTTTGATTTTTTATGAATATTGTATGTGATTTATTTTACCTTTAATATTTGAGTCATAAGCAAGTTAAACTGAAACAAATCCTGCCACAGTAATGGAGTCTAGATATACTAGTATGTCAGTTTCCAATAAGTTTTCTTTACTTGCTGAGTGAATTCTAATTTTTTTCTTTGCCTCAGTTTTATCATATGTAAGATTGAATATAAAAGAGTTTTGGAAAAACAAAATAGTAATAAAATACAAAAATATACAACATGAGCACATACATAGGTATATGAAACAAAATGTACAATATAACATAGTGCAACATAGAAGTGGGCAACTGCTAGGATGTGTTGGAATGAAGAAAGCTATATTTATTGAACATATATATATATATATATATATATATATATATATATATATATTCAGTTAATATTTATTTAGATCGTACTGTATTTTGATTTTATGAATCATATAAAACTATTTTAGATAGAAAAACACATTAAAAATATAAAGTTTAAATATAAAATAAACATCTTTCTCATAGTAGCACTCTGCTTTCTAGTGCCATTCAACTTCTAGACTTCAATTGTATTTAATTATAATAAAACAACAACAATATTATTATTAATATAAACAGCAGCACAGTATCTATACATTTGTTAATGTCACATGGAACACCTCATGTATTCACTCTATTTAATCAAAACATCCTCTTTCTTTGATATTTAATTGAGTCTCACTTCTTCCAAAAAGCCTTCAAGACGACAAAATCCTATCCTCCTACACCAACAATCATTTCCTATACTAATCATTATCAAGGTAAACCTTTCCTACCTAGTGATGGTCCCTGTCCTAAAAATTCTTTTGTTCTGATATGTATTAATATTTCCCAAAAATGAGTCTGTTTATATTCCTATAGACCTACAAATTACTTTGCAACATAACAGCTTCAGAATGATCATTCATTAATTATATTTTTCCCAATTAACTGTGGTATGTGGTAATAAATAATAAAATTGATTTTTACATTTAGAATAAAACAAATGCAGCTGTCCCATACGTTTGTACATATCACAGATGCATATTCATCTGGTAATTTGTGTGCATATAAACATACAAGGATGCTTTTAATATAATTTTTAATGTCATGGATATAGCTGGTTTCCTCAATGAATGTTCATGAAATAGAATGTCTCCCACTTACCATTTCCCCTGAAAATATATTTTGTAGCTTATTAGTGGGAAAGCACTGTGTAAAACATTTGTGTCACTATGTTCAGAAACACCATTGATTGTCTTTATTACTGGAATAACAATCCCTCCAAATATAATAATAAGTAATATGATCATTGCCCTCGGCAGCACCATTAAACTGGGCATTGAACTACTTCAAATAGCTGTGAATGTTAAACGTTAGTTCAGCCTTAAGTAGTTTGATTTTAATAGCCAAATGTGCACTGCAGTCTATCTGAACATTAAAAGCACCTTTCAAACTTAATTTTACAGAAATGTTAATGACCAGAACAAACTACTGAAGGCAAAAAGAAAAGTAATTATTTCAACAGATGAAAGGAAACAATAAATGAGGGTTCATGTTTTTAAAGGGGGCAGTAACATATCTCTTTTGAAGGAAATGTTCTGAGCTCAAAACACCATGACGATATTTAAGCTGTTGTTTACAGAGGAATTGTATTCACTCTCAAATACAATACTTAGGGAGGAAATTAACAGCTTTCTAAACTTTAATTTTAAGTAAAACTCTGTGAGACATTTTGCCTTCAAAATGGAATTGACTTAGTTTCTTAATATATAGCTTACTCATTTTATACAATGATGAGAATTATGAATAAATAGTAGATGAATATGTATGCTGAGAAAGGGCGAAGCAAATAACAAAAGCTTACAAGATTAAAATGCTGTAACATGTGATGAAGTGTTGAGAAAGGCAGTCATTGTGAATTTTATGTTTATTAATTTCATTGCTGTTTCCCAATATGGACAATTCATGACTCCAAAATGAATTGAAATATGAAAGTGAAAGATATATAGATGAATATTGAAGTCAACTGAGCTACACAGCAAGTTCAGGGCTAGTGTGGGCTGTGAGCCCGTTTCAATAAGTTAAAAAAAATTCAAATCATGATGTTGACAATCCTTTAAAAAATAAACAAGTTTAATTAAATGGATGAAATAAGATATGGAATAAACCAAGTCTAAAAGATATGCATTATATATAAATAAAAGGGATGTCAGCATTTCACCCTATTCAATTCATTTTTTTTCCTTTAGGAGCAGCATAATTTTGCTTCAGTAAACACAGTGTCTTGGGGCTGGAGGGATGTCTAAGCAGTTAAGGTGCTTGCCTACACAGCCTGACGACCCAGGTTTGGTTCCCAACGCCCCATGTAAAGGCAGATGCACTGAGTGGCACATACATCTGGAGTTTGTACTGGTTAGAGGCCCTGGAGCGTCCATTCTTTCATTCTTTTTCTCTCTCTCTATTTCTTTCTCTGACTCTCTCTCTCTCTCTCTCTCCTTGCAATTAAATAAATAAAAACAATAGAATGTTCTTTAAACAAGACAGTATCTTAATTTTCTGTAAAAAATCCATAAATAATAGGAAATGAAGAAAAATAAGCTAATATCTAGGTTTCTGTTTTTCAGGTATTTGGATCACTAGCTAAGATTTCAGATTATTTTTTAATCAGGATAAGAATCGTTCAGGTTCTATGAAGGTGTTATTAAAAGCCAGAACCTAATTTTCAGAGAATTAAAAGAATTCCTGTGGCTAAAGTAATGAAATGACTTGTCTACAATGTAAGTACATCTTTGGATTGTGAGGTGTCATTTTCATAGTTACAAACAATTTAAGGTTGAATTTGTCGGTGAAATTTGATTTTTCTCACTGAAATTTGGAGGTCTTGGAAAATATGAGAGATTTGTGCCAATTTGATTAAACATTCAATACTTATGGTCTTACTGTATGTTTTCCTTAAAATAATACCATAAATATGACTATCTGATGCAGTAAGATATTTTTTTCTTACATCGACTTAGAAGTTGCATAACTATCATTTAAATATAATGCTGTGGCTCCCCAAAGGCAACTCAGCACAAGGTTTCATTTCACACACTTTGTTTAGTGAAGTCATTTCAAAACATGAGTTATATACAATAGGGGTAGACATATACATGATAATATACCTGACAATTAGAATGGTAAAGAACTCTAAGAATGATATTTTTTTCTTTCGTCATTCCCACTCTTCCTAAATGCATCTTTCTATTGTCAGTTTTCCCAGATGAGGAAACACCCATGTCTTGTCTTTCAAGGATTTCACAATATATTTGTTTTCAGGAAATTTTCAGTTATATAAAAAGATACTTTGTATTGTACTTATATGCCATGAGTACTCCTATATGGGTAAATGTTAAGAAATAAAAATTAGACTATGTTTAAAATTAGGAGAAGTAATGGACTGATTCCTAGATTACTGTTATTGTGGAGTTTCTTCCCTTTAGGCTGTGTGTGTTGTGTGCATGCATCTTTATATGCATGTTCATATGTATGTGGGCACATGTGGCTATAGGGATGAGCATGCTTGTGTGCTTGTCCATGTGTGGGCCAGGAGTCAACATCTCCACCCTATTTTTTGAGCGTCTCTCATTGAATGTGGAGCTCTCTAATTCAGCTAGACTGTCTGTCAAGTCACAAGGATTTTCCTATCTCTATCTCTTAAGCACTTGAATTATGGGTGGGGACAACATGAATGGATTTTATGAGTCCTGGGAATAGGAACTAAGGTCCTCATGCTTGTTTGTCAAGTGCTTTATTGAATGAGTCATCAACCTAACTCCTAGTATGGAATTTAAATTTCCAAAGACAAATTAGTTATTTTACTAATTTAGTCTTCTAGAATCCTTTGCTGTTTCTTGGTATGAATAGTACTATATTGTATACTTTAGTAATAGTAATTATTATATAGTGTCTAAGTCCTGTGATACACATCTTATATTCATTATCTGAATTAATCTTCATACCAACAGCACAAGATTGATACTATTAGTCTTTTAATTTCTGCATGAAGAGATATGCTTTCTATTTGCCTTTTGGAGATTAGGTTTCATATAGATGAAAGTGGCCCTGACTTTCTGATTGTCCTCCCTCCACCTAAGGAAACAAGAGGCTAAAACCTGCTACACACCAGCTGGAGAGATGGTTTAGCAGTTAAGGTGCTTGCTTGCGAAGCCAAAGGATCCTGGTTCGATTCTCCAGGACCCACGTAAGCCAGTTTCACAAGGGGGTGTGTGCATCTGGAGTTTGTTTGCAGAGGCTGGAGGCCCTGGCACGCCCATTCTTTCTCTCAAATAAATAAATGAATAAAATATAAAAAAAATTAAAAGTAAGGCTAACAATTAAAAATAATAATAATAAAACCTGTTACATATATCACAGAACAAAACTCAGAAGTAAACCCAATTCTGTCTGGCTCTAGATTCTGAAATCTTGTAACTATGTTCTAACTATACAGCATAATACCTAGCTTGTGGGACAATGACATAGTGCATCAACATTTCTCAGATATATTCAGGAAAATAACATACACTTGGATGATGAAGCTTTCATATCTGTGATTTTCTTACAACAAATATTCCTGGTCAGGACATACCTAAATTTTGTATGTATGAAGGGGAATGGATTTAAACAAGCCAAGAGAAAACATTCACTGGGTTTATCTGTACCCAGCAGTCTACACATTTATTTAAAAACAATGTAAAATGTAGTCTTCCACAAAAGAAGCAGTGTCATGAGAAAACTTGGCTTTTCAGTTTTGTAAACGCTGCATTTTCAATAATAGGGTGTCAGTCTTCATTCACTCTTTGACAAGGTTGTCAATCAAATGGCAATCTAGTTTTGTGAGGTTTTAAAGCAGAGATCAAAGCAATGATACTGCTGAGTTAACATTATCTTCTCACTTAGATACATTCATACTTCAGCATCAATATTAACTTCAGGCTGTTCTTTCAAAGTAAACAAAATGATAGAACATGTAGTGTCTCTCTTCATCACAGAAACATTAATATATAGATTCATATATTTATTAAAATACTTGTTTTATTGATATTTACATAATTGTAGGGTAAGAAGCATTTTGAAAGTCTACTATTAAATATTTTGTGTATTTTAATAATAAGAGATAATGCAGTCAAGTATACAGCATCATTAGCATCATTATTCCTTTTAGAATTATCACTAATAAAGAAAAATATCGACTAAATCAGTGAAGAAATTCAGCAAATAAAGGTAGTATGAATATAGCGTTTGAAGAGTCCTCAAAAAAACTGACATATACAAAAGAAAGCCCAATTGGCATATATCATTGCGGTAGTTTGAATATATGGCCCCCAATATATTCAATGTTTTATTACTTTATAGTTTGCATCTACAATCACCTTCCTAGAGGCAATGTCACTGGGGGCTGGTCTTAAGGTGTTAATGGTGGGTTTGAGATTCCATTGTAAAGATATGCAAAATGTGCCTAGCAGGAGTTCCTGAAGTGTGCTGTGTGAATTTTTGGAAGTAGTTTTGCTCTGTGTGCTGTGTGGCTGGGGGCTTTGCTCTCTCTGCTTGGCCCTGTGAGAGCAGGTCGCTTCTTCTGCCATTATGGAACTTCCCCTGGATCTGTAAGCTTCAATAAATAATATCCCTTCCTCCATAACTGTGCCTGGTCTGGAAGTTCATCTCAGCCAACCTGAAGCTGTCTGCTACAGTCATCACAAGCTTCATGTGGTTTTTCAGTAAGATATATGATAGTTATATAATGTTCATGTAAAAGGCAATGAATACTTTTGTTCCAATTTTCCAAACTCTAAACTGTTGAAACTCTGCATAAACTCAAAATATGCAATAATAATTAACTATAGGAAATATAAGAAATATACAAGCAATGATGTTCTATACTAGAGTTCAGTGTGAATTATCAACTGAATGCTTTATAAGTAGTTCTATCTACTAGCTTTTCATAAATATCACCCCTGGATATAATACTTTTTTAGTAGTTATCATGCCAACTAAAATAAGGACTTCATCTTTAAGAAAGTGTGTGTATTTTAACTCTATTAATTAGTAGGGTATCAGAGCTAAGAAGAGAATGTTGAAATGATTTTTGCTACATTTAAACATCTCCCTAGTGCACTATTTTACTTGGAAACTAAGGTATGTAGCCATGTTCTAGAATTTACCCTTGTCACCAAATCAAATAGTGATAAAAATTATTAGAGATATACCTTCTGGCCTTATCTGAGTAAAGGGATTGGTGGGTTTATAATGTATTATTTTGTGTACAATTTACAGGTAAAAACTCAACAAAGAGAAAAATAAGAATTTTATTTTATATTTGCAATTGATGTGTGGACAGCAAAGGCAATTCAAGTAAGTTTTTTTTTTTTTTTTTTTTTTTTTTTTTTTTTTGCAATTACCTGGAGCAAAAATCAGCTAAGAGTTCTACATGCTTACTCTAAAGATGTTTTGAAGGTAAGGGCCTAGCATTTGAGTATATGTTACCATCTTTAAATTAAAATGCCTTTCTGAGCAATATAGTTTCTGAGTCAAAGATGACTAATCATAATAATTTTGCTATGAAAATGCAGTTACATGACTATATAAACACACCTGTGGCTAAATAACACAAAGGGGAAAAAAGAAATGTTTGGCTTAAATTTAGTGACTAAACATGTTTGCTTGTGGACTTTAAAATTCTTGGTGACTTCCCTGGACATTCTTGATATAAAATGAGGGCAGACTATTGGGTCATTGCAATTAAAATCTTCTACTATTTGGAATAGAAGAAAAGTCTAACCGAGCTTCTGGTATCATTTTTAGTGTCAAAGTCAAAAATAGCATCTTGTCATTAGAATAATAAACATGACCTTTCAGCTGAAATGATTTTATCCATACCCACAGATACTGCTAAAAATATGAGAATGCTTATATATTTGATTCCTAAAGGATTATTTAACAAGAAAAGCATGCTCCTAGAATTTAGGTGATAAAAAATATTATAACATTTCAGTTCATCTGAGGTGGATAGTCATACATATTTTGATAAAAATTAGTTGGAAAATATTCAAAATGATACATTTTAAGATTTATGGATGATAATCCAGGTCCATTATACTGAAACTTTTGTGTGTATTTTGCAATACTGCAAGTAATTTCCAGATTCAAAACTTGAAGTTATAAAAGAAAATACACATGATTTCTTTGTAAAATTGACATAATGAAATTCTGCTGAACTCAACTTTTCTTTACTGTTATGTTGATAATTTAGTGATTCTATACAAATCTATTAACTCCTTTGAAAGGTTAAATTTGATATAAAACTATATACTTAAAATTTCCTTAAAACTGTGAGTTAGCTTTTACATAAAGTGGTGGTTTTTTGCAGGTGTCCCCCATAAACTTGGGTGTTCTGAATGCAGGTTCTCAGCTGATGGAAATTTTGGAATTAAAACCTCTTGGACACAGTGTATTGTTGAGGTCAGTTTATGGAATTATAGCCAGTTTCCCCTTGCCAGTGTTTGGCACACTCTCCTGTTGCTATTGTCCAACTTATGTTGGCCAGGGGGTGATGTCCACCCTCTGCTCATTTCCCCTACCATCATGGAGCTTCCACTTGAGTCTGTAAGCCAAAATAAGCCCCTTTTTCCCCAAAAGCTGCTCTTGATCAGGTCATTTCTGCCAGCAATGTGAACCTGATTGCCACACATAATATTTTTCTATATATTATTCTACAAATAAAATATTTTATGACACAGAATCAATTCTTAATTATATCTATAAAGCTAATATACCAAAGACATTAAAAATTCATACTAGATATAATACAAAGTGGTGATTTTTTATTGTGAAATTATATGTGTGTGTGTGATTTTATGAGAATTTTACTTTGTTAATTCATTGATTAACCTAGAACATGCTTCCAAATCTCAATGTTTTAAGAAACAGAACATTACTTCTAATGTCTCCTAATCTATGCTGCAAATTACCAATATGCTTATTATACAAAAATATTTTGGGGGGAACATTTCTCTAAGTCCTACAAAGTAAAAATATTAAATCAATACTTGGTTTCCCTATTAATTCATTTGTAAGTTGCTAATGTATAAATCCTTTTAAAAAGTAACAATAAGAAAAATGTCATTCTTACTGTCTAACATATTATAAAAAGAGGCAGAATGGTATTTGAATCTCACTTGAGTTATGAACCAGGGATTAAATTCAATGGGCTGTGTTAGGGTGAGCTGATTCCTAACCTTCGTTTCCCAATTTCTCACCTCATTCTTGAAGAAAAAAGAATATATTTCATATTTCAGAGGCATTTTGTTTGTTTCTTAATCCATTAAGTGCTGCTAAAGATAACTTGGAACAGCTATGGTTGCTGGAGATTTAAATTTGCAAAAGAGAATTCACAGAGTAGCAAATAGCAGAAAGGTAAAAAGGAACAAATTAAAATCTGATATGAATACAACTCATAACTCAGTAAATATTTCCAGGAGGATATTTATCTAAAAGCTTAAACTCTGATATACAAATAGAGACTTAATGTACCCACTCTTCCACATGTGTACCAGGTGCCCACTTTTCTTGATACTCTGTAGGGAAAATGCAAAGATCATTTAAATACTTTAGGAACTTGTTTCATTGTGATATTTGTCTTAAAATGTGAATACAAAAAACATGTTCAACAGCACGAATAAGAAGGGGACTCTTCATACTAAAATCCACCAGCCAGACAAGAAGTACATACTTGTACAACATTGGCACATAGACTTACAGGTAACTAATTGTTTTATGATTGAACATGAGGTCTTTTCAGTGGGAGGGAACTCATATCTAGTACTGGAAAGCAAATCAGAATCTCATGGTAAGGTCAGAGTAGGCTAGCACATCAAAAATGTCCTAGACAACTCTGCATACTCCCTTTACCCCAAATTCCTCTCACACTTGGTTGGAGAATTTGTTTTATTTTACAAATGGCAGAGAAAATGGAGGAGCGCCTAGATCGATCCACCAATATGACTGTGGATCCTCGCTGTTCGGGGGGTCATTGGCCACCAACGTTCTGAACGCAGTAGGAGTTGGGGGGAAGCAAGGTCTTGGAGTGGGTGAATGGGATGGGCAACGAACCACCTGGGAGGCCGTCTGATGGATAGCATGCTCTCGTTTATTCAAAAGTGGAGTGGGTTTATAAACACTTGAGAAAGGTTGGGGAGGCGCATACAGACTATAAGGCAATTTGATACATAGGTTTATGGGTTGCTATCTAATTGGTTGGTAGGCAGAAGCTGAGAGGGAGAAGCTGCAAGGGAGATAACAGAAGTGGTGGGAAAAGTTATGTGACTTCAGCCACACATTGGATGGCTACAGCTGCAGGGAGACTGTTGATAAGGGTCTTTTGTGCAGCTAGCCACAAGGTCAGGAACTGTGGGGGGACAAACCCTGACTATGGAATGGTCAGGTGCTTTTGGGATAAAGGGGGTAGGGCCTGCTATTTCTGCCCACTCTGGGTGAAGATTGGGCACACTACGACCTTGCCTGAGGGCAGAAAGGGCTAGTTCCATTGACAGAGTGGGTTCCTGATGATAAGGCCAGCTGCAACCCCCAGCCTTGTCCAACAGCCCAGGCCACCTTCCTCACAGTCCCAGCCCATGTTTACCAATGCCCAACATATGACAAGAAGATAGCCGACTGCTCACCACGAGACTTACCACCTTTACCACATCTACCAGGGCCCAGGAGAAATTGCAGAGGAAGCAATGTCTTGAATACTGCTCTTACTGCTGGCTGGACAACCAGCCCCAGGTTGATGGTGACAGACATGTAGAATGATCAAAACTTATGAAAGCAGAAATCTAGAGGCTACAAATAATTCAACACTAAATCAGACTGCCAACAGTCCTGCCATATCTCAGAGACTATTGTGGAAGAGACGGTGGAAAGATTGTAAGAACCACAGAGTGAGAAGGAATACCCTGAGGCTCAGGCTCCTACTGCCCTGTAGGGACTGACTGAGGCCTTCATGACTCACAGAGATTGCCATAACCCTACTCAGGAGGGCCCCCAGGGTAGCAGCATTTGGGGTAAGGGGATAATAATACATAACCTGTTATATATATACTAAAATTAAGGAAGAAACATGTTCATATAATACAAGTTAATATAAATTAGCAGCATTATAGAAAATAAATACTTTCAAAGTTTCTAGCAAATGAATTAACTCACATGATCATTTCAATTTGTGTAGGCTTTTAACAATATCTAACATCCTTTAATAATAAAAGTCCCAGAGAGAATAGGGATGGAAGAAACACATCTCAAAATAGTAAAATAAAAGCTAAATATGGCAAACCTAGAGTAATAAGACAGGATAAAGGAATTAAACTATTAAAGGAAAGAATAAGGGCATATATTTTAAGACATTTATTGCTGGTATGTTCTCACTAGCCAGAATATGGAATCAGCCAAAATGTCTACCTACTGCTTAATGAATAATGAAAATATGGTGTATATACACAATGGAATTCTATTCTGCACAAAGGAAAGTTGAATTATAAAATTTTCAAGAAAATCATTGGCACTAAAAAAAAAAAGTTATGCTCTGTGAAGTACCACAGACTCAAAAACAAAAATGCTTTCTTTTTTTCTCTCATATGCTGATCCAAGCTTCAAACTTTTAGAATTTGTTGTTTAAGTTAGAGTGAGTTTCCTTGGAGGCCAAGATAAAGAAAGCGACTTTAGAGGTGAAGGTAAAAGTGATCTGGAGGGAGGGGATAGTAAAGCACATAGTATATGAATGTAGAAGTTGGCTATGCTAGAGGTGGAGAGGGTTACAAGAGGATGGCGGTGGGGAAAGTGGGGAAAGATGAGAGTAGGGGTGAGGTCAACCTAAACTATGGCAAAAACATATAGAAACCTACTAAAATAATTTGAATGGAGATATGAATAAAATGCTGCTCCCAGAGCCCATAGGTTTTTAAACCAAAATCTTAGTGCCAAGTTTGGTATATCACCCTAGCAAAAAAGACCACAGAGGCTTGAGAAACACCCTCCAGCACCAGCATAACCACTGCTTTTGGTTCTCTCCAGAACTAGGTGGTAAGGTGCTATTTCTGAAGACTCCAGACACTTTTGATATAGAACCTAGAGAATTCATGCTAGAAGTGAGCGGAAAGTTTCCTCCAGGCTGAACAGCATTCAGAGTATTGGAAAGTGCTATGCAAACTGCCAGGAAGAAAAGTCATTAACTATCTCACCCAGCTATGGACCCTGTGTGGTTCAACACTGACTACCAGGAAGATATGTGTTGCAGTCATGTTCGCATTGTTGTCAGAAATCACCAGACCAAGATCAGCCTTTGGGGGAAAAAAGGCTTATTTTGGCTTACAGACTCAAGGGGAAGCTCCACGATGGCAGGGGAAAAGGATAGCATGAGCAGAGGGTGGACATCATCTCCTGGCCAACATCAGGTAGAAAATAGGAACTGGAGAGTGTGACAAGGGGAAACTGGCTATAATACCCATTCGCCTGCCTCCAACAATACACTGACTCCAGGAAGCATTAATTCCCAAATTTCCATCAGCTGGGAACCTAGCATTTAGAACACCTAAGTTTATGGAGTATACCTGAATCAAACCACCACATTCTTCCCTGGCCTCCATAAACTGATAACCATCCATGACGTAAAATACAATGCATTCAGTCCAACTTTATAAGTCCCTATAGTTTTATCAATCCCAATGATGTTCAAACATTCCCATAAATTAAGGTCTTTTAACTGAGCCATAACACCAAATAATGCCCCCCTCCAATCCATAATGGCACATAAGAAACACTCATACTGCCAAAGATGTCATTGGGCATAGTAAAGAAATATTCAACCAATACAAGATTTAAACAGGGCAAACATCAAATTCTGTAGTTCCAAGTCCAACAACTGTAGTCAGTGACAAATCTCCAAGTTTGATAATTCAAACCAGCAACAAGTCTCTGGAATTCCAATTCCAGCCCTCTAGCTAGGCTCCTCACAGTCCTGGTAAACATCCTCTAGGGCCAACAGCTCTCCTTGGCATCCATCTTGTGGTCCCAGCATCTCCAATGGGTCTCCACTGCAACCCACAGTTCATCCTCAGGGCTCCATCGAGTCTCCATGCAGGCATCCAGTAAACCAGCTTAACACTGCCCATGGCCATTTCCAAAACACAAGACCATGTTGCAAATTCAATGACCCTCTCTTTCCTGCATTTCTTATACTCCACAACACAAGGCCGGGTGCCAATTTGTTAATCCAAGGGGAAATAAAGTAGACTTTGAAGAACAGGACACTCTTGAGCACTCAGGCCCCTTCAAAAGAGTCTACATTCTTCCTGTTTCCCCAATGAAGGTCTGTTGGCCCAATCTCAAAGGTTGTAATATCTCATATAATTGCAGATGAATGGGCAGAAGTTTAATCCCAAAGATTTCATTTATGTGCCACATCTCTCTGCTCACACCAGTCCATTTCTACACAATGCAGCTCTGCACAAATTCTCAGGACACAGGTATAATAGCAAGCCTCTCACACAAACTTCTTTCCCAGTCCAAGCAAAGCTCTTTCTTACCCTTATAGGGCAAACCTCACAGTCCATAGTTCTTACTGCATTCAGATCTTTCAATTCTGATGAGAATAGTCCATTAAGCTCAGAACTGCAAGGTGTCTCTTAAGCCAAAGTTTAAAGTCCTCCCACATTCCTCTTGAAAATCAGTTCCAAAAGGCCAAAGCCACACAGTTAGGTGTCTAGTAGCAACCCCACTCTTGGTACCAACTATACTGTTGCAGTCAGGTTCATGTTCCTGCAGAAATCACCCAACCAAGAGCAGTTTTTGGGAAAAAAATAGTTTATTTTGGCTTACAGACTTGAGGGGAAGCTCCACGATGGTAGGGGAAAACAACAGTATGAGCAGAGGGTTGTCATCACATTCTGGCCAACATCAGGCAGACAACAGGAACTGGAGAGTGTGCCAAACACTGGCAAGGGGAACCTGGCTATAATACCCATAAGCCTGCCCCCAACAATACATTGCCTCTAGGAGGTGTTAATTCCCAAATCTCCATCAGTTGGGAACCTAACATTCAGAACACCTAAGTTTATGGGGGACACCTGAATCAAACTACCACAATATGCCTGCTGGTACAATAGTGGCATGACAGTTTGAGGGGGTAGTGTGAGAAATAACTGATTTCTGATTAGATTTAAGACCCATTACATGGGAGGAAATACATATATGATGCTTTAAACATTGTCAAAAGCCTATGGCTGGGTTGCAGAGATGGCTCAGCAGTTAAGCCACTTGCCCTTAAAGCCAAAAATCCTGAATTTGATTCCACAGTAACCATGTAAAGCCAGATGCACAAAGTACAACATGAATCTGGAGTTTGTTTGCAGTGGCTAGAGGCCCTGGTGCACTTCTATTTTTCTTTCTTTCTTTCTTTCTCCTTTCTTTCTTTCTTTCTTTCTTCTTTCTTTCTCTTTCTCTCTCTCTCTCTCCTGGGCTTGATGACATAAGCCTTTAATCCCAGCACTCAGGAGACAGAGAGGAAGAGGACCTTACATACTGAATTCCAGGTCAGCCTGGGCTAAAGGGAGACCTTACCATGAAAAAAATTTTAAAAAGGGCTGGAGAGATGGCTTAGCGGTTAAACGCTTGCCTATGAAGTCTAAGGACCCCGGTTCAAGGCTCGATTCTCCAGGACCCACGTAAGCCAGATGCAAAAGGGGGTGCATGCATCTGGAGTTCGTTTGCAGTGGCTGGAGGCCCTGGCGCACCCATTCTCTCTCTCTCTACCTGCCTATTTCTGTATCTCTCTCTCAAATAAATAAATAAAGTAAAATTTTAAAAAAATTTAAAAAAAAATGAAAATGAAAACAAACACCTATGACTGGAAAGTTTTTGCAGGCCGTTGGGGTCAGAGAAATGTACTAGTAGTGCTTTGGTAAATGAATAGGTAGTCAAACTACCCTCTAGTGTGCCTTTCTCAGAGAAGCTTCTTTTAGGGATGGCTACCACAGCCAAGCTCTTCCTTCCTTTCTCCCTCCCTTCCTTCTTTCCTTCCTTCCTTCCTTCCTTCCTTCCTTCCTTCCTTCCTTCCTTCCTTCTTTTTCTTTCTTTTCTTTTCTTTCTTTCTTTCTTTCTTTTGTTATTTCTTTCTTTTTTCTGGAGAGGATTGATATTTTCTGCAGATGATATGGCTGTTACAATCACGAAAACACAACAGCTATGGGTACCTGAACAAAACAAAGAAAACAGATACAGCTGGAGACAGAATTTGAAGCCATATTGTAGCTGTAATAAAATGCTGAAACTGTCCTTTAAAAGCTTAATGACATCTCTTTCCATATCAGTTTTCAGCAAGATCATGCTATCATGTGCATTTTCTTACTACATTTTTTTCCATTTAAACTAGCAACTTATATAGCTATCAAAGCACATACATTTAGAATAAGTTAAAAATTAAAACCTTGGGCTGAGAAGTTGGCTCAGTAGTTAAAAGCACTTGACTGCAAAGCCTGCTGGCCCAAGTTCAATTCCTCAGAACTCACATAAAGCCGGATGAACAAAATAGTATATGGATTTGGAATTCATTTGCAGTGGGAAGAGTTCCTGGCATACCCATTCTCTCTCTTTCTCTTTCTCTCTCTGTAATAAATAAACTTTAAAAATGAAAACCTTGATCAAATACCTTATAACATCAGACCTAAAGCAAAATTTCGAGTATAATATAAACATACTAGTTCTATGATTATGGTAATTATTGTATATTGCCAAGATCATAAATACATTGTAAAAAGATATGTAATAAAATTATACTACTTAGAAGACAATATGACTATAACTATATAATTTCTTTGCTGGAATCCAAAAATTATCTTGGACATGTTCTCTAAATACTAAGTACAAATTATATCCTTCCATAACAAATAATGCTTTATTGATGGACTTTATTGAATTTATGGAAATAATAAAACATATTTAAATGTGTTCTGATTTATAATAGGGAATAATATAACAAATTAATTTTATGCATGTATCCAAATAATATATTTAATGAGCTTTATCTCAAACACAAATCATATGATCAGTACACTAATAACAAACTTGTAAGAATTTCTATAAATATGACTAAAATACTAGCAATATGGAATTCATGTTTATCTTACTAGAGCCCATATATTTTAATACTAAATAATCTCATGTATTGCTTTTATACTGTAGCTCACTTATTAATGAGCATACACATCAAGGTTAATTCATTTTATAAGGAAATATATTGATAAATACAATAAAAATACACTTTACATATTTCCAGTTTATTGTAGGAGTTATTGCTGGTTTTTAAGCTGATGGTGTAAATAAAGGTGGTTGAGAATTTTTATAAATCTATAAAGGTAAACATAACTTTAAAAGTAAAATCTTGTCACATTTAAAAGGGCAGATACAGTAAAATGTTGGTCCATATTTTTTAGATACAAAGTAAAAATATGTCATATGTATGTGTGCATGCATATGTATATATATAAATATGTATATGCATGTATGTGTATGTTACTAGATTCATCTGTCTGGTTTGAAAGTGTCAAGTGCTTCCCAGGAGGTGTTTTTCATGACAGGCCCATCCTTATAAACTGCTTCAGGTTTGCCCTGTTAGATTATGATTGTCAGGTAAGGGTAACAGAAATTGAGATAAAGTGAGTATAATTTCTTGCCATTTTAATTTGCAATGATAATATATTAATAGAAAGATGTTTATTTTGCATGCTTTTGTAAAATGGCTAGAAGAACTTTTTTCTTTATCAAGTATGTACTTAAAATAGAAATACAAAGATACAGCAAAAGTGCATTCTTGATGATGCTGGTAGAATTAACAAATGAAATTGCTAAAGTTGCAGGAGTGAAAAAATCAACATACAAAATTCTGCATGAACTCTCCAAAAGGGATATTAAGAAAATAATATAATTTATAATAAGATTGGAAAGAATTTAAAAATTAAATAAGTTTATCCAAGGACACGTAACCATCCATTAAATGCTACAAGACAGTTATGAAAAGAAATTAGATATAAATAATGAAGGATGGGGAGATTGCTCAGTGCAAACATTAGGACCTGAGTTCAGATCCACTGCATACATATAAAAGCCTAATATAATTGTTGCATGCCTGCAGTCTTGGCCCTGGGAATAAAGAGAAAGTAGTATTCCTAGTGCTTGCTGGCTAGGTAGTAGATAGACTGCTGAACTGTTAAGTTCAGTGAGAGACTTTCAAAAGATGATGTGGTTAGTGTTTGAGGAAGACATTCAACATCAACTTCTGGCCTCCACATGTATGTGTACTACTAATAATAATTTACATGAGAAACCAAATACATACTTGCATATCACACAAATATATAATGATAATTATTATAAATAATAAAATAGTTAATAATAAAAAGCCTGATTTGTTAAGAGACTCAGATCCTTAATACAGTAAAACTATCAATATGATCCAAAATGATTTAGAGAATTAGAACCTCATGGCACTTTTAAAAGTAAAAATAAAACAATTTTAAAATTCACATGCAGGCTGGGAAGATGGCTCAGCAGTTAAAGGTACTTGCTTGCCAAGCCTGCTAGCCTGTATTCAATTCTTAAGCACCTATATAAGGCAGACACAAAATGGCACCGGTGTCTGCCATTTGCTTGCAACAGCAAGAGGCCTTCATACACACCTGTGTATATGCATGCACACAGCTGCAAATTTTAAAAAAAGGAAATTCCCATGAAACCACAAAAGACACAAAATAGTCAAAGATATATTGTGAAAGAATAATTTTTAAAATTCTACCATAAAACAGGCAGGTAGCCAAATGGATCTGATGGAAATACAGTCAAGTGATCTTCAATAGGGGCTCAACAGAAAACCATTAGAGATAAAATATTCAATAAGTGTTAAGAAAAGATCACTATAGAAAAATCATTTCTATTTCTCAACAATATCTGGAATTTACAAACTGAAATTGAAATTCACAAAACAAATGACAACATGATCTAAAATCATAAAAATCTTCCTCTTAGATAGCAAACAAATAGATAAAACTGTTAATAAGGAGGGGTGTAGAGAATCCCACGGGCACTGACTGGTAAATCTCAGTGCCAGAATTTGGTTACATCCCACAGTGAGCTGTTGTTTGCGGAGACCCATGAGTTCCCCAAAACTATGCAAGCCATTGCCATAGCACTTGGTTACCCACCAGGGCTAAATGGTAAGACTTGCTGAAGGCACCACAAACCACAGACACAGGACATCAACCAGTCATGCTGGAACCTAGAAGTAAGCCAACTCCCTGCTGGCTAGTCCTCATGGTGCTATAAACTGCTATACAAGCTGCTGGGGGATAATGGATAACAAAAATTAGTGTGAACAAGCAGGCGACACTGAAAGCTATGAAATCAAGCAACCAGACAAGATCTACACACCTGTGCAATAGTAGCACACAGCCTATGTGGGTAATCAGCAGCTCCCTGATTGGATATGAGGCCCACTCAGTGGGAGAGAATTCAAACCTGGTACTAAGAACCAAGTCAGAATTCCATGAGTAGGAAGGCTATAGACTCCAGAGAGAAGATCCCATTGGCCTTTGGCCAAGAAGAATGGCTATACCTGTCCAAAAGTCTCTTAAATGATTAGGGTTATTCCCTCTCTTTCATGCTGGGCTCACTCTTGGTTGGAGAATCTGCTTTGTTTAATGGAAAGCAGTGCACACTGGGGAGAACTAAGATTCATCAATACTACATCCAAAGGTAGCCAACGTCCTAACATGAAACAATCCAGCTCCATCACATCTACCAGGGACCTTGAGACATTACAGAGTGCTTCTCTCATTGCTAGTCTGACAACCAGCTCCAGAGATACGGAAATGGACAGTGTGGACACTCAAAAATCATCAAAGCAGAAATTCAGGTATTGCAGAGTTTACCACTAAAGTAGTCTCAAAGCACACCCACCAAGGCTCAGGGAACATTGCAGAAGAGGATGTAGAAAGATTATAAGAGCCATAGGGTGGCATCATACCCTCCCCCCACAGAGACTAAATGATATATTCATGATCCCACAGGAAACATGCATAAACTTATTGAGGAGGGCTCTCAGTGGAATGGGGGCAAGTGGGGAAGAAGATATGAGTGTAACCTGAGTTGAATATGACCAGTACCCAATAGGGTCATACAATAAAATTCATAATCAATTAAAAAACTAATAGATGAACTAGTTGGAGGAAGGAAGGGGACAGAGGAAGGAGAAGGAGAGTCAGGGAAAAGACAGAGAAGGGCTAGGAGACTGTGAGCAAAATGTATTTTGTACATACATAAAAAGTGTCAATAAAAATATAGAAAATAATATGCATCCATCTGAAAGAGAGAAGCAGATTATCCAAAGAAAAGTGAGGTCAGTGCAAGATACATGGATAACCATTATTATTTTAGAGATAATTTAATAGGTGTAGGCCCTCTTGTATCCCACTATTGGTGGGAGCTTGATATTGGAGAGTGGGCTTATTTTTGGATATGGTCCTGATTTGTTTCCCATTTCCAGATATGGGTTCCATTCCACTGAGCAGATCCGTTAGCCAAATCTAGAGCACTTGGTAACCAACCATGGCTGTGGGCCACTACTGCACTTGTGTGAGCATCACATCAGGTTGTTTGCTGCTGAGTAGCTTAGACCATGAGTTGCTTAGACAGATGTTGGTCGTTTTCCCCCAGTCACTTATTTAGCACCTTCTGGCACTAGACAAGCTAATGGTCTGGGGACTGACTCTCTTCCAGATTCCATCCAGGTTTCTCCATGTTCTGTCTGAACAGCATATGGTGTCTTCAGCAGTAGGGTCTTACCAATAACCTTTGGTGGGTCATCAAGTACTGTGACAGAAATCTGTCTTCTTTTGGTAAAACTTGTAGGTCTCACTATCAACAGCTCCTTGTGGATGTTAACCACATGCTGGTATTGGGAGTTACATGTCAGTGCCAAGGGAAAAGAAGGAAGAATAAATATAAGTAATATGAAAAAGAAAGAGAGAGAAGAGGGAATGATACAGAGAGAAACAGGAGAAGATTGAATACTCTTAATCCTATCCTCTCCTGGTCCCCATGATTCAAGTGTTCTCTCCAAGCACCTGATGCAGGTTTGACCTTTTAGTATGTCCTTCAGGATATAGGATTTTATGGTACCATTTCAATTTGTGTCCAATTTTTTGTCCCCACCCACCCTTTCCCTGCCCTACCACCCAACCATCCCTATTATCCAGTCCTTGAGATGTTTAGTAGCATCTCACCACATCAGGGCACCAGATTAAGCCATTGAATTATAGGGGAAATGAGCAAGAGTGCTGCTTTATTGGTGAACCTGGTACCAGCATATGGGTGAAGGAGATAGACACAAAGAACTCTCAACCCCTACCAAATCAGATATCCAGAGACACAATGACTCACAAAACCTCGTCACTGAAATAAACCTAAAATGAACCCAACATGGCTCAGAGAAACTCACGGAAGAGGGGGCAGAAAGATTGTTAGAGCCATGAGTTGGGTCATTATACACAGAGTCATTGCCTCTCCCACATAAATGATGGCTACCCACATAAGCCAAGACCCACATAATCCATGGGGGGAAGAGAGGGAGAAGGCTAATGATGGTACCATCATGGCTATATATATACTATATACATAACTAATAAAAATATATTAAAAATATATAGAAGAGGGACTACCTTGAAATAAGGGACTCAGTAAAAAGGGGCATACCAGAGGGGAAAAATAGGGTGGTAGCAGGGGATTATGATCATGGTATATTTTTCATGGTATATTATCTATATATATGGATGTTGTCAATAAAAACTTCTAGAAAATAAATTAACAAAATAATTCAATTCCAATCACAATTGATTTTAAAAGCTTTAAAATAAAATAAGTTTAGAAAGTATGAATGTATATTCTGAAATCTAGAAAATACTTTAAGGGAACTAAGGAGAACTTAAATAGAGATATCTTGTTCCATGAATCATATTATATAATACTGTTGACAGAAAAAAAAATCAAATATATCTAAAGAATTAGCCTAATCCTTAATGAAATTTCAGGTGGGCTTTTGGGATAAACTGGTACAACTGATCCTAGAAGTCTTATAGAAATGAAAGAAACCCAAAATAACAAAAGAACTCATAGTGTCCAATTCAAAAGTGTATGAAAAATAAAATATTTAAGATGTTGTGATAATGGGATAATGATGGGTATATAGACCATTAAATAGAATTTAGAGTGAAGAAATCAACCCTTACTTTGATGATGATGTGAATTTTTTGACAATGGTGCCAACTCAATCCAGTGGAAAAAAGTGTTCCACAAATGATGCTGGGACAATTGGACATCTGTATGTAAAAGAATGAAGTCAGTCGACTGGCCATCACCATATACTGAACTTAACCTAAATGGTATCACAGACCAAAGTGGAGGAGCTAAAGCTATAACTACTGGAGAGCATAGAATAGTAGTGTGTACTCTAGAATGGAATCTGGCCAATATTCTTTGATACAGCACCAAAACCATATGTTTGTAAAATGAAAGACAGATAATTTGATCTCTACTATTTAAAAATTCTTTTGTTTATGAAATAATACTGTTTAAAATGTAAAAAATAAAATCACCAACAAAGTGGAGCATGCACAAATTGTGTACTTGAAAAATATTATTAATTAGAATATAAATAACTCTTACAACTGCTAAACAAATTATCCTAATTTATATATGAATGGAAATTTAAGTATATATTTCTCCGAAGAAGATATGTGGGTGGACAGTCAATATCATATTATCAAAATGAGAGAAAATAATAAAAGTTAACACAGGACCCATAAAGTCCATTTCCAACTATACACACAAGATAAATGAAAACATACATCTACAAATATTCTATACAAATGGTCAATACAGAATTACTTTGGGGCTGGAGAGATTGCTTAGTGGTTAAGGCACATGCCTGCGAAGCCGAAGGACCCTGGTTCAATTCTCCAGGTCCCGTGTAAGCCAGATTCACAAGGAGCGCACACGTCTAGAGTTCATTTTCAGTGGCTAGAGGCCCTGGTGTGCCC
The DNA here is from genome assembly GCA_036365145.1 of Orientallactaga sibirica. NCBI lineage: Eukaryota > Metazoa > Chordata > Mammalia > Rodentia > Dipodidae > Orientallactaga > Orientallactaga sibirica. Next base: position 6,761,679 of record JAEOAD010000793.1, on the reverse strand, counting down.
ATTCTCACTCTCCCTCTCTCTCTTTCCTTCTCTCTGTCTCAAATAAATAAATAAATAAATAAATAAATAAATAAATAAATAAATAAATAAATTCTTTAAAAAAACCCAAAAAACCCAAATGGTCAATACAGAATTACTTATAATAAAGGAGAAAATAATCACAGATATGAATATACTGATCAATAGAAAAAAAATGAGGTATATCTGTGCAATGGAATAATATTCATCCATAAGAAGAAATGAAATGGAGACTCATACTAAACATAGATAACCTTTGAAATTATTATGCAAAGTAAAAGAAATAAGACAACAAAGTCCACATATTTGGTGATTCATACTAGGTGAAGTGTCCAGAATCAGAAACCCCATATAGCCATAAATCATAATAGTGCAAGGAAAGCCTTAGAATTCTGGAAGCAAAGCTAATATGTGGTTTTCACAGGATCTTGGAGCCAGAATATGGTCAGTAAAGGCTATGCTCATGAGGTTTCGGATGGAGATTAGGATGCTGTGAATTTGAGTAAAGGACTTTTGTGTTACATTCTGCCAAGGACTTGTATAATGTTTCTTCATACCCTGAGACTTTGTGGCAGATTGAGTTTAAGAGTGATAGACAGGTTTATTTGGCAGAGCATATTTAAAAGCAGCAAAGCATTCATGGAATTCATAGCTAAAGCAAAATCTTGATATTTGTCTACATGATCCTGGGTTTAGTGGGTATGTACTATACAAGAATTGTGAGGTCATGGAAGCTTCTACAAAGAATTTGGAGGGAAGCCTGAGAGGCCAGGAGACATGTGGTAAGGCATGGAGGTGTGTGGGTGAAATCTAAGTTGAATGTTGACTTGAGGAAGTAGACATGCTAAGAACAAGTAACATCTTCCAATGGAAGCTGCCTGCAGTGCGTAGAGCCAACTCAAGGGACAGGTCATGTAGAGGAAGGACATAGAGAAGTAAATATTCCAAAGTGGTTTAGAACTTATATCAGGATACCATGTGCCAAGCATACCAGACATGGTGCTACAGGATTTAATATTTGTACTGTTGGGTTTTGGTTTTACCTTGGTCCAATTCACCCTTTTAATATTGGAATACTTGCCCTGTTCCATTGTATCTTAGAATTTTAGCACTTTCTTTTTTCAATTTTTAATGAGAAACACTAATAAGGATTTTCACTGAGTGTCAAATAAGGATTTGATCTTGATCTATTTAGTAATACTAGAACAGTTAAGATTTTAAATACTCTTGGAAAGCGATTGAAGGCAATTTTCACTGTGAGATGGACATGAGCTTCTTGAGGACCAGAACTAGAATTTGATGTTTTGGATCTTTAGTATCTCCCAAAAGCTTATGTGTTTAAGGTTTGGTTCCTAGTTGATGGCGTCATTGAAAGCTGGTGAAAGGTTTAGAAAGTAAGTCTGGTGGAGGGAAGTGAGTTAACTAGATCTGTGCTTTTGAAGGGAGTAACTGGATACTGGCCCAATCTTATCTCTTTCTGTGCTTTCTGGACTCCAGGATGTGAGCAGCCTTGCTCCACCACATGTTCTCTGCAATGATTTTGGGCCTTGCTATAGGTCCAGAGATAATGTAAACAATTGACCATGGACTGAAACCTCTGTGACCATGAGGCAAAATAAATTTGCCATTTAAGTTGTTCCAGTCTTTTATCATATAGTTGCAAAGTGACTAACACACTAGATAGAATTCACTTACGCAATAGTAAGACAAAATTTTATAGCATTAAGTACATTCATAGATGTCCAATCATATGTGGCAAAAGATAGCTATAGTTGTAGTCCAAAACTACATTACTTCAAGCATTATGAGATATTTTTGTAATAATTGTACTATTTACCAATGTGAACCTTGTTGATGATGTCATACCCTAATGTCGAAAGGTTGGGCATACATGCATAATTGAATAATTATATAAGCAAAATGAAAAGTTGCCATGTAACTTATCTAAATTCATACCTCATTAAAGTAGGGTCCTGTATGTAGTGTGTGTATGTGTTTATATGTATGTGAGTGCACATGTTTGTGTATGCATGTGTGCATGTGGAGGCAAAAGGTTTTCTTTGAGTGTCCTTCTAAGTAGCTTTCCAATTTTATTTTTTGAGATAGGATCTCTCATGGAAACAAGAGCCCACCAGTTTAGCTGGATAAGCTAGCTCATAAGCCCTAGAAATCTGCCTGTCTCTGCCTCTGTAGTGTTGCAATTATAGGCATATGACATGCCTGACATTTTACAGGGCTTCTGTGTATCTGAACTCACATCCTCATGCTTGCATCACAAGTGCTTTGTTCACTGTGGTAGTTTGAATAGATGGCCCCCAATATATTCAGAGTTTTATTAGTTTATAGTTTGCATCTGCAGCCACTTGGCTGGAGGCAGTGTCAATGGATGGATCTCAAGGTGTGGTAGTGGGTTTAGGATTTCAATCTAAAGATACGCAAAGTGTGCCTAGCTGGAGTTCCTGAGGTGTGCTGTGCTGTGTGGCTTTTGGCTTGTGGCTTTTCTCTCTGTATTAGGACCTGTGAAAGCAGGCTAGCTTCTTCTGCCATTATGGAACTTCCCCTGCATCTGTAAGCTTCAATAAATAATATCCCTTCCTCCATAACTGTGCCTGGTCTGGAAGTTCATCTCAGCGAACCTGAAGCTGTCTGCTACATTCACTGAGTTATCTCACCAGTCACAAGAAAATATTTCAAAAGCTACACCTTTGGGAAACCTGATTTCAAGTTATATATCTGACAAAAGATAAAGTAGTATATCCCTGTATTCCCAGAACTGAGAAGGCTGAAGTAAGTGGATTTCAAGTTCAAGGCCAACTTGCGCTACATAGTGAGACCCAGTGTCAAAAAATACATAAACACACAAGTAATGAAAAACCTCTCAAAATGAATAAATAAAACAATCCAATTGGAAAATGGGCAAAAAATATCAAAATCATTTTAAACAAATATGATATACGCTCAAAAGTTTGAATGTCACTAGCCAAAAGAGAAATGTATTTATAACCACAATCAGATATCACGATACACACCTTGAGAATGGATGCAAGTAAAAATGAAACAATGTAACACAAAACACTGAAATATGGAGAAACTAGAATACTCATATATTTATGGTAGAAAGATTAAATCACAAGTCACTATGAAAATCTGTTCTTTAGTTTGTTATCACACTAAACATAACTCATCATATGACCTAGAAAATGCTATCTAAAGATTAGTTCAATAGAAATAAATATCTATCTACATAGAACTGCATAAATGATCTCAGAAGATTTATTCATAATTGTTAGAAAATGCAAACAATGAAATGTCCTATAGATAAATGGTTAGATACTGTAGTGAACCTATAATAGTATAAATTAGAACTCAGCCAAAAAAGGAAAACTGACATATGCAAGGATTTGGTAAGTATCAAAGTAATAAGGCTGAATGCATAACAGTTAATATCTTTCAAGCACATGTTGTATGCTTGCAGTTATACAGTATTTTCCAAATGATGGAATTGAGGAGATGGATAACAGACTAGTGGTTTATAAGGATTTGGTGTCATAGTATGATGGAATTGAATGAAAGAAGTAGCACAAGTGTTCCTGCAACAGTCCATATTGTGGTTGTTGTTACAGACATTTACATTTCATACAAGAATTCATTCACAGGAAAGGATGCAAGTAACACTGGTGAATTCTAAGTATGCTCTATTGAGCATACTTAAGTAAATTTTCTGCTTTTAACATTCTGCATTTAACAGTAATAGAGGCTATTAAAATTGGGAAAAGTTGATGTAACTATTTTCTTTTTGCAATAACTGTGAATCTATAAGTGTTTGTAAATTAAAAAAGATTTTAAAATGAAGCCAGGAAGGGTGGCACACACCTTTAATCCCAGCACTCGGGAGGCAGAAGTAGGAGAATCACCATGAGTTCGAGGCCACCCTGAAATTACATAGTCAATTCCAGGTCAGCCTGAGCTAGAGTGAAACCTTACCTTGAAAAAAAAAAAAAAAAAAAAAAAAAAAAAAAAAAAAAAAAAAAAAGATTTTAAAATGAAGAGCCTCAAAAAAAGACCTAGTATACTATATTTCTTGTTTTACTCATTTTAATTTAAAAGCCCATAGTATATGGATATACACAGCATATACAAATGTTATACCAAAGGAACAAAGACATGTATCTTTAGCTATCCCTTATATAACAAGTTCATTGTAAAGATTATTTTCAATACTTCTTAAATGGAGTTGGCTCAAGATGTTAGTCTGTCTTACACCCTCCTTCTAAAACTTGTTCTTGTTTGTATGAACATAAATAGGATGTTTTCATTCTAAATGAAATATGCTTTTAATTTTTATATCAAAGGATTTGAATGCTATTAAATGTACAGGTGTATGCTGTGGATTGATTTAAAAGATACACTGCTGTGGCTCATGTCTTGGGACATGGGATAAATTTGTTGCTTCACTGTTTCCGAATAAAACCAATCTTATCCTCAGTGTATTTGGGACATGCTGCACATAGTGTATTTGGGACATGTTGCACAGTGCATAGTCCCCTATGATCTACTACACAAAAATCCCCAAACTGAAAAGTCCGTGCAACACAATGTTATAACACAAAATTATTTTCACTAATTTATTTGGCAAATCCATAGAAGATAAAAATCCAAGGCTAAATTTGACTATTCACTTTAGCCAAAATAGTTCACTAAAACCTAAAGGGGCAAGTTTAGTTAGGCATTTTGGATACAGGCTAAATGTACCAGGAAATGTACCAGATCACATAGACATATTACATGTCTGCGCATTAACATTAAAATCCAATGTAAAATTTTGAGAACAATTATATATATATATATATATATATATATATATATATATATATATATATATATATATATAGTACGGAATGTCCAGTTTTACATGGTACAGTAATTGCTGGGCTACAAGAATACCAATATTTCTTCGTTTTCTGAATTTTGTTCATAATAGCAAAGCTGGCATTTTATCATTTACCAGAGCTATAAATCATCTTTAAAATCAGATGATATTACTCAAAACAGATGTGAAAACATATGTTTGCCACAGTTGTATAAACTGCTTACTTGTCATATTTAATGAATGTTGAGACTTACGCTATAACTTGTTCCCTTTCAATAACTGAAATCTATTTTAGAATAATATTTTTGTTTTACTATCATAAATACAGCTCATATCTTCACAAATAAATTTAAATTTTAAAGAAATCTTTAAACCATAAGTTGGGTTCAGTTTAATATACTACTACTATCTATTAATGTTCTCATATAGAAATGACCACGGTATCTGACTGAAAGGAGTTAATGGTGTCATTACACAGCAAGAGATTCAGAAATGCCATCACATACCACTGTGTGTTTTATGAAAATCACTTACTCTACATCTGTACTAGTGTTCCAGCTGATTTTTCATAAGACAAAACAGTGTATACTTGAGCACTCTAGTATACATGCCAGCCCTAAATGCTACTTCAACTTAGGGAGCTTGCAGTTGCAATGGAATAATATGTATTAGTTTCAGCGAGAAAAGCTAGTTTGCTATTTATGATGTCCTTGAAATATTTTTGACTTGGAGGAAAAGATGTCATAGGATCAAAGTGCTGATGTTTCATGAATAACGTTTCATCCTTAATTGAACGTTCACTACCTGTGTAAGGCTTTGAGTAATTTAACACACTGAACTCAAATTTCAATACTGACAACTATTCTGAAATCCATCACTTGTGGATTGGAGTCCCAGAAGGTATAGCCTTTCAGTGTCTGGCTAAGAAAAGACAAAACATGTGGCAAGGAAACCAACCATGGATCAATGAAATTAAAATCATACAGTATTCCAATTTATAGCTAAAATGCTCATCGAGGTAGTTACGAAGCAGTTAAGCCTCAAGAAAAAAAATACATTTTCTTTTAACTCTCATCTCACTGAACCTTATGTTCTGTGTATCATGAGCTTGTTTTAGTACTAACAGAAAATGGTTCCTGCAGTGATGTACAAACAGACCATTTAATGATGTGATATAGGAGTGTGATTGGTATATAAATCATAGTAACGACCATGATGAATCATTTATAACAAATGATCATGTATCCTTGTTTACTATTTTTACCTTCACAAATTTCTAAATAAAATTGCACTCAGATTTTATTTCAGGTGAGCATCACTTTGAAATTACTATTCTCCTTATCTTCTTTAAAGAGATATTTTTAAGAAAAAACCAGATGGACCCTGAGAAGCAGTTACACATATCTCCTACTTGATAGCAAGCCAGGCTAAAATTATTTCTCTCTGTACCCAAAATTAATGTATAATGTATTAACTTGACAATGTTTGATTGCAAATATCCAAATTAGCATATGTTTTACAATTATCTGGAGTAGTTGAGGAAGGAGATTTTCCCTATGACAACTCAGTTTTTCTAAATATAAACATTAAATGGCAAATCATATAAGCATAGTTAATAAAGATCATATTTCATACAACATTTCTGAGTAGGTATAGTAAAAGTGCATAAGAAGTGCATAGGGTAATGTTTTCAACCACATTCACAGAAAAACTCAGACTGATAGCTAATTTATAATACCAAAGACTTTATGTAATCATATTTTCAGTACTAAAAGAATTTAACCAAAGCTATTATGAACTTATTCTCATTTATAAATGTGGATGAAATGTATAATACTGATATTGTAATTTAGTATTGGAGCTTCTTAGGCATACAAAGTAAGTAGTACTAGTTTTACCTTTGTTATCCCTTTGAAACTTTTTGATGGTTGGTCCATTATCCTGATCAACAATAAGATCCTCTCTATTGTTGGGCATCATAACTATAAATAAGAAAGTTAAGTAAGTTATATTTCCATGAAAAATATTCATCACATAAATGCATCACATAAATGCTTACATTTCTGTAATAAGATCTAACATGGATTTCATATGCTTCTGTAACAGAAAATTTACAACTATAGTCATGTACTTTAAAAATCAGTAAGAAAGATGAATAGTCACATGTCTTTTAACGTACAATATACAGTATTTACATTGTTGAAATATTTACTCTAAAATATTTAAATATGTAAATTTTTGCTATTAAAATTAATATACAAATTAATATTCACCTCAATAATCAATAATACATTATCCAAAATGCTTTGGAAAAGAATTTCTCACTTAGTAGATATTGATATTAAAATTATTTTCTATTTCACTTACTTTTAAATTTCTGCAAATATAGTGAATAGAAAAATCAATAATATATGTAACAATAATGATAAATATATTAGAATATATTATTCTTTTATTTATAGTGATTCTTCACAAAACATTAATTTTCAGTTTGTCAATTAATTCTCTGCAGTCATATTATATTGAAATATAATAAAAAACAAAAAATAAAAAAACAATAAAATTTGCCTATATTTGTGACAGTAAATAGTACAACATATACTATTGTCATTCATTACAAACATATTATAGCTCTACAAATAAGATATCTCTTTAAAGCTAAAAGCCACTTAATATTTTGTATTTACTTGTTGTTAACTTCACTATCATGTTTGGACAACTGTGGAATGTACATGGAGTGACTAATTATTATTAACAGTGGGCCTCTAAATACCTTGTTTCCATATTTATAGAGTAGTACATTACGTTGGAAATGTTTGTTTGATTTATTTCTAAATATAAAATTAGCTATTCTCTTATGTCATAACTGCAGATGCTTGTGCATCTGGTTTACATGGGTATTGGAGAATTTAATTTGGGTCATTAGGTTCACAGGCAAAGTGCCTTAATCGATAACACATCTCTCCAGACCACAAAATATAATTTTTGACAGCCTGAATGAGACTTAGATAAATTTCTGCAAAGGAGAAGTTATTCTCCCTCAACACAAAGTCAGAACAGAACTCTCACCCCAATCCTCTAAATTTCTCTCATCCCCTCAAAAACGAATTATTTTGGAAATGCTGAAGCAAACACTATTAGAAGCTATAAAAATCTAGATTATAGGGCTGGGGAGATGGCTTAGTGGTTAAGGCGCCGCCTCCTAAGCCTAAGAACATTGGTTTCAATCTCCAGCGGTTCCAATCTCCAGGGCCCACGTTTAGCCAGATGCAAAGTGACACAAGGGCACAATGCCGCACTTGACCACAAGGGGGTGCACGCATCTGGATTTCGTTTGCAGCAGCTGAGAGACTGCTGGCACGCCCATCTCTGTCTTCCTCTCCCTCTCTCTCTCTCTCTGTCTCTCTCTAAAAAGAAATCTAGATTACAAAAAACATTTAGAGGTGGAGTAACTATACTCTTATATGTATATATAAGAGTTATAATATATATATGTTATATATGATGGCTGAACAGTTAAGGCATTTGCCTGCAAAGCCTAAGGACTCAGGTTTGACTCTCTAGATCCCATGTAAGCCAGATGCACAAAGTGGTGCATAAATCTGGATTTTTTTTCCAGTGGCTGGAGGCCCTGGCATGCCCATATTCATTCATTCTCTCTCTCTCTCTCTCTCTCTCTCCCTTCTTCTCTCCCTTCCTCATGAATAAATAAATAAATGAATTTTATTATCTCTGGTTGTTGTTATAAAAACATTTAAACAATTTTAAACATTCTGCTGACAGAAAAGCAGAAATCATTTTTAAAGTAAATGTATCCTTTAAAAACTGAATTGTGCAGCAATAGAAGAGTAATCAAGACTTTAGCAGGAAAAATTGATCTGTAGTTATTATATACTACATGAAAATGTGCTATAGCTGAATGCTCCTGGTTATTTCTATATACCTGAGTAAGATCAAAGATTAGGCAATAATGAGCTATCAAGGTAAAATTACATAGAAAAAGTATGTATCACCTACTTCCTTAGCACTTTGACTTCTGAAGTGTGTTTTTTTTTTAATAGACTGTTGTGTCAAATGTTCTCACAATAATCTACTGCATTAGAAATGGAGGTAATTATTTCCAGGCAGGAGAATTCATAGTAATAAAATTGCATAATCAAGAGTATATAACTAGTTAATATACAAGACCTATAGACAGATTCAAGTATCTGATAGGTCACACATATCACAACCAATTTCTTTCATGTGAACCTTGACTATAAACTTCTGGCACAATAAATAAAATGGAGTAAAGCATATATATATTTCACATAGGTTATAGACTTGCATCCCCTGACCCCCAGTACCCATTTCCTGGAAGACACCTCAGCAGCTACCATCTCAGGTCACTAAGAAACCACATGAGAACTGAGAGGAAAGCCAGTCCTTTCCTGGCAAACCCTCATGTTGCTAGAAAGTACTATGGGAGCTATTGTATGATAACGTTCACCAACCGCATGAATAAGCATGACACCCTGCAAGTTATGCATATTTTTTATTGTGGCATATTATATATTGGTTTTCAGTCATTGTTATATGATCAACTGCCTGAATGATAGTTTATCTTCCACTATTCCAAAAGATGCTGAGGAGATGGCTTGGTGGTTAAAGGCACTGACTTGTAAAGCCAATTGGCCTGGACTGGCCTGGATTTCGATATTCCCAGTACCCATATAAAGCCAGACATACAAAGTAGTGCCTATGTCTAGAGTTCATTTGCAGTGGCAAGAGGCACTGGCATGCCAATTCTCTCATCTTTCTCTAACTCATTTATGAATAAATAAATAAATCTTATTACAGAGCTAAGGAAATGGCTCAGTGGCTAAAGGTGCTTGCTTATAAAGCCTGTTGGTCTGGGTTCAGTTCCCAGTACCCACTTAAAGCCAGATGCACAAAATGTCATAGGCATCTGGAGTTAATTTGCAGTGGCCGAAGACCCTGGTGTTCCCATACTCTCTTCCTTTGTGTTCTACTTTTTCTTTTCTCTCACATAAATAAATACATAAATAAATATATAAATAAATACATAAATAAATACATAAATAAATACATAAATAAATATTTAAATATGATGTTATTTCTGTGATACATATGGTTAAACCAAAGGAAGAAATTCCAGAGAATAAACTTCTGACAATTTAAATTCGCCTTTGTTGGTTGTATTGCTTCAAAACTAAAAAAAAAAAGTGATCACTTCAAAAGCCATTTATATGAAGAATATGCCAAGTCCTCCAGCCTTTTTCTCACAACTGTATTGCTCAATAAGGAACCGCCTAAAAGAATATCTCCCAGCTACTTGCTTCTGGCCAGAGACTCACCCATTCTTTCTGAATGGTGATCCATCTGAGAGGGCGAGCTGGACACACTGCTGCTAGGGTGGGAAGAAGTCTGGCTCCCAGGGCGATGATTCTCTTCCAGAGAAGGAGCAGGAGAAGGACTCTCTGGGATCCGTTCCTGACACAAAATGAAACACAAAATATTTTATATGTATGCCAATCTTTTAATGGTTTAAACATTTAAAAATTTTATCTGACTTCCCACTTATCCTGAAATTGTGCACAGCACAGTACCTCATTTTAAGTATATATCATTAGATTAATACATATATTTGGTTCTTATGAAATTGATGGAATATTGTAAGAGTAAAATAGGAGAGGATGGCAAGAGGCTGAAGTAGTTTGTTTCTGTTTATTCTCCTGGAATACTTATAAATGTTTATATACTTAGGTGGATAGTGAAAGTTATTATTATTGTAGATACCTACATTGAGGTAACGTCTATGTCAAGGCCTGTAGAATGACATTACTATCACATTAAGGATAATACTCAAATATAAATACTGAAGAGGTCTGGAAATAAGTCTCAAACAGTAGAATTTGGTACATATGTAGTTTTTCTGACAGAGACAAATTTATGGAAATGATACTTTTAATCTGTAAGAGTATAGTTACTTATGCTGGATTCTACCAAAAAAGGTTGGTATAGATATAGGACAAAATAATGAGATGCAGAAACTGACACTAAGATCTACTAATGTCAATTCCCTTGTATTGATTACACTTTTATATTGTAAATATTGAATTAGAAGAAAAATATTACACATAATTTTAAGTATATGATATGGTTCTCAGTATTTCCAATTACAATTTTTTGAAATACTGAAGTTATTTAATATGTTTATACATCATAAGTTGATGAAAAATCTTAATAAAAAGTTAATTTGATCAAAAATACTAAATTGCACTGTTTATACAAATGGAGTAATTATGATTGAGTGATTAACATGCTGATACAGAGAATGTTTGTTCTATAAAATATTTAATCTACCTATATTAATTCCTTGAACTAAATGTTCTAATTACTTATAATTAAAAATATTTTAATCATCATAACATTAAAAATTATTTTATTAACATGTGCTTATACATTTTCACACTGATTTTGCATGAGAAAACTAAAATTTATAATTTCCTAAAGGAAACTATTTATTACAAACATAATAAAATGAGAGCTAAAAAGTTATTTCATTAGTAAAAAACATTTTTGTAATGTCTGTCATTTAAGAACACAGAATAATATTATCTCCCTTCCAGATATTTCCATCTCATATCTTGATAGCCAGTAACTGCTAAAGATTTTATATTACATAGATAAAGGCAATTTTCAGGTACAATTGAGAAACTTGAAGCAACTTTCATTGAATCATTTTAGTGAGCCGGATCTTATATCACAAAGGTTCTTAAAGGCATAGAAGATAGAAAAAGGAGTGTCAGAGATATGCAGTATTGTTGGTATTGAAGGTAGTGGAAACAGGCCTTGTGTCAAGAAATATGACAGCCTTTAGAAGTTGGGAAAAGCAAGGAAAAATACTCTTCTCTGGAACCTGAAGAAAGGAAATTAGGCTTGCTGGCACCTCACTCTTAACTTCATGAAGCCTATGTCTTATTTTGGACATACATAGCTATAACACAATAAATTTGTATCATTTGAATCATTTAAATTCATAGCCATTAGTTATAGCAGCCTTAGAACATTAATACAGTTACCAATGCACCCTCTTTATTTCAAGTGGGGTTTTGCATTATTACTAAGCATTTAATTAAAAGGTGACATTTTTTATGAAATTCATGGTAGACTTTGAGTAGTTTAGCTGTAGTGTCATGTGGTAATTAAGTAATAATAGTTGTAAATAAAGCATTTTAAAGGATTTATAGCTGTTCTTATGCCTTAAAAGAATTATTTAAAACAGAGGATGCATTTCTTTTATATTTAATTTGCAGTAAAATCTAGATGTTAAAATGTACAGAATGTACAACTCAAAGACATATAAGCAGCAGAATAATCAAATTTTCCTTAACAGTTCTATTTGTACTTTAGAGAGATGTTATGTGGATGGACAGGAAGATCTATAATCCCTTCATAGCACACTTCTGTCACTTTTTGAAGAGCCTGGGAGTTCAACAAATGTGAAATCTTACCTAACTTGTTATGCTTGAAAATATTTTTTCTAGATTGTATATATGCATTTATACACATGAAAGTCTGTAAATAGTTACACATTGCAATGTAAACAAGTTCACATTTAAGGCCAAGTTTTGGGACTTTTAATGTTGTATAAGTTCACTGATTTTATGACAAAATATCTGTATAAAGTGAACAGAATTTAGTACTTATTTTTCAATTCTAACCCTGAATACTGAAAAAAAAGTTTAATTAAATCACTATTTTTTTGTTGATAGATTCAATAGTGAATGGGTAGGAACAAAGTATAGTACTTTCATGAAAACTATAAGTAAAGAAACGACATCAGCATGTAGTTGAAATCGGAAGCACACATACAACATTCTGTACTGTCATGCTCAATGTGCAATTTTTCGAATGATTCATAAAGTTGATGAAGAATGAACATGATAATGATATTTCATTTTTACCATTGCCTAATTAAAATGAAATCTCCTTCTGAATCAAATATTAGAAGAATACCTACACAAATACACAATGCTAAAAATAATGAGAAAATACAATTATACGATAAGGGATTCCCCTAATAAGTTTAAAATTAGAATATAAGAAACTATGAATTTAAATAATTTACCTACCAATGTTTGCTTTGCAATAAACCAAGTTTGAAAGCATGGCTTAAAGAGTGAATATTAAGAATGATGATAATTCTACATGAAATTCGGTCAACCTTCAGTTCATTAATAAATATGGTAGCCAGGAAGTTAGATACTTTACTGCTATGTGAACTATTTTATGCAAGTCCAATGTGTTATATTCATTTACAATAAGATGTGTTGGAAAACAATCTGTATGGATCTGAAAGTTTTAATTTCATCCATAATAAAGACAGTTCTGTCAATAATTTCTCTCTTGCAAGTAAACACATACATTTTGACCCCTGCAATCAGTATGCATCTATTTAGAGACTTAACCACAATGTGCTTTGGTTCTTTAGGTGGTTGCTGTTATGTATAGACCTAGTTAAAATTTCACACCAAGTTATTCTGTTTTAATACAAAGGAGAACACAAGTGATAATGCCCTTACCATTTGACAATACATGGTTAACAGTACTTGTAAGAAAACAATAAAGATAATTAAGAAGAAAAAATGTAATTCTAAAACTCAAATCATTTTTACTCATTGATGACTTCATTTTATGTGCCATTTATGACTTTTATAGCCCTTTTACTCTTCATGTATTTCATTCACAACCCATCAAAAACAGCTATAGCTCCTCTGAAGCACTGAGGAATTGTCCTGTTTCAAAACAGCAAACCAACCAAATCGTCATTTATCCCTATAATTAATACAATTATCTTTGGTGATATCTCAGATTCTAACATGTACAGTTCAAGGTTTATGCCTAAATGAAAGAGTTGCTATAGGGCATATCATTACTTAGTGCAAACACTGCCCTCTTTCATCAAGCCATTTCCTTTAATTTTCAGGTATATTATATAGTTCAAGGAGACATGCATCCTATTAAGTCATTCAAAAGCACATTGGTTTTACAGACACAGCAGAAACAATGTTTACAAAGTTCAGTTTTCACAGAGTTTAACACAATTTGTATAAGATTGAGTTTATTTGCACTAAAGTATCAAATCTAATAATTTTGAAGATCATTTATTTCATGTCAGTATATTTTTACCACTTTAAAATTTTAGCATTGTAAACATAACTAATTAGGTACTAACATGTGTGAATTAGATAATTCTATCACTTGATTATACACATATATTCTTGGGTTCCATTGTGTTTTTTAATCAAGACTTTGAAATTGAACCTATCTCTCTCCAATTTAATATTTTTACTTTGTTCAGGCATTCAATAGAAGTGTATAATGAATAACTATTTTTGTACTTGATTTAATCAGAATTCAACTCTCACTGTAATTATTATTCCAAATGTTAATCTACTAATGAGTTCCTAAAATATTTAATATTTCACTGCTTACATGTAGCTTTTGGAAATTTATCTGAATACTAGAATGTTTTCCATCAAAATTCAATTGATTACTCCTTTTCTACAGCCACACAGTTCTATAGGAACAGAAGTGGATGACATTTGACAGACTATACAAATAAAACCAAGGAGATGGACATAAAAAAATTGTTGCTACTTGATTTGATATTAAGACATCCTATCTCTAAATGCTATTGAAAATGTAGTTTATGAATCTTTATGAACCAGTATAAAAATGAGTTCTATAGTCACTGGCTTGCTAGTTAATATAAGTGAATATGGAAGTTTTCCTGAACTTAGATGAAAATAGGCAAGGAGAATATTGAGGATTAAAAAGTGAAGAGATGTTATTTACCAGTTGTAAATTTTCATATTCCAGGCTAGGTTATATATATATCATAGTCTGGGAAACAACAAATATACCATAATATTATATTTCATACTCACAAGCAGTTAAGAAATTTACCAGTCAGAAAGAACTTTAAGTTTCCAGTTTTGGAGACATAATATCACTCCTCAAATGAAAGATGTGACATATTACTGTGCATAAGAAATGCCAGATTGGGGGTACAGGTAGAACATACAAGCATGAAAGTGTCTAAGATCACAGGCATACCCTAAATGTGACCTATGTAATGTTTGAACAAAAGACTCTCTCACCTCTTCAGTATGATCAAACTTGTCCAGGAAGAGGCTGACAGATTAAAGGAATAGGCCATAATATCTGCTCATAGCATGTAAATGGACTCGAGTGGCAGAAAGGATATTCAGTAGAAAAATTCATGGCTTCTAAATCATGTTGTGGACTTGGAATTGTGCCACCTACCCAAACAAACAAACAAACAAACAAACAAACAAACACAGACAAGCAAGCCTCAATTCTGACTCAATGTATCTTCATCTCATGCCCTAAAAGATAGAAATAACATTGTTTTTCCACAGAGCACTTAGAATGAGATTCAAATAGTGATTTTCAGTGAATTTGAATTATCACAAAAGCCCCCTCTGTGTTGACTAATTTTAATACCAGATGTTCACATGCTAATGCCACTGCCTTGTGACCATTTCCTATCAATTCATTAATTGCCAGCTGCTCAGCCAAACAAGAAACACAGCTAATCAGATGGTTCTGGGAAAGAGCCAAATAAATGCTTTCTATTTGAATTTCTAAAATTTTACCAGACTATAGCACAAAGGTAATACAAAGTATCTGAAAATTACAAAATATAATATGTTAGAAGATAGTGTAAGATACATAAATGTCAAATATTCAAGGGACTTGGCTCATACCTATCATGTATTTAACCTATTTTTGCTTTGAAATTTCACTATATTCATGGATAAAACTGAAGGATGAACAGCCTTGCAAGACTAATGATCATAATGTGATTTCCAATTCATGTTATGGCTATATTACTTATTAGCTACAAATGCTAATAGCTGAGCCAACACTAAAGGGATCTGAGCCAGAACTAAAAGCTACTATGTGCTTGGCATAACAACATCCCCAAACTAGTTTTGGCCAAATAACAAGAAAAACAACTACCAAAAAAATGCATGTGTTTGTAACCTATATCTTTTCCACTTTTGGAATGAAAGATGTTACTACTAATATTATTTATATTGGAAAAACTTCCCAAAATAACCTTAATTCATTCATGCTACATAAATTTATCGAGTAACTAATGTCCACTGTTAGTGATAGAAAGAAGGACTATGGATGTTTTTATATGAAATTGACATGTCTAGCCTCCAAACTAAATGCAAGCTGCCATTAAGTAACTAAAATAAACTGTAAAGTAATTGCATGCTCCCTGTGAGGGGTGATAGGACATGTAACCAAGTCTATGTCATCTAAGAGTACAGGATCCTTTGTGTGAATCCAAGAATGGCCTTCTTCTATGTGATGCTGAATGGTGTACCTTCTTGGTGGTCCATTGTGTGATTAGGGTAAGCCCTGAAAACTGTTGAAGGACTAGTGCATACACACAGGCTCCCAGAATGGCTCATATGGGGAAGATTGCCAGCAAGCCATAGTAGCAATTGCATGACTAGTGATGTGAATAAAAATACATAAGACTGGGGCCTATGTGGCTTCCAGGTGGGGATTTTTTTTTTCATATAATGGAGGAATAACAACAGAAAAGTAAAATGCTACTATGATAGCATCCTCCACATTACTCTCTGAGTTGACAAGTTGGACAAAAGAGAAAATAGAGGTGCTAGCTCACTAGTTATTACAAGTAGAGGAGTTAGAATGGAAGAAAGTACAAATTAGAGGTGTGTTTACAAGCTCTTCCTGGGAATTTATAAGAAGTGATTGATAGTAAGGAGGGAGTAAGGTAGAACTGAAAGCATAGAACCCCTTAAATATTACCTTTACTACAGAGGAAGGGGAAATCCATGATTTTTCACATAAAAGGGGTCCTTAATAATGGATCAGTGCAGAAAAACATAATAGTCAGGGACTATTCTGACTCTTAACAGCTTGAATTATGAAGGACCTTTGAGCATATACTGAGAGAACTTCTAATGCCTGAGCTCATGAAGATATTGGATGTAAGTATAAGATGGAATAAGTCTGAGCAGAGATATTGAGTAGTGTAACTATTCATCACTCATTGTAACAAAGTCTGTATAAACTGAGACAATATGAAGGCAACTGGTCTCCTTGAAGAACAAGGACTGGAATGTAATAGAGGAGGGACTGACTTTATTGAGAGAAGTGGGCCTGCAAAAGGTGGTGTTTAATGTCCGCTTCACTAGAACAAATAGGACTATGTTCACTGGAGAGTGGAAAAAGAAGTTAATCCAGCAGGGCCCTAGGGAATGGTATGGGGCTTTACTGACTTTGCTGAGCCATATGATTTGGCATCTTTATGAAGCAGAATAGATTTAGGCATATCTGAGTGATTTGGACACACATGTCATTTGCTTCTGGAAAGCACTAAAGCAATGCAGAGAAGAGGAGAAGGGGACTGACTCTAAGCAAAAGGGTCTGAGTTACTTGAAAAAAAATGTGGCAAGATTTGTATCAGGTTGGAATTCCTGGGGGTGGGTAGGAATAACAGAAAGGTGAATGCTGGGCTAGTGAGCTTCTGGAAGGATTTACAACCTAACAATTCACTGAGGTCATAAATAAAAACTGAACAAACCAACTAAGGTTGATGAAAAAAACTCAGTTTGCCCCAGCCATAAGCAGCTTATGCCTCTGGCATAATCTGTGTAATTTCTTATACTTTAAGTAGAAATTTTAATGAAATTGAGGCTTTCTCAGACTACTGTGGCTAATGAAGAGGCTATAGCTATAGCCATGCCCAGCACCTGCAAGATCTAGGAGTCAGTACAAGTGACAGGAACACCAGTCAAGTGCTCACCAATACTCCCCCTTGACCTGGGTCCAGGCCAAGTAGCTTGAGATAGCTCAATTGAGCCCTTTAGGGTTGAGGATATTCACTGTGGTCTCATGGCAGCAACTCAGGATAAGGAAATTGGATGGCACATGAAAAAAGATTATGAGCCAGGCATGGTGGCACATGGCTTTTGTTCCAGCACTCAGGAGGCAGAGGTAGGAGGATCGCCATGAGCTTGAGGCTACCGTAAGATGACATAGGTAATTCCAAGTCAGCCTGGGCTAGAGTGAGACCCTACTTCAAAAAAAAAAGATTATGGGTTATAGAGGGCTTAGTAAGATAATGGCTCCCATCCACAATGCTTGTACCACATTGCTCTTTTGAGGCAACAATTGATATGAAAAATAAAATCTTTTCATGCTGTATTCGACCTTGCTAACATTTTTCTTTAGTATCCCCTTAGCTACTGACTCATTAGACCAACTTGCACATACTTGGAATGGTTAATGGTGGATTTTTATTGATCTTGTTCACTGCCTATAAAATGTTTTCTTTATAAGGATGGTATTAATGTTGACCTAAGTGTCTTATAGATTTGGCAAAGCAACTGGAAGGACAATAAAAGCAGTAATTAATGAAGGTACCCTGCGATGGTTAAATGGCACTCTAC
The DNA here is from genome assembly GCA_036365145.1 of Orientallactaga sibirica. Taxonomy (NCBI): domain Eukaryota; kingdom Metazoa; phylum Chordata; class Mammalia; order Rodentia; family Dipodidae; genus Orientallactaga; species Orientallactaga sibirica. The sequence goes on along the minus strand of JAEOAD010000793.1, from coordinate 6,743,259 downwards.
AAACCATACAATTGTTAGACGTAGACCCCTCTGCCAGTGATAGGTCACTTCCTCATGAGTTTTTGGTCAGGGAGACCATTGAAGCACCTAAAATGCAAAAAGCTATTGCACTGCTGTGGGTTGCATGTCATGTCTGGATGATAAGAACCTATTGCTGAAGATAGTGGGTGATTTGGTTGCAGGACATGAGGAATTCAGGCTGAAAATAACCTGGAAGCATCCTCCCTGCTGGCCAGCTTTTATACTGCTGGAAGGTACTATGCATAGAAGTATTTCCAATAGTCCTACTCAGCTGAGAACCCTTAGTACAACAAATGTCAGGAAAGATGTGTCCTACAGTAGTACAATAGGAGCATAATTGTTATGGGTGTCATGAGCAACGTTCTAACTGGATTTAAGGTCTGCTACTTTGTAAGGAATTCACATTTGGTACTGTAAGACAGTGAGAAAGGCCATGGTCAAGGAAGGTAAAGGTGCCAGGTGTGAGGGTGAATGTCTATTTTTTTTTTATTAAATGGGTATGCTGTGCCTATAAAATTGCCTTCTATATATTTGTGTTTAGTAATCCCTACTGCTGTCCACATCCATTGGTTAAGTAGGGAAATTTCTTTTTACAGTGGATGGTGTATTACAGAGACTCATAGCCCATTAAGCTCCTAAGAACTACTGATCTTTGCTGTGATATAATGTCCCAAAAGAAGAAAATAATAATCTACACTATATCTTCCAGTGCTTAGAGAACATCACTGAAGAGGAGGCAGAAAGGAGGAGGAAGGGAAGGAGTATCGATATTGAAACGCTCCCTCCCGAGGACAGAAGAGATGCATATAAGATTCAGGAAGTAATTAAAACAAGGCTCAAGAAGCTCTTGAAACCTACATTTGCAAACCTCTTACTCTAGTTTATATAAGCAGTTACAACTAAGGAGGAGAAAAAAGCTTTAATCAGCCAAGCTGCTTGTAAGCGGTACAGAAAGCTACAGGGATGCATCTATCGTGGGTCTTCACCCATCATGGGGTAAGCTTTTCAATGATGTAGCTATTTTTTTTTTGTTTCTGGAGAGAGACAGAGAGAGACAGAGAGAGAGAGGGAGAGGAATACAGAGATGGGCGCACCTGCCGTTTCGAACGAAATCCAGATGTGTGCGCCCCCTTGTGGTCAAGTGTGGCATTGTGCCCTTGTGTCACTTTGCATCTGGCTAAAAGTGGGACCTGGAGATTGGAACCAGTGTTCTTAGGCTTAGGAGGCAGATGCCTTAACCGTAAGACATCTCTCCAGCCCTGATGTAGCTATTTTTTCATTTTTTTTTTAATTTTTGATTTTGGAGGGAGACAGAAAGAGACAGACAGAGACAAAGGGAGAGGGAGAGTGATCGAGAATGGGTGAGCTAGCAGTCTCTCAGCTGCTGTGAACGAAATCCAGATGAGTGCGCCCCCTTGTGGGCAAGTGTGGCATTGCACCCTTGTGTCACTTTGCATCTGGCTAAACATGGGACCTGGAGATTGGAACCCGCGTTCTTAGGCTTAGGAGGCAGGCACCTTAACAGCTAAGCCATCTCTCCAACCCAGATGTAGCTATTTTTGAGTCAACCATGGTCCTGTAAGCTGTCTCTCACCCATATTCCTACTAGTAGCCTCAATAAACTCACAAGTTCAGGAAGGTAGACTCAGGTGGAATCATTTATTTGGTCTCTTGTCAGTACTTTAGCTCTATCTGGGGTGAATAGATATTTGTTTCTGTCTTCCCAAGAAAAGTCACACAATAAGTCAGAGTAACAAAATCCTTTAACACATTAAACAATTATTTCATAAATCAGTAAATAATTTGTCCTCTGTTTTCTAATAGTTAATAATTAGATTATTAAATTTTCTTTCTAAACAGCTAGAAGGCAATATATTTGTTGATTTAAATGGGTATTATAGTTTAGTTTTTGAAAGGGTATCTACCTTACTTAACAAAGTTCTGTTCAACAATTTTTTTGCAATGATGGAAATGTTCTATATTTTTGCTGCCCAACAGAGTAGCCACAAATAGACGTAGCTTTTGGGTAATTGAAAAGAAAGAAACTGTCTATAAACATTTTTTTTTTTTAGTTTTTCCTTCAAATTTTATACGTATTTATTCATTTGAGAGAGAGAAAGAGAGAAATAGACAAAGAGAGAGGGGCATGCCAGGATCTATGTCCACTGCAGATGCATGTGCTGTCTTATGCACCTGGCTTATGTGGGGAATCAAACCTGGGTCTTTAGGCTTCACTGGCAAGCACTTTAACTACTAAGCCATTTCGCCAGCCCAACATTTGTAGTTTTACTATTATTTAATTAATTTAAAGTTAAATTCTTACATGCAACTTGTGACTACCATTTTGGGCAGCTCAGTAATAGTGGGAAGATTCTGTGCAAATAAATTTCATTCTTAAATTGTTTAAATACATGGAACTGAAGAAATCTATCAAAAACAATAAACATATCTTCCTCATATGTCTGAGAGATCTAAAAGCATATGATTTTACTTCCTCCTTTTGGTGGGAAAATCATAGCAGTTGTGACTGGGCCAAGCAGGTCTATTCTTCCTTGTAGTAGCTGTCACAATTTAAGAAAATTTGCAGGCATCAAAACCTCTAATCACCATTTTTTTTTTTTTATGAAGAGGTGGAAATGTTTGCACATATTTTAAAAAATGGCTCAAATACAATTATGCAAAATGCAGTTTCCAACTTGAAATCATTTTGTGCTAAAGAAATAGCTAGAATTTAAATTGGAAACTTTTCTTTTATGGAGATTTCTAAAAATTTTAATTTTTTATGTTTTCCTGAAGAAATATAAATTAATAGGTAAACAGATTGGAAAAGTTTGTGCTTATTTAAGGGGATATGAATTATTGTCTCCTATTACTCTTCTATGACTTTAATCCCTCACTTCCTATGGCATAAAAATATTGTTTACTGTTTCCAAGGTAGGACATGTAAGTTCATTTGGCCTATCTAAACTTGTAATCAGGAATTATATTTATTCATTTATTGTTTTGTTTTCCAATAAGGTACAAATTTCGACAACAACCTGGTACATAATAGAAATTCCACTAATGGAAAATAAAACTATAGAAGGAGCAATAAACCTTTTAGACCAGATATAAATGGTCTCATGAACCTCATAGTTGTTACAAATGAACTGCTAACAAATGCATGCCCAGACTAAAGTGAAAATAAATGTTCCTTATAGATTAGACTAGATTTTTTGATGTAGAGTTGTCTATAATGCACATTAAAATTATAAGATACATCCTCAGTATATGTCCACTGTCTACAGTATTCTAATAGATTAAACTTTGAAAATGTGCTTCACCAAGTAGCTCATTAAAATAAATTCCTTTGGAAATACAGATTAAAGTAAAAAAATGTACATTCTGATATTTGAGTATCATATGACAATATCAAATTGAATAATATCTTGAAAGGGGGATGAAGCTCGACCATAGAAACATCGATTTGTAAATTACTTGTGTTTTATTATAACAATTATTATGACTTATTTTTGTAAAGATAATACCTTTACTGTTATATAAGAGCACAATAGTGAGCTTCTCGTTGCTGGGTTGAGCCTCCAAACCAGACACAGTTTATGGGAGGAATGGGATTGTTTTGAAGCTTACAGATCCAGGGGAAGTTTCATAATTGCAGAAGAAGCTGGCCCCCTTTCATAGGTCCACACAGAAAGAAATGCCACCACCAGTGCCATAAGTACGCACACTGCAGCCCCCCCCCCGGCAGAGCTCAAGCACTCTGTATATCTTTTACTGAAATTCAGATCCACCCCAAAACATACCTTAGGGCTGGACCCTAAGTTACCAACAGTGACACCAAGTTACAAGCTTGAATAAAACTCCTGAATCTACCAGGTGTGGTGGTGCATGCCTTTGAATCCCAGAACTTGGTAGGCAGAAGTAAGAGGATCACTGTGAGTTTGAGGCCACCCTGAGACTACATAGTGAATTCCAGATCAGCCTGGACTAGAGTGAGACCCTACTTCGGAAAAAAAAAAAAAAAAAAAGAAAACTCTTGAATCTATTGGTGAACATCCATTCAAACTACCATAAGCACTTTGGTATAAATACATGAAATTATATATAATTCTCTTCAACATAAAATTATATGCATGTACTTTTCAGGACTTAATTAAGCATAAGGAAAAATCATATTTGTGCTAGTTAAGACTTTCTTTTATAAGATGTTGCATATTAAATAGACTAATAATAAATATGCAAAATTGTAATCATGTTTAGTAACAATAATAAAATTATTTTCTTTAAAGAGATGGTAATTAATTATCCTTTCACTTCTATGACAATAATTTATGATGACTTCTATGATGACAATAATCATCATCACAGATGACTAAATGATATTTATGAGCCCTGTTCCCATGTTTCCCAAGATTCTTCAACAGAACTACCACAAGTGCCAGATATTCCACAAAATATAAATGATTCAGTCCAAATAAAAGACCTTATGAAAACTAATAAAATGAACATTTGAAGAGACACAAACATGCATATATTATAAATATGTCTCAAACTTCCATGGATGATGACTCCACTATATTAAACGTGGTGTTTTCTTTTTGAATTTTGAAATATAATATAATTTTTGTTGATTATTATCTTCCCTCCTGCTCCAAGTTCTCCACTTACCCCCTAACCCTGTCTCCTCTCCCTTCAATTTATATGTCACCTATGTCCTTTACAACTCCCTCATCATTTTCCAGGTCCTCTCTTTGTAGTTGCTTTTAGTTATGATTCTACCTTTTCTAGGTTTTACCAAAATTCCACACCATATATACATTCTTATAGATATTATAAGACAGGGCCCAGATATCAAGTAGAACTTTCTGAATTTGAGTCACTTTATTTAATATAATTCTTTCCAGGTCCATCCTTTTCCTACCAATTTTCATAATTTCATTTTTCTATACTGCTGGATAAAATCCCATTGTGTGTATGTACCACATTTCATTATCCATTAATCTATCAAAGTGCATCTAGGCTGATTCTTATTCTTAGCTATTGTAAATAGAGTTGTTTGTGCTTCTTAATAGATTTTCCCAACTTTATTGTGAGGTTTTATTTTTCAATAGCCATCTAATTTCAAAATCATGGCAAATGTATTTTATTTTTGCAACAATGGCCATAGATAAATTTGTTCTCAAATTAACTCTATTTTGCAGTTTTCACTGTAACAAATAAAATAACTAGGATAGACTAATACCTTGATAGCTGCAATGTTTACAGGAGGCAAACTTTCACTTGGCTATTAAAATATATATGGGAGTTTATAAAAAACAAACATTCCTATAAAATTTCTGTTTTAAATACTTTAAGTGTTTTAGAAGTCTTACCTCTAAAGTGGATGCTAATTTTAAAATAAATATTCAGAATATCGCATTCCTTATGTCTTCACTTCTTTCATCTACACGTTTCTCTACTAAGAACATGTCAGTTTTGCAGGGCTTAATTCAAATCCATCAACTGTAATGCATTTCCTAATTCCAGGACAACCCTCCTCCATACTTGGTCACAATTCTCCCTCTTCTAAATTCCTTTGATATTTGGTGTTTTATATGTTATCTATCACTTTGTTTTGTTAGTACAAGTTAAATGAGTACTTATTTATCTCATTTATTTTGAGAAGTTTTGGAAGTTAGAGGATATTTCTTCTTTATTAGTTTCCTTTATTCCTCAACATAATAATATATATGGGTTAGATAAATGAAGAAGTAAAGAACCAATAAATATGCTGTTATGATTGACTATCCTCTTACCACCCTATGCATAATTATCTCATCTCATAACTAAACAACCCCACAATACTCAAAAGTCTATTTCCTATGTTATTTGGCAAGAAAGATTAGCACGTGCCTAAATAATAGGAAACAGAATGGTAGTGATTGTATATTTATATGTTACATTAAACAATCCTTTACATTTCAAAGCTATGATATAAGATGATTTTGTAATAAATATAATAATTAAATGATTTTCTGCTTAAACAAATATTTTCCTCACATTATCTCCAGACAGCTAATGAAATACATGGAAATATTATCAGAGTGACTTTCATTTTACAGTTGAAGAAGCACTTTCAGCAGGGTTAAGTGTTACATTCCACTTCACTCAACCATCAATGGCAAACCAAAATTAAGAACCAAGTCTTTCTTACAATAAATTCTGTATGTTATAACATATCTCACAACTTCCTCTAAAATTCCAAAATAGAAAATAAAAAGATGTACACTGTTGACACTGCTTTATCCCACATATAAGAAAAACAGAAATGTTTTGTGAGTACTTATCTATTATGCCATTAGTCTGGTCATGCCTTCTCCATACTGTGCACTTTATTTTAAGGCATGAAACTAGAAAAATAAGCAACACACAGAGAGATCGAGATCTGTGGCCACAGGGAAAAAAAAAACAAACACAACAATAATAACCAAATCTGGCTGGCCTGGTCAGAAACCAAACTCAACAATACTGCATAAAATAATTGACTGAGTCAGTGAGCTATGTGTTACTAGTGATGATGCACTGGCACTGCTGATCATTTATTAAAGTTTATATGTCCTCTTCAAAAAATGATTCCTACCTTTATAACAGAGGCACCAGCTCTGGAGAGTGGACTGTGCATCTGGGCTGCAGCAGCCATGTTGGCAATAGTATTGAGATGGTTCATCTGATTCATTGCCATGGCAACTGATGCAGGAGGTAAACTGACTGGAAGTAGGGGATGAGGCATCATCATAAATGGCAGATCCAGTCCTAAAAGAGACAGTGCACATTAAAATATTATATTACGGCACTTGGTTGCATTCATTATTACTGGTTTTTAAAAATATTTTATTATATTCTAGTAACACTGGATTATTAATAGTATCAGTGGCATTTTCAATTAATACTTTAAAAAATCTTCCTATATATAGACTTTTTAATGAATATATTTTGTGTTTTCCTTTACTCCACAATTTTCTTTACCCACAAAAAAACAAAATACATATGCTGAAAATTGCAAATAATAAATGAGAAGTAGCTGTCATATGAATCATCATATTTTGACATATTCATTGTTTGTAGTATATAACCTTCTTTAAGAGAATTAATAGCAATACTAGTACAGCAAGATTTATGTTATCTAAGTTTCAAAACTATTAAATAAGGGCTGGAGAAATAGCTTAGGAGTTAAAGCATTTGCCTGTGAAGCCAAAGGATCCTGGTTCGATTCTCCAGGACCCACATAAGCCAGATGCACAAGGGGCACATGCATCTGGCGTTCATTTGCAGTGGCTAGAGGCCGTGGCGTGCCCATTCTTTCTCTGTCTGTTTCTCTTCTCCCTCTCTCTCTCTCTCTCTTTCTGCTAGCAAATAAATAAATAAAAATAAAATTATTAAAGAACATAAAACTTTGAAGTATGTTTTTCCTTTATAGGGGTAAATCTCTAAAATTAATCCTTATAGTTCTAATTTGATATCTTAAGAAAAACTTTTATGCTAAATTTTAATTTGCCTTCCATTTTAATAACAAATATAAATATTATTAAACAGTAACCAGAATTCAATATTTTCTTAAGCAAATTAAAATAATTTTCATACATTTTAAATCCCTTAGAGAATAACTCTAAAGCATTCACATTCTAGATGTAATAGTAGCAGATAAGTGATAACATAAATGGTTTTAAATTAAAATCATTGTTTACTTTCTCCTTATCAAATTGATTTTTTGAAAGGAAATGTCTTTTGGCAGAGAGTAGAGAAAATTTGGCAAACATTAGGGATGTTAGAATAATTATAAGTAAAGCACAGTATTTCACAATGTATTTTAAGCACTTGCTTCCACAGTAATCTTTCCCTATTTTGGACAGAAGCCCAGAAGCCAGTAATTTTTAACATGTGTTCTAAAACATTATTGCCTATGCATTTTACCAATTACTATGGAGAACTGAAATTCTATGACATACAACATTTATATTGGCCATACATGTAATGATCAACTATTAAAAATAACTAATTTTCGAGCTGAAGAGAATGCTCAGTGGTTAAGGTGCTTGCCTGTGAAAATCTAATCACCTGAGTTTTATTCACCAGTATTCATGTAATGCCAGATGCCCAAAAGGGGCACGTGCATCTGGAGTTCATTTATAGCACCTGGATGCTCTGGCATGCCTATTCTATTTCTCTCTCTCTCTTTTTTCTCTCTCTCCTTGAAAATAAATAAATAAACACAACTAATTTTTTCCTTTTGTTGTTAATCATCTCACAACTGAACAAGAAAAACAGGGAGCATATAGAAAGTGTTTCCCAAATGATGGGCATACCTGTCCCTAATATTTATTTTAAAGGCAGCCACAGAATGTCTGTTATCAGAGTTATACAAAGGTATACACCTATAGTTTTAACTTCTACACAGAATCCAATAAAGGGAACATTTTGTATATGTCCCATGATCCTGAATCCAATATAACGATAAATAAACTGTTCATATCAGTGTCCACTAATGGCTAATACTTTTATGAGCCACTTACCAAACCAATGTATTAGATATGAAAGATTTTATGAGGGTGGTTATTTGTTTATGAGAGAGAGAGAGAATTTGCGTGCCAGGGCCTGTAGCCACCACAATCAAACATGAGATGAGTATGCCATCTTGTGTGGATGCGCAACCTTGTGTGCTTGCATCACCTTGTGTGTCTGCCTTATGTGGGATCTAGAGAGTCAAACATGGGTCCTTAGGCTTTGCAAGCAAACACCTTAACCACCAAGCCATCTCTCCAGCCCTTGGGGGGGTGGGTATTAAGATATGAGAGAATCTTCAACATGATGTTTTCAGCATTCATTTCCAAAATGGTCTTCCCTACTACATTGCATTTTTTACAATAAAAGTCAAAATAAGTATATATTTTAATTGATAATTTCTTTCTAATTCATTCTTTCATAATCTGTAAGATGTATTAGAAGTTATTATCCCATAATTTTAAAAAATCATTGTAAATTAATAAATATTATTCTGTGTATTTATTGTTACAATGTAATATTATGATACCCACGTACAATGTGAAATTACTGAATCTATATTTACAATTACTATATCCATATTTTCAACTGCATGTCAATCTGGAGGGCATTATGCTAAGTGAAATAAAGACAAGTATCACATGATCTTTCTTATATCTAGAGTTCACCTCTCATAAACTAAGTTTGTTTTCAGTTAGTCATACAAAATACTATTTAGATGTAATGCATTTTATACTCATTACCTATCTTAAAATATAGCAATAGGATTTTTTTATAAAGTATAACTATTAATTAGGGTTTATTTTCATTCTAAAACCTTTACCTTATGTTCCACATAACAACCATCAATGATTTAAACAAGTTATTTACGAGGCTTTAATCATGAACCCAATTTCAATTCAGCTTTATATACATGGTATTTCAACCACAAATTGATCAAACTGTAGTTAAAAATGTCCATCACCATCTCACTTTACCTTTCAAAGGCTTACATAAATGTCTTTGTTCAAATTAAACTTTCCTTAATAATATAATAATCTTTCCTCATTCTCCAAAGATATTCTACATCACCCAGACACCATCTGGCCATATCAAGAAATATGCCTACTTAAAGTCCAATTGACATGCAAACTAAATGCAAAGTATAAACAGATTTAGCAGCCCATTGACAGTTTTAAAATATAATTCATCAAACATTTCAAATAACCATGAAGGACTTCAAAGTCACATTTTCAGATCATGACCTGCAATAACTATCTGCCAATTGGCTATAATGCCTTAGAATCTAAGCTAATATTTACATTCCAGGCCAGTTTAACAGTGAACACCCACACCCCCCTCCACATCAGTTCCACATGCAAAGTATATGCAAATACCGAATTATGTAAGTCAACCTTTTCCCAAAGCTGAAAACATTAAATTAAAATCCCTTCATAGTACACAACACTCCAGCAATCTGGCTCATTTATTCATATGCCAGAAATATACATAGATTTTTAATAGTATGGTAATACAGATAAGTCTCATTTTAAAAAATCACCAAAATGGCTTTTCTCCTGTCAGCCAGAAGGACACCATTCAATCTAATATAAGCACTATGTGGATCATTTCTAGTGAAAATAGCAACCCCTGCAATTTTAACATAAGGGTATGACCATAAGTACAGGGATATCAGGCAGCTATCCCTTCAATAACAGTACCCTGTCTTCTTGAATTGAATTCCTACTCTTTTCCAGTTACCATTCCACTCCAATTTTCAGACGTCAGTAACTACTTAGTACCACTAGAAATACAAGCTTGTTGAGTTCATCCAACACAATATTTCTGGTCGTGATATCTCAGTATATTCCTGTATGTATTCTGCACGCTACTCCTACATGCCTATTTGGATTTCTCTATAGTTGAAATGCTTCTTAATATTCATAATGTTTATGGCTTTCATTGGAATCTAAATCTCTAATCTTATTTATTTCTCTGTGATTTTCCTTTTAAGATTTAATAGACTTTTTTTGGAGCAGTTTTAAAAATACAGAAAACATCATAGATATTTTCTTGCATAGTACTTCCACTGGGCCAGCACACTGTTGCCTCTCATAGTAGTATATTTTAATCATACTGTACATATTTTTATAATCAACACATTATGACTGATAAATTATCATTAAATTACATAGCTTACAGTAGAATTCACTTTTCGATGTTTATCTCTATGAGTTTTTATAAATGTAAAACATTTATATATTAAGTGAATGCAAATAAATATAAATGTAAACCATATGGTATCATATCCATGCCATTTTAGTGTCATACAACATTTCCAATACACTAATTGTCCACTGTCTTTTAGCTATCAAGCCTTCTATACTCCCTATCCTCTGGACATATTGATCTTTGTAGCATCCCTATAGAGTTCTGTTTTCTAGAATGTTGAATAATCAAGGTCCTTTTCAGATGTTTATCTTTCACTTAAAGAATATGCACATAAGGTTGATATCAAGTCTTTTGAAGGATTGACAGCTCATCTTTGGGATATATCTGAAAACACATTATATACAAAAATCACCTAGATTTTTTCTGTGGTGCCATCTTCTTTAGTTTTAGAATTTTGCAACTTATATTTGAGTCCCTGATTCATTCTGTGTTATTTTTTGTGAAAATTGTAAGGTCTTTGCCTAAGTTCACTTTGTAACATGTAGATTCCCCATTTGTTTCCATGGGATTTGCTAAAAAGACTGATGGCTTCATTGTATTATTGTGTTTTCTCCTCCATTAAATATCAATTGATTGGATTTGTTTGGGTTTAGTTATGGGTACTCTAATCTGTACTATTGACCTACTTGTCATCTAAATCACAAGGTATGGTCGTATCAGTCTACTGGCTTCATTATTCTTCTATATTGTTTTGGCTTCTTTTGTTTTCCATATCAAATGTATGTGAATATTCACAAAAATAATATCAGTATATTTTAGTTAAAATTATTCTGTATCTACCAAGTATATAGGAATTTACATCATAATGTTATTTAGCATTTCTATCTATGAACATGGAGTAGCTCCTCATTTTTATCATCTTTGATGTTTCATCAGAGTTTTTTTTTTTAATTTTTTGGCTTTTCGAGGTAGGGTCTCACTCTGGCCCAAGCTGACCTGGAATTAACTATGTAGTCTCAGGGTGGCCTTGAACTCAAGGCGATTCTCCTACCTCTGCCTCCTGGGATTAAAGGCGTGCGCCACCACGCCCTGCCCATCAGAGTTTTGTAATATTAATTCTCTTGATAGAATATGTATTTTAAGGATATAGTTGCATATTTAAATTTTTATTTAAATATTTTATTTATTTATCTGCAACAGATAAAGTGAGTGTGGGTACTCCAGGACTTCTTGTGGTGCAAATTAATTCCAGACACATACCACTGTGAATATGACTTGATTTAGGTAGTAGGGAATTGAAACTGGGCCAGCAGGTTTTGCAAGCAAGTGGTGTTAACCACTGATGCAACTCTCCAGCCAGTTAAAGAATATTTGTAATAGCAGCATCTATTTGGGTCGTGATTGTTTTTTCTGATGTTTTAAATTATTTTTAAAGGTTACACTGTTATATTTCCTCTCCCAAGCTCCCAATCCACTGTGGCTACTGAAAACTAAACACTAAGTGAGATTGCTAACACATCCACCAAGGCTCAGAGAATACTCCAGAAAAGAGGGGAGAAAGATTGTAATTCCCCTGCCTCCAGAGACTGACTGAGACCTTCGTGACCACAAAGTGAATATTATTTTTGTTGCTAATGTATATAATAAATTTTTATGTTCAAATTGCAGCTGTTCACTTCTGGTGAATAGGATAGCAACTGATATTTGTATATTAAAAATTTACCCTGAAAACTTGCCTTATTAGTTTTGAATACCATTTTCTTTAAAGTTTTTTTTTATTTATTTACTTGTGATAAAGAGAGAGAGAGAGAGAGAGAGAGAGAGAGAGAGAGAGAGAAAGAAAGAATGAACACGCCAAGGCCTCCAGCCACTGCAAACAAACTACAGATGCATATGCCACCTGTGTATCTGACTTACATGTGAACTGGGGGAATTGAACCTGAGTCCTTTGGCTTTGCAGGCAAACACCTTAACCACTAAACAATCCTTCCAGTTCTCAAATACCATTTTCAAAAAAAAAATCTTTAGACTGTTTTACATAGACAAACATGTCACATTTTCATGTTTCTCAACCTCTACAACTTTATTTACATTTGAACTTTATTTCCCTTTCTTATCCAGTTCCATTGTCTAAGACCTCCAGTACATGATCACTCCTTATTTAGAAGAAAAAATTTATTTTATCACTGAGGTGAATGATGCTATCTGAAAGCTTTTGTAGACATTCTTTATCTAATTGTGTCAGTTTCTTTGTGTTTATTTTAACAATAGTATTTATTTTAAAAGACTTATATTTTAGAAGATGCTTTTACTGCCTATATTGTTAAGATCGTATGATACATTCCCTTTAGCATACTAATATGACAATATACTAATTGTTTTTATAAATATTTTATTTATTTATTTATTTATTTATTTATTTATTTATTTATTTATTTAAGAGAAAGAGGCAGGCAGAGAGAAAGAGAAAGAATGAGTGTGCCAGGGATTTTAGCCAGTACAAATGAAATCCAGATGCATGCACCACTTTGTGCAACTGACTTTATGTGAGTACTGGGGGAATTAAACCTGGGTCCTTAGGCTTTGCAAGCAAGTGCCTTAACTGCTCAGCCATCTCTTCAGCCCCCATTTATATATTTTTGATGGAGAAACATCTTTATATCCAGGAATGCTTCCTACATGTTATGTAATTAATTTTGTATAACTATATTCCTAATTCCCCTATATCATTAAGTCATTGTCTACTTTTGACTAATTTTGACATCATAGAATGTGTTAGAATACATTGTTTCATTTGTCTTCTAGGCGAGACTGCAAATAACTGGCAGCATTTTTTCCTAAGTGTTTAGTCAAATTCACATGTAAACACTTCTTAACCTGGTATTCTCAGATTTGGAAGGCTGTTAGTTATAGATCCAATGTCTTTATGTACCTAAGAATTTTAAGATTATTCCTTGATGTAAGAATAATGGTAAATTGAATTGTTTGAAAGAGAATTGTACAAAGCATTCATATATTATGCTAATGTCCATGGGTTTAGTAGTGATGGGCCTTGTTCTTTTTCTTAGCTTGTGGAGAGGTTTATTATATTCATTGGCCTTGTTAAGGAACCAACTTTTGCCTTTTTTTTTCTCAACTGATTGTGTACTATTTCACTTATATGTGCAATTAATTCATGATTTTTATTTGTTAAACTGGAATACGTATTTATTTTATAAGTTTCTTATTTTGAACATACTAATTCAATAATATAGTTACCTCTAAGCATTACTTCTTCTTCTTCTTCTTCTTCTTTTTTTTTTTTTTTTTTTTTTTTTTTTTGGTTTTTCGAGGTAGGGTCTTACTCTAGCTGAGGCTGACCTGGAATTCACTATGTAGTCTCAGGGTGGCCTCGAACTCATGGCGATCCTCCTACCTCTGCCTCCCAAGTGCTGGGATTAAAGGTGTGCACCACCACACCCGGCTCAGCATTACTTCTTTAGCACTCATATTTTGATAAACTGTGCTTTCATTTATATTTGCTTCATAATAATTTGGAGGGGGATATTTGGGCTATTGTCTTACTCTAGACAAGGCTGACCTGGAACTCATTCTGTAGTCTCAGGCTGGCCTAGCAATCCTCCTACCTCTAGATCCAGAGACCTGGGATTAAATGTGTGCACCACCAAACCCAGGTTCATAGTATTTTTATAGAAAAATAGAAAACCACAACAACATAAGAAAAATAATGGGTTTTATAAAGAAAAAATATGTTCACTTTAAAAAGCAGTTTTAGGTTTGGAGAGATGGCTTAGCAATTAAGGTGCTTGGCTGGGAAGCCTAAGGACCCAGGTTCTATTCCCCAGTAGCCATGTAAGCCAGAGGCACAAAGTGGCACATATATCTGAAGTTTGTTTGCAATGGCTGTAGGCCCTGGCATGCCCATTCTCTCTTTCTGTCTGTTTTCCTCTGGTGAAGAAACATTCATTTCAACAAAGGTAGAATTCAGAGTGATGATGAAAAATGAGTGAATTTTCCAAAATAAAAAATATATATAATTTAAGAGAGTTTTTTGATTTATGTTTCATTGTTAGTGTAATATTTAATCTCCAAATATTTTTGGATTTACAGCAATTGTTATATTACTGGTTCCTCCTTTAAATCCCTTACAAATAATATCATATTCTGTGCTATTCTTATCCATTTAAATGTGTTAATATGTGCTTTATGGCCCAGAAGGTGATGTTATCTTGCTGAATATTCCACATGAATTTAAGAATAATGCATATTGTTCTTTTGTTGTGTGAAGTCATCTATAGTCAAGCACCTTAACAGCCAAGCCATCTCTCCAGCCCATCATCTATAATGTCTATTAAATTCAGCTGATGAATGAGGCTGTTCATTTCACTTATGTCATTCTGTTGGATGTGTCAACTACTTATATGTAGGTGATAAAGGATCTGACTATAAGAGTGGATTCGTCTATTTCCTTTACAATTATATTTGCTCTTTTCAAACATAATTTGACACTTTAAGTTATGTGTTTTATATTGAAAATTGACCCTTTTATTATTATTTCCTTGAATCGTGATTTGTTTGAAATTAATATTACTATTCCCATTTTATTTTAAGTTTACTAATATATATATATTTCTCTATCCCTTTAACTTAGATTAAACTATATATTTGCATTTAAAGTTAGTTTCTTTTAGGGAATATATATTTGTATCTTTTTTTTGTTAGCCATTGCTATTTTCCCTGAGTTTTGTTATTTATTTATTTATTTTTGGTGCTACTCAATACATGATGCTCAATTCATGATGACCTGAGGATTATGTTCACATTTAAATAAGGCAGAAAATATTGTATATAAGATAATTAAGGTGCATTAACTGGTTCCTATTTTTAATTGGTTTACTTAGACCATTCCATGGAAAGTGGTTAATGACATAGTTGCACAAAGAAATTTTACTGTTACTATTTTGTGTTGGTTGTGTTTATTTTTTATTCCTCCACCTCAGCCATTCTTACCTTCTCTAGTCTTAATGGAGAATTTTATATGATTTTCTTTCTCTCTCCAAAATAACAATATTATAGTTAAGTATATAATTGGCTGGCTTAGAGTTTCCAACATACATCTTGAATTAATCTAAATCCATTAAGAAATATTACTATAGATATTCATGGGTAGTGCCAATACCTCTCTCCTATCCCTTATAATAGGACTATTATTTATTTCTCTTATTATTAATGTATATTTAACAAATATATTTGTTATTATTCTTAATAAATGTATGTTACATTAAAAACATTTTCTTCCATACTTTTAAAAATGCCATCTCTTTACTTGTAGAGATAATTTATTTTTCCTTCTATCTAAATACTTTTCCTTGTTTCTTACAAGGAAAATCTATGGTCATGGTTTCAAATTCCTTTAAAATTTCTTAGTATTAGAAAATCATTATTTCTCCTTTCACTTTAATATGCCAATCTAGCTAGATACTGAATTCTAGCTTGGTGTTTTCTTCTCCAATAGTTCATACCACTGTCTCCTTGTTTATTGTTTACCAGATTTCTGAATATAAATTTGTATATATTTCTTATTCTTTGTTTTTTGCAAAGATATGTTTACATTTTCTTTATCATATTTCAAGATTTCCCTTGTCTTTGTTTCCTAAAGTTTGAACATGATGCATACCATATACCTATATTTATTTCTATATATCTATATCTGTATATCTATATTACTAAATATACTTAATGTTCTTTGATCTTCTTTAATCTGTGTTTTGTTGTTCTTTTCTTTTCCTTTTTCTTTTGAGGTGGGATCTCACTCTAGCCCAGCCTGACCTGGATCTCACTCTATAGTGCCAGGCTGCCCTTGAACTCACAACAGTCCTCCTACTTCAGCTTCTGGAATGCTGGCACTAAAATTATGAACCACCACCAGGCTGGGAGAGATGGCTTAGCAGTTAAGATGCCTGCCTGCTAAGCCTAAGAACCAGGTTCCAATCTCCAGGTCCCACATTTAGCCAGATGCAAAGTGACGCAAGTGCGCAATGCCGCACTTGCCCACAAGGAAGCACGTGCATCTGGATTTCGTTCACAGCAGCTGAGAGACTGCTGGTGCGCCCATTCTCTATCTGTCTCCCTCTCCCTCTCTCTTTGTCTGTCTCTCTCTGTGTCTCTCTCCAAAAATAAAAAATAAATAAAAAAATTATGAACCGCCATGCCCAGCTTGGGTTTTGTTATCCATCATTAATTTCAGAAAATGTTCACTGACAGGTAATTGAAGAATTTTCCAAACACTTTATTATATAGATATTTGGTTATCTGTTTCTTAATTTCACTAGACTTTGGCACTTGGAGAGTTTCTATGGAATTATTTTCAGGATCACTGATTCTTTCTTGAGATTTTAATAAAAGTTATTGCTCAGATTGTCACATTATTTTTTTCATTAATAGCATATCCTTTGACTTTCAGAGTTTCCATCCTTCACCTTAAATCCTCTGTGTTCTTATACAGTTTTTTTTTAATTCTCTTACATAGTAAGCATTTTACATGACCATATGGATAACTCTAAAACATCTGCTATGTTTAAATTTGGCTCTAATGTTACTTCAGTACCTTTACAACATTTTTCAAAACTTTCCTGTTTGTTGAAAGCCAAAAACATTATATCAGGTAGACAGATGAGGGATAAGTTAAATAGGTTTTATGTAGAAGATTTGTGTAGAACAGACTAGAAGCTGTGCAGGTTCTGTTATAATTATTTATGTTATACTTTGTTAAAACCAACTAGATTAAAGATCAGGCAAAATAGTTTGCTTTGAGGGCAAGCTTTTGTTAATTAGAAATATTTGAAAATTTTCCTGTTGCCTTCATCCCTGGATTTAACGAGGAATGAAAGTCTTGGGGAAAAGAGTGTGTTGTGCTTTGAATGTGAATTGTCCTCTACAGGCTTGTTAAACATCTGGTGGGACTGTTTGGGAAGGTTGTAGAACCTTTAAGAGGTGGAGCCATGCTGGAGGAAGTGGGTCATTAGGAGTGGGCTTTGGGGTTTTATAACCTGGTCAAGCTCCCTGTTATCTCTCTTCTTCCTCAGTGCACAGGTAATGTGGTCACCTGGCTTCCAGGTTTTGCTGTCATATCTTCTCCATAATGAAAATACACCAAAATAAACCTCTCATTTTTTTGGTTGTCTCTTGTCAGATCATATCAAGAAGAAAACTAACACAGAGTGAAAGGCCTCTTCAGAGCCGTTTGTAAGAAAAGTTTTGACCCACGTAATTGATGGAAGACCAAATTTATAACTGGAATATTTATGAATTTCGAGGACACTGAATGATTACCTAAGAAAATTTAATGTGTATCATTTATATAGCTCTTATATGCAAGTATTAAATGTTTACTTTTATTAATTTTTCACCAACAGGATTAATTTAAGTGAGCATATTTTTAACCATAATATGTTTTTTTTTTAAGAGACTTGGAAAAGTTAGGTGATATCTCCAAAGTAAAATATCCATTTAATTTTTTTTTTTTGCATTTCAAACCCATGTTTATGTATCTGTTGCCATCATTTTTAATTATTCTGCTACATAGCCTTCAATATAGTTCAATTCTGCTATCTGGCTTCTACAGATTCTTTCACTATGTGATTCCAGTATTTTCAAAAACATCTTTCTTTAATGTCCCTTATGATTTCAAATTGTTAAACCTTATTGAGAAATTAAAGAAAAATACAGTAAGCCCTGTTGTCTATAGACTTCTAGGAGGTCTGTGTTTGTATTTTTCTCAAAGCATCTAATTTGATCAGTATAATATACATACGGTTGGTTAGCAGGTGATTCTGTTGCAGTGGATTGAGGGTAGGTGTTGCTCCAAGGCCTGGCTGGCCAGCTAGGGCTGCATGAGCAATTCCATGTTGAGGTCCAGGAGCAGCAATTGGAGATTGAATTTTATCTTTCTCCCAGGAGGATTCACTTCCACCTGAAAAGTAACATACAAATAGGCCTTTTACAATTTTCCATGAGATTTAAAAAATATTTTATTTTTATTTATTTATTTGTGAAAGTGTGTGTGAGAGAGAGAGACAGAGAGAGATAAAGAAAGAAAGAGAGACAGGGAGAGAGGGAGAAAAAGTGGGTGCACCAGGGCCTCTAGATACTGCAAATAAACTCTAGACACATATGCCACCTTGTACATCTGGCTTACATGGGTTCTGGGAAATCAAACCTGGGTCCTTAGGCTTTGCAGGCAAATGCCTTAACCACTAAGCCATCTCTCCAGCCCCAAGATGTTTTCTTTTTTGTGGAATTATAATAATTAGTATTACCTCTGAGAAAGTTATTATTGTATATGAACAATTCATTTTATTACAATTTCAAAAATGTGTCATGGCTTGATTACCTGCCAGAGTTAAAAAGCAAGACCCTATTGCTGAAGACACCACAAGCTGTGCTCATAGAGCACTGAAACACCACACTGGGATCAAAATGGAAACTAGCTCACTCCTGGCTAACCCTGATTGTGCTGGAAAGCCTTATGGCAGCCACTAGAGGACATCCTTCACCAACAGCATGTATAAACCAGGGACTCTGAAGACTACAAAATTAACCAGCTGGATAAGAAGTACACACTTTTGCAATAGTGGCACACAACCTCTGTGGGTAACCAACTGTTCTCTGATTGGACATGAGGCCTGCTCAGTGGGAAAGAACTCATAACAGGTACTGGAAACCAAGTCAGAATCCCATGGTCTGGAAACTCAGACATCAGAAAGAAACCAACACTGCTCTCTGGAGAAGAATGGGCTTGCACAATACTCTCTCAAATAACTTTACAAACAACTTATATCCCAAGCTGTTCTCACTCTTTGTTAGATAATTTGTTTTATCTAACATGTGGCAAATGAAACCTAGAAGAGCCAATATCCATCATGAAGACAAGAAGATAGCTGACTTCCTACCATGTGACTAGCCTCCTCTATCACATCTGTCAGGGCCCAGGAGAATTTTCAGGAAAAGAGGCAGCATGAACACTGCTCTTACTGTTAGCCTGATGACCATCTCTAGCGTGATGGTGACAGGCATGTGGATTAATCTACACCTGTCAAAGCAGAAATTCAAAGGCTATAGAAACTCAACACTAAATCAGACTGCCAACAGGCCTTCCATGTCTCAGGGAACATTATAGACAAAGGGGCAGAAAGATTGTAAAAGCCACAGAATGGGTAGGAGTACCCTGAGTCATACCCCCACTACCCCACAGGAACTGACAGAGGCCATGATCCACAGTGAATACAATAACAGCACTGAGGAGGGCCCCCAGGGTAATTAATGGGAGCCAGGGCAAAGGGCTAAAACTGTATAATCTATTATATTATATATAAAATAAAATTTAGAAAAAAATCTTCAAACATTGCCAGGAACCCCCGACCACAATATGGTAAAGTCTAGACAAGAGTTATAATTATGTAAGGCACAAGACTTCCAAGGCAATCATGGACAGTTAGGAGTTGTCACACTTTGTTTGCCTTAAGAAAAAGAAATTCCTGTAAGTCAAACAATACACTTCACTTTTCTTTCTGGCACTGATAAAATTGTATAAAATAAGTCATTGTTCAAATACAATGTAAGCTGCTATTACAATGCTATGATGAATTATTTTAGTCTTATGACTTTTATATAAGCTGTATAGACTAAGAAGTATATGCATGAAGTATAACCATTAAACAAATGTATAAATGAGTGTGCTATGATGCAGAAAGGATAATGATACCAGTGAACAAAGAAAAACAAAATAAAACAAAAGAAACTCGTAAAAAATGTCCAGTAGTGTAGGGAGTCAAGTACTTCTGGGAAGACTACTTCATTCTCCATAATACTACAGGTCTCTTAGCATCATTGACTAACTCTAGAAACCCAATTTCATAATGAATAGTCATTGGAAGAGGTTATAGATTGAATACCATTAAATAATCACTGCTTCTTTCCATTCCAATCCTGGAATATACAGATGATATATTGTAAGGAAAGCTTATATTCACTTAAAGGATCAACTTACAGAAGTATGACAGTACATAAAAGTACATGGTAAGAATCAACAATATCACTTATTCTCATACTCATCCCTCAGAAAAGCAAATATTTTTCCTACATTGTAGGTTAAATATGAATCTATAAATTGTGGATTATAATTTGAAATTAAGTTCACTTTGATCATCCACAGTAAAGAGTATAGCAAAAATGTAGATCTCTATATTGTTGATCTCTCTATTGCTGTAGTGGCATGAATAATAATACTAAAAGTATAAAATCATTGGAAGCATGAACAGAAGGTAACCCAAGGCATTCTCTTAAGAAAATACTTTAATCACAATGCTAAATTATTGAATTAATGTTACAATAATAGCAATGTGGTTTAAAAAAAGTAAATGTTTGTGTAGGCAGATTTAGTGATTTGTTTCATGTGCTTAATTCATTCAGGGGTCAGTGATTATGTCCCCATTCTCATTCTGGAATTGTAACATTATCATCTCCATCTGGATAAAACCCATCTGCTGCCTAAATATCTGAACTGGCTAGAGTTTAGATCTGGTACTTTTGGGTAATCTATAAAATGTGTCCATTTAGTAGTTAAAAAATAAAATCAATATATTGCTATTTCAACATTCAGTACTATAATTATTTTTATTTGCTTAAATATATATATATATTTAAGTATATTCAGTACTATAATTATTTTTATTTGCTTAAATATATATACATATATATGTATATATATTTAAGTAAATATATGTATATATATCCATTGCTTATTGTAAACAATATGCCATGTTGCTTTAGGTATCATATTTACAAGTTGTTAAGGTTATACATTAATCTGATGAGTTATTGTATTATAATTTATTAAGTACTGATGACAGTCTTTTCTTATTTCATATTTGTCACCACTATAAACTACATTATCCCAAAAATCTTCTGTGAAGGATCTAGAGAGATTGCTCAGTGGTTAATGGTTTTTACTTGTCAAACCTCACAACATGTGTTTGATTCCTAAGTACACACATAAAGCCAGCTGCATAAAGTGCCACATGCTTCTCCTGTTTGCTTAAGAGGACATGGAGTGCCCATTACACACCCCCATTTCTCTCTTTCTTTCTCTCTCTCCTTGAAACTAAATAATAAAATTATAAAAATAAAAACATTTTAAACAAACCTGTGAAATATTTCTTTAGGATCAATTAGCTATCCAACATGGTTTTGTGGATGTAAAGAACATTTTTAAAATATTTTTCTTGTAAATATCACATTCATAAAAGTAATTTTGAGTTACAGAATTTTCATCAAAGTATTTTCAAACCAATTCCTATTTCTGTTTAAACTTCAAGGCTTTAAAAACAACAAATTGCCTCTTTGAATCTCTGAGAAGAGTTTGTAAACTTTCTACCCTCTCATCCACTTTTACTGCATATCTTTCAACTTCAAACAAAATTAATATCTAATCTAAAACAAGAATTTTAACTAGTATTCAACTTAGTTAACAAATAAATACCAGATTTCCAGTAACATACATAAATATGGAAAAGTATCTGTATATAATTACGTATGTTGAAAAGTTGTTGTAATCAAATAGGGAGGGACAAAGAAGTTATTTGTTCAGGTCCCACTATAATCATTCAACTAACCTGCTTAGAAGTTTATATGAGAGGGAATTTGGTTTAATTTACTAGACTTACTTAATGGACAAATCATTCCCTTCATCATGGTGAGGTTTAGTATGTTCATTGTAAAAGTGCACCACTTTGATGATTACATCAATAGTTCTCATCCATACATTTGGTGTTGTCCAGTCATTGCTTAAGAGCAGGGATGTAATTTGTGATTTAGAATATTGACTTAATTTAGTATTCACAAATTTGTGATTCCAATTAAAATCAATAAGACATTGTTATGCTATAATGAAGAGAGATGGTAAGAGTATGGGAACATTTTAAGAAATGATGAATGTAAGCATAATGGAACACTGAGTATTTGTTATAGTAATAGTGGGCAATAAACATGATTAAATACCATAAAATGCAACACTTTGAAAGACCAATTGCTAAGCAAAAATTGAACCATTCTATCATTTTAGCACCATGTTCCAGATATGAATTTTCTCACCATTATAAAATTATAATTTGTAAATTGATGAGTAAAACATTGATAATGATAAGTTTATATAATAGTAAATTATGCCCTCTCATGATAATATGGTATGGCTGCATTATAGAAGCAATAGTACAAAGCAATCCTAGGACTGAGATTGTGTCAATATTTATTTTATGAATTAAAACATTTAATCCACATCAAACACTAAGTGATATATTTTACATAAGGCTAACATTTGATACATCACATATCCCAAGTGAATTTGAAGAGAAACATTTTTTAAAGTTCATTAAAGGATTCCAAACTTTTTAAATTTGCATTTGATTTAATGAGTGTTTTGGATGAAGATTATTTTTCATAAAACATTCGTGTTTGTAAACCACTATGATAATGAATGAATGAGGGGGTATTGCAGCTGTTTCTGTCTTCCCTGGGTACTGACATAAGCTATTTATCTGCAATCCAAGGGTAATATCTATGAATCTTGTGACTGTAGTATGTCAGACATTTTTATATGTAGATTAAGAGTACATGGTTTGGGCATGTTTGACCTCTGACTTTGAACTCTTACTGCTTTTTTTAATAACTATATTTTCTTTATGTTGTAACTCAACCAAGCTTCCAAAGTGCCATGTTCAGATTTAGTTTTGAGAGCATTTAATAATTTTTTATGATTTATTTTTTATATATTATTCTGATTTTACATTCATAGTGTTGACTCCATTATCCTCCTCCCTGTCCTCCCTCTTCCAAAGGGACCTCATCAATGGGAAATGTGGGTCATGCATTTTGGGGTAGTCAAGAGTTCATGATAAAATTTTGCAGTATCCTATGACCCTCTGTCAATATTTGACAGCAACTACTGCCCTCAATGATAACAAATTATGTTTACTAATATAATAGAGGGATCAGTTTTGTAACCCACTCTCCATCTACTGAATATATCTCTGTAAGTACACTAGTTTGCTGGAGTTTCCATAGCCAAATACAAAAGATAGGATGTCTAAAACAATTTAAAAATACTTTTTCACAGATCTTTTGTTTTGTAATGTTTGGTTCCTCCAGAGAACTTTTTTTGCAGATGACTTCCTTATTTCTTTGTCCTCATAAGATCTTTTCTCAGTATGAGCTCACACATGATGTCTATTTTTATGCTAAATTTTTATATTAAATATGATCTCCACTCATGAAATTTTAGAACTCAATATTAACCTTATTTTAATAAAATCACCTCTTTAAATGCTCTCTCTATAAATACAGTCCCATTGCATTTGGTGGTTACAGCTTTACTACCCTAATTTTAAAAGAAAATAATCCAGTCCATATCATTGGAGTGTGCACCTTTCACTGAATCATATCCTACCAGATTTATGAGTAAATTCTTCTAGTAAGAACATTTTCAATAAGTAATATATAAGAGGCTAAGTAGCAAGATCTAATTAAATCTTTATTTCATGAAACTTAGTATTAAGCATAAGCCTAACCATGCACAATCGTATGTAAAGATCAGGAAGAAAATCTGCCACACCCCTAGGAATTGAAATCACATGATTTGAACTTTGGGATGGGTAGCGACAGATAGAGAATAGGCAGGGCAGCAGCCTCTCAGCCGCTGTGAACAAACTCCAGACATGTGCGCCCCCTTGTGGGCAAGTGCGGCATTGTGCCCTTGCATCACTTTGCGTCTGGCTAAACATGGGACCTGGAGAATCAAACTGGCGTTCTTAGGCTTAGCAGGCAGCGCCTTACACAGCTAAGCCATCTCTCCAGCCCGATTTGAACTTTTTATCATATAGGTCATATAGGTCCTGGCATGGTAATAGTGGAAGACTTCAAAGCCCCACTTAGCTACGTTCTACAATGTAAAACCCAGTAATGATAATACAGAGATAAATATGAGGTAGAATAGTTGTATTTAACAGATATCTGAACAGAGTGTCATTCAAGAGATACGAAATATACACTATGATCAGCAGTATATGGAAACTTCTCCAAACTTGATCATATCATATGACACAAAGATGTAACAAGTATAAAAGCATCAAAGTAATTCCATATATCATATCAAACCAAAGTGTATTAAAATTAGAATTCAAGTGCAAAAGACACAATAGTAAGTACACAAATACAAGAAGATGGAAAAATACATTGTTGAATGAATAACTGATAATTGAGAATATTAGGATTTTTTTAATTCTAGAAATTAATATAAATAATAACAATCTACTCTGAGATACTATTAAGATATTCTTAAGAGGACAGTTTTAGCCATAAGTGCTTTCATTCAAAATTCAGAGATCTCAGGCTGGAGAGATGGCTAGTGCTGAAGATACTTGCCTACAAAGCCAAAGTACCTAGGTTCAATTCCCCAGGACCCATGTAAGCCAGATGCGCAGGTGGCACATGCATCTGGAGTTCATTGACAGTGGCTGTAGGCCCTGATGTGCCCACTCTCTCTCTCATCTTTCTCTCAAATAAATAAAATAAGAATAAAAATTCAGAGATCTCAACTATCCAAATCTAATTACACAACTTAAGGTGATAGAAAAAAAGAAGCCAGTGTTAATCCTAGTACCTGGTAAGAGATAAATAATAAAGAGTTGGGAAGAAATTAATGAAATAGAAGCTAAAAGAACAATGTATTGAGTGCGGGAAAAAAGAAAAAAATATTGTTAAATTCCTAGTGAAACTAACCAAAAGAATGAGAGAAGAAAGCCAAATAAATCAAATTAAATATGGAAAAACAGTTGCTAGAAGAGATAAAGTAAACAGTCTCATTATGGAATATTATGAAAACTTATATTCCAAAAGTGGAAAACATAGATGAAACAGATAAATTTCAAACTAAGTATGTCCTACTCATAGGGTATGTGGGGAGTACAGGAAAGTCCTTGAATTCTAATCCCTAGTTTCATGTTTGTATTTACTAAAGAATTGGGCAAATCAAACTGAGAATAATAAGTAAATTATTATATTTACTTAAAGGAAGTACAAAACCAAGGGAAGGAAAATTGATACACCCACATGGTCTGAGAGCCCATGTGGTGGTCCTGGAAGAAACATGAAAAGAGATTTAGAGACAAAAGAAAGAAAGTAGAGAGAGCTCCTGCCATGTGGAGGGTAGGCAGGGGTAGAGAGGGGTCAAGGGATTCTCCGCTCCTTTCAGCCCAGCTGGGTCAAGAGGAGGAGAAACTTACCAGAACCTGGAGGTTCAGGAGTGATGGTCAGGCAGCCATGAAAGCTTGCCCAACACTGGTTAATATATAATCTTATTGTGGTGGGCCATATCTTCTGGCTGAGGTGACCTAGAGGGACAGTGGATTTGTCTGTGCTAGAGGCTGGCTGAGGAAGAGGCCATCCATGACTCCAAATTCTGGGATCTAAGCTTGACCAACCACAATGCCAGGATTAGATTTAAATTCTAAGAAAGGAGACTGTCCTTCCAGGGAAGGGCTAAGGTGTGGTAAAACAGGTCTAGGGGATTCCTTTAGGTAAGAGATAAGAAGTCAGATTACTATTTGATCTCTAATAAAGCAGAGATTGTGTCAACTTTCCTGTCTTTACTTTTGAGGCACAGTCACCCTACACTACCTAACAAAGCTACCTTACTCCCTTTCACTACCAAAATTAATACAGACCCATAATGAGCACTGGGCTTGAAGCAGTAAGTAAATGTCTCTCCACAAAGAAAAGCCCAGAGCCACATGAATTTCCTGCTGAATTCTATCAAACATCTAAGGAAGATCTAATACCAACACTTCTCAAACTATTCTACAAAAGAGAAAGTAAAGGAACACTTCCAGACTCATTCTATGAAGCCAGTAGTACTCTGACACAAGAACCACATAGGAAAAAAAAAAAAAGGAAACTATAATCCAGTTTTCCTGGTGAACATAGAAGCAATAATGTTCAACAAAATACTTTCAATCATAATTCAAGAAGACAGTGGGAAGATTATATATCATTACCAATGTGGTTTCATCCCTGGGATGAAATGTTTGTTCAACATACATGAAACAATAAACATAATTACATTATAAATAAACTTAAGGACAGAACTCATGTGATCATCTCAACAAATTCAAAAAAGACAAATGAAAAAGTTCAACACAATTTCATAATGAAAGTTATGGAGAAATAAAAACAGATAAAACATAGTTCAGAAGATCATGGATTTATAACCAGGCTAGAGAGCTTCATGGATGAAAGAATTGTGGGGCTCCAATACTAGTAAGCCCAAGCAGGTCTCCACTGGGGGTGTGTGGGAATGCACATTCCAGAATCTGACAATTCCTATGAACTTAGGAACCCTACTAACCCCTCACACTGGGACCCTTTCTATTGTCTACCTAACCCAGGTGTCTGAGGTCAGGCAGGCAGGACAATCTCTTGATTGCCCTTTTCCTATACCTCCTGCACTCAGATGGGGGTCAACCAAGTGAGTGGATTCACACAGTATGGGAGCCAGGGCCCACTCTTCTACCCTGGCCCTGAGCTTCTGTGGAAGTTCCCCAAACATGCACTGCCACTCACATGCCTCTCTGGTCCCCATCCCACAGCACACCCAAGAGCTCCATGCTGTTTCCTGAACACCATGCTGCCCCTGCACAAACCTGCAAGTCCCCCACACCCCATGCCACCAGATTCAGCAGATTGTACTGGCCTTGGTCACATCTTCTGATTGCTGGCTGCCTCTGCACACCAGTACCAATATGCTAGCCAACTAAATGGACCCAAATGCAGCCTAGTCCATGGAGCACAGTGACCTCCACTCCTTCACGCCTCCCCTGTCCCCAACCCAGCAACTATATGGAGCATCCCTTCTGCACCATCCAGGGAGGACAGGAATATCTGGTGACCACCTGCGAAGGGGATACAGATCCAGTGACTCCTCCACAACCTGCTCAGCTGGGAACTGTAGGGGAGCAGGGACAAATGCTACTGCCCCTGAGCCATGCAGGGATGGTGCAGCTTAGATTGGGGGCCAATGAGATTCTGGACCTCCAACTGCAGGTTTTATATCAGCCAACAGCACAGAGCAGCTGGCACACTTGAATTTTCCACAACTTGTGAATCCATTGATACAATGCCTTCCCACTACAATCCAGTTTAAACACAAAACAGAACACTTACTAGAGATTTTAGAAGGGCAAATACTTGCTTCACCCTTTATAAAATAGCACATTTACCCTGACAGAGGTAGATTCCAACACACACACACAACACACACACACACACACACACACACGACCACCATCTGAGAACGTTCGACCAAGGTTGCCTAGTTCCACAATGGAAGTCTCCAATGAAAAGAGAGAAAACAGAAACAGAATTCAAAAATGAAAGCATAAGCTATTTGACCTTGATGAACAAATCACTGAACTATAAGCAATTCATCAAAAAACTCAATAATCACATAAATGAAATTGAGCGAAATCATCTCTCATAACACATGACTTTCTTCACTGGGCTTAATTAATTGAATAAAACTAGAGAGACTTAACAGAGAGATAAATGAATTGAAGGCGAGTGAACAAATAGAGGATCTCAATAACCAGGTGATTGAACTTAATAAGTACATGATTAAATGCAAGAAGGAATTCCAAGAAGCATCAAGAAAATCAAACCATGACCTGAAATTGGAACTTGATGAAGGGATGAATAAAATACAGAAAAATGCAACAGAAAACAAATATCAAATAAAGTTTATAAAAGTCTCTCAAGAAGCCCTCATGAACAGAGTTAATCATGTGGAGGACAGAACCTCAGATCTAGAAGACAAGACAGAAGAAATTGTGAGCCCAAAAACTTTGATAACTTCAAAAACTCATGCAAAATGAATAGGAGGAAATTGTGGAATTCCCTAAAAATACCAGCCATACAGATCATGGGTGTACCAGAAGAGGAAGAAATTCAGGTCAAAAGAATGGAGACCATATTCAAAAAATTACTGAAGACAACTTTCCCTCCCTCTCAAAAGAGAGATCCATCTAGGTAGATGAAGCTCACAGAACACCAAACAGACTGGACCAAAGAAGAAGCTCCTGAAGGCACACCATAATTAAAACTCTAAACAATAAAAAACAAAGAGAGAGTGCTAAAAGCAGCAGGAGAAAACCACTCATTACACACATCAGAATTACCACAGATTTTTCAAAGGAAACACTGAAAGCCAAAAGAGCTTGGAATACAGTGTTTCAAAGTCTAAAAAGCCATGGCTTCCAACCTTAACTACTATACCCAGTGAAAGTATCCCTCGTAATAGATGGTGAAAGGAATTTCTATGAGAAATGTCAGCTCTATGATTATGTGAACATAAAGCCAAACCTACAAAGAATACTTAGGGGAAAACACCAATCAAAATAATTGAACAACCAATCTCAAGACCATGCAAGAGGAAGCTCACAATAACCAAAACTAGAGCAAGCTTGAAAATGTACAAAGCCCAAGAAAGGACAAAGCCCCCCAAAGTCTCCAACATTGCAGGACTTAAATCTAACTTCACAGTTATAACCTTAAATATGAATGGTCCTGACTCACCCATTAAAAGACACAAGTTAATAGGGTGGATCTGAAAAATGGACACTTCTATCTGATGCATTCAAGAAACCCAACACCCCACTAAGAATAGGAACCTTCTCAGGGTGAAAGGATTGAAAATGATTTTCCAAGCTAATGGAAATAAGAAACAAGTGGGTGGGGTTATATTAATATCTGACAAAATAGACTTCAAACCAAATTTATCAAAAGGGAGCCAAAAGTGGTGTCACACACCTTTAATCTCAGCACTAGGGACGCAGAGAGAGGAGGAATGCCATGAGTTCAAGTCCACCCTGAGACTGCATAATGAATTCCAGGTCATCTTGGGCTAAGCAAGACTCTACCTCAAAAAAGAAAAGAAAAGAAAAAGAAAGGAAAGACAGAAAAAAGGGGAAAAAAAAAAAAAAAGGAAGGCCACATTTTATGCATCAAGGAAACAGACAAATAAGAAGTCATCACAATCATAAATCTATACCCATCAAACATTTTGTAAAACAAAACACACTTGTCTGAAAATGAAAAATTAATCCCAATACCATCATTATACAGGACTTCAATACCCCACTATCTTCAAAAGACAGATCATCCATGCAGACAATCAACCAGAAAATAACAGGAGCTTAACAATACCATATATCAACTAGACCTCATTGACATCTACAGAAGATTCTTACCCAATTCTACAGAATACAAATTCTTCTCACCAGCCCATGGAACCTCCTCCAAATTAGATAGTATATGAGTGCATAAAGCATGTCAACATAAATGCAGAATAATTCATATAACTCACTGAATCATATTGGATCACAAAGTGTTAAAGCTAGGACTTAAGAACAAGTGAAGCAACAAAAATTTCACCACCTCCTGGAGACTGAACAAAACACAATTAAATAATGAATGTGTCGTGGAAGAAATCAAAAAGAAAATTGTAACTAAATGATAATGAAAACTCAACATATCAAAACTTATGACACACAATGAAGACAGTTATAATGGAGAAACTCAAAGCACTAAATGCCATCATAACAAAGACAGAAAAACCTCAAATAAATAACCTAACCATCCACCTAAAGGCATTGGCAAAATAAGAACAATCCAACCATAAGTGTTCCAGATAGAAATAAATAATTAAGATCAGAGCAGAAATTAATGGTTTTGAAATGCTGGAGAAACTGGGCATGAAGGGTTTATGTCTCAATCTCACATAATACAGATTATATACCAAGTACCTAAAGCCTAAATCATACTTAATGGGGAAAGACTCAAGGATTTCCCATTAAGATTGAAAACAAGACAGGGCTGCTAACTCCCAAAACTGCTCTTCAACATAATATTAGACATCCTAGCACAAGCTAGAAGAGAGGAGAAACATATGGAATGGATACAAATTGGAAAGGAAGAAGTCAAGCTATCCCTATTTGTAGATGACATGATCCTATACATAAAAGACATGAAAGACTCTTCATTAAACTTCTAAAGGTGATAAATTCCTTCAGCAAGGTGACAGGATATGAAATCAATACAGAAAAATAAGTAGCCTTCCTATACACAAAAGACAAACATACAAGGAAATCAGTAATGCTGTCCTATTTTCAATAGTCACAGTAAAATCAAATACCTAGGAATAACACTAAACAAGGATGCGACAGATCTATATAACTAAAACATAAAAACACTCAAGAAATAAGTTGAAGAGGACATGAGAACATGGAAAGACCTCTCATGCTCCTAGATAGGGAGAATTAATATTGTGAAAATGGTACTTCTATCAAATGCAATATACAAGGATTGTACTTAGTGAGGTAACCCAGGCCCAGAAAGCCAAACGTCACATGTTCTCTCTCATATGTGGATCCTAGCTTCAAATAAGTGAACTTTTATGTGAGTAGTAGTAAAACTCAGTAGCAGAAGCCAGTAAGCTAGAAAGGGGATATAAAGGGAGTAGAAAGGGAGGGGGTACTTAATGGAATGGTATTGTATATAAGTAAGTAGAAGAACAGATTAATGGGGGTGAAAAGTCCTAAGTGTGGTCAGGGTAAGAGATATAGTAAAGGAAAGGTGGGGGAGGGCTAATCAACATCTAAGAGGCTATAAATAAGTCATATGGAAACCTACTTTTCTGGACAATGGATCACTCAGAAGCCATAGATTGTTACTAGAAAATTCTCAGTGCCAGGGATGGGATACCATCCAGTGAATTGTTGGCCAGGGAGGTCACTGATACCCCCAAAACATTACAGGCCATTGACAAGGCGTTTGCCCCCAGGAATAGATGGTAAGACACTAATGCTGAAGATTCCACATACTCAGGTTGCAAGGTCACTGAGAAATCCTGCTGGAGCTGACCAGAAAGCCTCCTCCATGTGGACCAGCTAACAGAAAGCTGGAAAAAACTACACTGCATGCAGTTCAATGAGAGAGAGAGAAATCACCAGTGAAGATACTCAACAGTGGACATTGCAAGCCTTAAATTTGGCCAGCCAGGGCAAATGAGCCAATGGGTTCAATAGTGACATGTCTGTTATGGGGGAAACCAACTGCTCTCTAATTGGACTGGAGACCTGCTCCATGGGAAGGAATATATCCCTGGTACTGAAACCGTACAACAGGGGTAGTCATGAGCCCTAGTGGTGTGTTGTCTGTTGGTATCTGGCTAAATGTATACACTATGCTCACCAAACTGAACAGTAAGCACTTCTCTTAATGTTCACACCCATATATTAATGCTACTCTCACTTTTAGTTAGAGAAGCTTCTCTTTTCAGATGGTGGTGACCTTGGGATGACTCACAAGGCACCATGGTGCTGAGAAGAAGGGACAGAAGAGTACTCAGCACTGAAACATCTCTAACACACCTTCCAAGGCTCAGGGTCCATTATGTAAGAGGTGGTGGAAAGAATATAAGAGCCAAAGGAAGGGTAGGACTCCTTACAATGTGCTCCTCCAGACACAAAATAGCCTGGATATACATGACCTCACAGTGCCTGACACTTATTACACAAGACAATCAAAATAGGAGGAAAAGACCATGACATCAAAATAAAAGAGAGTCTGATTGAGAGGGGGAGGGGAAATTATGGAGTTTCAAAGAGGAAAGTGGGGGAGGGAGGGAATTATCATGGGATATTGTCTACAATTATGGAAGCTGTCAGTAAAAAAATAAAATTAGGAGCCAGGCGTGGAGGCACATGCCTTTAATCCCAGCACTCGGGAGGCAGAGGTAGGAGGATCACCGTGAGTTCAAGGCCACTCTGAGACTACATAGTGAATTCCAGGTCAGCCTGGGCTAGTGTGAAACTCTACCTCAAAAAAACAAAAAAAGGGCTGGAGAGATGGCTTAGGGGTTAAGGCGCCTGCCTCCTAAGCCTAAGAACCCTGGTTCCAATCTCCAGTGCATGCCCATTCTCTCTCTCTCTCTCCCATCTTTCCCCTCTCAAATAAATAAAAATAAAATATTTTAAAAAAATTAAAAAAAAACATATACATAT
Organism: Orientallactaga sibirica; assembly: GCA_036365145.1. Lineage (NCBI taxonomy): Eukaryota > Metazoa > Chordata > Mammalia > Rodentia > Dipodidae > Orientallactaga > Orientallactaga sibirica. The sequence continues at coordinate 6,710,383 of JAEOAD010000793.1, read as the reverse complement.
TCAATGCAATACAATTGTTCCAATCTCCAGGTCCCACGTTTAGCCAGATGCAAAGTGGCACAAGGGCACAATGCCACACTTGACCACAAGGGGGAGCACACATCTGGATTTCTTCTCAGCCGCTGAGACACTGAGGGCATGCCCATCTCTGTATTCCTCTCTCTCTCTGTCTCTGTGTCTCTCTCCAAAAATAAAATAAAATAAAATATTTTTAAAAGAGACATATAGACCAACGGAACAGAATTGAAGACCCAGCTCTTAGTTCAATTAACTACAGCAAGTTCATTTTTGACAAAGGGGCCAACAACATACACTAGAGAAAAGACAGCATCTTCAACAAACGGTGATAGACAAATTGGATAGTCACATATAGAAAACTGAAATTAGACCCACTCCTCTCTCTATTCTCAAAAATCAACTGCAAATGGATTAAAGTCCTCAATATAAGACCCCAAACTCTTAAACAGCTGGCAGAAAAAAATAGGGGGGAACTTGTCATGACATAGGTGTAGGGAAAGACTTCCTGAACCATACTCATTAGCCCAGAAAATTAAACAATCACTCAACCACTGGGATCTCATGGAGCTAAAATGCTTTTGTACAAGCAAGCATACCATAAACAAAGCCACCATACTACCCACAGAATGGGAGAAGATATTTGCTAGACACACCACTGACAGAGGCCTAATATCTAAAATCCTCAAAGACCTCCAAAAACTAAACAATACAAAAAAAAATTCAACAGGGCTGGAGGAATGGCTTAGCAGTTAAGGTGTTTGTCTGCAAAGCCAAAGGACCCAGGTTTGATTCCCCAGGACCCACATTAGCCAGATGCACAAGGGGGCACATATGTCTGCAGTTTGTTTGCAGTGGCTGAAGGCCTTGGCGTGCCCATTCTCTCTCTCTCTCTCTCTCTCTCCCTCTCTCCTCTTTCTCTGTCAAATAAATAAATAAATAAAAATAAAACATTTTAAAAAATTAAACAATCCACTCAAAAAATGGTGCAGAGAACTGAACAGGGAATTCCCAAAGGAAGAAATACAACTGCCAATACTCACTTATGAAAATGGTCAATATCCTTAACCATCAGGGAAATGAAAATTAAAATAACCATGAGATTCCACCTTAAACCAGTCAGGATTGCAATCATTAAAAACATCAAATGACAATAAATGTTGATGTGGATGTGGAGAAAGAGGAACCTTCATTCACTGATGGTGGGAGTACAAACTTGTACAACCACTATGGAAATCAATATAGAGGCTCATGAAAAGGGTGAAAATAGAACTACCAACTTATACAGATATTTCTCTACTGGGCATCTACCCAAAACCTCCAGTATTCACTGGAGATATTTGCTCAACCATATTTGTAGCAGCTCAATTCACAATATCTCAAAATTGGAATCAACCCCAATCCCTATTATTTGATGAATGGATAATGAAGATGTGGTACATGTACACAATGGAATTCTACTCCACAGTAAGGTAAAATGATATAAGGAAATTTGTAGGAAAGAGGACAGACCTGGAACATCATACTATGTGAACTCACACAAGCACAGAAACACAAATGCTGCATGTTCTCCCTTATCTGTGGTTCCTAACCTGGAATAGCTTGTATTGCAGATATACCTGACAGGCAACTCAAGGGACAGATAATAGAGATGGTAGGGCTTGGGGCGAGGGGAATAGGAGAGTGGGTGGAGATACACACAAAACTAAAACCAAAATAAATTGGTTCCATAGAAACCTTCCTCCTGGATAGTAGACTAAAATATATAACCCTCAGTAGGAGTATGGTGGGGGTAATCATCTGGTAAGAAGGGCCCTGGAAGGGTGGTATGAAGCCCAACCTTAGAACATTGGCTGTTTCTTAGACCTCTCAGTACCAGAAATTGGTTCCAAACCACATTAAGCTATTGATCAGAGATACCTACAAGGTCCCCCAAACAAGACAGGCTTCTGTCAAAGGACTTGATTACCCACCTGAGGTAAAAGGTAAGACCCTATTGCTAAAGACACCATATGCTGCTGACACAAAAGACTGAGAAATCTTGCTGTTTTCAAAATGGTTAGCCCATATAGTGCTTCAAAGTGCTACATGAGCTACTGGAGGAAAATGCCCAAAAACATTGTGAGTAAGCAGGGGATATTGCTATATGAAAATTGCCAGTCTAACAAATTATACATACCTGTGCAATGGTGGCATCCAGCCTAGGTGGGTAACCAATGGCTTTCTTATTCGCTAAGAGATCTGCACAATGGCAAAGAACCCATGGGTGGACTGAGAACTGAGTCAGAATCCTATGGAATCCTAGATTATGGCCTTCAATGAGAAGTTCCCACTGGTTTTTAGCCATTAGAGAGGCTACACCCATCAAAATCTCTCTAAATTAAAAATGCATATCCCCAATAACCTATATTGATCTCACTCTCTGTTGGAGAACCTATGTTTCTTTTTCAGAAGGCAGCAAGAACCAAGGACAACCAAAATCTATCAACAAGACAAGAAAACACAGCTGCCACCCTGGTAGGAGATGAATCACCCCTTGCACATCAACTAGGGCCCAGGTGAAACCACAGAAGAATTGGTGAGATAAGTAAGAGTGCTGCTTCCATGGCAAGCCTGAAAACCTGTGCCAGGGTGATGAAGACAGATACTGAGGATACTCACAACATACCAAATCAGAAAAACATAAGCTCCCGAGAGCTCAAAACTAAAGTGGACTTAAAACACACCCACAATGGCTCAGAGAATTTTGCAGAAGAGATGGTGGATAGATTGCAAGAGCCACAGGGTGGGAGGAAATATTCAGATGCAACCACCCCCATAATAACTGCTGCTCTCACAACTCATAACCCAAAACCCCTTGATGAATACCAGCAATCCTACTGATGAGGGCTCTCAGTATAATGGAGGCAGGGAGGAGGGAAATAATGTAATGGTACCAACACAGAATGTGTCCATACATAGATTCCACTTAATTTAAAAAATATGCTTCAAAATAATAAAAGATGTATATGGAAGACCTATAGACAACATTTACTAAATGTTTAAAAACAGAAAACATTTCTTCAAATATCTCAAATGAGACAAGGGTCCCTACTCTTTCACTATTATTATATATAGTTTGAAGTCTTACCTAGATCAAGAAGATAAGGGAAATAAATAAAATGTATAAAAATATGAAAGGAATAAAAGTGTCCCTGTTATCAGATGATACAATTTTATGATTTTATGCATAAGTTTTACCCTACAGAATCTAACAGAAAACTCTTAGATTTAATAAACCTATTCAACAAACTTTCAGGATAGAAAATCAACACACAAAGTCAGTAGCTGTCATTATAAATTGATACCAAGAGAGGGGAACAGGAGGTGATTAGGAATGAGATGGTGGGGGACACAGAAGGAAACATGTAAGTATAAAAGCAGAAAGGATTATGGAGGACACAATGGTGGAAAAGAATGTGGGAAAAGAGGAGAAACGAAAACTTAAAATTTGTTTGAGAAACATTATCATGAAATCTATTTATTATGCAAATAAAACTAAAGAATATTTAAAAATATTTTTATTTATTTACTTATCAGAAAGAGAGAATGAGTGCATCAGGACCTATAACCACTGCAAATGAACTCCAGATGCATGTGCTAACCATGTGCATCTGGATTACGTGGGTTCTGGAGAATTGAACCTTGGTCCATAGGCTTTGCAGAAAAATGCCTTAACCACTGAGCAATCTCTCTAACCCAACAATATTTTTGTCTATTTGAGACAAGATGTGATATTTGTTTCTCTGAGTCTGGCTTATCTCCATTAGTATAACGTCCTAAAGCTCTACCCATTTTGCTGCTGGGCAGCTAGGTTGATTGTATTTGTTGGTCACTGTAAACAGTGCCACAATAAACATGGGTGTGCAAGGATTTATTTGGTAAGCTGTTTTTCTTTACTTACATACATGCCCAGAAGTTTGATAATTGGACCATATGGCCATTCTATTTTTAGTTTCTTGGGGTCCCTCCAAACTGTTTTCCCAAACGCCTGTCCTAACTTTTATTACCTACCTAGCTAACACTCCACCAAGAGTCAAACATCTGAAATAACCACTACTAGAACAGTTATTCCGATCAGGTATGTTACTACAATGTGTTTTCAACTAGGTAGTACAAGCCTATAAACAAAAATATTTCAAATTCATACAAAGGAATATAAGAGTAATTCTAAACATAAACATCAAATAGCATTCCTGTCCTTAGTTATCTTGTATTATTATAAATATACCTCCTCCTTTTTTAATGTACTATAGTAAAATATCCATTAAAGATAAGATCAGGGGATTGAGATAATTTAAGGATTAGTTATCATTTTTACCCACAATGATCATTGGTCATCCTTATCAAGGCATGCACTATGATTTCTGTGATTTTGAATTTATCAGATTACTAGGTTTAAGTGTGTTGGACAAAAAGATTTCTTCTTTGTGAACTCAGATGAGTGTGCCTTTGAAAATTTAATAGAAACAACATAGTAGGGTAGCTATTATAGATTGGAAAACAGAAATTTAGAAGCCATTTATTAAGAAAAATGTAATTAGCAAATTTATAAAGTAGGCTTGTATGTGAAAACATGAATGTTTATGATAAAGCTGTCTTTACTTTGAGCCTTTTGTAATTACAGCAAAACACATGTCAGCATATTTGAAAACATAGACATACATTGATCATGTTTCCAAGGTGCTTAAATATGTAAGGCAAAGTGCAAGCAGCCAAATGGCAAGCCATCCAGGAAACATATGGCCTGAATCAAGCTTGTCCTCTCCATCGTAGAATAGTGTATTTATCCACAATCCTTGATGAATACACATTGTATATAAATTTAAAAAGCATTTGGCCTTATGTAGTAAAATATGCTTTAAGTCAAATTTCTTTTTCAATTTGTTGTTTATTTTTGTTTTAAAATATTTTACTATGATTAAAATTACACAAATGCAAATAAATTAATCTGAATCAAAATAATGCATGTTCACACCATATTTATAAACAAGCTGTACAATTAATAGATGAAATGTGTTCACATTGTTACTTCAATCATCTTCATCACTGATCACATGCTTCTTATGTTTTTTATTTGCCTTATCTTCTACTTTTTCATTTCTTAAGCTTTTAATTTTCACTTTAGGAAGTACTGTTAATGTTCTTACAGACAACTTTTGGATTCTGTTAACACATAATAAACATAATTTTATGTCACTTGGAGTACATCTTGCCTGCATCTTTTTACCTAGCTTATACCCTATTGTTTTATCTTAAAATCATTCCTATTTTCTACATATACATTTGTATCTTCATGTATTTCTATCATGTTCCTTTATCCCTTTATAGATAATAATTCCTTCTTACTATTTTTAAAAAATATTTATTATACAAAAATTTAGGTTTCATTATGGAATTTTTCAAACAAACTATTCCCTTATCACTTTCTTTTTGCCCAATCCGCTCCTCTCATGCCTTCTTTCCACCATAGCCTTGCCTCCACTTTCATGTTACAAGAGTCCTTTTGTCCAACTGTGATGGTTTGAATATAAATGTATGTCCTCTATAGCCTGAGGTATTTTTGATTAAGCTTGGAACTCAAGTCTCCAGCAGCCTGATGGAGGAGATTTCACTAGAGGCAGATGTTGTAGTTCAGCCCTAATGTGTATAAAGAGCAAGTTTGATATCTGGCTGTTTGTGTTTGCTAGCTCTTAATGTTGTCTCTCTGCTATGAATCTATGGAAGTGAGCCAGCTACTTCCACCCTAATGGAGTTTTGCCTGGAATTTGTAAGCTTTAAATAAGCCCTTTCCTCCCATAAGCTGCTTCTTGTCCCCGCAACAAAAAGTAACTGCACCACCACCCCACACTATCTCACTACCTCTTGTACTCCTTTCAGGCTCCCCTATCTTGTTTCATAGCTTATACCCACTTTCACATCACCTCTTTGTATACAGAAATACTAAACATTAAGATCTGCATATGAGAGAAAAGATATGATTCTTGGCTGACTGGGCCTGGGCTGCATTACTCACTATAATTCTTTACAGTTTTAAGTCATAATTCAACCATAAAAGGCTTTTTTTCTAAACTTCTATTTGGAAGGAGGCAGTACACACAGATATGCACACTTATATTGACATGAGTTGAGGATTTAGTACATTTTTTTCTTCCATTTTTACTTACATTAAATACATCAGTATATCAGCAGTTGCATTCTGTTACCACGATTGTTATGTTGGAAGGAGTGAGAAAGGCAACTACTCTCTTAGAAGCAAACAAAAACAAAAGCAAAACACTCAAAAATTGATCAGAATAATAATAAAAAAACTTAAGTAGTGTGAAACTCAAACAAAACAACAACCCCCAACCCCAACAGAGCTTAAAGAAGGCAGAAGAGCTGTTAGGAGTAGAGGGAAGGAAGCAGATAACCAGCCTGGAAGCTAAGGCCGAGACTGTTACTAAGGAAGTTAGGGAGGGAAAAGCCTGGGGATATGGTTTCCCAGTCTCAAGGCCATGGAACAACTCCTACTCCGTAAGGAAAACTGTAGAGAGAAAGAATTCATTTCTAAGAGACCTTCAGAGCCACCCTATATCTCCCACTTGTAAAAAGGATGTCCTGGATGCTCTGGAGGACTGATGGGTTTTGGAAAAAGAATGTTGGAAATTATTTGTCTTTCAGGGCCATGGAAACTAAGGCTGCCCCTGGAAAAGGAAGGGAATGGAGGCCTAAGTGGATGAGCCTGAGTTGGGTCCTTCAGAGTCTCAGTTTTGTGAATTTCTCAACTGCTCTGGGACAGAAGGCAGTCTGTAAGCCAAAAGGCCATAAAGGTTCTAATCCTAGGTTATTGTGGCCTTTCCTTTCTTCCCCAGAACTCTGGCTAAAACAAAAAGGAACTAATGAGTTCTCTCTTGCCTTGATGGCTTCCTAGAGACATCCTAAAACCCCTGATGAAGAATTTGAAGAGAGACCAGAAATTAGAAATGACCAAGTCCTCTGATGATGTGAGACAGTTGTGAGGTACTTTCAGTTCTAGTCACTCCTGTCCACAGGAACAGGTTTTATGAGGGAGACACAAGTGGGCCTCTGTGGATGAAACCCATGGGAGGATAGGTGTGGGGGGAATGAAGTCAGGGGAACTGAACTCAAGGCACTAACAAAGGAGAAAGGGAGCCTAATGGGAAGTGGGAGATAGAATAGATTGTACAGTAAAGAGTGAAGACTACCTATTTACAGGGAAGTAGAAAAGACATGGTAAGATAGCAAATGGAATGTGAACCCTGGGCAAAGATAGAAAACTACTCCTTTTTACCTGACCTTTCTCTTCTCCCCTACTTTGGCTCATGCTATCCCTAGACCAGTCCCCAGTTGCTCAATTAATTTTCCAGAGAAGACAAACCTATACTTAAGAGCTAAATAGGCAAGAATAGAGGTTATGAGACAGAACTGGAGGAAGCTAGCAGTGCAGACTGGGCTTGAGTAGCTGTCACTGGTACTGTTTTCTATAGTGCCTCCCTAAATCTTATATTCCTCAGATTCCACTTAATTAAAAAGTTGTAGGACAGGTTAACCAATCAAAACCCCCATAAAACAAGTATCCTGACTGAACTACCATCAATTAAAGTGCACACTGCAGGGGAATGGCATCTGGGGATGAGGCTATCTCAAGGTCAGGTTTGGGGAATGCATATGTATAAATCAGAGGATGGGTATCAGAACCTGGTACATCTTCCAAATAGACCACAGCAGAGCCAAAGGTGCAGGCAACCAGTAAAGATTCTTTGGAGGACTCTGACGTCCAATCCCCAATCTAGGGGAGGAGCTAGTTAAGAGGCTGGGTGAGGGGAACCTGGGCCTAATGAGAGATGATGTTGTTCAGTTACTTAGCAACATGACCCTCACATGTTGCCTGAGAGTTGGCCTCTCTGTTCTCACCTCTACCTCGGAAAACCCTCCAAAAGCCCAACTCACACATACTGCAGTGTTTTCAATATGAGAAACTCCAACCAGGAAAACAAAACAAAACAAACAAAACGGAATGTTTGCTTATTCCCTCTTGCTCTGAGCCTTTCACCCCTCACCCAGGGCCCTTAATATAACTAAACTAGAAAAAAAAAAAAAAAAAAAATTAAAATAAAAACCTCTTTGATTCTTGGGTTTACCAGTTTCAATTCCTGGGGAGAAAGGAGGAAAAGCGGATCAAAACAGGGACTGACCAGAAGTAAAAGAGGCAGGAGACAAAAGTTTTCTGAAAAACTGGGGAAGAATACGGGAGGAGGTCACTCACTGTCTTGCACATATAATACAAAGTGCAGAAAGTTTGTTTGGGAAGGTAAGTCCTAGGGGATTTGACCCCAAGCCCCAGAGCAGGGGGCAGGAGGTCAGTGGCAACAGCGTGGTGTTGGTTGCTGAATTGTTAAAAAGTGCCATGATATAGCTGTCAGAAAGCAGCCCTTGGGAGCCAGGGCTCAGTGTGCTATTACCATAGGGGTTGTGTGCTGAGGGGTGGGGATGGATTTCTTAGGTCTCCTGCTAACTCCATATTTGTTGCTGCTAGCCACCCCCTCAGTTGCTACAACACTGGCTCTTGTTCTTCTTGGATTGCTCATGAAGATCTCCACCCCAGCTTCAGCCCGCTGCACCCCCATACACTGGGGTTCACTCTTTGGCAGCTTCTTTGCTATTGGCAGGAAGAGTTCGTTCATGTTCATGGGTGTCTTGGCTGAAGACTCCATAAATAATAAGCTGTTGTCATCTGTGTTTGCCTAAGCCTCCTCATACCCTACCATGTGCTTGTTGGCCAACTCAGCTTTGTTCTCTGCCAGGGCAATAACAATACTAAGACTGGCTTGATGCTGTAGTTCCTTTACCCATGTCTTTTCTCAGGCAAAAGTTTCCTGATTAGTAATATCATAAACCACAATTGCAGCTTGGACACCCCTGTAGTACGCTGGGGCTAAACTGTGGTATCACTCTTATCCAGCTGGGTCCCAGATCTCAAACTTGACTGTTGTGTCATCTAGACACACGGACTGGGTGAGCAAGGCAGCTACAATGGTACTTTCCTGGTATTCATGAAACTGCCCTTTGACAAAACGCAATACCAGGCTAGACTTTCCCACTGTAGATTCCCCCAGCAGTACCAATTTGAACTGGCATATTTTGCTGGCCTGGGGTTTCCCATTGGGCCGGGCTGTGCTTCTTCTAGTCCTGGCCAGATTATTAGAGTAGGAAAGGGTAAATGGAGGGGAATGCCACAAAGTGGCAAAAGAGGGGAAGGAGAAGAGGGGGACTTCCACGCTTCAATAGTACTGGGGCTCTGTCTCCCCTGCCAGGCCCAGGCCTGTGTAGAACCTGATTTAGTACATTTTAAAGAGACTATATGTGACTGGAAATTTCAGCATGCATACAAAGATTCCATAACAAACTTTACCATACTTTGTGCTTTCTAAAACTGCAACACTTAGTCACTTTCTAGACTGGGCCATATCAGTAGTGCAATACATGGACTATGGAATTTTAATTTGAACTTATATTAATAAAAATTCATTTTAAATTGTTAAGGTCTTCTAATCAGTTTGCCTTCTCTTTTGTTTGAAGGTCTACATTAGAACAACTACATTATTGTGTTACCATTTAGGATTTTCCAGTTAAATAAGTTCACTTATGGGCCTCTGATGATGTGTTCTCCAACAAAGTAGGTACAAGGTACATGTGGCTATTTATGTTGAAATTTAAATTAATTTTAAAAGGATAAAATGAAAAAAGTTCACTCCCCTGTTGTGCTAGTCAATTTTAAAAGATAAGGAAATACATAGAGTTGGTGACTATCACACTTGTAAAGGCAGATATTGACCATTTCTTCCTTTCAGAAAATTAAATTAGAGGTGGGAAGGTGGCTCAGCAGTTAAAGGTGTTTTTATATAATGTCTGCCAACACAGGTTCGATACCCAGTGCATACAAAAAGCTAGATGCACAAAGTGATGCATACCTCGGGAGAAGGTTTATATTTACAAGAGGATCTGATACACCCCTACTCTGTGTGTGTGTGTCTTTCTGCCTCTTTCACTTTCTTTCTCTCTCTCTCTCACTGTCTCTTTTGACCTCCCTCTCTCTCTAGAAAAATAAATATTTTAAGAAAAGAAAATTAAAGTATATAGTGTTATTCTAGAGTCAAGCTAGTCCTAGCAAAATAGTAAAAACACAAAAGTATTTACAATATCTTCAATTTCACATTTTTATTCAAATTAACATAATACTGAGTGGAATTCAATGAATAACATATTGCTTCTTTATTTCTTATATCTGCATTCCTCAATTGGAAATTTCTGAATTCCTAAATAATGTCAGGTGCTAACTTACATGCTGAAAATATGGAGATAGACACAGAGTTCTTGCCCTCAATGATTTCTCAGCCTAATGAGTATGTCAAGAGCTTCTGAACTGACTTTAGTAGATACTGTACCATCCCACCCTTGCCACAGATGACAAGATGTACTACTAAAAGCAATAATAAAGAAGGTGGAGGGCTGGAGACATGGCTTACAGTTAAGGTGCTTGTCTGCAAAGCCTAAGAACTCAGGTTTGAATCTCCAGGTACCACATAAGCCAGATGCAAAGTGTTGCAAGCATGGAATGTTGCACATGTGCCACAGGGGTGAATATGTCTGGAGTTCATTCACAATGGCTGAAAGGCCCTGAAATGCCCATTCTCTCTCTCTCTCTTTCACTCTTTCTCTCCCAAAAATAAAATAATAAAAAAATTAAAAAGAAGGTCAAGTATCTTAAAGAACTATTACCATAAATAGCAAAAGGCTCCATCATTAAAAGGTTTATTTACAGTTAGTACTATCAAAAGATTCCAAGAACTGTGTGAAACCAACCTGAGAGAGTGTGATAGAGAGAACATCATGATCTACAAGTGTTGTATCAATGCATGGATATTGTCCTAATAATTAAAAGAAAAAACAAGAACACAACCAAACAAAAAGTTTAAATATTTATTATCAGCAGTGACCTAAGGTATATGGAGTCAAGTTCATAACTTGAAATATTAAGAGTTAAAGAATATATTTGTTCCTATATTTAATAAGAACTTGTTGCTTTAAAGTATAGTTAATAATTTAAAAATTAAGTGTTCACTACAAGATTACTCGAAGAATTTACCCCTGATTCATACACTCTTCTAAGAATTAGGTTGAAATTTTCACTAAGTAAATGTAAAACTCAAACAAAGTCCCAGTACATTTGTTTCTAAATTAAAATACTGTAAGATGTAAGTATTCCCTCCATGCCATTTTAAGGCATAGTGGCTAAAACCTGCAGATTGCATTATTGAGTTTCAAAGATTAATTTATATGTATAGGGACTTAAATCACATGTAATGAAGGCACAGTGCCCTCCTCTATGATCTGCTGAGTATGATGACAGGATTGGAAAACACTTGTAAACTATTAGTTTCCATAATTTGAAGAAAAAAAAAAGAGACTGGTTTAAAGGAATTTTGCTCTAGACATAACAAGAAAATGGGTTTTGCTTGTCATTATTTTGCAATTGCAAATGATGAATTTATCTTACCCACTCTCCTGTAAACCCCACAGACTATTTCTTTTATGTATTTATATGGAACTTATAGTGTGCTTCCTGGGGCAGAATTATTTTTTAAATATCATTCTATTCCATATAAGGTATGTGTTATACCTACTACATAATATTTTTGTGCTACAAGACACAGTTTGTAATTTGAATTCATTTCTTGCTAGTGTATTACAAGTTGAAAGATGTTCAGAAAGTAATATAAGTTCAAGGCAGTGACAACATTTTCATATACGAATTTCAGTTGTTCCGTCATCCTTAATAACATGTAGTATGTCTAAATGACAAACATATTATCAAGTCACTTTGCAGTAAATAGTTACATAGTATCACCATCTATCTTTCCTTTTTTGTCATATTTCTTAACTATTGAACATCAACTGCTGAAAATATATGCAAAGGATTTATTTTAAACAGCAAGTTTCTAGGAATCATAAGTGTCAACACATGTTTCTGTGACATAGACCTTGAATCCTTGGTCCTTAAATTAGATATGCTAACCTCAGAACTACAAAAGAAAGCATATAAAGACAGAATGCAATCCTAAAATTTGCTATTTGCATTTTTTCTATTAACTAAAAAGTAAGTAAAACTTCATATTTTACTATTTAAAAATATGTGCCATTATTCATACCCATACCAGTTAAGCATTAGTAAAATCCTAAAGACAGAACTATTACTAAAGCAACTGCATGGCAGCAACAGCTTTTCATTGACTCTGACCTCATTTTAATATACACTGTTATGCTCAATTGACTGGATTTGTACATTGTTATGAACAACATTACACAGTCTAAAATAGAAGATAGGAACTGAGTGAGTTGAGTGAAAATATAGATGATTCTTTACTTCCACTTCTCATGCTTACTCTTTGCAACTGTCATTAAGATATAAAATTACATTAAGGTAATGAGATTTGAGCTATTAATCACATTGCTCTCCTTGATACTACAATATTTTTTAAAAGATTTATGTCATTCATTAATAAAAAGCATTAGTTGGCTCTCTTGTTGCAACCCTCTGCGTGTGACTGAGTCTCCAGCTCTTACCCTGTGCTATTTGGACACCCGTGAGTCTGGCCTCTCTCTACCTGCACACAATATAGGATGGCTGGGTTTCTTGATCTAAAACTTTTGGCTTTCCTCTGCTTTATAGTTAGAAGTAACTTGTCACATTGATTACTTGTATGATTTTCCTCCAGTCTCTGATCACGCATGTGGATGATCTCACTAACTGCTACCTGTGTAGTTTCCTTAAACTTGGGGTAATTATGAGTGTAACCCTCTTCATTATTCATTTCTCTTCTAAATTTCTTCATCTTTGCTTTGATATTTTCCCTCTTCAGAAAAGCACATGGTAGATGCCTTGTGTGTTTTAAGTCTCCATATATATATATATATATATATAGATATAGATATAGATATAGATATAGATATAGATATAGATATAGATATAGATATAGATATATATATAGATATATAGATATATAGATATATAGATATATATACATGTGTGTGTTTGTATATATATATATATATATATATATATATATATATATATATATATATATAATTTCTTCCCTCCACATGCTTGGAGCTGTACTACAGTTTTTTCCCCTAAATCTCAATTTCTTTTAAATGAACCTTATAAACTATACAGTGTTTCCACATGAGAGCCTGTTTCCTAAATCCTGCAATTTGTGATTTCTCCCTTAAATACACCCACAATTTGTGATTTCCCTCTAAACAAACTCAATAATTCATTTAAAAAGTTAAAAATGCATTAGGGAAGAGGGAGGACAGGGAGGAGGATAATGGAGTCACCATTACAAATGTAAAATTAGAATAATATAAATAAAAATAACTAAATAAATATTGTTAGTAATTAATGGTAAAAAATGCATTAGGGCTAGAGTGAGACCCTACCTCAAAAATGCATTAGTTAGAATATTGTTTTTAATATTGATGTTCCATTCAATTTATATCTTGTGCACATATGTTAGTACGATATATAGTTCATAATTCAACTTGTGCATACTTAGTAGTATTTCATCATATAACTGGTGTAGTGCATCAGAAAAAAGTTTCAAAAGCTACCTTAAATATTAAAAAATATATAAATGGGTATCTGGAGACATGGCTTAGTGGTTAAGGCTATGGCCTGCAAAGCCAAAGGACCCAGGTTCAGTTCCCCAGAACCAATGTAAGCCAGATGATCAGGCTGGCATGTACATCTGGAATTTTCTTGCAGTGGCTTAAGGCCCTGGCACACTCATTCTTTCTCACTCTATCTTCTTCTCTGTCTGTTAAATTAAATTAAATTAAATTTAAAAATAAATAAATGGGGACAAATTTAATGCCCTTGTCTCCAACAATCAGAAATCTTTTCTAAATACATTCATAACATATTTTATTGCCCTCAAATTCCATCTTACTTATGAAAGCCATGTTTTACTAGTCTACCAATAACAGATGTGTATTTTTTCACTTATACTGTTAATTTAATTAACTGAGCCATGCTTCTGAATCTAGTGAGTTAGAACACAAGGCAAAAGATAATTTGTTACACAAAATATGGCCAAATAATTCAACTTTCTCCGTCTTTCTGTAGCCTGAGTAGACATAATACAAATATATCATAAAATTTCTATGATTAGAAGTACTTTTTGTCAACATAGTAACCTTTAAAGTGTTAGAAAATTATTTTGTGTAACCATAAAGTGTTCTCTAGGCAATATAATTAATTTTGACCAATAAACTAAATGAACCCATATGATCTTTTGTAGCAAATGGTGGGAATTAATTGTTATTCAGAGGTCAACTTTTCTGAATGAGTTTCCTGTTGTATGCTTTGGAATAGTTTGAATGTCATTAGTTGACTGGAAGTTGCTAACACACAAAGGTCTACAAAATTGTGTGGTCCAAAAGATAGTTGAAAAACATAGAAAGTAAGACTGCATTTTCCCTAATCATAATAGCATAGTGAAAAGACCATTAACAAACATGCAGTTTGATTCCAACCCATTTGTTTATTATCAATAAGTCTTAGGAAGGATACTACGTCTCTTGGAAGCTTAGTTGCTGGACATATCTCACATGGGAGTAATAATATTCACATTTTCTATGATTGTTGCAGTGAATAAATGATAGAAGATATAAACACGTGCAATGATAAGACATGCTAATCACTTAGAAAGTGTATATAATTTAAATTATCTTAGGCTATAGAATATAACCTTAAGTGTTTTGTATTATAAATTTTATTAACATTTGTTCAGGATCAATATTTTTAATAATACTACCAACATAAAATGATCCCAAGAATTAAATAAATATTCCACAAAAGTAAATGTCTATTATTTTTGTAGTTAGCATTGTTAACTTGCATAGCCATATGCATGTTAACATATTGCTCTTAAAGTAAATTGTATAATTAGGGATGTTAAAGCATTGAAACTGAAGAACTTCAGATACGGCTTTCCTGGGCTTCTTCCAACAATATATATCAAGTGGTTCAGCAGATGTAATTACTGCCGAGCCTTGCCAAAGATTTGAAAGATGCCCATTAATTCAGCAATTCCCAATCTGCTCATCAGTCACTAATACTTAAAACAATGTACCTGTCACAATGTAGGTGAATGAACCTATAGATAATTATGCAGTAAAATATATAAAAACTATAAATATGCACTCCAAACTTTAAAAAAAAATTCCTATTAACTAAATCAAACCTTATCTCAAAACACATTAAAAAGAAGACCTGGCTGTATATATACTATATACATAACTAATAAAATATATTTAAAAAATGAAGGTCATGAGCCTTAAGGCTATAAAGCCTGCTCTTGTCTGGCCAAATGTATATATTATTCCCTCCAAGCTGCCCTGAAAGCACTACACTTAATGTTCATGTTCACATATTAACGCTACTCTCACTTCTGGTTAGAGAAGCTTCTCTTTTTAGATGGCGATGACCATCTTTTTTAGATGGATGACGCAAAAGGCAACATAGTGCTGAGAAGAAGGGATGGAGGAGTGCCCAGCACTGAAACACCTCTGTCACACCCTCCAAGGCTCAGGGACCATTGCAGAAGAGGGGGCGGATAGAATGGAAGAGCCAAAGGAAGGGTATGACCTCTTACAATGCAACTGTCCAGACAGAAATTGGCCTCGATATCCATGACCTTGCAGTGCTTAGCAATACCTTCGCAAGACCCTCATAATAGAAGAAAAAGATGATGACATCAAATTAAAAGAGAAACTAATGGAGAGACGGAGGGGATATGATGGAGATTGGCGTTCTAAAGGGGTATGGGGGCAGAGGAGGGAAGTACGTAATGTATGTAAGTATAAAAGTTGTCAATAAAAAAAGTTTAATAAAATGAAAACATTGGTAATAGTGGACACTGTAGAAAGTTGACTATCACATATAAATATATGGACATGTCTGAACACATGCATGCATATATTCCTTCATTTAGATAACTAGTTATATTTATGAGAGGAAGTGAGATATAAACAACTTTGCATTGCCTTGTCGCCTCTTGAGAAAACAGAGGCAGACGGTCCTTTTCATTTTTTTTTTTCTCTATACAGAGGAGACTAGGTTTGGCAAACAAGCAGTGGTTATTAATCCCATGACTTCTTGAAAGAGAGACCGTAAGGAATAACAATGTCTTTCATAAGATAGAATGAGCAATGAAATAAGAAGATTGTTGGGAGAAATAATGGAGATTTTTTTTTCAATAACTTTCATGACACTCTAAAATGAAAACAAGATACAATAAAAGCAGAGGCAGGGCAACTACATGAAAATACAAGCTATAAAAAAAGGATAGGAAAATGTTAGCAAAAAAAACTGTAATTATTATTTTACACAAATGGAGACAAAATTTGCAGACAAAAATTTCACAGAAGGTATAAAATAAACCAAAATATGATAAATTTAAATTAAGGCAAAGCCTAAGATATTAACACAAAGAAGGAACTTAACAGTCTATGCTAAGAAATGATGATAGGTTCTGAAAAAATGTACCAATAGATGCCCACAGTACTTTTGCAAACTAATATAGCTAGCATATTATTACATTATGTATACTTAAAGGACCATTGATGTATATGTTGTCCATTATAGATGTAAATATCACTATGTATGAATGACTGCATTTTGTTAAGCTGAGGCATTAAAGTGAACCCACACGGAGCTCTTTTAGGTCAAATAAATGAAAGGGTAAAAGAACATAATTTTTACAAAATGAAAAATACAAGGAGAAAGGAAGAGTAGAAATGAATAATTATAGAAACATACTATATTACACAATTACAGATTTGGCAAGAAACATTTAATAAATATTTTTATTGATTGATTTGAGAGAAAAAAGAGGGAGAGAGGGAGAGAGAGAGAGCTCACCAGGGACTGAAGCCACTGCATATGAACTTCAAATGCATGTGCCACCTTGTGTATCTGGCTTATATGGGTCCTGGGGGAATCAAATATGGGTCTTTTGGCTTTGCAAGCAAGTGCCTTAACCTCTAATCCATCTCTTCTGCCCTAGATCTTGGTTCTTAATGCATTTTCTGTTCTTACTTATTGTGTTAGTATCTAAGAGATTCATAAATGAACTTGAATATAATGATGATTAATTAAAATTGTAATTATTAGTTATATGCTGCTACTAAGAAAAGAATTACAAATGTCAGGCTAGTTCATTTGGTAATCATATTCACTGGCCATTTACTAGAAGCCATAAAGCTGTACAAAGCAATTTTGAGCCCTTGATAAATGCCAGGAATTGTTCATCTAATCTTCATAACATTATATGTATTACATATGATCAACCAGATTTTTTTAGAGAAAATTGAGTTCAAAAATAGTTAATAATTTGCCCAAACTCATCCATAATTAAGGTGTTTAATATGGAATACACTTGAAGGCACACACTAGCATACTGTTCTCACAAGCTTACACAAGCCCATCCTCCTGTAAATACTTTTAAGAGAGGCTTTGACTGAATGTTCTGATTCTCATCTCATGAACCAAATAATTTTGGTGAAATTAACAGGAAGTAGCAGTTTTAAAGACAGGCTTGCTTGATTAGGCAGAGATATGTAAGAGCAGACCCATGAGCCATGAAGTTGGAAGACCTTCATGTGAAAATCCCTCAGGTGCAAGTAGGCAATATACTTTCTTATTCATGTTCCTCTTTTTATTAAAAAATGCTAGGAAGCCACTTTAGTGAGGATAGTGCTGCCTCTTTCTCTTGAAAATGAGGTTAAGACTTAAAAACAGGCCAAGTTGAATGAAGCCTGAGAGAACAATGTGGGAAGGTACCCATATTTCTTGAAATCAATCACTGCAAAACGGGCAGAACAAAGAAGGCCTAAAAGCACACCTGAAAAGAACAATTTAGGTGAAAAAGTCATCATTGTTGCAACAAGTAGGATTCTCAAAAATTTTCTTAACCATCAGAAAACAACACTAAAAGCCATAACCTCAAGTTATGAAAACACATGCAGTTCTCAATGCAATAAAAATACCTTAGGTCATATTTCATATATATTTTTTCTTAACATCAATTTCTAACCTTCATTTTAACCAGCTGGAGTTAGTTTTCAAGTAGCATACTCAAAAGAAATTTCAACAAAGACAATTTCATACATATATCCTTATATAATGGCAATCTTTTGATATTATATACTTACTATGTCCTAAACAGGTAAGAAAGTATCAAAAATGGCAAAATGGAGTCAGACATATGTAGAAATTTATTGATGATAATGCTATTGTCTTTGTATCCTGTGAAATAATACTAGGTAAAGAAATGTCTTTTTTTTAAACAAAGGAAGAGGATCATTAAGGTTCAATAATTTAAGAAAAATAAATATAGTGATTGAAATAGGTATTAAAATTATAAAGAAACAATGATGACTAGTTAATTTTCTAGTTATCAGGAAGCATTAGTGATTTGCTCTTTAAATAACCAATTAATATACAATGGACCACCAAGACAGGTAGATAGATGTATAGATGTTAGATAGAAATATATATAGATAATTTTCTCTGATTTGAGATTGATCTTTGATGACATTTTCAAAACCATATCAAATATTGCATAATATAATACATTAATACTCTGCTTGCACCTGTTGATATATGTGTACATACATACACATATTAGACAGAATATTAATGTTTATATATATATATAGATATACATATAAATTTCTGTATCCACAGATATATTATCTTCCATTATCTTCATAAACTTTTGCTTTCTCAGGAACAGCAATAAATGTTTAAATATTATTTGATTATATTTCAATACTCACTTCTAAAATTCATCAAGACATACAGGAGAGAGTTAGATATTAAAATAACAAAATATAATTTAAATTGTCTTATTTTTTGAAAATGGAATATTTTGCCAGAACTAAATTAATTAACTTGATCTCTTCCTTCTATGCATGCATGATATCTTCATACTACATATAATAATGATGTTTAGGTCTAGAATTTAAACACAAGAAGCTATCTTGCCTAAAAATAATTTTTAATCTTGTATTTTTCTAACTGACTACATATTCTTTCATATGCACTCTTATTTGGTTACATAATATAATTCATTATGATATATTCCACATATTATCCTTTGGCTCCAAAATCCCAAAAAGCTCAGATTCTTTTCTAAAACAATACCATATAGCTCCAGATTATTAGCATGAGGAGTACAAAGAGTTAGGAAAGACTTATAGCTAAAAAGTGTCTGATGCTTTGGCTGATTTGGAAGATTTTCTTCATTTATAAGGCTGAAAGTCTGTCAAGATGAACATTTGGAGAAAAGAATTATATATTACCTGGAAATGCCTGGAAATAAAGGCAAAATCTATAGGTTTAATATACAGTTAAATTTTGGAAGCATTATCAAATTCTAGTGCCTTCAGAGGTATTCACATCATAAAACTACTGGTACCTTGAAGTTCAAATTTTTGTATAATGATTTTACATTAGCATGCCCACTCTTTTTAATATTTTTAAATTATTTATTTATTTATTTATTTATTTATTTGAAAGAGAAAAGAGAGAGAGAGGCTGATAGAGAAAGAAAGAATAGGAGCACCAGGGCTTCTAGCCACTGCAAATGAACTCCAGACACATGAGCCCCTTCTTGCGCATCGCCTACATGGGTCCTGGGGAATCGATCTGGGATCCTTAGGCTTTGCAGGCAAGCACCTTAACCACTAAGCCATTTCCACAGCCCAGCATGTCCATTGTTGCATGTATTTTAGAAGTTAATCAACAGAAAACAACACAGAACTGATACCTGAATAATAGAGGGGATGGGCTTTTGATGGATATATTTTATGACACCTCATATTTATACATTCACACAAATGCCCAAAACTGATAACAGTAAACAAAATTCAGAATACCTTAGCAAACTGAGTTTCAAATGAAGGAGCCTTAAGAGCAAGTTTGGAAATAAATCCTAGAAATTATTTATTTCCAAGCTTGACAAAGGGATAAATTCACACTTGTTGTTTCATGTAGTTGAGATAAGTTTTATAAACAAAGTATGAATGTTTCCAAATTGTTCCAGAAAATGAGTTGACAGAGAGCATTCTAGGCTGTAGTTTGAGTAGGACTATAGGATAATGATATAAGATCCCCAAGTGTATACATCCTAGAAAGGAAATTAGAAGACCCAGAGATCTGGACACTGGGATACTAATAGAGCAGGCAGCTTCAGTTTTTCCTGATGTAGAATTCAGCAATTAATATTCCTGTCTTATTTTCACCAAGGAAAAATATAAGCATTATAAATATTTCCAAACACTGTTTATTCACTAATATGTTTTCTTTTGGCTATATGTTTTGTTTTCCAATTTTCAAGCAGATTGCCAATTTGGCAGTATAAATAATAAATATTGCACAGTCTGGTATTTTATTGGAAAGAAAAAAATAATATTTTATCTTTGAGTATAGAACATGTACCTTTATTCAAATGGAAATAGGCTACTTATAAAATAACATGGTCTGAAAAGATTGCATGGCTACAGTGTTCATTGGGAATATAGCATATAAAAATGTATTAATGTTTGAATTTATGTAAACACCCACAACTTCTCATTTTCTATTAAAGTATGAGTTATATTTTTATCATTTACCACCTTGATTATCTTTAAAAAAATATTAACAGCTTGCATCCTCATACCAATGCCCAGTTACGAATTCCAAATGTTTTGTCACATTTCTTGTGAGCAATGCCATCTGCCAGAGGTGGCATTTCATGTCTGTTTACCCTGACTCCCTCCAAGAATTCATCTGCCACTATCTAATACTGCCTGAATAAAGGGGATTAAGACTCTTATGCAACAGAGACTATTGATAATTTGGTATAATTGGGAAGAAATGAAGATAAATGAGGTTGAGGATGGAGAGGCAATTAGTTGAGCTGCCTGTACAGCTGTGTTCTCGGCCTAGTTCCCCTGGCCTTTTCTTCAGTGAGGTATGAGCAAATTAACCATAATGACAAATACATACTTCCCAAAGCTCTTACACTTTGTAAAACTTGATAATTCACTTTTCACTTCCAATAACTGACTTACTTCATTGGGAAAGATTTTTTTCTCCCCCTCAAAACCCATGGTCTCCTAATGTCCTTATCACACATAGTTGCTGAACATACTTTATTTCAGGAATAACCCCCCACACACACACACACACATACACACACCTCACTTCCTAGCTTTTAGTTGATGTCAGTCTTCTTTTTTTTTTTTTATGAGTAAGTACACTGAGGATCCAAAACTGATTTTACCTTACTGTTGTCTAGTGTCCAGCACAGAATGGCAATGCTTTCATGTTAACATGATTAAAAGCCAAAAAGTTCTTACAGTTAAAGAGAAAAATGATATATAAACTTTCTTTATTTCAATTTTAACAGACTATTTTGCAAACTGAAATCTTTTTGATAGTTTTCAATTAAGAATTTGCTTCAGATTTATAAACAAAGCTCTATTTCATCTGTAAAGATTGGTAAAACAAATATTTTCAAGTATAAAATTCAATTTACATATTCATATTAAGGTGGTTGTCATTATTAGTATGCTTTCCTAATGAAAATGACAAACCAGTGAATGATTATTCACTAACTTAGTCACTTATGCAGTGACTAACTTCAATCTAGTCACAGAAATGGTAATGCTGGGTATTTAATTAGGGTGTTCTCATAGGAAATAAAATACTTTGAATCTCAGTATATATCCATTGACAGCTTTTTCTCTATTTTGCTGCAGGGAATCTAGTCATATCATCTCAGTGTATGATGAAAATAATATCATTGTATGCCCTTCAATAAACTCTTGTGAGAAAAATTAAAAGTACATTAATGAGTATAGAAAATATTAATAGACCTTGGAATAAACAATACCTTTGCTTACTTCATGAAAATTGGTAAGAGAAAATAAATTATTTTCCACATTTTTGATTTGTTTAACACACATAAGAAACCAATGTAAATTATATCAAAAAGACACAGTATAATTATAAATACCAACCTAAACCTAGACAAACATGCTCAGTAGAATGAATTTCTAGCTACATCCTTATTTCTTGAAAATTAGTATATTAACATTTTTCCCATAATTTATTTTTATCCTCCTCCCTGTTCTCCCTCTTCCAAAGGGACCCTCATCAATGGGGAATGTGGATCATGCATTGTGGGGTAGTCAAGAGTTGTGGGGGGGGTAGGCTCAGTCTCTGTGCATAATGCCCCAACTTGTGGCTCTAACATTCTTTCCGCCCCCTCTTCCACAAATTTCCCTGAGCCACATTGGGGTCATTTTAGTTCTACTTCAGTGATAAGGTTTTGGGAGCCTCTGTGTCTCTGGATATCTGGGTTAGTTGGAGTTGGATGTTCTCTGTGTTTATCTCCTTCAGCCACATTGATCCTTCAGCAGGCACGCAGAGGGAACACCTGAACCACAGGAAACTGGAGAGAACATCATGAAGACCAACCTTAATCTTTTCCTGCTTCTCTCTCTCTTCTTTCTCTCTCTCTCTCTCTCTCTCTCTGCTCTATACTCACTTTCTCTTTTATATTACCTATCATTTTCTTCCCTCAAGGACCTAGGTGCTGACTTATAACTCCCAGTGCCAGCACGGGGTTAACTTCCACAATGAGCTGTTGATCCCAGACACCTACAAGGTTTCCCAAAAAAGACAGATTTCTGTCAGAGTTCTTGATGACCCACCAAAGGTTAATGGTAAAACCTTACTGTCGAAGACAGCATACACGTGTGAGACCAAACATGGAGCGACCTGGCCAGAATCTGGAAGAGGGTCAGTCCCCAGACAGTTAGCTAGTCTAGTGCCAGAGGGTGCTACACGAGCAACTGGGGAATAACATCTATCCAAACAAATTGCAGTCTAAGATACCCAGCAGGAAACAACCTGACATAACGCTCAAACAAATGCAGCAGTGGCACACAGCCATGGTGGGTAACCAACTGCTCTTGATTTGGCTAATAGATCCACTCAGTGGAATGGAACTCACTGCTGGAACTGTGAAATAAGTCAAAAGCATGTACAAAAAATGAGCTCAGTCTCCAAGAACAAGATACCACCAGAAATGGGCTTGAAGAGAGCCTACGCATATAAAATCCCTCCAAAATATCTATGGCCATCCCTTCTATCTAGTATTAACATTTTAATAGTTTTTATCTGATCTTTAGAATGTAGTGGCCAGTAGATATATAAGACTATTTAAATTAAAATTAAATAAAATTGAGAATTCAGTTTTTTTCAGTTAAACTAGCCACATTGTAAGTGCTAAATAACCACATGTGGCTAGTGGCTACTATTTTGGAAAGCCTAAAAGG
Source organism: Orientallactaga sibirica (assembly GCA_036365145.1). NCBI lineage: Eukaryota > Metazoa > Chordata > Mammalia > Rodentia > Dipodidae > Orientallactaga > Orientallactaga sibirica. Next base: position 6,686,872 of record JAEOAD010000793.1, on the reverse strand, counting down.
TTCCATTAATCATAGATTGCTCAGATAATCATCCCTCATCTATATTTAAAATGCAATACCTCTATTATAAGTTAGTAATTTTGAATCAGGGGTAAACTATAAAATTAAGACCAGATACAGCAAAATCAAGATCTTCAATTAACAAAGGATTCAGAATTCCTTTAATTTGCTCAGTTGGAGGAGCAAGGGATCAAAGTTTTAAAAGCTTTATGTGATAAACAATTGGAAAATCATTTGCTTAGAAAGTATCAATGTCTTTTATTTATAAGTTGAAAAAACTTAAACAAAGGTTATTCAGCTTTATTCCTGCCATTTTACTTATAATTTCTCTCAAATCAACCAGTAGACAATGTGTGGAATATGGCAATATAAAGCCTTAAGGAAGAAGTTCTAGATTATAAATTTTATAAGGATACATCACTGAGATCAAAGGAATAACATGCTGTAATTTATAACTCTTTTGAAAATTAATACTTTGCTTATCTATACTTAAAATATTAAATATACAAATACAAATGCACAGGCATACACACTATTGAAGTTAACAGATTAATTCATCAAATCAATGTAGTCTTTCATTACATGCAACAATAAAATTAAAAAGAAAATTATAGCATATATTCTACTAAAATAATATTTAATTAAAGTGGTTCTTTAAAAACTTATTTTCATATTTTTATGTTTATGATTGTTCAATAAGACCAATATTCTAAATGTATAGGATAATTTAGACACTAATATATAATACAGGCATGTTTGATTATCATTTTTGTAAATATGTTCCAATAGAATTTTATGCTATTAAAATATCTCAAAATTGACAATGTAACACATTTTAATTGTTGTTAAGCATTTCAAGATCAATATTGTCTTGCACATATCATTCAATTAATAGTTGAATCATAAGAACTTGGTAATTTGCCAGCCTCTCAAATGATAATTAACTTCCTCATTCTGTCTCCTGTGGGTTTCAGTTTCCTTTCATTTGTAATGACAGAGTTGAGTTAGGTAAACTCAAAGATGCCTTCCAGTTTTTGCATTTTATGATTCTTTACGTTATATCTATACATAAATAATATCTTCAAGTGTAAAATGCTAAATGACAAGCTAATTACAAACTTCTGAAAAATGTTTAGCTCTCACGTGGAGGCAAATGTGGAGGCAAATGCATAAGCACATAAGTAAATGCAAGTTTTTAATAGCATTTTGGGGATGGAGGTCTGTTATTGGGGGCATATCTGGAATCCAGCACTACTATGTGTAGACAGAAAGTTTTAGCTCTGCCTGTTGGTGCTTGCTGTCTTTTTTCTCTCTTTCTCTTTCTACTATGGATCTGTAGAAGTGAGCTAGTTTATTCCACCATCATGGTAATTCCCCTGGATTAATGAACCTGAAATAAACCCTTTCCTCCTATAAGCTGATTCTGGTTGGATGTTTGTCCAAGTAATGAGACTGTAACTGCAACAGAAAATGTGTGCAGAAAATTGGAGATGCTGCTGAGTTTGACTATCTGTATTTTTGTCTTTTAGAATGTGTTTGCAGGATGAATGTGGCAGGATTTGGTAACTTGGAAGCCTTGTAGTTCTGTAAACAGAGCTTCATGGCATGTTGTGGTGAGAGTTTAAAAATGCTAAATTCAGAGAGATTTGTGGACTATGACAATTTGGCTTATGAACTTTCAAAGGGGAAGGAGAGAACTTTGTTGGAACTGAGCTAATAGTATAAAGGCTGCATTCTTCCACCCATGCCCTCATAATCTGAGCAAGTTGAACTTAAAAAAGAGCTTGGCCAAAATATAGAATATAAATATATGAATGTTGCACAGTTTATCACATGAAAATTCATACAAGTTTGAAGTTACTGGCAAAGAAACTGCTTTTAGGTTAATTAAGCAGCAGTTATTGAACACATTGGCACCATCAATTGGGACAGCGGAACAGATGAGATGCCTAAGGGTCCTAAGCATAAAGCCCACCCATGAAAGTCCCAAGTGAGTAGGAATATAAATTATTTTCATAGGAGGAGTCTTCAAGGAAGAATTCTGAGTGCTCTGCTTTTCAAGGTCAAGCTATATTCCCCCCTGGATTAACAAATTTGGAAGTCCACTTGGAATGTAAGTGTCATTAGATGTGAAACACCATTTTGTTTTTGGAAATGGAACCTAGGTATTGTGAAGCAATGTTGTTAGAATCCCTGTGGCTATGCCCAGTAAGGTCATTGTATGAAGAAAACTGGTTCTAGGAGTCACTGCTAATATGTAGCAATGTGAATCAGGGTTGAAATCCTTGTGTGGAGGCCAAATAAGGCCATTGTATGGAGCTGAAAAGATGAAATGTGGTTTGCAATATAGTCCTAAAGATGTTTTTTATATACTGGAACTGTAAAGTGACTGCCATGGAGAATTCCTGGTTATGGATAGAATTTTCTTAAATCTGCTCTGCCAAGCTTGAGGGGTAGAATTGGAAACTCAAAGACTGCTGGTTATGGATATTGTCCTTGAACTGTAGATGCTTGATGTTTACCTACTGGTTATTGATTTTGCATTTGTTCAATCTCTCCTTGTTATGCTTTTTTACAATGGGAATGTTTACTCTGTGCAATTTTGTGTTAGAAGTATGAACTTATATCTTTTTGGGGGGTGTTAAGGTAGGGTCTAACTCTAACCCAGGCTGACCTGGAATTCACTATGTAGTTTCAGGGTGGCCTTGATCTCATGGAGATCCTCCTACCTCTTCCCCCCAAGTGCTGGGACTAAAGGCATGCACCAACATACCTGGTAGAACTTGTATTTTGATTTATACAGAGCTCACTGTTAAGAGATAGTTTTAAATCTTAAATGAAACTTTGAACTTTTGAATAATTTTAAACTTGGTGAGGACTACAGACTGAATGCAATCACATTGTGAAATATTCAGTAGCCTATAGGAATCAGGGGGAGAATGTGATGGTTTGAATGCAAATGATTGTCCCCACCACTTAGTCGGAGGTATTTTTGATTAAAATTGAGCTTGCAACTTGAGTTTCTAGCAGACAGAGCCCTTTGGGGAAAAAATGTATTATTTGGTGGGTCTGGAATTCATCCTTACTAGATGTACAGTATGTTTGACCTCTGACTGTTGGTGCTTGGTGGTGGTTGATTTTTTTCTCTCTCTGCTATGGTTCTCTAGAAATGAGCTAGTTTCTTCTCACATGATGGAACTTCCCCTGCATTGTATAAGCCTGAAATAAATCCTTTCCATATGTAAGTAGCTTCTGGTGATATGTTCATCCTAGCAACAAGAAGGTAACTGCTACAAAGGGTAACTGATTTGTTATGTGGTCAGTAAATCATTCCTAACACAGAAAGATAAACATAGATACTAAAGGTATTTCTTTTTACAATGATGTTAATTATCTACAATAAACTCAACAGCTTAAGGAGTAAGTAGTGAGCCATATTTTTTACATGGTTGTGGTCTTTTCCTTTGGCTATTCAACTGTAAAGAACTGGGGAGATGCCTCAGCACCAAAGGCAAGCATTTGCAAATCCTGATGGTCTGTATTTGATTCCTCTGTAACCACATAAAGACAGATGCACAAAGTGGCACATATGTCTACAGTTGATTTGAGGTGGAAGTAGGCCCTGGCATGCTCATTCTCTCTCCCTCTCTTTTATTTCTCAGCTTGCAAATGAAAAAAATATATATATATATATATATCCATTACCCCTCACACTTGTTTGGCTCCTTGAATTTGTCACATATTATTCTTGTCCATAATCTCAATTTATTTTCATAATATGAATTATTGATATGATGGAAATACAGGGGATTTAAAACCAAAACATTTGGCATAATCCATCTAATTATAGCATGTCATTGCATTTTTCCAAAAACCTTACTAGCCCCTTCCCTTCCCAATAATTTTTCCTAGTATTATCTACAAAATTTAAATAAATAACAGAGTCAAAAGGATTAATTCTTTCAAACAAATTGCTGCATACAAAAATTCCAAGCTTTTTTAATTATCACATATTTAGAATTTTTGATAAAAACTTCTAGCATCCATAAAGTGTTTTTAAACTTAGAAAGCATATTTGAATCTATTATTCCATTAAACTTTATTTTGTTTTCAGAAATGTTCAATGAATACCCCTACAGAAAGATCTGTGCCTTATTTTCCATAATGTTTATGGGACAAAGCAGGCAACAAATAAATTTCCATTGAGCTTATCAGTCAAATCAGATGCACTTTGACTTATGATTGGAATTTAAATGCAAAAAATGAACATACATAATTGAAAATTCCATAAGTCAAATGTGAAACTGTTTCTCCTATTAAATATATTAGCTTAGGAGCACAGTATAATTGGAAGTACTGGTGGTTTACCCTCATGATCACAGAGAAGTAGTGTGGTAGTTTAAATAGATGGTCCCCGATATATTCAGGGTTTTATTAAAGTTTGTAATTTAGATCTGCAGCCACCTGACTGGAGGAGGTGTAACTGTGGGTAGATCCTAAGGTGGTGGAGGTAGATTTGGAAATCCAGTCTAAAGATATGCAAATCACCTGAACTCTGCCTGGAGTTCAAGAAGTGTGGTTGCTTATGGTGCTGCTGGAGTTTTGTGGCTTTTTTCTCTCTCTCTGTTGGGATTTATGAAAGTGGCCAGCTTCTTCTGCCACTATGGAACTTCTCCTGGATCTGCAAGCTTCAATAAATATACCTTCTTCCATAACTGTGCCTGGTCTGTAGGTTATCTCAGCAACCTGAGGCTGTCTGTTACAAAAAATGGTACCAGAATGTGGGATTTGGCTGAAATGAAACAGACCTTGTGGGTTTTGGTCTTTTGGAACTTTTAGTTTTGAGGAATGGGCATGGACTTGCTACTTGCAACTGAAGACTTCTGTAGAGGTAAGCCAAGTTTTATTGACTATTCTGATGAGAGATTGAGAATGCAAAGTGCAAAAACAATTACATTTGGAAGTTTGGCTTATGAACTTTCTGAAGGGAAGGAAAGACTGCAAAGGACTTTGTTGGAACTGGGCTAGTGGTATAAGGACTGGCTGCATTTTGTTGTCCAGGACCAGAGAGTTTGATTAAGGTTAAATTTATAATGGACTGACGTGCTTGGCTAAAGATATGGAACTGAGAGATTTAAGATTTTAAGTTAGAAAAAATTCAAGCAGGTTTAAAATTTACTGGCACTGAGACTAATTTTAGGTTACCGAAGCTGCTATTGTCAAACAAATCAGCAATCTTAAGGAAGATGGCCCAACTGTTTTACATTAAAACAATGGAAAGGATGCCTGATGAAAGACTATGAAAGAGTTGACTAGAGAAGGAACTTGCTTTACAAGGTTATGATTTATCTAGTACCTGAATTAAGAATATATCTATGTCCTGCACATCTTTGTTTGGTTTCAAAAGCATGAAAAATGTATATAGTGGTCATGAAATGCACATGGTTCCAGGAGCTGCTGTTGAGATGCAGCATATAGACAGGGCATGATGACCCTGAGGATAAGGCTCGCAAAGTCATTGAAAGTTGGACCTTTGTTTGCCTGGAGACCTGAAGATGTTTTGGATATACCAGAACTGCGTAAGTACTACCATGAAGTCTGTTGACTTGGAATGGACATCTTCCCTGGCTATTCACCCAGCTGGAGGGTTGGAGTTGAAAAAATTCAGAGACACCTCACTGGTCACTGGTTACAATCAGACTTAAACTGCAGATGTTTAATGTCTGCTTGATGGCTATTGAGTTTGCATTGTTCTAGTCTCTCCTTGCTATGACTTAAAGAAGTTAAAAATGTTTACTCTGTGCCTTTATATGTTGAAAATATTCATTTGATATTATAGGACTCACAGTGAAGAGTCAATCTTGAATTTCCGATAAGACTTGGGATTTTGTGGCTATCTTGAGTTGGTAAAGACTGTGGGTACTTTTGAATTTGACAGTATACAATGTGAGACAGTTATGAATCTATTGGCGACCAGGGGTGGAATGTGGTGGTTTAAATATGTGGCACACAATATATTCAGGATTTTATTAAAGTTTGTATTTTAGATCTGTAGCCAGCTGGCTGGAGGAGGTGTCACTGGGTGGATCCTATGGTCGAGCTCTTAAGTGTGGGGATGGATTTGGAATTCCAGTCTAAAGATATGCAAAGTCCCTATGCTTTGCCTGGAGTTCTAGGAGTATGCTTGCTTATGGTACTGCTGGTTTCTTGTGGCTTTTTCTCTTTCTGCTTTGACCTATGAAAGTGGGTGAGCTCCTGCCACTATGGAACTTCCCCTGGATCTGTAAGCTTCAATAAATATTCTTTCCTCCATAACTGTGCCTGGTCTGGAAGTTCATCCCAGTGACCTGAGGCTGTCTGCTACAAGTGGTTTACTGTTATTTTCCAGCATTACAACAGAGAGTGTGACATTGCATACATATCTCTAGCCCAAACAAAAATGAAAATTCAGCTGGGCATGGTGGCACATGCTTTTAATCCCAGCACTTGGGATGTAGAGGTAGGAGGATGGCTGAGAGTTTGAGGCCAGCCTGAGAATACATAGTGAATTCCAAGGTCTTCCTGAGCTGGAGTAAGACCCTACTTCAAAAAGTATATATACATATATATATATATGATGTTCCAAAATGAAAATACAAATTCAAAATATAATTTATATTGAAGGTATATTTCTAGGAAATATTGTAAAGTTAAAAATGTAAATTGAGTCATCTTAAATTAAGGATAAACTGTGTAGGAATTACAAAATGAAAAATGAGATAGATGGAGTGGATATGCAAATGAATGAAGTAAATAACCAGTAGTTATTTATTTGGGTGATTTTTGGTACAAAATAAGTAATAACATGTCTGTATAGTTCTGTAATTGTGATGATGTTTTAGGTCCCTAAGATAAAAACATAACTCATATTCCTCTTTTTTATTATAAATTTAGGTCTGTTTCTAATTTTTATCGTATTGTTATCATTAGGAATTTTCCAATTCAACATTATTCATGTGACTGCATTTCTCTCAGACATGATAAGATTGTCTGGGTGTTTATACCAATAAGTGGAAAACACAATTATTCCTGCAATTACTCCTCTGTATATTTAACTTTGCCTATTCTGTTGACCATTATAATAGAACTTTGCTTAATTTTATTTCAGCTTCCATTTTATTATATATCATGATTTCTTATAGATTTCAAATAGCCTCATTTCAAACATTATTTGGCTTTTACTTTAACAATATCTAGACTCTTTTGATTTTGGTTATGTTGCTCTAATTCTTTCTAACTTCTTATACATTTGTCAAAAGCCCATGATTACCCTCTTCCATGTACCCTGACACATGCTATAAAAACTCTGTGGTAAATTAAAACCTCTTATGCACTTGTGATGTCAGTTGTTTGATAGTTCTCCAAATAATGTATGAGTGCAAAACTCTTCATAATCATTTATTCACAATAACTGTCATATCAAATACTCAAATTTCTCTACACTAATGCCCCTTCACTGAGATGAAGCTTATTATTCAAGTTAGACGTATGATCCAATAATAATCCATCAATAAGAACTGCTGTGACTGACACTTCAGTCAAAAGACATAGTAATATAGTGTTTCCCTGAAAGTTTCTATGTTGAAATTTATTATAGATTTGTTCATCATAACTGTTTAACTATAAGTATACTTTCCTAGTGGATGTTTAGAAAAGAGTAGTAATTATAAAGATTTTTATTTATTGATTCTTAGTTTTTTATTAAATGACATTTCTGATTGAATCTTAGTTAATTATCAAGAGAGACCAAAAGTGACATTTTTCAACATTGTAATCCCAAAGGTTTGTCAGCACAATGTATAGAATGTAGTGGCACACTATATAATCAGAAAATATTTACTGAGTACATACTCTGAACCAGAAGCATCTGTTACAGCTGGTATATGGGTCAATCATGCATATATTTATGGTGCCAATTTTATGTAAAAGAGTATCGTAATTTAATGAATATAAACAGGAATTAGACAATTATCATATTGTTATATTTGCATAATGGACCTTCTACCCTATTGAAATGAATCAGTAAGTGTCCCTATAGTGTATTGGATATTTATTTTAGACAGGGCACTTTTATTCTATTTTATTTATTTATTTGAGAGAGAGGTTGAGAGAGAGAAGGGGCATGTCAGGGCCTCAGCCACTGCAAACAAATTCCAGACACATGCACCACCTTGTGCATCTAGTTTTACTTAGATACTGGAAAATTGAACCTACATCCTTTGGCTTCTCACACAAGTGCCTTAACCACTACACCATCTCCCCAGACCTGACAGGTCACTTTTAGATCTTATAGCTAAGCATTTATGTACAAGAAGGGCATTATTTATAAAATTTATACAGGAGGGTTGGAGAGATGGTATAGTGGCTATGGCACTTGTCTGAAAAGCCTGACCTCCTGGGTTAATTCCCCAGTACCCACATAAAGACAGATGCACAATATAGTACTTGAATCTGGAGTTTCTTTGCATCAACTTGAGGCCCTGGCATGCCCATTCTTTCTGTGTGTCTCTCTTCTCTCTATCTCTCTCTGCATGCAAATAAATACATATATTTAAATGGGGTTGGAGAGATAGTTTAGCAGTTAAGACATTTGCCTGCAAAGCCAAAGGACCCTGGTTAGATTACCCAGGACCCATGTAAGTCAGATGCACAAGATGGTGGATGAGTCTAGATTTCATTTGCAGTGGCTGGAGTCCCTGGTGCAACCATTCATTCTCTTTCTCTGTCTCTCTTTCTCTGTGCCTCTGTCTCTCAAGTAAATAAATTTAAAAAGTAAAATTAAATGAAAAAAATAAAAATTATATAAAGGAAAATCTAAGGAAACCTTCTATTTGAAATATTTTGATGTTTGCAATATACTGGAGAAGGGAAGGTAAAGTTCTGCTTTTTTTGAGGATTTTATAATTGTTGACATCTTACTGGTGTGTTTATATTCACAATAGCTAAGAAATGGAAATAACCTAGATGTCCATAGTTAGACAAATAAATAATGAAGATGTTGTGCATATACACAATGGAATTCTACTTAGCTATAAGGAAAAACAAAATAATGAAATTTTTAGTAAAATAAATGGACTTGGAACAGATCATTCTAAACAAACTCACACAAGTACAGAAAGAAAAACACTGCATATTCTTCATCATTGTGGTTCCTACCTAGAACAGCTTGAGTTGTAGGCACACTTGGCAGGCAACCCAAAGGACAGATAACAGGGATAGAAGGGTTTGGGGGAATGGGAATAGGAGGGCAGAAGGAGATACATACAAAACTAAAGACAAAATGAATTGGTACCATATAAAACTTCCTCCTGGATAGCAGACTAAAAGATATAAATCTCAATAAGAGTATGGGGGGTGGGATCATCTGGTAAGAAGGGCCCTGGAGAAGGTGGAATGGAGCATAACATTAAAATGATTTGCTTTGACTTGTAAATGACAGTACCAGAAATTAGCTAAAACTCACATTGAGCTATTGATCAGAGAAAGCTACAAGGTCCCCAAAACAGGACAGGCTTCTGTCAAAGCATGTGATTGCTTGCCTGAGGTAAAAGGTAAGACCCTATTGCTGAAGAAGCCATATGCTGCCAAAACAGAACACTGAGAGATCTGGCTGGAGTCTGGAAGGAAACCAGTTCCCAGATGCTTAACCCATACAGTGCTGGAAAGTGCTATATGATCTGCTGGGAGAAAATGCCCAACAGCATCATGGGCAAGCAGGGAACACTGCTACACAAAAGCAAGTAGCCTGACAATAAGCTCACATCTGGGCAATAGTGGTACACTGCCTAGGTGTGTGACCAATGGCTCTCTGAGTAGCTAAGAGATTCATTCAGTAGAAAGGAACCTAGAGATGGAACAGGGAACCAAGTCAGAATCCTATGGAGACCAGGATCATAGACTCCAGTGAGAAGCTTTGGAGAAAACAGAGGCTACACCCATAAAAATCTCTCCAAATTAACTATGCTTAATAATCACTTTTAACCTATGCTATTTTCACTGTCCATTGGAGACTATGATTGTCTTTTAAAGAAAGTAGGGAGAAATGAAGATACGCAAAATCTATCAACAAGACAAGAAAAGATAGCTACATGCCTGACAGGAGATGAACCACCCATTGCTTATCAGGTAGGGTTCAGGTGAAACCACAGCACAATTGGTGAGATGAGCAAGAGTGCTGTTTCCATGTGCCAGGGTGGTGGAGAAAGACACTGAGGATACTCAAACCATATCAAAGCAGAAATCCAGAAGCTACTGAGAGATCAATACTAAAGTAAACTTAAAACAAACGCATCACAGCCCAGGGAGTTTTGCAGAAGGGGAAGCAGATAGATTGTAAGTGCCACAGGATGGGAGAAAATATTCACAGGCACTTCCCTCCACCCCCTCCCCATGACTGATGGCTGCTCTCACAAGTCATAACACACAACCCCTGGTGAATACCTGCAATCCCACTGAGGAAAGCCCTCAGTGGAATGGGGGCAGGGAGTAGGGAAATGATGGTACCAACACATGATGTATCCATACAAAGATTATACTTAATTAAAAAAAAAAAAACACAGAGAAGTCTGTTATGGCTCTGTGTTTCAAAAAAAAAAAAATCCAAGATAGTCAGCAAAACAAAAGATTTTACACACCATCATGAAATTGAATTGTACCTCTTTGCAATGTGAAGAATGATGTGAATACACATTTTGGGGAAATGCCCATGCTAATTACCTGTATTATTACCCATTATGATATCACCAAACTCTACTAACCTCTATATTGATGAAACCATATGTGTCAATTTAATTTATTCACAATGAGTTATTTTATAATGAAAGAATGTATGCTTTCGAGTTAAAAATCATATATTTGATGAAGTGGTTTCTTCTTGAACCTCACGAAAGTATTGGGTGTTCACCTTTGTTTCTTCTACTATCAATGAAGTAATTTTAATTTTTCTACTTATCATGCAGGTGATTCAGGAAGGAAAGCAGATGTGAAACTGTTGGGAAAGACAACTAATAAACAAATGTGAGCTCTCAAGGAAACGGTTTACTGTCCTGTTTTCTTTTATTGTCAAGTCTTGTAACTACTGAAAAAATCCAAATGCATTACTTATAAAATAAAAGAATTTCATAAAATATAAACTAATCATGACATACTACTAAGTACATCAGTATCTCCACAAAGCCTGCGTGAGTATATACAGGCAACTTTCCTACCACCAATAACATTAACACATGTGTTTTGAAGGGAATATGAAACTTGTTCATAATACATATTTTTGGCCCCCGAGTCTATTAGCAGCCAATAGAAAAAATAATCTAAGACTTAGAAACATTACTAAATCTTCAGTGACCAGAATAGCTTGCAATAGTAGCATTTACTGACAATGATGAACATGAAACATGATGCAGTGAATAGCTGTTGCATTCAGTTTGTCCACTGTTTAAATTCTTTGTTTGAATATAAAATTGTTCTTTAAAACACAATATCAATTATTTAGTATAGCCATGCTAACATATAATACATGCTTCAATGATATGATCTCTGTCAATTAATTAAAGTTTCCTACCTAGTCTTTGCAATACAATTCAAAGATCATTATCAGGAACCAAGTAACAAAATTAAAACACTTGGTTCCTAAAATTAAAAACAACATTCATGCTCTTTCCTTTACTGCTGCACTATACTAAAAGAAATGATAAATATTTGAATTGGAAGTTTTTATTAGATCTTACTTTCTTCCTTTTTAAAATCAATTTCTTTGTTCTTTGCACACATTCCTGTCAATAAGATGAAAAATGATATAGATTTAGGAGGATAGTGGTCTCAGTGTAGCATCTCTCATATTATTATTCCAGTATCATCTGTTACAAAGTAAGACCAATTCCCACATCTAATTACAAACAGGATTTCAGAGTCATTAAACAAAATACATTTCCATTAGTGCTGCTGTAAGAAGATAGGGGAAAAATGAAGATTAGTTCATACTGCACCTCTGTCTTTTAAGCGTTTGAAGATTTAGACCCCTGTACTCAGAGACTATAAATTTGCAGATGATCAGCAAAGTGATAGACATGTGAAAATGCTTCATTTTAAACAGTTTAGGCACTACTACTTGTATTTCATCATTATTTTTGTTGTACATGGTTTTGTTCTGATATAAATATAACAGGAAGCTGCAAAGTTATCTATTACTTAACAAGTACCTACAAGTCTTTCCTTGTGCTCTACAAAGACATGTTTCATATACTTCAAAGTAAATTTGGTACAACAAAGAATACATGTAAAAATAGATTATTTGTAAGTAATTTTGATTCAGTGATACAATGTTAGAACACAGTGTTAGTTCATAGAATGCAAGGAAGGTTGCAGACTACATAAATCAAAGAAAGTTGATCTTGCCTCACTGGTAGAAATACAAACTAAGATATATATGCATATATATATCTTGCTTCAAAGACTGTATGTGCTCCCATTAACATTAATGCACAATACTTGAAGCACACAGCACAACAAGCTCTTTTACATTTGATATAGTTATTTACTTTTCTTATCAAAGGTTAGACTGAAGTAGTCTAAACAAAATTTTAAATTTTCTGCTCAAAGCATTTTTTTAATTTTTATTTTTTACTTGAGAGAGAGGGAGAGAGAGAGAGAGAGAAAAAGAGAACGGGCACACCATGGCCTCCAGCCACTGCAAATGAACTCTAAACACATGTGCCCCTTCTGCATCTGGCTTACATGGGTGCTAGGGAATCGAGCCAGGTTCCTTTTGCTTTCAAAAAAATACCTTAAGTCCTAAGCCAAACAGTGCATAAAGATTGAAGTTCTTACAAACTGAAGGAAGATAAATAGTGACTATAAATCCAATAGATCTTACACTATAAGAGAGAGAAGGGTTCTTATTTGTACTTTAACATTTTAACAAATATTGGGCAATTCCAATATATTATTTAAATGTTTTGTGAGAAAGGGTTTAGGATCAGATTCCCTTTCTGTACCATATGCTTTTAAGATTTTTCCTATTGTACTGTAGAGTTCTAGAAATGAATTAGTGATTAAAACTAAAACCATATCATAATTTTTAGTTCCCAAAATTTATTTACAAGCAGTATTTGAGCCAAATGGCTGAGCTTATATTTTTATATATACATGATCCCCTCCAGGGCTCAAGGAATATCATGGAAGATGGGACAGAAAGAAAGCTGGAGGATATGGGTGCAAAGCTGTGAAACTGTCATCATGCAGGATGTAACAGACACTAGTGTACCCATGAACTCACAGAAGTTCTGGTTACCCCCATGGGACCTGTACAGTATGGATCCAATCATCATTCTGCTATGATATGGGAGGGACTTATGAGGGCTGAGATGAGAAGTAGCAATAAAACAGACCTGAGGGGAATAAAATAAAGGTAACATGGACTATATATAATAAAAATATGTTATATTTTTGAAAAATTAAATTAAATTAAAACATTTTCCAATATATAAATTTGTTCTTAAATGTATGATACTTTTACACATGTACTATAGCTAGCTAAAGTCTGAGAGCAATGTATTGTCAGATATGTTTCTAGAATCTAGATCTCATAACACCTAGTTGATGTTTGTATCCTTTGCAACTTCTCAACCTAATATTTGAGGCATTGTTGCTTTTCCACATTCTCCAACCATCCTGGTAGTCCTTGTTTCTTGAGAGAAGCGTTCCAAAGCCCTGGCTTACTCAGATGGAATTCAAATATCTATACTCAACTAATTGTTTAATAAAGTAGAATATAGGTCCACTTCATGATCATGAAAATACACGAGCAATCCAAAGAGAAAATAATTCAGAAAACATTTGCCTAAGGGAGAAATATTACCTGGACTATGACTGAAGAGGTGTCCCTGAAGGCTAACCTGCATTCACTCCAGAACATATATGCAACTTCTCTTTTTCTCTGTCTCTCCCTTCTTTATCATTCTCTCACATGCAATTCCAGAAATACTATTGAAATGTATTAAATTAAATGTATTGTTAATTTGTTAAGATGTCTGACTGGTAATTCTAGTAAGTATAACCCAGACAGGAAGTAAAAACAGACTGGAGAGCACAATTAAGAAACAAAGGATTTGACAAAAGTGAAAACTTAGCACTGAGGTCTTTCCACACGCTGATTGAAAATACTAATTTAGCTCTATGAATTTTAACTCATTGTGATTTTTGGCAGGAAATGTGACAGATAATTATAATCATAAATTTTATTTAAAAGTTAAAGAATATGTAATTAATGTTCCTACAAAATAGATCTATGTATAATAGTAAAACACAAACATAAAAATTTATGTTTAAATTTTTGACTTCTTTATGCTAAACTCTTAAGATATCCATCCATAAAAAGACAAGAAAGACCCATAAATCAGAGATGCCAATATTTTATACACTTCCCTTATTCTGTGATTCCTGTGGAAATCAGACCAGAATGTTAACAGCTTTCTAGAAAATTGAGCTTCAGTCTTAACTTGGACTCACCTCTTCCGTAACTCAACTTTTTATAGATTTTCTAAAACATAGATGCCCATAAAATCTTATTTTTCCAATTATATTCTAATTCCTCTTCAATGCTCTTGATTTGCTGGTTATATGACGTTTATTTCACTGGTATAAATTAGCAGGTATTATACAACAAAATCTTTTCTGGCTTGCACATAACTGTTATAAATGTAGTGACACTATGAAGTTGGGCTACAGCAACACAGTGTAAAGCATGGTGGGCTCAGTGGTCTAAATAGACAAAATCTTTTCTTAGTTGCCCCTGATATTTTTCTTGTTGCTAAAATGAGTAACTTAACAAAGACTCTGGATTTGTTTGTGTCCCTTTTGCATCTTAGATAAGTGAAGTGTTATTGAACTCTTGCTTGTCTCACAATAATAATACCAAGGCAAGAAGAAATTGAGATATATATTATGGTAGTAGAGATATGCTATTAGATGGTACTAGAGAGAGAATTTGTGTATTCAAAAGAATTCTTAAATAGGCTATCATAAGAAGTGTCAATAAATTCATTCTTGTATTAGTAGAGAATAAAATTTTTATATGTGAATAGTATGACAATGTATTTCAATCAATAATATAACATATTACCTTACTTTTGTTAAAAGAAAAATGGTTAGGAAAATACTTTGCTCATAGGTTAAATACTTAAAAATAAGAACTACTCTAACAACTCTAAATCACTCATGGGAAATATGCATAGCTCTCATAAGGATAAGAAACATTATTTTCTGATCTTGTCATCTTTACTCTAAAAATAAAATAACAGCTTAGACATTTTGCTTTATTAGAATAAAAGGCATACCTCTTTTGTCTTTTGAAATGCCTCAAAATTTAAAAGAGAAAAACTGAACAGTGCTGACCCTGTATTAGCCAAGTACTCATGGTGGTTACAGAACATGAAAGGTTTCAATATGGATCTCTACCTACGCTTTTCTTTTCAACTGCAGCAGCATCCTCCTGCTTCTGCTAACTCGGTAATCCTACAACTGATACATTTCTGGGTTTTCTAAATAGTGCATGGGCTTTTCTTTTAACATGTCAGTGCAAAACTATCCATTCTGCCCTGTTATCATTTGTAGTAGTTATTTGCCTTGACAGCATTCCATTAAACCAATGAGTTTTTCCCCTCTTGATGGATCCTTAAATGTTCCTCTGAGTGATGCATTTATGGTTTTTAAAACAGATTGTAAAGATGTTTGAATTTATTAAAATCTCTATGACAGATATATTAGGAAAATAATTTGATAAAACTTTACAACATGACACTTTCTCCTATTCCTTAGATTTTTCCAATTGTACCCCTCAAAACAATGTCCCTACATCCACTCCCAAGAAAGTTCTACACTCAAAATATTTGAACAATTTAAGAATACTACTGAAATATTTAGCACTGTTTATATCTCCCTTGGGAGAACCAAAACACATGTATTAAATCATGCATGTTAACTTTAGAATCTACACAAGGAATGCAACTGCTCTCTTGTTGGCTCATTCTTTTATGAAAGTGGGTACTCTCTCCACTACAATTACAATTTACTGATGTGTCATTGATCATTTTTAGGAGGCAAAGAGTAGGAAAGGAAGTACGTTTGCCCCCTAATTTTATATAATGCTTCTTCCCTATAAAATAAAAAATCAACTTTTAATATCTGGAGAAAAGAACTTTTTGGCTCCTGATTAAAGGTAATTTGGTTGCAAATCAGTCCTAGAGGTCTCTAGAGGCTTCTTTGAAACTTTCCATAAGCAGTTTAAGATAAATATTAGGATACTATAATGAACTTGTAGAAGAGGCACTTATCCATTTATGGCCCAGTTAGAGAAGCTGGGATATTATATGCATATAATAGACAAAGACACCTGAAATGAAAATGAATTAGAGACAGGAGAAATGTGCTCAATATGCATATAGAGAGTATACATTGTGAGGTGATAAATGCATTTTTGACAATAAAGAGAAGTGAGTCATCTTTATTAAAATTTAAAAATACTAAGAATATGTGGTAAGTTTAGAAAAGAAAGAAAGAAACTAGAAATGAAGCTTTTGTTTAGGACCCTAATCTGGGTTTATTTTTTCCTCCTGATTGTACATGTCTATATTTCTTATGCTTTACCCAGGAACCTTTCTCCTATCATCAATCTTTCATTAGCACTAAAATGTAAACTGATAAGCGTGGCCTTGGGTATCTTGGAAGTTAATTTTATACTTTGGACTAGATCCCTCCTAGGAGAGTTAGGAGTGGCAGAGACACTAAAATTTCCTGCAATCCATGAAATCATCTTACTTACAGATCAGAGCAGCTCTGTGGAAGTTTCTTAAATTACTTGATTACTATATCCAGTTCTGCTAATGAAAAAATGCTTTTTGAGAATCTGCACCCAATCAACTTCCTTTATAATAGTAAGAGCTACAAACTTTCAGACATAAGTGAAAGAAATGCTCCCTACAGTGTATGCCAATATCATATATATACATCAACATCATATATATATACAAAACTAACTCTAAGAGACAATGGGCCAAATTAGAGCTCCTAGGGACCTTATCCAAAGATATTACTGATTTATTCCTAGAGAGCTAGTGACTTTCATAGTTGCACTGGTATTGTTGTTCTTCTTAACTTATATGGTACTGCATAATAGCTCAGTCATATAAATTATTCAGAAATATAGTGGGTAGTTACAATGAATTAATAAAGAGATTGATAATCTAATAAATATCATGTGTAACAATTATTATTTTATCATAACAAGATAAATTTACATAAGAAAATATATGTATAATACATACATTTGAATAGATATGTGTAATTTTGGTGGAATAGATCATTTGAACATACTGCTATTAATTATTGTAAGGTTTAGGATTCAATTCTAACTTTCCATGATAGGCTAAAAGGCAAGGGAAAATTCTAAGAACCTATAGAAAGCCCTTTGTAGATTTATCTGAATCTACAAATAGAGTATGTTTTGATAGCTCATTCAGTGACAATCTTCCCCAAATTTGCTTTTTCTTTTCCTGTGCTATTAGTCATGCTATTTATGCAGGAAAACTTAAAACAAATTCCACCTGTAAGTCTTTGGGATCAAATAAACATGACATTGGTACAGCTAATATAACATTTCTACTTTTCTTTTCTTCCATTTGTTATCAGCTAGTGGCTAGAATGCCAAGTTTATACTATGACAGTTATATCTATGAAAGCATTGGTTATGATTAACCCTTTATATGGCTCATTTTCCTGCTCATTATTCTTATATTATAAGCTTTAGAAAATCCAAAGGAAAATTATCCTCTTCCTACATCAACCTAACTATCTATCATATTTCACTTGATGAATTCTCCTTAAAATTACAAACATTTATGGTTCATGTCATTCCTAGGGACACTATATTTGTGCTTCATGGAAGAATCAGTTTGCCTATATAAAAGGCAACTGTATTTGTTAAGATGTAACAAATTTTGCACAACTAATTCCATAGAGTTTAGAACATCTAGGAAACCACGATTAATCTAAGTCTAATTTTGACACCAATCTGTAAATGCATATACCACAAAATTAAAATCACAAACATTAAAATGCTGTGCTGCTTTTGGAAACTATTTGGCATGTTCTTAGAACTTTCAACACATTTTATCACCTAGACCAGTAATTTGGGATATATTGCAAGGAAAAATGATTATGCATGTCCTACACAAAAATGTGTGCACATGGGCCAGCATTCTCGCAATAACCAAAAAATGGATACAACACAAGTGACCATCAAAAGATGATTTGTTTCATTATGTAGTGAAATAGTATTCAGGCATGAATTAAGAAATATAATGTTACAAAACGGAGGAATTTTTTTTTAAATCTATGTGAAAGAAGCGACACACAGGAGTTTGCATATTGGATGAATTCATTTCTATGAATATGCAAATCCACAGATAAGTGCAGTGCTTTAGTTGATACTTTGCCAGAGTCTGAGGGGTATAGTAAAAGGGTCCTGACTCTTAAGGCTATAGAAGTGACAAAAAGGAATGGAGTTAAATCATGTTAATAGTTGTCAATATCTGGAAAGTACAAAAAGCATTGAAACATACGAGGGAAAGTGCTAGAGTTTGTTATATGAGAATTATACTGTAATAAAACATAAAATTCTCATTCAAGATTCCATTGAACATGGTTTCAATGCAAGCACTCAGTTTATTGTGTATATAGGTGACATCATTAACTGCATGATAATGAAAGATATCCAAATGTCATACAGCTATAAAGAATTTGGATTTAAAAAAACATTATTTGCACACTTCTTATACTAGTATATCTACCATAAAGGGAAATCAAGTAAATGTATGAAAATAATTTGCATACATATGTATAAAACTGCATATGTATCAATAAACTGACATTTCTAAATGAAACAGGGATAATCATGAAAATACATAATGACTGTCACTTTAAAAAGCAGATACTCAAAATCAATATATGCTATTAGATGAAAACTTCATAATCTGAGTGGGGGTCACAAAACCCATATGGGAGTCACATAACTGAATATAATGGTCCCAAGTGTTTGATAATAGAAAGTCTGTAAAATGACCAAGCATTAATACAAAATCCAATATCCGATAAGTTTGAGGTGCTTCTTGGTATCACTCACCCACGATATACCACAAGGATTCACTGCAGCCTTGGTTTTGCACACAAACATGTAGACTTTGCACTGTGCGTGCCATCACACCACACAACACTCACAAACCCTACTGAAACACCTCAGCTCAGATTTGACATTATTATTATTATTTTGCCTAGTTTAAGAGCTATTTTTTTTTCCCCTGGGGAGATAGTTAAGTGGATAACGTGCTTGCTGTGTAAGCCTGAGTACCAGAGTTGGTAAACTTATTACCTACACAAAAGCTAGACATTGTGTACAGTATGCTTATAGGCTAAAGTTCCCACTAAAAGTTATTTTTAGAAATCTATCATGAAATATCACATGATTTAAAATTGATAAGGCTTAATTCTAAGTTGCTTTTATACAAACTCTCCTTAACAACACTTAATTTGAAAAGGAACTTAAGTATAAAATTTGTCATGAATGCAGCAATTGAGATACTAAGAGCAGACATGCGAATTCCCCAGTAGCAGAAGTTGCTTGTACTTAGAATAAGTTTTTAGGAGGATCTTGAAGAATAAAATGGGTTCTTCTAGTTTACATTGCTTTTTAATAGGCCATTGGCATGGAAGAAAGATGGTTGCAATGGCTTGGAAGAAAGAAAGCTTGCAATGGCATGAGAAAATTCTTGTAGAAATAGGGGTTTTGGCATCAGTGACTAATAAAAACAAGCAGGCTTTACTTGATTCTCTAGAAACAACGTGTGCTATAACTAATGAGATGTTTGTATATCATAAAGAAAGAAGACAATCTTGGGATTTTCTAATTCAACCTGGCAAATTAATAAGTCCTGCATACTTTGTTTTTTTTTTTTTAATTAAAACTATCTTTTCTGAAAGGTAAAATTTTCAACATCTGCTCCACAAAAGGTAAACCAACACAAAAGTCAGAAGAAGCAGAGACTTAGAGGATAACGATTTATGTGGTTATCATCTTAGATCCTCCAGAGGAAGTCATGGTGCAGAATTCTTCCTGAAATAAGCAAGACAGTTAAAAACAAAACAAACATGAATTTCTATGAGGAAATGGGAAAATGTAAAGTCTTTGTTACAGTCAAAAAAGAACCTGCTGCTATGCAACTGTATTTCTGATTTGACAACTACAATTATAATCATTCAGGCATCTATTTCCCATAAAACCTCCACAGCCACAACCTTTAGTGATTAATTATAAAGCTCCAGGAGCAATAATACACAGACTAATTTCCTAAAACAATAAAAGACAGAATTTCTCATTTGGAGCTAAATGAAACACGAACAGGTTGTTAGTCATGCTGAAATCGTGATGCAGAGTCATGGTACAGCCATTAGAGAAGCTATTAAACAAAATCACGAATCAAAGAAACTATAGGTCTGTCTTTGAAGGAGACAATGCTGCTCTTACCTAAGAATCTCCTAATACCTGTATTTCTTTTCATTTTTAATGCTAAGGTTATTAAATCCGTTCCCTCTTCTTGTTTCTTGTCTTACAGAACCTCCAAAAATGTAATTTAAAGGAAATAGGAAGATGTGTCAGAACTTCTAGAAATATATTTCCCTCTCACCCACATGCTATCAAACCTTTCAACTAAATGCAGGCCTTTTAGATGTTCCTTTTATTTTACTTGTTTTAATTATGTGTGTTACTGTATTAATATATTGTGTATTTGTCCCATTTCCCTCATGTAATCCTCTCCCTTTTTCCCACCCTCATTCCACTAAGGGCCCTCCTCAGTATTGGTATTCCTCTTTATTTCAGGATGTCTCCTTGTCAATGGATTTGGAATTTTCCTTACATCATGGTGGACCCTGATGTGACTCAATTGTATCTTGTGAGGAGTAAACAGCACAGTGGTTGATCTCATACCCTTTATGAAAATGTTCATTTTTCTCATTTTTCTATAGAGGTCAAGTGTAGAGAAGATGATATTTCAACCCATATTTAATAAAATGTATCACAAAGAAATAGAAGCCACGATTCCCAAAATAAAATGGTCAGTGGGTAAAGGGAGATATTTAAAAAAGGTCACCTCAAATATTTAGAGAAAAAATATTGTCCATTTAAAAGTGATGATAGGTAAATCTATAAATACACTAGAAAGAATTTAATTGAGTTTTTCATATCCTTTTATAGCCAGCAGATTTTGGGCTACTGAGAATGCATCAACAAATCATAATGGTGAAAATGAATAACAATCCTTTCACAATATAGCATTTAAGCTGGGTGTGGTGGTGCAGGCCTTTATCCCCCACTCTCAGGAGACAGAGATAGGAGGATCACTGTGTGTTCCAGGCGAGCCTGAGATTACATAGTGAATTTCAGATCAGCCTAGGCAAGAATGAGATCCAAATTAAAAAATAAAATAAATAAAATAGAGAAAAAAAAAAAAAAACAGGACTGGAGAGATGACTTACACACTTGCCTGCATAGCCTAAGGACCCAGGTTTGATTCTCCAGGACCCACATAAAGCCAGATACACATGATGACATGTGTGGAGAGTTAGTTCATTTGCAGCAGCCCTGTGGGCCCATTCTCACTCTTTCTCTATCTGCCTCTTTCTCTCTATGTCTTCCAAATAAATAAAAATAAAATATTTAAACCCCCAAAACATAAACAAATAAAATACAGTTTAAAACAGCACATAGAACCTTTCAAAAATTAAGAAAAATATCCTTTATTAATGTTTCCTGGCCACACAGATAAGTGAGAAAATGGTTTATAAGAGTTACAATATCAGACAAGAGCAGGCTTTATACCCCTAAGGCCCATGACCTCACCTGCCATAAATTTTTGCTTAGGTTTTTCAGTACCAGGTATGTATTCCCTCCCGTAGAGAGGGCCTTCAGTCCAATCATGGAGCAGTTGGTTACCCCAAGAGTAGACATGCCACTATTGCACCCGTTCAGTCATTGGGCATGTATGGCCAAACTTGAATATTCAGTGCCCACTGTTTTCACTGCTGATGACTTCTGTCTCCCATACTCTGCATGCAGTGCAGCTTTTTCTAGCTTTCAGTTGGCTGGTCTACAGGTAGAAGGTTTTCTGCTCAGCACCAGCTTGCTTTCTCAGTGACCTTGCCTCTCAGGCAAGAGTTGTCTTCAGCAATAGGTTCTTACTATCTGTTTCTCAAGGGAAACCAAGGGCTTTGGCAAAAGCCTTTAATGTTTTGGAGGCTACCGGGACCTCCTTGGCCAAGAACTCTCTGGAAGGTATCCCATCCCAGGCACTGAAAATTTTCTAGTAACAGTCTACAGCTTCTAGATGTGTCATTATTCAAAAAAGTAGGTTTACATAAGTCTTATTCAGAATATCTTGAATTTAGATTGACCCTTCCCCTGCCCTTCATTTACACATTCTCTTCCCATGGCCTCGCTTAGGCCATTCCCCTCCCTGTAATCAGTTCTTCTACTTACGTATGTGCAATACCATACACTTAAGTCCTTCCCTTTCCTCCCTCCCTTATAGCTTTTACCAGCTTACTGGTTTCTGGTACCAATTTTTGGTTCCAGTTCACACACAAGTCTATACATTTGTAGCTAGGATCCACATATGAGAGAGAATATGTGACATTTGGCTTTCTGAGCCTGGGTTATCTCACTTAGTATAATCCTTTCAAGATCCATCCATTTCCCTGAAAATTTGATAATTTCATTTTTCTTTACTGCTGAATAGAACTCCATTGTGTAAATGTACCACATCTTTATTATCCACTCATCTGTGGAGGGACATCTAGGCTGGTTACATTTCCTAGCTATTGTGAATAGAGCAGCAATAAACATGGTTGTGCAAGTATCTCTAAGGTAGTGAGAAGAGCCCTCTGGATATATGGCTAGGAGTGCTATAGCTGGATCATATGGTAAATCTATTTTTAGCTGTCTCAAGAACCTCCACACTGATTTCCACAATGGCTGGACAAGATTACATTCCCACCAACAGTGTAGAAGTGTTCCTGTTTTTCCGCATCCACGCCAACACTTGTCATTTGTTTTCTTGATGATAGCCATTTTGACAGGAGTGAAATGGAATCTAAAAGTGGTTTTAATTTGCATTTCCCTGATGGCTAAGGATGTGGAACACTTTTTTAGATGTTTGTATGACATCTGTATTTCATCTTTTGAGAATTCTTTATTTAGTTCCATAGCCCATATTTTAACTGGGTTGTTTGAATTCTTATTATTGTGTTTTTTGAGTTCTTTGTATATTCTGGATATTAATCCTCTGTCAGATGTGTAGCTGGCAAAGATTTTCTCCCATTCTGTAGGTTGTCTTTTTGCTCTATTCACAGTGTCCTTTGCTGTACAAAAGCTTTGTGCCCACCAAGCTGCCCTGGGGGCACTACACTTAATGTTCATGTTCACATATTAATCTCACTTCTGGTTAGAGAAGCTTCTTTTTTCAGATGGTGATGACCACTGGGATGACCCAAAAGGCAACATAGTGCTGAGAAGAAGGGATAGAGGAGTACCCAGCACTGAAATACCTCTGTCACACCCTCCAAGGCTCAGGGACCATTGCGGAAGAGGGCCGGATAGAATGGGAGAGCCAAAGGAAGGGTATGACTTCTTACAATGCAACTGCCCAGACAGAAATTGGCCTTGATATCCATGACCTTGCAGTGCCTAGCAATACCTTTGCAAGACCCTCAAAATGGAAGAAAAAGATGATGTCATCAAATTAAAAGAGAGACTAGGGCTGGATAAATGGCTTAGCGGTTAAGACGCCTGCCTGCTAAGCCTAAGAATGCTGGTTCCAATCTCCAGGTCCCACATTTAGCCAGATGCAAAGTGACACAAGGGCACAATGCTGCACTTGCCCACAAGGGGGCGCACATATCTGTATTTCGTTCACAGCAGTTGAAAGACTGCTGGCGCACCCATCTCTGTCACCCTCTCCCTCTCTGTCTGTCTCTCTCTGTGTCTCTCTCCAAAAATAAATAAAATAGTAAAAAAACATTTTTTTAAAAAGACTAATGGAGAGAGGGAGGGTATATAATGGAGATTGGAGTTCTAAAATGGAATTGGGGGAGGGGAGGGAATTTTTTTTTTTGTATGTAAGTATAGAAGGTGTCAATAAAAAAATAATAATTAAAAAAAAGAGTTATAATATCAGGCCGGGCATGGTGGTGCATGCCTTTAATCCCAGCACTTGGGAAGCAGAGGTAGGAGGATCGCCATGAGTTCGAGGCCAGCCTAAAACTACACAGTGAATTCAGCCTGGGCCAGAGTGAGATCCTACCTCAAAAAAAAAAAAAAAAAGAGTTACAATATCTCTCAGAAAAAATGTTCAGATTGTCACAAATAAATGGAGTGAAAAGAGATAACACACTTCAATCTTGAGTTGTGCCTCATAAAAACAAACAAAAAAAAAAAATGCTGCCTAAACCGGGCATGGTGGCACACGCCTTTAATCCCAGCACTGGGGAGGCAGAGGTAGGAGGAGGATCACTGAGAGTTCAAGGCCACCCTGAGATTGCATAGTGAATTCCAGGTCAGCCTGGGCCAGAGTGAGACCCTACCTCAAAAACAAACAAACAAACAAACAAACAAAAAATGCTGCCTATGAGGGGGGAAAAGGAAATACTATGCTTGATTACAGAGCTGGCTTTGTCATTAAGTTCATAGTTAAAATGATCAAAAATTCTAAATGGTATTTAATCATTTGGAGTATTTGTAGGTCTAGCATGATTTTTATGGTTTCAGTAATTAGGCACAGTTTTGAACTCTTGAGTGAGCCATTTGTTTTGCAGGCATCAAAATTGAAGAAAAAATATAGGACCAAGAATAGAAAAGCTTGCCAGAAGTTATGCAAAATAGTGAAATTCAGAATGTTTCTTTAGATAGGGTCCTGTCTGGCCTGCCTCTGATAGCTACATTATAAACAGAACATTTGTCAGAGCAAATTAAAGACAATGTTCCATGTTTTATCCTACAAACATCATCGGGAATATGATTTTGATTGACTTAATTATCTCAAGTCACATAGAATTATAAAATATAAGATAGAAACTTTAAGTAAAAGTAAAAATCTTACTTTTAGAATTAACTTAAGAATAAAATTAATGGAAATTTTCTTATAGATGAGGTCACACAAGCATATAATTCCAGCATTTAGGAGACAGCAGCTGAAGTACTGTGAGTCCCAGCTTTGATACAGGGTGATATCTTGTTTCCAAAAAAGGAATTAAGTAATCAAAGAAATGAAATAACTTTTTAGTCAGCAAACACATTTCCTCTGGCCATATCCACAACTCTGACTCAACTCTTAGACCTGACCTAAGGGCTTTGAGAAGCATTATTTGAAAACAACTGTCCAGGGCAATAGTACAGTGTAACTTGAAATTTAAGACCATCCCATTTCTGATTTTCCCTTTAACATTCTTTTTTAAATACTTATTTATTTATTTATTAGTTAGTTAGTTAGTTAGTTAGTTATTTTATTTTAGAGAGGCAGGGAAGACAAGAAAGGGGCAAATGAAAGAGAGAGAGAGAGAGAGAGAGAGAGAGAGAGAGAGAGAATGAGCACACCAGGGCCTCTAGGCTTTGCAAAGGACTCTGGAAACATGTGCCACCTTGTGCATCTGGCCTATGTGGGTACTGGGGAATCGAAACTAGGTCCTTAGGCTTTGCAGGAAAGTGTCTTAACTGTTAAGCCATCCCTCCTGCCCCACTTTAACATTCTTGAAATTGCAGTTAAAATAAAAATCTTGCATGAGAATTCTTTCTATTGTCTCTTACTAGGGGAAATTTCTCTCTAGTTTTCTAGTATTTATTTCCACTTGTATCTTTACCATATTCCACTGGAGATTATAGACACCTATTGATTCATGTTTCAATTGGTTTCCTATATCATAAGCATTTAAAAACTAGAGACTTTTGTCTTATTTTCTCAGAACACCAAGATATTGCCCTTTAATGATGAAATGTTATACATTGTGAATATTTAATAAATATAAAATATACTCTAACCTTATGGAGTGGCTTAGAGATGATAACTAGTCACAGGTTTGTTATTTATGTGGTTAATTCACAGTTAATTCACATAATTGACCTGCATGACGAGTTTGCTATTTGTCAGTTGCTTCAAATAAGCCAATAAAATTCCATTAAAAATCTCAATGCATGGGCTGGAGAGATGGCTTAGCAGTTAAGGCTCCTGCCTGCTAAGCCTAAGAACCTGGTTCCAATCTCCAGATCCCACGTTTAACCAGATGCAGTGATGCAAGGGCGCAATGCCACACTTGCCCACAAGGGGGCACATGCATCTGGATTTCCTTCACAGCAGCTGAGAGACTTCTTGCGCACCCATTCTCTATCTGTCTCCCTCCCCCTCTCTCTCTGTCTCTCTCTGTGTCTCTCTCAAAAAAAATTTTTAAATATTAAAAAAAAATTTAAAAAATCTCAATGCACTATATTAGGTCATAATGCAATAGTCACTTCCATTTAACCACACAAATGAAGGAAACATTCAAAGTGTTTTCCATATATAATACTTCACAAGCAGGCTGAGGGAAAAGATAGCACCAACATGTGATGTTTCCATACTAAGTATGTCCACAATTAATAAAAACTAATAATTCACAAGACATTTAATTGAATATTATTAACTAATTAACCTATTTTTCTTTTGCATAATAATATCCAGTGTCTATTATGTATATAAAGTCTTAGTGATTCTCTGAGACTTAGATTGACATTGAGTTAAATATTGAATTTCCCTATTCTTCTTGAACCATGAACATTCAGGAACACCAGGCCCATAACTAGTAATTAGGCCATAAATTTTGTTGACTGTGAACACTCTTATCAAGATAATCTACTTCTTGCCCTTTTTGGAAGGCACTAAAGAAAACTAAAGTTAAAAAAAAAGAGAGAAAACAAGCTCAGTCTTTGATGTCAGTCTGAATACTGAGATTAGAGGCCCCAAAGCATTAAAAAACAGAGTTCTCACAGATCAACAAAAAAAAGTCACAACAAAAATTCTTAAAATAAATTTCCATTTACAACTGTAGGTTTTGAAATTGTAGTTTATCATTCTGTGTTATATCAAGGTTTTCACTGATTCAGACTTTTAAAAAAATCTCAGGGAATTCATAGTACTGATACTATTGCATAGATTTAAGTTGGCTTCCTTGTATAACATCAAGAGGAAGAAAATTAAATTGCATTCCTATTATAGTCAATGACAATGGCTATGCTATTCTAGTTCTATATAGTACCTCATATGATATCAAACACAAATGTAAGCATGAAGTTTTGTTTTATCACAATGATACATATCTAAAGCAAGATAAGGATCTAGCTAGCCAAAACAATATTAACTATATAGTGAATTGGAGATTAGATCATTGGAGTGTTAGTCAAATATTGGGTAATGTCTTGTTAGAAATGAACAAAAAAAGGATATTTGGTAGGAAGTCTTTTAAAAAACAATATACCTGATGCAAACATGATATAATCTACTGAATAAACACTCACAAATTTTGTTTCAAAATGTTCCTTCATATATCATTAAATTTCAAGGGGCTTTTTGCATATAGTGGCCATTTATAAGACTTAAGATTTGAAATTCACTATGAGTTGAGAGAATACAATTGGGAATCTGGTGATCAGGTATCTCATTTTATTTTCATTTGAATTTTTTTTATTCCAGTAATTGGATCAATCCAAAATTCCTTTAAAATACAGCATCAAGAAGGAGGTGGAATGCTTCAAGAGCAAACATTTGGCTCCACCAATGTGAAATCAAAACATAGGACTGAAATTTAAAAGGAATATGACTATGGGCAAAGTAAAACCACTGCATAACCCCTGTTTTTTGATCACCAAACTGGATATATATATTTCTCTTGGGATTTTGCAAGAATTACATGTTTAACATTTTAGACCATTAGTACATAGTAACTGGTCACTATACTTTTAAAAATATTTTTGTTTGCAAGGAGAGAGAGAGAGGAAATGGGCACACCAGGACCTCTTGTCACTGCAAAGGAACTTCAGATTCATGTGACACTTTGTGCATCTGCCATCACATAGATATTGGGGTATCAAACTATAGCTGGCAGGCTTTGTAAACAAGCACAGTTAACTGCTGAGTTATCTCTTCAGCCTTGTTATTATTGTTGCCATTAGTTGTGTAGTGCTAATTTTCATTATTTTGACATGTATACATGTATACATGTGTGCATTGTGTGTGTATGAGTGTTCCAATGTGTGAGCATTCACATGTGTACATATGCATATGAATGGCAGATGTAAGGGGTCTTCCTTAATAGCTCTTCACGTTGTAATTTGAGACAGGGTCTCTTACTGAGTCTAGAGCTCATTGACTGGGCTATACTAGGTAATTAGTGAGTCCCAGGGGATCACCCGTCCCCAACTCTCCAATGCTGGGATTACAGGCATGCACCCTCATACCTAGCATTTTACATGGTTTCTTGGAATTTGAACTCAGATCCTCATTCTTGTACTGCAAGCACTGTACCCATTAATCCATCTCTTCATTTTCTTCTCTTTATTATAATTTTAATGTTTATGTTTTGAATCTGGATATTATAAATCAACTAAAATATGCATTTTACATTGATTTCCTAATAACCTACAAAAATGATATACAAAAAGAAACACTATGAACACTGTCTTGGAGAAATATTCATTATGTAATTCACTAAGAACATTGAAACTTAAGATTGTGATAGCCACACTAATAAATTCAGACTCTTTCACACTGGTTTCATTGAATACTTTTTCTCTTTAATTCTGCTTACCATTTCCCTCCAAAATAAAGTCACACTGTTCTTGAAAATCTAGGATCCTAGAAGCAGAGAGAGAGAAACTGCATAGTTAACCTGTAGCTCCTGAGAACCTCATTTGTTGCCTCTTGTTATTTTTTTACTATATTATACCTCACTACTTATTTCTCTATTCATTTATATATTTATTTATCCACAAACACTAAACACTAACAGTTGCAATCACATATTTCCACAAGTGATCTGAAGATTATCTTATGTTAAAGTCAAGGTACAAGTATCACAAAATAAAGGAGAAAAAGAAATCAGTAGGAAGTAACAGGACATATCATTACACAAGTGTTATTATTTTCTATTTATGTTTCTTTCCTTATTTTTCATATATATATTTAGTATATTTCTTTTTTACCCTCTGTCTTCAATGCCTGGAGCCAGCCAGCACCTTCATTTAGCTAGAGTTAGTTCTCCATCCTAAAAGCTTGGAACCTAATCAACATGTAACCCAAACCTTGCCTGGAGTAAGAAGCCTAGATTGTATCTGTAATGAGGCAGCCTCTAACTGACTGAGATTACAATGGCTAATACTATGACAGTTTAGCTACATTATAATAAGATAATAGAGAAGTGGCAGGTATGGTTGTGAATGCCTGTAAGCCCAGAAACCAGGTAGGTCAAGAAGTAAAATTGCAAGTTTGAAGCTAGCCTTTGCTATGTAAGTAGATCCTGTAAAAAATAAAATAAATAAAGCTGGGCATGGTGGCACATGCCTTTAATCCCAGCACTGGAGAGGCAGAGGTAGGAGGATCACCATGAGTTCGAGGCCACCCTGAGAATACAGAGCGAATTCCAGGTCAGCCTGAGTTAGAGTGAGACCCTACCTCAAAAAACCAAAATAAAATAAAATAAAATAAAATAAAATAAAATAAAATAAAATAAAATAAAATAAAATAAAATAAAATAAAATAAGAAAGGAAGGAAGTAAAGGAAGAAGGGATTAAAAACCTCACAATAACTTTTTCCAAAATGGGACTCTAATATGAAATGATTTTCTAGCATCTTTCCAAAGTAAATGTTCACATTCAAATTACACATATTACTAAATCTTCCATATCTGTCTCTCTTGCCTCCCACTCTACAATAAAATAGCCAAAGTCACCTTTTGGGTACTCCTGGAAGCACTCACCTGTATTAGAATTAAGGTCATCAGGCTCTGATTCAGTGCCATTCTGGCTTCCATTTCCCTGAAGACTGTTAATAGCCATAAGCTTCATCTTCTGCAGCTTCATCGCCTCAGCCATTGCTGCAGCCGTTAGCCCTAAAATCAGAACCATCCTTTTTAAATGACCATTTCTTAGTGTCATTAAAATACAGATATATTTATTTAATAAGAATATGTTCCATGGTACAAGGAAAAAGTAAAATCATAAATAAATTAAAATTGAATACATATAGTTTCAAAACAAAATTTTAAGTCTTCTAATACATTCATTTTACAATGAGTAGTTTGAATCTAAAAATGACTGAATATTGATATGACTACCAACTCAAGCACAGAGAAGACATAAAAAGCAAAGGGTTTCAATGGAACCAGTTCATTTTGAATTTAGCTTTGTGTTTGTTTAACCACCCTTTTCTTCCCCTCCCTCCAAACCCTTCCATCCCTATGGTCTAGACCTTGAGTTGCCTGTCAGGTATGCCAGCTTCCATGCTGTTCCTGATAATCAGCACCAGGGTGTAGGAGACAGAATACTCAAAAACTACCAAAGCAGAGATTCAGAGGCTCCTAAGAGCTCATCACTGAGTAGACCTAAAACTCACTCACCACCATTCAGGGAATTTTGCAGAAGAGGTGGCAGGAAAGATTTTAAGGAAGTGCCACTGTTGCTTCCACAACGCATAAACCACAAGCCCACAGGGAATACCTGCAACCCCACTGATGAGGTAGCCAATGGAATGGGAGCAGGGTTACCAACAAATGAAGTATCTATATGAAATATGTTGTTAATAATAATAATAATAATAATAATAATAATAATTAATAAAAACAAAGGGCCATATGGTACAAATGTTTGGTCCTTTTTTTATGTTAAAGGAATATTGACTGCATAAAAGGAAAATAATCAAAGACTTTTGCTAATATGTTCTTGTATCTGTCAAGATTTTTTTTTTTTTTTTTTTTTGAGGTAGGGTCTCACTCTAGCCCAGGCTGACCTGAAATTCACTATGTAGTCTCAGGGTGGCCTCAAACTCACAGTGATCCTCCTACTTCTGCCTCCCGAGTGCTGGGATTAAAGGCATGTACCACCAAACCAAGCTCAGTTGAGCAAAATTTCTAAACTATTATTTTAAACCACTCAATGGGTGCACTTTCCATTTACATTTATATTGTTAGAGGAAGCACTCTGAAATAATAGAAGAAATGTGGTTTGCTCAATATCTCTCTTAATATCTCTACTAAAGGATGGAATGCCTTGCTTGGGGGGGGTTGCACTAGGCAGTCTCCTTGTCCTTTATCCTACTCATAATTAATACACCAAAGTAATTAAGTAACTGATGCTCCACCTTTATAGCCAACATCTGTAGAATAATTATATTATTTTTACATTAGTACAAAACAGTTAGATTTTAAAATACTCCATATAATAGTAAAAAGGAATAGATGGTCATAAAGAAAATCTAAGTATATAAATTTGAAATTCTTCCTCTTATGAAATCAATGCCAGGTTCTATCACAAGAATATATAAGCACATACATTTTTATAATAGGTACTAAAATCATATGGTTCAGTCACAGTACAAGGCCCACCAAAAAGTCTAGTGAATTAAAATAAGTTATGTTTGATAGTGTCTAAAACTCTGTCTATTAGTATATATTCATGGGTCAAAATCAGGGGGATCTTGCTATTTTTAAATTAGCATAGAAAGAATTAGGTATCATAATTTATAACTCATTTTAGATGATTCTCCCCCTCTTCCCCACTTGTCTTCCCATTCCCTTACACCCCTTGTATCCTCCCTACCCAGTCTCCCTTCAGCTTTCATATCACATTTGTCTTTTTAAAGTAGCATTTCAGAATTGAGTGAAATTTATTCTAATATAATAATGTGATTCAAGGGCTGGAGAGATGGCTTAGTGGTTAAAGTTCTTACCTGCAAAGCCAAAAGACCTAGGTTCGATTTGCCAGGTCCCACTTAAACCAGATGTACAAGGTGCTGCATGCATCTGGAATTTGTTTGCAGTGGCTAGAGGCCCTGGCATACTCATTCTTTCACTATCTGCCACACCCCCTCTCTTTATCTATACTTCTTTCTCTCTTTATCTCTCTCAAATAAATAAATAAAAATAAAATATTTTTAAAACTGTGATTCAAGGATATGAGGGAGGTATTGGCTGTTCCAAAAAGAAAACATAGTTTCCATTAGACGATTGTGATTCTAACATGTAGGATGAATTCTTAGCAAAAATTATGAACCCAGTGTTTAACTTAGAACATCTGAGTGCATTGGGGAGAATAGTTATGATTCTATTTTGCCACTCTGTACTGTATATGAGCAGTTTAAAATGAGAAAAATTTTCACCACATTAGCTTGTCTTCAAATAATGATGAGAAAAGGATTTAGGGAGGGTTTTTTTTTTTTTTTTTTTTTTTTTTTTTTTTTTTTAGTTTTTAAATCCATCCTAAATGTTTATACATTTTTAATATGGTGCCAGAGGGTTTGGTGCCCTATCCAATTTATCTTCATTGAACTCTCTGGACCCCAAATTACTTGTTCATCCTAGGATATAAAAATGATAGTAATGATTTAAACAAAGGTATTCTGCTGAGTTGCCAAATAACCTACATTCAGAACTGGTTCCTAACTATGATATTTATCTAATTAATTATCTTCACTGTTTTTATTGTAAAGTATAGATATCTATAAATTATGGTTGGATTATAATTCCATTAAAATAAAAGTTATGGGGCTGGGAAGATGGCTTAGTGTTTAAAGGTGCTTGCTTATGATGTTGGCTGGTCCATGTTTGATTCCCTAGTACCCATGTAAAGTCAGATGCATGAATTGGTGCATGCATCTGAAGTTCATTTGTTGTAGCAAAGGTCCCTGCAGCTCCCATTAACCCTCTCTCTTATTCTCTCTCTCTGCTTGTAAATAAATAAATAAAAACAGTTTTAAAACTTAAAAAAATAAAAGGCAAATATTCTGAATGAACTTATAGACAATGAATTTCATGTAAAATGTTTGTACAAAAATGAAATTAAGCACATTAGTGAATAAGTATCCTTACAAACTTATAATTCATGTGAAATGTAAGTTCCAATATGTATATATTGTTCTAAGCAAATACTACCTATATGATTTTGAAGAAAATATCAGAGAGCAAACTCAGAAAGTAGTATTAAACTACTATAATGTATGTCAAAATATTGGTGCAACAAAATTTCGGAGCTACTTAGTTTAATTTCTTCATTTTGCAGTTAAGGAATGTGGACTCTCGTAAATCAGTTATATGCGGAAGATATGGAGCAAAAGCCCACGCTGCCTAATGTAGGCCTCAGATGTCTGTTAAAATCATAAAATAGCTCTAAACCAAATTAATGAAAATGTCTAAAGAATAAAATTCCCTTACCACATGTAGTCATGTATTGTTAGATGCCTTTTTGTATCTCCTTGAACTTGTCTCAAAGCTTAGAGACTCTGTCTATAGCTCCTATGTTCTGTATTGCCTCATGGTCCTTATGTTATATATTTAAAATAAAAACATTGAAATCCCATTTGTTTAACCTTCAATAAAGTGTCAGAATATCTGTGTCTTCTGTAAAAACCATAATCAAGCATAAAATGCAGTTTAAAAAGGGCATAGTTTGTTTTATATTTTCGTAATAACTTGTTCTTATATAACTACTGGGATACAGTCTTCAAGATTCTTGTCAGTGTAAAATGGGTGAAGTTTAGGAAAAAAAAAAAAAAGAATACCCTAGTCACAGCAGTCAAAATGAAGTCTTTGAGATAGTATACATAGATTAAAGATAAATTGAAATTGTGAGTAGCATATTTACTTGGAAACCATAATTTCCATGTATATCAACAAGGAGAAGTTCAATAAAGTGAAGATGTTGTTAAAAACTAAAGTACTATAATTACGGGTAAATATCAAAATATATATCTCTGAAAAAAAATATTTTAGTCTCTGAATCTAAAAACATGTCCTTTACATTAAAGTACATATATTTAAATTATTGAAATAAATTTGGAGATGAATAGATTCAGTATTTCTGACAAAACATATATATTTTATACTTGTTAATATTTAAACATTTATTTCTTTATCCTCAATACTTACTATTCCTATTGACCAAGTTTCATTATTGGATAAATGTCTAGTCATTGTTATTAACTGTCATGATGTATAACACTCTATACTCATTCTTTTTTATTCTTAAAAACATAAACATAAAATCATTTAATTTGTATCTCTTTCCTAGAAAGACATTTCATTAAAGGATGGTGGACATGCAAAACGTTGTAGATACATAATGTATA
Organism: Orientallactaga sibirica; assembly: GCA_036365145.1. NCBI lineage: Eukaryota > Metazoa > Chordata > Mammalia > Rodentia > Dipodidae > Orientallactaga > Orientallactaga sibirica. The sequence goes on along the minus strand of JAEOAD010000793.1, from coordinate 6,652,372 downwards.
AAATTTGATTAGTTTTGAAGTAAATACAGACAAAAAAGTCTGCTAATAAGATCTATTACATAAACCTATATAAACACCTCAGTAATATTAGTCCAATCTACTTTATTAATTTGCCTTTGCAGGCACAACATAAGATCTTTAATCCATGCAAAAATTCAAATATATAATCTCATATATCAAGACTTTAGAAGAAACAATGTTTTGTACATTATGACTAATAGTTGTCTGTTTCATTGTCTCTCACTCCTTTAGTATAATTTACTCAGCATCTGACTTTGAATATCTTATATTAATTATATAAGTAATATAATACAATATATATCTACTGCATTGGTTTCTCTTAGCATAATATCCTATGAATCCAACAATGTTTTTTTTTTCTTTTATCAACAAGGGTGAATAATCTTCCATTGCATATGCTCAAATGGACCACATTTTCTTTATCTGCTCATTTAATGATGAAAATTTAGATTACTGCTCTGCCTTGGATATTATGGAAAGTACTATAATTAAAATACATGTGAAAATACTTATTTGTGATCTTAATTTCATTTTGGGGGAATATATACTCACCAGTTGTTGTTACCCTTTGTCCTTGATCTGTTAAATTCCATATATGTTCTGAACATTAACCCTTCATTAGATAGATGGTTTTAAAATATTTTTCCCATTTTATCAGTTTTTTTTTTCTCTCTATTTTGATTAATTGCCTTTTCTCTTTAGGAGTTTTTTCATTTGATGTAGTCACACTTGTCCACTTGGCTTTGTGGCAGGAGAATGTGGTGTCATTTCCAAGAAATCATTTGCCAAGGCAAATGTCAAGAAGATTTTCCCTGTTTTCTTATAGGTCTGCATATTGTGTTTTAAATTTTATATTATCCCTATGTTTCTTATAGGAGATGTATGGTTTGGGGTCTTATGTTTCAAGTTTTAATTGACTTGAAATTGTTTCTTCTTTGTGTTTAGTGAAGAGTCCAATTTCCATTGTCAGTGGATATCTACTTTTTTAACAGTTCATGTTCTTTGCCCTTTTCTTAACCTAAATTAGTCTCTGTGTATGTCTGTGTATGTGTGCATTTGATTGACTCTTCTTATGTCTCATTAGTATTCCAGGCCCTACTTCATGCTTAGAGTGTTCAAGAAAGTTCTTTCAAGTAAGAATAACTTAAGTGAATGTCTAAACTGACCTTTCAATTTTATAGGTGAAAAACTCTGAGTCCCAAAGAACAGGACTGAGGTAGGGGCTTAAGATAACCAGTCAGTAGAAGGGCTGAAAGAATTCACATCTCATGTCTTTTCATCAAAATGCTTTGTCCATTAATCCCCACATCCATAATGCTGATTTTAACTTCTTTTTACCATGCTCTAAAATGGATCTCTGTAATATGGGTCATTAGACAAAAAAGGAAGAAAGTATGGTATATAAATTTTCTGTGCTTCAATTTACTCACATGCAAAGTTACAATGTTGAATTAGATTGCCCTAAAGATCCTTTGAGAAACAATGATTCCATTGAGATATGCTTTGTTTTAGATTTTTTCTGAAATATCTGTATGCTTTATTATCCACATATGCTCTAATAAATGATTCTTATATCCTTTATTACTATTAGAAAAGCATTAGATCTACAAATTTGCTATATTTATATTCATTAAACTAAAATAACTAATATAAACTATATAAACTAATATAATAAAATTAAACATGGTAAAAACCACAAAAGTCATGACTTTGGGTTATCAAAAGTGATCTAACAAAAGTAAGAAACTATGGAAATGTTTTAGTTTCCTAATTAGTTATTCTGTGCTCATCACTTCATATTAGTTTGAAAGGTTTGTGTCAAAACTGTGAACAAATAAATTATCTAAAGCACTATGTGTAATCAAATCTTGAGGTTTACAATTAATTAAATGAAATGGTGAGTCAGATCACTGTAATATGGTTTTGTACTTAAAATAGCATTTAATTAAATTAACAGTTGAGACATTCCAATCAGTAATATAGTTCCAAATATTAAAAGCAGTTTAGATCTGCCACATTCTTTCAGTCTACCCCTCAAGTACTATACATTGACTTATTTGTTATTTGCATATAACTCTACTCTGATTCAAGTATGTTGTACTAAAACATGAATAATAAAACATTTGTTGGTACGAAGTGTTAATGTGATATGCATTCCACATTGAATGGAGTAGAGAAGTTATAAAATTCACTATAACTCAATTGGGAAGCTACTAATCTTTCCAGGCAGAGGTGGCATTCAAGTTCATTCTCAGGAGGTGCTACACTGTGCTCAGAAAAAAAAAAATGTTTGGACCCTTAAAAAAAAAAAAAAAAACTAGGTGGAAACCCATAAGTATCTTGGAATAAAAAAGCAGAAAAAAATAATATGTAAGGAGTTACAGACTAAATATGACTCTTCCTGAGAATAATATTAATAGATACAATATTAATAAGAATTAACTCAGTTCTATGAGAGAGAAAGGTTGACAGTATATAACTATATGAATTTCCCACAACGGTAGATGGAACACGGATTTAGCCATCAAATGCTATGGGCACAAGAAATTGATTATATTTGCATGGATATTTTGCAAACTTGTTTGAGTTACAGATAGATATTAAGAGGGGGATACAATCAATCTACAATAATGTTCAACTAGCACTACACAAATGACAGATGGATGATGTACAATAAGACCATGAATTTTCAGTTCAAAATTGAGCCAGACTGGCAAATAAAAATTAGGAAAGATAGGCAATGCAAACAGCATAGCACTGGAGAGGGCAACCAAACCAGAGCTCAGGAGAAGACTGGCTGCTTTTTTTTGCACAAATCACTCTTCTATGGCTTTAAATGTGTCACAGATTTCCCAGTTGCTAAGCAACTGTTTATTTTTCTTATAGACCCTATTGAAAGAAACATAATAGGCATTTAAAAGTTTGAAAGTCTAGTAATTTTACAAATATTCCTATTACATTCGGTTTTAAACAACATAAGCAAGAAATTAGTAACATATAAAACCTGTTTTATCAACATTTTTAAAAAAACTATGTTCTATTTGACTTGCTGTTCCACAAAACATTTGAAAACTACACTCTTTTTAGCAATCCATCACCTTAATCATTCGACCACTTCATCATGAAAAACTTTTTAAAGGAGACTAACCAGAAGAGGAATAATGGAACTCAAAAGCAAAGTTAATCCACACTTTTTTATAAGAGAAAAACAAAAAATTTCTCCAGCATTTACCTATAAACATACTCTTTTGTGTTTCTTATGCTTATTAACTCAATTAATTTCCACGAAATGTTAAAGAAGAGAATGATAATCTGTTTCAGATAAGAAGACTATGAAGCACAAAAACTGAGTAATTTTGTGATGTCAAGGAGAAGCTAGTATTCAATAGAGGGCTTAAATCCAGGTACTCTGGATTTTATTGCCTTATTTTTTTTTTCTCTTTCACTTCGTTTGTTTTAAATCTTTTCTTTTTTTTTTTTTTTTTTTTTTTTGAGACAGGATCTCGTTTTTGAAGCCCATGTTGCCCTTAAGATATATATGTAGCCTAGGCTGGCTTAGAATTCATGGGCCTCTTCCTTCCTCAGCCTCCCACATACTGGGATTACAGAAGTGAGTCACCATACCTGGCTTTCACATTTCTTCAATAAAGAATTTGAAAAGCTTTTTATATGCTATATTATTCATCAGCTTCTTAAACATAGAATAGGATACCTATTATTACCTCTAAAACAATAGCACTACAGGAATCAAATTCTGAGCAATGCTGCACTAATTATGCTTGTAAGTGATGTGAAAACGTAAGTTCGAATGTTTAAGTTCTTTTATTTCCTTTATTTGAATATTTAATTGGGTAATAATCAGGTATACATGTCACTGTTGATATAATTTTAAATTGGGAATGTTCTAGCTCTTTTTACTTAATAATTAAGAGAATGATCAATTATCTTGCATGTAACATTTAATAGACCATTGTATTTATAAGAAATGTGCAGCTACATGAACTCATGTAATAGAACATATGCACATTTTATTTATTCCTATATCTTTAAAGTTGATTTATTTGAGCCTTTTGATAGTGTTACAAGAAGTTTCAAGATAACTGCTAGGAAACTTCCAATTATAATCTTCCATGGGTGGATGATTGGTAAACTAGTAGTTATATGCCTAGTAGATCCCACTGTAAATCTGGATGAGAACATAAATTAGATGTAGAGGAATAGGTATGCCATAATTCTTCGCACTCATGAAGTTAAGGTGAGATAGATGAGGAACACAAAAAACTACATGAAATGCTGAACATCCAAGAAAAGTAACAGTAATCTCTCTCCAAAGCTCTTCCAACATTAAGTGCAGGATTTCTTCAAAGGGACAAACACACCAGGTCATAAGCCTATTATAAAAGATGGCTCCTTAGTGATGTCTGAAATTCATTAAGCCACAGGAAAAAATAACTTCAAGTTTACTAAGACTTTACAAATTTGAATGTTCACTTGTTGTACAAGAAATGATAGCAACATAGTTCTAGAGGATATAATTGTACTTGATCATTAATGAAGAAAAGAACCTCTCCTACACACACACACACACACACACACACACAAAGAGGCATAAAAAATGCCATCACACACATACCACTAAGAAGGATTCTGTGTAGAGCTACATATGACTGGGTGATTTACAACATAGTACAATCATTCTGTTTTCCAGAAGTCTGTCACAGTCTTCTTAACAATAAAGTCAGAAAGATATACAAACCATTTTTTCTACTTGTGACTGATTGCTTTAGTTTGATAAAGGGGCACACTAGCTCAAATGGATCAATGAGGTTCCTTTAATATGATAGTTTATGTACAGAACCAATAAATGAGGAAAGAACATTATCATATTTGGCTAAACCATGTTCTACTAGTTTTTCTTCTTTTTAGTTGATTTTGCTCTTCCCCATTTTATTGTCATAGATTCTTTTTTGGTTTTTCGAGGCAGGGTCTCACTCTAGCCCAGGCTGACCTGGAATTCACTCTGTATTTTCATCGTGGCCTCCAACTCATGGCAATCCTCCTGCCTCTGCCTCCCGAGTGCTGGGATTAAAGGCGTGCGCCACCACGCCCAGCCTATTGTCATAGATTCTTGATATTATTTTTGAATATCTGCTTCTAGGAAGAATACAGTAACTTGATCAAGCAGAATGACATAAATCATAGGCTTTCCAGAGTCAAATTATAATATCTCAATGTTCTATAGCATCATTCATCTATTAAAGAGCCATGTAATAAAATCCACTTAACTTTTTGCCAAGATACACAGGGTTTTTATTTATTTTTACTATTTTTTTTTTTGAAACAAGTCATGATGCATCTCTGGTACTACTACTTTCTAGTAAAACAAAACTGAAGTAGACTTACAACTTACCCACCACTACTCAGGGAATTTTGCAGAAGAGGAGGTGAAAGATTTTAAGAGCCACAGGTTGTGACATCATGTCCAGAGACATTCCCTCCCCGCAAATATAACTGACTGTGGGCTGGAGAGATGGCTTAGGGATTAAGGCGCCTGCCTCCTAAGCCTAAGAACGCTGGTTCCAATCTCCAGCGGTTCCAATCTCCAGGTCCCACGTTTAGCCAGATGCAGTGACACAAGGGTGCAATGCCGCACTTGACCACAAGGGGGCACACACATCTGGATTTCCTTCTCAGCAGCTGAGACACTGCTGGAGCACCCATCTCTATCTTCCTCTCTCTGTCTCTGTCTCTCTCTCTCCAAAAAAAATTAAAAAAAAAAAATAACTGTTGCTCCCACAACACATAACCCACAACCCCATAAGGAATACCTGCAACCCCATTGAGGAGGGTTCCCAATGGAATGGAGGCAGGGATGAGGGAAAAGAGTATACCAACACATGATATATCCACACAAAATATGCTGTTAAAATAATAATTAAAAAAGAAAAAAATAAAATTAGTTACATCTAGTTCACTGTAATTAAATTAAACATATAAAAGCTTTGTAAAACACCACAAAAGGTCATAGGAGGTGGCTCTGTGGTTTATAGCACTTGCCCAGTGAGCATGAGGGCCTCGGAGGGCTTGAGATGCTCTGAGTTTGATTCCTCACTACCCACATAAACAGCCACACATACCTGTATCTCCAGTCTAGTAGGGAGCAAGAACAAGAGCAAAGAGAATCACTGAGGCATTAGGGTTCATTAAATCTGTACCTCCAGTTCCAGAGAGACATTCTATCTCAGGGAAATGGGAATGACCAGTAGAGAAGGACACTTCTGGCCTGCCAGCGCCTTCAAGTGCATGTGCATATAAGACACACACTCACACACACACACACACACACACACACACTCACACGCATGCATGCATGCATGCAGGAACACACATGCACACACAGAAAATAAATATAGTGCCATATAATACAGTCAGATTACACATAAAGTATGTTTTTCTGTTTAAGTTTGAATTGTGGTTACTAGTAATTGCATCACAGTCATAATTTTGTAAAGCAGATATTAAGCAGTATTAGTTCAAAGGTACATCCCAAGTCTAAGGGGTATACACTGACTATACAAAAGATACTTTAAATTTTTTTTTATTATTTTTTATTTATTTTTGGAGAGAGAGACAGAGAGAGATAGACAGAGAGTGAGACAGAAATGGGCGCGCCAGCAGTCTCTCAGCTGCTGTGAACGAAATCCAGATGCGTGCACCCCCTTGTGGGCCAGTGCGGCATTGCGCCCTTGCCTCACTTTGCATCTGGCTAAACATGGGACCAGGAGATTGGAACCGCTGGACATTGGAACCAGTGTTCTTAGGCTTAGCAGGCAGGTGCCTTAACCCCTAAGCCATCTCTCCAGCCCACAAAAGCTACTTTTTAATGAATCCTATACTACTTGAACATCCCTAGCAGTCTCCCATCCTCTAACTCCTACCCCTCACTAGTATATACTGTATGTTTTTATTAGTGGTATTTTCACAAAGATATATTTCACCAGGAGTTCCTACTAACTCTACCTCCTGAGTGCTGGGATTATAGGCATGTGCCACCATGCTGTGCCTAAGCAACCTTTAAAACAACACTTTAAATTCCACCTTCAAAATTTTTGCTTAACAAATTAAAATGTTTACTTTCTTTGAAATTTTATAGGATATTGCCTAGACATATACATATGAGCAATCATCACTTTCTGCCAGTTACTACAATTATATTTACAGGAAAGCCTCACCTTCCAGCCTCAAACCAAAGCTGTGAAGGCTACTATGGACTCAGTCTTCCACAATTTTGTACTTTCAGAAGAAATTAGAGTACTGCTCCAGAGGTAAAGAAAGAATTATTTGATAAATAATAACTTGCCATTCTATGAAACAGGGATTTAATAAAGGTGATAAGAACTTCAGTATTTAGAATCTAGACCTACATAAAGTGAAGTCACATAAAATCTCTTTTCTTTTTCATTCATGTATTCGCATGTGTTTTGAAAATTCCTCTATACTCTAGTTCTTCAATGACATAAAGAATAAAATTATATACTATTTCCAGGATATATACAATCATTACAAACAAGTTTTTAGTGTTTTTTTTTTAAATATCAAAGTTGAAAGAAGTATTTCCCCCTAATTAATCATGAGGACTTTTGACTGGTGAGGAGAAAATTACATTACAAATGAACAGAAACCTGTTATCAAATTACAAGGTATTTTCTTCAAAGACCTAAAGAGGCAGCAGACTGACCAGTTAACATGTTTCCACTGACCTGGGGGTATTTTTTCCAGTTAATAGCATCTGAAGAATGCTTCCTTTTGATTCTTGTCTCTGACACAAAAATGATTGTCCCATTTAACAAGTCTTCTATCACATATATCAGAGAATCCTATTTACTCACGCACTACTGGAACATTAAAACACAATAGAGTGATTGTCTCTGGAAGAAAAATTTAAAGATTGACTTCTTTTTAACCCAAAAGGGGTTGAGATCAAAAGCCAACTTTAATAGATGTTTGACTAAGGTCATACTCCTAGGAAATGGAACACTGAAGATGAAAGAAAAGAAATAGGTTTGGCTTTTGATCTCTGCCAAGTCCATTTGGCATTGTTTAGCTTTTATATAATATTTCAGTTTTAGGTGATATCATGATTGAAATGAATTGGCTTTCCTCTTGAGGTTTTAATAGGTATGTATTACTTTGACATTTAGTAAAATTTAGTAAAAAAGATTCCTACCTTATGATCTGATATTGCAGCATTAGTGGTAAACAGATTTTCTTCAAGTGTAACTATCACTACCATATGATAGACATAATAGCTTTACAAAAACATGAAAGGGAGCTCAAAAATTAATTATTATGAAATAACACAGAAAATTGGGACATAATTCACTAATATTTATAAATAATAAAAAGTATTCATCTCAAGTCCCATCATTTTTTAAAATATGAAACGCTTCACAAATTTGCATGTCATTCTTACACAGGGGACACTCTAATCTTCTCTGTATCGTTCCAATATTAGTATAAGTGCTGCCGAAGCAAGCACAAGTCCCATCATTTTGAGTGAACATTTTCCATAAGATATAACAGTTCAACTGTCATGTGGTAGCCAATATGTGAGATTGTTACTCGTGATCCACTGCTATATGTCAAACATTTTAAAATAAAATTTGCATGCATTATTTCATTTAATCATAAAAAAATTATGAAAAATATAAGAACAATTATGGTCCTTCTAAAACAATAAAGCAAGAGTAGGATACATTCATTACCATCAATAAGACCCATGCGCAAGACCACACAGTAAATAAGGAGGAGGCAGATATCTGAACCAAACATTATCTAATACCACAATCCTGTTCTTCTTATGCTGATTGTAAACATTAAATGCTAGATCAAGCCAGGTGTGGTGGCGCACGCCTTTAATACCAGCATCCGGGAGGCAGAGGTAGGAGAATCACCATGAGTTCAAGGCCACTCTGAGACTACATAGTGAATTCCAGCTCAGCCTGGGCCAGAGTGAGACTCTACCTCGAAAAAAAAAATGCTAGATCAAATAAGAATTTACACTTCTATGAAATAGTATTATTCTCAAAATTATAGCATATCTTTAGTGATGCTTTCATACCCAGTTCCCAGATATGGGGAAAAAAAAAGTAATGCCTTTTAATTTATCAAGCACTTATTTAGAAAACAAATGCCTCCCCAAATTATGTTTTGTCTCATGTTTACAGATTATCACTGTAAAAGTTGAAGGTATTGTGTCTTATTTCCTAAAGCATCCAAATAATTATCTCAATGTGCCACTTCTTTTCACAGGTGCGAGCTGTCTATAAGTGTCTTCATCTTGTAATGATTTAAAAAATGTAAAAAAGAATACAGGTTTTTGAGGTGTCAGCTTCTCATCATTTATCAAAAGCCTTTACCCAGTGGATTTTTTTTCTAAGCATCTCCACAAAGCTCCATAATTTTAATGAGAACTTGGAGCAACAAAATTAATAGATTAGCTCATGTTTCAGAAATAAACAGAAAGGTTTAAAGAAATATCATATACAACAGCTCTATGTTAATATATCTCAAACATTTAAACTTTATTCAAAGACAGATCTATGGTTCTTATGTTCCACTAGCCTCTTAAGAGACTTGTCAATCACCAAGATTAAGCACTCTCTGTGCTGCAAAGTGACAGTTACCCAGAATTTGAGATACTCTTGAATCTACGTTTCCTTAAAAACCATGCAGAAGATTAGGAGAACCTCTTTCTCTTCTTTCTTTTACTTTCTTTGCTTATCAAAAGTTTATTTATTGCCATTTACTACCCCCTGCATAGTTCTTAATTCTCATTCCCCCAGCCTAACCCTTTTAGTCCTTCCCAATCACAAACAGAAGGCACAGCAGAGAAAATAATAAGAGAACACTTAACTGTTCTCTGGAATAAATCAAAATTTAAATGTCCTGAGGATAGAAGGCTTAGATTAAAATACTTTTGAGGCTCAGAGGATTTACAATATATTTGGCATTCCAGGTTCAAAGAGAAAACAGGCCAATATTTCAGGGGAATATTTAGAGTGTCTTTCCAGCCTTCCAAATAAAAAGCTCTGTAAGGGGATACATGTAAAATATAGAAAGAATTTCTATTGCCTTTTTCATGTCTGTGAGGAAGCTGGGAAAGCCTGCTAACGAATCTGCCCATGATAAAGAGAGTTCTTCTCATTATTTGAGAAACAATTAGCCAAACTGAATATCACAACTGACAAGGAACCACATGCAAGTGTGAATCTCAGCAGTAACCTGATGGAAAAGAGTATGCCACCCTAGTCCATGTCCTTTGTCCACGGGCTACTTTAAAGTTAAACAGTTTTCAACTGTTAAGGCTGTAACCATAAAGGACTGGTTGCTAGCTACCTGCCAAAGCATAGTGACAGAGAATAAAGAAATGAAATATTGAGGAAAATAAAGATACAAATAAAATAAAATTTGACCATTTTAATTCTGTGGGTGGAATGTCAGCTTTCAAATAGCCATGGCTATGATTCCACTATCACGTGAAATCTGTAACCTATGTAGAGCAGTCACTGAGTAAAATGTAACATATTTGAAATTTGTTGTAATGTTTCCCAAAATAATTTATCATTTGAAAACTCAGGAAGTACATGTATCAAAGTTACAGTAAATTCTTTTGTGATTAACATATGTCTTAATTATAAAATTATGACAATTTGTAAGTTCATGTAACTAATAAAAAGATATTTAAAAATGTTCACTTGATCAGTATTTAATTAGAACTGGAATATTTGATATTTTATCGTCCAGAGCCTAAATATAAGGTACATTTTCCTTACTTATTTCTTTCAACTGAATTATAATTTGTTTATAGTGAAAGCCAGGATTCATATATACCTATAGTAGCATAACTTAAAACATTTAGTTTTCAAAGAATATAAACTACCATAGTTGCTCTGACACAACATTTCATGGTTACAGTATATATGGCAAAGTATCATACTTTATTATATTATTTTATATTTACTTTAATATATAATATATTTATATATTATACACAATCCCAAATACAACTAATAGTGCATCTTCTTGCTCCTTTCTCAGTTCAATTGCACTGTTTGTGTGGGTAAGAGGTGATAGGCAAGTTTTCTGTGCAGCACTCAAAGTCCTGCTAAGGACTGTCTTTTAGTTAAGAATACTGTCAGTCAAAAGCAGGGCGTGGTGGCACATGCCCTTAATACCAGCACTCAGAGGCAGAGGTAGGAAGATCACTATGAGTTCAAAGCTGCCCTGAGACTACATAATGAATTCCAGATCATCCTGAGCTAGAGTGAGACCCTACCTGGAAAAAAACTATCAGTCATGATGTATGACATGAAATCTCAAGAATTTATACTTAATACCAAAAAGTGCACAATAGAAAATCTTGGAGTAAATAGATGTGTGTATCCAATTATATGTTAAAACAATTTCTCATATTTTATTTTTTTACTGACCTCACGGTGAAGACATTCACCCAGAATATTCCCAATGGAATGCTTTATCTGGCTTCAGGAGTATTTGGTTAATCTCCCAATTGAAAGAAAGAAATAAAGACAGAGAGAGAAAGAGAAATAAAGGAAGGAAGGAAGGAAGAAAAGAAGGAAGGAAGGAAGGAAGGAAGGAAGGAAGGAAGGAAGGGAAGGAAGGAAGAAAAAAGAAAAAGAGACCGAAAGAAAGAAAGGGAATATAAAATATTGTTTTAATTCTTTGTGTAGAACACAGATTTCAATTAAAACATGCATTAATTTTTTCAAAGGAAATGCTTTTCATAGTTCTTTTATGTCTTTATGTGTCAAGAATATTGATAGAATCACTGAAATGAAGCATTTGAACATTTTCCCTTTATTTTTTTTACTAAAAGACAAATATTACTACCCATATTTTAAAAATATGCATTTCAGTGTTTATACAAAACAAATGCCTCAGTGACTTTCTGAATATAACCCAATTGCTCAGGAAATAAAACCTCTAATCAACCTCTGGGAACTCATGAAATTACAAAGCTTTTGTACAGCAAAAGATACTGTGAATAGAGCAAAGAGACAGCCTACTGAATGGGAGAAAATCTTTACCAGCTATACATCTGACAGAGGGTTAATATCCAGAATATACAAAGAACTCAAAAAACAAAAAACCAAACAACCCAATTAAAAAAATGGGCTATGGAACTAAATAGAGAGTTCTCAACAGAAGAAATACAGATGGCATATAAACATATAAAAAGTGTTCTACATCCTTAGCCATCAGGGAAATGCAAATTAAAACTACTTTGTGATTCCATCTCACTCCTGTCAGAATGGCTACCATCAAGAAAACAAATGACAATAAGTGTTGGCATGGATGTGGAAAAGAGAAACACTTCTGTACTGTTGGTGGGAATGTAATCTGGTCCAGTCATTGTGCAAATCAGTGTGGAAGTTCTTGAGACAGCTAAATGACATATGATCCAGCTATAGCACTCCTAGGCATATATCTGCAGGACTCTTCTCACTACCTTAGAGATAGTTGCACAACCATGTTTATTGCTGCTCTATTCACAATAACTAGGAAATGGAACCAGCCTAGATTTCCCTAAACTGATGAGTGGATCGTGAAGATGTGGTACATTTACACAATGGAGTTATGAAATTTTGGAGGAAAAATGAATGGATCTGGAAAGGATTATACTAAGTAAGATAACCCAGGCCAAGAAAGCCAAAGTTCACATGTTCTGTCTCATATGTGGATCCTAGCAACAAATGCTTAGACTTCTGTGTGAGCTGGAACCAAAACTCGGTAGCAGAGGACAGTAAGCTAGAAAAGGGCTTTAAGGGAGGGAAGAGAAGGAAGGATTTAGGGGGTGATATTGCATATATGTAAGTAGAAGAACATATTACAGGGAATGGAATGACCTAAGTGAGGTCAGGGGAAGAGACTGAGTAAGAGAAGGGTGGGGGAGGGTCATTCAAAATTGAAGATATTCTGAATAAGACACATTAAAGCCTGTTCCTTTGGATAATGGCACATTCAGAAGCCATAGCAAGGGATGACCCCAAAGGCAACATGGTGCTGAGAAGAAGAGACAAAGGAGTGTCCAGCAGTGAAATATCTGTATTACACCCTCCAAGGCTCAGGGTCCATTGTGAAGGAGGTGGCGGAAGGAATGTAAGAGCCAAAGGAAGGGTACAACTCCTTACAATGCAACTGTCCAGACAGAACTTGGCCTCGATATCCATGATCGTGCAGTGCCTATCAATACCTTCACAATACCCTTATAATAGGAGAAAAAATATGATGACATCAAAATAAAAAAGAGACTAAAGAAGAGAGGGAGGGGATATGATGAAGATTGGAGTTGTGAAAGGGAAAGTGGGGCAGGGAAAGTAATAATCATGGTTTATTGTCTGTAAGAATAGAAGTTGTCAATAAAAAAATTAAAAAAGAAAAACAAATGCTTCATGCTAAAGAACTGTAGATATTTAAGTGGATGTTCTCTCGCCAAAACATCAATGTGGTATAGAGGTAAGAGTAAACACGGAGGCAGTAGGAAGATTTCTTCTCAAACACTTTGTCTTCTTTTGGTATGGGCCTGGAGAAAGGTTGTTGTCATTCTTGTGGAAAGAAAAAGGACCTTATGCAGACATTACCCATATAAACTAATAACCTTACACTGCTACAGGAAAAGCAACCCTTTCTCTCCATATGCAGTGAAGTCTTATTGTGGCTAGTGCAGGTAACATAACTTCCAATTTGCGGTTAGGGAAGGAAAGAATCCTTACAACAGAATTTATACTAATACAATGAGAAATATCCTACCAGTGTTGATTGAAATGTGGTGAACAACACATTGCTTATTCTAAAGTACAACTAAAGATACATTTAGCTAACATTAGAGGGAAGGTGAGCTTAATTCAGAAAGACTCAACTTCAAGAACTTATACTTAGAGCCTACTAAATACTGAAGCTCAATAGGGGCAACAGAGAACTCAATGGCCCATGTAAATGCTAACTAAAAGCAAATAGCAGTTAGCTGTATACAGCACAAAAGAAACAAAAGCATAGGGAGAAATCCCTTTGTGACAAAAGCACAGAAGCAAGACCAAAATCTCTGGGTAGGAAAAAAAAAATCCCTAAAATCCTTCTGATCCTACAGCTTTAATACAATGGAAAATGGATAATTTGAAGATATTTACAGGTAATTTATAAACCAAACACAGTTAAATTTCCCTAATAAATTAATTCATTCCCACAGTAACATTTAGCAGAAGAAATGCCCATTTTAAAACACAAATGCTGCTCTCTTTCATTTCTTTGGTTCTACAAGACATGACTCACAATAAAAGAAAAGTAATAAAAATCAATTCATCAGTCAACAAAATTATATTCAGAGGAAACCCTAAAGCTAAATTATCATAGAATTAGAATTAGAAGTCAGCATTATTATTTTTCTTTTTTTTTATTGTAGAAGTCAGCATTATTACTACACTGAATACTCTAGTAGAAACAGTGAAAATTCATATAAACAAAAGAGAATTTCAACTGGAGATGAAAACTAAAGGAGTAAAATTAAGTCAATAATAAATACACTTTAGAGAAAGAAAAATATTAAGAATCTCAATGATAACCATAGTCTAAATATAACAAAAGTATAAAATAGTGACTTTAAAGTAGATTAATAAGATTATTATCAAGGGATCCACAAAACAAAAAATAAATAAAATTAAGCATCATAAAACAAATAAATAACATCCAAGAACTAAAAGAAAATATCAAAGATACTAGCATGTCTAATTGGAATTTGAGTACAATATAAGCAAAAGGACAGAAAAGAAGATTTTAAAATATGATGGCCAAAGCTTTGGTAAAATGAAGAGACAGAATATTTTTAAGGAAATACTAGGGAAAAAATTACATATAGAACAACAAAGAGTTTGTTTAAGAATAATCTTACTTCTTCTTCTTTTTTTTTTTTTTTTTTTTTTTTTTTGGATTTTCGAGGTAGGGTTTCACACTTGCCCAGGATGGCCTGGAATTCACTATGTAGTTTCAGGGTGGCCTTGAACTCATGGTGATCCTCCTTCCTCTGCCTCCCCAGTGTTGGGATTAAAGGCATGCGCCACCACACCCAGCTTAATCTTACTTCTTATAAGAAACTGTGCAATCCAAAATAGGTGGGAGTGAAAGACACAAATCGTTAACACAGTATTACATAGCCACCAAAATATATATTTTTAAAAAGCAAAGGAATAATAAATATTGTCTTGTCACATAGAATAAATTAAGAAAACCAACAGCTAGAACTACAGGGATATTGAAAATGATTTCCAAATAAAAGTAATAAGATATCAAATAGAAATTTGTATATAAGAAAGAAATGAAAAAGTTAGAAATAACTAAAAGGCATTTTTGCAGTCAGATACACACTGCTGGTAGAAATTACCTGACCAAGAGCAGCTTGTGGGCAAAAAAAAAAAAAAAGGTTTATTTTGGCTGACAGACTCGAGGGGGAAGCTCCATGATGACACAGAAAATTGATGGCATGAGTAGAGGTTGGGCATCACCCCATCGCCAACATAAGATGGACAACAGGAACAGGAGAGTGTGCCAAACACTAGCAAGGGGGAGCTGGTTATAACACCCATAACCCTGCCCAACAATACACTGCTTCCTGGAGGTGTTAGTTCCCAAGTATCCATCAGCTGGGAACCTAGCATTCAGAACACCTAAGTTTATTGAGGGACACCTGAATCAAACCTCCACAGGCATTCACTTTATATTGCTACTGTACCGAATTATATCTGGATACATATTCTTTCCCCTGTCTCTCTCTCTCTCTCTCTTTCTCATCTCCTTGCTCATAAATGAAAAAATATTATTTTAAAAATGCTTTGAAATAGCTAGAATAATTTTATTTTAGTATATTTAAGATAATAAAACTAACAAACCCAACATAATAATCTAAATATCTATCTGATGACAGTAGGACACAAGTATACATAGAAAATGTGAAGATAATTTATTAAAAATATATGATATAAACTATCTACATAGAAAAATCCAAGACCAAAGACTTCCCTAAAATATCACTAACATCTTTAAATAAGAATGAATATAAGTCCATCAAACATTTTCTAAAATAGAAGTGGAGAAATATATCTCAACTCATTCTATGAGGTTCATATTATCCTTTTATCAAAAGTAGATATACAAAAATAAAAGTAGATATACCACAAAATACTACAGGAAAACATATTTTTCAAATCTAGATTTAAAAATCCCCAACAAAATCCAGCAAAGTCCAGAAACATAAAAAGTCATTATAGATCATGAGCAATTGACAATAGTAGTTTAATACCAAATAATTAAATAATGAAACACATAGTATCAATAGAGTAAAAGACAAAACCCATCATACAATCTCAATAGAAATAAAATCCAGTTGAAAAAATACAATGCCTTTTCCTCGTATAAAGCCTTTAAAAGTAAGAGTAAAGCATGATATGGTAAAGAAGTAATAGAGCTTTATAGTTAGTGGTGAAACATTTCAATGCATTCTCATGGAAATAAGAAAAAATATAGCTCTCGCTTCTATTCAAGTATGTACTTAGTTTAAGAATTGTACAATGATCTGTTCCAAGTTTGACTATGTTTTACAAATTTCATTGTGTCATTTTTTTCTTACTGCTCTTAGTAGAATTCCATTGTGTGGTTATAACACATCTTGGTTATCCATTCATCCAATGATGGGCACCTGGGTTTATTCCAGTTATTAGAAATTATGAGTTGATCAGCTATAAGCATAGTTCTAAGTGAACTCACACAATCACAGAAAGACAATCATTGCATGGTCTCACTCATCTGTGGTTCCTAACCTGGATCATCCTGAGTTGCTGACATATCTGAATGACATCTTGAGGCTTGGACAATAGGGAGAGTAGGTCTTGGGGGAAGGGGAAGGGAAAGGTGACACAAATATGAACCCAAATTGAACTAGTACCATAGAATCCTAATCCTGGAAGTCAAACTAAAAAGCAGAACCCTCAAGAGGACCTTAGGGGGAGCACCTGAATTGAAGGGCCCTGAAAAGGGTGAGACAAAGCCTAACCCTAAATTTCTACTGTTTCTTTTTCACTCTCTGCCTTTTTCTTTTTTCTTTTCCCTTGATGCTGGTCAGTAATTCCCTATACCAGGATGTGGTTACATCCACAATGAGCTGTTGATCAGAGAGACTTACTGGATATTCCAAAACAAATAAGACAGGTTTCTGTTGGAGCACATTATTACCCACCAGAGGTTAATGGTAAGACCTTACTGCTGAAGACACCATATGCTGTCTGCACAGACCATGGAGAGACCTGGTTGGAATCCAGAAGAGAGCAGTCCCCAGACAATTAGCCCATCTAGTGCGGGAAAGTACTACATGAGCCACTGGGGGAAATTGGCCAACATCTGTCCAAGCAATTCAAAGTCTAAGTGACTCAGAAGCAAACAACCTGACATGATGCTCACAAATGTGCAACAGTGGACACAGCCATGGTGGGTAACCAACTGCTCTTGGATTGGTTAACAGATCCACTCAGTGGAATGGAAATAATATCTGGAACTGGGAAACAAGTCAGAATCATATCCAGATAATGATTCTGCTTTCCATTGTCAAGCTCCCACCAATTTTGGGCTATAAGAAGGTCTATACCCTTTAAATTCTCTCTAATTTAATAATAGTTTTCCCATTTAATTTGTGATGACTTCACTTTCCCTTGGAGAATCTGCTTCTCTTTTTCAGAAGGGAGCTGGACCTGAGGAGATAAATGACCCAACACACTCCACCCCAGCCCCCGCTGAAACTACAGAAGAATTGGGGAAATGAGCAAGAGTTCTGCTTTCTTAGTGAATCTGATATCAGCACAAGGGTGAAGGTGATAGACACTGAGGACACCCAAACACCTACCAAACTAGGGATCCAGAGGCTCCTAAGAGCCCATCACTGAAGTAGACTTAAAATGCTCCCAACATGGCTCAGGGAATTTTGCAGAAGAGGGGGCAGAAAGATTGTTAGAGCTACAAGTTGGGACATTTTGCACAGTCATTGCCTCTCCCCCATAATGGACAGCTGCTCCCACAATGCATGACCCACAATGCCCATGGGGTTGACCTGCATCCCCAATGAGGAAGGTCTCTTTAGAAAAGGGGCAGGGAGGAGAGAAAGGATGTACCAACATGTGTTGTTTACATACTAAATATGTTTATATATAAGAAAAATAAATTAAAAAAATAATTGTACAATGAAATAAAAGGAAACCAGATCAAAACTAAAAATGTGAAAGAATTTCTATTTTTAAATAACATGATTTTGTATATAGAAATTTCCAACTGGCTATTGTCACAGTCAGCTTCACATTGCTAGGATGAACTTCCAAACCAGGCATGGTTATGACAGGAAGGGAATTTATTTGAAGTTTACTGATCCAAGGGCAGTTCCTTTATTATGGAAGAAGCTGGCCCCCTTCACAGGGCCACACAAAGAGGAAAACCACTACTAGCAACATAAACAATCCCACTCTAGGAATCCCAGGCAAGGAATGAAGGGGGGCAGAGTTAGGATGACTATACCTCTGAAGACAAAAAGAGCAGGAAAAATTTTCTTATCTCTTGCCTAGTTCCAAAGAACAGTCAGGACCCCTCCTGGGAGGGAGGTCTTTCATAGGATTTATACATTGTGGTCGGTCAAGTTAAGCTTATCTCTCCCTGAGACAGCCCCTATTCCTAACAATCCAGCTGGCTCTCTGGTTTACCTGGGCCAAAAGACAGACAGCCCACCACCTTAAATTTATAAATGCCTTTGCAATGGGAGGACAGGCTCTCTGGCTTACTGATCACTTAGGAACTTTCAGCTGTGGGCGAGGTTTTCCCTTAGCTGGGCCTGGGCTGACTCAGGCCAGGCCCACCAGTAGCAGCTCAGCCTAGGCCCTAGCCCAGGTCCAGCCAAGAGGGCTCCCCCACTCAGCCCTTACTCTCCACATGGGTTGTTTATCTCCTCCAGCTCCCCACATGGCAGGAAATCCTTGAACTTTCTTTTTTCTTTCCATGCTATTTTTCCCCAGATCCCTCTCTGGTTACATGGACTCCTAAGCTACACGTGGCCCACATTGGCTTTTGGGATCCACATGGTATACTTCTCCCCACTTTGTTTTGCCTTACCTCTCACCCTTCCCTTTTCTGCACTCCTTTGTAAAATATGAATAAAATGTGTTATTTTAAAAATCATTCTCTTGAATCTAGAATTGCCAAATTCTTTGGTTAGTTTGTAGATATGAACTCAGGGCTTGGGATTTCAGGAATCACCACAGAATCTCAATTTCCTCATTACAATATCAAGTGCCCTGCATATCTTAGGCTGAAATTCTAGCTCTGAACCCATACCTTCGAGCTGGACCCTAGGATACACCTGCAATGACTCCAAGTTACAAGTTTTAATAAAATTCCTGAATCTATTGGGGTCATTCATTTAAACTACCACATCTAGGGATAAAGCTTGGTGGCAGACCAATTGTCTGACATATTATAAAAATTCCAAGGGTACAATTGCTAGTACTAAAACTTTGTATGGAAAAATTTTAAAAAATCAATAAATAAGAACCAGAGTCAGGAGCTTGACAGATGAGGCACTGGCTGAATAACTGTGATGAGATTGTAGCCCAAGAACACAAAGTGGTAAAGTGTTTGTAATCTCCTTTGTTAAAATGGGAGGCAGAGGCTGGATAATCTCTAATCTCAAGAAGCTCAAATGTCAAATTTCTTGCTGTACATGGTGGTAAACAAGAGGCCATACATCAAACAAGATAGAAAGTGAGGACTGACACTTGAGGTAATCCTCTTTCACATGTGTGCTTTGCGTGTGTGAACCCATACTCACACCCATAAACATGCACAAACATGTACTTAAATATTATACACACACTAAGATTTTAAGAGTTGAAACACTGATTCAACAAGGCTGTGAAAGATAAATTCAGGTTGAATTGTTGCATATCTGGTATTATCATATCTCCTTTTAAATGTATTTTATGATTCCTTTACAAAAGTATGATATTACTCTGTATCAGATATTGTTCCATTGCTGGGGCAAAATTCCCAACCAGAAACAACTTAAGGAAGTAAATGGTTTATTTTGGGCATACAGTTTTGAGGGGAAGTGTCCATTATGGTGGGAAATGCCTGGGGAAAAGGAAACCTGTGTCACATTGACAAGGTGAAGGTACAGTAACAACATTAAGCAAAGTGCACCCCAGTTACACTCTTCATCCAGCAAAACTCTACCTCCAAAGGTTCTATAACCTTCCTGAACTGCACCACCACCTGATTAAGTTTCAAAACACAGAGTCTATGAAGGAAATTTTGCATTTAAACCATCACACACACACACACACACACACACACACACACACACACACCTTCCTTCTCTTTCATAGTATCATAGACACCAGTGAATAATTGTGGAAAATCTTTAGTCCTTACACATTTTAAGGGAAAATACTATCTTCATGTACTGATGCTTTATATTTAGCATAAATCTTGGCCAATAAAATGTTGTTAAATGAATAAGAACATGAACATAAATAACCTTTAAAAATCAAAGACACTTTTTCTTATTTAAAAAAATTGATCTAGATAGAAAGTAAAATTCAAAAGTTATAACCGAGAGTTTCATGGTATATCTGTCCCTGCATATATGTAACCATCATGTAGTTTTCAGCACTAGTAGAGAGGGTGTTTACTTATTACAATAACAGTTTCTATAGCCATCTGTGGTAGTTTGAATTTATGTCCCCCAATATATTTAGTGTTTTACTAGTTATAGTTTGCATCTGCAATCACCTTGCTAGAGGCAATGTCACTGGGGGCCGGTCTTAAGGTGTTAATGGTGTGGGTTTGAGATTTCATTGTAAATATATGCAAATGTGCCTAGCAGGAGTTCCTGAAGTGTGCTGTGTGACCTTTTGGCTGTAGTTTTGTTCTGTATGCTGTGGTGGCTGGTTGGCTTTTTCTCTCTCTGCTTTGCCCTGTTGAAAGCAGGCTGCTTTTCCTGCCTTTATGGAACTTCCCCTGGATCTGTAAGCTTCAATAAATAATATCCCTTCCTCCATAACTGTTCCTGGTCTGGAAGTTCATCTCAGCGAACCTAAAACTGTCTGCTACAGTAAAGTGGTACCGAGGAGTGTGGGGTGAGATGAACCAGATCGTGTGGATATTCGTCTTTTGGAACTTTTGTTTTGGAGGAATGGGCATGGACTTGGTGCTTGCAACTGAAGATGCCTTCTGGAGTGGTAAGCCAAGTTTTATAAACTATTCTGATGAGAGTTTGAGAATGCTAAGTGCAGACAGTATTGAACTTCGAGGCTTGTCTTATGAGCTTTCTAAGGGGAAGGAAAGATGGCAGAGGACTTTGTTGGAACTGGGCTACTGGCATAAGGGATGGCTATGTTCTGCTATCCAGGCCCAGAGTGTTTGACCAAGGTTAAATTTGTAATAGACTGATGTGCTTGGCTAAAGATATCGGACTGAGATTTTAAGATTTTAAGCTGGAAAACTTGAAGCAAGTTAAAAGTAGAGGCATTGAGACTGGTTTAGCTGCTATTGTCAACCACATTAGCAATCTTAAGGAAGGTGTAAGGAAGGTGGCCTGATGACTGATTTACATTAAAACAATGGAGAGGATGCCTGAGGAAAGACTGTTAAAAATGCAAATTCTTGGAAAGAGCTGACTGGAGAAGGAACCTGCTTTTCAAGGCTGTGGTTTATTTCATCCCTGGATTAAGAATATGGCTGTGTCCTGCACACCTGGTATTAGTTTTGGAAGCATAAAAATGCATGGAGTGGTCATGAGTTGCACATGGTTCCAGGAGCTGCTGCTGAGATGCAGCATGAAGGCAGGGCATGAAGTCCCTGAAGAATAGGCTGGAAGAGCCTTTTGAAAGATGGACCGTGGTTTGCATGGAGACCTAAAGATATTTTGGATATACCAGGACTGTGCAAAAGGGCTACCATGGAGTGCAGTGTTGGCATGGGATAAAATTTTCCCTGGCGACTCTGCCCAGCTGGAGGGGCGGAATTGGAAAACCTGGAGACTGTTAGTCTCTGGTTATATTAAACTTAAACTGCAGAAGTTTGATGACGGCTGATGGTGGTTGAGTTTGCATTGTTCTAGTCTCTCCTTACTATTCCTTATACAGTTAAAATGTTTACTCTGTGCCTTTACATGTTGAAAGTATTTAACTTGTTTGATTTTACAGGACTCACTATCTTAAGTTGATCAAGACTGTGAAAACCTTTAAAATTGGACTGAGTACAATTTACAATGTGTGATAGTTATAAATCTATTGGGGGCCAGGAGCTAAATATATTGGGGGCCAGGGGCGGAATGTGGTAGTTTGAATATATGTCCCCCAATATATTCAGTGTTATACTAGTTATAGTTTGCATCTGCAATCACCTTGCTAGAGGCAATGTCACTGGGGGCCCGTCTTAAGGTGTTAATGGTGTGGGTTTGAGATTCCATTGTAAAGATATGCAAATGTGCCTAGCAGGAGTTCCTGAAGTGTGCTGTGTGACCTTTTGGCTGTAGTTTTGCTCTGTGTGCTGTGGTGGCTGGTTGGCTTTTTCTCTCTCTGCTTGGCCCTGTTGAAAGCAGGCTGCTTTTCCTGCCTTTATGGAACTTCCCCTGGATCTGTAAGCTTCAATAAATAATATCCCTTCCTCCATAACTGTGCCTGGTCTGGAAGTTCATCTCAGTGAACCTAAAACTGTCTGCTACACCATCTTTTCTGTAAACAGTTTCACATATTTGCAAAATGTCTAGTTGAATGGAAGCTATAGTCTATTACCCTGGAAATCATTTCCTTCAAGGTCTTAAAACGTCTTATAACATGTAATTTACTCATATGATACAAATATAGTCAGTATGGCAAGTAACTCTAAAGTCAAAGTATAATAGAAGTCTACTTTCATTTTGAAAATCAATCAATAAATACTTATTGCATATTTGATTATATGAACAGTCTATTCCTAATGTATTATAATTTGAATATTTTATTACTTCTACAATTAGCCACATACTCCTAGACAAAAGGGAGACTTGGAATTTACTGACATTTGTTCTGATGAACAATTACATTAGGAAGAAATTCCAGGAAGATTTTTTAAAGGTTAAGTTCACTATATAAAATTTGACAATTAGGTAGAGAATTTTTCAAGGTTAACTATCCTTCTTAGGCCTTCTTCTGTTAAATGGCACATATAATCAAACTGAATCTCTGGACTAATCACTTGCCAACTGTTTTGAAATCATCATCATTGTTTGGGATTTTTAGCTTCCCAAATTGCAGCTGAACATAATTAACATTTTGTTTTAATTCGCTGTAACTCAAAAGCAAGCCAGATCAATTTTTTGGTCATTAAAATTTGCAAAGAAAAAATTACTCTCAAGTGCCAAATCTATTAAAGAAACAGTTTCAAGTTGGCATCTGTCCTCATAGATCATTTTTTAAACTCTGTAAAATGATATTTGCAGTGGAAACACAATTCTTTAAAGGGTTCAACATGACACATCATAGAAGTAATGACCCACATATAGGTTAAAACAAATCCTACTTATATTAAAATAGTGTTTACTTGTCTTTCATATTGCTATACTAATAAGTATAAAATACTACTCATAAAATAACATTGAGTAAATGTTTATGCCATATTTTTACAATAAATATTAACTTGAGAAATTTTTGCATTTGCATCATCTTAAAGAAATACTAAGTTTATCAGAAGGCTCTGAATCAACCTCCCCTAACTCCTTTATTATTATCATTATCACTACCTTATATTTCTTGGTATTTCAAATTATAGGACTTCTTTGGTAATTGTGAAATAGAATTTGGAAAATAAATACATCTAAGCAGAGAATACAGGATGTAATACCTGTAAGATTAAACATATTCACAAGGCTACAGGAGAAAAAAAGAAGCAATTTTTTGTTTGTTTTTTAGAGAGAGTCAGAGAGAGACAGGAAGAGGCAGAGAGAGAGAGAATGGGTACATCAGCAGCCTCTCAGCCACTGTGAACGAATACCAGATGGGTGTGCCCCCTTTTGGGCAGGTACGGCATTGCGCCCTTGTGTCACTTAGCATCTGGCTAAACGTGTGACCTGGAGAATCTAACAGGCGTTCTTAGGCTTAGCAGGCAGGTACCTTAACTCAAAAATGTTGTTTTAAAGGAAATGAGGACCAAGAAAACACAAAACTCCACAAAGTCATCAAATTATAACAATTAGCATCCATTTTTCCATAATGACTATGAATATTGTCTAAGCTACACAGTCAAAACACACAGACTGAAAACCTGGATGAGGAAACAGTATCCATAAATTTGCTCTCTTCAAGAAACCCACCTTAGGGCTGGAGAGATGGCTTAGCTGCTAAGGCGTTTGCCTGCGAAGCCTAAGGATCCCAGTTTGATTCTCCAGGTCCCACATAAGCCAGATGCACAAGGGGGTGCATTTGCAGTGGCTGGATGCTGAAGTTCTCACTCTCTTTGCAGTGGCTGGATGCCCTATATGAAGCCTACCCAAAGTCTCACTACTTGGGTGAAAGGATATAAAAAGATATTCCAAGCAAATTTAATGACAAATTAAGCAGGTATTGCTCTGTTTAATATCTGAGAATATAGACTTCAAACTTAAACTAATCAGAAGAGATAAAAAAAGTATTTTCATACTGATAAAGGGAACAATTCACCCTTAAGACAGTATAGGAAATAAGTCAAATAACAAGTAAATAGGTCTTCATAAAGATTAAAAACAAACAAAAAATGAAACTAACAATTGAGTCAAGAGACAACCTACAGAATGGGGAAAATTTCTTTCCAGCTATATAACTGACAGAACAGTATCTAGAATGTAAAAATTGCTCAAAACTAAATAACAAAATAAAATCAAACAACTCAAAAATTGGCTATGGAACTGACCAAGTTTTCAAAAGAAGAAATACAAATGAATAACAAATAGGTTTTTAAAAATATTCAACACCTACAGCCATCAGGGAAATGCAAATTAAAACTACTTAGAGGGCTGGGGAAATGACTTAGCAGTTAAGGCATTTTCCTGCAAAGCCTAAGGACCTCAGTTCAATTCCCCAGGACCCATGTAAGCCAGATGCACAAGGGGTACATGCATCTGGAGTTCGTTTGCAGTGGCTGGAGGCTCTGGCGTGCCCATTCTCTCTTTCTGTCTGCCTCTTCCTCTCTCTCTTTCAAATAAATAAATAAATAAATAAATAAATAAATAAATAAATAAAATATTTTGAAATTACTTTGAAATACACCATTTCATTGAGGTCAGAATGGTGATAATTTAAAAAAAATGAAATGACAACAAATGTGGTGTCATAGTCAGCTTTATGTTGCTGGGATGAACTTCCAAACCAGGAACAGTTTATGGGAAGAAAGGATTTATTAAAGTTTACAGATCCATGGGAAGTTCCATAATGGCAGGAAAAGCTGGCCACCTTTCCTAAATACATGTAGAGAAAAACTACCATAAGCAAGAACTCTCTGAGAACCCCAGGTAGAACTCAAGCACTCTGCACAACTTTAGGCTGGAATTCAGATTCCCTCCTCAGTAACACCTTAGGGCTGGACAACAGAGTCTGCTCACAGTGACACCTCTTCCAGCCAAGAGGCTGTAAATCCAAGTTATAATTTTAATAAAACCTTTGATTCTATTGAGTGACAAAAAGTCAAACTACCACATTCTGTCCATGGCCCCTAATACACTCATAACCATTTCACATTTTAAATTGTGTTCAGTCCAACTTTAATGGTCCCATATTCTTTTCCAACTTAAGATAGTTGTAAAGTCCAAGTCTCATCTGAGATTTAAGATTGTCTCTTCACTGTGAGTCCTGCAAAATCAAACAAGGTACATACTTGAAACATACAATGCACAGAGTAAACATTTCCATTGGTATAAGATATAACATGGAGACTGTGCCAATGCGAACTCAACAACCATTAGGAAACACCTGCAATTCAAGTTTAATATACATAAACAGTGACCCATAAAAAGTCTCTGGATTTTCCAATTCCATACCTCCAGCTGGGCTGAGTAGCCAGAGAAAAAACTTCTACCCTGAGCCAACAGCTCTCCATGATAGCCCTTGCATAGCTCTTGTATATACAAAAAAAATTTTGAGTCATGATTCAAACTACATTCCATCTTCCAATGGCTTCAGTTGTTTCTTTATCGGGGTCATCACACCCACCTTTCCTCATTTTGAGCCTCAGCAGTGGATCCTGGAATCGTGAGCCCACTCCAACCATTTTTCATGCTTCCCAAAACCAGTACAAGGTATGCAGTACACAACCATATTGTTAATTCGGATATGAAATAACTTGTGAACCTGAATAGTAGGTTTATTCCTTTCTAAATAGATTGCATTTCTACCATTCAGTCTTTCCTCAGACATACTTTCCTTTGCTTCAGTGTAAATTAGATGTGTCATCTTCCTTAAGATTGCTAATGTATTTGGCAATAGCAGGTTTAGTAAACTAAAACCAGACTCTGATCCTGTAAATTTTAATCTTGTTTGAATTTCTCCAAATTTAAATCTTATATCTCTTAGTTTAATATTTTTAGGCAAGCTCATCAGGCAATTACAAATATAACCTTGTTCAAACTGTCTTGGCATGGGCAGCAGAATACAGCTAACTCTTATGCCAGTAGTCCAGATAGAACAAAATTCTCTACAGTTTTTCCATCCCCTTTGAAATTTCATAGGGAAAGCCTCCAAGTATGATTCTCTCTGTACTTAGTATTGTCAAAGTTTCACTAGAATAGCCCATAAAACTTGCCTTACTGCTCTGGAAGGCATCTTAAGTTGCAAGTACCAAGTCCATACCCATTTCTCCAGAACAAAAGTTCTAAAACACCAAAATTCACATGATCAGATTCATCACACAAAAAACAAATGTCTGGTACCAATTTCTGTCATAGTCAGCTACATGTTTCTGGAATGAATTTCCAAACCAGGAACAGTTTGTGGGAGAAAGGGATTTATTAAAGCTTACAAATTCAAGGGATGTTCCATAATGGTGAAAGAAGCTAGCTCCCTTTTCCAAATCCATGCAGAGAGAAAAACTACCACCAGCACCATAAGCAAGCACTCTCCGAAAACCCCAGGCAGAGCTCAAGCACTCTGCATAATTTTAGGCTGGAATTCAGATCTGTCCCCAGTAATACCTTAGGGCTGGACACCAGCATCCTCCCACAATGGCACCTCTTCCAGCCAAGTGGCTGAAAATACAAGTTACAGCTTTAATAAAACATTTATGTCTATTTGGTGAGATAAATTCAAACTACCACCGTTGGCAAAGAAGTGGAGAAAGAATACTTATCCCCTATCTGTGGGAATATAGACAACTAAAAACACCATGGAAATCAGTGAAGAGGTTTCTCAAAAGTTATAAATAAAAGGAAATCAAAAAAGCATAGAGGGCTGGAGAGATGGCTTAGCAGTTAAGGCATTTGCCTGCAAAGCCAAAGGATCCCAGTTTGACTCTCCAGGACCCACGTAAGCCAGATGCACAAGGGAATGCATGCATCTGAAGTTCATTTGCAGTGGCTGGAGACCCTGGCAACCTCTCTCTCTCTGTGTCTCTTTCTCTCTCTTTCTTTGCTTCTTCCTCTCTCTCAAATAAATAAATAAAATATTTTTTAATTTTTTTTAAAAAAATTAAAAATCATAGAATCAAGTAATAATGATAACACCTCATACCAAAATCTTTGGGATACAATGAAGGCAGTCCTAAGAGGGAGATTTATAGCTTTAAGTGCCTATATTAAGAAATTAAAAAGGTTGCAAGTGAACAACTTAATGCTTCACCTTAAGGTCTTGGAAAAAGAACAAGGCAAACCAAAAATCAGTACACGGGAAGAAATACTAAAGTTTTAGGCAGAAATTAAGGAAATAGAAACCCCCCACACACAAAAAGAATTAATGAAACAAAGAGTTGGTTCTTTGAAAGGATAAACAAGATTGACAAACATTTAGCAAATCTAACTGAAATAAAGTGAGAAAAGACACAAATTAATAAAATTAGAGATGAAAAAGGCAGCATTACAACAGCTACCAAAGAAATTCAGAAAACCATAAGAACATACTTTAAGAATATATACTCCTTACCAGAGACCAGCTAAGCAGCTTCTGAAGAATACAAATGGGACTAGCTGAGCAGCGCCAGTGCAACTCCAGGCACCCTGCAAAATCTCCCATCCCCCAACCCTCAGGGATGTGAAGAAGACCTCATTCACCCCTGGCTGCCCAGCACTGGCACTGAGAGAGATCAAAGTGGGCCCTCAGCATTGGTGAGATGGGAAGCCATACGAAAAGTTGACAGGGCCTACTTATACAAAGCCAGATACATAGGCCTGCACTGGAAGTGCTAATCTCTCTTTCCATGTCAGGAAAGTTATGCATTACATGAATGTTATATTCTTTGTTAGCTTTACCCTTCTCAAATAAGATGTATTTTTGTGTTGACTATTGCTGCCTTTGACCTTTCCTGATTTTTAGGGCCTTTGTCTTTTTCTTCTGTCATTATTGGGGGAAAGGATTGATGGGCCCCAGGCTGACTTGGAACCTATTTCAGATTAGAAATCTCAACTTCCTAGTTGACAGGATTAAGGGTGTGAGGCAACACACAACATTAGGGACTTTGGCCTTACTATATTCTCTGTGTAGTTTCATTCCCACCCTTGTATAAATACTCTGTGATAGTTTTGAATGTTTATATTGCTCAGATGAATTATAGAATTTGCCAGTAATTTGCTTCACCCAGTCTACTATAATACTTGAATAACTGGCAAACTCAACAGCAAAGGTCACTTTTGCTGTTTCTCTTAGTGTATAAGAGGCATACCTAGCACTCCTACACTGAAGATATATAAGTCGGATTTACATGGCAATCTCTATGAATTCATCTGTACCAATTCTTTATAGAAGCCCAACAGACTGGCCTTTATATGTGAGAAAGCAATTGAGAAAGAGAGAGAGAGGGAGAGAATTGGCATACTAGGGCCTCAGCCACTGAAATTGAACTCCAGACACTTGTGCCCCATTGTGTGCATGTGCAGTCTTGTGTGTTTGTGTCACTTTGTGTATTTGGCTTATGTTGAACCTGGAGAGTCAAACATGAGTCCTTAGGCTTTGCAGGTAAGCACCTTAACTGCTAAGCCATCTGTTCAACCCTAGAAATATTTTTAGTGCATGGGAGAGCTCTGTTGGAATGATTATGATTACAGATGATACTAATTTTTGCTGTGAATTGTATAAATGAAGCATATCCAAACCTCCTCTAAGAGTAATATTGAAAAGAAAACTCAATTTTCAAATGTTAAGAGTGGTACATTTTCATAATTTCCTGAAAGGAGAATGAAATACATTTAACACAATTAGCATAGGGGTGCAGTACAGAAAGGTGGCTGGGAAGAGGTGGCATGAAGTGAAATTAAGAAAGGATTCAATGAAAAGGAGCTTTCTGAACGTAGCACTAAAGAACTTAGAATTATCTAGATACAACTCAGAGTACAGAATTCCAAATGAAAAGATAAGTGACTATGTAAAAGGTATTTGAGACGTATGGTATGTTGAGGATAATTACAACCTGATGCACAAGAAAGAACACCTAAGCTATAAGGAGAAATTGTGTGCTAAAAAAATCTGGGCAAAATAGTAATATAGGTCTTATAGTTTTACAAATAAAAATATCCAGAATGGAAAAGAAATTATTATTATTATTCATATACTCCAAATAAATACCGGTACATTTCAAATAGGTCAGCTAAGATTAAAAGGCATATTCTTTTATTTTTTAATGCTCCCTCTTCCCCAGTGTTCTATGAGCCTTGTAGTGTTTTGTAAGTCTCCATTAGTGTTGAGCTCTCAACAGCTTCTAATTTTTTGCTTTGATGTGCTCTACTTCTCCTCAGTGTCTACCACTATATCACTGGAGGAGTTTCTCAGGCTAGCTATCAGAGCATCACTCATATTTAATCACCTTCTTTGTAGTGTTTCCTGGACATTGGCAGATGTCATAGAGATGGCTAATCTCATGCTATGAAATTGGCTTTCTTTTCATGTCCTTAGATGGATCTTGGGTCTCCCTGGTATTTACTGCCATCTGTAAATAGCAGATTCTCCACAGGGTGGAAAGGTGTACTCTGAGGAATTGTCCTCCCAACAGGGTCTGACTGGTGGATTCATGATCCCACAGTGATTACCAATCACCTCACTGAGGAGGGTCCTCAGTCAAATGGAAGCAGTGTAGAAAGGACCTAAAAGTACAACACATTGGAGATATGTCCAATTTGAAATATGTTCATATAATAAAGTTCTCACTATTTTTTTAAAGACTGAAAAACCTATAAGGTTGTGAAAATGTGGAGAAACTGTAACTCTGATATTGTAGGGAAAACAACAAACACATTGGGGTACTTTATCAGTTTAGCCATTATGGTAGTTTGAATGTATGTCCACCATAGACAGAAGTTTTTTTTTTTTAATTAAAAACTTATAACTTGGGTCTCCATCCACCTGACTGATGGAGGTGTCACTGGGAGCAGATGCTGGGGCCAAGCACAAAGGTATGTTTGTGAATTGGTCTAATTTCCAGAGCAAAGGTATGCAGAGAGGTTTGAGGGCTGCTTGGCCCCCTGCTATTTTGTTGCTTCTGGTACTTGCTGATTGATGGTGGTTTCTGTCTCTGTTTGGATTTATGAATGGCAAGCAGCTTCTTCTGCTATTATGGAACTTCCCTGTATCTGTAAGCTTGAACTAATTTCCTTTCTTCCATTAGCTGTGTCTGGTTTGGATGTGCATCCTAGCAATGTGAAACTGTCTACAACAGAAATTAGGTACCATGAGTGGGGTGTTGATGAAATGAATATGTCCATATGGATTTTGGTCTTTTGGAACTTGTGTACTGGATGAATGTTGATGGACTCGGTACTTTTGACATGAGATACCTTCCAGAGTTATAACACTAGCTTTATTGGCTATTCTAGTGAGAGTATAAAAATGCTAAATGCATTGAGAATGATATTGGCTTATTAACTTTGAAAAGGGAAGGAGAAACCACAGAGAACATTGTTGGAACTGACCTACTGTTATAAAAGCTGGCTGTGATCAGCTGACAAAACCATAAGCATTTGCTAAAGGTTTAATTTAAAAGCAATGGACTGATTTGTTTGAGGGAAGATATAAAACTGAGAGATATAAGATTTAAAGTTGAAAAAGTTTAAGGAAGGTTAAGGTTATTGTCATACATACTGGTTGATAAAGCTGTTATTGTTAAGATTACCACCCTTAACTTTATTATACTGAAACAATGGAAAGGATGCTTGAGGTGATTCTACCCAGAAAAGACTGAATGGTAAAAATGCAATTTCTTTTGACAGGAAGAAACCTCTCTTCAAGGTCACAATTTATTTCATAAATTGTGAATTCACCAATGGTGAAAAATATGTGTGTGTCTTTTCACATCTGGTATTCATTATGGAAGCATGAAAAATACATGGAAGTGGGTCATAAACAGCACATGGTTCCATCAGCTGCTACTGAAATATGGCATAAGGTACAGGGTGACATCCCTCTGTTGGAGGCTGCATTATAAGATGAACCATGATTTTCAATGGAGACTGGATGATGTTTGGATATACCAGGACTGTGCAAGGGCTATCATGGAGTGCTGTTGTCTTGAGATGGAAATTTCACTGGCTATCACTGGTTATGGAGGTTTGACTTGAATTGCAGATGTTTGATGTTCAGGTCATTGATTTTGCATTGATCCAGTCTCTCCCTGTTAAGCCTTATAGCAATGAAAATGTTTACTCTGTATCATTATATGTTGGAAGTATGTAATTTGTTTCAGTTTTATAGGATTCACAGCTAAGATACAGTCTTAAGTTTGGTAAAGACTATGGGGACCTTTGAGTTTGAAGTTAACACAATTTATGATGTGAGATGGTTGTGTGTCTGTTGGGATTTAGGGGTGGAATATGGTATTTGGAATGTTTGTACCCCATAGACTTATGTGTTTTGTTAAAAACCTATAACTTGGGTCTCCAGCTGCTAGGCAGGAGGAGATGTCACTTGGTGCTCATCCTAGGGCCCAGCCCAAAGGTGTGCTTTGGCAAGATCTGATTTCCAGCCCAAAGGTATGTAGAAATGTTTGAGCTCTTCCTGGGTCCTTGCTCTTTTATCACTTCTGGTGTTTGTGGCTAATGATGGTCTCTCTCTCTCTCTGCTTGCATTTATGAATGGCTGTCATCTTTTTCCATTATTATGGAACATCCCCTGGATCTGTAAGCTTGAAATAAATCTCTTCCTCACATATGTTATGTTTGGTTTGAATGTTTATTCCAGAAACATGAAACTACTTACAACAGCCACTTTTTAAAAAGTCACATATAATTACCATGTAAAAATTCCATTCCTGACTTTATACTCAAGAGAAATAAAACATGAAATTATGCATGTCACACTGCAGAAAAAAAGAGAGTTATATCATAGTTTAAAAGATGTACTAGTTGAGAGGAAGAATAGGCTCAGCAGAAGAGATAGGGAAGAGATCAAATGAAGGTAATAGGGGAGGATCATGATCAAAATACATTATGTACATGGATAAAATGGTTAATAAACAAGACAAACAAGACTACCATGATAAATTCATTATGCTATTACTCATACCAGTAAAAATCATTGCAAGTCAATTATAAATGATGAACAGATAAACATACTTTGATATAGTGATATCATAAAAATTAATGAGTTGTTAATGCAGGCAATGTTATGGATAAATCACACAGAATTAAGGAGAGAGAGAGAGAGAGAGAGAGAGAGAGAGAGAGAGAATCTATTTTGTGACTCCAAACAAAAACTACTATAATGGAAATTAGTGTTTGACTGAAGTTGGGGTGAGGGGTAAAGGATTACTTCAAATAAGATAGGAATAGTTTTATGTCTTGATTGTGGTAGTTGCTACTTGACTCCATACAATTCTAAAATTCATCCATGGCACATTTAACACTAGAGAGTTTATCAGTTTAAGAGTATACTTTAATAAAAAGGAATAATATATACAGACCAATGGAAATCTATTAGTGGAGAGGGGTAATTTGAATGTAAATATTCCCATCCCCTCAAGTGTTTGGATTTAAACATCCTTAGGTGCCAGCAGGTGGAGCCTTCCTTGCAAGAGGAGGGGTATCACTTGGCATAGACCTGGAATTCAGCCACTTTTAGTGTTCAAATCTAGCTTATTCTTGCTTGCAGTTATCTCTCTTCTCTTGTTGTGTGGTGTTGTAAGTTTGTTGCTTTTCTCCACAATCGTGACTCTTCCCCTCAAAACCGTACCCATGAAATAAACACTTTACTTCCATAAGCTGTG
Organism: Orientallactaga sibirica; assembly: GCA_036365145.1. Lineage (NCBI taxonomy): Eukaryota > Metazoa > Chordata > Mammalia > Rodentia > Dipodidae > Orientallactaga > Orientallactaga sibirica. The sequence continues at coordinate 6,618,844 of JAEOAD010000793.1, read as the reverse complement.
TCTGGTTGGGTGTTTTGTCCCAGCAATGTGAATGTAACTACTACAAAGGGCCTGAATTATTGGCTGTTAAAATGATGAAAGACACTTTTGGCATTTTGGCAGTGAAAGCAGAGGGGATTAAATAGAACATTAAATGATAATATGCAAGTGTTGGACCTTGCTAGAACTGGGCTGGACCTGTGAGGAGGCTGGCCTGAACTATTGGACATGGCGAGGGACCCTGGGATGTTGGGTTGCAGCTGGCCCTCTCGTCAGGAAGTCCCTGGCAACAGTGACAGCCTTGCCTATGTTGTAGGTTGTAGTGTGCTGTCATCGCCCAGAATGGGCAGAAATGGCGAGGCCTTCCCCCAGACCCCAAAAGGTTCTGACTATTCCATAAGTCAGACTTTGCCCCCCCCACAGTTCCTGACCTTGTGGCTAGCTGCCCAAGAGACCCTCATGTGGCTGGAGTCATGTAGCCTTTCACCATCTCTCTCTCATCCCCCCAGTCTTTGAAGTCACAGCCTTCTGACCTTCCCCTTATCTTCCCTTATCCTTCCCCCTATCTTCCCTTATCCTTCCCCCATAGCTTTGAAGTTACTAGTCCTTCCACCACCTAGGTAATAGCCCATAAACTATGCATCCAATTGCCATATAGTCTGTACGTGCCATCTCAACCTTCCCCAAGTGTTTATGAACCCACTCCCCTTTTGAATAAATGAGTGCTGTCCATCAGACGGTCTCCCAGGTGCTCATTTCCCGGTCATGTTCGCATTGCACCTACCCACTGCTCCAGGAAGGACTCTGCTGCTTCCCTCCCAACTCCTCTCTCCCTCACCTGGGACGTAGGTGGCCAACAGCCACTGGAAAAGGGAGCAGAACAAGACCCACATGCAAGTTGACTGTTTACTTGAGTATTTAATGACTTCCAGATTTCTGATTCATATGCCAGAGTTATGTCTCTGAAACAGAGAACATGGGTGGATAAACTACTGTGAGTGAAGATGAGCTTGGTTTTCCATATGTTAAGTTTCACTTCAGTCATATAGATACACATTAGTTAGATAAACATATGATACGGAGATGAGGTGAGAAGATTGGGCAGATATCTGTTCATTTCCTCCTACATGTTTTAGGAATGAGAAATTTTCATTATATTTTTATGAACATAGTTTACTTTTCATACTACATATTTTTGATAACTTAAAGGATAAGGATGATAGAAGTGCAACTTATTATTCTTTTGTCACAAGTTGTATGATTCAATAATTTCAATTGTGTGTGGTGTTTGTGTTCACTCCTGCCTGCTGGTACACATGCATAAGTGAGCATGTTTGTGTGGAGGTCAGAGGCTTAATGACATGTCAGTGGTTTCTTCAATCACTTTCCAATTTATTTTTTGAGACAGGGTCTCTCTCTGCACCAGGAACTCACAGATTTGGCTAGACAAGCTGGTCCAGCAGTACTGGTAATTCTATTATCTCCACCTCCCCAGTGCTAGAATTACAGGTGTGCAACACCATGCTTAACATTTTATACTCCTCATGAGTGTGCACAGAACAATCTGCCAAATGAACCTGATGCCATAATTTCAAATCCTATTCACATTAAGGTGAGCAGCTTAGGAATTTCCTTCCGTTACTGTCAAACCCATCAAAGATGAAGGTTACCTGTCTTTGCACATTTTGATCATAAACCAAATTTAACCACTTTAGTGAAATGAAACTAAGCAAGCAAAAGAAACATTTTCCCAATATTAAAATTCTGAAGGACTAACTTACAATACCAATTCATAGAAATGCATCCAAGGACTATGGATGAAATTGTCTTGGTCTCATTTAACTAAATATCAAGTACATTTGTATAAGATATTACCTACTTTAACTTTCTTAGAGAAGATTCAGAAAACTATGGAAGTCATTAAAAAAGAAATAAGTATTTTCTTTCTAAATCAATGTCTCCAAAACAATTTTCTGATATTTTATTTATTATTTATTTATTTATTTATTTATTTACTTATTATCTATCTTACTGCTTACATGTCAACCTTTGTTAATGACAAATCTCCAGAGTGGTCATATTGTCACATAATAATGTAGATTATCACTCCACAACATCATATTTAGTGTTGAAAAATCTAGCATAAAAGGGCCAGGCGTGGTGGCGCACGCCTTTAATCCCAGCACTCGGGAGGCAGAGGTAGGAGGATCGCTGAGAGTTCAAGGCCACCCTGAGACTACATAGTTAATTCCAGGTCAGCCTGGACCAGAGTGAGACCCTACCTCGAAAAACCAAAAAAAAAAAAATCTAGCATAAAGACAAAACATACACACAAAATGAAATTCATGCAATATGTGCCATTTGAAAACACCACATTTTTTTCCTATATGCAAAGTCTAGGAAGGTTTGATATCACTTTTATAAAAATGAACATCCCACGAGCTCACTGTAAATTTCCATTCTAATCCTCCTCACTTAACTCATATTTTAACTAAAACCACCACTAAGTTTTAATATCTAAGAGACTTTAAAAAAATCAACTACAAAGTCCATCCCTAATGTTATAATCATCAATGATATCACAATCTCACATACATTAAACACTCTTATACAGCCAGCTAGTTATACATTTGGTACCTACAGTAAGTAAAGCACTATACTTGCCAAGGTCTATGGTAGATATGTAGCAATGTGTACAGTATTTCTGGAAACTAGAAAGAATCTTACACACAAAGAGAAAAAGCACTGAACACAGAAATTATTGCAATGTATATTGTAGACAATCCTATTTTCTACTTCTCTGATCTAATACAATAACCTCTAGAGCTTTCATATAAAACTGCCTAAAATTCCTATTCCAGCATTTTCTATTCAAAACAGTTTTGGCCACTGATACACTGGAGATTCAAGCTCAAACTGCTTCAATCTATCTTGACTACCTCAACTTTTCCTCTCTCATATGAATTATTCATGTATTAGTCATTATTCAACATGCCTCAACTTAAACCATATATGTTTTTATAATATTTTCACTGTAATCTTTATTTTTTCTTTTTTATTTAGTGAATGTCAAAATACTATCCATACTCTATAAGTCATGCTTTAGAATGTACTATACCCAAGTATACCCAGGTTTAGAGTCTGGAAAAATCACTGCTCAGATGCTTGGCCAATGAATGTAAATTCATACAAGTGCAGAAGAAGTGTAATAAAGAAGGTGTACTTGACTAGAATTAAGGTAACCTGGGTTCTAATTCCAGTTTTATCATTTATTGATTTTATGTGTATATTTGTTTCATCTACAAAAGAAAGATAATACCTATTTTGAAGCCTTTAATATCATACAATATTTTAAGGATGGAATTAGAAAGAAACAGCTCTGTACTATTTTTTTAAATATAAAAGTTTTATTATAATATTGCTGATATACACATTCATTTACAGAAAAAATCTTTTGAAAATATTCCCTCTAAATCAAATGGTACATATAATATATCCCAATTCATATACCACAAATATCTGTTTTCACAAAAATTTACACAAGCAGCATGATACATAAATTCATTACTCAGTAGGTAGCATTTTTCATCTAGAAAGGCTTATTTTCTGTTGCTGAAAAGCAGATAGATTCTCTAGGTGGAATAACAGAAATGTTCATTATAACATCACTTGATTTTGCTTAATCTTTTACCTGATACATTTCCTCTAAAAAGAAGTTATAGCTCTAAGAAGTGAAATAAAATCCCAAGAGTTTGTTTAAATAAACTTAACTTATACACACATGCTAAAGGCAATAATAGGGAACAAACAAGTTACCTATAACATGTAGCACAGTGAAATAATAATGTGCATTACTTCAATAACTGAGCTTCATGTACTACAAAGAGAAAAAAAAAAGTGTAGTTTTAAATAGCTTCAATTCAGTGGGATAAAATTTTGTTTCTAGTCTCACTTATATTTATAAACATATATGACTTATCTACATTAACATATTCAGGTAATTACCTGAATTTGTTTAGTGTCCATAGCCAAAATTCTACAGACATACAACATATACTATTGAATATAATACCCATGTGTTAGATAAAATTATGAGGTTAACAAAAATATGATATTTATAAAGATACAAGAGTGTGAACATTTTTAACTTACTTTTTTATATTTTAGAGAGAATGTGTGAAAGAGAGAGTTGGCATACAGAAATCAAACTCCAGATGCTTGCACCACCTAGTAGGCATGTGCAACCTTGCATTTGCCTCACCCTTGTGTGTCTGGCTTACATGGGATCTGGAGAGTTGAACATGTGTCCTGAGCCTTAACAGGCAAGTGTCTTAACCACTAAGCCATCTCTCCTGCCTGAATTTTACCATTTTAATGGCATAAGATGGCATCATTGCTAATTTTGTTGAAAAATTACTTCCAAAGAGAAAAGAAACAACCTTTTTGAGAATATCAGTAATCCTACAAACATGCTAATAGTAGATTTTATCTTTTGTCACACAAAATGAAATGGTTTATTATTAATCATCACTGTCTGCATCACAATGTAGAGTAAGTAATTACTCAGAGACAGCTTCTTCAGATTTTGGATCTAGTGTACTTTTTCTCAGATTTCATAGATCTTCCATTTTTCCATGTAATTTATCCCAGTTTTCCACAACTCATTAATTGCTAAATATTTTTAAGTAGGCACTCTAGGCTATAACTATTCAGATGAAGAATATTAAAAAAATGGGTTGTTGCCTGAGTTTTCAAGGTTCTCATAGCCTATAATAGTCCTCAAACTTTATTGCCCACCAGAATCTCCCAAAAGGCTTTTTGGAACACATTCCTGGGCTCCACTCAGATTTTCTAACTGTGTAAGCCTGGGATAGAGCCTGAGTATCTCTGGTAAATTCTGGGGTGATATTGAAAGTACTAGTCTACTCCAGAAATAAAAGGCACAGAATAAGTTCAATGATAAGGTGAATTTAAATGTTGGAATAGAGTAGGACAAGAAATGACTAGAATTTTTAAGGGATGTTAAAGAAGATTGACAGAAAAGATAATATAGAAGCAAGTAAAGGATACATACTACAGTAAAAATAAATCTCTATTTTCAAAGCTTATATATGAGATTTGAGTGTTAGATTATGCCTAGAGCATGCAAAGATTTTAATCTGATGCTAGAGAAACTTAAATTCATTTTTGGATGAAAGGTCATAAGTAAAGTTTTCTATACATGAACGTTGCATGATGACATGTATGCATCTGGCCACAAAGCAGGTCTGTTGGAGTGGGGGAGGGAGAGAGAAACTGCATACATTTGTGCAACAGTCCAAGTGCAAGAGATGATAACAGGAGGGTAGTGGTGGGGATGGCAAGAATGAAATGGATCTGTCACCTAATTTCCCTGACTACCTTATGAAACCAATGAAATGCTTACTTGTCACATGTCACACCTGTTTCTTTGAACTAGGTAGAGCAATTAAATGCAGTTTAAATGTAAACTTCAACCCCTGCTTGTGTGGCAATATACATGCTTGCTGCTATTGGAAGATTTCATATTACATCTTTAAGTGTGGGCATTTAACAGACAGCCTCAAATTATTAAGATACTGCTGACTTTTATTGTCAGTATGGCCACAGGACAAAGCTAATAATTACCAGCACCAGAAGCAGCTTGTGGTTTTATATTACATTGAGGTAAATTACACTGGAATTAGAGTGGATTACTTTTATCAAATGGGGAATAAGCTGTTAATTAACTCCCCGCTGTAGCAATCTTTTTTTGAGCTTGCAACTGTTATTAGGTCTAGATTAAACTGTTGAATTAATTTCCCACTTACTTACTATTTCAAGAGTTTTTAATTTACCTGGCAGCAGTTTTAATGGGAAATTGTATTAGTGAGCATAAATTGTTTTGGGGAAGGGTAAACAGTTTGCGATAATGTTTATTAAGTCGTTTTGTTTGAGCAAAAATATAATTGCAGTTTTAATTAGTGCATGGTTGTTGGAGTATTAGGTTTGAGATTACATTATGGCTTTCTGAGAAAACAATCACTCAGGTAATCCCGGCATTTATAACTGATAGCAAATAGAAAAGCTATGTCAATATGGCACTGACTTGGATAGTGTACCATATTTGAGGAAGGAAAATGGGAAATTATCTAAGTGTTCCTCCCTCAATTAACTTAAGGTTTATTGACTGCTCTGAAATATCTTGTCTGCTGGAATGGATTAGCTGACCCAATTAAATATTAAGAAATACAGACTCCTTTGAGATGACACAAAAAGGTGAAGATGAGGATGATTTATTTAGGTAATATAATTTTTTATGATTTGTTATGGGTTATAATGCCAAGGATACTGTTTGTCTTATGATACCAAAAATAAGCATTCAATGCACTTGTAGGAATTTTTTTTCAGAAGTGAGTCAATGGATGCTAAACTTAAGGACTTAGGGGATAGCAACATGGAATCAAAATTGAAATCTAGTGAAAATAAAACACTTGCACAGGGCTGTAAAGCTAACATAAGAGTGGAATAAAAAAGGCAATCAATTGTTTATATGACAACATTATAGTCTTTTGGTGCAACATTTTCTCTATGTCATTACAAAATCAACTAATGTTAGGTCTCTTTGTAAACAAAAAACATAAAATATTACATGCAGTCTATGCTATGCAAAAGTAGTTTAAATTATTTCCATGTGAAAGATTTTAGTGTTGTGCTTTAAATATACTCATTATCACTGATATTATTATGTGATTTATATGCAACTACTACTTTACACCACAAGCTTATATAATCTGGTGAAAATCCGAAGGTGGTAACACATATTTAAGAAGTTAAGACTATAAAATTAATACAGTATTTTTATTTGACTTTTGCTTTTATCCCCCAAATAACTGCAATATGTCTTAACTCGTAAATCATGCATACATAAATTAATAAAAATTCCTTAAAATGAAGGCTACATCTTAGAATCCATAAAATCAGCTACAATGGTTAATGTCTTTTGAGTACTTATACCATATATTGTAATGCTGTTACAAAAAAATGAAAATTTTACTATAAAGGCAGAGTTTTAATAAATTTTTATTACTGATTTTGTGAGAAATACAGATCTAAGACCTTAAAAAGCAAAATATAGTCATGATGTCCTACTATGCCTTTTATGTTATCATTTGGTCATAGAACAATTTTCTTTCTTTTTGTTTTGTCTATGATCAAATTTTGGTACTGATTACTTTCAATCTACTTACTGCCCAATAAATACTGAATATTGAATAAGACTATAAAATGAGAAACATATTCCTAATTGCATACAGTTATAATATTGCCAATATGTCCTGTAGTCATTAAAAATAATAACTTCATGAAATCCATTTGTCATTTTCAGGCAGTACATTCATGAAATTTATCCAAACACGAATCTCCTAATCTTAAATTTAACCTCCTATGGACTAAAATTTAGAAAACATATATACATACATATACATAAATGTATACATATTTATATATACAAATAAAATATCTCTTTATATAGATAGGGAAACCTACTTAATTCACTGAATGTGGATGCATATGTAATTATATATGCTTTCTTATTTTTTAAAATTTTTATTTATTTATTTGCAAGCAAAGAGAGAGAGACAGAGAGAAGAAAGGCAGAAAGAGAGAGTATGGGCATATCAGGCCCTCTAGCCACTGCAAATGAACTCCAGATGCATGTGCCCCCTTGTGCATCTGGCTTACGTGGGTCCTGGAGAATTGAACCAATATCCTTTGGCTTCACAGGCAAATGCCTTAACTTATCTCCATCTCTCTAGCCCATATATATGCTTTTAAATAACATTAAATAGGCAGCTGAAATTGAAGTTTAAGCCATTTGTGTTATGGAGTTTTGAAAACACTGATATGCAAGATATATTATATTGTCTAAAAATATAAAAAGTTCTTCCCTCTTCTGAACTCTCTTAATCATAATTTTAAGCCATGCACCATTTAAATATTTTCTCACAAGATCAGGGAAGTACCCCAAATTATTTTAAACAAAGCAAAACTCTGTTTTCTCTTTGCCATAAAATAAATTAGCACATTGTCGGAGATAAAGTGATTGGCAGGGGAGGGAGTGAGAAGAAAAATCCAAAAATAAATTTTACAGGTAAAGTTAATTGCTTTCATCTTGCAAACTCACCACTCTATAGACTGCAACAAAACAGCTACTAACTGGCTATGCCTGAGCATGGAAAAATAAGAAAATACTACTCAATCCCAATGTTGAAAAATGAAGCCAATATGAATTAATGTGAAGGCTTGTATTCAGAGTATAATTTTGTAAAGCATCTTCAAAATCCTCTTTCAAAGCACAGTCACATGCAATGGCTATTTTAATGTGTCATTGAGTCTATATTACAGGATGCAGATGAACTGGTGAAACATTTCTTCTGGGTATATTTGTGGATGTGTTTACAGAATTTAAATGTTATTTGAATGAGTAGAATGAATGAAGTAGATCCACCCTAATTCATGTGGACTGGAATTATCCAATGTGTTGATGACCCAGACACATGAGGAAGGCAGAGGATAGGTAAACTTGATTCTGTTTGAGCTGGAGTCTTGATCTTTTGCCTTCAGATACCTGAGCTCTTAGTTTTTGGGTTTTAGGTTCCTAGACTTCTACCCACGGTCCCTTTGGTTGTCAGTATACATCCTGTGTTAGTTCATGAGACTGGTCCCAGGGCTTTCAGATCTTATGGCTCACAATGATTTATGTGACTGACTTTCCTTGTTCTTTAACTTGCAGACAGCAGATTTTGTGTGTGTGTGTATGTGTGTGTGTGTGTGTACAATTCTCATAAAATTCCCTCTTATTCAGATCTAGAAAAAGCTTACTCATTCTGTTCCTCCTGGAAACCCTGATAAATACATATCTGTCACCTAATTTTATTCTCTCAGTGACCCCTAGACAGAGACTATCATTGTCAGATGGTGAATAAATGGGATTCAATGAAGTTAAGCAATTTAATCCAGTTTAACATCTGATGAAAGCACATCAGGTACTAGATACAGTCCATGCTATTTTCTGAAAGCCCCATTTTTTACTCTGGCAAGCAGATTCTGTACTTGATGGCTCCTTTTTCAATGTTTTAAATTCAAGAAAGGTAATGGGACCTAATAGTTAAGGTCACAATTCTGGAAAAAAATAGAATTCATATTGGATCACTAGAAATTTGATTTCTCTGAATCATTGTTCTAACATATATAAAACCAAGACAATGAATGCCCAGCTCATAAAGTTCTTATGGAAATTAAATAATATAATAGATATAAAGTACCAAGCACATAGGAAGCTCTTGTCAAGCTATTTCTATAATTACTACATGACTATTTAAAAAGAATATACCTAGTCTAAGTCCTGAACAAAGAACAATTTGCTAGAAACCTATAAATGAATGTCACCTGTTCCTTCATCCTAAATCCCTAGTGAGTGACTCCTTATTTCAAAAGCAGGAGAGTTTTTGATTTTGCACTTCTGTCAACTTGTTCTCTGCTGCTGGAGAATGCCATTCTGTTGGAAACTGAAATTATATAGTACATGCAAAACTAATTTCTAGAATTCTTTGAGAGTTCTATTATTCAAACAAGTAAAAGTATCTTAATCTAATAGAAATGTCTCCAAAATGGCAAATGCCACACTTTTACTCATTATCACTTAAGTTATTTTAGGATACGGTGGGATAAAATAGCTACTACACAAATCACAGTTTCTATATTGGTTGAGAAATCATGCTAGTCAAATCTAATTTAGATATCATAGATGCTGCCATTAAAGTGTATATTAAATTAGTAAACATGTTGGGTTTAAAAACTGAAAATAAATGGGGCTTCACACCACATCAGCATTATTTTCTCTTCCATTGCATTAAAATAAGGAAGGATGGACACTTTAGCCACTGAGTCAGCTCTGAAAAGTTACAATGCACTTTTTAAAATGCATACAACACATAAAAAAATTCAATGGAGTTTATTCAATTAATTTTAGTTTCTAATTTATGAAGTTTTTACTATTCAAGCAAAGGAAAATGAGAATTACAGTGTGTTTGAAGACATGATGTGCTGACATTCAGCACAATTTTACAGCCTTTTTAATACTCAAGTAATTCTAAAAATAATAGGCTTAAAATAGTAAAAAAAAGTAACAGTTTTGCTAAATTACACTTTTATTACATACATTCAATTAGAATGTTTCTTTCATAGCAATAAATTATGTTTTTTTACTAGAGTAAATTAGAGTATGATAAAAATAAGAAGATATTCTCCAAATAATGGCTGGATGCTCAACTGATTGCATACAGAGCACTTTGGATTCCCTGATGATTTGCTACTGTAAATATTGGGAACATTAGCTCTTGAGAGCATATGTGAGCTTCAAAACATATTTCACCCATATGGAAAGACATATCTTTTTAGAGCACTTATTACTTATACATTTAATATAGACAAAGCAAAAAATTACAAATAATAACAGGTTTTCAGCCTGCATGTGATTTCGGAAAGCTTTGAAGTTATTAGAAGTTTGCTACAGTATTACTTAAGGTACTCCACTATAACATGAAGAACCTGTGACTCTGCAGGTGTACAGATTTATTCCACATGTTATTTGCCATCTGGGTTAAAACAATGAAAAAAAACTAAAACGCTTTGGTGGAGGTAATGAAACATATTTCCTAGATCATGAAAAAATCATTCATACCCACAAAATCAAAATATTTTCCTCATTTTCCAATGTAACCTACACTACAATGAAGGTTACACTGGTATCTAAGAATTAATTAACAAAAATGAAGTGTAAAATACCATAAGAAGCTGGGCATGGTGGCACACACCTTTAATGCCAGCACTCAGAAGGCAGAGTAGGAGAATCGCTGTGAGTTGGAGGCCAGCTTGGGTCTACAGAGTGAATTACAGGTCGGCATAGGCTAGAGTGAGACCCTACCTTGAAAAAACAAAAATAAATACAATAAGAATACTACCTATACAATAGTTTGCATCATTCAAAGCACTATCACATATAAATCATATTTCCATGTTACCACATAGCAAGCTAAGAAATAAAGTCATCCATTTCAGATGAGCAAGTGTTCCTTAAACAATGTAAGACTTGTTAGAAACGGTATTTAATTGGTAATTAATAAAAACTCAATTCAGTTTTATATTTCATCATATTGCCATAAAAATCAGAAGAAAATACTGTTGTATTCTCCAAGTTCTAATAGAAACTAACATAGCTACTTCTATGTGTCCATCTCCTTCCTAATCCGTAATTCACAATTATAAACAGATGTCATTGATTTCAAAAAATACCTGTAACACTATGCTAACAAGCCCCTTTAAAAAATCTGGAGGTAGTGCATTTAATGTAATATATTGTTTCTCTCTTCATTATATTCCCTGCAACAATTTTGTAATGCGATCAATTAGCCATGTAAAATCCAATAATAAAATAGAAATCATGTTTCTAATGATAAGAAAGTAGCTATAGTCAGTGTAATGCATTGTTCTGGTGACAGTTGCTTTCCTTATATACAGAGATATTATTTTCATCAGTATTTAAACAGCCTCAGGGAGAGATCCATACCCTATTATTCTATGTGACACTTAGGTAAATTATAACAAACTCAAATAAAGCATCAAAATTCTTTTACTAACTTCTCATTATTCTCATTATAAGACTTTTGAAGGAACAAAATACATCAGCCACCAAATACTTCTAAATTAGCTGCATTAGGACACAAAATACCACATGCACAAACACACACTTAAAGCACATTGGCAGGGCATGTTGGTCAGCAAAAGGGCACTTTCTCAAACTGCTCAAGACTTTGTATTCAATAGCCCAAACCATAAGTAAATAGATACTAAGCCATTTATATATATATATATATATATATATATATATATATATATATATACACACACACACACACACACACACACACACACACACACACACATATGGATAGATAGATAAGATAGTACTTTGTAAACTTTTCTGCATAGTCACTGAATGAGGTAGTCTGACTTCAGTCATTATGCATATTATGTATTTAACCACATTTATGCATGACTCATTTTAACTTGAGAGAGTGTTTATTCACTGATGTTTTAGAAAGGTCATTTGCCACCAGGAAGATATAAGCAATCTAAAAATAGAAATCTGTAGTTTCTTGTATTTGGCCTTTATATTGGATTATGTGAATCAATGATATATAATTTATTTGACTTGGGAAATTTAATATATGGACATACAGTCCTTTTGATCATGTTCCCATCCCATATCCTCTTTTGTCCCTTCTAATGCAACATCCATCCCCTGAGGATCCTTTTCTTTCAAGGTAGTTCTTTCTGTTTTGCTGTCTAATTCCTTTTGTGTACCTTCATTCTTCATGGCAAAATGTTGACTGGCTTACCTGTCTAGCTATTTTAAATATTCCTACCTAATTATAAATGTCTAAATTTGCCTAGTTAATCTATTGTTTGGTGTACATTTTTGTCTTTAAACTCTGTTCCCAAAACATATCTGTTGTTTGGTCCTTGATTGTACACTATACTGTGTAATAGTTGATATAAATGTACTCATTAAATGTTCATTATATATTATATATCTATATATAATTACATTAGGAACATTTTTGCTTTCGTTTGGGACTTTCAATGCTTCCATGCTGCCACCATATACTGAATATAGAAAGTGGGATGTCTATAAAAAGAAGAAAAATTAACAACCATTGGATTAGATTAGATTCACTTTAGCTTTAGATTCTGCCTATAACAAATAGTTATAAATTTAATGAGGCCAGTTCTCAATCAAATTATAGTACACTTTATTCTATATGCAGTTATAGTCAAGCATACTGTGCAATTTCTTAGCATGAATTGCATTGTTACTTATAAATTTTTTCAATTATTAAAATTTATGATTAAAGCAATTGAAAGTGTTTTCATTTTAATCTTTCTTAAGAAGAGCCCCATCCTTACCTTTCTCATTAGTTGTGCTACCTGGGGTGTTTGCAATAATGTCAGTGCTTAATACAATGAAAAGAAACATATCATTAAATATGTCTTAGTGTTTCACATTGCGATGAAATGGAGAAAAACAGGGTACATAAAGTGCTAGTTTATAACTATTTTAGCCAAGAAAGAAGTGAGGATAAGTGGTTGGTAGAATGCTTTACATTTGTATCTACATAAGTGTATCTAAAATGAGCCAGCCTGCTATGTATTACACATGTCTTTCTTTTTAATTTTTTTTCTAATTTATTTTATTTATTTATTAGGGAGAGAGAGAGAGAGAGACAGAGAGAGAGAAAGTGAGAACGGATGCACCAGGGCCTCTAGCCACTACAAATGAACTCCATATGCATGTGCCACCATATGCTGTCTGGCTTACGTGGGACCTGAGAATCAAACCTGGGTCCTTAGGCTTCATGGGCAAGCATCTTAACCACTAAGCCATCTCTCCAGCACCACCTCTTTATTTTCAAGTCAGAAAAGTGTTGATTTGAAAGTTATTGGCTATGGAAAGGAATTGGTCAATAAGTAATATTTCAAAAGTCATTTCTGAATGTGTTGAACTCACAAACATAGTCACATATCAATTTAGTTATATGATGAATGACTGGATTAATAACTATGACAAATGTATATACTTCAATATTTCAAAGAAAACACTTTTGTGAGTGATAAAACATTAAACCAGGCAATGTACAAATTCTTGTTCTATACATAATTTGCCAAGAATCCTACATAAAAAAGGGCCATCCTATTCATAACACACAGAGATTCCCCTAAAATTTAACAAATAGGGAATTAATAAGCACTTGGTAATAGGCCTGCAAAAGGTAAAAGATTTAAAGATCTGCAAGATGGAGAAAGCAAACAGATCACATTTTCTATTGAGCACTAATTTCAGATATTTTTCACAAGATAAAAATAATAATCATGTTCTATTAAAGTTATTATTAAAACTATATTGGGAGAGAAAGGAATTATCAGAAAAGAACATGTGATATAACTGCTATAAAATAAAATTGTTCTATTGCAGAAAAATGAATTTCTATTCGCCTGTATAAGAACCATGACATTTAATATTATCATCCCTTTTTTAATGTAAATTATAAGAAGGAAACAAAATTTCAAAGTTGCCTGATGAAAAAAAATTATGGATTACCTCCTTTTTTTTTTTTAACCAATTTTAAAAGTCCTCAAAGTGAGGCAAGAGAGATGGCTCAGAGGTTAAAGGTGCTTTCTTGAAAAGTCTAATGGCTAGGGTTTCTTTCCTCAGTGCCCATGTAAAGCCAGATGCATAAAGTAGCACATGCATCTGGAGTTTCTTTGCAGAAGTACCCAAACCCCTTCTCTTTCTCCCTCTCTCATTAATAAAAAATATTTTTTAAAAACTCCTCAAAGTAAAGAGACAGCATTCTTATGTGTGGTAGTTTGAATCTATATCCCCTAATCGGCTCAAGTGTTATTAAAACTGAGCTTGCAACTTCTGTCCCCAGCAGGCCAACTATTGGGGGGGGGTAGTCCCTGGAAGCAGATCTGAATTCCAGCCTAAAGTATGCAGAGTGAGTTCTGCCTGGTTCCATGCTGTTTTGCTGCTGGTATTTTGCTGCTGGTTGCTTGCTTTGTGATGCTGAATGTGCTTTTCTCTCTGCGTGTACCTGTGAATGGGGGTCAGCTTCTTCCACCATTATGGAACTTCCCCTGGATCTGTTCACTTCAGATAAATCCCATACCTCCCATAATCTGTGCTGGTTTGAAGGTTAATATCAGCAGTGTGAATCTAACTATGGCATTATGTTTTGCTGTATAATTTTTTGTCAACTAAATTGATAATTTCTAATCTCTTCCCTATGTTACAGAGTGATAGTTGTTAAGATCACAGGACAAAAAGCTGTGACTATAACTCACAATTGGGAACATTCTGTATGAGTTAGGTATACTGTAACATTTCCATGATGCTTTAAATACTAATAGTTGCAAGCTGCTTCAATCTTCTGCAGCAATCAAATATAATCTGTCATGGGGCCAGGAGCTATGAACATCATGTCATAGCCACTCTACTATTAGATTTATTGGAGGGTAAAGCATGTCATTTATGCCTCAACTCACAGGAGAAAATAAAGCAATCCCTATGAAGTTAATCTAATAATAGGCTGGAAAGCAATGATTACTGTTTCATGTATACTAGCTATTTGTATCAGTGGTTGGCCTAATTCTGCTGGCCTCACTTGTCAGAGCTCTGGGATTAACAAGTTTTTAGCTGAAAATCTATTGGGAAACATCAAGAAATGGCTTAATGAGGTACAAATCTTTCATTTCTGGCCACTTAGAGGACACTGAAACCATTTCTTCATTCCTTCACTTTTTATTTAAAGCTTTCTGTATGTCATATTTGTCATGGAAAGCATAATTTTAGGCATTGAATTTACCAAATGTATGACAACTATAATATTTACTTATGATATACACAATAGTTTCTACAACAATGGCCTAAATTTTAGTTAGTTGGTACCTGAAACCTAATATTTGATGAAAGTATTCACTACTGACCTTCTTCTGGGCATTATCTTCTCCTTTTATCTCTGAGAAACTGAGAATGTGTAACATACACACAGACTGTATTTTACACATAACAATCTCTGAAGGAAGTTTTTTTTTTTTTTTTTTTTTTTTTTTTTTGCCTATAGGAAGGCCAACTGTCATAACTTAAGAATAGGAATATTATGACACTAGATAGTGTGAAGGAAAAAAAAAAGGACTATTTTTGGCCTTTTCATTCAATAATGTTTTTTAGGCTGGAGAGATGGCTTAGTGGTGAAGGCACTTGCCTATAAAGCCAAAGGACCCAGGTTTGATTCCCCGGAACCCACATATACCAGATGCACAAGGTCACACATGCATCTGGAGTGGCTGGAGGTCCTGGCACACCCACTCTCTCTCTCTCTCTCCCTCTCTCAAATAAATAGATGGATAAATAGTGGTTTTTTGGTTTTTTATTTTTAATTTTTTTGAGAGAGACAGAGAAAGAGAGAGAGAGAAAGAATGGGAGAGCCAGCAGCTTTAGCCACTGTGAACGAACTCCAGATGCTTGCACCCCCTCGTGGGAAAGTGCGGCATTGTGCCCTTGCATCTCTTTTTGCATCTGGCTAAACGTGGGACCTGGAGAAACCAACGGGCATTCTTAGGCTTTGCAGGCAGGCGCCTTAACCACTAAGCCATTTATTTCTCCAGCCCTAAATAGTGTTTTATTGCTAAGTTAAAGTGTAAAAAATGACCAATTAGCCGGGCGTGGTGGCCCACGCCTTTAATCCCAGCACTCAGGAGGCAGAGGTAGGAGGATCGCCACGAGTTGGAGGCCACCCTGAGACTACATAGTGATTTCCAGGTCAGCCCGGGCTAGAGTAAAACCCTACCTCGAAAAACCAAAATATATATATATATATATTATTCTACAGAACATTTAATTACACCTATCTAATACTTTACTCATAATAATTATTATTTTACACTTAGGATATAGGATGACATCTCCCTCTACCACAATACAAGGAAGGAAATTATTCAAAACCATCCTGTCTCCATGACCTTTTCTGCAATCTTCTAGTGCTTCACTGAAGTTTTAAAGATCACAAAAACCATTTGTTAGCTAGGCATGGTGATGCATGTCTTTAATCCCAGCATTCTGAGAACATAGAAAATAAATTTTCAGCTGGCCATGGTATCACATACCTTTAACCCCAGCACTCAGGAGGCTGTGGTTGAAGGATCACTGTGAGTTTGAGGCCAGCCTGAGATTACACAGTGAATTCTAGGTCAACCTGGGCTAGAGTGAGACCCTACCTAGAAAAACAATAGCAACAAAACTGTTTGTAATATCAATAAAATTGCAACATTTAAATTTTATCTCCCTAATATATTAAATTTTGCATTAAGAGACATTGATAAAATTCCAAGAACTCCAACCATCAGGGCAAATATTACTGTGATTAACATATATAAATACATATTTAATAATGAGAAAAATGAGCCTCATTTTTTGTTGATGCATAACAATTTCAAAAGAAGCTGATAATTGAGGACAATTTACATTAGCAGCATAAATCTAGTCATTTATTAAAGGTAAGTACTGTTGGGTTAATATCTATTTTTAATTGATATATTCATTTAATACAAAAATTATTCATGGAAATTAAATATGACTGTGAAAACTGAAATTAAATGAGCATATTAATATGCAAACACATTTACTCAAATTAGTTATTTGTAACAAAATGCTAGTAATGTCAAATGTAGATTTAATAAAATATAAGCAGTAATTTTAACTACATTTTAGTAATTTTCTACGTTAATAAGAAGCTTTAATAACCCTAAAACTGTCATGAAGAAAAACAATATTCTTAGCTTGCACCTAAAAGAATATCAGAGAATAAAACCTTTTTCAATAGACAACTGATTTTACATGTATTTTTTAAATCATTCATTACATGTATAATAGAGTACAAAGGAAAGTTTTAAATGATAGTTAAATCAGAAACTAATATCAGAAGTAATCATAAATTTTAAATATTCTTCTTACATGTTAGTAGAATTCCATGAAAATACTGCAAGGTTATAGAAAAACTATTAAATATATCAAAACTATTTCTAAATAATTATCATATTGAAATTGAATACATTACTACCAGGAATAATACATTATACACCAAAACTGTATGATGTTAAGGGAGAAAAATTAACAAAATCACTATTTTCAAAAGCATACTTTGGGATATATTGTTTCAAGAAAAAAGGATTCATGTTTGTGTATATCAAAATGTACAAATGTCTCATGTCTATCCAACAAAATATGTAAAACATGGAATTTTGATCCCCAGCCTGTCAACATAAAGAAATGCACACATGTGATAGCTGATATGTGACATCTAACACCCTACATTACAGATCATCCACTTCTGCAAGTATAATCTAATTTTGATTCATGAATATGTGAGACAGGAAATCTATAACAATTCAACTACCATTTATCTTTAAAAATTAAGGGGACAATCTATACAGAACAAAATTTTATTAAATTTATGAGACTAATAAATTTTCTCCATTTCACAGAAATATATAAAAATATTCATAATATCATGATATTTTTCTCTGAATTTCAAGTTTTCAATTCTACTAGAGTACATAATACATAATACAATTATATAATACTATATATTTGATATATCATATATATTTATATATAAATAATATATATCATATATATTATATATCATAATATATAACACATAATACAATTATGCATAAGAAATAAACAACTGAAGGCAGAAAATAGTACTCAAATTCTTGTGAAATATTTTAAGATTTGTTTTCTGTAAATACTTTCATTCAAATTACAGCCAAAGGAAATTGACATTACCCAAAGACTCTAATGTAGACCATATATTTCCAGAAACATAAATACAAATTATTTACTATTTCAAAGTTCAAGAAATAGCTTGCCCTTTCAGGCATACTAATGAAAATAAAAAGGATTTCCTAGCTTTTTCATAACAATAACAATTATTCTGTTATTAGGCATTAATCTACTCCAGAGAGTCAAAATACTAAGGAAATGCATGGTGTCATGCTTCAGAGATAAAGAGAAAAGACTATGTAGCTTATGTATAGCAAATTATTTCTCACTTAAGAATCTCCATTTAGCCAAGCTTATATGTCATTTATTAAAACTTAAATTTCTTCTTTTAAGTCAAATGCAGTAGAAGCAGGATTTAATTAAAGTTAATTTTATTGAATCTTTTATATCCTGTTGCATCTCAGTTTTCAGTATTAAGCATTGTTAAGCAGTTATACCAAAAAGGAGTATGGATCAAAGTGAATTTGGGATGTGCCCTTAATTAGTTGCAAATCTAAAATATTTCAGCATTGTTAGATCAAGAGTTTGCATATCTAAAACTGCCCAAGCACACTGATTCACATTCACTAAGTAGATTAGCTGAAATAAGAATAATAAATGAAATAGAAAAAAATAAGAAACAATTTCACACTAAGTGAAGGCTTGACTTATAAGAAGTGGCATTTTTGATGGCCCAAGGCATGGAATTAGTTTTGCCACATGATAATTTGACTGATTCACTTGAATGGCCAGAAGAGGACATTTTCTGCCTGATTTCAGTGTAATCCAGTCACCTGCTCAGTGATTACTGGGGCCAAGTCAACTGCACTCCACTGAGCACTGAGTGTGTTCAGGGTGTAACAAGAAAAGCAGCTTTCTCCTGAGCATTAACTGTGGTGAGAATGAATACTTCCTAAGGAATTGTTCTTTCCTTTACACAGAATATGTAATGTGAAAAGGAGTTAGCCACCTTAATTCCTCAAGAGACCTCCCAGGCCAATCAGTGCTAATGCTATGCTACCTTCTTTTACTAAGATACCCTAAAAAATGTAAGGTTAAAAATCTCTGTAAATTAAAAACATTAAGTAACAATATCTCTCTCTCAAACTTCCTTAATTTATATAATGAATTTCAGTGTTTGTGGTTGAAATGTTTTTGCACACATGTGTGTTTGTGCGTTGCAAGACATTGGGTATTATTTCTTCTAAAAGGTGACTAAAATGGCACCATTTCAGTATAGAGCAAGACAATATAACTTTGACACATAAAAAGGGATCTTTGGAAAATGTACTTATCTTCATCACCAAAATATATTTGATTGTCCGGCTCAGTAATTATGAGTTCCATTCAAAAGGAAAGTTATTATATAACATGATCCTATCTTAAATATATTTTTCCTAATAAATGTCTTATTTCTAGATAGGCACCCAATATTAACAGAATATACAGAAAGTATAAGTTATGTTTACTAAAAAGAAAGCTCAAAATCACTTTAAAATCTTTGTGCTTAGTTAATTTTTTCAAGATGGAGAGGTCATACTAAACTATAGATTACCTGTGGTATTGAATAGAAGGATGATTGAAATGCCAAGATAAATCTGATACCTTATCCTTGCTTCAGTGAATTTTCCTTTCTTTTTCTCCCCTTGACTGTCTGGTGGAGAAGCAAAGATGCAGAAAAACTGGCACACGTCAGTCAATAAAAGGGAAGATAGAATGACAGAATGCCCTATACCTTTATATAACTGTCTCTGCAAAGAAATATTTAAACTTAAATAAAGGTGCAAGAATTTTCTTAAGATGAATTTCTACAAAAGAATAAAAATAGCTAAATTCATTAGATATTGATTGCCTCCTAAATAACAAAACATCTTTTTTCAATCACAAGCTCTGTAACCACACCTCCTTAACTGAAAGACCATGATAAGGTTTATGGTAGATTGATTCCTAGAAAAAGCGCATCATTCCTTCCCCCAAACCCCCAAGACTTGATTTCTTCTTCTATACTCAGGACTATAACAGCAGCTCATATGGTGGTTGTGAAGATAGAATGATCTAACTTACAGTATTTGGGATATAGTGAGCTTTTATGAATATTATTTGTATTAGTAACTTTATTCATTGCTGGGACCAAATCTCTGACATGACCCCCTGAATGTGGGTGGCAATGTCCCTTGGGCTGGAGTTCTGGACTAAATAATAGGGAAGAAAGTAGGAAGCCCTGAGCCATAATACCAAAAGAAAGACCTAATGGCTCAGAGTAAACATTCACGCAGCAAAAGATGTCACTGGGCACAACAAGGAAAAATTGAACCAATACAAGATTTATAACAAATATGTCAAAGACCAAATTTTGTGGCTCAAAGTCCCATACATTTAATGAGTGACAAGTCTCCAAGTCTGATAATTCTAACCAGTGACAAGTCTCTGGAGTTCCAATTCTACTCCTCCAGCTAGGCTACTCACAGTCCTAGAAAACTTCATCTGGTGCCATCAACTCTTCTTGGCAGTCATCCCACAGTCCTGCCATCTCCACTGGGTCTCCACTGCAACTCATGGTTCATCCACATGGCTCCATTGGGTCTCCAGGCAGGTAATCCAACAATCCTGCTTCACATAGCTCCTGGCTATTTCCAAATTAAAAACCCATGTAGCAAATTCAATGACCGTCTCCTGAATTTGTTGTGTTCCATAGTATCATGTGGGCTACCAATTTGTTAATTCAGGAGGGAAATAAATTTGACTTTGAAGAGGTGGATACTCCTTTAGTAGTAAGGCCCTTTACTTCAAAAGAGTCTTCCTTCTTCCTGCTATCCCAATACAGATCAGCTGGCCCATTCTCATTGGTTGTAATCTTTCAAAAAATTTCAGCTGAAGAGGCAGCTGTTTAGGCCCAAAGATCTCATTTCTTTCTGTGCCATATCTTTCTGCTCACACCAGTCCATTTATATGCAATGCAATCCTGCAGGACACAGGCCTAACAACAAGCCTCTCAAAAAAAGAGACTACTTCTAGTCCAGTCCTGGCAACACTCTTTTATCCCCTTACAAGCCAAACCTCACAATCCATAGTTCTTATTGCATTCAGGTCTTTCAAATATGACCAGAGTAGTCCATCAAGCTATACTTATAGCACTACAAGTTATCTCTTTTAAGTCAAGGTTTCAAATCCTTCCACATTCCTCACTCAAGTCAGATTTGAAATAACCAAAGCCACAGTCAGGTTTCTAGCAGCAATGACCCCACTCACAGTACGAATATATCTGTTGCAGTGAGCTTCTCGTTCCTAGCAGAAATCATATAACTTAAAGCAGCTTATGGTAGGACAGGGTTTATTTTGGCTTACAGACTCAAGCAGAAGCTCTATGATGGCAGAAGAAAATGATGGCATGAGCAGAGGGTGGACAACACCTCCTGGCCAACATCAGATGGCAACAAAAGGAGAGTGTGCCAAACACTAGCAAGGGGAAGCTGGCTATAATACCTGTCAGCCCACCCCCAACAATACACTGCCTCTAGGAGGATCCAATTCCCAATTGCCACCAGCTGGGGATCTAACATTCAGAACAAATATGTTTATGGGGGACACCTGAATCAAATCACCACATTCTGTATTTCAAGTTCTGTTGACTGCAATACCCAGAGACTCTTGGTGTGCTATATTCAATTAGTACCTATAGCTTTCCTCAATGGACATCCCATAATCCTGGAATCTCCATCGACACAGGGTCTCCAATGTAAGTTTGGCTTTACTTTCACAGCTTCACACAGCTTCTGTGGAACCACTTGCAGGGAACCTGACCCTGCTACAAATTTTGTTTGACCTCAAAAGGCATACTCCTTCAGAGAGATTCTTAGCTCAGGATCTCTCCTTTCAAAAAAATTTACATTTTGGGATGGAGAGATGGCTTAGTGGCTAAGGCGCCTGCCTTCTAAGCCTAAGAACGCAGGTTCCAGTCTCCAGCGGTTCCAATCTCCAGGTCCCACATTTAGCCAGATGCAAAGTGACACAAGGGCGCAATGCTGCACTTTACCACAAGGGGGTGCACGCATCTGGATTTCGTTCACAGCAGCTGAGAGGCTGCTGGCTTGCCCATCTCTGTCTTCCTCTCCCTCTCTCTCTCTCTCTCTGTCTCTCTCTGTGTCTCTCTCTCAAAAAAATTAATTTTCACAACTTGGAGCCTTTTATGGAAAGGGTCTTGCCTTTCAGACATCTTTCTTATTGTACCAGTGCAGAGTGTGAGGTTGATTTTTAGTTGTGTTAACGTCTTTAACAACTGTAATTGTTTTGTCCATATCTGTCTTGTCAGCAACTTTATGCACATATATATATATATATATATATATATATATATATATATATACCATTTATAGCTCATATGCATTTCCTTCCAAAATTTACATTTTTATTTTTTTCTGTGCATTCTCACTATGAACTTGGATAATAGCAATAAGTAGTAACCATACCCAAATATGGATGTTTTTCTGTATTAAAATTTGTTCTGCCAAAAAAATTAATCCATTACTTTTGAATTAAAATTCATCCAAAATTTGAGAACACAAACAGGATGTAGCCAGATTCTTTGTGAGAATTTAACAAAAATGGCCTCTACCCAATTCCCAGTACAATAATTTTTCCCTTCTGAAACTTCATGAGCCTAGTCTTCAGTGTTGGTAATTTTCTCAGAATCATGGTTTTACAAATTCCCACCAGAATTCCCCAATAAGCAATGCCTTCCAAACTCTTGGTGGTCTATAAACCACAATTACAAACTCTTCATTGTTCCTTCCTCAAAGGGATTCAGAAGGCCTAAAACTGATATGGTCATATTTATCACAGAAATATCACCACTTCTCACTACCAATTTTCTGTATCAGTTATTTTTCTTCTTGCCGTGACAAAATAACTGGCAAAAAGTAACTTACAGGACTGGGGAAATGGCTTAGCAGTTAAGGCATTTGCCCGCAATCCAAAGGATGTGGTTTGATTCCCCAGGACCAACGTAAGCCAGATGCACAAGGAGTGCATGCGTCTGGAGCTCGTTTGCTGTGGCTGGAGGCCCTGGCATGCCCATTCTCTTCCCCTCTCTCTCTCTTTCACAAACAAACAAACAAACAAACAAACAAATAAATAAAGTCAAACAAACAGATAAATAAAATATTAAAACAACAACAAAAAAAGTAACTTAGAAAAGCAAGAAAAAATATTTTGGCTCATAGTTTTAGGGTACAATCCATTTGTCAGGGCAGGAATGGCCATGGGAGCATAAAGCAAATGGTCATATTGTTTCTGTAGTCAGAAAGAATATATATATATATATATATATAGTCAAGCTCAGCTGGCTCTTTTTCCCTTATTATTTAGTCCAGCAACCCCCACTATGATGATGGTGCCACCCACATTCAGGGTGGGTCTTTTCACCTCAGTTAAATATCACTGGAATCATACTCACAGATACATCCAGAAGTGATTATCTCAGGTAATTGGGAATCCAGTCAAGTTGAAAATGAAGATTAACCATCACATTACACATTATTTTTCTGCTAACTATAATCTCAAGAGTTTAGCATTATTAATGTTTTCCTTTATTTTTATAATTGTTAAACTAAAATCAGGCATTTATTTCTTCCTTTATAAAATTAAGATGCACAAATACTACTTCAATGTAGACTTGGTTTTCTCTCTATCAAAGAAAAAGTTAAGTTAACAGCTAATTGAATCTTGCCTCCTTTTATTTCATTTTAATTAATCACTTATCTTCATATTCATAATTAAGTTTAATAATGTCATGTTCAGCACCTTTTAAAGGTGATATACTGTTTTAGTAATAGAAAATAAAATACAGATGTGCATATAATCTAGGGTAGGAAAAAAGGAGCTATTATTCAGTATAAGAGCAATATCATAGAGGCCAAAACTCTATGACATAAAGCACATATTCTAAATTCATTATGTAACACACATTTTTCTGTAACTTCAAAATTAAATATAGAAATAAACCTGATATGGTTTCAAAATAACATTGATTTTTAAAGCAAGAAAGGAAATCTGCTTTGCATACCACTGATTCTGATTTATAGGTTTAACCAAACACTATAATCATTATATTAGCACCAACAATTTTGCAACACACAGCTTTTTCACAGGTAAGCAT
Organism: Orientallactaga sibirica; assembly: GCA_036365145.1. Lineage (NCBI taxonomy): Eukaryota > Metazoa > Chordata > Mammalia > Rodentia > Dipodidae > Orientallactaga > Orientallactaga sibirica. The sequence continues at coordinate 6,594,266 of JAEOAD010000793.1, read as the reverse complement.
TTGGTCATGAATATTTCAGTCCCTCAGCTCATAAAGACTAAAAAGTGAGAAATGACATTCATTATTGAATGAAACTTTGTTTAGTCCTAGCATTCCTAGATGCCAGCCAGGCATCCCATCAGCATTACTAAACATATGGACTATTATTTGTCTAGCATGGTAGTTTCTGTTAATTTATTGTATTTTTATGTAGTGAAGACCCACATCTTTTTCACAGCCTGTCATAGTAGCAGCAAATTGTAGCCACATTACAGTAAAAATTACAACATAAAGCAAATATTTATCTAATTTTGAGTTGATAATTTTGAGACAAAGTGAATCAGCTGTATCATACAAATAAATAATTCTTGCTATGTTACAATGGACAAAAAGATATCAGTTCATAAATTTATTTTCCTTATCAGGTGCAACAATTTGGATATTTACCAGAAGATGTAACTTTACTGATTGTGCCAGCGTAAAAGATCAAGACATATATTGTCATTCTTCATGCTTGATGATGACTATTGATTAGACAATTTCCTGTGCATATAAATGTGGCTAAAAGATATTTGAATCTGATAATACCTCTCACATGTGTTATATGATTCATATTTTATTGGCATAAGAGTTATATTCTCTTTCCTCAGGTTCTTTAACATGTAACATCTTGGCTCTCTGTGATCTTCCTGGTATTCTTATGTCTTGAAGCATGTCCACTGTAGTCTGCTAACATTATACGAATTTTCTTCATTTTGTTCAAAACTCCAAAATGGTCATGTGGGAAGTACTCAAAAAAAAAAACCTGAAAATTGGTAGATAACAACTATTCTATAGCAAAGAAAAAATGACTCAAATATAGCCTTAATAATTTTCAGATAAAAATTCAACAAACATAGGTGCTCAAAGATGATTCAGCTAAACATAATATTGATTGGAAAAATTGTGGATTGAGGAAAATAGAATGCTTATTACCTATGCTTTTATAACTATTCACACTTTTAGTGAGTTATTCACATATGTCTTAAACTTTGAAACCAAATTGTAGATAGATTACCTTTGAAATTATTCAGTTGCCACATAAAATATTTATGCCATGGACATATGATTTAAATCAAATTTTTCAAGTAAATAATATTAGTTATAATAATTATTCTCCTATTTTATGTCATATAGCATGCTATTTGCATTCGTAATTTCATTTAATTTTTACAACATTCTATTTTGTTTAACATCTGTGTATTTGATGAATTTTCATATAGCCTTTTGTTGATTTATAGTTTTACTACATTGTGCGCAGATAATTACACTGTGTTATTAATTTTTTTTTATTTTTTAGATTTCTTTTGGGCCTAAAATATGGTATTTCTTGTATAACATTCCATGTACTATTTAGAAAAAAATACTATTTGGAAATATTTTGAAAATATTGCATTAAATGTTCAGCAAATGTCTGCTAGGCTTAGTTGCTCTAAAATATCATTTAATGCCATTAATTTTTGTCTGGATTATGATATTTTGACAAATGTTGCTGGTTGATGAAAGTAGGAGGATATTGACATCCCCAACCACTATTGTATCAGAGTTTATTTCTCCTTATAAATATAATAATGTTTGTTTTATATAATTGAGTAGTATTTCACTGTAAGATGGATATACATTAGAAATTGAACCCTTTATCATTATATAGATACCTTTTCTCACTTAATAGCTTTTTTGCATGTGTGTGTGTAGTATACATGCATGGATGTATGTTTTCAAGAAGAAACATACTACTAAAGTACTCAAAAACCACGAATAAAAGAGAAATAATTGTATAAAATTGTGGGAATATAGGAAATCAATTTTACCTAATTCTTGGAAGAATCAGCAATAGAAAGGGAACAGGATATTCTAAATCTGGAAAGTACTTGTATGGTCTACCTCAAGCTTTAGCTCAAGCAGAGTATGGTTAGGCTAGGGAGGCTAAATTACAAACCATTATGTCACCAATACATATTTTTATTTGAATGATAGTGCAGAAATTAATCAAAGAGAAGACATGTCCTTTTTAATAAGTTGACAATTTGCTATCTATTTGTATCTTGTTACTATGACCAACACAGTTAATAAATTGTGAAATACTTTTTAAGATGTTAGGCCAATGAATGATAAAATTTATACCTTGTAGTTTTTCATAAGTAGATAAACTCAAATAACTAATTAATGTCTTCCTTTCCTCTTATAACTCCATACAATTATACCATACTCTGACAAATCCTCAAATTGGAGCATTTTCCCTCTCACCATCTTTCATTTCTACCTGTCTTCCAGCTGCTCCCCTCAATTCTATAATGAGACGCTGCATAAATAAATTACTGATGTTTCAAATTAATAAATTAGAATAGAAAGTAAGCAGGCTGTGGAAATTCTCTAGCACATAAATCAATGTTGTAGAGAACATTTAAGTCTCAAGTTGACAGTCCAGTTTTAGGGATAAAGAGCATTCATGGTATTTGCTCAGAGCCAAAAATGTTTGACAGTAGTTTTCTCAAGTAGTTAAATCAATGGAGATGTATGAAACTTTTTGATATTTTAAACACTAGATAGGTCATAGATATTACACTGGGTGTCATTAGTTTTATCTAGCTTGCTTAATGCTATTATTTCAGGAATCAATGCCTAAAAATGGCATACAAATGGTGACACCAAATAGCTTATAAGTATTCAAATTGTAAATGCTACTTAATAATTACTGGTTAAGTGATTTTATTTAAAAATGATATTCATAATAACTGGAAAGGACCACATTATTCAAGTATTCTTATTTCAAAGAATAAAAAAAAATCATGATATGTAATTAATACCATACTATCATACCTTAGTAGCTGTCATACAAAAAGAAATTATGAATTGATGATAATGTTTTGTCTACTTTCCTAAACAGTATAGACAAGAAAGGAATGAGAAAATATTTTGCATAATTTCCTAAACAATATACACAGGAGATTACAGCATGTGCAAACTCATAGACTTAGGAAAAAGCACAAGATATCTAAAGAACAGAGAGATGTTCAAAGAAGTGATAGAACCTGATGTTAAAAGAAGTTATGGAAAATGATAGTAGAAATATTATGATGAGCAAAACCAGAATGAATCCTTTCACATTTAGAGAATTTAAATATGATCTTGCTGACAATGAAAAGGCACAGAAGAATTTGAAGCAAGAGGGTGATAAGAGATTTTTACTTCCAAAATTTTTCAATGTTGTTAATAAGAGGTTTTATTGGTTGATCATATCAGGATTATAGTTAAAACTATACCATTTTTCCGTTTTTATCAAGGATGGAATACAAGCTATATGTTTTTTCTTCAGTTTGTTCTGATGTTTATTGTGTGTGTGTGTGTGTGTGTGTGTGTGTGTGTGTGTTTGAAAGGGTACACCTGTATGCAGGTGCACGTGAGTATGTGTACTATGTCTACGTGCATGTGTGTATGGGTACACAGGCATGTGAAGAACAGAGGACAGTCTCAAATGTCATTCCTCAGGTGTCATCTCATCTATTTTGTTTGAGACAGTCACTCACTGGCCTGAAAACTTAAAGTAAGGAATCTTATGCTATTATTTAGAACTCTGGAAGCATATAAATGCAATTATAAACCTTCATTTTACCTATTTTTTTGAGTTAGGGTCTTGCTCAGGCTGACCTGGAATTTACTCTGTGCTCTCAGGGTGGCCTTAAACTCATGACTATCCTTCTACCTCTTCTTCACAAGTGCTGGATTAAAGGTATGCACCACCACTCCAACATACCTATTTATTTTAAATAATGGTATCTGTACTTTTAGAAATAAATAATGTAAGCCATTCCATATGAAAATCACCCTTTCATATTGTTTTATTTATAATAAGACAAATATAATTTGTGGGAAATGGGAATAATTCATTTTAAGAGATATCCTATTCAGCCAAAATTAGGGGAGTTATCATGAATGTGTTTAGGTTGCTTACTCCATATGACTTAGTTATCTCAATAAAATCTCTAAAAGAACATAAATGAGACTATGATTGTGACAAAGTTTTAAATCAGAAAATCAGTATTTCTCCTTTTCAGGTACACTTCTATTTCTTCTTCCAATCTGTCTTGTATTTATGTTATATTCTATATCCTGTTAACATTCATACTCGGTGCATGACTTTTAAGGGCTCACTATATTCCCTTTTAGATTTGATTTGTACTTTTCTAAAATGTACTAAGCAATACTAGATAACTTAAAATGCAATGTTCTTGATGTCCTTGAGCAATTTTGATTTCTTTAACCAAACAGTTGATATTTTAGTCCTTAAAAAGTTGAGTTTATATATACAAAAAATATGCAATTTTCTTTAAAATATTAGGCAAACATGTTGCACTATGACAATGAAAATGCCCTCTACCATAAATTATATATCGTTCATTAAAGCAAATAGCACACTTTTTGATAAAATTTCAGTTTTACTTTGATCAAGTGATGAAACATACCTTTGAAACAGTTTAATGACAATGTCAATTCTAATTTAATTATCCACTTATATAATTACTTTAGTTAGTCTTTTAAATTAACTCACACATTCACACAATAACAGATATTTTTAGACTTTGTCCTGTGAAACTCTTCATGAGGCTTTTAACACTTGTAGCTAAAGTACCTGTTAAAGTTGATAGCGATTGTCAACTTGACATGACCTAGAATCACCAGTGAAGGATTATCTAGATTAGATTAGCCTCTGTGTATATATTTGAGTGATTATTTTGATTAGGTTAAATAAAGTAGGCAGACTCATCTTCACTGTGGGCAGCACCCTTCCATGAGCCAGGATCCTGATTTATAGAAAAAGGAGAGAGCTGGTGGAGAGGCAGCATTCATTGCTGTCTGTTTCCTCTCTTCACTAAATATGACCAGCTTTGCTTCAAGCTCCTGCTACTATGGTTTCCCCACCATGATGGTACTGGAACTGTAATATGACATAAATCCTCTTCCCATAAACAGAATTTTGTCAGGTATCTTGTCTCAGAAACAAAAAGTTAACTAATATAGAACTAATACAGAAAATTGGTATCAAGAAGGGGTCCTATTGTTTTTAAGCCTTATCCTGTTGTTTTTAGTCTTTCAGATTTGTTTTACAGGAATAAAATGTAAAGATTTGCAACTCAAGATTAACAAAACTTTACAATATTCTAAAATGACCTTAAGAGGCCATTCTGATTGGAGCTTGAAATACCAGCAGACCAAGAAAAATGTGAACTATGAAGACCTGACTTATGAGGATACAGAGGGGATAAAGGACTTTATCAGAAACTGGGCTAGTAAGCTGGGCGTGGTGGTGCACACCTTTAATCCCAGCACTCAGGAGGCAGAGGTAGGAGGATCGCTGTGAGTTCAAGGCCACCCTGAGACTACATAGTGAAATCCAGGTCAGCCTGGGCTAGAGTGAGACCCTACCTTGTAAAAACCAGAAGAAGAAGAAGGAGGAGGAGGAGGAGGAGGAGGAGGAGGGGAGGGGGGGGGAGGGGGAGGGGGAGGAGGAGGAGGAGGAGGAGGAGGAGAAGAAAAGAAAGAAAATGGGCTAGAGATAATTCATGTGATATCATGGTAATGAATCTGGCTGTGTTTTACCTATGCCCTTAGAACTTGAGTAAAGTTTAATTTTTTTAAATTTTTTTATTAATTTTTATTTGTTTTTGGAGAGAGATACACACACAGAGAGAGAGAGAGAGGGAGAGGGAGACAGATAGAGATGGGCGTGCCAGCAGTCTCTCAGCTGCTGTGTATGAAATCCAGATGTGTGCGCCCCCTTGTGGGCAAGTGCGGCATTGCGCCCTTGCGTCACTTTGCATCTGGCTAAACGTGGGACCTGGAGGTTGGAACCGCTGGAGATTGGAACCAGCGTTCTTAGTGTTAGGAGGCAGTCGCCTTAACCATTAAGCCATCTCTCCAGCCCTAAAGTTGAATTTTAAAAATAATAGACTGAAGATATGTGTGGAGCTTTAATTTCAGCATTTGGGAGGCAGAAGTAGGAGAATTACTGTGAATTCAAGGCCAGCCTGAAACTATATAGTGAATTCCAGGTCAGGCTTGGCTAGAGTAAGAGTCTACCTCAAAAAATGGACTAATGGGTTTAGCAGGTGAAATTTCGAGTCACAAAAAGCATTGAATCACTGGCATGGTTTCTCTTTGTTGATTTCATTCAGAATGACAACTAAAGAGAATAAAAGAGCAGATAGACATGAAATATATAAAGTTTGACAAATAAATGTAAGCACATTTTAAGCCCCAGATAGTGTTCCTTTTGATAAGATGCCCCCCCACCCCATAAACTAGGGTATTTTTAATGTTTGGTCCTCAGCTGGTGGGAGGTGGACCTGGGAGGTGGAGACTTGCTGGAGAGGTGTGTTGCTGGGGGTGCGCTTTAGGGTATCATAGCCCAGCCTCCACCTTGCAAGTACTTAGATAACTCTCTTGCTGTTACCTCCTACCTTCTGGGACAAGATGTGATTTCAAGCCTTTCTTATGCCATGTTTTCCTGCAATCATGAGGCTTCCTTTCAAGGCTATAAATCAAAATAAACCCTCTCGTCCCACCAGCTAATTTGTGTGTGTGTTTTGTTCCAGCAAAAGCAAGCAGGATACTATAACTCAGGCCCAGAGACTGAAGCCACTTTGGCCATAATTGTTAAAGGGTATAACACTATAAAAGAGAACACCTAAGGCGGGCGTGGTGGTACACGCCTTTAATCCCAGCACTTGGGAGGCAGAGGTAGAAGGATCGCCATGAGTTTGAGGCCACCCTGAGACTACATAGTAAATTCCAGGTCAGCCTAGGCCAGAGTGAGACCCTACCTTGAAAAACCAAAATAAATAAATAAATGAATGAATAAATAAATAAATAAATAAATAAATAAATAAATAAATAAAAAGAGAACACCTATTGCTCTGCAGTGGGACAATAGGAAGGATGACCTGGGACAAGACTCAATCCATTGAAGGCTCAAGCTATTATGAATGTAAATTGCTTTGAAAATAAAAGGCCATAATTAAAAAGGTTGAAAGAGGCCATGCTTTCCAAGGTCAACATAAAAGCTGCTACATCTATAGCCTAAAGCCAGACTTCATCCCAAGTTGATAGTAGAACATGAGGGCCCACCTTGTGTTTCTTTTAGAAGAATGAAAGATACAAGATGAAGAATTCATACACTATTGCACAACAGTTCCAGAGAGCCACTGAGGCTAAGCAATGGGAGGCAGGGCTGAAGTCCCTGCAAGGAGACCCTATGAGACCTCAGCAGTGAAGTTGAAACCTAAATTGTAATGGAGACCTCAAATGATATGCTAGAGCCATGGGGCATCTGTCAAGGAAAACTAGGCTCCAGATGGATCCAGCTCATGAAAGAAGCTATGGGCAGCACAGCTAAAGATGTGGAGCTATCTAATCCTTTTCGAGCCTAGATGTTTTCATCAAGAATCCCAGATGCTATACATGAAGTTGAATTATTTGGTGTTTGCCCTGCTGGGTTTTGGTCTTGTGTTGGTCCATTCTTTCTTTGTATGCCTTCAACTCTCTATATCAGAATAGGAATTATTAGTCTGTGTCATTATATGTTGGAAGTATGTAACTTGTCTTTTGCTTTTTATAGGGCTCACAGTTAAGAGATTGTCATGAGTTTCAGAAGAGACATTAGATATTTAAGTAGTGTTAGAATTCCTCAAGATTAATAAGACTTTGAAGTTGGGACAAATGCATTTTGTATTATGAGATGGAGAGGGCCATAAGACTATAGAGACAAGGGTAAGGCTCTGATTTAAACATGATATGTTTGCAAGTCAAATTGACAATGAATAGACTTATGATGGTTTATACTGATTTTCAACTTGAAAGCACCTAGAATCACCTGAAAGGGGTTATGTAGATTATGTTAGCCTCTTATTATTATTGCCACCTGAAAAAATGCCCCTCTATTTCTTATCATGACTTCAGTTTAATCATGCTCACTGTTTTATACGGCCCACTTCAATTATTCTCCATACAGTTGTATAAGTAATTATATGTAACTACACCTTGTGTACAAGAAGAAAGGTTTTCTTTCACATCAAATACAATATAGTTCTTCTCTGTTGGTACTTAAGTTTTAGTATTTGTTGCTACAATAATTGAACAAAATATTAGCAATATGGAGAATTCAAGGTAAGGAGAATTCTAAGCCAAAGTTAAATTTCTCTTTTATGTATTGCTATCTAATAAGTGCAGGGTAGGAGTCTGTGAGTGTGTCTTTGTAGTAAAACCCATGCGGAGTATGATCTAAGCCATAGGTTCAATCCCCAGCATAAAACACACACATACACACACACACAGAAACACACACACACTAGTATATCTATGAAGTATGATTTGCTAACCCATCTTAAACTTAAGGACAAAAAAACCCTCTCAAGTGACACTTTCAATGTACAGTAAAAGTATTAAGTAAGAGAATTCTGGGAGTAAAAAGCATGCATTGATAACACTTTGAGCTTAAGCTCAATGTTTGAGAATCATTTACACTGGCAAGCATGTATATAAACTATATTTTGTAAAATAACAACTTTTGAAGAATAAATATTTTGCCATGAAAATCTGGATCTGGGCATTTTGGCACATGCTTTTAACCCCAGTACTTGGGAGGCAGAGGTAAGGAGGACTGCTGTGTGTTTAAGGCCACTTTGAGAGTACATAGTAAATTCCAGGTCAGCCTAGGTTAGAGTGAGACCCTACCTCATAAAACCAAAAACCAATTCTCAACAAGTTACCTATATTTATTATCAACAAAGTAAATTCAAGACCTTATTAAAAGTTCACACACTGCAAAAGTGGAGCTAATAATTCACATAAAATATTTTCACCACTAGCACCACAATAACTAATTTATATAACCCAATCTTTAATTTATTTAATTTTATACTTTATGTTCTAAGTATGAGGACTACTCTTTTTAGTCTATTTTTGTTCATAATATGTGCATGAAATCTGCATATGCCCAATCTTATCCTTTACCAAACAGTTGATAGAAAATTATAAAAGATATTTTTTGTTCTACAGGATGCCTTTGCTGACTGATACTCAGTATATTTTATCTAATGTATATGCATCATATCATGTGAGGAGCCTAACTGCATATGTTAATGTAATGTATTGTTTGCATATAGACATGCTCTGTACCCAGAAATAAAGTACTGATCACTCAGGTTGGCATCTGTTAAGCATTTTACACAATGGAAGGTTTTATTGTGCTTTTTAAACATATTCTTTGTTGCATGAAAAAAAAACACAAAGCAGTCAGGGAAGGGGTAGCAAAAACAGTAGGTAAAGGGTTGTGCATTTCATTTCTTGTAAGTTGTGTATGGTGAGGAAAATGCTTTACAATCTGATTCTCAGATATGGCAATGTCTTTCTATAATCCAATAGACTTGGCTTGTGAATATGTGATTTTTTATGAGAGCTCTCATTTGGGGATGGTTTGAGGATCAACCAGATGGAAAGAAGGGCACTGTGGGATAAATCATTTATCACAGTGACAGTGTGTAGGCATCAGCGATCCTCTCAACACAGGAGGAAACAAGGACGGCAAATATGAAGCAGCACTGCAGTGGGACGACTGGAGTTTGGCAGTGCTTGCGTCTCTCATTAACTTAATCATATTAATCCATTAACCATACATATCAAAGCATTTCAACCAAGAACTGCCAAACAGAATAATTTGTAACGGTTACTTTTCTCTACATGAAAAGTAGGTTACATGCATTCAGAAGATTATTTTTTTACTTTTTGAAAGAAAAATTATATACGTACCTAGTAATAACAATCACAAGCTATTTTACACCAGCTGTCCTTCACAGTAACTACTAGAATAATCACTAAAAATCAGTATTTAGTCAATGAGGATATGACCACCAATGGTTACTTAGATATATTGTTCCAATTATTCCTAACTCTGAAACATTTAATCCCTTATATTTAACAAAAGAAGCTACAGATCTTCAGATTTTGAATGCCCTGTTTTTTTTCTTACCATATCATTCAAGGTATTTTAGAAAGTATTGTATTTAAGGTGAGTAAGATTTGAAATTTGATATCCAAAGTTTTAGTAACTCAGAAATTTATGGCAAGTTATTTAACTTCTGGGAAACTTGTTTTCTTCATTTGTAACTCACAAATAACAATATCTGCCTTTCTGATTGACAGGCTTCTTGGTCTCCAATTCCCAAATCCTCTGCTCCAGAGGGTGCACACACATGGAGTGAGTAGGACATATCTCCCTGTACTCCCCTCCTCCCAGTTCCCTGGAAACTGGCTTGGGGCTGCCTGGAACCTGACAGCTTGCCATGGAAACAGTCCCCTTATTCTGTATTCCTGATTGAAGGAATCATGTATCCCCAATTCCTGGATACCCTGTGCTGGAGGTGTACATGTAGATTCCTTCTTCCTGGTTGGTTCCCCTGCTGCTGGCTAGGGGCTGCCTGGACCTGGCTGTGGAAACAAGCCCATTGCTCTATCTTCTTGATTTAAAGGTCCCTGGGTCCCCAACTCCTAGATCCCTCACTCCAGAGGGAAAACCTGTGAAGTGAGTAGGCCAGAGGTCCTGATTGGCTATCCATCTCCCAATTCCTTGGTCCCTGTACCCCTGCTACTGCCTTGGGGAGGGTTGGTCCCTGTGTGTGTGCTACAGAAGCAGGACTTTTGCTTTGGTTCCCTGATTGTCCCCTGGGTAAACAAATCCCTATTCCACTGAGTCAGAGGGTGCAGGCAGGCCACTGTAGGAGCTGCCCTCTTGCCCCTGGCTCTGTAGCTTCCTGGCTACTGGCTCCATAACCCCTAATCCTAATGTGTGGAAGAGTACATGAAAGTGGAGGGAGTAGGCCAGAGCTCCCAGTTCCCCACCTTCTAGTTCCCCAGGTACCTTTGAAGTACCTGCAGTCTCCACAATCTGCGCATCTGTGGTTATAACACCATCTTAATCCAATACAGTTCACATTTCAAACAGAATACCATCTGAAGATCCTATAAGGACAAACACTTGTTTCTCCCTCAATAAAATAAAACATTTCCCCAAGATTGGAATACCACAATGCAAAAAATAATAATAATAATAATCAGAAAACTGGGAGGAAGCCTTAATTAAATCATAGAGAAATCAAAAGAAATTTGATCCCAAAATAAACCACAACAACTGATGAGACCCTGATCAAAAGAATTGCTGAACTGGAAGTAAACCATCAAAAAACCAACAATCTTATCAATGAAATTGAGCATAATTATCCCTTAGAACATTAAGCTTTTGGCAGTAGGCTTAACTTAATTAAAGAAAACTTTAGAACCCTCAAAAGTGATATAAATGAACTGAAGGTGAGTCAACAAATGGAAGATCTCAATAACAAATTGATTAAGCTTAATGAAGACTTGATAAAATGCAAGAATGAATTCTAAGAATCATCAAGAAAATCAGAACTTGAACTGAAAACATACCTCAAAAAAGAGATGGACATGATGCAAAATAAAACAACAGAAAACAAAAATAAAGCTAAAAAAAAACCTATCTAGAACCCCTCACTAACAGAGTTATTCATGAGGAAGACAGAACCTCTGACCTGGAAGACAAATCAGAAAAAAATTGATTGCAAGGCTTAAAACTTTGCTAAGGTCAAAATATCAAGTGAACAGAATATGCGGGAACTGTGGGATACCCTAAAACAACTAAACATCTGGATCATGGGTACACCACAAGGAGAGGAAATCCAGGTTAGAGGAACAGATAACATAAGAAACCAAATTATTGAAGAAAATTTTCCCAATCTATGAAACGAGAGGCCCAGCCACATATAAGAAGCCCCTTGAACACCAAACAGACAGGACCAAAGAAGAAACTCTCCAAGGCAGATCTTAGTTAAAACTCTTAACAATGAAAACAAAGAGAGTTCTAAAATCAGCTAGAGAAACAACTCACTACGTACAAAGTCAACCCCATCAGAATAACCTCAGATTTATCTATCATTGGAAGCCCTGAAAGCCAGAATGGCCTGGAATGGAATACTTCAAAGTCTAAAAAACTATGGCTTCCAACCCAAACAACTTTACCCAGCAAAAGTATCACTCATAGTAGACAGTGAAAGGAAAACTTTCCATGAAAAAAGTCAACTCTGTGATTATATGAACGAAAGCCAAACCTACATAGAATACTTGAGGGAATACTCCACACAGAACAGTCAAACAACCAATCTCAAGAGCCAACAAGAAGAAGATCACAATAACCGAACTGGACCAGGCTCACAATGTAAAAAACACAAGAAAGTACCAAATGCCATAAAACACCTCATCATGGCAAGAATTAAATGAAATCCCACACTTATAATCTTAAATATTAATGGTCTTATCCTCACCCATCAACAAACAGAAGTTAATAGGGTGGATTAAAAAATGGACCCTTCTATCTACTGTCTTCAAAAAACCCGCCTCGCCACTAAAGACAGAGACCTCCTCATGATGAAAGGGTAGTAAGTGATATTCCAAGGAAATGAAAATAAGAAACAAGCTACTGATGATATATTAGTATCTGAGAAAATAGACTTCAAACCAAAAGTAATAAAAAGGGACAAAGAAGGCCACTTCTTACTCACCAAGGGAATGACCCAACATAAGAACATCATAATCATAAAAGGGACAAAGAAGGCCACTTCTTACTCACCAAGGGAATCACCCAACATAAGAACATCATAATCATAAACTTATATGCAACAAACACAGGTGCATCACAGTTTGTAGAATAAAACCTACTTGACAACAAAACAGAAATAAACACTAACACCATCATGTTCAGACTTCAATACTCCACTATAATCAATGGACAGATCATCCAAGCATAAAATCAACAGGGAAATAATATAGCTCAACAACACCATAGACCAACTAGACCTAATGGATATCTATAGAAATTTCCACCCCAACACTACAGAATACACACTCTTCTCAGCAGCTCACAGGACCTTCTCCAACATCAAACATACATTAGGCCATAAAGTATGCCTTCATGAATTCAGGAAAACTGAAGTAATTTCCTACATCATATCAGATCACAATGCTTTAAAGCTACAAATTAACAACAAGAGACATATCAAGAAATTTTCCAACTCCTGGAGACTAAACAATACACTTTTGTTTTTCTGTTTTTTTTTTTTTTCGAGGTAGGGTCTCACTCTAGCTCAGGCTGACCTGGAATTCACTCTGTAGTCTCAGGGTGGCCTCGAACTCACGGCGATCCTCCTACCTCTGCCTCCCAAGTGCTGAACAATACACTTTTAAACAATGAATGTGTTGTGGAAGAAATCAAAAAAGAAATTGTAAAATTCCTAGAATTGAATGATAATGAAAACATATCTACCAAAACTTATAGGGCACAATGAAGGCAGTCCTAAGGAGAAAATTCATAGCACTAAATACCTTCATTAAAAAGACAAAGAGATCCCAAATTAAAAACCTGACTGTCCACCTAAATATACTGGAAAAACAAGAAGAATCCAACCCTAAGAGCTCCAGATAGAAAGAAATAATAAAGATCAAAGTAGAAATTAATGAATTGGAAACTAAGAAAACAATTTAAATATTTGATGAAACAAAGAGCTGATTCTTTAAAAAAAATAAACAAGATTGATAAACCCCTGGATAATTTGATCAAGCAAAAAAAGAGATAAATCTCAAATTAACAAAATCTGAAATGAAAATGAAGGGGTCACAACAGACCTCAATGAAATTTGAAGAATCATCAGGGTAAACTTCCAAAACTTCTACTCCACAAAACTGGACAATCTGGAAAAATGGATGAATTTCTAGTGACAAACCATCTACATAAACTAAACTCAGAGCAGGTTAATCTCTGAAACAAACCTATCACATCCATGGAGATTGAAAAGGTAATCAAAACCTCCCCCAAAGAAAAGGCCAGGACAGGGTGGCTTCTCAGCCAATTTCTATCAAACATTCATTGAAGAACTGAAACCAATTTTTTTGTATAATCAGAGACCAGGGAATCTTTCCCAACTCCTTTCAAGAAGTTAGCATCACCAGAATACCAAAAAACAAAAAGAGATGCAACAAGAAAAGAAAATTATAGGCCTTTATACCTTATGAATTTAGAAGCAAAGATCCCAAATTCCTCACAAACCTAATTCAACAACTCATTAAAAGCATTATCCACCTTGATCAAGTAGGCTTCATCCCAGGGTTGCAGGGATGGATCAACTCATGGAAATCAGTCAACATAACACACCACATAAATAAACTTAACCATAAGAACCTCATGATCATCTCATTTGATGCAGAGAAGGTCTTTGCAAAAATATAACACCACTTCATGATCAAAATGCTATAAAAGATTAGGCATGGAGGGTTCATATCTGAACACAAAAGAGGCTATATATAAAACTCCTAAAGCCCAAAATAATACTTAATGGGGACAAACTCAAGGATTTCCCACTGAGATCGGGAACAAGACAAGGGTGCCAACTCTCACCACTGCTCTTCAACATAGTTCTAGAAGTACTGGCCCAAGCAATAAGACAGGAGAAATAAAAGGGATTCAAATTGAAAAGAAGTCAAGTTAGCCCTATTTGCAGATGACATAATCCCGTACATAAATGACTTGAAAGTCTCCATCTTAAAATTTCTAAAGATGGTAACTTTCTTCAGCAAAGAGGCAGGATATAAAATCAATGAACAAAAATCAGTAGGTTTTCTGTATGCAAATGACAAATATACAGAGAAAGAAAGCAGTGAGGCTATCCCATTTTCAATAGCAACAAGAAAATTAAATACTTTGGAATAGCACTAACAAAGGATGTGAAAGACCTATATAATGAAAACATAAAAACACTCAAGAAAGAAATAGAAGAGGACTTGAGAAAATGGAAAGACCTCCCATGCTCCTGGATAGGTCAAATGAATATTGTGAAAAATGGAAATTTTACCAAAAGCAATATACAGATTTCATGCAATACCAATAAAAATACCAGCATCATTCTTCACAAAGATTGAAAAAATGATCTCAAAATTCATATGGAATGGCAGAAGGCCTTGGATATCCAAACATATCCTCAGGGGAAAAAAAAAAAACACCTCTGGTGGTATCACCACAGTGACAAAAACAGCATGGTACTGGAATAGAAACAGGAAGATAGCCCAGTGGAACAGAATTGAAGGTCAAGTAACTACAGCTGCTTGATATTTGGCATAGTTGCCAATAATGTAGACTGGCAAAGAGACAACATCTTCAACAAGTGATGTTAGACAAATTGGATGACATTATGTAGAAAAATGAAATTAGACCCATTCATTTCACCATACACAAAAATCAAGTCCAAATGGATTAAAGACCTCAATATAAGACTTGAAAATCTTCAACTACTGGAATTAAAAATAGAAGGCACTCTCCACAATATAGGACTGGGAAAAGACTTCTTGAACAAAACCCCAGCAACCAAGGATAGTAAACAAGCACTCAACCAATGGGATATCATGAAGCTAAAAAGCTTTTGCACAAACACACCATAAGCACAGCCAATAGTTTACCCACTGAATGGGAGAAAAAAACCTTTGCCAGCTATACCACTGACAGAAGCCTAATATCTAGAATCAACAAAGAACTCAAAAAACTAAACAATAAAAATATCAAACAACCCACTTCAAAAGTGGGGCTGAGAGCTAAATTCAGAGTTTCAGAGGAAGAATTTCAAATAGCTAACACACACTTAAGAAAATGTTCAATATCCCTATCCATTAGGAAATGCAAATTAAAATAACTATGAGATTCCACCTTACCCCAGTAAGGATAGCAAACATGAAAAAAATCAAATGAAAACAAATGCTAGTGAGGCTGTGGACAAATAGGAACACTCATTAACTGTTGGTGGGGATGTAAGCTGCAACAACCACTGTGGAAATCAATATGGATATACCTGAAAAGGATGAATATAGAGTTACCAATAGACCCTGTTATCCCCGTACCTGGCATTTACCCTAAAAGTTCCACATCTCAGTTCAGAGATATTTGTTCAACCATGTTTATAGATACTCAATTCATTATAGCTAAGAAGTGGTATAAAGATATGAAGCTAAGAACTGGTATAAACAAATGATATAAGAACTGGCTCCCATAATTGGATGAATGGATAACCAAGATATGGTATATCTACACAGTAGAAATCTCCTCAGCAGTAAGAAAAAATGACACATTGAAATTTGTAGAAAAAAATGGTTGAACTTGGAACAGATGATTATAGGTGAACTCACACAATCACAGAAAGACAACCATCACATGATCTCACTCATCTGCAGTTCCTAACCTGGATCAGCCAAGTTGCTGGCATAACTGAATAGCATCTTTTCTTTTTTTTTTTTTTCGAGGTAGGGTTTCACTCTGGTCCAGGCTGACCTGGAATTAACTATGTAGTCTCAGGGTGGCCTTGAACTCACGGTGATCCTCCTACCTCTGCCTCCCAAGTGCTGGGATTAAAGGCGTGCGCCACCACGCCCGGTCTGAATAGCATTTTGAGGCTTGGACAATATGGAGGGTAGGACTTGGAGGAAGGAAAAGTTTGGGGACACAAAACTGAACCCAAACAGAACTGGTTACATAGAATCCTATATCCTGGAAGGTGGAACCCTCAAGAGGTCCTTAGGGGAAACACCTGAATTGAAAGGCCCTGGAGAGAGTGAGATGAAACTTAACGTCAAATTTCTCCTGTTTCTCTTTCTTCTCTGTCTTTTTCTTTTTCCTTTTCCCTTGGTGCTTGCCTGTAATTCCCTGTACCACGATGTGTTCTACATACACAATAAGATGTTGACCACAGAGACCTACTAGATCTCCCAAAGCAAACAAGACACACTTCTGTCAGAGCGCTTGATTGCCCACCAGAGGTTAATGGTAAGACCCTACTATTGAAGATGACATATGCTGTCATCATGGATTATGGAGAGACCTGGTTGGAATCCAGAGGAGAGCCCGTCCACAGACAATTAGCCCATCTAGTGCTGGAAGGCACTACATGAGCTACTGGTGGAAGTGGCCAACATCTGTCCAAGCAACTCAAAGTCTAAACAACTCAGAAGCAAACAACTGATGTGATGCTCACACAAATGCAATAGTGGCACATAACCATGGTGGGTAACCAACTGCTCTTGGATTAGCTAAAAAAAAAAAATCTGCTCAGTGTTAAGGAAACCATATCTGGAACTGGAAAACAAGTCAGAATCATATCCAGATAATGATTCTGCTTTCCATTGTCAAGCTCCCACTAACCTTAGACTTATAAGAACGTCTACACCATTTTAATTCTCTCTAAATTAATAATGGTTATCCCATTTAACCAGTTCTGACTTCATGCTCCTTTGGAGAATCTGCTTCTCTTTTTCAGATGGGAGCTGGATATGAGGAGAAACATGACCCAGTGTACTCCACCCCAGGCCCAGCTGAAACCATAGAGGAATTAGGGAAATGAGCAAGAGTGCTGCTTTCTTAGTGAATCTGATATCAGCA
Source organism: Orientallactaga sibirica (assembly GCA_036365145.1). Taxonomy (NCBI): domain Eukaryota; kingdom Metazoa; phylum Chordata; class Mammalia; order Rodentia; family Dipodidae; genus Orientallactaga; species Orientallactaga sibirica. The sequence continues at coordinate 6,576,712 of JAEOAD010000793.1, read as the reverse complement.
CAAGAGTGATGGAGATAGATACTGAGGACACTCAATGCCTACCAAACCAGAGATCCAGAGGCTCCCAAGTGTCTGTCACTGAAATAGACTTAAAATTCTCCCAGTATGACTCAGAGAATTTCACAGAAGAGGGGGCGGAAAGATTGTTAGAGCCACAAGTTGGGACATTTTGCACAGAGACATTTCCTCCCCCAACTACTACCATAATGCATGACCCACAATCTCCATGGGGTTGACCTGCATCCCCAATGGGTAAAATTTCTTTAGAAAAGGGGCAGGGGCAGGGAGGAGGAAAAGGATGGTACCTACATGTGTTGTTTACATACAAAATATGTTCATATCTAATAAATAAGCACCTCTGTAGGTATCACCATACCCAATCTAAAGCTATATTACAAATGCATAGTAACAAAAACAGCATGGTACTAGCATGAAAACAGAAACATAGACCAATAGAACATAATTGAAGACCCAACCCTAAGTCAAGTCACTACAGCTACTTGATCTTTGACAAAGGTGCCATAATGTAAACTGGAGAAAAGACAGCATCTTTAACAAGCGGTGTTAGACAAATTGGATAACCATATGTAGAGAAATGTAACTAAACCCACTCATCTCTCCATACAAAAAAATCAAGTCTAAGTGGATTAAAGACTTCAATATAAGACCTGAATCTCTTCTCTCACTGGAAGAAAAAACAGGAGACACTCTCCACAATATATAAGTTGAGAAAGACTTCCTGAACAAAATCTGAGTAGCCCAGGATATTAAACATTCACTCAACCAATGGTATGTCATGAAACTAAAAGGCTTTTACACAGACAAACATACCATAAGCAGAGCCAATATATTACCCACCGAATGGGAGAAAATATTCACTATCTATGCCACTGATAGAAGGCTAATATCCAGAATCTACAAAGAAGTCAAAAAACTAAACAATAAAAAATGAAACAACCCACTCCAAATATGGGGCAGAAAACTGAACATGGAGTTCTCAGAGAAAGAATTATAAATTTCTATCACACACTTAAGAAACTGTTCAATATCTCTGACTATTAGGGAAATACACATTAAAACAACCATGAGATTCCCTCTTACTCCAGTAAGAATGGCAATCATTTAAATAAAATCTAACAACAACAAATGTTGGCAAGGATGTAGTGAAAGAGGAACCCTCATTCACTGTTGGTGGGAATGTAAATTGTGCAACCACTATGAAAATCAATATGGAGATTCCTGAAAAGGATGAATATAGAGCTACCAACAGACCCTGTTATTCCCTTACTGGACATTTATCCTAAATGCTCCAGGCATCACTACATAGATATTTGCTCAACTATGTTTATAGCTGCTCAATTCATTATAGCTAAGAACTGGAATCAACCCAGATGCCCATTATTGGATGAATGGATAACCAAGTTTGGTATATTTACACAATGGAATTCTACTCAGCAGTAAGAAAAAAAATGAGACAATTAAATTTGTAGAAAAATGGACAGACTTAGAACACAAAATACTCAGAAGATTCACACAATCACAGAAAGACAAATGCCACATAGTGTCACTTATCTATGGTTCCTAACCTGGACCCACTTGAGTTGCTGACATACCTGACAGGCAACTCAAGGCCTGGACAATAGGGATGGAAGGGTTTGGGGATAGTGGAATTGGAGGGGTGGAAATAAACACAAAACTAAATCCAAAGTGAGCTAGTAACACAGAAACCTTTATCCTTGGCTATAGCCTAAAAGATATAACCCTCAAAAGGAGTAAGGCGGGAGCATCTGAAAAGTACGCCCCTGGAGAGGAAGGGATGAAGCTTAAGCTTAAAAGATTTTTTTTCCTGTCTCTGGCCTGTAACTCTCAGTACCCGAGATTGGTTGCTACCCACATTGATCTGTTGATCAGAGAGTTATATGAGGTCCCAAATCAAGACAGCTTTCTGTCAAAGCACTTGATTATCTGCATGAGGCAAAAGCTAAGACTCTATTGCTAAAGACACCATATGCTGCTGACACAGCATGGAGAGACCCGGTTGGAATTCAGAAGAAAGCCTGGCCCTAGACCATTAGACTGTCTAGTGCTGGAAAGCTCTACATGAGCTACTGGGGGAAAGTGGCTAACAACAGTCTGAGCAAACATAGGTCTAATCTACCCAGAAGCAAACACTCTGACAGGAAGTACACACCAGTGCAATAGTGGCACACAGCATCAGTGGGTAAAGCAATAGTTTTATGATTGGCTAAAAGATCCACTCAGTGTAAAGGAACCCACATGTGGAAATGGGAACCAGATCAAAATCCTATGGAGACAGATTATGCTCTCCAGTGCCAAGCACTCACTAGTCTTTGGCTAAAAGAGGGGTTACATACATCAAATTCTTCCTAAATTAATAATGCTTATCCCACTTAAAGTATGCTGACTTCACTTACCATTGGAGAATCTGTTCTTCTTTTTCAGAAGGTAGTGAGACTCAAGGAGATAAACTACCCCTTGCACTTCAGCCAAGCTACAGCTGAAACCACAGAGGAATTGGGGAGATGAGCAAGAGTGCTGCTTCCAGGCTGAACCTGATAATCAGCACCAGGGTGAAGGAGACAGACCCTGAGGATACTCAACACCTACCAAAGCAGAGATCCAGAGGCACCTAAGAACTCATCACTAAAGTATACTTAAAACTCAACCATCACAGCTCAGGGAATTTTGAAGAAGAGGGGGCAGAAAAATTGTAAGAGCCACAGGTTGGGATGCTCAAAGGCATTCCCTCCCCCCAAAAGTAACTGACTGCTGTTCCCACAATGCATAAACCACAACCGCATGGGGAATACATGCAATCCCACTGAGGAGCATCTCTAACAGAATGGGGACAGGGACAAGGGAAATGAAGGTATTAGCACATGATATGTCTGTACAAAATATTTTGTTAATAATAATAATAATATCCCCTCTTCCTAGTTCCCATTTCACTGAGGGTCCTCCTCAGTGGGGTTGTTGGCATTCATCATGGTGCTGGGAATGCATCAGTCAGTCAGTCTCTGTGGGTTGCAGGGATATTGCATCAGGATACTCCTTCCCACCTTATGGTTCTTACATTCTTTACACTCCCTCTTCCACAATGTTCCTTGAGCATTAGCCAGTGTGTTATATGTCTACTTTAGGAACCTCTGGATTTCTACTTTGATGAGTTATGAGTTTTCTCAGTGACTATCACTATCTCCCTAGATGAAGTTGTCAGTATAACAGTGAGAGCAGCACTCATGTTTAAATTGCCATTACCTGTGTGATGTGTCATGGGCCCTGGCAGATGGGCTAGGGTAACACTAGGGGAATGGGTCAACACATGATTTGGTCATGCAGTAAAGTTCATAATTAATAAAAGAAAAACATAATAACGATCTGGAGTCTCAAAATTGGTCACAGAATAATCTTTGGAAGAGAGGAATTTGAGAGACTGGTTGTCCCAATGTTCCTTCTGTTCTGTAATCCCCTACATGGAATCCTGATAAACTGATAATAATTCATCCTGCATTGAAAAAGAGCTGTACATATCCCAGATATGTGGTTTAACTTTTATAATTATTCACCATTTTGCAGCTATAATTTAATAAATTGTTCTAGAACTTAAAAAAAATCAAATAACAAGCCAGGTGTGGTGGCACAAGCCTTTAAACTCAGAACTCAGGAGGCACAAGTAGGAGGATTGCCACCTTAAGACTACATAGTGAATTCCAGGTTAGCCTGGGCTAGAGTAAAATCATACCTCAAAAAAATCAAATAACAATAATAATAATAATACTGGGAACTAGGGGTACTCAGTGTATCCAAGGTCCTAGGTCATATCATCAAAACCACAATAAAGATAATTATTAATAATAATGCTACCTTTATATTATGACTAAAAGGATTAAATGAGAAAACAATTAAAGATACTTCTTTTTAAATGTGAAATCTACATACCATATATGGACATATATATGAATATCCTCAACATCATCTAAGATGTGTTTAAATTCCAAGCTTCTCCCTTTTATACACTGAAAATAAGCAGCAGCTTCTGATCAGTGAGCCACACGTAAAGTGTCAAAGTAATTATCACAAGCCTAAAATTTGGCATTTTAGGTTAACATAGTTACACTACAATTAAAAAAAAACACTAAGAGATATTAATTGAAAAATTGAAGTGGAGAAGCAAGCAATTGGCACTTTGCCTTTTTAAAATTTTTATTTTCCTTCTTTTATTAGTATATATTAATTATACAAAACACTAGGTTTCACTCTGACAAAACTTTGGCTTTTAAGCAGATATATTTAAGTCATTTATTGAGTAAAGTAAGTTCAAACATATCCTACTGCCAACCTCCCACATTATATGAAACTTAGTGATTCAATTTCTGGCACCTTCCTGTTAGTCCAATGGTTCTCCCTGAAAATATAATACATAAAGAAAATGCAATGAAATAAAAGATACCTCTTACTTTCTATGTAAGACTAATCATGGTTTATAATATCACTAAATGAACAGCCCAATTATAGTGATAGAGACAATATGCTTGAAGTCAGTCATCACAAATATTGGTTTCAGTTCAGAAAGAGTGTTTCAGCACTCCTTTTACTAATCAGAGAGACTTGGAACTTCTCTTAGTGAGCACCCTGTAACATCTAAATTCAATAAATGAGAAAATGAAATGCATCATTAAAAGAGAAAAAAATATTTCAATAATACAGTCAGTCAAATTAGCATTGTATCATGACATGAAGGTGACCTCATACTATCCCAAATAGTCCTAATTCTTTGGACCCCACTAAGTCTGACTCAAGTGTTGGATCCACAATTTTGGATTAACTCTTCATGGGATCAATTTTTATCACAGTACATCAAGAAGAATTTTAAAAACAACTAAAGAAGCTACAACCTTTTAAGGAATGAACACTATGGGAATTTCATCTGAAGTACTCTATTACTTCTTTATAAGCTGTCAGTATAGATCTCTCTCAGGCCAGTTTCCACATCTGTCTTTTTAAAATACTTCATGGAAGTAGTCATCTTCTGGGAAATTCTAAGTTACATATGAGTAATTTATCAATTCTGTGTGATCCAGGGAGTTCAGCCCTTCTGCACAGATGCAGGGAAAATTGGAGAGATTGAGCTTCTTCTTTTGCTCCCTTACATCCCAAAATTTGTTTACAAAAATATAATAATATTTTTGTGCATTATTGTTCTGTCAGGGAATTGAGATATTGATTATATGACAGAAACATATAATATGATAATAGTAGCACTTCAAATTGTAGTCAAACTTCATGAATCTATTATAACTAGGGAAAAGATGAAGTTGAATTGGAGAAAAATTTAACCCACATAATTAATTTATTTTAGTGTGCTTTTTATAATGTTTGGTTCAGAGCAGATGTTTAATAAATATATGTTAAATAAATAAAACAATAACTGCATATACTATCTATATATCTATATTTATTTCAATACTACACAAGTTATACTCAAGAATTATATTATTTGAATAAACGTGTCACTATTGGAAAGAATAGATCCTAGAATCTATGTTCATGAGTAAATAATTAATATGCTGATGAATTTTTTTTTTTTTTTGGTAGGGACTTATTGTAGCCCAAGCTGACCTGGAATTCACTATGTAGACAAAGAAAGGGGAAGAGTGCTTTGGAATGCTATCTTTCAGACACAAAATGTTGGTTGCATTCATGACCTCACAGTTGATGTTGTTACCTGCACAAGACATGCATAATATGAGGAGAAAATGATGACATTCAAAGAGAACATGGACTAGTAATAAAGAAGAAGGGATTCAGTGGGGTAGAGGTGTAGGAGATGGGGAAAAGGAAGGTGGTGAGAGGGATTATGATTAGGGTACACTGTGTATATTTATGGAGGTTGCAAATAAAAAAATACATGCCAAGTTTTATAAGTCAAAGGACTATTCTTTTTAAAATATCTTTTATTTTATTTATTTATTAAAAAGAGAGAGAGAGAGAGAGAGAATAAATGGCATGCCAGGGTAATTAGCCATTGCCAACAAACTCCAGATGCATGTGCCACCTTGTGCATCTGGCTTACATGGGTCCCGGGGATTTAAACCTGTGTCCTTAGGCTTCACAGGCAAGCACTTTAACCACTAAGCCATTTCTCCAGCCCAAAGGACAATTCTTATGTAAATCCAGCTACAATACCTTGGACACATTTTATTTCTACCTCTTTTCCCTGGCATTAGTATTTTTATTTTGCAATAGCTGAGGAAAAATCCATAATATGAAAAACCTCACAATTTCAGAAAATGGGCATCATTATTTTTATGGTAGTTTTGGATACCCCTTTAAAGGTAAAACAGAAATAATAGAGACAAATACAGCACACAATGTGCTGTCTAAGCAAACCTTCCAGTGATCAAACATGCATCTCCTCACATTGAACTCTGAAACATTAGGCAGCAACACTTTTCCACGTATAGTGTTTTAATTGTTTAATTGTATTTTTCATAGATGTGTACTTTTATTCTTTACTATATCAAAATATATTGAAACTGAAGAACCTAAAGCCAAAATTGCACATTCAAAAATCGTCCAGGAGGGCTGGAGAGATGAACTAGCAGTTAAGACATTTGCCTGTAAAGCCTAAAGCCCTGGGCGACCTAGGGTTGATTCCCCAGTCCCCACATAAAGCCATGTTCACAAAGTGGTACATGTGTATATATGTACATGTCTGTGTTCACATGTGTGGTTGAGCATATGATAGCAATGGAAGCCACAGGACAACCTCAACTGCTATGCTTAGCAATCCTCTACACCTTTTAAGAGACAGGGGCTCCCACTGGACAGGAAGCCCCAAAGATTGTTCTTCCTCTCTTTCCTCAGGGCTGGAATTACAGGCATACCCCACCAAACCTAGAATTTGTATGTGAGTACTGGTTGTCAGTTATCAAATTCAGGTCATCAAACTTGCAAAGATACCACTTAAATGACTAAACTATCTTTTAGGCCTCTGAGACTGTATTTTAAAAGTCAAGAAATGAATTATTTATTTAGTACTTATGTATAACTCATGTACTATTACATTTCCTATATTTATTTTTATGCACAAGACAAAATTCTCTCATATTAGAATTGGTTTATAAATATTTACAGTCATCAAATTTATTATCCTCTTCAAACCCGAGTCAATTCCTAAATTATCTGTCTTAGCTAATGATCCCATCATCCACCCTGCCACTCAATCTAGATGGAAATCATCTTAGACTCCAACTTCTCCACATCTTCAATCAATTACCAAGCAGGATCAATTCCAGAGCTTCTTTTCCACTCAGCTAAATATAGCTTAGTTTAAATCCTTAGTTTTTATTCTTCAAAAGATAGCAACTGATCATCATTCCTTCCATCAAGTTACTTGTTTTCTAAATGCCACAGCAATTGACTTTGTGTCATTCATTAAGTTGTTGAGATTGTTATTTTTTCCTATAAAAGGTGTCCAGGAAAAAAAAAAAAGGCCTCATGTAAATTAGAACACCTAAAAGTCTGAGGTGCAAATCTAAAGCTTTAAGTATTCTATGAGTCCATGGTGAACCAAGCACGAACAAGACAAAGTCAGGAAATACAGTTGAGAAACCTCTGGCCTATGGTGAAAGACAAACTATATGACATGGCAAATCAAAAGTCTGCTTCACAATCTATCATGTATTTCCCTTTCTGTCCTAAGTGTATCATTTCCATGTCTCCCACTTCAAACCTCTGTTCTAATGTCTAACTTCACTGCTACTCCCTCTATCACAATAAGCCCTTTCTCTTCAGTATCTGTATTCCTCTCTGCCTAGAGATTTTTTATCTGTCCAACTCTATGTTTGCAAAAGAGAAACCTAAATTATTCGTCTCTCTGAGCATTAGCCAACTGATTAAACTGGCTTAATTGTTTTCATGTTTGCTAGCTTTTAAAATCTTGTATGTACTTGCATTATGGTCTCTGTCATACTGTGATTAGGAGTTTACATTCCTTCCTTCGAAATCCTACCATGACCAAGTTCACTACTCATGAATTGCTCCCTTTCTTAAGGAATAAAAATCCAACCATAGTAAATGTTTTATAAATGTTTGGATCATTTAATATGTATATAAATGTCCAATTGTCATTTAGTTTGTGTTCCTCGATATAATACTGTTAATGATATTTCAACTTTTATTAAAAAAATAATTTTTAGAGTGACAGAGAGAAGAGAAACAACCAGAGAGTATGGGTGTGCCAGGGCGTCCAGCCACTGCAAAGAACTCCAGATGCATGCACCACTTTGTGAATCTTGCTTTATATGGGTACTAGGAAATCAAGCCTGGATCATTGGGCTTTGCTGGCAGGTGCCTTAACTGTTGATTCCTCTCCCCAGCACCGATTTTTCAAATTTTAATTAGAGAAATAGTAAACTTATTTTTCAAATGTTTCATATACTTTTGTGTACCTTTTAGAGAAACAAGAGTTCAGTGATAATGTATGATATGGATGTTATGACTAGTTTATCTCAGTGTTTAGTGAAAACATTATTCAGGACATGGGATACCTACAGTTTTTTTTTTCTTTTCAAATTATGTTTCTCTAGTAAGGATGCAATTTCTTTCTACTTATCTTACTACCCTGATGTAATAACTTGGACAATATACACAGACATTGAGGACACACCAAAAAAATAAAATAAAATAGTAATACTGAGGTCTACAAAGTAGCAAGATACTTTTTCCTATAAGAAAAAAATGACATGATGCTCCTTTGATCAGTGCCTCCCATACCTGTTCCAAACACAAATATTGACTGATACAAGGATTTCCTGGAAAATGTGACATTGCTTTAAAAATCATACCCATTTGATTTGAGTCTCTGAAGTTACAAAACTTGTTTTCATGAATACTCAAAAAATTCAATAATGTAACCTCTAGTAGAGTTTGAAAAGCTTTGAAGGACAAGGGACTTCAATCAATATTAGTTTAATTCACATTCTGAGCAGTAAGAAGAGACAAGGCAGGCCATCAGAAGGATTTTATTACCTGTTGGAGTGATAAGTCCTGGAGATAAGAGACTTGGCACTGCATGAGGCAAAAGGCGGGCATTTTCTTGCAATACTCCCAAGGAACGCTTAGGGGGCCTGCCAGGCCTTGAACTGTTGAAAAACAAAGACAACAATAAAATGTCTGCCTTTATAAAATTACCATTTCTTGCCATATTTATTTTCTAAATCTTGTTTAATAGCCAAGAGTAAATTGAACTTTACATTAGAGAATATGTACTGTTATGGATTATTGAAAGACCAATACTTTCCACTAAAACTCATAATGTAGATATGGCAAATATTAAAGCCATGATGCTTCATTTTTGAATTTAGATTACATTTTCAGGCCACACAGCACACCTACCTACTGTGGTAGTTTGAATGTTTGGTTGCATAGACTCTGGCTGGAAATTTGAGTCTCCAGTGGGTAGAGCTCTAGTGGAGAAGAGGTGTATTGGGGGCAGATCTTGAGTACTCCTTAAGGTGTGTGGAGAGCAGTTGGGACTCTGGCAGTTTTTGTGGTGCTGGCTCTTTGTTCTCTCTCTACTTGGATATATGAAAGGGAATTTGTAAGCTTGAAATAAACCCTTCTCTCCCATAAGCTGTTTGCCAACAAGGAGCAGCTGACTACAACACCTCAGGCAAGCAGACTAAACACATAAGCAGCTTAATGTTCCCTGTGATTCCCCATGAGTCATCTGACAGTAAGCTATTATAGCAGAAGATTTGAAAGCTAGATAGTTTAACTTATTCTCTTTCAAAGATCATGATCAGTCCTCATTATCTGAAACATCTCTTTTCCAATAAGGAGACACAGGCTTGAGCAAAACTAGAACATTAGTTAAGTATTCAATATTTAAATTAAATTTGGAAAAAAAAGGTTTAATTTTCCATCATTGTATATCTATTGGAGAATTTTTGCCTTATGTCACAAATGATTTGGTTATATCTTATAACTAGTACAAGCTCCAGAGTATCATGTCCTCTTTTCTAAAATTCTTCTAATTTATAATTAATATTTTTGCATGAATAATTGTGAGTCTCCCCAACTGTAATCTATGCTTCATGAAGGCAGCATAAATGTCTTGTTATGTATATCACTGTCTCCTAAGACATTTTCATGATTTCTAGAATACAGTGAGACCCAGTATATGATTAATTAAACAAATTCACTAACATAGGCAGGAAATAATATTTTACTGTTTCTACAGCTTCCAGGTATTCCTTAGATTGTTTTGTGTACCTTGACAACATGAACACAGAGAGTTTCATCATGTAGTCATACGGTAATCTTTTAAAATAATTCCAGGGCTGGAGAGGTGGCCTAGAAGTTAAGGGTATTTGCTTGCAATGCCTGATGGCCTGGGTTCAATTCACCAGTACACATGTAAAGACAAATGCACAAAGTGGAACATGCATTTGGAGTTCATTTACAGAGGTACAAGGACCTGACATGCTTAAATTCTCTCTGACTCTTTATCTCTTTCTTTCTCATTCACTCTTCTCTCTCTGACATAAATAAATGAAAAATATTTTTAAAATCCTAGATTCTACTGCAATTATAGAAGGTTCAAAATAGGGTCACCTGAAATCTGATTATGTATCAAGATAAATAAGCTTATGGTAGATGCTGATATTCTATGAGACCCTAGATGCTCAAAAATCTGCTCAAGGGATAAATTCCCCTATAGTCACACATATAGTCACACAGGGACAATATCACTTATTCAGTTATGGAGTAAACAAATATGTACTATGCATCTACTCCATATATGTTTGGAGCAAGGACAAATGTCAGTAATACACAGGTTATCGTGTATGCTTAAAAGGCAAGGTTTATGATAGTTTTTCATTATTATTTCATGAGAACATAAAGATTCTTTGATGAGCTTGTGGCCTAGTAAGAAAGAAATGTGTTTGCACTATTACTTACGATCTCTGATTGACTCTTGAGTGAGTATGATGATGTGTTAACTTTCCAAAGTTGTTTCAATGTACCATTGAGTAAAACTCACATTCAGATATAATTGGTTTTAATTTTGATGAAAAGACTTGGGGCTCTAGAATAAATCAATTGGAATTAAGTTGATGATAATGCTTTATAATTAAGAAAACCCCACAACATAAAAGTTGGTTTTTTTATTTCTTTTAGACTTAGTTGCCTTATAAAGTAACACATTACTTGGTCTGCAATTTGTACATTTCATTTCCAGGAACAGAATCCTGACAACATGATGAAAGACTGTGGAAGATTCCATAAAAGTTGAACAAGAACATAATTGATAGATGTTTCTGCCATCCTTCTTATCTTTAAGAGCTTTACTTGCATCAGGCCAATATTTACATATTAATCAAAATAAATAAACATGTGGAAATTTAACTAGGAAATCATTATTTGGATGACAATTTAATCAACATAGGTTGAAAGGTCTATCACTGCATCATCCTGTTTCTTCTAAAATATTGATTGCATTACTGATCCAGGCAATGCATTACTTTATAGGGCACAAATAACCATGTAATTACTCTTTAATTGTATGATAATTGCTTCTTGGCAATTATTTGTTTCAGTTTAATTACAAGGTTATTTGTACTTGGTACAATGAAAGTTACTACCAAAATAGCTCTATTGGTATGTCACACATGTATATTATAAGGAAAGTAGTTAAAATACAAATAAACTTTTAAAATTGTAAAACTTAAAAAATCATGTAGCTAAATTGTTACTAGTTTTAGATTATTGAATTAAGTATAACATTTAAAGGCTACTTGGACTGAAATTATACCAAATAATACTAATTTATCTTCATCCATCCTTTAACAACTTATACTAATATAAATTTTTAGAAGAAATGTGATAGTAACTCAGCATCCTGGGATTAGACAGTAATTCCACATGAAATAAATAATAGCATATTTCATATTTCTACAACTGAACTAGATTTTCATCCAACATATATATAAGCTTTGTAGAGGTGATTGTTCTGTATGAGGGAAATGTAGTAGATTTTCTAGTGGCAACAAGGTATGACACATTCAGTATCACATTTGTTTCAATTTGCAATAGGCAACATAGCTAACATATTGTTTATTGAAATTTCCTAGTTATATTGGTTTTTACTTCATGAAATTATTTGTTTATGAATCTGGAACATGTTATAAAAGTAAGATATACTCACAATTAAAGATAGTATTAGCTGCAACTTATAAAGACCACTATAATTGAATTACAGAAGTGGTAGATGTTAGTAATGACCTAAGATTCATTCTTTACTTTTGTGAGCTATTACATTGGACAGTCCCTGAATGTATCATTTTTAAATCTTAATTTTAATGTTCCCAAACCAACCATGGCAATAGCTTTGAGGGTGTTCTTCATCTAGCTATGAGACTTTCAATTTGTTTATTCAATTAAATAATGTTTTTTTTGCTAGAATACAATTTTTAATTGCATTATGGATTAGTAGTAATCTCTTAGGTTTGACATTTATTACAACACTTTTAAGGATGCCAATGGTGCCTAAACTCTACCTGACCTTTCTGTGTTTATTAAGGAAAAAAACAAACTGTGACCTCACAGCGACCTGAGTCCATCTTTTCTTGGTGATGGCAAACTGATCACTTGTCTAAGCATTACACTGTGTTATATTCCCTACCAGATCAAAGGTAGCAAGTGGGAAAGAGCCACCCATGCAAAATGAGCAGTTACCATTAATCATGTATGAAATGGTTCAAGTTGATAACTAAAAACTGGTCACTATGGTAACTTCTATTAAATGGTGCTTATGTTAAACTGGCTGTCAATCAGTCCTAAGTTCATGGGAACTTAAAGGGATGGCTCATCATGCCTCAATGAGTTATCAATATAACGAAGCAAAACATTACAAGGGAAAAGATCATTTACATTCTTACAAAATATCTGAAATTTAAATGTAGATTTTTAAATTAAAAGTATCAATGATGGTTTTTTCACTACTTTTCACTAGTATTAGGCAAGTTCAGAAAATTATTTTTAATATAATGTTTTTGAGTAGATGAAGGAAAACCACCAGTTTTAATGACTAATACATAAAATATTGAGTTTCATGAAGAATACATTTTTATGTATCAACTTATAAGTGTAATAATTAAATTATTTGTTACTTTAAAATTAAGATGTTTCTTTCTCTTGCTGATGTTAAATATCTGGTTTTTGCCTAACTGAAAAAGAATTCTGGTGTCATAGATAAGATTGAATACTTACTTGATATAATGTATCTGTGAAAACATTTTACATTACATTTATTTGATTCTGTTCCCTGTTTAAATGAAATGTGATATAAACCTGTTAAGAACACCCTTTGAGAAGTTTGCTGTTTTACAAATTGAACGATAATAAAGGGCATAGTATAAATTAAAAAGGTGGTATAATAGAAATGCTACTTTTAGATTTGAATTCTCAGGAGCCAATTATCATTTCACTTGTATAGGTTTTTAACATCAGTAAAGTTAGTGTACCTTAATACATCTTACTATAAATCATATTGATCAAATCATACTCCAATGTGTATCACATCAATGTCAGAAGTATTTGGTGTATTATCAAAGATGTAGGAAGCTATAGATTGTTACTAGAAAATTTTCAGTGCCTGGGATGGGATACCTTCCAGTGAGTTGTTAGCTAGGGAGGTCCCTGTAGCCTCCAAAGCATTAAAGGCTATTGCCAAGGCCCTTGGTTTCCCTTGAGAAACAGATGGTAAGACCCTATAGTTGAAGACATCTCTTGCATGAGTGGCAAGGACACTGAGAAAGCAAGCTGGTGCTGAGCAGAAAACCTTCTCCCTGGAAAAAGCTTCACTAAATACAGCTGTATGGGACACAGAAATCAACAGCGGTGAAAAAAGTGGACACTGGGAACCTCAAGTTTGGCCAGACAGGCCCAATGACTGAATGGGTGCAATAGTGGCATGTCTGCTCTTGAGGAAACCAACTGCTCCCTAATTGGACTGAAGGCACACTCTATGGGAGGGAATACATGCCTGGTACTGAAAAACCTAATCAGAAGACTATGGCAGGGGAGGTCATGAGCCTTAGAGGTATAAAGCCTGCTCTTGTCTTGCTAAATGCATATATTATTCCTAAAAAACTGCCCTGAAAGCACTATACTTAATGTCCATATTCACATATTAATGCTACTCTCACTTCTGGTTAGACAAGCTTCTCTTTTCAGATGGAGATGACCACTGGGATGACCCAAAAGGCAACATAGTACTGAGAAGAAGGGACAGAGGAGTGTTCAGCATTGAAACATCTCTATCACACCCTCCAAGGCTCAGGGATCATTGCAGAAGAGAGAGCAGAAAGGATGTAAGAGCCAAAGGAAGGATATAACTCCTTACAATACAACTGTCCAGACAGAAATTGGTCTCGAGATCTATGACCTCACGGTGCCTAGCAATACCTTCACAAGACCTTTATAATAGGAGAAAAAGATGATGACATCAAATTAAAAGAGAGACTAAGGGAGAGAGGGAGGGGGTATGATGGAGAGTGGAGTTCTAAAGGCGAATGGGGGTAGGGGAGTGAAATATCATGGTTTATTGTCTGTAAGTATAGAAGTTGTCAATAAAAAATGAAAAAAGATGTATTAAGTATAGTGTGTGGGAGAACTTCTCACAGTGAGGGCATGGGTTGGACATTCACATCTGGATGCACTGCACTGAAATTTCAAAGCCAGCATATGCATCTCCAAGTCCCACTCTCCACTCTTCTGTACTGTGAACAGTACAAGAATGCTCTCAGGTGCTAATGCCAGTAATCCTTTACCTTGGTCCTATCCTTTCATTGCCTATGTCAAATATTTATTCCCATTGTTTATTTTGTTTATTTTTCATGAATTAAAATTTAAACTTTAATAAAGACAAAACATTTTGCTCAACCATTAAGTGTTTAGTAGGGTGTAATGTGGTGGAAAGCACTAGAATATGAAAGTGATTTCTAAATTCAATTGTGGTAAGATTCCAAAATTATTCACATTTGAATATTTATAACTCATGTTGCCAGAGCTACAAATATGATGATGTATCATGTCTATGATTATGTCATATCACATGGAGAAAGGGATTTCTAAGGTGTGATTTAAGGTAACTAATCATTTAACTTTAAGTTAATCAAAAGATTGTGCAGGTAGATTTAATCTAATGTCATGAACCTAGTAGTAGTAGTGGACAGCAAATTAGAAAATAGAAACATTACTTGCTTTAAGAAAGAGAGGATAATATCTAGTACTTTTTGAAGCCAAAGAATGCTTAGACTGACAGGAAAGGATAAACCTTATGATGGCAAAAAAGTAGAGTCTTCCAATAACTTCAGTGAACTTGGCAGTAGGTTCTACCCAAGAGCTTAGTAAGAATACAATGGAGGGGCCAGAGAAGTGGCTCATCAGTTAAGGTGCTTGCCAGCAAAGTCTACTGACCCAGGTTCAAATCCCCAATGCACAAATAACACAAGATGCACAAGGTGGCACATGCATCTGGAGTTCATTTGCAATGGCTGGAGACCCTGGCATGCCCATTCTCTCTGTCTCTCTTTCCGCTATCTCTCTCTGCTTGAAAATAAATAAAAAGAAATAAAAAGAATACAATTGATACCACCTTATCTTCAATCCTGTATGACTCTAAGAAGATAACTCATTCCAACACATCTCTACTTCAGATCTACAAAACTGAGATAATAAAGGAAGTGTTGTTATAAGACATTGTTAGTTATAATTCCCCGTGAACAATCCAAATCTAATATATCCATTTTGCCATTCTTGAGCTGTGTGACCTGAAACAAATCATATTATTATTCTTTATTTATTTATTTATTTTGGTTTTTCAAGGTAGGGTCTCACTCTAGCTCAGGCTGTCCTGGAATTCACTATGCAGTCTCAGGGTGGTCTCAAACTCAGGACAATCCTCCTACCTCTGCCTCCCGAGTGCTGGGAATAAAGGATTGTGCCACCATGCCTGGCTCATATCATTATTCTCAAAATGCATTACTACTTTTAATGATAGAGACATAAACTAAATAATATATGAATCTGACTATTACAATCGATGTTATGTTTCTTTCTTGTTTAATGTAGATTATTAATTAATTACAACCATATATTGTGTTTTGTACAATCACATCTATATAGTTTAGTTTGTACTTAAACAATTTTTTAATTTAAAAATGGATTTTATGGAAAATTATAGCACTAAACAACTGAAAAAGCATAATGCAAGAAAAATTCCGTAAATAGACTAGGACAGTCAAAAACCAATATATAATTCCACATATATTAAGTATCTAATAAAATTCAGAAAAAGAAAAGAACATAAGTTCCAGAACTTACATCAAAGGAAGAAAGGTTATTTAGAAAGTACAGACCCACACTCAGGCAGCAAATCCATCAAGTATGGTCCAGGGTTTCAACCCAGAAAAAGCTCTATTCTCCAAAGGGCCTGCCTGGTTACAACCTATTATAGCCTGGAGGCTTCAAATCAAACCATTATCCAAGAGATCAAGGAAGAATCTCACACACTGGTGTCTTAGTGGACAATCTTCTTTTTTTTTTTTCTACTCTGCTGCCATTTGTTTTGGGAGTGTAAGCAAAAGTTGTTCAGGAAGTCAGCTACAGCAGCGCTCAGTCATTGGTCCTACATAATGCGGTTCACAAAAGAACTCAGAGAGTGATGTCCCTTCTGAACTTTGAGGGCAGGCTTACTGTCCTCCATCCCACAGCAAAGCATGAAAGGCACCTATCTCAATTCCAATTCTTTTTGGCCACCTGCAGGGGATGATCTTGCCTGTGCAGAGAACTACTATGAAATGCATCTATTTAAGCTACCTGGACAATTTTGTAGGACTCTATCCCATCACAGATTCTGATAAGAGCTGGCGTCAGCTCCAGACACTTTTTACTGCAGCTCAAATTACCACCCTATACCAGGAACTCTTTGAAGAAAGATAGGAAGACAGGACAGAATTGATTGATAGACTCTGTCCAACAAGAGCTCTGGAAAGAACTTTCAAGTAGGTTTTGGTCCTTCCCAGCTGTGATATAAAGAATTAGTATGGTAACAAGAATATTGTCTGTTGCTATTGCATGCAGACTTTACCTAAAGAAAATTCTGAATTATCCGTGAAGTTAAGTTTTAACCCTTCTCAGGTATGGTTCAAGAGTTCTCAGTCTGGTTTCTGGGAGTAAAAGCATCCATTTGAGTCTCAGTGGTAGAATTTAACTATACCCAGAAGACTTTTAACATACCTAGATTTTGCTTCTGACACACATTTTTGTAGGGTGACAGTAGATGTGCCTTCTGGAGACTTAGAGAAATGTACACTCAGGAAAAACATCCCTATAGGATGACGCCCTATGACATATTGCATTGTAGATATTTAAACAATCTAAAAATGTGGCTATTTCCTCTCAGACATAATCTGATAGTATTATCTACTTAAGAAGGACACCACTAGAGATGCCTATCTGTAACCACAGAGATAAATGGAGAATCTCAGTAGTAGTGGTGGTCAGAAAACAAACTTGTGTCTCAGTTCCTGCTCATCACACCCATTGGTACAAGTAATATAGACAACCCAGGGAACCATCCAATGATCTAACATAGCATTCTCAAAAATTTATAGGAAACCATAAGGTTTTTATTTATTTATTTATTGCAGATACCTGGAATACTATTAGAGAATTATGAAGGAGACTTTCATCGATACACAATTCCAAAAAATCCCTTCATAGGACTCCAACCCAATCATGACTGCATCAGCCAGCCACACAAGATATGGTACTTTGGACATAAAATATATTCCAAAATGAATAGAAAAGTACTATAAAATAGAAAGAAACCCAGCAAACATTATCTGCACATATCTTAATGTTAGCATTTGGGAAGTTTCACAACCCACACAGGCTTGAATTCTACATTACAACCTGGCTTTGGAATAGAAAGTAACATCATATCTCCATGAATTCTTACAGTGGAAAAACTAAGAGCCATCTTAAGTAGAGAGCAGTCATCACAATTTGGACTTCTCTAGGTGCTGGATGTGCCACATATTCTCATCTCTATATCACACAGACAATTCTACTGCACTGTTTCTTCATGAACCAAACTTAGCTAAGTTCAGTGACCCTGGCATATGCATGCTAAGACTGTCATACTTCATGGAGCAGGTGTTGTGAAGCAGAGTAACAGGGAACAGTCCTCAAGAATTGAAGGACAAGAAAGTTCTTGCCTATAACTTGCAGGTATTCCCTATTTTCTCCAACAGTGCAAGGAATAAACACGAGACTCAACAAATGGGATTACATGAATGTAAAAAGTTTCTTCACAGTGAAACAGAACAAACATCAGCAAAGAAACAGAAAGCCCACAAAATGAGAAAAAAATCTTTGTCAGCTATTCCTCAAACAGGGGGCTGATAACTAGACTATGTGAGAAGATGCAAAATGTAGACATCAAAAGAAACATGACAATAAATAAATGGACTAATGAAATGAATAGACATTTCACAAAAGAATAAACACCAAATAGCCAACAGACCAGTAAAAATGTGTTCAGCTTCCTTCAAGGAAATGGAAATTAAAATCACTTTGGGATTTCATCTAACCTCAGAGTGGCTATCACCAAGAAAACATATGGTGCCAACTTGATGGAGCAAGTGGAATCCTTATTCACTATTGATGGGAGTATAAACTTGGACAGACACTCTGGAAATCAGTGTGGAGGTTTCTAAAAAAAAGAAAAAACTAAAAATTGAACTTCCATATGGTTCAGCTATACTACTCCTGGGAGTATTCTCTAAGGTCTACCACAAAGGTACTTGCACATCTTTGCTTACAGCAGCTTGGAAATAGAACCAACCTACATGTCTATCACCCAATAACTATATAATGAAAATGTAGTACATATATGCAATAAAAGCTTGCTTGGCTATAAAGAAAAAAAGAAGTCATAAAATTTTCAGGAAAGTGGATATAACTGGAAAATAAAACATACTAAGCAAGATAACCTAGGCCCAGAAAGACAAAATCACATACTCTCTCTCTCACATGTGGTTCAGAACTTTTAATGGTTGCATATATATAAATAAGGACACATGAGAAGTTTGCAAAGAATGTGAATTGGGATAGAAGAGTAAAAGCAGGGAATAAGAAGGGATTAGAAAGTGAGGGAGGAATCACAAAGAAAATAGAAAAGGACAAGGAAAATGTTGGAAAAGGGAAAGGAGGCTATGGTGAGGGAAGGGCACAGAGGGGAAAAGCCTGGAGAACAGGCAATGAAAGACAAAATTTGCTTTAAAACAGCACGATGAAACTTAATTAATTGTATTGTATTAAATATAAATTGATTAAACACACACACACACAAAAAATTGAAGGGCCAGAGAAACAATCTTCCAAACCAAGGAAATGGCCAGTTGCATAGTTGCATGTGGTTTCAAACCAGTGTCAGAACTGAAAGCAGTTACCCTCATGGTTTTCTCCTTCCTTAGGATGATACACAGGGTACATTAGCTAACAGGAGGGCTAAAAAATTTGGTGGCTTTTCTGTTGCATCACCCACAGGGACAGAGAGACTGAAAGGTCCTGAGCAAAACTGCCCATTGCCGAGGACACGCTGATCTCAATCATGCTAACAGTCCCTACACCTGAGAGGAATTTTGCCTGATTTTAGCCATATCCATCTCCCGGTCTTTTCTCCTGTGAAATACAACTGAAATAAATAGGAAATAAAAACCCTCAACTGTCTTCAGTCATGCAGTACTAGGGAAGGTGTGTTACTTTACTTCCAGACAGGTATATTCAAAGAAGAAGCTGAAAGGAACATGAAAATTGCTGGGGCCATGGCATCTACAGAGGCCCCACTGTTGGCTGGCGGCATACCTTACCTGAGCCTGTATTGTTGACAAGGCTGGATATAAGCACCACAGAGGTTGTCGTGTGATGACTGCCTAAGACTCTCTCAGAGAAGTACCTGGGTCTGTACCCCTGCCTACTCTGGGTCTGTACCACTGTCCACCGTGAGAGAGAGAAAAAAAAACATTATAAGTAATACACTATCAACAGTGGCAGAGGCAGCAGTGGCACATCTTCTGATAATGGTCAGTACTGTGTCAGAAGATTAGCTACACAATGTATACCCCAAACCCCATGCTGTCAATGCTTTACCTGTCTGAATTTTGTGTTCTTACTATTCTATTACCCAGAAGGATAATGGATATCTCTGACTTCTATATGCTACACACTATGCCCATACTCACTAGTCATACCCAAAGAAGCTAGAAGGTGGTTACATTACAATATTCAGTTTTAAGAACAAAAAATATCTCTTAATACTCATAAAACCAATACCCTAGCACTTATCTTTGGAAGAAACCCACTTACCAAGAATTCTATCTCATAAAACTAGAAGAAATATCCATTTCACATGATATGCAAAATCTCAGTATAGGAAAAAATAAAAAATAAGAAAAAAATATTAAACTACTACAAACAAGAATTTCCAAGCACAAGGTTATAAATATATTTAAGTGAATACATACTTGATAAAGAATGAAATACATAAGGTACCAATAAACATGAAATACATAAGGTACCAATAAACAAATGAAGAACTAAAAAATGAATAAAATGCAATTTGCTTGCTTGAGGTTTTGCTTTTTAAACATCCTATTATGGTTACTTTTGATTCAAAATTGACTGGACATTTTCTGAAGCTAAATGAACTTAATAGCTGCCATTAGTAATGTGAGTCTCCACTTCTCATGAGAGTCCCTTTGATGCTGTTGCAAACAGTTTGATCCTGTAGCTCCTAAGAACAAGAAGACTGTTGAGAAAGAGGAAATAAGATCTGAATACCTACAACTGACCTTTAATACAAGAGTAGCTTGAAATAAAATTGCACCTATTTATACTTAAATTAATGCAAATTTTAAATCCTGGGACAGGCCTATAACAACAGACTATGATGTTCTTTGTACATTCTGATGACTAATTCCACAACTCAGATCAAGGTTAGAAAAATATCTTGACACACTTCAAATTATAAAAGTATTCTGTGAATAAATGTATAACTAAATATGGCATATGTAAATATATATGTATATGTAAGTATGCACCTTAAAGCACACAATTTATCCCCACATAAAGAAGAGTATAAAATACATAATAAAGGCCTCTTCAAAATTTACATAAGAGAAATACACTTATAAATGAGAAACTATAGTACATATTCTGTTCTTGTTTTCCTTTTTCATTAAGATTCCATCTAGTTCCTTTCTTTTATACTAATATTATTAAAATTATTATACTAAGACAATTCCTGTGACAAACCCCAGAGTTTATAAATTCACCATAATGGGCTTTTACTTTCTTGGGTTATATTTTTCAGCTTCAAGAAAATACTATCTGTTGACACAGCTGCCTAGGCAATCAAAGATATGCTATTAAGTAACAGCAGTATAATGTGGGAAGAGATAGAAATAAAACCTTATATCATAATATATTGCTTTTTTGTAAAAATATATTCAACTTAAATTATATTTAATTATACAATATTTAACAATTACAAGCCATGACTTAAAGCCGATTCTAAATTTCTTTTAAATATATATATATATATATATATATATATATATATATATATATTTATATATAAATATATATATATTGTTTATATTTATTTATTTAAGAGAGAGAGAGAGAGAGAGAGAGAGAGAGAGAGAGAGGCCAGGCCCTCTAGCAAACGAACTCCAGATGCATGTGCCACCTTGTGCATCTGGCTTACATGGATACTGGGGAATCGAGCCTTAAACTGGAGTCCTTAGGCTTCACAGGCAAGAGCTTAACTGCTAAGCCATCTCTCCAGCCCTCTTTTAAATTTTAAATGCCGAATGTTGGTGTCTACTTTTTGAGAGAAAATAAAATGTTCCCCGATATCCAAAACATAGTAAATTAAAGCTTTGGAAATTACAACCTATCAATGGTATTGACTTCACAATAAACCTTCCACCTCAGGAAAGAGTTTGTGATGACCTTTATACTAACCCTCTTTCATACTTCTGGAAATCAGATATTTCCCAAATGTTTCTAGCACTTTCAGACATTTAGTAATAATGTTATGAATGTAAATTAGTTCATATCAGCCCCATAATAAAGCAGTGTCTCATTCTACCTATTGTAAAAAAAAATGCAAACAGAGGACTAGAGAGTTGGCTAAGCAGTTAAGGCACTTACCTGAAAAGCCTAAGGGTACTGGTTCAATTCCTCAGTACCCAGATAAAGCCAAATGCAAAAAGTGGCCCATGTATCTGGAGTTCATTCTCAGGGGCTAGAGGCCCTACCATGCCCATTGTCTCTCTTTGTCTATCTATCTGTCTGCCTGCCCCCCCTCTCTCTTTCTCTGCTTGCAGATAAATGAATAAAATTTAAAATTGTAAATACATCATGGCTACTAGTCTAGATGATAAGTTTATTGTTTATAGAGATTGTAACTTACTGTATAAAAGTATTGTTTGAAAGTATTTAACACAGCTCAGGAACAAAATAAACATCACCAGGAAGAGGTAGAGGGAGGAAAGTAGGGATTGAGAAACTCAGGAAATAAGAGTGAAAGAGAGGGAGGAAAAGAGGGAAAGAGCACAAAACGGAGGGAGAAAAAGGAAAATATTGAATATTTTTGAGAATACTTTGAACTGTGCTATTTGAAGCAAGGTAGAAATGAAAGTTAAATATGATTTTTAATGTGGCAGTGTTTCTAATGAGTAAAGTACAAGAGAAGCACACTGATTATTTTCACAATCTAAGTTTTGAACGGGAACTTTTTTGAAAACTGGTAAGATACAAATACTCAAAAGTATTATCATTTATTTTCTAATTCACAGGAAAGAATTGATTCTTCTCCTTCAAATATATTTAGTTAGGATAGCTATAAACAAATTCAGCTTGTAAAGTAAGGAAACGAGGTAATGTAGTTTGTATTTTATTCTCAAATTACACTAAGCCACATAAAAATTAGTCATTCTAAATAAGTTTCAAAATTTCAAACAGTCAGCAAAGAACACTGTATTTTTTTTCCTAAATGTTTGCTGAGAGGCCGCTGTACCCTTTATCTTCTTTTCTTCCAGAAAGTTAGCGATTGCGTTTAACCTAAATTACTCCTTTGCCCTTTATAGCTAATATAATATGAGATGTTTTCTCAATGAATATTAGCTTCTAAAGAGTATAAATTCTCTGATGGCTTCATCTAAATACTTGTGGTTAAATGAGCATTTCACAAAACCCCTCTTCACAACGGCACACATTATAATTTACACATTAAATACAGCAGGGTTTCACCTTAGGCCTACTGCCAAGAATAATCATTTTAAATCTTTTTATCCTTTCCTAAAAGGATAATTATAAATGTGAAGATTGCAGCAAAGGAATTGTGTTAAGAAAGCATTTAGGGACTGGGGAGATGGCTTGGAATTTAAAGGAGTTTAAAGGAATTTAAAGGAAGCTTACCAACCTGGGTACAATTTCTAGTACTTTCTAGTACCTACATAAAGCCAAATGCACAAAGTGGCCCATGTGTCTGGAGCACCGTTGCAGTGGCACTGGGCCCTGGCTCACTCCTGCTTTCTCTCTCTCTTTCCCACACTCTTTTTCTCTCTTTCTATCAAATGAATAAGCAAATAAAACCATTTTTTAAAAGAAAGCATTTAGAATAGTCCCTTCCCAAAAGGAATTCAGGAAGATTGAGGGAGAACAGAATAGAGGGCTGGGCATTTTCAGTGAGAAGTAACATGTCAAGTACAAGGCATGACACATTTAACTGAAAGTGTACTAGATCAATTTAATTGTCCCAAGCACAAATAGCTTCTCCTTGTGCTAAAAGGACAGGAAGTCTCAAAAACAGTCATCATTGGTAAAAAGCCAACAATGAAATATATATGCAAAAGGTTGCTTACTGCTTTTACTTCCAGGAGTTGAGGGTATGTAATTGCTCTGTAACTATATTTTCCCTGAAGTACACTCATTATCTTGTGTTTTGTTACAATTGGAATGTGTATAGTCTAATCTTAGAGTCTCTTCCTCTATACTACAGGTGCTTCCCTTTTGCTAATTAAACATTAACATTGTGCAATTGTTAGGGCTCTAAAATTGGTAGTTAATTACCTCTGACTAAGAGTATCACAGAAAGTCTAAGTAAACTGTGTTCCAGATTAATTTCAATGAATACAAGATGTTTCTGTCCTCTGCCCTCTAAAACATTATACTGGAAGTCTATGGTTTATTTTTCAAATTTTCAACTTGAAACATAATTGTTTTGCATAATTATATTCCTTGAAGGAGTAAGGAGTATGAGATGTGTTTAAAATATTCATTTAAGAGGTATGTTTTATTATTGTGTACTTAAAGTCAAGGTAGAAAACGTAGGGTTTTGTCCAAAACTTGATTCATATGTATTAAGAACTTTTAATATTTTCCTTCAGAAATATACTTAGCAATATAAGATCACATACTCCCATGAATAAACTCCTATAACTCAACCTTGAAAGTCTGGAGGGAAAAAATAGTCCTCCAAAAACATCTATACATTAAAATATGCATTATTTTATAATATGTACTATCAAATAATCTGATTAAACAATAATGAAAAAATGTTTTTTGTAATGCAGTGTTCCACAGCTTTCTAAGCATTTATGGATCTCAAAATCTGTTTTAGCTACTATTATTCTTCTACTTTCTAGAACAGAAATAAGAATCAAAGAGAGGGTATAAGCAGTTTTTGCAAGTTCAGACAACTTGCAATCCATTTCCAAAGTCTAGAGCTGTCCTGACCACTAAGGTAAGCACCAGCCTTAAGTACTGAGTGCTTTCAATGTGGTTTCATATATCGTGTAACTGTACAATACATACTAGATTTTGAAGTCAGCACACAAAATAATGTAGACTACCTTATTAATATTTCATATTATCACATGTAATAATTGCATTATTTTGAATATACCAGGTCAAATAAAGTATTGTTAAAACTAATTTCACTTTTCTATGCTTATTTTTAAATGTAGTTTGCATGTTTCTGACGTTAATGCTGTATATATATATAATTTTAAATAACTAGCTATTACTACAATGGATGCCTTTGGGTTTAAAACTCGTGTCATTGACACAAAAAAGCAAATGAAATGAAGACAGACACAAGTATGAGTTGTTCAATTAGAGGTGGTCAGGAATTATGCTTAGTGTTTTATACTTAATCAAATATATTATTGGGAAGATACTGAACTTATTAATCCAGTGCTTCAGCATAGCTGTGAAGTTTTACTTTATTTGCCTATTCCACTCATCTGCTTTGTCATAGTTCTTAAATTCTTATCTGGTGTATTTTTGTTACTCACAATTAAAGACTTAAGCAATGTTTTATTTTGCTAATTCATTTTCAGATTCTTTGACTATATCTGAAACTGTATATTGACTTCCCTCAGTGATGTGAAAAAGGAGTGTTGGTTCTATTAACATTTAGTAACCATTTATTAGTAATAAAATCTTGGAAAGAATAGTTTTTAATTTAAAAGAAACTACAAATAAAGAAGAGTTCTTATAACCAACAACAAAAAAAATCTTATAAAGTTACTGTCTTAAAAACCTACTTGTTTTGCTTAATTTCCATCCCATGTGTATTAAATGTCATAGTTATATCTTCCTATAACTTTTCTTATATCATTTACTCACTGGTAGCCATATGGGTTTTATTGTATTGAGACTTATTTGTAGATCATCAACAAAACACAGGCCACAGCAGAGTCTGTGCTCTCTATTTAAAACACACTAATGGGTTGACAGCATCTTGTAGTCTTCTAAGTCATAATGCACCAAACATTTTGCCAAGAATGATTACTAGAGCTTGACTTTAGGGCCTAGCTTTTGGACAGCTCATTTGTCAAGCCAATGAATATTGCTCCTATCCTACTCTCACTCTTTAGTCCAAGTGAACTCTAGGGGCTGAAGAACTTGTCCAGCTAACACTCTGCCTATCCATTACATTATTAAAATAAAAATTTTCATTTTCTGTAGTTGTGTGAAAAGGAAACACAAAGTAGTTTTAAATTCTGTTAATATCAGGCAGACCAAGTTTTAAACACATTACCAGTTGTGCCAACTCTTTGATAGAATTTGAGCCATTTAACATCTTGGTTTGACATTTCTAACAACAAATTCAATGTTTTTTTAATAATTTATTATTTTGTTTATATTATTCTAATTTTACATCCATATGGGTGACTCCATTATCCTCCTCCAAAGGGACCCTCATCAATGGGGAATGTGGGTCTTGCATTGTGGGGGTAGTCAAAAATTATGGGGGTAGGCCAAGTCTCTGTGCATAATGACCCAACCTGTGGCTCTAACACTCTTTCCACCCACTCTTCCACAAATTTCCCTGAGCCACATTGGGGTCATTTTAGTTCTGCTTCAGTGATGCGGTTTTGAGAGCCTCTGCATCTCTGGATATCTGGCTTAGTAGGAGTTGGATGTTCTCTGTGTTTATCTCCTTCAGCCTTTTTCTGGTGTCGTGTTCACCAAGAAAGCTGTACTCTTGCCCTTTTCCTACATTACTCTATGGCAAATTGAATGTTTTAACACCTCCCTAATGAAATTTTAAAGATGTGTGTGTGTGTGTGTGTGTGTGTGTGAGAGAGAGAGAGAGAGAGAGAGATGGAGGGAGAGAGACAGAACATTTCAGTAGAGTGTTGGTACACATATGATTTTTTTTTTTTTTTGGTTTTGCAAGGTAGGGTCGCACTCTGGTCCAGGCTGACCTGGAATTCACTCTGTAGTCTCAGGGTGGCCTCGAGCTCTCAGCGATCCTCCTACCTCTGACTCCCAAGTGCTGGGATTAAAGGCGTGCGCCACCACACCCGGCTACACATATGATTTTTATTATTGGTACTTATTAATTGCCAGGTGTTATTAGTAATATTGATATAAATAGAAATCATAAACCCATGAAATTGGCATGGTTTCTTGCTTTACAATTCTGTTTTCACTGCAATATCATAATGAGCATCATTTTCTACTTAAACTTGCCAGGGATAGTTCATCAAAACTCCTTAGCATACCAAAACCTACCTAAAAAAATTAACAGCAAATAGAAATATACAGGAAGCATACTCCTTATGATTCACATGCTTGTATCCACTTTCCCCCTCCGCATAAAATTTATTTCAAAGTCATTCAGGTATTTTACTTGTTCAGCAGGAAACCGAGGCAAGGAGGACGTGTAATAAAAAATGCTTGAATTCATCCATAGCTGGTATGATAAAATATATATTGCTGGCAAGATTTAATCCTGGGACCAAGGAGATGACTCAGTGGGTAAGAGTACTTGGTACAGAAGTACAAGGACCTCAGACCATCCCCAGCACCCATATGAAAAGGTGAGTATTTCATGCACATCTGTCACCCCAGCACTCAGGTTTGTAACAAGTTTACTGGGGTTCACTGCTCACTTAGCTCCAGATTTAGTTAGAGCCTCTGTCTCAGAAAAGGCAGAAAAGAAGTAAGTCTCCTCCTCTATCATCTGCAATTGTACACACATAGGTGCATGCAGCTCACACATCCACACATATTATATACACACACCAAAATATTTGATCCAGGTTTTAGAATCTCATTAGTTTAGTTTGTTTATTTTATATCATGTTTAAACAAAACAAGGGCAAGATAATTTGTCATTAAGAAAATTAAGCCAGGCGTGGTGGTGCACGCCTTTAATCCCAGCACTTGGGAGGCAGAGGTAGGAGGATCACTGAGAGTTTGAGGCCATCCTGAGACTACATGATTAATTCCAGGTCAGCCTGGACCAGAGTGAGACCCTACCTTGAAATACCAAACAAAATGAAATGAAAGAAAATGAAAAATATGATACAGATTTGGTAGATAGGTAATATTTTGGCTAGACCTTAGAGACATTATCATCATTGAATTAAACCAGACAGAGAGAGATAAATTATTCCACTAACATCAGTAATCAAAATAACCAAACAATCAAAAAGTGAAATAGTGATTGCCAGAGATTATGAAAAGGGAGAATGGTAAGTTATTTAATAGAAAGAAAGCTTGTTTTGCTAATTAATGAATCGCAAGATCTTCTGTAGAACCCTGTGGCTATAGTTAATACTAATGCTATAGAGTCCACTTAAAAATTCACAGACTGTCACACAGTCTGTCCATATAAATGTGTGTGTATTTACACACATGCTCATGTAAACAAAGACAAGGAATATTTTACTGTTAAAAGGCACATGTAATCATTATATAAAAATAATTTTATGCATAAAAATGGAAAACATAAACTAGATGGCATTTAGTATAAATTCTTGATCTTGCTTATTAATAAGAGGAAAACCATTAAAAGTGAAGGACATTTGGAAACAAGCTCCAAAATCAAGCCTGGTTCTATTGCTTCCATGTTCTCTAAACTCCACCATACTATCAGTTTTGTTTTCTGTTGCTTAAATATTGAGCGCATCCTTTCAACACATATAAGGACAACATTTTATAAATCTTTTTGCTGTCTTCATGGCCAAAGTACGTTCTCAAAATATTTCCATAGGGTGATAGGTGGGAAGGAGATAGGCTTGCTCTGTGAAAATGAAGGGTGGAAACATTTTTAAAATGCTATGAAAACATTTGACTGCCTCAACAGCCTAAAAGAAAACATTTATTTTGGCCTCAGTGACTAAAACATTTGCTTCCTTTGGAAATGGTTGCTGCCAAAATAAGGTTTATTTCTTTGCAAAAGAGGCAAACATTTTGCTGAGTAAAATATTTTATAGTTTTCTGTAAGTTATTATTTCAATGTTAATTATATCTACTCATGCTAATATCATAGTGAATAGGTGTTCATTTGTAAAAGATTAGGGATCTTTTCATCTCATAATTCCATTTTATACACAGATTTTACATCCTGAGAAAATAACTGCTACATCAAGGCACCTAAATAAGTAATGAGAAAATCAGCTTTTGTGTGAAGGAGGGACTTTTACAATGGCTCTCCCCATGCAACGGAAACATCTAGATTAAAAGGCATTTTGTAGATCAAATAGCAAGAAGAGAGACTGGCTGAATAAAGTTTTCACAGTGTAGGCTATAGTTTAGCTTTTATATTTGGCAGTATTGTGTTAATGTGGACCACATCTAAATATTTCTATCTACTAAGTGCATAATAAAGGAAGAAACTCACTTTACTACAATTTAAGAATTTATTTCTGACATCTAGGCAGATGTTAATGAAGCTCATATTCTCACTTGGTGAATTGTTCTCTAAACCTCAGTATCTTAAAAAGATACTCACAAATCTTTACACACATGCATTGAAGGAACCTGCATACTTACTGAACCAAGAGACAAACTACACTACTCTTTCCAAAACAACTTCCAGTGTTAATGTTCTAATGATATAGCACACAGTCACTCACTCACTGGTCTCACACTGTAAAACTAATTTAATCCATGAAAAAAGAAAACTGAAACTATTTTATCATAGAGTAAATGAGTAATTTAAGACCTACATATCAGAATTTTCTGTAAAGCATTTCTTAAACATCACAACTGCCTAGGTTTTACTCCAGACCTTCTGAATAAAGAAAGATAACTTTTAAGCCACAGAGAAACATAATAGGATCTACAAAGCATATATCCAGCTGAGATATCGATAACTCAACAAGACTTCAGTCTCTCAGTTCTGACTAACTCTACCAGAATTAAACAAACTTGATCTGCGGCAACCACAACTTACCAGTACTACCTTTTTTAACACTATGATTTGATAATGTCAGACTATCTGACTGTCCATTTCAACTTTTGAGTACTATCTACTGAATTGCCTCCAGATTATGAGATGCTTAATGGTACATGCCTCTGTGATCCACAGCTCCTCCCAGTGCAAGGACCAGCACTGTAAGTTATCCTCTTTTCTTCTTTATTACTATTCTGCAAAACTATTCTGGACTTAGTTTGTTTATACAAAAAATAGCATATTTTTAGCATAATTGAAATATTGATGTAGCAAGGGAAAACAAGAGTATTCATAAGTAATATTTCTTCTAATTAGGAAGAAAAGATAAAAAATTGACATATTTCAACATACATAAAGTAGCTGTTCTAAAATTTAAATGTGTAGAATACAAATATATTATGAAGTCAATAAAGGAGCATGTGGATTCTCTCTGTAAATGGTATGATGAAAACAAGTTTAGTATTCATTATAAAGTACACTGTGACTTCTAGATATGTTTACATAACTTTTTAAAGTAAACATCAATGACAGAATAAATATACTTGTTGTTGGAAGAGGTTTTGATTTAAGGTCTCGTGTCATTGTATTAAAAATTATTCAAGAATTATAAAGTATATATTTATGGAGATTTTCAAATTCCATCAACAGAAAAATTGTTCCACAAACAGGAATGTACTTTTCAAAATTTGAATACAAACAAAGGACACTGACATTGGGAAGGTAATATATGAAGATATGTTACTTGGGAAAAAGTGACAGTGAAAGTTGTTTTGCCTTAAATATAATTTGGAAAGCACTGTAATATGTAATCCACATTTATCTATCAATTTATTTAATTTATTTGACAAATAGAAATTGGATATATTTATGATATTAAGCCTGTTTTGTCATGTTTTACAAATATATGTTTATATGGTTATTGACTTACAAAACCAGGGTGTTCAACATATATTATCAATAATTGTTATTGTGCATTGACAATTATCACTTCATAGTAATTATTCTTAATGTACTATTCTCTAGTAATTGAAGTATGATTAGCAATCAATACTTAGTTAACAAATTGTTATTCAGCAGTCCCACACCACATTGAGCCCCAAAATTTAGTGCTATATGGAGCTTACTGATTTCAAATTTGAGCTTTCCACAGCTTCTGGAATAACACCTTATACATAAATGAATGCGAGGATAGTTCGCAGAAAAGCTATACCTGCTTCCCTGCAGTAAATTGAAAGAAGTATAATAGGCTGGTGTTGGAACTAAAATGACTATAGGCAAAGAGATTACATTTAAAGTAACTCTGATTTGAATGTATAAAGTCAAGTACAATTTGTATGCTTCTATGAAAACTGGGACAATCTAGAGATTTTGTGTAGCAACCTTCCATATTTGCATTGAGAACATCCAGTGCATATGCATCCTGATTTTAGTTATTTTCATTTCCTTGAAAAATAATATTATGTGATCGAATTGGGTATCTCTATATCCAGACCTCTTCACAGAAGCAACTAAGAAACTAATTCCCACATTGCTCCTGGAAAAATTCTTCACTGTTCCTTCCCTTTCAGATCTTGGTTAAGGAAGGGCTTTGTTTCTATTGTATGACTGTGGTAGTTTGAATATATGTCCCCCAATATATTCAGTGTTTTACTACTTATAGTTTGCATCTGCAATCACCTTGCTAGAGGCAATGTCACTGGGGGCAGGTCTTAAGGTGCTAATAGTGTGGGTTTGAGATTCCATTGTAAAGATATGCAAATGTGCCTAGCAGGAGTTCCTGAAGTGTGCTGTGTGACCTTTTGGCTGTAGTTTTGCTCTGTGTGCTATGGTGGCTGGTTGGCTTTCTCTCTCTCTGCTTGGCCCTAAGAAAGCAGGCTGCTTTTCCTGCCTTTATGGAACTTCCCCTGGATCTGTAAGCTTCAATAAATAATATCCCTTCCTCCATAACTGTGCCTGGTCTGGAAGTTCATCTCAGCGAACCTGAAGCTGTCTGCTACAATGACCCATTATTATAAGATTTGCTACTGCAGCTACATGGGTAAAAAGTAGGAAATTTACTGAAAATTTAACACCTGCTATGTGTTTAGCATAGTTTCAGGTTCACAACAACTTCCTATGATTCTCTACATAGTTTCACAGTTTTTCTGTTTTAAAATTACAACGTAAACATCACAGAAGGGAACTCACTGAAAGACACCCTGCAGGTCAGGTATTGCAGCCTTCATTTGTTTAATTCCCTAACCAGTTTATCTGGATATTTCTCAACATGAGAGAAAAACTCATTTCTTCCTTTTTAATTATTTATTTATTTTTATTTTTATTTATTTATTTTTTTTGAGGTAGGGTCTCATTCTAGCCCAGGCTGACCTGGAATTCACTATGTAATTTCATGGTGGCCTTGAACTCTTGACGATCCTCCTACTTCTGCATCCCAAGTGCTGGGATTAAAGGTGTGCACCACCACACCCGGTCTCTTTTCATTTTTTAATTTTTTATAAAAACTTTGCACACATAGACTCCTTCTCCCCCACCCCAATTCTGCTGAGGGTCTTCTTCGGTAGAGTTATTGGTATTCATTGTGGGGACCAAGAGAGGCTTCAGTCAGTCTCTGCAAGGATGGGGGAAACAATGTTACACTATTCCCATCCACGCTGAGGACATCAAGATCTTTCTGCTCCCTTTCCACAATGGGCAAGATAGAGATCTGATTTTGTATTGCTCTGTCTGTGTATCCATTTTATTTATTTGAGGGAGAGAGAGAGAGAGAGAGAGAGAATGGGCTCACCAGGGCCTTCAATCACAGCAAATGAACTCCAGATGCAAGCACCACCTTGTGTATCTAGCTTATGTGCATCTTAGAAAATCAATCCTGTGTCCTTTGGCTTTGCAGGAAGTGTTTTAACCACTAAGCCATCTCTCCAGCCCATGATTTAGCATTGCTTTCTATGTAGATACTGGATCTCTGTTTTAAGAGGTTTGAGTGACCACAGTGTCTATTGCCCTTTCCCAAGAACTGGTTTTCAGGCTAGCCGGAAGAGCAGTATTTGTGTCACCAAGCCCCCTGTAATGACTTCTCAGCCAGGGCAGATAAAGTGGAGGTAACCCATCTCCTGGTAGACAGTCCGTACTCTCTTCTTAGTGTATTGATGTATACTTTTTCTAATTTCTTTTTTAGGCTATCATGCTTTTTATTTTATTTTATTTTCATGAACGAGAGAGTGAGAATGGTCATGCTAGGGCTTCCAGCAACTTCAAATGAACTCCAGATGCAAGTGCCACCTTGTTCATCTGGTTTATCTGGGTCCTGGGTAATCTAACCTGGGTAGTTTGGCTTTGCAGGCAAGTGCCATAACAACTAAGCAATTCCTCCAGCCCCTTGTTATAACTTCTAGTAAAGATAAGAGCACTTCTACAGAATGGAATAAATCATCTCACCTTAACAGAACAAAATATATAAATGGAGGGCTAAAGGGGGAATTGATATAGCTATGTCACTTGGAGATAACAGCATCCTGTATCTCTGTGACTTATCAAACCAGAAAAAAAAGAGCTAGGATTCACAAAAGAGCAATTTACAGTCAACATACTTGACTGCAACCAATTAAGTGAACTGTAAATTTTACATATGCAAATGTAAACAAATAAAGCAAATGAGATCATTTTAAAGCAGCATTATAAAAGTGTTCAATACAAACTAAGGAAAAGGGAGTTGGGGAAAACAATGAATCAGGGAAGACTCTAAAAAGGAAAAAAAAAAAACCCTTGTTCATATCTCAAGATTGGATAAGACCTGTACAATAAGTACAATAATAGACATAGAGAAAACTATGGAGGAGGAGATGAACCCATTCTGAAGCTAGTAAGATAAAATAAGACTGTCAACAAAATGAGAAGCAATGTGAGTGTCTTGTAGCTATTTCTTCTTACTTAAAACACTCCCTCTTGGAGGAAAGATGGAGGTTTATAAGACTCAAGATGTAAACAAAACCCTACTGGGCTCAAGAAACTCCTGAAAGTTAAAAATTTGAGAGGTCCCTCCCCAAAGTTATGCAAGCAGTTACAATAGCTAGGGAGAGGAGATGGAATAATTTCTTTGGTTTATCTTTATCTTTATATTATGTCTGGGTCAAAAGGCATCTGTTCCTATCTCTCCAAGGAAAAGTCACTAAACACTTTTAGTACCTGAAAATGAACTGACAGAATCTAAGATGAGTTGGGGACAAGTCACTGCCTGAACCCTGTAATGAGTGCTAAGACATATATGTAACTGAGGCCAATGTGTATGAGGCTGAAGTGTGCTCAACAGTAATCCTGATATGGTTACCTTTGGAGAAAGGTATGCTATGGGACGATGTACATCATTTCTGTAATGGTGGTTACATGTTCTTTATGATGGATTGATACACAAGCCAAGCCAAGCTGTCTAACATCTGGGCCATTCTTAGAGAGAAGCTAAGGGTGGCCATTTCCCTCTATTTAGTATGGGGTGGCATGCTTCTTGGTAAATGGAGCTCACCATGCAAGTATGGAAATGACCTAGCACCACTGAGGAACTAGAGCATACATTATGGTCCATGAAAGTAGGACTATGAGACAGGATCATTAGCAAGCTGTAGATTCCGTTGCATGGCCTTTGATGAGGGTGACAAAATGTAGAAGTAAGGATAAGCTATATTCATATAAAGAAAGTGCCTTTCTAAGGGAGGAAGTGCAATAGGAAAGACACATAGCTGCTATCCACTGGACTGGCCTCTTATTTAGCAAGGAAAGTTAGAAAAAAGGGAGGGTGAGATGGAGATGTTGGTTTGCCATTTCTTGTGGCTGGCAAGATGAAGAGAAAGTGAGTGATAATTAGAACTGTTCTAATAATATCTTCCTGGATTCCAAAAACTTAGAACCCGTAGGAGAAATCAGATATGATGGAAAGATCATGGTAGAAATACCAGAAGATACCCATTAAGACTGTTTTTAAACAGGACCTTAGTAATGGACCAGTACAAGAAACTGATAATCAGGGAATATTTAGCACTCTTACTACTTGAAGTAGAAAATACTTTTAAATAAGCAATGAAAAATCCACTCACACCCTGGCTTGTAGTGCTATGGGGCAAAAGGGTGGATGGGATAATTCTGAGTGCTGTGTCGGTGGAGAAAGTGAGTAATATAAGAACTACTCATGCCCCCTTCAAAAAAGATTGCATAATATGAGGCAACAAAACAGGCATCAGTCCTTGATGAACTGTCTCAAAAAATCCATCAGGTACAATAGTTAATCACAGTGTGAGGTCAAGAATATCAAGGTAAGACACACATTACTGAGGAAACTAGACATGAGAACGGTGAGGTTTGATGTCCAGTTCACTGGGCCAGATCGGACTGTATTCACAGGAGAGTTAAGAAAGAGGTTGATTCAACAGGGAACTCTAGACTGGAATGTGAAACCCCATGGTGAGGTTTTTTATGAGGGAGAAGAGGCTCTGGACTCGTTGAATGATGTATACTACCATGTAAATTTGGTTCATAAAAGGGTAAGGCACTCATGAGGAGATAAAAACAATGAGGAATCACATGATGAGTCCTGTCCAGGTTAATCAAAAGCAAAGCAAATGTGGCAATATTTGTGTCTAGTCTGAATTTTAAAGTAAAAAGATAATAGCTAAATGCTATATGCATCAGTCTTTGGAAAACTTTAATGCTTGATTAGCAGTTCAGCAAAAGGTTGGAAGAGTTTAAGATAGGACAGTTCCCATTCAATGCATTGGTATAGAAAGGAGATATCCTGAGGTAGAAACCACCCCACCACTCCTCTAATGGAGTGGCTAAGGTTGCCTGTAAGTTAGGTCCATACACCACAGGCAGAAGTGCAGATTGGTTGGGCTCATACTAATGGGAATAACTTGTTGGCTTTAAGGGGTATTAGAGACAAGTATACCTAAATTCATGGTAACACTCACAAGAACTAGGAGCAATGGGCAGCAGTGCATGGATATGGGATTAGAATGATACAGGTTAATGAGACTAAATATGTACTGGGAAGTTATCTCCCTCCCCCGAGTATACTGTGTGCATTTCTTCACCATAAGAGAGGATTCTATGGGTAAGTGTACAGCTGGGACACACCCTGCATACATCATTGGAGAAATTGTCCTAATAGTATGAGGTATAAAGGAAGTGGAGCATAGTTGGGCAAAATGGAAACCTGTGAAGTTGTCTACATTGATCAGAGCTGTGCATATCAAACAACTCAGACTGCTTGGGGACATTGGAAAATTTACAGAAAACACCAAGTCATTAGAAATGGTACAGATTATTTTCCCAGGCAAAGAAGCCAGGTTTCTCTAGGAGATAGCAGTGGATTACAAAGAGCTAACCAAGGGAATGGCACTAATCCATGCCACTGTAATCAACGTGGCTCTTCTGGCTGAATAACTAATTAAATTGATGGGATTTTTTTCATGCTGTATTGGATCTTGCTAAGGCATTTTTAGTATGGCCTTAACTGCTGGATCACAAAGACAATTTGCATTCACTTTGAATGATCAACACTAGACATCAAAGTACTTCTGAAAGATTACCTTCACAGTTCCTCTGTTGTTTAGGGTACAGCAGTCTGGGACCTTGTATGTTATCCTGCCTCCCCTCTATGGAAAGTTTCCATTACACAGATGACATGATAATAATCTCCAAGTGTTTCTCAAATTTAAAAAGGCAACTGAAGTACATGCACATGCAACTAAAGAACTGAAGATTGGACACTAGTCCACAAAAGTTGAATTGGCTTGGCACAGCAGTCAAATTCTTGGGAGTATTATTGTTGGATAAGACATACACTATCCACTCAAGTTATAGAGAAAATCATACACATGTTCCTATAAATGTAAAATCTGTGCAGGTATTCTTAGATTCCTGGGGTATTGGGACTTCTCATACCCCACCTTGCCCTTCATCATAATTTGATAAAGAGGGATGTCAAGGGAAATTGGAAAAAAATTCTCATGAGGTTTATGAGCAGTGTAAATCCTTGTGGGGTAAATAGTTGTGTGCCCAATTAACCCACTTTCCATTGTCATAGAAGTCACCAGCATCTCTGAGGGCTACAGTAGAGGAACCAAAAGTGTTTTGGTGCCAGCCATGGGAAGGGCAGGGTCTCGTTATATAGCATGAAAACAGCAACTGCTAGCTACTATATAAAGCACTGTACCAGGAATATTCCATCATCTCTTCCCCCTCAGTAACAAGGAAAATATCCCATGAGGGGTTGGATTGAAGGCATTTGGGAGGAGGGGTGTCTCACTCCAGCCCAGGCTGAACTGGAATTCACTATGTAGTCTCAGGGTTTGCCTTGAACTCATGGTGATCCTCATACCTCTGCCTCCTGAGTGCTGGGATTAAAGGTGTGTACCACCACAACCTGCTTTGAACCCTTTTTTTTTTTTTTTTTTTTTTTTTTGGTTTTGCAAGGTAGGGTCTCACTCTGGTCCAGGCTGACCTGGAATTAACTATGTAGTCTCAGGGTGGCCTCGAACTCTTGGCGATCCTCCTACCTCTGCCTCCCGAGTGCTGGGATTAAAGGCGTGAGCCACCACGCCCGGCTTGAACCCTTTTTGATGAAGCCTCTGCTTTGGGTGGCACAGAATCAAATTCTCCAAACATAGTATGCATATTTACAGTGATGATTTAATGTGATGTAGTATCTGCAAGTCCAATCACAAATTCCATGCAATGCCATGTGAACTAAACTGAAACCAGGATATTTTGAACACATCAAACCTTCCCCACTAATTGAACCAACAGTCAAGTTTGGAAGAGACACTGCCCATCTTTTCTAGATGCCTGACTCATGGATGCACTATGCAGGAGCACCAAAAAGGACTGGATAACAGTAAACAAATGAAAAGCCACCATGTGGCCATAGAGAGGAAAAGGATAGAGTAGTCAGTGGGTTTAAGAGCAGTATAGAGAGTAAAAATGCATGAGTTTTAGCATATAATATTCTGTACTGAGAGTTTGCTGTGTTCAGAGACTTGATTTTATGGATGGCCCTGTGGGAAAAGTTGAACTGGCAGGTGCCAGGTCAGCTACTGTGGAGATAACTAGTATAGAAGTAAATATATAATAGAATTCAATGGTGTCAAGGCTCCTGGTAGTTTTATATGTGGTATTCCCCAGCGCATTGAGTCCTCCTGGAAATGAAAGAGCAGATGTTCTTACCAAAGTAAGAGCCATTTGTCCTCAAGTGCCACTAGAGGCTAGGATTCATATAAACTCTGGCCACATGGGGGGCAACATAGGCTAGAAAATATCTAAGGCTGCCAGAATTCCCATGAACTATCCAGGTAGTGTTCATGCTCTCCAAACATGTGAGGCCTGTTTCCAATTATGATCTTGACACATGGATGGGACAAGTACATAATTTAACCTGGCCCATGAAGGATTGACAGGTAGATTTCCTTGGTCCTATGTCCATCAATGAGGGGTGCAAATATGCCATCCCTACATGGAAAATACTGCAGACCCCTTGCAAGCACTTCATGGATAAAAAACAACAGTCAAAGGCACCAAGAGGGGTCTTTCACAAGTCAGTGTTGTCTATGGGCAAGCATGAAGAACTCACAGAGACAAAGGTACTCACTTCGCAAATATTGATGTGCAGAACTGGGCTAGGAGCAACCAGGTCCACTGATATTTCCACCTATCTTACATTCCTACTGGGAATGGATTAATTGAAATGGAGTTATTAAAATAGCAGTTAAAAGCCTTGGTCACAGAAGTTTCTTTCTGCTACTGACATAAGTTATTGAAGCGATGAATAGCTGCCAACATTATTGAAAATAGGGGTGGAGAGATGGCTTAGTGATTAAGGTACTTGCCTGTAAAGCCAAAGAACCTTGGTTCAATTCCCTAGGACCCATGTAAGCCAGATGCACAAGGTGGCACATGCATCCAGATTTCGTTTGCAGTGGCTAGAGGCCCTGGCACATCCATTCTCTCTCTCTCTCTCTCTCTCACACACACACACTGCCTCTTTCCCTCTCTCAAATAAATTAATTTTAAAAAAATTGAAAATAAATGACTTTTGTGTGCTCAATACTAAACAGGACATCTAAACCACCCCCTTCAAGTATCAGGTAACCTCACCAAAGAGGGTGCAGAAAAAATGTATATGTAGGAGAAGCACAAGGATGGCTGCAGAATGCTGTCTTCTGCATATAGCATGACCATTGCACTAATGAATTCACAGCAACTGTGATTTCCTGCACATGACTGATATCTTAATACTGCACCATTCATTGGTGAAGGGTCCATGAGACCCTGCATCTCTCAGACTAGCTAATACAGCTAATTGTAGGTGAAGGAATGGGAGTTATATTCTTCAGTGCTGTAGCCACTGGTAATTTGTCTATCCATACTCTTAGTAGATAACTCCCACCCATACTCATAAAAAGGAACCCTAATTTAACTAAGTGGGTCAAATTTCAAAAAGACATGAAAAATGGAAGAGAATAAATTAGGAAGAAGAGTTTTATTGAGAGGCATAAGACACAGCGAGTAATTGGGAGTAGTAAAAACAAATCACATTTTATTCATGTATGCAAGTATCAAAAGTAAAAGTGAATTCCTTGGTTTAAAAAAATAGTTGAAGAATTTAAATACAAATGCTCTCTACTTAGTAGAGTAGGGCACTCGCAGAAGTGATTAGATTGTTGACTGTAAATCCCAGTGCTAGCATTGTGCTACTTTCCTGTGAGTTGTTGGCCTGGGAGATTACTGAGGCCCCACAAACTATAAAGACTATTGACATTGCTATTGGTTCCATGCCAAAACTAAAAGGTAAGTCTCTGTCACTGAAGACAACACAAGTTTTGGCTGTAGGGCATACAGAAATCAGGCTGGCACTGAGTTGGAAGCTCCCTCCCTACTTTTGGCTTATTTTTACTGCTGGAAGGTACCATGCAGGCTAATAAGAGAGAATTGTTACCAACAGTCTTGCTCAGCTATCGATTTTGCATGTTACAGTACTAAAATGTCAGGAAAGATATGCCCACTGATGCAATAGTGGCACAATAATTATGGAAGAAATCCGGAAATCATCTGCTTTCAGATTGGATTTAAGCCCTGAACCACAAGAGGAAATGCACATCTGGTATTTTAAACCAAGGCAATAGCCTATGGCTGTAGAGGTCATAGGCCCCAGTAGGGAGGCCACTGCAATTGTTTTGTTAAAGGTATTTGATGTGCTTGTCAAATTACCTTCTAAATGTTTGTGTTTAAAGCCACAAATTTCTACTTCTAGCAGCATCTTTTGATCATGGGGATAAACCTCTTTATTGAAATGGGAGGTATACTACAGAGACTCCTAAATGTTATGCTCCAGAGAACGAGCAACTAGTTCTGTGGCATAATGACCAAATGCTCAGACACAGGTGGTAGAAAATAATCAGACATCTGTATCAACTCCTCAAAAGGCTCAGGTAACATCATGGAAGAGGAGGTGGCAAGAATGTAATAGCAAGAAGAGGTTGAGTGTTGTGTAGCTATCTGGTCCAAACGGAAATATTTTCTCCTAGAGGAAGGAGGTAGGCTTAAGTAACCAGAGAATAAACAAAACTTCCAAGGCTCACTCAAATGAACAAAACCTCTCCCCAAGGTTATTCATGCAGTAACAATTGCTGGGAGAGGAGGCACCAAAAACAACTGATATAAAATTCATATCACAAGCTCCAGAGATGAACCTTTCATGATTTCCCATAATTTCTGGAGTAGGCTTTTCAGTGATGCAGCTGCCTTGAGGTCATCCATGTTCCTGTAAGTAACCCCTCACCCATATTTCCATTAGTAACCCCAGTAAACTCATTGGTTCATTCACTGTATGGAATCATTTCTTTTTTTTTATTTTTTTATTGACAACTTCCTTAATTGATACTTCTCTCACCCCACTTTCCCCTTTGAAACTTCACTCTCCATCATATCCCCTCCCCCTCTCAGTCAATCTCTCTTTTCAGTTTGATGTCATGATCTTTTCCTCCTATTATGATGGTCTTGTGTAGGTAGTGTCAGGCACTGTGAGGTCATGGATATCCAGGCCATTTTGTGTCTGGAGGAGCACGTTGTAAGGAGTCCTACCCTTCCTTTGGCTCTTACATTCTTTTCACCCCCTCTTCTGCAATGGACCCTGAACCTTGGATTCATTTCTTTATTCTGTTCTCAGTGCCCTATCCTGAGTGAGTAAACCTAAATTCACATCTCCCCAAGAAACATCAAACAACAGAAAGTTACAATAGAGATGAACAATAACAATGCATTGTATAGGATTTACTAAGGACCAGGCACTGTATTAAATACTTTGTATTAAGTTACATAATTCTCACAACAATTCAGATGTGTTCAAATTCACACAGTGGGTAGTGAAAGAACAACCACTACAGTAATATTCAAGGGAGAAGTATAGGTAACCATTTTGTGACAGATAAAATCAAAGCACTTGAATGAAAATCAAATATGGAGGTAAATCAGATGAAAAGTAGGCATAACCCTTTTTGGACAAGTTTGATTTTTATCATTTATGGGAAATGTGGTTTAGTATATATTATAAAAAGATTGAATATATTTTAAAAGAATGAAGAAAATTTATAGAATATTTTATGCAATTAATTTAATTGCATATAATTATAGACTATTGACTAATAACATAGAATTATTAAGATAAAAATGTTTCTATAAACTTCAAAGATTTCAGTTATCATCATCTTTTTCTTCTGCATATTACAGAAGGTTTTAAATACCATTATTGTACTGGAGAGATAGCTTAGCAGTTTAAGGTGCTTGTTTTAAATATAAGTATACATGCAAAACAAGCTCCATATATAAACACTACATATCTAAAAACAAAGGTAGGGGAGGTCAGTTCTTTCTCCATTGACTATTTGAATTCTTTGTAAGGAAATAATATTATGGAGATTGTAAGCAGAATCAACATCTCAGCAATCTGTACTAGGAAATATTTTAGTGATTATTATTATTTAATTTGGCATAAAATTACAGTAATACTAAAATATGTTGAAGAATTATATTTGAAATTTAATTCATTACTTTTTAAGCCACATATATTTTCCTACATTGATCTACCATATATGACAAGGTGAAACCATTATAATAGAATAAAACATTGTTTCATAATTAGATACTAATGTCTTTCTTTTTTAAAATACCTTGATTTGTCTACAAAACTATTGATATTTTGTAGAAAATGTGGATAATGGTGTAAAATTATGATTTAAACCTCTCCTACTACTTTCTAAAGATAGCAGCCAAAAAATT
The DNA here is from genome assembly GCA_036365145.1 of Orientallactaga sibirica. Classification (NCBI taxonomy): domain Eukaryota; kingdom Metazoa; phylum Chordata; class Mammalia; order Rodentia; family Dipodidae; genus Orientallactaga; species Orientallactaga sibirica. The sequence goes on along the minus strand of JAEOAD010000793.1, from coordinate 6,534,528 downwards.
GAATAAGTCAGGGTGCCTTTGAAGATATTTAATTAAAATCTAATCCCACATTCTTAAAAGCTCACATAAATTAAGCTGTCATTCAGGAGATTTATGAATTCACATTTGCATATTACATACAATTTATCAATTACTCATGTTTGAAAGCAATGCCTTTCCACAGTTGCTGAACTGCCAACAGTGTCAATAGGCACATTGCAACACACAAAACCATACCCAGTGGTACCTTGGAGAAAGCCACTTCCATATGGTCCTTTTGCACAGCCACGGAGCTCAGAGCATGCTTAGAAAACTATACTGTGATAAACTCCATTCAGCTCAATCTGTTTGACAGAGATGAACATTTTACTTAATCTTGCAGCACTACATAGGGGTGGGAATTCAGTAGCTCTTCTCTAGGTGATGACAAGTTGTAAAGTTACAATAAAGATACAAGTCACTTATAAGCTTTAGCATACCAAATTAGGTAAACTGAAAATAAAACTATTTGCATCTTCTAAGCTGATAGAAGGCACAAGTAAGTAAAAAGAATCCACCAACACACACATGGAAATGGAAACTCTCCAAAATAAATCACCTATGCAAAATATATAGAGACTAATCTCCATAAAGGTTATCTGAGGTACACTTTCATGTGTGTGTGTGTATGTGTGTGTGTGTAAGAACACATATATAATATACACATATTTATACACAGAGAGAAAGGCAAAGAGACAAAAATATCAAAGTGTAGAATAGCTCATTTAGAACATTTGCAAAGCTCTGGTATTGCAAAAAATAAGATGATAACAATTTTACCAGAATATAGTATTTTGGAAAATGTTTGGAGAAAAAGGAAGTCTTAAAGAGTATTATTTCTACAAGCAAACACATGTAAAGAAATATTTTCTCCATATTAATATTGCAAGATAATGTTAACTCTTTACATTTATTGTGAAAAAGGTCATTTTAGTTGCTGCAAAGGAAAAACAAATGGTATGCTTATAAGACACTACATAGTAAAAAAATAAAGAAACAATCCAAGTAGCATAATAAAGTGATCTATTTTTGGATATGTTAACAATCATGATAGTACCTTGCATAATATTCCAAACAAACTACTAGCTAGAAAAGGTGCTATTTAGATCAAGTACACTTCTTTTATATACAATTTCTTTTTCATTCTAAAATTTTCCACTATTCCTTTAACATTTCAATATCAGGAAACTCTTAAGAAGTGTATAAAAATGGAGTATTTTTATTTTTAATTTATTTTGTAATGGTTATTTGTCTATAGGGTACCTACCATTTATATAAGCTTATGTAATAGCATTGCTAACATCCATTATACGACTTTCAACTATAATATATATAATATAATATAATATAATATAATATAATATAATATAATATAATATATTTTAAATGCTTATGTACAAGGCACTGTGTTAGATTCTGTGGTGAATATAAAAAATGTCCAATACACTATCAGAGTTCCCAACGGTGGTGTTTGAATGGATGTCCTCCAATTAATTCAGGAGTATATTAAAAGCTTGTAATTTGGGGGCTGGAGAGATGGCTTAGCGGTTAAGGTGCCTGCCTGCTAAGCCTGAGAACCTGGTTCCAATCTCCAGGTCCCACTTTTAGCCAAATGCTGTGAACCAAGGGCACAATGCCACACTTGACCACAAGGGGGCACACACATCTGGATTTCATTCACAGCAGCTGAGAGACTGCTGGCGCGCCCATCTCTATCTGTCTCCCTCTCCCTCTCTGTCTGTCTCTCTCTGTGTCTCTCTCCAAAAATAAATAAAATAATTTTTAAAAAAAGCTTGTAATTTGGATCTCTGGCCACGTGGCTGGAGGAGGTGTCACTGTGGGTAGATCCTAGGGTCCAGCCTTAAGGTGTAGGGCTGATTTGTAATTCCAGTCTAAAGATATGCTTAGTACTTGAGGTCTGCCTACAGTTCCCTGTTGTTTGGCTGCTGGTTTTTTACTCTTGCTTTTGGTGGTGGCTTTTCTCTCTGCTTGGATCTGTAAAAGGGGGGCAACTTTTTCGGCCATTATGGAACTTCCCTTGTATCTGTAAGCTTCAAAGAAATCCCTTCTTTCTCCCATAAATTGTGTGGTCTGAAGGTTTGCCCAGTGACCTAATGATTGTCTACTATACTAACCTAATAAGAAATATACACATGTATAAAATGGCTACAGTTTGACCTGCACTGCATTAGGAAGTACAAAAGCTTTATTTGACATGAGGGAACAAAGGAAGGTACCATTTTGGTCAGTCTTATAAAGATGAGTAAGATAAAAAAGATGATTTTCATAAACACAAATACTCCAGAGTAGAGTCGTGCTCATCTTTCTCTGTATCATTGCAAATACGGAACATTTGCTCCTGAACAAATCTATAATGAAAACTAGTCTAAAAACTTGGTTAATGTTCAAATAAGACTGAAATTTTAGAAGATATATATATATATATATATATATATATATATATATATATATATAACATTAAATAAAGTTAGTGAATTAAAAGTTACTGCAATCTAAATCCTAAAATACAAACACATCTCAGGCAGTGACTTGAAATAGCATATTAAGTTAGCAAAACTCACACTACTAACCAGTGTTCACTTAAGTATAACATTCTTCCATTTTGTATTGTTGATTTATTTTCTCCTTACAATCCGTATCTCAAAAAAAAAAAAACTGTCCTAAAATTAACTTATGTATATAAATGTCTCATGTCTTATTTTTGTTAAGGCTATTATGATATTATCACATGACATGACTAGCTGTGAATCTTGGATGATGGCAAAGATATTTCTAAATAAGAAAGATAAATGTCATGTCCTTTATGAAACTCTATCATATGTTGTTTTGGCAAGAAAATCATTGAAAAGGACAAGAGATTTGTCAATTAAAATACAGACATTAAAATAATTTAGCTAAATCAATTGATAATCTATACCACACTAAAATAAACATAATGCATTGGGTACTTTCTAAATTACAACTTTAAAAAAGGTCATAATTCTTGCCCAAGGCACACCTAAATATGAAGCCTTTATCACTTTTTTGCAACAGTCTCACCCTCAGTACCCATCAATTTTGCTGTCAAGAACCCTGTTTCAATCAAACTAACATCAACAGTACCACAGCAGAATATCAACGAAATCTCTAATTGACTGAAAGCATGTGTCAGGATAGAAAGAGACAGTTTAGGTTGGAAGCATAGATTGTGAAGTTTACATTCTCAAGGTAAAAAAAGCAGGCAAAAATTAATGATCTTAGTTAATTTGACATTTCTAATGCTTACTGAACTACTATTTACCATTGATTATCATTTATAATGGATCCATGAGAATTTAGAAATTTCACAACATACCACACAATATGTATGCACACATTTCACATCAGCACATTGTTTGTTGAATGACTTAGTGACTAAACACATTTTAATTCAGTAATTATGAACTTGGCCCCTCAACCTAAATATTTTCTTTGGGTGTCTTATTGAGGACAAAGGTTAGAATAAAAAATATTAAAAGTTTGTCTTTCTCCAACTAAGTCATTACCATCTTATACTTTGCTTTCCATGCTTAAATCATTAAGGATAGTGACAACTCTAGCATTTCTAAAGTATTAGAAAATATAAAGTTTCATGTGAATCATTCCTCTTCCAAAGTATACATTCGTGAACCTTGAACATCTATCTCCCTGATTCCATTACTCACCAGTTTCTGGTATGCTTTGTGTCTATGAGTTCAGTGTTTTATTCTCTGTATAAAAGTCTTTCTGTGCCTGGTTCATTTCATGTAACATAGTGTCCCCCAGGTTCCTCCATGACATCACAAAGACAGAATTTCCTTCTTTTTAAGTCTCAATGAGGTTTTATTGTGCATGTAAACCACCACATAATTTTATCCATTTGTCAGTTGATGTGCACCTGGGTTGGTTATTGTGAATAATGTGTACTGGTGATACAGATATTACTTTAATATGCAGATTACATTACCTTTTGATTAAATATATAGATGCCAGATAGATATAGATAGATATTAACTATATACAGTAATAGAGTTGTGCACTTATGGAATTGTTCTTTTTTTAATTGTGAATAAGCTACATACTCTTTTCAATGATAACAGTACTGATGTATAGTACAAACATTGGCCTTGACTATAAAACTTTAAGATGCTGAGATCTAGTCCCTGACTCAATGTGATGGGCACATAAATTTCTAGCATATCCAGGAATCAGCATATAGAATAGGATTCTATAGATATCTTTACAAAAATAGATGAGTTTATATTTTCAACCAGAAGTTCAAAAAGGGATGGGAGTATGTCCTTTAGTCTTTCAACTAATTTCAAAATGACAGAGTTTCTAGCACCTTAAGATAAGAAAATAGAATAAAATAAAGGAAAGGAATATGGGTAGCTAAAAATGTAAGAGGAAAAATGGCATGTTATATACCAAGAAACAATAACAAAAATGGCTATAGGAATAAGCTGGAAACTAGCCTGCCCAGACAGAAGTATAGTCAAAGAAAGATTCTAGTTGTCCTACAAAGGTCCAAGTGTTTTTTTCATACATTGCTGCTGTCAGCACTACTCTAATATCAAGTTTAAAGTAATTACTATATTTCATAGTAGAATATTTATGTCTTTACATATTATCTAAAATTTCCAGATTAAAGTATTGTCTAAATAAGGATTATCCTGATAATTCTTACAAATCTTTTATTCTTAAGCAGAAATGGAATTTTATTTTTTTTAATTTTATTTATTTATTTGAGAGTGACAGGCAGAGAGAGGAAGAGGCAGATAGATAGAGAGAGAATGGGCATGCCAGGGCCTCCAGCCACTGCAAACGAACTCCAGATGCATGCACCTCTTTGTCCACCTAGTTTACATGGGTCTTGGGGAAATCGAACCCTGAACCGGGGTCCTTAGGCTTCACAGGCAAGCACTTAACCACTAAGCCATCTCTCCAGCCCCAGAAATTGAATTTTTTAATAATGTGTAGATGCTTCACAAAACAAATGTTCTCAGTCTGTCAATGTTTTGACATGGAGGACAGAGGAGGGCAAAAGGAATGTGACAATAAAACAGGAAAGACTACCTGGAAAGAGGAATTTCATTGGTGGGATGGAGGTGGGGTAGAGGGGACAAAAGAGAATAATAAGACAGGAACAAGATAAAATTACAGCAAACTAAAGTTTTTAATAAAGAAAAAAAAGAAAACAGGAAAAAATGTTTCAGCATCATTTCTGCTATAAACATGGTTTTCACATGAGAATGTGTTCCTAAGTATACCATTATGTATTTGAAGTCAGTTCTCAAAATATGTTAGAATTAACATTATCACATCTATATGAATTTGAAGAAGGCTCACCAACTATAGTCCATCAATGTAGAAATGCCTATTCCACTTCTACCATCCAGCAATTCATCCATAAAGCCACTACTCATCTCTCCCACAAAATTAGAAGTGCATATAGAGAACAAAGCTATGAAAATAGCACAACACAGTGATAAGGCTTTTAAGAATACATTGGAGGAAATTAGAAAAATAAAATGAGTGCCACAAAATAATTATGGTTAAGTTCAATGGTTATAAGAATTCAGTGAAATATAAGCAAAATATATAATATATATATATATATATATATATATATATTTATATTTTAATTTTAATATTCAATGAGATCAACTACAAGTCCTTCAGTCATATATAGTCATATATGTTTATATATATAGTCAAAAAGACAAAAGAATATAGTAAATCAAAATATTTATGAGATTAAGAGGATGAAACTCTTCTGAAGTAATAAATACTTTGGCCATCAACTTAATCTTCTATAACATTTTGGACATATCCTAAAAGTTGCCAACAATTTTATTGTACCAGGAGCCCCTTGGTTCAATGAATTTTTAAAATATCCATCATTAGTTATAATAATTGGCTATGATCATAACATTTTAGAAAATTCAGACCCAACGACCTTTTCATTACTATTCCAAGTTTCTGAATATGTTGTAGGCATTCCAAGTTCCTTGCAAAGAAATGTGGCTAGAAGCATGCATACACCTAACTGTAAAATTATAGAGTTTATAAAGGAGATGGATATAGTTTGCCCCTTCTTTGTACAGTGGTATCTATGCATGTGTCTGTTCTGCATTCATTTCATGAAAAGACAAAATTTCATATATACCAAAAATCTTCATTTCTATTTCTGGTTTAGTTAAATTTTATTACATTGTCAAATATTTTACACTTCATACCTCTCAATTTCAAGCTGCATTCTATTTATCCATTTGTATTTTAATTCAAGGGGAAAATATCAAATACTGTCATGGAACTGTCTAATGGAAAAAGAACTCAGTGTATCCATTTACACAAATATCCATCAAATTTCCCCCTAAATATTTATATTTATGCCAATAGATTGTGCTGCTCCCACTTTTGGTTAGAGAAGCTTCTTTTTTTATAGATAACAGTAACTGAGGGAATAGACTACTGTGGAGATCTTTTCAATGTGCTAAGAAGAAGTGACAGATGAGTGCTCAGCCCTAAGTAAGATATCTCTATCACACCTTCCAAGGCTAAGAGACCATTGCAGAAGAGGTGGCAGAAAGAATGAAAGAGCCAAAGAATGGGGCAGAGTACACTGGAATGTTGTCTTCTAGACATAAAGAGACCATTGCATTCAAGATTACATAGTGGCTGTTGTAAATTGCAGAAGATCAGCACAATATTGGGCTCATGAACATTTTCCATTGGATGATGAAGGAGGGGAAAATGACATCAGAATAGAAGAGAAGCTAGTTGGAAAGAAGGGGTTCAGTAGAGATGATTATGCACATGAATGAAAATTGTCAGTAAAGTTTAAAAATAAAATGAAACACATTTTATTTCTTACAAAATACAAATTAAAGGTTTAATTGGTATAAAATTAAAGTTTGTATAAAATTGGAAGTCAAAGAAGAGGGCTGAGTCCAGCTCTGTTCCTTTCTTCAAATTATACATGGTCGTTTAATTGACATTTTCCTTTTCTTCTCTATAAGCCATCCTAGTTCAGCAACTGCAAGGTATTTATTCTTTTAAGATATATCTATAACCACATATTTGTATCTATATCTGTCTTAAGGTATTTATATTTCTAACTTTTGCTATAAGTAATTGATATATAAATATGTGAATCGTTTCTCCTATAAAATTCAGCAAAAGGCAGGTAGGGATTAAATCTTTGCCTACTTATTATTACTCTCATAATGGTTTCTATAGTTCTTAGTTATTATATACATGAAAAAAAAATCACCCATGTAGAATGGGTTGAAAGGTAGCTAACATTTTTCTCAAAGTGGAATAATTAATGGGAATGTTATTAGAATGGGATATTGTGGTGTATATACATTTACCATCAGAATTTCTTCAAAATGACAATTCCAATTTTACTGAAAGGTCTATGGTTCAAAATCTTTATGAGCTATATTATAAAATTTTATATTTTAAATAAAAATATAACATGAAATCTTTCTCAGATGACCAGATAGATATCTTGCCACAGCACAGGGTAATTACTTTTTGGATTTATTCATTATCCCATGTCCTCCTCTATGCTAATTATAATAGAATTTTGTATCACTGGGAATTTAAATAGTGGTTTCTACATAATTATGCTTTTTCTATAACATTACCAACATTCACTACCAGTAATGTATCTAAAAATAATTTAATGAATTCTGCTTAACAAATAAGCATAGTTATTGTGAGGAGAAATGGTCTGTGTGCATCACCTTTCAATTATTTATCATAATTATACACTCTTATAATTATCTGCAAATAGGAGTAAAGAATGTAGCAATTAAATGGACATTGTTGGTATAAGTGCCCCAATTTGGAAAATTTTCTCATCTAAATAGAAAAACGTTCCTAATTCCTGCTGATTTTCAAATTTTCATTTTGTATCCTCTACTATTCATTTCCCATTCATCCTCTGTGTTGACTTCACTCTGTTCCTTCTGCTGCAGTGCCAATGCAATACAAAATGTAACTACCAAAACATCACTCACAAAGAAGGAATGTGCTCCATTTGAAGAAAAATATTTATCTTGTGCAAAAATGAATAAAAGAAGAATATAACGACACTATTCAGTTTTTGGAGTAAGCCAGTAAGCTATTCTTCTGATCTGCTAGTTGTGGGGTGACCTGTTATTTTCCTTCTCTTTGAATATCTTAAAAATATTTTATTTTATATCATTAATGCATTCATATAAATTTATAGCCAACAAGTATTTTTGTATACATGTGTGGATTTTAACTATTCTTTAATGAAATTTCTATGTTGACACTTCCTATAATGGGAACATCATGTTTTTCCAAGGTTCTGGTAATGTTTTCAGAAATAATTATCTTTTTATCTAAGAATATCTGAGCCAATATTGCTTTTTTGTAGGTGATAGGGAAAACTTATCCAATGAGTATGAACCAAAGCTTTGAAAGGGTAAATGTCAAAAACAAATTAGACCTCTCATGACATGAACTCCAAGGAAAATCAAATACAATACTTCTTCTATGAATTTGTAATTGCATACCAGAAAGCAAAGAATAAGATAAACATTTTTTCTGTTTGTTTTTCACTTTCACAGAAACTTCATCCTTATATGCTTTTAGATGGTCACATTTTGCTGACATTTACAAACATTTCATGTTGATCTTACATGGGTCACATCAATCATCTATACAGTTTCAATGACACTTTGTTAAATAAACTGTCATGAAAGATTTATAGAGAATTTGATAAAAGTAAAGAAGATGTAGTTTAGCTTTTAAAGATGCATTACCCCTTTTCTGAAGGGTAATATCACTTCTAAAACACCATTAAGCTTTTCTGGCAATAACTAAAGAAAAAAAAAAGAAAGAAAGAAGTCCTTTACTCTTCATGCTTCTATTTACATAGTGATTCTCTTTCTCTAAATATAAAGGTGGAGTGAGGAGGGAGAATCTCCTTCCAATTCATTATGGTTTGGATTTAATGGTTTCATTTTGATTGCATTTTAAAGATCACTATACATAAAGTCAGAATTTATTTGTTAAATATGAACTAAACAACTTTGATTCCTTAGTCTATTGATGCTACAAAATACTTCTGAAACTTTTAATGCTTATATTCTGAATTGGATGATGTGTGATAACAAAGATGACAGAAAATTTTCCACACGTATTATTGAGGCTTTATTACAGCAAAGCATTTAAAAAAAAACCTCTTATTTGATAATATTACAAGATGGAGAGGAGAATTACCTAAAGGTAAGTGGCATTCATCTTTAATTCATATTTTAACTTGAGTAATTACATCATTTTAAGTTACCAGCTACCTAAAGTTCCTGGCTACATTTTGTATTTGTCTATCCATGAATTAAAGTGGGTTTTATTTTTAATTAGACTTGTAAAGCATCACTCAGTCTATATTATATTAAGCATAGAAAGTAATAATGCAGCTGTGCTACAATGGTGTTTGCAATTATATATGTCATTTTTCTGAAAGATAAGCAATAAGGATTTTGTTAACATCATAAATCTTATTTTTATCTCAATTTAGGTGAAATTGGATAAAAGCACCAACACAGAATATAATTTTCTCTTCTAGCCCCCCCCCTTGTAAATTCACTTAGATAATGTTCAGTTTTCTGAAAAACCTAGTCTATTTTTTCTTGCCATCAGTTTGTTGTTACTGCTGTTGGTTTTTTTTTTTTTTGTGTGTGTGTGTGTGTGTGTGTGTTATTCTCATCATTTTTTGAGATTTTTAAAAATCACTAAATTTTGTTAACCATATAAAAGAATATACTCCAGCTGTCAATCACTTATTATCTAAGACTTTTAGAAATTTAGATTTAAAATAGCAAACTATGAGGCTGGAGAGATGGCTTAGTGGTTAAGACACTTGCTGGCAAAGCCTAAGGACCCAGGTTTGATTCCCCAGTGCCCATTTAAAGCCAGATGCACAAGGTGGCCCATATGTCTGGAGTTCATTTGCAGTGGTTAGAGGTCCTGGCATTGCCATAATGTCTCTATGTCTCTCATACATAAATAAATATAATATTTTTAAAAATTGTTTAAAATAGCAAATTATGTATGTTTATATGATATCATTCAATATTATGTGTCTAGTATGGCATCTCATATATGATAAATGCATATTTATTGAAGTATATATTCATTGTTCATGTAAGAATTACATTTGACCTGTGGTTTAATCAAAAAAATTGGAGAATAGCCCTAGTCATAAAATTCAACTCTGCAAATTATAAAACATATGAATAATTCTTCATGAATGAAATCCCAGGAAAAAGCACTCTAAATATAGCATTCAAAATTTATTTATACATAATATTTTGAAATTTGATATTGTTATAACCATAAATAGTATCCCATACAACAAACCATGTATAAATATGATTTTCTATTTCAGTGGCTAATTTTTTATTTTGATCACTTTTATTAAACCAGTGTTATGCAATATGAGAATATCCTTTTCTTAATCCCCTGTCCTTAGAAATTAAAAAAGTGATTATATCATGTTTTAGTCAAGTGATAACAGGCTGAAGTCTTCAGCTTTTCAACTTTTTCATTTTTTAATATTTTATTTTTATTTATTTATTTGAAAGACAGAAAGAGATAGGGGGTGATTAATGAGCACACTGGGGCCTCCAGCCACTGGAAGCAAACTCCAGACTCATGTGCCACCTTGTGCATCTGGCTTAGGTAGGTTCTGGGGAATTGAACCTGGGTCCTTTGGCTTTGCAGGCAAGCTCCATAACTGCTAAGTCATCTCTCCAGTCAAACTTTTTGGTTTTTAATGAACTCCTCATTTGTTAAAAACAAAAGCAGTTACATATTATGGTCCTATAAAGAATTTCAAATCCTATAAATAGAATTTTATTTTAACAATGAGATTTTGAGTAATGAAATTCCAAGTGGGGGATTAGGTGAAGATAGAAAGATGAAACAATAACAACAAAGCCCATAAGTACCCATATGTCAGAGGTGTTTCCACTGCATGGTCACTGCTGTGTTAGTCATTAGACTGGGTAAACACAATCCTTAGGGGCCTCTGAATATTACCTGGGAAACTGACAATGACAATGATCTCTGTAATCATCTTTAATATCTACAATCTAAACTTACCTATGATAAAGATAAGGAAAATATATTATCATCCTAACTTATGTATCACACACAGAAGTTGGTGAAATAGCACTGAATCCTTATGAATCCCAATATGCAAACACATAAAGCAAACAAAATAGTTGCAGGTATATAGTAGATGCTCAAAGTTCTTTTTTATGACAAATAGGATTTTGTCACAAAACAAAACATTTTAGTCAAGTATTTAATTTTCTTGCAAATATATGGTTAAGCTTTTCATAAACTGTTTTGAAGACACACCCAGGCATCTTCTAATGCTTGTTAAGCATTTATACAGCCTCTATAAATATTTCCTCCAATCTGTATCTTAAGCTTCATATGGAAATCTTCTATACATAGAAGGATTATAAATATAAAAAATTAACAGTGAAAATAACATTTTATGTCTGAAGTAAAAATAAAATATTTACTTTAGGATATTTATGTAATTTGAAACTGGCTATTTATAATGAAAACCATTCTTATTGATTTTGTTTAAAAATAGTTAAAGCTCATAAACTACTTATAATGCCTCTGAATGATAACTATACTCACATACTTTATACTTTATCATGAAACTAATCTTTATAAAAACTTTCCATTGATACTGCATCGAGCCCTATCTATTATAAATACTACAATTCATTTGATTATATCTTATTTACATGAATAGCAAACCAAAATATTGCTTTGTGACCACAGTTCACTAGAAGTCTTAAAATGACCCACTATTATGTTCTTTAGTGGCTAAAACTGTATGCTTTAGCAGTCATCAAAAATAGACCTCACTTAAAATAAGTGTCCTCTGTTACTATATTTCTTCAGTCCATTATCTCCTTCATTAATCACATTCCATCAAGCCCTGACACACTGGTTGAGCAGCTTTATTTCCACATTGTGTCTGACCCTTTTCACATTACTAACAGGATTTTAATCCAGTTTTGTTTGGAGACTTAGAACTTTTACCAATATTTATCATTTAAACTGAATCTTATTTAAAAGGCAATAAAAAACCTTTTACTTAAAACAAATTATATATATTTGTCATTTAGACTCTGTAAAAGCAAAAAAGGCAATAGATAAGAAAGTTGGTGTAAGAGGAAACTGTCCTTCATGCACCTTGTCTATCATAATAATCTATAATTGATTGAACTATGGCAACTAAATGAAGTATTGTATTTAAACTTAACCACATCCATATGTCACATTTCATACATTCGTTGTTAAATATTCCCAGGGATAATCGTGTTTTTGAGCATGCCAAACAGCAAATAAAGTCCAATGGGTAAAAAAAAAATCCTTGTCGGGTGTGGTGGCGCACGCCTTTAATCCCAGCACTTGGGAGGCAGAGGTAGGAGGATCACCATGAGTTCGAGGCCACCCTGAGAATACATAGTTAATTCCATGTCAGCCTGGACTAGAGTGAGACCCTACCTCGAAAATAAAAAAAAAAAAAAAATCCTCCTCCCCTACAATACTATGTTTAAAGTGTCAGCCTGCAAACCTTGACACTTGTTATTCCCTCATCATTCAGGGTGCTTGCCCATTTGTTTATTCAAGTACAAATACCACTATATAAGACATTTGTTGAGTACCCTAATTGAAAAGGTACCTCAAAGTCATTTTCATGTATTTTTTCTGTTCTGTTTATTTTATATTATATATTAATTATATTATATTATATTATATTATATTATATTATATTATATTATATTTTGGAGAGAGACAGAGAGAGGGGGAGAGGAAGACAGAGATGGACACGCCAGCAGCCTCTCAGCTGCTGTGAACAAAATCCAGATGTGTTTGCCCCCTTGTGGTCAAGTATGGCATTACGCCCTTGTGTCACTTTGCATCTGGCTAAACGTGGGACCTGGAGATTGGAACTGCTGGAGATTGGAACCGCTGGAGATTGGAACGGGCCTTCTTAGGCTTAGGAGTCAGGGCCTTAATTGCTAAGCCATCTCTCCAGCCCTTCTGTTCTGTTTTTTGTTGAAGCACTTATCTCATATTCTTACAAGTTATTGGTTTACTTCTTTATAATCTGTCTTTATCAAATAGCATGGGAATTACTAAATTCCTAGTGTGTAGAACAAGATTCAGGTCATATGTATCAATGCACACTTTTTTCCAATTCATACATAAATTTTACTTTAGTTGGTTGTATTTAGGCATACACACTACATTCAAATTTTCAAATCTGGCTGGGCATGGTGGCACATGCCTTTAATCCCAGCATTTAGGAGACAGAGGTAGGAGGATCACCGTTTGTTCAAGGACACCCTGAGACTACCTAGTGAATTCTAGGTCAGCCTGGTCTAGAGTGAAACCCTACCTCAAAAACTAAAAAATAAATAAAAAATAAAATTAAAAACTATAATTTGTTTGACTGGTGAGATTCAGGGTAATCTTACCCCTCACCTCCTTCCTAACACTCATAACTAGGACCCTATTTCTTTGCATCAGTTACTGGGATATGTAATACTCTTGTCCTTACCATTGCTATTATTGAAGTGTTGTCAAGTTTCCTGACCTGGAATTTTTTGCATCTCTCATGCTACTAGAGAAAATGTGCCTTTGACTACATTCTGCATAAATTAGTAAGATAACTGCTAAGGTGATAACCTCATATCCTATTCTATAGTGGTAGGGAAATGGGTAATAATATTAAGATTACATTTAACTATACCTACTTAATAGGAATGCCATATTCAAATTGCAGAAAACAAAAGTTAATAATGTCATAATTAAAGTCAATAAAGGAACAAAGTATTTCATATGAAAAGATATAAGATTAGAATTTTATGTAACTTTATCAGAAAACATCCAAGAAGAGCAAACTGAAATACATGAAATATTAAAGAGAGAGAACTAGTAAGCAAGCCTCAAGTTATATATCCATGAAATTGTCTTTCAAAAATGAAAGCAAAATAAAGATCTTCTTAAACAAAAATTAAGGTGGATGTTTCTTGCAAAAATAAAAGTCAAAGGAGATTCTTCAGAGAACAAAAAATTACATAGTTTAAAAATTAGTACCTATAAAAAGGTGGAATATTACATAATGAATAGATACATATAAATGAATTTTTTCATATTCTAAATTGATCTCCAAATTAACAATAGGTTAAAATGATGGACTGTATTAGATTGTCATGGTCTCTATACAAGTGAAATGAATGTCAACCATGATACAAGGGAAGGGAGGAGAAATGGGGAATATTTGGTTACTAGAGGACAGGCAATAATTACTATGAAGTGGTATAGAGTTATTTTAAGATTGGTTTCAAAAATACATTTGAAGTTTTAGGAAAAGATTTAAAACTGATATGCTAAGAAAGTAATTATATGAACGGTCACATTAAAACCACAAAAATGTTTGTTTGGAGATATATGACTTTATTGTAACAGGAGAAGGTGAGAAGGGGTACAGAGGTAAGAAAGAAGTGAGAAAAAGAAGAGAAGGGAAGCCAGGTGTGGTGGCGCACGCCTTTAATACCAGCACTTGGGAAGCAGAGGTAGGAGGATTGCCATGACTTCAAGGGTACCCTGAGACTACATAGTGAATTCCAGGTCAGCTTGGGCTACAGTGGAACTCTACCAAGAAAAACTAAAAGAGGGAGAGAGAGAGAGAGAGAGAGAGAGAGAGAGGGAGAAAACCATAAATAGTTTTACCAGGAAAAACAGAAAACAAAAATATGAGCAAATGGAAACAGCAAAATAATGAGCTGGATCCACTTCACCAGGACTTGGGTTCAATTGCACAGTACCGAACTAAAGCCAGATGCACAAAGTGGCACAAGCATCTGCAGTTCATTTGCAGTTGCTAGAGGCTCTGGTGTGCCTATTCTTTTTCTATCTCTCTTCTTGCTATCTCTCTATGCTTGCAAATAAATATATTTTTTAAATACCATACATGGGCTAGAGAGATGGCTTAGCAGTTAAGGCACATGCCTGTGAAGCCTAAGGATCCAGGTTCTATTCTCCAGGTCCCACGTAAGCCAGATGCACATGGTGGCACATGTGTCTGGAGTTCATTTGCAGTGGCTAGAGACCCTGGCCCACCCATTCTCTCTCTCTCTCTCTCTCTCTCTCTCTCTCTTTCTCTGTCTCTAATAAATAATTTTTTTAAATCTTTAAAAATATTTAAAAAATAACATACATGCTTGGTATTAATACTAATATGTAAGTAATCCCTTTAAACAATCATTTTCCAAATATACCAATTAAGACAGAAATTTACCAGAAAATGATGAATCATTCCTATAATTCCAGAACTCTGGAAGCTGAGTTCAATGAGGTAGGAGAATCACTGTGAGATTGAAGCCAGTCTAAACCTACAGAGTGAGTTCCACGTTAATCTGGTCTAGAATGAGCTAAGCTGCCTCAAAATAAAACAAATAAACAAAACCAAAACACAAAAAGGAAGACATTTTCAGAGGGGATAAAAACTCAAGAGTCAAAAATAAACTATATATTGCCTAAAAGACATACTTTAAGCATAAAGGTATTTGCAAATTTAAAATAAGGGGATAGATAAAGATATGTGGTGATAATATAAATGAAAGTAAAGTTGTAAAGTTTTAGTAACTCTAATGATTTCAAATGGAAGAAAAGTTAGCATAAAGAAAGTCCTCAGGGACAAGGAGACGGTGATATTGGGATAAATAATTAGTATAATAACAATTAACAATTTTGGGAGCTGAAGAGATGGCACAGCAGTTAAGGTGATTGCCTGCAATGCCTAACAACTCGGGTTTGATTCCCTAGTATCCTCATAAAGCTAGACGCACAAAATGGTGCATGCATCTGGAGTTTGTTTGCAGTGTCTAGAGACCCTGGTGCAGCCATTCTTTCTCTCTCCCCATCCTGTTACAAATAAATAAAATATTAAAGAAAAGAACTAACAAATTTTAAAGCGTATGGAACAGAGAAACATACTATTCAATTAAAAACAGCATGAAAATACTTTTGACAAAAGACTGACTGAAATGCAAGGAAAAATAGAGCAATCTACTGCATATGTTGCAGTTTTCAATATTTCTATATCTGAAATAGATGCAGCAGAAGGAAAATCAATAAGAACATGGTTGAATTTTTAAAAATCAAACAGCTGAATATAATTTGCAATAATAAATTGGTACATTTGGCAAAAGTATGTTATTTCTCAAAATCACTTAGAACATTCATTGAGAACAATTAATTCATTAAGTTGCCTTAATGAATTAAAAAATATATGGATTATACAATGTCTACTTGGAGACAACAATGGAATTTAAATAGGTATCAATAAGAGAGAGAAAGAAAACTGAAAAATTCCAAAGTACTTGGAAATGAACAACACATTTCTAAGTTGGATATGGGTCAATGCAAAAACATCAAGAGAAACTGAAAAGTATCTTGAACTCAATAAAAGCAAAAGTACAAGTTATCAAGTTTAACAGGAATAAGAAACAGTGATTAGTAGGGAATTACAAAAGTAAATGAGTATAATATAAATGAAAAAAATTATCAACAATTTAAATTTTAACCATAAGAGGCTAGAAAGGAAAACAAATCAAATCCACACTAAGGAGATTAGTTATTTCTAAAAAAGTAGAAACGGGATAAAGAGATTGCTTATTGGTTAAGTGATCTTCCTGCATAAGTGTGAGGGTCTGCAATGGTTGTGGGCTTAGATTGTCCAAGTTTGAATCTTCAGAATCCACATAAACAGCTGGGTTTGGCCATACAAAACTTTAACCCCAATCCCTTGGATAATCACTGGAGCTTATGAATTGCAAGCTCAAGAATGAGTAAGAGACTATATCACAAGGAAAAGCAGGCAGCTGAGTGATGAATGGGACACTATGTTCTCCTCTAGGCATTATAGGTGTGCCAGAGAAGCACAGGAGATTGATAGGGTGCCACATCAATACATACCTGTGCTTTACACCACAAACAAAACATCACACCACACATAATATGCATACCCCCCAAAATAATAGTGGAAATCAATGAAGTTAAAAAATAATAATAGAGAAAAACAATGAAATTGAAAGCTAATTCTTTGAAAACAGTAATAATGTTAGTGGGCCTCTAGAAAGTATAGCTAAGACAAAGGAATATATATATATATATATATTATTTATATAAAAATGTAATGAGAAGACATCACTGCAGATCTTATGGGTAATCCAACAATCATAAAAGTATATGAACAAGCCAGGTGTGGTGGTCCATGCCTTGAGGCAGAGGTAGGAGGATTGTCATGAGTTCGAGGCCACCCTGAGACTACATAGTTAATTCCAGGTCAGCCTGGGCCAGAGTGAAACCCTACCTCGAAAAAAAAAAAAAAACATATATGAACAATTCTAAGTCCACAGTTATAGAGCCTCAAAGACAAAATCTGTCACAGTTTGCATTAGAAGAAATAACCAATTGCCTATATCAATTGGATAATTGAGTAAATAAATAACTTTTGAAAACATAAATCACCAAGTCTGGATCAGTTTCACTGGTGAATTAAAGAGAACATCTAAGGAAGAAATTACATATATTTTAAAATTTCTTGCCAAGTGGAAATATTTTCTAACTCACTCTATAAGACAACACTGTCTAATATCCAAATTTGTTAAGGACATTACAAGAAAAAAATATAGACAAAATCTGTCAGCAAAATACTAGTAAATTGGATCAAATAATGTAAAAATTATTATACACCAAAATCTAGTGAGACTTGTTCCTGGTATACAAGGCTGATTCAACTTTAGGACATCGGTCAATGAGCTGGGCAGGGTGGCACAAACCTTTAATCCCAGCATTGGGGAGACAGAGGGAAGAGGATCACCATAAGTTTGAGGCTACCCTGAGACTACATAGTGAATTACAGGTTAGCCTGGACTAGAGTGAAACCTTACCTCAAAAAAAAAAAAAAAAAAGAAAGAAAGAAAAAGAAAAAAGAAAAAGAAAAAGAAAAAAAAGAAAATTGGTCAAAATAATCTGTCATATAACCATCTAAAGAAAATTATATTCATATTTTTCCAAACATATGTCTCTAATAAGAAAAAATAATGCATCAAGACTCATTTCCACTTTGCCATAAGTATTTAGTCTTGAAAAAATGAAAATAACAGTTCACTAATTTTAGAAAAATTTGGACCACTACTGAATAATTCCAGGTATGTCTATGAGTAAAAAATGTTACATGCTGTACATAACTTTTGAATTGTTAATTAATAGAAAATTGGAAATTTCAGTAAAGACACGAGAAAAGTCTATAATTTAAAGGAAATCTTCTCTTTTTTTTGAGTTAAGGTTTCACTTTAGCCCAGGCTGACCTGGAACTTACTTTGTATTCAGGCTAGCATCAAACTCATGGCAATCCTCCTACCTCCATCTCCCAATTTTGTGTGTCTGTGAGACATCACTCCTGGCTCTTACATTTTATGTTTTATAATATGTTGTAAATTCATAAAGCATAGATTAATGAAGCATAAAATTCCTCCCTTGCGGTATGTAAATTAATATATCATAGGACGTATTTACTAGCCTATCAAATTCAGTTCAAAAGAACAAATCACTTTCTTATAAATTATTACTAAATAAATATATGAACAAACATTAAATGTTATGAATTGTGTTGAAACAAGTCATAAAGTCTTTGTTTAAACAAGCAGAATTTAATTAATGCTATTTTAAATAAATATTTGCATTCCATCTTACAGAATGGTAATATATTTGGTAAAATGTATTGGACTTTTTTAAAGATTCTTATCATGAAGAAATGATGAGTATTTCAGTTACTGTATATGCTAATTAGACTTTGGTCATTTCATTGGTACTGGTATTTCATGTCATACTTCATAAATATGCACAAATATTTGTGAAGTAAAATAAAATGAAACTTTAAAAAATAATTAAGCAATAGAAATAAAGCCAGTGATATGGTAGTACATACCTTTAATCTCAGCACTCAGGAGGCTGAGTTAGGAGTATCAAATAAGGCTATCATGGGCCACATGGGCTAACCTGAGCAATACAATGAGGCTGTATTAAAAATATGTGCATACGTTAGTCTAATGAATCATATACTTCCTATTAAAAAGTAGATTTTTCCCTTTAATGCAGTATTGATATCATCCAAAATATCAAAGACACTCACAAATTGTAAATGACATGGCATAATCATAGTTAATAAAAGCCTTCATGTGTTTGACATCCCTTAATGCTACAGATTGCTTTCCTTGGACATGGCCTATCATTCACACAATTGTTCTGTTTGGCCTCAGAATATTCGTCATAGTTTTGTACATTTCTCAGGTCATATCAATTACATATAGTAAACTTCTGCTTACTTTTTAAATTCTTAGACCTTCATTCTTACAACAGTGAGCAAGTGATAGTCTGCCACCCCGATAAATTAAATGAAAGGCTAACTTCCCACATTGATTTCACATAACAGTTTAGCTACACAATAAAAACTAAGCCATATTCAAAACTGTAGGCTGAACAACTCCTCCCATAAAACTGTCTATCTGGGCTACCAGGAAGTTGAAAATTGAAGTTTCTCTTCATTTCCTGTACTTTGTTCATAAAGTTCAAACAGCTTTGTGCATTGTGTGGCACACAGAAGATAATGAAAAAGATGAAAAGAAAAGACTATAGAGTGGGCATATGCATCAAAATGTGTCTCAGATTACTATGCATATTCCCCTTAATCTCAACTGATCTCACTCTTGATTGGAGAGTCTGTTTTATTTTACAGATAGCAGAGAACACTGGGGATACAAGAAAAGATAGCTAACTGCCCACCACAAGATGTGTCACTCTACCAGTAACTGGTGCCCAGGAGAAATTTCAGAGGAAGCAGCCACATGGGTATTACTCCCATGGGTGTTATACAATGCTAACCTGACAAGTAGCTCCTTGGAAATAGTGACAGACACTGTGGTGAATCAAAACACTTTGAAGCAGAAAAACAAAGAATACAGAGAACTCAACACTAAACCAAACTGGTAACAGACCTGCCTGCCAAGACTCAGTGATTGTTGCTAAAGAGGGAATGGGAAGATTCTAAGAGCCACTAGATGGGTAGAAATAATCCTGAGACTCCCCACCACCACACCTCAGACTGAATGAGGCCCTAATTACCCCACAGTGAACACCAGAATCCCACTGAGGAGGGTTCTCTAGAAAATGGGGAGTGTGGAAGAGGGGGTATAAGGTATAAGGCTATAACCTATGTAAAAAATAAGTAAGTATATAAATTATTACTAAAAAATAAGAAAAACCTGTTTTTTGCATTAGAGTGTGTGTTGTATTTGTTCATATTTTTTTCATGTGTATTAGTGTATATGTGTATGCTGGTGCACATGCATGTGTGTGAGTGTGGTCATGTGGAGGCCATAGGATAATCTCAAGTGTTATTCTCAGGGAACTTAACCACTTCCTTTTGAGACAGGGTTTCTCATTCGCCCAGAGCTCACTAATTAAGCTAGACAAGCTGGCCAGCAAGCCCCAAGTATCCACCTGTCTCCATCTCTCCATTGCTAGGATTAGAAATGTGTGCCTCCACATCTCATTTTTTTTAATTTATTATTATTATTATTATTTTGGAGAGAGACACAGAGAGAGACAGAGAGAGGGAGAGGAAGACAGAGATGGGCATGCCAGCAGTTTCTCTGCTGCTGTGAATGAAATCCAGATGTGTGCGCCCCCTTGTGGTCAAGTGCGGCATTGCACCCTTGCGTCACTTTGCATCTGGCTAAACGTGGGACCTGGAGATTGGAACCGCTCGAGATTGGAACCAGTGTTTTTAGGCTTAGGAGGCAGGCTCCTTAACCCCTAAGCCATCTCTCCAGCCCACATCTCATATTTTTATGTGAAATTGGAAACGTGAACTTGTGTCTTCATGCTTGCAGGGTAAAGCACCTTATCAAACAGGGATATTTCTCCAGTGCCTGAATTATCTCTTCATTTTCTTACCACTGGACATTATTAGTCAGACATATCCCAAGAAGTAAAAAAAAAAAAAAAAAAAAAAAAAAAAAAAAAAAAACTGGATAATCTGAAACATCCTGTAAAGTTATCAGAGAGATCATAACAATACATGCGAGATTTATATCCTTGCCTATGGGGATTAAGTCAGGCAAGACTATTACAGTTATTACTGTAGGAAATAGCAACTTATAATTTCAGCAATGATGAAAGAACTTAGTCCTTTCCCTGGTTGTACTTATATATTTAAAGAACACTGTTTCCATGTCTCAGGAATTGTACATAGTGCTTTATTAATAATAAATTCTTTAAAATGTAAATCAACCATAAAAGTAATAATTATAATACCAATCTAGTTTGAAAAATTAGAAAACTGAGGCACAGACTGTTTAAATAACTTGTCCAAATCCACAGAGCTAGAAAAGTAATGGATTTAAAGTTAGAATCTACAAAATCTGTGCCCACAGTCTATTTGTCCCACTGCTATTTGATGCATCTTCCAAGTATAATTTTATTGATGCTCTCAAATTCTTCAGTGACAGGACTATGTCCTATTCTTCTAATGATTCATTTTTAGTGTATTTCAAATACACAAGCACAATTTGTAATGAATATCTACCTCTCCTTTGACATGCAAGTCTTACTGTTAATTTCTATAAAAGTGAAAATAAAACTCAAGATGGAAGAAATATAATAAATAAGGTTTGTTACAGATTGACATTAATAAATCAACAGGCTGAAGCCAAGACAAACCAGAGTTATACAAAATTTCCTTTTATATATAAGATGTATCTTTTTAAGTTCTCAATATTCAGTGTGATGTGTAACTCGGGCCCTGAAACAAAAATGACTGAAAACAAAGATATCTTCTGTAAATATATGGAACATCTGAGTGGTCCTCTAAGCTTCAAATGAACGGAATATCTTTCCCATCTGACATTTCTGATCCTTTGTATCTTTATCAATGTGCTTTACGGGCTGTGGAGAGAACTACATAACAGGATTTAGTAATGGCACTAACCTTCTTTTGTCAGAGAGGATTACTGTCACTCGGTACCAGGGGAAATTGAGAAACTTAAGCTCATTTGATGTCATTTATTTGATATTTTATTCTACAATCTGCTTAAAATAGTACGAGGACAAAAATTTCATGGAAATATGTAAATACTAGATTCATTTTATACCTACCAACATATCAAATGTGAAGAAAGTTTGTTTCTGGATGTTCATACAGTTCCACAATTCTGACTTTGGAGATATGAGATTTTCTGATAAGGCATGAAAATCTGACAGGTAGAAGTGTATACTATTTAAACCTGTCAATAAGAACAAAACTAACAAATAAAATTATTTTTGTTAAAAATGAATTTTTTCTTCACTGAAAACATTTTCTTTGTTCCCAAACTGGCAGTTGAGAAAGAACAAATATCTTTTTTTTTTTTCAGTGAAGCCATTAAGAACTAAACCTAATTATGTAAAAGTCTTCATTAATTTGGTTTATCCCAATGTTGTCATATAATGTTTAACATAAATAGAATAATCAGTTCTAAATTCACAATCTCAATTTTATGGCTTTATGAGAGACTACAAAAAACAAATGGATGACTAGTATAAATTGAAAATAGCATTTATATTTGTACTACAAATTAACCAACTACTGTTCTCTTGAATAATAAATGCAATCTTTCTGAGCCTTAAATTTCTTTTCTCCAAGGAAATGTATGAATAACTGCATCTGCTATTTTCACTACACTATTATCATATTGGTTTTATTATTGTCACAATGGCTTGTTCATGTATATTATTATGGAAGAAGCTGACTTACTCTGTATAAGGCATTCAGAATCATGAATGCAAATCATTTTATTTCTATCATTACATTGCTTACAGCAATCATCATGCTTGCATTCTATGTTTGATCTTTCATGTGCACAGTTTCATGCACATCCTTAAAAGCTCATAGTCTTCTTTAAGTAATTGCTCACTATATATTATGAAGAATTTTGTTGTAATTAAATCTACTTGAATGCAACCTTCCAAATGAGGTTCCATTTGTTTCATTTTCCTTTTTGCTTATTTCATCCAATCATTATTAAAATTATTCTGCACATTATGCAACCAATGACTTCATACTTAAATGATTCAATAAAATCAATTTGGCTAAATAATCATGAGTCCAATTTTCCTCAGCACAGAAAAAATTAGGTAAGGCTGGCAACACACTTTTAACTCATAAAAATCTATTCTAAGATTACCGTTATTTTGCTTTCTGAATCTTCTCATCTTTCCTTGGAGAAACTTTGAACCCATAAGGATAAATGAACATTATTAGTATATCTAGATTACTCATTGTAAAACCTGAAGAGCAAAGGAAATTTACTCAATGTAAACAACAGGTAAATTGTGGATGACTTAAAGTTGACAATCAATAGTGTTGAGTCATTCATAATACACTGACTGCTTATACAGAAAGGATATAGACTCCTTACACTAAGTATGAGTCTACATACCCTATACAGCTAGGTGTATGTGTGCCCCTTCCCCAGCCTTCAGTTCTATTACTGTTGTTGCATATTAATCCATAACATCCAGGCTCAGCACACTGTCTGCAACACCACTGGAGTCAGAATCATGGGCTCAAGTTGGGGCAGAGATTCTTGCTCCTGGTGTCCTCTTTCTTCCTATGACTGCTATTGTTTCTATCATTAGAGCCAGAGTCCTGTGCATGAGTCTGAGCATAATTACAGCCATATTAAGATCCCCTTACCAATCCCACCCATGAAGAAACATCAAGTATCTCCATGATTTAAATCCAAGCGTACAAAGTGAAACAAAGATTAGCAAACAAAAAGAAACACCAATAAGTAACCAAAATACCAACTTAACATAGGTTAGTCAGAAAGGCCTGAACAACATACTATCTCTTGGTGGATAAGTCACAATGCAAAATGGGTAACATGAAAAAGAAGCCAATATCACCTCCTTCAGGAATTACCAATCCCATAATACAAGCTCCAGACAAAGAACCCAAAAGAACCATTATAAGTATGTACAAAGAACTCAAAGTTGACATTAATAAACACTTGAATGGATTCAAAGAGAACACAAATAAACATTTCAATGAATTCCAAGAGAACACAGTTACATGAAATGTAATCAAGCCATGATATAAAAATGAAATTCAGTAGAGATAGAAATACAGAAAAAAAAAACTTAAATGAAGCTAGAAATGAGAAATACAATGTCAAACAGAAAGCTCCATCAATAGAATGAATCAAGTGGAAGACAGAGTTTCAGTCCTTGACCACAAGGTAGAAGAATTGGATCAGTCAGTCAAATCCAATTAGAAGTTCAAAAATAAAAAGTTATGGCCAGAACATAAGAGATATTTGGGTGCGGCAATTTGATTCAGGTACCCCCCCCATAAATTTAGGTGTTCTGAATGCTAGGTTCCAAGCTAATGGAGATTTGTGAATTAATGCCTCCTGGAGGCAGTGTATTGTTGGGGCTGAGCTTATGGATGTTATAGCCAGCTTCTTCTAAACATTATATATATATATATATATATATATATATATATATATATATATATATATATATATATATATGGCACAGGTGTACATAATTTTATAAAATGAAATCTACTAGATAGAAAGTCAGAGATAAATGCCAAAATAATAATAGAGGGTGACTTCATTACCTCATTAGCACCAATAGATAAGTCATCTAGACAGAAAATAAATAGAGAAAAGGGAGCATATAAACTGGTAAAACACTATGGAAATTATTGGGAAAATTGCCTAAAAGCTGAAAATAGAATTTTCATGATTCAGCTATACCACTTCCAGGCATATATCCCTATTATACTATCACAGAGACATTTGTACATAAATATTCATTGAAGCTTTATTTACAATAGTTAGGAAATGGAAAGAGCCTAGATGTCCATCAACTAATTATGAGAGAATTAAAATGTGGTACATAGACACAATGGAATTTTATTCAGCTGTAAAGAAAAGTAAAATTATGAAATTTGCAGGAAAATGGGTGGAGCCACAGAAGATCATACTAAGATAACCCAGGTACAGAAAGACAAATATCATATATTCTCTCTCATATTCATGTCCTACCTTTGCATGTTTATGTGTATGTAAATAAGGGGAAATAAGAAAGATATAGGCTATGAAGTTTGATAGTTTCCATGAGAGGGAAAATGTGGGGAGAAAGGGGTAAGGACAAAAGGTCACATGTGATAAGAAAGTGGATGGGTGACTATGGGAGGGGGAAGTTACAAGAGTGGAAGAAAGGAGGAGGGAAGGTAGACAAAAATATGTAAAAATTTGTAAGCATTTTAAAGATTCCAGTTTTTGTCAAATATCATCCAGAATATATAAGAACAATAACAAAATATGTATAAAAATCCCATAGAAGCCTAATTATTTATTTGTCTATTTACTAAAAATTAAATTAATTTTTTAAAAAGAGATTCCATTAAGAACAATATAAAAGCATTCAGGATCCTTAATTTTCTCTTTGAATTATAATATTAAAGACTAGGAACTTCTTCAATCTACCAAATATTTGTTACTCTTTTTTTTGTTTGTTTGTTTTTGAGGTAGGGTCTCACTCGGGCCCAGACTGACCTGGAATTCACTATGTAGTCTCAGGGTGGCCTCGAACTCAAGGTGATCCTCCTACCTCTGCCTCCTGAGTGCTGGGATTAAAGTTGTGTGCCACCACACCCGGCTGTTATTCTTACTTGGAATCAGTATCTATTTAAAGATATCTGGTGCTTTTCTTCTTCAAATTTAAATATATGTTTGTCTACTTAAATCTTGGTGTGCACATTTTTTAAAATTTTATTTATTTGTGTGTGAGAGAGAGAGAGGCAGGTACAGAGAGAAAATGGGTAAGTTAGGGCCTTCAGCCACTGCAAACGAACTCCAGACACATGTGCCACCTTGTACATCTGGCTTATTTGCGTACTGGGGAATTGAACCTGGGTCCTTTCACTTTTCACGAAAGTGCCTGAAGCACTAAGTCATCTCTCCAGCTCAGTGTTCATGATTTATACAAAGTATGTGGGAAGTGTAATGGTGAGAAACAAAATAATAGGACCAAATGTAAACTAATTCACACAGAGATATCTTCTAGTCTGTATGTTTTGTTAAGTTACCAATTTTGGTGTTAATTAGAAAATGGAATAACTGACTTCTATGCATTTTTCCTGGTGAAAAACATCTGCAATATTGAAAAATAAAATTTCAAAAAATAAAAAGAGAGGATGAAGAGATGGCTTAGTGGTTAAGGTGCATGCCTGCAAAGCCTGGGGACCCTGGTTCAAATCTCCAGGTCCCACGTAAGCCAGATGCACATAGTGGTGCATGCATCTGGAGTTCATTTGCAAATGGCTAGAGGCCCTAGTGTGCCCATTCTCCCTTTACCTCACTCTCTCTCTCTCTCATCTCTCTGTCTCAAATAAATAAATAAATAAACATTAAAAATAAAAAGAATCTAACCTCTATATATTCAATGTCTTGTGTTTGCCATGCCATGAAACATGTTAGGTGCTAAGAATATAATTAAAAGCAAGGTAGAGCTGGCATTGAATTAATGAAGCCTGTAGCTACATATTTCATTTTTAAGTCTACAATTGACTTTATTTCATAAAAGAAAAAAATGGTGAATGCATTTATACTACTTCATTAAGGCTGAACTCTGATTACTGAATTTTAAGATTCAATAGTATCTTCAAATTATAAAATACACTAAGAAAAGTAACCTAATGAAGGGACAATGTAAATACTACTGCTATTTGCACACCAAGAAAAACCCATGTTATTAAAGAGCTTGATTCATGTTTATATAATGAGGGAATAACAAGGTTAACAATGAAAATTAAAGGAACATACTGAAGGCTGGGAAAGTTGCTCAGTTGATAAAGCACCTGCACACAAGTGTAACAACCTGAGTGAGGATTCCTAACATGCATGTACAAATAGACATAGTGGTACATCTATAACTCCAGTGTGCCTATAGCGAGATGAGAGGCAGAGACTGGTTGATTCCCCAGCAACTGCTGTGCCAGCTACCCTAATGAACACAGCAGTGAACAAGAAATACCTCAAATGAGTTCTGACCTCAAACGAGGTAGAAGGTGAAGAATGACACCTGCAGTTGTTTTCTAACCTTTACATATAGCACGAGCAGACAGACACACACACACACGCACATGCACATACACACACACACACACACACACACACACGCGCGCGCGCGCATGCATGTCCATGCAAAGATTAAAAAACAAACAAACATACAGTATGTTTGAATCTAATGAAAATTCTATATAAACTAAGTTAGATGTGAAATTTAGTTTCAATTACTTAAAAAGTAAAAAAGGGCTGGAGAGATGGCTTAGTGGTTAAGGCGCCTGCCTCCTAAGCCTAAGAACGCTGGTTCCAATCTCCAGGTCCCACGTTTAGCCAGATGCAAAGTGATGCAAGGGCACAATGACGCACTTGACCACAAGGGGGCGCACACATCTGGATTTCCTTTGCAACAGCTGAGAGGCTACTGGCACGCCCATCTCTATCTGTCTTCCTCTCTCTTTCTCTCTGTCTCTCTTTGTCTCTCTCCAAAAAAAAAAAAATGTAAAAAAGAAATACTCTAAAATGGTCTTTCACTTCTAGGACATTCATTTCAATGTTTTCCACTTCTAATAATTAACAATTTTAATGGCTTAAAGATAATATTTACATAATTTGACCAGCTCATAATCCCAAAACATCATCAATAAGAATTAGGCATCTCAAGCCAGCCATCATTCAAAATCAGCTATGGTGGCTTTTGTAAAAGTAACAACCAAACAAGGCAATAAGTACCTTTACTATGGATTCAGGAAAATATGTAACAATATATTATTATTAATAGTCTTGATTTGTACTCATCCTTTCATTTGTCTTTTTGTACTGCTACTTCTGGAAATGAATACTCATATTATCAACTTCAAAGGTAACTATTAATCTTAAAAATTTTCCCATTACTAGAGATTTTACACAATATACTTATAGTGTATTCAAATACACCTTGTTAATTTGTTATATGCTATATGTGCCCTAATAAAACTATTTCATATGCATTTTACATCTTCTAATGCAACAGTCTCATTGAACTAAGTATAGGTCTCATATTTTTTTTAAATTTCCAAGCAGTTTTCTAACTAAAATAATATGAAAACTAATTCAACATGAATTGGAATTTAGAGAGCCCTCCAAATCTTTTCACTCCTCAGGATAAAATGAAAGCTTTAAATATCACTTTCTGAAGAAAATTTTAAAGAAAAGATAACTTTTTGAAATGAAAGAAATGTTTTGCTTCAACTCTTCTGCTCTCTAAAATAATCTTATGACCATGAATTGTTTTAGGAACAGAGAAAGAAGACAAGCCAAAGCATACGGGTTCAATTTCTCTTCAGATTGTGAACCAGGTCATTTAGTCCTTAGGTCTCCACCCTTAGTTATTATTATTTCCATTTCCAGGTGAATAGTTAATGATATCAACTACTTACAGACTATACATTTTAGACTTTCAATTGAAGATTTACCATTTTTTCATGAAAACCAGTTATATTTCTCTTTAAAAGAAAATTATTCTTAGAGGTCTAGAGCCAGCATTAGTTCCAGCAAAGAAAAATTTAATAAATTCCAAGTAGCAATGCGGCAATAGTCTCTGAACTTGTGAAAGTATTTCTGAGATTATGGAACCCCTGCCATTTCCCACATCTATAGTCTTGAAATGAAGTCCTTTTCCCCCATAAACAATCCATCATATTCTGTAACAGAATTTATTTCCTATAAATAAATCACTGATATGAATAAGTACCCAAATCTTTCCTTAGAGTGGGAGAACTAATCCTTAACCATTTTCTATTGATCACATCTTCAAATCCTAAATTTAATGAGATTTTGCACACTTGCCCTCATTATTTTAGGCAAACAATCTGAAACCTGCATCTATCCCTCAAACATAAGACAATACTTTGTGAACCAATTAGGAGGTATGATCCATGTCCAATATACCACAATCCTATGCTTCAATCTGCAGCACAAGCCTGTCTTTAAAGATAAAGGGCAGACTCGTTAAGGTAAAAGCAAATTGCTCTTCTAAGTTATTAAATGTAACAAAGAACTCCTATCATCTGGATTGACTTTTTTGAATGATATTAGTGGAATAATCAGGCAAAAGAAATAACAAAAGAAAATTGACAAAAAGGGATGCATTCTAAATACTTTAATGATGCTTCTGCATTTTGGCTGATAGGCACTCTCAATGAAATCTACAAAAAAGCAAATACATCAGCTCTTTTAAATTGGATTTAATGTATTCTTAGTAATGGTTTTTCTAAGTTCTTATTTGCATATTTCTGTTTATTTTTCATTTGTCAATTACCCTATCTGATAAGTAATGTCAAATCTAAATATTCTAAGTGCAGACTGCCTTTGTGATTATTCCTAACTTGTCATGTTTTGGTTTAACAGAGGTTGAGGGTAAGACTGAGACTATTAGCTCTAGCAGGCTGACATTCTAGAAAACATAATGTATTGGACTACTAGAACCATAATGGTAAGAAATTATTTTTTCTCTTCATGAGAAAGTTGGAGGCAGGCTGAGAAAATAAACTATAATTTCTTATTTGCAAACAAGCTTATAGGATGAGAGAATTATATATTACTATTTACATTTTTCAGAATTGTTTGGGATTGGAAATATATAACATTACAAAGTTATCTGATCAAATTTATTTCAAAATTATCTTTGTCAACTGCAGCCTTTTAATAATTCTTACTGATTGCTAAATTGTCTTTTTGCTAACAATTTCTAGGATAAATTAATTGGTTTAGATGTATACTTTCAAAACTGGTAACAGGTTATGCCTGTATTTGTAGTTATTAGATATTTAAAGGGTTAGATATGCCTGCTTTCTATGTTTTAGATACGGCCAATGCTGCCGCAGGACAACTAATCTTAAAAAGGTTGGACAATTCAAGAAGCGTTCTATATTTTTAAGATAGGCTATGGATATTCCCTTCAACAAAACTGTTGTCAACAAAGATGTTTTCAGAGACCCAGCTCTGAAGTGTAAGGCCAGACAGGAGTCCAAGGTCAAGTTTGAGGAGAGATACAAGATGGGCAAGAACAGGTGGTTCTTACAGAAGCTTTGGTTTTAGATGACCACCCCCCATCATTAAAAATAAAACAATATCTTCCAAAAAAAAAAAAGGTTGGACACAATGACTTTAAGCTCTTGTGTCATTCTTTAACTAGATCTACTTCCGTAATCAAATGTGCTATATATGTACATACATCCAGGTTGATATAACTTCCTTTCTAAGTGTATTAATAACCTATATAGAAGCCAAAACCAATTGATTGGAATCATCGGAGCTAAGAAGGCCAATATTTTTGCCTATGCTCCCAGGTTAAGAGGTCACTAGAGATGATGGGGCACTTCTACACTGGCCCCCTAGTAAGTCACCTATCTTTGTGATTGTGGAGGATTTGGAGACCCAGAAACAAAAAAATTGGTGTACAGTCTGAAACCAGAGAATTACAACTGAGGAAAAATCAATCCTCTTGGCTTCCTAAAGGGAAAACTACTTGGCCAGCATTGTCATGACTCATCCTAACAGACAACACCAGTATTGGAAAAGCTCTAAGGCCACTCCTGGTTCCCTGAAGTCTCCTTTGGAGAGCCATTAGTGACCTCCACAATTAATTCTTGATTACATTTTGGCTATCTGCTTGGTCTTAAACATTCAGAGAGAAATGTATAACCAATGATAAAGGGATTCCTCAAATATATGAATGGCCTATTAACTATCACAAGAGCTTTCCAAGAGGAGAAACAAACAAGGCCTTAAGACATGTTGTCCCCATCTCTAATAGTTTAATTCAATAATAAGGAAAAACAACCATAGATGTCAAAAGGGTTATTTTAAAATTTAAAATATATATGGCTGACTCTGACCAAAGGTAACTTAATTGAGAAGACTTTCTTATACTGGGAACAGTGATGAATCTCTTCTAACTTGTGTGGGGACATGCTTAAATAAGTCCTGAGAAAAAAATATATTTGTATAGCCTTTAATTATACACAATGGCTCTATGGTACCAATCTTTGGCCCTGGCTGTTTCCAGGACAAATTTAAAAAGGTACACTCTGGATGGCTAGTATACATAACATAGTTTATTCACCATTATCAAAATCAAATGTTGTGCATATATTCCTGATAAATTTGCTAATATCCATTCTGTTTTACAAGTCATACAGAAAAAGATTTAGGCCATGTCAAACACTACTATGCCATTCAATGAACAGTTCTGGAAGAAAATCTCAGCCACTTCATGTTCAGATAGTCCTAAAACAATCCAAATCCATCTACTTGGGTTCCCTTAAATGCTCCCCAAGGCCTAAAAGTACACAAAAAGGATAACCCTAAAGGCAACCAGTTTGCTGTATGCTCACTTCTCATTAACTCCTTACTTTTATTCTTTCTCCCCAACAGTTTCTTCCAAGACTATCATCCTGCACTCCATCAATACACTTTCAGGGTCCTTTAGAGTAGTTCTTCTCTTGGGGAGAGACTCTAACTGCCACAAATCCATGCCCCATTTTGCAAGAAATAGTTCACGATCTGATGTCACCACCCCTTATTCTCTAATAGCAGTTAGAGTGTCTTCTCATGAGAGGAGAGAATAAGAGGGGGGTACAGTTAGGGTGACTGGACCTCTGAAGGTAAAGGTTAAAAAAAGGCAGGAAAGTTTGCACTTGCTAGAAAGCAAAGACATCTGACTTCTATCTCTTGTCTAGTTCCCTAGACCTGCTTTTCCACAAATGACCTGTACCCCTCCTGGGAGGGAGGTCTGTCATAGGATTTAAACTACTAGCTCATACTTTCCACATGGGCTCCTTTATCCCCTCCATGGTAGGAGCTCCTTGAACTTTCTTGTCTCTTTTCTTTCCATGTATTTGTTCCAGGCCCTCCATGTGGGATTTCTAGCCATGTGGGTGCCTTTCCTTGGCTCTGTATTTCCCTCAATAAATATAATAATTTGATAACTTAAAAATTCTTACTGATGATAAAAAATTGTACACAAACATGCTAGACAACAATGCCAAATCAACCTTTACAGGGTAGAAATTCAGAATCTTGGGAATTTCCAAATATGGCAATGCTCAGGTCAATTTTCAACTTCCTTTAGTAGAAAAAAAAAAAAAACTATTGCCAAAAGAGAAATAATGGAATCATAATATAAGCAAATTAAGGATTAAATGGGTTTTGGAAACTGTCATGTCTGTTGATTCAAAACAAAAAGATGATTTAGAAATCTATATCAACATGCTCTGTTTCATGTAGATTTCACTCAAATATTCCTTCCCGTGTGTCCCACCAGCCCTGAATAATTTTGACATTTGTGTTCTTTATTTTTAAGGGATTGTAATACCTATGGGTTTATTTAAAATACAATCAGATAACATGAGATTAAACCCACACTAAATTATGAAGCACTGTTCAGTTGGGAACTATTATTGTAAGCACATAGAAAGACTTACTGGATACTTGAATGAAGGCATCTGCTCATGGCATGAAATATTTTCTTAATCTGAAAGCTATACAATGGAGTGCCATAAAGTTCATATTTATAGATTACTATTATTCTGAAAAATTTAGTACAATTATCTATTGTAAAGTATGGTTTATATAAGAAATAAAAAAGTGTAAAGTATAGAAAAGAGTTATTTAATACTAATATAGTTAGATGAAAATTAGTCTTACATACCACTGTCTCAAATCTCCTAGATAGTAATGTAATTATTCATATTTTTCTTTGTGTTTGCTTCATCATATAAAATGTCATTTAAAAACCATTTAAGGGCTTCTTTAAAATTTTTCCATATTTTCTTTTAGTAAACACTAAGTAAAATGATAAAAATTATAAAATATGAGAGAAATAATGGGCTCAAAACCTTTATTAATTCATGTCTTAATTAAGCAAATAAGTTTAAATGTTTACAATTTCTTGTGTTCTGTTAATTTTACATAAATTTAAATAAGCCATGTAATTATTATTAACTTCTAACATTCAGAAATGCATGTTAGGTGCCTGTGAGTATGATTAAGGGTTACACAGGGGGTAAACTTTCTATGACACAATTATAGAATAAAATAAGTTGCCGGAAAATGTGGCAAGTTCTCTTTTTCTTTTTTTGTTTATGCAAATGTGTTCTGTTTCCAAAAAATGCTTGGGCATATATGCATGTATAGTACTTGTGATTTTATTAGACAAGGCATAAACTTCATAGAATATTTTAAGAAAAGCCTCTCTGAAGATGCTAATTTATAATTCTGTAAGGAAAAGAAAGTGTGCATGTCTGTTTCTGTCACAAAAATTTATTAACAGTTTGTCTCCTCACTTATGCATCACAAGACAACGAACTCATCAGTAATGTTTATTCCTGGTCAAAAGAAACAATATCTTATTCAGGAACCAAGAGCATAATAAAATATAGAGACATAGAATGCACAGTTGCTTATTTAATTGGCATATGGTTCTGGCACTGGACCTTTCCTGTCATGTCTTCCCCTCACTGTGGTGCTTATGATTGACTAGCCAGTTTGTTTTATTCCTTAACTGTTTTTCTTCTCCATAAGGACCTCAATCTAAAAGGAAAAGTAAGCCAGGCGTGGTGGCGCACGCCTTTAATCCCAGCTCTCGGGAGGCAGAGGTAGGAGGATTGCTGTGAGTTCAAGGCCACCCTGAGACTACATAGTTAATTCCAGGTCAGTCTGGGCCAGAGTGAGACCCTACCTTGAAAAACCAAAGAAAAAAGAAACAAATAATAGGAAAAGTAGATAACTAGTGATGTTCACTGCAAATGAGACTTTCATTTATTGAGCACTGATATGTGTCAAGTCTCTAATCTACACAATGATGCTTCAACATACTTTCATTTTAATTTTATAGCTGAGAATAATTAGGTCACAGAGTTTCAGATAGTGGCCCTGTGTCAGAATAGTTAAAAGCAATAGTGCATGGATTCAAACTTGAGTTCCTGTGATGCCAAAGACTTTTCCTTTTCAACTAGGCCATGCTGCCTACTGAAGCTAGCTGCCAATCATGTGGTTTATGATAGTTTGTTCTCAATTCAAGAAAAAGAAAGCATCTATCTTGTGCTGACAACATTCAATATAATGTTCATCAACCAATACAAAGTCAGAAATTCCCATTCCTTGTTATAAACACTGCCTATGAGAATGTACTCTTTGAAACAAGTAAATCTGGAATTTTCCTTTCTCCCTATACAGATGTGATGATATCTCAGTATTTTTGTCATTATTATAAATGAGAATGAAATTTGAAGGCCCCATGTCTGTGTTAAATTAATTTATAATCAATGTGTGTGCATGCACATGTACACATACTCACCTTTGACAGTCTTATTTTTTAATGTCACACAAAAATTGTATCAAGAAACACATAGAATACAGATATTTAAACTATAAATCTTATTTAAGGTATTAATGTTAGAAAAACCACAGGATAAATGAATTGCATCTGGTTAATACTGAAATCACATTTTTGGACTCTACATTTCCCATCCCACTCAGAAAATTTCTAAGGAACTCAAACTACCCACTATTTAAATAAATTTGAAGACTTATCCTCATTCTTGTGAGGAATTTCATTTTGGATAAAAAAGAATAGTTATCAGTACATGAAATTTTATTACATTCCTAAAACCATTCAGTTTCCATACTCTTCTTGAAATTTCTATTTCTTATTCACATTTTTCAAATTGCTCCTCTACATTCTGCCACTAAAAAAATGACCATCAAATTTCTGTCTAACTGAAAACCAGAAACATACATAGAAAAGGACTGAGCATCTTAACCTAAAAAGGAGTAACACGCCTGTTTCCTTTCCTTCCTCTCAGAAATCTAGTCTATTCCCTGAGCCAGATAGTGTGTGGGTGGTCATGGCATGAAGTGAGTAGTCCTTATCCCTGTTCCTTGATTGCTGCCAGTTCTCTGGTCCCAGTAGGTCCCATTGTGCCTTGCTCAGGGAGGCCTGGCCCCTGTGTGGGCTCTGGAATCAGGCCTTTTGCTCTGGTATCCTGACTGGCCATTGGGTACCAACATCCCTGTTCACCTGAGTCAGAGGGTGCACAGGCTAAGAGACAAAAACTTGCTTCCTTCTCAATAAAATAGTTTCCCTAAAATAGGTAGACCACAACACCAAAAAGCTAACAAAAGTCAGAAAACTAAGAGATCTCCTACAAGGAAGCTTAGTCCTACAATTGTAGCCTCAAATAAAATCATAGACAAATCAGCAGAAATTCAATCCAAAAATGAAAACACAATAACCAATGAGACCCTGATCAAAAGAATTGCTGGATGCAAACCATCAAAGAACTAACAATCGTATCGATGAAATGGAACAGAATTATCCCTTAAAGTATACAGATTGTAACAGTAGGCTTAACTTGACTGAAGAAAATGTTAGTACCCTCCAAAGAGATATGAATGAATTGAATGTGAATCAAGAAATAGAAGATCTCAAAAACTTACTGATTAAGCTTAATGATGACTTGATCAAATGTAAGAATGAATTCTAGGAAGCATCAAGAAAATCAGAACTCAAACTCAAATTGTACCTCAAAAAGTACATAGACACAATGCAAAATAACACAACAGAAAACAAAACGTAAATACAACTTATAAAAACATCTCTAGAACCCCTCACTAACAGAGTTACTCATGTGGAAGACAGAATCTCTGACCTAGAAGACAAAACAGAAGAAATTGATCAAGCCAAAAACTTCACTAACCTCAAAAAATCAAGTGAACAGAATATTAAGGAATTGTGGGATACCATAAACAACCAAACATCCAGATCATGGGTATACCAGAATCAGGGGAAATATATGCCAGAAGTATACAGAACATCCTCAACAAAATTACTGGAGAAAAATTTCCCAACCTCTCAAAAGGGAGGCCCACACAGATACAAGAAGCCCACAGAACACCAAACAGGCAGGACCAAAGAAGAAACTCTCCAAGACACATCATAGTTAAAACTCTTAACAATGAAAACAAAGCAAGAGTGTTAAAAGCAGCAAGAGAGAAACAATGCACAACATCCAAAAGCAATTCAATCAGAATTACATCAGATTTCAGAATGGAAACCCTGAAAGCCAGAAGGACCTGGAATGGAACACTTCAAAGTCTAAAATACTATGGCTTCCAACCCAAGATACTCTACCCAGAAAAAGTATCCCTCATAATAGACAGTGAAAGGAAAAATTTCCATAATAAAGTCAACTCTATGGTTATATGAACACAAAGCCAAACCTACAGAGAATACTTGAGGGAATACTGCACACAGAACAAACAACAAACCTCAAGAGCCAACAAGAAGATTACAATAAAGAAAATAGTCCAGGCTCAACATAGTACTAAACACAAGAAAGCACCAAACCCCATAAAACACCTCACCATGGAAGGGGTTAATTCAAACTTCACAGTAATAACCTTTAATGTTAGTGGTCTTAACTCACCCATCAAAAGACACAGGTTATTAGGGTGAAACAAAAAAAATAGAAACTTCTCTATGCTATCTTCAAGAAACCCACCTCATCACTAAAGATAGACATCTCCTCAGGGTGAAAAGATGGAAAATAATATTCCAAGCAAATGGAAATAAAAAACAATCAGGGGTTGCTATATTAATATCTCATAAAATAGACTTCTAGCCAAAAGTAATCAAAAAGGACAAAGGAGGCTACTTCTTACTCTTCAAGGGAATGA
This sequence comes from Orientallactaga sibirica, assembly GCA_036365145.1. Taxonomy (NCBI): domain Eukaryota; kingdom Metazoa; phylum Chordata; class Mammalia; order Rodentia; family Dipodidae; genus Orientallactaga; species Orientallactaga sibirica. The sequence continues at coordinate 6,497,503 of JAEOAD010000793.1, read as the reverse complement.
TCCAACATGAGCCCATCACAATAATAAATATATGTCCTCCAAACAGAGATGCACCAAAGTTCATAAAACAAAATCTACTCAACAATAAAACAGAAATAAACACCAACACCATCATATTTGGAGACTTGAGTACTGCATTATCATCAATAGACAGAAAATCCAAGCAGAAAATCAAGAGGAAAATGAAAGAGCTAGACAACATCATAGATCAACTAAACGTAATGGACATCTACAGAACTTTCCACCCCAACTTTAGAGAATAAACATTCTTCTCAGAACCCACAGAACCTTTTCCAAAATTGACCATATATTAGGCCATAAGGCATGCCTCCATAAAGTCAGGCAAATTGAAGTAACTTCCTGCACCATGTCAGATCATTATGCTTTAAAGCTAGAAATCAACAAGAGACACATAAAGAACTCCACCAGCTCCTAGAGATTAAACAACACACTTTTAAGCAATGAATGGGTCATGGAAGTAATCAAAAAATAAATTTAAAAGTTCCTAGTATTAAATGATAACAAAAACACAATCTACCAAAACTTATGATACACAATGACTGCAGTCCTAAGGGGGAAATTCATAGCACTAAATAACTTCATACAAAAACAGAGATCCCAAATCAATAGCCTGATTGTCCAAATAAAGGCACTGCAAAAACAGGAAGAATCCAACCTGAAGAGCTCCAGACAGAAAGAAATACTCAAGATTAGTGCAGACATTAATGAACTGGAAAATAAGAAAACAATTTAAAAATTTGATGAAACAAAGAGCTGGTCCTTTGAAGAAATAACAAGATTGACAGCCCCTTGGCCAATTTGATTAAACAATAAAAGAGAAGTTTCCAATTAACAAAATCAGAAAAGAAAAATGAGAGATCACAACAGACATCAATGAAATTGGAAGAATCACCAGGACAAACATCCAAAATCTCTACTCGACAAAATTGAGTAATCTGAAAGAAATGGATGAATTCCTCAACACATACCACCTACTAAAACATAACTCAGAGAAGATTAATCCCCAAAACAAACCTATCCAATCCATGGAGATTTAAAAGGTAATCAAAAACCTCCCAAAAAAAGAAAAGTCCATGACTGGGTGGCTTATCTGCCAAATTTTATCAAAACTTCATTGAAGAACTGAAAACAATTTTTCTCAATTTTTTCATAATTGGAGATCAGGGAATCCTCCCCAACTCCTTTTATGATGCTGGCATCATCCTAATATGAAAACTGGACAAATACGAAACAAGAAAACTATAGGCCTATATCCCTGGTGAACTTAGATGCAAAGATCCTGAACAAAATCCTTGCAAACTGAATTTAAGAACATATCAAAAGCATTATCCCCCTGGACCAAGTAGGCTTCATCCCAGTGATGCAGGGCTTTTTCAACATATGGAAATTGATCAATATAATACACCACATAAATAAACTGAACCATAAGAACCACAGGATCATCTCAATTGATGCAGAGAAGGCCTTTGACAAACTATAACACCACTTCAAGATCAACACAATGGAAATAGGCATATAGGGTTTATATCTGAACACAATAAAGGCTATATATAAAGCACCTAAAGCCCAAATAATGCTTAATAGGGAAAGACTCAAGGAGTTCCCACTGAGATCAGGAACAAGACAGGGGTGTCCACTCTCACAACTGCTCTTCAACATAGTACTAGAAGATCTAGTCCAAGCAATAAGACAGGAGAAAGAAATAAAAGAGATGCAAATTGGGAAGGAAGACGTCAAGTTAGCCCTATTTTCAGATGACATGATCCTGTACATAAGTGACCCAAAAGTCTCCATCTCAAAACTTCCAAAGGTGATTAATCCCTTCAGTAAAGAGAACCTGGGAGCAAATGGAAGTGTCCCAGATGTTCTCCATACTAATATTTGGGGCTAAAACAAGAGTTTCATCCCAAAAGCCAGGGAGGTCCTTTCATTTCACTTTTAAGCCACGTTGCAGGAGGAAGGTCTTAAGAGCCTGAAATTGTGGTGTCCTCTGATGGGGAGGGAGGTTGTCCATTACGGTGGGTGGTGTTTGGGGGGGGTGGGCTAGGCTGGGTCACTCCTGAATCATCAAAGAAACATGAGGTTTATGAAGGGTGCAAACCCCCCACCCCATTCTTTCCTATTCTCCTTGCCATAATTGCCAGCCTTAAAGGCTCCTCTGTGGAGGAAGTCATTTCCACCCATAATGAAAGCTGTAAGGAGGAACCGAAACTAGATCTTCAAAGCTCATCCCTCTCAGCCCAACCCTTCTGTGATAAAAGACTGCCACCCAAACCTCCGCCTGAGGCAGCCACGCTCACAACCACTCCTCTCCTTCTTTACCCTTGGAAGGACCTTCACCTGCTCAGTCCTGGACACACCCAGGCAACTGCCAGTTACCTGACAGGACCCTTCACCGCCTTCCCCATTAACTTAGGGCCAGATGCAATAGCCAGGCCCTGCTACCCCACCCCCATTTCTGATCTGGCTCTCATCTGCAAGGCGGCCCAGGAATCTGGCATTGATTCCGACTTTGAACAAGTCCTTTTATAATGGGCCATCCACCTTCAGACTTATTGAGCACGTTCGCTCACACACTGGTCTGCCTGGCTTTATTGCTGATGGGAATTTTCAGGTAGATGAGTTTATTTCTGTCTCATCCTTGCCAGCTTTATAACAAGCTAGACATTGACACCAAAGGTTCCATCTATCCCCCACTAACCTAAGAACCCTATACCCCAAGCTCTTGCTTAGTCAATGCAAACATTTAACCTGTACCTCTAAGGCATGCGCCCTCTAGCCCCCTTGGGCCCCCTTCAGCCTCAAGGAGTCAATCCTAGAGGCCTTACCCCAAATTCTATCTGGCAGATGGATGTTACCCACATACCTTCCTTTGGTAACCTCAAATATGTCCATGTCATTGTAGACACTTACTCTAAGCTTACTTTTGCTATTGCTCTCTCAGGGGAGAAAGTGTCCCATATCATTAAGGTGACAAAAACCACTATGTTGGTCATGGGTGTACTCTGGTCAATTAAAACTGATAATGGCCCTGCATGCACATCTGCCCAATTCACATCCTTCATGGAATATTGGGGAATCAAACACTCCTTTGGGATCCCCTACAATCCACAAGAACAAGCCATAGTGGAGAGAACTAACTGGACCCTAAAGAAACGAATTATAAAACAAAAGTTTTAACGCAGGGCTAAGGGTATGCTTGTGTCTTTCCAGAAATTTCACAGATCCCTGCCAGGAACATCTTTCCAGACACTGACTCAGAGATTGACCTTGATGAAGAGGATGATGCCAAACCCCTCAGTCCAGATGCGGGACTCTAAACTTATTCCCCCTTCATTCCTTTTATCTCCTTTTCTCCCTACTACCATTTCCCAGAAACCATTTTAGACAATTCTTCTTGGGCCATACTTGCTTGGTACAGTGGGCCTAGATTCCCTTGCTTTTCCTAGGCTTCATTTTAGCCACTCTATTTCACTGTATTCCTCCCCCTTCAAGCACGTACTTCTCCTTAGCCACACCTTTGCCTTTTTTGCTTATTAATGCCTCTTATGGTAATGCTACCCTCCAAACAGCCATAAATTCCTTTGCAACTCCTTTGATTACATTGATCTGCTACCATTAAGGACACTCAATGCTAATAATTATGACACTAAGGGTGAGATCACAACAGTCACCCAGCAACCTGTCCTACCCCTGTCTTTTTCAGGTTCTATAGTTAATTCTCACTTGCTGGGACAGTTCACATGCCACAGAGCCACCACCACTTGTCCCTCCCTTACCTCCTAGATGACAGCCACACCCCTTGGGTTTTCTCACCAGATTGGTGGGTAGTCAATGATGGGTAGGACCCCAGGAGATGGGGCAACCTAAGACAGGCACTGTTGCATGTGATGATCCCTTGGGGCCTGGGGTCAACAATGGCTTGGCAAAAAACCATGCCTCCCAGGGTTACCAATAATAAAAACAAAAAGTATTCTTCTTTGCAGCTGGGCATGGTGGCACATGCCTTTAATTCCAGCACTCAGGAGGCAGAAGTAGTAGGATCACCATGAGTTCAAGGCCACCCTGAGACTACGTAGTGAATTCCAGGTCAGCCTGAGCTAGAGTGAGACCCCCCCCCAAAAGGAGGATATGTATGGCACAATGCAGGTCTGGCCCTAGCCAGACTGCATGCTAAAAGAAACCAAGTCACACCCCTCGTGTTTTCTCACTAGTATGGTGGGTAGTCAATGATGGGTAAGACTCCATGAGATGGGACAACCTAAGACAGGCACCGTCGCATGTGATGATCCCTTGGGGCCTGGGTTCAACAATGGCTTGGCAAAGAACCATGCCTCCCAGGGTTGCCAATAATAAAACAAAATGGAGGATATGTATGGCACAATGCAGGTCTGGCCCTAGCCAGACCACATGCCAGGAGAAACCAGGAAGTGGCTTCTGTGGACAAGGTGTCCTGTGCAGGTCTGGCATGACAACAGCTATAGTCCCATGCTCACAAGAAACCTGCTAAGAGATGACCTGTCTGGAGACAGGCTGTCATTGGTCACAAGAAGGGGACCACCCCATACAATGATTGGCCATCCAAACCCCTGAGAACCCCCTACACTTCCTTGAATAAACGAGTTTGCTACAGCTCGCCCTCTGCTGCTTCCACCCAACTCCCAGAGTCTGTGTCGTGATTCCACACCTCTCACCCTGAACTCGGCAGAGACCCTGCCGTCCCTCCTGGGCTGGCCCTAGGAGGGACCCCAACAACTAACCAAGGATGTGAAAGACCTATATAATGAAAACATTAAAAAAACTCAAGAAAGAAATCAAGGAGGACTTGTGAAGATGGAAAGACCTCCCATGTTCTTGGATAGGTAGAATTAATATTGTGAAAATGGCATTTCTACCAAATGCAGTATACAGATTTAATACAATGCCAATAAAAATACCAGCATCATTCTTCACAGAGACTGAAAAAATGATTGTAAAATTCATATGGAATGGCAACAGGCCTCAGCTATCCAAACATATCCTCAGCAAAAAAAAAAAAATACACCTCTATACCTTATCTAAAGCTATATTACAAAGCCGAAAGTAACAAAAACAGCATGGTATTGGCATAAAAACAGAAACATCAACCAAAGTAGTATAACTGAAGACCAGGATTTAGGTCAGGTAACTACAGCTACTTGATGTTTGACAAAGGTGCCAATAATGTAGACTGGAGAAAAGACGGCATCTTCAACAAATGGTGTTGGACAGATTGGATCATCATATGTAGAAAAATAAAATTAGACCCACTCATGTCTCCCTCCATACACAAAAATCAAGTCCAAATAGATTAAGGACCAAAACATAAGACACAAAACACTTCAGCTACTGGAAGAATAAATAGGAGGCACACTCCAACATATTGGACTGGGAAAAGATTTCCTGACCAAAACCCCAGTTGCCCAGGAAATTACACAAGCACTCAACCAATGGGATGTCATGAAGCTAAAAAGCTTTTGCACAGACAAACATACCACAAGCACTGCCAATGCGCGAAAAGTTTTGCCAGATATACCACTGACATAAGCCTAATATCTAAAATCTATAAAGAACTCAAAAAACTAAACAATAAAAAAAAATCAAACAACCCACTCCAAAAGTGTGGCAGAGAAGTGAATAGTAAGTTCTCAGAGGAAGGATTACAAATGGCTAATACACACTTAAGAAAGTGTTCAACATCCCTAATCATTAGGGAAATGCCAATTAAAACAATTATGTGATTCCACCTTACCCCAGTAAAGATAGCAAACATTAAAAAAATCAAATGAATAAAAATGTTGGCAAGGTTATGGAGAAATAGGAACACTCATTCACTGTTGGTGGGAAAGTAAGCTGGTAAAACCACTATGGAAATCAATATGGAGACTCCTGAAAAGGATGAATATAGAGCCACCAATAGACCCTGTTATTCCCTTACTGGGCATTTATCCTAAAAGCTCCACTCCTGAGTTCAGAGACATTTGCTCAACCATGTTTATAGCTGCTCAATTCATAATACCTAAGAACAAGCATCACTCCAGGTGCTCATCATTGGACGAATGAATAACAAAGATGTGATATATCTACATGATGTAATTCTACTTAGCATTAAGAAAAACTGACACAATGAAATTTTTAGAAAAATGGTCAAACTTGGAACAGATCATTCTAAGTGAACTCACACAGTCACAGAAAGACAATCATCGCATGGTCTCACTCATCTGTGGCTCCTAACCTGGATCAGCCTGAGTTGCTGACACACTAGACTGGCATCTTGAAGCTTGGACAATAGGGAGGTAGGGCTTGGGGGAAGAGGAAGAGTGCGGGGGCACAAAACTGAACCCAAGTTGAGCTGTTACCATAGATTCCTATATGCTGGAAGTTAGACTAAAAGGATGAACCTTCAACAGTTCCTTAGGGGGAGCACATGAATTGAAGGGCCCTGGACAGGATGAGGTGAAGTCTAAGCTTAAATTTCTCCTGTTACTCTTTTTTTCCTGTTTTTCTATGCTTTTCTTTTCCCTTGATACCAGGATGTAGTTAATAGCCACAATGAGTTGTTGATCAAAGAGACCTACAAGGTCTCCCAAAACAAACAAGACAGACTTCAGTCAGAGCACTTGATTACCCACCAGAGGTTAATGGCAAGACCCTACTTCTGAAGACACCATACACTGTCAGTGCGGACCATTGAGAGACCTGGTTGGAATATGAAAGACAGCCACTCTCCAGACGATTAGCCCATCTAGTGTTGGAAGGCACTACATGAGCTACAGGGAAAAGTGGCCAACATATGTCCAAGCAACTCAAAGTCTAAGCTACTCAGAGGCAAACAACCTGACCTGATGCTCACACAAGTGCAGTAGCAGCACACAGCCATGGTGGGTAACCAACTACTCTTAGATCAGTTAATGGTTCTGCTCAGTGGAAAGGAGACCATATCTGGAACTTGGAAATAAGTCTGAATCATATCCAGATAATGAGTTCACTTTCCAATATGTAGCTCCCACCAATCTTGAGCTATAAAAGGGTGTATACCCTTTAAATTCTCTCTAAATTAGTCATGGTTATCTCATTTAACTGGTGCTTACTTCGCTCTCCTTTGGAGAATCTGCTTCTCTTTTTCAGATGGGAATGGGACCTGAGGAGATAAATGACCCAGCACACTTTACCTGGACCCAGATGAAACCACAGAGGAATTGGGGAAATGAGCAAGAGAGCTGCTTTCTTAGTGAACCTGATATCAGCACAAGGGTGAAGGTGATAGACACTGAGGACACTCAACACCTACCAAAGCAGAGATCCAGAGGCTCCTAAGAGCCCATCACTGAAGTAGACTTAAAATGCACTCAATATGCCTCAGGGAATTTTGCTGAAGAGGGGGTGGAGAGATTGTTAGAGCCACAAGTTGGGACATTATGCACAGAGACATTGGCTCCATCACCATAACTGACTGCTGCCCTCACAATGCATGAATCACAATCCCCATGGGGTTGACCTGCATCCCCAAGGAGGAGGGCCTTGAAAAGGGACAGGGACTAGGGAAAGGATGGTACCAATATATGTGTTGTTTACATACTAAGTATACCCATATCTAATAAAAACAATTTTTAAAATAAAAATAAAGACATAACTCTAGTGTAATATAGAAAAACAATACATACATACATGTTATATTTTTGGTATTTTCTCAATATATCAAGGTAATTCCTCTCCCAGGCATCTTCTGACTAGAAATTTCTCTCTGGTAATGTAGGTGTGTATAGCTCAGTGGTGGAGTTTATGCATAGGATACACAGAGCCCTGAGTTCAGCCTCCATCTCTCTCTCCCTCCCTCCCTCCCTCCCTCATTCACTCCCTTACTCCCTCCCTCCCTCTCTATGTCTCTCTCTCTCTTTCTCTCACACAACCCCCCCACACAGACACTCCCCCTGGATGGAGAGGATATTGTTATTGCCTTCTTCGTGGAAATTGTGAAATAGAGCTAGAGTACAGTTAGAGCTACATTTGTTCTCAATAGAATTTTTGTGATAAGTATCTATTAGTAAATAGACAAAAGGAAAACCTTTTGCTTTTTTTTTTTTAAATAAATTGGGGGCAAAATAGGTAATGTGTGTTCAGAGAGGCATCTTGTGAACACACATTACCTACTTTCCCCACAATTTATTTAAAATTAAGGTTGCATAAAAATGTAAGGAGAAATTTTAGTTCTTTTTTTTCTCTTATCATAGGTGAAACATCAAGGAAAACTATAGAATTAGGAAAAAGAAAAGAAATGTTATTAGTTTGCTGTCAACAGTGCTCAGTTTTTCAGTGACTGGTATGTGCCATAGGACACAACAAAGAAACTAGATAACCTTAACTAAGTATTTCTAATCATATCAAAAATTGAGCCCTGCACTGAAATGATTAAAAAAAAAGATCTCAGCTATGAGAATTCAAGACATCCAATCTCTTAAATTGTAGATTTTTTTTCATCAATGTAGTCCAGTTTATAAGACACAGGTGTTCAGGGCAGATTTTCAGTAAATCTAAACAAGAAGAGCATCATGCTGTATACAGATACTAGATGCAGTTGTCAGAGAGTTCATGAAACCATTTTCAAGCCCTAAGCAAAACTTTGACAATAAAGTTCATAATTAATATGGATGGACACAACTAGCAATGTGGCAGAAAGAAGGGCCTATTAGTTAAAGATTATCAGAAACAGGATGCAACAAGCACATTGTGGATATAAGTATAGTTAGTATGTTCTTTGGGGAAAATATTACATATAAGAATGTCCCTTGATAATAACAAATGAGAACACACAAAGAGAATACAATGAGAATTGGCTTCCAAGATCAAAAACTGGTTTGGCAGTTGAGGCAACAATTTTCATATGGACAGGGAGAATTAATTTATTATGGGTGACCAATATCATGGTAATAGCAGAAAATCCACCAAGTAAACACAAAATGTCTGAAAAGATGTCACTAAAAGATTATTTTCTTCTAATTTGTAGATGCAATCAAATAAAATGGATATACTTTCCCATGATTTTTGGAAGTCTGTGAAATTCCTACTGTATCCACATGGTATAAGGGAAACTATTAGAAAATTAAGTAGTCAGTATCAAATAGGAACAGCTATTATTTTCAAATTAGGATTCACAAGGCAAAAATATTAATTTCTTTTTTTAAATTTGGAAAACCAGAACATTTTCTGGCTAACCAGTATTTTTACAAAAGGAAGCTGTCATGATTATTTGGCATAAATAATTTAATGTGACAAAACAGTTTAACGTCTGCTATTGATATAACAACTTCATCTCATACTGAGAAATAGCTACTGAATATTAATCCAAGTATAAAAGGTTGTTCTTTGCAAAACACAGAACTTCCTTGGCAGTTTCTCAAATATTTCACTTAGTAAAGTATTGCTGTGTTAGACAGTAGAAAGGTTATCTTTGGTATCAAAGGTGCAAGTTAATAAAGTGACAATAACAAAATGATGTATCTGTCAAAGTTTATAGATAAGAATGTCAGGCTATAGGTTATCAGCCTACTGCATTGACACTGTTCATATATCATAGCTGCTCAACACAGTCTGTCAGCATTGTTTATTTTCAGTCAGGGGTTAAATAATGACCATGTACTAAGAATGCCTTTGGGGAGCTGCTTTGTCTTACATACAGCTCACCTGTTTACTTCAGAGCAAGTTTTCAGTTGCTTTTGCTTATTTTTTTTTAATTTGGACATATGACATTTATCAATTTGAAACAGGCTTTAGGTCAACTCTATGAAAAATATAAGTTCTACTCCTGTTCTTACATTTGGTATATTACCCTTTGTTTATCAACACAAAGTATCACAATGCTCAGTTACTTTCTCAAATACTTTAGTTGCTAGTATTAAGATGATTGCAACTTTTCTACATTTTATCTAGGTAACATGGGGATGTTGATAGACTGTGTAATGCAAAAAATATAACTAAAAATTGTACATCCTTATTTGAATAAAATGGCAAAACACAGAAAAGATGAATGATGGTTGATTCTTTCAATTCAATAGTCATTTTTCCAAATATTCTTGTTCTTAATACCAATAATTAAATTGCACCCATGGAGTACCCTGGAAGAATACACAAAGATAAACTTTTGAAGGATCTGGGATAAGTATATAATCTACTTATATTTGATATCACTTTCTATCACAGCTTGAATGTGATCTTTATTCTTATTTCTTCATTAACTCACTTGTTTGTTTTATAGCTATACATTGAACATCTAATGTTCTGCAGAATATTATATATAGGGAGACAGAACAAGTTCAATGACATTTGTTCTCCAAAAGTTTACTGTTTTCTTAAGGAAGCAAAACATATATATTGTATGTGGTTAGTAGTGGCGCAGGGGCTGTCTATTATCCAGGGACTAACAAGATTAACTAGAAAAGAGAAATCACAGAAGGAGAGCTAACAACTCCCAGATGTTTTTTCTTCCCCTACTTCATTTCAATTCAACTCCTAATTCCTAAGTTTTACAATTTTATTTGATTACTGCATTGTTATGTTAACTAAAACTTTTTCAAGCTAAATCATGTTAGTTCCCCTCACACAAATGTTAACTTGTGAGGTTAGCATGACTAATTTTCAATTGAAACACCTGTCCCACTCAGAGAAAAAGGACCTAAGATGTTATTCTTTGTGAAATGAAAACACTTACATAAGAACAGTATTTTCATGAGAATTAGCAGTTACTCAGTTCGTGTTTGAGATTTTGTTATTCTAGCATTAAGGGGGAGAAAGAATCTCTAGCACTTATTCCCAAATCAATCCTATAATACCACTATCATGACACTTACAACCCTTATGATAGCTAGACAATAGACTCAACTGCTACAGCACATCCATCCCAGTAGATGCTAATTAACCATTCCTCTTCATTTATGGAAAAGTCGCAACATGGTGTATTCAAATGCTAACACAGGAAAGACAATTTTTAATAGGTGCAATTGATATTACTTCATTACGTAATAGTATATACTCAATTATTTTATTTTGCTTTAAACCAGGACACTGTAATTTTACAGCCCTCAACTCTGCAGTGCCATGAGAAAGAAACACTGTACTTTCTTTCAAATAATGTGTACTTAAGTCCTAGATATGCCATTCACCAGTTACAAAACCCATGACATCTGTTTCCTCATCAGAAAAAAAGCAGAAAAAAAAACTCCCTTTGCCCTCTTCACACAGATGACCTTGAGAAACAAAAGGTTTAAGAATATCAGAAAGGTCTGTGAAGTGGAAATGCACATTAGTGAAGAACCATTTTAATTGGTCAAGCAATTATCCCAGAATGTTCCTGAGGAATGCTTTCAATCTGATACAAAACCATCATTCATCCTTGAAATTAGATGTTCTGCTTCCCTTTTCTACCTGTAATACCTATGTTCCCAAACACATGGGCCTCAGGACACTGGAAAATAGTGTCTCAACTAATACCAAACTCACCACACCATCTGTGCACCATTAGTGGGGTGTGTGTTGATCTAGAAGCTCTTTTTTTACCCATAAAGAATTGATTCCAACTCAACAAAAGCCCAACATTTGTCCGTGGGCCACAGTGATCTTACCATTCACCAAATCTCTGTTCCAATCATGTCTGGAATGTAATCAAAGAGATTGGCTTGACATTTGTAGATGTTTTAGACTATAAGCAATAAAATGCACTCTTTGCCAACTAATAATAGTTAAATATTTTGCATACACTATATCTTCTAATATCAAAGTAATGACAGTGTAGGAAATATTATCCTTCCTATAAATAGGAAAATTGAGGCCTAGCTAAGATATATAGCTATCAAGGTTCAAAAAGTAAGAGGCAAAACAAATATATTATTTCAAATCTATTACTCTCATTTGATTTTACAAAGTTGTTTTGCAAAATGACTCAAAATTTATTCCTTGTATTAAGCAAAACACTATAGGTACATATATTTTGAAGAATGTAATAATGTTTGATTTGCTTCTTACATTTTTATGTAAACTACAACCTTTCAGGTACATGTTAGTTTAGGTTTCTATATTTAAGTACCATTACTGTAGGTGAACACAAATGAAAAAAATAATAATGCAGTTCAACACTAATTCTAAAGTCTATGTTTCATTAATTGATCTGTATCAATTTCTCCTGTCCATTTTCTCTCAGGATATTTAAAATTCTCCATATTATAAAAGAGAAAAATTGAATAATTAATTTATAAATTATAAAAGTTCAGGGGCTGGAGAGATTGCTTACTGGTTAAGCACTTCCCTGTGAAGCCTTAGGACCCCAGTTCAAGGCTCAAATCCCCAGTACCCATGAAAGCCAGATGCACAAGGTGGCTTCATGTATCTGAATTTTGTTTGCAGTGGCTGGAGGCCCTGGTGCACTTATTCACTCTCTTCCTTTCTCTCTCTCTGTCTGTCACTCTCAAATAACTAAATGAATAAAAATTAAAACACAAAATTAAAAATTTCTATTACTTTGTTTAGTCATATTTCACATACTCCTCAGCATTTTTAACTAATATTTACTTATGACTGTCTTAAATTGTAGATGTAAACTGAAACCACACAAGTTTCAAAGGCAGAACTATTAACAGCTTCTTCTAACTAAAATGTATAATACTGTCAATAACATATTTCAATGTTACTTTTAGTAATAACAATTCTTTGAGTATTGTTTAATTCCTATAAATCTTTTATTTTCTCCAGCAATGAAAGTTCAATGTGTTCTTTGGATAACGCATTTTGTTACTGAAGAATAAAAATAAATCTTACACACAACAAACAATGATTCTCAAACTTGCTTAAGTTTTTTTGTCCTCAGTAAGAGTTCTTAGTACATTCATTTTTAATTACTTTAAGAACTCCAATCTAAACTTGTTTTGTACTATTATTTGTTCTTTCTTCATATATTGCTTAAATAGTGTAAAAAACACTCTCCTTGAGTATTTTCATTGTGTCACTTAGTGCATTCAATGAAAAAAAGCTTCTTATGTATCTATACTTATATGGTTTTATTCTGTCATGATAGAGTTATACATTTTATAATTAATAGTAGCAATAATTTTAATATTAAAAAACTTTAATGTTATTTAAAAAATGTAAGCTTCATTTATGTATTCATAGAAGCAGTAAGAAAAAAGAAATTAAAAAAATATACATGTTGCCAGGCATGGTGGCACACGCCTTTAATCCCAGCACTCGGGAGGCACAGGTAGGAGGACGGCATGAGTTTGAAGCTACCCTGAAACTATATAGTGAATTCCAGGTCAGCCTGAGCTAGAGTGAGACCCTACCTCGGAAAACCAAAAAAAAATTATATATATATATTTGAGGGAAAGCCACACCTATCTAAATTTTAATATATTACCAATGATTAGTTGATATTATATATTATATTAGTTGATTTTATATATTAGTTGAGAACATTACTAGTTTAATATCAATGTTTTCAAATGAAACATTGTTCAATTAGTTTTGCTACATATCTCTAGATGGCCTGGCACCTACAAGGAAGCCCATAATGCCCTCAAACTTGTGCCAATTCTCTACACTTGATCTTAGCCAAAAGGCCAAGAAACAATACTTGTGGCAATTGTCTGTTTCAAAATCCCAACTTGAGATCACAGGACTGCACCAACATGTTTAGCTATAAAATAATAATAATAATAAATAAAGAGATTTCAGTTGGGGATATGTCTCAATTGGTAAAATGCTTTCAGCACAAGCATGTGGACCTGAGTTCAGATACCCAACACCAATACAAAAAGCCCAGCATGGCACTATACTTCATTCATATAATCCTAATACTGCAGAGATAAAGGCAGTAGTATCCTTGGGGTTTGCTTGACAACTAGTCTAGCTGAATTGGTGAGCACTAGGTTCACTGAGTGATACACACACACACACACACACACACACACACACACACACACACACCACTCAAACACACAAAAGTGGGGAGCTATTCAGGAAAACTTCCAACATAAACTATTGGTCTCCACAGTCATGTGCAGCCACACATGCACACAACACACACACACACACACACACACACACACACACACACACACACCAAAGAAATTCTTGCTTCATGAGTTCCTTGTTTACTGTTCTTTTTGCCTAGAGTGTTCATGCCTTAGATATTCACAAGGCTGGTCACCTTCTGTTGTAATCAGCTCGAAGATGCTGGATCAAACATCCAACCAGATACAGTTTGTGGGATGAACAGGTTTATTTCAGGCTTACAGATCCAGGGGACATTACATCAATGGCAGAAGAAGCTGGCTACCTCTCATAGATTGAAGCAGAGAGAAACCACCAAACAGCCAGCATCCTAAGCAAGCTCAAACTGTTCTCTCTTTGGGCTAGAATGAAAATATGTTCCAAAACACACTTTAGAACTGGGCCCACAAATCCACCCTCAGTGACATCTCCTCTGGAAAGCTGCTGGAGATACATGCAGGAAACTTACCTTAATGAAAAATACTGAGGCTATGTGGGACATGCCATCATATTCAAACCACCACACACCTCACTTTCTTCAAGTATTTTTCACAAAAGTCACCTCAGTGCCCATCACAGGATGAATGGATAACAAAGTTATGGTACATTTACACAATGAAATTCTAATCAGCAGTAAGAAAAAAATGATACAGTGAAAATTGTAGAAAAATGGACAGACTTGGAACACATTATACTCAACAAACTCATACAATCACAGAAAGACAAACAGCACATGTTCTCACTCAGCTTGAGTTGCTGAACTACCTGATAGGCAACTCATGGCTCAGACAGTAATGATGGAAGGTTTGGGGGGAAGGGGCAGAGAAGGATGGGGGATTAGGGGGAAAATATACAGAAAATTAAATCCAAAATGAACTGGTACCATAGAAACTTTTATCCCTGGAGACAGAGTAAAAGATATAACCCTCCACAGAGTATGGTGGGAGCACCTGAAAATAAGGGCCTTGGAGAGGATGGGATGAAGCCTAACCTTAATTTATTTTTTTTTTTAAAATGTTTTTTGCTGTTGCCTCGGGCCTGTAACTACCAGTACCAGAAATTGGTTGCTTTCCACATTGAGCTATTGATTGAAGAGACCTATGAGCTCCCCAAAACAAGACAGGTTTCTTGTATACCCACCTGAGACAAAAGGTAAGACCCTATTGCTGAAGACAGTATATGCCGCTGACACAGAACATGGAGAAACCTGGCTGGAATTCAGAAGAGAACCAGTACCCAGACAGTTAGCCTGTCTAGTGCTTGAAAGCACTACATGAGCTATCGGGGGGCGGGGGGGGGAAGTGGCCAACAATAGTCTGAGCAGCCAGAGGTCTAAACTACTCAGAAGCAAATACCCTGACAGAATGTACACCCCAGTGAAATAGTGGCATACAGCCTTGTTGGGTAACCAAAAGATTTCAGATTGGTTAAGAGATTTGTTCCATGTGGAAGAACTCATATCTAGAATTAGGAACCAGACCAGAATCCTATGGAGACAAAGATTATGCTCTCCAGTGCCAAGCTCTCAAGAAGGATTACATATATCAATTTCCCCCTAAATTAACAATACTTATCCCATTTAAACTATGCTGATTCTCTTGGAGAATCTGTTCTCCTTTTTCAGAAGCTAGGGAGACCCAAGGAGATAAATTATTCCTTGCACTTCAGGCAAGCCATAAATGAAGCCACAGAGGAAATGGGGAGATGAGTGTGGTAGTTTGAATATATGGCCCCCAATATATTCAGTGTTTTATTAGTTTATAGTTTGCATCTGCAATCACCTTGCTGGAGGCAATGTTACTGGGTGGTTCTTAAGGTGTGATGGTGGGTTTGAGATTCCATTGCAAAGATATGCAAAGTGTTCCTAGCTGGAGTTCCTGAAGTGTGATGTGCTGTGTGGCTGGTGGCTGGTGGCTGGTGGCTTTTTTTTCTCTCTCTTGCCTGGTCCTATAAGAGCAGGCCAGCTTCTTCTGCCATTATGGAACTTCCCCTGGATCTGTAAGCTTCAATAAATAATATCCCTTCCTCCATAACTGTGCCTGGTCTGGAAGTTCATCTCAGCAAACCTGAAGCTGTCTGCTACAGTAAGAGTGCTGCTTCTATGGTGAACCTGATAACCAGTGTCAGGGTGAAGGAGACAGGTGCTGAGGATACTCAACACTTACCAAAACAGAGATCCAGAGGCTCCTAAGAGTTCATCACTGAAGTAGATTTAAAACCCAACATGGCTCAGGGAATTATGCATAAGAGGGGGCAGAAAGATTGTAAGAGCCACAGGTTGAGACATCATGCCCAGAAACATCCCCTCCCCCCAAAATAACTGACTGCTGTTCCCACAATGAATAAACCACAACCCTGTGGAGAATACCTGTAGCCCCAATGAGGAGGGTCTTCAGCAGAATGGGGGCAGACATGATGGATAAGAGGAAAACAATATGTGATGTACCCATATAAGATATGTTGTTAATTTAAAAAATGCCAAAATAAGTCACCTCATTAAGGGCTTGCTTTCTTGCTTCAACTAAATTTTATCACATTCCATTCCTTAAACTTCAAGTTATCTTTCACACTATCATTTTAATATGTCACATTCATTACTATATAAATATATTATCTATCTTATGTCTTCTGTGGTCTGTATCTACACAACAGAATATATGCTCCTTGTGTATGGAATTTTTTAAAGTTCTGTGTTTTGTTCACTTTGGTTATAGTTCCTGATAAGACATTCTAAGAAAATGTAGGTACTAAATAATTGTGATTTTAGTAAACTTAATGAAATATTACATATAAATAATATACAATGAAGAATGCAAGAAAAGTCCTAAAAGATATATGAGGGATTAAGTTCCAAAAATGATCCATAGAGGATAGTAGTGTGAAGACTGTAAATAATGGAGGGGACAGAGAATAACAGTAATTACAGAAAAAGTGCTTTTTTAATTGAAGTCAAAGAAGTGGAATGTAACTATGTTTAAGTATCACTCAAGTTGCTTAAGTAAAACGTTTAATAATAGGATGTTTTCTAGTCTGTAATGTCTCATAAGTTTATGAAATTACATTGATTTTTTTGCCCTTGATTCTTACCTATTCTGAGGTAGTCAACCAAATATTGATAGATATTTATTGAATAATATTACCTCACTAGTTTAATTATCTCCTTCAGTTACCTTTTGGATAGCTAAATGTCGCTGCCAGTTGATGCATGTTCATGAATGGGGCAATAAATATTGATATTTTCTCATACAGTGTTTGCCTATTGATAAAACAGTTAAGTAATTCTACCTGTTTTCTTCCTTAAAGCAATTGTTAACTTCATGTGTAAAATGTATGTATGCTTAATAGCTAATCATCTTAAAGAAATTGTCTTAACAATCTGAAATAATGTGATTAGTTATATACACATTAATTAAAGCCACTGAACACTTGGAAATTTTCTGTTTTATGAGATTAGAATGAAGTTGCTTAGAAGGCAATATGTAATACATCAGAAATTATTTCTTGCACATGGGCTTCACTTAGTCATTTAGTGCTATATGTATGATCATCATTATAAATTAGAGTATGTTCATGTATTCCAACTGAATTCAATAGTCACATCAAATCTAAAAGAAAATTGTTTCAACTAGGAATCATGCCCATATATAATAAATTACAAATAAAAAATGCTTACTCAAGCACAGAGAACTTTATTGAATCACTCAATCACAGTAAACAGTAGGCAAAAGACATGAAAGAATGTCTCAGAACTATGTTCATAAGTTGTGTAATATAACAACAAAACTTCTAGCCATCTTTCTTAAGTTGGTTCTGAACACCTTACCTACAACATATTTTATCTTATATCTTAAAAGAGGTAACGAGTGATATGCATATTCATTAATGCATAGATATTCCTAATTTCACCTTTAAAACATCTCTGTAATATTTTATGAGGTTTTCAAACATCTGTGTCTTCAAATATTTCACATTAAAAACAAAAAATATATAATTTATAAACAAATAATCGTTCACTATTTGTTAACAGCTTGGAAATATATATCTTTCCAAAATAAATACTTCTTTCATGTGGACAGCTTTCCTAGCATAATTAAATTTTACTAGTATCAATTAAATACCTTTTAAATTATCCAAATGACTTAGTACCTACTTTAAAATGATGCTGTGTTCTATTTCACAAAACAAATTTGATGTTCTTAAATAATATTACGAGTGTTACTACTGAATATTCAACACTGTCAATGGTTCTGCAATGGTCATAATAATAATAACAATCAATTATCATTATATTATTAAATGTCAGGAAAAGATGAGTAAGTCACAGTCCTACCTTCAAGACATTTGCATTATAATTGGGTATATTATAAAAGTATAGAAAAACTAGGGCTGGAGAGATTGCTCTGTGGTTACAGCACTTACCTCCAAAGCCTGAAGACCTGGGTTCCATTCCCTAGTACCCACATAAAGCCATGTGCACAAAGTAGTGCATGTATTTTGAGTTTTTTGCAGTATCAGGGGGCCCTGACAACCCATTTATTCATACTCTCTCCCTCTCTGTCTCTTTTTCTCTCTAATAAATAAATAAATAAATAAGAAGTATAGAAAAGTTGGGCTGAAGAGATGGCTTAGCGGTTAAGGCGCCTGCCTCCTAAGCCTAAGAACGCTGGTTCCAATCTCCAGCTGTCCCAATCTCCAGGTCCCACGTTTAGCCAGATGCAAAGTGACGCAAGGGCGCAAGGCCGCACTTGCCCACAAGGGGACGCACACATCTGGATTTCATTCACAGCAGCTGAGACTGCTGGCGCGCCCATCTCTGTCTCACTCTCCCTCTCTGTCTATCTCTCTCTGTGTCTCTCTCTGTGGCAGGCGGCGTCCGGGGCCGCACCATCCATGTTGAAGATGGTGGCTGGCACCTTGCCAAAGGGCGTTGAGCTCAAGTCTTGTTAGTAAACAGGAAGTTATGGTGATTGGCTAGGAGGCATATCCTCATTGCATCAACGTATGGGCTTCAGCCAAGTTAGCTTTCTCGCCTAGCAACTATGTTATGATTGGTCTTCATAGGATATATAAGCTGTGCTATTTCCTGTAATAAAGGTGTGTGGGTGTGGTCTCCCGTCCAAGCAAGCAACAAGAGTGGTGCGTGTGTCATTAGTGTCCCGAATGGTCGGCGACATTTGGTGGTCTGTACGGGGACCCTCTATCAGCACCAACTTAAGGTAAAAAGGAGGCAAATATCTATGTATAAGACAAGGGTATGAAAAAAGAAAATATAAGAAGGCTGTTAACAGATATTAGCAGAAGGTTTCCTTCGAGGAAACGCAGCGAGAAGGTTCCTTACGAAGGAACATTAGCAGAAGGTTTCCTTAGAGGAAACGCAGTGAAAAGATTCCTTAAGAGGGAATGATAGCCGGCCAATTAATGTATGTTTGTTCGTGTGTTTTATTAGTGTATAAAAGTTAGTTAACCTCATGCAGACTAGCTTAGAGGAGGAGGCTCAATTATTTGTGTTGTCAGTGTGTCTAGTCATATTACATAGGGAAAACGAGAATGAGCCTCTCCCCTTGGGGACCCTACCCATATGGGCCCTAATTCGGTCTTGTTTAAAGTCTCCAAAACCTAGGATTCAGAAGCAATTAAAAGAAGGGAAAAAAATTTAGAGGAAGTGAGAGAAGAGCGCTCGAGTAAAACATCTAAAAGAAAAAGTAAAAATTCAGACTCAAAACAAAACAATGAGGAGGAGCCGGAGCTTTCAGGGAAAAAAAAGAAAAAAAAATGTTTAGCCAATTGCATTTAACCCCTAATGCCCCACGCCCTCCGGCGTTTAATCCTACTGAAGGTGTTCTTTGGAGCTGTCAGGCTGTTTGTGCTTGCGGTTCACGCCCACAATTTGAATAGTGGAAGGATCTTGATTTTAGATCTGCTTTTTCAGTACTGGAGGATCAAAATCAGCAGAGATATTGTCAGGCCGTTGATCTGAAGACAGTGAAACAGCTTAGGAGTCAGTGATGACTTACGGGGTACACGCAGCCTTCACCCTTTCATTGTTAGACAGTATGACTACCCAGAATCTTACCCCCGATGATTGGGCTAATCTAGCAAGGGCATGCTTGTCTGGGGGACAATATCTGATGTGGAAAGTAGCCAACCAAGAGTTATGCGCTGACACTGCCCGGCACAATGCAGCTGCCAATAATCCTCAATCTAGATATGTTAACAGGTGACTCCAGTATGGACTGGATGTCAAGCCACAACGCAATCAGTGTTTCTTGACAAAGGGCATTCCCTCACCTTTTCTCCAAACTTTCTTACTTATAAGAATGAGTCCTTTGGTAGATATAATTTCACTAAACAAAATCCCACCCAAGCGATCACTCCAGATCCCTTTGATGCAACCCCGTGGGCGCATGCACAGATATATCTTCAATGTCTATGTTATCTGGAGGGTCGTGGAAAAACTGCTCTTACCAACAGAACTTTTCTGCCACGTTTGAAGAGAATGTGAAGGTAAATTGTAGTAAGACCTATATGTGTAAGACCTCCTTTTATGTTTCTAGTGAGCAATCAAACTGTTATTAATATCACTCTTGCTTGTCAAGCGAGTTCTTGTTTTCTTTCAGAATGCTGGAATGCCACTCAATTTCCATTGGGCATGCTGATGCGTATCCCCACCTACCTGCCTGTTCCTGTGGTCATTCAAGAGTAAGAACTGTCGGTGTTGCTACGGCCTAAGAGAGACTTTAGAATTACTGCAGCTATCGTGGCTGATCTTGCAGCTTCAGCTGCTGCTGCTGCGGTAGCTGCTGCAGCACTAGCTAAGGCCATCCCAGCGGCCCAAGCAATAAACAGCTTATCTGAGAGGACTGCTTTGGCCCTGATACCCAGACAGAAATCAACCAACAGTTGCATGCAGACATTCTGCTAGTAAACCAACGAGTTGATCTCTTACAAGAACAGATGGACATTGTTGTATCTCAATGGGACTTGGGACCACAAATTTGATAATCTTACTAGGACGTTAAGGGGTCAAATAATTGCTATTAATAGTACCCATGTAGAGGTTGCTTCTGTAATGCAAATTGCCTCTTTCTTTCAATCTGTGATTAATTGGGGAAAAATTGGTTTGGTTTCCTTGCTTTAGGCGGCTTGCTATGTGTTGTATCAGCCTGTTGTATCTGGTGCCTATGCAAGACATGCCAACGCCAAATTCAAGAATGCTTATTGCCATCGACATGGGTTCTTCTCCTCAAGTGTGGCTTAATTTTCTGGACCCTTAACGGATCCATGCAGCTCCTCTCCTTCGGGAACTGCACGAGGTGTCAGACCTGTGCGTCTCAGTTGTCACTGGGAATGGGTACCAAGCTGGGTGCGAGGCAAGCACTGCAAAGGAAAGTCACTTTAGACTGCTTCTGACTTCCTTGAGGAACATGTCTGATTAGCATGGAGGTAGGCATCCTTAATTTTGCCTCCCCTCTACAAAAGATGTCAAAACTTTAGAGGAATCAGACCACTGTTCCCCCCAGTTGGTTAATGCCCTCTGTCTATTTAGACACTGCATTTGGGAGCTAATTGCTGTTTATAAACAAAAAGGGGGAGATGTGGCGGGCGGCATCCGGGGCCGCACCATCCATGTTGAAGATGGCGGCTGGCACCTTGCCAAAGGGCGTTGAGCTCAAGTCTTGTCAGTAAACAGGAAGTTACGGTGATTGGCTAGGAGGCATATCCTCATTGCATCAACGTATCAGCTTCAGCCAAGTTAGCTTTCTTGCCTAGCAACTATGTTATGATTGGTCTTCATAGTATATATAAGCTGTGCTATTTCCTGTAATAAAGGTGTGTGGGTGTGGTCTCCCATCCAAGCAAGCAACTAGAGTGGTGCATGTGTCATTAGTGTCCCGAATGGTCGGCGACATCTCTCCAAAAAATAAATAAAATAATAAAAAAAAATTAAAGAAAAGTTAAATAGTGTAAGAGTTCAGAGGAAATAGGTGATTGTCACTCCTCTGAATCATCAGAAAAGGGTTCATAGAAGTGACACATGCACTGAAAGGTAAAATTTCAAAAGTAAGGGGCCGAGGAAGGAAAGCAATTTCATTCACAGCAATGGGAGCAATAATAACAGTAATGACGGTATAGTAATAAATTTTAATTATATATCCAAAACTTGGATACATTTTTCACAGGTATTAATTCACTTAATTTTTAATACACAATCTGGCATGTGACCATTCTTTATCCATTTTACAATAGGACTGAGGTTAGATGACTTGTCCACAGTCACAAAGTTAGCAAGTTCACTAACACTAATCTATACTTATAATAGGCATCTCCTAGTAAATGAAAAAAAATAATTATCTGACTCCTCAAAAATAAAAGTTCCTTCCTAACTCTTCAGTGTTTGTTCCTCTTACAGCACACTACCAGATATATGAAAACCACCCTCACTCTTACAGCACATTTCACATGAGAATTTTGATTCTTGGAGCCTCCCGAATTTTCTCCTTTCTCTTCAATACCTTGACTATTATACATGGCCACCCAAATCCTTACTTCCATTGCATGCAACACCTCCACTAACCTATGCATTTCTTTAAGAAGGATTTACTGGCTCTCAATTTGTTGAGAAATGGGGATACAATTACAGATAAAACATGGTCCCTGAACTCCAACAGTCCAGTTGATAGGTATATATAGAATGACCAGTAGATTAATAAGGATAAAGGATAGAAGTAAGGAGAAAAGGAATTGTATCCCAAATATAGAGAAGAATTATTAAGTTCTGAAAATGAGGGGAAAATAGAATGTTCATGGGTACCAAAGCAACTGAATGGGGAGAAAGTAGCTTGAGGTAAGATTGATGTTGTGGCTGAGCTTTAGATAGTACAGGGTAGCACATATCACTTCTCAAACTCAGCATGATTGACATCTTAGGCTACGTACTTCTTTCTTTGAAGGAAAATGCTCCATGGAATACAGGATGTGTTGTAGCACTCCGGTCTTCTATTCACTAGAGGCAAGTAGTACCACCACCACCCAGTGTGATAAAGAAAAATTTTTCTAAACATTGCAAAATATCCTCTGCAATAAGTCTCATCTCTAGATGATACCCACTGGCACAGAGTTTGAAAATTTATTTAAAATATTTGAACTTTCTTCTAAGACCAAGAGAGATAATAATGTGCAACCATGTGGGGCACTAAATCTCAAAGTTAGTCAAGAGTGGAAGATAAGAAGTAAATCAAGTTACTATGCAATATCAAAATGCTATTCTTAGTGTTCCTGAGGACTAACATTACAATCTAAGTGGAATAGTTCTCTGATCATTATCCATAATTATTTATAACAATTTGTCTTTTTTCACATTAAACCCTACAGTAACAGTTATCTTCCAATTTATATTTCTCAAGTTCATTTATGTTCCTGGTCTTGAGGTAAATCATTATTAAGCTATCTGATAAAATTCCATATTCTACCTTTAAACTGGGGACAAAATTTTCAAAGAGCATATAGTCAGGGTCCTATGCTAAGCCTTCCATAGCTGTGCAACAAATACATAAATTAATAGAATGAGCAATGTTCTTGTATCATTTGCTTATAAAATTCTCAGAAAAAAAATGTGTACTATAGATTTTAATGTAGAGAAAAGCTTAAGTTATATGAGAAATGAATGTCTTGGAAATCTTTTATCTATTTTATGAAACATCCTACATGAAAGCTGGATAACATTATACTATGTGTTTATGCTACACTCATGGAATTTAAATCTCACATGTTTGCAAACATCTCCCATTGTTGCTAGCTTTGCCACTTCTTATTAATCACCAGCATGTTTCACTAGAAATGACTTTAAAGTAATAACATTACCTGTCATTGTTTCAATTAGATAAAAGGCTGAAAGTCCAGGAATCTTTCTAGAGGTCCAAATATCAAAGGATTTTAGAGTGTGTGTGTGTGTGTGTGTGTGTGTGTGTGTGTGTGTGTGTGTGTGTTTAAATATTTTATTTTTATTTATTTATTTGAGAGAGATATATAAAAATAGGGAGAGAGAGAGAGAGAGAGAGAGAGAGAATGGGCACAACAGGGCCTCCAGCCACTGCAAATAAACTCCAGATGTGTGTGCCCCCTTGTGCATCTGGCTTACATGGGTCCTGGGGAGTCAAATCTGGGTCCTTTGGCTTTGCAGGCAAGTGCGTTAACCATTAAGCCATCTCTCCAGCCCCCTAGGATTTCATTTTTTGATAAACTATAACCAATTCATAGGATTTGTAGGAAGCTCATGATTTTCTATTTTAAATATTTATAATAGATTATTGAAAATTAACTCTGATATATGTTCATTTATAAGAAATGGATTCATATTCATATATTAATGCTATTTTCACTTCTGGTTAGAGAAGCTTCTCTTTTCAGATGGCGATGACAACTGGGATGACCCAAAAGGCAACATAGTGCTGAGTAGAAGGGACGGAGGAATGTCCAGCACTAAAACATCTCTATCATATCCTCCAAGACTCAGGGTCCATTGTGGAAGAGGTGTCGGAAAGAATGTAAAAGCCAAAGGAAGGGTACAACTCCTTACAATGCAACTGTCCAGACAGAAATTGTCCTCCATATCCATGACCTTACAGTGCCTAGCAATATCTTCCCAAGACCCTCATAATAGGAGAAACAGATGATGATATCAAATTAAAAGAGAGACTAATGAAGTGAGGGAAGGGATATGATGGAGAGTGGAGTTATGAAGGGGGATGGGAGGAGGGGAGAAAAATGTCATGGTTTATTGTCTGTAAGTATAGAAGTTGTCAATAAAAATATAAATAAATAACAAGAAATGGAAATATGTTATTCCTGGGTATTACCAGACATGCTAAAACCATTTTAAAAATATCCAATTTTAAATTTATTTGACTTTCATAAAAACCTCAAAATTAAAATAAAATATTTCCTTTGAATTCAAACTAAATCAAACTGCACTGCACTTAGTCTCCTCTTCTCCCCTCTGCTATGAAAAGACAATGTAACTCTAAAATGGCCTAACAGCTTTCACTCAAAACTTCAGAGAAGCATTACAGATTTGCTTTGAAAGGTTGTGACAGAGACAAGTCTGTTCATTTTCAGATACTGAACATGTTTTCTAGTTTAGCTGAGAGTTTTTGTTGTTGTTTTTACCATTGTCAGCTTTCACTTTGTCAACTGATTCTGAGATTCTCAACAATGCCTCCACCCTGTGTTAAATGAGATCTAATGGATTAAGATATGAGGAGATCTTCTTGTATGTCATGTTGGAAACTTTTCACAGGCACCCTCACGACCTTGATATAAAAGTAACCAATGGGGTGCCAGTGATAAAAGACTTTGTTGCCATGGTGTCATCTCATAAATCATCAATTATTGTCTCTTACTATGAATGTGACAGCCACATACTGTCAAAAAGAGATTTGCATTTTCATCTAGTTTTAAGACTTTTTTGGAAGACATCATTTGCTTTGTCAAAGAACTGTCATGACAACCACAGAGAACATAAGCTTGTTATCAAGTAGTCAAGCAGTCATTTGGACTTTGTCAGTTTGGCATTTCATATCCCAACCTCTTTTGCATTATTATCTTTACAGTTCATAAATATATTTCTAAGCATAGGTACATAGTGTAACAGGGTAAACCCAACACAAGCAATGGAACTCTTTTGGTTGCTATGACAACCTAAACTGATCAATTTCCAGTCAGTGTTTTAAAAGAGGCATTCTCCTGTGGCAGTAAATACTAATTACAAACGCAAGCCGTCTGCTAACATGTTCAGCTTACAGATTAAAGCAGTTCATGCCTAATTTATCATTTAACATGTCCTCCCACATTTGTAGTGTGGCAAAGAATGAATAATAACTTCACTTGTTTACAGCATTTTCAACTTAATTTCACTAATTATTTTTACAGTCACTGGAACTTAGCTGTACTAATATAGGTTCAATAAACTCAATAGGTTTGTAAAGCACAAGGATTATTTCCAAACTAAAACTGGAATGTTTATGTTTTTATATTTTACCTAGAAAATTAGAAAAATTTTCCCAAATTTGAGATTCTTATCCCAGCAAATGTTTATTTTAATTCAATGAGAAATTAATACATTTGGACAAGACGTACAGTGGATAATGTAGTAAAAGTACAAATTAATGCTCTAAATTTACAATCCAGCTTCTGAAAGTAGTCATTTCAGGGGGATATAATAAACCTACCAGGCATTCAGTCATAGTGTATGTAACCTATTATTAAGCCATCCCTTCGCCACACACATACATATTTTATACAAGCCTTAAAGTTAATACTTCATTTTTATTTTTGAGCAAGATAAAAGATGAGAGGATTTCTAACTATTTGGGAATGTAAATAAGAGGAGTTTTATAAATATTATAGAGCTCATACTTGAAATTTTCCGATTAACACCTGTTGGTAATGTTAGGACTTCAGTATTTCATGTAGAGTTTTTAAACTAAAACTTTTTGACTACTTTCTAGAATTCATGGTTTTGCTGATGGAAATAGTAGACATTATGATTTAAATATTAATCTTAAAGGAACCCTAAAGTAATCTTGCCATTATCTCACTAACCACAAAGCCTAAAATCAGATTAAAATATTTTGACGATTTTCAAAGCTGAATGGGTTGCCTCCTAGGTTCCAGATAGTCACCTAGCATTTACAGGGAATCTGACAACTTGTCAAACTCAAATATTATAAACATGCTTCAGTTGATTTTCTGAAGAGAAACTGGAACTGAATGCAGTTTCCCTCTGGGAATACTTATTGAATACTTTATTTGGTGGGGATTTAGACAAAATGGAAGATAAAAAGACAAACTACTCTTCTTACCAAAATATATTACTTAAAAGCTTCAGCCATACCACCCTATCACAGTTTGTCTTCAATTTGACAAAAGGGCCACTCCTCAGAACTACTGTTAATGAATGCAAATTATGCATTAAAGGAAAGTAAAAATCTTTTAGTGGCTCTCCTGTTGTCGCACAAGGAGCGACAAAGCACTTCCAACTGCTTCTCAGCTCAGCAGCTGTGGGCTCAACATGCTAGGGCTCTGAGGGCCTCTGACAGCCTGTGTTCACAGGTGCTCCTCTTCTCCCAGCACTAGCTCAGTGACTCTGCGGCAGGAGTTTTACTTCAACACAGTATTGAGGTGAAAGCTCCAGTGCCCTTATTTCAAAAGAAAATCTGGTCAGCTTGAAGCAATGAAAACTAATCAGAAGGCAATCAGCCATTGGGTGGGCATAAAAGCTCAGAAAAACAAAGGCTGGAATCAAAAAAATTGGGGATCTTTTTTGCATATAAATAAACCATTTTCGGTTGGGTATATTTGCCTACATTTGGATACATACACACTGAGTTTTAAAGGGGGAAAAACATTATAAGTTGCCAAAAGTGGAAATAAATTACTTGGAGATGGATACAAGATAATATTTGACAATAATATAATTCAATTTTTCTATAAATATTTAGTGGCTATTGAACGATTGTCAGGAAAATATACTAGATATTAGAAATGTAATGGGTAAAAAAACAAAGACATGGTCACCAACTTCAGGATGTTCATTACATTTTCAGTATATTGAATATTTCTAAATAATTCAAAGAAAATTTGGATTTTTTTCACTTTTACTCTTTACAACAGCCCTGAGAGAGATATTATTATTTCCATTTTCTCTAGATTAGAGATTTTCAGATTTTAAGTAACTTGCCTATAGTTATAGGGAAAGTTAAAGCCACAGTGTGATACTGAACAAGATTTATGATTACAAGTTCAAGACTCTTCCCACTATAAAAAGCATTTATAAAAATGGCTTATTAAATATTTATTATATATTAGATCATTTGTGTAATAAAAAATCCTTGAAATTCTACAGAAACTTATCTCTTATAGATTAATAGAACATATTAGCAAAGTATAAGATCAGAGAAAACTTGTTTATTTTTACATAAATCCCATATTTCCCAAGCTTATTTGATCCTAAAATCTCTTCCAAGAGGAAAAAAGATTCCATGATTACTCAAGAACTAGTGGAATACTAGTTTATTGGAATCAAGGTAGAAGAGTAAGTTGTAGATATCACATGTATATTAGATAGTTACATAATGCATTTTTTAAATCTATGTATGGCATTGTGGCTATAAATGATTATCAGGGTTTTTTACTAGGTGCTATGAGAGTAGTGAATACACATATGTATGATAGCAAAAAGATGAAAATTTGGAGTCACTCGTCAGAAAATAGAACTCAGTTACTTATTCTCTTTATCAGCCACCTTTTGCACTTTGTCAGGATTGGGAAGATCAAACTTTTCCCAAGCCAAAAAAAAAAAAAAATCCAAACCATTCCTTGGAAAAAGGCTTATTTTAGATCTGGAACATCTTCATGTTTGAGAAAGTTAAAAAGGTCATGAGAGGGGCTGGAGAAATGGCTTAGTGGTTAAGGCATTTGCCTGCAAAGCCAGAGGATCCCAGTTCGATTCTCCAGGGCCCATGCACATGTAAGCCAGATGCATAAGGGGTTGTGTATATCTGGAGTTGATTTGCAGTGGCTGGTGGCCCTGGTGCACCCATTCTCTCTCACTCTCACTCTCTCTGTCTCTTTCTCAAATAAATAAATAAATAAATAATATATTTAAAAAAATAAATTTTTAAAAGGTCATGACAAAAACATCTGACAAATTCTAACAAAGGAAACTTCAAGGGAATTTTATTAAAGTAAAAATATTATTTAATGATAGTAAATCAATATTTTTATATAAATTGACTCATTTGGTCTAAGATATTAACAATAGAGAGAACTATGATATATGTGTACTCTGAATAATCTGTCCCAAAATAAAATTTTATTTATTAAAAAGTATCTATGCTGTGCTGAGGAGGTGGCTCAGCAGTTAAAGGCATTTGCATGCAAAACCTCGTGGCCTAGGTGTGATTCCCCAGTACCCACATGAAGCCAGTGGGGCATGCATCTGGAGTTTGTGATTTACTTGCAGTGGTAAGAAGCCTTAACATACCCATTGTCTCTTTCCCTCTCTTTTTCTCTCATAAAAATATTTAAAAGAGGGCTGGAGAGATGGCTTAGCAGTTAAGGCACTTGCCTACAAAGCCAAAGGACCTCGGTTCGATTCCCCAGTACCCATGTAAGCCAGATGCACAAGGTGGCGCATGCATCTGGAGTTTGTTTGCAGTGGCTGGACACTCTGGCACTCCCATTCTCTCTCTCTCTCTCTCTCTCTCTCTCTCTCTCTCTGCTCTCTCTTCACTCCTCTTTCCTTCTCTCAAATAAATACATAATAATAATAATAATAATAATAATAAAAGAAAATATAAAAAAGAACAAATTTGCCCTCCTGTTCCCTTTCCCATCGGATCCTTGACACTGGTCTTGGTGGTCGTAAAGGAGGGAGAGTGACACTGAGGCTGGCCTCACAGCCATGTAGTCTGGTATATAGCATGTGTAAATTATATTCCCTTCTCCCTTGAAAAATGGGGTAATCTGAGGTGTAGAAGGAAATGAATGTGCAGGCTTGAGCAGTTGGTATTGTTTTTTAGAGGGTCTCTCTCTCTCTCTTTTTTTTTTAGAGCTGTATAATCAGTAAAGTGGTGGTCCTCATCTGATCATTAGCCTACAGTTGGGAAGAAACTTCAGAAAAAGCAAGCCAAAGGACCACTGTCAGCAGAAATGTTCAGATAACAGTATATTTGATTTATACATGCAACTATCTGTTGGTGGATCAATAAAGACTTTGGTAGCATCTTCAAAAAAAAAAAGAACAAATTTTAAAATATATATATTTAAAAGAAAACAATTTCTATGCTTAAAGTTGGTTTTAACTTTTTAATATTTTGCTTTTATTTATTTATTTGAGAGAGAGAGAGAAAGAGGCAGAGAAAGAGGGGGATCGGAAATTGAGCACACCAAGGTCTCCAGCCAGTGCAAACGAACTCCAGATGCATGAACATCTTGTGAATCTGGCTTATATGGGTCCTGAATCAAACCCGGGTCCTTTGGCTTTTCAGGCAAGTGCCTTAACCACTGAGCAATCCCTCCAGCCCACATGCTGGTTTTAGAACCAATAGTTCTTAAAAAAATGTAAACAGAAAGAGGATGTATTGAGCAGGAGAGATGGTGTAAGGGTAAAAGTACTTCCTGTGCAAGCTTGAGAGAGCCTGAGACTGAGTTTAATTCCCCAGAACCCACATAAATAGTTGAGCATGGACAAGCATTTCTGTAATGCCAGTCCTTTGTGGAGCAGAGACCAGAGAATTTCTGGAGCTTGTGAAAATGCCAAAAGATCAGAATCAGTGAAGAGACTCCATATGAAGGAAAGAAGCAGATGAAAAATGTAGGGGGGACACTCAACATTTCTCCTCTAGTTTCATTGCATATACAGGCTGCTACAACTGCACAAACAGATGCATACACCACAAACATAAACCACATCATACCTACTATACCATGCCTATTCTGGAAAAAAAAAAAGGCTGCAATTATATCTCAGCAGTAGAGCTCTTGGTTACAATGCACTGGGCCATGGGTTCATTGCCTAGGACATAACATAAACACACACACACCCATACACCCCCACCCTTTTAAAATATTTATTTATTATTTATTTGCAAGCAGAGAGAGAGAGAGAGAGAGAGAGAGAGAGAGAGAGAGAGGGAGACAGAGAGAGAATGGACACACAAGGGCCTCTAGCTGCTGCAAACAAAATCCAGATGCATATACCACTTTGTGCATCTGGCTTTATTTGGATATTGGGGTATTGAACTTGGGTCCTTAGGCTTTTCAGGCAAGTGCCTTAACTGCTGAGCCATCTCTCCAACCCACAATGGCATTTGTGAGCTCACTTTACTAAAAATTGTTTTGTTCATAAATTAACTGCAGTCTAACTTAGGCCTGAATATCACAATGGATGAATTTTACTGGCAAGCGAACCCTGATAAAAATAAAAACCAATATCTTATTTAGTTACATAAATCAATATGTGATTGAATGTGTCCTTGTAAAATTTACAGAATCATACAAACAATAATACCATCTTTGTAATTTAATTTATTTTTATAGCAACATGGTAATACATTTATGTTGTCCAACTGTATTATTACAGTACTATAGTGTTTGTCTAGAACTAACCATTTAAAAGGAAATTGTACAAATGAAATGAAAATATCTAACTAAAATCAAATAATATTTTTATTTAAATACTGAAGTAAAAAATGTATTCCTACCTATGATAATAATAAATCAGTTCAAAAGCTATTGTACTCTCTTGGTTTGAAAGCATGTTATTGTTTACATTTTTCAATATTCTATATGTATTAAGTTAATAGACTTTAAAACATTCTGGTGCATAGTATATATTAGATGAGCTCACATGTTGTTTTATGAATTATGGATCTTATAAAAATAACAGGAAACTATTGATTGGGATATACTTTTTAATATCTCAGCTTTTTAACAATTTTATATCATTTTTTCACTTTATTGCCAATTTGTTTCATACTTTCTCTCATTCAAACATTAAAATTAGTTAAAAAGCAGAACCTCCAAATGATAATCTATAGTAACAACACATCTTTGTACTTCTAACTTGCTAAGAAATATCCTAGGAAGTGAACTTTTTGTGTTAAAACCTCAGTGTTAGCAAAAACAGAATACAGGACATGTCTTTAGGGCACTTCACATTTATCTGCAGGACTTTAGCATACGTTGCCATGGAACATAATTCCTTCAGGGACTACAAACCAGCAAACAGCCATTTTGACATAATAGTCCCATTTCTTAACATTATTTTGCACCATTCATCAAGATGTATTACACACCATACCAATTTATGAACAATGAATTGCCTTTCCAAATGCATTCATACTGGGTCTTAGAATCAACTCCATTTTAGCAACTAATTAGTTACACTGACAAACTTTTAAGAATAGGGCTATACAATTTTAGAAAATGTCACCACTCCCTTTGTAAATTAATGATATGTTCCCCATTGCACAATAATGGGTGGTTATCAGCCTTGCCTCTTTATCCTGTTGTAGTCATTTAGTTAAAACTACCCTGCACCCTCCAGAGAAATTCATGGTCTGTCACTCTACTCACTGGTGTCTAGATTTATGGATATTTTAGCAGTCCTTTCATTTTCACATCACTAGGCAACTCTTGAGAGTTTAAAAGAAAGGACAGACTTCACCTGAACACTCAGACCAGTATCCTAATTCAAAGTCTGTTTTCTTCTTGTAATTCCATTTGCTTCATTTTTAAAGAAACATATTCTTAGATCTAATGTGTTTCTCTTTCACATTATTTAATGTAACATGCAGAACATTACATTATTATGCTACACATGACTAAGAAATTTTAGTATTCACAGGATTATGGTAATTAAGTCTTGCTTCTCTTTGGGTGATGTGACACTTGCTTGACTATAATGTCACTCCACTTAAAGTCTGTGTAAACAACATTATCTTAGTCACTCTGCATTGCATTTCCAACTGTGAGCAAAATTACAAGGTCAGAGTGGACAAGAATGTTTGTAAGTTTATGTTTAGTGTGGAAAAAAGAATAGCAAATGTTTGCCAAGGCTTCATTTAGTCTAACAAATTGGTGATTACTCAGTAAGAAGTACATGAAATGATTGCAATTGGTTTTGCAAATCAAAATCCATTGATATCTCAAATATGTTGGACTTTTTAGAAATGGAGCAAATAAATTCAGGACAACCATATTTATGCTTTCTCCTATGTGTTTTTGCAATGAATATGTGCAAACATAAGATTTAATTTTGTAAATGAGAGTACTGATTTCCCAAGAGTCTTGTTGGACTTGGAGCTACAGAGTTTGATATTTGCCCTGGTTGTTTTAAATCTTGCACTTGTTGAATATTTCTTTGCTCTGCCCAATGCCATTTTTTTGCAGTGTGAGTGTTTATTCTGTGCCATTATAGGTTTGAGGGAGAGATTTTTTGGTATTATGGCTCAGTTAAGAGATCTTGGACTATGGGGACTTTTAAAGTTGAGCTGAATGCTTTGCATTTTACATCATGGATGGTTATCAGTTTATGGGGGAAGGGGCAGATTGTGGTGGTTTGATTCAGGCGTCTCCCATAAACTTAGGTGTTCTGAATACTAGGTTCCCAGCTGATAGAGATGTGGGAATTAACTCCTCCTGGAGGCAGTGTATTGTTGGAATTGCTGGGGGGCAGGCTTATGGGTATTATAACCAGTGTCCCCTTGCCAGTGTTTGGCACACCCTCTTCTCATGTCATCGGATTCCCCTGCCATCATGGAACTTCCCCTCGAGTCTGTAAGCCAAAATAAATCTTTATTTCCCCACAAGCTGCTCTTGTTCTAGTGATTTCTGCCAGCAATGTGAACCTGACTGCAACAACCCACTTCAAGTTCAAAATCTTTCCATATTAGACAATTTGTAAATGAATGGTCTTTCCAACACCCCATAAACAGAAACCCTGATAGTTTTTCATTAATTCTCAGGCTACAGATTATTCTAGCCAAAAGCCTCTCTGAAACATAAATATACTTATGAGTTTATCCATGAAATCATAGTGACAGAACATACTAAGCAGTCAGCCTGAATTCTCTTTCTAGTTTAAGGCATTATATGCAGCACTACAAAAGCCCTGTCAAAACTGGCTTTGGTGGCACAAGCCTTTAATCCCAGCAATTGGGAGGAAGAGGTGGGAGGATTGCTGTGAGTTTGAAGCCAGCCTAGAACTACAGAGTGAGTTCTAGGACAGCTAGGGATAGAGTGAGACCTTACCTTGAAAAAATATAAAATAAAAGGACTGTTAGTAGCAAACATTTAATGAGCTGAAAATTCTGAGTATTCTCTGCTCCAATCAGAAGCATGAATAAAAACAACTTGTAAGTGAACAAAGTCATATTAGTTACTGATGTATTATTGTCTTTCAGCATTTGTAATATAATGCTCCAGAGTGTGAAAACTTGAATATTAGTTCAAGATGTGTTGTACCACTGTCTAGACCTTAATAATAGTAGGATTTTGTTTCACATTCTCCCTGTACCATGCAACCACAATTGCCTTAGAAGAATTAAAAGAAACAGAAAAATAAATGAGGTAAACTTTATTATTTTTGCTTATAATAGTTTTCACAAATTGACAAATTTAATTTTGTCTTTCTGTTTTATGCACAATTAATTAATTATAGCCTCAAGGAACTGGGAAGATATGTACTGTAGATGAAAAGTTATAGTATTTCTCCAAAAAAGTGTATAGTCCAGCAGCTTAATTTAAAATATGCAGCAACTGAGATCCAAAACCATTCAGTATATTTGTAACATTCTTTTCATTTCAAGGAATTTTGACATTTTTCTCCAGAACTCTTTCTGCTATACCATGTTATCTCATGAAATGAAAATATATGTGAAGCTATTTAGTAATCAGAAAATTGTTTAATGAATGTAAAATAATAAGATCACACTTGTCTGAGGTACATGTGCTTTAAAATAATAACATAAATAATATAAGTATTTACTATTATTACCAGTAAGTGATCAGAAACAATGCATCATATATATGTGCATAATGATGAAGAAAAATAATTAAAAAAACAACTATTTTTTTCAAATAGATTATTTGTTAAAATCATCTTCCACATTGGCAAAAATGTGGAAAAAGGAAATTTTCATATGGTAGTAGTGGAAAGATAAATCTCACACAGACACAAGACAACATGATGCCCATTGCATTGCCCATAAATGCGTGTCAATATATGAAAGAATATTTAAACTTCATTATATTCATACATAGAAATAGTGTGATGCACAAGTTAAAGATTGAATGAACTCATATACATGTAGCAACTGGATAAATCTCAACAGCATAATGTAGGCCTGATTATAAGTGTAGAACATTATCTTGCCAGTTATGTGCATTTGAACACAAAGATAGCATATTCGGAGGCATAAATATCCATATTTGTTAATTCAAAGTAATGATATATATTAACTTGAAGATAGTTTTGTTTCTGATTAAGAATAGAGGAAAATAACATTATTATAGTTAGGCATATCATCAGTTTTTTTGTGGACATATTTTTTTCCAAAAATTGAGCTCTGAATAAGTGCGTCTTGTTTTTCCAACTTTCTATTTGATTTGTGTTATAATTTATCTTGTTAATTATTATCCTAGGAAGCTTATGTCAGCCAAAGATATTTCAGAATGGAAATAGTATTTTTCAATAAGTCATAAATATGGACAAATATGCACATATACAGGTACATATTAATAAAATGAGGTATTTTGTAGTTAGAATGATTTCAAAACACAGTTTATAAAATGTATAGGTCAAAAGCAAAATTACTTTGAAATCTAACTCCATCAAATTTGATATTCATAGGATATATGTTCTCAGACAAGTAACATATCCATTTATGAGCTTTATTATTAATCATCTGAAGATTTAGAGTCATAACTGTATCAATTGATAGGGTTTTTAAGATGATGTGATGAATTCATGCATGGGAAATCACTTCAGACCATGTTTAATAAAAGTTAAGTATTATGTCACAGCAGAAAATATGTTTATCAACATTTTATTTTGAATGACATTATGTGTGGCTCAACTATCTGATGATCTAGACAAGTTTAAGTAAACATCAACTATTTTGCACAGCATCCTACATGTTGACTAGTTTTATATGACTATGCTAAAACTTCAACTACAGAAATTTGTTAACAAATGATTTTTCATTAAATTATGAAATTATACATTCTCTTCCTCTTATTCATTTTTCTTTCTTTTTTAAGTTCATGGGTTTCTAATAAGAAATGGCAATGTTAATTTACTGTCCTCACTGGGGATTGATGGTGTACATCATAGGGGTCTGTAAAACAGATTTATCAGTGGGGTGTTTTTCTTTCCTTTTTTCTTTCTTTTTTTGTTCTAGAGAGATTGGAATTTAATTGTTTCCTTTTTAAACAACTATGATTTTGAATCACCAGTGATGAAAGAGGCATGCAGATGCCAAAAGCATTGTAGCACAGTGGGATTATGTGCTAAGGTTCAGGGCAAGACAGACAAACAAGCAAAGACTCAGATCAGTCAAACAGTTCCCTCTTAATAAAATCTCAAATGACTGACTTTTGTTTTATCTTTGCCAATGCCTATCAAAAGTTCAAATGAAATTTTGTTGTGTTAACTACTTGCATTTCTCTTACTTCTTATTTTAACCAT
The DNA here is from genome assembly GCA_036365145.1 of Orientallactaga sibirica. Taxonomy (NCBI): domain Eukaryota; kingdom Metazoa; phylum Chordata; class Mammalia; order Rodentia; family Dipodidae; genus Orientallactaga; species Orientallactaga sibirica. The sequence goes on along the minus strand of JAEOAD010000793.1, from coordinate 6,461,178 downwards.
TCGTAAAAATAAAGTAATTTCACTAGATGGATTTGGGAATTTGTTTAAAGGCAAGCCAATTTACAATAAAACAACACATGCTGTACAACTGCCTTTCTTCCTAGTACTGCAAAAACAAATGGGTTTTAAATAGAAATTTTAATTATGTTATGTGACACAACTGTGCTTAAATATTTCTAATGGTCATGATAATGTACTGTTTCATAATATATTTTATTGATAAGCATAAAAACAAAAATCCCAATTTCATGTTCAAACCACTTGAAAGAAAACTGTATTAGTAAATTTTATGTAGTAAAAATATATGAAGTGTAACTCCCATTTTGAATACCTGAATATTTGTTTACAAGCACTCCACTTACTATTTATTTACTTTGGATCAAGAGTATGAAGTGTGTTTATAAAATCTGTGGCTTTTTCTTTCTTTCTTTCTTTTTTTTTTTTTTTTTGATAAGTCCAGCCACTTGAGGATTTACAATTTAGAGAGGTTGCAAAAACCATAGGCTACACTCAGACTCCAGATTTTTTCCCTCTTTCTTTGTTTATAGAGTTGGTTAACAACTTTTAAGAATGGAGAATTTCCCATTATATGTGGATCCCTAGCATATACTAGAAACTAAGGCCTTAACAATATAAGCCTGCATACCCAGATGATAGCAATCAGCTGAGATGAATAACAGCTACCACCTTTGGATTTTTTTTCTAGTTTACCACAGTCCTCACTACTCCCTATTCTTTGTTTTGTTTTGTTTTGTATTACGAGCATTACCTCCATAGGCATTAGTTTGTGACCCTCCTGTTTTGTCTGTAAATTATGTGTTTGACTCAGTAAATATAATTTCATAAATATTTACTACTTTTACTTATATTTCAGTAAATATAAAATCTTATTACATATATCTATTTCCCAATACATGTTTTGAAATCCACAAATACTATTGTTACATGTAGTTAAGGATTTGACATTAATTTGCATGTCATTTTACCAGAAAAATACAAAAGACATTAAAGCTAATATCCATACCTAATTTCAGTCACACTTGTATAAGTCAGAAACTTCCAATAACCAAACCTAAAGTCAAAAGTGCATTTAAAATCATTCATTTATATAATCAAGGAGGTACTATTCTACTCAGTATTGATGTCATGTTCAAATACAAAATTTGGCACTTAAGGAGGCACATCCACTGACTCAGGTCAGTTGGATATTAGTGTGCATGATATTGAAAACTAATTTTCATACATAAAATGTCCCATATGTTAGAACACCATCAAAGTGATTTTCATTTTCTATATTGAAAAAAAAATAGGAATAGGGTATATCACATAGTGTAGTTCCCATTTCCCAAAACATTTTTCTGGTAGAAACATAGGGACAAACAGAAACCCTACAGGAAGGGGAAAATCATCACCAAAAGGTGATTTGACTTGGGGACTGTGTGTGGAAGTGAAGATGGGACACTAAGGCCAGGAAGTATCAAAACATAATTTGACATCATGAGTTGCCCTCCTTTTCTCTTATCACTGAGGTACTGCCCACTCTTTTCCACCTTTTATAACTTAGAAGATATGAAGTTTAGAATGTGCTATCACTGATTTCAATATATTTTCAGATATCTTAAAAGATTTCACATGCAAATATTCTTGGTGTATGGGGCATTTTGCAATATATTATTAGAAGGAAGCATTCAAATATTTAAATCTACTAATGTGTCTACAAATCTGTATTTATGCCCAATGCTTAGAACCACTCATATTCAAAAGCCCAATGCCTTTCCATTGTCACTATAGCATACTTGCTGCTCTGCAAAAAGTAAATGTACCTTCCTAAGCATTCCTCAGTCAAAGAGTAAGGGGCATGTGGATTACTACGCCATTATTTTACATATGTATTATGCCTTTTAGGTCACTGACTCATATTCAATCCCCATCAATTTTCAGCTTTTCTTTAACTTCTACCTTGGGTCCCTTAAAGGGAGCTGTTCACCAGGGCTGCAAACTATGACCAAATGATATGTATCAACCCATGATACAATTTCATTTAATGGATATTAATGATCATTAACTAGAAATATTGAAATCATGGATACACTAATTAACTATAAACACTCAAATGGATGGATCAGTTACAATTAGCTACTCAGATTTCATTATTTTTCTTATCACTGTGGGTTAAGCAAGACTACAGGCTTGATGCTGACATTTTGAAATGGCTCCCCTTTTCTACCTAAGCAATCCAGGGAACAAGATTATAGAAATTGGGGTGAATCTGTACAGGCTCCAGGACATTCCCAGGGAGTTTATTTTTAAAAAATAAATAAATAAATACCTGTTAACAGCTTGTTTTCTTGTCATTTGCCTCTTCCTTCTAAAAGGAGAGTGTAGCAAAAAAATAAATAAATAAAACTGGTTAATTGAGAGTTCTGGTTAGTTAATTTCCAATTAATCAAGGCTTTATTATATTTCACAAAAAATCTTTTTAAAATTGTTTAGAAATTTGAGATAGTTTACACACAATGAAACACCAGAAGAGAAAAGCACAAAGAAGGGAGGAAAGCCTGAATTTCTATTAGATAGTATTTAAAATATATGCATAATGTTGTTCTATTTCTGGTCTAATCCCCACTGAATAAAGAATAATGCGAAATGTAATGTGGTTTAGGGCTTTTCTCTACATGAAGGCAAAGAAATAAAGTTATAGATTTCTGTTAAAGAAAATGGCCTTGGGTCGTATCAATCCCAAAAAAAGGAAAAAAAAATCAACAGTATTATGTCCTATCCCTTTCTCTTGAGGGATTTCTTTCCCATCCCATTGGGTATTCCAAAACTTTATAAGGGAAAATTCTATTTTTTCTTATTTTTGTTATTTGGCCAAGAGGTTGATGAAAGTAAGCCAATATCAATGCTATGCCTATTTCCTAAACACAAACCCATTAATCTCAGGCTCACTGGATACTCATTTATTGAGGAACACTGAGCTATCTATCATTTGCCATTCCCATAAGGGTTACACTTTCACACCATGGACACACACACACACACACACACACACACACACACACATGCGCATGCATACACACATACATAGCCATACACATATTCACATAAACTAAATTAAACACATAGAAAAGAAATCTATGAAAATACATACTAATCCCAGGCCCAAAGTTCGGTTGTCCTCCACAGTGAGCTGTAGGCCAGGGAGACCCATGAGATCCCCAAAACAATGTAGGCCATTGCCAAAACACTTGATTACCTGCCAGAGCTAATAGGAAAGGCTCTATTGCTGAAGACACCACAGGCCTTGGTCACAGAACATCAAGACACCATGCTGGAACTGAAAGGGAAATAGCTCCCTCCTGGATAGCCCCAGAGTGCTGGAAAGCTCAATGGGAGCTGCTGGAAGAAATCAGTCACCAACAGCATGAATAAGCAGGGGACCATGCAAACTACAATATTAGCCAGAAAAAAAGCACACACTTGTGAAATAGAGGCACACAGCCTCTGTGGGTAACCAACTGTTTTCTGATTGGCCATGAGGCCCACTCATAGGTACAGAACTCATATCTGGTACTGAAGACCAAGTCAGATTCCCATATGCAGCCAGGAAATTCATACTTCAGAAAGACGCCCCACTACTCTCTTAAGAAGTGTGGGCTCGCACACCAAAAAATTTCTCAAATAACTTTGCACAACCCTTTTAACCAAGTCTGCTCTCACTCTTGGTTGAAGAATCTGCTTTATCTTACAGATGTCAGAGAGAACAGAGGAGAGTTGAGATCTTAAGACAAGAAAATAACTGACTGCCCACAAGATTTGCCATCTCTTCCACATCTGCCAGGGCCCAGGGGAATCTGCAGTAGAAGCAGAATCATGAATACTGCCCTACTGCTAGCCTGACAACCAGCTCCAGGATGATTGGGGCAGACATGGTGATCAAGCACAACATGTCAAAACAGAAATCCATAGGTTACAATGAAATCAACAATAAATCAGACTGCCAACAACACTGCCATGGCTCAGCAAACATTGTGTAAGGGGGGGGGAGATTGTGAGATCCATAGAATGGGTGGGAATACCCTGAGGCACAGTCCTCCCTCTATCCTATTGGGACTGACTGAAGCCTTCTTGACTCCACAGTAAATCCCATAACCCCAAGGAGGAGGGCCCCTGGGAAACAGGCACAGTAGAGAGGTAATAAGAGAGTATAATCTGTTAAAAAATAAAATAAAAAGTAAAAACAGTTTTTACAGTGTCATAGTCATTCCCAACATTCCTCAACCCTTTAATGAAGAAAAACAAATCTAAATTAGCATGCTTAAATTATATATATGTATAGTAAATAGGGTTCCTTGAGCCTTCTTGCATTTACAAGTAGCAAGGAAGGACTATATATTGCACACTAAAAATAAATTTGTTTAATCATTTTTTCTTCTCAACCTTACTAAGCACTTTTAATCTTTTGTTGTTTTAATTTGTACTTGTTTCTTTTTAAGAGCAATAGCTTCCTTGTTCCAAAGGTCTGTAGAAAGGTGTATAAATAAATAACAATGGCAAACCTGTGCTTGGGGTTGCTGGGTTGAGGAGGCACATGGGAAAGTGAGCCTTTCATCTCCTCTCATGCTCTGTCACTGCACTGTCACAGCTATTAGATTTTGCTTTACAGTTCACTAATCTATATATGTATAGGGTATATTGCTAAGTATCCAATAAATGATAATATACATTTCCTTAATCCAGTGAGCAATTTATTGCTAGAATTTAGGGCTTTTCTCCATATTGCCAAAGACTTTTCTCTTTTTTCCTTGCTTACAAAACTTTCTGACTCAACACAATATTTTAATTATCATCATACATATATAATTATACTTTATGCTGAAATGTAAAAATAATTTATGTAAAATGCGAAAATAATTTGATTTATTTATTTACAGAGAAAGAGAGAGAGAGAGAGAATGGGCATGCCCAGGCTTTCAGCCTCTGCAAATGAACTCCAGACACATGCATCCACTTGTGCGCAGGTGTGACATTGCATGCTTGCATCACTGTGAGTCTGGCTTACATTGGACTTGGATATGTGAACATGAGTACTTAGGCTTCACAGGCAAAAACGTTAAAAGCTAAGCCATCTCTCTAGCCCCTTCTTAATTTTTGTAACAAGAATATGCTATGTAGCCAAATCTGGCTTCTAACTCACAAATTTTGTGCATCCATGACCCAAGTGCTTGGATTAAAGGCCTGAACCACAGCACCCAACTTCAATTTGTCCTTATTAGACTTCCTTACATTTTACAAATAATCATCATTTAGGAGTAAGTACATAATGTTGTTAATATTACCAACATTGTATAGAATAATTTACAATGAGAAAGAAATCATCTAGGTTCTTTGAATTTTGACTGGAATTTTTCTTACTCCCTCTAAGGTCTCTTGGTATAGTCCCTCTACACTTCTCATTCTAACTATAAAATTAAAGACATTAACAAAATGCCTTTGTGGTGGTCTGAATCAAATGCGCCCCCCCCCAATAAACTCATGTGTTCTGAATGCTTGCTCTCCAGCTGATGGCAATTTGGGAGGTGGAGCCTTGCTATATGTGGTGTATTGTTGAGGATGGACTTAGGGATGTTAGAAATAACTTTCCCTTGCTAGAGTTGGACTCACTCTCTTGCTATTTTCCACCAGCTCTGGCAGAAGTGATATCAAACCTCTACTCCTGCCATGATTTCTTTTGCCATTATGAAGCTTCCCATAGAGATGGTAAGCCAAAACAAAAACTTTCCTCCTATCAGATGCCTTTTGTCCCAGCAATGAGAAGGTAACTAAAACAGTCTTAAATTCACTAAAATGTCTCCTTGTCACTGAAATATACATATGATTATATTCTTATGAAGACATTTTGAAAACCAAATAACATATTATCAAAACACTGTATCATATGCTATACTCAATATATCACTACCAATTCTGCTGTAACTGAGATGTTAAAAAATAATAATTATGAAACATGCTACAATTGAGATCATTTTTCAATATAGCACATTAATGAATAAATTTGCATACCTTAATTCTTTCATTGTTTATTTTTTGAATTAAAACAAATAAAATTAAAGCCCATGGTTTCTATGCAAAGTTTCTATCTTACATCAGATACAAATTCATAGACGTAAAAACAAGGAATTCTCATTTTTAAAGCTTAATATTTGTCCACAGTAGTCAGTGTCAAAAACAGTAAAACAACATATTAAATACACAACAGGAGAGGATAAAATATGACAAAATAAGTCATCCATTAAAAAAAAAAACTCTTTGACTTAGGTGTCTTAACCAGTTGTGAATAGACAATAGATATCAAATATAATATGATAAATCCAAACTGTGATACAAAATGAACTAGAATTTTCTAATTCTTAATAAGGGAAACACACTCGCAAAGAGTATTTATTTTTAATTATTTACTTGCACTAGTGTTTGTGGGGGGTGCACACCAGGGCCCCCTGCTCCTGCAAACTAATGCCCATCTACCTTTGCGTGGGTGGCTGGGAAACTGAGCCCATGCAAACAGGCTTTGCAAGCAAATGCTTTAATTGTTTAGTCATCTCTCCAGCCTCTAAATGAGCACTTTAAAGATACAAACTCTGAGATTATCAATACTGATGGATTTCCAACTGGATTCTTAAGTACCTTGAAATTTTCAATGAGTAGTAGTATGAAAGCCAAGGGGAGCCATTTCCATCCATACCTTCAATTAATGAAGCTTTTGTTTCCTTCTGTGCTATAATGATATTTATAAAGAAAGTTTGACCACCACATACTACTATTAGTGGGTGAGCAAGCTCTATTGATCCTTCTGTTTTTGACTCCCCAGAAGAGATATTACAACTAGGTATTTATGTGGATTCTTGGGATAGAAACCAGATTTTCATGCTAGTTTAGCAAGCACTTCATCAATTGAGCCATCTCTCCTTCCCCTCACACCTGAGTTTATGGTCACAATTTAAAATTCTGGGGTGTAATTTATCCAAATATCTGTCAATTTTTCAAAATTAAGTGTAGGATCTCTGGAAATGTCCATGTACTAATAGATGATGATCTATAAAGCACTACATTGCTTATTTATATTAGACCAACCTCCATGCCTCTTTTTAATGAGAAAAGACAAACCTTTGACCCTTGAAGCTGAAATTGTCACTTTGAGATGAGAACCTAAACCAGGTTGTGTCTGCTAAATACAAATTCTAGGCAAAAGCAAACTGTGGTTATACTCACAAAAGTAATTTATTAAATTCAATGGGAATAATAATCATATATTTAAAATTCCAATGAATTAATGAAAATATTCCCTGTGCTTTTAAATGAATCCAGCTGTTAACTGATCATTTTGGTGGACAATTGAATGAGGTTGTTCCTTACACAGGTCCCAGTATTAAAACTTCTTTCTATGGTCCAATGCAAGAATTAAATCTTTGATTTGGAAACAAATATAGTAAATAAATAAAGCATAAGTGAAGCAATGCCATCTACTCTCCAGTCATTGATATTGATACAGGTTAGTTTTCTAACAAATACGTGCTGATAAAATCTTTTTTTTTAAAGATTTTTATTTTTATTTATTTATTAGAGACAGAGAGGGAGAGAGAGAGTGAGAATGGGCGCGCCAGGGCTTCTAGCCACTGCAAACGAACTCCAGATGCATGCGCCCCCTTATGCATCTGGCTTACATGGGACCTGGAGAATCGAACCGGGGTCCTTAGGCTTCACAGGCATGCGCCTTAACCGCTAAGCCATCTCTCCAGCCCAGATAAAATCTTTTTAATGGCTTATAACAAAGTTAAATTTATTCCTTCTGAAATAAAAACATAAAAAGAAAACAAATTATTTAAAAAAATTATGTGTGAATATGTAAAAATAGCTTACAGGTACCTAAGTTTCTGTAGGAATGGTATACATATTTTCCTTTATACAAACTACAAGCCTACCTCTATTTTCCTTTATTAACCTACATGATTTACATGTATAGTATCTTGGGAAGATTGCACAAAGACCTTATAAAATAAAGTCAATTAATTCAGGTATGGAGACAGGTCTAGACCATATTAACTATTAGTTTTCCACTGTTGGGTGTTTTGGGTAAGCTTTCTTCACTCTTTGCTCTTGCTCTATGGTAGCTGGCTTCAAAATATTTAATCTTAAAAAATTAAATTTGTCAAAGAAAAAGAAACTGAAATTATGTTTCATTTTAAAAATGCAAAAATAAGTGCCTGCATATTTCTAGCCAATTTAACAAAATTTTCATCAGTTATATCTCTAGACAGTTTCTTATGAATGGAGGCTCAAAAATTAAAACTAAACATTTTCCTCATTCTAGAATATTTTCCTATAGTGAACTGTGAATAATAAACAAATGTGTTTATATTATTCATCTGTCTGCTGGATACATTTTAGTATATAAGCATTAATCTTTTAAAAGTGAAATTTACAGTCAGAGACTAATTTTAAAGAAAAGTAAACTTGAATATGAGATGGACTAATTATGAAGATAAATGGGGATATGAAATTATAAAAATATTATTTGTGGATATTTGTGTTTCAAATTGTATCTATTTATGCAACTATAAATAAAAAAACAAATAAACACACTCATGTATTACCACATGCTGCCAATACATAACTCAAATAATGTAAGTTTATGTCAGGTGTCTGACAGGTGATCATTTTCATAAACACCAATGTGAGGAGCCTCAACAATTTTGATGATATTTCTATACTTCCTAAAATAACAAAATATAAGAAATAGAATTATGATTCATGTCACAAAATATCTTTTAATAAGACAATGTTAATAAAATTATAATAACTTGTCCCTAAGTACACTGCAATTGCATCAGCATTTGTACAATATATGGCCCATTAAGAATGAAAATAGTTAAATATTTCTGGCGGTATTATAAATGTATTGCAAATATTATTTCCACTAATATTCTTCCCTATATTCAAACTCAGTATATTTTAGTCACATATGTGAATTCTTACTATGAGATAATCTATGTGAAATTATTTATACTGTAGAATACTTTAAACATTAAAATAATCACAAATTGGAAATCACTTATGTTTGGCTCCTTTCTTCAAAATATAAGAACATTTTTTCCTTAAACTTTCACTATGTGTAGTTTTGGATAATTCATGCAGGATCCTTTGAATCTTGAGTTTTGTCTTGTACGGGGGTGCAAAGAAGCGTCTTGTAAAGGCTTTTTTTTACCAGTTACACTTATATCTCAGGTCTTCTACCTAGTGATAGCAGCTTGCTATTATACATTCTGAATGCCTCCCCTAATACTTTCAGGAAATGACCCTGATGCCAAACAAAAGATTTACGAGATGTGTGGTCAAGCCTATGAACTACTGGGCACAATTACTGTTTTATTTCCTTTTATAGTATTTAAATTAGCATACAAAGAATTAGGTTTCATTATGGTGTCTTCGAATATTTTTTAATTTGTCTTCCCTTCTTTCACCTTTCTCTCCCCCTCTTTCTGTTTTCATACATCTTTTCCTTTTCTTCCTCCTCACCAACACTGGTTGCCCACTTGTGGTCTTAAATTTCAAATCATCACCTTTACTAGTCTCAGATCCCTTTATATATAATCATACAAACATTAAAATTTAGGATCTACATATGAGAGAGAACATGAAATTTTTGCCTTTCTCTACTTGAGTTACCTTAATGCATCTTTTCAATTCCTTCCATTTCCTGCAAATTTCATAAATTCATTTTATCTTTACAGCTGACTAAATCTCTATCGTGTATACTTAGCACATTTTCATACCCAGTCATCAGTTGATGGACATAGAGATTGATTCCTTTTCTCATCTACTGTAAACATGGATATTCAACTATTTCTGTGGTAGGATATATTCCTTTGGATGTATGCCCTAATGTATGTCCACCTATATGTGGGTCATATGGTTCCATACCCAACTGAGACCACAGAAAATTCATAGATATTGTGGTGTCTATATGAAGAACATAACACCAAAACCTACTTTTTTTGCTGTTTGTTTTTCAAGGCAGGGTTTCACTCTAGCCCAGGCTGACCTGGAATTCACAATGTAGTCTTGGGGTGGTCTCGAACTCATGGTGATCCTCCTACCTCTGCCTCCCAAGTGCTGGGATTGAAGGCATGCACCACCACTCCTAGCCTATCAAAAGCTGTATAATTCCCATCTTATTTAATAGAATAACAGAGGTACCTAGCTCAGCCAGACCATTGTCCACCAGTATAACACCCACCCACACACACAACCTTCCTAAGCTTTTTGGCTCCATTCTTCCGGTAGACTTGGAGGTCATTTTCAAGAAAAGCAAGCCTCCTTACGACAAGCAGACCAGCTCCGCTGTCTGGAACTCACCTCATTTGAAGGGCACCAGGGTCCCCAGAAGCCTGGCCTACAGCCTGACAAAGCCCCAAAGCAGTCTCAGGACTTTGTCTCTGTCTTTTTCTTTGTCTGTCTGTCTCTGTGTTGGGCTGTCATCCTACTCCCTGAACCTCCACTGCTGAGGGCTTGGTCAGGTGAATATCAATGTTCTTTGTGTGCCAGGGGTTTCTGTTGAGGTGGAGAATGGGCTTTAGGGGGAGGGGTGGTTGCAGAAGAACCAGTGTCAACTCTAACTGGCCAATAGACAGCACTCTTTAAATAGCTTCTTATAAGTCAGCTGAATTTTAGTTACCAGAATTACAGAGGTAGTTTAATAAAGTATATTCCTTGAAAAAAAAGAATAACATATTCTAAATTATTAACTATTAATGGCTAAAATAGCTTCATTACATAATTATTCATGGTGATAAACGATATCCTAACCTGTATTTTAATTAAATCCTAACTCTTTTCTAACATTTGGGTATTTGTTCAATTAAGCTTAAGTTAGATGAGTTAGATGTGAAAAGCTGACAGCTCTGTAAAAACAAATCAGGCTGTTTCTAAGAAAATAAGTTCATTTGCCAATTAGTCGTGGTGGCAATCCTAGTCCCAGTGCAGATATAAACAAGCCAGCGGTGTCAGAGCAAAGGAATGATGGACGAGACATGCTCCTCATGTGCTGCTGAGGGCCAGCATGGGAATAAAGAGGATTACTGTTTCAAACGTCTGCTAAATCCCTAATGTTCATCCCGGTTTAATCCTTGACAAGAACCACTCTATGTTTTACAAATAAAATAAGAAGCATATTCCATGCCAATTAAAAAACAGAGGCAGATATGTAAAATTTTAAAGTACTACCTTTTGAAATATACATATATATATACATATATATATATATATATATATATATATATATATATATTACAGTTTCAAATTTCTTATTTAAATAACACTATCTTATTCTTCACAATGGAACTATTTTGTGTGAATGATTAGGTTTGAATCATTGTCATGTTTTTATAAATGTAAAAATACAGATGGAGTATTTTAAATTTGATTTATCAATCTTTTGTTTCTTGCAGATGAGATTTATCTAGGTGAATCTTACTGGATTACCCTTTTATCTTGATACCTTTTTCCTTGATAAACTTTGTTATGTTTATGTTATGAAAATAATCAAATTCTTTAAAAAGTGAAGAAATAACCACAGAGTGCATATTTATCCTAAAGAGAACAAGTTTATCTTCTCACTCTATCATAGCAGTTTTTTAATTCAACATTTATTCTACAAATTCTCACTGACCATCATCTATGTACAAACAGCTATCTGCTACAGTCTATGGAGAACACAAATATATTCAAATACATCCCCTACCATCAAGAATATTATAACAGAAAGAGAAACAATGATCACAAGTATACATTGTAATCCTGAGAGAAATAAGCACCACAGGATTTCTTAGTTTATACTGTGTACTCAAGCATGTCTTATTAAGGAGTATTGAATCTGTGTGACATAAACAAAGTTCCGTAAGAATTTACAAAATGGGCTGGAGAGATGGCTTAGCAGTTAAGGTGCTTGCCTACAAAGCCAAGGGACCCAGGTTTGACTCCCCAGGATCCACGTAAGCCAGATGCACAAGGGGACACATGCATCTGGAGTTCATTTGCAGTGGCTGGAGGCCCTGGCACATTCTCTCTCTCTCTCTCTCTCTCTCTCTCTCTCTCTCTCTACCTGCCTATTTCTGTATCTCTCTCTCAAATAAATAAATAAAAATAAAGTATTTTTTAAAAAGAATTTACAAAATGAATGTTAACACTTTTACCTGTAGTGGTCAGTGAGGTCATAATGGAGGAACTGAAATTTTATTTGGAGCTTGAAAGTGAAGCTTTGAAAAACAAAGAATGGAAGAGAATAATGATTTAGGAAGTGAAACTGACAGGATACATAGAATGAATTGGAAGAATATATGCTGGTGAGATGACCAAGTAGAAAGTTATCCAAAGAAAGTAAAGATATCTGAAGAGAAAAGCAAACATACAACACAAAGTGTAAACTCGACATTAGCATATCTGAAAGCATACCTTGGAAGTCAAATACAGAATGTAACAAGAATTCTAAGTATATGACCTTGTTTCCATAAAAATACATTTTTCAAGTTCATGAAACTATATTCTAAATCATCTTTATTACAACAACCAGTCTTGGAACAGTGATAAGAGGGAAAAAATTCAGAAAGGCATAAAAAGACTTGAACCAGTATTATTAGTTCCAAGTAGGCAACTAACTACTTTTGTGAACAGGAACAAATTAATTTCTTTCCCAAGATACCAATATGCTTATTTGTAAAACCAGGATACATAAATTGACCTCTCTTGTTTATTATACCTCAATCACTTTAGTTATCTGGTTCATAAATTGTTGACAACCTGCCTACAATACAATAAGATTAAATTAAAGCTCCTCTGGGAAGTCAGTGGCATTTTATCAGGAGTTAACACTCCTGAAACATACTTTCTTTTCCTCCTGATACATAAATAGTTATGTTGTAACAGGTTTCTCTTCTACTGAAATGTATATATTATTCCAGTACTCTGTATTGTGACAAAAAAGGTTGAAATCCTTTATCCATTTGTATATAGAAGTAAGTTTACAGTATTTTTTATTATATCTCCTTCAACCTTTGCTTTTTAAAGGTCACAGAGATTCAGAATTCTGTCCTGTCTCCATAGTTCATATCTTTTAGTGTGAAGGTCAATCTCATTCCCCTTTTCAAATGCTACATCTTTTAAAAAAATACAGTAACCAGAACTAAGCATAATAGTCTAAGTGGAGTTATAAGAATGTAATAGTTTCATCATATGACTTGTAGATTTTTTAGGACTTGCTATAACCACACATGCAGGCTAAAATAAGGCAGCAATTTATTGAAAAATCCACTGTTAATTCCACTTCTCCTTCAGGTAGACAATTAGTTTTATCTTGAACTTTCTAAGTAGAAAAATCTTATACATAAGAGAATGGATGAGATCAATTGTCTAAAAATGGTGTAAAAACATATACCACTACTACTGATTGCTATCATCCAATCCATTCCAGTCTCACCAGATATAAGTGGAATGATATAACAATATGTACATTTCCATCTATTTACTAATATATGCAATATTACCAGAATCTATGAGTGATCATTGACTTTTAGTATTGAAACTGCATACAACATTGGCTGGAGAGATGGATTAGTGGTTAAGGTGCTTGCCTGCTAAGCCTAAGGACCCATGTTTGACTCTCTGGTCCCCATGTAAGGTGACTTAAATGTGCAAAGTTGCATATGTGCACAAGGTGGCACATGTGGTTGGAGTTCAATTGCAGTGGCTGGAGGGCCTAGGGTGCCAATTCTCTATTTCTCATTAAAAAACAAATAAAAATAAGTTGGGCATGGTGGCACATGCCTTTAATCCTAGCACTTGGGAGGCAGAGGTTTAGGAGGAGAGCCATGAGTTTGAGGCCACCCAGAGAGTACATAGTGAATTCCAGGTCAGCCTCGTCTAGAGCAAGACCCTACCTTGAAAAACCAAAATAAATAAATAAATAAATAAATGAATATTAAAATATTAAAATAAATAAAATGCAAACAACAAATAAGAAAGATCAATTACTCATAAATATCTCCTTTCAGTGTTTAGCAAAATACCCTGTACACATAAGTGCATAATTACAGGGTAGTCAAAAATAGTATAACAGAGCTGGAGAAATGGCTCAGCAGTTAAAGGTGCTTATTGCAAAGCCTAACGGCCCAGATTTGATTCTCTACTACCCATGTAAAACCAGATGCACAAAGTGGCGCATGTGTCTGGAGTTTGTTTGCAGTAGCAGGAGGCCCTGAGGCTTCCATTCATATTCATTCTCACTCTTTATCCCTCTCTCTCACACACATACATAAGTATTTATAAAATAGTATAATGAACACAGAAAATGGCTATGGAACTGACAATTATCTTTGTTGTAAGTACATTCTTACATTCCTTTCTAAGAGTAAAACCACATAAAATAATACAGTAATCTTAGCTCTAACCCTGGTCACCTTTTTGCCCCTTTTTAAACAGCAAAGTTGTCTCCTGGATCTCTGCTCAAACAACACTTTATGTGACTCAGTCAGAGCACTATGCATAGGCATATCTGACTCAATAAGCAGACACTCTTTACAAATAAGAAAACCTAACTATTAAGACACTCCTTAGATAATAAGATCAGCCCAGACATTAGAAGACAATATTAAAAGCTACAGAATACATGTGCTGGATAACAAGTCATTGGGGTGACAGTATTGATTTCAACAGAAACTTTCAGGATAAAATATAATTTGTTCCAGGTCCTATCTCAAGTTTTCAATGTTATAAACTATTCCTTTTTATTGAAAGCTTTAAAAAGGTTTTCATTTCTTTGGTTTTCGTTTTGTTTTGTTTTGTTTTGTTTGTTTATTTGAGAGCAACAGACTGAGAGAGAAAGAGAGAGAGAGAGAACAGGCGCACCAGGGTCTCCAGCCACTGCAAACGAACTCCAGATGCATGCACCAACTTGTACATCTGGCTTACGTGGATACTGGAGAATCGAGCCTCGAACCAGGGTTCTTAGGCAAGTGCTTAACCGCTAAGCCATTTCTCCAGCCCAGGTTTTTATTTCTTTATGTTAATTTTCCCTTAGATATTGAGAGATACTATTGAAATCTTCATGACCAGTTTTGTTTCACTTTTCAGTTTAAAGATTTATTTTATTTCTTTATTTTTGACAGAGATAGGGAAAGACAGAGAGGTAGAGGGAGAATGGGTGTGCCAGGGCCTCTAGCTACTGCAAATGAACTCTAGACATGTGCACCCCTTTGTGCATCTGGCTTACATGGGACCTGGAGAATCGAACCTGGGTCCTTAGGCTTCTCAGACATGTTCCTTAACC
The DNA here is from genome assembly GCA_036365145.1 of Orientallactaga sibirica. Taxonomy (NCBI): domain Eukaryota; kingdom Metazoa; phylum Chordata; class Mammalia; order Rodentia; family Dipodidae; genus Orientallactaga; species Orientallactaga sibirica. Next base: position 6,445,802 of record JAEOAD010000793.1, on the reverse strand, counting down.
TCTAAGCCATCTCTCCATCCCTTAGTTTTTATTTTAATATAATTGGTTTTGTTTCCGTAATACATTTTGAATTATACAAAATTTAGTCCAACTTAATTTCCCTTCCCTAAGGAATGTTGTATTCCTTCCAACCCTTCTATATTTGATTTTCTGTTGTCTCAAAAGTGTTCTAAACACTTTGCTTCTTTTAATCATATAAGAGGGATTTTATCTTTATCTCTTGATACCAATCAAATACAAAGTAAGTTCCCCTTGGCTGGAATCAATAGGCAGACATTGTCTATTTTAGGTATCAATTTTAAAGTTTTAACAAAATCAAATAGGCTCACCACCACTAAGTCATCAAATACATCACTATACAGATGGATGTTCAGGAAACTTACTCAAATATGACTTTTAGATAAATTAACATAAAGGATTGTGTTTGTCATTAAAGGAGTAGACATAAAAGTTGGTCATTATTTCTTTTAGCCATTCTGTTCATTTATATTACTATCTCCCCTTTCAAAAGCTGTCTCTAGTATTCCATTGCATAGTTATCCTTTCACTGTATTAATTACTAGAGGTCACTCCTATAGATGTTTTAACAAATAATTAATAAGCAATTCTTAACCAAAGCTAAGGCTGTGCATGCTATCATCTTTACAATATATGTCTCTTTAAGTCTAAAATATAACCAAACATACTATTATTTTTCTAAGGTTCTTCCAGGAACTTATGATATGATAACTCAGTCTCTTAACCAAAACTTTTAAAGAACTCAAAATTGAAAGAACAATGAAAAAGTGAAACCAGGAATAGAACTCACCTTCCTGTTAGTTACATATAAGGAAAGCATTATCAAAAGAGTTGTTTAAATACTGTCCATCATGAGTTATGAGACCTTTCTACCCATCACATCCTGTTTCTCCTAGTCTCTATGGAGGCCCCTCCCCCTTCAGATTCCTTAATAATGCATTCTTTCTCTTCCACACTATCTAAATTGCAGCAGGCTTTAAGGAATTTCAGACTGCTTCCTCTTCTCTCCAATGCAGCTGAATTTTCTTTTTTTCCCTCTTGTGCACTGTAGTAATGCTATATGAGATTTGTAGCCTTTTTCTCTGCTTATTTGTGAGGCTGTTGGTCTAACAGGGACCACATCTTGAAGAAAGTCTTTGTATCTATGAATGCCTTGCTAAAAATCACATCAAGTGGCAGTGAAAGACCACCCAGTTATTTCTGAAGGTGCATTTGTAGTAGGAAACAATAGATTTTTGCCACACTCACAAATAGTGTGTCCTTATTACCTCCTGCTAACCATTTACGCATTGCAATTGCAGCAAATGAAAATGAAAAAAAAATTGATAGCAATGTCACACAAAATAGGCAAACAGGTTTTAAATTCTTTACATAAAAATTACAGAGCATTTAAGGCATGGGAAGAAAAAGCTCTAAGGTGATGCAAGCCTTGAATTTATTTTGAAAATATAATTTGTTTTCATAAAATTTTAATAGAAAACTAATTCTTGCCCTATGTTAATAATTTTGGAGTACTAAAACCAAAATAAAATAAAATCTGTGGGCAGTACCAACATGACAATTTTTAATGATATGAAATAAAAATATTTTTCAGATTGTATGTCTGCTAGTCAAATAGCTTTTCATTTCAAAAATGTTACTGTATTTAAAAACATTTCATGTGTATACATAACATATGCATAGAATACAAATATATATATATATATATTCTCTCCAGAGAAAAAAGAGCATAATACCAGAAACCATGATTTTTTCAGAAATCTTAATTTTTATTTTATAATTTTTGACCCTTCCTAGCATTTGTAAATTTGATTATTTTACTTTGATAGTCAAACATATTCTTTTTAATGTTTATTATTAGTAGTAACAAGATGTTTCATATGCAACACGTGTCAGTACCCTCTTTTCCCTCATCCCTGCCCCCATTCCATTGGGGACACTCCTCAGTAGGGTTACAGGTATTCCCCATGGGGTTGTGGTTTATCCAGAAACCATGAATTTCATAAATTGTTTCTGAGAGGTCAATGTAATGCCATAACTAGTTGCTATTCACCAAACATTTTATTTAATTTGAACGCAGTACTTGTTAAAAGGGAAAAAAATGAAGGATATTGAATGCAATCATGTAAATTACAGTTAAGTATAAGAAAGCAGTCTTGGTAGCAAACTTGAAAATAAGTTATAATACATGTTTGCAAACTGTTCAAACTAGATCTATTGGCATATACTTAGCAGTACCAGTGTGTGTAATTTCCATACAGAAAGCCCTATGTGAAATCATGAAAAAATGTTAGGACAATGAATTTTACTTCACTATGTTGTCATATAACAGTACTTACCTGATCATTTATAATTAAAATATTTAAAACTCACTGCATAATATTTTCATGAAAATGTTTAAATAACAGCAAACCTATTTGTATAATACAAACATAGGTGCCAGTTTATGCAACTGGCTTTATGCATGTACTAAGAAATTGAATATGGTCCATGAGACTTTGCAAGGAAGCCCCTTTAGCTACTTCCCCATCTCTCCAGCCACCTAAAGGATTTTTAACATTGACCTTTGGTCAACTCTTTTGCTATGTATACATTTTGAAAATCTCTATCTTGAAAATGAATTCTAGAAAGATATTTTCCTCTTTTGGAATTTATCACTCCCAGTATAAAAAAAAAAATCTTGAGTGCTAACTTCAACATACATCTTTTCACTGGGCTATAACAACTTTACACAATATTTCTGTTTTGTTTTTTTCATTGAATACTTAATTTAAGCAGGTTTGTATTATAACACTGTATATACATGTGCATATTTCCTACTGAAAAACCACAATAATCCAAGGATTTTTCAGACATAATTTCAGTATGTTTTGCTATAGATAGTCATTTGTATTAAAATATTTACTAATATTTATCAAATATTTATATTGTAGTCATAAAGATAGTACTGGTAAGCTAAATTTTTGTTTTGAATTCAAAATAAACATAAAGTTCCTACAATCATTATTTTTTATATGTGTAATGTAAATTCTATTGCCACATGTAGGACAATACCTGAAGGGGATACGTGCATATAAAGTCTTCAATTTCATCCTGTTAAAGTGAATTTTCATTTGGAAATATTTGTCATTTTGTTAAATAACAGAAGTCAAACACGTGTTTCATGTTGATTTAAAATATTTTACACACTGGAGGAGTTTTAGAAGTGTATCTATATAAGGGTTTAAAAATGTTTGTGTCTTTTGACACAAAGTGTTAGCAGTACAACTTATATTCACTGTGTCTTGTCAGTTTGCAAAAATTTCTAAACACTGAATTCAATGATGAAACTATCTTATTGTTTTTATTTTAAAATATTTTTATTTATTTTGAGAGAGGAAAAAAAGAGAGAGCAGGGACATGCCAGGATCTCTTGCTGCTGTGAGCGAACACCAAATGCATGCTCCCACTTTGTGCCTCCGGCTTTACATGAGTACGAGGGAATCAATACTGGGCCAAAAGATGTTGCAAGAAAGTGCCTTTAATTAATGAGCTGTCTCTTCAGCCCAAACTATCTTACGTTGCAGAGAGGTAAAGTATTAAGAAAATGAATGATAGTCTTGCTGTGAATTGACCCATTAAGTTACTAAGTTACTTGAAAGGTAAATCCTGTAATTAAATATCAAGAAAACTGTTAGAATTACCTTGAGAAACTTGGTAACCAAGGAAATATTTCAACAGCAAAAAATTGTATTTAAACAGAAAAAAATGCATCATAATTCAAAAACCAATTCTTTCAACTAAAAATTACATTTTAAAGCCTATAATATTAAGTAATAGTCATGATTAACCTCTGGAAATCTTAAGCACAACAATTAAAGCAAAGAAAATAAGCATCAGGTCAAGTAAAAAACAAAATTTATAGAAACTTACATGCTATTTATATATTTTTTTATTTGAAAAACACTTAAGAAGCCAGTATACTTAAAAGATTTTTTCAAATATTAGTAGACAGCCAGATGGAACAGAATTTCTAAAAATGCTGTTCTTTCATTTCTGAATGTTTATTTCAGATTTCCGTGTACTTTGACTCAATAGCACTTATTTTTTTATGAGATTTGAATGGCCCCTCAGAATAAAAAAGCATGTCATATACCAGATCTCAATATTGGTCCAAGAAAAAATGTGTTCTGCATCACCCTCAAAATAAGTATTAAAGTGCCACTAGAATATGATTTAATTCCTCTTTGATTTATTTTGATGCTAATAGGGTAAAGTGGCTTTTGAATAAATCATTTATTTGTTATAAGTCTATGTTTGAATAGTCTTAGAAAATCATTTAAGTTTGGCTTGTAAACCTTTTAATTATCAAACAGATAAGGAAAGACTCAATCTCTTGTCACAATACTCACATAAAAAAGAATATATGTTAGCTATTAAGATTAGGAAGAATGGCACATTATCACATAAATATAATCATAGAACTATTAACAATAGGGTTAAAATGTTTTCTATGATACTCTTCCATGATATAGCACAGAGTCCACAAACTTTGAAATATTCAATGATTATTTTCTTGGCAAACCAAAACAAAGTGATGTTAATAAGAAATGTTCATTTTAATTTATGTCATTAATGTACACATATAATATTCCACTCCCATATCCACCTATGAGTCCTGCAGTATTTCACAGAAACATGATCAACAGCATGGAACTGCAAGGAATAGTGGGAAATCCTCATGAAAAGGATCAGATATAGAAATACATTGGTTTTGCATTATTGTCTTATGAAAACATATAGTGTCCAAAGAAGCAAAATACATATAGATCTATAACACATTGTTCATGTTGATGACCAATTAATTAGAAGGAAAGATGTTAATATCAAATATAAAATGGACAAAAAAAATCGCATGTGTTTACTTAACCAAGCAGAAGAAATTACTCTGGTTATCTGACTAATAACAAATAAACTTATAGACTTATAACAAATAAAAGATTTATTCAAAAGCCACTTTACCCTAGTAGCATTAAAATAAATCAAAGAGGAATTAAATCATATTTGAGTTAACATGACCTACCTCTTATTCTCCTGTGTGACTATACAGACTTATGTGCTATTTCTCTGAGTGGAAGATGTCAGAAAAGCATGCATTCTAGAATAACAGAAAATGTCACAGATTATGGAAGGGTGTAAATTTTCAGTGATTACTGAAATGTATTTCATCTCCCAGGTGACATTTTATGTGAAACAAATATTGCAATATATTTTCAGTGAAACTTCACAATTGGCTTACGTCTTGTATTTTGAGTTAACAATAGCATTCACATTTAGCATTAAAAGCAATATAAGTCAATGCTAGCCATCACAAAAATCACCTCTAACAAACTAAATGTGTTATTTTAGTTTAACTTTCTCTCTCTCTCTCTCACACACACACACACACACACACACACACACACACACACACACACATACACACACACACACACTATCATATACATTAGGCAACATATCTCTCCCTTTTTCAAATAGTATATTTTAAAAATAGTTTATTTGTATTTATTTATTTATTTATTTAGTTAGTTTAGTTAGTTAGTTATGAGGGAGAGAGAGAATGGGCACCCCAGGTCCTCTAGCCATTGCAAACTGGTAACCCATCTCTCCAGCCCCAGATGGTACATTCTTGACCAATGCCGAACACTTCTCATGTCCTACTGGCCATGAAACCTGGGACAGTGACACTGGCTTATCATTATAGAACCTGGTTTGATTCCAGGTCCCACATTTAGCCAGATGCAAAGTGACACAGGGGCGCAATGCCACACTTGACCACAAGGGGGAGCACACATCTGGATTTCGTTCGCAGCGGCTGAGAGGCTGCTGGTGCACCCATCTCTATCTGTCTTCCTCTCCCTTTCTCTCTGTCTCTCTCTGTATCTCTCTCTAAAAAAAAATTAGTGATGTTTCACAAGCTTAACTTTTCCAAGAATCTCACAATTCTCTCAATCTCCATCAGTCAGAAGTTTATTAGTATGTATCATATGTAAGCCTGTGAAAACTTCCTTCTATAGAAAGTGCATAAAGTTTTAGTCTTAAACAGAATTTGTATAGCATACCTTCAGCCAGTCAATTGCAAAACTAAACTGGGTTTATTTTTATTTTATTAATCAAGAATGGTCAAAGATGAAATGGGAGAAAAAGTGAGCTCGTAAGTACCTCTTGCTCCATCTATTGTCTCAAACTTGCCACCAGGAAATTCAGGCTAAGATTCTCAATTGAATTTGTTTAGTAGTGTTTGCAGATAGCCTAATAATATGAAAGTTAAAAGATTTCTACTTAGCAGCAGGGAAATAAGAGTGGTCTTGCCACAACTGCATAACTGCTACCAAGCTGGTATGGTGTGTGTGTGTGTGTGTGTGTGTGTGTGTGTGTGTGTTTTTTAGGAGTTGAGGGAGTAATTTGGAAGACACATTTTTATCACTAATAAATCTATTTTCAATAGTACTACAAGTAACAAGAAGCTGGTTTAAGCAGTGGATAGACTGACAGAAAAAAAAAACATATATTTAGAGAACAATTGCAAGAGCACATGTCTCCAAAATATTGTTTTCCTGTTTTGCAAGTTGATTGAACATAGAAATATTTCTAGAGAGAGTCTTTATACCTAGAAATATTGGTAATTAGCAAATCTAAAATAGACTATACTTCAGACTGTTAACATGATAACACTGTAACAAAGATGAAAAATAAGAACAAAGATGAAAACAAAAAGAAAGAAAACAGGAAGAACAGGATGAGGAGGAGAGTAATCTATGAATCTAATGTCCCCAATATGTAACCCACACATACATACTCTTTGTCTGCCTAGAAAACTTTGAATTATCTTAAAAACTCAGACAAAATACCAGCTCCTTTCACCCTGCATTGAAACTAGTATAAAAGTGGCATAAAAATGAAATCCACTCCATCACCCAATGCAATGGTAATTTTACAGGTCAGTTTTATGGTATAATTGAAACTAAGTGTAAATATTTTTATAGACAAGCACTTTCTAAAGAACAGTCTCATCAGGGTAAAAACCATTGGCATATTTAGGAACAATGAGAGACTTAAAAAAAATTCCAGTGGAGTTTGCATGTGTTTTCACATCTGAATTAACCTTGGCAATACCATGTACCATAATGGTTGATGTCTTTTGCTTATCATCTAATAAATGCAATTCTATTACCCAAGGTCAAAACTCACACCTCATGAGTCAAAATTTTATAGTGTACATTTGTCATAACAGGTTAACAAAAATCAAAAATAACATTATTCATAAGAGTAATGGCAAAACAGGCCAATTTTGCAAGTCTCAGAAGAATCTGAGCAGAAAGTGTATCCCCTGCTTCTGTCTGGACATGAACTAGCCTTAACGACAAAGACAGATGGTGGGAGGCTTACATGTAAACAGTGCTGCCATGGTGGTTCCATGAGCTTGATCTTTCTCTGGAAATATATCGTCATATTTTATAATCTGTGATCTTGTGCATGTTAGTAGCTAAAGTGTCTTCATGAACATATGTGCTCAAAAACCAACTGTTTATTTATACAAATGGTTGTCACCTGTCTTGAGCATTGATACTTACTCTCTGGAAGCAATAGGTGAACAGGGGATATAAGACAGTGTTGAACAGAAATATTGTAATTTTAGGGCATTTTTTCATTAGCATAAACAGTTTGGGGAAGAACATGAGACACATGAAGAATTAGTATCTTTACGTGCTTGATACTGATGACTAGAATGAAACCTATTTCTGAATTTGAATTCAAAATGTTGATATATTGGCTTCAATAGCAATACTTATGTTTCTTTGAAGGGGGATGGTGAGTCTTTAATTATTAAACCAATTGCATTTAGCAGATGGCCAAAGAAATGTACTTTTTAAAAGTTGCCTAGAGGGTTATATAAATGAACAAGCTAAAACAGCTGGCAGCTGGTGCATGAAATCAATAATGAGAAAATGAGTTCTACTGTATCTTTGTTTTCATTGTCTGGTGGAAGACAGTAAAGGTAAGAGAAAAAGTGACAGAGAATCAACCTATGAACTTCACAAACAAACTGAATGGATTATGTGTATCTAACTAGGAGGCAGCCGTCTTAGAGTGAGGTTGTAATAAAAAAAATAGTGCATATGTATGTATGTACACATACTTGTGTTGTGCTGTGAAGAGGGTAATAGGAATTTCAAGTTGTATCTTCAATGGGTGATTTGATGTTTATTTTATATCCTGAGAAAATCTAAATTGTATGAAATCAGAGCCAAATATTTTGTGAAACGGAGTGAGCAGTACTTATGGAACAATGATGATTTGCATACTGATTATTTCCCTCAGCATCAGTTCTTATTGTTTTAAGCAATTACAATAGATAGAATTTCTTAAATAAGGGAAAAAATGAGCCAAGATTGATTGCACACACCTGTAAGCCCAGTGCTTAGAGGCTGAAGCAAGTGGATTACCATAAATTTGAGGTCAGCATGGGTTACATAGTCCATCCAGATCTACACAGATCCTGTCTCAAAACGGAAACAAATAGCCACAACAACTACAGAAAGGAATGGAAAGAAAAAAGTTACTGAGAATCATGGAATCTTTCAGAGATGTAATAGTAATGTCAAGATATATATATATATATATATATATATATATATATATATATATATATATATGTGTGTGTGTGTGTGTGTGTGTGTGTGTGTGTGTGTGTGTGTGTGTGTATGGGTACATCTGGGCCTGCAAACAAACTTCAAATACATGCATCATTTTGGTCATCTATCTTTATATGGGTACTGGGGAATGAACCCAGGCCATCAGACTTTGCAAGTGTCTTTAAGTGCTGAGCCATCTCCCCAGCCCAGTACTGATTTTTATCAAAAGAGTCATTACCCAGAATTTTCTACTATCTTTCAACCTGTGTGTTTGAAATTCAAAAAAAAAAAATATCCATGAAAAACCTTACAACTGGACTGCCCAAAAGTTTTAGGTCATGAGAATAAAATATAAAATACAGCACATAAAATTTTACTAGTTTCCTAATTTTACATTACAGTGAAAAATATTGTAATTTTTAAAGGAACAGCGAGTAGACTCGATTCTCAAATAAAATAATGCAATATGAATCATTACATGTGCATAAATTTTTTTTCCAAAACTCTTATCACATAAAGCCATGACCATATATGTGTGTGTTGAGTATATATTATTTCTGTATAAGTACTATAGTCAGGTATACATGTACTGTACAGACATATACTCAGATAACTAGTACTCAAATATATGCTATATACATCTATCTATAGATATAGAGATATAGATATTATATATAGAATATATAATCTAAAAAATAAGTACTGATTCATCTTTAACTGAGGAATGTTATTTTAAGAGAGAAAAAGAAGAAACACTTAAAACTTCATGAATTAAATTTTAATGAACTATACCAATAAAAGTGTTTTGTCACATAGAGATAGTGCACACAGTTCCAGCTCAAGTCATCTGTTTTATTTTATTGGATTTTTTGGGGGGACAGAGACACAGAGAGAGTCAGAGAGAGAGGGAGAGGAAGACAGATAGAGAATGGGCGTGCCAGCAGTCTCTCAACTGCTGTGAACGAAATCCAGATGTGTGCTCCCCCTTGTGGTCAAGTGAAGCATTGTGCCCTTGTGTCACTTTGCATCTGGCTAAACGTGGGACCTGGAGATTGGAACCGGCATTCTTAGGCTTAGGAAGCAGGCACCTTAACCGCTAAGCCATCTCCCCAGTCCGTATTTTATTGGATTTTATCTTAAGATGTAAGTGGTGCATAACATTCTAATTCATACAGACTGTTTTATTTCATTGTATTTTAACTTCAGAAGGGAGTGATAGCCTCGCTTCTAATTTACATCATTTTTTTTTTTTTTTTATAGTAAATATTCAATTTTCCATTGAAGCAGGTACTCTGACCTTGTCTAAAATATAAAAGTTACTTTTTTTCTAACTATTGGGAATAGGGCAATGCAATTTACATCACATTACTTAATTTTTGAGGAAAAATGGCTATAAAAATAAAATTCTGGCCTTCAGCCTACACACACACAGGAATGGAAGCAGGATCAATTTGTTCTCTGAGTAAAATATGGAAGATTATGGTACTGATTATACTAGTTAGTATTCAGGTAAATATGTTGTGGGAGTAAAGCAATATGTGATGTCTCAATTCCCAATACCAGCATGTGGTTAACAACCACAATGAGCTATTGATCAGTGAGACCTACAAAGTTTCCCAAAAGAAGACAGATTTCTGTCATAGTACCTGCTGACCCACCAAAGGTTATTGGTAAGACCCTACTGCTGAAGACAAACCATATGCTGTTCAGACGGAATATGGAGAGACCTGGCTGGAATCTGGAAGAGGGTTAGTCCCCAGACAGTTAACTTGTCTAGTTCCAGAAGTTGCTACATAATTGAATGGGGGAAAATGACCAACATCTGTCTAAGCAACTAGTGGTCTAAGCTACTCAGGAGCAAACAACCTGACATGATGCTCACAAAAGTGCAGTAGTGGCACACAGCCATGGGGGTTACCAACTGCTCTAGATTTGGCTAACTGATCCACTCAGTGGAATGGAACCCATACCTGGAACCAGGAAACAAGTCAGAACCAAATCCAGAATTGAGCCCACTCTGTAATATCAAGGTCCCACCAATAGTGGGATATAAGAGGGGCTATTCCTATTAAATTATCTCTAAATTAATAATGGTTATCCATGTATCTTGCACTGTTGGATAATCTGATTCTCTCTTTCATATGGACCTGAGGAGAGAATCAACCCATCACACCTCACCAGGGCACCAGCTGAAGCCATAGAGTTATAGGGGAAATGAGCAAGAGTGCTGCTTTCTCGGTGAACCTGGAACCAGAACAAGGGTGAAGGAGATAGACACAATGAACTCTCAACCCCTACCAAATCAGATATCCAGAGACACAGAGACTCACAAAACCTCATCACTGAAATAGACCTAAAATGAACCCAACATGGCTCAGGGAAATCGTGGAAGAGGGGGTGTAAAGATTGTTAGAGCCATGAGTTGGGTCATTATACACAGAGTCATTGCCTCTCCCGCATAACTGATGACTACCAACATAAGGCAAGACCCACATTACCCATGGGGGAAGGACAGGGAGAAGGCTAACGATGGTACCAACCTGGCTGTATATATACTATATACATAACTAATAAAAATAAAATATATTTAAAAAAAAGCAAGATTATTCACCAGATGTGTGACTAAAATAAAGCATAAACAAACTGATTTTTGCAGCCTCATTTACCTTCTGTCATTCACCCAGATTCTATATAAACAAAATACAGTCATCATTTTTTCATCACTTTTTCTGCTGTCTGCAGTGCTACCTCTTAATTCTGCAGCATATGAATACAGCTAGCTAGTGCCAATTTTCTGTTCATTTATTTAGGAATTCTGAAACAAACTTTTGAAATGCTGCTTACAGTAAAATAAACAAAATTGTACTAACATAACAAAGGTAACACTATCTGGGTTCTTAAAGAAAAACCTGGATTCTTGGGAAAACCAGGGACTTGCATAAACCTAGTATGCTTTGTCAGATGGTCCCTGTAACTTGAAGCTGATCCAAATGCTAGACACCTAAATGATTCTTTACCAATGCTAGAGAAATGCTTTCATTCCTGGAAAGTGATGGCTTTCCAGTATTTTCCTTCCAACTTTCTTAATTGACTTCACTATTTTCCTTTGTTTTCTTTATTCCTTATATTCTGCTCCCTTCTCTTATTTTGCTTTCACTGTTTCATTGCCTTCTTTCCTTACTTTACTTCATATATTCTGAAGTGAGTTTAAAAAAGCAATTTGATCCATGTAAGGACATCTATCAATAAATGAAGACAGCTTGTATTCTTAGCTTTCATCATTTCTTGTGTGAAATACTAAACTGGGGGGGACTATTAAAATGTGGTTTATTGACTTTGAAAATAAGTGTGACACAACCACAGCCTTTCTCATTTCCTGAACTCACAAGGATAAAGAAACCACAGCTGACATTTCAACTTCATTTGTATATGCACATTGATCCCCAACTACTTTGACCAATTAATTAAAGTTAAATTTAGACACTGCTCACAGAAAATAGAGAGGAATTTTAAAGAAAGGAAGAAATATGCTGAAAGGTGTAAGTAAGGGTATAGGGAAAGTAATAGCTTAATATGCCTCACTCAAACAAATTTCTGGAAATCCTAATCATAACTATTCAAGAGTTTTGAAAGCACATCATTAATAACATGAAACTCAGAGCATAACAAAAAACAGCATTTACAACGTCATACTCATCAAAGGTATTTGAAGAGAACTAAGATTTATAGGCTAAGAAATGAAAGCCTATGGAAAGATGTTAACCTAAAAGGTAGTGATAAAACTTGAGTAAGTTCAGAGATAAGGGAAACTATAAAGATCTGGCAGAAGTATACAAGATTGCAACCACAGAGGTAATATCAAGAAAATGGTGCTTAGGTAAAAATAACTAGCTTCAGGACTTTTTAATGTGAGCATAGATAGAAGCAAACATGTCTAGAAATTAGTTAAATATGTTGATAATATGAAAGTAAAAATACCATGTTAGGACAAAAACTAACAAAATGAAATTTAAAAATTTAAAAGAAAGCTTTAAAATATGACAGACTAAAAGCAGTTAGGTCATGTGGACATAAGGGCTAAGAATAAAAACTAGACCATAAAGATAAAACTTTAAACTAGAGAACTGTAAAATTAATAATATAGAAGAAATTGGCAAAGGGGACTAAAGATTATTTCAATTCTCTCTCTCTCTCTCTTTTGAGATAAGGTCTCACTCTAGCCCAGGCTGACCTGGAATTCACTCTGTAGTCTCAGGGTGGCCTCGAACTCATGGTGATACTTCTACCTCTGCCTTCCGAGTGCTGGGATTAAAGGCATGCACCACCACACCCAGTGGTGATTTCAATTTTCAACACACACACACATACACACACTGAGAAGAAAATAAAACAACTGTACATACTGGTCATGCATCATATTCACAATTTTAAGGAATATTTAGGAATAAGATTTTTTAAAAATTTTTGTGGTTTTGGTATTTTGAGGTAGGGTCTCTTTAGCCCAGGCTGACCTGGAATTCACTATGTAGTTTCAGGTTGGCCTTAACCTCACAGTGATTCTCCTACCTCTATTTGCCTCCTGAGTGCTTGGATTAAAGGAATGTGCCACTATGCCCAGCGAAATAAGTTTTCTTTTCATAATGTTAATATTCCAATTAATATCTGTTTTTTCCAGTTTCCCAACAACTCTGAACCAAACATAAGAGGCACTGAAGTTAGAGATTAAGAGCATGAATTTGGAACTCAGAACTTGGAACTTGAGATTTCATTTTTCATCTAATTTCTCCATTTAGTAGCTATGTCACTTTGAGCAAGTAATACTATCTTCTTTTGCATTGCTTTTCTGATATGTAAAATGGAAATAATAATCATTCTTATGTGATGTTTTGTCTATATTCAACAAGTTAAAATATATTACAGTGTTTAAGCTAATATTTGGCAAAAAAGAATATAAGTGTTTATTATCATTATAACTGTGTTAAATATCATTTCAGTAAAAAAAAGAAAAAATATTTGCCAAATAGAGATTTTAGATGTAATAGATCTTTATTTACTAGTTGAAACGACAGCGATTTTCAATTCAGACCAATAACTTCCTTTGCTCTGATTTCTTATAAAACAATGCTATACAGAATAATTTCTTGATTACCACATTGTTCTTTAAAAAATCCTACCGGTTTTGAAAATTTTCCTTGTCCTTTTATATATAATGAAATTCATATTTATGTTTACTACAATTTAATTCTAATTAGTTATCAAGGGACTATATTTTGACCAAGATTAACCTGATGGAATCTTATATCTCACTACTCTCTCCCAGATAGCTATAGCTCTTTGATGAATAATGAGAAAAGAGTAGCACATAAAGAAGTGTCAAGCTAATTTGATATAAGTCATGAAGGGCAGTTTTTCCCTATGTTTGTGCTTGTCCATTAGTTACTAATTCTTATTGTTGATGCTCAGGCTTTCTTTACAACCTTCTTGCTTCCAGTTCAGATTAAATGATCACACTTGCTACTGTTAGGAGGGTGGGAGGTCAGTAAGGTCAATCCTTCCCATAGATTCACTGGAGAATTCACACAAAGATTGTGAGTAAGCCTGTGCTGCATTTTCTCTATATAATGCAAGCTTTAAATTACATATTCTTTGAAATTAACCATTAGGATCAACCTGTTTCAAGTTTTCATGATTTTGAAATATATATTCAACTCATAATTTTACTTTTAATTTTGTTGGGGGTTCAAGAAATGACACTAAAGGGTCATTGCCATGTATAAAAGTTTCAAAAATTAAAAATTAATAGATTTGTAAAATAATATAAAGTGAAAATTGAATGAATTTTGTATGTAAATTAAATCAGATTAGTTTATCCCTGAATTTTAATTATTCTAAATCATAAGGAACATTCTGAATATTTCCACTTTTGCAAAGTAATTAATATACTATTGATTTTGAAAGTATTTGCAGCAAAACCTAATAAGTATAAATTATTAAAGCTTGTTTAAATCTACAGCATAGAACAAAATATAACATGCTTACAACACATGGATACTATTATTAATGTCAATATATTTTTGTGATGTAATCTTATAAATTTGATGGAATATATCCAATTGGTTATAAAATATTGCACTGGAAGAATTCTCTAACATGTAAGGTGGTGTTTTAGACTTCTACTCCTAGCCAAACACTAAATACAAAAAGAGAATTTACAATATAAATATATCATTGAAAAATTCTGTTCAGTGTAATTATTACTATACTAGGTAATTGATAAAAATAAACCTCCTTGAATTCCTTTGATTTAAAGACATTAATGCGTATGATAAGATGTCAGTAATGGACTCAAATTGGTTGTGATGCACTTTTGAGAAAACATATACAAAATAGTACTTGAAGACATACTATAATTTGTAGATTGTTGAATTCTAAGAAGTTGACTTCAATAGTAAAGACAGGGCTACTATCAAAGTCTCTCCATTCTGTTTGTTGTGGATTAGAGTATTTTTGATGTGCACTGATAAACACACATGAATTGAACCAAGAGTGGATATTCAGAGGCCACAACAATTATTATATTTACATAAAAATATAGTATCCTGGTAAGTAGTAAGAATACTGGTAAGTATTCTATGAAGAATGCACTAATAATTTTTAAAAATCAAGGTATTTTCAAAATTATAGCTTTTGTTTATTTTATTTATTTGAGAGTGATGGAGAAAGAGGCAGAGAGAGAGACAGACAGAGAGAGAGAAAATGGACACACTAGGGCCTCCAGCCACTGCAAACAAATTCAAGATGCATGCGCCACCTTGTACATCTGGCTTACATGGTACTGGGGAATTGAGCCTTGAACTGGGTTCCTTAGGCTTCCCAAGCAAGCACTTAACCACTAAGAAATCTCTCCAGTCCCAAAATTATAGCTTTGTTTTTATTGAAAATAAATAGCTCAGAGCAGTAAACAAATGTCATTAAACTTTATCCTCTCTCTCTTTCTCTCTCTCTACACACACACACACACACACACACACACACACACACACACATACACACATATATCAAATATAACGACTCTAGAATCACATGTTTAAAATGCTATGAATAGATTAGAATGAAATTTTTGTCTCCATTCTCTTTGGCAAATGTGGATTTCCACTCATCTTAATTTCAAGGTAACCAACCCTGAAAGAGAAAAACTCTCATATTAAGAAAGAAAATTTCAAATTGAGACTTATAAACAACTATAGGAAACATAATTCAATATTTTGTTTTGCTTTGTTTTTTTTTTAGTTGGTTTACACGTGTATCAGCACTAACACGATCAGCTGCAGATCACTGGCAATGTTTCTTTTCCTTTCCTAAGCCACACTCATCACACACATTGCAAATTGAACTTATACTTACAGTAGTACGTTTTGATATGAATCTATGTTCTTTAAATGGTGAGTAAAAGTAGATATTTGACAGTAGAAAATCATTTACAAAGAAAGCATTGATAGTTCCATGTTAATTCCCTGATAGGCACATTTCCCTTATGTAAAACCAGAGTTCAGATAACATCCTCCATATAATACAAACAATATGTATTGTTCACTTACAATTAGACTGCAGTCAAACTTGTTCTTTTTTTGTCTTCAGGGATTCACATTTTAATTTAGAATAATCATTATCATAAAGCTAAAGGTAATATCTAGGCTTCAGAATTGGGATCTTATGTACAATATTCTGTAAGTGCCCTTGGTATCATGTTAAAGCCTGGTTGTCATCAAGCAGTAAAACTGATTATATTTGGTTCATTTTGTTGACGAGAGCTTACATTTACTGACACCAACATTCTTGCCTCTGGTAACTGTCTCAACAGTGTAGCTTGCTAAACCTGTCATTTGATGATGTACGACAGCAAAACCTGTTTGCTTTGACATATGCAAACTCCATGGTAGAGTGGGTAGGCTATGAAAGAAGCATTCAAGTTCACAGACAAGGCTGGTGCTTTATTATTTACAATCTTTTTTCTTGCTTGATCATTTTAAATTTTTTTACTATGTTTGGTGTTATGGGTGTTGTATGTAGTATGTGGTATGTGAGATGTATGTACATATGTGCCCAAATGATCAAACGTGCAGAGTATAGAGGAGGACATCAGATACTCTCCTTTTTTACTCATTGACCTTATTTCCTTGAAGCAGTGTTTCTCCCAAAACATGGATCTCGACATTTTTCAATTAGTGCAGCAAGCTCCAGCAATCCTACTATCTTTGCACCTCTCTGGGGTAGGTTTACAGGTGTGCAAGGCCACATCCATATTTCATGTGGGTGTTGAGACTTGCACATATATCCTCCTGTTTGTACAGCTTACCCAATGAGCAATCTCCCTAAACACTAAACAGTAATTCTTTAGTGAAAAGTACATATTCTCTGATATTCTGAGTTGTGCAACTAAAATTTCAAATGTAAATAGCATATGCAAGTACAATAAGTTCTGTACATTGAAAGCATACACCTTGTAAATGCTGAAATTATGAAGTAGAGACTAAATACACTTGGCCATGAACAAACCAATTTAAATGATCCACCTCCATTCACAACACTTTCACCTCAAGGCAAAGTACTTTCCATGTCCATATTTCTTCAGCTCTCATAAGTTTCTATCTAACAGGATTGCAGCAAGTCTGCTTACTAATGAGTGAAAGCATACTTTTCATCAAATGCCATCAAAGAAGACTGAGATTAACTATCTTGATTATGTATAATTCAATTAGCTACTGCAGTAAATTAGCATCATTTATTTAATTACATAGTATCATTAGCAGGGAAAAATAAACTTAGTAAGATACTTTATGTTTTAATTATTATTCTTTTGAGCCATTTCACTAACTTCCAAGCACATCCTAGCACACAGCAAGGCCAAGCTCTCACACCTTCTATAGTTGTATCCATATTGCTATACAATCACAACTAATAAATACAATTATGACTCTCAGACTCTAAGACTTCAATCACCCAAATAAAGCTATACTTAGGTTTGATTTACCATGATAACAAAGGCAGGCAATGCAAAAGTCCAGTATGAATTAAAATGATTTTCAATAGGAATTAACAACATGAACATCTAATCAAACCATTGGAATGCCATTTCCTTACAATTCAGAATTAATCAAGATTTTTGTTGTAAGCAAATAACATTCTACAAAAGCATCCTTATTGGGCTGAAGAGATTGCTTAGCAGTAAAGGCACATGCCTGCAAAGCCTAAGGACATAGGTTCTATTCTCCAGGTCCCACATAAGCCAGATGTACATGGTGGCACATGTGTCTGGAGTTTGTTTGCAGTGGCTAGAGGTCCTGGCACACCCATTCTCACTCTATCTTTTTCTTTCTCTCCCTCTCTCTGTCTCTAACAAGTAAATAAATAAATAAAAATAAGTCTTAAAAAGCTCTCAGATAAAAAAAAAGGCCAGTCTGTTGGACTTATCTCAAAAAATATTTTTAAAAATACCAGAATAAATGATATCTAAATATCATTATGATAACTAAAAAAAATTAATTAAAAAATAAATTTAAGGACTGGAGATATAGCTCAGCACTTAAGGTGTTTGTCTATGGAGGCTGCTGCCCTGGGTCTGATTCTCCAATAACTACATAAAGCCAGATGCACAGGGTGGCACATGCAACAGGAGTTCATTTGCAGTGGCTAGACACCCTGTCATGCCAATTCTCTCCATCTCTGTCTCTCTTCTCTCTGTCTCCCTCTGCTTGTAATTAAATAAATAAATAATATTTAAAAATTAAATTTAAATAAAAACAGACATTTTAAAAGTCAATATTTGTTAAATCAAATATCATTTAAAAATACAGCAATATATAATTCATAGATATTTGATTAAAATTGTTTCAGTAATTATACTTTTGGAATGAGTATTTCAAGATGATAAATCAATATTTTTCTCATATTCTAATGACATATGTAAAAAGTGTATAAAACAGTAACAAAATTCAGGAAAAATAATCAAAATTAATAAAATAACAGCACAAGCCTACCCAACAAAGCTCAACTTTTGTTGTTTTTATTTGAATTACCAGTGAACATTCTAGTAGTTATTCCCCAAAACTCAGTTTTCATGTTTTCCAGAAAAAATAACTTTTAAAAATTTTTAATTTTAAAACTCTGGCCCAAAGTAAAGTTATCCAATGAGAATTCCTGAACTTTTGAGTCCTGTGCCAATTTTGACACTATAAGCATCTCCTAAACACTCAAATCAATGTCAACAGTGATTTGGAATAAATTAATCATTATGAATTCTAATGGAACTCCAATCCCATTGGATGCATGTAGGCTATATCAAATCTAAGCCCCATCATGGGATCTAAATTAAGGCTAGCAGTTCTATTGTGCTAGAATACTGTCTCCTCTTCAGTTGTTCAAACAAAATGCTAACAAAAACTCACATAGCCCCCTGCTCAACCACAACCAAACCTCAAGTTCACTGGTACTCATATACAACAAGGTCAGAATATTTTTGAGTTAAAAAAAAAAATCTTTGATTAATGCTGAGAGCTGCACCATGTTTAGACAAGGTCATGACCCCAGGCATCCATTTAATCAAATTTCTCTGCTGCCAGTCCCAGTGGAGCTATCACAACAAGAAACTCTCTCAATGAAAAGTGGGGGAGGAGGAAAGCATACTTTGCATCTCACATTGTTTACACGCTGTTAAGTAATTATTTCACTCTTCCACCCCCACAGGCCATCAACAGACAAGTCACTTCCTTGGAGATTCTGAAAAGCCTATTCAGCTCTATGTAGCTTATTTTGTTTTTCCCCCTTCATAGTAAAGCTAACTGCTTAGATTAAAGACTTCTTTGTGGATACTAAAGTATACTCTGTCCGTGCTAATGATCTTGCTAATTATAAGTGTGTTTATTATACAGATGCTCAACTTTTTATGTTTCTCAACTGTGCTAGAACAATCATTTCTGCATAATTTCTCTACCCTCATCACATCACTTTATTCCTTCAAGATGAATATCCCTCCCTATTCACTCATCCATAGTAATAGCTGTTTTTAAAGGAATCAAACAAGTTATTTTTGAGGTGTTTGCAATGACATACTGATCATGCAGCTCTTTTCTGGAGCAAAGAGCAGAAATGAGGCATGCAGATAATAAAGAATTTTAGTTTGTCTTTATTTAATAGCTCTATCAGTCAGAGTAATAGAGATGGATAAAGTGGTAACCTGTTCACCCAACTCTTCTTAATTGCTGTCCTAAACAGCAAGAAGGGAAGTGGGGGCAAGAAAGAAAAGTTTATACCTAAGTGCAGTTCAAAATTAAAGGCACATGACTTGAAAGCTAAATATAGTTAGACCCCTTCCAAGTCCAGATGGAAAAACATAGCACACTACATTTAGAGAACCAGGAAACAGCTGAAAAACAGAAGTCATAGACCTAAAAATCAAAGGCCAATTTTATTTATGATTTTGTTCTTCATTTTTCCAACATCTGATGAAGTCAAACCAGTTAGACCATTTTTTTTTTCATTGTTGGAACTAAAAAGAAAATTTTTTTTCTTTTTTTTTTTCTTTTTGGTTTTACGAGGTAGGGTCTCACTCTGATCCAGGCTGACCTGGAATTAACTATGTATTCTCAGGGTGGCCTCGAATTCTCAGTGATCCTCCTACCTCTGCCTCCCGAGTGCTGGGATTAAAGGCGTGCGCCACCATGCCCGGCTTTAAAAAGAAAATTTTTAGAAAAATGTTTGTGAGGGAATTTACTTAATGAATTTCAGAATCCTTACCTGAAAAAAAAAATCAGATTTCAAGTGAGTATTGTATATGTATTGTACTTTCAAAGTTTAGTTTTAGTTAATGGTCATCTCTGAAAATGAAATTATTCAAACTAATGACTCTAATGAGATGCTATTAATAGTATATCATTATTAAGCTCACAAGCAAAATACTCTCAGTAGAGAATGTAGCATACATCTGATCTGTGTTGGGCCCTATGAGGCCCAGTTGTGAGGCCTAGTGGAACTTCCTAAGCCTGACTAGAGTTTGGCGACCTGTCTTTGGCCTACTTCCGCTTACGAGTGACTCAGCAAGGCCTAAGCCGAAACTGCCTCCACCCAGCTACTGCTGAGGTGGTGAAATACTATTGGCCCTTACACCTTTTTCCCACCCTCTTTCTCAAAACAATATATACACCTTCTCATTACAATAAAGCAGGTTCCTGCCTCGACAGACTCCCGGCCCAGTGTGTTTTTGTCTCTGGTGTTTTAGAGGAGGGGGGGTCTGGGCCACCGACATCCGTCATCCTGCTCAGCCTCAAGAGGAGCCGCTGGCCCGGCTCTCTCTTCAGCTCTACCTGCCAGAGGAAGGAACCGGCAGACTGGTGCCCCGTGTGAGGAACTCTCTTTCCTGCCTACAGAAGTACGCTGATGGGCTAATCGGACTGCGGATGGGTGTACCCTCATAAATTATGAGGTAGTCTCCATATCTAATATTCTAACCTTTGCTTCTGTAACCTGTGCTTGCTTCAACGTCTTTTCATTCCTTTCTCTTTCCTTTCACTTCCAGGTTGCCGGCAAACTGCAACTGTGGTGCCTGTATTTCTGAACGGGTCATACGTTCCTGGTGGACACACCACGTGGGCACACCTATAGGAGACTCACCACGTGGGCAGACCTAGAGGAGACTCTTAAGTGTCTTGCCCCCTCATTTGAGTGGGGGCTCCATCTCAAAAGGCAAAACAAACCTGTTGGGGAGATCTACTCCCATCTGTACTGTGTTTGGTATAATGAAGCCATCCCCTAAGGACACAGGCTCGTCTGGCCGTCACAGATCTAAATCTAAACTTAATTCTACAACATGTTTAGCTATTTTTTGGGCCTTTATGCTTATGTTGTACTCATGTGTATTACTGTTGCCCTGATTTTACAAATACTCCTCCTACAATGTGGCTTAAAAGTAAAACAAAAAACCTCCATGGCTTTTGGGACAAGTTTTGTTTTAGCCCCATGGATTAGTTCAATCCTCCTTGCCATAATTACCAGCCTTAAAGACTTCTCCGTGAAGGAGTTCATTTCTGCCCTTAACAAAAGCTGTAAGAAAAAACTAAAATTGGCTTTTAAAATCTCGTTCCTCCCAAGGCTGCCACCCAAGCCGCCACCAGCCCACTGCCTTTTCAGCCCATAACTGCCACCTGTGGCAATAGCGCTCACAACCACCCCTCCCCCTCTTTAGTCTTGGAAGGAAAAAATGCAGAGGAATTTGTTGGAAATGTGTTACTGGCATAAGGGACATTTTGCTATCCAGGCCCAAAAAGTTTGATCAAGGTTAAATTTGTAGTGGACTGATGTGCTTAACTAAAGATAACAGACTAAGATTTTAAGATTTTAAGTTAAAAAACCTCAAACAAGTTAAAATTATAAAGACACTGAGACTGATTTCAGGTTACTGAACTGCTATTGTCAACACATTAACAATCTTAAGGAAGATAAAAGGAAGGTGGCCTGACTGCTTTACATTAAAACAATGGAGAGGATGCCTGAGGAAAGACTATTTAAAATACAAACTCTTAAAAACAGTTGACTGGAAAAAAAACCAGCTTTTCAAGTCTATATGACTATGTCCTACACACCATTGTCCCACCCTTCACTGCCTTCCCATTAACATAGGGCTGGAGGCAACATCCAGGCCCTGGTACCCCACCCCCTCTTTGATATGGCTTTTATCCATAAGGCAGCCCAGGAACAGGTCTTTTTACATACAATGGGCCATCCACCTCCAGACTTTACTGAGCACATTTGCTCATACACTGGTCTGCCTGACTTTATTGCTAATGGGGATTCACAGGGAGACAAATTTATTAGTCTTCTCCTTGCCACCCTTAAAACAAGCTAAACGTTTACACCAAATGTTCTATCTATCCCCCTTAATAATTCAAGCCCAGCTAGCTCAGTCGGTAGAGCATGGGACTAAGCCCACTTCCTACTTAATGTCACTGGGGGCTAATATTAAGGTGTTAATGGTGGGTTTGAGATTCCATTGTAAAGATATACAAAGTGTGCCTCACAGGAGTTCCTGAAGCTTGCTGTGGCTTGGCTGCAATAATTTTGCTCTGTGTGCCTGGTTGAGTGTTTTTTTTTTTCTCTTTTGCTTGGCCCTAAGGCAGGCCAACTTCTTCTGCCATCATGGAACTTCCCCTAGATCTGTAAGCTTCAACATCTCAAAGGCCATCAAAATTTACAAACTGGCTTCTCTGCCTCAGTGTAATACAGTCTCAGAAGCTACATGCTTCCACTTATTAACCCACGGGGCCAGGCCATCGTAAAAAGATATAATCAAACTCTCAAGTCTCAATTACAAAAACAAAAGGGGGAATCCCTACCCCCACACAACCAATTAAAAAAGACATTATTAATCCTAAATATTTAAAATTTTTCTAAGAAGATAGACACTTGTCCCCTTTTCAAAAACATTGGACCTCAGCTGTTACTTACAGCTCCATCTGGGTCAAATGGAGGGACCCATTGACTGGGGCCTGGAGAGGACCAGACCCCCCTCCTCACAGCAGGGAGAGGGTTTAGATGTGTCTTCCCTCAAGAGGAAAAAAGGCCCATTTGGGTACCAGCAAGAGACCTAAAATATTTACCCCAACAAGGGGACAATGACAATCACCTCTCCAGGGAGTGTTCCACCCCTGAGAACTGTGCCTCTGTTTCTTCCCCAGGAACCATTGGAGGTGTGGATGCTACTAGACCCAAATGAAGCCAAAAAAGCTCCAGAAATATTTGAAAAAGAGAAGACGGGACTTCCAAGACAACCTGCTGGACCCCTCCTTCTCCTTCTTCTTTTCCTCACTGTCAGGCCTTGTGTAATTAATAAGATTACACAATTCATTCACCAACAGCTAGAGGCAATTAAACTTCATCAGGTCAAAATACCACAGGCTCACAGGAGCCAGGCTAAGAGACCCAGGTGTGACTGGCTGCCCACCTAGCATCCCTCCCCTGCCCTCCATCGAACCAATGATGGGTAAGATCTCGACAGGCTAAGACAACCTAAGACAGGTCATGGAGTGGATTTTCAACGGGCTAGAGGCATGGTACTCAGTGACGGGTAAGATTCCCAGAGGGGGACAACCTAAGACAGGGGCCATGGTTTCTGCCGTTCTTACAAAAACAAAAGGGGGAGATGTTGGGCCCTATGAGGCCCGGGTGTGAGGCCTAGTGGAACTTCCTAAGCCTGACTAAAGTTTGGCAACCTGTCTTTGGCCTACTTCCACTTAAGAGTGACTCAGCAAGGCCTAAGCCAAAACTGCCTCTGCCCAGCTACTGCTGAGGTGGTGAAATACTATTGGCCCTTACACCTTTTTCCCATCCTGAGACCCACCCTCTTTCTCAAAACTATATATACACCTTCTCATTACAATAAAGCAAGTTCCTGCCTCGACAGACTCCCGGCCCAGTTTGTTTTTTCTCCGGTGTTTTAGAGGAGGGGGGTCTGGGCCACTGACACCTGTCATCCCACTCAGCCTCAAGAGGAGCCGCTGGCCCGGCTCTCTCTTCAGCTCTACCTGCCGGGGGAAGGAACCGACACATCTGGAGCAGGGTTTCTACCTTATAAAACTTTGAACATCTATTATCAAAGGAAAAGGGTAAGCTGACTTGATGGACAGAGACAATTTTAAACCAAAGTAACATGCTGGATGTGAATGAAATTATTTTTGAGCTTTCATACATAGTTAAAATAAGTGAAATTTCCAGTGAGGAATGGAAAAGTAAGGAAACTGGCTAAGAAATAGTCAAAAGTGAAGGAGAAAAATACAACACTTACTGTGAGAATAGATAATAAGGAATATTAGGAAACATACAGATAGATACACAAAGGAACTTGAAAAATATTGCAATAAGAATTAAATATAATTTGATAAAAGAAAGGTGTGTTCCAGATATCTTTTATAGTCAAGAAAAGATGAAATAATTCACAAGGAAAACTAAAGAGAAGTTTGATGTCTTGTTTGTGACCCACTGAGTTAAATTAGTCTTATTAGTTGAGCATAGGTGGGGCCTTATTTACTGAAATATGGGCAATTTACCAGTGGCTACACCACAAAAGAAAATGACTCTCAATCCTTCAGGTACATCTACATATCAAGGCTTTCAGAGCTAAATTGATACAAACATTTTAAAATTTAATTTTACTTTTATTGACAAATTTTATACATCTATATAATTTAATTTGATTATAATCCATTCTCAATCAATACCTTTTCTTATCCCCTTCCTTATCTACATTTAAGTCCTATCTTAAGTAACTCACCCAATAGTCACTGACCTCTACTTAAGCATTTCACTTGATGTTAAATAACTGCATCGTGTGTTTAAATTAGTCTATTCAACCTTTGGGAAACAGACTACTAAGTTCTTCTTCACCAGAATCTTTTTCTTTTTCTTTAACTTTATCTATTCAATTAGGTAAATCCTACATATTAAAGCAGAAAACTGCATGTAGAAGAAATAAACAGCTTTTGAGCTCTCATAACCTCAGATCAAAAATCCCTGAAGGGCTGGAGAGATGGCTTAGCAATTAAGGAGCCTGCCTGCTAAGCCTAAGAACCTGGTTCCAATCTCCAGGTCCCATGTTAGCCAGATGCAAAGTGACACAAGGGTGCAATGCCACATTTGACCACAAGGGGGCGCGCTCATCTGGATTTTGTTCACAGCAGCTGAGAGACTGCTGGTGTGCCCATTCTCTATCTGTCTCCCTCTCCCTCTCTGTCTGTCTCTCTCTGTGTCTCTCTCCAAAAATAAATAAAATAATTTTAAATTAAAAAAAAAAATCTGAATTTTTCATTTGTCAGAATAGGAAAACTGGAACTAGACAGTGACATTGTATCCTGTCATAGGATGATTTTATTAGCATTAAAACAAGATGAGGGCATGGTTTGTAGCAAAGTCGTTGAGGAAATACTCAACATGGGTATGGCCCTGGGTTCCACCCATCCTCAGCCCACCATGATAAATCTAGAGGGGCTGGAGAGATGGCTTAGCTGTTAAAGAACTGGGAAGTCTAAGGACCCAGGTTCTATTCTCCAGTACCCACATAAACCAGATGCACAAAGTGGTGCGCACATCTGGAGTTCATTTGTATGGGCGGGAAGCCCTGATGTGCCCATTCTCCCTGTCTTCCTCTTCCTCTCTCTCTCTCTCTCTGACAAATAAATAAATAAATATATTTTTTTAATCTAGAATTAATGCCTACTATACCTAATAGTGTTCTTTATAGTATATTGTTCTAAAATACACTCAGAAGCCGGGTGTAGTGGCACACGCCTTCAATCCTAGCACTTGGGAGGCAGCGGTAGGAAGATGGCTGTGAGTTTGAGGCCACCCTGAGACTACATAGTGAGTTTCAGGTCATCCTGGGCTAGAGTGAAACCCTACCTCAAAAAACCAAAAATAAAAAATAAAAAAAAATAAAATACACTCAGCAATTTAAAAACATAGATTTTAGAAAGAGACTATCTGTGTTTAAGTCTACCTCCACCTCTTTATGAATGTTTTTTACCATCTCTGCCAAAGTTTTTTCATCTGGAAAGTGAAGACAATTATATTAACTCCTTCATAATTTGCAGAGCAATTATATACATCAATTTTTGTAATATTCTGAAAACATTCCAAGAAATATAGCAAATTTTGCCAATAAGTACTGGTTACTATTACCCTGTTGTTGCTTTTTTTTTTTTTTAATTTGCAAAACACTGACAATTCACTATCTGTGTCTCCTCTAAGAAATATTTGATAATAGAGCATTCCTCCCTACACTGCGAAAGTGAAGCAATAAAATCTTTCTAGTTTTTATATCTAACATATCTAATGAACATAAGCTATATGAATATTTTTACTACTTTCAAATTATTTTTAGAGTTTAACAGCTATCACTCTAAGAGACTTGAGTAAAATTTCTAACTCTGGGTACTGAAGAGCATACCTTTTCTCCCCAGAACACCAAGGAGTTTTTGAGCACATCCAGAATGAAGAGAATGTTTCAAGCACAATAAAAAAGGGGAGAATAAACATTACAAAAGTCTTATTCCTTCCCAAGGGAAAGTTTGCAAAGCATACAATTAATTGTTTGTGATTCAAATAGACACAGTGTCTATATAGGTATTTTTTAAAGATTCTCTGTATAAACAAATGGCAACCATTAAGTGCAAATTCAGAGCTACATTACTCTACATATAAATCTGTTATTAATCAATCCCCAGAGGAACCTGCTCTTTCTTAAGGCAATTTACTTGGTGGACTGAGCAGCAGAAAAAGTAATATACCTAGGAGATATATGGTCTAGATTTATGCAAACAAATCAAAGATTGTGTCTACCACTATTCTAAGTACTAAAATCATATCTATTGCTATTTACAAAATGACCATTTATTTTAATAAAAAGTATATTCATTCTACAAATCATTTATATAAAGTATGATTAAATACAAAGTGTTTTGCATCTCCCACAATGTTAAGAAGCTAATAAAATGAAAGAAAGTAGTATGCTAAAACCTATCGATTTTACTTCATGTTTTTTTCTGAATACCTTAAGAAAAAAATATTGAAGCCCAAATTTTCTCAAGATGACAAAAGAGAAAGTTTTGTGAAGTAATAAGGATGTTAACTACACAGTAATACTAGGTCAAAGGGTAACTAATAATTCCTTTTGTTTAACTAATAATTCCTTTTGTTTATTTTAAAGTTCTGTAAAATAGGAATAGAAAAAAGAAAATAGAAGAAGATAAATGTAATAAAAAAATATGGCTGCAACTGGCCTCCTATAATCATAGATAAGGTTTTTGAAAACTGTTAGAACTCCTGTGTCAGGACCATATTGAGAACAATGAACACAATGCAAATGTACTTCGAAGATAAAAAATTCCAGCCATGTAGCAAAACTGCACTTGACAACTTGTATATTATGCAATTATGACTGTCATTTTATTACTATTATTAATTTATTAGTATAATTGCAATTTTTTCAATGTCATAACGTGATAATAAAGGACTTGTCATTACTAAGTTAACCTCTGAACATCTCTGACCTCAGGGGAGGTAGTTGCATGCTTTCAGACCAAAATGAGCTGTCAGTTACCACAACGACATTTTGATGACTACATTATCTTGTAATTAAATGTCTCAACAAACTTCTGCTTTTGATTGACAAGTAGTTAAGACTATCATTGACCACAGGGCAGTTACTTTATATTTCTAGAATAATTTTCTTTATATTTCATAAACAATTTTTAGCACTGAAGCAAAAGACAAGGTTGTAAACATTTGTTTCCAGTAACATAGTTATTAATCTAAATTTTGTAAAAGGAAAACAGAAAATTTAGCAAAATTAATTATATCTGTTACATAATCCATTGTGCTGTCATGAAAATATAAAGAAATTTCTAACTTGTTCTTCATTAGTATTATACAATATGTATAGAAATTGCATCACTTCTCTCTGTCATACCTAAATTTCTATGACTGAAATAATTGAAATCTACAAATACCACATGCTTGAGCATGTTTTATTATCATTATTATTCTGGCCATTCCTGAGTCTAACATGTTAGTTCAACATTGTAATGGCAAGATAAGTCACAAAGGATACACACATTGTATTCCTTCTTTGTTTTTTATTACCTTCCTTAATAAAAAAGATGCACTAAAATCAATTTCTCACTATATTGTTAATGCTGACATTAGCATTTGTACTAATTCAGTTTGAAAAAAAAGTCCACACTATTTCAATAAATATTAGATTATAGGAAATTAAATGAGCATAAATCACAAAGAACACTCAACCTTTACCAAATCAGATATCCACAGACTCTGAGACAAAACCTCATCACTGAAATAGACCTAAAATGAACCCAACATTGCTCAGGGAAATTCACAGAAGACGGGGCAGAAAGATTGTTAGAGCCATGAGTTGGGTCATTATACACAGTCATTGCCTCTCCCACATAACTGATGGCTACCCCTATAAGGCAAGACTCACATTACCCATGGAGGGAAGACAGGGAGAAGGCTAACGATGGTACCATCATGGCTGTGTATATACTATATACATAACTAATAAAATATATTTAAAAATAAAAATAAATAAATAAATAATAAAAGTAACATGCAAGTAAAATGCTATTATTAAAGTAACATAGCATCAAAACCTAAATTTTCATATTAATTTAGACAGACTATTCTCAAGAACCATGGTGTATTTCACCAGGTAAAATACTGTTTCTTCAAGGTTCTTCATGAAATACTCAATCTAAGATGGCTGCATGTCTAAAATTGTACAGAATATTAATTTCTAGACTAGGTACCATGGTGTTCCTATTAGGAAACAGAATATTATGGAAGGGCTACATCAAACTAAATGCATTCTCATCTCAAAAAGCTGGCACAGCCGGGCGTGGTGGCTCATACCTTTCATCCCAGTACTTGGGAGGCAGAGGTAGGAGGATTGCCATGAGTTTTGAAGCCACTCTGAGACTACATAGTGAGTTCCAGGTCAGCCTGGGCTGGAGTAAGAAACCAAGCCCCCCCTCAAAAAATGTTGACACATAAATGATGCCAACAGCGGGAGGGGGGAAATATAATGAGTAACCATGACTATATGCTGTATGTGATGCATACTACTTGGTACCTGTTTGCTTCACCATTTCTATAGACATTGGCATATTTTCCAATTCGTGGAATAGCCTGACTTCTCAAAATATGAAACAAATTTTGGGAGTGCTCTTTCCTCTCAATATTGATGAAACAAACCCTGACTTAACACTAGTATCACAATTCCCAGGTGTCCTGAATTAAAGTAATCAAATCTCGGCACACAGCTCTTTTTAAAATACAGTCATAGCTTGTATGGTCAACCTGTGCATAATAACACATCTACTTTGTGCTGAGCCATAACCTCAGATCAACATGAACATTATGTGCACATGTCATTAGATATAAGATGGCAGATGGAGAATGAGATATCAATGTTGGGTCAGGTAAAGTGTAAAAATTTATAACAGTATAACAATAGAATCTTAATAAAAATCTTGTTTATTTATTCTGAAAAGGATGGTCTATAGTAACTTTTTTATAAAAAACAACCAGCATTTCTTATTTTCTTGCAAAATTTACTATCCTCAATAACTGGGTAATTTAGAAAAGTAAAGCTTAAGGCTAAAAAAAAAAAAATGCAGGCACAAAGTAGGAAACTATTTTTTAAAAAGCAAGATGTTGTCAACATCTTATGCTGCCAGCATAAAAGAGGACCTTCCCAAAATTAGCATATCTCAGAATCTGAATCTACAAATGAAGGAACAGTACAACTTGACACTAGACTGAACTAAGAAAAGACTTTGATGACATTTTTCTCTTAGCCCATCAGCAGGGTAGAACATTTGTATCTTCAACAGTAATTTCACAGTTACAAGAAATTTTTTCCTGTGTTTTCCTCAAATATGAAAATTATATAAATGTAGTTAGATATCAAACACATGTAATGATAAATATCCAATATGAATGAGCCAAGTAGGTCACAATTAAACTTTTGCCATTGTTTTATGAGTTGAACTTGAACTCTATGAATATTTCAGAGAAATCTAGAATGATAGATCTAATAAGGCTCTTTTGGAAATTGGTAGTCTTCTTTTCATGAGCATTTTTAATAGTAAATTAAAGAATTGGGGGTGTTTCACCTGAAAATGCCTTAGTTTGTAGTTCTATTAAATGAATACTATTACTACCACAAATATGTGGCTATACTATTTCCAACTCAAAACCTAAATAAACTGCATAAAGTGCATACAAGCAAGTTAATTTCATTACAATGTTTCATAATGCTATCAGCAAAATGACTTGATTGTTTAAGAGGCCACAGTGAGAGCAAGAGAACCACGAGTGCCCTTGAATCTTCACATTAAGCAACAATATTTATATTAGATAAGTGTACACAAAAAAATAAAATAGGGTTTGAAGATGAAGCAAATAAAATATAACACATTTTCTTAGACTAAACATTTCAGTAATTTGAAATAGAGAAATGAGATATTGGAAGTGTAATAAGAAGGTCAAAACATTTTTGCAAATGATAAAATTGCATTATATCATTTTAAATGAGAATCCTTGCACTCCCATCTAGAAATGTTACAACCACACTACCACATTCAAACCTTTTTGGGGTCAGATGCAAAACTAATAGAAACAGCATGCTAAGAATCATATAATATCCTAGTACAAAAGAGATGCTCATCATATGGAAAGCAATTAATCTAGTAAGTTTTAATTCAGTACTTGTGGGGAGATGACAGTAAGCTTCATTATTAGCTAGGCTGGCATCATCTGTGGAACTATGCTGCACATTTTAAATCTCATTCCTGAAACCTGCTTCCTGGCTTATACCACTAGCTCCAATATAATTGCCAATAAAGTCCCTTTCATTTCTAAAATTATTCCAGTTGGAAAATATTATATTATCTCCTACTATAACTATAAGTTAATATATATTAATTAATTATAAATTATATGGTATCTCACTGGCCATATATAATTAGGAACTAAAAGAAATGTTTTCGATTCCTTTTTTAGAGATTACCTCTCTGACAATAATATGAGTAAAGCCTGGTACATTTTTATGCCAGTATAATATGATATGCTCACTTAACATTATCACTCAAAATTCAGCTACCACCAATTAACACACAGCCCTCAGTCACTTGAAGTAATTTCATATCCTTATACAATCTAACCAGCTTTGGAAGAGATTTCATTTTAAAAGTATCTAAGGGTTGGAGAGATGGCTTAGCGGATAAGGTGCTTGCCTGCAAAACCTAATGACCCATGTTTGGTCTCTCTCCAGATCCCATGTAAGCCAGACACACAAAGGTGATACAAGCACAAGGTTGCACATTCTCACTAGGTGGTGCAAGCTTCTGGAGTTTGATTGTAGTACCTGAGGCCCTGGTGCACCAATTCTCCCTCTCCCTCTCTCTCTTCCCTCTCTCTCTCTCTTTCTCTCACTCTAGCTCAATCTATAATACAATTGCTATATGCTTTAACATTCACATGGTTGCTCATAAAAATGCAACTGTGAAATTAATATTTTTAAATCAGAAATCAGAAAATGATGTTCAATCACTGTATACTGAGAGGCTCTATCCAAACATCATATTGGGAACCAGATATAACCTATGGATTGTAACTCTGGTATTATGTTTTCATTGGTAATTGGAAAGAAACTATCCAAGAAAGTTGAAGCTCTTTTTATCATTATGCCCATATCCATATATATATATATATATATATATATATATATATATATACACATATACCTAATTGATAGGTGATATAAAATTGTCTTAACTACTCGCATTGTATTGTATTTCTGTATAGGAGTACATGTTTGTTACAGATGTTAGGGAAAATATATTTGAATATATGAACATTCCTATATGTATAATTAAATATGGGGATATATGTGCTCTATCCCTGATTCCAAGTTCACTATCTTCCAATATCTTCCAAGAAAGTAATTTCCATGTGTATGCTCTACACACCCCTCATTCGATCTGAATCTCTGCAAAAGCTTACTATGATAAAATGAGTAATCCTAGTAAAATGCTTTAATAACTCCAGTATATATCAAATAGGTTACACCATATACCTTCAAGAACGATTTTAAAACAAAATAAGTGTGTATGATCTAAAAAGACCTTGAAATTTGAAAGATTCCATTTATAGTAATTTTCTAAACAAACAAAAAGAAAACAAAGTATAAGGCTAGAGAGATGGTTCACCAATTAAGGTGCTTGCCAAAAACCATAAAGACCCAAGTTTGATTCCCCAGTACCCATATAAAACCATATTCACAAAGTGGCACATGCATCTGCGATTTGTTTACAGTGGCTAGAGTTCCTCTCTATCCCTATCTGTCTCTTTCTATTTCTCACTTTCTCTCAAATAAACAAATAAATGAAATATTTTAAATGAGAAAGCACAGTATTAACGAGAGTCTGATAAGATTGAGCTTGTCAACACTTCACCTTAAATGAGGGAAGGATACATGGGATCCCAGAATAACTAATGGCAACTAATAGTTGCTGTGATAGGCAGAATGAGATTCACTGGTGGAGCAGCCAGTGTGAAGTTGGCCATTCCACAGTAAATAACCTTCTACACAAGATCATGCAAGCAAACCTAATTTAACTCAAACGAGTCTTAAAAAAGGAAGAAGGGAATTAATAGAATGGCAAGACAGATAAGAGAGGGTAGCTGGTGGAAATATGATACATAAATATAAGAAAATATTAAAAATAAAAAAATAATTGATTAAACAAAAGAGGAATTTACATGTAAAGTTGTAAGTCACTGCCATTAATTCTTATATTTTATAAGAAAACTCAGACATAAGCTCTATTAAGAATAAAGATTAGGGGCTAGAGAGATGGCTTAGCGGTTAAGGCATTTGCCTCCAAAGCCAAAGGATCCAGGTTCGATTCCCCAGGACCCACATAAGCCAGATGCACAAGTGGCACATGAGTCTGGAATTCATTTGCAGGGGCTAGAGGCCCTGGGTGCCCATTCTCTCTATATCTGTCTCTCTTCTATATCTCCCTGCTTGCAAATAAATAACTAAAATTTTAAAAAAAGAGTAAAGATTAAATTTGATGTATATAGTTGAGGGAATATATTTGTCACAAAGTATAACACGTCATAAATAATTTATATCATAAATAAAAATATATTTTACATATTGGGCTAGAAAAAGTTAACTTTTACAAGAAGTGGTAGAGCCCTATATTCACCTTCCAGCACCAAAAATGACTTTAAATTATTATTTCATATCAAATGTGAATTAAATTATTTTAAAATAGTATCAAACAATAATTAAAATTTAAGTCTTCTAACAAAATCATTTTTGAAAGACCAATATAAGAACATAGTTATGGTGTCATGGTATAATCAAACATTTACTGAATGACAAAGGATTTTTATATTAAACAATGAAGTTTTTGGTTACAAAGCCCTTGTGATATATTCCTTCATTACATGTAACCGAAAAGGAAAAAAAAAAAAAAAAAAAAAAAAGCAGCTCCTGGAGTGTATTCTTCATTCTCCCTGCTTTGACTTTGTTTTTCAGGTCTAACTTGTAAGAATCCCACTTTGTAAACTGTGTAGAATCAAATGACTAATTTACTGTTTACTATATATAGCTGCTTTACTATATATATATATGTATGTATGTATGTATAAACAGTTATATATAGTTAAATATGTATTTAACCATATATAGCTAAATATATACATATATGGCTGCATTGCTTTCAATACTCTGTGCCTCATGCTTACCATGAACCTCAAATCCTTCTGTATTGATTGAATATTACATAGTTTTTTCTATTAATTATTCTACCAACACCCCAATCTTATTGATACAATATACCTTCAGTACCTACATAGTTGAAATGTTAACATGATTTATAACATAAAGTGTCAGCTCATTCTAAATTGATCCTTAGACAACTTTACAATTCAGGTTGGCAAAAGAAATGGTGCCCCTAAATCTTTTTGGCAAGTACATTCAGCCTGAGTGGTCAGTTTTACAATCATTTCCATAAAGTCTTGGAATGAGGCCTGGATTGAAATTGCTTCCCATCTTGTTCAAAATTATATCAGAAGACACAATATATTGGGCTGATTCCCACTACAATGCATGTTTCCTCCATTTAGAGAAGTGCAGTGATTCATTGGGAATTTAACCTATAGACATTTGAAGGTTGTACCTCTAAGGGGCTGTTAGCCTTCAGCAACTGAAAGAACTGGAACTCCAGCCTCAGTCAATATATATTTATTTTTCTGTTGGGACCATTACAACTGTTCAAGTAATGCTGACCTTGAAACTTCTAGTATAATATGCATATTAATATTCTTGCCTGAAGGAAAAAATGTAAAAATACATAAGATAAAAATATTTAAATTATACATTCTGCAAAGATCAAAAGAATATAACACGAACATTAATGCTTAAAGTAATATAATATTATTTCTGTAATCTGTTGGATTCTTCTTAAATATGTGTCTTGGTATAACCTCTGCAACCAGGATCTTAAGACTGCTAAATATTTCTGATTTTTTAGAAGCCAGGTTTATTTCCATGTGAGCTATACTTTAGACCTCTTGAAAATCATCATATATTTTATTGATTGAAATTATCTCACAACATACGTTTGTTTATAATCTGTAGAAAACCTAAATAGTAATATGTTGAAACACTTTTTCTTGGTTTTGGTATGATGTTTGTTTTGTTTTGTCTTTTGGTTTTTTTTAACAGAACCTCATGCATCCCAGGCTGAACTCAAGCTCACAATGTAGCTGAGAATGACTTTGAATTCCTAGTCTCTGCTTCTCAAGGGCTAGGGTTACATGAATGAGTTACCACTACCAGTTTATGAAATTATTTCTAATAATTATCGATTGTATCTTATGGAATATTCACTTCAAATGAAACAGATTTTATTGACTGTGGTTTGTATTCTTGTTAAGGACAAATGCCAATAAGATCCATGCACTAATAAGAATACTGAGAAGGATATCACTAAATATAAAAAAAATGTGCTAAACAGAGGGCTGAAAGAGTAAATCAAATGTAACTAACAAGCAGTACAATATGAATATCCTAAAATTGTCTGGGCATCCTATTCAAATAGTGTACGAGGCTTCCATGGGGAAAAATGTCAATTTATTTAGTTATAAACAAAAAGAAAATAATATATATGTCTCATTGATAGTTAAAAAGAAGTAAAATCACCTGGAAGCAATATTATCTACATTTTATTGTCAAAACCACCATTTTATTTCTACATTTTGTTCTTCTAAAACATGCAGATAGACAACTGGGATACTACAAAAAGGTCTATGAATAGTAACAAAAACATGAATGCATAGTTTCCAAAAAGAAAACCTTCCTATTACCAAATAATTGGTTTGTTGAGTGGCATGGGGTCATTTGCATGTCTCCCTTTTGGATGTCATCTTTGTGACAAAGGGAGACAACCATGTGGGGATGAAGGGAAGCTCTTTTGTGGGCCTGTCAGCACCAAAAAAAAAAAAAAAATCTTTATACTTCCCTTTCTCTGTAAAAAAAAAAAAAAATGATTACAATGCAGTCAACAGATGCAACAGAAACTGAGATTCATAGACTTGCTGATATATTGATTTTAAAAACTCCATTATCCCATTGTGAAATCAGACAGTATTTACAGTGTTATAGATTTACTTTATTCAAATAAGATTTTCAACTTACAATGTAGAATCATCTTTACAGGGACTCCTTCTTTCTGACATATGTCATGTTACTTGAAGCCACTTCTATGCTGATACATACAATTTAACAGCAATCTAAACGTAGTTGCTCTTCAATGTCACTGGTATATGGGCATATTTTTCTGGCCTGAGACAGAACTAGGGATCTCTTCATTCCTTTCCTTAAGCAATTAATCTAACCTGATCTCCAAGTTTCTGAGTGATGCTTACACAAATCTGTTTTTTTATGGTTGCTTCATGCTGTGACTATTGTGGCTGTTACCTTCTAATCTATCACTCCAGTAAACTTTATGATCTATTTCCTCTTCAGTTCTCTTTTAATCTAAGATAAATTTTAATATAAGGGTTCCCATTTTCCTCAAAATTTTGTCTTCTGTAAAAATAGTGTATGTTAACATATCAGCTATTATTTTAAAAATAAAATTAGAAATGTACCCATTTTTAGGCAACTATTATAACAAGGGTATGATAAAATTTGAAGCAACACATTTTACCTCATGATTTAAAACCTATTGGTTCTGGGGAGTAGAATTAAAATGTTTGAAATGACTACTATATTCACATCAAAGTGTAAACTTTTGAATGTGGTTTCTTTTTATTTGCTTCTGACATTACTAAATTCATTGTCATACCCATGGTTCTGCTTCTTACTTCTCTCTACCAATTCCTACTCATCTTTCATGATTTATTGTTTTGACAGTTATCACACTTAATAACATTTCCATTGATTAAACATTCATTGTGGTTCTGTTGTGAAAAATGCAAAGTAATACAATGGACATTGAAGACAATGTAATAGAAATATCATATTACAATATTCTGAACTCAGAAAAGAGAAAATCAAATTTCAGTGCTATCTCAATTCATTGAAATATTACAAGTAAAATTTAATCAAGGACACTAAAAATGACCTATAAT
This sequence comes from Orientallactaga sibirica, assembly GCA_036365145.1. Classification (NCBI taxonomy): domain Eukaryota; kingdom Metazoa; phylum Chordata; class Mammalia; order Rodentia; family Dipodidae; genus Orientallactaga; species Orientallactaga sibirica. The sequence continues at coordinate 6,408,834 of JAEOAD010000793.1, read as the reverse complement.
ATGAGAAATGTTGTATGAACTTGGCGAGGTGGTCAAACAGGCTCATTTTTTTAATGGTATTGATGGGAATATATCATTTCAATTTCATTTCTGACTCTTGGAGAACTTCTCTATACCATAAAAATTTTGCATTTATCTAATATAAATTACTCCCAAATTCTAAATTTTGTATATCTTTACTCTGACAAGAGACTATAAGCTGGTTGAGTGCCCCAAATCATAGTTCTTATAATTTTTTTCTTATCATAAAAACATAAACAAATGTTTATACAACCATCAAATTGTAATTAAAGACCCATAGTATGAATTAGTTTATTGATTCAAATGGAAGATTTCACAGACACTTAAGTAAATAGTAATTTATTTTCCTATTGTTTAAATAAGCAATATCTCACCACTTTGGATACCATCAAGCACCAAAAATATGCACCTTTGTGTCATTAACACAGATGAAATCAGCACAGGATCTAAATAAATAAGAAACAACATTTCAAGTACTGTGGTATTGATATTCTACATTCTGTCTTCCTAATGTGTAAATATAGCAGAACAATTAGAAATGGTGAGAATAATTTAAAAAGAAAAGTTGCTAAGATGTGTAAAAACATTAAAAGTATAAGCTGTAAAGTATTTGATACCTGTTAGTGGCTTTGAAGGCACAAAATCAGTAAACACTGAGGAAATAACCTAGTAAATAATGCATATAAAAGTTTGGTGAACATGGGTTTAATCTCCAGCACCAAACATATTCATATACCTACACACGCACACGCGTGTGCGCACGCACACACACACACACACACAAACAAGATAAAACACAAATATTCAGACAACTCTTAAAACAACAACAACAAAAAAAACTTTTTTAAAAGGGTTAGTATGTTCCTGTATTCTTGGATAGGATATGGTTGTAATACAGAAGATCCCCAATCCTTCTTTCCCTCCAACATCTAATTGATTTTTCCAAATATATATAGGTCATGGCTGAAAGGTCTCCTGGATAAGCTCGTGTTTCAAAAGATTTATTTATATATAATTTTGCTTTAATATGTACCATGAAATTCAAGCGTGTAATCTTTTGTCTTATACACATATCATAATAAAAATAAACATTTCATCCTTTATCACAAAAAGTCTGATTAAACATCGACAATATCCACCAGGGCCCAGGAAACACTATGGAGGAAGTGGCAATACAATTATATGATGATATATTAAAGTACTCAATGAAAATATTTTTTAAAAGAGATAAAATTTCTGTTATGAAACTAATTCTCTCACTAACCATGTCTTGTAATCCAAGTTTTAGAAGGTTTAGAAGTTCAGATATATTACACCTGACTTATAAGCCTGCCATAGATAGTAAGCTATTCACAAGATAAGTTGTAATGCACTTAGACCATTGTCTCCTTTTCCTTTTCAATTTGCTCCATTCTCAGAGGCCCCTTCCTATAGTATCAAAATCATATATTTTATTTATTTTTATTCAGTGCCAATGTTGAGATGCATATTTTAACATGTAAAATGAATTTTGTGTTAAATGTTAATAAATAGTATTAGTAATGAGAATTAAGTCCTGATATCAGCCTTCAATGCTCAATAATTCACTCAATCCTATTCTAACCAAAATACACCCATCTGGAAAAATGGATTTCTACAATTTTCATCTATCCTCACTCCCAAGCTAACTCAAAGCATTTGAAAAATCATTGTAATTAAATTAAAACTAGATGCAAAGATTAGTGAATTGTTTAGGGAAATATATTTAAAAGATTGCATTTATCTTCATTCTTCACTGTGAGAAGTAGGACAAAGGAGGCATACTCACTTCCTTGAATGAAGTATATTTTAAACCAGTAATTGAATTAATTAAAAAAATAACTTATTAGACAATAATAGTGAATATATATATATATATATATATATATATATATATATATATGAAAATAGTACTAAAAATCTCAGTAATGCTTAACTTAACTAAAAATGTCTCGGTGAGACCTACCAGAAAGAAAAGTTCTTAAGTTTCAGCCTACTTTAGTAGAGTAAGCAAATTAACTCCTAATGTCATTTCCACATAATATTTGCCCTGTTTGAAAATATGTCTTAGTTTTAGCCATACATTTATTAAAACAAAATGACAGACTATACACTCAGTTGTTAAAAAATAATTTAACAAGTCAATTGTTAAGTTCTTTGTATTGTTTCCTCAAAAAATCTTCTCCTTGTCCTAGAAGAAGACTAAAATATTCTCTTAGAAGTGAAATTTTTCTTCTTGTATTATCAGCCTGAGCCTTTGTTGAGTCAAGAAAATGTGTTTTAAAGCAATAAAATGAGTGGCAGTATATTGTTTCTTTTAGTGGTACATAGGATTAAAATGGTAAAGGCTCAAACCAAATATGGTGATAAGTCAAAGAAATTTCACTAAAACAATAAAACATATCACAGACCTAAAAACAGCCTAACCATATTTTAAACTTCTTTCCTAGATAAAGTCAAGATATTAGTCTTGAGGAACCCTCATTGTGTTTCTATGCTTCATTCACTTATTCTAAAGAAAATCATCTCTACTATTACATGTAAAAATAAACACCATATAAATATTTGGCTCAGCTATATTTGACTAAACACCAAGTAATAAAGATCACAATGAGCTCTTCTTATCTCTAGTATAGTTTTAGGGCCTCAATTAAGCTTCACTTTTTACTTGGTAAATGACAGGTATAGTCCCTTGCCCTTTTTATGCTTCAGCTGGAATATGGAGATAATGATAGTACCTAGCTCAAAAGTTGTTCTGAAGCTTAAATGTGTTAATACTTGAAAGCACCCTTGTGGTGGTTTGATTCAGGTGTCCCCCATAAACTTAGGTATTCTGAATGCTAGGTTCCAAGCTGATGGAGATTTGGGAATTAATGCCTCTTGGAGGCAGTGTATTGTTGGGGGTGGGCTTATGGTCTTATAGCCATTCTCCCCTTGCCAGTGTTGGGCACACTCTCCTGTTGCTATTGTCCATCTGATGTTGTCAGGGGGTGATGTACACCCTCAGCTCATGCCATTGTTTTCCCCTGCCATCATGGAGCTTTCCCTCAAGTCTGTAAGCCAAAATAAACCTGTTTTCCCAGAAGCTGCTCTTGGTCACATGATTTCTTCCAGCAATGATAACCTGACTATAGAGGTATAGTTGGTCCCAAGAGTGGCATTGCTGTTAGACACCTGACTGTGTGGCTTTGGCCTTTTAGAGCTGATTTTCAAGTAGAATATAGAAGGATTTGAAACCTTGGCCTAAGAGACACCTTGCAGGGCTTTAAGTACAGCTTGATGGACTTTTCTGGCTAAAGTTGAAAGAACTGAATGCAGTAAGAACTATATACTTGAGGTTTGGATTATAAGGGTGAGAAACAGCTTTGCTAGGACTAGCTTGGAAGCAGTTGTGTGAGAGGCTTGCTTTGATGGCCATATCCTGGGAAGTTGTGCAGAGTTGCATTGTGTAGAGATAGACTGGGATGAGCAGAGAGATATGGCACAGAAATGAAATCTTTGAACTAAACTTCTGCCCGTTCAGCTGAAATTATGTGATTACAACCTTTTCAACTGGGCGAGCTGACCTGCACAGGGACAACAGGAAGAATGTAGACTCTTTTTAAGGAGTCTGAGTGCTCAAGGAGTGTCCTGTTCTTCAAAGCCTGTTTTATTCCCCCTTGGATTAACAGATTCGCACCCTACCTGGTATTATGGAGTATAAGAAATGCAGGAAAGAGAGGGTCATTGAATTTGCAACATGATCTTGTGTTTGGGACACTGCCATAGGCAGTGTGAAGCAGGTTTGCTGGATGCCTGCATGGAGACTGGATGGAACCATGAGGATGAACCGTGGGTTTCAGTGGAGACCCAGTGCAGATGCTGGGATGACAAGATGGCTGCCAAAGAGTTTCCCACCCCAGATGAAGTTTTCCAGGACTGGGAGTAGCCTAGCTGGAGGAACTCCAGAGACTTGTTGCTGCTTAGAATTACCAGATTTGGAGATTTGACACTGACTAGAGTTTTTGGACTTGGAACTGCAGAGTTTGATGTTTGCCCTGATTTAAATCTTGTATTGGTTGAATATTTCTTTGCTATGCCCAATGTCATCTTTTGCAGTGTGAATGTGTATTCTGTGACATTATGAGTTTAGGGGGGATTTTTTTTTTTGGTATTATGGCTCAGTTAAAAGATGTTGGACTGTGGGGATATTTAAAAATCACTGGGATTATAAAAACAATGGGGACTTTTAAAGTTGGATGAATGCACTGTATTTTATATCATGTATGTTTATCTGTTTATGGGGGCCAGGAGTGGAATGTGGTGGTTTGATTCAGGTGTCCCCCATAAACTTAAGTGTAATGAATGTTGGGTTCCCAGCTGATGGAAATTTGGGAACTAACACATCATGGAGGCAGTGTATTGATAAGGGAAGGCTTATGGATCTTATAGCCAGTCTCACATTGTGAGTATTTGGCACACTCTCCTGTTGCTATTGGCCACCTTATGTTGGCCAGGGGGTGATGTCCACCCTCCACTCATGCCATCGTTTTCCCCTGACATCATGGAACTTGCCCTCCAGTGTGTAAGCCATAATAAACCTTTTTCCCAGAAGCTGCTCTTGGTTGGGTGATTTCTGCCAGCAATATGAACCTGACTGTAACAACCCTGAAAAACTCTGAGAATATAGTGAGTATTCACGAAGTGTTTCCAATTATTGACTCTGATCACTTACTGTTTTGATCACATCTATTTCACAAGGAATTTACTTAATATACCATAAAATGGACATAAAATGGACAAAGCAGTGAAGGAAGTCTATTATACTGTGGACCTTTAGCACAAGATAAAATGAACTAAACTTGGATTCTGTAAATCACAAAGCTGAAATCACTAATCAAAAGAAAAAAATTTCTTTACAGTTTTTAATCATTTCATTTTCCTGACAACTATTTTCATCTACCACTGTTCTCCAAACTGAAAACTTACAGACATAAAAAATTAGCACATAGTGACTGACCTCAAAATTTTTGGTGTTAGAATTTAATTTGACTACTGTCTACAATTACTTAAGGAACAGTTCTTTTATTGATAATAGCCCTGTGACTAATTGTAGTGGAATTTAGGTCTATAATGAATCAAAACATAACTATCTAATTTAATGTCAGAAAATGGGAGTAGAACACAATATACTATATCTGGAATGGTTTTAAAATTGCAGACATTGAAGCATGAGTAATTTCAGATATAGTACTTTAAAGGACATTTCAAAATATTAATAATAAAAGATTCTCAGAACATTGTATTTGAAAGAAACATTAAACTTATTGATTCTGGTCACATCATTTTACAAATGAAATAACAGACTTTAAATTTTTATATGAATTGATCAACGATACACAGGTAGCTAGTGAAGAAAGACAGAGAATTTTCTTTGAGAAGGCATTTGAATCACAAGTCATCATTTCAAATACTGATTTCCAAGAAAACAAACATAACATGAGAACTTCAAGATAAATCAATAGCTATTAAATTTTCAGATTTAAAATTATCAGATATTTTGTGAAGTTTTATGAACAAGAAATTCCATAATGATTAAATAGAGTCAAGACAGTTACTAGAGCTTTATTCATAATTTTTTAAATCTTTAACATTTTTAAATGTTTTTAAATCTTATTTATTTATTTATTTGAGAGAGCAAGAGATGGAAAGAGGCAGGCATACACAGAAAGAAAGAGAGAATGGGCACGCCAGGGCATCCAGACACTACAAATGAACTCCAAATGCATGCACCACCTTGGGCATCTGGCTTACATGGGTCCTGGGGAGTTGAACTGAGGTCCTTTGGCTTTGCAGGCAAACACATTAACTGCTAAGCCATCTCTCCAATCCTATCTTTAACATTTTTATATTGACACATGTTTTAAGAGTAAAGGAGCTTCTAATGAGTCAAGTTATCCTCAGTGATCTCAATTTATTTTACAGACCTAGAATTTTACAGACATAGAATTGAAAATTCATCATGTTAAGTGAAATAATGCAGACTAAGAAATACATATGTTGGGGCCTGGAGAAATGATTTCGCGGTTAAGGCACTTGCCTGCAAAGGCAAAGGACCCAGGTTTGATTCTCCAGTACCCCCATAAACCTGATGCACCAGGGGACAGATATGTCTGGAATTTGTTTGCAGTGCCACTGTGCCCATTCTCTATCTATCTGTCTCTCTCTTCCTCTAAATTAAATAAATAAATAAGTGAATAAGTAAATAAAATATGTGTAAAAGAAATAAAAATACTTCATTTTTTCTCATTTGTGTATCCTAGATCCCATATAGATATACAAAAAATATTTTTATCTATGTGACAAAAGAGTTGAAGGAAGATTGGGAAAGAAAGAGAATAATTAGGTGGGCTGATGAAGAAGGAAAAGGAAGCTATGTGGGTGTGAGTATAGTCAAAGTACATGATACAGTTTAATGGAGATGACTTAATGAAACCTGTTTTTGTATACAATAATTCTATACTAATAAATTAAAGAGTAAAGTCAAAATATTTTTTAAATATTTGTGATTTTTTAAATTTAATTTTATTTATTAGAGAGAAAGAGAGAGAATGGGTACACCAGAACCTCTAGCCACTACAAATGAACTCTGGATGCATGTGCCACCATGTGCATCTGGCTTATGTGGGTTATGGAGAATAGAACCTGGTTCTTAGGCTTCGTAGACAAGATCCTCAAATACTAAGCCATCTATCCAGCCCCAAAAGAGTTTTAAATATATTTTTATTAGTTATATATATAAATATATATGATATAGATACAGCCATGATGGTACCATCATTAGATGGTACCATCATTAGCCTTCTCCCTGTCCTCCCTTCATGGGTAATGTGGGTCTTGCCTTATGGGGTATCCATCAGTTATGCGGGAGAGGCAATGACTCTATGTATAATGACCCAACTCATGGCTCTTACAATCTTTCTGGCCCCTCTTCCACAAATTTCCCTGAGCAAAGTTGGGTTCATTTTAGGTCTATTTCAGTGACGAGGTTTTGTGAGTCTCTGTCTCTGGATATCTGATTTGGTAAGGGTTGAGTGTTCTTTGTGTCCCAAAAGATTTTTAAAACATTTGAATATTCAGATAGTTGCATATGTGTACATGTGATTATAGAAGGATTTTTTCCACACTGAGTGGTATATGCTGTTGATCAATTTCAAATCAATAGTGTGTATAATCATCAATATAAACTTAAGAACATTTATCAACATAAAAATAATCGAAGCGGGGGTGGAAAGATGGCTTAGTGGTTAAGGCAATTGCCTGTAAAATCACAGGACTCAGGTTTGATTCCACAGGACCCCACATAAGCTGGATGCACAAGGTGGCATATGAGTCTGGAGTTCATTTGCAGTGGCTGGAGGCCCTGGAATGCCCTTTCTCATTCTCTCTGCCTCTTCTCTCTCAAATAAATAAATATATAAAAATAAAAAAATGATCGGAGCTAGGTGTGGTGATGCCTTTAATCTCAGCACTTGGGAGGCAGAAAGCAATATTTTTTATTAGTTACATTTTTATTGACAACTTCTTTAATTGTAGACAATATCCCATGGTACTTCCCTCCCTCAACCCACTTTCACTCTCCATCCCATACCCTCCCTCTCTCAATCAGTCTCTCTTTTCATTTTGATGTCATCAACTTTTCCTCCTATTATGATGGTCTTGTGCAGGTAGTCAGGCACTAAGAGGTCATGGATATCCAGGCCATTTTGTTTCTGGAGGAGCATGTTGTAATGAGTCCTACCCTTCCTTTTGCTCTTAAACTCTTAAATTTTGAGAAAGCACATCAATTGTCTATAAAGGATATTTTATGTTTCTTTTCCTGTACTTAGAGGCTACAATAAGAATATACACACATGCTGCATTTAATCCAAATCATCCTCAAATTAATATAATTAAGACAAAATAGTCCAACAATGCATATTCTCCAACATCATTCTTTAAAGCTATTTTAGATAAGTGAGATAAAGCCTATTATAAGAGCACTGGCTACTTAGGTGTTAAACATAGGCAGTAAATTCACTTTTCTAAATTGCCCCATTTATTATATTTAATTCTCCTTCTGTAATCAGGATCACTGAAGTACACATTCATAGATGTTCTCCTTTGACACGGTTCTTTTATTACTGTCTCTTTTCCTTACATAATGTCCTGCAGCAGCTGGCCTATTATTATGATGCCTTTCTCTTCAGTGGTTTTGCTAGCACAAATAATTAAAACGTACTTACCTTCCACTGCTTTGGCTGAAACTCAGGGTACTTTGAGTGCATATGTCTGGGAGTAGTGTGGGGGAAGTGCTAATGCAGAGGAGACCTGGGGTTATTTGTTTTTTCTGATTTTATTTCTGAACAGTGACATATTGATGTTTCAGATAATAAATCATTCCAATTTGTTCATCCCTGCAAGCAATGGTTTTAATCTTCATTTACGACTTGCAAAGTCCGTTTTGTTAGGAGCATTTGATAAAATACTCAATTACCATTTTTTTACACAGTGGTTCAACTGCTGTGCTGATAAAAGGCTCCAGCTCAGAAGATAAACTGCAAATAATTCCTGAAGAACAAATGTCAGAGGCAGTATACAATGAAGGGGATTTTTTGAGCCGATTATTCTATCAGCAATGTGACAGGGAGGTTCAATATTTATTTTGTTGAGAATGTCATTTAAATATTGTTTGGCACCTGCTCCCTATAGTCACATACTCATCACATTACAATTTCAAAGAATTTAAACATAAGATGTGACTCTATGTCCAATAAGAGAAAATAAACTCATCTATAGAACAATATGAGAAATAATACATGGCTGATATATGGAAATTATTTAAATAAGTAAAAATGCAAATAACTCAGTTTTGTGTGACTATAAAGGAGAATATGGATACCTCAACACTCTCTCCTGCCCCTATTGTTCAAGTGTTTTTTCTTGAGACCATATTTGAAATTTAGCCAAAAAACACTTGCCTGATCATTAATGTGACTTTTTTTTTCTAGGCAATCTACTGTTGAAAGTGATCACTTTACTCAACCATCTTTAATTTTCCTCCACATGCAAGCTCTAGGTGGCATTACTCATTGGCTCAAAGGCAGCTCACAGTGCAAAAAACTATAATAATGTAACTTTTCTTAACAGGAAGGGGCTTATTATACCCACCTCCATTTGCTCAAGTTGAAAAGTTCCTATTAAGTGCTCAGCAAGTGGGGATTATTATAAGTTCAAGTATGAGCCCCAGAATACAATGTGCTCCATTAAGCATTTTCCTCCCAGGAATTCCACTCCATCCTCCACTCCTAGTCAATCACTTTCAAGAGTTTTAAATCCAACATTTTTCCTGTGAATTTTAAATAGTCAGATGATGTTGCTAGATAAAATAGTCTTAATCTCTCTCTTTCTTCCCCTCCCTACCGTTCCCCCACACTTTTTCCCTCATTAGAAAGCAGTATAAAATGGAGTGAAGAAATAAGGAGCTAGTAGGGGAAGAAGAGAAAAAGGAATTGGCTTGAAAAAAATGTTTGCCTTCCCATCAATTGTTTTAATGCTATGGTTTTGTTTTCCAATAAATCTCTTTATATTGTGTCAGTATACTACCTCTTGGATTCAATAAATATCACATATTTGCATATTACCTTAAATGGAAAGAAAATTCCATCTCCTTTGAATGAAATCATGAGAAACCACTAGTAAGAGTATATAAATATCTGAATATTTACATATTAGTAATTTCATTCTTTGGCTCCAAAAAAACTTTACTAAAGTACAGGGAAACTCTGAACCTGATAAATAACTGGTGTGGTGGTTTGATTCAGGTGTCCCCCATAAACTTGGGTGTCCAGAATGCTAGATTGCCAGCTGATGGAGATTTGAGAATTAACGCCTCTTGAAGGCAGTGTATTGTTGGGGGCGAGCTTATGGGTATTATAGCCAGTTTCCCCTTGCCAATGTTTGGCACTCTCCTATTGCTACTGTCCACCTTATGTTTGCCTGGGGTGATATCCAACCTCTGCTCATGCCATCATTTTCCCCTGCCATCATGGAGCTTCCCCTCAAGTCTGTAAGCCAAAATAAACCTTTTCCCCCCCAAAAGCTGCTCTTGGTTAGGTGATTTCTGCCAGCAATGTGAACCTGACTGCAACAGTAAAGTTGGTACCGAGAGTGGCATTGCTGCTAAACACCTGACTGTGTGGCCTTGGCCTTTTGGAGGTGATTTTCAAGAGGAATGTAGAAGGATTTGAAACCTTGGCATAAGAGACGCCTTGTAGTGCTATAAATAGGGCTTGATGGGCTATTCTGGTCAGAGTTGAAAGATCTGAATGCAGTAAGAACTATGGACTGTGAGGTTTGGCTTGTGAGGGTGAGAAAGAGCTTTGCCTGGACTGGGCTAGAGCAGTTTGTGTTGTGCCTATGTCCTGAGAAGTTATGCAGGGGTGCATTGTGTAGAAATGGACTGGTGTGAGATGAGGGATATGGCACAGAGGAAAAAATGAAATCTTTGGGTGAACTGCTGCTCATTCAGTTGCAATTAAGAGCCATTGAAATTGGGCCATCTGTCCTGCATTGGGGCAATAGAAAGAATGTAGACTCTTTTGAAGAGGCCTGAGTGCTCAAGGAGTGTCCTATTCTTCAAAGTCTGCTTTATTCCCCCCTGGATTAACAAATTGACACACTACCTGATATTATGGAATATAAGAAATGCAGGAAAGAGAGGGTCATTGAGTTGCAACGTGGTCTTGTGTTTTGGAAATGGCCATGGGCTGTGTGAAGCAGGTTTGCTGGATGCCTGCATGGAGACCTGATGAAACCATGAGGATGAACCGTGGGTTTCAGTGGAGACCCAGTGCAGATGCCGGGACGACAAGATGGCTGTTGCTACTGTCCACCTTATGTTGGCCAGGGAGCGATGTCCACCCTTGGCTCATGCTATCATTTCCCACTGCCATCATAGAGCTTCCCCTCGAGTCTGTAAGCCAAAATAAACCCTTTTCCCCCCACAAGCTCCTCTTGGTCAGGTGACTTCTGCCAGCAATGTGAACCTGACTGCAATGGATTTGAAAAAGGGAAAACCCTATTCTGGAAATAATCAATTTAATAAACTGAAAAAAGAACAGGTAGGAATAAGGGAATTATCATAGATGCTATATTTTAAAATTTATTTTAATTTATTTATCAGAGAGAGAGAGAGAGAGAGAGAGGGTCCGCCAAGGCATCTCAGCACTGCAAACGAAGTCCAGACGCATGTGCCACCAAGTACATCTGGCTTACATGGGACCTAGAGAATTGAACCTGGATTGTTAGGCTTTGCAGGCAAGCACCTTAACACTAAGCCATCTCTCCAGCCCATAGATGCTATTTGACTAAGCAAGATCAAGCACGGTTGAAGTTAAATAATCCTCAATTTTTACTTTGTGAAATGTACATTAACTCATTTTATCTCTGGAAGCGTGTTATCTCAATCACTTAACAAGAGACAGAATGAAATGAAAGAATAAGGAGCCAGGTTCTTTTGGGTTGAAATCCTCATAAATTGACACATAGTATTGGAAAGGTTTAAACTTTTCATCCTCAAAATGAATGTAACACTTTATTGATAGAGTAAGTGAACATTAAATGAGATCTTTGGGGTATATAAAAAGACATAGCATACAGTATGCATAAAATAAATACCTGATGAACAGATTGACTAATTGTACATGTTTATTTTTATTAAGGCCACTTGAATTTCATATCAGAAATTCTGACTTTTGCATTAAATATTATCCTCTTATCTCTTAAAAATAACATGCTTTGTACAAAACATAATTAAAGTAGCTTGCCTGTGGGGAAAGTCTAGCTCAGTAACCTGCAAAAGCATTCTAGTTTCTGCTGAGCATTAATGAGTCCTGTGAGTACCTTTGCATAGGACAGGTTTTAGAGACTATCCACTTTTTAGGACATGAGCCATTTAGTAACAAAAGAAGATCAATATTACCTTACACAATACTATATCTCCTGGTTAAAGGGGAAAATGTGTTTATGGACCACATTTTTTCTGGGAATATCATTATAGTTATCACATTTTGTGTGACTTGAACTAATTATAATCTGTTATATTGTAAGAATGGAAACATCATTTACCTATGTTAAGTGGAAAATTTTGAAAATATTTTCATTGGGTTTGATGACAAACACCTCTAATTCCAGCACCTTGGAGGCTAGGGTAGGAGGGTCACAAGTTTAAGGCCAGCCTGAGGTACAAAGAGAGATCCTATCTCAATAAAATGTTAGTACATTAACAAAGATAAGTCATAAACTTGAAGTATATTTTGTTATATAGTATACATTGTAAGGTCTATTAAAATCTTCAGATATAGTAACATTTATAATGAGAATAAGAGGAAGAATATATTTACTGCAATCTACATTTGATGTTGCATCAATATAAACAAGACTATCTTTGCTATCTGAGTCAGGTATGGTGGCTCATGTCTGTAATTCCAGTACTCAGCTGAACAGGGCATTGGTGGTATAGTGGTGAGCATAGCTGCCTTCCAATACTCAGCTGAGGCAGGAAGATTGCTACAAGATCAAAATCAGACTAATTTACAAAAAGTGGTACCTTTCTCTCTCTCAACACACACACACACACACACACACACACACACACACAGAGAGAGAGAGAGAGAGAGAGAGAGAGAGAGAATATGAATAAGAACAAGATTTTTTAAATGTGAGAACAAGTTTGTCACAGGAAATCAGACCAAACAGAAGTCAGTTAAAAGGAATTTGCACAAGATTCTGAAATTTTAACTTAACTTTTACCCAGTATTAACAGTATATTATGATGCACAACTCAAGTCAGCTCAATTTAACAAATATTCTAGTAGCACATGCAAGGCACCGCTAGCTGTTTAACATCTCTCCTCCCCCACTCCTAGTATTATCAGATGTGATCCTTTTGAAGTGGCCATTATTGCTTTTCCCTTGCTCTTCAGAGAATATTAAAGATAATGAATCATCGTGTCTCCAAACCTTTTTATATTTCCCCCTTCAATTTCTTGTAGCTCAATACAGACATCATTACTTCTCTGGTAACATAGTGATTCCTTTCGTCATGCCTGAAACAACTACAGCACCGAGATTAAAATACAATCTACATCCACATAAATCATTGAATAAATGAATCATGAAATTAATATGTAAATTGTGTGTTTAACCTCTATTTATACAGCACTGTCTGTCACCATGTTGTAAATCTAAAACTAATTGCAAATTCACAACTCTGCAAAAAGAACACCATGGTAAAAGCTTGACATATTTATTAACTAAATGTTGAACTACATTGAATAAGTAATTAACAGTCATACCAGAACAGGGCGAGAAAATTATATTTAAGCACAGATGTCACCTGTATGAAATAGCTCAAACTGTTTTATATTAGATTTTGATATTAATCAAAGAATAATGCTATTTAATGTTTGACAAAGCTGTTTCCATTTAATAATGATTTTATTAAACATTTTGTTTTCAACTGTTTACATAATGATTTAATTTGCCTCTTTATTTTATTTTATTTTATTTTATTTTATTTTATTTTATTTTATTTTATTTTATTTTATTTTGGGGGGGTTTTCAAGGTAGGCCAGGCTGACCTGGAATTTAATTTCCTTCTTTAAAGGAAACAAATAATGGCAAAAGTTTAGATGACAATATGTTCATCTAGAGTATCTGAACATTCCTTAACTCAGCATATTAATAACATTTTACATGAGATAGATAAGTAACATAAAGCAAATAATTTTGCATGTATTTAATGATGTACTGAATTAAACTATTTAAATGTTTAATAAGTCTTGTTAACACTAACACAGGTGTCCCCAGAAAAATTATTTTTATAAATAGTAAATTGTTCAGAGAAAACAAATCTGTACTTAGAGTTGTTACACAAGTATATACACAGGAAAAAGTGTTATTAAAGTATTCTTTCTCTTCATATGTGTGTATACATATATTATATATATTTACTTTTAATAAAATCTTCTATTCTGGCTTTTATACATATGATATTAAGATGCCGTATTTAAAAAGCTTAGTGTATAACTTAAAGACGTGAAATTGTACTAATTATAATTGATAATCATAATGGTAGTGAAAAAAATTACTTATTTCAATTGACACTGCGCATGCTAATGTAAAGTAAATCTTAGTTTGTGACTTCCCCAACCCAATCAATTCCATTTAGCAGTCATGTATACAAAGCACACAATAAAACATTTTCCATTCAGCCACAGAAAACTGTTTCCCAGACTTTTACACTTTAATAAATGAGAGCTTCCAGTCTCCTCACAGCTGGACCATTTGCAATAGTGCCTGCATACCATGAATAAAGTTTGACCTACAATGATAGGTGAACCAATTTGAATATACTTCTCACAATATTTGTAAAAATTTGTAAAGAAGAGGCAACCAGCACTTATAATTGGTTATGGAAAATAAATTGGCCCAGAATTTTATAATTTACTAGCACTCAATCATTCCCATGGATGATTGATGGCAACCTATATATAATCTCCCACATGATTATCCTAACAAGTATCATACATTCTTAAGGGGGCAAACCATAATTTGTATGTTTCATTTCTGAAATTTCTGTAAAGTTAAGGCCACCTGGCCCCTTCAGATCTGCACACCTATCTTTAGGATTTGTAAACAAACTATAAATTAGAGGACCCCAAGAATTGTGAATACAAATGAAGAATAGTTGCCAGTGAGAGATAGAGGGGAGGTAAGAAAAAGGCAAAGACAAAGAGAAGAAATTATATCAAATAGAATAAAAAAAAAAGCCAGGCATCGTGGTGCATGTCTTTAATCACAACACTCAGGAGGCAGAGGTAGGAACATCACTATGATGTCAAGGTCAGCCTGAGAATACATAGTGAATTCCAGGTCAGCCTGAGCTAGAATGAAACCCTACCTCAAAATAAATAAATAAAATAAAATAAAAAGCCAGTAGTGACAATGTTTTATATAGACATTGTTCATTAGCTTGTGTTATAATGAGTTGGACCAATGTATTATACCCTTTTATATGTGTTCAGTCAGCTAGATTTTGTGACAGAAAAAAAAAATAAAAGAGATGAAAGGAAAAAGACCATTTCTTTCTTGTTTGTTTTTTGAAGCAAGTGAGACCTCTGTCCTGGAAGTCATTCTGTAGCCCAGCCGGGCCTCAAACTCCTAGTGATCCTCCTACTTCAGCCTTCTGAGAGTTGAAATTATAGGTGTGCACCTCCATGCCTTGTAGGAAGACCATTTCGAATAGAAAATAATTAGAAATAGAAACTCCAAAAGTGGGTTAATGTGATAAAGTATATAAAGAGGTAATCCTAGAATGTACAGCATCATTACAATCTAAGAAATCTTAAATATCCTACAAATGATGTCAGGATGATAATAACAATACTAAAAATATATATATATACACACATCAAGAGAAGAGTTGAGCATTTTATATAAGGAAGTCATTAACTATCATTAAATAGTTCAGAAGATGATCATTTACATTTCAGACATGTTCATAATATAATATTATAATAAGTGTATGTAATATGAAAAGTAAAAGAAGTTCCACTAATTTTATAATTTATGAAAGAAATTTTATTTAAATACATAAATGTATGCGAGTACAACATAAAGGAAGACAAGCAATACCTTTGTACTGTGAGAATATAATGAATTTATATCTGTTTACACAAATTTCAAAATGGTTCCTAACATATATTTTACTCACATAAGGTGAACACACACACACACACACACACACGCACAATCTTTACCTTTAATCAGCTTTCTCAAAGATTTTTCTCTCAGAACCTTTTTTCAACATATTTACTAATTCATTAAAATAAAAATAACAAAGCTATTACATTAACATAAATAACACACTTTCATGAGATCATAACCTTCCAAAATAAGCAGTTGAGCAAAAAAAGATGCAGCAAGAATAACGACATTTATTATAAATTCAGAACATATTTTCACATCTACTTTTGCATTCATTCTGATACTTTGGGTTTTTTTTTGATGCATGTACACAGAGAAATTCAGAAATCCAGCCACACATGTATCTGTAAAATGCAGGATCCTGGGGACCATTGGAAGCATTTTAAGGACCTCCAGAGCTACGTTAGACTATTATTGTTGTTTGTTTTTTTCAAGGTAAGATCTCACTCTACCCCAGGATAAACGAGTTCACTATGTACTCTTAGGCTGGCATCGAATTTACAGCAATCCTTCTACCTCGAGCCACCACGCCAGTCTGAGAAAGAGAGAGAGAGAGAGAGAAGAGTGGATGAGACAGGGCCTCCTGCCACAACAAATGAACTCCAGACGAATGTGTCACTTTGTGCATCTGGCTCTACGTGGGTACTGTGGAATTCAACTTTGGTTAATAGGCTTTGTAGGTAAGCCCCTTAGCAGCTAAGCCATCTCTCCATCACTAAGTTATTTTTCAAGAACTACTGCCTTGGACTTTAGAGATTGCTCAGTGGTTAAAGGGATTTGGGGGCTGGAGCGATGGCTCAGCGGTTTAAGGCATTTGCCTGCAAAGCCTAATGATCATGATTGGATTCTCCAGTACCCACATAAAGCCTGATGCACAAAGTGGGGCATGTATCTGGAGTTGGTTTGGCACCCATTCATTTTTTCTCTCTCTCTCCCCCTCCCCTTGTAAATAAATTAATTAAATATTAAAAAATAAAGGCACATGCTAGTAAAGTCTGATGGTCTGGTTTTGACTCCCCAATACCAAAAGTTAGATACACAAAGAAGCACATGCATCTGACATTCCTTTGTAGTGACAAGAAGTCCTGGCATGCCCATGCTCATACATACTCTCTCTCTCCCTCTCACTCTTACTCTCTCCTTGAAAGTAAATAAATAAATAAAAATGTTTAAAAAGAAGACTGCTGCTTTAATTCAGTCCTTCACTTTATGAGGGTTTGTTCTTTAGTTTTATTGCAATTATTAACTGAATATCAGTGGAATACCTTTCCTCAGGAAAAAAAGTTGTGTTATTCCAGTTAAAATAGAATAGTCAAAGGAATAACATGCACTTTTCAGGAAGATATAATTTGGCATTTAATTGCTAAAGATGGTTTAATGAATTAGATCAATTAGTATTTTCACTAATGATCCAAAGTTTCCCTACAAAAGGTACTTCTGTCCATATTACATTCTTTCCCTAGTAGTTATGCTTTCTATTATATTATTTTCTTTGTAAGAGAATTTACATATGAATTTATCTTGTCTAGTTACAAACAATATGAATCAAATAAATAAAATAAATAAAATAAATAAAAATAAAGATGTACTATTCATTTCTACCTCGGATAATCATCTTCCATAGGGATGTCATTAAATTGATATGTGACCTAAATGATGATTAACTTGAAAGGAACCCTCACAGTATTATTAGTTTGCCATGTATGCTAAGCTGGATTGTTTTCATTTATAAATCAGGCATATTTCCTTTATCTTGTCCTTGAAAATTCAATTAGACTTGGTATCTTGGTGACTCAAAAAGACATTCACTAATATCATTATGCAGTTTAATGAATTTTTTAAATAATAAAGGATTTTGTTATTTTAGTTCTAACAACTATATCAGTAAAAGGCAAGTGTTAACTACTTAAGTTCACATAGGCTTATTACGGGAGGAAAAGACTAACATTT
The DNA here is from genome assembly GCA_036365145.1 of Orientallactaga sibirica. NCBI lineage: Eukaryota > Metazoa > Chordata > Mammalia > Rodentia > Dipodidae > Orientallactaga > Orientallactaga sibirica. The sequence continues at coordinate 6,391,056 of JAEOAD010000793.1, read as the reverse complement.
CTCAAGCACTTGCTATGTACAAGTCATTGTTGTTTCCTTAATATGTCTGCTCACTTAGAAGATCCATTTTAATTATTCCTAGTTTACTCATCAACAGACCTATGCTCAAAGAGGTGATCTTGTCCAAAATCATGGAGTCATTTATGTGAAGAGCTGGTTCATCGGCTATCAAAATCTGGGTGCAATGTGTATTACTATATGTTCCACCTTCCTCTAGTGGAATATCAAACCAGCTTAATGTATCCTTCATTGGAAATATGTACAGCGAATTCAGTAGAAGTTTTATGGTACTAATTTAGGAAAAATAAATAATAACTGATTTATATCAGCAAAAGTAGAGACTTAACATAGTCTTCCTATTCTGTGTGCTGAGATAGGAAGGAATTACTAAGAAGGCATTTTTTTTCACCTCATATTTAAGCTGGAGATTGGCACTGTACTGTCTGTCTGCTCCCTCTGGAGATTTATATTGAGGAGATAAAACTTTCTCTTACTTTTTTGTTTTCATCTGTTCCTTGTCTCTTTCGACATTTCATTCTGGAAAGGAGAAAGAGCTGCTCATCTCAGTGACAGGAAAGAACAATCTTCGATTTATAACATGCAGGAGCCCATCAGTGTGATGGAGCAATCTTTCCCCTAGACATCTCTCCATTACTGAGGCTGATGTCCCCTTGCCCTGATGCCACTTCTGCACTGATATGTCAGTCCCAACAGCAGGGCAAATGGCACCACCTGTCGCTATGTCCATTTTTCATCTTTATCTCAGAAAGAAAAAAAGTTCTTTCATGGGTTCTTCCTTAAGCAAACTGAAGACACACTTCCTATAATGTTTGTTTTACAAATCACTTCCTTCACATGGATATGTGTATTTGAATGTCATACTACATACTCAATAGAAAATCTTAGGTTGTATTTGCTTTCCCTGATGAAGCACAACAAAAAGCAAGTAGAGACCATCATTTTAAGAGTACATCAGGAACAGTGAACCAAGAGATGGCTTAATTATTATGTGAAGTTACTAAATGAGGGCTTTTTTAATATATAAAAAAAACTTCCTTGCTAGGTAAACTTTATTCTCAGCTGTCATGTTTGAGGGTGTGACATGATGTAAACTAGTTACTGAAGTAACCTTTTGATTTCCAATAATATTTAAGGGTGAACACAACAGCTGGAAAGACAGCATATGAGAATCTCATGTGTTCTAGAAGCTAATAAATAAAAGAAAGGTTGATAACCAGGGGGGCTGCCAGAAAAATGCCAAGGATTATATTCATCTTACTGTGAAAAATGATGAAAAATTTTTGAAATTACACTGCTGTTTTTCTTTGTGATTATGTGGATATGTGTTTGTTCATACATGTGTTCATGTATACGCAGGTCTATGTGTATGTATGCATGTGGAGGCAAGAATACAACCTTGTCTGTTGCTCAGGAACATGGTTCACCTTTTTGTATTTATTGGTTTGTTTGTTTGTTTATTTATTCTATTGGTCTATAATTTGCCAAGTTGGCTAGCCTGGCTGGCCAGTGAGCCCTAGGGATCCACCTGTTTCCGCCTCCCCAGAATTGGGATTTCATTCTCATGGCACCATTTCCACCTTTATTTTATTCTGACATGGCTCTTTGGGATGGAACTCAGGTCCTCATGCTTGTGCTGCAAGTACTTTGCCAACCAAGCTATCTCCCCAGCACATTATGCTTCTTTGTTGGATGATCTATATAACACGTGTGCAAATTCATTGAAGCATATTATATAGTAATATTCAATTGTTGAAGACTTCAATTTCCCTGCTCTGAATTTTAATCAAAATTTGTTTTGAGTAAAGCTTGTCATCAAATAAGGTTGTATGCCCTCTTATATACAATGGTTTCTTGGGGGCTGATTCCTTTTAACTTACTATCTCCAAATTTATAATAGTTATAGAACTCACTTAACATCTAATAAACTTTAAAATATTTGTGAGGAGTTAATATATTTTGTACAAGTATAGGAAGAATGTGACCACAGTGTCAAAAATACATGTAGCCAGGCATGATAGCACATGTCTTTAATCCCAGCACTAGGGAGGCTGAGGTAGGAGAAATGCTGTGAGTTTGAGCCTAAGTCCAGGTCAGCCTGGGCTGAAGCAAGAACCTACCTCAAAAAAAAAAAAAAGTACATGTAACATGAACTGTAAATATCTGTGTTATTTTCTTTCTGACATCAGCTCTTCGTGGCAAGAGATAAACTGACAAATACAACTAGATCTCTGGGTGGCTTACATATGGATTGAGTCTTTAACGTTCTCCTCCATCTCACAGCTATCTGCTTTTCAAAAATCTATCTGGAAATTCTATTGAAGACATATGCAAATATGGGGGAAAGGAAAAGAAGATTTGCAGGCACAAGTAGCATGCTCGTCAGTAAATAACAAATTTATACCACATTCCTTTATAATTCCTGAATTTAAGCCATAAAAATCTCTTATTTACCTCTTTTGTCAAATTGTTTAGAATTTGATATGCCAGAACTAGTTAGGTATCATATGTGAAGCTCACTACTGTTGGAAAAAGGTTTTAAGAAACTTTTGAATTCCCACATCAATGTGTAAAAGGATAAAGATGATAGATTAGATAGATACATAGATAATAGATGAAATCACTTGAGTAATACCAAAATAATAGATGGCAATTTATAAGTGATTGGATTACCATAAGACTATAGAAACAGGAAATTTCCAAGCCTCATTTAATGTATATGTTGATAGTTCTTTGGTTTGTGTTATATGTATGATATGCATGTGTGTGTGTGTGTATTAGTGTAGATGTGTGCAAGCCAAAGCACACATGTAGAAGTTAGAAGAAAATTAGGGTGTCAGTCCTTAACTTCCACCTATGTGAACACCCAATTAGCTGGCCCACTAGCTTCCAAGGGATTTTCCTGTCTCTGCCTCCGCCTCCCTTCTCTCACTCTAGGCATGCTGGCGATTACAGATTAGGCATTACAATGTCCGACTGTATGTGGTTTCTGGGGATCTGAGCTCATGTATCCATGCTCATTTGGTAAGAACTTTATTCATGTAGCCATCTCCCTAGACCTATATGTTTATTTTTCATGCACAACTGTGCTTTATTAAAAGTATTTAGTAATGTATTTTTAATGCTCAGAGTAGATATGGCTATACTATGCTTATGACATGACAAAGCAAATAAGCCTCTGATTCCTGATGCATATAACAGTTAGGAGCCAGAATTCCTACATGGAAATGTGTTTTGTTGAAATAACCAAACCCTCACATTTCAGCTACACTAAGTTAATCATCAGCTGTAAAGGTAGGCCAAGTTTTATCTTAGAAGTAAACTGACATCTGACCAGCATTTACAATAAATATTATGATCGATGCTATGGACTCAGGTGTTAATGTTTTATTTACCTTTAAATGAAGCTGTAATAATGAAGAAAGATCAATATTATAAGCTCTTAAAATAGCTGGTATCAAATTATTATGGATTCATTGAACTATTATATTGGAGAGTTTTACAAGTGACATTAATTTTAAACCAAATAAATATTATATGCATAAAGTTCCATTCTCTTGGAACTTTGTGGCTACCCAGCTATAAGGCAATTTATAATTATAATATAAAGAACTCAGACAACATTTTCAAAATTAGTAATGACTACAAAAGACAATGAGGAATATGTAAAAAGACATTGAAATATTATGCAGGGCCATAAAATACATAGCAGTATTAATGATTACTTTCCAGCTCAAATTAATTCTAAGCACATTCATATAACAATATATACTTTTTAGCCAAGAACAAAATAATATCCTAATTGACTTAGAAATCTCCAAGTGGTTGGCATAAATTGACAAGCACTTGTTATACTTGTAAGAAACCCAATTTTCAAATATACTGAGCTACTGAATATAAAATTACCTATTTAATAACATTTTAATTAGATTTTATTTGACAATATTGAATCTTCACATGTATTTTAACTGTCTTCTTATAGATTGGAAGAATGGGTGGTAGCGAGTTCATAGTGAGCTATTTTTTCCAATGTTTACTCTCAGTAAGGCAGCACAGCTGGAACAGTCCCATTAGATGGATATTGTGGCACATACTTGTGCTCATAGCACTCTGTGGTGTTTATTATTTTTTTGAGGCAGGTTTTCACTGTAAAGCCAAGGTTAGCCTCAAATTCATAGTCCTCCTGACTTAGTTCCCACCTTGTGCACCTGGCTTTATGTGTATACAGGGGAGTTGAACTTAGGTCCTTTGGCCTTGCTGGCAAGCACCTTAACTACTAAACCATCTCTCCAGCCCCCATTTTCTGTAATAATATCAATTTTGACTTATAGTCCTGTCTGAAATCTTTAATCAGACTATATATTAGTGAGTACAAAAACTTTACTGAATAAGACCATAGTATGTATAGAATATAATTTGATGAATATATTTTTATTAGATATTTAATTACTTCACCAGTAATTATACAAAGCATGTACTCAGGTAGAGTCAAGATTTTCTCTCTTATAGTAATTTTGGTGGCAATCTGCCTTAGATTTGCAAAAATCTAAAAATTAGTGTACTGAATTTATAGAATGTTACAACCTTGAAAAACAATTTAATGTTTATGATTAACACAGAAGATGGTACTGGCATTAAAACAGGATTATAGACCAAAGAACAGAATTGAGGACCTGGACTTTGGGTCAAGTAACTATAGCTACTTGATATTAGACAAAGGCCCCAACAATGTAGACTGGAAAAAAAGACAGCATCTTCAACAAATGTTGCTGGACAAACTGGATAACCATATGCAGGAAAATGAAACTCGATCCACACATCTCGCCATGCACAAAAATCAAGTCCAAATGGATCAAAGATCTCAATATAAGACTGGAAAGTCTGCTACCACTGGAAGAAAAAAAAATAGGGTGAATTTTCCATTATATAAGAGTGGGAAAAGACTTCCTGAACAAAGCCACAGTAGCTCAGGAAATTAAACAATCACTCAACCATTGGGATCTCATGAAGCTGAAAAGTTATTTTTTTTTCACAGAAAAACGTACAATAAACAAAGCCCATAGATTACCCATGGAATTACCCATGGGAGAAAATTTTTGCCATCTATACAACTGACAGAGGCCTAATTTCTAGAATCTACAAAGAACTCAAAAACCTAAACAATAAAAAAATCAAACAACCCACTCACAAAAGAGAACTGTACAGGGAATTCTCAGAGGAAGAAATACAAATGGCAGCCAGATGTGGTGGTGCACACCTTTAATCTCAGCACTCGGGAAGCAGAGGTAGGAGGATTGCTGAGAGTTTGAGGCCACCCTGAGACTACATAGTGAATTCCAGGTCAGCCTGAGCAACAGTGATACCCTACCTAGAAAAACAAAAAAAAAAAAAAAAAAAAAGATAAATGGCAAACACACACTTATGAAAATGTTCAACATCCCTAATCATCAGGGAAATGCAAATTAAAACAACAAAGAGACTCCATCTTACCCCAGTGAGGATAGCAAACATTAAAAAAATCTAATGAAAACAAATGCTGGCGAGGTTGTGGAGAAATAGGAACCCTCATTCACTGTTGATGGGAATGTAAGAAGGTACAACCACTATGGAAAGCAACATGGAGACTCCTAAAAAGGTTGACTATAAGAGGTACCAAAAAGACCCACTTACTCCATTACTGGGCATTTACCCTAAAAGCTCTAAGCCTCAGTTCAGAGAGATATGCTCAACCATGTTTATAGCTGCTCAATTCATAATAGCTAAGAGCTGGAATCAATCCAGATGTCCATCATTAGACGAATGGATACCCAAGATGATGGAATTCCACACAGCAGAAAGGAAAAATGACACAATGAAATTTGGAGAAAAATGATCAAACTTGGAACAGATCATTCTCAGCAAACTCACTCAATCACAGAAAGATATTCGTCGCATGGTCTCACTCATCTGTGGCTCCTAACTTGAATCTGTCTGAGATGCTGACATACCCAATAAGCATCTTGAGGACTGGACAATGGGGAGGGTGGGGTAGGAGGGAAGGCTAAAGGTAGGGGGTGACACAAAAGTGGACCCAAATGGAAATGGTACCATAAAATCCTATATCTTGAAGACAGACTAAAAGGTTGAACCTTCATCAGGTCCTTACAAGGAACACCTGATTCACAGGGCCCTGGAGAGGGTATGATGAAGACTAATTTTAATCTTCTCCTGTTTCTCTCTCTCTCTCTCTCCATCTTCTCCCTCTTCTCCCTTTCTCTTTTATCTTACCTTTTTCTTCCTACTTTTCCCTTGGCATTGGCCTGTAACTCCCAGTACCAGCATGTGGTTAACATTTATAATGAGCTGTTGATCAGAAAGACCGACAAGATTTCCCAAAAGAAGATAGATTTCTGTCATAGTATTTGATGACCCACCAAAGGTTAATGGTAAGACCTACTGCCGAAGACACCATATATTGTTGATACAGAACATGGAGTGACCTGGCTGGAATCTGGAAGAGACAAAGTCCCCAGAGAGTTAGCTTGTCTAGTGCCAGAAGGTGCTACATGAGCGACTAGGGGAAAATGACCAACATCTGTCCAAAGAACTCATGGTCTAAGCTTCTCAGCAGCAAATAACATGACATGATGCTCTCACAAGTGTAATAGTGGCACACAGCCATGGTGGGTAACCCACTGCTCTTAATTTGGTAACAGATCCACTCAGTGGAACAGAACTGATAGCTGCAACCGGGAAACAAGTCAGAACCATATCCAAAAAATGAGCCCACTCTCCAATATCAAGCTCCTACCAATCATGGGCTACAAGAGGACCTACACCTATGAAATTCTCTCTAAACGAATAATGGTTATCCCATTTATCTGGTGCTGACTTTACTCTGTTGAGGAATCTGCTTCTCTTTTTCAGATGGATGCAGAACCTGAAGAGAGGATCAGCCCATTGCACTGCACCAGGGCCCCAGCTGAAACAATAGAGTAATTGAGGAAATGAGCAAGAGTGCTGCTTTCTTGGTGAACCAGGTACCAGCACAAGGGTGACAAATACAGAGAACACTCAACTCCTACCAAACCAGATATTCAGAGACACAGAGGCTCCCAAGACTTCATCACTGAAATAGACGTAAAATGAACCCAACATGGCTGAGGGAAATTCATGAAAAGATTGCTAGAGCCACAAGTTTGGACATTATGCACAGAGACATTCCCCATAATTGATGGCTACCCTCACAATGCACAATCCACATCTCCAATGAGGAGGGTCCATTAGGAGAGGGGAGGACAAGGAGGAGGTTAATGATGGTACCAACATGACTGTATGAACACTATCTACATAACTATTAAAAAAAATTTAAAGATGGAAACAATGATTCTTTACTCACATTTTACACATGAGGAAGGAAAGACACAGAAAAGTTCATTGACTTGTATGATCCCATAAAGACAGCACCTGGCCCGGCTAAGACAGAATTAGAAATTTTTCTGCTTGCCTAATCTACTTCCTTCTGATACAACAGTTTCAACCTTCATCTAATTCAACAACTTTCTTTGATTCAACAATTAATTGACTATTACTGTATTTTAACAAGTATTTGAATATAGAAAAATAATTTGACTCAGAAGTTTATTAAGCTATACAAAATTTCAGTCACATGATCAAACTCATTGTAGAAATGCATTAGACCAGACTGTTGTCAACAATGCTCTTGAATGACTTTGTAATGTGACCTCAATGAGGATCTAATAACAGATAAAACCCTTTTGATAATAAGCCATACACCATAATACAAAATAATCATTTCATTTTTGCTCTTTTGTGAGACCAGGGCTCTAACTTAGGCTGGCCTTGAACTCACGGCAATCCCTCTGCCTAATCATCACAAAAAGATAATTTTTTTCTGAAAAACCAGAAAAAAGATAATCAATTTTTAAAAATCTTTGCTATACAACCCTGAGTTACAAATATTACATTGTCAATTCAAGAGTCACTAAATTTCCCAGATGTATTGATAGAATAGAAGATAAAAATAAAGTATTCAAATCTATCAACACAAAAATTATATCACATATCAAAGCATTAGAGACAGTACACAAAAGACTGCCAATTTTGTAATGGAAGTGTGATAATTTACAGATGTAAATAATATGATGGTTTCAGATGGAAAAAACTAAACTTATTCCTTAACTCTGAAAACAATTCCCCTTACAGACATCTTGTAACCTGAGTGAATACACTGCTAAAAATAACTTTCAAATACAGTTTAGTTATATATGTTTCATATATCTTCTCTTGCTATGTTGTACATGCAGTCTTATTCTAGAGAACTGTAAAAGATGACTGGAGACTACATAAGAATACTGAGTGGCAACACTACCAAAAAACACATAAGCATCCTTTCCCTGATTAGTGGGTAACCCATTCAAATCATAAGAAAATAATCTCTGTTTAAAATGTAATTATCAGACAACAGTGGTTGACAGAACAAATGTGGTTTTGTAGTTCTGCAGACAATTGGATATCATAAGAATAGCCAAAAATATTAGTAATTTAATACAGCAGCGATGGTGAATATTTTATGACACTCAAAAGCAAAGTGTCTTCAGACATACACCACATAAACAAAGTCAATCACATGAACCACATGATCATTTCAATAGAAGCACAAAAGGCTGCATTTGGATAACTAAATGAAACATTTATAGATTTCACAGGCTAACAAAATGCAGACTACTTTTTGATACTCTCCCCCAAATGATTAAACCTTCTTGTCTAATGTATGTATGCTTCGAAATCAGAATTGTTTTAACAAGATTAATCTTTCAAGACTATTAAAGATTTAACACCCATAGTTCCTAATAACACAGGGATGGTTTCAAATGAGAGCTTTAAAAGATCAGTTTTGAAGGTTGTATGTTTTATTGTAATTATTGATATTATATGCACATTAAGATAAAAAGAATGTTTTAAGCCATACAATAATCGTGACAAAGAGCAAAGCATTGGCTCACCCCAGTGGAAACTCTACATTCAAGATTGTTCTAATACTTCTAGATGTTTGCTAAACATAATTTTCTATATTTAAAAACACCTAAACCAATGGATACTTTTCTCTGCTACTAATTGTTGGTGCACACTCAGAAGAATAGCAAAGTAAAAAGAAGATGGATAATACCAAATATTAACAATAATGTGGTGAGACTGGTCCAGTCATACAATTCCTGATAGTGTGAGTATAAATTGATTTGGCAATATATTCTGATGCATAGGATATTATTAAACTTGTGATGTAGCAATGCAAAATTCACCAAAAATACAGTGAATAAAAGTGTTGATATATTCATATAATGGAAAATTATGCACAAAGAATAAACTATTGTTGCATATAAAAGCATGACTAGCCAGGTATGGTGGCCCATGCCTTTAATCCCAGCACTTGAGAGGCAGAGGTAGGAGGACTGCTGTGAGTTCAAGGCCACCCTGAGACTACAGAGTGAATTCCAGGTTAGCCTGGGCTAGAGTGAGACCCTACCTCAAAAAAAAAAAAAACATGACTAAACTCCATAGGTGTAATTGTGAATAGAAGACAGAGTTAAAAATACATACATGCAGGGCTGGAGAGATGGCTTAGTGGTTAAGGAACATGCCTGCGAAACCTAAGGACCCCGGTTCAATTCTCCAGGTCCCATGTAAGCCAGATGCACAAGGGGGCACACGTGTCTGGAGTTAATTTGCAGTGGCTAGAGGCCCTGGCATGCCCATTCTCACTCTACCTCTCTCTCTTTCCCTCCCTCTGTCTCTAATAAATAAATTAAAAATTAAAAAATACATACATGGTTATTTAGATTAGGTAAAATAATTTACAAGCAAATATATGGTGGATAAATTTCAGAATACTATTTTACTTGTGATGATAGGTTAGTAGCAATAATGAGGCAAAAAAATATCTATTATACTATAATCATGTGTCCATGGTTCTCTAATTCTTACCTGGTTGCTAACTAGGTAGGCACAGGTATGTTACTACTGTGAAATTTTTCTATTTATAATACTTGTGTTTTATGCATTCTCCTGCATGCTTTTGTCAATTTAAATTAAAGGAAAGAGAAGTCAACAGTTAAATTACTCATCTCAAAGCTAACACTAATATGCATGATGATTGTATAAAGCAATGAATTTACCATTATTTAACCTAGTGGATAAGATTTGTTATTGTGACCTTACTGTTTTCTCTGTTAGCTGAGAAGTGTTCCACTAACTCCAAAAAATGCAAATCCTTTGCTTTCCTTTGACCTCTAGTATTTCTCAATTTTTAGCAGTCTCCCATTAATCCTCATAAATACGTACACACACTAAAGCCATCTTGTCAATCTTGACATGATTTTAATTCCCTCGTTTTGTTAAAATAACAATGCTGATATGTTTAATGAAAAAATCCTTTTCATTGAATTGCGATACAAAAATCAGTTAGCCCACTAATCAACTAAATCCAAAGAGGAGAGCACATACCCTGTACTGAAAAGGAACAAACAAACAAAAAAATTGTATTTTGATTAATTTCATGTTCTTACATTGTGCACTGGAATGGACACACATTCATTATGTCATGAAAACTATTATTATGCCTGAATTGCTCTTTCATCCAAGTACAGATACAATCGGAGAGAAGCAGTGAGCAATTTTATTACAGTAAACAATATCTAAATGTCGAGTTTTCATTATGTAAATATACTACTCTTGTAGTAATTTTATGAACAGGCAACGACTCTTGCTTGAACATTATAAATATTTTTACTAACATATATCATTTTTAAAATTTAAGAATAAATTTCACAACCACAAAAAAGTTCTAGTTTGCTATTTGTTTCTTTGCTATGAAGAACTTGATTGCTTCCTTTTCAGAATTTATCACTTACTTTCTGGTGCCATGAAACCAATTGAATATCTTCAAAGGGAAAAATAAAGCTATATTTAAAAGTTGGTCAAACCAAAAAAGTATTAAATCAGGTGAACATCATTTTATTTATTTAACCAGGATTGCCAGAAACATACTAGGAATGTTTCCCATATCAAAAGAAACCTGATGACAGTTAGGAAAGGAATTCTGCCAAATGGAACGTAAAGATACACAAAAACCAAGCCAATGAGATAAAAAGAGTGATTAGGGATAAATCTATAAAAGTGAAAAAAGGAAGGGGCTGGAGAGATGGCTCAATGATTCAGAGCATTTCCTGTGAAAGAATGGGGGCCTGATGATTGTGCTTGCCCCTAAAATGTATATTATTGGTGTTTAGCACATAAGTCGTGCCCCAAAATGTAAGCTGTTATTTTAAAATAAGTATGTGATTATTCAATCATTATTTTCATAGTGGCATACATATGAAAGGCTGCTGATGCCCACATTTGAAATGCGTGGTAGAATGGTTTGCTCCTAAAGTAAATGACCAAATATATATAACTATGGTAAAAAATGGCAACTGAGGTAGGAGTATTGCCATGTGCTTAAGGCCAACCTGAGTCTAGAGAAGTGAGTTACAGGTCAGCCTGGACTACAGTGAGACTCTGCTTCAAAACAGATGTCAACTGCTCAGAAGAAAAAGGTTATAATGGAATTTATATCTATTTAATGTCAAAATTATGTTCATACAAAGCATGATGAATATAGACACATTAAAGAATATGATATACATCTATAAGAATTCTTGGAATATTTGGCATTCTGTTTTTTTTTTTTAAGTCTAAGTCTACCTGTAGGAATAGCAAGAGTAAGAAAGGAAAATGCAAAATTCCAAAGAGACTTATAATCCTGTTAAAAACTGTTGGAGCACCTTTTGCCAGTATTTTTCTCTTGCAAAAATTGCTTGACATGAAAAATGAATAAAAGTAATGTGACTCCAGACTGAAGCTTTAATCTCCAGTCACTTCCATAAGAGAGGGGTAGATCAGAGAGTATAATTTTCCCTTATCATATAGCTCATCTCCTGTGTTGACAAAAGAAATCCTCATGTTAGTTTTTCTTAGACAAATGTGACCCCATCCTGATATGACACTTTATTTTTTCAGCTGTGTAACAACATCATAAAACCAGGTGCTTTTTAAGCTCTATTATATCAACCCATGAAATTTTTGCACTGATGCCTGCAAGCATACAGACATTTAAAAGTCCAATTTTTGCTCACTGCAAAACAAAAGTCACCTATATGAATATTTTAAATTTAATTACAGTATATCCATACATGCAAAACTGCCTTGATCTTCATAGAGCTCTCAGCAAAACTTTTGAACAGTCCTAAAAGAAATGCCAGCTCTAATTTGTACAGTGCTTTGTCTTCTTATGTCCAACTTTAATAATTTTATTTTTTGTAAGACATTACTTTTTCACTTTCAGCATAATACATCTATGAGTGAGGGAAGAATTAAGTTTGTTCCTTTCTTCAACTATGAATATTCATCAGTTATAACAACATGAGAACTAGAGTCTTTGGCATCCAGTTTTAGTACCTGCTAGCTGTAGAATTTTGCACCATAGCTCTGGATTTACAGCCCTCATTTAGCCATCATGGTATTCAACACCCTGGCGTTAAATATCCTCCACATAGATATGACTAACAAAAAGAGATAGAGTACAGCTATTGTGTCTCAATGGAAAGCAATAAACCATTCTGCCTTCTCTCCCTCCTGTTCTTTAATTCATTTCATTTCATTTTAACTACCCAAAACAATTTCCCCAGCCATTAGCCTGGAATGAAGCTCTACAAAGGCTGATTGTTGTTATCAAGAGTGGTCCCAGCACTCTCTCTCCCTTCTTTTCATAGATTTTGGTTCAAATAAGCCATTCTATAGAGGGAGAGTTTTTTAAGGAGAATCCTTGTGAAGTAAAGGATAAAGAAATTTAGTAGATCCACATTGAAATCTTCAAAGCAATATCCACTGAGAAGGATTTTGTATCACATTTTATAATCTGAGACCAATTTATTCAAAAAAATTAAAGGGGAAAAAAGTCTCGGCAAATTCTAAAACTAAGGAACTCCAAAACTGAAGCTAAAATAAAAACATCCCAAGATCTTACTCATCAGTCTCGTGAAAATAAACTAGTTCAAGGTATATTTTTCCAAAAGTGCTAGCTTCTAATAATGGAGAGTGTTTACCATTTTGAACTGAAAACACTCACAATCAAATTGTAAAGAAACTTCAACTAGAATCATAATCTAAGTGTACGAAACTCAATATAGGTTACCATTACATTTAGAAATGCAAAATTGGTCTCATTTTAAGATGTTCACAATTTTTGAAAGGATGAATGGAAAATAAGAGAAAGATTAAGGCCAAGAATCATTAGGAAGGGAGGAATTAACTAACTTTGACTTAGTTAGAAAAGCACATTTCCATTCTCTTTCAGCATTGTTGGATCTAACCAATTACTTAGAACCTCTCTGAAAAGTATTATAGGCAAAATAGAGTGAAGGATTGTTTTTGAAATAACAAAGCAGCTTTGAGTGAATGACATCATCACTTGTGATGCAAATAACAGAGGAACTCTGTAGGTTTCTTGAAGACCATGCATTTACATTTTCTTAAACCATATAAAGTGGTTTCATAATACAATGATCTTTTCAGGGACATGAGTAAACAGAATGATGAACTAGGTCAAAAACCTTTGTTCTCAGCACCAGAATAAATTATATTTACAATTTTTTATGAAGAAAATGTTCATGTGATAATGGCCACTTCAAACATAATGAGAATGGTTTTCAATTTTGTTCTAAAATTTCTGTCATTTGGGTTTTATATACGTATTGTTGAAATTCAATATGGAAAGGTGCTAGCTGATGATTAGTAAGTTAAAGAATAAATGCATCAAAATCAGTCACCTAATACATATTTACAGCAGGATTCTGAACCAAGAGATAGTGGATAATTTAACAAATACAGCCAAAATAATCAAATAAATTCCTAGAATACATCTCGGAGTTTCTGTTAATTAGGACAGAAAACTAAAGTTTCAAAAGTTCATATTTTCCTAAATAAATTCTTAAAATTGCACTCATTTATACATTAATGTGCACATCACAGCGTGTTTTCAAATTTTAAGCGGAAAAAAACAAAAACCTACATAATTACCTTAGAAACACATTATTTTTGAATGACAGTTTTTCTTCCTACAGGAAAGGGCAAAGATCAGATCAATAGCCTCAAAACAAAATAGAAACAAACAATACAAACAGAGAGAAGAGACTAATGGAGAAAGCTATGAAAGTAAAATTTCAGAGAAACCCTCATTGATAAATGAAGAACTTCCTTAATATGCCATTAAGACATACAAGTTATACAGCAAGGCACTCCTTTTGAGGCCCTACTTCTCAGGATATGGTCCATACCCAAGCAATGGAAACATCAGTCTAACATTCAAAGTCTTAGAATGTGTGCATAAAAGACAATAAATAACTACAACCCAAACAGTTAAAGGAACAACAAATGGCTATTTCTCCTTAATGCTAGGGGCTATCTTTCCCTTGGGCAGAGGGACAAGCTGTGGTTTCCCTTTCACTTTGCACCTTCCCTTGAAAACAAAAGTTGTCAGGATGATCTATGAGCTGCTACTATGCTCATCATTATAAAGACATCTCCAAATTCTATTTTCTAGCCCAAGAAAAAAAAGTTTTTCTTTATCTAGTACTTAATGAAAGATGGACAGTACAAACAGATACCTTTATTTTCCTACACCATATATATATATATATATATATATATATATATATATATATATATATATATATATATATGATTATGTAAGGTCAATTACTCCCATCAAAATTCAAAGTATCCATGTGCCCAAGGACTGAAATTACTCATTGCTGAAATACCAAGATAACAGAGGAGATGTAACAAAAGAATGCCTCATGATGAAATTTAAAAAAAAAAACAAAGAGAAATAAAAATCTATAGGTGAAAAAGGAAGACTTCCTTTCTGGGGTTAGATATAAAAAAAAAAAATGTGCTGGGATCTTTTGATGTTCATGGAGTGGTTAGACTACAATCCTTTATTCTTTACAGGAAAAAATGCTATCATGAAGAGTCCTGTGGTTGAGTAGCAGTTATTAAGTTTTATTGGTTTCAAATCAATGAATTGCTAACTTGTCCATGACCTATAATCACTTAATAATGTGCATTTTTGTAATATCATGACTCCATATGCAGAAATGGTAGATAAATGCCTTGCTTTTGTTATTTCGTGGAACATTTACTTTATATACACATTTCAATGTTTGTACCCTCATGTCTATATATTACATGCACATGTCACACATTTTACTATACTTTAAAAGACTTTTCTTCTGTTGGTTATTTTCAACTTTGCATCTTATACACTGGACTGCTTTCAGACAATGCTGTTATAACATCCCTTCCTCACCCTTTTATTCTCCCTTCTAATGATCTCCTGCTTGAGGGTCATTTCCCTTGAAACCACCTCTCTGAGTTATGCAGCTAACCTTGTGTCTCATTCACTAGAACTGTACTATTTTCATTATACTTCTTCTTAGCACTCTCGGATAAAATATGAAAGCAAGCCTGATTTTGAGGCACCTCACTTACAATTTCACTGCCAGCTATTCTAGTTTCCATGCCTTTATGGTATCCCTAGATTGCTATGCCATTCATTGAGGAGCAACACCATGGTCCTGAACTCTGTAAAATATACTTCCAATAGGCTTATTTTATGCCCAATTCCCAAAATAATCCATTCATTACTAAGCCATAACAAGATTTAACCACCACTTTGTCCTTATGACTCTTAGATAATTCGTTCACAAACTGCTCCTGAAGTCAATGTTGCTTGTTGTGTACTTACAAAAGGGTTCTGAAGATTTATAAAGACACTTAAAGTTAATCATCATGCTGTATTTTAGAGATGATCTAGTACTTCAGCATTTCAAAATCTGAAGCCATAACTTCCAGAGTTACCACTAATCCTGCTCATATTTGAGAAAACTAAGAGACTTTTCTGTAAATAGATTAATCAAATTTAATATATTTCTGTTATTTTCATATACATGCCAAATTGTATCCTAAACAGTAGATTCTACTTAGTGCTGTTTATTGAATAATGTCCCTACAAACTTAACATTTTGAGGCCCTAGACCCCTGTATGAATGGTTTTGGGGTATATGCCACTTTAAAAGCTAATTAACTCATATTAATAATGTCATAAGGATAATACTCTATACTCTAATCCAATGTGGCTGATAGTTCTAAAAGAGGCCCCACCTCACTCTCTCTTGCTGTCTCTCTCTCTTCACATACACACAAAGGAATGGTCATATTCATGAGAGGACATAATAAGCCAAGGAGAAATGGTCAAGGGAAACTAAATTTTCCTTACTTAAACTTGAATATTTAACCTCTGGAAGTGTAAGAAAATGAATTTTTATTGTTTGTACCACCTATTCTATGGTATTTGTTATAGGAGCCCTAGAAAACAAATGTAACTAGACATAGATGTGTCCTAATGCTCTGATTGTTTTTATGCAATTGAAAATGAATATAAGTAACATTAACTATTAGACAGACAAAGAAATTATGAGAACAGGAAATGGAGAAAAGATCAAACAACCATAAAGGAAGTTGAGACTGTAAACAGCTGCTAGACCTAAAGATGCTTTGTAATCACCACTCCCTCCTATACATATGTAACCTGATAGACTTCATGGAATCGTATTTGTTATTTCTATTCACACTGCTAGTAGTTTCTAATTACTTCATTTATTATGCTTTCTATGCAATCCTTCCTATATATATTTCATTTCTTCTACAATTTTAGTAATATTAAAATTAACGTTTTTTTTTCTATGCTACTACTGTTTTATTTTTCCTGCATCAAGGATCCCAATATTTATAATTTTCTACTTTTCTTTCTCTGTCCATCTCAAGCCCAAGCTCATACATTTCACTGCCAGACTTGATTATTGACTTAATAAATATTTGTGCATTTGCATGTGTAGTTCTCTGAAACAGAAGCATACACTTCAAGTAAATTCACTTTTCTTTCTCTAAATATTTATCATTGTCTCACATTACCATTGTAAACATTTAGATTGCTAGGTGACATTTTCTGTAGGTATTGTGGTAATCTGTTTTTTCACTCTTATTAACTTTTTTAGTTTAGCATACAAAGCTAAAGATTTTATCATAGCATCAATGTTTTTAGATATTTTATTTAAGAGAGAAAGGAAGAGAGAGAGAGAGAAAGAGAGAGGATGAGCATAACATAGGCTCTTGCCACTATAAACTCTAAACACATGTGGCACTTTGTATTTCTGGATTTACATGGGTACTGGGGAATCAAATCTGAGCTGGTGGTCTCTGGAAGTAAGCATGTTTATCCAATGAGCTATCTCACTAACCATTTCTCAGAATACTCAGCTAATTATCGAAAAGTGTAGGTGCTTAGAACTGCCTTTATGCAACCAAAAACTAAATATAACTACAATCAAAGTGAACTGAGTGACTAGCAGGGAGATTTCAATGGAAGAACCATTGCCTTTTTGTAGCATGACATTTTTAATACACGCAAATGTATAAAATAATCAGTGTATTTTGAAATTTAGTAAGGTATACCCAAAGCTTGTATATCCAAATATGGCCAAAACACTTGAAAATAAGTTATTTATTGCACTGTCTTTTTAAAAGCAATATTTATTCAATCTTACTAGCGTGACTTTGCTCAGTCAATTCTTCCCAGGGAGAATATTGGGAAATTTCAGGCAATTCTAGATTATATATTGTCAAGTATTATTTGTAAAGAATTCCTGAGATTTACTTACAGTACTTCTCAGACCCAGGTATTCTAAAGCTGTACATTTAACTTGCAAACTTTCTTAAAGCATGGAGAAGATTAAATATCGTTAGTAAGAAAAAACAGTTGATTATTTCCATACTGTAAATTACAATGAAAGTATGAAAAAAAACAGAGAAGGGAAATAACAAACAAATGCAAACTCTACAAATTCCAATATATCCTCATATACCAAATGCTATCATACTTTTCTGCCTATCTTTTTTTGTAGATTCTTAATCACTTGGATAAAATAAGCAGCATGTTCAATACAATAACTCTTACTATGCTACTGGGAAATTATAATGATATGTTTCTAAACACACCTATAAATAAAATTATTGAAGCTTACCTTATTAGTTCAAATTTGATAATGAATGTGACTAAAGGGTCACTACAGACTCTAGAGATCTATAATGATAATGAGTATGCCATGCAATGTTTTCAATGGCTATCCTACAAGCAGTACAAGAAACACACGTAAAGTCATTGAAAAAGGCAAAAAGTGATTGCAACCTGAAAGTGATATGTTGGAACTGGCAGGAATTGTAAAATAAACAAGGTGAAAGACAAGACAAAAATGATTAAAATGCTGAAAATGAAAATTTGGATAAATGATTGCAAATGAGATCAAAAGTCAAGTAAGTGTGAAGCTATTTAACCTGGAGTCACAGAGATACCTCAAAAAAATTTAATAGTATACATAATTATTTTATGTGCAAATGATCTGAACAATTTGAAGTCTGATTTAATATGGAGAATTCTGAGTTCAGTATGGGAAATTTGAAGCAGATGCTTCTGAAGGAAGCTAAAATTTTAAGAGAGGAGAAAAGAAAAGAAAAACCTTGTTTCTGGAGTTTGTAGACTTTCTGCAAAGAGTTGAAGGTCTAAATAATAAACTCTTCAGAAGTTTGAGCCAACCTGTGATACTTAAGGAAACCCTGTATCAGAAATAAGGAAGAGAGAAAGAGAGAGACACACACAGAGAGAGACAGAGAGGGGGAAGGAAGGAAGGAAAAAGAAAGAAAAAGGGATAATCAAGTAATGAGAAAATCATTTCAAACATAGCAAGTATAATTTGCCTGTAATAGCCATAGAAGGACAAATGTCACTTCACTATACTGTTTTTCCTTTGGATATATACACACTAACGTCATTCCTGGAGTACACAGTAGATCTCATTTTAATTTTTGAGAAACCTCCATAATATTTTCCATAATGGTGGTGGTAGTTGACACTCCCACCAACAGTGTGCAAAAGTCCCCTTTTCTCCACATCCTCAGAAACATTTATATATATATATATGCCATTCTTAATAGGGTGAGAAGACACTAAGGTTTGACTTGCATTCTCCTCATGAGTAGTGATTCTGAACATTTTTCATACACTTGGCCATTTCTACATTTTCTTTTGAACTGTTTTCATGTTTTTAATTGTTAAAAAGTTATGTTTTCATTAGCATAGAAAGAATAAAGTTTAATTATGTTGTATTTCATTTTACCTTTCTTGATTCTCTCTTCCCCTTTGTCCTTCATGCCCTACCCTAACAAGAGCCTCCTCTCTGCTTTATTTCTATATGTTTCCTCTGGTTCACCCCCTAAACATCCTCACCACCTCTTATTCCTCTCTCATGGGTGTCTATGTTGATTCATAGTCTATCCTGATTCTTTCATCCCATTTCCTGATATACAAGCAGTAAAAGTTAGGATCAACATATGAGAGAAAATACAATTTTTGTCTTTCTGGACATGGTTTATCTCACATAGTATAATCTTTTCCAATCCCATTCATTTTCCTGAAAATTTCTTAATGTGATTTATTATTATTATTTTTATTTATTTACTAGATTTAGAGGGACAGAGGGAGAGAGAGAGAATAGGTGCACCAGGGCCTCTAGCCACAGCAAACAAACTCCAGATGCATGTGCCACAATGTGCATCTGACTAACATGGGACCTGAAGAATCGAACCTGGGTCTTTAGGCTTTGTAGGCAAGTGCATTAACCAGTAAGCCATCTCTCCAGCCCCTTCATGTGATTTTTTACAGCAGAATATAAATCCATTGTGTATCTGTGCCATAATTTTTATTTTACAGTCATCTGTTGATGGGCAACTATGCTAATTCCATTTCCTAGGTATTATGAATAGAGCAGCACTGAATGAGTGTGCAAGTATCTCAGTAGTAGGATATAGAGCCCTTTGACTATATGCCCAGGAGTGGTAATAGTTGGGTCATATGATAGTTCAATTCTTAGCTCTCTAGGAAAATTCCACACTGATTTCTACAGAGGTTGTACAAATTGACATTCTTATCAAGAGTGAGTTGGTTTCTCCACAACATCACCAGCACTTGTTTACTTCATGTTTTCTTGATGATAGACATTCTGACTGGGCTGAGATGGTATCTCAAAGTGGTTTCAATTTAAATTCCTTCAATAGCTGAGGATGTTAACCTTAAAAAAAAAAGTTGTTGGATATTTGTGGGTCTTCTTTTGTGAACTATTATGTTCATTTCATTGGCCCATTTATTAATTGGCAGTTTTGTTTTTCAGTTGTTTATTTTTTACCATTATTTATATATTATAAATATTAGCTCTCTGTCAAATTAATAACTAGAAAATAATTTTCTCTCATTCTACATGTCTCACTATGATAAATATAAAACCATATAAATAATTTCTGTTATTATTTAATGATTACTTACCTTTAACTTGTAAAATAATCATATCAGCTGGCTTGTTATGTCAAAAATGGCACAACTTATAAAAACATGCATGAGTGGCTAGAGAGATGGGTTAGCGGTTAAGTCATTTGCCTGTGAAGCCTAAGGACCCCAGTTCCATTCTCCAGGTCCCACATAAGCCAGATGTACAAGGGGGCATACACATCTGGAGTTTGTTTGCAGTGGCTAGAGGCCCTGGCATGCCCATTCTCACTCTTCCTCTCTCTCTTTCCCTCTTTCTGTCTCAAATAAATAAATAAATAAATAAATAAATAAATAAATATCATTTAAAAAAACTTTATATAAAACATGCATGAGGTACATATTATAATAATATAATTTTAAAATAATTAAGTTATAAGTTTATTCTAAAACACACACATTTGTCAAAATCCTTTCCCCAGTCAAACTATCCAAGATACTAGCTAACTAACATTATATTTATTTATTTAGAAAAGAGAGAGTCAGAGAGAGAGAAAGAATGGGCATGCCGGGCCTCCAAACACTGTAAATGAACTCCAGACGCATGCATCATCTTGTGTATCTGGCTTATGTGGGTCCTGGGGAATCAAACCTGGGTCCTTTGGCTTTGCAGGAAAGCGCCTTAACCACTAAGCCATCTCTCCAGCCCAAAATAACATTCTAAATAGAAAACTGTAATTAAATCATACATGCATACAGATGCAACAAGATAGATCTCATTCATGTTCATATACAGAAATATTATAAGGTTATACACTATATAATTTTTCCATTTTTTTTCTTTTTCAGAGAGAGACACACACACATCGAGGGAGAATAGGTGCACCAGATCCTCTAGCCACTGCAAACTAACTCCAGACCCATGTGCCACCTTGTGTATCTGGTTTATGTGGCTACCTTTTGTGTCTGGCTTATGTGGGTCCAGGAGAACCAAACCTGGCTCCTTAGGCTTCACAAGCAAGTACATTAACCACTAAACCATCTCTCCAGCCCAATTTTTCAGAATTTTTTAATAATCACAAATAAAATGTAGTATCAGTGCTTGCTAGCTCATAAGAAATAAAAACAAAATAAGAAAGAATTTCTAGAAGGTATAAAATTCATTGACTGTCTCCCAAATGGCTTGATCCTTGACTTTTGCCTAATGAACTAATAACAGTCTGTGCACATAAATCCCATTCAATGCAATTCACGCCTTTTCTGGGAACTTTTGAAGTCCAGATGTTTTTGTTTGTTTGTTTGTTTGTTTGTTTGTTTGTTTGTTTTTTACTTTGGTGACTCTTTAAATAGCTTGCAAACATAAACTGTATCTATAAAATGGACAAGGTCAATGATTTTGCCATCAACTCTAACAGGCTGCAAGAAGCTACTGTTGTTTGCCATAGAAGTCTGCATCACTTGAGTCAACTGCCAGGTGAAATAAAGTAGGCAAGCAATGTTTTATAATGCTGACTTGAAATTACAACAAAAATCAGAATCTAAAGGTAACACATTTAACTATGAAATTTCTATACAGCCTTTACTTAGCTAAGATGAAAGCTATATTAGTGGCACTACAGATATCCCAATTGTCATTTAGTTAACTTAAGGCAAATTTCTTGAGGAGAAAGAATTAACCCAAAGAATACAAATAAACGATGCTCATTTGACTTTCTATTCTTTGATTTAGATTTTCTATATAATTCTGAAAATAAGGCTTGTCACCATCAGCACTCTGTTTGAGCCATAATTATTTTCATAACTCCCAATTCATATGAAACAAATAATCTGTTACTCAATATCAGCAATCGTAAACGTCACAAGTTTCTATTCAATTCTACCTCAACACATAATAAATAATATTTATTCAAGACATTAGGGCTCACTGAAAAGGAACATATATATATATATATATATATATATATAGAGAGAGAGAGAGAGAGAGAGAGAGAGAGAGAGAGAGACTCCTCCCCTTAAGAGTACAAGTCAGTGGTAATTTGTAAACGGCAAATGACTAGAGGACAAACTTTTTCTGTGAGCAATAAAGTGGCTTCGATCTCAACAATGTATCTCAAATGACTTAATTATAATCTAAGAAAAGATGAAAACATTTGTTTATTTCTTTTAAAAGCTCCTTTTGGGAGATTCATCAGAAGAAGAAAGCTCCAAGGTCACCTGTCAATAACAGAACAAACCCTCAGTAAATCACAGTGCTTCACAAATAAATTCCTCATCAGTAATTAAAACCAGGCCTCTCTGGCCCTGTGTTATCAGCTCATCAAATTCATTGCTCATCTAGAATAACAGATCCACATCTGCAGTCATTACAGCACGCCAGATAAATCAATCCTCTCAATGATGCTTTGAGCCATCTCTGCTCCCTTTTAACCAGGCCAATATTTATTTCCCCCTGACACTTCTGACATTCTATTTACTGTAGGCAAATGGAACTCATACGGCACCTTGTAATGGCTTTACCAAATCCCATTGTGGGGCATATCTTAGAAGACTGATGGTTGCAATAAACAAGGTTTTATGGTATAAGTGTGAGCTTCCAACTTTTTCCCTTAGAATTTGACTTCTGCAGTGAAGGGTTATTACACTTGATTGCAGGTGGAAGACTAGTAGCCATTTAGAACTTTGCTAATTAAAAGTCAGCAAAAAAAAAGACTTTTAAGGTGATATCACGGTTTTTTGTCATTCTTTTATTTTCTTCTAATTTAATTTTTTATAAAAGGAATGTTGAACAAATGTTTGTTGAACTTAAGTCCTCAGGAGAACAATAATAAAGCTACTACTAATTTGTTTCTTTTATTTTTTTAGATTTTATTAAAATTATGGAAGTTTAAACAAGTTTGGTTATTAATCTTTAAAAAGATATAATCATGATAAGAAAACTTATATACATCCTAAGTGCAAAAGAACGTGCACTTGAATGCAAAATATGTTTGGCAATGTGACATAATATGTAATTCATGACAAATGTTTACAGTAATTGTGATTTTGAACAAATGGACATTATTAGAGTTTTATGCTTACAAATGAACATTTTTAATAATGTGAACAAAAATAAAAATTGCAGGATGGAGAGATGGCCTGCAAAGCCTAAGGACCCCAGTTCAATTATCCAGGTCCAACATAAGCCAGATGCACAAGGGGGCACACATGTCTGGAGTTCATTTGCAGTGGCTAGAGGCCCTGACACACCCATTCACACTCTCCCTCTCTCTCCCTCTCTCTGTCTCTAATAAATAAATAAATAAAAATAAAATCTTAGCCAGGCGTGATGGCGTACGCCTTTAATCCCAGCACTCGGGAGGCAGAGGTAGGAGGATCACTGTGAGTTCAAGGCCACCCTGAGACTACATAGTTAATTCCAGGTCAGCCTGTGCCAGAGTGAGACCCTACCTCGAAAAACCAAAAAATAAATAAATAAATAAATAAATAAATAAATAAATAAATATAAAATCTTTTTAAAAAATAAACAAACTTGCAATTTTAAAAGGTGTATTTTTCACCAAGTCAAACCAATTTGGGGGGGTGGGGTCATGCAAAGCATTCTCTACTGAGCTGTACTACTTATCCTGGTTGTAATAATTTGGGCTCTAAAGGGTCTCATTACATTAATGTCACAGTGTTAGTGAAGTTCACTCTTGGCATCAATTGAGTTTATTTCTTTATGTCACAATAACATTAGAAGAAGCACTGTGAAGTGCCCTTGTCTTCCCCTTTTTCCTTCAATGGCTTAAATTAAAGCTGAAGCAAACAGTAGGTTGTAAATGCAGAGATCTTCAGAATAGTGATTCAAAAATGACAGGATGTAGTCTTTTCTTTAATAAAAGTTCTCTGTTTATCACTCTATTGTCCTAGTGTCCTGGTCCCTCTACTTTCTGAGGCCAAAGTTAGAAAGTATTGGATTTTGCAATAGTACCCTAATCTATAGCCAATACCACCCTGAACTCACCCAATCTTGTTTGAAATAGTAGCCTAAAATTTTGAGTTGCTGGGCCATGATACAAAAGTGCTAGAATACCTGCCTTCCCCCAAGCCTCCTGCCACTGTCTTACATGGGTGGAAAAAGGAAATAAAAACACATTTTAAGCTGAAACTTTTAAGATGTGTGCCTCATCTGTGATAGGGTGGACACAAACATTCTGAGTATTCCAAAGAGTACACACAGTAGGGATATTCTGAGCAAGTTAAATCTGCCTAAGACGGAGAAACTAAATCACATGAAGTCTTCTGGTTTAAAAAAAAAATCATTTCTGCCTTCACTTAGCATTGCCCATAACAGTAATCTCAAAGTAAAGTTCAGCTTGGTTTCTCCATCTAATCTGAGAGATCACAATTCAAGAAGGAAACAAAAATCTTAAGAGTTGGTTTGTGGTTCTGGTTGGCTGGGTGGGATCACCAAACTTACTGTCTCCCTTTTCAGAAATAAATTCTGGGATGAAATAAACAGTTTCTCACCTTTACTTGTGGTTCCTATACCTATATCTGTAAGATAGAAATCATAGAATCTCTGAACTAAGTAAGATCATCGAGAATACAGACAAGAAAACTGAGGAGGAAAGTTTGTGAGCCAGCCTGAATTACAAAAACTAAGAGTAAGTACCTTGATCTTCCCTCCTATGACATAGTAGACATGACTATGTGTAGCCTCATCTGACCTGCTTTACTGGGCCCTGTAAACAATATCCTATCTGGATATTGTTACTAAAACCTAGCAGAGGAATTCAGCTAAAGAAACATATATATATGCTTCTAAGACTTCTATAAGTCAAGACACAAACAGTACAATTTTTTAACTGTCAGAACTAAACCTAATTCCAACCATGCAGAAGATGATCAATCAGTATTTGTATAATGAATGAAATAAATAACTTGTACTTGACACAGTGGGTACAAGAACTTTCACATTATGCATGGCAAAAGAAAAAATGCATGCAAAATTATAAAAGAAACTATGCATCTTTAATTTATTTATACATGCTATGCTAAAACTGGTCAAAATATGTCAATCACAATAGAGTAACATGAATAATTTCAATGGGCCTTTGTATTTAAGAATCTCAAGAAAGGAAAGTCAAGCTTCATAACATCCTGTATGAGGTAGTTAAATATTATTACATTTTACAGAAGGTAAATTCAAGAACAATAGGTGTAAAGTTGGATGTTCATAGACAAATAATAAGTTTATGACAAATTTGACAATGTAATCCATGAACCTTTGTCTTCGGTTCTTAGCACAAGCAATTCTGCCAGCTTTAATGGCCATGAAATGAGAGTAAAAGCTACATTATAATGCAATTATTGATAGGAGTTAAAAATTCTCTACAAAGATACTGTCTGCCCAGGATTTTTTAAATGGCAACCCACAGATAGGTACAGGTAATAAATCTATTAACAAAACCACACAAAAGTATTCTAATTCTTTTTAAATGTTATTACTATTTGTAATCATGAAACTTTGATTATATATTCAGAACTCACATTAGAAATTATAATATGTTATATAAATTTTGAGTAACAAAATTACATTACCAAATTTGGAAGGTATTAGGGGAGGGTACGCGGAAATGCTTGTCCTGCTAGAATGAGCTCTGTGTGTGTGTGTATGTATGTGTGTGTGTGTGTGTGTGTGTGTGTGTGCATATATGTTTCTTTAGCCTAAAGTAAATGACCTAAGTTATAGGACTCCTACCAAGTAATGTAGAAGAAACTTCCTAAGTACAAAAATAGAATAAAATAAAGCTTCAGTATTATGACATAGAATATGGCTAGTCCAAAAATTTTAATTAATTTATTGTGTGAGTGTGTGTGTGTATGTGTGTGTGTGTGTTTAAGAGAGAGAGAGAGAGAGAGAGAGAGAGAGTTCACATGCATGACACAGCAAATGTGTGTATGTCAGAGGGCAAATTTAGGGTGTTTCTCCTTTCCTTCCATCTTCCTTTAAGACAGGGACTCTCGTGTTTTGCCCCTGCTGCTGTTGAGTTTCCAGATTCTCGTGGCTCTACATCCCATTGCCATAGGCATATAGGGATTACAGGCTCATACACCACCTTGTGAGTGACTTTACATGGGCACTGTGGAGGATCAAACTCAAAGTGTTAGGATTCCACACAAGAGCTTTTAACTGCTGAGCCATCTCCCCAAACCCAAATTTTTTATCCCAAATTTAAAATGTTTGGTAACATGAATATTTTTGTGAGATAATGGACTCAGCACTTGGAACTTCTATCTGTGAATGACAACTTTTTAGAGTTTGGATAAATCATCTTATTTTACTTTCTTGTGCCTTGGTTCCTTAATGGTTAAAATGGGGATTGTAACACTATTTCTACCACACCAAGATGAGTCTGCGTGAAACCTTAGAAAGCATGTTACAGAGCAAGTACCTCTGCACACAATGTTTTCTAAAGTTCTGGAATCAAACAGTATTATCAATTTTAATATGCATTATAATAACAAAGGACTTATTCAAAAATGCATCAAATTTCTATCAAAAAATATTAGAGCAAATATCTCATGCTGTAAAAGTCCTTTTGGTATGAATACACTAGGTCAGAAAACTGTGGTAAGGGAAGGTTCAAAGATGGAGTCCTATGTTTTTGCACTTCTCCATCAACTATATTGTGCAGGTCTTATACAGGTAATGACAGATACTATGAAGTCATAAATGCAGTGGTCACTTTATGTCCATATCCAGAGAGAAATTAGATGCAAAACATGTTGTAGGGCATAAATTTGTTGATTGGAGTAGGCAAAAAGTAAAAAGTTTAAACTATTACAAACTTTTTGAACATATAAAACAAAAATCTTAGTTATCTTTAAAATTTCCACTCGAGAGGCAGAGGTAGGTAGATCACTGTGAGTTCAAGGCCAGCCTGAGACTACACAGTGAATTCCAAGTCAGCCTGGGCTAGAGCCAGACCCTAACTCAAAGCACCAAAAAAAAAATCCAGTGTATTATATGGATGGAGCATTATATATAGTAAACACATTTTATATTCATACATCTTTTTCATTCACTTAACAAACATATTAAAATAAATTTCAAGGTTGAATGAAATAAAATACTCCACAAAATAAATCAGCAATAAGTAAGGAAAAATGAAAAGTGAGGTCACACAGAAAGATAAACACCATTTGTAGCATGTCATGAGGTTCCTATCCCGGATCAAGTGGAGAGGAATGCAAATGGCAACTGATACTAGGAATATAGACATAAAAGGAGAGTGAAACCAGGAAAATGAAAAAAATAGGGTGGGAAAGATGAGGGGTTTCCAGACTGATTGGGGGAGAGACAGAATATTGGGGGTGGGAGGGGATTAGAAGGGTACGCAGTGGAGAGGTGTGTAGGGAATGGGAAGGATTGGCAGGGAATTACACAAAAATTAAGACATCATTATGAATCAGTTCCATAGGGCTGGAGAGATGGCTTAGCAGGTAAGGTGCTTGCCTGCAAAGCCTAAGGATGCAGATTTGATTCCCTAGTCCCACATAAGCCAGCTGCACAAGGTGGCACATGAATCTAGAGTTTGTTTGCAGTGGCTAGAGGCCCTGGCATGCCCATTCATTCTCTCTCTCATAAATAAGTAAATAAATATAAATAAAATATTTTTTTAGGTCAGTTCCATGGAAACCCTCATTTTGTCTAGCATTCTACAAGATATAACCACCAATTAAGAGGGAAGGGGACAGTCCGGACAGAAGGCTAGAAATGCTTAACTTTATAACTAAGGACATTGGCTGGTAAATCCAGGTCCCAGATTTGGGTTTCCCCTTTCCCACAGTGAGCTATTGGCCAGGTGACCCATGAGGTCCTCAAAACAATGTAGGCTATTGACAAAGCACTTGATTACCTACCATAGCTAAAAGGAAATACCCTATTTTTGAAGACACCACAGGCTGTGATCACAGAATACCATGGTGGAACTGAAAGGGAAGCTAGCTCCCTCCTGGATAGCCCTCATCGTGGAGCCCTATTGCAGCTGCATGAATAAGCAGGGGACCCTACCAACTACAAAATCAACTAGCTGAACAAAAAGTTACACACTTGTGCAATAGTGACATGTACCCTCTACTGGAAACCAACTGTTCTGTGATTGGACATGAGGCCCGTTTAATGAGAGAGAACTCATACCTGGTAGTGGAAACTAAGTCAAAATCCCATGGTCAGGTCAGAGTGGGCTGGCACGCCAAAAATCTCCTAAATAACTTTGAATACCTCCTTTAACCCAAATTGCTCTCACACTTGATTGGAGACTCTGTTTTATTTTAAAGATAGCAGAGGAAATGGGGAGAGCCTAGATCTATTGATAAGACAAGAAGATAGCTGACTCCCCACCATGAGACTTTCTACCTCTATTACATCTGCCAGGGCCAAGGAGCAGAGGAAGTGACATCATGAATACTGCTGTTACTGCTAGCCTGACAACCAGCCCCAGGGTGATGGTGACAGACATTTAGAATAATCAAAACCTATGAAAGCAGAAGTCCAGAGACTAAAAATATCTCAACACTAAATCAGATTGCCAACAGGCCTGCCATGGCTCAGAGGATATTGCATAAGAGGGGGCAGAAAGATTTTCAGAGCCACAGAGTGGGTAGGAATACTCTGAGGCTCAGTCCTTCAATACCCCATAAGGACTGACTAAGGCCATCATGTCCCCACAGTGATTACTATATAACCCTATTGAAGAAGGTCCCAAGGTAATTGGAGTTGGGGCAAGGGAATAATAGTACATTACTTGTTTTATATATATATATTTAATTTTTTTAAAATAAGTAAATAAAAGGCTGAATCAGAAAAGAGGAGGAAAAAAAGGAGGGAAATCTTATCTTCTACTCCTGAGGCTATCATTTCTGTACCTTTCAAGTGATTTTATATAGCCAAGGTCTAGATATATAGTTTCTTTTATAAATGAAAAGTATGGATTATGTGGGGGCTTCCTACCTTATGAATAAAAAAGAGAAAATTATGCAATCTTATATGAATTTATATCCTTACATAAAATTCTTAATTTCTTAAAAATATTTTGTTTATTTATTTATTTATTTATTTATTTATTTATTTATTTGCAGAGAGAGAGAGAAAGGGTATGTCAGGGCCTTTAGCAAGTGCAAATGAACTCCAGATGAATGGGCCACTTTGTACATCTGGCTTTACATGGGTTCTGATGAATCAAAGCCAGGTCGTTAGACTATCCAGGCAAGCACTTTAACTGCTGAGCCATCTCTCCAGCGTTTTTTTTTTTTTTTTTTCTTAAATTGGGATCAACTACATAGGTCTTCCTTTCAGTATGGAATAGACAGTTGTTAATTAATACAATTTAATAAGAATTTACAATGCATATCATCTGCAAATACCTTCCTTGGCTTCTTGGTTCTGGGTTCAAAAACAAAATCTGACATTAAGGTCATTTTCTTCTGCATCCTGGAGATTTTCATCTTCAAGATTCCAGTGATGAATTTCAAATCACTCAGAAGTTATACCTTGTACTATCAAGAAAAAGCTTGTAGACTTTGACAGTTCTTGAAATGCAAGGCTCTGAAACAGGCATTTCCAAAATAAATTCTGAGAAGCACCAAGCTCAAGAAAAGCTACATGAAAAGAAAAATATTTATGGGATATTTAATGGGATGACTTTACTAATGAAATAAGTTAGGAACAGGAAAACAAGTACTACATAATTTTACTCATATGTGGTATCTCAAAAGGTTGACCTCATAAAAGTTGAGAGTAAAATGGCAGTTCCCAGAAGCCATGGAGAGTAATATGGACAGAAGTACGATGAGTTGGTCCACAAGAGCTCATCTGTGCACTATTACATAGTAGTAGCAACATGATAATGCACTATTTCACAAAAAACAAACAAAGATTGTAATTTGCAATGCATTATCTGCAGTCATTGCAACAGACATTGAAAGTACCACAGCTAGTGAAGGTTCTGACTTTTTCAAGCTTGCATTTTGCTACAGAAAGTGCATTTCACTTTCACCCAGGAACTATGAAGGTAGTTAAGTCTCAGACAAGAAGAGCTAATAATGCCCTCCCATTCCCTAACGTGCCCCACTCAGGATTTACTCAACATATACTTTAACTAACAATAGTATTAAAAACAAAATGCAGCAGCTGCAACAACAATCACAAGGCCTGCTTCATGGTTCTGTGCCGAGGAATGGGGCTAAGGACATAGAAGTTTGACACGCTTGTCACCCTTTCTAGAGTCTACCCCATCCTCCTCCACAATCCTATTACAACCACGTAGACACTTCTATTTTAGATAACCCTTCTCCCCAACTTCCTCCACATATCCCACTGGTGGCTGACTAGAAATGTAATGACTCTTAGCCACTATCTGCTGAAGAGGAACTGGAGTAGCCTGTTAAAACAACAACAACAAAAAAACCTCCTCATGCTTCTGAAGAATTGGAATCAGAAGATGAGGGCAATCCCTGACACTAAGATTTACTAACTGTTGTCCTTAGACAAGTTATCTAACTTTTTCAAGCATCAGTCTCCTCAGCTACAATATACTTGTAACAATGTATTTTCTGTCAATTTCAGAAGGCTTCTTTAAGGTATTACCTGAAGCAATAAATGTATTGTACAAACGTAATCCTTTAAGTATACTACATAGCTGTTGCCCAGGCACTTTTATCATAAATATTGAAAAGATAACTTCAACTTCACATATCAATTTATAGCATGTTTTTAATAGCTTTTTAATCTTTTCTCCCCTAGTTTCAATAAGGAAACCAATGAATACACTTTTTTAATTAGTAGACATTACTGTATGAATATATGAATAAATTGCATACTGGTAAGTACACAAACTTTTTTATTTGAAAAACAGAATTGGCCTTTTTGCACTTGAAGACCATAAAATCATTTAAAAGTGAACTTAATACTTGAAAGTTATGATAATTGCAGTCCTGGAAAATAGAAAATAAAGCCTTACTTTAATGTTAATAATATTATCTTCCAATAGTAAAAATCATTAATCAATCCAATGTGACAACAACTTAATGACATTCTACCATGTACAAGGCATTGTGCACACTAAAAAAAAAACTAATTTTCTGTATCTCTCTCTTAAATTAAATATTCATTAATAAATCATATCAATGTTATTTCAAAAGTTGTCATCAAACAAACCCCTTCTACATCCCACTGCCATGTTATCATCACAGTAGTATTCAAGATATTTCCACAACCTAAGTCTCCTTTTCTTCCATGTAGTATTTATTCTGAGAATATTTTCTCTGAGCTTTATAAAAACTCATGCCATAGTTTACTATTTCCAGGTACTTTTCTACCTGGTTGCCAATATGCCTAACCTATATCTCAATAACATCTCATTACTCAATTTCGCCCCAAAATTAAAAATACTTCCACCTATACAGATTTTCTCCAGCCTCTTTTTTCCTGCTTAGAGTTCCTCTCATTAAAACTTTGAAAAAAAATCCTACTTGTGACTCAAGGACAAGTTCTGAAGGCATCACCTCTGTGAAGCAATCTCATTCTGCTGTCATCATTAGCTATTTCATCTCCATTCCCATGACATGTTCTGTATTTTTCATATGCCTCTATTACAGAGTTCTGAGGTAAATACTTTTCTTTTGCTCCCACTTAATCCCCTTCTCCCATATCAGAGTATACATGTTCTGCTAATATAGGAATACATTTCATTAATCTTACTTTTTGTTGCTATTTTCTGAGACAGTGTCTGGCTATATGTTCCTAGTTGGTCTAGAACTTGCTATGTAGACCAGTTTTGTTTCAAACTGGTGTCATCCTCCTGCCTCTGCCTCCCACATTAGTCATTTTTTTAAATTTTTAAACAGCTAGGTTAGGGTATGTCATCAGTACATAGTAAATGAAAATTAGGATAAGACAATAAGTTGCAGTTTCTGTCAAGTGTCCTATAATCTAGAAAAAAAAGGAGGAAGAACAAACCAACATGCAAACATATTGTCACATTTTAATTCAACTTTAATTATTCAGGAAAAACATTAAAGTGGTTGTAACCTTTTTTCACAGATAACAAGGACTAAAGAATGAACACTGATTTGCCATATGTCCAAAACTAAAAGAAGAGCAAAGAAGTCATTTGAAGTTTGACTGAATTTCATTAGGATCACAATAAATTATTCTCATAGTACACCAAAGAAAATATATGAAAATCTAATAAAACAGGTCTCAATTATGGTCCTTATTAATCCATAATTTTGTTTTCATTTTATAAAACAGTTCTTGTTAAAAGTTTTAAAGCTGTTCCCTTTAAAGTAGCTTAACGAACTGCAATAGCAGAATAGCTATTTTAGGATAGATGAAAAAGTTAAATAGCTAATTTTAGCTGAATTAATAAAATAGCATTTGTCATATTTTTCTACTTAGTTAAATCTTAATGAGACAATTCATTTTAGTGAGTATATAAATTTCTTCATAAAGGCTATGCATTCATTTGGACCAAGTTCTGTATGCCTTTGACATATTTGCAAATACAAATTAGCTTAGTTGGAATTACATGCTTTCTTTCTATGTCATAAAGAAATATGAACAATTTCTTTAAGCTGACTGTTCAGAAAGGTATTTCATGTATTTTGGGGGGTTTTTTGTTTGTTTGTTTGTTTGTTTTTTTTGAGGTAGGGTTTCACTCTGGTTCAGGCTGACCTGGAATTAACTATGTAGTCTCAGGCTGGCCTTGAACTCATGGCAATCCTCCTACCTCTATCTCCCAAGTGCTGGGATTAAAGGTGTGTGCCACCACGTCCGCAATTATTTCATGTATTTTTCAGTGAAGGGACCAGTGGGGCAGTGAGATAACATCACAATTCTGAAAAACAAATTTGACTACTGAAATATTAGCAGAATTCCCAATATTTTGCTTGTACGTTTGTCTGATATATGTGTATATGCATATTGTGTGGGTGCACATGTGGGTGTGCACACACATGCACATATACATATGGATGCCAGAGATCAACTTTGGGTTTCTTCCTTAATTTCTCTTCACCTTATTTTTCTGACACAGGGTCTCTGACTGGACCCAGAGCTCTCCAATTCTGCTAGAGTAGCTAGTCATTAAGCCTCAGGATGTGTCCCTGCATCCCCAGAGGCATTCACCACCATGTCTGACTTTTACATGGATTCTGGGATCCTACCTCATGTCTTCATGATTGCATGGCAAACACGTTGCAGGCTGAGCCATCTCCCTAGCTGCTACAATTTATGCCTCATACTTTTTTCACTTAAAAAATTAACAAACAAAAACATATGAGTGTTTTTATAAGGACCTATTCATGTCTTGTTTAAAAAGGGGGGGGCTGAGAGATGGCTTAGTGGTTAAGGTGCTTGCCTGCAAAATCAAAGGAACCCACGTAAGCCAGATGCACAAGGTGGCACATGGGTCTAGAGTTCTTTGCAGAGGCTGGAAGCCCTGGCATGACCATGCTCTCTCTCTCTCTCTCTCTCTGTTTCTCTCTCTCAAATTAAATAAATGAATAAAATAAATAAGAAGAAGCATTATCATTCACAAATAGTTAATAGAACCTGCACTTACTTTTCTTGTGATTACTTACACATATATCTTAGTTATAAACTGAACAATGTCACAGGCCTGTAGTTCCAGCTACTGAGGAGGCTAAGGTAGAAGTATTTGTAGACTCCAGGAGTTCCAGGAAAACATAGCCAACATAGAAATTACTTGAAAAAGATAGTAGGGACAATTTCTAATCTAGTAAGATATTCACCTTTTTTGTTTTGACCAAGTGTGGCTTCACTTCTTGAGGAAAGTCAAGATAAAACATGCTGAAGACATGATATCATAATCTATATTTAAAAATATCAAATAATTTAACACATTTTACTCTAACTTGCTAAACTATTACTGAACCATTTAATATACAGACTAGATTCCAGTCATGTCCTGACAAGCATGCATTCTATTGTTTAAAGAGCATTGTTTAAGCATTGTTTAAAAAAGGATTAAGTTAACTGATGATTTAACTAAAGGGGGAAAAAACCTACTTTGATCCACTTTGACCCACAATATTTGAGCCTACAGGTCAAATGTTTTACCACTAAAGTGTCAGCATTAATATAACCTTTTATCTGTTTTTAAGATTTTTTTTAATGTATTTGTGTATGTGTTCACCTGTGTGGATATTCATGGCAATAAGAGATTGTGGACATGGACGGGCCACAGCTCCCACGTGGAGATCACAGAACAACTTTTTCTGTTCAGTCCTCTGTTAGTCCTCCATATTTGATGCAGGTATTCTCAGTCTACTGTTCTTTGCAGTGCTCACCACGAGCTTCAGAGAAATTCACCTGCCTCTGCCCTCAGCTCACTATCACTGTCAGCATGCTGAGATTCCAGAAACACATGGGGGTTTGTTTGTTGGTTTTGTTTTGTTTTGTTTTAACATGGTATCTAGGATAAATAAATCAGGTACTCCCGCTTCAGTATAAAGCACTTTATCCACTGAGCCACCTTACCAGCCCACCTCTTTGTCTTTAAAAGGGCTAACACAGCAACATACAACCTTATCGAATGAAGAGAATTTAATATTTACATATGAAGATGATTTAAGGAAGACAGTAGATAGATTTTTAGTGTAATGATTTAAAAATCTTCATGGGGCTTAAGTTCCAATTATTTTAAAAATTTAGTAACTAGAATATTGTCTTTATTTCGTTCACCATGCCATTATTTTGCAAACTAACAGGTAAATAGAATTAATTTTCCAGTAATGCTTTGCAAAATGAATACTGATCTTTTAAAACAGGCAATATAATGAAAAATTTATGCTAGCATGAACATTCACCAGAGGGCACTATACTGCATAATAACAGAAAAGCCAAATTCGTGCAGACAGAATATATACTGTACCATAAAAGGATAAGGAACCTGTAATTTTTCATACCATCCCAGTTTTACATTTTAAAAATGGCTGAGGGCTGGAGAGATGGCTTAGTGCTTAAGACACTTGCCTGTGAAGCCTAAAGACCCAGGATTGACTCTCTAGGTCCCATGTAAGCCAGATGCACAAGGTGGCATATACATCTGGAGTTTGTTTGCAGTGGCTAGAGGCCCTGGTGTACCAATTCTCTCTCTCTCCCTCCCCCCTCTGTCATCTATCTATCTATCTATCTATCTATCTATCTATCTATCTATCTATCTATCATCTCCCTCTATGTCTGTCTCAAATAAAAATAAATAAATAAAAATTTTAAATGGCTGAAACAAGGCTGGAAAGATGGCTTAACAATTAAGGCACTTGTCTGCAAAGCCTAAGGACTCAGGTTCAATTCCCCAGTACCCACATAATCCAAATGCAGTAGGGTGCATGCATCTACAGTTTGTTTGCAGTGGCTAGAGATTCTGGCATACCCATTCTCTCTATCTACATCTCTCTCTCTCTCCCTCCCTCTCTCTCTCTCTTTTCTCTCTTAAAAAAATAAATAAAATATAAAAATGGCTGAAAACATCAATAATCCTTCTCTAAACATCTATAGAACTCACAAGTCTACATGCATCATATGTTTTGCAATTAATTATATTGTTTTGTTTTCTCAAAGATACACATTTCTTCCAAGGTAGGTACCCCAAGCTGATCTGGAATTTACTAAGTAGTCAGTCCCAGGCTGGCCTTGAATTCATAGCAAACCTCTTACTTCTGCCTCCCAAGTGCTGGGATTAAAGGCATGCACCACCACGCCTGGCACTAGATGCACATTTTGTTTTCTCAATAGAATTCCTTGAAGGTAGAAAAAAGAACAGTCAATTTACTTTTGGGGAGTCCCTCTTTCTATCTTAGTGTTTTAAATATAGTATTACTAGTGAATGTTAATTATGCATATGTAGAAAATTACATAGTTACCTAAGACATTGCGCATAACAAATAATCAAATCTCTATTTCATCACCCTTAAGGGAAGTATGGATCTTTTGCAAATATTGCCATTGTTATCCACCACTGATTAAATATCCAATATATAATAGGTCCTGTGCTAGACTACATACTACACCTACACTCACACACTAAACTCTTTATAAAATATACCAGTTTTTCACTATATTACAGGACACAGTATAATATTTTTCACTGCTAGTGTAAAGAGAGAGAGATAAGGAGAGAGAGAGAGAGAACTGGCACACCAGGGCTTCTAGCCCCTCCGATCAAACTCCAGACGTATGTGCTGCCTTGTGCACATGCATGACATTGTGCACATGTGTCACCTTGAGTGTCTGGCTTACGTGGGTTCTGGGGAGTCGAACATGGGTCTTTAGGTTTTGCAGGCAGGTGCCTTAACAGCTAAGCCATCTCTCCAGGCCCTGGTTAAAAACAGTTTAAATAGTAAAAAGTCAATACCATCTATTTAATAAGATATTTACTGTAATGTTTTAATTAAATTTGATTCTCATTCTATACCTAGTATTTATTTGTTATGCAATTTTTATCGAAGAATCAAAATATATTAGACTTGTGGGTTTTTAATTTTATCTTGTGAACTTCCCTGTTTATAATACTGAAACTCCATTAGATAACATAAAATAAATAATGCACACATCTGTGACATTGACGAAGATGAGGACAGTACCTACTGGCAACAAAAGTGCCAGAGTGAATATGGGCCAACATTGTCTCACCTACAAAATAAAAGCCAGGGGGCTGGAGAGATGGATTAGCGGTTAAGGCGCCTGCCTGCTAAGCCTAAGAACGCTGGTTCCAATGTCCAGCGGTTCCAATCTCCAGGTCCCACGTTTAGCCAGATGCAAAGTGAGGCAAGGGCGCAATGCCGCACTTGCCCACAAGGGGGCTCACACATCTGGATTTCGTTCACAGCAGCTGAGAGACTGCTGGCACACCCATTTCTGTCTCCCTCTCTGCCTATCTCTCTCTGTCTCTCTCCCCAAAAATAAATAAAAATAAAATTAAGTTAAATTTTAAAAAAATAAAAGCCAGGGAGTCAATAATGGTTAAAGGCAAAAATAAGATAAAGAACAATCAAGGTTGAATAAGACTAATCAAGAGGCTAATTGTTTTAAGTTGTGAACTCATTTTGAAATAGTAAGAAATATGAATTAGTAGAAAGGAATAGGGAGGATTTTCCAGAAAAGAACACACCAAAAACATGTCTTGAGTTAGAAAACTAAAAGCAAATTAAAATACCTGCAAAAGAAATTCCATGGTGGAGAGAACTGAGTGATGAGAGGGTTCAAATATATAAATATGAAAAGGATTTAGTAAAGGAGACTTATGCCAACATAAAATATAAAATAGGACTGGAGAGATGGATTATTGGTTAAGGTACTTGCCTATGAAGCCTAAGCACCCATGTTCAACTCCTCAGAACCCACAGAAGCCAGACACACAAGGTGATGCATGTGCACAAGGTGGTGCATGCATCTGGAGTTCGATTACAGTGGCTAGAGGCCCTGGTGAGCCAATTCTCTCTCTCTCTCTCTCTTTCTCATAAAAATAAAATAAAATAGAAATTTGCATGAGAAGGTAGAAAAGGGGTGGTCTCAGAGACAATAACAAGTAAATATTACAAGATCTTGATAACTTAGATGTGAAAGAACAAAGAGAGTAATTTTGAAATTGTTATAAGAGTAAACACTAGGGATGAGTTGCCACTGTGAACAAAATGGAAGAGCAGAAACAGTGATCTCAGAATGGGAAGGTAATTAGATTTCATTTTATGATAGAGTCACACTGGTCATAGTTATTTTAAAAACATCTATCTACGCATGCCCTTATACAGTACCCAAAACTATAAATATTGTGAGTTTTAATAATAAATTGATATTTGTTCACTAATATGATTCATGAAGATGTATGCAAAGACCACAAACACCTCAAATCACCCTTCCTTTCATTTACTCTACTTGGATTTTAATGCCAGTGTGGATCATCAACTTGACACAGACATTTTTGCTGAAACTAATCTTTAATATATGACAATAAACTTTCTGAAGATTACTATCTTTGCACCCTCTCTAAATAGGTATGCATCAGTATAGAACTGCACACTGCTTCCCATTGAATTTAGCTACATGGATCTTTCAAATGCTGAAGTCACATTCAAAATTTTACAGAAATGTTGAAGACTTTCCAAATCATTTTCAGCAATGATCCATTCATGGTATAAAGGGTCTCAAAGTCACTTATAGTTAATTTTTTCCTAGGTTTTCTGCTATGATGGTCAACAGACAAATACTGGCTGTCTTCTGTCTTACATATGTTGAGACAGGTGCTGAAGTAATTAAGAGTCAAATAAAGCTTAAGACACAAATGTTTTTTGTTGCTGCTTAAGTTAATTAACTATCACAAACTAAGTGATTTAATGCAGCACAAACTTAGTCTTGAAGGTGCCACTAAGGGTGCTTCCTTCTTTCATAAAAGAATGTTTCCTTGCCTTTTTTCAGTTTGAATAGGTTACCTGCATTTCTTACTTCATGGCCCCTTCCTTGCATCACTTCAACTTCTTGCTTCCATTGTCATACATTCTACTGTGCACATGGATCCTCTCACTTTTGTCTTAAAAGGACCCTTATGATTATTTTAGATCAATCCACTATGTTAATCTCTGTAAGTGTTTCCATCTTAGACCTATTAACTTTACTTACATTATGAGGGTATATCACAGGTTATGGAGATTAGGAAGTTAACAACTTTGAAGAGCTGTTATTCTCCTAGCAAGAGGACATATTTAAAATATAAACTACTGTGAGTAATGTCTCTGGTAGACTTAGTGATATAGCTACCTACAAATACTCTGTCATAAACACTATCAAATAGTAGTGATTTATCTGTAACTAGACTTAAGTCTAATAATGAAACAATACAGGGCTAGGCACTATGACATATACTCCAAGCTACTTACTACTTGGGAGGCTGAAGTAAAAAGAGCATTTGAATTCCAGAGTGCAAGGCCATCCTAAACAGCACAATAAGAACACTATTTCCACATTTTTTAAAAGAAATACAGCATTGCCCAGCTACTAATTCACTTTGAGTTTCAATCACCATCTTCCTTATTTTGCTTTAATTCATGGTTTACAGAACTTCTACTAGGAGCCAGAGGAGAAAAAGAGTAGTCTTAAAGACGCATGGCAATTACACCATCAGTAAAGAATGGCACATCTGTGTTTGCTTTTTCATGTACTTTTAATTTTATCAACTGTATAGATAAAATACCTAAAATTTATCAGACTGCAAGAAATTTTATGAGCTCACATTCTTTATGTTGCATAGGCTATCTGATCACCAAAAAATCAACTCCTTCAGTACCACTGTAACAGGTCCTGATTAGTCATCTCCGGAATATAAAACCAGCCATTGTCTGTCAACTATTACAGTAATATATGACAATCACTGCAATCTAAAGTTTATTATTTTTTCTTCATTGTCTACCCTAGGTACATCTTTTCTGTAACCTTATCTCTACTATTTTGTTATTGTAGGCCCTAAAGTATTCTCCTTTCTGATAGTAGAATGTCAGACTTAGCTATGTCCTTGTGCCTTCATATTCTCATATTAGAAGAAAAAAATTATAAAGTTCTTTTTCAAAATTCCATGTACGTTAGATAGCAAGCAACATTATTATTTATTATTGAAAAGTGCATCTATATCAACTAAAATATCATGTGTTTCCTCCATTATATTATAATATTTACAAGTATGAGTTATATAAAATCTTTTCTGTGCACTCAAATAGTGGTGCATGCCATGGCAAATATTTTGGAAGAATTTTCCTCTAATGCAATAAATTATAACATCCATGTAGCAGATACCTCTGACCACAATTTTACAGTAACCAGTTAAACATCTCACTCTGCTTATGAAATATTGCACATAAAATTTTATTGTGATCCTATATAACTATAATACTTCATTACCTACTGTTAATAAGCTATGTTAGGTTCCCTAAATGAATTATATGACAATGAGATGATATTATAGAAAACAGTATCCAAAACATAATGGACACAAATAAATAAATTCACATAACAGTTTGGCTGTGAAAAGTCATAATTCTTCAGAAAAGAAGTTCCTAGATCTACAAATAAGAGGGCTCTAACTTGAAAAATTGTTTCAAAATTAATATACATGGTGGATAAAATTTGCATGTGTCATTAGAAAAAAAAGTTAATTGTCATAGATATTCTATACCTTTCCCTGAGATCTGAAAAAAAAAATGTATTGATTCTCATTACTCCTTTTCCCAACATGCTTTCGGTGTAATGTTATGTGAAACTTGGTCTCTTGTTCTCCTTAAAGTCACTGCAAATTGCATAATTAAATCCTGTGCAGCAGAGATGTAAGACTTTTTTTCCAGTTTATAGCTGCCTATAAAGATTCTACTTAACATTCAACAGCCTGAATTATTTTTTAAGGGATTGTAACTACCTGTCTACAAAACACAATTTTATCATTTAAAGGCAGTAGAAAAGAAAAAGAGAGAAATGGTAGGTTCAATGGTTCTACTATCCCCTGAAATATATTCTTCCTTTTTGAGTATTTTGGATAAATTTCCTGAACAAGTGACTTGTCAAAATAAATAGATATTCATTATACAAGATGACATTTTTATCCCACTTTCTAATCAGTTTTGATAAGAGCAAATCTTGAAAAAACTAGCATTTGCCATCTCTCTGAAATGCACTCATATATACAATGTCTACCAGTATTTATGATGTCTTCTCCATTATGATAAGTCCCAAAAAATTAATTGTAGCTTTATCTTTTATCTCAAATATCCATTTTTCATATACAATTTAGTGATACCCTATTTATAGATTTTGGTTAATGTAGTATGATGGCTAGTAGAGAATTTTCATAGGTTTAGTGTCAGAGGACTCCTAGCTCTATAATGACTAATTGTTATTACGAGAATTTTACCTACTTTTCCAGAGCTTTGGTTTTCTCCACTATAAAAGGAGACTAGCAGTGGCTAACTTATAAAGTCGTGGTGGAGATTAAATTGATTAATGAAGAGAGATCCCAAGCCTAGTGTCTGGTTCATCAGTGATGACCAATAAATGGAAACTATGATTATAGCTTGAAATATATCAAATATGGTAGGCTTCCTTTCCACTGGAAACTTTGATCTATATATTTTAATTTCATTATAATATCCATGTCTATGTGGAAGTACAGCTACATAATAATGGGTACAGTTTAAGACAACACATTTGTAAACTAAATAGTGTTATGGGTTCAAAGGTTAATGAACATTTATTTAGTAGCCACAATACATAGAACATGTATGAAATTAAGATAGGTAATGTTCTGTATTCAATAAATGTCACTCTAGGTAGTTTATCAGAATTAGGAAAATGAGTGAACTTCAAAGGCTCCTATAAAAAAAGACAGAAATTAATTACTACTGGAGAACTGGTAACAACTGACTGCATGATTTTAGAGAATTGTGCATGCCTGAAGGAAAAGCATGTATTGGGTACAGAATCAGGCCCTTTAGCAAACTGAAAGGCATGTTCTTCCATTGCCTGGCCTCTTGAACTAATTACCTAGAAATTACAGCCTGAGGTTAAACCCTGTCCTGTCTCATTAAGATTCCTTACCACTACACTGAATAAATAAAGAATTGGAGAAAAGGGTGGGGGGATCACAGAAGTGATAGAAGCAATGAGGAAAACTGCTAACTTTGCTGCATTGTGAAGAAACTGAGAATGTTACCTCTACGGGTCGGGTTTGCAGAGGCATGTTCTTTTTGTCCCTAAGTCATTAATTAATGTATGGCATATACCAAATTGTTATAGATGCATGGTAATTTTAAGTCTTTCAGAAAATTATTCACCATTCCTAATTATTGAATATGAAGGGAAATAAGATAGTAAAGGTTTGATCTTATATATTCCCTATTCCACTTGAGCTTTATTGCAATTTATTAAAGCACCAGCATTGTAGTTTAAGATTGTAATAAAATGGTATCACAAATCTGGTTATAATGTAGCATCAATAATAAGCTCACGGGTTTTTTTTTTTTTGTTTGTTTTGGTTTTTTTGGTTTTTTTTTTTTTTTTGAAGAAAAGAAAAACAAGAAAAGTTTCTGGTACAAAGGGAAATAAGTTTGTTTCCTGCATCGCTTATTTTAACCTTTGAGTAAAGGTAAATACTGGTATTTCAGATTAAAACTGTTTTCCATTTTTCTCAGTAATATTCATAAAATACTTAACTGCTCAATATTGGGTCTAAAAATTTACTTCTTATAATTCTAGGATTCTATAACTGTCAAGAGATATGAGTAACACCTGATGGTGTGACTGAGTCAGAGGAGATCTGGGGATTCTACCTACCAAGTAAAGTAGATATATTTAAGTAATTTATGAAAATAATAAAATTTATTTTAGTAGGATATGATAAAATGTGTGTCATTTCCATGTACAAATGACATGTTGTTGAAAACTAATAAAAAGTCCAGAATCAGGGCTGGAGGGATGGCTTAGTGTTTAAGGCATTTGCCTGCAAAGCCAAAGTTCCCTGGTTAGATTTCCCAGGACCCACGTAAGCCAGATGCACAAGGTGGCACATGTGTCTGAAGTCCATTTGTACTGGTTAGAGGCCCTGGCATACCCATTCTCTCTGTCTGTCCCTCTCTCTCTCTCTCCCTCTCTCTCTCAAATAAATAAGACTTTAAAAAATATTTTTTCAAGTCCAGAATCATAAATCAAAATACTCAAATCATTCTTCTTTTGTTTCTTTAGTACCAAAGGAATGTTTGTTCAATTCCCATAAACTTATAAAGAGCTTCATTAATGGCATTGAGAATAAACTCAATCTCAAAATACAAATGGATTAATAGGAGTCTAGTCAGTCATTTAGGTGTCTTTTTTTAAGCATATCATATGGTAATGTAGTACTTTTTGGAAAAAATGCAGTTTCCTGTAAAGGAAAAGGAGAGATGAAACTTCCAAGGACAGCAATAAAGTAAGTTCTAAAGAACTCACCCTACACATAGGATAACTTGGCCATTCTGAAAATACTATCCTGGAAGCTATGTCTCTTTGCTATAAAAATCTACACAAGGCTGTCCTCCACAGAAATGTCAAGTTTTGAGAATAAAGTTCAAATAAGCGTTTCTTAGAAAATAAAGTAAATTAGGGCTGGAGAGATGGCTTAGCAGTTAAAGTGTTTGCCTGCAAAGCCAAAGGATCCCAGTTCAATTCTCCAGGACCCATGGAAGCCAGATGCACAAGGTATACATGCATCTGGAGTTCTTTTGCAGTGGCTAGAGGCCCTGGCACGCCCATTCTCTCTCTCTGCCACACGCCAATACAGGGTAGTGTCTAGAAGTGATCAGAAGCCTTGAACTACCCCTGTAGAACAATAATCTGAACTAGAAATAATAGCATGAGTTTGGTTTGGTTTATATTTGATTTATGATATATTTCTTGGGCTTTTGTTCTGAAATGCTTGAGGAAATGGTTGACATTATAATGAAAATAACCTGGAGCTGACTGTGAAAAACAGTAAAAGCATAGCATGCCAATCAATGAAAGACTATATTAAAAAGACATAGATATTATAATCTGACTCCCATAAATGTACTGATCATTTTTTTCTGGTGCTGAGGACGAAACCCAGGTTCTTTCACTTATTAGGCAAGCATTTTTCTCCTGAGCTTAATTCTCAACCCCACACAAGAAACATTTTCAGGAAGTGCTAGAATATCTATAGAAAACTTAATTGTAATTCTATGAAATTATTTACTATGATTTATTTTACATTATTATAGAAATCATGCTCATGTTGAAGGTTTTGCATGTAGTCTAAAGAACAATTATGTTGGTTATTGATATTGTTAGACACATTACTATTGTCACAATTATTAAAAGATAATGTATATCTATATCATATGTAATAATTATGCCCACAAACAATTATGAACATTATGCTTAAAAGACTTTTTTAGTTTAG
Source organism: Orientallactaga sibirica (assembly GCA_036365145.1). Classification (NCBI taxonomy): domain Eukaryota; kingdom Metazoa; phylum Chordata; class Mammalia; order Rodentia; family Dipodidae; genus Orientallactaga; species Orientallactaga sibirica. The sequence continues at coordinate 6,346,569 of JAEOAD010000793.1, read as the reverse complement.
TTTTACTTTGCTTTATTTTATTTTCTTGAGGCAAGGTCTCTCTAAATAACCCAGGCAGGCCTAGAACTCACTGTGTAGCCACACATGGTAATCCTCCTACCTCAACTTCCTGAGTTTTGGGAATAGTAGCATATATGCCACATGAGGATACTAAAAGGCAATTGTAATTATTTTGGAAGTAAAGGTTCAAAATCATGATGCAGTCTTACAAATACAAATTTACAATGTTATTTGGAATTGAACACGGAGTTCTCCAGTGGCAGGGGACTACATTGTTGTGGGCTTGCACGTGCAAACTCTAATTTTCCAAGAAAACAGATCATTTTTCACACAAATGTAGTCAGAAAAGCTAATTTTTGTCATGATGGAAGCATTGTTCAGTCCTTTGCTGTAGATTATCCTATGTGGATTAAAAGAACAAACACATATGCACACACATAAATCACACACTAACTCCTCACTGAGTTTGCTATTTAACTACATTACTCTCCTTAAGTGTTTGGTAATACAGTAAACTTAGCATTTGCCTTAATTGATCTCACAAACTATGCTATTAAAGGTTGGGGATTATTTTCCCTATCAACAGATAGCACATCAGTCTTTGGAATATATATATATATAGTCTTCCTATATTGTACACCAAATACATAGATTCATCTACTACACATTACTGTACCTGTACCTTCAGTTGGTTTCATTGTCAGCTCTGATTTTCCATTTCCTGCATTTTCCCTCTCCTGATTCAAAACCATCCCTTTAACACATCATTCCTAATTAGATGATTAGTGCTTGGAAGGGCAGGAGATAAGTCATTTGCATAATTTAATCATAAAAAGAAGTTAAAGATACAGATTTTGCTGTTCGTTTGTACAATTATCTTCTTCAGCCTGGGGGGCTGATATATTAATGTGATTAAACAGTATTTCTGCAAACAGGCAACTGTGTGTCCTCTATTAAAGCAAGGCTGGAGGCAAATGAAAAATTAATTTTAGAAGACAATCAATTTTATTCTACATGACTGTAATAAATAACAGCCCATCTGCAGACAACTCATTAAACCTTGGGAGGGTACATGTGTCACAAACTCTAAATGACACACAAGGCTGAATTTTCCACCAAAATAGAACTAGTAATAAATGGCCTACCAGCTGCCATATCAGCCTAGAAAGTCAGTATACAAGAATATCTTAGGAAATGAAGTGTATACAGTGTCACTCACAGACAACCAGTTAATTTAGTCCTGGTTACAAAAATTTCTGAAAACAGTTTCCTTATTGTGTGTGTGTGTGTGTGTTTGTGTGTGTGTGTGTATTTATTAGTGTGAGCAACTTAGAAATGGCTACCATTTCATAGCTATTTTATGCACTAAGCACTCTTTATGATTTCAGTTAATATAAATAATACTTTGAGTTTTGTGACTAACATCCACATTTGTAGACAAAAACCTGAGGCTTACGTGGTTATATGCCTATAAAGTTCTGGAAACAGGACATGTGCCTGTAAGAGACTGAAAAGTAATTCTATAGGCTTTTTTTTTCTCAAGCTGTCAATAAGAATTACAATAATCTACTTCTAAATTATTGCAATAAGTTTTCTTAAAATATAAACATTTTTTCCAAAGTAAACATATTCCAATATAATAGATTCTAGTCACACTATAAAACTAACAAATAAAATACATTTTGAGTGCTTACAGCCATGTACTATGGTTGGCACTGTAACTGATAAAATGAAGTATCTGACTGTTATGAAGTTGAGGAACTTACAAGATAGTTTGGGGAGAGAAGAGGCACAAACATCTTATAATGTAAATATTTGCATGGCTGCCCCCAAACACAAATAGATGGTCATCTGGTAAAAGTTTTGAGAAGCAAGAAATCACTAAGGGTGAATGAAGCCTCCATAGGTAAAACTTCAGATAGCTCTGTCTATATGGTCATTTTCAACAGGACCTTGAGTAGATCAATTATTATCAAAAAGACATCTCAATCTCATCATTTTCTGATATTGGTTTCCTTGGGCATTTTACATTACAACACTTCAATTCCATTCAGTTTTAATAAACATGCCAATGATTCATGTTTGAATAAACTATTTGAAGTTCTCCTCTCATCAGATTTAAAATATCACAGGATGAATAAGCACTTGCTTCTTTCCTATTGTGTAATAGATATTTCTGTCTGGCTACCAAAATGACATTTTGAACAGCTTTTCCTGATTGAGATAGCCCAATGTTTAGTGCATGCATAGGTCTCTCATCACTACTGAATATGAGGGGAAACAAGATTTTTTGAAATCAATCCAATAGAGCTAAAATAAAATCCCAACAATGGAATTGCCTCCCTCCCCCAAATAAGAGTCTTAATAGCAGATGTTACTACATCTGGCTTCCTTGTTATTCTCCAGCTGTAGAAATTAAAACTTACTCTGAATCAGTGACAGGATCCAATGGGAGTTTGCAAATTCTGATGAAACCCTTCTTCCCAATGACTCTATGACGCCAGGTGAATGGCTGGGCAAGCCCCACCAGAGAAAAGTTTGTTTCCTAGGTAATTAGCAAGGGATTAAGATTGAGATCATCAACTTCTTAGCTTTTTCTGCAATAATTTCATGTAAGAATCCAATTTACAGCTTAACTATTTCTTCATCATCCAACCTTCATGGTAGCAAATAACCTGAAAGTCCTCAAGGAGTAGCTATGAGAAGTGATGGTGACAGCAAGAGCCTTTTAAGTAGCTTCTATGTGAGGTTAATAATGCATGAATCAGAAAACAACAGGCATTGACATATAGATTATAGATAGATGATTGATGGATGGATGATAGATAGATAGATAAATAGATAGATAGATAGATAGAATATAGATAGATAGACTATAGATAGATTTGGTTTCTGCCACTTTGTACTAAGTATCTATAGGCAAAGATCTGTGACTATTTAGTAGCTCTGCATTGCGTCAATCAGATTTGTAGTATTTTGTTTAAAAATAGTGATGTGCTATAATGAAGGGTGGAACTTAATTTATTTTACTTGGATATATGACACACTAATAATACCAATACACACATCATTAAACAAATAATGTTCCTGGTATAAAACAAGTCAGTTTATAATTAATGTAAGTATATCTTCCATTGTAAGATCATATTAACAATACCTACCATAAGCAAGATATTATTTCAGTTGCAAAGAAAATATTATATTTCACCACATTCTCCAAAGACAACTTAGGTGAAGGAAAGCATATCTGTGACAAATCAAACATCCAAAACTTCCTAATATAATGAATGTCAATTGCTTTTAAAACACTTGCACTGAAATTAAATTCCAAGAGTTCTGACTTGTAAGTACTTTTTGTTTGTTTTTAATTTTACAAATTAAGCAATTTTTACCAAACGCTGACAGCACTACTATATGCAGTATAAATTTATAAATAAGGGCTAGGGAGATGGTTCAATCAGTAAATGCTTGTCATGCATGAATGAGGAGCTGAGTTCAGTCTATTGTGGCAGTGTATGCTTGCAATCCCTGCTCTAGGGAGGCAGAGACAGTAGGATTACTAGGACTTGCTGAAAAGCTTTATCTGTGGCTCACTCCTTGTAGTGCTCCAATTCTGAACAAACAAATTGACCCTTTCCTGTAGCTCTCAATTCGCTGACCTTACCATCCTTTCACTATCTCTCACCTCCAGGATACCCTTTCTACCAAAGCAACTTAAAATAAATAACTCTTGTTCATTATCATCATGTTTTACAGAAATCCTCACCTCTCTAGTCCTTTACACCTTCTTACAATAATAGTCAATTGGCAAAGCCACAGTTGTTGTAAAATTCTATTATTTATCTATGTTTCATTAGTACTAGTGCAGTTTTACATGGAAAAATTAAAATACCCAATCACAATGATCATTTTGAACAAATAACCACAAACAGCAATGTGCATTTAAAGTTGCCCTCAATCATACTACAATTCTTTTAATAATTTGCTCTCCTATATACTCAGATAGCTATTTCAAACTTGTGCTCAAATTATCCATTCTACTATCTCTCTCATTCCCAAAGGACGATCTATTTCTACTTCAGTGAAACAAACCAAAAGAACTGTGGTAGAGCCCCAAGAATGTATTAATTCCAACGTCTATCCACATACCATGGCCTCCCACGTGTTAAGATGCAAACACTAAGTTTGCTCCCCTCTAATGCTGATGCCTCTATTTGTTTACTCTCTTTAAATCTCACTCCCTTAGGTGATCGTTTCTCTTTTTCCTTATCTCTTTATGTTAATGTGACCGAGGATTCAGTCCTTGAAACACTTTTCTACTCCTATTCTAAATGTACTGTCTTCTATTTAGATATCTCTTGCAAAGACTAACCATGTCGCTCTCAAAGATATATATGTGTGTAATATATGTCTGTGTGTGACACTATATATATGTGTGTGTGTGTGTGTGTGTGTGTGTGTATGCATATATATATATATATATATATATATATATATATATATATATATATCGTATTTCTGCTTAAAACATACCTTATAACATACCTTAAAAACTAACAGATACAAAACTCACTCTTGAAATCCCTCTCCCAAACATCTTCCTTCAGAATTTCCTATCTCACATGTTGGAAACTTCATTTTTCACAGTTGCTCATGGCCATATTCTGCAGATATGGCCCTAATGTACCAGGAAGTTCTACCCAGAATCTAACCAATGCTTACCAACTCTACTCTAGCAATGATCTCTACAAGCTCTGTGTGTGTGTGTGTGTGTGTGTGTGTGTCTTCCCCCCTCTCTTTTCCTCCCTTTCACTGTAAAAGCATCTTGATTTCTACTTTTTCCCACTTGAAGCCTATTTTCAATGTAGCAACCAGTGACCCTTTAAAAACCCTTAGACTCTTGTTTAAAACTTTTCAAAGATTCCCTATTATATTCATTTTAAAACCAATCTTAAACATAGTTCAAAAAGTTCTGTGTGGAAAAAAAATTACCATTATGATCTTTTTCCTTCTTTTCTCATTCCATTACAGCCATAGTAGACTTCTTAATCATTTTCAAATCTGCCAAACCTGCTGTTGTTTTAGGATTTTGCATTAGACTGTTTTGTCAGCCTTTTACATTCTTTCCCAGGATTCTGTTTGGCTAACTCCACTCCAATTCAAGTCCATGAATAAGTCTCACATTCTCAGTATACAACACAATCTCACTTAGTATTCATATTTTAATGGTCATATTGTCTCTACAATGTCTTACTCTGTAATATAAACATTTCAAGGTAAAGATCATTCCCTGTTTTAAAGATGTATCCAAAAAACTTAGAAAAAAGTGCCAGACAGAAAAAAAAAAAAAAAAACACGAATATCTACTTAATAAAGGAAGAAAAAGGAGGATGGAAGGGAAAAAAAGAAGGGAGGATGATAATCTTTTTATATGCATGTGTATTATGTCTACAATAGCATTTAAAGCTCTCTAAAGACACCCACAGATCACAGAATGCTTTGTGGGACACTAGAGACTGTTTTTTGGCTTAATAGCTAAGTTTCAGTTTTATATTGTGTTTTGATGAATTATTGCCAGCTTGACATATTTTTGGATTATTGTTCTTTTAAGTTCAAAATATTAGTCTTTTGTTGGTCTCCAAGACCATTTTATCAATGCATAGAGAATTGAGTTTCCATCAAAGGGAGTTTTGTTAACATATTCCAGAAGACAACATAATTAAAAGACAGTATTTCCCATAAAGGCAGGCATCTTCAGGAAGTCCCTGAGTAGTGTCTTTCCTTCTAGTTTGCTCACTGTACATTTCACTGGTCCATATCCCATATTTCCCTGACTACGTGGAAGAATGCATCAATTAACTAAACTTATTGGTTCAAACCCCTCATTTAAGACAGCATAGGGTAGCAGAGGGAGCACAATAGAGGGCTTGGATTCAAGAACTAGTTCTGTCTGTACCAGACTGTGTGTATTTGGGTAATTCATTTTGCTTTCCTCCATTTCTATTTTCTCACCTAAATTTGAGATCAAATAACCTGTCTCATAGAATTGCAGTGAGAATAAATGCAAACAAGGAGCAGCTTTGTAGACAGTAAGCTTCTGCACAGATGACAACATTATCCCTTAGAAGCACTGGAAGCTTCATTATGTTCATGGATGATGCTGATTTAGCATTGAGTGAAAAAAGTATAAATGAGACTAAGTCATCCCCAAAAGTACAATGTTGTAAAGTGATCAGCCATCTGTTCAAAAAATTTAGAAATTTCACAACAAAATTATAAAACCAGACTCTTATAAGGATTGCATTAAATGATTCAGTGTGTGAGAGAGCACTATATAAACTATAAACTAGTATATGCATGTAAAGTTTTTACTATTACACCTTGCTAGCAATTTTAAACATTCATGTTTCCAGACTAAAGGCATGTGTTACATGCTTAAACTTTATTGTACTTATTAAGTACAAAAATGAAAAAAAAATTCCACTTTGACTTTCTTTAATTCAAATTTTAATATTTGTTAAACAATCTAGAATGCAGTAGTTCAAATTACTCCCTAAAATACAAACCTATTTACTATTAAATTTAATAAAACTTCACACACATAGCCAAAGGCAAAATTTAAATCTTTTCAAAAACTTCATACTTAACATGTGTTTCAACAAAGTGCTCTGGGGAGCTACAATCAAGCTAACAGATTGGTAATAGTAAGAAAACTTCCCAATGACATGTAAATGCACATTATGTATTTTAAATTAAAGTTGCATTTTAATGGTAACAGAATATTATTTACTAACAAGATGTGTGTAAACTTTCTACTATCATGTCTCTGCCAGCAGTTTGCAACAATTGAAGGAATACTTCCATATTTAGCCATTAGAATTTTTACTTTCATGTACAGCTCATAGTTTTATGCTTTACATTCCTGCACATGTCAACTAAAAGAGATACTTAGGGTCTGGGGGATAGCACATGGTAGAGTACTTGGTCAGCACATGTAATTCCCTGAAATCAATCCCCACCCAGCATGAGAGGGAGTCAGTCACAGACAGATAGATTCAGTATCTTTATAACAAAACATGTACCAGTACCTTTTATACTGCCTAGCTCTTGTTTATTAGCTAGTTGCTAGTCAGTCCTCTATTTCCATGAGAAAAAAAGATGGTGTTATAAAGTTTTCTCTGTCCTCATTTATCTTAATTCGTTTGTCCATACCCAAATAGAGCTACATTAAGGATAACATAAGTCAAAATACTGACAACCTGTCTTTCAAATCAAGAGTCTTTCTAATTCTAATGAAAACTAAATTGGTGAGTTTCATTGTTTCTTCTTGGATCTGTATGTAAAAAACATTTAAACATTTTTCGTACTAATATTAGTCTTGAACATAGTAGGAACTAATTAAATATCATTAAAATGAAATATCAAGTTAACGAAATAGGAAAACATCATATATTATAGACATGTTATGTGTTCAAACTAATTGCTATAATTGGCTTATAAATAGAGACCTAAAGCTAGTGTTAATACATAAAATACACTATGCAGAACACTTTTTGTTTCTATGAATGAACTCCCGCTTTGTCTTCCTCAAAAAAACACCTAGAGGTAGTCATAAATTTTACTACAAAATAAATTTAGAAGTTTAGCAGATTACAGGCTATTTGCAAATCAGTAAGCTTATCATTAACACCAAATATTTAATTCTATAAATGAATTGGAAATAAACTAAATTTCCAAAGTTATTTATGTTAAACTATAATGCATTTAAGGGTCAATGTCTTCTGAATGAACAAAAACAAGTAATCTTTTCTCATTCTGGGTTTATTTTTTGAAATATAATCTTGTACAAAGTTCTGAACTTCATGAACTGACTAGTTTAAAATTCTCAACACATGCTGGGTGTGGTGGTTCATGCCTTTAATCCCAGCACTTGGGAGGCAGAAGCATAGGTAGGAGGATCGCCAAGAGTTCGAGGCCACCCTGACACTACATAGTGAATTCCAGGTCAGCCTGAGCTACAGTGAGATCCTCTCAACACAAATGAAAGTATGGTTTTTCACATAAACTAAAATTGTTTAAGACTAAAGTTGCATGTTTAACAACATCCACTATATTTAATCTATGTCTAGTAAAATTCTAGACTGAAAAGCATTTAAGGTTTATTAATAAAACACATGAATTAGATATGACAAAGGAAACCTGGGATTATTTAACCAAAAATATTTCAAAAATTTATAACCTCTGGCTGGAGAGATCATTTAGCTGTTAAGGCACTTGCCTGCAAAGCCTAAGGACTCAAGTTCAATTCCCCAGTACCCACGTAAGCCAGATGCACAAGGAGGCACATACATCTGGAGTTCTTTTGCAGTGGCAGAAGGCCCTGGCACCCACATTCTCCCTCTCTATCTGCTCCTCTCTCTGTCTCTCTCCTCTTAAATAAATAAATAAATAAATAAATAATAGTCTGAAAGATTCTTTAATTTATTAAATATAGTGGAGGATAACACAGTGTATACACTGAAACTGAAGATATGACTGCATTATAGGTCCATGAAAGAAGGAACTTTTGCTTACTCTGCTTCTCTTTTCCCAGCACCTAAATCATTGCCTATACCACACAGTATAGACTTAATAATCATTCTGCACATGCACACTCACACACAGACACACACGTGCTATCATACCAAACCTAACCAGCCAGGAGGAACTGAACTGATTTTTGACAAGTATTTTAAATTTTTTATTTATTGAAAACACAAAATTAAGTAAATATGTATGAATTTTCCAAATGTCACAGATTAAAGGCCATATATATATATATATAAATGTCCTCAAGAGAATTGTCTCAGGTGAGGACAACTTGAGATTTTGTAATTAAATTTCATTGCACAGAACTTATAAGGGAGCTCCAGATCACAACCCATGCTGGTACTGTTATCACAGAGCAAGCCTTCAGTATTTGTACGTTTATCCTTTCAGAATAATCAAGATCAAGCATATGCGCACGTGCCTGCGTGCACACACACACACACACACACACACACACACACACACACACCATATTAAAGCTTTTCTGTACTTTTGTGATGTCAATATGTCTTAATATGACATTAAATCCAAGGCTCTTGGATTAGAGAGATAGCTCAGAGGCAGAGCACTTGCCTAGCAAGTGTGAGGCCCTGGTCTCAATGGCCAGTAACACAGAAAACAGACAGGCTCAAGATTCTTAAAATAAGTATTTTTGTCAATTTCACCTAGATACTGATAATACTGAAAAGGGATCATGCAATTTTACAGTATCATTATATTTTAAAATTGTTTTGTATTTCAATAAAAGATTATTACACAATTGATATGTAAAGAATTCATTAGTACTATATAATATAAATTTATCCAAATACTGTTTGTCATGAGGATATATACTATGCTTTTTAGGCAGACAAGAGAAGGAAACTTCATCCAAAATAACTGAAAGCTCAGAATCTAACATATTGCTGTAAGCTATAATGGTTCTAACTGTTAATCCAATACACCTTTTACACAAACCCATAAACACATGAGTGGAAAAATAGCACAGATGTTCATCTCTAATGCAATTTCCATTCAATTTCCTAAGTGCGGTCCCTGTGTGCAAACTAGCTTAACGTTATGTTTAGCTTGCAAATTCTTTTAATAAATAATGAATGCAATAAAACTAGGAGATCAATGGCAAGCTGAGAAATCATAAAAAAAGCCTTTTGTGTTCAGGCTGTTGCCCATTTCAAACTTTAATCCAGAGACAGATCAATATTACTTTTTTTTTTCTTTGTAACCCATCACATAAATAGAAGATAGACTAAATGAAGCCTAAATGCTGTTACCAGATAACAGTTGCCAGCAACCTGATAAGATCATTGGACACAATTGCAATTGAATGTTTTATACCTTCACAAACACACTACATTATATACTATTAAGCATCAAAGTTGTTTAAAAATAAAAAGGTTATTAGCAATAAACAAAACACTATGAAATGTTATTTTTATGCTTTCCTGTATTATATATTTTTCCAGTTTTGCAATTAAAAAGTTTTCACTACAGTTTGTTCTAATACCTATGTAATCACAATGGGCCAAAGGAGTGCACTAGATATGAGTAGTTTCAACTTCAGGGTTCCAAATGAAAAGAATTTTTACTCTTCAAAATTAATTAAGCCTTGTAGAATTAAATTATCCCTTTAATTAGTTAGTACAGATAATATTTCATGAAAATTTGAGTTTGCATTTGATTAGGTCTTCAGATTATTCATGAAATTTTAAATTATTTTTCTTAATATATATATATTTGGTTTCATTCACAGGCTCTGGAAAAGAGGCAGAAGACTTTCTTCTTATGAACTTTTTCTGGATAACCAAGCATTAACTCTTTGATAGCTAGATTGCACGTCTACTGCCACAGCACTATTGCTGATATCAAGAAATACAACTCATATGACTAACAATGACATTGGGCATATTTTACTTATTGATGCTTGCCTGTTCATAACATTAGAACATCCCCTGTGGGATTTCAGTAAAAGAAAATATCAAATAAATAGTACTCCCTATGATGATATATTTCATTTCCAATAGCACAATTTCATATATTAGATTTATATACCATTACATATGTATTGGTGAAAGGTTTATAGCATGAGTACAGTTTTATACTGGAGTTAAATTTTCATGGTTATATCCTTCTAATAACTGCATACTAATGTAACTTTTTGTTAAGTATCTCTTTCCTAAGAAACAACATTTAATGCAAAGAATTCTGATACAAGGGGTGAATGCATGCATAATTATATGCACTTAGCAAATGTAAATTATGTGCCTAATATCTACACAATATTAGACTTACTGAAGTCTTACAATGAATAGTGTTGGAGTTAAAAATAACTCCTGTAATATTATGATTACAAACCCAAGGTTATATTTTATGTAATAAATTCAATTCACTTGCAATGATATTAGGATATGCACAAATGAAGATATCATGTTGCCCTTTAAATATGCTATATTTAATTTTGCATAAAAAATTTTACTCCATCTAATGTCCACAGTGTGAGTAACATTATTTCACCAATTATAATATATGAATTTAGCATTAAAAAGAATGAGGGGAGATGTCACTAAGAAGACATGCACATGTTTAAAATAATATTTTAAAAATAATTGCTAATTAATTAAATTGCTAATTAACTTTTTAAAGTTTATTATAACTTCTCTTTATTCTCTACTATTAGTTATAATATATATCCTAAGCTTCTAAATTTTTTACCACGAATTTATTCTTGAAGAACATGAACTCTAAACAGAATCATTTAACAGTATTACTTGACTTCTTATTCTAATAAAACAATAAAATTGTAGTTAAATAATTAAAGGATGTTATAAACTTTGCTAAACAAGATCTACTTCTAAAAAATGATATATATGTTTATCCTTGAACCTACAGCTCTGTGCATGCTATGCAAGTGCTCTACTTCTAAGCAACATACTCTGCCCAAAAAGCTGTTTTTTTCCCAAATATGTGTGTGTGAATCTCCTTGAAATTTTGCATTTTCAAATACCTGACATTCTTAAAAGTGGCAACACTAAATTACAAATATTTCATTTCAATTGACAACATTGTTTCTCTTCTGAAACCAAGGTAATAAAGCAGTGGGTCAAATTAAAATGTATGGCATGATGTTTTAATGAACATAGGTAAATTTCAGTAGACTCATATCAAAATTTCTTTTGATATGTGCATATGATCTTCTCTAGTTTAGGAAAATAAACTGTAAAGACAACATTTATGGTTGAGACATTGAAGTCTCATGATTTGCAAATAGTTACACAGAATATAAATCAAAGATATATGCTAAAATAAAATAAAATTTTCTAAAGATTGTCAGTAGCAGAAAGTGAAGACATGATTAATTCTAATAAACAGGTTGTCTCCTTCCTACTAAAAAAAAATTTAAATACTGAAGGAGTTCCAAATCCCTTGGTAAGAGCTGCATTAAGCCAACAAAAAGCTTATTAGTAAGGATTTAAAATCTAACACCTCTCTGTAATCAATTTGGATACAGTATTATTCTATGTATAGTGACACTTTCAATGTGTCCCAATCATATATTACTAATACTCATTTTGTTCTGTAATTAAATATTAATGGGGAAGCACTGTTAAGCAGCTACAGTATATTTAGGTTGTTTCATAATATAGTGATCTTCACCATTTTGGAATACTTGAAATATAGAATGAATATATAGAATTTTTTATTAAAATCATTTGACTGCTTTGATATTTTTCTCTGATTTCTTAGTAAAATAATATAAATTTAGTTTTTCTAGCAGAAAATGGAAAAAAGGATGCCGCCACTTTAAAAGCTTCAATCTCTTTGACATTGCTGGCAGTGTATGGGAACATTAATGCATCTGTCATGATAACAAGCTAAGAATAACATCTAGACATCAAACCGAGCAGAGAATCCATCTGAAGTGATTCATTCAGATCTGTCTCATTGATTTATTAAACACAGGGCAACATCTGCAGCCTCACAGAGCCGCTTGGTGAAATTAATGCAAGATCAATTCAAATGGAAAAAAGTGTAAAAGAGATAAATCAAAACACAATTTGCATGCAGTTCCACAATCAGGCTTATTGGGTGCAAATGTTCAATTTCCCTTCCAAAGAAAATGTGTTTAAATGTGTTTTATCTTCAGAGAATTGTGTGATCTGAAGTGACAGTGAAGAGTTTTGCAGGTTGAAATGGTGAAAGGGAAAAAGAGGAAGAAAAAAAATTCTTCCAGAGACCTTTTGAATATGCAACAAGAATATCATTAATACATAATTGTTTTGCTTTGGGGAAAAGGTTTGGTGACTTTTCTCCATAAACACAATATTTAAGTTTTTGGATCAATTAGGTTGGTTTAATACAGATCTGAAATGTATACAGTGGATAAACTCAAATCATATGTATCTTTTTAAACAAGACAAAGTGTCACTGGAGATCTAGCTTACCAACTGAAATACACTGTAATTAGGGCTTTTCACAATTACATTTCCCTGCAAAAAACATTTTTAAAACATCTAAGGATTTCATTAAGACAAATAAAAATTACTTCAGATAGCATCAAATAATTCATATTTGATATATTCTACTTCAAATACTAAGAATTTCCAATGTAAAAGCATATAAAATATTAATATTTGAAGACCATAGCCTACTAATTATCTATTGGCATTCCTGTACCATACATTGAGTATTAAATACTCATATAAGTACTAAGATGCACTCCATCATATATATCACCTAATAAATGAGTGTTTGAAGTAAATATGAAAGTAACTGAAGTATTTCAGTTGTATGTTGCTTATACAGTTTAAAATGGATGTACACATTAAAGTTGTGGGCACTGGCATATGACTGTATTGCTTGAATTATAATTCTGACACCATTCTTCTATTAAAAGGTAGCATTGCTGATTATGTGGCTGCTTTTAACAGACAATGTGACTATTTCTTCACCATCATTCTGAAAAATATATTCATATAGACAGTATTAGTCCAAGAAAGTTATACCAGTTCTTTAAAAACTGGAGTATCCTTAATTTGACTGTAAATGCAAACCATCAATTTTAAAAGTAAATTATGTTAATCTATGGATCATGAACTATAAAACATCAAGTTTGAATACATACCCCAACTCACTGACTACTTACAATAAACAAATTTCTAATATTTGAAAATAGTTTTAAAATGTTGTAAGTGGCATTATAATTCATATAAAGTTACTCTAACATCAAAGCACCTTTATGGTCTGTTTACATACTGTCAAATTACTAAACTATAATGGAACCATTGGAAATTTTAATTTTAAAAACTGAAATTTATGTTCCGATAATGTCAAATCATGTCTCCAAATAATTATGAAAATATTGTCTTAATAATGCATTCTTGTTTCTTCAAGCATGGATTTAACTATCTTATATGAAATTAAATGCTGATCATGACATCAACAATGTTATAAGTAAGTACATAAAAGGTGATGGCACTAAAATGTGCTGAATTTTCATATGTAGTAAAACCAACTTATAATTTAGTACTTTACTACTAGTATATTTTGAAAATAATGTAAGGTAAATTCAGTGCATAAAAAGAGAGCATTTCAGACATTTGCCTTCTGAAAATTTAAATAAAATATAAAACATAATAATGAATTTCCTTTTGGCTTGGGATCTTTTGATCATCGTTTTATGAATAATCATTGAAATATGTCCCCTATAATTATTTCTAAGTAAAAAGGCCACAAAACTATTTTAGGACCCTTTTTAAAGGCATCATCACATTGATGTAAAGCTTGACTTAGGTAATCAAACAATGAATGATCAGGACTTTTGTCAAACTATTCTCTAGTAGTAGAAACAGACATTATTTCATAATTTCTATTCTGGGAAGGCAACTTTGAATACTTCGGTAGTTAACTAAAACAAGTCATTGGTAGAATTTTATCATGTTTTTCAGTATTATCAAAGGAATGATCATGTATATGTTTTGCTAATTGACTTTTCTTCAGTGTACATTGGACTGAAACATAGCAAGCTACTACTTAGGGGTGCTACATTACCATTTCTGGTCATGAGTAATTTGGAAATGGTTTATTTGTGTATTCTGGAATAATACCGAAAGGTTTTCAAATTAAAATGCTCAAGTCAAGACATATTTTTAAATACATATTTGACATAGAAAGAGAGGAATGTTTATTATGCAGGAAAAGAAAGTTGCCAATAACACCACTACAAAAAAGTCCTTCTATTCAACAACATCTTATAAAAATTTATCAACCATGGATGAAGATGGATCTATTCTTTCAAAAAAGAATAGTCAAGAGAGTTTCCAGTCAACTGTGCACTTTTTCATTGAACTTTCTGTCCCCTCATTTTGAGCTAGAAGCACTCAGTCATGAGTCCTGAAGGCCAAGCCTCTTTATCCAGGTCCCCACTGGCAATACTACTCATCTTCTTTGGGAATTTTTAGAACTATTCTCCTCCATCTTTCTCACTTTCTTATGGTTTTATTCTGCTCTTTTGCTGCATTTCTTCTCTCTCATTTACCTTTTGTTGTCACATTTGGAGCTTTTTCATTTTTACACCCCTCACTTTTCACTAAGTTAATAAGTCATAGAAATAGCATTGATGTGAACACTAATTTCAAATTTCATTTAGAAGCACAGGTACTAAGTGATTTGAGCTAGACATTTCCATAAATCATGTCACCTAAAGTCATATAGTATCACTTATATGCTTTATCATATTTTGTAATTTAACAACATATCAGTAAAATTTGGTAACATTATTTTACCATTAGAATTTTCCAAAATATTTTGTGATTTTCCTATCTAAAAATTGAAATAAAGGTGTTTTTCTAGTAGTTTTCCTCATCTTTATGAATTATAGTCATAAAATAGGCTTCATAAATGTTTATATTAATATGCTTCAATACTTGGAAAAAATATTCAACATGTACACAATAAAATATAGTAGAAAGTATACTCATATTTTTACTCCACATTTATATTTTTCTATCACATGTATACCAAAAACATGTTAAAAAGTTAGCTCTGAAGCTACTGTTAAACAGGAAATAAAACTTAATTAGGTTAAAATAATAACCCAATACATATTATAGCAGAATCCAAAAATACTATAGACCAAATTTTCTCTGGGAACCAAATATTCCTTTGAAATTGCTAATAAAAATTAACTACTGAGAAGTTCCTATTTATAAGGAAATCATCAAAAATGCAATAAAATGATAATCAATTTACTTTTATAGAATAAAACTTACAGATTTATTTTAAAATGTGTAAATTAATTATTCAAGGAGGAATAATTTCTTGTATGTAAAATGGTTCACTTGAGGAATGACCATTTGTGTGAGAGGGAAAGGATGTAAAGGAGAGTAAAGAACAGAGGAGAGAGGAAGAGGGAGAGAGAGAAAAACAGGTTTTGCTATCTAATTTTTTTAATGTGAGTGTGTTTGAAAAGCAATAAATGAATTTAATGGTCTCCATCAAAAGTTCCTAGTGACTCAATAGTTTGTATATTACCAAAATTCTTTGAGGTCGACATAAAATTTTCTTTCTATTCTTAAAACCCAAAATTGCTTGTTTAATTGAAGGACATCATTATCCTTTGTGTTTAAGCCCATTTGTCTTCCTTAAGAAAAGCTCATCTAATGAACCAGGTTTGTAAGCCCTAAATGTGAATCAGGTAGTTCTCTCATGAACATGTTTCTGTTCAATTGCTTGAAAACAGAAGAATACTGTTCAAAAAGAAAAGAAAAGGTTCCTTTGTAACTTGTGTATCATTGTCTTATTTATTGTTCCACTAAGCAACAGTTTGTCTACAAGTTGTCACTACACATCAACTAAGGATTGCAATTTGGATTCTACAACAGACGTGACAATGGAGTTATAGTTTCAGTCCAGAGAGCCAGGGATGCTACCATTTAAAGTTGCATTGAGAGATTACCTCAACAGAAGTTCTTTGTGAAATGATAAAATGTTGATGTTTTACAAAAAACCTTTTAGCCCTTTTTATCAGGGGATGGTGATTCCATAGTTTGTATACCAATTTCATGTACATAATGTGTAGTTCACTGAGATATTATTATACAATTGGAGATGGAATACACAATAAGAAAATTAATTTGTATATATTAAGTGAGCAATAATTCCTTTTACTTAAACATTAAACAAAAGTTGCTTCTTATGTGCAAATAAACACTTATTTTCCAGTGTACTTCTGAACTATGATCTGAAGATTACAACAAGGAACTGGCCATGATCATTTAAGGATTTGTCTCTTAGACCAAATGGTTCCTTCCAACTGCTCTGCCTGGGATCCAAGAGCCAAGCACATCCTAAGGACTTCCACACCAACCCCTAATCCAGCCCCAGCCCCAGCATTCCATGCCTCACATTATCCTCTGCAGGTAGCCCAAAAGGAAGTCTCTACTTTCCTGTATCGTGCATCAGGGAGCTTTGCGCAGCAAGCATGAACATAAGTCCTCACACGCGCTTGCACACACACACACACACACACACACACACACACACTCATCATCAACGACACGCTTCTCACATACTCCAACAACAAACGTACAGGATGGGGATAGAATCACCCTCTGGGATGGATTCTAGACTTCCGACCCCCTGCATCCCTAAATGCTGTGTTCCAGGTTGCCAGCTTAGGAGCCCAGTTTACAGCTCAGCTGGCCGCCTAACCCTATCCCCATCCCCACCCCCACCCCAGAGAAAGCCTTTGGTGTCCGTGTTCAAGAGGAAAACTATCCGACCCATACGGCCACAAAAGAGCAGGAAAGGAAACCAAATAAAGTAACAACCACAAGCAGCCAAAAAGCCATGCAAGATATAGGAGAGAGGCTGGGAAGTTTCTGTAGAGGACTGGAAACTGAAGTTTTGTGCGGGACTTTTACAAACTAGTGCCCTACCACAGAGCGCGAACTAGAAAGGCCGGCAATTAAAGAGCCCTTCTAGCCCTATTTCATTTCCCCCAGCGATTTCCAGCGCGAAGAGGCAAAACTGTGTCTCTACAAAGTTGGATGAGGGTGATGAAGCATGCAAAAGAGCTTGCAGAAGGTTAAGAGAAGTGAGCGAGTCAAGAAACGACTGTCTCACCTGGCATTGGTGCAATCCGTGAACAAAGTTTCGAAGTCTTTTCTGGTGATGAGTTTGCAGCGGTTCACCCCAGGCTGGATGGCCCCCAGCCCACGGAGGATCCGGACTTGCTCCACAGTACACACCACAGGGGAGATGTCCAGTCTCTTCAGCTTGGTGTACACCGTGTGCAGCCCTCCCACCAGATGCTTGAGGAAAAGATCAAAGACTTGCGGCAGGCAGATCAGTTCCTGGCCGTCCATCAGGAATGAAGCCACCTTCACCCCATGCATGTCGACCATCCGGCACTCATTGGTGGTGGTGTTACCGGTGCCACCGCTGCCACCACCGATCCCGCCACCCCCGGCACCGCTGCTGTGGTTATTAGCCATGAAACTGCTGATCATATTAGGGGTTAGACGAGGGGGCTCCCCAGGACTGGAGTAAAGAGGTTCCGCCCGAAACAAGCCCCCTGGGACGCCGGCGCCGCTGGAAGTTGCGGAGATCACCGGAGGTGCGGAGACAGCCATGGTCACTGTGTGTCTCTCTTAGGTCCTCCGGCCCTCTCAATCTCGCCCTCACTCCTCTGGGTCCCCTCCCACTCACTCTCTACTCTCGCTCGCTCGCCCAGGAGCGTCCTTGCTGGCTCCCAACTGTTCGCAAGTCTGAAGCAGCCTGGCTCGGGCTCAAGCTCACCCACCACCCTGCAAACAGTGAACAGCCTCGACCCGCGGCGCCCGAGACCCCACCCCCACCACACCCCCTCCGAGACTGGCGCGCCCCCCAGCCAATGGGCCCCACCCCCTCGGCGCCCGAGCGCGCCCAATGGCTGCCGCTGGCGAGGAGGTGGAGACTCCCTGGCCTGCCACTGCCTACCTGAGGCCGTGAAGGGCTCGCCAGTTGAATAGAGGTGGAGCGGGAGAAGGGGGCGGTGTGGTGCTTCGGTTTCAGGCCTCGCAGACTAAGGAGAGCCCGGCAGTTGTCACCCAGAGCTCTCATAGTGGACTATGCTATCAAACCCTCTCGGAACACAAAGCGGGACTCTGGAGTGAATCTTTGCGCGCGAGAGCGTACACACACACACACACACACACACACACACACACACACACGGCTCGGTCGAGAAAAGTGAGATAGCAACTACTATTCTACTTGCCCATGGTTCCCAAACTCCGCAGGGCTACAAAGTGGTTTCGTCCAGCTTCCAGGAGGAAGACTCCAGGGAGTTCCGAAGTACACAGCTGAGCCTTTTCCTTCCAGGCTAGGGCTCTTGAAATATCTCCCTGACCCAGCGCGCACAGCAATGGAACACCAAGATCTCCCGCTCCAATCAGAGTGGCTCCCACGCACTGACATTCCTCAAGTCTGGGAATCCAGAGAAAAACAGAGGCACTTAGTTTGTGGATGTCCTCCCTTTACAGCACTTCTGCCACTGTCCTGGAACAGACTTGGCTTTTTAGGTCTGCATCCCTTAGTCTGGAAGTGGCCCTGCCCAATCCCCAGCTAAAATTCAGAGAAATGGTAATGACCGAAAACAGTCAGTACATAATACGACAGAAGGATGAGCGTTGGCATTCTTCATCATAGAGTTTTGCTTCGAAGGTCTAGTGCGTGGTCCAGGGATATGAAGGACTCTATATCCTAAACAATTCTAAATGATAGCTAGAGATTCTTCTTCCCTAACTTATTAAATGACCCACACTTGCTACAAGAACTCACAATGGAAAAAAAAAAATCTAATATATTCCTCAGAAAATGCCTTTTCCACAACGCATATGGTGGTTAAATCGCCTTATCTAAAGTTCTTTTCAGACTCCTTTTCAAGGTTTCATATTTTGAAAGCGACATGTTTCCTTTTTTATTCTCTCCTCTAGAAGCTGGTAGTTCTTCACAAAGTGAAATTCAGGCTTCATTTATTCACAAAACGTTACTACCTACATATCAAAAGCAACTTCTCTGATGTTCTTCCAGAGTAGAAACAGTTTTAAAAACTGAATGTTGTTTACTCCTAGTTATGCTTAGCAGTATCAAAGAGGAGAAGGGGCTGTGTTCTTTCTACTCACTTCATTAGTCATAAATGTCCTGTTAGATTCTTCTTGTTCTTTCTAAGGTCATTTTCCTTCTGTAATTTCATCAGCCCAGTAATTAGAACTTCCATCTGAATCTCTTCATATTGTTTAATTTCAGACTTCATGAGGCGAAAATGTTAAGAACTCATGACGTTAGTTGTATTTGGAATTCAACAGTAACTCTAGCATGATACAATGGAAAATAGTCACAGACCATTTTTAAAAGGTATCAAATCATTCTTGCTCCCTTAGTACAGTGTGAAAAAAATAGAATAGGCATTGTAAAGATACAGCAGAAAAAGTTTCGACAACATATAGTGCTTTGCAAAAGATATTAAAATGATGTATACAGGAATGTTTGTATTTACTAGTGTTTTCACCTTCAAAAATCCCAAATGTGTTCAACAGGTGTTTTGGCCGACCATTAATGGAACCATTAAAATGAGTTGGAAAAAAAAAAAAAAAACTGCTGGGCTTGGTGGCGCACGCCTTTAATCCCAGCACTTGGGAGGCAGAGGTAGGAGGATCGCAGTGAGTTCAAGGCCACCCTGAGACTACATAGTGAATTCCAGGTAAGCCTGAGCTAGAGTGAGACCCTACCTCAAAAAAAGAAAAAATCAGTACACAAGAAGAAATAATGATTACAGAAGAAATTAACAAAATAGAAACCAAAAAAAAAAAAAAACTTACCTCTGATAATGTACTATATATATTTTTAAAAAATCCCAGGTGAATAAGTATGATGTAAAGGAAAGTTGAATTTGAAATGATTCTAATTACATTAAAAGCCCTAAGGCCTGCTGAGTGTGGTGGTCCTCATCTTTAATCCCATCACTGGAGTGGGGTGCAGGGGGCAGAGGAAGGAGGATGGCAGTGAGTCTCAAGGCAACCTGGGATACAGAGTGAGTGCTATGTCAGCCTGGGCTACAGTGAGACCCTACCTCTAAAACAAACAACCAAAAAATTAAAAGTACTAAGGCCAAACAGCTTCCTGTATCAAAACCTTTTTATAAGAGTGCTTTGGAGTTGTTAGCAACAAGATATTACACAGATGTTTTGCTGTTTCATATTTAAGAATTTCTGAAATACAAAATAGAAAGGTGGAATGTTAATCTAGGCTGTAATTGTTATTTGTAATATTGGAAAACAAACATGCTTTGATAATGCTAGAAGTGACATGTATTAAATGACATGTTTGTAATGTGATCTATCAGTGCATAGTATGTTGTAATTATCTGCAATTAAAGATCAAATTCTAGTAGAAATATTAGGTACTCATATTTCCTGTGATCATTAAAGGGTTAACCTCACTTGCAAGCTTTCAGTACACCAAACACCTTTGGCCTCATCACTTGAATTTCTTTACATTGCAGTACTACAGAAATAAGCTTGGCAATTTTCTTAAGTGACTCTTGTAATTTAAAGATATAGTCATCTAGATCTAAGATTCTAGGTATTATTGTCTTAGGTTGCTTGATCTTTTGATTTCATTATCTGTATTATTTTAATCTATGCTTTGAGACTAAGACAATCAAATTTCATGCAGAGAGTTTGTTTTTATCCCTTTTTAACTTTAATGCCATCCATAAACCAGACATATTTCTAAACAAGGCTGGTTTATACAAGGTCAGAGGAAGTCTTGCATGTCAATACCCTGTAAGTTTGGAATTGCATAAAGCAATATAAAATCATAAGCCTGTAGTAAACAGAGGACCCTTGGGAGATTTGAAGCACTGCATTAAAACTAAGAAAACAAAAACAAAAACAAAACAAAAAAACTAGTAAAACATTTAACTTAAATGAATTAATACCAGACAAGGGCTAATCACCACAGAAAATATGTATAAAATTATTACAAGTAGATCTCACATCCCATCAGAAAAAGAAATTCTAGATCCCACTTATTCTAGTGAAATAATTTGAGGTCTACGTGTAGTTTCTCATGCTATAAATTTCTTGTCCTAATTATTAATTTCCATTTTCTCCTAATTCACACACTAGTTGGAAGTGAGGGTGCTCATCTGTGACTATAGGTAACATATTTGTTTAAAAATTTCAATGAAATTAATATGCAATTGTAATTAATATATTTTATTATAGAACAAAAATATCTCTATATGTACAGACACATATGCAAGCTGATGTAAAACTGCAATATATCCAGTACTATTTGGAGAGGCTGGTTTTGAAAAAGAACATTCAAGCACATCCCAAGGTAATAAATGAAATTATTTGAAACCTTCAGCCAACTGAGGTTACAACTCTAATATGGCTTCTAATCACAGCATCCCAGGAGCCCTTTAAGGTTCATTTTTAGGAAAAGAATAAAAAGAAATTGATTGGGCAAGGCAATAAATGTGAAATGAAAGCATTCATGTGACTGTGGATTTAATTAGTTAAAGCATATAAGCCTATAGGTATACCCCATTCAATGTATTCCTAGGAAACAGGCCATAAAATGATCTTCTGTGGTGTTCTCTCTCTCTCTCTCTCTCTCTCTCTCTCTATATATATATATATATATATATATATATATATATATATATTTGAAGATCAATTCCAAGGCAGGTAACAGTTTAGAAGGGAGACCATTAGAATGAGAGAATTGGTTAAAACCCAAGAAGTAACAGTTTTAATCAGCTACTTAAAGAAAAAGTGAATTTTTTGAAATTAAAATGCAAAAACATAAACACACAAAGCCTTTAGCAGCTTTTAATATGATACCACATACTACATGGTTCTAGAGGAGATGTATCCTCTTTCAATTTAAATACCATCTATGCTTCTCAACTGTTTTGTCTCCTTTCAAATTTTCTGCTGTTGACCATTCAAATTAGAACCATTGGAATTTCAGCTGGACTCCCACTGCTACTAGATAGGCCTTTATTCATTTTGCTCACTCCCTATAGAATTCCCTGGAACAGTTAGTTACTCCAAACTGTTCTACTCTGTGCAAGCCACGATCTCCTTCATTTGCATCAGCTGCTGCCTCCCACTTCTCTGCAATTTTAGCACAAAGTAATTGGATAGAAGTTTCTACACCCTTATTCTCTCTTCTGAAAAAGATTTTCCTGCATGTATCTTATCTTCTCATACTCCCCTCATCCCTCAAAAAGTAAAAAGCTTTTGCCACAAACTTCGATATTTGGTATCCCTATTGCCTCTGTACTCTCTGTCAGCTTGCTCTTATCCTTTATATTATTAAACATGGAGGGCATTTAATGGAGACAAACAAAAATACCCCTCAACTTTCACCAATAATTCTCTAAGTGTAGTTCCTGGACCACCAACATCAGCATTAATGTAGGATACTTTATGGAAATGTAAACTGTTTTGCCATACCCAAGCCCTACTGAATCAGAATCCCTGGTGTGTGCAGCCCAGCAGTTTGTGTTTCAACAAGATCTGTAGATGACTGTCCTGCAGGGGTTCAACAACAACTTTAGTGAACAATTGCAGATTTTTCAAAAACTTTTGAAAAAAATCACTCCAAGGCAAGTAGATCTCATAATTTCCTTTTAGCAGTCCACATGCTAGGATTACAGGCATATGCCACTATGCTGAATGTGGTGATTTCTTACCTAAAACTCTTTATAGAATTCGATGTTTCCAAGTGGCTATATCCTATGATCACCTCAAACTTGACTTACTCAAAGCTGAATATCAAATACATAGCAGATAGACAACCCTGATGGAAATATTTAATACAGATTTGTGTGTCTGTGTGGGTGTAGATAGATATATAGATGTATATCAGGTTGGCCTCAAAATGTTTATTACCTTGCCTTAGTCACTTAAGACCTGGGCTTAAAGATATGTGCTACCATGATTGAACATTTCTGATATTATTAATTTCCCCATGCCAGTACAAAAAGCAGAAACTTGGGGCACTCCTTTGATTTCTCTCCACATTATACCCACATACAACTAGTCACTTGTAAATTCACACTCAGCAATTTCTACCCTTCAATTTATTTCTATTTGTAGTGCAAACACCTTGATTTGTCAATTGTATTTTTGTATCATTACAACAATTGCCTCTCAATCTCACTATTTCCAGTACATTTTAGTATCTCTTTTTCCAATCTTGCTAGGATATGAGGTTATTTCCTTTCCTTTTTTTTTTTTTTTTTTTTTCATTTTTCTAAGGTAGGGTCTCACTCTAGCTCAGGTTGACGTGGAAGTCACTGTGTAGTCTCAGGGTGGCCGCGAATTCAAGGTGATCATCCTACCTCTGCCTCCCAAGTGCTAGGATTAAAGGCGTGCACCACCACCACGCCTGGCTTTCTTCCTTTTTTACGGTCTGCCAGTTTGCCCTAGACTGTGATCCCACTGTATCAGCTTCCTGAGTACTAGGATGACAAGCATGTGTCATTATGATGAACCTGGTTATTTCTTTCTAAAATTTCACTGTACTTTTTTTGTTTGATTTTGTTTTTTCAAGGTAGGGTCTCTAGCCTGTGTTGACCTGGAACCCACTCTGTAGTACTAGGCTGGCCTCAAACTGACAGTGAACCTCCCACTTCTCCCTCCTGAATGCTGGGATTAAAGGCATGCTCCACCATATCTGGCCTCCCTGTACATTTTAGAAATCTTCACTGCTACTTCATCTGGATATTGGAGAAATTCCATCTCCCAAGACTGACACTTAACTCCTTAACTTATCTTTCCATGCATTTCTCCAATAATCCCTGAAATGCTATCTGTACATTCATAAGTGAGTATACTATATAGTATTCTTTTTTATTTATTTATATTGTTTTATTTTTACATTCATGTTGGTGACTCTGGTAGCCTCCTCCCTGTCCTCCCACCATCCAAAGGGACCCTCATAATTGGGTGAATCCAACACCAGAATAAGGCTGAAGGAGATAAACACAGAGAACATCCAATTCCTACTATATAATATTCTTGTGTTTAGCACCTTGGTGATAATTTTCATGTGGTTATTCCTGCATAAAATATATAGTTCTACACCTGCTCATCTCCACTCACCTAAATCCTAACTACAGTTTAAAATTAAATTCTAACTGACTGCAATGAAGAACTAATTTATTCCTTTTATTCTCAGCCAGAAATGGGATCTTCCTTTTCTGGATTCTCACATTACATTGTGACTCAAGATCTTAAGGCATTGTTATATTTCTGTGATTTGTATCTTCAGTCTCAGACCATTTTCTAGAATAAGGTGAAATCAAGGTAGGGATCACTTGTGTCTGAAACAATATGATATAAAAGTCAACTAATTTTATTGCATTTTCCATCCAGGTTCTTTTTCATACCATGTTTTTTTCTTAGAAATTGAAGCTGTGTGTCAACCCTACATCAAGCCCATCTACTAATACTGTTTTCTCAGTAACAATGCATGCTTACTACATGTCTTTTTAGCAATAAAACATTTTAATTAAGGTATGTGTATATGTTATGGTTTATTTGGGAGGAGGGTTGTTGTTGTTGTTGTTGTTGTAGGGTCTTGCTGTAGTTCAGGCTGACCTGGAATTCACTTTTGTCTCACGGTGGCCTTGAACTCAGAGCTAGCCTCCTACCTTTGCCACACAAGTGCTGGGATTAAAGGAGTATGCCACCACACCTGACTCAGTAATAAAGCATTTTAATTAAGGGTTGTATACTTTTAAACATGATAGTATTGCAGTTAAGAGACTACATTATTATATAATATAAATCTAATTTTCACATGCACTAGAACACCAGAAATATTTATGTGACTCTTAATTGCAATATACACTTTATTATAGTGGTCTGGAACCAAACCTGCCATATCTCTGAGGTTTGCTCATGTAAGCTATTCAACTATATAAATGGTTATTATTACTAATTTTGAAGGAGAACCTCAGAGATTGGAGTAAATTAAAGATATATTTTGTTGCTAAAAGAAGGCTACAAAGCCGGGTGTGGTGGCACACGCCTTTAATCCCAGCACTTGGGAAGCAGAGGTAGGAGGATCGCTGTGAGTTTGAGGCCACCCTGAGACTACATAGTCAATTACAGCTGAGCTAGAGTGAGACCCTACCTCGAAAAACCAAAATGTAATAATAAAATAAAATAAAATAAAATAAAATAAAATAAAATAAAATAAAATAAAATAAAATAAAAGAAGGCTACAGTGCAGCAGGGGGTACAAGGTTGGGAGGAAAAGGGAGCAAAGGAAAACAATAAGAATAAATGTTTTGTGAAAAATGCCATAATGAAACATACTTCTTTGTATGTTAACAAAAGTAAGTTTAAAATGATGATTTTACTTATTAGTAATTTCTGGATTTTTTTAAAGTGATATCTAGAATTTCAGAGTATTTAAGAATTATTTCAATTTTATTTATCTAAGTATTAATTTTCTCCTAAATGATTCTTATAAATATGAAATGTTATTCAGTACACCCTCTCTTATATAGTTTCACTCTCTGAAGTTAATTGAGGATCTAAAGTATTAAAGGGAAGAATTCTAGACATAAGAAATTCAAAGTATTTAATTGTATGTCATTCTTCATAGCATGGTGATATCTCCTTCCATGCTGCTCCACCTCAGCTGATCCCACATGGCATTGCAATCACTGTAGCCAGCCTGTATATTATGGTACTTGTCCTTTGGTCACCTAAGTTGCCACCTTGGTTGTCATATTGACTGTTAAGGTATTGTGCTTGTGTTCAAGTAACTGTTATTTTTACTTGCTAAAAGCCCCACAGAGCAAGAGAAATGATGCTGGATATGCCAAAGGGAAAACATAAAATGCTTCCTTTAAAAAAGTTGAAAGTTCTTGACTTAATGAAGAAATAGTGTAGTATGCTATAGTAAGATTCATACTATAAAACTAAAGAGTTATCATATTCATGTAACTGTTGTATACTTGTAATTATTATTGTTTTATTTATCTCTTATTATGCCTACCCTATAAGATAAACTTTATCATAGGTTCAATGTATAAAAAGCTCAAAATATAGTATGATCCTTTGTATTATCCATGTTTCAAGGCATCTTCTGGAGGTGTGGAACATACCTGTCATAAATAAAAAGGGACTATTCTATTGTGTTTGCTTACATGAACATGAAAAAATTTATTTTTAATGAATCTATAATTAATATATTACAATATTATAATGTCTTCATATTCTGCATATAAAAAATTTGATTAACTAGTTTTAAATATGAAAGTATTTAAATTTCTGTTTGAATATTAATTTTTTCTGTGCTACATGTTTTATGTAAGCATATCTTAAATTGAGGAATTATGTCAATATGAACTATTTCAAATCATTGTTAGGCGATGTTAAAAACTACACAATGCTAACATATAACTTCATTAGTTTTGTAAAATAGTCAATTCTCCCTTGGAAGAAAAGGTTATATCCTTTCTTTATGGGCAGGAGAGAAATAGGTACTTTTATCTGAATGCAAAAATATAAACATAAGGGTAGGGGTCCTCCCAGAAGCATAACAGTACTACACATTTATTGCTTTTGTTTGTTGTTGTTTTCCTTCTGCAAACCATGGGTGAAAGAAACCAGCAAGGTTGTATTATTGAAGGTATAGCTGACTTGCCATCTATATTTTGCTGGAATAACTCAAACAGATTGTTTATGCCATTTTTATTAAACTCATTTAGATAAGTAGTTCTGGGCACTTCGTATTGCAGATGGTAGAACCTGAGGGTTGGATAAATTGTTTAAATGTGCAATATTTGTAAAAGTGACTCTATTAGCCAGAATTTACTGAAGACTGATTTTGTAGCTTGTGCACACTTGCTATCAATCCTCATATTGAGTCTTCATGCCAGCTCTGTGAAATGAATTCTTTTATTTTCCTCACTTCTCACATGAACAAAGGCTTTTCATGCTTAACTTGTCCAAGTTTATGCAAATTTAAAGCAGATGAGATGGAATTAAAACACAGATTATGTGTTTAGACACTTGTCTTCACCATTACAGTACACTTAGATCTTAATTTCAAAAAGGTATTATGTAGTACATTTCTAAAATATTGTAAATTTCAAATTCCTTAAATATCTGGTTGTATTTTTAACAATTAAGATAGAAAAACATTTTACTTAATAGAAAATGAACTGTAGGATTAGAAAGATATTGCCTGTCTGTATTCTAGAAGGTTTTATCTTTAGTTTTAAGCCATGTCATTGACTCATTCTCCATATCGTGACACAAACCATAAATTGCAGGCTTAAGCTTTTTTGAAATATTAACAACTTTCAAAGTTTACATTTGTAATACCTAAGTTCTGATGTAAGAGAAAATGGCACAAAATCATATCTGCATTTGCCAAAATATTGAAAATTTTTTCACAAATTCAAAATCTACCTTCCATTCATCAATAAAGAGGAATACTTTGTGGAAGTGAGAATAAACCCAAGAAGTTGCAGTATGAACACTTCTCATACTTTTTGTTTCTTTATAGCTCACTGCTTTATTCATTGATTGCTGTACAATTAGCATTCATACAGCACAGTAATCTCTTCAAATGATTCCTTCAGGTTAAATTTGAAACAAGCAGTCTTGCAGTCTTTAGGTTAATCAAATCTGCATCCTGAGTACATGGAGGTTCGAATCTAGTTGGCTTGTCTTGGGCAAAATTCTTAACCTGCTTAACCTCTATATATGACGACCTTTACTGTATGAACAAATCACATGTTGGTCCAATTTCCTTTGTGTTGTCCTCTTATATTCTCTCTCTCCTCTCCCCTTCCCCCTCAGTTTTCTAACATATAAAATTTAATAATCATAATAGTATCTTCTTCAGAGGCTTCTGTGACATTCTAAAAGTTAGATTTCTTAGACTAGTGCCTGCCACAGTGTTAGTGTTATTCCTGTTAATATTTTATTTGTTTATTTGAGAGAGGGGAGGGAGAGAAAGCAGCAGATAATGATAGAGAGAGAAGGAGTGCACCAGGGCCATTAGCCACTGCAAATGAACTCCAGATGCATGTGCCACATTGTGCATCTGGCTTTACATAGGTAGTGCAGAATTGAACCTGGGTCTTTTGGCTTTACAGAAAATTGCCTTAACTGCTAAGCCATCTCTCCAGCCCTTCCTAATAAATTTTATCACTTACTTCTGAAGGTATCTTTGTATACCCAAACTGTGACTTTATCAATTGTGAATAATAATAATAATAATTAGGAGAGGTATTGGGATCCTGACTAGTGGTAATAGAAGAGGCAAATAGAGAGGAGTCAAAGTCAGAACATACATGCTGGAATGTAGGATGGGGCCTCGAAACAGAGGAAAATGTAGCCCAGGCCCTAGAATCATCTTCTGATATGTTGGAAAAGGAAATGAGGAGACATATAGGAAAAGGATCTGATAACACATTTAGGAACTCAGATAAAGATCATTACCGAGATGTTTGTCTCTCAAACTCTCAGGGTGTCTATGCTTCTCTGGGATCTTTGCCTTGAGAAAACAACTCTGTGTAGCAATACCTGAAAGGCTTTGAGTATTGGAAGAGTACCTAACACAGAGAAGCAAGGTTACCACCTCCTCACATACAAATGAACGGAACAAACACTCTTCAGTATTGTGCATTTATAAAAGTACAATGACATGGCAAGTCTGACTAAATATTTCAGTCGTTACCTCAGCTTAGAGTATTTAAAATCCACTTATGGGCTGGAGAGATGGCTTAGTGGTTAAGGTGCTTGCCTGCAAAGCCAAAGGACCCAGATTGCACTCCCTAGGACCTACGTAAGCCAGATGCACAAGGAGGCACACACATCTGGAGTTCATTTTCAGTGGCTAATGGCCCTGGTGCACTCCTTCTCTCCCTCTCTCTCTCTCTTTCTCTCCCTCTCTCTCTCTCTCTCTCTCTCCCTGCCTATTTCTGTGTCCCTCTCTCTCAAATAAATAAATAAAAATATTTTTTTAGTTATCTATATAATGTGTATACAGCCATGATGGTACCATCTAAGCTTAGCCTTCTCCCTGTCCTCCCCCCTCGGGGATTGTGGGTCTTGCATTGTGGGGGTAGCCATCAGTTATGGGGGAAAGGCAATAAAAAAATCCAGTTATAAGAGCCTCATTCTTTCTATCTGTGGATCCATAACATTTTATGGTCCTCAATCATGACATCTATTAAAGATAGAGGAACTATTGAGAACCCAGACTATACCAGCTATGGCTCCCTATAGATTTTCATGCACAGTTAGAAATCTAAATAGATTGTCTAGGGATGTAGCCAAGTGATGGGTGTTTGTCTGACATAAATAAGACCCTGGATTTGAACCCCCAAATTGAAAAAAAAATTGCTAAGTGTTTTAAGGATAAACTGACAAGATGAGGTCTAGTCAACAACCAGGTATTCAAGTTCACAATGGAGGTACGTCCTTCTGCTGGAATATGTTCCTGGAGAATTAGTCTTCGAATTCCTTATCATAACTTAAAACTCAAGCAAAATGTCTATCTTATCCTGAATGTATATGTAGTACTTTAGTTATGCCTTATGACATTCCTGGCATCTCACTAAAATAAATAAATAAATAAATAAACATTATTTTTAAAAAAAGATACAGGCAAAGAAGTCAGGAGACATAAATAATCTTTCAGAGAGAGCTTGTGTATAAAATCTCTCCTTCCTTCTCTTCTACCCAGTTACTAGTACTCCAGTCACTACAACCAAGTGAATAGATCTATTTATAGAAAATAAACAAGCCACTCATATGCCAGGTCCATAAAAGACCTCAATTTTCAGTATCCAAGTTATACATACTACACAGAGTATTTCTTTTTTGTCGTGGCTGTTTTGTTTTTCAAAGTATGGTCTTACTCTAGCCCAAGCTGACCTGGAATTCACTATGTAGTCTTAGGGTGGCCTTAGGGTAGGAGGATCGCTGTGAGTTCGAGGCCAACCTGAGACTACATAGTAAATTCTAGATCAGCCTGGGCTAGAGTGAGACCCTACCTCAAAAAAAAGTTAAATAATGAAGACCTGATTATTGTACCTTACAATTATTGTGAGTTATAACCACAAAAATAAGAGGAGATAATGACAAATGAGACTATAATTCTCCTCCATAATTTTGCCAACTGGAATGCTGATATCATTGCTTATAATTAGAGATAACCCACTGTTTGCTTCTAAATGTGATCATGGAAAAAATTTCCTCTGAGGACTAAAAAGAAAAGTATGGCTTTTGGTGAGATATTAGAATCAATTTAATTTGTTCTGGCATTACTAATAATGGGATCAAAGCCAGTTTAATGGAAATCTTCAAGACAGAAGAAATAACATCTTACATTGTAAGAAAGAAACCAGTTCCTTGCTAAATCTAATGCCCTTCACTAAACAAAATGAGTTGATTTTAAAAATTCATTTATGGGGGCTGGGAAAATGGCTTAGTGGTTAAGGCATTTGCCTGCAAAGCCTAAGGACCCCATTTATATTCCCCAGTACCCAATTAAGCCAGATGTACATGGTGGCACATGCATCTGGAGTTCATTTGCAGTGGCTAGAGGCCCTAGAATGTCCATTCTTACTCTCTCTCCCCCACTCTCTGTCTCTAATAAATAAATCAATTAAAATAAAATTTTAAAAAATACTTTAAAAAATTCATTTATGCGCCAGGTTAAACCAGATACCAAGTCAATGTATTACGTGGGGCCTATAGGAAGTATAAACAATGGTTATATGGAGTAGCAATTTTGAGTAATGGAATTTGTTTCCCTTCTAAACTCCCTTCTTCTAAATATCTGGCTCATTCTGATATGTATCCCAAGCAGATTTAGTGAGCCATCATATTTTCTCCACAAATAACCTTTACTCTACTCAAGCGTTTATACTTATTGCCCAAAAAGTCCACATTTTCAAACTGTTTTTTGTATGCTGTTCCTCTGTCTAAAATCCACTGTTCAAAGTGTCTCTCAGCTTATGAAAAGCTATCCTCTAAAATGTTTGTTTTACAGCTTTGCTGACTGCTATACACAGGCATGACACTACCTTCTGTAGACCTAGAGCATACATTTCTAGCATAAAAAATAGTATCTGTTTGCTTCAGGATCAGATTTTAAACAGCGAATGTACAAAACTTCAAATGCAATATGTGTCAGTGTATGTGAATAGGTGCTGAATCGTGTGCCTTTCTGAATGACAAGAACTGACCATCTAAGAGACATATTATGAAAGAGCAAGTTTAAATGAATACAATTATTCCAGGTGTAGTGCACACCTGGCATTCCACCAATGAGTAGGCCGAGGCAGGAGATTCACAAGTCCAAGGCCATCTAGGGCTACATAGCAAGATTTTCTCAGAAAAAAATTAATTAGTTGATTAATACAACCTTGCTCAGAAGCTCATATTTCTTGGACACTCTCTAAAAGAAGACTTCAAATCAATTTACTATTAATACACCAAGCCCATTCTATTTCAGTTTGGATCAACTCTTATTACTCAAGCTTTGGTGTTTGTTTTTTAAATAAAACTGATTAATTCAAATGCCTGCATATCTCCAGAAAAATGATCCCCTCTTCTGCATAATTAAGTGCATGGTATTAATGTGTGCATAATGTAAAATCAATAAATAATTAATTACTACTGATTGTAATTGAATGGCTTCATAATTTTATTGTCAGCCATGATAAATAATCAGTATACTTATACGGCACTAAATTAATTAGTGTGTCATTTCTATTACATACATCAGCAATGCTGTAGTGCAATGACATCTGTTCTTAATGCTTTAATGATGAGATGTCCCTTATTAAGTAAAGGAAGGAGTTACCTAAGATATCTTCAGTGATTGGCAATTATGTTCTCAAAGGTGTCCTAACAAAAGCATGTATTAGGCAATATAATTTTTTACAATTAATACATTTTAGCCTATTGTAAATCTTTAGTAACAATATTCTGGTAAAATGCCATTCTTTTGCCATAGATAAGCTTTTACTGTATTGCTTTGTCACACTGAATGATTATCAATTAGTAGTGATAGGCTATTCCTTATTAGTTACAGAGAGAAAAGAAGTAAAAATGGTGTAGTTAGGCCTTAAAATGGCAACTATGATTTTGTGTTGAGGACCAATTTGTATTATTCTAACCACATTTTGTAATGAGTCATTTCACAAAAGTCACACTCATTTATATTCTGAATAAACAATACAAAGAATAAAGACATTTTTGTATAAAATTATAAGACCCAGTCAAGCAGCACATTTAGGAAGTGACTAAAATGTTCTTAACTAAGGTAGACTGGAGAGATTTAGTAAATAAAAATATAAGATACAATGTTTAAGACATACAAAAATGTCCATTGCTGATATGATATTTAAATTTAACCAGGGTGCTTGTTACTTTATTGCTAATTCTAATAAGGCTAGCTTACTGAGATGATATAAAGTTTCTCAGGACAGAGGATGCTTGAGTCTTGTTGGGAAGAACTGATTGAACTTAATTTAGTAGTAGTAGGAAAAAGTTTGAGGCATGGAAGGACTTGTGGATGAAGTATGCAGGTAGTAGTAAATATGGCTGGTGATAGGAGTGCAAGAGAGTCGTGAGAGATATAGGTGAGCCTTTCACTTTATCTTCTAAATTCTTCAAAATGATAAACATAAAAGAAATGTGATTTTACTTAGGCCTCCAACTTTAATCTTTGAGTCCACACTGAAGTCTGACAAGAACAAATATTGCTGCTATTGTTAAGCCAAAAGTACAAAGCTCCTGGGAATATACACAAAGAACTCTCTACTACAGAGATACTTGCTTGTCCATGTTTATTACTGCTCTATTCACAAGAGTGTAGAAAAGGAATCAGCCTACATACCCATCAAATGATGAATGGATTATGCAAATATGGTACCTATAAATAATATAATTCTATTCAGGTATAAAGAAAAATGAAATTATGAAATTTGCTGTTAAATAGATAGAACTGGAAAATATATCAAGTGAGGTAATCCAGGCTCAGAAAGACAAATGCATGTTCTCTTTCATATTTGGTCCTGACCTGTAAATGTTAAATATGTGTATTTAAGTAGGAGGAAGTGAAGTAGAAGCCAGGAAAATAGAAATGGAGCCCTTAAGATGGGGAAAAGGCTTAAAAAGGGGGCTGGGGTGTGCATCAGAAGACATAAGTCTTAAAGGTGAATGGAAAATCATAGTAAAAAAGAAGGGACAGGGAAATGGGAGGAAGTAATGAGGGCAACTGCATATGAACTGAGCATATACATTTCCCTTGTCATGTTGTATTACATAGGATACATTTAGAAAAGAAAAAAATCACACAAATCTACTATGTCCAAGATTCGTTCTCATTTTCCAAAACGTTCAACAGGTCTCACCTCACTTTAAGTTTTCTCCCCTAAGGAACTGAGCCACTTTAAAAAAAAAAAAAACATATCACATTCTTCTTTCTCAGAAT
Source organism: Orientallactaga sibirica (assembly GCA_036365145.1). Lineage (NCBI taxonomy): Eukaryota > Metazoa > Chordata > Mammalia > Rodentia > Dipodidae > Orientallactaga > Orientallactaga sibirica. Next base: position 6,312,438 of record JAEOAD010000793.1, on the reverse strand, counting down.
GTTGTCGCAATATAATTTTATGGCTAGAGTAAGAAATTTGAGTGTGGTAACTACAATGTGTTTGAATGTAAACTAATATTTGTATCCCATTTTGTTGCCAATTTCTGAAATGTTGTGTCCTAAATATAAATTGCTCATCATGTTACTCACTGAGGCCCCTCACTCTGTGGCATTTATAGTGGTAAATCACATTTTTTCTCTTTGTCTTTAGAAGGAATTTTCATACTAAAAGTAAATCTCCATTGACATCACTCATCATTGCTTGGACTCTCAAATTACATTTCAAATTTATTTTAAAATACATTTTCCAACAACTTATCCAACTTTGGTACTTAAACTACAGAGTCAAATAATGAGTTTCGAGCCTAAAATGTCTGAGTAGAAAGAACACATCAAATGGAAGACATGTCCTGCTTTTATATTAAAATTATGTTATGTGGCTCTCCATCAACAAAGGTTCTGTGACCATTATTAACAATAATTCATAGATCACTGTGATTTAAATACACATACTGTCTACAGGCATACCACTCTGTATGCACCTGATCTCCAGTAAAATACACATGTTGAGTCTATGTATAAAAGATGGATATCAAAACAATAAGTCTCAATGTTTAATATGGCATTTTAACCTTGTTTCTATTCTTCATTTGTCTCTAATTTCAATTCTTTTGTAATCAATGGATCATGTCCTCAATGCAAATTTTAAAAATTTCACACATAAATACAAACACCTCCTTCCTACTTTCCATCATAAACACAAACTCTTTCTAGGACCACTAATAAAATCTCAATCATGGTAATAATAAATATCTGTATACTTAAGGCAACCAAGTAAGAATTCCCATTTAACTGATTTTTCTGCATAAGAGCCATCCTGGATCACACTCTAGTGACAGGAGTGATACTTTTATTTGTCAAACCTTAAATGCCTAAAACTTTGAAAAAAGAAAGCAGAAATAAGGAGATAAAGTATTGAAAACAACCTTATACTCTACAAATAACTGCCAGGCCATTGCTAGAGACTACAAGTTAAGATCTTAAGCTTTCAAATAAATTGGGCTTCTTCCAAGTTTCTTGCATATTATACTTTTATTTGTGATGAAAATACAAACTATACAGATTATGTATTCCTTTGAATCTTAAACTTACTGAAATGTTATGCTGCTTTTTTTTTCTTTTAATGGCTTACCAGTTGTTTTCCATAAAAACAATTTGATATTTTTTGTAAGATGTACTGTCATCTACAGCTCTTATCTTGAGAAGTTTCTGTGAGTGCATGTTCCTGAGATGTTGTCACAAATGATTTCCTTGTATTCATGACTACATAAATATTGCCTGGGAGGTAAAAATGTTAACATTTGGTCAAAATATTTTAGAATTCCTTAAGAAATAGAGCACTAAATGAGTTCTCCCACATATATCTGTATAAGCCAGCTGTGAAGGAACTAGGAAGGGTTGTTTATTTTTTTAACAGTGCCCTACTATCATCTTTCAGGGTCACACACATAGTAACCTCAGTCTGGAAAGTGACCTCTTGTTTAATCTAGGAAACACAGAAATTACAGAATTTCAGTTTAGTCTTCTTAAGAATCAAATGCAGACCTATTGAAAACAAATGATGACATTCACATAAATATCCATGTTTTTAACAAATTACTATTTTGTTTCAAACAGTACTTATATAAAAGTTAACTATGATGTAGTGATATAGCTTAGTATTGTATCATTTGCCTAGAATGTACAGAACCCTGGGTTCAATCCCCTTTAACAAAAAAAAAAAAATCATCAGTTTAGCATTTTTAAAACACAATGAATTATATAACATGTTTTGAATTAATTCACCAGGAACAAGATGAAAATATCTACCATAGGCACCAAACATGCCAGACAATTTTATTGCTTCATCTAGTTAAAGAACTGCTAGGCAATTCTTTTGTCTCTGTCAGTAAGGAAAATGCTTAAATATGAATGGGGAGGTTCTGGGTCTCTAGGTTAGCAACCACTTTCATTTCCCAGAGTCACTGGAACCCAATCTCATTAATCTATGTCTTGTAAAAAGTTATAGAAGGTCACATTAAAATGTGTGCCAAACAATAGTTTCTCCATCTGGGTGAAAAGGGGAAACAAAAGTAACAACAAATTTCTGAGGCTTCTATCTTTCATAATTTAAAAATAGTCTAAAATTCAAGAAAGGAATAGTGTTAAACCATACCAGAATAATAGAACTGTTAGGATTAAATGCAGCTTCTGCCTTAGAATTTAACATCTTTTAATTGATTGGAAGATTTTGTCTATGGTTGGACTGTGTTTTATGTGGTTTCTCATTAAACATATGTGTAATGTTGGCTAATTATGCTACTATTAGAGAATTATAAAGGTTATCTGTTTGTACAATATAAGATAATCAGACCTATATAAAATAGTCTTTATTCCTGGTCATATTTCCCTTTTTCTTACTCATTATTTTGCCCAGGAAATGGACTCTAAGCTGAAAAGTAGTTAATATATGCTCAGGATATACCATCTATATAATACTGCTTTATTGTGCACAAATAAAGAATGTGAAAGAAATTATATAATTGCCTCCATATTAGGAAATTACAAAAATTATGTTTAATGTAAAATTAATGGAATATTAAAATTACTGAATTCAAGCACAATACCTCAAACATGAAGGTATTTCCTTAGTTTGATTTCTTTTGTGCCCATTTCATTATATGTATTATCAGAATCTTAATTTTTCAAAGCAGCAAAATTTGTAACTGGTATCAATGATAAAGTAGTTACCTAACATTGATGAGGATCTAGATTCAAGTCTTAGGATATCTCTCTCTCACACACACACACACTTAAAATTTATTAACCTAAGAAAGATGTTAATGTAATAAGAGTATTCTTTAGAAGTAACAATTTGATTTGTGTTAAATAGACAACCACGAAGAGTTTTATAGTAGAAAATTTAAAGAGTAGTCATTAAATAAACAATTTATTCCTCAAATAATTCAGGTAAGGTGTTTTTTTTTTTTTTTAATTCTGAGCCAAATATTGAACTTCCAATTTAAAATGCATGTTCTCGATTCATGCAGCATTTCCTATTTAAAATCAGCATATGGGTCAGGGGTTAGCCTACAGTAATCCATCAGAGGGAAACCTTTCATGTGGAAACTGGAGTGGGAAATTTTGTTGTGGCTTCTTTGAGAACCAGCAAAACCCTGCAGTATTGTTTTTTTATGGCATGATAAGCCAACCAGCCATAATGAGAAATAATTCTTTAATTTAGACAAAGTCAACAAATGTAAAATGTAAGTTACTTAAGAAAGAAATGTTTCCAAAAAATATTATGAACATATAGACTAAAGATCCTAATAAACCAGATTATATTATAAGGTTGGGAAATTCTCAAAATATAGTATAAAATAGCCAGTGAGTACAGAATACTGTGGAACATGGCAGCAATCTCAGCAATCAAAGGCTGAAGCAGGAGTGTCATGATTCTGAGGAAAACTTGGGCTACATAGAGAAACCCTGTCAAAATAAATATATTAATTACTTAATTAACTAACAAATAAGTAAACAGAATCCCTAATTAAAAATAAAAAGAATCTAAAAATAATGTATTTTATAGGACATTCTTAGATGAGTTTAAATTATGAAGGGAAATACATAACAAAGCTGGAAAAATAAACACACTTAAAGAAAAATATTTTAATGACATGTATGCACCTATTTATATACTATAAGAAACATCAGGCTGGAGAGATGGCTTAGCAGGTATGGTACTTGCATATAAAGCCTAAGGACCCATGTTCGACCTTCCAGATCCCATGTAAGCCTGACTCACAAGATGATGCAAGTACACAAGGTCGCACACACACACAAGTTGGTGCACATGTCTGGAGTTAGACTGCAATGGTGGGAGGTACTGGCATGATAATTTAGCCCCTCCTCTCTCTCTCTCATACAAAACATTAAAAAAGTAAAATCAAGGCCAAGGAACGGATGAGACAATAAAATTAGAAGAAAAAATGAAAGCCACTAAAAGTGCCTTTGAATAAGTTACACTTGGAATAAGTGAGAAAGTAGGGCTACAATAATGTTTCTTTAAAATGCAGATTAGTTCACTGAATTAAACAATCACAGAACTCTAGCGATGCACCCAAGAATGTGAATTGTAATTAGCCCAAAATGAATTTGTTCAATTTTTGTTTAAGTAAATATAGTTAAAATTTGAATAGTAAAATACATCTAGTAATAGTTCCTTTGGCCCATGTATTCCCATATCATCATTAAAGATTCCTGAAAGGACATGACTTTGAAATGTTTTTGGTAGTATCTACTAGTATTTATCACAACATTGCCAAATAATAGCTTATATTGTTATTCCTTGATTAATAATTTTATTTATTTATTTATTCATTCATTTAAGAGAAAGAGGCAGAGAGATAGAGAGAGAGAAAATGGGCATGCCAGAACCTCCAGCCACTGCAAATGAACTCCAGATGCATGTGCCCCCTTGTGCATATGGCTTACATGGGTTCTGGGGAATCAAACTGAGGTCCTTTGGCTTTGCAGGCAAGTGTCTTAACCACTAAGCCAATTCTCCAGCCTGATTAATCATTTTTAAATATTACTATTTGACTTCCTGTCATAGTATTTAAGAATTTAATTTTCTTATACTTCCATTCCTGTGCTTTCACGAGCCCACACTCGTGAAAGAACTGCACTCAGTGTTTAGATTTGGTGTGATTAGATTATATACATCTTATTCACAGTTGAGCCAGTTAGTATACTATGATTACATTTCCTTTCCCTTACAGCTTGTTTTCCATGACTGCCACATTATTTTATATGGTTAGATTTTTATGTACAAAATTGCTAATTCTAAGCAAAATTTCATCATGTCTCAATACTATTTTCCACATAAGCAAACATATGAAGTCATTCATCCGTTCCTCTTTTTCTAGAAGACTTCCCTTCTGGAACCCTTTACCATTTTGCTCTGCTCTAAGCTGTTTCTTTAATCTTCTTTAAAGATTTCCTCTGCTGTTTTGGTAGACCATATCCTCCATTTACTTCCCAGTTGATAGAGGACACTATCTAAATGAATGGGAATATAAATACATTTCAGGGAGGTCCCTGATATAAAAGGAGAGGCCAAAATAAATACAAAATATTTAGGAAGGGGTGAAGGTACCATGTCTGAGAACAGAATAAAATTTTGAAAATAGTAACTAAATCCAGGCCTCCCAGATCCCAGAATGATGGAAACAGGCAGTCCAACCTGTGCGCTCCAGTCTACACAGGTGCACCAGTTACTGAGAACCCAGCACAAGAGTAACAGGCAGCCATGCCTATATAAATGGCTCACACAGGCCTCTGAGTCCCCATCATGATGGGAGAACTAGTCCAGTCTGTACCCATGGCACACATTTCACCTCAATATGCAGGCAGCAGGTCCTAAGTGCAAGACCTAAACAGATCATGAAGACTCCAACATAGCAATATGTGGAAACCTCAACAGCTGAACTCCACCCCAGGGAAGCTATACCTGTATTACTGAAAATTAAAAACAAACCTAGAGGCCAGGTGTGGTGGCCCATACATTATATCCCAGTGCTGGGAAGGCTGAGAAAGGAGGATCATTGCTGTGAGTTTGAGACCAGCCTGAGACTACATAGTGAATTCCAGGTCAGCCTGGGCTAGAGAGAGACCATACCTTGAAAAACCAAAAAATAAACAAAGAAGAGGCTTTTAAGAGGACTCACAGAAACAACCAGCTGGCTAGAGTTGGAATTTTTTTGAACAAAAAGGGAGTTAAATATGGAAGCTTCATCCAAGCCAACAGATGCTCAAAGCACAACAAAGGAATATGAAGAATATAAGATATCTACCCACCATCACCCACTTCCAACCTCTTAACTCCCATGTAAGGGAACAAAAAGCATCAAAATAGGTGAAATGCCATAAAAATATAATTCTGCCTTTAAAAAGGATCAAAGAGGGCTGGGGAGGTTGCTTAGTGGTTAAGGCACTTGCCAGCAAAGCCAAAGAATCCAGATTCAATTCCCCAATACACACATAAGCCAGATGTACAAGGTGGCACATGTTTCTGGAGTTTGTTTGCAGTGGCTGGAGGCCCTGGAATGCCCATTCTCTCCCTCTCTCTCTCTCTCTCTCTCTCTCTCTCTCTCTCTTTATCTCTCAAATAAATGAATAAAATATTTTTAAAAGATCAATGACTCAAACACAGAGAAAAATGAAATAAGAAAATCTATTCAATACCTTTAAAAGACAGTCTCCAAAGTGAAGAAATGGTTAGCAAAATGGAAAAGCAACTACAAAACCTGAAGGATAAAATCAGCAAGGAAAGTTGAAACACTAAAAGAATAAAACTGGAATTCTGGAAATAAAAAACAATCAACCAACTAAAAATCACATCAGAGAGAATCACAAATAGATCAACATGCAAAAGAAAGAGTTTCAGGGATGGAGGAAAAAGTCAACATATATAAAGTGAAAAAAAACACAAAGAAAAAAGATCAAGGAACAGGTGCAATACTTGCAAACCATGTGGGATAAATTCAAGAGATTAAATCTTACTAGAAGAAGGCTCTGGGAGGTACATTCAAATAATTTGATTGTTTAATAAAATCATAGTAGAAATCTTCCCAAAACACAGAGGACAGTAAACAGTCTATGAAGCAAATAAAAGCAAATAGAAAACATGAATAAGCTACTGTTATATCTGATAATGTAAACTTTAAATCCACACTAACCAGAGAAGATTAAAAGGACCACTACATTTTAGGAGAGTGAAAAATTTATCAAAAGAATATAACAATTGTAAACATTTATGCATCGAATATTTGGGCTCTTAACTTCATAAATCAAATACTAAAAGGAAAAAATTGTCACATGTCCTGACACAATAATAATGGAAGATTTTAATAAATCACTGATATAATTAGATAGGTCCTCCAAACTAAAAATCTTAAAAGATGCCTCAGAGCTAAATTATTCCATAGACCAACTGGACTTAAAAATATCTATAGAACTTACCAGTCCAGAGACAAGAAATACATACCCTTCTTGGCAGTTCATGAAAAGTTCTTCAAAATCGACTAATTCATAGGTCGCAAAGTAAGCCTTAACAAATGCAAAACATGATATAATTCCTTATAACCTAATAGCACAGTAGAAAAAAAGTAAAAACCAACAAAAGAAATCCTCATAATTACATAGATACATGGAAACTTAACAACATTACTTGTATTATATTTCATATCATTTTTTTTTTTTTTCTTTGTTTCTTTGCAAGAAGAAAGAGATAGACAGAGAGAGACAGGGAGAGACAATGGGTGCGCCAAGGCCTCTAGCCACTGCAAACAAACTCCAGATGCATTCACCACTTTGTGCATTTGGCTTTACAAGGGTACTGGGGAATCAAACCCAGATTGTTAGGCTTTACAGGCAAGTGCCTTAACTACTGTGCAATCTCTCCAGCCCCAACAATGTACTTTTAAATTAACAGTGACCATTGAAGAACTCAGCAAAGAAATTAAAGCATTTCTAGGAGCAAATAAAAATGATACTACAACCTACCAAATCTTCCGGATTACAGTAAAGTTTATAGCTATAACCACTCACATTAAAAACTTAAAGAAATTGAGCTGGGTGTGGTGGCACATGCCTTTAATCCTAGCACTCAGAAGGCAGAGGTAGGAGAATCACCATGAGTTTGAGGCCACATTGAGACAACATAGTGAATCCTCAAAACACTAAAAGAAAAATAAAACTTAGAGAATTAGACAAGCAAAATAGTGATGCAACTTAGAGTGCTTGAAAAATAAGAAGTGAACAATGCCACCAAGTAATCATCAAGAAAAAAAAAGAAAAAGAAAAAAAAAAAAAAAAGGGGCCTTTGGAGATGGTTCATTGGTTAAAGGGGCTTGCTAGCACAGCCTACTAGGCTGTTTCGATTCCCCAGTACCTACGTAAAGTCAGATGTACAAAGTAGCACATTCATTAGGAGTTCATTTATAGTGGCAAATGGCCCTGGTACACCCTTTCATTCTCTCTTTCTCTCTCTCTCTTTCTCTCTCTCTCTCTCTCTTTCATTACAAATGAATAAATATTAAAACAGAAGAAGTAATAGTGAGTAGGGCTGAAAGTAATGCAATAGAAATTAATACATAGGGCTGAGGAGATGGTTTAGCAGTTAAGGCACTTTCCTGCAAAGCCAAAAGACCCAAGTTCAATTCGCCAGGACCCACGTTAGCCAGATGCACAAGGGGGCACATGTGTCTGGAATTTGTTTGCAGTGGCTAGAGGCCCTGGCATGCCCATTCTCTCTCTCTCTCTCTCTCTCTCTCTCTCCAACTATCTCTCCCTCTTTCTCTATGTCAAGTAAATAAATAATAATGAAAGAAATTAATACATAGAACACATCAAAGAAAGAGTTGTTTCTTTGAAAAAGTTAACAAGATTGAAAAAAAAGTCACAGTTAAACCAAAAGAAATAAAAGAAGACCCAAACCTAAAATTACAGATGGAAATGAAGCTATGACAATAGACCCCAGTAAAATCCAGAAGATTATTAGGGAATACCATGAAAACTTATTTTTCTAAAAGCTGGAAACCCTAGATTAAATTCATAAATGCATATGATCTACCAACATTATAGCTCGAAGATATTGTTGTAGTCAACTTTGTGTTGCTGAAACAAACACCCAGCTAGAAGCATATTATGGGAAGAAAAGTTTTATTTCTGGCTTACAAATGCCAGGGGAACACCAACAATGACAGAAGAAGCTGGCTCAGTTACATAGATCCAAGCATAGAGATGTCACCAACAGCCAGTACCACAAAACCACTAAAGCTCCAACTGCTCTCCACATACCTTAACACTGGGCTTAAGATCCACCATTAGTGTCATACTTCTTCCTCAGGAGGGCTCAGTCCACTGGAGACTCAAGTTGCCAGCCTGAGTCTATGGAGCCATACATTCAAGCCAGCACAGATAAAAATAATTTAAATATAGCCACAATGAATAATTATATTATAGCAATAATTAAAATTTCTCCCACAAAAAGGCCCAAGGCGAAATGCATTTATTGCTGACTCTATCGAATGTTTAAGAACATCTCAAAGTGTTCCAAAAAAAAAATAGAATTGGAAGGAACACTATAAACTTCATTCTCTCAAGCTAGTGTTATCCTGATAACAAAACTAGATAAAGCCAGGCATCTGCAATCACCTTGCTAGAGGCAATGTCACTGGGGGCCGGTGGTCTTAAAGTGTTAATGGTGTGGGTTTGAGATTCCATTGTAAAGATATGCAAATGTGCCTAGCAGGAGTTCCTGAAGTGTGCTGTGTGACCTTTTGGCTGTAGTTTTGCTCTGTGTGCTGTGGTGGCTGGTTGGCTTTTGCTCTCTCTGCTTGGCCCTGTGAAGGCCGGTTGCTTCTCCTGCCATTATGGAACTTCCCCTGGATCTGTAAGCTTCAATAAATAATATCCCTTCCTCCATAACTGTGCCTGGTCTGAAAGTTCATCTTAGCGAACCTGAAGCTGTCTGCTACACCCACTTTGAGTGGGAATGTAAACTGGTGCAGCCTCCATGGTAACCAGTGTGGAGGTTTCTCCAAAAGCTCAAAACTGAAAAATCATTGACACAGACCATTCCTGGGCATTTAACCAAAAGACTTCATATCTTACCACAGAAATATTTGCATATACATGTTCATTATTGCTCTATTCACAAAAGCAAGAGAACTGAATCAACCAAGATGTTTTTAAAATTATGACTGGATAAGGAAAGTGTGGTACATATATACAATGGAATTTTATGCAGCTGAAAAGAGAAATAAAATTTAAAGAAAAGTGGCTGTAACTGGACAAGATTATACTAAGTAAGGCAAACAAAACATAGAAAAGCAAAAATCACATTTTCTCTCTCATACACACATCTTAACATTTTATTCTTCTATGTATGCAACTGGGGAATAGGAAGATGGCCATAGGCTATGAAACTAGATAAGAAAACATGAAAGGGGAGTGTATTAGGGTTCTCTAGAGGAACAGAATGGATAGAATGAATTGTATTAAAGGGAATTTATTGGATTAGATTAAACAGTCCAGCAATAGCAGGTTGCAGGTCAGAGAGTCAAAAAACCTGGTAGCTGCTCAGTCCATGAGGCTGGAGGCCTCAGCAGTCCCAATCCAGCACCTAAGGCCTGGAGGCTTCCTGGAGAGATGCTGCTCTTCAGTCCACCCTGGTCTTCAGTCCACACTGGAAAGCAGCAACACCAAGCAGCAAGTACCAAGTGGAAAACAGCAAGCAGCAAGCACCCAGTGGCAAGCAGCGAGCCAGCAGCCAGGTGGGAGAGAGAGCCTTTCTTCCCAGAGCTTCTTTTTATCAACCAGCCCCCTCCTCCAAGAGGGGCTGCCCACTCTGGGCCACCCACTCTGGGGGAAGGGCTTACCCCTGGGGGAAGGATTCTTCCTTTAGTTAATCCTTCCTAGAAGCAGCCTCAGAGACACACTTATGAGGAATGTCTGTAGATTCCTAAACAAATCAAGTTGACACAAACTTAACCATCACAGGGAGCAATATGTATTGAGAAAGAGTGGGATGGGGAAAGGACTATTGCATCATGAAAGTGGATGTGGGTTTATGGTCGGGACATGATATGGTGGGAAAAGGGGGAGAAAGGCAATAAAATAATTTGATCATTAAAAATCTAATTCTCTTTATGTTAACGACTTTTAATTAAAAACTTAAAAACACAAAAATTAGTCAATAGTATGCTAAGGCAAATATTATACTTATATCTGTGAAACAACAATAAGACACCATGTAAACAATCAATGTAGCACAAAATTCTGTTCTGAAAGTTTCAGTACAACACAATAATCAGTCACATTGTCTCTTGCTGGCTCATACTACACTCCTAGTTTGTCAAGTGTTTTTTTTTGAAAATTATTAACAGGCATAGGTTTTTAATATTAAGTATCACAATCTAATCCACTCATGGAGATTATCATAGGTCATAGGATTTTTTCTTTTGGTTTGTCTCTCTTTTCTTTTTGATGTCATGATCTTTACCTCCTATTATGATGGTCTTATGTAGGTAGTGTCAGGCACTGTGAGGTCATGGATATCCAGGCCATTTTGTGTCTGGAGGAGCATGTTGTAAGGAGTCCTACTCTTCCTTTGGTTCTTACATTCTTTCCGCCCCCTCTTCAGCAATGGACCCTGAGCCTTGGAGGGTGTGATAGAGATGTTTCAGTGCCAGACATTCCTCATTCCCTTCTTCTCAGCACTATGTTGCCTTTAGAGTCATCCCATTCATCATTGTCATCTGAAAAGAGAAGCTTCTCTAACCAGAAGTGAGAGTAGCATTAATATATGAAAATGAACATTAAGTGTAGTGCTTTAAGGGCAGTTTTGTGGGAATGATATATACATTTATCCAGACAAGAGCAGGCTTTACACCCCTAAGTTTCATGACATCTCCTGCCATAGACTTTTTTTTAAAAAAACTTTTTATTTTTTATTTTTTATTATTTTTTGGAGAGAGACACAGAGAGAGACAGAGAGAGAGGGGGGAGAGGAAGACAGAGTTGGGTGTGCCAGCAGTGTCTCAGCTGCTGCGAATGAAATCCAGATGTGTGCATCCCCTTGCAGTCAAGTGCGGCATTGCGGCCTTGCGTCACTTTGCATCTGGTTAAATGTGGGACCTGGAGATTGGAACCAGTTTTCTTAGGCTTAGGAGTCAGGTGCCTTAAGCCCTAAACCATCTCTCCAGCCCTGCCATAGACTTTTGATTACTCTTTTCAGTAACAGGCATGTATTCCCTCCCATAGAATGGACCTTCAATCCAATTAGGGAGCAGTCCGTTTCCCCAAGAGCAGACATGCTACTATTGTACCAGTTCTGTCATTGGGCCTGTCTGGCCAAACTTGAGGTTTCCAGTGTCCACTGTTTTCACTGCTGATGATTTCTGTCTCCCATACTGCTTCATTCAGTGAAGCTTTTTCCAGCTTTCAGTTGTCTGGTCTACAGGGAGAAGGTTTTCTGCTCAGCACCAGCTTGATTTCTCAGTGACTTTGCCACTCAGGCAATAGGGTCTTACCATCTGTTTCTCAAGGGAAACCAAGGGCTTTGACAATAGCCTGTAATGTTTTGGAGGCAATAAGGGCCCTCCCTGGCCAACAACTCCCTGGAAGGTATCCCATCCCAAGCACTGAAAATTTTCTAGTAACAATCTATAGTTTCTAGGTGTGCCATTATTCCAAAGAGTAGGTTTACATAAGTCTTATTCAGAATATCTTGAATTTTGATTGACCCTCCCCCACCTTCTCTTACACATTCTCTTCCCCTGGCCTCAGTTAGGCCTTTCCCCTGCCGATAATCTCTCTTTTCTTTTATTTCATATATACAATACCATCTCCTTAAGTCCTTCATTCTCCTCCCTCCCTTATAAGCTTTTTCTAGCTTAATGGCCTCTGCTACCATTTTTGGTTCCAGATCACACACAAGTCTACACATTTATAACTAGGATCCACACATGAGAGAAAACATGTGACATTTGGCTTTCTGAGCTTGAGTTACCTCACTTAGTATAATTCTTTCCAGATCCATCCATTTCCCTGCAAATTTCATAATTTCATTCTTCTTTACTGCTGAATAGAACTCCATTGTGTAAATGTACTACATCTTTACTATCCATTCATCTGTGCGGGAACATCTAAGCTGGTTCCATTTCCTAGCTATTGTGAATAGAGCAGCAATAAACATGGTTGTGCAAGTATCTCTAAGGTAGTGAGAAGAGTCCTTTGGATATATGCCTAGGAGTGCTATAGCGGGATCATATGGTAAATCTATTTCTAGCTGTCTCAAGAACCTCCACCCTGATTTCCACAATGGCTGGATGAGATTACATTCCCACCAACAGTGTAGAAGTGTTCCTCTTTTTCTTGCATCCCTGCCAACACTTATTGTCATTTGTTTTCTTGATGGTATCCATTCTGACAGGAGTGAGATGGAATCTCAAAGTAGTTTTAATTTGCATTTCCCTGATGGCTAATGATGTAGAACACTTTTTTAGATGTTGATATGTCATCTGCATTTCTTCTTCTGAGAACTCTCTATTTAGTTTCATGGCCCCTTTTTTAACTGAGTTGTTTGATTTCTTATTGTTCTGTTTTTTTAGTTCTTTGTATATTCTGGATATTAATCCTCTGTCAGATGTATACCTGGCAAAGATTTTCTCCCATTCTGTAGGTTGTCTCTTTGCTCTACTCACAGTGTCCTTTGTTTACAAAAGCTTTGAAATTTCATGAGATACCAGTGGTTGATTAGTGGTTTTATTTCCTGAGCAATTGGGGTTGTATTCAGAAAGTCCTTGCCTATGCCAATATGTTGAAGGGTTTTCCCTACCTTTTCCTGCAGCAGTTTGAGAGTTTCAGGTCTGATATTAAGGTCCCTGATCCACTTGGACTTGATTATTGTGCATGGAGAGAGACAAGGATCTATTTTCATCCTTCTACATACAGATATCCAGTTTTCCCAACACCACTTGTTGAAGAGGCTCTTTTCGCCAATGAATATTCTTGACATTTTTGTCAAAAATCAGATCACTGTAGCTGCTTGGATTAATATTTGTGCCTTGTATTCTGTTCCATTGATCTACATGTCTGTCTTTGTGCCACTACCATGCTGTTTTTGTTACTATGGCTTTGTAATATAACTTAAAATCGGGTATGGTGATACCACCAGCCTGATTTTTGTTGCCCAAAATTGTTTTGGCTATCCAAGGTTTTTTGTGCTTCCAGGTGAATTTTAGGAAGTTTTTTTTTCTCTATTTCTGTGAAGAATGCCATTGGGATTTTAATAGGGTTTGCATTAAATGTATAGATTGCTTTTGGTAAGATTGACATTTTCACAATATTGATTCTTCCAATCCAAGAACATGGGATGTGTTTCTATTTCCTTGTGTCTTCTGCAATTTCTCACTTGAGTGTTTTAAAGTTCTCCTTGTAGAGATCCTTCACTTCCTTGGTTAAGTTTATTACAATGTACTGTATTTTTTTTGAGGGAATTTTGAGTGGGAGAGATTCCCTGATTTCATCCTATGCATGTTTATTGTTAGTATATAGAAAAGCCACTGATTTCTGTGTGTTTATTTTGTATCCTGCTATATTGCTGAAAGTGTTTATCAGCTCTAACAGTTTGCTGTTAGAATCTTTAGGGTCCTTTATGTATAGAATCATAACATCTGCAAATAAGGAAAATTTGATCTCTTCCCTTCCAATTTGTATCACTTTTATGAGTGTCTCTTGCCTTATTGCTATAGCTAAGACTTGCAGTACTATATTAAATAGTAATGGGGAAAGTGGACACCCTTGTCTTGTTCCTGAATTTAGAGGAAAAGCTTCAACTTTTCCCCATTTAGTATTATGTTGGCTGTAGGTTTGTCATAAATAGCTTTTATTATGTTGAGATATGTTCTTTCTATTCCCAGTTTCTGTTATACTTTTACCATGAAGGTGTGTTGGATTTTGTTGAATGCCTTTTCTGCATCTATTAATATGATCATGTGATTTTTGTCCTTCAGGCCATGTATATGGTGTATTACATTTATCAATTTGCATCTGTTGAACCATCCCTGCATCTCTGGGATAAAGCCTACTTGGTCAGGGTGAATAAACTTTCTGATATATTCTTGTATTCTGTTTGCCAATATTTTGTTGAGAATTTTTGCATCTATGTTCATGAGGGAGATTGGTCTATAATTTTCTTTTTTTTTTCTGTCTTTGTCTAGTTTTGGTATCAGGGTGATGCTGACTTCATAGAAGAAGTTTGGTAGAATTCCTTCCTTTTCTATTTTATGGAAAAGTTTGAGAAGCAGTGGTGTTAGTTCTTCCACTAATATCTGATAAAATTCACCAGTGAATCCATCTGGGCCTGGACTTTTCTTAGTTGGGAGACTTTTTATAACTGCTTGGTTCTCTGTACTTGTTATGGGTTTATTTAAATGGTTTATCTTATCTTGATTTAATTTTGGTAGGTCATATGAATCAAGGAAATCATCCATTTCTTTCAGATTTTCAAATTTAGAGGCACATATATTCTTAAAGAATGTCCGTATGATTTTCTGAATTTCTTTGGTATCTGTTATAATGGTGCATTTTTCATTTCTAATTTTATTAATTTTCATCTCTTCTCTCTTTCTTTTGGTCAGATTTGCTAAGGATTTATCAATCTTGTTTATCCTTTCAAAGAGCCAACTGTTTGTTTCATTGATTATTTGGATTTTTTTGTTTCTATTTCATTAATTTCTGCTGTAATCTTTATTATTTCTTCCCATCTACTGATTTTTGGTTTGCTTTGTTCTTCTCTTTCCAAGGCCTTAAGGTGAAGCATTAAATTGTTTACTTGTGAACTCTCTAAATTCTTAATATAGGCACTTAGAGCTATAAATTTCCATTTTAGGACTGCCTTCATTGTGTCCCAAAGGTTTTGGTATGTTGTATTATCATCATTATTTGATTCTATTAATTTCTTGATATCCTTTTTAATTTTTTTCAATGACCCATTCATCATTCAATAGTGTACTGTTTAGTCTCCATGAATTTCTGTATGCTTTGTAGTTTTTCTCGTTCTGATTTGCAGTTTAATCCCATTGTGGTCAGATAGAGCACAAGGGATTATTTCAATTTTCCTGTATTTGTTAAGATTTGATTTGTGTCCTAATATATGGTCTATTTTAGAGAACGTTCCATGTGCTGCTGAGAAAAATGTATATTCTGCAGCATTTGGATGGATAGTTTGTCAAGTGTTTTTTGAAAATTATTAACAAGCATAGGTTTTTAATATTAAGTATCACAATCTAACCCATTAATTGAGATTATCATAGGTCATAGGTTTTTATCAAATTCTTTCTCACTCATTTTTCAATAACTTTTTTATTCATTAAATTATGTGATAAGAAATCTAGTTTTGTGACTAAAAAGTTTGCTCCATTATAGTTATAATGAATATTCAATAGGATTATATCAATATATTATTAAAATATACTAAATATGTTACAGGTAAAGAGAATATGTTTAAAATCAATTTTTTTATTTTGTTTTGTTTTTGTTTTTTTGAGGTAGGGTCTCACTCTAGCCCAGGCTGACATGGAATTCACTATGTAGTCTCCGGGCAGCCTTGAACTCGCAGTGATCCACCTACCTCTGCCTCCAGAGTGCTGGGATTAAAGGTGTGTGCCACCACACCTGGCTAAAGCTATCAAATTTTTGATAATTTAACTGAATGACTTCGTTTGCATTTTTTTCTTTTCAGTGTGTAATGTGGATGTGTTTTATGTGTTTTTTTCTTTGTGTGTGTGTGTGTGTGTGTGTGTGTGTGTGTGTGTGTACTCTTGCTGGCATCCCATATGCTCCTGTGCCTGTAGCAGGGGTTGCTCAACTATGGAGGCCAGAGGGGAATGTTAACTATCAGGCTTGGTCGCTCTTCCTCCTGGTCTTGTTTTGGGATCATAGTCTCTCTCTTTTGTACTATTTCCGGAGCTTCTGGTATTCCATCTATTTTCCGACATTTGCTCCCCTGCAGCACTGAAATTACAAGTGCACATGGTCAAGCCCAGATGTTTTACATGGGATCTGGAGATTTGAACAGGTAGACCTTATAGTCTCAGGTCCCCTCAGGCCCTCATGCTTGTACAGGAAATACAACAAACTGCTGAGCAATCTCTCCATCCCTTGAAGAAAAAAATTGAATATCATATCACCATTTAGTTTCCTGAAATAAATCCAACTTGGTCATGGTAAATGTTTGTTTTACTGCTGAAATAAATTTTATATTTTCAAAGATTTTTGTGTGTATGTGTGTGGTATATGTGCATGTATGCATATATGTGTATGTGCAGAAGCATATGGGTATGAGTGTGTGTAGGCTAGAGGTTGAATTCGAGTGTCTTCTTCAATCACTCTCCACCTTACTTACAGGAGCAGTGTCTCTCATTTGAATCCAGGGCTTACCAATTTGGCTATTCTACCTGGCCAGATTACCCCAGGGATCCCCTCTGCCAACCTCAGGAGCACTGGGATTCCAGGTGGGTTACATTACCACTTGGCATTCATGCAAATCCTAGGGATCTGAATTCTGGTCCTCATCCTTTGCAGCAACGGTTTTATAATATTTTTAAATATCTTTCATGGAGTCTATCAAAGGGATTGATTTTTTAATGTTTTTTTAAATTTTTGTTTATTTATTACAGACAGAGGGAGAGAGAGAATGGGCACACCAGGGCCTCTATCCACTGCAAACAAACTCCAGATGCATGTGCCACCTTGGAGAATCAAACCTGGGTCCTTAGGCTTCACAGGCAAGTGCCTTAACCACTATGCAATCTCTCCAGGCCAAAAATTTGATTTTTAACCTTTCTTATTATGTGCTTTTGGGTTTTATTTTGTAGTTCTTACTCCATAGTATAAGTTTGGTAACATTCCCTCATTTTCTATTCTGATAGTGTTTGTGTGCTATTGGAACTATTTCTGCCTTAAATGTCTCAAAGAATGTAATTGTTATCAAAGGATTAACTTTTTTTCTCATGGGAAAACTTTTAATTACAAAATCAATTACTTTAATGAAATGCTATTTAAATTCCTTTCTTCTGTCTCTTTAAGTAGTATTTTACAAAGACATTTTAATGTTATCTGAAATTTTACTTTGTCAAAATTATAATATATTTTCTTATCATTTTATTATTGGTGGGATCTTCAATGCTATCTGTTTTAATTATGTATCATGGTACTTTGTACATTATTTTGTCATGATTTTTTTCCAGGAGTTAATGTAGTTTGTTTCTTTTGGGAAATAAGCTAACTTTGAACTTTGTACTTTATTATTTTTTTCTTCTAAATAAATTTATGATTTTGTCTCTAGTATTTTTTATCTCCTTTCATTGGGGGGAGTTGGTGTTCTTTTCTCATTATTGTTTGTATTTATTTATTTATTTAATCTGGGTTGCTTAAGGCCACTTTCATGCAATATATAATATAATTTGAGCATATTTCTCCCATTGAACACTACTCTTTTTCTCCTCCTTCTGTTAGTCCTCTTTCCCCCTCATCAGTTTCACGTCTACTTTCATGTAATCTTTAAATATATGTTTTTATTTCTCCATAAGATATCTAGGATCCACAAATGAGATAAAACATGTAATTTTTTCTAAGATTGACTTAATTTACTTAATTATCATCACTTGCATCCATTCTCCTGTAAATACTATAACTTCATTAATTTTTATTTGTCTGAAAAAAATCCACTGTTTATATGAACCATTTTAAGATCATTTTAAAAATCAGTTTTCTGTTTATTGTTTCTTGAAATAGGGTCTCATATACTCTAGATTGGCCTTGACTTCATATGTACTTCCAAGCATGACTGTTGTCCCATCCGCCACCGCCCCCCCACACCATATGCGGACCCAGACCAGCAAGCTAGCATTTCCCCTTTCATAGTCTTTCCCACCACTGGGGATCTCCACACACAATCACTTTCCCACTTGCCACCACCCCTACCTCCCTGCATTGACCAAGGCCAGAAGACTAGCATTCCCCCTCCCTAGGTTTTTCTGGCACAAGGGACCTCGACACACAACCTCTGTCCCACTCACTGCAGCCCCCCTGTCCATGGACCCAGACCAGCATGTTATCGTTCCCCCTCCCTGCCTCCATCAGTTTTCCTGCCACCAGGGACCTCCATGTATGACCCTTCCAACCCGCCACCCTGCCCTGCATGGAACAGGTCCTACTGCACTTCCTGCAGGCTACTCAGACCCAGGCCAGTAGGCTATTTTCACCCCTACCTCCCCTTTCCCACCACCCCACCAGGACCACTGCCAATCCCCACCAACCATGCAACATCTGACCCACAGCAGTCCCATATCCCCTACCTGGTTTGTCACAGGTCATGGCATTCCTATCCATCCCTGCTACACAATCCCAATGGACCCACTGTGCCATCCCTTCACCCCTCAGCATGGCAGAACCACCGCACATTCCCATCCTTCACCACTTCACAACCCAGCTGCAACACCAGTATGCTTTGTCCCATTCCCCCCTACCCCTGATCCCAATCGGGCCCACTTGACCATGCAGTCCCATGCCGGGAATCAGCAACCCACAAGCCCATTCATCAGGTCCTCTGGCCTGCACCAGAGCCTCGGGGACTGACCCCTCTGAACAGGCAGGCCCCATTGCCATCAGAAGCCTAATCAAAACAAACATAAAAGGGAATAATCACTGAAGACACTTCAATGGTAAACTACAGCTTCCTCCTAAAATAAATAAGATTCCTCCACTGTTATGGGCAGACCACAGCACAAAAGTAATAACATGACAAATCAAATGCAAGTACATCCAATAAGATTGCCCAGTCCCACAATGGATGAATCTAACCAAAACACAGAAGAGACTACAGGATCAGAACACAAAAGTGAAGATACAAGCTATTCAACCCTGGCCAAGAAATTAGCAGAACTTTTAGAAAATCAACAGAGAGCCAACAATTGTATGAATGCTGTCCTCACTGGATTAGACCTAATAGCAAAGAACCAGGAAGGGTTCCAAAGACAGTTAAATGATCTGAAGGAGAGCAAAGAAAAGAGGATCGCAATAACCATGTAGCTAAGCTCAATGAAGACATAAATAAATGCAAGGATGAATTCCAAGAAGCATTAAGAAAATCAGAAAATGACACAAAAAGGGAACTTGACAGAGGGATGGAAAATATACATTAAAAAGCAGTAGAAAATACAAACCAAATTGAACAAGCCCAAAACTCTATAGACACTCTCAAGAATAGAGTCAGCCATATAGAGGATAGAAACTCAGAACTGGAAGACAAAACAGAAGAAACAGTTCGTGACTCCAAATTTTTCAATAAGTTCAAAAAATTTTGTGAACAGAACATGAGGGAACTGTGCAATACCCTCAAATGTCCCAACATTTGGATCATGGGAATACCACAGGGGAAAAAAATTCAGACCAAAGGCATGGAGAACTTATTCAACAAAATTATTGACAAAAACTTTCACACTTTCAAAAGAAAGTCCCATCAAGTTACAAGAATCTAACAGAACTCCAAACAGACTGGACCAAAGGAGAATTCTCCAAGACATAGTCTCATTAAGACACTAAACATCAATAGCAAAGAGGAAGTCCTAAAAGCAGCTAGGGAGAAACAACACATTACATATAAAGGTAACCCCATCAGAATTACTTCAGACTTCTCAATGGAATCCCTGAAATCCAGGAGGGTTTGGAATGCAACACTGCAAAGTCTAAGAACCTATGGCTTCCAACCCAAACTACTCTACCCAGCAAAAACATCCCTCATAATAGATGGTGAAAGAAAAACTTCCCATGATAAAACTCAGCTTCACAACTATATGAACACAAAGCCAAACATACAGAGAGTAGTTCAGGGATTCTCCAAACAGAAGAATCACATAACCAACTTCCAAGCTCCTACAAGATGTAGATCACAATAACCAAACTCAGAGAAGGCACAAAAAACTATAAAGTCCAAGAAAACACCAAACCACATAAACCACCACAATATGGCAGAGATTAAATCAAAACTCACAGTTATTACCCTAAACATTAATGGCCCTAATTCACCCATCAAAAGACATAAACTAACAGGGTGGATAAGAAAATTAGACCCCTTAATCTGCTGTCTTCAAGAAACCCACCTAACCCCTAAAGACAGATACCTCCTCGGGGTGAAAGGGTGAAAAATGTTATTTCAAGCATATGGAAATAAGAAACAAGCAGATGTTGCTATACTAATATTGGATAAAATTAACTTCAAACCAAAAGTAATCAAAAAAGACAAAGAAGGCCACTTCTTACTTATAAAGGCAATGATCCAACAAGAGGATATCATAATCATCAATCTTTATGCACCAGACACAGGTGCACTACAATTCATAAAACAAAACCTACTTCACAACAAAACAAAAATAACCATAAACACCATCATAGTTGGGGACTTCAATACTCCACTATCAGCAATAGGTAGATCAGGGAAAGTTCCCCAACTCCTTCTGTGAAGCTAGTATCACCCTAATACCAAAACCAGGCAGAGATGCCACAAGAAAAGAAAACTATAGTCCTATTTCTTTGATGAACATAGATGGAAAGATCCTGAACAAAATCTTTGTAAACTGAATTCAACAACACATCAAAAGCATTATACATCTTGATCAAGTAGGCTTCATCCCAGGAACACAGGTGTGGTTCAACATACAGAAATCTGTCAATGTAATACATCACATAAGTAAGCTGAAACACAAAAACCACATGATCATTTCAATAGATGCAGAAGAGGCCTTTGACAAAATACAACATCACTTCATGATCAAAACATTGGAGAGTATATGCATGGATGATTTATATCTCAACATAAAAAGGCTAAATATAAAGCTCCTAAAGCCCAAATAACACTTAATGGGAAGAGACTGAAAGTATTCCCATTGAGGAGGGACTTCTGGTTAAGAGGGCAGCATAGAAACCATGGCAAAACAGCCTATGTGATAAAAAGCAAAAAAAAAAAAAAAAAGCAAAATACATTCTTCTACTAAAAAGTGAGGTGTATAATAAATTGTCAACTGCAGCAGAGAAGTAGGAGAGACCCAGAGCGTCTAGAGTCCACAGAAGCAGGCAGAAGAGGCTCCAGCAGCAGTGGCACCAGTTCCACACAGCTGCAGCTGCCATGTTCAGTCTGAGCTGCAGGATTTTAAAACCAGGTGAAGGGCTTTTCCACTCACACAGGCCTCCTTGCAAACTAAAGAAACATGGAAGGAGGATGGCACAGACCAATGGAGCAGCGTGTGAGGAAGAAGATAGGGAGGACCAGAGGGAGAACTTCAGCAACCATTCACAGCTCCCCACTGCCAGCACAAGCACCAGGAAGCACCAGAGACCTGGGGAAGGAAGTTCACCTACACAGCACCCGGTTCGATCAGAGCAGTGAACCACAGATGCAGCCAGCCTACCTGACCCCACAGCACAGCAAAGAGGGATCCAAGCCAGAATGAAGCATAGCTGAGACCAAAGCCATCCCAAGAGATAACTGGGACTACACCAACTCAGTACCCACCAAATAAGCCTGGTATATAGGCCTGCATTGGAAGGGCTAATTGCACCATCCATGTCAAAGTAAATTATATGTTAAATCTGATGGATGGTTGGATTTGACATTCTTAAATAAGCTATATTTTGGGCTTGTCATTTGTTGCTTCCTGCTTTATAGTGCCTTTATTTCCTCTTCTGTCATTTGTTTGGGAAGGGTCTCACTTGGTCACAAGCTGACCTTGGTACCCTCTACAGACCAGAAATCTTAGCCTTCCAGTTGATAGGATTAAGGGTGTGGAGCAACACACATCTTTAGGGACTGTGACTTTGTTAGAAGATCTGTTTGTCATAATACCTACTTTTACATAAATACTCTGTGCTGTTTTACATTGAATGTGTACATTGTTTAGTCAATTTTTTAGAATTTGCCTGTATTTTGTTCCACTCAGCCTGCTTGAATACTCTCATAGTAGGCAAACCCAACATCTAGGGTCACTTTTGTGGTTACTCTGAGAGTCTTAAGAAGCACATCTAGCACCTTAAGCTACTACCCTGAAGAGATATAACATCAGACTTATTGATACATCTAATAATACTGCAGATAATTAGAAAACCCAAGCATTATATTAATCCAAGATACAAAAACCTCTACATTATAATACAAGAAACACACAAAAAATCAAGACAATATAAATCCACCAAAAAGTATTAATGCATCAGAAATGACCTTCAGTGAGACTGATTTAGAGAAAATGAATGAGAAAGAGTTCAAAAGATTGATTATTATAAATATGTTCAAAGAACTCAAAGAGGAAATAAAAGGAATCAAAGAACACACAGGAAACCAATTTAATGAAATAAGGAGGTCAATACAAGGCACAAATATGGAAATAGTAATAATAAAGAAAAACCAGTCAGAAATACTAGCAATGAAGAACACAGTGAAATAAACAACTTTGTGGAATATCTCTCCAGTAGAATGGATGAAGGAGAGAACAGAATATCTAAAGTAGAAGACCAGGTGGCAGATCGAATACAGTCCAATAAGGAGAAAGACTTACTAATAGGAAGGTATGAATGGGAATTTCAAGATATTTGGTACACCATGGAAAAGATCAAACATAAGAATTCAGGGTATAGTAGAAGGAGAAGAATTTCACTCCAAAGGCATAGTAGTTGTTTTCAACAAAATTGTAGAAGAAAACTTCCCACACATTGGGAAAGAGATGCAAATGCAGATACAGGAAGCCTTTAGAACACCATGCAGACAAAACCTGGAAAGAAACTCTCCTCGCCATCTTATAATTAAACTACCAAATATACAAACCAAAGAAAATTTATTGAAAGCAGATACAGAGAAAAGGCAAGTCACCTACAAAGGCAATTCCATCAGGATCACAGCAGATTACTCAATACAAACTTTAAAATCCAGAAGGGCTTGGAGTGATGTATTCCAAGTTCTGAAAGATAACAACTGTCAACCAGGTTACTTTGCCCTGAAAAGCTATCCATTCAAATAGATGGAGAAATAAGGATATTCCACAACAAAAGCAGACTAAAGGAATATTTGAAGACAAAACCAGCTCTACAAAAAATAGTTGAAAGGGTCCTCCATGCTGAAGAGAAAGAAAAGCACACATATAAGGAACCTGGAATTCCCATTGAGATCAGGAACAAGACAGAGGTGTCCACTCTCACCTCTGCTCTTTAACATAGTACTGGAAGTCCTAGCTCAAGCAATAAGACAGAAGAAAGAAATAAAAGGGATACAAATTGGAAAAGAAGAAATTAAGTTAGCCTTGTTCGCAGACGACATATTTCTATACAAAAGTGACCCGAGAACCTCCATCTCAAAACTCTTAAAGGTGATTAACTCCTTCATCAAAATAGCAGGATACAAAATCAATGCACAAAAATCAGTAGCCTTTCTATATGCAAAAGCTAAAGAGAGGAAGAAAGAAATAAGTGACATTGTTCCATTTTCAACAGTAATAAAAAAGTAATAAAATACCTTGGAATAACAATAACCAAGGATGTGAAAGACCTGTACAATGAAAACATAAAAAAACTCAAGAAA
This sequence comes from Orientallactaga sibirica, assembly GCA_036365145.1. Taxonomy (NCBI): domain Eukaryota; kingdom Metazoa; phylum Chordata; class Mammalia; order Rodentia; family Dipodidae; genus Orientallactaga; species Orientallactaga sibirica. The sequence goes on along the minus strand of JAEOAD010000793.1, from coordinate 6,288,206 downwards.
AAAACTGAGGAGGACTTGAGAAATTAGAAAGATGTCCCATGCTCCTGGATAGGCAGAATTAATATTGTGAAAATGGCAATCTTACAAAAAGCAATATATATTTTTAATGCAATATCAATTAAAACCCCAACAATTTTCTTCATAGAGATAGAAAAGAATGATCTTAAAATTCATGTGGAATGGCAGAAGGCCTCAGATATCCAAGCACAGCCTCAGCAAAAGAAACACCTCTGGAGGCATTACCATACCTGATCTAAAGCTATATTACAAAGCCATCAAAATAAGAGTGCTGCTTTCCCAGGGAGCCTGGTATCAGCACAGGGGTGAAGGAGATAGACACAGAGAATACTCAAACCCTACAAAACTGGAGATCCAAAGACACAGAGACTCCCATGACCTCCTCACTGAAATAGACCTAAAATGAACCCAACATGGCTTAGGGAAATTAGTGGAAGGGGGGGGGCGGAAAGATTGTTAGAGCCATAATGTGGGTCATTATGCACAGAGACATTGCATCACCCCCATAACTGATGGCTATCCCCACAGTGCAAGACCCACAATCCCTGAGGGGGGACGGCAGAGAGAAGGTTAATGATGGTACCATCATGGCTCTATGTACATTATATAGATAACTAATAATTTTAAAAAAACATTGTACTGGCATAAAAACAGGATTATAGACCAATGGAACAGAATCAAATGGTGCTGGACAAACTGGATAACTATATGCAGGAAAATGAAACTAGATTCACACATCTCACATCTCGCCATGCATAAAAATCAAGTCTAAATGGATTAAAGACTTCAATATGATTCCCAGATTCTGCTAGTACTGGAAGAAAAAAAAATAGGAGGAATTGTCCATGATATACAAGTGGGAAAAGACTTCCTGAACAAAACACCAGTAGCTCAGGAGATTAAACAATCCCTTAACCATTGGGAGCTTATGAAGCTGAAAAATCTATTCACAGACAAACAAACAATAAGCAGAGCCAGTACATTACCCACAGAATGGGAGAAAATTTTTGCCAGCTAAACAACTGACAGAGGCCTACTTTCTAGAATCTACAAAAAACTCAAAATCCTAAACAATAAAAAGTCAAGCAACCAACTCACAAAATGGGGCAGAAAACTGTACAGGGAGTTCTCAGAGGAAGAAATACAAATGACAAACACACCCAAAAAATGTTCAACATCCCTAATCACCAAGGAAATGCAAATTAAAACAACTATGAGATTCCACCTTACCCAGTAAGGACAGCAAACATTAAAATATCAAATGAGCCAGGTGTGTTGGCATACGCCTTTAATTGCAGCACATGGGAGGCAGAGGTAGGAAGATTGCCATGAATTCAAGGCCACCCTGAGACTACATAGTGAATTCCAGGTCTGAGCTAGAGTAAGACCCTTCCTCAAACAATAACGACAAATCAAATGAAAACAAATCCTGACGAGGATGTGGAGAAATAGGAACCCTTATTCGCTGTTGGTGGGAATGTAAGATGGTACAGCAACTATAGAAAGAAACATGGAGACTCCTAAAATGGTGGACTATAGAGGTACCAACAGACCTAGTTATTCCCTTACTGGGTATTTACCCTAAAAGCTTCATGCCCCAGTTCAGGGAGATTTTCTCAACCATGTTTACAGTTTCTCAATTCATAATACTTAAGAACTGGAATCAACCCACATGCTCATCATTAGACAAATGGATAAACAAGATGTGGTATATCTATGCTATAGAATTCTATACAACACTAAGGAAAAATGACACAACGAAGTTGAAGGAAAATGGTTGAACTTGGAACAGATCATTCTCAGCGAACTCACCCAATCACAGAAAGACAATCATTTCACTCATCTGTTGCTCCTAACCTAAAATCTGCCCACAATGCTAGCATACCTAGTAAGATGGACTGGACAATAGGGAGGGTGGGACAGGAGGGGAGAGCAAGTGTAGCTAAGGGACACAAAACTTGACCCAAATGGAAATGCTACCATAAAATCCTATATCCTGAAAGACTGACTAAAAGATTGAATCTTTATCAGGTCCTTAGAGGGAACATCTGAATCAAAGGGCCCTGGAGTGGATATGATGAAGACTAACCTTAATCTTCTGTTTTTCTCCCCTCCCTCCCTCCCTCCCTCTCTCTCTCTCTCTCTCTAACTTCCTTCTCTCTTTCTCTTTTATATTACCTATCTTTTTTTTTCCTTCTTTTCTCTTGGCACTGGACTGTAACTCCCAGTACCAGCATGCGGTTAACATCCACTATGAGCTGCTTATCAGAGAGACCTACAAGTTTTCCCAAAAGAAGACAGATTTCTGTCAGAGTACTTGAGGACCCATAAAAGGTTAATGGTAAGACCCTACTGCCAAAGACACAATATGCTGTTGGTATGGAACAAGGAGTGACCTGGCTGTAATCTTGAAGAGAGTCAGTCCCCACACAGTTATCTTGTCTAGTGCCAGAAGGTGCTGCATGAGCAACTAGGGGAAAATGACCAATATCTGTCCAAGCAACTTGTGGTCTAAGCTACTCAGCAGCAAACAACCTGACATGATGCTCACACACATGCAATAGTGGCACACAGACATGGTGGCTAACCAACTGCTCTTGATTTGGCTAATGGATCCGCTCAGTGGAACGGAAGCTATAGATGGAACTGGGTAACAAGTCAGAACCATTTCCAAAAAAATGAGCCCACTCTCCAATACAAAGTTCCCTCCAATCTTGGGGTATAAGAAGGCCTACCCCTATGAAATTCTCTCTAAAATAATAATGGTTATCCTATTTATTAGGTGCTGACTTCACTCTCTGTTGGAGAATTTGCTTCTTTTTTTTTTTTTCAGATGGATGCAGAACCTGAGGAGAGAATCAGCCCATGGCACCTCACCAGGGCCTCAGCTGAAACCATAGAGTAATTGGGGAAATGAGCAAGAGTGCTGCTTTCTTGGTGGACCTGGTACCAGCACAACGGTGAAGGAGATAGACACAGAGAACACTCACTCCTACTAAACCAGATATCCAGAGACACAAAGGATCCCAAGACCTCATCACTGTAGCAGACCTAAAACAAACTCAACATGGCTCAGGGAAATTTGTGGAAGAGGGGGCAGAAAGATTATTAGAGCCACAAATCGGGACATTATGCACAGAGACATTGCCTCTTCTCCATACCTGATGGCTACCCCCACAGTGCACAAGCCACATTCCCCAACTAGTAGGGTCCCTTCACAGAGGGGAAGACAGGGAGGAGGCTAATGATGGTACCAACATTGCTGTATATACACTATGTACATAACTAATAAAGAAAAAAATAGGTTCCTCCCAAAGGATGCCAAACTATAGTCCTACATGTTAAATAAAAGGAAATGTTGATTCATCTTTTAAAATAAAAAAAAAAGAGTGTGAATGAGTTGTGCTCTCACAGGATTAAATTAGTTAACAGAATGAGTTGCTACAGAGTGAGGCTCCCCCTTGTATTTTGACTCTACTTCACATGCCTATTCATGCATATGCTTTTGTGCTTCGTCATAATGCACAAAATTGCTTGTGAGATACTGGCAGCATGCTCTTGAATTTCCAAGCTTCCAGGATCATAAGCCTAAAGAAATGTCTTCTTTTTCCAAATTACCAAGCTTCAGGAATTCTATTACATTAAAATAAAATGGACTAAGATATTCTTTCAAGCCAAATTTCTAATTTAAGAGATTTTTATAAGTAATATGACATAAATGTTCATCAATAAGTGCAAGGATAATTACTGAAAATTGCCTGCAGTAGGAAAATGTTGGAAACAATCTACCTATTCATAAGAAACCAAAAAAAAAAAAAAAAAAAAACAAATCATGGTACATTCATACAATTGTACTATAGAGTTCTATGCAGCAGATCCAGATTACTAGACTACGGCCCAATATGCATATGTACATATAAAAAGTTATATGAAAACCAATTTCATGTAATTAGTCTTTTATTCACAAAATATTCTATAAGGATATATATATATATATATAGCATTGATTAGTAGAAAAGAGGATATTTAAGGTACACATTAGCTGCATTTTCACAGACCAAATAAGTGAGAAAACCTCCTTACTTCTTGTTATATGTGTATACATAAAAATGAACATTAACTAGATTATTTGGTGAATAGTAATTAATGGATATATATCAACCACAACTAAAGTCTGCTTTATTGTACACACTGAATTTTAATGTATATTCTGTTCAGTATTTTTAGGAATGACTTGAAGAACAGAGATTTCAAATACATCAATTCCTAATATATCAGAAAACACATAATGGTAACGAATGTGTTGCATTGTTGGTCAGGTTAAGTGCTCTTATCCACCAAATGTTAACTAATTATTTGAATTAGCATTTTCACTGTAAATAAACTAATAAATGTAACTGGTATCTTTAGTAGTCTATATTACATTGCTATAAAAGATACCCAAGGCTTGGTACTTAATAAAGAAAAGTTTATTTTGTTTGCAGTTTCAGAGTTTTGAGGACACTGTGATAGCCTCCAGTCTGCTGTTGTGAGAACCACATGAAAGATACTATGACAATGGCAGAATTATGTGTAAGATGATCACATCACATGGGTCAGGCAACTAGTGATACCAGTGGGCCAGAATAAGTAGTTAATAACAAAGTCTCTTGCAGAAACTTACTCCAGGTCTCACAAGAACTATCTTTACCCCTTCTCAGGGTAGTCTGGTGGTTTGATTCAAGTGTCCCATATAAACTTATGTCTTCTGAATATTTGATTCCCAGCTGATGGCAATTTGGGAACTGGAATACTGTTGGAGGTGCATTGTTGGGGGCAGGCTCATGGGTGCTATAGCCAGCTTCCCCTTGCCAGTGTTTGGCATAGTCTCCTAATTCTGCTGTCCATCTGATGTTGGCTAGGAAGTGATGTCCATCCTTTGCTCATGCCATCAGTTTCCTCTGCCATCATGGAGCTTCCAATGGAGTCTGTAAACCAAAGTAAACAACTTTCCTCCCATCAGCTTCTTTTGGTCTGGTGCTTTCTGCCAGAAACCCAAAGTGACTTCAACAGGCAGCAACCCCAGAAGGACTTAACTCCTAATAGAATTAGAGTTTTAAAGGTCCCATCACCACTTATGAACCTTTGAGGAATAAACCACACACAAACTGTAACAATATTGCTGCCAACAATTTCATATTTTACAACAGAAAATTTATTTATTTATATTGTTGTTCTGTCTATATTTGATAAAAGCATGAATATACCTTCAAATTAAATACACCCTATTAATTTTCTTTATAACCATAATAAGATTATAAGTGTTGGGGCTGGAGAAATGGCTTAGTGTTTAAGACACTTGCCTGCAAAGCCAAAGGATCCAGGTTTGATTCCCCAGAACCCACATAAGCCAGATGCACAAGGGTGCACACATCTGGAGTTCGTTTGCAGTGGCTGGAGGCCCTAGCAGGCCATTCTCTCTCTCTCAAATAAATAAAGAAACATATTTTTTAAAGAAAGATTCTAAGTGTTTATTGTCCCTTAGTTATTTCATATTTAATGTATTCAACATGATACACAATAATTGTTCAGAATTATGGGTAATAGAATGACATTACAATCCATATATATAATATTTAATGATCAAATTGAGGGACTTAATATATCACCTTAAATATTTACCATTTCTTTTTGCTGGGTACATCCAAAATCATTACTGCTAGCTATTTTGACATTTGCAACTACTTTTTTTTCCCAGCTAAATGTTTATTATTCATATCTTCCTATAGGGTTATAACATAATTTGTTGCATTAATAGTTCTCATAATAAAAAGTTGAAAAATGAAGACACCTTTTGGAACATTTATTGGAACTATTACAGCTTCTTAAAGAACACAGGTGAGGGGGTGGGAAGATGGCTTGGCAGTTAAGGTACCTGCCTGTCAAGCCTAAGAATGCCCATTCCAAGCTCCAGGTCCCACGTTTAGCCAGACATAAAAAGTGACACAAGGGCACAATGCTGCACTTGCCCACAAGGGGGCACATGCGTATGGAGTTCATTCACAGTGGCTGAAAGGCCCTGGCACACCCATTCTCTCTCCCTCTCTCTATCTCTCTAGTTGTCTCTCTCTCTCTATTTCTCTCAAATAAAGATAAAAAAGAACACAAGTGATATTAATAATAAGGCCAATGATAAAGAGAAATTCATTAAAAACAAAAGAAATTCATTTGACTAAAATACTAATTTTTTGCAGCTCTGATGTTTGACATATCAAATTATATTATAAATATTCACCAATAACCCTGTTTTAAACTGAAGAAAAGTCAGATTGGGGTGAATAAATTAAATACAGCTATTTTATGTCAAATCTAATGATTTTTTTGAATAGCCTCATATATATTAACCTTATAATTAAAGATGAACCTTGCTACTTGGCATCACATTTAGATTTAACTCTTACCATTAATAACTGTTCTCAATGCAGACTGTCAGTAAAGGAGAAGTAATAGCCTACTTGGCACAAAGGGTTATCTATTGTGCCCTCATGGGAACAACAAAGTTCATTTGAGCAGATGACTCTTAGAGAAATAGACACCTATACAAGATTATTTGCATCACAGAAGCATCTACCAAGTATCATAGAATTATTTTATCTACATGGAGTTTTGCATGTCATTATCCTCTCACACCAGACCACCTGAGCATCTGTAACATACCTTTCTTTGTGTTTTTGCCATTTTTTTCCTGTATCCAGGAGCATAATTTTCCAATAATGATATTGAAAAACAATAACTGGTAAAATAGCCAAATCATGCCCTGTACCTGGCACATATAGGATTTGTCCTATTGTTTGGGAAAAATACAAATGTGGGGTAAATGTATAAAAATGAATCAACCCATTTTACCAGAAAATTTAATAATATTTTCTTCTTAATAATAATCATCCCCTACTTTTTGAGTTTTTGCCTGTAGATTTCAACTAAGTATTCTTAGGAAGATTCAGGATCTCAAGAAGTATTTCAATTTATGATAAGTGCCAATAGTGTCAAGTCCCAAACCTCAAAGAAATCCTGTCCATCCTCAGGCACTACTTAATGGGTCATAGAGATGGATCGTGACCTTATTTGGGGCCCCAAGCTGGCATGTACATACTGGCACAAATTGTATTGTATTTGTTTGAAGAGAGTTATTGGATTTGCAAATTAAAATTCCAAGTGAAAAGTGCTGTGTTGCCTTCTTAGGAATACATACTGAGGGCCTTTGTTTCTCACCATAGTGATTTCAAGTTTTTTAACATTGTTAGCAAAAATTTAATTACCTACATTTTTAAAGTACATTTTTATGATAACACTAATATGTACAACTCAATTTCCCAAAATGTTTGTAAAGGGACTTATAATATTATGAATTGTTCATATATGTAATAGCCTATCAAGTTTAGCTCTCATAATTAAAAGTGATCCTTTAAATCTTCCAGAGATTAAATACTGATAACTGTACCCTTGTTACCTGGTTCTCAAGAAAAGGGAGGTTTTTGTTTGCATGATATGTTTACTCAGCTCCTGCTAATGTGAACAGGGAATCCCTAAGGATGACAAAAAAAAAAATGCAGGTCTACATGAGAAACATCAGCTCCATAAGTTTAATTCTGCAGAGATGTAAAATTCCTCCTGACACTATAAGAAACAGGAATTAAATTAAATAGAGGGTAAAAGAATGTGAGGTAAGAAGAAATAATTACCCTATACCTTATCAAATCCTGTTGATAAAAGTCACCAACATTTGGGTAATCTGGCTTGCAAAGTGTGTGTGTGTGTGTGTGTGTGTGTGTGTGTGTGTGTGTGTGTGTGTGTTTGCATCCGGATGCACGTGTGCACTCACACACACGTGCTTATCTGTGCATATGAAAGCCAGAGGGAAATCTTGGGCATCACTCCTCAGGTCTCGTCCACCAGTATTTGTGAGACAAGGTCTCTCACTGGGCTGGAACTCATCAAGTAGACAAGCAAGGGAGGAGGGTGGCCAGTGAACTCGAGATCTTCCCATCTCTGCCTCAGTAGTGTTAAGATTGCATCACCACACTTTGCTTTTGTTTGGTGTATATGTGTGTATATGTATGATCATGTGTATGACTGCGAGGGTGTGCATGCCATGGCATGCATATGGAGGTCAGAAGACAACTTCAGAGGTTGATCCTCACCCTCCACTTTGTTTAAGGCAAGGTGTTTCATTGTTGTTCACCAATGAATTTTCCATTTTAGATGTTTTTTGAGCTACTGGGAAATTCTCTTTTGCCACAACAGGTACACTGGGATTACAGACACTCATCACACCATCTGACTTTTATGTGGGTTCTAAGGATTTGAACTCAGATACCCACAAGCATGTTAAACATTGAGCCATTTTCTCATCCTCTGTGCTGCTTTTTAAAAGTGGGTTCTGGACTCCAGTCCTCATCCTTGGATGAACTGAGCTATCTCTACAACACCTGGTTTGACAAAAGTTTTGATATCTTTAATTTACCAAAACTAAATGCTAAAGAATAATGAAACATAAAGTCAGTTAAATAGAAAATGATGGCATGGGGAGATGGCACAGTGCACAAAGTGCTTGCTGTGCCAACAGGAGAACCTAAGTTCAGATCCCCAGAACCCACATAAAGCTAGACACAATAGTGTAGGTTTGTAACCCCAGTGGACCTCCTATAAAATGGGAGGCAGAGACAGGAATATCCCTGGAAGCTCACAGACCAACTAGCTAAAAGCAAAGACAGGCCAAGACAAAAATGTAAGAATCATCCTTTGACATCCACATGTGCACCGTGGCATAAACACATACACACATCAGACACAAGCATACACACAAACTTAAAATATATATGCTTAATGAAACTTAGAATATGGCTCAGTGGTTAAAGGTGCTTGCTTGCAAAACCTGCCAGCTTGAGTGCAATTCCCAAGTCACACACCCACACATAAATGAATAAATTTTTAAAAATTAAAATTATATTTAAAATCATAACAAATGTGCCAAATGCTAACTGAATCATGTGAAGGAACATTTGAGGATAGGAAATAATGTCTACAGTCCCTCTTTTCCATATTGATAAATATCAAATGCTTAAAATAAACCCCTTAGGTCATATTTGGAATTCATTTTTCAAATCTCTAGAGGAATTAGATTTCTAAAATATTCTTATAAAGAAAGGTTTAGCTACATGGACAAAATTGCTTTGTAATTGTGTCTCTAATCACATGGGAAGTGAGTAGTCAGCCTTTCCATGGCCCTAAATGCAGAATGTTGTCCTTAATTTATATTCAACTACCAGGCCTTCAAGTAGCTACAGCTATTGATGATATCACTAAAGAAGAGGAAAAAAAATCAACTATTTCCATTTTTTCTTTTCTTTTAAAAATATTTTATTTATATATTTGAGAAAGGAAGAGAGAAAGAGGTAGATAGAAAGAATGACTATGGGCATGCCAGGGCCTCCTGCCACTGCGTATGAGCTCCAGACGTGTGTGCCACTTTGTGAATCTGGCTTTAGATGAGTACTGGGGAATTGAACCCAGGCCATGAAGCTTTGTAAGCAAGCACCTTTAAGCGCTGAGCCATCCCTCCACCCTCTCTTTTTTTCTTGTGTAGAGGGAAAAAATAGATTTAAATTATGCCCTTGAATTCTTATAATACAAGCTCTTGTCTGACTTACATAAAAATATATACGACATGAATTTACCACATACATTTTCTTTTTATCATTATTAAGAACATATTTTGTATGGATACATCATGTATTGTTACAAACTTTTCCCTCTTCCCTGCCTCCATTCCACAGTAGGCCCTCCTCAGTTGGGTTGCTGGTTTTCCCCATGGGGTTGTGGGTTAGGCATTGTGGGAGCAGCAGTCAGTTATTGGGGAGAGGAAATGACTCTGGGCATTACATCCCAACCTGTGACTCAAGATTCATTTTCTTTTCATTACAATCTGATTTTCCTACCAAACACATGGCTTCCCCAAATTTTGAGCTTTGGCTAAAACTTCCTCAACCCTCACAATAAAAATTATCAACACTTAAAGATTTATGGAATATCCTTTCACCCCTTCTCACAGTGTATTAACAATGGAAAAAATGTTGCTATGTCAATATTAATTGCTACAGAATGGTAGAAAATGTGTGCAAACCATACATATGATAAATTGTTGATGCCCAAAATATGCAAGGAAATCACATAAACCAAAGTAAAAGGCAGATAATCCAGTTTATAAATGGAGAATGGATGTAATGGAGACATTTTACAAAGAAGGTATACAAATAGCCAGCAGAAATATGAAAATGTATTCAACACTACAAATCATCTGGAAACCACAAGGAAATATCTTATAATTGTGTATTATAATGGCTATTATCAAAGTGACAAGAAATATGTGTTTACGGAGGTGTGAACATAAAGGAACCCTGGGGATGGAGAGATTGCTCAGTGGTTAAAGACACTTGCTTGCATAGGATGATAGCCTAGGTTTGATTCCCCACTACACATATTAAGCCAGATGCACAAAGTGGCATATGCATCTGGAGTTTGTTTGCAGTGGCAGCAGGCCCTGGCATATTCATTCTCATTCTCATTCTCATTCTCATTCTCATTCTCATTCTCATTCTCATTCTCTCTCTCTCTCTCTCCTCTCTCTCTCTGTCTCCTTGAAAATAAATAAAATTATTTAATAAAAAACTTAATTTAATTTTAAAAGGGAATCCTATGTACACTGTGACTTGGAGTGTAAATTGATACACCCATTTGGAAAGCAAAGTGGAGTTTCCCCAAAAAATAAAACTAGAAGCCAGGCGTGGTGGCGCACACCTTTAATCCCAGCACTCTGGAGGCAGAGGTAGGAGGATTGCCATGAGTTTTAGGCCACCCTGAGAATACAGAGTGAGTTCCAGGTCTGCCTGGGCTGGAGCAAGACCCTACATTGAAAAACAAAACAAAACAAACAAAAATAAAATAAAATAAAATAAAAATAGAGCCAGGTGTAGTGACACATCCTTTTAATCTCAGCACTCAGGAGGCTGAGGTAGGAGGATCACTGTGAGTTTAAGGCCAGCCTGAGACTACATAGTGAATTTCAGATCAACTTGGGCTAGAACGACACAGTGCCTCAAAAACAAACAAACATAAATAAATAAATAATAAAACTAGAACTACTGTAGAACCCAGAAATTCCACATTTATACATATATACTACTATATCTTATGTATTATATATATTATATACATGTACATGCTACATATGTGATAATGAACATTAGAAATATATAGTATACTCTCTTTATCTATGAAGAAAACAAAATTATTTTCTTCATTGTAGCACTAGATACAATAACCAAGACATGGAAACTAAATGTCTATCAATGCTTGAATGGCTAAATTTTGTTATACACACGAGTGTATAAATAATTCAGTCATAAAATGAACAGAAATCTTGCCATTTGTGAAAACATGTAAGAACCTGGAAAGCATCAGGCTAAATGAAATATCTAGACACAGCATACCAAATAGTGTATGATCTCACGCATGTGTGGAATTCTTTTTAAAGGATGAAGTTGAGGAAACCAAGAATAGAATGTTGGTTTCCAGATGTTGGAATGAGTGTACATGTGAGGGGAAATGCAGGAGATATTGATCAGAGCATAGAAACTTTCAGTTAAATGATGAATAAGTTCTAGGGATATAATACACAGCATGAGTAGTGATATATGTAAATTTTACTGTGGTCAGTGTGTGTGTATGTGTGTGTGACATTTTACACCTTAACACCTTAATCCTTATTTTTCTGTTAAGTGTTTTAAGTGAAAAACAATCATTATAGTGCTATAATCAGAACTTTGAAAAACAGGATATAGTCATAGAATTTTATGATGTGTAGATGTGGGCCATTTAATTAGAAAGGGTGTTGGGGAAGGCTTTCCAAGGAAAGTTTACCTTGAGCTAAGCATTGAAATATAAATCAGAATTAGCTAGAGCAAAATAGAGAGGAAGGACATTTCTATTTAAGTGATACCATTCCTTTTTCTTCTTGAACTCCTTGAACTTAATTGTGAGGTTTTGCAATAGTAATGGAGGAAGTGTCATAAAAAATTTAATTTTGTGTCCTTTCTGCATATATAACGTTTTTCCTTAGGCTGTCCTGGCATAGAAAATTTAGGATTTTTATTCATGTTCAGCCAAGTTCAATTTTGTACTCAAAGTAAAAAGTTGAAAGCCACAAACACATTTGGTGATGCTAATATGTCCCAGTTCATAAAGTATCACCTGTGCCTTTTAATTACTATGTTAAAGCTTTGGGGAAATATTATTATAAATTTCAAATCATATTCCAGTGAGATAATTTGTTTTATGGTGCTTTTATAAACTTTGATGCATTATTTCAGATATTTCTCATTTTTCATATATTTTTATTAGTTATGTATATAGTATCTATACAGCCATGATGGTACCATCCTTAGCCTTCTCCCTGTCCTCCCCCCCATGGGTAAATGTGGGTCTTGCCTTATGTGGGAATCCAACAGTCATGTGGGCAAGGCAATGACTCTGTATATAATGACCCAACTCATGGCTCTTACAATCTTTCTGCCCCCTCTTCTGTGAATTTCCCTGTGCCATGTTGGGTTCATTTTAGGTCTATTTCATTGACGAGTTTTGTGAGTCTCTGTGTCTCTGGATACTTGATTTGGTAGGGGCTGAGAGTTCTTTGTATCTATCTCCTTCACCCTTGTGCTGGTACCATGTTCAACAATAAAACAATGCTCTTGCTCATTTCCCCTATAACTCTATGGCTTTAGCAGGTGCCCTGTTGAGGTGCAATGGGTTGATTCTCTCCTCAGGATATGTGTCCATCTGAAAGAGAGAAGCAGATTCTCCAACGGAGAGTTAGGTCAGTGCAAGATACATGGATAATCATTATTATTTTAGAGAGAATTTAATAGGTGTAGGCCCTCTTGTATCCCACTATTGGTGGGAGCTTGATATTGGAGAGCGGGCTCATTTTTGGATATGATTCTGACTTGTTTCCCATTTCCAGGCATGGGTTCCACTCCACTGAGAGGATCCATTAGCCAAATATAGAGCAGTTGGTAACCTGCCATGGCTATGTGCCACTATTGCACTTGTGTGAGCATCATGTCAAGTTGTTTGCTGCTGAGTAGCTTGGACCACAAGTTGCCTAGACAGATGCTAGTCATTTTCCCCCAATCACTTATTTAGTGCTGTCTGGCACTAGACAAGCTAACTGTCTGCGGACTGATTCTCTTCCAGATTCCAGCCAGGTCTCTCCATGTTCCATCCAAACAGCATTAATTTCAGCACTTATGTTTTATCTATATTGAATCAACCACTTTTCAAAACAGTTTTTGTTTTTTTTCCAAGATTTTATTTTTACTTACTTATTAGAGACAGAGAGAGGAAGAGAAAGAGAGAGAGAGAGAAAGAAAGAATGGGCACGTTAGGGACTCAAGCCGCTGCAAACAAACTCCAGATGCATGTGCCACCTTGTGCATCTGGCTTACGTGGGACCTGGAGAATTGAACCTGGGTCCTTAGGCTTTACAGGCAATTGTTTTAACTGCTCTGCCATCTCTCCATCCCCAAAACAGTTTTTCTTTTCTTTTAGAATTTTTTTCATTTTTATTTTTATTGACAACTTCCTTAATGGTAGCCAAAACAGTTTTTCTTAAGATTTAGTTTGAAGTCTGAAGTCACACAGAATTCTACATATATTAATATTTTCTACTATATCATTCTGTGAAGAATTTACACTCCTATATATTATGGAATCAACTCATATTTTATCAGGCTCTGTCTACAAGAAGGTTGATAAATTTTTTAGAAAAACATAATGATATAAGCTTTGAATCCAGCTGAAGTTCTGGAGAGATGGTTTAACTATTAAGACACTTGTCTGCTAAGCCTAAGAACCCATGTTTGATTCTCCTGATCCCGCATAAGCCAGATGCACATGATGGTGCATGCATCTGGAACTCATTTACAGTGGCTAGAGTCCATGGCGTGTCCATTCTCTCTCTCACTCACTCTCTCTCTCTCTCTCATCTCTAATAAGTAAAAATAAAATATTTTTTTAAATAGCTGCTCAAGTTCCATATTCCATTTGAGCAGTCAATCATGTAGGCCTGTGCACTGAATAGCATCTCAGCATAGTTCAGAGGCTAAACAAAGTAAAATTTAAAAAATAAAGCATGACAGTAAATAATAAAGGTGACATGTAGAAATATACTAATGCTCAATTACATACAGTCACTGAGGTTCATAAACATGATGGTGACAACGATGATAACAATATTTATATTCAGCTAAATTATCATTTTTAACTGATGCATTTTCTTTTCAATTAAAAAAATCATATTTATTTTTCTTCTTAATTGGAATGTGACCACTTAACAACAGAGCTTCTTGCCAGTGTTCTTCTAATGACCTACTTTGAAATGAAGAATTTAATAGGCATCTCTCAGTGTCAATGTTTCCACTGAATACTTTGGTTTCTATGAAAGGCCAGGAATATTCATTGTCTGTGGTGCTGTTCTTGGAACCATGGGAATTTGCATATAAACTCTAGATATAGTCTGGAAAGATAGTTTCCTTACATTACTAATTTTTAACTTGTACAACAACTTGACCTATGTTTTTGACAGACAATGCTCATTCTGGAAGAGCAGAACATTTTAACTCAAAAGACATTAGATAAAAACTTTGTGGCTTGGGATTTTCTGGACTCTATCATGAACCTAAGAACAAAATCAAGTCTGGTCCCAATGTGATTACAAGGGAAGATGTAATCTATAAAACAGAAAATAGGGATACAAGCTATAATAAAATGTTAAATTGTGCAAGATAAAAAATGACTACCTATGAGAGTATCTCCCTTGTCAATTCAAGTGCTGAAGGGATAAAATCTGTGATAGCTTCAGAAAATGTAAGCCAAATTCAAGTCATAGAACATAAAATATTTTTGAGGATACTTTCTCTATTATCTTAAAGACTAAAGGGGAATGTCTGCAAACAATGCAGTTCAGATCTTATATTCATAGTTAACTTGGAAATATTGGGAGAGAGTCCAGAGTGGTTAGCTTTGTGTTGCTGTTTTGTTATGGAAAACATACAAATGCCTGGCAGAAAAAAATGTTTCTGTCAAGCACAGTCTATTCAGGAAGTATATATCTGTGTGAAAATATGACCTTATAATGCTGCCAAGTTTAGCAAATCTAAGGTGACCTGTGCAGGAAGTGCTAAAAGCAGCATTAATTTACACACCCAGTTTTTAAAAGCTTTCCAAAACAATCTCAAGAAAAGCACTTATAAAATGTTCTTCTTGGTTACCCCCCTCTCATTCTGACTTCCTTTGTCTCAATGTAGGCATTTCAGAAATATATTACTCTTGAAAGGACTGCAAATGTGATATTTTAACCTCGAATTTACATTTCTCAGCATTCTGGGTAATTTAGTACAGAGTTTCATATTTAATTTTTTCCCTTTGACAATCTGGATTAAGTATATTCTTCATCATCAAATATGAGTTTGTGAAACCTAATTTCATATGATATTTTTATGACAATTTGTTTATGGTTTCTCTTCAAAATGTCCAAGTTAAAATATTGCATCAAGGATGTAACTTTATGAACCACCTTAAACTCTTAATTTTGAGATAAAATATATATTAAGTTTCCTAAAGGAATTTTTCCAGCTCCAAAACATTGGAGGTTTTCATCCTTTTTGTCATGGTTATTTATTATTTTAAATTATAGGAGGTTTATATTTAAAAATCCCTCCATATGTGAACACACATATATAATATAAAATTCAAATTAGAGTAAAATACTCTGACACAGAGATTTCAACCCAGCAAACAAATTCTGTGTGATTTGGGTAAATGTGAGTTGACTCCTGAGGGTTAATTTAGCACTGGTGATTCAAGTTTTCCTTGACAGATTGGGGGTTGTGAGGAGTTGCAAAATCATATCCCTACAAGAGTCTAGTGAGTAACAGAAATGAGTGACACTGTCTAAATACAAAGAAATATCTTGAAATAAGCAGTCCTGACTTTCTGTTTTCATACTTTTGGTAGATAATAGTCCAGAAAAATGTTCCCCATTCAACTACTAAAAAGAAAACAACAGGATACAACAACTGACACTGCTATACAAATATGCTTATGTGCAGCCTTTGACTATGTGTCATGAATGTTGGTTTTAAGCAAAATATTGAAATTGTTAGGCTCTCTAGACACTGTGACATCAGACATATTGCAGCATCTGTGAAGTATTCTTGGTAGGAAATTGAATCTGAAGGTACTTAAGTTTTGGAATTAACTTTCCTTTCAAGAAATATGGAGAATAAAAAGACAAATCAAATGATACTTCCAGAAAGGAACAAATAAGTCCAGAATGTAGGATAACTAATGTGATATCCCCAAGTCAATGGCAGGAAAAAGAAAGATGGAGATAATCTACTGCTATAAATTCAGAAAAATCAGAAGAATATTTATCAAATGCTATTTATAGAACTTGTTTGAAAACAAATTCAGAAACATTTATTAAGCAATCAAGAATACTATTAGAAAAAAAAAGAATACTATTGGATTAGATATTAGCTATTACCAACATTATTTTTCATTTGTTTAAGTATAGTATGGCACTTTCATTATGCAGGAGATGCACACCAATGTAGACTTGATAAAAAATCATGGTAACTAGGATTTGTCTTAAATACATAAAAATTAAGAAATCAAGCCAGGTGTGGTGGCACATGCCTTTAATACCAGCACATGGATGCAAGAGGTAAGAAGATTGTGGTGAGTTCAAGGCCACCCTGAGACTACATAGTGTATTCCAGGTCAAACAAAAAAAAAGTTGAATAAATAAATAATAAATAAAAATAGATTGATTAGAGAAGTGAAGCAAATATTGATAATGACTGAGTCTAATGATTGGTGTATAGAAGTCTATTGTATTTTTTCCACCTTTGTTTATATTTTAAATTTTCTTTCTAAATCAAAACTACAGAGTTCCAATATCAGATATTATACATTAAGTCACTAATAATAATTATTCATATACAACTCACTAAAATATGTAATATCTAGAAATAAAACAAACATTTAATAACTTAACATACCAAACAATGATCAAATGTGTCTGCTGAATTGGTAATGCATTTGTGGTAGTTTGAATGGATAGTCTCAAATATATTCAGGATTTTACTAAAGTTTTGTAACTTAGATCTACAGCCACCTGGCCGGACTAGGTATCACTATGGGTGAATCCTAGGGTACAGCAGTAAGGTATGGGGATAGATTTAGAATTCCAATATAAAGATATGCAAAATACTTAAGCTTAGCTTGGAGTTCCTGAAGTGTGCTTGCTTGCATGTGCTGTGTGGTGTGGCTTTCAGGTTTTGGCTTCTTCCCTCTCTCTCTGTCTCTGATTGGTCCTGGGAAAGGAGATCAAATTCTTCTTCCATTATGGAACTTCACCTGGATCTACAAACTTCACTAAATTCCCCTGCCTTCCATAACTTTGCCTCTTTTAGAGGTTTATCCCAGCAACATGTGGCTGTCTGCTATAGCATTTCACCCAGATGAAACAAGAGAAGTACCTATCTGTCTATAGAACTTTTAGCCTGAGGCTAACTGCAGTCCATATCTGACAGAGATTTGTATAGAAAACACATTCTTCCTTCTGACCAATGCAAACAGATGATTGAAGGTAAGAAACTGAGCACTTCAAGAGAAAGAACCAGAGAACAGAGATCCAAGCTCTTGTCAATGAACATTCCTGACTTATCTCAGTATGAGGCATATGTAGAGCAGACTAAAGGGATCTCAGTTATAGACCATAGCATTCTAGGTCAAAGATTGTAACAGACAACTCAAGGCTAATTCCCATACACAGACATATTTAATTTTAATTGAAACTAGTAATAGAGCTAATGGTCAAAAGCCAGAGATTGAATTTCAAGTCTAATACATTTCTACACAAAAAAAAAAAACCCTTGTGTTCAATCAAAAGAAATAAAACAATACAAAAATAACAGAATCCAAACTCTCTACAATTTAACACTCAAAATAGCTAAGACAAAATCACCATGCATATTACAAACCAAGAAAATGGAACACAGCTTCAAGAAAAATCAATTATGCCTAGAAACAAGAAGAACCAGAATTAGGATTATTAAACATGAATTTTAAAGCCATTATAATAAATACAATAACATACAAAACATAGTAATAAAAGTTAATCTCAGTATAAAAGTACAAACATCTCACAAGAGAAATAGTAATAAAGAAGTAAAATCAAATTCTAAAATCAAAAAGAATACTTAAATTGAAAATTCAAAATAAAGTAAGACAAATAAAATGTCAGAAGAATGAAAGTAATTTTGAAGAACAGAAATATCTAATATTCAATACAGAGAACAAAGAGATAGAAAAATAATGAAGCAAGACTCAGGAACTAGTTAAATGATACCAATTGATTTGGCATATATATATGAAATACCAGAAGAGAAGAAATACAATCAATTAGAAAAATTATTTGAAGAAAAAGAGGTCAGAAATTCTTAGCTTTTTTGCATGTGTGTATGTATGTATGTATGTATGTATGGTGTATATGTGTATGTATACATCTTCATAAGTGTGTGGATGCATGTGGTATGGGGGGTACACGTGCACTTATAGGTGGAGGACAGATGTCTTCCTCCATGGTTCTCCATCTTATTCTCTGATATGGCTTCTCTCAGTGAACCAGAACCTCACCAATTAAGCTAGACTAGCTAGCCAGAAATATATAAATGATAGAATTACAGATGTGTACTAACATGCTTTGCTTTTACATGAGTGCTGAGGATCCAAATTCATGTCCTCATGCTTGCATGATAATCCCTGTACTGAGCCATTTACTGACTGAGATATATCCCCAGCTCAAAAGTGCTCAAATTTGATGAAAACAATTTGAAGATTTAATATATTTAATGAATGCCATGCAGAATAAACAAAATGCTATGAATTTCACAGAGCATCACAGACAAATCTTTGAAAGCCAAAGATCAACAGCAAATATGAAAAGCAGCAAAAGCAACAAAACATGTAAAAAGAAGAGGTGGGCATGTAGGGGATAGAGCAATAATCAAACTAACATTTGACTTCATCAGATAAACGTAATCCAAAAATGAATGCAGCAATGATTTTAAATGTGGAAACATGGGAAATTATATCAAAGTTAGTCCTCCAGAAAAAAAAAATTCTAAGGGGATGATAAAGACAATTTTGTACGAAAAAAAAAATTAAAAACCAAGATGATGCCATTACTAAGTAGAGCCCTATCACAGAGAGGGAAAGAAAGCAAATCCAATTTCATCAAAGCAGAAGTATTGAATTTTTTCTTCAGATTTATGTATGTTTAGTACACTTTGCCCATTTTGATTGTTAGTATGTCAAAGGTAACTTTTGTTACTTTTGATTTTTATATTTTAGTGCCTCTTTTTCTTATTCTACACCTTTGTGTATATATATATATATATATATATATATATATATATATATATATATATATATATATCTCCATCATGGTATTCTTGGCATTTGGATACTGCTTGGTGGGATTTTAGATTTCTTCTTTTGATTCACCAAGCCTACTATTATAATCTATCTACCACTTCCCAACATAAAACTCATGTACTTTCCCTCTCTTTCCAACCATTTCCCCACTTTATTTTCTTTCTTATATTCTCCTCTTTCAAATCCATAGCTATGAACTTCCATAGCTTAATGGCATCTAAAATCTATAGACCATAATAGCATCCTAACTTTCTTCACCCACATACTTTTCCCATCTCCTTCTTTTTTTAAAATATATTTTATTTATTTATTTGAGAGAGAAAGAAAGAGGGAGAGAGAATGAGAATGGGCATGCCAGGGCTTCCAGCCACTGCAAACAAATTCCAGATGCATGTGCCCCCATGTGCATTTGGCTTACGTGGGTCCTTGAGAATTGAACCGGGATCCTTTAGCTTTGCAGGCAAATGCCTTAACCGCTAAGCCATCTCTCCAGCCCCCCCATCTCCTTTTTTCAAGCAAACACCTTTAATCACTAAGCTATCACTGAAGCCCCCCTCTTTTTCAAAGTTGGCACTAGCCCCCATGCTAACCCACCTTGCATAGATACTACTTCTAAGTAAACCAAATCCTACTTTATTCCATACCAGCTTTGCTTGTTTATACACCAACAGTTAGTGAAGTCAAAGAGACCACAGTTATTAATTCACAAAAATGACATTTACATATCATGCATGAACACAAGTGTGCCCATTCTCCCCCCTCTCTCTCATAAACAAAATATTATAATTTGTTTGGGGGGGTTGGAGAGAGACAGAGAGAGAGGGAGACAGAGAATGGGCACACCAGCAGCCTCTCAGCTGCTGTGAACGAACTCCAGATGTGTGCACCCCCTTGTGGGAAAATGCAGTATTGGACCCTTGCGTCACTTTGCATCTGGCTAAATGTGGGACCTGGAGATTTGAACCAGCATTCTTAGGCCTAGAAGGCAGACGCCTAAACCACTAAGCCATCTCTCCAGCCCTGTTTTTGTTTTTTGAGGTAGGGTCTCACTCTAGCCCAGGCTGACCTGGAATTCACTATGTAGTCTCAGACTGGCCTCAACCTCACAACAATCCTCCTAAGTGCCACCATGTGTGTGCCACCATGCCTGGTGAAAATTTTCAAAAGGAAAATATGGACCTACAATTTGATACTGCTATACAACCCTAGATACCTGTGCACCAAATTTTATTATGACACAAGTTACTAGAGTCAAGTTATGTAATAATCCTAGGTACCCATCAACAGATGAATATGATAAATACAATGGGATATATATATATATAGTGGAATATTATTCAGCTACAAAAAATATAAGGCAGGTGGATTTATGGGTAATGTTCTTGCTTTTCACGCATAAAGACCAGAGTTTAGATCTGTGGTGAATGCTTGTAATTCTAGGGCTGAGATGGGATTTACTAATTAGCTAATCTAACTGAATCAGTGAGTCAAATCAGTAAAATTTTTCACTCAAAAGATAAAATAAATTGTAGAACAACTGAAGACACCTGACATCAACCTCTGGCCTCCACATGGACATGCATATGCATACACATATATAAATGCCCACACATATATAAACATGCATATAAATAACACACATAAATACATTTACATACTACACACACAGACACCACACACAACTATGTCTTCTGAAGTAAAATGGGTGGAACTAGAAATCATCATGTTAATTGAAATTAGACAGAAGAAGACAAATTTGAAATGTTTTCTCTGGTATGTGGTATCTAGATTTTAAAATATATATAAAAATTGAAGGAGACAAATTTGCAGGGAGGACAGTGAATGGGAGGGGGAGCAATCTAAAAGAAGGTGAGAGTGTGATAAACATTTTTACATGTATTATATCTATGTGTGAAAATGATAAAATAAAACCTCTTATTTTCTACAAAAATATCTAATAATTTAAGAAATATAGAACAGAAAAAGAAATTATCTTAAAGCAATTTAAGTTTATTTCACTTTCTGTTGCTTTATCATTTGGGCTCAACTTAACTGGGTTCCCTAATTCCAAGTCTCTTGCAAGACTATCATCAAGGGATTTTGGGGGGTGCAACCATCTCAATACTTCCATGGTGCAGTTCTGGGTCTAAGCTCACATGGGACTAACATGCCTCAGAAGGTTACTTCTATGTTCACTAATATGACAATTGTCAGTTATCAGATCTTGGTTGTCTGTTGGCTGTTGTGAGCATTAGTTCCTTGGTTACACGTACCTCTCTATAATCTACTCATATTGTGTTACCTTGTTTCCTTAGGGGGATGAGGGGGGAAGAAGGAATAGAAGAAGGGAAAGAGGTGAGGAAGAGAAACTCAAAACTGATTCATATATTATTCTGTGAATAAATTCCTTCAGTTGGGTTGGAGAGCTAGCTGTGAAGCCTAAGGACCCAGGTTCAATTCCTCAATACCCACATAAGCCAGATGCACGGGGGTATATGGGCCCTGACCTGCCCATTCTGTCTCTCCCTCTCAAATAATAAGTGAAAAAATAAATAAAATATTAAACAAATAAATCTCTTCATTTGAATGTATTTTTTAATTTTCAAATTTCTTTCCACATTATAATTCTATGCTTTTTCTAGTCTTGTTCTCTCCCCTCCATTTCACTTACCTTGTCCTCCTCTCTCTCTCTCTTCTCCTCTTTCTTTTTCTTTCTATTGTTTTCTCTTGTGCTGGAAATGAAACTCATGGTTGAATACACTCACAAGTGTTTTTTTTTTTTTTTGAGCACCCATACCCCATTCCTTTTTAAAATTATCTTCTTCCCCTGTTCTACCATGTAGCATTCGATTCATGGCACTATACTGTCACAGAAGTTGCAGCTGAGATAACATGCTTAGTGATATGGAAGTGTGAACTAAGTGCATCTAGCAAGAGAAAACTGGATAATGAATTCCCATGAAGCTAAGTTCATTCCAAATTGTAGAACCAGGCCTCAGTTACCAAGGAAAACTGGAAATATAATCTTCTGGGGCAAACTGTGATTATGTGAATTGGTTCCTTATAACAGTACTTCTTAACCTGGAACTATTGATAATTTGAGCTTGGTATGATTTTGTTAGCAGGAGGCATAGACTGTTTGCTGCATTGTAGGAAGTTTCCAAGTAGAAGCCAGTAGCTGTTGTACTCATGCTCACAAATTGTGAAAACCAAAAATGTTTCTAGATATTGGCAAATATCCAGTGATAAACTGAATCCATCCTATGCTCCAGGAGAAGATTCATACACTACTTGATCCTTCCTATCAAGAACTGCCACAGTTGGGAGATGAGTTCAGAGGTGGGTAAGTACATTGCCTAGCTTGTGGTAGTTAGACTTTTATTGAGATAACTGGGAAACGTTTTCTTTCTTAATGGAAATGTATTTACCTGAAAAAAGGGAGTTCTTCAGGAAAATTAAATTTGGATTTTTGAACTGAAGTTTTGATGTCAATGCCTTATCTAGATTGTAAAATTAGCATATGCAGGGGTGGGGCCAGGGATAGGGATCCAGGGCTGATGAAACAGTGAAAATTAGCCCATCTAATACTTTGGGTGGTTTTTCAATGACATGGTCAGACTCATAATTTTTATAGTAAAAGCTATTGGGATGGGTTGGAGCATTTATTACATACTTTACTGTTTAATGTCTTAATATGGGACTTTTAATTTGTAAATATTTATGGAAATGATCATGGAGCTGTGGAAAAATTGACCTAATTTACCTTTGAAGTTTTAAAAGACATTCCATTTTTAAGGATATATGTTGTGTCCAGCCTATAGTTGTCTTAACTAATAAATGTGATTTGTCTCCTCTGCCCCCAAAAAAGTTAAGAGGGTCAAGCTGCTACAGTCATCTTGCCAGTAGAAAGAAAAAAAACTTAGCCAGGCATGGTGGCACATGCCTGCACTTGGGGGGCAGAGGTAGGAGGATCACCATGAGTTTGAGGCCACCCTGAGAATACATGGTGAATTCCAGGTCAGCCTGAGCCAGACTGAGACCCTACCTCAACCCCCGCCCCCAAAAAATACTTAGAGTCACAGTCTGAAAGACAAGTGTTAGTCAAGCTGAAGATTGAGTGAAATAAAATTCTCAAGACATTATTTGAGCCATACTCCATATTCGGTTACACAAGTCAATAAACTCTCCTTTAGATGTCAAGAAGTGGTGCTTTCTCACTATATTATATGTATGATCTTTCTTTAATCTCTGAGTCCTTCACTATTTCTTAATTTTCTCTGGTCTTTCAGGTGAAGGAGATCTTTCAGTTTTTATGCTTTTCCTTCCACATGTGGGTGTGTGTGCCTCCTCCAGGGCCCTTTTACCCCTGGAAGTTTCTGTGATGGAGATTCTCATAATCTCCCCTCTCCCCTTCCAGCTGGGCAAGAAGGAAAATTCTCTTCTGGCTTGAAACTTTCAGCTAGCTTCCTCCCTGGACCTTAATTTACTCTACAATAATCCTCAGAATTCATAATTTCTTCCAAAATAAATTTAATTCTTAATTTATCCTTCTAAGAGTCAATTTTGTCAACTAAGAACCCAAAGGTTGGGGTACACTGCCCTGCAAGGAACCCCTAAGTTCCAAAATCCTGCATCTAAATGAATTAATGGATTTTTTAAAAAGGTTCATAAACTCTTTTACTTCAGAGATTAGATACATCATATAGGTAAATGAAATAAGCTTTTGGAGCAAAGGATCAGTATGGACTGTAATGTCCTGGAAAGCAAATAGAGAGTTCAATACATGGGCATACAGACACAGTGTTTCTATAACTCCCAAGTTTCCAAGAAATCCTCAGACTCTTTACTGTTATATAAAATCTTTCCATTTAAAAATGTTGTTCAATTATTATTTTTGTTGGTAGTGCTATTACTTTTGGCTTTTGTTGTTAAAACTGTGGAAGCCAAGCAAAATAAAATCCATATAACTAGCTATCAATTTAAATCCCAAAATTCACTCATGTGAGAAATAGTCACTGGGTTTATATTATGTATCAGACCATATGCTAACCTCGTTGAATAAAACCAGTTAACAAAATAGGCTTATATTCTAGAATGTTCACAGAATAACCAATAAAATTTACAATGTTTTTCTTATTGTGTTTGGTGGTATTATGCCAAACTGCCTTAGATGAGTACTTTGCAAATAAAAGACTTTTTGTTGTTGTTGTTGTTTTTGTTTTTTGAGGTAGGGTTTCACTCTAGCCCAGGCTGACCTGGAATTCACTATGTAGTCTCAGGGTGGCCTTGAACTCATGGTGATCCTCCAACCTCTGCCTCCCAAGTGCTGGGGTTAAAGGTGTGCGCCACCATGCCCAGCAGAAAAGATATTTATTTAGCTCCCAGTCTAGAAGTTTCAGAGCATGGATCTGGCATGTTCTCTGCTCTGATGAGGACTTCATTGTGTATGGCATCATGATAGAAGGAGTATACACAAGAGTGGTGAGTGACACATGCAGAAAAAAGACTCAAAGGCGCAGTCAGACTTATAACAACTCACTCTCAATGAATTTCTCTCAAGAATGAGAATGCATTCCTGTGAGAGAGGCACTAATTTCTCTGAAAAATCCAATTATTTCCCACTAGGCCCAACCTCTTAAAGGTTACACTACTCAACATTACTATGCTAAGGACCAAGCTTCAACATATGAGCCCTGGGGGGAATAGGCTTAAACTATATCCTACCCATTATAATAATGTTTGTCATGTTCATACTGCATATCTCTCTGTAGGTAAATCATGAATTGAAGACCTTTATTTGGTAACCTTCTGAGTAATGTGCATCTGAAGCATTGAGAGCTAATATTTTGCAATGCTTCATTTTTAATGTTCTTTTTCCTTTTTTCCATTACCCTTTACCACTAGTTTGGCAAACAGATTTTTTTCCATGTGCCCAGACATTGATTGCAAGATGACCTTGTCTTCAAATAGAAAAGTAAATTGAGTTGTGGATTGTATTTTGAAATACAGAAGACATAAAAATCAAAATCAAAATCATTTTGACTCATAAAAGCCAAGTATTAATGATAAACCATTTTTGAATTCTAAAATTTATATATAAAGCCAGAAGTACAAATATAAGTCTGTGTCTTCCTTCATGAATAGAGCTTTTCTTGAGGGGGGGAGGAGGAGTGGAGGTCATTAAACCATAGAAGACAATTGTCTACCTTCCAGAGATGTACTGTTCTAAAAAGGAAGACTCATAGGGATGGATGTTGGCGGTAGGTTCTCAACGGTGCTAAGAAGTATTTAGGAAGTCAGATCTCAGGGAAGCCTGCATACCTCATACATTCTTCAGATTTGAGGTTATTTAGCCACAGTTCCCCCCACACACACACACCTCTTCTCTGTTCTTTAAACACATCATCATTTGTATGATATGATGTCCTTGAAGATTCTCTCAGCTCTCTCAGTTGAAGTACCTGTTCCTTTTCATGATCATAACATTTTGCTTATTTTGTGAAATGACATTTATAATCTCATGTCTAGCAATACAAACCATCTGCAAGTCCAGCTTGATGGAACACACTTGTCATCCCAGAATTTGAAAGGCTGAGACAGAACCTCAAGTTTGAGGTCAGCTTGGGCCACATAGTAAGGCCAACAAACAAACCCAAATTTACATATAAATACCTCTTCTTTCTTATTCATCATTAAGTTGTCTGCTAGTGTCTTGTACCTAATAGCTCTACTCAATATATTTTAAATTTTTTAACTTTCTATTCATTTCTCATTTACATATTCAAGGAAACAATGCAAACATATCTTTTTTCACATTGGTTCAGTAAAATTTAATTAAGTTACAGATTTTACTTAAGCTTCATACATTTTTTCTACTTTTATGCCTTTATATTCCAAGAACAAATCTAGGATCCAACATTTAATAGTCATTTCTTATGTAAGCCTTCTCTGATCTGGAATATATCCTCAGTCTTCCCTTATCTTTCTTGACCCAAGTGCTGTTGAAGAGTTATAGTAGATCATTGTGAAAAATGCTTTTCAATTTATTATTTTCTGATGTATTTTTTTACAAACATTGGCCAGAGATTTATGTGATTTTAAAATAATTTTGTCCATAAACACAATTTCATGGGGTGGAATTTTTAAAATAATTTATTATTTTGTTTATATTATTCTAATTTTACAATCATATTGGTGACTCCATTATCTTCCTCCCTGTCCTCCCTCCTCCAAAGGGACCCTCATCAATGGGGAATGTGGGTCCTGCATTGTGGGGTAGTCAAAAATTATGGGGATAGGCCAAGTCTCTGTGCATAATGTCCCAACTTGTGGCTCTAACACTTTTTCCACTCCCTCTTCCATGAATTTCCCTGAGCCACGTTGGGATCATTTTAGTTCTGCTTCAGTAGTGAGGTTTTGGGAGCCTCTGTGTCTCTGGATATTAGGAATTGGATCTTCTCTGTGTTTTTCTGCTTCAGCCTTTTTCTGGTGTTGTGTTCACCAAGAAAGCTGTACTCTTGCCTTTTCCCACATTACTCTATGGTTTCAGCTGGGGCCCTGGTGAGGTGTGATAGGCTGATCCTTCCTTCAAGTTCGTCATCCATCTGAAAAAGATAAGCAAGTTCTCCAATGGAGAGAGAAGTTAGTACTAGATAGATGGGATGGCCATAGCTGTTATATAGTGAACTTTATATGCGCAGGCCCTCTTCTAGCCCACATTTGGTGAGAGCTTGATCTTGGAGACTGGGCTCATTTTATGTACATGGTTTTGACTTATTTCCCAGTTCCAGCAATGAGTTCCATTCCACTGAGTAGATCTATTAGTCAAATTAAGAGCAGTTGGTTACCCACAATGGCTGTGTGCCACTACTGCACTTGTTTGAGCATGGTGTCATGTTATTTCCTGCTGGGTAGCTTAAACTGTGAGTTATTTGGACAGATGTGGGTCATTTACCCCAAGTCGCTCATGTAGCACCCTCTGGCACTAGACTAGCTAACTGTCTGGATGCTGAACCTCTTCCAGATTCCTACCAGGTCTCAAACATATCTTAAAGAAGCTTACCCTGAGATTAAAACAAAACAAGGCTGGAGAGATGGCTTAGTGGTTGAGGCAGCTGCCTATGAAGCCTAAGAACTCCTGTTCAAATCCCCAGGTCTCACGTTTAGCCAGACGCAAAAAGTGACACAAGCACGCAATGTTGCACATGCACACAAGGGGTCACACACATCTGGAGTTTGTTCATAGTGGCTGAGAGGCCGCTGGCAAGTCCATTCACTCTCTGTCTCTGTCTCTCTCTGTTTCGCTCTCTCAAAATAAAAAAATGAAGCCAGGCGTGGTGGTGCACGCCTTTAATCCCAGCACTTGGGAGGCAGAGGTAGGAGGAGTGCCGAGAGTTCGAGGCCACCCTGAGACTACATAGTTAATTCCAGGTCAGCCTGGACCAGAGTGAGACCCTACCTTGCAAAACCAAAAAAATAAAAATAAAAATTTTTTAAAAAATTAAAAAATGAAAAATAATGATTAAAAAGGAAATAAAAACTTGATTAATTTTAAACCTTGGGATATTTGGATAACTGTTTCAAATAGTCATTAGGAGAATTCAAATCACCTCCACAATAGAATGTGATTTCACACCCAGGAGGATGGATTCAATTAAATAATAAGATGTGAAGAAATCCAAACACATCACAATTCTTCTGAGAATGAAAATGATAAATTCATTTAAAATCTGACAGTTTCTCAGGCCATTAAACACATATTTACTGCATATCCCAACAATTTCAATTTCATATATATAAAAAAACACTCAAAAATTGTTTATAGTTGCTTATGGCTGAATTCATAATAGCCAAAGGTGGAAATGTTTCAAATGCTCATCAACTGATGAGTGGATAAACAAATTGTGGTCTAGCTCTACAGTAGACTATTGCTTAGTCATAAAAACTACTGATACATGCTTGAACATGGATGAACCTTGGATAGACTATGCTATGTCAAAGAACTCAATAACAAAAGTCCATATATAGTGTCATTCTATTTACACAAAATTTCCAGATGAGGAAAATCTACATAATATAGTGATTGCCAGGTACTTTTGAACACTGATAGTGGAAAGGTGATGATAGCTAAAGAGTATGTGGCATGGGAGTTATAAAAATATTCTACTACTGTGTGGACAGTTGCACAATTGGAATTTTATTTTAAAAAAACAAGGAATTGTTACACTTACATAGATGAGTTACATGGTATGTGAACAAGATCTCAATGAAGCTAGGGAAACAAATTCTACTTCATCCTAAGCCCTAGAGACATTAGCTTGAAAGCCTATCATTATTCCTACACAGTTGTTTCTTATAGTGGTACAAAGGTGCTAGCATAGTAAACAAATACATAAGTAGCTCATAAGCACAAATACTGTGGTCACTTTGCTGGATTTATTTTCTCAACTTAACTTATTTACTTGCTGAACCTAAATTGTACTGTAATACCTTTTATGATTAATAAAAGGTGTACTTGTCATCTCAGAAATTGGAGTTATTAAAACTTCTATTGGGTACTGATAGTAAATGGCACTTTCTTACTACAAGAAGAAATCAGAAGTCGGGATATAGTGTTGGTGATTTGCTATGTAATTCTAGGGGAAACTATTTACATAAATAGACTTTAATGTGAATGAGTCTTTCTGGAGATAGGCAATGTGGTAATCTTATCAATATTCTGTGGGTCATTACCATATTCAAATTATTTGGGGTCAATTCTGACTTTTCACTGATCTTGCCATTCACTGCCCAATATACTGATTTGCTTGTTACTTCTATCAATGAGTCTCCCAAATACATATTCATTTCATACTTACTGTGATAGTCTAGTGTTGTGACTTGCAGTAGCTTCCTGACTCTTCTTTGTTTTATTTCCTTTCCACCATGTCCACTTGCCTACATAATTTTCTTCTAAAGACACATTAAAGTATTTCATTGTTCTCTCAATGCTTCTAGTGACCTGTATTCAAAATTCTTAGTAGGTCATTCACAGATCCTATTGATCTCATTGTAACTTACTTTGTAAAATGTATATTTGAACATTTCCTTCCCACGTCCCATATTACAACCACACAGCTCTATTCTCTGTTACTCAACCCATCAATTCACTTTGATGCTCACACAACTTATTTTGCATTTTTTATTGACAACTTCCATACTTACAGACAACAAACCATGATAATTCCCTCCCCTCCCCCACCTCCCCTTCACAAATCCATTTTCCATCATATCCTCTCCCTCTCTCCGTTAGTCTCTCTTTTATTTTTATGTCATCATATTTGTCTCTTATTATGAGGGTCTTGTGAAAGTAGTACTAGGCACTGTGAAGTCATGGATATCAAGGCCAGTTTCTTACCCTTCCTTTTGCTCTTGCATTCTTTCCATCACCTCTTTCACAATGTACCCATAGCCTTGGAGGGTGTGATAGAGATGTTTCAGTGTTAAACACTGCTACATCGCTTCTTCTCAGCACTATGGTGCCTTTTGGGGTATCCCAGTGGTCACTGCCATCTGAATAGAGAAGCTTCTCTAACCAAAATGAGGGTAGCATTAATATATGGATATGAACATTAGATAATGTGCCTACATAGCAGTTTGGTGAGCATAATATATGCATTTAGCCAGATAAGAGCAGGTGATACACTGCTAAGGCTCATGACCATCCCCAACACAGGCATGTTTTGTTTAGGTTTTCAGTACATATTCCCTCCCACAGAGCAGACTTCCAGTCCAATTAGAGAGAATTTGGTTTCCCCCATAACAGACATGCCACTATTGCACCTGTTCAGTCTTTTGGCCTGGTGGGCCAAACTTGAGACTTGCAGTGTCCACTTTTATCACCAATGATGACTTCTGACTCCCATAGGGCTGCATGCAGTGCAGCTTTTAACAGCTATCTGTCAACTGGTCTACAGGGAGGAGGTTTTTCAGCTCAGCCCAGCTTGATTTCTCACTGATCTTGCAGCCAGGAATCATTTAACTTATATTGCATGCTCCCTGTTATTTAATGCCTATTTCATTCATGTCTATCTGCCTAAGCTCTATTCTTTCCTTACATCATGTTGCAGTCAGGTTTGCATCTCTGTCAGAAAACACGCAATCAAGAGTAGCTTGTGGGGGAAAAAAGGTTCATTTTGGCTTACAGACTAGAGGGAAAACTCCATGAAGACAGAGGAAAGTGATGGCATGAGCAGAGGGTGGACATCACCTCCTGGACAACATCAGATGGACAACAGAAACAGGACACTGTGCCAAACACTGGCAAGAGGAAGCTGGCTATAACACCCATAAGCTTGCTCCAAACACTACACTGCTTCCAGGAGGCATTCAGAATACCTAAGTTTTGAGGGACACTTGAATCAAACCACCACACATCATAACCTAAATGTCACAATTTCCTAGATGCCTTCCCTCTCTCCCTGTGAAATGAATACATCTTCAGTCTGCAGGTCCATACTATTTTACAATTTTATCATTGATTTTTATGATTGACATTGGAAAACAGCTCTATTTGTGACCACTTTAAAATATTTTATTTATTTATTTACAAGAAGAGAGGAGGGACAGATAGATGAATGGGTGCCAGGGCCTCCAGCCACTGCAAACAAACTCCAGATGAATGTGCCACCTTCTGTATCTGGCTTTACATGGGTACTGGGGAATTGAACCTGGGTCCTTTGGTTTTGGAGGCAAAAAATCGCCTTAACCACTAAGTCACCTCTCCAGCCCTGTAACCATTTTTCCATTAACAGCTGATATATTCCTTTATGTGCTATATATAAAATAGATAGATGCTCGTAAGTGCTTAGTAAATAGAAAGAAAAAAACGTGGCTCATGAGACTGGGGGAAAGATAAAATAAGAAGTAGAAGAAAAATAAAAACTCTGTAAAATAAAAATATTGAGGGGATGAAGAGATGGCTTAGCAATTAATGTGCTTGCCTGTAAAGCCTAAGAACCCAGGTTTGATTCCCCAGTACCCATGTAAGCCAGTTGCACAAGGTACCCCATGTGTCTGGAGTTCTTTTGTAGTGGCAATAGACCCTGGCATGGTCATTATCTCTCTCTCTCTTTCTCTCTCTCTCTCTCTCTCTCTCTCTCTCTCCCTCTCCCTCTCTTGAATAAATAAAGAAAAATCTTTTAAAAATATTGAAGAGAGGGCTGGAGAGAGATGGCTTAACAGATAAGGAACTTGCTTGTGAAGCCTAAGGACCCATGTTCAACTCTCCAGGTCCCATGTGTGGTGGTTTGATTCAGGTCTCCCCCATAAACTTAGGTGTTCTGAATGTTAGGTTCCAGCTGATGGAGATTTGGGAATTAATGCCTTCTGGAGTCAGAGTATTGAGGGGGGGTGGGATTATGGGTATTGTAGCCAGTTTTCCCTTGCCAGTGTTTGGCACACTTTTCTGTTGCTATTGGCCACCTGATGTTGGTCAGGAGGTGATGTTCACCTTCTGCTCGTGCCATCATTTTCCCCTGCCATCATGGACTTTCCCCTTGAGTCTGTAAGCCCAAATAACCCTTTTCCCCCCAAGGTGCTCTTGGTCAGGTGATTTCTACCAGCAGTGTGAACCTGACTGCAACACCACATAAGCCAGACACACAAAGGTGAGGCAAGTACAAGGTCACATATGCCCACTTGGTGGCAAAAGTGTCTGGATTTCAGTGGCTGAGGTCCTGGCATGCCAATTATCTCTCTCTCTTCTCTCTTTCTCTGTCTCTCTCATACTCTCTAAGATAAAAAATAAATAAATAAATTGAAGAGGCTTAAAGCCTACTAAAAGTTGAACCTTGTACACGAAATAGGAAACACTACAGGTTTATTTATAGGAAATATATACTAGATTAAAAATACAGGACTGGGGCTGGAGGAGATGGCTTAGTGGTTAAGGTACTTGCCTTTGAAGCCTAAGGACCCAGGGTCAATTGCCCAGTACTCATGTAAGCCAGATGTACAAGGTAGCACATGCATCTGGAGTTTGTTTGCAGTTGCTAGAGGCCCTGGTGCACCCATTCTCTCCCCTGTCAAATAAATAAATAAATAATAAAAAATACAAAGCTGGGCATGTGTTGGGCATTGCTAAAAACAGGCTTAGACTGTGAGAAAGCTGGCCTGAACTGTTGGACATGGCTGGGGACCTTGGGCTGTGGGGGTTGCAGCTGGCCTTATTGTCAGGAACCAACCCTGGTTATGGTGACTGGTCCTCCCTGCCCTTGGGCAAGGTTGTAGTGTGCCCTGTCATCACCCAGAGTGGGCAGAACTGGCAAGCCCCCACCTTGATCCCAAAAGCATCTGACCATTCCATAAGTCAGGCTTTGCCAGCCCCCCACAGTTCCTGACCTTGTGGCTAGCTGCCCAAGAGACCCTTATGTGGCTGAAGTCACATAGCTTTTCCCGCCACTTCTGTTATCTCCCTTACAGCTCCTCCCTCGCAACTCTGAAGTCATGTAGCTTTTCCCACCACTATCTCCCTTGCACTTCTGCCTTTCAACCAATTAGATAGTAATCCATAAATTATGTATCCAATCGCCATATAGTCTGTATGTGCCTTTCTCAAGTGTTTATAAACCCACTCCCCTGTTGAATAAACGAGAGCGTGCTATCCATCAGACTGCCTCCCAGGTATTCATCGTCTGTTGTCACACTCACCCGATGCTCCAAGACCCTGCTTCCTCCCAACTCTTCCTGTGCCTTGGACATTGGTAGCCAATGACCCCCAGGAATGGAGAGTACCCACAGGCATGGTGGCACATGCCTTTAATCCCAGCACTTGAGAGCCAGAGGTAGAAGGATTGCCATGAGTTCAAGGCCACCGTGAGACTACATAGTGAATTCCAGGTCAGTCTGGGCTAGAGCAAGACCCTACCTTAAAACAAACAGACAAACAAACAAACAAATACAAGACTGGAGATATGGCTCAGCAGTTAAGACAGTTACCTACAAAGCCCAATAACCAGGGTTTGTTTCTCCAGTGTCCATGTAAAACCATATGCACAAGGTGGAGCAAGAGTCTGAAGTTTGTTTGCAATGGCTTGAGACTATGGTGCACCATTCTCTCCTCCTTCCCTCTCTATCAATCTGCCTTTTGCTCTCTATCTCAAATAAATAAATTAATATGTGCTTTGTACATACTGTTGGATAACTTATCTATCAATCAGTGTTATATACAGAGATAGAACCAGTAAGATAGTTACTATTAATTATAATACCATGATATTTATAAGATATTATAGTTTATGTGATTATATATTTGCAATATTTTAAAATATTTTAATTAGTATACACACTATCAGATTTCATTATGGAATTTTAGAGGTGGAGAAGTTTCACCATCTGCCACTTGGAAGTGGGAGACACAGAAAAGATGATCAGGCGGTTTAAAGGTGGGTAACAGATAAAGTTAGAAATAATGTTGAATTAGATATCTCAGAATTCCTGAACCAAGTAAACTTAATATACAAAATTACCCACCATATTTTCTCAAATAGGAAAAAATGTGATTACAAAATTATATACAGGGTGGGGTGTTGTGGCAAATGCCTTTAATCCCAGCTCTCAGGACACAAAGGTAGGAGGTTCACCATGAGTTCAAGGCCACCCTGAGACTCCATAGTGAATTTGAGATCAGCCTGGACTTGAGTGAGACAATACCTCAAAAATATATATGTATTTGTGTATTTGGGGATACATAAAGATCAATAACTGAGCATTTCTAAACTGAAATAAACTTTTATCCCTTTTATTGTGCCACATCCAAGATTGAAATCATTTTGTACATCTTATGTCAACTATGATATGCATACATATAATCACAATCACCTCCCACATAACCCAAGCTTCAACTAACGTATATTTATTACTCTCAGAACAGCCAATTAATTTCCAAAGAAAGAACATTGACCAATTTACAAGTTTATTTATAAAAGTTGTTGCCCTTTTCTTGGTGATCTTAAATATTTATTAGAATATATGCAATATTCTATCAATATTTCATTCCACTAAGGCAAAGCATGCCAAAATTGTAAAATTTCCATAGATTCAGCATGTAAATAAAATATAAGTCTACCTCTGGTATAATTAAATAAATTACTTTTCCAATTAACTATTTGCATAAAAACTTACAGAACTTAAACATTTCACATTTCATTAAGAAAAATATTTGCTGATATGTGGTTCATTTCATCTCTCTCAACAGTATTATGCTTTAAAAATCAATGCCAATATCAAACCAACTCTTTCATGTGCCAAAATGCCTATAATCAGGAATACAAATATCTGGAGCCAACAATCCATGTATGTACAGGAAATTTACCTTGGCAGGGTAGCAACATTTCCAGCTGAGAAAATCTGATAGATTTTTTTATCATAACCTTATGTCATTCTAAGATAAGGGCATCTGTACCTCCAATGCAAGTTATTATAAAGAAAAATAAATAAACCATCCCTAATTGTCAAGGGTCTTAAAAAGCTATCTCTAGGCAAATATGAAACTTCTCCAAATAAATTGAAAATAAAAGTTTTACTTTATCTCTTCAGTATCTGGTTACAAAACATATAAACCAAACTGTTAGTTCTGTGTGAGGGTTAATATTTATTGTCAACTTGATGGAATTGAGAATTATGAAGGAAACAAATCTCTGGGCACATCTGTGAGCAATTATCTTAATCGAAGTGGGGAGACACATCTTAACAGAGGCACCATTCCATAGGCTGTGGTGCAGAGCTGCATAGAAAGGAGAGACCTGGCTAAGCACCAGCATTCCTTTATCCATGCTTTCTGCTTGAAGATGAAATATGACTAACTGCCTCAAGGTCCTACCATCATGACTTCCACACCATGTTTAACTATATCCTTGAACTGTGAGCCAAAATAAACCCTTCCTTCCTTAATTTGTTTTTGTCAGGTATTTTGTCACAACAACAGAAACTAAATATTTAATTCTATTTAAAAACTGCTATGTTCCAGGCATTATGAGAGCTGCTGCAAGGAATTTAATGAGGAAAAACTCAAGCTGTGTTTTCTATGAGCTTTCAACAAAGCTGGTGTAGTAAGTGAAGTCACAACAAACTGTATCTTGTAGTTACATTCTTGTTGCTAGGACAGAACACCTGATAAGAAGCAGCCTATGGGAAGAAAGGACTTATTTCAGGTTTATAGTTTTGAGGGGAAGCTTCATCATGGCAGAGCAGGCAACTGGGGAATCATATCACACAAAGCAGGAAGGGAGTCATCTGAGTAAGCTATCTCTGAATACCCATTAGACTAGACTAATGATCCTCAAGACCCTCCCTCAGCAAAATACCTTTTCCAGCAAGACTTCCCCTTTCAAAGGCTCCACCAGCTGAGGACTAAGTTAGAAGCTTCACAAACACTTGAAGTTATTGGGGACAAAACAGGAATTTGCTTGCATTAATCACACTCATTTTACAGAATCATTTCTTTAAGAGTATTATACCTAGGCCAATCTTGGTTATAAAGGCTCTATTGATTGTGATGTGGCATTGTCACCACTTCAACTCTACTATATCAGTGACCATATGACCTGAATTAGCCAGTCAGATTTTCATATCCTTGGCCACAGAGATCCATCTATATTTCAACATTGACCCAGTAGAAACCTGGATGTTTTTCATTTGCACTTCCAGGTCTAATATCTACCCCTTTGGCTCTAATGTTATCTCTGGGAAGTTTACCTTCATGAAAAACAATATATTTCTTTTCTCTGTCTCCTTGTTGGATTCAGCCAATATGGAGCCTTGAAGAGAGAAGAGACAAAGAAAATGAGTCAAGTGTAATTTCCCTTAGACATTTTCATGCTATGAATTGGCTACATTTAACTACTGAAGTCACAGCACTTAACAGGTTGCTCTCTGCTTAATAACAACTCTTTTTGTTATGACTGAATAATTCTTTGTTGCTTTCCATATACCTTGCCAACAAATTATCTGGGTCGTGTATCCTTTCAATTCCTGCTAGACCTTTATAGAAAGAACAATGAGAATCTTCTATGCTATATGGACCTACAGAAAGACAGACTCTCTAGTTTTTTAATAACAGAGTGCAAGGATTTCTGTATAAATCTGAAAGAGCTGTTTTCACTGAAAATTAGATAGCATGTTTTGGCATGGAGCCATGCAGGGAGAGAGGAGGGAGAATATGTGACATTGTCCAGTCATATTTAAAAACCTGTACCAACAGCTCTTCTGCCATATGGACAAATAAATTTCCCCCTTTGCTTGAGATAGTTTGAGTTGAAATTCTATAAAATGCATTTAAGATAGTCATAATAAGATCTTAAAAGAAAGCAAAGGTATCATTCAGTGTGGAAGACTGGTAAAAATTGCATGAAACAAGTAGCTTCTAAATGGGATTTTGAAACAAGCCTGTGATTTTTTTTTTTTATTAAGGTTAACTTTAAAAAAAGAATGCTTTTTATTCAGATGAAATGATTTGAACACAGACATGGAGACACGCAAACATTCAGGGAATGATAGGCAAATCAATTTTGAAGGTCCATACTGTATGGGTAGGGGAGTAGTTGAGGTAGCTAAAGCTGGGAAGGTGAGATATGGCCTTTACTTTGACTGAAACAATTTAGAGGGTTTGGGGTAGTCATAGTTGTTTTTTTTTTTTTTTTTGTAGGTAATATGGGAATTCTCTTGATGAGACAGCATGATTTCAAGGTTATCTTAGGATGGGCTGCAGGTCCTGTATATTGAAAATCCTCTTGTTATCTCACAGTTTCCAAGTAAGGAATTCAGTAGTAGCTTAGAGGTATGGTACTTTTTTTAGGACAATCTGATTCTAAGATGGTTCATAGAAATAGCTATTGGCAGAAGGCTTTAGACCATTTCTTCCTCTGTGTAGAAGGTATGGTCACATAGACTTCTCTATAGAGTTACTTAAGCCCTCATGAATTAGGAAATCAAATTTTTCCAGATCAAGTAATTCACAAGAGTAAGGTGAAAACTATATCACCTTGGGAAGAGTTTACACAAAATCCTATTTGCACACATGTTAGCCAGTTTGATATGTGAAGAGACTGTGGAAGAGTATGTATGCTAGGACATAGGAACCATGAAGACCAGATAGGAAGTTGCCTGCCATAGTTTCTGCTTTCTAGTAAAAACTGAACTAATAACTACAAATAATATGAGTAATTATTTAAACAAAAATAAACATTTTGAAAACTTTTTAAATGTAGGCACATAATAAATCCTGATTTAAGTTTTGTTAGCAAATTTGAAAGGAATAGTTTGCCCTTTGAAAGTAAAATACCCATTGAAATGAGAATATATCTTTGCAAAAATGAAAAATCAGATATAACTCAATGTGAGACTACCCTGTATTAAGGATTACTATGTGTGTGAACTTTTTACTTTGTGCAACCACACAGAAAATTTACTTGACTTGAACTTTGAGAATAATATAACAGAAGAAAACAATTAATTTATTGAATGATAAAACACAAATGCTTAGTGTTCATACTTAATCTTTTCAGTGTTTATTCATGACTATATGTTTAGGCAATTCTAATTAACTGTATGCTAGTTTGATAAAATATCAGGAAACTTTGCAATCAGGCCATGGAATATGGAGTTTAATTATGTTGGTGTGCACTTCTATTTGATTCTAATGCCAAAGATCCATTGGTAAAATGAATGCCCATTTTGTGGTCTGTTATGCAGAAAATGTTTAATCCAGTGTTTGATTTACTCTGTTAAATCTTCCTTATTGAATGTGCTTATTCATCCATGCAGAATTGGGTCTGCTGCTTTCTGTTACTATGACATTGCAATTAAATAGCTAAAAGAAGAATAGCAAGACTTTTGGTAAAGGTTCATGAAATTCCCACAAAAAATATTCATAGTTTTTATTTTGTTTTGTTTTGTTTTTTGCTTTGCTAGGACTATGAAAGATGCAAATGTGTCCTGAATGCTTTTCTATTCAACAAGCTGGCAGATACAGCAGTACAAATAATCATTTTGTTACTAAAACTAGCACTTAAACATATTTCTGATACAGTGGAAATGATTGCTGTCATGACATTGATTATTTTGTAAAGACAGCAATGACTATGAACTTAAAGAATGGAGTTTATGGGGCTGGAGAGATGGCTTAACAGTTAGGGCATTTGCTTGTGAAGCCAAAAGACCATGGTTTGATTCCCCAGGACCCACATAAGCCAGATGCACAAGGGGCACATGGGTCTGGAGTTCATTTGCAGTAGCTAGATGCCCTGGCATGCCCATTCTCAATCTGTCTGTCTCTCTTTTCTCTCTCTCTCTCTCTCTGTTTGCAAATGAATAAATAAAATTTTAAAAATATTTTTAAAAGAATGGAGTTTATGAATAGAATACTGATAATTTCGTGATATTTATAAACATTTGTGATGAAAAAGTTTCAGCTGATTTCATCTGAATACACTGTAAAACGCCCCAACATTTTGTATGCTCAGAAACTTCATGAAATTTGAGATGATTCTCCAATAGAATGGACATTCTACATTTTCACTATGTTTTCTTTCCCAGAGCATTTACACTTAAGAATTTTTACCACTGTCACAACCACAGGCTTGATAATAAAAAATAATCCAAAGAAGCTTTACGAGTAGTTCTGCATTAAAAAATAATTTCTGTTGTAGGCCTGTAACTTGTAATTAGGTGTTAAATATGCTTCTTTTTGAATTGTTATCTGATGGCTCAATAGATAAAGATGCTTACTTGAATTGTTATTGCTTACTTTTCATGGTGTTAAGAGACATACATTTCTAAAGGACGAACTGTTTTTTAAAAGCTTTCTTGAACTTAACTCAGAGTCAGTGGTTCATCTCGGTGACACTCTTGCTTTTGTTTATGATTAAAGATTAGTGTTCTGCTAGTTTGGTTATTTCTAATATGGTGATAATGGGTTTCTGTTGTAGTGGGCTTAATGTATGTGTATATGCATGTATGCAAAATTAAGTGAGTGCTGGATCATAAGCTGTACTACTAACATTGTCATCTGAGAAAGGCATGCAATAATTCTGACCCATCTGGCTCAGTGTCATTCCAAGAAAACATTTGTTGTGCCTGTTCTACAAATAATGTGGCATTCTTTATTAAATATCACTCTAGGTTATACCAATAGTCCAGTTTAATCTTTCCCTAAGTGTTTTCTATAGCTTAATAGTTATGAAATACCCACTAGTCCACATGTGTATTCGTTATAAAATATTTGAAGAGTACTCTTGCAAAGAAACCATTTGACTTTAATTACTCTCTAAATGCTTTTGAAAATAGTGCCCTGCTAATGTCCTGCAGTGTTTTGCTCTCCTAGACCACACTGGGAAAATGACACTGGAGAAAATAATGCTGAGGACAGTATTAATAAAAAGATTTCATAGGGATGTATTATAGATCTCTTAAACATTCAAAAATATTTATTGGGCCAGGTGTGGTGGCACATGCCTTTAATCCCAGAATTTGGGAGGCAGAGGTAGGAGGACTGCCGTGAGTTTGAGGCCACCCTACGACTACATAGTTAATTCCAGGTCAGCCTGGGCCAGGGTAGGACTCTACATTGAAAAAAACAAAATATTTACTGGAATATGGATATATTTATGTTGAGTACAATGTTAAGCTAACATGCACTGCATAAACTAGGCAGGGTGGTACACACGTGTAATCTCAGCACTCAGGAGTTGGAGGCAGGAGGAGCAGAAGTACAAGGTTGCTTGGCCAGTCTGGTCTCATGACCCAGATTAAATAGACATTTTTTCCCAAAAATATTTATTAATATTTTATTGCCAATACAACAAGAAAAGAAAGCCAACTGCCCTTCACAAAACATGTCATGTGTACCACATCAGCCAGGAACCAAGGAGACAATGCAGAGGAAACAGTAACTTGGGTATTGCTGTCACTGCTATTGGGACAACCATCTCCAGGGCAAATAGCAAAAAACAATGTGGCTAATCAGAAAAATACTGAAGGATACAAGCAGAAACCCAGAAGCCACAGAGAAGTCAACAGTATACCACACTGCTAAGAGTCCCACCTTGGCTCTAAGAACATTGTGGAAGAGGGGGGCAGAAAGACTGTTAAGAGCCACAGAATGGATAGTAATATCCTGAGGCACAGTCGGCCCACAGAGAATGACTGAGGCCTTCATGATGCCACAGTGAATACCAACAACACTCCCGAGGAGGACCCTTAGGGAAAGAGGAGCAGGGACAAGTGGATATAGAGTTTACATTTTATAATTTTTTTTTTTTTTTTTGTTTTTCGAGGTAGGGTCTCACTCTGGTCCTCCAGGCTGACCTGGAATTAACTATGTAGTCTCAGGGTGGCCTTGAACTCTCGGCAATCCTCCTACCTCTGCCTCCCGAGTGCTGGGATTAAAGGCGTGCGCCACAATGCCCGGCTTTTTATAAAATTATTTTTGAAAAGATTATATTGTAATACATGCACACTTTCTAATGATTCAATAACCAAACATTAGAGTATCCCTACTGCTAACTTCTCTCATCTAGTCATTAATATGTCTTTTAAAAAACATTGGTATGTGTGTGTATGGGTACACCAGGGCCTCTTGCCATAACAAACAAAACACCAGATGCTTGTGCCACTTTTTTTGTACCTGGCTTACATTGGCAAATTGGGAATTGAGCCCCCAGGCAGACAGGCTTGCAAGCAAGTGCTTTTAACTGTTGAGACATCTTTTTAGCATCCTATAAGTCTTTCTCAAATATGTTTATATGCTCACTTTCCAGGCCTTTTTGGTAGTAAAGAATTGATATTTCATTTATAGAAAGATTGCCTATGTTTTGGTAATGCTTGTCAACATAATTAGTTGTTGGTCACAAAAATGTAATAAGAAAATACTAAAATGATAGTATCATATCTTTCAAAATACCAGTAAGACACATTAATTAGTCTGTGGGATAAACTCTAACTGACAAAATACTAAACCATCAAGTGCATACATTTAAAATATTTATAGATATTGGCAAATTGCAATTCAAAGAAACTACCAATTTAGGCTTACAGTAGCAATATATGAGTGCACCTGATTCCCCACATCTTCATTAATATCTATTGTTATCATTTTAAAAATATTTGATAAACTTATTGGAAAAAAATGTTACATCCTACATGATCATGGTGATTGGTACTATTAATAACAATATTATTGAGTAATTATTAGCTGTGAAATATAATTCTAAGTACATTATTTAACTTATTTACTCTTCATATCTACCTTAACTTATTTACTCTTCATATCTACCTTAGAAGTAAGTAATAGAACTAATACAATTTTAAAGATCAAGAAACTGAAGGCTTCAGAAAGGTTAAATAGGGGCTGGAGAGATGGATAAGTGGGTTAATAGTGCTTGCTGCCCAAGCATGAGCACCTGAGTAGATCACCCATGTAAAAAGATGGGCATGGACATACATGCCTTTAAGTAGAGTGCTAAGAGAATTGGAGACAGGAGACTCACTGAGAATTGCTGAGATTCACTGGTTAGATGTCTTACAGAAAAAAAGGCAGCTTCAGATTCAATGAGTTAGGTCCAGGAAAATCAAGTGAAAATGTTGTACAGGAGAATACCTAAAGTTCTCCTTTGGCCTCCACACTTGTGTGCTAGGTGTACACACATCTGTACACACACATGCACACAACACACATAAATACAATTTTTTTTTTAAAAGATGGTTAAACAACTCGCTTGAAGCTATTCAGGTGATAAATGTTGGAACTTAGGAAAGGGTGTACACTGAAGCATCATTTTAAGTAGAAAAAGACTAGAAAATTACTGAATATCCATTAATACATGAATATAAAGTATATTGTAGTGAATCCATATAAAAGGACTATATGAAGCCATTGAAAAGGAGATGAAATTATACATATCAAAAGCAGGAGATCTCCAACCAAGATAAAAACAATAATAGAGCCAGAAGAGGAAGAATGTTTATAGCATGCTACCATTTACAGAATCCAAATATAATCTAGCAGGGTTCACAAGAAACTGGTGAGCAGTTGTGCTCATCTCTAGCGAGAAAATCAAATGGCAGTAGAGTATGGAGGGTTTCTATTCTTCCTCGGCTTTGTATAACTTTTGGTATGTCTTGGATTTTGTATTAACCCCATGGCTTTGATGCTTTCAGATTCATAGGGCCTTTGTCTTTTGCTGCTGTCATTATTGGGGCCAGGTCTGATTCAGATTCAGGCTGCCCTGGAACCCAATTCAGAACAGAAATCTCAACCTCCTAGCTAACAGGATTAAGGGTGTAGAACAACACACACCCTTAGAGATTTTGACTTTATAATGCTATCTGTTCATTTTAATCCCCACACTTACATACTCTGTACTGGTTTTATTGAATATGAATATTGCTCAGTTGAAGTTTAGAATTTGCGAATAAATTGCTCTACCCAGTCCACTTGAATATCAGGCAAACTCAACACCTAGGATTACTTCTGCACTTGGATTGGAGTACAAAAGCTACACTTGGCAACTTAAAGTCCTTCTCTCAAGGTACATAAATTTGGATTTCCAAATCCAAAGGCACCACAGATTATTAAAAAGCCCAATCAACAAATCAACTAAGGATGCAAAAATTGCAACATCATAATACAACAAACACAAAGA
The DNA here is from genome assembly GCA_036365145.1 of Orientallactaga sibirica. Classification (NCBI taxonomy): domain Eukaryota; kingdom Metazoa; phylum Chordata; class Mammalia; order Rodentia; family Dipodidae; genus Orientallactaga; species Orientallactaga sibirica. The sequence goes on along the minus strand of JAEOAD010000793.1, from coordinate 6,244,911 downwards.
ATCAAGACAATACAATCCCACCAAAAATTATAAATCCATCAGAAATCACCCCCAATGAGACTGTTTTAGATGAAATGTATGACAAAGATTTTTTTTAAAAATGATTTTATCTATACTCAAAGAAATCAAAGAAGAAAATAAAGGAATTAAAGAAGAAAACAAATGCCTGAAGGAATTCCAAGAGAACACAGGAAACCAGCTTAATACAATAAGGATGTCATTACAAGACATGAGGAAGGAAATAGAAATACTGAAGAAAAGCCAGGCAGAAATTCTAGTTCTGAAAAATACAGTCAGTCAAATAAAAAATAAAAGAAAAAAAAAAAAACCTGTGGAAAGTCTCACCAGTAGAATGAATGAAGGAGAGAACAGAATATCGAAACAAGAAGACCAGGTGGCAGAACTAATACAGTCCAACAAAGAGAAAGTCCAGCTAATAGGAAGGAATGAATGGGAAATTCAAGATATTTGGGACATTATGAAAAGATCAAACATAAGAATTCAGGGTATAGTAGAAGAAGAAGAATTTCAATCCAGAGGCTTAATAGGAATTTTCAACACAATAATTGAAGAAAAAATTCCCCAAATTGGGAAAGAAATGCTAATGCAGATATAAGAAGTTTTTAGAACACCAAACAGACAAAATATGGAAAAAAAAAAAAAAACCTCTCCTGCCATGTTATAATTAAACTACTAAACATGAAAACCAAAGAAAATATATTTAAAGCAGTTAGAAAAAGCAAGTCACCTACAAAATCATGCCCATATTACTCAACACAAACTTGAAAGCCAGAAGGGCTTGAAGAGATGTATTCCAAGTTCTTAAAGATAACAACTGTCAACCAAGATTACTTTATCCTGAAAACCTATCTATCCAAATTAATGGAGAAATAAGGACATTCCACAACAAAAACAGGCTAAAGGAATTTAAGACAACTAGACAGTTCTACAGAAAATACTTGAATGAATCCTTCACACTGAAGAAAAAGCAAAACACACACAGGAGGAAACAGGAAAAAATAAACCATACTCAAATAACAGTTAAAACAAGTGAGTAAAGGGAAAACAGGAATCACAACAAAACAAGAAGAATGGAGAAACTAGAATAAATACATACCTTTCAATGGTAACTCAATATCAATGGCCTCAGTGCCCCAACCAAAAGACACAGGCTTGCAGACTGGATTAAAAGGCAGGATCTTGCCATTTGTTGCCTCAAGGAAACTCATCTCTCAATAAAAGATAGACACTGTCTTACAGTGAAAGGATGGAAAACAGTATTTGAAGCAAATGGGCCTAGGAAACAAGCAGGGGTTGGTATCCTAATATCTAACAGGATAGACTTCAAACCAACATTAGTGAGGAAAGTTAAAGAAGGTCTTTTTATATTGATTAAAGGAACACTCCACAGGAGGACATTACAATGCTAAACGTATATGCACCTAACATAGGGGCTCACAATTTCATTAAACAACACTATTAGTCTTAAGGTCAGAGATAACACCAAACACAATTATAGTTGGTAACTTCAATACCCCACTCTCATCAATGGACAGGTCATTCCAGCAAAAAATTAACAGAGAGACATCTGCATGAAATGATGTCATGGAATAAATGGACCTAACAGACCTTTACAGAACATTCCATCCAAAGGCTGTAGAATGTACATTTTTCTCAGCAGCACATGGAACATTGTCTAAAATAGAACATATATTAGGACACAAAGCAAATCTTAACAAATACAGGAAAATTCAAATAATCCCTGGTACACTATCTGACCACAGTCAGATTAAACTACAAATCAGGAACAAGAAAAACTACAGAGCATGCACAAATTCATAGAGGCTAAACAGTACACTATTGAATGATGAATGAGTCATTGAAGAAATCAAAAAGGAAATCAATAAATTCATAGAATCAAATTATGATGAGAACACAAAATACCAAAACTTTTGGGACACAATGAAGATAGTCCTAAGAGGGGAATTTATAGCTCTAAATGCCTACATTAAGAAATTAGTGAGTTCACATTGGTGGAACTGGGAAATAAGTAAAAACCAGGTACAAAAAATGAGCTCAGTCTCCAAGATCAAGATACCACCAAATGTGGGCTAGAAGAGAGCCTATGCATATAAAATTCCCTCCAAAATCAAAATATCTATGAACATCCCTACTACCTAGTACTAACTTCTCTCTCCATTGGAGAATTTGCTTATCTTTTCAGATGGACAATGAATCTGAAGGGAGGATCAGCCAATCACACCTCACCAGGGCCCCAGCTGAAACCATAGAGTAATGTGGGGAAAAGGCAAGAGTACAGCTTTCTTGGTGAACACAACACCAGAAAAAGGCTGAAGCAGACAAACACAGAGAACATCCAACTCCTAATATCCAGAGACACAGAGGCTCCCAAAACCTCACTACTGAAGTAGAACTAAAATGATCCCAACGTGGCTCAGGGAAATTTGTGTAAGAGGGGGTGGAAAGAGTGTTAGAGCCAAAAGTTGGGGCATTATGCACAGAGACTTGGCCTGTCCCCCATAACTCTTGACTACCCCCACAATGCATGACCCACATTCCCCATTGATGAGGGTCCCTTTGGAAGAGGGAGGACAGGGAGGAGGATAATGGAGTCAACACTATAAATGTAAAATCAGAATAATATAAATAAAAATAAATTTAAAAAAAGAAATTAGTGAGTTCAAAAGTAAACAATTTAATGCTTCAGTTTAAGGCCTTGAAAAAAAGAAGAACAAGGAAAACCAAAAATCAGTAGATGGGTAGAAATAATAAAGATTAGGGCAACAAAAAATATTGGCAAATAGAATACAAGAACATATCAGAAAGTTTATTAACCCCCACCAAGTAGGCTTTATCCCAGAGATCCAGGTATGGTTCAACATAAGCAAATTGATAAATGTAATACACTATATAAATAGACTGAAGGACAAAAATCACACGATCATCTCAATAGATGTAGAAAAGGCATTTGACAAAATCCAACATCCCTTCATGGTAAAGTCCTATAGAATCTGGGAATAGAAGAAACATATCTCAACATAATAAAGGCTATTTATGACAAACCTACAGCCAAAATAATACTAAATGGAGAAAAACTTGAAGCTTTTCCACTAACATCAGGAACAAGACAAGGGTATCTACCATCCCCACTTTTATTTAATATAGTACTAGAAGTCTTAGCTATATCAATAAGGTAAGAGACACTCATAAAAGGGATACAATGTGGAAGAGAAGAGACCAAGTTATTATTTGCAGATTATATGATTCTATAAATAAAGGTCCCTAAAGACTCTACCAGAAACTCTTAGAGCTGATAAACACTTTTAGCAAAGTAGTAGGGTACAAAATAAACACAGAAATCAGTAGCTTTCCTATATACTAATGACAAACATGCAGAGGATGAAATCAGGGAATCTCTCCCATTCACAATTGCCTCAAAAAAATAAACAAATAAAGTACCTTGGAATAAACCTAACCAAGGAAGTGAAGGATTTCTACAAGGAGAACTTTAAAACACTCAAGCAAGGAATTGTAGAAGACACTAGGAAATGGAAAGACACCCCATGTTCTTGGATTGGAAGAATCAATATTGTGAAAATGTCAATCTTACCAAAATCAATCTACACATTTAATGCAATCCAATTCCAGTGGCATTCATTACAGAAATAGAGAAAATAATCCTAAAATTCATTTGGAAGCACAAAAATACCTACAATAGCTAACACAAATTTGAGCAACAAAAGTAAGGCTGGGGGTATCAACATACTTGATTTTAAGCTATATTACAAAACCATAGTAACAAAAATAGCATGGTAATGGCACAAAGACTGATATATAGATCAACTGAACAGAATAGAGGACCCAGATATTATTCCAGACAGCTACAGCCATCTGATTTTTGATAAAAATTCCAAAAGTATTCATTGAAGAAAAGACAGCCTCTTCAACAAGTGGTGCTGGGTAAACTGGATGTAGAAAGATGAAAATAAATCCTTGTCTTTCTCCATGCACAAGAATCATGTCCAAATGGATAAGGGACCCTAATATCATACCTGAAACTCTGAAATTTTCTAGAGGAAAACGTAGGACAAAGTCTTCAACATATTGGCATAGGCAATGTCTTTCTGAATATAACCCCAATTGCTCAGTAAATAAAACCACTAATCAACCACTGGGACCTCATGAAAGTACAAAGCTTTTGTACAGCAAAGGCCACTGTGAATAGAGCAAAGAGACAATCTACAGAATGGAAGAAAATCTTTGCCAGCTATACATCTGACAGAGGATTTATATCCAGAATATAATATACAAAGAACTCAAAAAACAAAACAGTAAGAAATCAAACAACTTAATTAAAGAATGGATTATGAAACTAAATAGAGAGTTCTCAATGGAAGAAATACAGATGGCATATAAACATCTAAAAAAGTGTTCTACATAGTTAGCCATCAGGGAAATGCAAATTAAAACTACTTTGAGATCCCATCTCACTCCTGTCAGAATGGCTACCATCAAGAAAACAAACGACAATAAATATTGGCTAGTATGTGGAAAAAGAGGAACCGTTCAGCACTGTTGATGGGAATGTAATCTGGTCCAGCCATTGTGGAAATCAGTGTGGAGGTTCTTGAGGCAGATAAAAATAGATTTACCATATGACCCAGCTGTAGCACTCCTAGGCATATATCCTAATGACTCTTCTCACTACCTTAGAGATACTTGCACAACCATGTTTATTATGGCTCTATTCACAATAGCTAGGAAATGGAACCAGCCTAGATGTCCCCCACCAGATGAATGGATATAAAGATGTAGTACATTTACAGAGTGGAGTTCTACTCAGTGGTAAAGAAAAATTAAATTATGAAATTTTCTGGGAAATGGATGGATCTGAAAAGGATTATACTAAGTGAGGTAACCCAGGCCCAGAAAGCCAAATGTTGCATGTTTTCTCTCATATGTGGATCCTAGCTACAAATATTTAGACTTGTGTTTGAGCTGAAACCTGAAAAATCAGTACGAGAGGCCAGTAAGCTGGAAAAAAGGTTATAAGGGAGGTAGGAGAAGGAAGGACTTTAGGGGGTGGTATTGTATATATGTAAGTAGAAGAATAGATCAAAGGGAGTGGAATGACCTAAGTGAGGCCAGGAGAAGAGATTGAGTAAGTGAAGTGTGGGGGGAAGGGTCAGTCAAAATTCAAGATATTCTGAGTAAGACATAGGAAATCCTACTTCTTTACTAATGGCACATCCAGAAGCCATAAATTGCTACTAGAATATTTTTGGTGCCAGGGATGTTATACCTAACAGTGAGTTGTTGGCCAGGGAGGTCCCTGTTGCCTCCAAGGTTTTTTTTCAAGGCCCTTGGTTTCCCATGAGTAACAGATGGTAAGACCCTATTGCTGAAGACTTCACATGCATGGGCAGCAAGATCACTGAAAAATCAAGCTGATGCTGAGTTGAAATCCTTCTCCCTGTAGACCAGCCAACTGTAAGCTGGAAAAGCTGTACTGCATGCAGCCCTGTGGGAGACAGAAGTCATCAACGGTGAAAACAGTGGACACTGGAAGTCTCAAGTTCGGCTAGACAGGCCAAATGACAAAATGGGTACAATAATGGCATGCCAGCTTTGGGGAAACCAACTGCTCTCTAATTGGACTTAAGGCCCACTCTAAGGGAGGGAATACATGCCTGGTACTGAAAACCTAATCAAAAGTCTATGGCAGGGAAGGTTATGTGCCCCTAGGTGTATAAAGCCTGCTCTTGTCTGGCTAAATGCATATATTAGTCTCACCAAATTGCCCTGAAAGAAAGCTCTACACTTAATGTTCATATTCATATATTAATACTACTCTCACTTTTGGTTATATAAGCTTCTCTTTTCAGATGGTGGTGACCACTGAGATGACTCAAAAGGCAATATAGTGCTGAGAAGAAGTGACAGAGGAGTGTCTCAGCACTGAAACATCTCTATCACACCCTCCAAGGCTCAGGGTCCATTGTGGAAGAGGGGGCAGAAAGAATGTAAGAGCCAAAGGAAGGTACCACTCCTTACAATGCCACTGCCCAGACAGAAATTGGCCTCCATATCCATGACTTCGCAGTGCCTAGCAATACCTTCACAAGACCCTCATAATAGGAGAAAAAGATGATGACATCAAAATAAATGAGTGACTAACCAGAGAGAGGGAGTGGATATGATGGAGAGCAGTGTTGTGAAGGGGAAAATGGCAGAGGGGAGGGAAATATCATGGTTTATTGATTTTATTTTTGGAGAGAGACACAGAGAGAGACACACACAGAGAGAGAGGGAGAGGAAGACAGATAGAGATGGGCGAGCCAGCAGCCTCTCAGCTGCTGTGAACGAAATCCAGATGTGTGCACCCCCTTGTGGTCAAGTGTGGCATTGTGCCCTTGTGTCACTTTGCATCTGGCTAAACGTGGGACCTAGAGATTGGAACTGCTAGAGATTGGAACCAGCGTTCTTAGGCTTAGGAGGCAGGCACCTTAACTGTTAAGCCATCTCTCCAGCCCTTTTTTAAGTATAGAAGTTGTCAATAAAAAATTAAAAATAAAAAATGAAATAAAAAAGAATATAAAGACAAGAAAATAAAAGAAAAAAAAATAACTGTTGTAACTAATTTACTGTCATCACAGGACATTAGATAGATAGATAGATAGATAGATAGATAGATAGATAGATAGATAGATAGATAGATGATAGATAGATAGATAGATGACAGATAGATAGATAGATATCATTTTAATCTTCATTTATTCAAGCAGCAGTTACTTTTGAATACCAGTAATCATGAGGCACTGGAATCTGTACTGGAAATGGAGAGGTTAGTCCTTGTCTTTGTGGCATTCATGTCGAAAAAGGATGAAACAAATAACACCATGAGTATTCAGATATGTCCCATGGCAGTAAGTTCAGCAAAGGAGGAGTATAAGATGCTAGCAGAATTAAGCTAGAATGGGGGCCCAACAGAGACTTCCAAGAATACCTGAATTTTCAAGTTAGAATAAAGGCTGGACCTTGAATTTACCAGCCAGAGTCCATGGTTTTAAGGTTAAGCTTTCTCCAACTTCTGTATAGATTGTTCATCATTCTATTTAATTGGTAGTTATATCTTATAGGTTGCTAGACAGAATGAGGGTTTCCATGGAACCGATTCTTAGTGCTGTCTTTTTTTTTTTTTGTCACACATGCTCTTATATGTGACCCAGAATTGGGTTACCTCCCACAGTAAGCTATTGGCCAGAGAAACCCATGGGGTCCCTAAAACAATGCAGGCTATTGCCAAAAACACTTGATTACCTACCAGAGCTAAAAGGTAGGACACTACTATTGAAGACACCACAGACTACAGTCACAGGACATTGCAGTACCATGCTGGAACCAAAAGTCAAACTCCCTCCCAGATATCCTTGATAGTGCTGGAGAGCCCTACTGGAGCTTCTGGAGGACAACAGTCACCAACAGCATGGATAAGCAGGGGACCCTGCAGACTATGAAATCAACGAGCCAGACAAGAAGTACACAATTGGGCAATAGTGAAATAAATGTAGACTCTGTAGATAAACCAAATGTGCCCTGATTGGATATAAGGCTTGCTCCATGGTAGGGAACTCATATCTGGCACTGGAATCCAAGTCAGAATTCCATGGTCAGGAAAGAGTGGGTTGATGCACCAAAAATTTCCTAAATAACTTTGCATACCCCATTTAACCCAAATTGCTTTTATGCTTGGTTTGAGGATCTGTTTTATTTTACAGATGGCAGAGAAAATGAAGGAGTGCCTAGACCACTGATATGACAAGAAGATAGCCAAATGCCCACCATGAGACTTTCTACTTCTATCATATCTGCCAGGGCCCAGAAGAAATTGCAGAGGAAGTTACATAATAAATACTGCTCTTATTGCTAGCCTGACAACCAGCCCCAGGTTGATGGTGACAGACACTTAGAATAATCAAAACCTATGAAAGCAGAAATCCAAATAACAAATAATTCAACACTAAATAAGACTGCCAACAAACCATCCATGGCTCAGGGAATATTGTGAAAGAGGGGGCAGAAAGATTGTAAGAGCCCCAGAGTGGGTAGGAGTACCCTGAGGCTTAGTTCCCTGCTACCCAAGAGGGACTGACTGAGGCCTTCATGACTCCACAGAGAATACCGTAATCCCTCTCAGGAGGGTCCCCAGGGTAGTGGGAGTTGAGTTGGGGCAAGGGGATTATAGTGTGTGTGTGTGTGTGTGTGTGTGTGTGTATCCTGTCACCATATATATATAATATAAATATAAATAAAATAAAATAAAATATAAATATAAATAAAATAATATATATAATAATTTTAAAAAAAACATGTGAAAGTCCTGAGGGATGAAAGAACACAGGCTATTAGTGTAAATGAGAGAATGCTAATATGGCTGGAGCTTATAAAGAGAAAGGGAAAATGTATGAATTGAAACCAGATTGGCCTTTTAGGCCATGTTTAAAATTTTGGAGTGTATTTTAAGAGCAATGCAAAATTATAAAGGGTTTTAGGACACAGGTGTTGTAGTCAACTCCACTTTGTTGGGATGAACATTTAAACCAGGCACAGTTTAGGGGGAAAAGGGATGTATTTCAAGCTTACAGAGCCGGGGGGAGGGTGAATTCCATCAATGACAGAAGAAGGGGCTTCCAAACATCCAAGCACAGAGAAACAACCAAACAACCAGCAAACATCAAAAGCAACAAGCACAAACACCAACAGTAAAGAGTAGAGATCTGGCCAGAGTTCAAACTTCTCTGCATATCTATAGACTCAAATCAGATCTGCTCCCCCGCAAAAAAAAAAACAAAAACAAAACAAACAAACAAAAAAAAAAACACCTTAGAGCTAGACTCCAGGATCCATCCTCAGTGACATCTCCTCCAGCAAGGTGGCTGGATATCCGAGTTACCTTAATTATACATCTGCAACTATGGGGGATGCACATACATTCAAACTGCCACAAGAGGTGACATGATGATATTTGTGCTTAAGATGTTCACATTGCTTACAATAAGCATACTAGAGAAAAGCAATGAGGAATAAGGGGTACATTTAGGAGTTATTGTGGTTTCCTGGGCAGAAAATCATGAAAGAAGCTCATATTGAAAGAAGCTGATAGGCTTGAAACATATTTTTTAGATAAATCTGACAAGAGTTTTTGGTGAAAATGGCTTAAGGATGAAAGAAAGGATGCACCTAGAATGATTGTTGAATTTGATTTAAGTATGAGGTGGAGATATTTCTAAGACAGGGACCATTAGATGAAGAGAAAAATTGTAATGTTCAGGAGCTTAGTACTGGGCATGCTGAGGAGAGATGTTGAGAAAGGCGATGGATACAGTTCTGGAGCTTAGATGAATGGTCTCAGTAATAGAGACCATCATATTACTGGTTTACAAAAAAATAATAATAGTATGGGGTTGAGGAGATGGCTCAGCACTTAAAGGTGCTTGCTTGAAAAGGATGCTGGCTCTGGTTTGATTCCTAAGTACCCATATAAAGCCAGATACAGAAAGTGGTACATATGCCTGGAGTTCACTTGCAGTGGCAAGAGGCCCTGTCTCACTCATACACTCTCTCATAAGTAAATGAAAACTATTTAAAAATTAATAGTTATCTCACTGTTCAATATAGTTTTTTGGTGTGTGTTGGGGGGGGGCATGTGTGTGGAGGGCACTCCTCCTCCAGTGCTAGTGATCCAACCTCAGTTGGTTACTTTTACACAGAAAGAATTTTTAGCCACTAAGCTATTTCTCCAGCCCTGAATATACTTTTAATCCCAACATAAATGTACAGTGAATTGTGTTTTCATAAGTAATGAAGCCTGTAAGTACAAAAGCAGCTCCACAGAAATTTAAAATGGTAGTCATTTCTTAACTATTTTATCTCATTGTACTATGACATATTGAAGTAAAATACTGCAGCTCTCAGAAATAGATATCTTTAGTATAATAGATGGCAATTTAGCTGTTTTGTTCTGTTACTTCCATACTATATTCATTTTGACATAATATATAAAATAGATTTGAGAAGAAAAGTGTTTTTGCATATTATTTTTACATAGAGACTTTAATTTTTACTGTAATAATTGTTTTCATGAATACAGAGTGTGAATGAGTTATATGATCAATTCAAGGAAAATCCAGCTAGATCCATGTTGGAAATATATTTCTGCAGACTGTGCTTTATATCTTCAATAAGAAAAGGGGGAGAGATTCATATTGATGCCAAGACAGATTGGAAAGTCAGCATAAGAGTAATTAATGATTTTGTTTTACACACTAGATATAAACTTCTTTAACATGTGTGTCCCATACATACACATGTTGAGGCCAGAAGAAGATGTTTGGGTGCCCACCTCTATTGCACTTTGGCCTTATTTCCTTGAGATAGAGTATCTTATGGAACCTATAGTTCACAGTATTTTTTGTTTGTTAGGTTGACTGACCAGTGAGCCCCATAAATCCTCCTGTCTCTGCCCTCTTCATCACTGGGGTTACAGGTATACATGGCTATTCCTGGCTTTTTATGTGGTTGCTGGAAATTGAGCTCAGGTCCTCATGCTTGTGCAGCAAGTACTCTTAGGGACTGAATCATCTCCCCAACTCCATGGTAATTTTCTAATTTATTTTTTTCTTCATTTGCTGTAATCTGAGTATTTGAACCAGTGCCTTACACACACTAAGAAACAAATATTTTGGTGTGTATACATATGATGTTTGTATATGTATATAAGTTTAGGTGTGTGTGTGTGATATGTATACTTAATAGCAATCAACATGCATGCAAACAATTTTAGTGCAGCATGGTAAAATATGTCTGAGTGGTAGCACCTTGTACAGAAATATCACAATATAGGGAAAGGATGAACGGAAGATGAGCTAGTAGCTCAGTCATGTCTTTCTAAAGAATTATCCTCTAAACCTGACAGGGTAGCACACACTTGTAATACCAGCACTGGGAATTTGAAAGTACAATTTTAGCCTGGGCAACATTAGTGAAAACCGGTCTCAAAAATTATACCTGAAAAATTTACTTTGTCTCCATAGTTATTTTTTTTTTTTTGCTTTTATTTTATTCGAACTGATACCTAAAATTGTTCATATTTAGGGAGTATCATGTGATTGTTTTTGTTGTTGTTGTTTTTGTTTTTCAAGGTAAGTTTTCATTCTAGCCCAGGCTGACCTAGAATTCACTATGTAGTCTCAGGGTGGCCTCGAACTCACAGTGATCCTCCAATCTCTGCCTCCCAAGTGCTGGGATTAAAGGCATGTGCCTCCACACCCAGATTTCAAGTTGTGTTTTATTTCTCCTCTTGTCATTTTTTTTCTTCTTCTTACCACCATTATTATTATTATTAACAACATATTTTGTATGGATACATCATGTGTTGGTACTCTTTTTTCTCTCACCCCTGCCTTCATTCTGCTGGGGACCCTCCTCAGTGGGGTTGCCGGTATTCCTTATGGGGTTGTGGGTTATGCATTGTGGGAGCAGCATTCAGTTATTTGGGTGGGGAGAGAGAATGCCTCTGGGCATGATGTCTCAACCTGTGGCTCTTAATCTTTCTGCCCCCTCTTCCACAAAATTTGCTGAGCCATGGTGGGTGTGTTTTAAGTCTACTTCAGTGATGAGCTCTTAGGAGCTTCTGGATCCCTGCTTTGGTAGGTGTTGAGTATCCTTAGGGTCTGTCTCCTACACCCTGGCGCTGATTATCACGTTCAGCATGGAAGCAGTACTCATGCTCATCTCCCCAATTCCTTTGTGGTTTTAGCTGTGGCTTGGCTGATGTGTGAGGGGTAGTTTATCTCCTGGGGTCTTGCAGCCTTCTGAAAGAGTATAACGGATTCTGCAGCAGAGTGCGAAGTCAGCATAGTTTAAACAGGATAAGAATTATTAGTTTAGGGAGAATTTGATGTATGTAACCCTTCTTTTAGCCAAAGACCAAGGAGAGCTTGATACTAGAGAGCATAATCTTTGTCTCCATAGGATTCTGACCTGGTTGCCACTTCCAGATATGGGTTTCTTTACACTGAGCAGAACATTTAGCCAATCAGAAAGCTATTGGTTACTCACCAAGGCTGTGTGCCACTATTGCACTGGTGTGTACATCCTGTCAGGTTGTTTGCTTCTGAGTAGTTTAGATCTCTGGTTGTTCAGACTGTTGTTGGCCACTTTCCAGCACAACATGGTGCTAACAGTCTGGGATTGGCTCTCTTCTAGATTCTAGCCAGGTCTGTCCATACTCTGTGTCCACAGCATATGGTCACCAATAGGGTCTTATGGTGTTCTGATACATGTATACACTATCTTATGTTTGAACCTGGTTTAGTATACCTGCTCCCTGTTCTAAGAGGTAAATATCACCTAGAGAATGGGAAGATCATTCTATGCTGAGGGAAAAGCTAGCACATGAACATGTTACAAAGGCTGGGAAGAAAACAAGTTATGGTGGAGTACAAGAAACTGCAAGGTCACATGGTATAGGGGAAAGGGTCACTACTGTATTTTGTGTTTGACATATTTTGAGACTCTCAGATAACAGCTACCCAAATGATTTCTGAGTTTACAAAGTATGCCACTCATTTCAATGCATCCCTCCTTTTTGCTTTGGTACTGCCAGACACAAAAGTACTTTAAGCCTGGCGTGGTGGCACACGCCTTTAATCCCAGCACTCGGGAGGCAGAGGTAGGAGGATTGCTGTGAGTTCAAGGCCACCCTGAGACTACATAGTTAATTCCAGGTCAGCCTGGGCCAGAGTGAGACCCTACCTCGAAAAAAAAAAAAAAAAAAAAAAAAAAAAAAAAAAAGTAAAAGTACTTTAAATAGGAGGAGAAAGAACTTGAAAATACCATTTAGAACTATGTTAGGTGCTTGCCACAGACAAACGTAAGCTCCCTTATATGTTTCAATTACTAGAATATAAAAGGCATATTACTTTAATTATTTCTACAGTAGATTAGTAGGATAACCTTGAATGGACTTGTCTTGACACAAAAAGGCATATCAAGTATTTATTATTCTTTTACGTCTTCATCCTACAAAGGAAGGTTAATTTTGAAGTATATCTTGTTAGGGTGATTCCTTTGGCTAACTAGAAAGGAGTTTCTTTCTGTAGAAACTAGGCAAAATCATTTTTATTTATTTATTTATTTTAATTTATTAATTGCTAAATATTTTATTTATTTGCAAGGAGAGAGAGAGAAACTGAGAGACCGAGTGTGTATGGGCCTGCTAGGGCCTCTACCCACTGCAAAGGAAACTCCCATACGCACGCACCACTTTTTTATTAGTTATGTATAAAGTGTGTATACAGCCATGATGGTACCGTTAGCCTTCTTCCTGTCCTCCCCCTATAGGTAATGTGGGTCTTGCCTTATGGGGGTAGCCATCAGTTATGCATGAGTGGCAACGTCTCTGACATTCACCACTTTGTGCATCTGGCTTTACCTCGGTTCTGGGTAATCGAACCCAGGTCGTTAGGCTTTGCATGCAAGTGACTTAATATCTAAGGCATCTCTCCAGTCCTGTTTGTGCTTATTTTTATTTATTTATTTTTGAATGACATTTTCCCATAGAAAAGAAAAAGACACAGAATATATAGTAGAGCTTGGCACTATTGGTGGGGCAAACCTTGTATCAGAGTCCTTAATGAACAGACATGCTGGGGGGGTAACAGTTTTCTAGGCTAGAATGAAGATGTCCGTTCAGAGCAAGCTCCCTTTGAGTTTTACTCAGCCCTATGTGTCTCCTAACAATTGTTGCTTCATCATTGTCAAGCAGTACCCCAAGCTTCCCTCATTCATGTTAGTCTGAGGAGTAAATATATGTATGTTTCTTTCCTGTCTCAAACATTCAGGCTAAATGAGGTACTGCACTCAGCTTTGGAAATCGAGCTTTAATCATTCGCGTACACTTTTCAAACAGCTTACCTGGACCCGCCACCTTAGAACTACAATACCCAGAATGCACCGTTTTCCCTTCTTCCTTCTACTGAGGGACTAACTAACCAGATCTCGTTTCCACAAGCAATAGTCACATGACACGTTTCCTGTCAAGATGGCGGATAATCTCCCTTCGGAGTTTGATGTGATCGTAATAGGGACCGGTATGTATGGCCCCGGTTCTCCCCCAAGAAATTATATGAAGTCGGTCATGTTTTTATTTTCTCTGTCAGCGGCAAGGGTTGATGATAAATTCTGGGATCGAGCCTGGGAGGGTGGGAAGGAAGGAAATGAAGTAGCCTGGAGTCAGCGCGATTCTTGGCAGCTCCAGGGAGGGGCTTGGACCGCTGTGCTTAGCGCCATTTGAGTAGGGGTCGATCTGGTCGATGCCGATTGCTGAGGTTGGTTGCTGCGGTGATTCCTGTTAATTTCCTTAGGGTGGGGGAGGGTGCATGGGTTTGCAGTGTCACGAGAATGGAGGGTCGGAATTTTATCAATGGAGACGCCTTTGGTATTCTATTGTAATTCCCTCCCGGTTGATTTCAAGGTGATAGTCCTCATCGTTTTGTGTCGCCATTTCATAGGGCTTTCCCCATATATTTCTATGATCCTAGTGTATGGTGCAGCTCAGATCCAGCTTAATGTTCAATACAAGAAAGATGCTTATTTGTGACCCGTGTGCATTTTTACTAAGGGAAAGGAAATGGATTCATTTCTGTTGTGTTGAGAAGCCTAAGGAATTGCATTTTGTTCAGGTAGCCATTATGCCTGCTTTCTGATGCAGAAAGATCTTCCATTCTGTTATCAACCAAGGCACCTACAACTCAATGTGCTGAGAATAAGCTCCTGAGATCTAGTTTAGGTCTATGACCTTATCTTCCCCTTGTGGTCCTTTCATTTGTTCTCCCATGATTTGGGGGCTCTGTAGTTGACCAGTTAAACATAAACACATGGCAGAAGATTTTTGATAGCAATTAGCATTTTCTCTAGTCTAAGAGTAAGGAATGGGTTTTAAATCGGACAAAAGAGATTGCTGGGTGGACTTTTCTCCTGCCTTCAGCTGTAGTAGGCCATGGAATCTCTGCTGATTGGTCCCTGTCCATTGTGTTAATGAATCGTTTGTTTTCTTTCCAAAATAGGAGCAGCAGTGTTTCCAGAATTGGAGTAAAAATTATAGCTACCTGTTTTTAAATGCTTATTACTTCCTAGTCAGTGGACTAAACATTTCATGTAATCCCCACAACTATCTTGCTATATAAGTATTTTCTTAATTACATAGACAAGAAAAAGGGGTCTTGTGAAATCAAACTTTGCAAAGATCACACAGCTGGTAAATTTCCAAACCAGAAAGGGGGTCAGTTGTTCTGACCCTCAAGCATCACCCCATATTAGTAGAGCTAACTGGGAAAATGTGAATTTATACCCTACTTGGACATTAACAAGCTGTGTAAATTGGAAGGACCAGGCACTTAGTTTCTCAGAGCCTTAATTTCTTCACTTAAATATTGGGAGGGTAATTTAGATAGCCTTTATGGTGTTGTCTAATGAAAAAATCCTCATATTCTAGATATACCTGGGTAATTATTCTCAGAACAGTTAAGGACAGCCTGAAAAATTGCATGGCTGCAGATACCCTGATTGTAAGCGGCAATGAACAGATGTTGATGAGAGCTTTCAAGACCCAATGGGCTTCCCTTTTTTTTTCTTTAAATGAGGACAACATGGATTTTATAGTTTTGAAGAGTTAATTTTATTAGCATACACATAAATAGGCTTCATTATGTTGTATCTCACGCAAATTTTTAAACTGTCCTTGAGTTCTATATTCTTGCCTTTCTTTTTTAGGGACTTAGGTGTTTATTATGATTTTTTTTTTTTTAAGCCAGCCAGGCGTGGTGCATGCCTTTAATCCCAGCACTTTGGAGGCAGAGGTAGGAGGATCACCATGAGTTCAAGGCCATCTCTCCAGCCCTAGAACATATTCTTTTTAGAGAAATAGTTCCAGCATATGTAGAACATATTAGAAGCACCACATTCGAAAGCACAAGAGAGTATTATCAACTACATAGAATATTTTTGAGTGGTGCCATTAGATGTATAAGTGACAGTGCATAACTACATGAAATAGTATACCTCTGCCTCTCAAGTTCTGGGATTAAAGGTTTGCACTACCATGTCCAGCTAAACTACTATTTATTTAGACCCTTATGACACTTTCCAGGAACTTTTTGGTCTTCTTCACGGTCACATATGCAAAGTTTGTCTTAAGATCATATTTTTTGTTTTGTTTTTATTCAAGGTAGGCTGTCACTCTAGCTCAGGCTGATCTGGAATTCACTATGTAGTCTCAGGGTTGCCTTGAACTCACAGTGCTGGGATTAAAGGCATATGCTACCATGCCTGGCTAAGATTTTATATATATATATATTTCATTTTATTAGTTTTGCTTTCTGAAGACCATATAGAAATTTAATCTGTACCCTTTTTCTTTCTCAGCATACTGTATTATCTTTTGGAGTAGTTCCCCTATGGTGGACTTTGGAGTAGGCTAGTTTATATCTTGCAGAAGTTAAGCACATAGCTTTTTCTCTTTCTCTCCATCCTTTTTTGCTTGCTCTCTCCCTCCCTCTCCATTGAACCTGGGCCCTTGCACAAAAGAGCAGGTGTTACAGCAGTAAGAAATAAAGAAATTACAAGGGGGTATCCTGGTTTTCTTACTAGGTGGTGTTCACCAGAGTGCAGTTATAGAGGTGGCTAC
This sequence comes from Orientallactaga sibirica, assembly GCA_036365145.1. Classification (NCBI taxonomy): domain Eukaryota; kingdom Metazoa; phylum Chordata; class Mammalia; order Rodentia; family Dipodidae; genus Orientallactaga; species Orientallactaga sibirica. Next base: position 6,228,143 of record JAEOAD010000793.1, on the reverse strand, counting down.
ATGGTTTTTAGTAATCATGTGATTTTCCTACTGTGTGATATTGCACAAATTGTTCAACCATTCAGGCATCAGTTTGTGTTTTACATGAAAGATTTAAATGACTTCTAAGCTACAGATCTACCATTTTTGTGTGTGTGTGTTTAAAATGACCCTGTGTCCTTAAGTTCTGTGTCCTTGAAATTCTGTTCTCTGTAGTCCTTTTAAGATCAAGTTAAACAGTGCTCAGAATATGTTACTGATTACAAGGAACTTTTTTAATTTTTATTTTAATTTTATTTTTTAAAGATTTTTTTACTTATTTATTTGTTAGAGACAGAGAGAGGGAGAGAGACAGAGGGAGGGAGAGTGAGAATGGGCATGCCAGGGCCTCTAGCCACTGCAAACGAACTCCAGATGCATCTGCCATCATGTCCATCTGGCTCACATGGGACCTGGAGAATCGAACCTGGGTTCTTAGGCTTCACAGGCATGTGCTTTAAGTGCTAAACCATCTTTTCAGCCCGTGGAACTTTTTTTTTTTTTTTTTTTTTGATGTAATAAACTGATTTTCTCTGGAAAGTTCATGTAGGTAGCACTATCCCACTTCTTGATGTTTTAGAATTGAAATATTTAGGTATTAACCTGGGCTGGTAGCTGATTTAGTGACTATAATGCTGTGATATATTTTGCTCCAAGGCAAACAATTTTCTTGAGTTTAAAAGTAATACTAATACAAGATGTGAGAGAGAAAGAGAGAAAGGGGGTGTGAACCTGGAGGAGGAAAGCCAAAAGAGAACATGTAAGGGCCAGAGAGAGGGTTTTTTATGGAGAAGGAAACTGCCCTGTGAGGTGACCAGCTGGGATTGAGGCTAGGGGAGGTGGCATTCCCTCTTTTCTTCCCTGAGGTCTCTTCAGTTGCCATAGGAGGATCTGGCTCTGAATCCCAGGCCTAGTTAAAGCATGGCTAATTGGAAGGGGGGAGGGAAATGGGTAGAGTGCTGGTACTCTTACAGTAGTAGTAGAGAAGCTTCCTCAGATTGAGAGTGGAGTGAGGGGAATGTTGTAAAAACTAATATTTGCCAAATACCACTTGTTCCAATCTCAACATAAGTGATTTCCCATATTTACATTTCATTTAATCTTCTCACAATGTTTGTATTTGCTTCTGTTATAAACCTTCCTTTGTATTTACAAATATACCCATTGATGAGAGCACTTTTATTTTTTTTTAATTTGCCCATTTTTCCTTTTTCCTTTTAATTTTTGTTAATTATGAACTTTACTGTATGAACAAATTACATGTTGGCCATATTTCCCTTGGGTTATCCTCTTATATCCCTCTCCCCTACTCCCATTTTACTGAGAGCCTCCTCAATGGGGTTATTAATATGCACCTTGGGTTCATGAATGCCCCAGTCAGTCTCTGAAGGGGGGAGAAATGCCTGAGGATACTCCTTCCTGTCCTGTGGCTCTTACAATCTTTCTGCCCCCTCTTCCCCAATCATCCCTAAGCTTTGGTGGGTATACCATAAGTCCACTTTAGTGTGATCTCTCTGCAACCTCTGCATTTCTGGTTTGATGAGTTTTGAGTGTCCTCAGTGCCTGTCTCCATCTCCCTGGAGCTGGATGTTAGGTTACCAGTGAGAGCGTAACTCATGCTTAAGTCACCACTTCCTCTGGTAATGTCTTCATAGTCCTGGAACATGTGGTAGATGATGAGATAAAAGCCATCAATAGCATGAATAAGCAGAGGATCCTGTAAGCTACAAAATCAACCAGAACAAGATATACACACCTGGGTAGTAGTGGCATTCAGCCTATGCCAGTAATCAACGGCTCTTTGATTGGATATGAAGCCCATTCAGTGGGAGATACCTCATACTTGGTACTGAGAACCAAGTCAGAATCCTATGGATAGGAAAGTTATAGACTCCAGAGGGAAGCTCCCACAGATCTTTGCCCAAGAAGAGTAATTATGCCTATCAAAATGATTATATAACATATATAACAATGATTATTCCCATTAATTTGAGCACTTTTGTTTTCTAATTGCAATTTGACACCTTTTCATTGGTCTTAAAGTAGACTCCAATCTACCTTTCATCCCTCCCTCTTCCCTTCCTCCTTTCCTCCCTCCCTTCCTTCCTCTCCCTCCCTTCCTCTCCCTGCTTCCCTTCTTTCTTCCCTTCCCTTCCTTTCCCTTCCCCTCCCCTCCCCTTCCTCCTTCCCTGTCTTCCTCCCTCCCTCCCTTCCTTCCTTCCTTCCTTCCTTCCTTCCTTCCTTCCTTCCTTCCTTCCTTCCTTCCTTCCTTCTTCCTTCCTTTCCTTTCCTTTCCTTTCCTTTCCTTTCCTTTCCTTTCCTTTCCTTTCCTTTCCTTTCCTTTCCTTTCCTTTCCTTTCTCTTTCTCTTTCTCTTTCTCTTTCTCTTTCTCTTTCTCTTTCTCTTTCTTTTTCTTTCTCTTTCTCTTTCTCTTTCTCTCTCTCTTTTCTCTTTCTTTCTTTCTTTCTTTCTTTCTTTCTTTCTTTCTCTCTCTCTCTCTCTCTCTCTTTCTTTCTTTCTTTCTTTTTTTACTTTCTTTTTCTTTTGTAGCTCTCTCCTGGAATCTCAATCCTCTCTCTTAGCCTTACTTGATAAAAGGCTCACACTACCCCATGCCTGACCTGGAACTCATTTTTAAAATAAGGCTAGAATATATCTGTGATGTTGTATACATAGCCTTTTTTAGTACTGTGCAAAATTTTAAAGTCTGGAGAATGTGAAGCAGCTGAACAAGTAACAGTGAGTAGGCTTGAAAATGGTATTTTAAAATTCCTTTAGATTCACAAATGTTTGACCTCTAGATATCTTGCTTACTTTGATATGCATACATTTCCCTTGAGTAATATAACGTAATGATTGATCATATGGCTCTGGAGTCAGACAAACTGGGTTTGGATCCCAAATATCCCTCGTGTGTCATTTTAGGCATGTTTCTTAACCTATTTAAGTTTCAAGATATTTCTGGGTAGGATGAATTTCACAGAGCTACGGTACGGAATGAATGAAATAATTCCTCTAAAATGCTTAGCAAGTGCTCAGCAAATGTAGTTGATTTTTTTATGGCCCATAAAGCCATACTGAGGTGCTTTTTTAAAAAATTATCATTGCTATTGCCTGAATGGTTTCAGAATAGAGCTCATGATTTCCATGGAGAGGGGTAGAAGGATTTAAGTGTCAGATTCATCTCTTTCTTCTCCCTGTTAGATGCTTGGTGGGAATGTCTGTGTGTGTTTTACCATGCTTTTTTTAAAAAAAAAAAAAAAACTCGATTTCTTACTGGGTGGTTTATAGATTTCCCTTCATTTTCTTTACTTTTACTCACCAGCCTGCATTATTTATAATTTGCCTCTAACAGACTTAGTATTCATTTTATGTGGGACATAGTGTGAGGTACTTTGTGAATGTTGAGATGCTGAAGGCAGTAGAGAGCCTGCAGACTTTACTGTTCTGTAAAAAGCTTTATACTTCTTCAGGCAGTTTTAAATGAAAATTATGTCTTTTATTCTCTCAGTACCTAAACAAGTAATAGGAGTTATTAACTTAGGAACAGACTCACCGAGCTGCTTACCCTTCTCTGTAAATCATAAATTTGAGCCAATCCCTCAGAGAGAGCCGCATCTGTTACTGGAGTTCCCTTGGCAGCATCCTTTCATTTCCCATGCCTCTTGTCATTTTCTCATTTTCTGCAGTGTTCTCATGATGTTTTGGATAACTCAGGCTACAGCAATTAAAATCAAATGTGGCTGTTCGCCCTCACATTCTCATGTTTAACAGAAAATCCCAATGCACAGAAACAATTATAATTCCATATAATTGACCTGTTACTCGTGCTAAATCATCTGCTATTCAGTTTCAGAGTGAAGTATTTTAACTGAAAAGTTGGAATGTTTGTGTTATATATGTAAATAGTCTTATAAATATAAAATACTCTAAAGTCAGTATCTGTGCACATTGTACAGTATACAGGTTGGAGAGATTTGGAAAAGTTGGTAAAATTTAATTGGAACCAGTAAAATGGGGAAGTTTTTTGAAATGTTAACTCTTTTTTTTTTGCTTTCTAATACTTTCATTAATGTTTCTAATACTTTTATTAATGCTAAGACAATAATTTATCTTTTTTTTTTTTTTTTTGGTAGGGTCTCACTCTAGCCCAAGCTGACCTGGAATTCACTATGTAGTCTCATGCTGGCCTTGAACTCACAGACATTCTCCTACCTCTGCCTCCAACTGCTGGGATTAATGTAGTGTACCACCACGCCTGGCCTTTGCTATTCTAATTGGAGTAAAAGTGGCATCTGCCTATTTTGATTTGCATTTTTTGAGTTGAGCAGTTTTTCATGTATCTGTTGCCCATGTGCATGTCTTAAGAAACGTCTGTTTTTAAATTGGACTTTTTTGCTGCTGAATTAAATTACTTATATATTTAAGATATTAACAGCTTGCCAGATATATAGTTTGAAACTATTTTCTCCCATTCTATTAGTTGTACTGTTGGTCTCTTCAGTTATTTTTTTTTTTCTGTTGCTGGGATTGAACCTATGAATTCATATGTGTTAGGCAAGTACTCAGTCCCTAAGCCATACCCCAGCCCTCCTCTTCAATTTTGATTGTTGTTGTGCAGATGACATTTAATTTAATATGATTTTTTTCAGTTTTTGTTTTTGTTTATAATGCAATTCAGGTTATTTACAATTTTTTTCTTTCTTTATTTGAGAGAGAATGGCAGGGGGAGAGAATGGATGTTCCAGGGCCTCCAGCCACTGCAAATAACTCCAGATGCCTGCACCCCCTTGTGCATCTGGCTTATGTGGGTACTGGGGAATGGAACCTGGGTCCTTAGGCTTTGCCAGTAAATGCATTAACCACTAAGCAATCTCTCCAGCCCACATTTTTTTTTTTGCCTGGGTTAATCTTCTGAAGTGTTTCCCATGTTTTCCTTTAGAAGATTCATAGTTTTGGTCTTACAGCAAAGTTTATTTGGGGTGAATACTTGTAACAGGTATGAAATAGGGGTCTAATTTTATTTGTATGTTGATATCTAGTTTTTCCTACACAGTTTATTGAAGAGTTTGTCCTTTCCCTGTTGTGTGTTCTTGGCTCTTTTGTCAAAAATCTGTTAACTGTTAATGTGGAGGAAGGCATTATTTTTGGCCCTCCATTCTGTTCCATTGGCCTGTTATTTTTGTGCTAGCACCATGCTATTTATTATTGCCTTGTAGTTATTTATAATCAGGTAGTGTGAGGCCAGCAGCTTTGTACAATTTTTGCTCTCTTAAGGCTTTTGATAGTTGAGGTCTTCAATGGGGCTATTTCTAATTATGTGGATGAATGACATTGGTGTTTTGATATTGTACTTAATCTGTAGATTGCTTTGCATAGTGTTGCCATTTTAACAATTTTAATTTTTCCAATCCATGAACGTGGGGCATCATCTTTGTCAGTATAGCATAATTTTCATATGGTTTGTAGAGAACTTTATCTCTTTTTCTAATTTATTTCCAGTGTGTTGTTTTTGTAGTTCTTGAACTAAAGGGGTAAAAGTAGAAACTCTTAGTCCAGTATTGGAGTTGTATTGTTGATATACTGATGATTTCATGTATTGCGACACTGAAAATAATATAACACTTAGTATTAGAGTTTATAAATATGCTTATTGCCGTAGACTGACTAAGTCTAGATCTGGCTATTATTCTAAAGAAATCATTTTATACAGATAAAAAGTCTACAAGGATTATGATATTGATTTTAAAGCTGCTTATAAAAAATTGAAAGGAGTATAAATATTGAGTATTTACTAAAGAAGTCATATATCTTAGTAGAGAATACCTTGCTAGCTGGTGGAGTATGCTATTTCTCAATGTGGTTCAGTATCTGCTCTATAGTGTTTCATTTTAATTGATAGTCCTACATAATGCCTTTCTCTCTCTCTCTCTCTCTCTCTCTCTCTCTCTCTTATCTATCCTTATTTCAGGGAACAATAATACAGTGAATTTGTAGGTGTATCTGCCACAGCTGAATGATAAAGAAACACATTATTAGTACTTTATATGCTTTGTGTGTCCCACCATCATTGTATCATTCCTTCTTCTGAAGATGTAGCCATTATGGTATGAATTTTTCCCTTGTATTTTATAAAGTGTGTTTACTATGCATGTATCACTTGAAAGTATTCTTAGTCCAATTTTTTTTGACCTTGTGTCACTTTCACAGTTTTACTGTTTATATCTACTTGCTTTTGTTGAATGGAGTTGTGTTTGTGAGATTCATCTATATAGAGACAAATACCTGTGATATGGCACACACTCAGATCCATAGTCACATTGCTGTTCCATAGTATTGTAGGCTTTTAGATTTTCAGCTTTACTAAGTTATACTGGCTTTTCAAAGTATATACATTTATTTGCCCTTCAGCCTTCAGCTTTTTAAGTCTTCCCTCTCAGGATGTATATATCAGAAGCAAATGCATTTATGCAAAACTAAGACTGTACATACCTTGTGTGTATTTTTTCAATCAACAATCTTAACTTTTCAATTGATTGAACCATTTTTTTCTTATTTAATATTTAAGGCCATATTTAACTTTTCCCCAGCATTCCTCCATGTCTTTTCAGCTGATATGGATAATGGTATTCATTGAAGTGCTATGCATTGTTTCATTTTCCAGTTAATTTTTAAGGTAGCGTACAAATTAATGGATTTTGTTATGGCGTTTTTATACATACTTTGTTCTTGTCTCCCTTCCCACTGCTCTTTTCCATTCTTCCCATTTTTGCTGGTCCCTTTCTTCCCCCCCCAAATAGCCCTCCTATTTTCATGTCAATTATATTCCATTTCCTTAATATTCCTCCTTAACATTTTAATGAATAGAATATTTTTCTAAACCTCTAAAGGTACACACAGTAGTACAGTAGTTTTACCAGGAAGAAATCCATTAGGTGTTCAGTTACATTGATTAATGTGCTTGATATTTTATGAGCAATCAATGCAAATTAAAATAATTGTAAATTTAAAAATAACATTTTATCTGTCTTTGTGGATCCCTAGGTTATTTCACTGACAATTCTATTTTTTTAAGGTACCCGGTAGAAAATAGACTTAATATATAATCTTTGAATGCAGAATTTAAAGTGGCAGTAAACAAAACTATTTGAACTTGGGCTGAAATTCAGTTTCCACTTAATTTTCTGGTATCATTGTTTTGAAGTGGTTACAACATATTCAGAATGTAGTCTTGCCTCTCCATTGCTCTCTAGTCATTTCTGTACCTAACATAGGTAATGGTGGCATAGGTCTCTATACAGGATTGCCTAAGCAGTAAAATAGAAGATGCAGCTTGCTAAAAGCTTGTTGTGTTCACAAGTTTGTTCTTACCAGTAATTCTATTTCTTTCCTAAACAAGAAGTTATTCTTCATAAAAGCAGCCACAGTAAATTTTCTACTTCTGGGTAATTTTCTTTCTATTCTGGTCTTCACTAGTTATAAATAACACATGAAATGACTTTCAAGGTAGAAAGCAGGAATCCATTTTGAAATGTTCTATAAAGTAAAGAGTGATTTATGGTTTCATATGATTTGGGCTGAAAGCACTTGGGCTTTGCCAGGTCATCAAAGTCCTGTCGGGGGAATCTATTATTTATTGTTCGATATGCTGGGAGTGGTGTAAGTACTTTATTTTATGTTTATCTTATGTAAGTATAGTGTTAGGAAAATCAATACATCATGGAGAACTAACCTAAATATTATAGCTATAAATGATGAGGTTCAGCATTAAGGGTTTGTAATAAAGGTAATTTTTAAAAATGAATGAATAATTTCTAATTTCTGTAAAATGTTTTGGGTATGATTCTTGAAAATATTAATCTTGTTCCTTTTTGGCCCTGGTTTTAGCCTGTTTCCTTCATTTGATTATAAAGCATCTTCACTTTTACCTAGACAGGTTTTGGACAGAAAGCTGGGACCATGCATAAAAGTGTATGCTCATATAATATTTTTAAGCTCCTAATATTTTTTTCAAGCTGTCAACTTTATAATATCTCAAAAGAGGAGTGTCTGAATTTCTCCCATTTCAACTCCTATGGAGTGCTTTTTTTCTACCATTTATTTATCTGTTAGTAATAAAATGTTTTGCCAATCAAATTGTTGGTCTTCTATCAAAATTACACAGGTTTCCTATAACTGAATGGCAGAGCAGGTTTGGGAAAGCTCACTAATTAATTTGCCTGTCATATTTAATGGGAAGTGTTAGAATATGTAAATATTTGATTAGTTACTATGGATTACATAGATAATGATTCATTTTTTATAATCAAACTCTATATTATAATTACTAATGAAAATATTCATGCTAATGTTAAAATATTTTTGTCTTAAATAGAAATTCAAATTTAGACTTGTTAAAGTGTTAAAGGTTTTATATAATATATAATTATAAAAGTATTACAAAATGATATATATCCACTTTTAAATAGCTAGAAATAAGCTTTCTTTTTTTTCTTTTTTTTTAATTTATTGTATTTATTTGCAAGCAGAGAGACAAAGACACACACACACACACACACACAGAGGGTGGAAGAGAGAATGGGCATACCAGGACCACTAGCTAATGAAAATGAACTCCAGATGCATCTGCCACTTTGTGCATCTGGCTTTACTGGGGAACTGGGGAATCGAACTCAGGTTATTAGACTTTGCAGGCAAGTGCCTTAATCACTGAGCCATCAGTCCAGCTCCAAAGTAAGCTCTCTTCAGTAAATATACATATTCTGAAGATTAAAAAATCTATATTAGTAACTTTGGTAAAAGAATTAACAGAAATAATTTTATTTTTTAAAAAGCATAGCTATTAATCTAGTATCATAGGCTTTCATGGTAGGGAGGAGGGGAACAATTGTACAAATGAAAATCTATGCCAAAATGATACACGAACAACATTCTCTAAGGACTTCAGGGATAGTCTGAAAAAATAGCTTCTTTGACCACACATATTGCATAGGTCATAGCATACAGCTTTCTACATCCTTTCCTTTTCTCTTTCTATTGCTTACATTCAAATAAATCAACTTTAAGCCTTAGCACCCACAACTTTTAAGGCAATTTGTAAATCTATGCAGAGCAAATTAAGAATTCTCTTGATGGGTGTGGTAGCGCACACCTTTAATCCCAGCACTCAGGAGGCTTAGGTAGGAATATTGCCCTGAGTTCAAGGCTAGCCTGAGACTACAGAGTGAATTCCAGGTCAGCCTGGGCTAGAGTGAGACTTTACCTCAAAAAGCCAAAAGATAAAGTAATAAAAAAAAATTATGAGCCCAACTCCATGGCTGGAGAGATGGCTCACTGGTTAGGGCACATGCTTATAAAGCCCAATGACCTGGGTTCTATTCCCCAGTACCCATATAAATCCAGATACACAATGTGGTGAATGTATCTGGAGTTTGTTTTCAGTGGATAGAGGCCCTGGTGCACCCATATATTCTTTCTCTCTTTCTCTCTCTCTCGCTCCCTCTCCTGGCAAATTTTTTTTAAAAAGAATCCTCTAAGTTTTGTTAACATTTGGACAAATTTGGTGAAGGCTAAATAAAAATTCCTTGCACTATTTTTTCAACTTTAAGTTTGAAATGATCACAACATAAAGCTTTAAAACATCTTTTAAGAATTTTAATGAAAAAAAGATTCTCGATTCGCTTAGGGGATGTATGTTACTTGTTTGCCTAGCATGTGAAAGGTCGTATAGACCTATAGAAGTGGGCCAGCTTCTTGTGCCATTATGAACTTCCCCTGAATATTTAATTTTCTTTTTTGTTAATTTAGCATTTAATATAACATTTTATTTTTATTTTTCCATTTTTATTTTTTATTTAATTTTTAATTTTTTTATTGACAACTTCCTTAATTGTTGACAATATCCCATGGTACTTCTCTCCCTCCCCCCACTTTCCCCTTTGAAACTCCACTCTCCATCACATGCTTTCCCCCTCTCAATCAATCTCTCTTTCATTTTGATGTCATCATCTTTTCCTCCTATTATGATGGTCTTGTGTAGGTAGTGTCTGGCACTGTGAAGTCATGGATATCCAGGCCATTTTGTGTCTGGAGGAGCACGTTGTAAGGAGTCCTACCCTTCCTTTGGCTCTTATATTCTTTCTGCCTCCTCTTCTGCAATGGACTTTGAGCCTTGGAAGGTGTGTTAGAGATGTTTCAGTGCTGAGCACTCCTCTGTCCCTTCTCAGAACCATGGTGCTTTCTGAGTCATCCCAAGGTCACCACCATCTGAAAGGAGAAGCTTCTCTAACCGGAAGTGAGAGTAGCATTAATATATGGGTATGGACATTAAGAGAAGTGCTTACCAGACAGTATGGTGAGCATAGTATATACATTTAGCCAGACACCAGCAGATGTTACACCCCTAGGGCTCATGACTACCCCTGTTTAGGTTTTAGTATCAGACATATATTCCCTCCCATGGAGTGGGCCTTCAGTCTAATGAGAAAGTGGTTGGTTTCCCCTATAACAGACATGCCACTATTGCACCCATTGGCTCATTTGGCCTGTCTGGCCAAATTTAAGGCTTGCAGTGTCCATTGTTGTATATATCCAGTGGTGATGCAGCATAGTTTTTTTTTCCAGCTTTCTGTCAGCTAATCTACATGGAGGAGGTTTTCAGTTCAGTTCCAGCAGGATTTATGAGTGACCTTGCAGCCCAAGTGTGTGGAGTCTTCAACAAGAGGGTCTTACCTCTATTCCTGGTGGGAAAACAAGAGCCTTGGTAATGGCCTGTAATGTTTTGGGGGCATCAGGGCCCTAAACAGCTCACTGGAAGGTATCCCATCCTTGGCACTGAAAATTTTCTAGTAACAATCTATGGCTTCTCAGTGTTCCATTGTCCAAAAAAGTAGGTTTCCATATGTCTTATTCATACCCTCGTAGATTTTGATTAGCCTGCCCCCCACCTTTCCTTTACTCGATCTCTTCTCCTGACTTCACTTAGGCCTTTCCACCCTCTTTAATCTGTTCTACTTACGTATATATAATACCATCCTATTAAGTCCCCCCTCCCTCCCTTTCTATTCCTTTTATATCCCCTTTCTAGCTTAATGGTCTCTACTACTCAGTTTCATTCCAATTCACATCGAAGTTCAATCATGTGTAGCTAGGATCCTCATATGAGAGGGAATATGTGACATTTGGCTTTCTAGGCCTGGGTTACCTCACTAAGCATAATCCTTTCCAGATCCATCCATTTTCCTCCAGATTTCATAATTTCATTTTTCTTGACCACTGAGTAAAACTCCATTGTGTAAATGTACCACATCTTCATTGTCTACTCATCAGTTGAGGGATATCTAGGCTGGTTCCATCTCCTAGACTTATAAATAGAGTGGCAATAAACATGGTTGAGCAAGTATCTCTAAGGTAGTAAGATAAGTCCTTAGGATATATGCCTAGGAGTGGTATAGCTGGGTCATATGGTAGATCTATTTTTAGCTGTCTCAGCAACCTCCACACCGATTTCTACAATGGGTGTACCAGATTGTATTCCCACTGACAGTGTAGAAGGGTTGCTGTTTTCCTGCATCCTTGCTAGCATTTATTGTCATTTGTTTTCATGATGGTAGCCATTCTGACAGGAGTGAGATGGAATCTCAAAGTAGTTTTAATTTGCATTTCCCTGATGGCTAGGGATGTAGAACATTTTTTCAATGTTTATATGCCATCTGTATTTCTTCTTTTAAGAACTCTCTATTTAGTTCCATAGCCCATTTTAAAAAATTTTTTTATTTATATTTATATTTATTTATTTATTTGAGAGTGACAGATGGAGAGAGAGAGAAAAAATGGGTGCACCAGTGCCCCCAGCCATTGCAAACGAACTCCAGATGCATGTGCCACCTTGTGCATCTGGCTTACATGGGTACTGGGGAATGGAGCCTTGAACCGAGGTCCTTGGGCTTCACAGGCAAGTGCTTAACTGGGTTGTTTGATTTCTTATTTAGTGTTTTGAGTTATTGGTACATCCTGGATATTAATCCTCTCTCAGATATACAGCTGGCAAACATTTTCTCCCATTCTGTAGGTTGCTTCTTTGCTCTATTCACAGTGTCCTTTGCTGTACAAAAGCTTTGTAATTTCATGAGATCCCAGTGGTTGATTAGTGGTTTTATTTCCTGAGCAATTGGGGTTATATTCAGAAAGTCATTGAAGGGTTTCCCCTACCTTTTCCTCTAGTTGTTTCAGAATTTCATGTCTAATATTAAGGTCCCTGATCCATTTGGAGTTGATTCTTGTGTATGGAGAAAGACAAGGATTTATTTTCATCCTTCTACAGATACGTATCCGCTTTTCCCAGCACCATTTGCAGAAGAGAATGTCTTTCCTCCAATGAGTATTTGGCATTTTTGTTGAAGATTGGTGACTGTAGCTACCTTGACTTACATCTGGGTCCTCTATACTGGTCCATTGATCTATGTGTCTGTTTTTGTGCCAGAACCATGCTGTTTTTATTACTATGGCTCTCTAATATAGGTTAAAATCAGGTATGGTGATACTATCAACCTTATTTTTGCTCAGTGTTGTTTTAGATATTTGAGGTTTTTTGTGCTTCCAAATGAATTTTCCTTGGTTAGGTTTATTCCAAAGTACTTTATTTTTTTTGATGCAATGTGGATGGGGGTGGTTCTCTGATTTCATCTTCTGTGTGTTTCTTGTTAGTATATAGGGAGGCTACTGATTTCTGTGTGTTTATTTTGTATCCTGCTACATTGTTATAGGTATTTATCAGCTCTAACAGTTTGCTGATAGAGTCCTTAAGGTCCTTTATGTACAGAATCATATCATCTGCAAATAATAACTTGATCTCTTCCTTTCAAATTTGCATCCCTTTTATGTATATCTCTTGCCTTATTGCTATGGCTAAGACTTCTAGCACTATATTAAATAAAAGTGGGGACAGTGGACACCCTTGTCTTGTTCCTGATTTTAGTGTGAAAGCTTTAAGTTTTTCTCCATTTGGTATTATGTTGGCTGTTCGTTTCTCATAAGTAGCCTTTATTATGTTGAGATATGTATCTTCTATTCCAAGTTTCTGTAGTACTTTTATCATGAAGGGATGTTAGATTTTGTCAAATGCTTTTTCTGCATCTAATGAGATGATCCTGTGATATTTGTCCTTCAGTCCATTTATATAATGTATTACATTAATCTATTTGCATATGTTGAACCATCCCTGCATCTTTGGGATAAAGCCTACTTGGTTGGTGTGAATGATCTTTCTGATATATTCTGGTATTCTTTTTGCCAATATTTTGTTGAGAATTTTTGCAACTATGTTCATGAGGGAGATTGGTCTATAATTTTCTTTTTTTTTTTTTTTTTGTTCTGTCTTTGTCTGATTTGGCTATCAGGGTGATGGTGGCTTTGTAGAAGGAGTTTGGTAGGATTCCTTCCTTTTCTATTTTATGAAAAAGTTTGAGAAGCATTGGTGTTAGTGTTTCCATGAAGGTCTAGTAAAATTCACCAGTGTATCCATCTGGGCCTAGATTTTTTTAGTTGGGAGATTTTTTATAACTGCTTGGATGTCCATACTTGTTATACGTCTGTTTAAGTGGTTAATCTCATTTTGACTTAGTTTTGGTAGGTCTTATAAACCAAGGAAATCATCCATTTCTTTTAAATTTTCAAACTTAGTGGGGCATATGTTCCTATAGTATGTTTCTATGATTTTTTGAGTTTCTCTGGTATTCATTGTGATGGTAACTTTTTCACCTCTAGTTTTATTAATTTGTGTCTCTTCTCTCTTTCTTGTGGTCAGATTTGCTAAGAGTTTATCAATCTTGTTTATCCTTTCAAAGAACCAACTCTTTGTTTTAGTGATTCTTTGTATTGATTTGTTTGGTTTCTATTTCATTAATTCCTGCCCTAATATTTATTATTTTTTCCTGTCTACTGATTTTTGGATTGCCCTGTTCTTTTTTTTTTTCTAAGGTCTTAAGGTGAAACATTAAGTTGTTTACCTGCGACCTTTCTAATTTCTTACTATAGGCACTTAGATCTATAAATTTCTCTCTTAGGACTGTCTTCATTTTCCCCAAAGATTTTGGTATATTGTGTTCTCATTATCATTTTATTCTAAAATTTTTAAATTTCCTTCCAGATTTCTTCATTGACCTGTTCATCATTTAGTAGTGTATTGTTTAGTTTCCATTATTTTTTATATGCTGTATAGCTTTTCTTGCTATTGATTTGTAGTTTAATCTCATTGTGATCAGATAGAGTACAAAGAATTATTTCAATTTTCCTATATTTTTTTAAGATTTGCTTTGTGCCCTAATATATGGTTTATTTTAGAGAATGTTCTATGTGTTGCTGAAAAGAATGTGTATTCTGCAGCATTTAGGTGAAATGTTCTGTAAGATATCCTTTTGTTCTATGACCTCATTTAATCCACATGCATCTCTGTTTATTTTTTGCTGGGATGACCTGTCAATTGGTGAGAGTGGGGTGTTGAAGTCACAAGTGTGTTTGGTGTTATCTGTGACCTTAGTTCTAATGGTGTTTGATGAAATTGGGAGCCCCCATTTTAGGTCTGTATATGTTTAGGATTATACTATCCTCCTATTGGAGTATTCCTTTAATTAATATAAAATGACCTTCCTCATCTTTTCTAACTAATGTTGGTCTGAAGTCTACCCTGTCAGATATTAGGATAGGGACACCTGCTTGTTTTCTAGGCCCATTTGCTTGAAACACCATTTTCCAACCTTTCACCCTAAGATAGTGTCCATCTTTTGTGGCAAGCTGAGTTTCTTGGAGGCACAAATTGATGGATCCTGCTTTTTATCCCAGTCTGAAAACCTGTGTCTTTTGGTGGGGGCATTGAGGCTGATGATATGAAGAGTTATTATTGAAATGTGTGTATTCTTTTTTGCCATTTTTCTTGTTTAGTAGTTCTTTCGGTTTTACCTTTGCTCTCTTGTATCCACTAGTATTTGAGTATGCTTTGTTTTTGCAGGTTCCTCATGTGTGTGTTTTTATTTTCTTTTTTCTTCTTTTTTTTTTTTCAACATTCAGGATCCTTTCAAGTATTTTCTGTAGAGCTGGTTTGGTCTTCAAATATTCCACTAGCCTGCTTTTGTTGTAGAATGTCCTTATTTCTCTGATATGTTATTTTCAAATAAGTCCCTTCCTCCATAACTGTGCCTGGTTTGAAAATTCATTCTGACAATTTAAGGTTACTAATATAGAATTGATACTGAGAGTTGGGTAGATTTGATGAGATGAATCTGACCTTGTTTTGGCCTTTTGGAACTTATATGCTGGAGGAATGGGAAACTTGGTGCTTACAACTGAAGACACCTTCCAGAGTAGTAAAGCAAATATTATGGTCTATTCTGATGAGAGTTTTAAAATGCTAAGTGCAGAGAAAGCTGTGTTTGGAGGCTTGACTTATGAACTTTCTAAGGGGAAGGAAAGACTGAAGAGGACTTTGATGGAACTAGGATACTGGCATAAGGACCGGCTGCATTTTGTGACCCATGCCCAGAGAGTTTGATCAAGGTTAAATGTGTAATAGACTGATGTACTTGGCTAAAGATATGGGACTGATAGATTTAAGATTTTAAGTTGGAAAAATTCAAACAAGTATAAAATTTCTTGTTACAGAGATTGGTTTTATTTTACCGAAGCTGCTATTGTCAAATATATTAGCAATCTTAAGGAAGATGGCCTTAGTACTTTACATTGAAACAAGGAAAGGATGCCTGAAGGAAGACTGATAGAAATGCAAACTCTTCTGGGAAAGAATTGACTGGAGAAGGAACCTGCTCTTTTTTTCCCCCTGAATTAAGAATATGGATGTGTCCTGCACACCTGGTATTGGTTTCAGAAGCCTGAAAATGTGTGGAGTGGGTTATGAAGTATACATGATTCCAGGAGCTGTTGCTGGGACGCGGCATGAGGCAGATCATAATGACCATGAGGAAGAGGCTGATGAAGCCTTTGGAAGATGGAATGTAGATTGCATGGAGACCCAAATATGTTTTAGATATACCAGGACTGTACAAGGGCTACCATGGAGGCTGTTGACTAGGGATGGAACTTTTCTCTGGCTACTCAGCCCAACTGGAGGGGTAGAGTTGGAAAATCCAGAGACTGTTAATCACTGGTTATATCAGACTTGATCTGCAGAAGTTTGATGTTTGCTTGATGGTTGTTGAGTTTGCATTGTTCCAGTCTCTCCTTGCTATGCCTTATAGAGTTGAAAATGTTTAGTCTGTGTCTTTATATGTTGAAAATATATAACTTCTTTGATTTTATAGGACTCACAGCTAAGAGACAATCTTAAATCTCAGATTAGACTTGGGACTTTGGAACAATCTTAAGTTGGTAAAGAATAAGGGGACCTTTGCATTTGGACTGAAACAATATACAATGTTAGATGGTTCTGAATGCATTGGGGTTGAAGCAGACTGTGGTGGTTTGAATGGATGTCCCCCAATAGATTTAGGAGATTTATTAAAGCTTCTTGGATTTCTAGCTACCTGGCTGGGGGAGGTGTCACTGGGGGCAGATCTGAATTCCAGCCTAAGATACACAAAGTGCCAGAAGAGCTCTGCCATTATGGAGTTACTGAATGTGATTCCTGGTGATTGTGGTGGCTTTTCTCTCTGCTTGGATCTGTAGATGTGGACCAGCCTTTGGTGCCATTATGGATACCTTGTATCTGTAAATAAATTCCTTCTTCCGTAACTGTTCCTGGTTTGAAAGTTCATGCTAACAAGTGAAGCTGACTATTACAGCATATGAGAGAGAACATGCAGTGTTTGTGTTTCTCTTACTGTATTATTTTCCAGGTCCATCCCTTCTCCTGTGAATTTCATACTTTCCTTTTTTCATTAAAGTGGAAAAAAAAAACCCTCCATTTTATATATGTGCCACATCATAACTATTCATTTATCAGTTGATGGGTATCTAGGTTGATTTTGTTCCCTAACCATTGTGACTACAGCAACAGTAAAGATGGATGAGCAAGAATCTGAAGTATAGACTCCTTTGGGTTTATTCCTAGAAGTGTTACAGCTAGATCATATGACCTGGTTTTAGCTTTTTGTGAAACTACATTGTTTTCTGTAGTGGCTGCACCAGTTTCCACTCCTACTAACAGAGAATAAGTGTTTCCCTTCTCCCACAGCCTTACCAGCATTTGTTGTCATTTTTTTTTTTTTTTTGTTTTTGTTTTTTGAGGTATGGTCTCTCTGTAGCCCAGGCTGACCTGGAATTCACTATGTAGGCTCAGGCTGGCCTCGAACTCACAGCAATCCTCCTACATTTGCCTCTTGTCCCCCCCCCACAAGTGCTGAGATTAAAGGCATGAACCACCACACCCAGCCTCATTTGATTTTTTTTTAATTTTTATTGGCAACTTCTATACTTACAGACAATAAACCATGATATTTCCTTCCCCTCCCCCCACTCCCCTTCAGAACTCCACTCTCCATCCTATCCCCTCCCTCTCTCCATTAGTCTGTCTCTTAATTTGATGTCATCATCTTTTTCTCCTATTATGAGGGTCTTGTGAAGGTATTGCTAGGCACTGCGAGGTCAAAGATATTGAGGCTAATTTCTGTCTGGACAGTTGCATTGTAAGGAGTTGTACCCTTCCTTTGGCTCTTACATTCTTTCCACTGCCTCTTCCGCAATGGGCCCTGAGCCTTGGAGGGTGTGATAGAGATGTTTCAGTGCTGGACACTCCTCCATCCCTTCTTCTCAGCGCTATGTTGTCTTTTGGGTTATCCCAGTTGTCATCACCATCTGAAAAGAGAAGCTTCTCTAACCAGAAGTGAGAGTAGCATTAATATGTGAATATGAACATTTAGTGTAGTGTTTTCAGGGCAGTTTGGTGGGAATAATAAATACATTTAGCCAGACAAGAGCAGACTTTATACCCCTAAGGTTCATGACCTCTCTTGCCATAGACTTTTGCTTAGGTTTTTTCAGTACTAGGCATGTATTCCCTCCCATAGATGGGGCCTTCAGTCCAATTAGGGAGCCATTCTGACAAGAGTGAGATAGAATCTCATAGTAGTTTGAATTTGCATTTCCCTCATGGCTAAAGATGTTGAACATTTACGGAAATATTTATTGGGCATTTTTCTTTTGAGAACTGTCTATTCAGTTTGGTAGCCAATCTTTTGATTGGGTTGTTTAATTTTTTTAATTTTAAAAACCTTTCTATATTCTATATATTATCCCTTTGTCAGGAGTAGAGCTGGCAAAAATTTTTATCCCATTCTGTAAGTTGCCTCTTGCCTCACTTCATGATTTCCTTAGTTTAATAAGGTCCCTTTTGTTTATTGATTGCTTTACTTTCTGGACAACTGTGGTCCTGTTCAGAAAGTCCTTCCCTATGCTTATATCTTGAAGTGTTCTCCCTATGTTTTCTTCTAGCTATTTTAGTTTCAGGTTTTACACTGAGGTTCTTGATTTTTTTGGAGTTAATTTTGTGCACACTAAGACATGGGGGGTCTAGTTTCATTCTTCTACATACAGATATCCACTTTTCCTAGCATCGTTTCCTAAAAATGTTCTTTTCTCCAATTTTTTTTTTTTCATATCTTTCTGAAAAATCACTGGTTGTGGTTCCACAGACATCCCTGGGTCTTCTATTCCATTGATCTATATGTCTTTTTTCCAGTACCTTGTTCTTTTTATTGTTATGACACTGCAGTATAAGTTGAAATCAGGTATGGTTATACATACATCAGTTTTTTTCCCTGAGTATAGTTTTGGCTATCTGGGGTCTTTCATGCTTTCATATGTATTTGAAGTTTGTTTGTTTCTGTTTCTGTGATGAATGGTACTACATTTTTATTGGGACTATATTGAATTTGTATACTGAGAATGGGAGATCTTTTATCTTCTGGGGTTTTAATTTGTTTCTTCAGTGTTAAAGTTTTCACTGTAGAGTGTTAAAGTTTTCACTTTCCTTGGTTAGGGATATTTTGAAATATTTAATTTTTGTTGCTATGGTTAATGGGTCTGTTTTCTTGAGTTCTTTGTATGTTCATCATTGATATTGATTTTTAAAAAAATATTTATTCATTTATTTATGTATGAGAGAGAGAGGGAGGGAGAGAGAGAGGGAGTGAGTCTTAGGCTTCAACCACTGTACATGAACTTGAGATGCATGTGCCACTTTGGGCATCTGGCTTTACGTGGGTACTAGGGAATCAATCCCAAGTCACTAGACTTTGCAGGCAAGTGCCTTAACTGCTAAGACATCTCTCCAGCCCAGAATTGATTTGTGTGTGTTGATTTTGTATATTGCTAATTTACTGAACGTGTTTTTCAGCAGTAGGAGTTTTTATATAGATTCTGAGTTTTCTTATCTATAGAATCATATCTGCAAATAAGGATAATTTAACTCTTCCCTTTGTAGTTTGTATCCCTTTTATTTCTTTCTCTTGTCTTATTATTCTAGTTAAGACTTCACTTATATTAAATAGAAGTACAGAGACTGGGCACCATTTTCTTGTTTCAGATACTAGTAGGAATGCTTTGTGTGAGCTTTTCTTCATTTAGCATGAAGTTGGCTGTATGTTTGTTAAATATAGCCTTTATTATTTTGAGGTATGTTCCTTCCATCGCTAGTGTCTTCAGCATTTTTTTTTTAGTTTAGTTTTATTTATTTGAGAGAGAAAAAGAGGGAGGGAGGGGAGAGAGAGAGAGAAATGGGCACACCAGGGTTTCCACCCACAGCAAACAAACTCCAGATGCATGCACCACCTTGTGCATCTGACTTATGTTGGTCCCAGGGAATCAAAACAAAGTCCTTTGGTTTTGCAGGCAAGTGCCTTAACTGCTAAGCCATCTCTCTAGCCCTCTTCAGCATTTTTAATCTGAAAAAAATGTTGGCTATTATCACCATATTTCTGAATCTATTGAGCTGATCATGTGATTTCTGTCTTCGAGTCTCCTTATATAATTCATGTATTACATTTATTGTGTTATGTATGTATGTTGAGCCATTCCTGAATCTCTGGAATGAAGCCAACTTGATTGAGTGAAATGTTCTTGAATTCAGTTGTAAGTATTTTATTGAGAATTTTTACATCTATGTTCATAAGAAATACTGGTCTACAGTTTTCTGTTTTTGTTGTGTGTCCATTTGGTCTTGCTATTATTGTAATGTTGGCTTCTTATAAAGAAGTAGTGAGAGTCCCCTCCTTTTATATTGTATGGAATATTTTGAGAAATAGTCCTTTCATTTTGTTAAAGTCTGGTAAAAATCTCAAGGGAATGTCTCAGATTCAAGGGAATCTGGATTTTTTGGCGTGGAGATTGTTTATTAGTGCTTCAATCTTATTGCTTGTTGTAGATCTGTTTAAATTGGTTATATCAGTTTAATTTAGTAGGTCATATGCATCTAGACATTCAACCCTTTATTTAGATTTTTTGAACTTGGTGGAATATAGGCTATTGAAATAAATTCTTATAATTCTCTTAATGTTATTAGTATCTGTTGCAGTATCTCATTTTTCATCTCTAAACTTATTGGTTAAAATTTCTCTTTCCTTTGGCTTATGTGACTAAGAGTTTATAGATTGTGTTTATGTTTTCAAATAACCAAGTCTTTGTTTCATATGAGTTGTTTTATTGTTTTTTTGTGCATTTTATTTCCTTAGTTTCTGCCCTGATCTTAATTTTAAATTATTTATTTATTTGGGAGAGAGAGAAGGAAGGTGGGAAGGTGGAAGAGAAGGAAAGAGGGAGGGAGGGAGAAAGAAGCAGATAGGTAGGTAGGTAGAGAGAGAGAGAGAGAGAATATGAGAATGGGTATGCTAGGGCCTCTGGCCACTGTGAACAAACTCCAGGTGCATGGGCTACCTTGTGCATCTGGCTTTACAAGGATACTGAGGAATCAAACCCAGGTACTTAGGCTTTGCAGGCAAGTACCTAAATCACTGAACCATCTCTCTAGCAACCCCCCCATTTTAATCATTTCTTTTTGTCTAGTACTTTTTGGGTTTGGTTTGTTCTTGTTTTTTTACTAAGGCTTTCAGGTACATCATGGAGTTATTTATTTTGGATCTCTATTTTTTTTAATGGAGGCATTTAGAATGATAAGCATTCCTCTTTGGACTGCCTTAATTGTTTCGCATAGGTTTTTGTATGTCGTGTTTTCATTTTCATTCAGTTCCAGGAACTTTTTGATTTCCTTCTTGATTTCTTCAATGACCCATTCATTATTCTGTACTGTGCTTAATCTACAAGAGTTTGGGTATTTTCCCTTTTTAATTTTCAGTTTAATTATGTTGTTTTCCTCCAATTTTTTGTTCCCTTCCCCCCACAATTTCTCTCCATCTCCTTGTACCCTCCACCCAACTTAGCCTCCTTTCTGCTTTCACAATAATTGTTCCCATTTTCTTGTTAATTTCTAGTTTAGCATCATCTTGGTCGAATAGAATACATTGAAATATTTCAGTTTTCCTAAATTTGTTGCAACTTGCTTTGTGTCCTAATATGTGATCCATTATAGAGAAAGTTCCTTTGTCTTCTGAGAAGTAAGTGTATTTTGTAGTGTTAGGATAGAAAATTCAGCAAATGTTTGTTAGGTCCATTTAATCTGTAGTGTCATTTAATCCCAATGTTTTTCTACTTATTTTTCTCCAATGAGCTGCCTAATGGTGATAGTAAAGCATTGAAGTAGCCCATGAAGATCCTGTGTAATTTAAGTAGCTTAATTCAGTAGTTGTTCCATTTTTTAATTGTTAGAAGATATTTTATTTTCAAATTAAGTTTTTTTGTGTGTTAATCAAGTTGAATTTAGTAGCTGGGCATTTAATCTCAGCACTTGGGAGGCAGAGGTAGAAGGATCTCCCCAAATTCAAGGCTACCCTGAGACTGCATAGTGAACTCCAGGTCTAACTAGACTAGAGTGAAAGCCTATCTTGCAAAAGCAGGAAAAAAAGTTGAATTTATAAATATTAACAAATGAAATAACAATCATTTTTACTGAGAATAAAGGGTAAATAAGATTGTTTTAAACTTAAAGCTCCTGTTTTATGAATGTTTGTTCTCCTTATTGTGTGACTAGAGATTTTTCTTTTCTTTTTATTTTGGGAAACACTGATTTGTCATTTCTATTCTGTCTGAAATTATTTTCAAAACTCCTGGTTGCTTAGAGAATGAAGCTTACATACCCCAACTTTGTCTCAACAACTCTTTTAAAAATTTTGTTTTACTTGTTGTAAGAACAGTTAATATGAGATATATGCTAGCAAATTTTGGAGTTTTCTCAAGCTTATACATCTTGTGTAACTGTTGATCTATGCCACTTGATTATCAACTCCCCATTTTCTTTTCTGAAACCCATGGCAACCATCTTTCCATTGTTTGAATCTATGAATTTGCTTCTTTTAGTACTAGGTTTCTATTCAGTATTTTTCCACTGGATTTACATTTTTGTAGCAGTATTCACAAAAGCCAAGATGGGAGAACACCCTAGATGTCCATCACTGGAAAATGGATAAAGAAAATGTGGTATAACCATATAATTTAATATTACCTGGGATTTAAAAATATAAATGCAGTGCTGATGCATGCTGCAATGTAGATGGCTCTTGAAAACTTTATCCTACATTAAAGACCAGTCCAGCCATTCTTAAGTATCACCTTTTGGCTCTCTCTGTCTCTGTCTCTCTCTCTCTCTTTTTTTTTTTTTTTTTTTTTTGAGGTAGGGTTTCACTCAGGCTCATGCTGACCTGGAATTCACTAATTAGTCTCAGAGTGGCCTCAAACTCATAGTGATCCTCCTTCCTCTCCGGAATGCTAGGATTAAAGGCATACACCACCACACCCAGTTTGGCTCTCTTTTCTAAGACCCTTTGTCAAGAATGAATTTAGTTTACAATCCTGAAAGAGTGATTGAATATCTCTTATTCTTTGGAGTTTTCCACTATTCCCCCTTAAAGTGGAAATGTTTCTTTCCATTGAGTTTTAGTAACAGTTATAAATACACTTATTATTTTATTCTGTAGAGTACTGGCCACTGGAGTAAGTTGTTAATCTAGGTATCACCATAAATTATTTACCTTACAACCTATCATAGTAGCTGTCTATCCTTTTCATGATTTTCTTTCTCTCTTCTTTTTTAAAATCAAATTTAAGTATCTATAGAATCTACAGTGTTTTTTCTGTCCTCAGAAACTATTTATTCAATGGTTTGGGGAAAAAAAAGAAATCTTAGCTGGGAAGACATTGCTAACTATAATTGTAGTTTGTTGTTGTACTCATTGTAAGCATGACTATAATAACCCCTTGCAATTTAACATTGGAACAGGCTATTTATTTCACAAACTTGTGGTAATATGTGGGTGGAAGTATTAAGGAAAATGATGAATAATAGTTTTTGGTTTTATGTAATGTGGATTCAGATCATATTTAGTATTGAAAACCATTCTTGGCTTTGCTTTGTCAGCAGAGACTTGATTTGTGATTGTTCAAATAACCACATGATATCTGCCTACACAAAGTAACAGCTCACTTGGACCAAATAGAGGGGAATGGTATTATTATTTTCTGCTATTGGTGAAAGGAGGAATATGTTTAGAGTACTGGTAAAAGTGGCACATCAAATGTAGCTTCCTCATCGATAAGAGGATAGTGTTCCTAGCACATGTACTAGATGGTAATATTCCCATTGACAGATGAAGAAATGAAGGCTCTTAAAGATCTAACTTGTCTGTGGTTGCACAGCTAGTTAAACATCAAAGCAAAGATTTAAGTCTAGGTCCGGGTGACTGAGACAATGCCCATTTCATTGTTTTGCCTATATTGCTATGTTGCCCTTAATCCTATTTTCTGACATGTCCCAAATTGGAGTTAGTCAATTACCCTAATTATTTGAACTAGATATACAGACTTCTTTTGTACTTATCCATATGTCCAAGCTCATTTCTGCATTTGTATAATATTTCCCAAGATTATAGAACTAAATGAGCTGATGTAAGTGAAAACATGGTGTGAAACGTAAAGCCAAATATGTTTTAGTAATGCTATTAATAATATCATTACTTGATGTAAAACAATTCATTTAACATATTACTACTATTTTATAAAAAACCATTTTGCTGTCATCCTTCTAACTAGGCTGCTTATCAACTTTTGTATCATAGTGCTTATAGTTCTTTAGCAAGGAAAGTTAGTCAATTGGAGCAAAAGGTTCAAATCATCTTAAGACAGAAAGACATTAGAATAATATAGTTTTAACAGAAGAGCTTACTATGAATAGCTATTTAAAACTTTCTCTTGTTTCTCACTACTTTAAAATTTTCATTTTATTTTTCCTACAATTATACCCAAGTTAAGGTTGGAATTTTATGTTAGTTTATTTCCAATAATTTATATTTAATGGTTATATTCCATCTATTTGGTCACAACTTATTTTTTCGAACCAAACATTATATACCCACAGAGTGCATAACATTGGTAAAGTAGTCATTTGTGAAAGCAGTTGGAACTGGTATTTAATGTGGTTTTAAACTAAAGACTGATTATGTCAATTGCTTCCATGTGCATATCACTTTTTACATATAGAAAGTAATTTTTCCCTTTTTCCTGAAATCCTTGATGTTCAGTGTGTACGTTAAACTGTTGACAGGAAAAAGTACCTTTCTATTACAGTAGGTAAAAATACAAGTGAATCTGAATGCTTGTGGTAGAGATAGCTCTATAGGATTGTACCAAACTTTAAAAATCTGTTTTATTTTTATGACTAATATTCAAGACCTAATGTCCTATCTTGACATGATAGATCTTGTGATAAAAATTTTGGACATGTCTTGAACTTACATGGCATTAACCAATGTAGTAGAAAGCCTGACTCTTTGAAAATTATAACAGCATTATATGTGGCAATTTTAAACTAATATAGTTTCATTATATATATTACTAGTAGTAATATATATCTTCTTTTATGATAATCAGCTTTATGGTAGCTGCATTTGATCCCAAAGCAGTAATGTTTTCATTTTAACATGCTGTAGCAACCAACAATGTAAATAATATGTGTTTGTGTTCCCTCTTGTATAACCACCTAAGGTATTTTAAATACAAACAAAAATGTATGAAAATTTCCCTAAGAGGCACTGTGGCTTTACAGGAGAGGTCAAAATTCAACCCAGGTATATTGTCCTGGAGCACCAGGTTCTTTGTTATTTCTATAATGCATGCACATATCCTTGATTCTCAGTGCACTTGGAAGGATCAGAGAGCTTATATGTTAGTAAACATGGTTCCCAAGTAACACAGGCTCTGTCAGCATAATGTTGGCAGTTGCTCACTTTGAACATTTGTTGGTAAAATGAATCTAAATACCCATTTTATTCACAAGATCTCTTCTGCCTAAAAATATAGTACTAGTTATATACGCTAGACATCTAGCAATATAATTGATATTAACTTTATAATTTTGAGTAGAAGAGTGGATCTTTTGTTAAAGTAGTCTATACAATGGTAAAATGAATTGCATAGTTAATATAAAATATGTGTTTATCTTCATTCTAAATGATATAGGTATGTATTTTTGTAGGTTTGCCTGAATCCATCATTGCAGCTGCATGTTCAAGGAGTGGCCAGAGGGTTCTGCATGTCGATTCGTAAGTTTCAATGATGGTAGCATTTAATAGTTCCTAAATTTCTCTATACAAGATTGAAACTTAAACACACACATATGTTTTTATATATGTGTATGTGTTTATATGTATCATAAAATCTAAGGTTGAAAACTTTAGAAATATTTAATTTTTATCAAAATATGTTTTATTATTATATATTTTTAAGTAAGGATGTTTCCTTTAAGAATAAAACCAAAATGCATCTTTTTTCTTGTTTATTTTTATTTATTTATTTGAGAATGACAGACAGAGAGAGAAAGAGGCAGATAGATGGAGAATATGTGTGTCAGGCCCTCTAGCCACTGCAAACGAACTCCAGATGCATGCACCTCTTTGTGCATCTGGCTTTCATGGGTCCTGGGGAATCGAGCATTAAACCGGGGTCCTTAGGCTTCACAGGCAAGCACTTAACCGCTAAGCCATCTCTCCAGGCCCCATCTTTTTTATTTTTATCATGAGTGATTTGTTTTTTGGTGTGTGTATGTATGTGTGGTTTGCATGCATGTGAGCACATACATGGGAGGCCAGAGATTAATGTCTTATTTAGTCATTCTCCACCTTATTTTTTTAAGACAGGGTAACTCACTGTACCTGGATCTCACTGAGTTTTCTAAACTAACCAGCCAGTTTGCTCTTGGGTTCTGCCTAACTCTGCTGTCCCAGCACTGGGACC
Source organism: Orientallactaga sibirica (assembly GCA_036365145.1). Classification (NCBI taxonomy): domain Eukaryota; kingdom Metazoa; phylum Chordata; class Mammalia; order Rodentia; family Dipodidae; genus Orientallactaga; species Orientallactaga sibirica. The sequence goes on along the minus strand of JAEOAD010000793.1, from coordinate 6,201,785 downwards.
ACAGGTTTGTCATGCAATGTTCATCATTTTACATGGGTGATGAGGATGCAACCTCGGATCTTCATGCTTCTGTAGCAAGCAGTTTACCCACTGGACCATATCCTCCAGTACCAATTTTGTTTTTTAAGCCATATTTTTTGAGGCCTGGAAACGTTATACTTGTCCTTTTCCTTTTACATCTGTATATAGATACATACCACCTATGTATGATATTTTATTTTAGGCTTCATATTTGATTATTATATAGAATATATATATACACACCCATAGATTTCAGTATATGGTTATATTAGCATTTGTCAAAATTTAAACTTTAAAGAATTATAAGGAATTTTTTAAAAATTGTGTTTTCTTGGGCAGGAGAAATGACTTACCAGTTAAGACACTTGCCTTCAAAGCTTAAGGATTTGGGTTTGTTTCACCAACACCCATGTAAAGCCAGATGCACAAGGTGACACGTGTGTCTGGAGTTTGCTTACAGTGGCTAGAGGCCCTGGCACATCCATTCTCTCTTCTCTCCACACCCCCCCCACATCCTTCTCTCTCAAATAACTAAATAAAATATATTTAAAAATCTTTTCTCTTAAATGTGATGCCAAAAGGAAATTAAAGGAAAATGCAATTTTAAGATAAAACATAAATCTATTCCTGTATCCCTTCAAAGGAAACCTAAATTTTATACCAATTTATGTAATTATTTTTACTAATATATCTTTCTCATTGACTCAGAATAGAAAAGAAAGAATAGAATTTCTACTTTCAGTTAGCCGTTAACCACAATATTTTCCACAGTGCCAGAGAACAAAGTGGCACCACATTTGCAGTACTGAGTAGTTACTTGCCATCTATTTTACTCTTCTAAATATGTGAGAATCCAGAAGTAGCATTCATTAACTCATACTTAGCTCTTCAAAAATTTATTTTAAGTAAGAATATAAAAGAATGCTTCATTTTTTTATTCATATATATGTTATATTATTCAATATACCTTGTTCTTAGTTACCCTACTTCCCCTGCTCTCCCTTACACCCTAAATATCCCTTCTTGTTCTTTGACCTTTTTTCCCCCAAAATTATTTCTTTCTGCTTTTATGTTAAATGTGTTCACAGGTAGACCAATAAGATCTTTTTTTCCTCTCTCCTTTAAAATCTCTTCCTCAATGCTCATGGTCCCCTTTCTATGTCATTGTGCTCCATGTATGTATGTATGTATGTATGTATGTATGTACTTATGTGTGTGTATATATATATATATATATATATATATATATATATACACGCATATGTAGAGATATCTATATATATAATTACATGTATGTATATATACACATACACACATTTAAATTAAATTCCATATATGAGAAAGTGTGACATTTGTCTTTCTGTGTCGGGATTATTTTGTTTATCATAATGATTTCCAGTTCCATCCATTTTCCTTCAAATTGTCAAGATTTCATTCTTTACAGCTGAATGAGATTCTATTGTGTATATGTACCACATTTTCTGTATTCATTCATGTATTGATGAATACGCAGCTTCACTTCTTAGATATTGTGAATACTGCTGCAATAAACAGGACTGTGCAAGTGTCACTGTGGCATTGTGAATGACTCTATGAGTGGTATAGTTGAATCATGGTAGTTCTATATTAAATTGTTTGAAGAACCTCTATATAGATTACCACAGTGGATGCTCAAGTTTATGCTCCTACCAGCAGTGAATAACGGTTCTTCTTTCCACACACCCTCATCAGCAATTTGTTGGAATCTGTTTTCTTTTTACCAAGATATCATGACTGGGATGAGATTGGATGTCAGAGGATATTAGCTTGTATTTCTGTAATGACTAAGAAATAATGAACACTTTTTGAAATATTTATTGGCCATTTGTATTTCTTCTTTTATAGCTGTTTATTCAGCTCATTAGACCATTTATGGATTGAATGGGTTTTAGGTGTTTAATATTTATAGCTTTATACTCTAGATATTTGTATATTAATCTCATCCTTGTTATATAGTCATAAATTCCTTTTTCCTGTTTCATAGGCTATCTTTTCACTTTGCTAATTATTTTCTTTCTTTGGTGTGCAGAAGATTTTTTTTTTTTTTTTACACAATACCATTTTGTCAACTTTTGGGATGTTTTTTCTGTGCTATTGGAGTTCCTTTCAGAAAGTCTTTATTCCTTTATCTTGATGTTTTCGTTATTTTCCCCTCAAGTTTATTCACGGTTTCAGGTCTTACATTAAGGTCTTTGATGCATTTGAATTGATTTTTTTGCAGAATGAGAGATATGGTTCTGATTTCTTTCTTCTACATGTGGACATCCTTTTTCCTATGTACCATTTGTTGAAGAAACTGTCTTCTTTTTCCCCTAATGTTTAACACCTTTGTCAAAAATTTGGTAGCTGCAGCAGTGTGAGTTTATTTCTGGGTCCTTTTGTTGTGTTGGTCTATATGTCTGCTTTTGAGCCAGTACCATACTGTTTTGTTTTTCCCTGTGGCTCTGTGATATACTTTGTGATTGGGTTTTGTCATATACCCAGCATTGTTCTTTCTGCTTAGGGTTACTTTGGTTTGGCTAATCCAAATGTTGTATATATGTTAGGATTGCCTTTTATAGTTGAGTGAAGAATACAGTAGGAATTTTCATGGGGATTGCATTAGATTTGTACATCATTTTCAGTAATGTACCTATTTATTTATTTATTTATTTATTTTTTGGTTTTTCGAGGTAGGGTCTCCCTCTGGTCCAGGCTGACCTGGAATTAACTATGTAGTCTCAGGGTGGCCTTGAACTCTCAGCGATCCTCCTACCTCTGCCTCCCAAGTGCTGGGATTAAAGGCGTGCGCCACCACGCCCGGCATGTACCTATTTTTGTAATGTGAATTATGCCAATACATAAGCATAGGTTTCTGTCTTCTATTGTCATCAAGTGTTTTTTTATTAGTTATGCACATAATGTGAATACATTCCTGTTGGTGCCATCTATAGCCTCCTCCCTGCCTCCCCTCTCCTAAGGGACCCTCCTCGTTGGGGAATGTGGGATGTGCATTGTGGGGGTAGCTATGTGGAAGAGGCAATGACTCTGTGCATAATGACCCAACTTATGGCTCTAACAATCTTTCCACCCCTTCTTCCTCAAATTTCCCTGAGCCTTGTTGGATTCATTTTAGGTCTGCTTCAGTGATGAGGTCTTGGGAGCCTCTGTCTCTCTGGATCTCTGCTTTAGTAGGAGTTGAGTGTTCTTTGTGTCTATCTCCTTTACCCTTATGCTGGTACCAGGTTAACCAAGAAAGCATCTAATTTCCCCAATTATTCTATGGTTTCAGCTGGGGCCCTGTTGAGGTACGATAGGCTGATCCTCTCCTCAGGTTCAGCATCCATCTGAAAAAGAGAAGCAAATTCTCCAACGGAGAGAGAGATGTTTTCAAGTGTTTTAACATTATCATTGGTCTTTCACCTCTTTGGTTAGGTTCAAGTTCAAGTCTAAGGATTTTTTTTTGAAGCCATTATAACTAGAAATTATTTTCCCCAGATTTTTTCTTGCAGGTTCCTTATTAGTTTGTAGAATGATTGCTGACTTTCACATATTGATTTTGTATCTTGCTTTATTGAATGTGTTCTTCAAAGAGTTTTTTGTTGGAGTCTTTTTGACCTTTTAAGTATAGAATTACATTGTCTCCAAATAGTAATAACTTGGTATCTTCCTTTTCTACTTGTATCCCTTATATTGCTTTCTCTTATTTATCCAGAAAAGGTTTTGAGTTATTATATAAGAGTAGAGAAAATGGGCACTTTTCTCTCATTCCTGATTTTAAAGGAAATGCTTGAATTTTTCCCCATTGGTGTAATTTTCTTTTTTAAAAAGATTTTATTTTTATTTATTTATTAGAGAGAGAGAGAGAGAGAGAGAGAATGGGCACACCAGTACCTCTAGCCACTGCAAATGATTTCCAGATGCAAGTGCCACATGGGACCTGGAGAATTGAACCTGGGTCCTTAGGTTTCACAGGCATGTGCCTTAACTGCTAAGCCATCTCTCCAGCCCACAAGTTTCTTTTTAATCTTTTTTTTTTTTATTAATTTGCAGGCAGAGAAAGAGAGAGTGAAAGACAGTGAGTGTGTGAGTGTGTATGGGTGCCTGGGCCTCTTGCCATTACAAACAAACTGCAGACATATGTGCTACTTTGTGCATCTGGCTTTATGTGGGTACTGGGCAATTGAACCAAGGACATCAGGCTTTTCAAGCAAGCATCTTTAACTGCTGAGCCATCTCCCCAGCCCAGTGTAGGTTTTTCATAGCTTTGTCATATGTAGCCTTTATTGTTCTGAGGAAGGTCATTTCTATTATTATATTAGAGTTGAATCTGGAAAGATGAATAAGGATTCATTGAGGAGTTAGGGCATTTCAGAAAGAGGATTCATCAGATTCATTCATTTGTGTATTAGTTACCTTCTTGTTGTTGGGACTAAATACCTGACAAAAATCAGCTTAAGGAAAGGAAGGGTTCATTTTACATTACAGTTCCATGTTATAGTCTTCCATGGCAGGGAATGGTGAAAGGAGCATGAAGTAGAGCTGGTCACACTGAGTCCACAGAAAGGAAGCAGAGAATGATGAATGCCAGTGCTCAGCCAGCTCTCCTCTTCTTTTTTTTCTTTTTTAGTTTTTCGAGGTAGGGTCTCACTCTAGCTCAGGCTGACCTGGAATTCACTATGTAGTCTCAGGGTGGCCTTGAACTCACAGCAATCCTCCTACCTCTGCCTCCCAAGTGCTGGGATTAAAGGTGTGCGCTACCACGCCCCGCCTCGCTCTCCTCTTATACTGTCCTTGGGACCATGGAATGGTGCCATTCACAGTTAAGGTGGGTTTTCCCATCTCAATTATCTGATAAAGATAAACCCTCAACCCAGAGGCTCTAACATCCAGAGGCTATTGTACCTGTCAAGTTGACAATATAAACCATCATCATCTGCTAGGTGAATACTGAGAATTTTAGTATGACTGGAAGTCCTCCTAGGATAAAGAAATTGGACTAAAGAGAATTCAAACTAGAAGAACTATTTTGGAACATAGTTGAGATAGGAAGTAATATAAACCATCATCATCTGCTGACTGCATCTCATGACTCTTTTCATTCAATACTGAGGCTTTCAATTTTTAGTTTTTTAATTATTTTTTGACACAGAGAGAGAGGGGAGGGGAGAGGAAGACAGAGATGGGTGCGCCAAGTCCTCAGCTGCTGTGGATAAAGAACATTGGACTTTGCATCTGGCTAAACATGGGACCTGAGAATGGAACAAACTTAGAAGAACTATTTTGCCCTGACCTTTTTTTAAAACATTACTTGTGCTTTTAAAAAATCTGTTCTTGTCATTGTTCTTTCTTGTAAGAGATTTGTATATTTTATTAGTCTTTTCAAAGAACTAGCTTTTGCTATGTTCAGTGATATTGTTTTTTATGTATTGTCTATTGTTATCTTTATTTTTCCCTTCTTTGTATTTTCTTTAACTTGCTATCACTCTTGTTCTTTTTATAACTTCTTGAAGTAGATTACTTAGTTTTATTTTAAGCCTGTTTTTCTCAGTATAATCATTTATGACTACATAGTTCTAGCTCAGGACCACATCAACTGTTGCCGATGAAATCTGAATGTTTTCTGATACTCATTGTGACTTCATGGCTAGCTTTTTAAAAAGATTTCAAATTAACAAATCCCAACACTCTTTGGAGAATAGCCATTAGTTTCAGGCTAGCCTGAGATTACAGAGTTAATTTCCACATCAGTGTGGGCTAGAGTGAGAACCTGCTTGAAAAAAAAAAAAAGAAAGAAAGACTTTAAAGTATTTTTTTATTTCAACATTTTGTGTTTTTTTTTCAAACATTCATGACAAAATGTGTCGATTATACAAAATAGAGAAAGTACAAAAGTATTATAGAGTGCCAGGTTTTTCTTTCTTCCTGTCTGTCTTTTCTCATAAAAGAGTTCCTGGTTTTTTATTGTTTTTGTTTTAAATGAATCTGATGGTTGTATGGTGATATATCATTCTCCTGTTTTAATTCCATCAACATTTTGTTTTTTTAATTTTTTTATAAAATAAAATCTTATTTTATATTGCATTCAGTATATAAAGTTACAAAATATAGAATAGTCTAATACCAAGCATCCCTTATATTACCTTTTCATAACCGTATCCCCTCTTCCCTAATCCTTAACTCTGGTGACCACTAATCTGGTTTCATCTCTATAATTTTGATATTTCCAGATTTGGACATGACTCCACCTAATTTCATGCATCTGGTTTGAGGGGGTGAGAGAGTTAATATGGGTACTTATTGCCATTGCAGATGGTACTGGCTTTATATGGGTACTGGGAATTGAAAGTCAGGTCCTTTTTATTTTTGTTTGCAGGCATGTGCCTTAACTGTTCTACATATTCAAGGGCATCTCTTTTTGACCAAATGCCCTTAAGATTCATACATTTTCTTAAACATGGCTGTTTTACATTTTCCATTGTAATTACTTGCCATCTGTGTTTTATCTTTAGCCATCAATTTTATGTATTCATGTCTGTTGTTTCATAGTTTTAATTCACCTTTTTTAAAAATTTTAAAAATAATTATTTATTTGAGAGCAACAGGTATTTTACTGAGCTTTACATGAATGTTCTTTATATGTTCTAAAAGATATTTTTAACCTTTTTTTCATTTTTATTTATTTGAGAGAAGAGATCTGTGTATCTGCCATCAATGTATTCATGTCTGTTGTTTATGCCTTTATTATGGTTGGCTTATGTATTTTACTGAGCTTTGAATGTTCTTTATATGTTCTAAAAAGATAACTTTAACCTTTTTTATTTTTATTTATTTGAGAGAGAGAGAGAGAGAGAGACGCGAGTGGCAGATAGAGAAAGAGAAAGAATGGGTGTGCCAGGGCTTCTATCCACTGCAAACAAATTCTAGGCATATGCACTACCTTGTGCTTCTGGCTTATGTGGGTCCTGGGGAATTGCAAATGGGTCCTTTGGCTTTCTAGGCAAGCACCTTGACCATTAAGCCATCTCTGCAGCCCTGGTTTCACTTTTTTTTGTAGTTGGTTTCAGTGAGCTTTACTTGATATTAATTATTTTTTGGCACATGTATGTGGTATGTATACATAAGTGTATACATGTGTTCACATGTGTGTGTGGTGGGGGGCAGGGATAGATGTCAGGTGTCTTCCATAATTGCTGTCTACTGTCTTCTTTGAGAAAGGTTCTCTCCTGTAACTTAGAATTCACCAATTTAGCTGTATTAGCTGTCATGTGATCCCCATAAATTCTTTATCTCTACCTCCCAAGAACTGGGATTATGGGTGCAAATAACACCACACTCAGCGTTTTATGTGGGTTCTGAGGATCTGAACTCAGATGCTTGTGCATTGAGCACGTTATCCATGAGCCAGCACTAATTTTGTTATTTGTGAGGGTTGCTTTATGGTTTAGAACCATATGATTCCGTGTGGCTTAAAAAGTAAGCCCAGCTGGGCGTGGTGGTGCACACCTTTAATCCCAGCACTTGGGAGGCAGAGTTAGGAGGTTCACTGAGAGGTCAAGGATACCCTGAGACTACATGGTGAATGCCAGGTCAGCATGGGCTAGAGTGAAACCCTACCTCAATCCCCGCCCCCCCAATAAAGTAAGCCCATGCAGTACTTAGAAGTACTCTGTGGATGGTTATAAGCTAATTTCTGGAGGGGTAGCAGCCATGATCTTGTTTGTGGGCTGGTGAAAACTTTAGTGGCAAGCAGAGACGAGCACAACAGCTTCCGGGGAAACCACAGGCTTAAGGCCATCCCATGACTTGGTTTCTTGTGTTCATTCTATCTATTTACTTCGCTTAACATCTTCTTCCTCGTTCTCAATTTTTTTTTTTTACTATTAATACTACATTCTGGGTAATTTCTTCAACTTTATCCTGTGGTTTTGTAATTAAAAGCTGTGGCTTATAGGTTAGGTTGGCTACTTAAAAAAATATCTATAAGAGTGTGAAGGAGAATATTAATGAGAATGAATGAGCATGCCTGGGTCTTTTGCCAGCTGCAAACAAACTCCAGACACATGAGCCACTTTGTGCATGTGGCTGGCTTTACATGGATACGTGGATACTGGGGAATCGAACCTGGGACCAGCAGGTTTTGAAACCAGGTGCCTTTAATTTCTGAGCCATCTCCCCAGCCCATTGAAGTTTTCTGATATAGTCTTATGTAGCACGGACTGGTTTCAAACTTGCTATGTAGCTAAGATGACTTTGAACTCAGCTCTTCCTGCCATCATTTCCCCAGTGTTAGGATTATAGGTATATACCACCACAACTGGTTTTTACAGTACAGGGATTGAACCTGAGGCTTTGTGCATGCCAAACACTCTGTCAACTAGCTACATCTCAATGCCAGCTTATTTTTGTAAGCGAAGTATTGCTGTAGTGTATACATACACGTTTGCATATTTATCATGTGTGTTTTCGTACTACAGAGTGAAATACTACAATTGAGGCTACATGGCCTATGAAGCTTAAAATATTCACTATCACTTTAGAAAGTATATTTGCAGGCCTCTTTCTTAGGTGTGTATAATTTTAAAAGTTTTCTTTCATTTTAACTTCCTTGACTTCACCTATAGAATTTCTGTTGGATATTTATGTGTCTATCCTCTTATTTTTATTTCTGTTTTTCAAAGTAGGGTCTTGCTGTAGCCCATACAGACCTGGAAATCACTATGTAGTCTCAGGGTGGCCTAAAACTCATGGTGATCCTCCTACCTCTGCCTCCCAAGTGCTGGAATTAAAGGCGTGTGCCACCATTCCCAGCTATCATCTATTTAAAAAAATTTATTTATTTATTTATTTATTTATTTATTTATTTGAGAGAGAGAGAGAAAAGAGGCAGAGACAGGGGGGAGAGGGAGAGAATGGGCACACCAAGGCATCCAGCCACTGCAAACGAACTCCAGATGCATGCACCCCCTTGTGCAACTGACTTACCTGGGTCCTGGAGAATCGAACCAGGGTCCTTTGGCTTTGCAGGCAAACACCTTAACTGCTAAGCCATCTCTCCAGCCCTGTCATCTTATTTTTTGAGACAGAATTTTGCTATGCAGTCAAGGGCAGGCTTTCAACTTGTGATTGTTCCATGTCAACCTTCTAAGTTCTGGCTGTTTGGTTGTTTTTAAAAACTTACATTTATATTCCTTGTATTTGATTCTTTCACTCCAAAAAAAAAAATACTGCAGTCCCCCCAATGCATAAACCACAACCCCACAGGGAATACCTGCAACCCCACTGAGGAGCATCTCCAAAGGAATGGGGGCAGTGACAAGGGAAAAGAGGGTACCAACTCAGATATATCCGTATGAAATATGTTGTTGTTAAAATAATAATACCAACAAGAAGAACAAGAAAAAGGAGGAGGAGGAGAAAAAAGTAATAAAAGAAAAAAAATGTCAGGGTTGGAGAGGTGGCCCAACAGTTAAAGATGCTTTTGCAGACCAGGTTTGATTCCCCAGTACCCACATAACACCAGATGTATAAAGTGGCACATGCATCTGGAGTTCATTTGCAGTGGCAGTAGGCTCTGGTATACCCATAGTCACTCTCTGTCTCTCTGCCTCTTTATCTGTGTTTCTCTCTGTCTTTCAAATAAATAAATAAAAATATTTTTAAAATAAAACAGGAAAAAAACATACATCTATTATAGGATGTTCATGGAGAGTTTAATATTGTTTGTTATTGTCTCTTGTATTTCAGGGTCAGGACCTGCCCCACCCTCAGAAATGTTGAAGTTTGTATTTTTTTTTTATTTGAGAACAATAGAGAAAGAGGCAGCAAGAGAGAGAGAGAGAGAGAGAGAGAGAGAGAGAGAGAATGGGCATACCAGGGCCTCCAGCCACTGAAAAAGAACTCCAGATGCATGTGCCACCTTGTGCATCTGCCTTATGTGGGTACTGGAAAATCGAGCTTCAAACCAGGGTCGTTAGGCTTCACAGGCAAGCGCTTAAACACTAAGCCTTATCTCCAGCCCTAAGTTTGTATTTTTTTTTTAAACTTGGAAATTGTCTGTGGGAGTATTGTGTTCTTACTGCGGGGTTTTATATTTCTTTTGTTCTTGTTTCGAGGTGCTGTTATTGGCTGTTACTTTTTCTACTGCTGCTTTAATGATTGTTCACAAGTAGTGTTTTAAAATAATATATTTTTATTATATTATCTTTCTATAGCTTAGTCACCTTAAATGAACTTTAGACTAAAATTAACATAGGTGGTACCCATTCCCTTTGAATGTGCTAAGGGAAAATCTGTTTTCATGTCTTTTCCAACTTTGAGAGGCCATTGCTGCCCCTTCCTCTGTGTTCAAAGTACTCTCTTTCAACCTCTTCTTCTGCCATTCTGTTCTTCTGTCTTTGACTTGCCTTACTTTTATAAGCAACTTAGTGGTTACATTGGTACCCCTTGGATAATCCAGGATAATCTTTGCGTCTTGGTGACTGTAATCGTGTTATCAAAATCCCTTTTGAGGATTCCAATTTGGACATCTTTGAGAAGTCATTATGATGTATTCTACATTGGCTCAAAGCAAATTTTATGCTAATTTTGAGGCTTCTGGGATTGTTTCTGCAAGTAGAATAAATAATAGAATGATATTAACTTGTGGTATGTTTGCATTCATAAATTCTTAGCTAAATTTTCTCCTTTAGCTGTAGTCATTCTTCATTAGTACCCTGCCATGCACTCTTTGCAAATATATAATAGTTATTTGTATCTTTATGGTTTTCTCCATTTATGTGAATAATTCTTAATGAAGACCCAGCTAAAATTTTGCTTTTTAGTGAAGCCTTCCTAGAAAATTCCAGTATCATGATGTTTTCTGTTTGTCTATTTTTAAGTTTGTGTACATTTTATAATATAACATGTTTCACATTGTATTATTTATTTATCTTCATGGGACATGCTTTTTTCATCTATGTATCCCCACAGCCTAAAAATGCCTGGAACATAGTGATGCCTCAATACAATTTGATAATGAATGAATTTTAAGAGTACTTTTGCGTGCTACATCATGGTGGTTGTTACACTTACCTTCTCATTGCTAGCAGCCACATGACCAAAAATTTCTTGTTGGAGAAAAGGGTGTATTTTGGCTTATAGTCTCGAAGGTAAAGCTCATGATGGTACGGGAAAAGGATGTCATGAGCAGAGGCTGGACATCACCTCTGCAATGGCAAGTAACAAACCACAGTGTGAGAGGGAACCTAATTCTGGCAAGGGACTGCTGGCTATAACACCTATAAACCCATACTTAGCAACACACCTCTTCCAGCAAGGCTCTAGTTCCCTAAGTCCCATCAGCTGGGAACCAAGCATTCAAAACACATAAGTTTATATGGGATACCCAATTGAAACCACCACAGTGGTTTTGATGGGAATACACATTTGCCTAGTACATGCTCAGTAATGCATTAGTCCTTTGTTGGTAATCTGCAGATTTATAAATTCTTCATAGTTTGTTATCTGTTGATGAAAAACTTGAAGTTTGTCCAGGGTCAAACAATATGTAAACAGGAATGAGGTAACAACTTCAATCTCATTCCTTTCCCAGAATTCTTTCGAATATAGTGTAGGAGGCTTGCATTATATGTCAATGATTTGCATTACTCCACCTAATTCTAATTTTAGACATTTCCCTATGAGTTTAGTCATTCCTCAGTTAAGTTCTATGAATAGGTGAGGTCCATTCTTCCCAAAATTTTAGTGGTGTTTTAAGTCTTGGTAGGCTAGTGATGATGAAATATGAAGCAACAAGATAAACACCAAACCATCTGGCTGTTGTAAATCTTATACTAAATTGAAAATATTAAAATTATTGGGGTTCTGGAGAGATGACTTAGCAGTTAAGATGCTTGCCTGCAAAACCTAAGGACCCAGATTTGACTCCCCAGAACTCATGTCAACCAGATGCACAAGATGACACACGAGCATAAGGTTAGCATATGCATAAGGTGGCACACATATCTGGAGTTTGCTTGCAGTGGATAGAGGTCTTAGTATACCAATTCTCTCTCTCTTACACATACACACAAAGTAAATAAATAAATGATAATACATTCTTTGATCTTATTTTGGATTGACAGAATATCTACTAAATCAACATAGTTCATAACTGTTGAACTTTCAATAAGGCTACCATATTGTGTATCTACTACAGTTCAGACCTGGAGTGTATCCCACGTCTGATGTGTTAAAGACTGAGCTACTTGTCTCTGGTAATATTGAGGATGATGGAAATATTAGCAGATGGAAACTACTGAAACAAAGTTATGTCATTACCGCATGTCCTCAAAGGCATATTGAAACCCTGATTTGTTTTTAAATATTTTATTTTGTTTTATTTATTTGAGAGAGAGAGAGACTGCCAGAGAGAGAATGGGCATGCTAGGGCATCTAGCTATTGCAAATGAACTCCAGGTGCAGTGCCACTTTGTAAATCTGGCTTACGTAGGTACTGGGGAATTGAACCTGGGCCTTTAGGCTTTGCAGGCAAGCACCTTAACCACTAAGCCATCTATCCAGCCCAGAACTCTGATTGTTCAGGTTTCTTTATTTTAAAACAATATATGATTAAAACAAACGTGAAAACTCCAGGGCCAATGGGAAGGCTCTGTTCTTAGAGAACTTAATTGGTTCTTTATTATCACCTAATTGTTTTCCAGTGCTGGAGATCAAATTCCAGGCCTTGGTTGTGCTAGGCAAGCATGTACCACTGAGCCACATTCCCAGCCCTTGAGTTTGCTACTTTGTTTGCATAGTCTAAACTGAGTTATAGGTTAGTCCAGTTTTAAAGGACAGGATTGAGTATGGATAGACCTTGGTCCTTTTAAAACCTGGTCCTGGAGTGGTTTGCACATCTTTACTCATGTACTTTGGATAAAAGCTTGAATAATTATGCACACAGAGTTGTATGGAGTGATAAGTCCCTTTACTAGTTTGGTGGCTACGTGTTCACACTTGGCAATGGAAGGAAAGGAGGGAGAATGGGAGATGTTGGTAGGTAATATAGTGATCCTTTTTTTTTTCTTTTTTTACAAGGTAGGGTCTCACTCTAGCTCAGGCTGACCTGGAATTCACTCTGTAGTCTCAGGCTGGCCTCAAACTCACAGCGATCCCCCTACCTCTGCCTACCAAATGCTGGGATTTCAGGCGTATACCACCTTGCCCAGCAAGATAGTGATCTTTAATAGGTAATTTTTCATTGTGATATAAACAGTTTCAGGAGGAAAGTTTATATTGGCTCATGGATTCAGAAATATCAGTTAGTGGTATGTTGGATTCATTGCTTTTTCCTTAAGTGAGGCAGAACATCTGGGTATCATACATTTGTGCTGAAAGATGCTGCTTGTCTCATGCCAGCCAACTAGCTGAAAGATAGAGAATAGGCCATATAAGAGGTTGACCATTCAAAAGCACTTCCCCAGAGGCCTACTTCTAACTAGACCTCACCTCCTGTTTTCTACCATTTGTCAGTAATACTGTTGTAATAGTTTGAATGTGTGTCCCTCAGTGACTCAGGTGTTAAAATTAAATTTGTAACTTAGATTTCCAGCTGCAAGCCTGGAGGAGGTGTCTCTCGGGGCAGATCCGGAGGTCCAGCCCTAAGGTGTGTTTGGTGGTGGATCTGAATTCCATCCCAAAAGTATGAAGAGAGTTTTGAGCTCTGGCAGGATCCTGCTAGCTGCCTGGGCTTGTGCTTGCTGTTTTTACCTTTTGTTTGCTGTTGGTGGTTTCTCTCTCTGCTTGGATTTATGAACAGGAGCCAGCTTCTTCTGGCATTGATGGAGCATTCCCAAGTGTAGTTATTTTGTTTTAAAATCCCATTTTAACATGTTAAATGACAAAATAGGAGTTTTCAAATAACTATGATGTGGTGTACAGTTTTTTTAATGTAGTAAACACACTATCAGTCATTTAACAAGTTGTTGCATATTAAGTGATTCCCAATTTCCTGTTATGAACAAAATGGTAATATTTAAATACATATGGATGTACTTATAAATGTTTAATATTTGGTGAAACTGCTGTACCCCAAATTTTAGTATGTTTGCTTATTTGTGAAAAAAAAATATTTTTTCCAAAAATTTCCCATGTGTATGTGCATATATATATACATATAAAACACAGGTTTTACACTTTTATCCCCTCACCCTGGCTCCCATTATCCTGGATACCCTCCTCAGTGGGGTTATGGTATTCACTGTGGGGGTTGTGAAGGCTTCAGTCACTTCCTAACAGGTTGCAGAGCAACTGTGCCTCAGTTTCCCTATCTACTCTGTGGATCTTATAGTCTTTCTGCTCCCTATTTTACAATGTTCCCTGAGCCAATGCAAAGTCTATTGTCAGTCTGATTTAGTGTTGAGTTCTTTGTAGCCTGTGAATTTCTGTTTTGATAGGTTTTGATTAATCATTGTATCTGTCACCATCATCCTGGGTCTGGTTGTCAGGCTAGCAGTATTCATGATGTTGCGTCCTCTGTACTTTCTCCTGGGTCCTGGTTGCTGTTGTATAGGTAGCAAGTCTCATGGTGGAAAATTGGCTATTTTCTCATCTTATCAATGGATCTAGGCTCTCATCCATTTTCTCTACCATCTGTAAAATAAAAAGATTCTCTAACCAAGTGCATGAGTATCTTGGGTTAAAGGATATATGCAAAGTTACTTGAGGGATTTTTTGGTGTGCAAACCCACTCTTAATTTCCAGAGAGCAGTGGGGGCTTCTCTTTGAAGTCTCGGTTTCCTGACCATGGAATTCTGACTTGATTTCCAGTACCAGATACAAGTTTTCTTCCATTGAGCATTTCTCTTGTCCAATCATAGAATAGTTGGTTACCTGTAAAGGCTGCATGCCACTATTGCATAAATGTGTACTGACTGGTTGTATTTGTAGTCTGCAGGGTCCTTTGCTTATTCATGCTGTTGGTTACTGTTGTCCTCTAGCTGCTTCAATAGGGCTCTCCAGCACTATGATGGCTAGCTGGGAGGGAACTAGTTTACCTTTTGGTTCCTGCATGGTATTCCATTGTTCTGTGAACATAGCCTCTGGTCTCTTCAGCAGTAGGGTCATGGCTTTTAGCTCTGGCAGTTAATCAAATCTTTTGACAATGGCCTATATTGTTTTAGGGACCTTATGGGTCTCTGGCCAACAGATCAGTGTGAAAGGGTAACCCAGTTCTGGGCTTGAGATTTACCTGTTAAGAGTCCCTAGTTTTAAAGTCATTTTTTTCTACCTTCTGTCTAGACTGTACTTCCTCCCTGTTTATTGGTTGCTATATCTTGTAGAATGCTAGTCATAATGATGGTTTCCATGGAACTTTTTATGCAATGCACTACCCACCATCTTCCATTCCAAGTCCCTCCCACTCCTGACATTCCATTTTTCGCCCAACCTGTCAGGCAATCTCTGCTCTCCTTTTACCTTATTTCTTCTCTCTCCTGGACTCAGCAATTTTATTCAATTATTTTAATGAATGCCATCCTGATGAGTGAGATGAGATTGCAGAGTTGTTTTGATTTGCATTTCTCTGTTGGCTATAGATGTTGAACATCTCCTTAAGTGTGTAATGGTTATTTGTATTTCTTCCCTTAATAATTGTCTCTTGAAATATCTACCTCATTTTTTTCATTGGTTTGTTTGATTATTTTTATTTAGTTTTTTGAATTCTTTGTAGATTCTAGATATTGGACCTTTGTTAGAGGTATAGCTTGTGTTTTTTTTTTTTTTTTTTCCTTCATTCTGTGGGATGTCTATTGACTCTGTTAATGATTTACTTACCTATAAAGTACGTTTTAATTTCATGAGGTCCCAGTTGTTGAGGGTTGATCTAACTTCTAGAGCTGCTGTGGTTTTATTCAGGAAGTCTTTCCCTATGCCTATATCATGGAGAATTCTCCCTATTTCTTCCAGATTTTTTTAGAGTTTCAGGTCTTTTATTGAGGTCCTTAATCCATTTGGAGTTTACTAGTGTGCAGGATGAGCGAAGTGGGTCTGATTTCATTATTCTACATATGATTATCCAATTTTTCTAAGCACCATTTGTTCAAGATACTTTATTTTCTCCCAATCATATTTCTTGCCCCTTTTTCAAAGATTAGATAGCTGCAGTTGTTTGGATTTAAAAATAGATCTTCTGTTCCATTAATCTATTTGTCTGTTTTTGTGCCAGTACCATGCTGTTTTAGTTACTATGGCTTTGTAATATATCTTGTTTATGTATTCATTTTTATTGACAACTTCCATAATTATAGACCACAAATGATGATAATTCCCTCTCCTCCCCTACTTTCCCCCTCACAAATCCACCCTGCATCATATCCCCTCCTCTCTCAATTATTCTCTATTTCATTTTGATGTTATCATCTTTTCCTCCTATTATAATGGTCTTGCGAAGTCATGGACATCCAGGCCATTTGGTGTCAGGAAGATTACATTGTAAGCAGTCTTACCCTTCTTTTATCACCTCTTCTACAATGGACCCTTAGCCTTGGAAGGTGTGATAGAGATGTATCAGTACTGAGCACTCCTCCCTCTGTCACTTCTTCTTAGAACTATGGTGACTTTTGTGTCCTCCCAGTGGTCACTGCCCCCTAAAAAGCGAAGCTTCTCTAACCAAAATGAGAGTAGCATTAATACATGGGCATGGACATTAAGAAAAACACTTGCAGGGCAGTTTGGTAGCTTTGCAGTATACCTTGAAGTCAGGTAAGGTGCATTGTGGTTGGATATTATATAGGAAATTGTGTCTATGTTTCTGAATTTGTTGAGACATGATTTATACCCTAATATATGGTCTATTTTGAAGAAAGTTTCATGAGCTGCTAAAAAGAATGTGTATTCAGTAGAATTAGCATGGAATGTTCTATAGATGTCTATTAAGTGCATTTTGATCTATGGTGTTGATTAGCTCTATTGTTCTGTGTTTATTTTCTGCTTGGAAGATCTGTCTATTTGAAATAGTGGTGTATTAAAGTCTCCTAATATTGTTGTGTTGGGATTTATTGTCTATTAAGTTTTGCTTTATAAAACTAGGTGTCTCTGTGTTTGGTGCATATAATTTTATGATTGTAATATCCTCTTATATTCTTTCTTTAATGAATATGAGGTGGCCTTCTTTATCTCCTTTGATTACTTTTGTTTTAAACTCTCTTTTGTCAGAAATCAGCATAGTCACTCCTGCTTGTTTCTTGTTTCCATTTGCTTAGAATATGTTTCTCTATCCTTTTACCCTAAGGTGATGTTTATCATTTATTGTAAGTGGGTTTCTTGCAGACAGCAAATGGATGGATCCAGCATTCTGATCTAGCCTGCTAACTTGTGCCTTTTGATTGGAGAGTTGAGCCCATTAACATTCAGAGTGATAATTGTGAGGTGTGAATTAATCCCTGTCATATTGACGATTTTGTGGAGTTTGGCATTGTCTTGGTCTTTGTTTCTTTTTCTCTCTTCATGTTCATGTTTTTTCCTCTCCTGAGTATGAAGTGTTCCATGCAGTATTCTCTGTATAGCTGGATTAGTGTTCATGTAATCTTACAGCTTGTTTATGTAGTGAAAGACATTTTTTTCCCCTTCTATTATGAGAGATAATTTGACTGGTTATAGTTGTTTGGTTTGGCAGCCATGGTCATTTTTGAAATACTCCATTCCAGGATCTTCTGGCATTAAGAGTTTCCACTGAAAAATCTGAGGTAATTTCTGATGGGTTTATAGTTTTTAGTATTCTCTCCTTATTTTCTGTATTTAATGTTTTGATTATTATATGATGTGGGATGCCTCTTCTCTGGTCCTGTCTATTTGGTGTTCTGTGCATTTCCTGTACCTGGATCAGTCTCTATTTTGTAAGGTTCAGAAAGTTTTCTTCAATAATTTTGTTGAACATATTCTCTATGCCCTTGGCCTTTATTTCTTCCCCTTCCTTTATGCCTATGATCCTAATGTTTGGTCTTTTTAAGGTGTCCCAAATTTTCCTCATGTTCTGTTTACACATTTTTTAAAATTATTTATGTATGAGAGAGAGAGAGAGAGGCAGACATATAGAGAGAATGGTTGCAGCAGGGCCTCTAACCATTGCAGACTCCAGAAGCATGTGGCACATTGTGGATCTGACTTTACTTGGGTACTGGGAATTGAACTTGGCTCTTTAGGCTTTGCAGGCAAGTACCTTAACTTCTGAGCCATCTCTCTAGCCTTTCACACATTTTTTTGAACTTGACAACGTTTTTGGAGGCCCAGTCTAATTCTTCTGATTTGTTATGAAGTTCCTATGTTCTGTCCTGCATGTTGTCTATGCTGTTGGTGAGGCTTTCTTGGGAGCCTTCTAAGAAGGTTATTTCATTTCTGCTTTCTGTTATGTGTTTCTTAAGCATTTCTATCTCTTGCTTGGATTCCATTTCCATTTCTTCATTTGTTCTTTTTGTTGTCTCTTGGAGTTCATTCCTGCATTTGGATATGTCCTTTCTGAGCTTGTTCCATTGGCCTGTGAACTCATTTATTTGTTGATTCTCCTCAAATTATTTTAGCCTTCTGTTCATTGCTTTGTGGTTGTCTTTGATTTTATTAAGCCATCTATGGATTACTGTTTCCTGATTCTTTTTGGTTTCCTTCCACCATCGATTGAGTTGTTCTCGTTGATTATCTTCCATTTCCTTTATTCAGTTCAGTGAGCCAAGCTTTTATTTGCAATTTGATTTCTTTTCTTCCATATCCTTCAGCCATTCTTAGAGTTCCTGTTTGATTTCTTTTTGACCAATGAAACAATCTTTTTACCTTCTCTAGACTCCAGTTAAGGCAGATGGACTTAGTGACCTAGACACCAAGTTCTAGTGCTTCAATAAAATTGAATGTTATTATATGGAATTCAGTGAAATTCACTTGTTTGTGCAAGATTACTTAGATAGCCAGTAAAATAATAATCTGTAATGCAATTTCATCCTCATCCTGGTGAATTGTTGAGTAATGTTTTTCTTAATTTGATTCAGTCTTTTTTGTGTTGAAAGGTTTAATATTACTTGAGATAAAAGCTAGAATAGCAAATCAGAAATTAACTTGTAAGCTTTTTATGTTCACATATTGCATTCACTTTTTGTGCAGATCTTACCACTTTCACTCTTCTGCCATAGTTTGCATTTATGTTCCACTCAAGTGATGATTGGTGATGCATCTGAAGCAACCTGTTAGAACATACCAAGTACAGCCAGTGTTTATTTCTCTCTGTGTGTCACTATCAGCAGCAGCAGCTAATCTTATTCATAACAATTCACTTCATTGTTGTTGATTACCACAAATTTCTGTAGACAGATTATAAATTAAACTTCTGCCATATTATAATGGAAGGAGCTCTATTTTTGTGTGTGAAGTATCTCAAAAATGTAAAATGTGTAGTTCTTTTAAGAGTGCCGCA
Organism: Orientallactaga sibirica; assembly: GCA_036365145.1. Taxonomy (NCBI): domain Eukaryota; kingdom Metazoa; phylum Chordata; class Mammalia; order Rodentia; family Dipodidae; genus Orientallactaga; species Orientallactaga sibirica. The sequence goes on along the minus strand of JAEOAD010000793.1, from coordinate 6,182,308 downwards.
TATACTGTAGGTACTAATGAGTTGTTGCATGTGAAATGTTAGAAAAAATGTTGTGATTTAGAAAAGCAATTTGCAATTCAAAATGTATGGATTGACATTTACTTTCAACTTGAAGGTGCTAAAGGAAGGTGCAACAAAACCAGAAGTTAACACTTCCTATACCAGTAATGGTTTATATATGTGACCTGGTCAACTTTTCTTTATTGTGCATTCCTATTTTTGTTTCCATTGGTCCTTTTATTATAATACTACTTTCTCTAAAGAGAGGAGATAAATGATATCAATTAAAAAAAGATGGTGTAACAGACAGCTTCAGGTTCGCTGAGATGAACTTCCAGACCAGGCACAGTTATGGAGGAAGGGATATTTCTTGTAGCTTACAGGTTCAGGGAAAGTTCATAATGGCAGAAGAAGCCTTCACAGCCACAGCCAAAAGCCACAGCACACTTCAGGAACTCCAGCTAGGCACACTTTGAATATCTTTAGATTGAAATCCTAAACCCACCACCACACCTTAAGATCCACCCAGTGACATTGCCTCCAGCCAAGTGGCTGCAGATGAAAACTATAAACTAATAAAACACTGAATATATGGGGGCATTTATTCAAACTACCACAGTGTTGCCTCACTAAATTCATTTGAATTATGGTTTTCTTTGGTGCTTTTCATTTCTTACATTTTATTTTAAAAGGATTGTACTTAACATCAGGTTATCTTTGAACTTTATTATATTACATATTAAGTGGTCTTATGAAGTCTAAATAATTTTCATACATATATTTATCAACTTCAGCTTTATATAGTAGCTATATTTTTAATCCTAAGAGTTGAAGCATTGGTACACTTTAGTTAGTAAAAATGCATATGCACCTAATTAGTATTGCCTTATGAAGATAAGAACTTAGGCTATCACTATTAAATGTTTGTCAGTTCCTAGGCTAGATTTTTCTTTGGTCTGACAGATACTGTGTTTTCTACTTAGAAATTATAAGCTGGGTGTGGTGGCGCACGCCTTTAATCCCAGCACTTGGGAGGCAGAGTAGGAAGCTCACTGTGAGCTAAAGGCCACCCTGAGACTACATAGTGAATACCAGGTCAGCCTGGCATAGAGTGAGACCCTACCTCAAAAAAACAAAAAAAACAAAAAAAAAACAAAAAAAAAAAAAGAAAGAAAGAAAGAAAGAAAGAAAGAAAGAAAGAAAGAAAGAAAAATTATTTTGGATTTCTTCTTTTTAAATATTTATTTATTTACTTATTTGAGAGAAAGAGAGATACAGAAATAGGCAGGGAGAGAGAGGGAGGGAATGGATGCCCCAGGGCTTCCAGGCCTGCAAACAAACTCCAGATGTGTGCACCTCCTTTGTGCATCTGGCTTACGTGTGTCCTGGAAGTTGAACCTGGGTCCTTTGGCTTTGCAGGCAAATACCTTAACCACTAAGCCATCTCTCCAGCCCTAGTTTGGATTTCTGATAATGCTAATGGTCAGTAATTTTTGTCTTTGAAGTTATTATTTATTTCCTGAAAAATCTTTTTTTCTCTAAACCCAACTATGCTTATAAACAAGAACTCAAATAATTTATGGATCAATGTATTACATGCATAACAAATATGTACACGTGTGTGTGAATGTATGTGTGTCTGTTGTGTGTTTGTAGTAGTTAGCTTTAGTCCATTAAAATGAACTTTGAAACCATGTACAGTTATGGAGGAAGGGATATTTATTGAATTTATAGATCCAGGGGAAGTTTTGTAATGACAGAAGAAGCTGGTCCACTTTTACAGGTCCAAGCAGAAAGAGAAAAAGCCACCACCAAAAGCTAAAAGCCATACCACATAGTACACTTTAGGCAAAGCTCTAGTACTTTGTATATCTTTAGACTGGAATTTTAAATCTCCCTTTGCATCTTACAGCTGGACCCTAGGATACACCCATAGTGACACCTTTTTTAACCAGGTGGCTGTAATAAAATCCTGAATATATTGGGGGGGGGATCTATTTAAGCTACTTCAGTGTTATATGTATGTTTGTATATTTGTGTGTGTGTGTGTGTGTATGTGTGCGCTTCTCTACACCACTTTCAAGAGTCTGCTAAATACTTGTGTATGTTCTGTCCAATGGCTTTACTGGGTAATGTTTTATTATTGAGGAATAAATGCATGGGTCCACAGATTAAATTAAGTGTGTTGATATTAGAAGAATATGTCATGTTGTCCATCACCACTATACTCTGAATTTGCTCATTCTTCTGTAAATTTAAGCATAATTATTTATATTATGGTGTGTTGGACCACTAATAGTGAAAGAATAATCAAAAAGCCTTTTTGTAAATAAATATTTGAATACCACTAAATGAAACATGTGGGAACATGTAAATAAAATTGATTGTGGTTAGTTACTTGTGAATTGTATAACTATAACTAAAAGTCATTGTAGGGTTTAAGTTTGAATTTCCATTGTGCAATTGAAAAGTCTCAGGATACCTGACAGCCAATCCACCTAGAATTACAGTGTTTTCCCCCCTAGCTCTGCAAGGCAGGGCAGGCATTTGTGCTGACTGTTCTCCACCACTGACTTGACATAGCTTGCTTTTTTTCTATGTATTTATGTGGATCTGATATGAAAACTCCTCAGTTTTGACATCACATCTCAAGAAATGTATTAATTGTTATAAAAAAAAACTAGTTAAAACCAAATGAAGTTATATACTTTTATAGTCCCTGGGTATCAAAGAGGTGAACAAAAATATACATTGACCTTTGCCCTCATGATTTACTTTGAACCCCAATAGGGGATATGGACCTAAAACATGCTCAAATTTTATAATTAAACTCTAGAAGGGAAAGGGAGAGTACTACAAAATAATAAAATGTAGTACCATTTGGATTTGGTAGGATGGTTGCATGAATGGGATTGGCCACAGTAATTCCTGTTGACTTTTTGTGTCAGATATGAAATTCTATAAAGATTTTTGAGAGGTTGAATCATTTCCTACTTTAATCTGTTTGTCAAAAGCTAATAGATTTTTAGTAGAGACAGATTTCCATGACTTAATAACGTTCTAACTCATTTGAATCACCACAGAAATTGCATTTACAGTTGTATGTCAAATCAATTTTGCAGTTATTTTTCTGCCCTGGAAATTACCTGTATGTAGTTAAAGTGAAAATTTAGGCTAGATGACCTACTTCTGTAATGAAAGGATAAAAATACTCTAGATGTTCAATGTTTAGTTAGGACACCGGTATTGATTAATCCACTCCTACTGTGAGGCCTTATTTCGTAGTTTTTACTTTGTTGAAATTGAGGTTAGAGTGTTTACTCATGTTTTCACTAATGTGAATATAAAATCACAACTCTTTCTCCTTTAAAAAAATACACCCTTGTGTGAATAAGTTAGCACAAATATATTTTGAATGTTTTAGATATAAGACTACCATAAAGGAATAGGGAAATAAAATTTAATGTCATTAAGAACATTATAAAATGAACCTTGCCTGTTCGTGAGAACAATGTTTACCTATCAGGCTATCCGGTTCAACTAGATTTTTTCCTTTTCTTATTCCCATATGCTTTAAAATGATTGGTATTGTTTGTTTTGGTTGTTTTTAATTTATTCATTTTTTGAGACATGGTCTCATGTAGTCCAGGCTGTCTTTGAATTCTGTAAGGATGGCTTTGAATTTCTGATCCTCCTACCTCCCCACCTACAATTACAGAAGTGTGCCACTATATCCCGCCTAGTGTTCCACAGGATAGAGGCAGGTTTTATGATGTAGATGTTACTAATACATAAATGAAAGTGGCTTTCATATCCTTAAGCTAATCTAGGATTAAAGATATGTCTTTTTACAGACAATGATGCAACAATAGCTGTTTACTGTTTCCTTGGTTCTGTTGTTGGTACATTACAAATGTTAGATTACATACATCTTATTAAATTTCTCTAAAATAAGGGTGATTTCCTTTCTTTTGCAAATGACAAAACACACTCAGAACTGAAATAAATTGTACAATGCCCAATGACTATCAGGAGGAAAAACAGGTTTTATGTCTTTCATTTCTAGGTCTTTCTGAATGCAAAGTCTGCTCTTTTTACTATGATTACTGTATCATTGGGAAGCAGACAAATACTAGGCTTTGATTGATGGCCAAGAGACAGTACAGGCTGTACAATTCTGTCACTGATGAGTTTTGTTACTGATGTTTTCTTTGATTATAAAATAGGTCTTGTGTGCAACCTAAGAGTCCCTGTGCACTGTTCAATGGCTTACATATAACAAAGTTGAGTTGTGGCCAGCATGGTCTCAGAAGAAAAGGTAGCAGGATCAACAAAAGCTTTATTATTATTATTATTATTATTATTATTATTATTATTATTATTTTGGTTTTTTGAGGTAGGGTCTCACCATAGTCCAGGATGACCTGGAACCCACTCCATAGTTCCAGGCTGACCTCAAACTCAGAGTGACCCTCTGCAACCCCAGTGCTGGTTTTAAAAACATATGCCACCTGGGGGTAGGGGAGGGAAATATCATGTGTTTTTTTGTATGTAAGTATAGAAGTTGTGAATAAAAAAAATGAACAGGAAAAAAAAAACATGTCACCATGTCTGGCTTTTTTTTTTTTTTTTTGAAATGATAAGAATACATTTAGGCAGACTAGAGAAAAATGCTCAAGTAATTGAAGAATTTGTATTTGTCTGGTCTTGAAACAGAAGTGTCATTTTATCTTTTGGTCCCTGAAATCCTCATGACAGGAGCATTATTTACAAATGATAATTCACTCATAAGGAAGGATTTTTGTCCAATAGAATTCAAGCAGAGGCTAAATTGATTGAGACAGCTCTTTGCAGAATCATGAAGCATCAATGTCTACCTAGCCATGACTTTCACTTGTTTTGTTGCCTTCATTTAGATTAATATAGTTTTCACATGAACTAGAAAAGTATATGCAAAGGTAATTGAATGCATATATGATTTTTTGCTACATCTGCCCTCTTCCATCCTCTACTTTTGAACAATTTATGTATAATTGTTATTATTTTGAAAAGAATGTCAAAGTCTATTTTTTCCTTATATTTATCTTTTTCCTCAGTTTGTTTTGTTGGTTTGTTAATTTGCTTTTATTTCAAAATGACAGCTATCCCTACCTTTTGCTTGGGGTTGAAACATAGCCTTCAGCTTCACAATTAGAAGTGGAGTGATATATAGTGTAATAGTGATGCCTTAAACCTTTTCCTGATGATCCAGTTTCTTTTTCCCATTAATGAAAATGTTCTATTTGTGTTTCTTTGGAAAGGAAGGGTTAAATTTAAGGAGCTGCAAATAGTGTGAAGGAGAGGATGGGGAAGCCAAGAGAGGGAATCAGCAGTCCTCCATCATTTGGTGTGTCATTTCTGTCCTCAGTTGTGTCTGCCTTCTGGTCGGCCTTTTTTCTTCCTTCTTAGGATTGGTTGGAAACCTAGCCATGTTTGACTGACTGTGGACTATGTTCATTAACAGCAAAAGGACATTGGAGACTCTGATATAGTCTCTCATATCCATACTTTGTAAATAGGAGAAAGTAGTGATCTAGAAGATGAGAACTGGCCTGGAGAGATGGCTTGGTGGTTAAGGATTTTGCCTGCAAAGCCAAAGGACCCTGGTTCTATTCCCCAGGACCCATGTAAGCCAGATGTACAGTGGGGCACATGTGTCTGGAGTTCGTTTGCAGTGGCTGGAAGCCCTGGCGTGCCCATTCTCCCTTTCTCTGCCTCTTTTCTCTCTCTCTCACTCTCTCTCTCTCTCTCTCAAATAAATAAAAAAGAAGATGAGGATAACTATGCGCCAGATACTGCTTTAATGATTTCTTATTTCAAAGATGTAAAACAGGGTTTTAAAGAGTAATCTCTGTAAGGTCATGCACCTCGTAAGACATACACAGCTATGAAAACCTGGCTGTATCAGTTCCAAAAGTCTTAGCTAATAGCACTGCACTGGTGGTAGTAATAATTTCCTTATTTAACAATTGTTATGATTTAAGGGATCAAAGTTGGTCTATTTATCCTGAAGTTGCTCTTGGTTTTGATGGAGGATGTACTCAGGGAATCTAATTACATGACATCATGAGAGAACTAAGCATATACAGACTTAGTGGAAGTACATACTTGTTTTGGTTATATTGGAGAATTGAATGACTCATAGCCAAAATACTACATTTCAGAGTTCTGATTGGTTTGACTAGTTTCATTATCATTTTTTTAGGGAATATTATTTTGGCCTCACACATATAGTATCACAGATAAAAACAGAGAGTCAGTTTATTTAGGGAATGTTATTTTGGCATCGCATATATAGTATCACAGATAAAAACAGAGATATGGAGGCAGTTGACTCTGTCCGGCAATGTTGAGTAGGTCATTGTAGCTAATCATATAGAGAAGGGTGATGCTGAAAATCAAGTTATGTTTGAGTGGTCTTGTAGTGTTCTTAGGGATTCTGAACTTGATTCCAAAATCATTTGTGAGCTGTGAATGTCTTAATGTGATCTGTCAGGACCTGGGCACTAAGGTTTTATGGTTGAGGTTGGATAGCATGGAGAAGAAACTAAAGGTATGAATACCTTTGGTGAGACTAATGCAATAAGACAGGATGATAGAGAATAAAGGTCTGAAATAAGACAGCAGTAGTTGGGATGACCAGGGCAGAAGTGGTTTGACAAGCTAACTATGGATGAAACTGGAGGAAGAAATGATAATATAGTTGAAGATTGCATTAGCATATATACCTGTAAAGAATAGTTTTGTCAATTTTTTGTTATCTTTTTATTCTTATTTTAGTTTAAAGAGAGAGACAGAGAGAATTGGCACGCCAGGGTCTCAGCCATTGAAATCCAACTCCAGACCCTTGCGCCACCTAGTGAGCATGTATAACCTTGTGCCTGCCTCACCTTTATGCATCTGGCTTACGTGGGATCTGGAGAGTCGAACATGAGTCCTTATAGGGAAGCAGCGTAACTGCTAAGCCATGTCTCCATCCCTAGTTTTGTCAATTTTTGAGATGGGGAAGCATCAAGAAAAAACAAGTTGAGGCTTAAGGACAGTTTGTCTTTTGGATATGTCAAAAGTAACGTACATCTTGGTGTGTTAAGAAGGAAGGTGTCCAATAAGCTGGTGACTCATAATCTATATTTTCAGCCAACTTGATAAAGGTCTGAATTGAACTAACCTGGAGGGGGTCAGATGAGAAATACCAACTTGTGAGTCATCAGGAGGGAAGTGATAATTGCATCAGTGGAAATATATGAGATCTCAGAGGAATATGAGGGCAACATTTATGTAAGAGAAATAAAAGTTAAAGGCCTCAAAATATTTTCTCAATTTTATCATTAAAAATATGGCTTTAGCTGGGCTGGAGAGATGGCTTAGTGGTTAAACACTCGCCTTTGAAGTCTAAGGACCCCAGTTCAAGGCTCGATTCTCCAGGACCCATGTAATCCAGATGCACAAGGGGGCACATGCATCTGGAGTTTGTTTGCAGTGGCTGGAGGCCCTGGTGTGCCCATTCTCTCTCTCTCTCTCTCTCCCTGCCTGTTTCTGTATCTCTCTCTATCAAATAAATAAATAATAAAATATTTAAAAAAATATGGCTTTAGGGCTGGAGAGATGGCTTAGCGGTTAAGGTGCCTGCCTCCCAATCCTAAGAACACTGGTTCCAATCTCTAGTGGTTCTAATCTCTAGGTCCCATGTTTAGCCAGATGCAAAGTGACACATGGGCGCAATGCCTCACTTGACCACAAGGGCACACATGCATCTGGAGTTCGTTCACAGCAGCTGAGAAGCTGCTGGCGCGCCCATCTCTATCTGTCTTCCTCTCTCTTTCTCTCTCTGTATCTCCCCAAAAATAAATAAATAAATAAATAAATAAATAAATAAATAAATAAATAATATGAGTTTAGAACTTTGACATTTACATTCAACTTATAAAATATTATTTCCACTATCTCCAAAATTACTTCTATAAGGAGAAAAAAGGCTAGGTTGTTGGTTTTGATTTTTAAAACCTCAAAGATATGACTTATTTTAAAGGCAAAGTGAGAACAAGAAAAAATATTACACATTTTCTGCCAGTTTTATGTCAGCACTAGCTCTGTCCATGAAGTCAAGGAAGAAGTACTTTAAGAAGAATGAAGTGTATTTCTACTGCCAGGAACACTGTTTCTGACAATGAAAAAAAGTTTTTAAAACCAATCTTTTCATAGAACTAAAAATTAGTATTCACAGAATTTAAATAGTATACCTGACACTAATATCTAAATCTCTCTATTGTTTCATAATGTATATCTTAACATTTTAAGCCAAAACCGAAAAAAAAAAATCATGAATGAGGCATCTTTGAAGACAAAAATCTTATAATAATTCCCTATTATTTGAAGTGTTGACACTAAAACTGAACAAAATATGGTTTTAATTTTTATGTTTTCACATAGCTTACTGACTACCACCTAAGTTTTTCCAGATACAAGAAGGAAGTGAGGTACGTAATTGTCTCCACTAACAGCAATCAGAAAACAGAAAAAAAATATACTATGGAAACAGTAATTCTAAATGTTTATCACCCTTTCTATTACGTTCAGTGTAAAAGTAACATCATTTTGCTTAATGTCACATAACAGAAAAGAACTATGTTACAGGAAGACAAAAATGTTTAAAGTATAAAAGCAGGCTAAGCATTAAATCTATTAGTAAGAGCCTACTAAAGTCTAACCATTTTCTTTTCTATCTGCTTGATAATTACAGTTAAGTAAGGAGCATTAACAATATCATACTGCATGACATATCATAATGTGAAATGGCTTCTACCAGCAAGTTCAAGAGCACTAACAAAGGATGGAGTTACTGACATTCTCTTATATATTTCTCCAGAGAGCATATTAGAATGTCATATTGATTTTTTCCTTCACTTTTTATCGTATTGATTTTGATTTTAAAGTCTTTGTGTTTAAGGAGATATTATAAACTATATTTAAAAGCATGCAGATATTAAAATGTACTTAGTTGAAATCTCTGTTGATTTTGTAGTGAATTTACTGATAATTATCTTACCATCTTTTCTCAGAGAGACCACAGTAATGAAAACCATGTTTCACCTTTTATATACATAATTGGGTGAGATCACCAGATGCTGATGTTATGAGTACATCAACAAGAAAAAGTTGAAAATGGGAGCTTCGTGGAAAAATGCTAGGACCAATTAGCTCTGTCAAAAACCATATGACCAAGAATAGAGAAGAACAATGGATTTTAACCATGAACTGACCTCGAGACATTTAATAATGAAAAGATATAAGAAGATGGCTCTTAGAGTTAATTAACTTTAAAATTCCTTTGAAATTGACACATCATAGTGTTTGTATTTTCAGATTACATTTTTCTAGCATTTTATTTTGATAATTACATATAGTAAACTAGAAACATTTCATTATAAATAAATATATATTCACTATCCTGATTCTACAATTTTAATTTTGGTGTATTTGCTATATATCACAAAATTATCCACATATTCAGTCTATAGATTCATTACTCATTTCATCTTACATATATATATATATATATATATATATATATATATATTTATATGTATGTATGTATGTATGTATATACACACACACACACACATTTTTTTTTTTTTTTTTTTCAAGGTAGCCTCTCACTCTAGCCCAGGCTGACTTGGAATTCACTATGTATTCTCAGGCTGGCCTTGAACTCACAGCAATCCTCCTACCACTGCCTGTCAAGTGCTGACCATTAAAGACGTGTGCCACCATGCCTCACCTGTTTTATATATTTCAGATAAGTTGAATACACCAACAACTTTAGTCACTCAGGAATCTAGCATACATATCTAATTAGAGTTTAATATTTAATTTTGGCTATTTTAAAGATAATGGTCATATACAGTTAAATGCACAGCTTTTTTTTTTTTTTTTTTTTTTTTTTTTTTTTTTGGCTTTTCGAGGTAGGGTTTCACTCTGGTCCAGGCTGACCTGGAATTCACTATGTATGTAGTCTCAGGGTGGCCTCGAACTCACAGTGATCTTCCCACCTCTGCCTCCCGAGTGCTGGGATTAAAGGCGTGCGCCACCACACCCGGCTAAATGCACAGCTTTTAGTTGTACCATTTAAATATTTGGAAAATGCATACAGTTTTTTTTTTTAATTACAGCATATATCTCCCACTGTCAGGCAATCACTCCAGTGATTTTTTTTTTTTTCGAGGTAGGGTCTCACACTTGTCTAGGCTGACCTAGATTTCACTATGTAGTCTCAAGTGGCATCAAACTCATGTTGATCCTCTTACCTTTGCCTCCCAAGTGCTGGGATGAAAGGCATGTTGCACCACGTCCAGCCAGTGATTGATTTTAGTCATAGATTAATTTAGTTCTTTCTGTGGTCATGTTTCCCTTGCGTGTATAATTGTTTAGGAATAGAATTACTGAATTGTATGTTTAGTTGTATGAGAAATTATCATATACATTTTGAAAACTGTATCATCTTTTTTTAATCCTATATATCTTTATTAGTTATATAGCACTCTTAGTGTTCTTTTTATTTTATTAAGAACATACTTTGTATGAGTACATCATGTGTTGGTACCATCTTTTCCCTCCTCCCTGCCCCCATTCTGCTGGTGTCCCTGCTCAGTGGGGTTGCTGGTATTCCCCATAGGGTTGTGGGTTATGCAGTATGGGAGCAGTAGTCAGTTATTGGGGGGAGGCTATGCCTCTGGGCATGATGTCCCAACCTGTGGCCCTTAAAATCTTTTCACCCCCTCTTCTGCAAAATTACCTGAGCTTTGGTAAGTGTGTTTTAAGTCTAATTCAGTAAAGAGCTCTTAGGAGCCTCTGGATTTCTGTTTTGGTATGTCTCCTTCACCCTGGTGCTGATTGTCAGACTCACCATGGAAGCAACACTCTTGCTAATCTCCCCAATTCCTCTGTGATTTTTGCTGTGGCTTGACTGAAGTGCAAGGGGTAGTTTATCAGGTCTTGCAACCTTCTGATTTTCAGAAAAACAGATTCTCCAATGGAGAGTTCAGTCAGCATAGTTTAAGTGGGATAAGCATTATTAATTTAGAAGAGTTTATTTATGCAGCCCCTCTTTTAGCCAAAGACTAGTGGCTGCTTGACACTGGAGAGCATAAAATCTTTGTCTCCATAGGATTCTGACCTGGTTTCCAGGTCCAGATATGGGTTCCTTTCCACTGAGCAGATCTCTTCGCCAATCAGAAAGCCATTGGTTACCCACCAAGGCTGTGTGCCATCATGGCACATCTTATATAAACATGTGCACATATACACTCATACTACAGAAGCATAATGACCATTACCTCTAATGCCCACTCTTTTAATTGTTCTGTTGGAGGATCAGTAGAACTCACTGCTGTTTTTTTTTTGTTGTTGTTGTTGTTGTCATTTGTTTGTTATTAGTTTTTAACTTTTTTAGTTTTTTTTTATTCCTTGAGATGGAGTTGCCTATGTTGTCCATGTTCACCTGGAATTCCTGGGCTCCAGCAGCCTTTCCATCTCAGCAATCAGCCCCCTGTAGTTGGAACTTGATGTGTGTGCCAGTATGCTAAGCTCATTCTGCTCATCTTTATGTGCACTACTAATGACTAATGACACTGAGCACCCTTGCATGTGCTCATTAACCATTTTCTTTATGCAATGTCTGTTCAAATCCTTTGCCTATTTTAAAATTTAAATATTTCTTTTATTAATTTGAAATAACTCTTTATGAACCCTGGCTATCACTGATTTGCTGTAGATATATTTTGTAACTGTTGTATTCTAGTTTTGTGCCTGTCAATCCTTTTCTTTAAAAATGATGTTAGTGGAGAAAACTTTTCCTTTAATCAAGTCTAATCCATCAGTAGTTTCATTGCTTTTAGTAACCTTAGAAAACTTTATCTACCAGTGCTACAGTTTGGATGTATATTTGTGAATATATAAAGTGGTGTGTCCATTCAAAAACAATTACATTGATTTTGAAACATTCACATGTTCATTAGCCAGTAGTACTTATATATGCATTCAGTGGTGGTTGAAAAGAAATTAAAATAACTCAAAAAATATGAAGACAGTGTCTTTGTTGTTTCTTTTTCCTGAAAGTCCTTGGATGTTTTGTAGTAATTTGGGGTGTTACATTTGAAAGATGAAAAGAGGTAACAGAAAGGTATTATTCTTTGGCAAAGGAGGAGAGGGTATAAATTGCTGACAGTCCCATTTTCTTTTCTCATTTCCCTACTTACTGTGCCTAACTTTCCCTTCCACTGTTTTCTGCAGCAAGGATAACAGCTTACTGGCTTCCTAACTCCAAAACAGCCATAAGACTGGAATGGAGGATAATAGCTCACATGCTTATCTGTGGAATTTCTGCTCCTATTTATGACAACTTTTATTTTATTTTTTGCAAATATTTAAATCCTTTCTTGTCATGACATCATAGTATCAGAATATGCACACTTCACAGGAATACCAACACCAGAAGTCACATTTCAGATTTATCACAACTCTTGATGTGAATAGCTGCATGTCCAACTTGTAGTCCATGCGCCACATGAGTTCCAGCATAACTATAAATGTGGTTCAACACATTTGTAGATGACAAGTCATAATGCAGTTTCAAAATGTTTCAAAATCTCTAGATTAAGACAGAAACTGGGATTCATACTTTATCTAGAGCAGCCATTGTGCATGTTTGCATGCATGTATGTGTGTGTGTGTGTGTGTGTGTGTGAGAAAGAGAGGGAGAGAGAAAAAGACAGACAGGTGTACAAAACAGATACAAAATAATTTTGGTGGGTGAGATGGGCATGGCAGTGGTAGCAGAAATGTAATTACTTAGAGAGAGTGTAGCAATTTTTCTATGGCTTTCTTTGAAATATATCAAGCTTTTCTTCCTGGCTGTTTTTATGAACTCACAATAGATATATGTAAATGGTCCCTGTTCATTACCCATGTCAACCTGGTCACTTGATCAGCAGAGCTCTGAGGAGTACAAAGATACTTTAAAAAAAAATATTACACACAGATGTTTCCTTTGGGATCTCAGATTACCAATTTTACTTGAGTTTACTACTACGTTTTATGTTAGCAACCCAATTATGCATGCTTTTAAACTCTTGAGGTAACAGTGGGTATCTTAGTTGATGATCAGTGACTTGGTTTTTATACCCTTCTCATTTTAATTGTTACAGAAGAAGCTACTATGGAGGAAATTGGGCCAGTTTCAGCTTTTCTGGACTATTGTCCTGGTTAAAGGAATACCAGGTAAAAGTTCTTGTCTCTTATTTTAGTTTACTAGGTTGTGTTGTGTCATATAATAAAACTTCATTAAAGAAAACTTTATCTTCATCAGCAATATAGGGCTGATGCCTTATTTTTATTTACATATTTGACAGAAAAAATGCACAATCATCTTCTCAGCTAATATTTTTCTGATTCCTTCATATATTTATACCACCTTTTAAAAAATATATTTTATTTATTTGTTTATTTGAGAGAGAGAGAGAAAGAGGCTGAGGGAGAGAGAGAGAATGGGCACGTCAGGGCCTCCAGCCACTGCAAACAAACTCCAGATGCGTGCACTCCCTTGTGTATCTGGCGTACATGGGTCCTGGAGAGTTGAACTGGGATCCTTTGGCTTTGCAGACAAATGCCTTAACCACTAAGCCATCTCTCCCTTCCTGATACCACTTTTTTTTAAATATAAGTAAATATGCTTGGGTAAAGAGTAAATCTTATGTACCTGAAGCTACTTATTTGTTTCCCCAAATCATGTGCAGAAAATATCCTAAGTCCTTGTAAAATCCTCCCTTTCTATTAGAATGTCTTTCATTTATTTCCTTTATTTGTTTCAGGCAAATAAAGAAATCAATTATTTGGGGAAGAAACATCAATGTGGAATGATCTCTGTGTTCTATGATGGTTTTGTATGTTTATCTGGGTTACTTGACAGAATCCATAAAAAGAATATCAAGCAAAGAGTCCATCTAAATTCACTAATTGTTTCCCCTAGTGGTAGGATCTTGGTAATGTAGTTATTGAATTCTCCTCATAAAGAAGCTTTCTGGAGATGCTTTATAGCATGTTATAGAGAGTTGGAAATGTTAGGAAGCTTAGCAATTTTTTATAAAATATTTTATGTAAATGGATATGCATAACTTCAAATGAAATTCCTGCTGAGACTATTTTTATTCTAATTTTATTTTATATTAATTATAACAGGGTATTCTCTTCTATCCCCTCACCTTAGCTCCTTTTAGCCTGGAGACCCTCCTCAGTAGGGTTATGGTATTCATTGAGGGGTCATGAAGGCCCCAGTCAGTCCCTGTGTGGTAGCAAGGGACCATGCCTCAAGATATTCTTACCCACTCTGTGGCTCCTACAATCTTTCGACCCTCCTCTTCTGCAATGCTCCCTGAGCCATCTGCTGAGAATATTTTACATGGAATCAGAAACTAGTATTTCAAATAAGCTGAGGGTGTTAGGACAAAAGAATTATAATATTCCAGAAAATTATATTCAGTTACTTAAGAATATGATAGCTAAAGCTTGCTAGTGTGTATTATAATGTGCCCTTCACTATACTAAGCATTTTAGTTGTATTCATTGGTTTATTGTGTAAAAATGGCTCTTAGAGTGACAAAAATATCAGTATTGAAACTGTAGTGAAATGAGAATTTAAATATTATTGCATGAAAATGAGTTTGGTGAAGCAACTGCTCTGTGACTTCATAAGTAGTCTTACAAACAATAAATAAGCTTACAGTATATATGTCATGAGAGTAAATGTTATAGGCTTAGCTAGTTTATATTACATATTTTGGTTGATTTTTTCCACGATACTTGTACATTAAATACACCCTATATTTAGACATATGTAGTATTGCCTTGAACAGTTAGTCTATCTTAATTTCTTTTTTTTCTAAATGTATTTTATTTATGTATTTATTTGAGAGAGAGAGAGAAAGAGAATGGGCACACCAGGACCTCCAGCCACTGCAAACAAACTCCAGTTGCACACACCCCCTTGTGCATCTGGCTTACATGGGTCCTGGAGAATCAAACTGGGGTCCTTTGGCTTTGCAGACAAATGCCTTAACCACTAAGCTATCTCTTCAGCCCCTATCCTAATTTTTAAATAAACAACAACAAAACACTCTAGTTGTCTGAATACAAAGTTATTGAATAAATGGAGTTTTCAAAGTAAATTTTGGTAAACCTTATATCTATTCAAATATGGGTATCTTTGTTGACCATAACCTTTTCACTTTTATCTCCACTCCTTGGTACATTGATATTTCTCAAATTAATAAGCTTGTGTGTACATATTTAATGTTCTCATACCTCATCTCCTTCTCTACTGATGTCACAGTGTTTAACACACTAATATAACACTGATAACGAGCTCTCTGGTACTACTTTTCCTTAGTTTGATGTGAATTTCATATCCAAAAAGCTTTTAAAATAATTATTGTTTTTCTATATGCAATTGAATGTTGAGGCTTTATTTATTTATTTTTGTTTTTCGAAGTACAGTTTCACTCTAGCCCAGGCTGACTTGGAATTCACTATGTAGTCTCAGGGTAGCCTTGAATTCATACTGATCTACCTACCTCTGCCTTCCAAGTGCTGGAATTAAAGGCATACGCCACAACACCTGGCAACTTTAAAAAACAAATATTTAAGGATGGAATGGGGGTGGGGAGAACAATGAATGGGCATGCCAGGGCCTCTAGCAAAGGAAGTCTAGATGAATGTGCACTTGTTTTACAGAGGACCTGGAGAATTGAGCCTGGGTCCTTAGGCTTCCCAGGCAAGTGTCTGAACCACTAAGCCATCTCTCCCACCCGAATATTGAGTTTTCTTTGAGGTGAATCTTCATAATAAGAAAATAATGCAGTTATACTTCATTAATAGTTTCATGATAGTTCATTTTCAAAAATATTTTTGTTTTCTGAAAAAGATGTTTAACAGCTTAAAACTAAAAACAGATAAAAATATTGATCCTTGACATTCAGAAATGACATCTTGATAATTTCTGAAGTCCACTGTATTCAAATATTGCTATATCATAATGCTGTCCATAAAATGACATTAGGAGTGACTAAACAATTTAAAGTTTCACTTGCATCCTTAATTGTTTACATGTGTCATTGTACATTCTTGTTTTCATTATCTATCTGCATATACAATATCCAAGGACTGGTTGTTATAAAGTCCTTGGCTATATTATTGAGTACTTTTAAAAATGGTCTTAAATATAACCAAAATGAGATGTCATGAGTGATCAGCCTTCAAATAGCTGAAAGTCAATGGAATGAAGTCACTTCGACCCTGTTATTTTGACAACTAATTATACAAACAGACAAGTAAACAACTAGCTTTACTATTAAATAATTGGAACACAGATATGTTTGATTATCAACATGAAGATTAATTGTCCTAGTTCTTAATCAGTATAAAAACACCCATGAACAAATAATTATAGCATAATGCCACATATCTTCATTGAAATCTATATGTTAAAGCTAGCTTTTGATTTTATGTATCATTTTTCATTGCTTGCTTTGAAGTTGATATGCTGTTGGAATGGCTTCAATTAATCCTGAAATCATTGAGTTTTGTTGTGAAGAGAGTAAAAGCATGAATTCAGACAATATTCAAATTTTCTCAGGAATTTGTAGGTTTAGATTGCTCACTTTTTTAAGAAATAAGAAGATATTTGGGTGAGTGACACTTGTAACTTTTGAGACATAAATTTCAGACAGATAATATTTGCTCCTTATAGGCAAAAACAGAAGTAGGAATGAAGACTGAGAAATAGTTGATCAAAGATGGAGACTGATGTATGCAGAGTAGCAAACTATCCTGTAGGAATGGAATCAAGTTAAGAATGTAAGGGAAGCAGGTTTCAGAAGTAGAGTGGAAAAAGAACAATGGAATTCTTTGACATGTAAGGTTGCCACATGGGAGATGACTTGTCGGCCCTTGTAGGATGGAATACTCTACTCTACTATAGTTATAACACCTAGCACATCTGGGCTACAGAACGTGACAAGATATAAATAATTTATTCTTTTTATTGAATATTTTTATTTATTTACTTGCAAGCAGAGAGAGATAGAGAAGAGAGAGACAGCCAGAAAGAATGGGTGCCCCTGCAAATGAACTCCAGATATATGTGCCACTTTGTTAGATTGCTGAATTTTATTAAAATTCCATATCTCTATTTTGTTCAGGAAAACAATGATGTTGTGACTGAAAATTCAACATGGCAAGAACAGATACTTGAAAATGAAGAAGCCATTCCACTTAGTAAGAAGGACCAAACCATTCAACATTTAGAAGTATTTTGTTATGCCAGGTATGAATATTATTGTTGTAGTTAGTATAAAGCAAGTTAGCATAAAAGCTTTCTTCGTCCTTTTTCACTTTTATTCTGAAGAAATCAATAATATAAATTTTTGACACTGTAAAGTTTAATTGCTGGATGTCAACAAGATTTATAATCACCATGGAAACAAATGTCTGATAATATCTATGAGGAGATTCTAGATTAGATTGGTCAAGGTGGGAAGACCCACCCTAACTATGGTCTACAATGTCCTGTAGGCTGGGATCTTGGGCTAGATAAAAAGAAGAAAGCTGGGCTGGAGAGATGGCTTAGCGGTTAAGGCACCTGCCTCCTAAGCCTAAGAACGCCAGTTCCAATCTCCAGGTCCCATGTTTAGCCAGATGCAAAGTGATGCAAGGGTGCAAATGCCGCACTTGACCACAAGGGGACACACACATCTGGATTTCGTTCACAGCAGGTGAGAGGCTGCTGGCACGCCCATCTCTATCTCTCTGTCTCTCTCCAAAAAAAAAAAAACAAAAACGAAGAAAGCTAACATTTTAGCATTCATCACTCTGCTCTGCTTTCTGCCTATGGACCTGCTTCAAGCCCTGCTACCATGCCTTCCCTACCATGGCAGACTATAACTTGTGGAACTGTAAGCCAAATAATTTTTTCCTCTCTTAGGCTGATTTTTGTCAGGTATTTTTTCACAGCAATATATGAGTATCTATTTATGTAGGGTTGGATAGAACAGTGTGAAATACCTGGATTTTAAGGTTTTTTTTTTTTTTTTTTTTTGAGGCAGATCTCAGTCTAACGCAAGCTTATCTGGAACTTATTCTGTCACCCAGGCTTGCCTTAAACTCACGGTGATCTTTCTATCTCAGCCTCCCAAGTATGAAGATTAAAGGCATGTACCATCACACCTGGATTACATATAGACATATGATGAACAGGTTGAAATGTAGAAATCAGTTAATTATGTATAATCATTTAAATAGAAGCCAAAGTTTTAGAACATTAGACTATCAGACATTTTAATAGTATTTAAAACTGAGAATCCAACACACCAGAGATTGTTTAGGATGTGCTGGGTAAGAATGGAAATCATGACTTGAGCCTTTTGAAAAGTTGGAGAATTTGTGCTTGTTTCTTAACCTATGCTCATATCTTTCAGTTACCAAGCATTTCCTCGTAAGTATGTACTTCATATTCTTTGACCTGCAAAAGCATAGTGTTTGTAATATTATTTAATTTGCATAATGTTAAGTGCCTTTTTTACTTGAAAAGATGAAGCTCACAGACATTGTTCAAAGTTAGTATATGGAGAGTATAAAAAAAGGTGATTTCAATTGAAAAATCCATACACTTAAGCTAAAAATAAATATTTGGTAACTTCCATGTGTGATATTATGGCTATCATGAATAGTATTTGAGTATAATCCAAAAATATCTATGCTGTGACTCTTTGAGGAAGTATTTATAGCAGTTACCATGTTGCTGAGACAGTACACCTAACCAGAGGTAGCTTATGGGAGGAAAGGGTTTATTTTCAGCTTACAGCTGACATTCCTGACCAAAAGTAAAGTAAAGTGTAATGAGCTACACTTTCCCCTAAAGGCAAGGGACAATTGCAATCTTTAGCGAAGAGAAAGCTATTCACTTTGGGGGTCAATCACCCCTAAGCTACCTAGCCAATTTCTGTCTTCAATCAATATCTAAAAGTACTATCATCATGAGTAAACAGAAATGATAGTACCTCACTTAGCCCTAGCCAGACTGGCCTGCTTATCTTTATTCTTTTTAAAATATTTTTTGTTGGAGACTTTAATATATGAACATATTGCAAATTAGTCATATTCTCATCAGCTTCTCCTGATTTGACCCCTCTCCTCTACCCCCTATTCCACTGAAGGCCATCCTTAGTGAGGACATGGTTAATCGCTGTGAGATCATGAATGCACTTGTCAGTTTGAGTAGCGAGGACAATGCCTCACACTTTGCCTTCCCACTCTGTAGCTCTTGCATTTTTTCTGCCCCCACTTACGCA
The DNA here is from genome assembly GCA_036365145.1 of Orientallactaga sibirica. Classification (NCBI taxonomy): domain Eukaryota; kingdom Metazoa; phylum Chordata; class Mammalia; order Rodentia; family Dipodidae; genus Orientallactaga; species Orientallactaga sibirica. Next base: position 6,162,872 of record JAEOAD010000793.1, on the reverse strand, counting down.
ATGTTCCTTTAGCCTTGGAGGGCATGTTAGAAGTCTCCTTTACTGTTGAGCTCTTGATAACCTCCCCCTTTTGTTTTGAGTCTCCTTAGTATGTACTATCATCTACACAGAGAAGGTTCTCTGGCTCCCAGTGAGAACAGCACTCATTTAATCTGCCACTTGCAGTGGGTGTCTTTCCTTTGGGCCTCTATTTTACCATTAGTAAAGCAGGAAGGATTTAAACTGGGTGATCCCAAATATCTCTCTGATCTCTTAACATGCTGCTGTTTTAAGTTCTAAGTGAAGACAGTAACAAGTATAGAACAGACTTTGGGCCATTTTCTAACATGGTAAATAAACAGGGAAATTTGAAGATATTTTAGAAAGATGGCTATTACAATCTGAATGAAAATTTATTATTTTAAGCAAATAGGTATACCTGTCTAAGAAATTTCTTTATTCCTGGTAAGACTTTCACTGCATAGCAGGCTTTTAAAAATTACCAAATATTAGGGTAAAAAAGAGTGAATTTCTTTATAACATTGTATCCATGTGTATCATTGTATTTCTTCATGTTCAACCCCCCATTGCCCTCCTTTGTCACTCTTTCCCCTCCCCACTGTTTGTGGTCCTTGCCCCAAATTGTCTTCTGGTTTCCTATAATATATGTGACATATATAATTATATAAATCTAGATACTGCTTAGGGTAGAAAGCATGTGAAAGTTATCTTTCACTTGCCTTCTGTCATTTCCCCTCTCTCCCTTTAAACACTTTCCTTTTACTAAACAATTCCTCTTCTATTTTCTTGTGAATGCTGCTATCTTGGTGTATAGATTGAAATCAACAACCTGACCAAATGACAAGTTAGCCAAAGACCCACACTTTAATGGCCATTATGCCAATAGTTAACTGCATTTAGTTGTCTAAAGCAATATAGGCTGGGAACCCCTAATCAGAAAGTATGAAATCCCAAAAGCCCCGAAATAGAGAACTTTTCAGACACTGAAATTAGAAAATTGCACACCTGGCTTAATGTAGTCAGTTATAGCCAATGAAGCTTCTACAAATACCTTCAAAGGGCTGACCATGTAGCTCAGTGGTTGAAAACTTGTCTAGTATTCACAAGGTCCTAGGTTTAAAATCACCAGCTCTATAAAAACCACTCTGCTTTCTGCCTATGGACCTGCTTCAAGCCCTGCTACCATGCCTTCCCTACCATGGCAGACTATAACTTGTGGAACTGTAAGCCAAATAATTTTTTCCTCTCTTAGGCTGATTTTTGTCAGGTATTTTTTCACAGCAATATATGAGTATCTATTTATGTAGGGTTGGATAGAACAGTGTGAAATACCTGGATTTTAAGGTTTTTTTTTTTTTTTTTTTGAGGCAGATCTCAGTCTAACGCAAGCTTATCTGGAACTTATTCTGTCACCCAGGCTTGCCTTAAACTCACGGTGATCTTTCTATCTCAGCCTCCCAAGTATGAAGATTAAAGGCATGTACCATCACACCTGGATTACATATAGACATATGATGAACAGGTTGAAATGTAGAAATCAGTTAATTATGTATAATCATTTAAATAGAAGCCAAAGTTTTAGAACATTAGACTATCAGACATTTTAATAGTATTTAAAACTGAGAATCCAACACACCAGAGATTGTTTAGGATGTGCTGGGTAAGAATGGAAATCATGACTTGAGCCTTTTGAAAAGTTGGAGAATTTGTGCTTGTTTCTTAACCTATGCTCATATCTTTCAGTTACCAAGCATTTCCTCGTAAGTATGTACTTCATATTCTTTGACCTGCAAAAGCATAGTGTTTGTAATATTATTTAATTTGCATAATGTTAAGTGCCTTTTTACTTGAAAAGATGAAGCTCACAGACATTGTTCAAAGTTAGTATATGGAGTATAAAAAAGGTGATTTCAATTGAAAAATCCATACACTTAAGCTAAAAATAAATATTTGGTAACTTCCATGTGTGATATTATGGCTATCATGAATAGTATTTGAGTATAATCCAAAAATATCTATGCTGTGACTCTTTGAGGAAGTATTTATAGCAGTTACCATGTTGCTGAGACAGTACACCTAACCAGAGGTAGCTTATGGGAGGAAGGGTTTATTTTCAGCTTACAGCTGACATTCCTGACCAAAAGTAAAGTAAAGTGTAATGAGCTACACTTTCCCCTAAAGGCAAGGGACAATTGCAATCTTTAGCGAAGAGAAAGCTATTCACTTTGGGGGTCAATCACCCCTAAGCTACCTAGCCAATTTCTGTCTTCAATCAATATCTAAAAGTACTATCATCATGAGTAAACAGAAATGATAGTACCTCACTTAGCCCTAGCCAGACTGGCCTGCTTATCTTTATTCTTTTTAAAATATTTTTGTTGGAGACTTTAATATATGAACATATTGCAAATTAGTCATATTCTCATCAGCTTCTCCTGATTTGACCCCTCTCCTCTACCCCCTATTCCACTGAAGGCCATCCTTAGTGAGGACATGGTTAATCGCTGTGAGATCATGAATGCACTTGTCAGTTTGAGTAGCGAGGACAATGCCTCACACTTTGCCTTCCCACTCTGTAGCTCTTGCATTTTTTCTGCCCCCACTTACGCAATGTTCCTTTAGCCTTGGAGGGCATGTTAGAAGTCTCCTTTACTGTTGAGCTCTTGATAACCTCCCCCTTTTGTTTTGAGTCTCCTTAGTATGTACTATCATCTACACAGAGAAGGTTCTCTGGCTCCCAGTGAGAACAGCACTCATTTAATCTGCCACTTGCAGTGGATGTCTTTCCTTTGGGCCTCTATTTTACCATTAGTAAAGCAGGAAGGATTTAAACTGGGTGATCCCAAATATCTCTCTGATCTCTTAACATGCTGCTGTTTTAAGTTCTAAGTGAAGACAGTAACAAGTATAGAACAGACTTTGGGCCATTTTCTAACATGGTAAATAAACAGGGAAATTTGAAGATATTTTAGAAAGATGGCTATTACAATCTGAATGAAAATTTATTATTTTAAGCAAATAGGTATACCTGTCTAAGAAATTTCTTTATTCCTGGTAAGACTTTCACTGCATAGCAGGCTTTTAAAAATTACCAAATATTAGGGTAAAAAAGAGTGAATTTCTTTATAACATTGTATCCATGTGTATCATTGTATTTCTTCATGTTCAACCCCCCATTGCCCTCCTTTGTCACTCTTTCCCCTCCCCACTGTTTGTGGTCCTTGCCCCAAATTGTCTTCTGGTTTCCTATAATATATGTGACATATATAATTATATAAATCTAGATACTGCTTAGGGTAGAAAGCATGTGAAAGTTATCTTTCACTTGCCTTCTGTCATTTCCCCTCTCTCCCTTTAAACACTTTCCTTTTACTAAACAATTCCTCTTCTATTTTCTTGTGAATGCTGCTATCTTGGTGTATAGATTGAAATCAACAACCTGACCAAATGACAAGTTAGCCAAAGACCCACACTTTAATGGCCATTATGCCAATAGTTAACTGCATTTAGTTGTCTAAAGCAATATAGGCTGGGAACCCCTAATCAGAAAGTATGAAATCCCAAAAGCCCCGAAATAGAGAACTTTTCAGACACTGAAATTAGAAAATTGCACACCTGGCTTAATGTAGTCAGTTATAGCCAATGAAGCTTCTACAAATACCTTCAAAGGGCTGACCATGTAGCTCAGTGGTTGAAAACTTGTCTAGTATTCACAAGGTCCTAGGTTTAAAATCACCAGCTCTATAAAAACCAAACCAAACCAAAAAAAAAAAAAAGAGAGAGAGAGAAATATATAGGGCACTAGTATAAATTCTGTATGAGGCATGCATGAGTTTCTTACTTAGGCTTATTTAGACTTTTATCATATACATACAGGTGTTCCAAAATTTGAAAGTAAGTGTAAAATGTTAAATACCTCTGATCCTCATCTTTTGAATTAATGGTTACTTGTAAGAGTCCAAAAATTGCTGAAGAAAGACCCCAGAGTCAAATAGTGTGTAAAAGCAAAGAGTGTTTAGTCTACAGAATCAGCCAACATGCAGGGGTCAACCATTCGTACACAATGGCGACCCCCAGAGGAGCACGCAGGCCCCTTTTAAACACAGCTAGGGGGATTTCCAGGCTGGTTAGGTAATCTTTTCACATGATTGGCTAAGAAAGTAGCAGTTATATTTGTACACCTTTGATTGGTTGGGGCGAAAGGGACATGTCTGGGCATACCTGGGCATGTTTGAACATGTGTCCAGGAACTGACTCAGCCCTCAGAGCCCACCCCTCTGGGAAATTGAAACTTAGGCCTAGTTAGGGCGGCATCTTACTGAAGCCTGTCATGGTGTCAGTTTGGTTCCTTCAGTTACTCAAATGGTATATAGCCAAACATGAGTCTTAAGTACACTATATATATTTATTTTAAATTTATTTTTGTAAACTTACAAATGTATAATTTTAAGGAGGCAGTAATATGATTTTTCTTCTCAGTTCAGAATAGATGAATTACTTTATTTATAGAGTTTTTCATTTTTTTAAGATTTATTTTTATTTATTTATTAGAGAGAGACAAAGGGAGAGAGAGGCACACCAGGGCCTCTAGCCACTGCAAACGAACTCCAGATGCATGCACCACCATGTATATCTGGGTTACATGGGACCTGGAGAATCGAACCTGGGTTCTTACTCTTTGTAGACATGCACCTTCATGGCTAAGCCATCTCTCTAGCCTGAGAGTTTTTCTTTAGTACACTAAAATCTATACTTTGATTGGCATATATGCTACTTAGCTATTTAACATGAAGAAAGAATAAAGAATAGACTTATAGCATGTGGTAGTTTGAATAGAAGGCCCCCAATATATTCAATGTTTTTTTTTTTAAATTTTATATTTATTTTTATTTTGAAGAGAGACACAGAGAGAGACAGAGAGAGAGGGAGAGGAAGACAGAGAATTGGCATGCCAGCAGCCTCTCAGCCACTGTGAACAAACTCCAGATGTGTGCACCCCCTTGTGGTCAAGTGCAGCATTGCGCCCTTGCATCACTTTGCATCTGGCTAAACGTGAGACCTGGAGATTGGAACTGATGTTTTTAGGCTTAGCGGGCAGGTGCCTTAACCGCTAAGCATCTCTCCAGCCCTATATTTAATGTTTTATTAGTTTGTAGTTTGCATCTGCAGCCACCTGCCTTGAGGCAGTGTCATTGGGTGGATCTTAATGTGATGGGTTTAGGATTTCAATCTAAAGAGTTCCTTAGATGTGCTTTGCTGTGTGGCTTTTGGCTTTTGCCTTCTCTCTGTTTGGTCCTATGAAGGCAGGCCAGCTTCTTCTGCCATTATGGAACTTTGCCTGGTCTGGAAGTTCATCTCAGCGAACCTGAAGCTGTCTGCTACATAGCATAAATAATGCTATAGACTAACTATTAGCTTCTTTATTTTTATCTTTCATTATGGAAAGTACTGGGCAAGAACACCCATCACTAATACTTAGAACATGCCTCAAAATAAATGATGAGTCAGTAACACATTACTATAATGTAAACATGTAGTTAGATTATTTAAATTACTGCTGACTTATCTCCCAAAATGTTCTAAAGGGTTCAAACTAAAGGACCTTAAGGATTATTTGTACATTAAATTTACCACTTTATGTTATTGCAAAATTAAGGTAAATACCAAAAATATAAATTGTAGTGTTTATTAATCACAGATTAAATCCAAGTATAACAAACTAAAGAACTATCCATCTTAGTTTGTCAGAGATGTCTGAGACTAAGTGATATTGTTGGTTTGAACCTAGTAATATTTTTGCTATGCAATGATCGCTGGTCATTGAAATGATCTTTTGTAATTGCATGATTGACTTATGAAAGGGCAGTGAAAATGGACCACAGTTGTTGGGTATTATCTTTCTAACAACTGCCATAACCTCATACTTGACATATTTTATTGTATTTTGTTTCATTTATTCAGTGCCACAGCCATGTGCATGAGTCATATGTATCTCTTATGTGTAGTAAACCTGAAGCTTAGGAAGAGATAGTGATCTTAGAGCCTGGTTTGAATCCTCTTTTATGGTTTTCAAATACTTTTGGATTAATAAAATTGAATGAACTCTTATTTTATTATGAAGCTTTCTTTGGCAATGGAAATAACTTTAAAGGAATGTTTAACTACAATGTAATGTTTTAATTTTAGGGGAAGATAGTCCTTTTGATTAACAGAATTTTGCTTACTGAGTTATTATTTGGGAATTTAGTTGTTTCTGGTGTCTTTTTTTTTTTTTTTTTTTTTTTTTTGGTTTTTTGCAAGGTAGGGTCTCACTCTGGTCCAGGCTGACCTGGAATTAACTATGTAGTCTCAGGGTGGCCTCGAACTCTCGGCGATCCTCCTACCTCTGCCTCCCGAGTGCTGGGATTAAAGGCGTGCGCCACCACGCCCGGCGTTTCTGGTGTCTTTTTATAAATTTATTTTTGAAATTCACTTGCTAAAACTCCAAAAATACTTTGGTTTGTTTTTACTGAAAAACAAGGATAGTAGCCTAGTTTATTATATTTGTATTTCCTGCAGTGCTAGTAACATCACCAAGTTGGGATTTTGAAAGTATTGAAACTTAGCAATTTATGAATGTGGAGCAAATCCTAAAAGAGTAATTTCTTTCCTTTCACATATTTATTTCTTCACTAACTCATTTGATTAATCTTCCCTGATACCTTTTGGATATGCAGTTTATGAAGTATTTTGACTTTATCCTCTAGATTATACAGCACTGGCTGGTATATTTCATTTACTGTATAAAGACTTTTATTTAATTTATTAGAAAACTACTGAGTAAATCAATTGCTATGCTCAATTTCAATGGTGTTATCATCACAGTTTGTAATAAAAAATAATCTGCCACATTCTGTCTTTTCTGTAAAGTGTAATTAATTATCCTGTCATTTCTTAGTTTAATCTTTAGTCGTGGAAATTTTGCTGGAAGTTGTCATCTTAGATCTCTCAATAAATACATTTATGTTTTATTGGTTTTCAAAATAATGAAAGTGAATACAGTATGACCAACAGTATAGAAAATATACAAATAACATTTCATACAGTCACTCTTCATTTTAATTTTGTTATGTGCAACAGTGCTATATTGTGTTTATATGGCCAAAGACTTTCCATAATGTGAATGCAGACAACCTAGGACACATGTTTTCTATTGGCCTGTAGGTAACTTAACAATATTGTAGATTTTATCTACATATTATATATAATTAACCTTTTAGTGTTTATAAAATGCTTTTGTCAAAAAATAGTTTACCTCTGAATTCTCTTATGGCGGGAAAGTCAAGATGGACTTACCCCACTTTATAACTGAGCAGTTTAACTTAGTTTCCTAGGACTTCTGAGTAATGACATCTGGTACTACAACCCATGTCCTTTCTTGACTACAGCTTCCTAGATCTGAAAATTTTGCTGCATCATTAATGATATCTATTTCTTTTGTGAACACGTTTCATTAACTATATTACAACAGTAAATATGAGGGTATTTTTTGACATCTGAGTACATTTTTCTTTCATTTTCTCTTTTCTTGTGTAGTGATTATTGTATTAAAGCACTTCATATCTATACTGTTGCACCCAGATTTTTTTTCTTCTGGTTTTCCTTTATTCTTTTTTTTTCAACTTTTCAGGTAATAATTATTACAGTCCTATATCATTTCCTATCAATTTATGCATCATTATGCTTTGAATGGTGATTTTTCCATATGAAATAAGCAGGTATTATCTCTTTTGTATCCTTTTTTGGTCTATATTAATATTAACAGTTTATACCCTTATATCCCCTCAGTCTGGCTTTTGCTACCCTTGGGGCCCTCTTCAGGTACTGGGGGGGGGGAACCATTCCTCAGCATATTCCTACATACTCTGTGGCTTTTACAATCTTCTTTTAAAAATTTTATTTATTTATTTATTAGAGACAGAGAGAGTGAAAATGGGTGTACCAGGGCCTCTAGCCAATGGAAACGAACTCCAGATGCATGCGCCACCTTGTGCATCTGACTTACATGGACCCTGGAGAATCGAATCGGGGTCCTTAGGCTTTGTAGGCATGTGCCTTAACCACTAAGCCATCTCTCCAGCCCTTTCCTTTCCTTTTTTAAAAATTTATTTATTTATTTATTTATTTATTTATTTATTTATTTATTTATTTGAGACAGAGAGAGGGAGAATCTTACAATCTTTCCACCCCCTTTTCAGAAATATTCTTTGAGCCATGGCAGGCTGATTGGCAGTCTGATTTAGTGTTGAATTCTTTGTAGCCTCTGGATTTCTACTTCGATAGGTTTTTATTGATGACTGTGTCTTTCACCATCACCCTGCAGCTGGTTGTCAGGCCAGTAGTAATAGCATTGTTCACATCACTGCTTCCTCTGCAATATTTCCATGGCCCTGGTAGATGTTGTAGAAGTGGCACATCTCGTGGTGGGTAGTTGGCTAGCTTCCTGTCCTATCAGTGGATCTAGATTGTCCTTGTCTTGATTGTTTTCTCTTCCATCTGTTAAAAAAAAAACAAACTGATTCTCAAACCAAGACTAAGAGTAGCTTGGTCTAAAGGGGATTTGCAAAGTTATTTGAGAGATCTTTTTTATGCAAGCCCACTTTTCTCCAGAGAGCAGCTGAGGCTTCTCTGAAGTCTATGCACCCAGATTTTTAACATATACAAAACCATTTTCTATTGGCTTAATGTTAATGCTTTCTGCAAATAAGTTTGTTTCTTATTATTATATCTTTTGCCTATAAACCTTCTTTTTTCCCAAGTTTTATTAGGTGTGATGTTTTTCCTGCAGTGCAGTAGATTTTGTATAGAAAATACAATGGAAGGTGTTAGGACCTTCCCACACAGAAGCTCAAAGGATAAAATGTATGCAGGCTGAGAATCTCTTGTCCTAGAGCATGGAAATAGCAGTGTTTCAGATTTCTTATTATTTTATTTTTTATTAGTGTATTACTGATCAGTGTGCCTAATCCAAAATTCTCCAGAATACAACTCTTTTGAGGACTAACAATGATGCTCAAAAAGTTGTGGATTTTGTTCCATTTAAAATTTGGGGGTTTTGGGCTAGAACGATCAATGTGCACTAACTAGAGTATCAGAGGAATTAGAAAACAGTTGAAAATTGAATGCAAGGTAAACTGCACATGTGTATCATGAGAACATGGAGTAACTGTGATGAATGTGAATGTATTAAGGAAGACTTCCTAAAATTTAAAATTTTAATTAAAGGCATACATTCTAACATAATGTAATTTTTGAGAATAGGATGATTGTGATATTGGCAGAAGGGAAGAATAACCCACGAAAACCTAGTAAGGGAGAAAAATGGATATTAAGGTTGATAAATTGAGTGACAGGCACCATGTTGGAAAGGAGGTTTAAATGAGACCAAAAGATGAGTAAAGAGGGGGATTGATTTTATAGAAAGAAAGAGGAAGATGAATGATAATTTACTATTATTATTATTGTGGTTTTTCTGAGGTAGGGTGTCCTCCTGTAGCAGACAGCTTCAGGTTTGCTGAGATGAACTTCCAGACCAGGCACAGTTATGGAGGAAGGGATATTATTTATTGAATCTTACAGATCCAGGGGAAGTTCCATAACGGCAGGAGAAGCAGCCTGCTTTCACAGGGCCAAGCAGAGAGAGAGAGAAACCAACCAGCCACCACAGCACACAGAGCAAAACTATAGCCAAAAGGTCACACAGCACACTTCAGGAACTCCTGCTAGGCACATTTGCATATCTTTACAATGGAATCTCAAACCCATCATTAACACCTTAAGACCAGCCCCCAGTGACATTGCCTCTAGGAAGGTGATTGTAGATGCAAACTATAACTAATAAAACACTGAATATATTGGGGGACATATATTCAAACTACCACACCTCCTAACCCAAGATGAACTAGAACTCACTCTGTAGTACCAGACTGGCCTTGAACACACCACAATCCTCCTACTTCTCATGACAATAAAGGTGTGCACTACCACACCCAGCTCAGTAAGAGGAAGATTTCTGAGGAAGATTTTTAGAAGATGGCATTAGATGGCTACAGTTAGTTCATGACCATTGAATTTGCATATGTTTACTTATCAGACATCATATGTAAGGCATTGAGACTAAGCATTGAGCAATAAAGCAGTTCAGCAAAATGTGGGAATTTTCTTCAATAGAAAGTCACAATGCACGCAAACTGAATGAGGTTGTTGAATCAAGATGATGATGGGCTGAAAATGTTAACTGTCATAGTAGCTTGCAATGGGGTGATAGATACCAATAATAAAACAATAATCATGAGAGAATATTGATGTATCCAGATAGATGCATTATGATAGCACAACTCAAACTTTTCATTGCAGTCACCTCCCACCCATTTTATAGCAGGTACCTCTGTTACACTACTAAGTCCAAACAGCCTCTTTGATAATCATCTTTAATGATTATTGGCATTGAAGATTTTGTAGGTCACAGATACTTTACCAGGTATTATTGCATGCTCATTTGATGTGCATGGTAGCCTTGATAGCAAGGGCTATTCATACGTTATTTGTGAATCATTTCAGTCTTTGAGAGCATAAATAACTGTATCCCCACCTTCTCCCAGGTAGGGTCTCACTCTAGCCCAGGCTGACCTGGAATTCACTATGTACTCTCTGGGTGGCCTAGAAATAACTCATTGTAATCCTTCTACCTCAGCCTCCCAGTGCTAGGATTAAAGATGTGTGTCACCACATCCTGCTTGGGGACAAAGTAAGTTCAGAGAGCTAACTACTAATGGGGTCAGGGTTTAAAGTCTGGTCTTTTGATTCTGAAGTTTGTATTGTGATGATTTACTTTTAAAATAAAATCTGCACATCTCCTTTAAATTCTCAAAAAGGTATATGTCTCACAGCCTCCTTAACTTTGAAATATTTCTGTATATTTTTCAAATGTTATGTTTCATATTGTATGTATTGTAATTTGAACAGATGATTATTTGAGGTATGAGTCACCTATAGCAAACTATATACTGAACTTTAGAAAAGAATGCAATTTACCATGAAAAGTTAAAGCAATATAACAAATGTAGTGGAGGAGAATTATCAGAAGCATAGCATTTATTATTGCAATTTCTTATTAGTCAGGATCCGCATGAAGACGTTGAAGAAGCTGGTGCACTGCAGAAAAATCATGCTTCTGTGGTGTGCGGGATCTCCACAGATGCTGCAGCCTCTGCCTGCCTGCCCACAGAAGATGAGTCATTCAGCACCTTGAGCTGTGACCTCCCAGCAGAACCTACTCCAAGCACTCACCCACAGAGTGCCTTAGAAGTAAATGAGGAGGAAGCAGCAGGGGAGAAAGAAACCCCAAATGATAAAACTTCCAGAGAGGAGGGAAGTAAAAATGTGCCTGTAATACAGAACACAGAGCCACCAAAGAAAAACAGAATTACTTACTCACAGATTATTAAAGAAGGCAGGAGATTTAATATTGATTTGGTATCAAAGGTAAGTTTCAATTTTACACATCTTATCATAGAACAGTGCTAACTTCTAATTAAATTATCATCTGGGAATTTAAATAGATTTTTCTTAGTGTTAGTTTTTGAATTGTAGAGTGTTTGACTTATAAATAGATAGCAAGCAAAATTTTATAATCCATTTAACATAGTCTTATGTATAGGTTAAAAAATATTAAAGTATGTTTTATTATCTGTACTAGGTATTTTTGTTACTTGAATTATTTTGTAGTACATAGTTCATTTTAATAATTTCCTAATTCATGGGCAGTATGAATTCTGTGAAAAGAAAATTTCTAATGAATTTGTTTATGAATCTGTGATCTTAATTGTCAGTTGTATATCAGCTTCTGAGCCTTTGTACAGTTTAACATCTGATGATGAATATTCTGAGTAAATTAATGCATTTTGAAAATCATAGAGTCAGGTTTGAGGACATTGTCTGATAACATTTTATTGAAGGTAGCAACAATGCTAGAATATGGAGAGAATGGTTTTGTCTTTGGATGTGTTTCTATCTGTAACTCAAATATTAGTTCACTTTGATTACTGATGAAGTCCCTAGATGATGTAAGGCTTCAATGATGCATTGGCTTCTTAAGAATAAAGCTATTTTTATATAAAATAATAAAAACAGTAAGAAAAAGCATCATAACCTTAAAGGTATGCTACGGGAAAGAGAAAATAGTACATTCCAATCATATTTTGCTGATGCAATCCTGTATCCTCACACTCTTGTTCCCTTTGAACTTGATGCATGGGAATATGAATGTCTTATTACATAGAGTGTTGTACTATTCAGAGTAATTGAGAAAATTAATGGTAATGTTGTTATAATTGAAACTCTTTCTAAGAAGTAAGCTTATACCTTTAATAATTATGGAGCCAATATACTATATAATGTAAAAAGCACCAGTTATTAAAGCCATGTTATTTTAACTAAGTTGAAGTTTTCTTTTGCCTCTCATCACTGAAATTTCTATGGTAGGTCACTAAGAAGGTAGTGAAAAAGAGGCTTGATGGTACATGTATATTATTTCCAAGCTTCTAACATATTTTTTAATGAAATTTGTTTTTACTATTCACTAATATCTTAAATGCCATTAGTTTTTAAGCTGATATTTAACCATTTGATTTATCTGAACTTAGAAAATTGAGTTTTGTTTTATATATTAGTATTTGTAAAATGATGAATGTTGAGAGGTCATTACTTATATTTTTAAACAGATGAGGCTTCTAAAGTACCTGTTTTTCTTTTATAATAAAGTGAAGATTTAGCAATCTAGTTCTAAAGTATAGGGTGTATCAGTTATATAGTATGTTAGGGATAATGTATCATGACATATTTAGTCAGGATATTGGGTTAGTTTCCAAAAATGTGATGGCAATTTTGTTTGTTTGCATCATGGTGAACTAATATAAGTTTATAAAATATCACTTAATTGATACACATTTACAAAATCCTCTTAGATTTTCAGATCTATAACACAGATTAAATTTTTGAGCTCCTTCATTTCTTTGTGTAGCAAATCAATTTTTTCAAAGATTTTAATTGGCTTTATTTTACAATTCTAGTATTGGCAAATCATTAAATAGATTGTATTCTTTTGTAAAGTTTTTTTTTTTTTTACATTTTGAATTTATTTTGCACGTAGAGAGAGAGAGAGACAGAGAAAGCAAGTGGGGGGAGAGGGAGAATAAGTACAGTGGGCTTTCTAGTAAATGAGCTCCAGGTGCATGTACCTCTTTGTGCATATAGATTTACATGAGTACTGGGGAATTGAAACTGGGTTGTTAGACTTTGCAGGCAAGCACCTTGACCACTGAGAAATCTCACCTTCATTCTGTAAAATATAACGTTTTCTCATTTTCCAAACATTTATTGAATTATTCATTCTTATTAATGTTACTTATAGTGTATAAGTTACAATTCTTTTTTAATAATTTATTTATTTTGGGGGGGTTTCGAGGTAGGGTCTCACTCTAGCTCAGGCTGACCTGGAATTCACTATGTAGTCTCAGGGTGGCCTCTAACTCATGGTAATCCTTCTACCTCTGCCTCCCTGAGTGCTGGGATTAAAGGCGTGTGCCACCACGCCCAGCTTTTATTTTTTTATTTATATTATTCTAATTTTACATTCATATTGGTGACTCCATTATCCTCCTCCCTGTCTTCCCTCTTCCAAAGGGACCCTCATCAATGAGGAATGTGGGTCATGCATTGTGAGGGTAGTCAAGAGTTATGGGGATAGGCCAAGTCTCTGTGCATAATGCCCCAACTTGTGGCTCTAACATTCTTTCGCCCCCTTCTGCGAATTTCCCTGAGCCACAATGGGATCATTTTAGTTCTACTTTAGTGATGAGGTTTTGGGAGCCTCTGTGTCTCTGGATATCTGGCTTAGTAGGAGTTGGATATTCTCTGTATTTAACTCCTTCAGCCTTTTTCTGGTATTGTGATCACCAAGAATGCTGTACTCCTGCCCTTCCCCTGCATTACTCTATGGTTTCTGCTGGAGTCCTGGTGAGGTGTGATTGGCTGATCCTTCCTTTAGGTTTGTTGTCCATCTAAAAAAGATAAGCAAATTCTCAGAAGTTAGTACTAGATAGATGGGATGTGGAATAGAAGAGGGCCTACACATATAAAATTCCTTCCAAAATATTTATGGCAAATCAATTTTTAAAAATTTTCCCCAGTTATTGTTGAGGTCTGTATTAGTCAAGGTTCTCTAGAGGAATAGAACTGCTAGAATGAATTATATTAAAAAGGGAGTAATTGGATTAGCTATGGCAGTCCAATAGCAGTTGCAGGCCTGAGAATCAAGGAACTCAGTAGCTTCTCAGTCCATGTGGCCATATGCCTCAGCAGTCCCAATCTGGAACTGAAGGCCTAGAGGCTTCCTGGGGAGCTGCTGGTTTTCAATCCACACGGTTCTTCAGTTGACACTGGTCTTCAGTCCACACTCGAAGGCAGCAAGCAGCTACAGCAGCCAAGTGGAAGGAAGGGGCTCTTTTCACCCAGAGCTTCCTTATATAAAGCCCCCTCTGAAAGGGGTAGCATTCTCTGGGGGAAGGGCTCACTCTGGGGGAAGGACTTCCTCCTACAGTTAATCCTTCCTGGAAGCAACCTCAGAGGCACACCTGAAAGGGATTTCTGTGGATTACTAAACAGATCAAGTTGACAACACCTTAACTATCACAAGTTCACCCCTTGTCAACTTGACACCAAACCATATCTCCTTACATTATACTTAATTTCCAAGTGAAAACAGTAACAAGCTCATAATTCCTCCAAACATGGTATAAATATCCCACGTACAACCGGAAATGCAAAATCTTCCCCCCAACACAAAGCAAGGTTCCTTGAGGAATGCTTAGTCTATAGTATAATAGGTCTAGTATAAATTCAACAACAGTTAGCTAGTGATATAATCCTAATGTTGGTGTAGATATGTAGAAACACTCCATATCAAGTTAGGACAGAAACATTGTAATTACAGTCCTCATTTTTGTAATTGGTCACGTGACCTTAACTGGTATTTGTAAGTGCCTTCTTCTACTACCCATTCTATATTTCCTCCACCTTCAGCAAGCACCTTAGCAGGTTTTTTGTTCTTTACCTGGAGGGATGAACCATACCTTCATTCCTGAAGGATCTGGGCCATTTATCACACTACCTCGATTGGGTTGTTGCAGTTGCCCATTGACTTTGATAACCGGGCATGGTAACACTAAAAGATGCCCTAAAGGATCTCCTGCACTCCAGACATACTCTTCCTTATCTCCATTGTGGAGGAGCAGTCCAATTTCCCCCTGGTAGTCTGCTAACACTGTAACTCCTCTTAGCCTATTGAATGGAGGACATCAGAAGCCCAGAGTGGCCAGTTCAATGGAATGTTCTTTGTGCCTCCTGGTTAAAGCACTCCCCCCTCTGGCACCAAGACCCCTAGGCCACCAGATCATAAGGTTTTGGGATCAGGAAGCAAATATTTACCAAATGGGTCACTTGGGGTGATGGTAAGTGGGACCATTCCCATTTCCACCCCTTGATTCCTGGATCCATGAATCTGGGCTATAGAAGAAACGGTACCATACATAGGATGCTGATTCAGAGCGTATACAGCCTGCTGGAGGACACTCCCCCAGCCCGCCAAGCTGTTGCCACCTAGTTGGTACTGTAGCTGTTTCTTTCAAAGGTCATTTCACCATTCTGTCAAGCCAGCTGCTTCAGAGTGGTGGGGTACATGGTAAGACCAGTGAATTCCATGATCATGAGCCCACTGCCATACTACCTTGTCTATGAAGTGAGTTCCTTAGTCAGAAGCAATGTTGTATGGGATACCATAATGGTGGATAAGTCATTCTGTAAGCCCACGGATGGTTGTTTTGGCAAGAAGCACTATGTGCAGGAAAGGCAAATGCATACCCAGAATAAGTGTCTATTCCAGTAAGGACAAAACACTGTCCTTTGAATGATGGAAGTGGTCCAATGTAGTCAACCTGCCACCAAGTTGCTGGCTGGTCACCCTGAGGAATACTACCATATTGGGGACTCAGAGATGGTCTCTGATGCTGGCAAATTTGGCTCTCAGCCACAGCAGCAGCCATAGCGAGGTCAGCCTTAGTTAGTGGAATTCCATGTTGTTGGGCCCAGGTATAACCTGCCACCATGGCCACTTTGTTCATGGGCCCATTGGGAAATGACAGGGGTAGCTGAGGAAAGAGGTTGACCACTATTCACAGAATGGGTCAGTTTATCTACTTGATTATTAAAGTCCTCCTCTGATGAGGTCACCTTCTGATAAGTGTTAACATGGGACATAAGTATCTTTATATTCCTTGCCCATTCAGAGAGTTCTATCTATATACACCTTCCCCAAATGTCCATCTCACCAATTTAACAATCGTGCTCCTTCCAAGTCCCAGACCATCCTGCCAAACCATCGGCCACAGCCCATGAATCAGTGTATAACCGCACATCTGGCATTTTTCCTTCCAAGCAAAATATACAACCATGTGCACTGCCCAAAGATCTGCCCGTTGTGAAGACTTCCCTTCACACAGTCCTTCAAAGTTGTCCCAGAAAGGGGCTGTAATGCTGCAGCTGTCCACTTCTGGGAGGTGCCTGCATAATGTGTTGAACCATCTATAAACCATGTCCTTGTCTGCTCCTTTTCAGCCAATTGATCATAGGGTACATCCCATTATGCCATAGGTACATGCTTGGGGACAGAAGGCATTGAAACAGGAGTAGCAACCATAGGCATTTGAGCAACTTCCTCATGTAACCTACTTGTGCCTTCAGGACCTGCTTGAACCTGATCACATGTATACCACTTCTACTTGATGATGCACTGCTGCTGTGCACGTCCAGCTTTACGGCATGGTGGGTCAGATAACACCCAGCTCATAATGGGCAGCTCAGGTTGCATAGTAAATTGATGGATCATTTTCAAGCTTTTAGTTTCCACTATGGCCCAATAGCAGGCCAAGAGCTGTCTGTCAGAGGGAGAATAATTGTCTGCAGAAGATGGCAGGGTCTTGTTCCAGAATCCCAAGGGCCTCCACTGTAATTCACCTATGGGGGCCTGCCAAAGGCACCAAACGGCATCCCTATCTACCACCGACACCTCAAGTACCGTTGGATCTGCTGTATCATATTTCCTAAGGGGCAGAGCAACCTGCACAGCAGCCTGGAGGTGTTGAAGAACCTTCTCTTGTTCTTGGCCCCACTGAAAACTAGTAGCTTTCCAAGTCACCCAAGTGAGTAATGTGTTGTCTCCAAAATCCAAATAGGCCCACTAGACATTGTGCTTCTTTCTTAGTGGTTGATAATATTATTTAATATTTTTCTCCCTGATATTAATTATAGTAACTACAGAAAGATTAAATCAAACTCTCATATACATACCAGCAATAAAAATCCTCACTTCTTGAGAAAGTCATATGCCATACGAATGTTAAATGCTAGGTATGTAGGGAGAATTACAATGTGGATCTATCACAAAAATGCAACACAAATCCTGTCCGTCCTCCCTTCCTCCCTCCCTTCCTCCCTCCCTTCCTCCCTCCCTCCCTTCCTTCCTTCCTTCCTGTAAGGAAGGAAAGTAAACAGAACTCATTTCTTCTTGGAACTACCAGTTATCCATCCTTTCTCAAGAGCCCTTAGGTCCTGTTGTATCATGTCATTCAAATGAAAAAAGGAAATTAGATGGTAATATAGGGAACATGCTGATACATTGTATATTGCATTCTTAGCAGATCTGAGGTGACATTCTGTAACTCAATACATTAACATTTTCATGGTGAAATTTATGAATGTTTATATATGTATCAGGACAAAGAAAGAGGAATCTTTTATCACTTTGGATCAGGTATTACTGCTAAGCAAGTTATAAAAAAATACTTTCAGGTATGGGATATAAAGTTTTGGATTCTGCATTTCAAATCATAAACTATGAGTCACTAATAAACTGGAATATGTTTTATAATATTTGTAGATACCTTGCATTGTCTATATAATTTAAAGTCTAAAACAATTTGGTTTCATATTATTTTGAATTATTTTGCCTTTGGTCTTATTGTCTAAAATTCTTTCTACAGCTTTTGTACTCTAGGGGATTACTAATTGATCTTCTCATCAAATCAAATGTTAGTCGATATGCAGAGTTTAAAAATATTACCAGAATTCTTGCATTTCGAGAAGGAAGAGTGGAACAGGTACTGTACATATTTAGCATGTGACTGGAATGAGCTTAAGTTATTATGATTCATTTTGTAAGCACAAGCTTATAAGTACAATAGCTACTTTCTTAGTAAGAAAGTAAATTGCAATTTTGCACTGTGGACTTTAAATGTAGATAGAAAGATTTGTTCTGTTAAAATTACTAGTGTTAATTTTCTGAACAGCTGGCCCACAGGCTTGATTTCAGTATGAAGAAAATGTTTCTGCAGCACTTCTATATTGGAACTGTCATTTGTTCCCTATTAGGGCTGACATACTATTGGACTTTTAATGGCATAAAGAACAACTTGGAGCTATTAAGTAAGAAAGCTCTCAAGTTAATTAGCTTTGTATTTAAAAGAAATGCTATTAGAACTGATTGAAGGTGACATGAACCAGCCAGACAAGAAGGGAAATGATAACCTTGTAATATGTAAAGGAATAAAAAGTATAATCTGGAATTCTTATATTCTGCAGAAGCAGTTGCTTTACTTTAAAACCAAACTGCTTTTCAGGTTCCTTGTTCCAGAGCAGATGTCTTTAATAGCAAACAACTTTCAATGGTAGAAAAACGAATGCTAATGAAATTCCTTACATTTTGTATGGAATATGAAGAGCATCCTGATGAATATAAAGGTATTGCTTTCCATTGATTTATGTTCTCCAATCATTTGAACTTTTTATTTTAGTATGCTTCCTTGATTTTGTGAGCCACTGATTATTCTAAAATTCATTCTATACTCTGGTTTCACTTCAGGTGTTATAAATCTTTTGCCTTTTACTAAAATGAATTCTAACTCTCCAGAACCCAACTAGTTAGCCATAGCAACATGTGATTATGTAAATTAACTAAAACAAGAAACATTCATTCCCTCAGTCTTGCTAACCATATTTTAAGTTCTTAGTGCCCATGTGTAGTTAGTAGCTATAGTACAGATATTTTCAACAACATTGAAGAAATGCTAGAGTTTCATTTTGGTTTTGTTAGTAAAATACTGTTGCCAGCTTCCCTTACTTCCTCCCTTCCTTACTTTCTTTCTTCCTCCCTTCCTCTGTCCTTCCATTCCTTGCTTCCTTTCTCTCTTCCTGTCTGTAATTCCATTCTTCATTTCTTCTTAATAATAAATAAATAAAAATAAATCTGTATATATTGTTTTTACTTAGAATCTTGTAACTAATCATTTTGATTAGCAGAAATACTACACAGTGTATGAGGAAAACCATAGGATGTACTTCAGTTATTTTCTGTTCCTGTCTTTGATCTCACTGTGTAATCTTGGAGCCAGTTAATTTCAATTTTTAAATTAAGTACACCATTAATTTTTTGATGTTTTATTACTTGCAATTTGTAAAATATTGTTTAAACCTCTTTCTCAAATTTTTTATTTCCTAAACATGGGGTTTTCTTTTTTATTAAAGTAAAAACTATATTAAAATTTATATAATCTTCTCTTACCACTCTTCTTTGTCCCTTTTCCCCCATCACCCTCCATGGAAACCCCTCTTCTTTCCTAATATTCCCTCTTCTATTTTAATGTATTTTGTTGGCTAACTCCATTATCCCTGACAACCTGTTGATAGATTCCGATGCAGGTCTTGTACATGAAACAACAACTGCTATGAGGTCATGAATACAATGACCACTTTGTGTCTTGAAGACAGTATTCCAAAGCACTCCACCCATCCTTTGGCACTTACATTTTTCTTCCCATTGTTGTCCTTGAGCCACTGGAGAGTTGAGTACACCATTTTAATATCAAGATATTTATTTTTAATGCATTGGGTTAGAAACATTATGCAAAATTAAAATATTCTTTTAGTTGTTTATATGGTTATGATTATAGTTCTGATATTTTATGAAATTTTAAAATTCTAATTCTTGCTATTAAAATTTCAAATCTACTTGGTACTTCTAGAATGTTTTCTTTAATGGCTATATAAACTTACATCCTCTTGATAAATTTTTAATAGTTTAAATCATTTCAATAAACTTTTATCATTTTTCATAGAATTGTATTTCCACTATTGTCAATTACATTGTTTTCTGCTAATTGATTTTATTATTAGTTTATCAGGGGGTCCTCATTTTTTTAATTTATTTTTTATTTTTTTGGTTTTTCGTATTAGGGTCTCTCTCTGGTCCAGGCTGACCTGGAATTAACTATGTAGTCTCAGGGTGGCCTCGAACTCTCGGCGATCCTCCTACCTCTGCCTCCCAAGTGCTGGGATTAAAGGTGTGCGCCACCATGCCCGGCATGGTCCTCATTTTAAAAAATGTATTTATTTATTTATTTTATTTTTTGAGAGAGAGAGAGGGACAGAGAGAAACAGATGGAAAGAACAAGAAGCAGAGAGAGAGAGAATGGGCATGTCAGGGTCATTTCAGCCGCTATGAACAAACTCCAGACACATGTGCCCTCTTGTGGGCAAGTGCTGCATTGCTGCCTTGCATCACTTGCTTCTGGCTAAACGTGTGGCCTGGAGACTTGAACGGGTGTTCTTAGGCTTGGCAGGCAGGCACCTTAACCACTAAGCCATATCTCCAGCCCAGGGGCTCTCATTTATTGATGAATGATTATGTCACTATTTCTAGCAGCCACATATAAATTAGTTTCATTGCTTTTTAATAAAAGTTCATTTTTCTATGTTTTAATAATAAGCATATATTTAACAAAAGTCATGCACTACTATATCATTTTTATCAGTAGACTTCTCTCTATTTAGTATTTTCAAATGTAGTGATTGAATTTTCTATAGCTTAAGTGTTAATAAATTAATATTATTCCCAGTCACAGTAAATCATTGAGCTATTTAATGTTTCTCTGGATTTTTATATCTATAAAATAAAGATTAACTAAATAAATTTTAAAAACTCTTTCATAATCCACTTGGGATAGTGATTTTAGTCTTTTTAAAAGATATTTGTATTTATTTGAGAGAGAGAAAAACAAACCATGGGCACATCAGGGCCTCTTGGTACTGCAAACAAACTCCAGATGCATGTGCCACTTTGCTTGGCAGGCTTTATGTGGGTACTGGGTATTCAAACCCAAGCTGACAGATTTTGCAAGAAAGTACTTTTAACCACTGAGCCATCTCTCCATCCCTGATATTATTTCTTTTATTCATAAGACCAACAGCTAATAGTACCATCAGTTCCCTTTGTTAAGTCTTTTAGACAGACTTGATTATATTCACGTAGGTGCTTTTAAATCGAAGTTTAGTTTTGACTTTAAATGATAACATTTCATCTTTCTTTTCATAGCATCTGAGGAAATTACTTTTTCTGAATATTTGAAGACTCAAAAATTAACCCCCAACCTACAGTATTTTGTTCTACATTCAATTGCAATGACATCAGAGACAAGCAGCAGTACTGTAGATGGTCTGAAAGCTGCCAAAAACTTCCTGCATTGTCTTGGGAGATATGGCAACACTCCATTTTTGTTTCCTTTATATGGCCAAGGAGAACTCCCCCAATGTTTCTGCAGGTAAGCTTAGGAATACTGTTCTGGTCTTTTCTAAAGAAAATTCTTTTTTTTTTTTTTAAATTTTCTTTTACTTTCTGAATATTTCATTTTTATTTATTTGAGAGCATGGAGGAGAATGGGCAAGCCTGAGCCTCTTGCCACTGCAAATGAATTGCAGATGCCTGCACCACAATATACATCTAGTTTACGTCTGTCCTGGGGAGTCAAACCTAGGTCCTTAGGCTTCACAGACAAGTGCCTTAACCACTAAGCCATCTCTCCAGCCCTACAACCTTTTTTGGGGGGAGGAGTGTGTATTGAGGGAGGGTCTCACTCTAGCTCAGGCTGACCTGGAGTCTAAGCTGGCCTGGAACTAACAGCCATCCTTCTACCTCTGCCTCTCAAGTGTGGGAGGGTGTGTGCCACCACTCCCTGCCTAAAGGAAATTCTTGAATGACATTTGAAAATTAGACAAAGCTGAATGTGGTGATGCCTATCTGTAATCCTCTTCTGTACATATGAGATATATAGCAAGTGTGACAATTGCCTAGACTATATGAAACCTTATTTCACTCAGCAGAGGAGGGGAGGAAAAGGAAGGAGAGATTTACTATATATAATCATAGATTTCATTATATATATATTTTCTTTCACTTATCCAGATCTTTTATTTTCTATGTACCATACAAGTATCATATTATAGAGAACATCCTTTAAGTATGTATTTATATAGTATTTTATTTGTTTATAGTACATATATATATATATATATATATATATATATATATATATAGTCTATATATTTATTATTTGTATATATTATATAAAAATATGGTATATATTTGTATATATAGTATTTTTATTTGTAAAAATAATGGATTTATTATGGCATTATTATAAATTTATATATAATATTTCTAATACTATTTTTATAGAAAAGATAAACAGATTACAGAATTTTTATGTATTATAGAAGCTTCGAATATATGCTCATGAACTTCCATCTTAACAATGATTTAAAATATTATCTAAAATAAATTATCCTATGTACATATTTTATTTATATAAATGCACCAAGGTACTGCTCTCAAATCAGCTTCACAGTATTTCTCTCACATTATATATTTTGATAAGTGATTTATTTGCTTCTTTCTTTTTCACCTAAATTAGGCATTTAGGCTTACTTTTGAGCCTGATAAAAATATAAAAATTCCTTTATCCATGCCATACTATTTCAAGCATCATGCTTATATATAAGCACAAATTTCATTGCTAGAATATATTCCATTGTAAATATACCATAAGCTGTTTTTTTCTTGCTAGTTTATATTCCATTGTGAATATACCATAAGGTTTTTTTTTTTTCTGTCAATGGACAAAGATGATTCCAGTGTATTTCTGTTTGCATCCTTGTGTATATCTGTTTTAGGACTTTATTGGGATCTAGGAATTCATTTCTTAGTTATGGAATATGGGTATATGTTGTATTTTACAACAAAGTGCCCAGTTGTTTCTCTAGGTGACTGTACCAGTTACATCCTACTAGTAGTGTATAAGAATTTCCACATCTTATGTTTTTATCAAAATTTAAATTTTTGTAGAGTCTTATCTCACGTAAAATATCATTGTATATCTATTTAATCTTCAATTTCCCTGATTACTTTTGAGATTGACCCTCTCATATTTAGTAGTTCATATTTAGTAGTTATTCATTCTTCTGGGGGAACACTTGTTCAAGTTTTTTGCCCATTTTTTTTTTGGCGGGGGAGGTTATAGCTGTTTGACTAGCAGGAAAAGTAGGATATAAGGGGAAAATTACAGGTAAAGAACACCAGTAAATAACTAAAATAATTATGAAAGTTTAACTATTGTGAATTTCTATGACCATAATCATTCCATAATCAATATAATATAAAACTTGATAAAACATTATATGTAGAAACTGACTGTTGCAATTTCCTTCTCTTGTCTTTTTTTGGTTTTTCTAGGTAGGGTCTTACTCTAGCCCAGGCTGACCTGGAATTCATAAAGTAGTCTCAGGGTGGCCTTAAACTCATGGCAATCCTCCTACCTCTGCCTCCTGAGTGCTGGGATTAAAGGTGTGCCCCACCACGCCCAGCTACCTTCTCATTTCTGGCACAAAGCACTCAAACAAAAGCAGGTGATGGGAGGAAATCTGTCTTCTTTTGGGAAACCTTGTAGGTCTCTCTGCTCAACAGCTCATTTTGAAGTTAACCACATGTTTGTACTGGGAATTACAGGCCAGCACATGGAAAAAGAAGGAAGAAAAAGGTAATATAAAAGAGAGAGAAAGAAGAGGGAGAGAGAGAAAAAAACAGGAGTAGATTAAGGTTAGTCTTCATCAAACCCTCTCCAGGGCCCTGTGATTCAGTTGTTCCCTCTAAGGACCTGATGAAGGTTCAACCTTTTAGTCTATCTTTCAGGATATAGGATTTTGTGGTACCTTTTCCATTTGGGTTCCATTGTGTGCCCCCAACCTCCCTATTGTCCGGTTCTGAAGATGCTTATTAGGTATGTTAGCATCTTGGGCAGATTCAGGTTAGTAGCCATAGATGAGTGAGAACATGAGACAATGATTATCTTTCTGTGATTGGGTGAGTTCACTGAGAATGATCTGTTCCAAGTTGGATCATTTTTCTTCAAATTTCATTGTGTCATTTTTCCTTAATGCTGTGTAGAATTCCATAGTATAGATATACCACATCTTGGTTATCCATTCATCTAATGATGGACATCTGGGTTGATTCCAGCTCTTAGCTATTGTGAATTTAACAGCTATAAACATGCTTGAGCAAATCTCTCTGAACTGAGGCTTGGAGCTTTTAGGGTAAATGCCCAGTAAGGGAATTACTGAATTTGTTGGTAACTCTATAATCATCATTTTTAGGAGTCTCCATATTGCTTTCCCTAGTTATTATACCATTTTACATTCCCACCAACAGTGAATGAGGGTTCCTATTTCTCCACAACCTCACCAGCATTTGTTGTCATTAGATTTTTTAATGTTAGTACGAGTCCTTGATTCTACTCCATTAGTGTATATTCATGTTTTTATGCCAGTACCATGTTGTTTTTATTACTATGGGTTTGTAGTATAGCTTTGGATCAGGTATGCGATGCCTCCAAAGGTGTCTTTTCCTGAGGATATGCTTGGATATCAGAGACCTTCTGCCATTCCATATTAATTTTGAGATCATTTTTTCTATCTCTGTGAAGAAAGAAGTTGGTATTTTTATTGAAATTGCGTTAAATCTGTATATTGCTTTTGGTAAGATTGCCATTTTCACAATGTTAATTCTGCCTATCCAGGAGCATGGGAGGTCTTTCCATTTTCTCAAGTCTTGCTCTATTTCTTTCTTGAGTGTTTTTATGTTTTCATTGTATAACTCTTTCACATCCTTGGTTAATGTTATTCCAAGATATTTTTGTTGTTGTTGTTGCTATTGAAAATCGGACAATGTCACTTATTTCTTTCTCTGTTATCTTTTTTTTTTTTTTGCATATAGAAATGCTACTGACTTTTGTGCAATGATTTTGTATCTTGCCTCTTTACTGAAGGAGTTAATAATTTTTAAGAGATTTGAGATGGAGGTTCTTGGGTCACTTATGTGTAGAATCATGTCGTCTGCGAATAGGGCTAACTTAACTTTTTCCTTTCCAATTTGTATCCCTTGTATTCCTTTCTCCTTTCTTATTCCTTGAGCTAGGACTTCCAGTACAATGTTGAAGAACAGAGGAGAGAGTGGACACCCCTGTTTTGTTCCTGATCTCAATGGGAATTCCTTCAGTCTCTCCCCATTAAGTATTATTTGGGCTTTCGGATGGAGTAGAGATTTTTGAAATAAGTCCTTCATCACAATGTTTCTTGTGCAATATTTTTATTTCAGGTCAGGTATTGTGTTTTGGGGTGTTTGAGGGGATAGGGTATTCATCATGGGTGGATGATAGTATTTCTTTAGACTCAGCAGTGCTGTAGAGTTATATTCCTAGTAATATGAAGTTTGTGGTATGAACAGAAGGTCCTGTACAATTTATTCATGGAAACACACATTTATATTTCCTAAAGTTTAGATAGGGTGAATGGAAGTCAGAATGTTATACATTTCAAAATAACTAATTTCTGAATGTTATATGTCTGTGTGTTTCCAAACAAACTCTTCATCCTTTGACTGTAGGTCAAAGTGGGATGAATAGAGTGTGGTGGGTCTCTATGGCAGCAGAACGTCCTCCAACAATTGAAATAAGAACGGACTTCTTTCCTTTCTGTAGTCACTCTATCTCTCTTTGCATGTAATTAAATTTTTTCATCAAAATAATGCTGTTTTTTTTTCTCATATTACCAAAATCACTCCTACCAAATTTACTTTAAGGAACAAAGGCAGAAGGAAAAGTTCTTTACGAAGTAAAGTGAAGCTCACTAGCTTCTTTACAAAAATAGAATGCAAAGCCAGGCATGTAACACACACTTTTAATCCTACTTTTCAGAAGGCAGAGTAGGAGGGTTTCTGTGAGTTCAAGGCCAGCCTGTATGGCATAGTAATTATTACAAGAATCTGTATCAAACAAACAAACAAAAATAATAATAGAACGCAGGTTGAAAAGTACTAGTCTGAAAAAAATGGAATCTTACATGTCCTCAATTTTGAAGGTTTTCGTGTATTGATTTGTTTTAATTTTTTCTTGAGGCAGGCTCTCCTTCAAGCCCAGACTGTCTTAGAACTACTTCTGTAGCCCACACTTGCCTTGAATTCAAGGTGATCCTTGTACCTCAGCTTATTTAGTGCTGGTATTAAAAGTGCACACCACCATACCCTGCAAATTTCAAATTTTTGGGTGCTGACATGGAAAGCTGCATACTTAACCAAAGGTCACAGTCTAAACACTTGCACAATAAGTATATTAAAGTTACCTTAATATTGTGCATATTAGTTATATATTAAGCTGAGATAGATTTTAACTGTAGGCTTGGGTATCATCCCTAATTTATTTTTTCTACATTATAAAAATTCCCAAATATGAAAAAAAATCCAAATTCTGAAACTTACCAGAAGTATTCCAGATAAGGCATAGTCAATCTGTGCTTAACATCATTCTGCATTTGTCACTAAATTCCTCTATTTTTGCATGTGACTTTATTTTAATGTTTATTAAAAAATATTCCTCATCCTGTCATATTTGAAATATACTTTAGGAAATGATGTAATCAACTGGATATATAGTAGTAACAACAAATGTTCAAAGTATTATTTTAACCTGTTAGGTAATTTTTGTTTGTTTGTTTGTTTGTTTTGGTTTGGTTTGGTTTGGTTTTTCGAGGTAAGGTCTCACTCTGGCCCAGGCTGACCTGGAATTAACTATATAGTCTCAGGGTGGCCTTGAACTCACGGCGATCCTCCTACCTCTGCCTCCCAAGTGCTGGGATTAAAGGCGTGCGCCACCATGCCCAGCTTAAGTAGTTTTTTGATAATTAAGAAACCTGTGAATTGTTCCTGCACTTTATATACATGGTAGTATGTGTGAGTTATAATAAAATATATTTAGTTGGTCTAAGGATATTACCATTTTTTTAATTTTATAATTGAGTCACTGCATAATGCACTATAATTTCATATAAATATTGTTCTGTTTATATCCGAAACTAGTAATACTACCAGCATCTATACATCATAGCCTACACTTTTTATCACCAGGTTATCAGAATAAAGTGTCACCTGGTCTGTGATTTCTAACCACCATTCTATATTCTGTTTTAATATAAGCCTCTTAAGCATTTCTCACAGCCAGTTACAGCATGTTCTCATCAAGGCTACTGTTATAAATGGCATACATGCATATTTATGTGAAAGATTCAAAGACGTTTGTAAGTCATATCCTTGCATCCTAAATGAATTCTGTGTAAGCAGTATAACATTTTAACTACTAGAGATAACTTTCATGAATAAATACCTTTTGGGGCTTTTATCATTCTAAAGAGGTAGGCTTTTTAGCAAAGAAAATGAAGCTTATTTATTGTGTTACCTATTCCCCATTAATATGTCAGGACATATAATTGGGAACATATTGGAAGAAAACTCATCAAAACTATATATATATATTTGTAGTCCAACAAGGCTTAGAATTTTCCTCACTATGTATTACTTGGTTAATATTTTTTCTAGCATGCTGGACAGGAATATGTATGCAGTACATTGGTTTTTAAACTCTCACATATTTATTCCCAAAATAATCCCCTTTAAGTACCTAACTACACTAATTTATCTATCTCTGTAGTTGCTTTCATGTCTTTACTAAGTTGTACTTCAGAATGGGTTTTATATAATGTGTTATGTTTCAATAACCTAACAAATGAAGTGATAACACAGGGACCAAATTACATTTTTTAATAGGTAAACCAGGACTGCTTATAGAGTTAATAATTTATGGGAAAAGAGAACAAAAAGTAGTGTTTTTCACAGATTACTATGCAATTTTAATCTTTTGTTCTTTGGTGACCTGTATTTGATTTCAGTTTTCCCTTTAATGTGAATAATTGAGATGTTTCAATTTTAGAATATATGTATAAACACATATTATATTGACAGATATGGATATATATATATATATATATATATATCATATATCATATATCATATATCATATATCTATCTATCTCCACACCCACATGCTTTCAAATAAATTATTAACACCAAACACATTTTTACCAAGTGATCAATCTCATCCTTTCCCTACATATTGTATTGACAAATTAAATAATTGCAACAAGGAAAATTTCCTGTTAACTTAGGAAATTGTATGAGAAAAGGCCAAATATCCAAAATATATCAGAACCTTCATCAAGATTTTTGGAGCAGAGGGATGGAAAGGCAAGGGAATCTTGCATTTGATCCCAGGACTATATCCCTAATAGGGAACATAGATACTGCTTTGATTTAGTCATAAACTTTGGATTTGTTTTTTAATATAAAGTATATGATATTTTATAGTATATGCTTTTTTCTTTGTCATAATTGTCACAGTCCTTGACTGTGTAGATACATATTTTCACATAGTCAGATTCTGTCACAAATATTGAGAGTAATAGTAAACTTTGAAAATTAGAGTGTATATTTTAGGAGAGTACACTTGAAATATTTTGTTGTTGTTGTTTGTTTGTTTTTCCAAACTAGGGTTTCACTCTAGCCCAGGATGACTTGGAATTTACTATATAGTCTCAGGGTGGCCTCAAATTCACAGCGAGCCTCCTACTTCTGCCTCCCAAGTGCTGGGATTAAAGACATATGCCACCATGCCTGGCTTGCAGTAAATATTTTTAAGTAAAAGGTTATAGCAGATCAGCAACTACAAATAATTTTCTGAATTACAGTTTTAGATATGACCTGTTGTTTTGTACTTGGAACAATTAAAAAAATGTCTCAGAACATCTAATTGCTGTTCATCATCCACCATGATGCAGGAATTAGCATAGTAGACATGAGTTCTGTAGTATCCTGGAAATGCACATTGCATCTTTGGAATGTCTTGCTACAATTTGTTTGAAGGTGGTTATTATCCACACTACTATTCTCCCAAGACTCATAAATTATGTGGGGACACCATTTACAAGCTGCTATATAGAAATGAGTGCCAGCTGATCATTTCATTTTCTGGTCTAGTCCAGAACCCGTCATTTGTAACCTAGAAAGCATATGCATGAACATCTTGACTTTCAGACAACCTGAGCTACATGGCAGATGTTCAACTCAAAGCTCAAATCAGAAGATCAGTACATTTTATTGAATGCTTTGCAGTTTCTTTTGTACAAATCATAGTGGAAAACATCTTTAAGACCTGAGTTGCTTATTTCCTTTTGTAATCACTGGCTATTTTTTTTCCCTTTAGGGATTTCTTTTTCTTGAGACATTTTAAAGCTTGGAACAGTATATTAAAATAGGAAGTCTTGGCCTGGAGAGATGGCTTAGTGGTTAAGGCACCTGCCTGCTAAGCCTAAGAATGCCCATTCCATTCTCCAGGTCCCATGTTTAGCCAGACATAGTGACGCAAGGGGAAAATACCACACTTGTCCACAAGGGGGCACACATGTCCGGAGTTCATTCACAGTGGCTGAGAGGCTTCTGGCATGCCCATTCTCTCTCTCTCTCTCTCTCTCTCTCTCTCTCTTTGACTCGCTCCAAAAATAAAATTAAAATAAAATAAAAATAAAATAATTAAATTTTAAAAAATAGGAAGTCTTAAAATTAGCCAAAATTTATACTG
This sequence comes from Orientallactaga sibirica, assembly GCA_036365145.1. Classification (NCBI taxonomy): domain Eukaryota; kingdom Metazoa; phylum Chordata; class Mammalia; order Rodentia; family Dipodidae; genus Orientallactaga; species Orientallactaga sibirica. The sequence goes on along the minus strand of JAEOAD010000793.1, from coordinate 6,132,873 downwards.
TTGGAAAACTGAACATTTTTGTGTGCATTTGGATTTGAAGTTAGAAAGGACAAAATTGAAAGAGATTTTTGATGAGTGCTTCATTGCTTTTGCATCTAACAAGTTGGAGTTAGGTTATTTTTCTTTAACAGCAATTTTCTTAATCATTTTCTTATAAAAATCAGCCTCCTATATTGGGATTATTAAAAAACTAGACTTTGGTATACACTTAAAATTATTTTGACTGGTTGTCTAATTTTATAACTGAAGAAATTTTAAATAAGAGACTGAGGTTGGAAACCAGGTTTTGTGATATAGATATTTTTATGACTGATCTAGTACATAATTTTTAAACATTTTTAAAGGGTGATAATAAAATATGTTTTTTTTAAATTTCCTTGTATTTGTCTGTTTTTACATTGCTATGGCTCCATTCTCTGTTATTGATAAATTAAGTCTCAGCCTTGTTGCTTTGCAATATTACAGCTGATGAGAGCTTCATTCTTAATATTGAGTACATTGGTCCTTTTAATTTATATGTACAAAATGTTATATATGTCTCTCTATAAAAATAACTTCATAGTTTCATCAGTATTTCACAGGTTCCATGATTTAAAAGAATCATGAGCCATTGTTAGTGAATTTTGAAAATTTAATATTTTTGTTACTCTTGAAGAGCTTATGAGAAGAGGTTCTAAGGAATAAATAATGGAGTAGTTGAGGAATTAAAACACCTCTTATGGGACTCAAAGTATAGAAAACTTGACTGGAACAATATCTTCTTGCTTAATAGTTGTGCATCTTTGGCCAGGTTATTTGATCTCTCTGTGTTTTCTTACAAATATTAGCAATACTTAAATTATAGATTGTGAGGAATAAAATGAATTAATATCTATACTGTGTTCCCATTACTATGTCTTGAAATATTACATAAGTATTAGCCATTATTACTACTATTGGTATATCACTGTGATTATTTTGATTATCATTGCTGCTGCTCTTAAGAGTTAAAAACTTGGGCCAGAGAGATGGCTTAGCAGTTAAGGAATTTGCCTGCAAAGCCAAAGGATCCTGGTTCGATTCTCCGGGACCCTTGTAAGCCAGATGCACAAGGGGCACATGCATCTGGAGTTCATTTGCAGTGGTTGGATGCCCTGGCATGCCCATTCTCTCTCTCCCTCTCTCTCTCTCTCTCTCTCTCTGCCTCTTTCTCTCTCTCAAATAAATAAATTAATTTAAAAAAGAGTTAAAGACTTAGCTAGATTTGCTCTCTAAATTAGTAGTCAACATATTTTTCCACATGTGGTATAAAAGTAATTAGTTTACACTTTGCAGATTATAGGGTCTCCTATGAAAAGTCAGTACCAAGTTATAATCAGTAAAAGAATGAATGGGACTGTATTCCAGAAAGCATCCTTTACGAAGTTCATGGCAAGTTTTCCAAACCTGTTTGAATCTGTTTCTTTTTCTTTTCTTTTTTTTTTTTTGCCTCCAAAATGCACAAATGTTTTAAAAAGACCATTATATTAGTATATATACAGGAATGTCTCAATACAATGCCTACGATATACTAGCCACTCACTAAACATTAATGAACATAGCTTGATTATATATAACTGTGGAAATTATGTGTAAAAGAAATGTTAGAGTAGTATTCCTTGAGTGTTCATGGGTATCAGAAATTAACATGCGGAGCTGGGCGTGGTGGTGCACGGCTTTAATCCCAGCACTCAGCAATCAGAGGCAGGAAGATTGCTGTGAGTTCGAGGCCACCCTGAGAGTACATAGTGAATTCCAGGTCAGCCTGAGCTAGAGTGAGACCCTACCTCAAAAAACCAAAAAGAAAAAAAAAAAAGAAATTAACATGCAGAGTACTGACCTAATCTACAGTTTTAGATGTGTAGATCAGGAATGGGACATTTTCCACATGTTGCTGATGTTGGCAATCTAGGGGGCACTGTTGTAGTAGAAACAATCTTGTGACTTACAATCTGAGTTCAATTCTAATTAACCAGAAGAAGGATGTAATTAAATTACAATAACAAAATACATATGAAGAAACATTTTTGTTAAATATTCTTCTAGGTATAATATATGCATATAAAAAAGAATATGGCATAGCTAAACCTTGATTATCAATATAAGAAATGTCTAATTATTTGATAAAAACAGTATACACTCATGCACCAACTAGAGAGTACTAAAATACATTTCATTATGTTCTGAAATGTGTGATATACAATAGTCTGTTTAGGCATTCAACAATAATTTGTAACAGCATACACAGACAGAATAAAACTAAGCAGTATTGGCTGGTTATACATTGATGAAGTTATACATATCTCACATTGTTGCTGTCCCATCCAGAACAGATTGGACTCTGTTCTGACACAAGAACCATCCGTGGGCTGACTAGGCATTTGATGTCATTGTTGTCAGTCATTGATAGATTGTTAAATGTCCTGTTGAGGCAAATCCATTTATGTTTAAAAAGAAACTACTCCTTATATGCTGAATTTCTGCAGGGAGCTGTAAGCAGTCGCCATTACAATCGGGAGGGACGCTGCAAATTTCTGTATCCAGTACAATAATATAACAAAAGGAGTAATTATAACTAGAGCCCCTACATCAGTTAAATTTTGAAAAGTAGTGAAAATAAAAGTTTCATATAGACCATTATTGATGTTTTACTCAATTTTTGCTTCTTATAGCAACAATGCAAAATTTCCTTAAGGAGTAGAGCAATCTAACATATCATAGCATTTGAATCAGAAGATTCAATAATTCCAGAAAGTCATTGCCTGACATATAGGAGTGCTAAAAGATACTAAAGAGAAATCTTGGCTAATGTACAATCTTAATGTTTGAGGGGGTGGAAATGAAACTACTGAAGACACAAAAGGTGTGTGTGTGTGGGGGGGGTGTATACATAATCACAATTTAATTTAGAAAAATACAAGCCCCATTCTCTATCTAACAATCATTCCATTCCCAGTACTAACTGTAATTCGGTTGCGTATCTCCTACCTTTCCATGCTTGCACAGAAAATATGTAAGTATAAATTTGTACATATATGTGTACTCAAAAAGGTAAGTGGCCACATAACCTCATATATGTGCGTACATGCCATAATTTATCCATTATCATATGTTGATGTCAAAATTCTATAATTAGAATGTTCTTCATTAAAGGAGATACATAATATCGTGGAGAAATGTTGTAAATCAAGAAGGAAAAAGCATTATTTATTAAGTGATGTGTATGTAGCTACATGGTAGCACTTGACTACCATTCATGCAACTTTGGATTCTATCTTTAGTACCATAAAATAGAGATAGAAGAAGAATGGCAAAAAAGAAACAAAAAAGGAAATTCCATTGTCTTTTATTTTTTCCTTTTGAGAATTTTGCTATGTAATTTAGGCTTTCTTTGAACTCACTTTGTAGCTAAAGCTGGCCTCAAAGTCTCAACAATCCTTCCCTTAGCCTCTTGAGTATTGAGGTTACAAGCATGGGCCACCATGTTGGCTCTCATTACTTATCAACATTTACACATTTTGATATATTTTTTACATTTTAATCTATAAGTATAACAATATATCATAATATTGTTAAATAAAATTATAATCTTAATTATGTTTTTGTAATTGACTTCATTTAGTCGTAACCAAAACTTTCAGTCATCATTTAAAATATATATCCCCAATGGTAGAAAGCTGGGTAGAGAAGTTCATCAAATTCATGATTCTTAATTTGGAATCTAAGCTTTTGTCATTTACTTTAGGAATTGGAGGTTGAGTACCTTGAAATTGCATGCCAAATTTGGTGTGAATAACATGTATAATTTCAGTTTTTCTGGGAAAAGAATTAAAAGTTTCTATCAGTATTTTAAAAGACTCGATGATGAGTAATCCCCACCCTATGCCAAAAAAAAAAAAAAATCCACTAATATATACTCAGTTCAGAGCCATGTGGAGTTGTTTAATAAAAAGTTTGTGTCCCAAATGATGAAGACTTCTATTTGATTAGAATTGATTTAAACTCTAGAATCCTAGTGGATAACATAAATTTAGCAACATACCTCATTTTATGAATGATTTTTCAAGACTGTTTTCTCTTTAGTTAAAAGTTTATGTTGGCATAGAGATGGTGCATAAGTGTGATTATGTTTGTATTATCATTTGTTTGTTTTTCCTTGAGGAGAGAATATCGTGTGGGATAAACAGCAGGGTAGTGAGATAATCCATCATTTTGAAACCTGTTCTGTGGTGATGGATGGATTGATTGGTAAAGTAACTCAATAATCTTCATTTTTTTCCAGGTTATTCACAGATCAGTGAGCATTGTTGTTAATAAAGCAATGGAATGCTTTTGTGTTCCTGCCTGTATTACTTCTCAGGTTTTGACTGGAAAACACTTTTAATTTGGGAATAACCTCTTATTAAAACTTACATTTAAGTGTATGGTGTGGAGGATTTATTCTGACTCCTATGAGTATATCAAAACTGTATTGGTTGCACAAATTGTACAGCTTGAATTTCTATTTTATCAATAGCCTGCCTCAGTGATTATTCAGATAATAGGTTATCCTGGTAGCTTGATATGAAAACTTGGTCATGCCAGTTTTATCTCCATATTATTTGACAGTTATACTATTCAAGATATTAAAATTATTCTAGTATTTTTATTAGAATGAAACATAGCTAGTTCCTTGTAGGGCAAGGCTGATATCTTAATTAAGGCCAGGGTTTGGAGCTGGACGTTACTTTGAGTGAACTGGAAAGTAATGATGTATTATTATGCAAACATTTTAGAGGAGTCAAAACATTTTGACCATCTCTTTGGAATAAATATATTACACAATAGGTGTAATAGAAATCATATGTGAATTTGGATTATTTTCTAGATACATTAAAGTTTGTTATGCACAAAACAAAACACAAATAAAAGACCAGAACCTAAACAAATGCAGGTACAAAGGTCCCCAGCTTTTCATGCATGGGTAAGACTGTTAAGTTGCTGGATTTCCATGTGCTTCTATGTTCCTCTGTTTCTTTGTTTGAGTTTTTTCTTTATTTTCCTCATGTAATACAGTTGTAACAATGCTATTCATTTCCAGTTTTTCTTCAGTTTACATTCTACCCTGAATGGGAGTTTTATGAAATTCATTGTCATGTTATTTTTTTTATTTTTAAACTTTATTTATTTGAGAGAGAATGAGAATGAATATGGGCACACCAAGGCCTTTAACCACTGCAAACAAACTCCAGATGCATGTGCCACCTTATGCTTCTGGCTTACGTGGGTCTTGGGGAATTGAACCTGGGTCATTAGGCTTCATAAGCAAGTGATCTAACCGCTAAGCCATTTCTCCAGCCCCTCATTGTCATGTTATATGAACTTGATAAAGGTTTCCATGTGTTAGACATGCACCAGTCTGTGAGTTGACTTCTAATTTTTTTTCATGTTATTTGTGCCTTAGTATTGTTGAACATTTGTTTTAAATTCCCAGCATCTCAGTGATTTTATCTATATTATGGAAAGGGTAATGATCTGATTTTGCCTCTTACCCTTGGGATAATTTAAGTCTCAAATGTTATAATGCATGGAAAAGCTGTTCACTATTTTTTAACACTGATAGAAAGTAGTATTATATTGAAGTTGATGACTTCACAATCTTGATACATACAATGAAAGTTTTATTGACTATTGAAAAATTAATTTATACATTGTAGACATTCAGTGTATATAAATTGAATATATTCCACATTAAAATTTACTTATGTGATTAAGTAACTTAATGATTTGCATCTGTTGATAGAAGTTTTTTCTGTATAAAAACTAGTGATCAAGGGCTAGAGAGATGACTTAGCAGTTAAGCGCTTGCCTATGAAGCCTAAGGACCCCAGTTCAAGGCTCGATTCCCCAGTACTCACATAAGCCAGATGCACAAGATGGCGCAGGCATCTGGAGTTCGTTTGCAGTGGATGGAGGCCCTGGTGCACCCATTCTTTGTCTCTCTCTCTGCCTCTTTCTCTCTGTGTCTGTCACTCTCAAGTAAATAAATAAATTAAAATTGAAAAAAAAAAAAACTAGTGATCAAGCCAGGCATGGTCTCACACACCTTTATTCCCAGCAATCCGGAGGCAGTTATGAGGATTTCCATTAGTTTGAGGCCACCCTGAGACTATAATAGTGAATTAGGTCAGCCTGGGCTAGAGCAAGACCCTTGTATGTCTTAAAATCCCTAGTACATAGTCTTCTATAAATATGGGTATCCTTTACCATTGTGCTTTTTAAATTCTATATATTTTACTTACATGTGGCTATGTATTTAGAACTTAGACTGGCTGGCACAGAGTATGGGCTTAATAAATTAAATATTTTAACTGAATTAGAAATTATCATGGAAAATAAACATTGCAGGGCAGAAGCTATATTTTTCTTTTATATAAAAGATCAATAATTTGTAAAAAGACATCCGTACTTGTAGCCTTTCTTTTCTTTCCTTCATACTTCATCCTTTCCTTTTGCCCCAAAATTAGGCAGTGGGTTCACTCTTGTTTGAGTGATAAAATGAAGTCATTTTTTTAATCCTCAAATATTTTTATATCAAATATTGTGTAATTTTGTTTTACCAATTTTCTGTTCTTAACAGCTGGAATATTTTGACATGAACAAGAAGGCACACAACCTTCTGATATTAAATACATTTAAGAAACTAAACTGATTTGAACTGTTTTTAAAGTGACTCCTATAACTTTCCCTTCTCACTGAGATCAACTCTCAAATATCATGTACTATGTGGTAACATAAAAGTTGTTGTCTTTTGTAATACACACTACACTTATACCTTTCAGTTATTTCATGCAAAATAGATTTTACCATACTAATGCACACATATTTGTGAACAGCCATATCTTTCAAACCTTTTGTATTGTTGCCATTTGGAGAGGGTTGGTACAATCTGACCATTTTTCTTAAGTAAACCAAAATTTGCACTATGAGAATTTTAAAATATTCTTTCATTAACCAAGAGTGTTTAATCTTGGTCCTGTATACATAGACCTATATTCTTAAGGTGCAGTTAAACAGAAAATTAACTCTAAAATAACTTCATTTATGCAATGAATGCTTAAATTTTAATCCTAATTTCATGTTCTAATTACATGCTTCACAGGGTGGTTATACTGATTAAGGAAGTTGATATTTGTGAAGTTCTTAGTATACTTCTTAGCACATCCCAAACACTAGATGAATCCCTGTTAACTAATTTCCAAGCCGTTGTGTAGAAAAGATATGAGTATAGACTCTTAAGCATAATATAATGGTCTCAGATGCCTAATGAATTGAGGACCAAAATTCTAAATGAAGTGTTTTCACCCTTCGTGAGTCTTTCAAAAGCAGCATTTAGCTGCTGGGCTGTAATTGACCTAAGAAAAAGGGGGATGCACCAAGATCACAGTGGCTACTGAGTCATATCTTTTAAAGTACTTAATCCCTCTCACTGCTGTCAACTCTCATTAACATTATCTGTGAAGTTAAACCTCACTTTTTTCCTATATTGTGGCCATGTATGTATGCCATGATAGACTTATTTAACAAGCAGATACAGATGAAAACAAACATTGATTTTTATTTATTCTAAAACCAGAAATATAACTAGTATTTACTTTCTTTTGGAGGATGGATGTTATAATGCTTCAAATGAGCCATTTCATGCCCACAAACTAATGGAAGGTCTGTATGGGGCAGATAAATCATATATGAGTCAGAAGCTCTTGGTCATCTGTTCTTATATTTTGCTTGAAAGATTTTGGTCATAATAAGAATATACCACCTATTTGAATGCAGTTTCTGTTTTATAGTAGAGATTTCATAATGCTAAAAGTTATATAGAAATTTTGTTTTATTTCTGAATAATTACTAGGATAGAAAGCAATATTCCTTAGACATGAAAACTTTGCAACTATGTTTTTGAGGCTTCATTAAACATATTGATGCCTATTGGTATCCACAGCCAACAGAACAAACACCTCTCTTGTTCACCTCACCTTATTTTATGGTGATGCCCTTCATCACAGAAATGTACTAATTCAATTGGCCTGAGTTGGAAAAGATTGCCATTTACTTTTAGATTGTATGATTAAAAGATAATATCTTAGTCTTATAGATTAAATTTGAACTTTTAAGCAATTTGATCCCTGTGAAAATTATCAATGAACCACAAAAAATCTTTTAGTATATCAGGACATTTTCTCTAGTGAGACAAACCAGAGTTTGCAAATGTATGTGAATTTAATTACATAATGTGAGTTTGGGACATAAAAGTACCTTACTTATCGAGGAGAAATCAAGCTGGCAAAGTAGACATTGAGGACAGCCAAGCACAAAAGCTGAATGAAAGGTCCTTGGGCAGCTTTGAAGTTCTCTGTGTGGCACAATGCCTTCTTGTTTTGCTTAGAATTGAATAGTTAGACAATGAGTGGCTCTCATCCTCTTTATATTCCAACACACATGTTGGATGCATTTACATGAATGATTCATTCTCAGAGGTTTTAGAGGCTTTGGCATAGAGAATAGAGGCTGGGGGCTCTGCATAGGTAGTGCTGTAATACCACTTTCTTTTTATAATACACTAGGCTTCAGACAATCTGTCTCTCTAGCTACCAAGATTGTGAATTATTATGGTATTAAACTGAACATGAAGTTCTTTGTTTTTCCTATAGTGAAGAATATTATAAAAGTTATAAATAAAAAACAAGGAACACTTCACAAATGTGTGTTATCATCCTTGCATAGAGGCCATGGTCATCTTTTCTGTATTGTTCCAATTTGTGTGTATATGCTGCTGAAGTGAACACGTGAAATTCTTAATCTGTCAGTCATCTAAAGATAGTATCTATTATTGATTATATTAGATAGAAATTGGATTGGTAACAGCTGTTATGTGCGTTTCCTTCCATTTTAAAGAAAAGGGAAAACATAATTTTAGATACTTTATTTAGAAGCAAAAATAGTACCTAGCATACATGAATCATATCTCTGTGGTGTGGAGTCATACATAATTTATTTTTTTCTTTCATTTGTGTGTGTGTGTGCACGTGCATGTGGACAGATATATCTGTACTTATATTCGTATGTATGGGAGCACATGTATGAGTGCAGGTGCATGTTTAGGCTACAAAATAACGTCAGAGGTTGTTCCTCAGGTACACCAACAACATCTTTTTCTGAAATAGAATATTTTATTGGCCTGGACCTATCCAATTAAGATATGGGAAGCTCCTTCTCCACCTCCCTAGCACTGGGTTCATGGCAAGTGCCTGGCATATTTTGCTTGGGATAAAATTCAGGTCCTCACATTTGTGAAGCAAATGTTTTGCACACTGACCTATATCCCTAGCTTGAATGTGTTCTCAAAGAAATTGTTTTCTCATAAAATGTTGTATGGATTTGATAAGTAGTAATAGAAGTTATTGAGAACTTTACAAATGTATTTGCAACTTTTACCTGAATTACCTTAATTTATTTTGGTTTAATAAAAAGACCTTTCCATAGTCGTAACATACAAAGTGAACATGGAACAACCAGTAGCCTTCCTATATACAAATAAGAAACATGTTGAGGATGCAATCAGACAGTCTCATTCACAATTGCCTCAAAAAAAAAAAAAAAAAAAAAAAGTACCCTAGAAGAAACTTAATCAAGGAAGTAAAAGATCTCCACAACAAACACTTTAAAACACTCAATAGACAAATTAAGGCACTAGGGAATGGAAAGGTCTCCTATATACATAGATTGGAAAAATTAACATGGCTATGTCACCAAAAGGCATCTACAGATTTAATGCATTTTCTATCAAAATTTCAGTACCATTCCTAGAAATACAAAATCAAACAATGTGAAAATTCATTTGGAACAAAAGATCTCAGATAGCCAAAGCAATCTGGAGCAAAAAGAAAATATAAAAATTAAAAAAATAAAGCTGGAAGTATTAACATACCATATTTCAAGGTCTATTACAGAGCCATTGTAACAAAAACAGCATGGTACTGCCAAAAAAAAAAAAAAAAAAAAAAAAAAATAAGTTGATCAGTGGAACAGAATAGCAGGCCACCATATAAACCCATGCAGCTGCAGCTGTCAGATATTTAGCAAAAATGTCAGAAATACTCATTGGAGAAAAGACAACCTCCCCAACAAATTGCGTTAGGAAAAAGGGATATCTTTATATAAAAGTATGAAACTAGGGCCTTATCGCTTGCACAAAAACCAATTCTGCATGGATCAAAGACCTGAAACGCAAACTGCTAGAGGAAAAAGTACAGAGATCCTTATAAGATATAGGCATAAAGACTTTCTGAATAGGATTCTAGTTGCACAGGGAATAAGATCAGTAAACAGCAAATTGGATCTTGTGATTTTTTTTAAAAAATTGTACAACAAAAAGAACACTTTATGCCTCAAGAGTCATTGGGGAAGAAAGTGCAGAAAGATTTTAACAACTGGAAGATAGGATGGGGTGCTGTGGAGCATTGTGTTCCTGACAAGGATGGCTCTTGCATTCAGACTTCACAGCAATCATTGTGACCTGCATGATACTGTGACCATCAACATTCTGTCATGAATGAGGGAGCATGGCATGAAGCCCTCGTTTCTCCTTGAGGAATTCTTGCCAGTTAATGGTTGCTGGGGGAGCAGGAGACATTTTGTAGAGTAGTGTAGCCACTGGCAAGTTGCATGTGCTCTAATAAATAATCCCCACCTATGCTCATGCAGGCAACCTTAATTAAACTCAGTGGGTAACACAACTACATAAAGAAAAAGTGAATCAAAGTAGTTGAGGGACTAGCTGAGAAGCAGGGATTCAGTGTAAGGGGGATGGAGAGGGAATACAAGAGCAGATTTTGATCGAAATACTTTATGTACAAGAATAGACTTGTCAATATATAAAATCTTAAATATGCCTTGCATAAAATTTGTCTTGACATTGGCAAGCTTAGTACTGAATATTCCAGCCTTTATTTCTCTATAATGCCAAAAGAATTAGATGTTTGCAAACTAAAACAATTCCTCCACATTACTCATTATTTTATTCAGCTTCATGTTGAAGGGATGAACCTCCAGACCAGGCACAGTTTATTGGAGAAAGGAATTCATTTCAGGCTTATAGACCCAGGGGAAGTTACATAATGGCAGAAGAAGCTGCCCCCTTTAAGCAGATCCACACAGAGATAGAAGAAACCACCTACAGCACCACCAAAAGCAAGCTGAGGAACCCCAGGCAGAATTCAAGCAAGGTGCATACCTTAGGCTGGAATTCAGATCTGCCCTAGTGAAATCCCCCCTCCTCAGGAAGCATCTGCCTGCTAGGGGTAGAAGCTGCAAACTCAATTTCAATAACACCTGACTCTATTAGGGGACATAAATTCAAACTACAACACTTACATTTGCCAGTATTGTTTTGTTAGCAAGTTTGTTGTTGCTAAGAGTGAGAATTTTTACATTGCTTATCAGTGTGGCTCATTAAGAAGGGAAGAAACTGATCTTTTCATGAATTACTTGGTAAGAGCTTGGATTTCTCACAAAGGAGTTACAAGAGGTAAACAACTAGTGTTTATACATCAAACTAATTTAAGAGATGATTATATCCTCTCGTCTCTTCCTCTTTACCTCCTTACCTCTTTCCATTCCTTTGATGTTTATATGTTGTTCTTTTGCAAATATAAAGAATGTTAGTAATTATAAGTATTTGAAATTTGACTTTTTAATGAAACTAACCTTTACTACATTGAAAGGCTTTTAGAAACAAAGAAGTAAAACCAACACAAAAAGGAATTTACAGTACAGAGTTTAGTATTGGTTCTACTCTCATCTTCTTCAACCTAATGACTTTGTCTCTTTTGAAATGTATATCTTCCTGACTATAAAATGAACCCTTAAGTCTGTCTTGCAGATATGAGCATTTGGTCATGAGAAAGACCTAGTAGGAAGATTGGTGCAAGTTCATTTTGTCTCACCATAAATACATTTGCAGCTGCAACATTTTGGGGAGCCATAAAGAGTTTTGTGCATACTTGCACACTCACTTAAGCCATTTTAGATATGGATAACAGAAATAGTATTTATTTTTCCCACTACACACCTAAAATAGTGTTAAAATAGGAGAACAACTGAGTAATATGTAATTTTGAATATGTATTAGAATTCATGAAAATATACACATTATATGTATTGATCCCACCTCTTTTGTAGATTTTTTGGATCAACTGTTGAAAACACAAAGCCTTTAATGAGTACATTGAGAGACAGGTGAGAGAAACATTGAAGGGGCTTTGAGCAAACTGAGTTGATAGGACATACAACAATTGTTGTCAATGGTGGGGGTTCTAATTCTTTAAAGGGGGTAATGAGCTGTTAAGTCCACCCTAGAAGGTAGCATTTGAGTGTGCAGTGCTGGAATACAATGGGACAGCATGAGTTTTTGAGGATTTGAGACAGCTCTATAGATATCAGAAATTGTTAGCCACAGAAATCCAAGGTGCTGTGTGTGTGTGTGTGTGTGTGTGTGTGTGTGTGTGTGTGTGTGTGTGTGTGGTGGCTGGCTGGAGGGGAGAGGAGTTCAGCATAAGGAGATGAGGAGAGTGTATGACAACATCAGCTTCATGAGCATGCAAATTATTGCTGCCTGCTTCTTTGCTGCATCACTTTGCTTCCATCATTTCTTATATCTGAACTTTCTGTCTTTTGAAATATGATTTCCTGAGTTTGAGGATGGCTTTTTATTTCTGTGGGAAAAATATGCATCATTTAATTTCCTTTATTGGCTTCATGCAGTTGTTTGATTCATCAGCTTTGATGATGGGACCTCGAACTGAAGGGCTAAGGAACTTTAAAAAATAATAAAATGAAACATTAAATCCAGGACACAGAATGTTCTGTGTGTAAAAATAGACTAATAAGAATAATGTATTAATGTGAGCCCTTGCAATTTTTCCTCTGATCTCGCTCCAACCTCTCAGGGCCCTGTGCCCACTATTTATCTTATGGGGCAGGGACAGTCTCTTTCCACCTTTAGGGAAAACTCCAGTTAAGGCAAAAGGCTGCTTGTTCTTTTTATGCACTGAGTACCACATACATAAATCTCAATGGGAAAACATTGCTTTATGTTTTACATATACGTATTTGGACAGTATTACATGCTCTTTTCTTTGTATACTTAATTTCTAAAGAACAGATGCAGTCCAAATTTTGGAATTGTAAAATTAGTACAAATTGGGCTGGAGAAATGGCTTAACAGTTAAGGTGTTTGCCTGTGAAGCCAAAGGACCCAGGTTTGATTCCCCAGGACCCATCTGGAGTTTGTTTGCAGTGGCTAGAGATCCTGACAGGCCCTTTCTCTCTTTGTCTGTCTCTCTTCTCTCTCTCTCTCTCTGTCTCTGCTTGCAAATAAATAAATAAATAAATAAATGAAAATTTTAAAAAATATAGCACAAATGCACATAATAGTTTTTCTACTTTGAAAATGAAGGTAGTGAAGACACCTTTGTGTTGTGTTGTTTGGGATTTGTCTCATATACAAACAATGCAACAGATGAAATTACCCTGATGCCTATCTTCTTCTTTTTTTTTTTTTTTTTTTTTGGTTATGTTAGTTTTTAATTAAGGAAAAAGAACTAGTTAGAGGCAGTTACTTTCTGTGGAATGTAATGAAGATTTATTTTGGAAATGACCTTCACTTTATTAGCTGAGGCAGTAATCAGCAGAATTAATAGAATAATCAAATTATATACAAACTCATAAATCATCTTGAATAGTGCTGTCAAAAGTTCAGCTATTACTGGGTCCTATTGTTTTGCAGCTGTATTAAAAAAATACAACTGCTGATTCCTACCTTGATAGGAACTGAAATTGCTTTTTAAAGGCTATGTATGATGGGGGTTACCAGCTAAAATTTTTCACAATTCTTAATTTATCTGTAATGTAATTTGATGTCACCAGGGCAAAGTTGAAATTCAGTACAGTGCTGGTATGCTGTTTCAGTAAAATCTGAGTCATTGTTGGAAGCAGTATTCAATTAATTGGAGTTATATTGGTTGAAATGTCTGTTGTTCAAGGTTAATAGTATCAAAGAGTTAGGTTATACTCCAGATATACACAATTATCTGAGTAATATATTGTATGGATATTATGTTCTTTTGTGAATTTTTCTGAAGCTTGTCATAAACAAGTAATTGAAGTGGCAGTTTCATAACTGAAACAAACAGGAAAAACATTATCTCTCATTAGATTCATAGTACTTTATATTTTTCAGAGACTATTTACATGGATCTCCATTTCCTTAACTTTATTAAAATGGAACAAGTAGGAAATTCCTTTGTGCTGAGCCACGTATTTGTTTTTCTTTTTACACTTGCATACATGGGAAAGGTAGCTCTTGACCATTCCTATTATATAGTTGAATGTACTTAAAAATGAATACTAGCCACAGTTTTGTGCAGTCAAGCATAACACTTTGTCACAGTCTATTAAAATAAATGAATTTGGTTTTGACAAAAGTCCAAGACTTTGTGTAACTAAAAAATATGTTGTTTTAAAATTAATGTGTAGTATAATTATTATATATGCTTAAAATAAGATTTTGTTGGTCTTTAACTCTTATTTTGAGAAAAGAAAGTCATGTCCACAAGAGAAATATTCTTGTACTCTTGGTCATTAGTAAGACCTGTTCCAGATAATTGACCATTGCTTTTGTATCAAATTTGTGTTTACTTTGTGTTAATTTCCTAATTCTGTAAAACTTCTGAAAATTGTGAAGATTATTTTTATATTAAGTAGTAAATAACTGAAAAGTCAGTTAAAAAAGAATGTTTTTGCTGGAGAGGTAGCTCAGCAGTTAAAATGCTTGCTTGCAAATCTTGACAAGCCTGGGTTTGATTCCCCAGTACCCATTTAAAGCCAGATGCACAAAGAGGTACATGCATCTGGAGTTTGTGTGCAGGGGCAGGAGTTGCTGGCATGCTTATATTCATTCTCTGTCTCCCCTTGCAAATAAATAAAATATATTTTTAAAAAGAATGTTTTGGGGGTCCAAGGAATGGTGCAGTGATTAAAGGCTCTGATACATCTCTACACACAAACACCACACACATGTGCAAATACATAGATAATAATTTAAAATATTTTAAAAATGTGAGGACATTTGAAGATGAATTCAGAATGAGATTTAAACCTTGACTAAGCACTTTGATATTGTAAATAGATTCTTTTTTACTCTAGAGAAAGAGCTGCAAATAGTCTAAAATTGCAGGGTTTTCTAAGACACCTTTATTGTTAGATTGGTAATGGAAAAACTATTGATTTTCAGGAAAATAAAATGTGACCACTTCAGAGCATCAACAGTCTTTCTCTCTCTCTCTTTGTTAAAACTGGTGATGTGAACAGATACTCAAAATTTTACCAACTATGATAATGTTTGTAATTTTTTTATTATTATTATTACTATTTATGGACAACTTCTATACTTACATACAAAAAACACATGATATTTCCCTCCCTTCCCCCATTCCACTTTAGAACTCCAATCTCCATCATATCCCCTCCCTCTCTCCATTAGTCTCTCTTTTAATTTGATGTCATCATCTTTTTCTTCTATTTTTGAGGGTCTTGCGAAGGTATTGCTAGGCACTGCAAGGTCATGGATATTGAGGCCAATTTCTATCTGGGCGGTTGCATTGTAAGAAGTCATACCCTTCCTTTGGCTCTTTCATTCTATCCGCCCCTCATCCGCAATGGTCCCTGAGCCTTGGAGGGTGTGACAGAGGTGTTTCAGTGCTGGGCACTCCTCTATCCCTTCTCCTCAGCACTATGTTGCCTTTTGGGTTATCCCAGTGGTCATCGCCATCTGAAAAGAGAAGCTTCTCTAACCAGAAGTGAGAGTAGCATTAATATGTGAATATGAACATTTAGTGTAGTGCCCCAGGGCAGCTTGGTGGGAATAATAGATACATTTAGTCAGACAAGAGCAGGCTTTATACCCCTAAGGCTCATGACCTCTCCTGCCATAGACTTTTGCCTAGGTTTTTCAGTACCAGGTATGTATTCCCTCCCGTAGAGAGGGCCTACAGTCCAATTATGGAGCAGTTGGTTACCCTAAGAGCAGACATGCCACTATTGCACCCATTCAGTCATTTGGCCTGTATGGCCAAACTTGAATGTTCAGTGTCCACTGTTTTCACTGCTAATGACCTCTGTCTCCCATACGGCTGCATGCAGTGCAGCTTTTTCCAGCTTTCAGTTGGCTGGTCTACAGGGAGAAGGTTTTCTGCTCAGCACCACCTTGCTTTCTCAGTGACCTTACCTCTCAGGTAAGAGATGTCTTCAGCAATAGGGTCTTACTATCTGTTTCTCAAGGGAAACCAAGGGCTTTGGCAAAAGCCTTTAATGTTTTGGAGGCTACAGGGACCTCCTTGTCCAACAACTCACTGGAAAGTATCCCATCCCAGGCACTGAAAATTTTCTAGTAACAGTCTACAGCTTCTAGATGTGCCATTATTCAAAAAAGTAGGTTTACATAAGTCTTATTCACACTATCTTGAATTTAGATTGATCCTCCCCCTTCCCTTCTTTTATGCATTCTCTTCCCATGGCCTCGCTTAGGCCATTCCCCTCCCTGTAATCTGTTCTTCTACTTACATATGTGCAATACCATACACTTAAGTCCTTCCCTTATGTTTGCAATTTTTTGGCTTTGGCTGAAGCCTTTTAGCAGAGCTGTATCATCTCATATAGAATATTTATGATAAGTAATTGAAAGCATCAAAATAAAACTTAGTGGGCAGATGAAACATTGGGGTTGCATTTGACAAATGTCTTCTAGGTTATAGAAATAAAATGACTAGAAGAAGATAATAGGGAATGGAGGAGACTATGGTGAACTGTAGATCACATAAATCATCAAAGGGAGTGGCTAACATGTGACCATAAGTTTTGATTGCAGGCCAAGGGTTTCCAAACCAGATTTTTCACTTTTTAAAAGAAGTCCGTAATGCAGATTATTTGTGCATAAGTAGTTCAAACAACAACCACAACAAAAACTGTGAGGTGAAATAATTTGGACCTATGGGCTGTATTTATCCTCTAATTTGCTAGCAACTCCTTGCTCTGTACAAATGGTGATTTTTGCTTAAATGTTTAGGAAGAGGTTGTCTCTCACCAAACTGAGATTTTAAGAGAAATTCATTATAGCTCTTTGAAAATTCTCCTTCATGGTATTGAACTAATTTCACAACTATAGTAAGTATGAAATCTGTATATCACCTCAGAAGTCCAGATGAGACTTAAATTCTGACTTATGATATAGTGTTACCATATAAAGTTTCCTTAAGAAAACCATGAGCGTTCCAGTGGTGCTTTTCTCCTCACAGGTTGTCACCCTAGAAACTCCAGCGAGAAGTCTTGAGTCCATTCTACTGGGGTGTTTTTCCAGGTTATGAATGTCTGTTTTCACCATTTTCCAGAAGTTACCATTCCATGGATTCCTTCTTTAACACTTAGCTGAAAACTTCTGTTTCCAGCATCTGCCTTCATCATCTTTCCTTGTCATGCCAGTGTATTATTTCCAAATATATTACCTACTTTTTAGCACCATTTGTAATGATTGTATCCTTCAATTCCTTCCTGTAAGTATTGTTTGGACATTTGTTCAGTCATTGAGGAGCCCATACACATTCACACCTTTCTGACTTTTCTCACATTTTCTGGCATTCTAAAACTATTTTTTTCTACTTCCTCAAAACGTGCTCCCACTCTGCAACAATATAAAGCATTCCTCTTTAAATCTTGATTCTGGCCAGTCATCAGGTCTTGTACCACCAGTGTCTCCTGTAAGCCATCTGCTCTAGGCAAGTAGATTAACCTCTTGAATGTTCTACAAGGGAACCTATTTTAAAGGCTTCTTTTAGTTCATAAACTGTAACCCTTTCTTCAGTGCATGCTCACTTCCCTTTTCTTTAATACCCTTATTATGCTTAAACTATCTAGTTTTACTAATTATTACACTGAAATCATTTTTCTTGTATGCTAAATTTATGACTTGTGCCTTCACACCTACTGTGAACCTACCAGTGACAGATGAGTAGTTGTTTCATTTGATTTCAGTCTTAAGCACAGTGGTCCCTGGCCATTACTGTTGGCCTTTGAACTAAGAAGGCTGATGTCTTGTCTTAGGATTTGCCTAACACAAGTAAGTACCTTTTGTTTTTATATGGCTTTGTAATGTGGCATGTACAAACAAAGGAAAAAGACAGTAAACACAGTGTATTTGAGATCATAGACTCCCAGGCCACTGGGGCATTTGAGCCATCTCTGATTATCATTCAATGTTCAGCCTTACACCCCTGTTTGGGGAGGGAGCAAGTAAAGGAACTGAGTTGATCTGGGGATTGAGAAGGTGTTCAGGGTGTGTAGTTTTAAGCAACAACCCTGGGGTGGCAGAACAATCAGGCAAACTATTAATGGAACATGAGTGTCAATTTTGTAATAAATAGCTAAAGGGTGAATTTCTTGAATATAGGGCCCACAGGAGGAAAGAACATGGTTTTGTGAGATTAATTTTACTTCTAGCATTCTAACAGACTTCTTTGACAGGGGTAAATAAGGTGTGAACAGGGGGGAGCCAGTGAAATTTGGATTTTCAAAAAGCCTTTGATAGATTTTATACCAAAGGCTGCTTTAAAAAAATAAATGTTCTCTCCCCATAAGGTTGGGGATAATGTTTAGTCATGCATAGAGATCTAGTTTAATCACAGGAAGGAGGGAGAGAAGGAAGGAGGGAAGAAAAGGGGTGGTTTAAATGAGCTCTTACTTGCATGGGGTCATTTTTATAGTAGGATTCCCCAAGAAGCAATGTTTGGTTGTTTTAGTTTTCTTTTTCTTAAATGTTTTTTTCTAAAACATTTTGAGAGTCAGCCTAGTAACGTCCTACTGTACGACCTATCTGCTTTCCATTTCACACTTTATATACAAAGTAAATTTCAAACTTGAACAATACTAGCTGAAAAAGTTTCACAAGGGCCATGTGAAAAAGGAAGAAAGTGACATTAATGTCTATATCTCTGAGACATTGATCTCTATGCATATTTTTTTTTTTTTGGTTTTTGAGGTAGGGTCTCACTCTAGCTCAGGCTGACCTGGAATTCACTATGTAGTCTCAGGGTGGCCTTGAACTCATGGCGATGCACCTACCTCTTCCTCTCGAGTGCTGGGATTAAAGGCATGCGCCACCATGCCCGGCTCTATGCACATTTTTAACTAGCAATACAAATATAGGAGTCATTAACAGACCTTCCTAAATATGTTAGATTTGCTTATTCATTTTGCTGAATGTTTGGTGTGTTTACATACATGTATGTGCATGCATGTTCATGCTAGTGCAGGTGAATGTGTACTGTGGAGATCAGAGAACTAATTAGAGCAATATTCTCTGCCTTGTTTGAGGCAAAGTCTTTCCTTATTTGTCTCTTCACTGCTGAATACACAGGGATAGCTGGCCACTGAGCTCCCAGGACATTCTCCAAACGGCACCAACCCACCTCATAAGTGGTAGGCACGCTGAGTTTATAGATGCTGGCTACTGTGTATGTGTGGGTTGTAAGGATCCAAACTCAGATTGTAGGGATTAAAGGAAAGTGCTTTGTCCACAGAGCCTTTCCCCAAGCCTGGTTTTTCATTTCTATAAAAATTTATTTAGCTGGGCATGGTGGCACATGCCTTTAATCCCAGCACTCGGGAGGCAGAGGTAGGAGGAACACCACCCTGAGACTTCATAGTGAATTCCAGGTTAGACCTGGACTAGAGTGAAACCCTACCTCGAAAAAACAAACAAAAAATTATTTTAAAAAATATTAAGTTAGAATACAAAATAATGCATTTAATTATGGCATTTTCATAAAAAATATATCATTATACTTTGTTTTTATTTGTCTATTTTGCACAGTGGCCCCTTTCTAGCCCACTATATCTTGGCCCCCTTACCAGAAATAATTGTCCCTAATACTTTCATGTCCCATTTATTCCATTACCTTCCCTACTTAAGATCTCTTCCTCTATTCTCATAGTCTCTTTTCTACTTTCATGCCCTACATACAATTCTCCATGTGCATGTGTGCACATGCATATACACACACATAAATCTACGGTTGGGGTTAGGTTCTGCATATGAGAGAAAAATGCATCATATTTCTCTTTCTGAGTGTGGCTTGTTTCACTTAACATAATGATGTTAAGTTCCATCCATTTTCCTGCAATCAACAAGAAAATAACAAATGCGACAAGGATGTGAGGAAAGGAGAACCCTAATTCACTGTTGATGGGAGTACAAACTGGTGCTACCACTCTGGAAGGTATTGTGGATATCTCTAAAAAAACTGAAAATCAAGCTACTATGTGATCCAGCTATAACACTCCTATGTACATACCTGAAAAACTAAATCAGCCCACTGCAGATAGTGGAACATTCATAATTGAATTGCTCTACTATTCATAATAGACATGAAATTTAATTAGCCTAGATGTCTATCACCAGATGAATGGAAAAAGAGAATATGGTAAATAGATACAGGGAATTTTATTCAGCCATATAACTTTGGTTTCTCTTGTCTCTGCATTCAGAAATACCTGCAGTATACTAAAAATAACCTTGGAAATAAAAGATGACCATATTCTCTGTTTCTAAAATGGATGCCATTTTGACTGTATTACTTTTGCAACTTGAATTTTCAGCACTAAGAAGCAAAATGGAATAAGGTTTCATACAATGATTCTTCAAAACAAAAATGAGCATATGATGTATACTGTCATACCTAAAAAAAGTGGCTGAGGAAAGAGACTGATTAAAGGAAATCACAGAGTCGAAGACTTGTTTCTTGTATCCAGAAAGTTGGTTTTTAGGGCTTCCTTTTGAATTTGAAAGAAGCAAACTAATTAACAAATGTTATTTATATTTGCAAGGAGAGAGAGAATTGGTGTGCGAGGGCCTCCTGCTACAAAGGAACTCCAGATTTATGTGCCACTTTGTGCATCTAGCTTTACATGTATATATGAGAAATTTAAGTAGATATTTTACCTTAATAAAAATGGGTCTGTTAGTTCTAATGTTCCAACTGAAAATCTGAATTTTACTGATTCTATTGAAATTATGCTTAAAGACTAGACAGGATTCACCAGTTCTTTCCATCCTAAGTCCCCTTGATATTGTGCTAAACTATATTAAGGACTTTGTTGAGTTGGTATGGTAGCTGTGGTCCTCATGCAAACCAGGGATCCACTGTTCACTGTACATGTGAACTATACATCTAGAGCCTGCTTTGTGATCTAGGCATACAAATTGACCCCCAATATTTTGAAAGGCCTTATTTTTTAAGGCTTGAATGATGACTTGTATTCTATAATTTATGCTAATTTATTCTGGACCCCTGGTGCAGTTATTAATACAGATCTGTTTCTGTCATCCAATACATAGTTTTATTGTGACTTTCCTATAGAAGGTTAAATTTAAGGACAGCTGGAACAGCTGAAAAAAGTGAATATATCATCTCCAGAATGTCACCAAGAACAGAAGATGCTAGATATATGGCTGAGATCTATAAAATAGAGGCAGTTGCTGGGAGAGAGCTTTCTGAAGGCTATGTATTGCTTTTTGACAGCTTTTTCTAAGTTAAGCATGATGATTATGCCTCCTAAGAGTGACAACAGTGCCGAAAGGACAATCCATCTACCCACAACCTCATTTCCTTGAGTGTGAAATCCCCTGCAGGATTCAGATACTTACACCAAATTATTTTATGAGTTACCATCAGTACCTTTCTTTCAAGTCCACAACATCTTGAATACACAGAAATGAGCCTCCCCCATCTAGAAATTAGTACCACAGTACTGAGAAATATTCAAAATATAAGGCCAGGAGACATTGGCTATTGAGATTGCTAGCAGTTAGTCATCTTTAGTAATCACCCCTGGTGCTATAGAGAAGTCTTCCCCAGACATATTTTCAACGTATTATCTATACAGGAAGATTCTCAGGCTTGAGTACTTGCCTTTGATTGTTACAGATTTCAAAAGGTGTACTATTTTTATGACTGCAAATTATATTATGCATACTCTGAGTTGGAAATCTCCTTTCTACATCCAGTCTTTCAATTCTTGTCACAGTTTGTATGTGTTCTCAACCTCTCCACTTGGCCTGCATTGCCCCTAGTTTGATTCAGGTCACGATCATCTCTCAGTTTGTCAATGTCCCTTCCATAGTTGCCCACAGAGCAACAAGGGCCATAATTTGAAAAGGCAAATCTTTTCACATACCTCATTACCTTTTCCTGGGGAGACAAAAACAAATGCTTGTTCACCCAAGTAAGAGCACCAACAACAGACCAGAGAAACAATTTCAAGTCTAGCTCTGTGAAATCAATGACTTTAATTGGTTTCTCACGGGAGTCTTGCTGAGTGGTTACTTACAGGAATCTATGGGCAACTTAAGTAGAAAAGTCTTCCCCCACTCCCAGCAATTGTTAACTCCTTCCTTGGGGAGGGTTGGGACTGCATGGGCTGTCACCTCATGTACCCTCCTTCCCCTTCATGGGGAGTGATAATGAGCCAAGTCTAGTAAGGGTTGCCTGTGAGGAATCAGCTTCTCTGATTTCAAGGCACCAGCACCCATGACATGCCAGGGGACAACATTCAGCAGCATCATGACATCACTGTCATCAAATCTTCCAGTGGTGTCTCACTTTATATGGAAGTTTTCCCTGTTCCCAGTCTTCCATCACCACCAGTTCTTTTCTTTCTCTCAAATATACAGAGCTTGTTTGTTCTTCAAAGTATTGAAGTTTGCTGTTTATTCTGCTTGCAATGTTCTCCAAATTTCTGATAGTCATTTTCTTCTGGCTACTTGGGTCTCTGCTTAGTTATCAGTTCCTCAAAGACTCTGTCTTTGTTTCTCTTGTCTAATAATCTAGCTCTTGAATCATGCTCACATTAAGTTATTTTATTTTCAGATAACTTATCACTACCTATAAATTTCTTATTACTTGTTTATTGTCTCTTCTTACACTAGAACGTTTATGTAACAGCAAGGAAGCAATTGTGTTTACATTTGTGTCCTCAGTGGCCAGTAACATAGTTGACCGTATGCCTAAACCAGAAATGTTTGAAAAAGAAAGGTATAAATCTCAGTGTTTGTTGATGTAAGCATGAAGTCTTTTCTTTGTCTTTTCACAATGTTCTCTGTGAAACACGATTAAACAGACCAGTTGTCCTAGTTGTTTAAAGCCTTTTAGAAAGGCAGATTCTCACATGCTTAGGTCAGGGTAGCTCACCAACTCCACATGGGTGGAGAATCTGTTAACTATGCCCTAACAAAATTTGTGATGTAAACACTCATGCATTAACTGATTCAACTCAGGTGACAATCCTAGGTGGTAAGTGTCATCTTGTTGCAGTAACCTTCACATGTTAGGACAAAACAGCTGACCAAAAGCAGCTGATGGGAGGAAAAGGTTTATTTTGGCTTACAGTCTCAAGAGAAAGTTGAATCATGTCAGGGAAAGCATGGCAGAGGCTGGCTATCACATCTTGCCACTGTAGCTGGCAGAAAGTAGCAAGAGTGTACTGAGCCTGTACTGGTGAGGGGAACTGGGCTTTAATGCACCCCCCAAAGGTTGCTCTGAGCAACATACTATTGCCACCTGTTGGGGACTAATTATTCAAATTTCATGAGGCTATGGTGGACATTTCACATTCAAAATAGCCCACATCCCTATTGTATAACCTTAAGAACTTAATGAAACACAGACACGGAGCTTATAAGTGCTAGAATTAAGAAAAAGCTGTTGTTACTTCCATAAGACCTGCAGTATATTGAGCCCATCAACATATTGACATGGACAATGGAAGGGGGAAAATGAAAGAAACATAAAAATTGAAGGACTAGTCAGAAAGAAGAGGGGTTCAGTAGACTGGTGGCAGAGGAGGGGGTACAAAAGAAGGTAGGGGGAAGAGATGAAGACCATGTATGAAAGACCTCGATAGGACCCAGATATTTTCATTCCATGGTTAGAATGTTCAAATTGATTTCATGTCATTATCCAAAAGCTAATCTCTACAATTTGCACATCATGACTGTGATTGTACACTTGAGCTCTGGTGACCTGGACATTTTGATGCTGGTGATCATTGCTTGACAATCTGTTCAGATTCTGTTACCATGACAGTATCAGGAGTGCCATGCCATTCCAGATTTACCATATCACTGTGAATGGAAAACTCAATTAAGGAATTTTTTTTGTTTTGTTTTGTTTTTCGAGGTAGGGTCTCACTCTAGTCCAGGCTGACCTGGAATTAACTATGTAGTCTCAGGGTGGCCTCGAACTCTCGGCGATCCTCCTACCTCTGCCTCCCGAGTGCTAGGATTAAAGGCGTGCGCCACCACGCCCGGCTTATTAAGGAATTTTTAATGGTCCTGCTGAATTGCTGAATAGAATCAAGCCTCATACAATATGAGAATGTGCTGCAGGAGGTGAGGCCTGGCTTGGGATTGTCATGTGCTCAGTGAGTTTTCATAAAACATTCTGTTCTGGGCCAATTAGAAATCAAATGCTGAGGTGGGTGAAACATGTTTCAATCTTAGAATTTGGGGGAATGATGCCATTGTGACATATCCTACCCAAGTTTACATACCTAGGGAACATTCTCACTACCACCACAACAAAATCTAGCATTCACATATGACATCTTCCTTATACTTTCAGCTTGAAGAAAGATAACATGTGTCAAGAAAGAAATGAAATTAAAGATCTTAGGCTAGAAAGATGGCTCAGCAGTTAAGACACTTGCTTACAAAGCCTTACAGCACAGGTTTGATTCCCCAGTACGAAGGTAAAGGCAGATGCACAAAGTGGGACATGTATCGAGTTTGTTTGTAGTAGCAAGAGGCCCTAGTATACCCATATTTATTCTGTCTTTTTTCTCTCGATCTCTCTGTAAATAAATAAAAATATTTTAAAAAATTAAAGATCTTAGTATAAGTGAACATGCTGTTAACTAATAAAAATATGTAATCAATAAGCATTATGTATTAATGCAAATATGCATTCTAACATTATTACCTATAAACATATGATCCGTAATCTTTATTAAGACAGCATTTGTGCTATGTGCATAAGAAGTGCTAATACTTTTTGCTACCCCATTCACGTGTTTATATTTAAGTATATAAAATAAACACCTATACATGTAGTTCTTTCTACAAACATTTTTTTTTCAGAACAGCAGGCACTAGATAAACATGATAGAAAGCTTAATATGTTGTTTTAAGCACAGTACTGTGATAAATGTTAATGAATGTTGTTACAAGAAACACAGTTGAGCTTTGTATACATGCAGTCACTGAAGGCTTATTGTAGCTTACAATATTTAGACATGACATTGTTGAGTGAAACTGTGTTCTTGCCAGTTTGCCTCAGAAACTGGGGTATTACCAAAGTGATGGATGAAACTTGATTGGATAATCAAGACTGTATCTCATTATTAGATGTTTTTGAAAACCTATGCAATCTAAAGTAAGTATTTTTCATTCTTGTTTCTTGCCTATGGTATATAGCCAGTGTTATTGATAATGAAGTTGAAAGTGGCATAATTTTGATGTATCATAAAATACTGATATTACTTTATATTTAAATGTATTTTTAGAGGTCTTATTTCACCCCCAAATAATAAAAACCATTTTAATAAGGCTACTAGATAGTATATACTAAGATAATAGTATATTTCAGAAACACTGTACTATAAAATGCGAGGTGTCTATGAAATAACATTTAAGTACATTGATCAGACTTGAAAATTTGGTCATCGTGTGTAGCATTAAATTTTAAAATTGGGCGTGGAGAGATGGCTTAGCAGTTTAAGTGCTTGCCTCTGAAGCCTACGGACCCCGGTTTGAGGCTCAATTCCTCAGGACCCATGTAAGCCAGACACACAAGGTGGCACATGCATCTGGAGTTAGTTTGCAGTGGCTGGAGGCCCTGGTGCACTCATTCTCTCTATCTGCCTCTTTCTCTGTCGGTCTGTCGCTCTCAAGTAAATAAATTTTAAAAAATAAATATATATTTTTAAAATTTTAAAATCTTATACATTTTGAATTAAGTCTGAATTTCTCTTTTTAATCTAAGAACACACTTTTAAGTTTTTCTTTAATGGGGAATTGGTGCAAGATTAAGTTTGCTGTAATGCTGTGTGTGTGTGTGTGTGTGTACATGTACCAATCAGACAGAAACGAAAAACTCAGTAGATCAATCGGTAAAAGCTCATCTCTTAACTGTTAAGGAGCAGTTTGGAAACACTGGTGCTACCACTTACATGGCATAACAATTTACACAAACAAATGAGAATATTGATTATTAGGATGTTATTTTTAACTTGCTTTTTCATTCTGGTGTCAGAATTTAATTCAGACTATTCATATAGGGTAAACCTGTGATACTGCATATGCTTGTAGGCTCTTTCATTAGGAACAGGAAATTGACAGTGAAGATCCTGCTAATTGTCTTGGTCACAGCTTTCTGTGTACCAACATTCCCTTGTCAGCAAAAGAAGCCTGAATACTGCTTAGCAAAATAGTCCATCCAGAAGTGTATATTTTTTAACCCTCTGTAGAATCTAGTAGAGTATAAGGTATATGCCGAGTAGACCAGCACAAGTGGTAAATATTGTTGCATAATTTGATATGTGATTGGAAAACAAGACTAATTGGAAAGGAGAATATTTTATACCTAGTGTACCAGGTAAAATTCAGTCTTCCCTTAAGAGTCACATCCAACCAATCATCTGCTGTTCATATGAGGCCCAGGATTACTATGAGTATATCCCAAAACAAAATTGTAAACTTAAAATTACAAGAATGTTTTTGCATGTTTTGCTAACTTAATTGAACAGTTCTCCAGCAGAAACTTTGTGGGAACATTCTCACTACCACCACAACAAAATCTAGCATTCACATATGACATCTTCCTTATACTTTCAGCTTGAAGAAAGATAACATGTGTCAAGAAAGAAATGAAATTAAAGATCTTAGGCTAGAAAGATGGCTCAGCAGTTAAGACACTTGCTTACAAAGCCTTACATCACAGGTTTGATTCCCCAGTACGAAGGTAAAGGCAGATGCACAAAGTGGGACATGTATCGAGTTTGTTTGTAGTAGCAAGAGGCCCTAGTATACCCATATTTATTCTGTCTTTTTTCTCTCAATCTCTCTGTAAATAAATAAAAATATTTTAAAAAATTAAAGATCTTAGTATAAGTGAACATGCTGTTAACTAATAAAAATATGTAATCAATAAGCATTATGTATTAATGCAAATATGCATTCTAACATTATTACCTATAAACATATGATCCGTAATCTTTATTAAGACAGCATTTGTGCTATGTGCATAAGAAGTGCTAATACTTTTTGCTACCCCATTCACGTGTTTATATTTAAGTATATAAAATAAACACCTATACATGTAGTTCTTTCTACAAACATTTTTTTTTTCAGAACAGCAGGCACTAGATAAACATGATAGAAAGCTTAATATGTTGTTTTAAGCACAGTACTGTGATAAATGTTAATGAATGTTGTTACAAGAAACACAGTTGAGCTTTGTATACATGCAGTCACTGAAGGCTTATTGTAGCTTACAATATTTAGACATGACATTGTTGAGTGAAACTGTGTTCTTGCCAGTTTGCCTCAGAAACTGGGGTATTACCAAAGTGATGGATGAAACTTGATTGGATAATCAAGACTGTATCTCATTATTAGATGTTTTTGAAAACCTATGCAATCTAAAGTAAGTATTTTTCATTCTTGTTTCTTGCCTATGGTATATAGCCAGTGTTATTGATAATGAAGTTGAAAGTGGCATAATTTTGATGTATCATAAAATACTGATATTACTTTATATTTAAATGTATTTTTAGAGGTCTTATTTCACCCCCAAATAATAAAAACCATTTTAATAAGGCTACTAGATAGTATATACTAAGATAATAGTATATTTCAGAAACACTGTACTATAAAATGCGAGGTGTCTATGAAATAACATTTAAGTACATTGATCAGACTTTTGAAAATTTGGTCATCGTGTGTAGCATTAAATTTTAAAATTGGGCGTGGAGAGATGGCTTAGCAGTTTAAGTGCTTGCCTCTGAAGCCCTACGGACCCCCGGTTTGAGGCTCAATTCCTCAGGACCCATGTAAGCCAGACACACAAGGTGGCACATGCATCTGGAGTTAGTTTGCAGTGGCTGGAGGCCCTGGTGCACTCATTCTCTCTATCTGCCTCTTTCTCTGTCGGTCTGTCGCTCTCAAGTAAATAAATTTTAAAAAATAAACAAATATATATTTTTAAAATTTTAAAATCTTATACATTTTGAATTAAGTCTGAATTTCTCTTTTTAATCTAAGAACACACTTTTAAGTTTTTCTTTAATGGGGAATTGGTGCAAGATTAAGTTTGCTGTAATGCTGTGTGTGTGTGTGTGTGTACACGTACCAATCAGACAGAAACGAAAAACTCAGTAGATCAATCGGTAAAAGCTCATCTCTTAACTGTTAAGGAGCAGTTTGGAAACACTGGTGCTACCACTTACATGGCATAACAATTTACACAAACAAATGAGAATATTGATTATTAGGATGTTATTTTTAACTTGCTTTTTCATTCTGGTGTCAGAATTTAATTCAGACTATTCATATAGGGTAAACCTGTGATACTGCATATGCTTGTAGGCTCTTTCATTAGGAACAGGAAATTGACAGTGAAGATCCTGCTAATTGTCTTGGTCACAGCTTTCTGTGTACCAACATTCCCTTGTCAGCAAAAGAAGCCTGAATACTGCTTAGCAAAATAGTCCATCCAGAAGTGTATATTTTTTAACCCTCTGTAGAATCTAGTAGAGTATAAGGTATATGCCGAGTAGACCAGCACAAGTGGTAAATATTGTTGCATAATTTGATATGTGATTGGAAAACAAGACTAATTGAAAAGGAGAATATTTTATACCTAGTGTACCAGGTAAAATTCAGTCTTCCCTTAACAGTCACATCCAACCAATCATCTGCTGTTCATATGAGGCCCAGGATTACTATGAGTATATCCCAAAACAAAATTGTAAACTTAAAATTACAAGAATGTTTTTGCATGTTTTGCTAACTTAATTGAACAGTTCTCCAGCAGAAACTTTGTAGATGATGTCATGTTGCAAGGTCAAAAGGTTTCACATGCCTGGCAGGTAGGTATTCAACAACATGAGCTTTTGTTTCCTTGTTCTGTTGTGCCCTTTGTTGCACCATACTAAAAGTCTCAGTGAAAAGGGGAAAAGGTTTCCTTATAAAAGTGTGTATCAGAACAAATTATTACCTAACTTCTAGTATACCGTATGTGGTAGTTTGAATAGATGGCCCCCAATATACTCAGTGTTTTATTAGTATGTTGTTTGCATCTGCAGCCACCTGGCTGGAGGCAGTATCTTTGGGTGAATTTTAAGGTGTGGTGGTGGGTTTAGGATTTCAATGTAAAGATATGCAAAGTGTGTCTAGCTAAAGTTCCTGAGGTGTGCTATGAGGCTTTTGGCTGTGGCTTTGCTCTGTGTGTTTGGTCCTGTGAAGGCAGGCCAGCTTCTTCTGCCATTATGGAACTTCCCCTGGATCTGTAAGCTTCAATAAATAATATCCCTTCCTCCATAACTGTGCCTGGTCTGGAAGTTCATCTCAGCGAACCTGAAGCTGTCTGCTACACCATAGCTAGTCTTGTTATAGCTGCTAAAATAGTTGAATTTGGAAGTAAATTACATTAAGAGAATGACACTCTTCTCATTTATACTTTTCATTATAATCTCTATAGATTATTAAATATTTTCAAAATACCTCAGAAACTACAGTGTCTCATATAAGCCCTATGTTCTCACTCAGTTTTGTCAAATCTTAAACTTTGGCCATATTTATTTCTTTATAAAAAAAATCTTCAACAACTGTAATCTTTAGTGTAACTTTCATTGTCTCCTTTCTAATGGAACTGCTATCCCAAATTTGTTCTTTGTATTTCCCTCCTTTTATACTATTACTTATAATGTGTATTTTTTTTTTTTTTGAGGTAAGGTCTCATTCTGGCCCAGGCTGACCTGGAATTCACTATGTAGTCTCAAGGTGGCCTCGAACTCAATCCTCCTACCTCTGCCTCCCAAGTGCTGGGATTAAAGGCGTGCACCACCACACCCAGCATGTGTATCTTTTTTGATGCATAGTATTATTTTGGGTATAAAATCATTGTTTTATAAATAATATCACTGTAGAAGTATTCTTCCCTAACTTGTTATTATCACTATCTTTTATAGTTTTCAAGTATAGCCACATTGATAGAAGGCACTGAATTTCATTCATTGAAATGCTAATGGAATTCCATTGTATGATATGACAAATGATAGATATATAGTCCCCACAAGCTACTCATGCTTCTATCACCAACTGCAAGTGGGTTAGGTAGCTTGGAGAACTTGATAGAACTTAATGAAAGTTGTTATGTTCATTCAAGGGAATGAATGTAGACTGAAATCATTTAAGAAAAGAAGTATATAGTGCAGATCATGAGGGGTTGGATTCCAAATGGGGAGTTTCCAGAATGCCTTCTCACTGAAGAATCAGAACAATATTTCTCTCCAAATGTCGATGTGTGTGCAACAAGAATGAGCAACCGAGAAAGCTCTTCTGATTCTCAGTGCGCAGAATATTTTATTGGTGCTTTATTGCCATCACTTATACATGACTGATTGCTCTTGGGGCTGACCTCATTGTCACCCCCACCCCAGGCATTAATATATACTGAATGACCCAAAGCTCTCACCTCAAATCATACTCTTGTTCTTTTTTACAGTTTCCATCCTAAGACCGTGTGGTAAGCATACCTCTGACCCTAAATCATTTTCTCAAAATGTCTGTTGACCCAGTGCCTCTGGGCAACCCTAAACACTCCTTTCAGGCATGGCATTTAGAGGACTTAGGGACTGCCTCCCAAAATCTGAGAATAAAGGATAACCCTCCTTGGGGTAAAGTGAAATTTACTGAGCAAATGAATGTGCATTTTCTTTTGTGTGCTCTCTTCTTAATGAATATTTGGGTTGTATGTGATATACACAAAACAGTATGCGTTTTGTTAATGAAAACATGTATAATACTATGTGACATGTGCTCTATAACTTCTTTACAAACAATTCATTTAATTTCCAATAGAACCTTATGTGAATATGTGCTATGATGTTGCAGAAGAGAAAATCAGGATATCTTGCTTCCATGGTCACACAGCAGTGTATGACATAGTTGACATAAATATTACTTTTATATGTGAAATTCTTTTTCTTTCTTAATCACTATGACTAAAAAGAGTATAACAAGAACAGCAATAGGCAATATGAAAATCTTCTTGCAAACATTTTGGAAGGTTTTCCCAAGATGTATAGCTAACAACAGGATTGATTCTGGGCTGGGGAAATTGCTCAAGAGTGAAATATGCTTGCATGCAAAACCTGCCAGCCCAGGCTAAATTCCCCAGCTACCCAGGTAACACCAAATAAAGCTGGATGGTCATTTGTTGGCAGTGGCTGGAGCCCCTTCCCTTGTCCTCCCATCCCTGACATACACATGTGCAAATAAATAAAAATAATAAAAAGTATTATTTTTTGGAAATGCAAGCATCTTGGCGATTACTATATAATGTCAAATCGTTATGCAAGTGAATAGATAATATTTATTCATTCATCTGTACATTTCTTTCCAAGTCTGTGGATGACATTCGCCCTTTGTTATACAGATGTTTAAAATGTTGAAAGAATTTGTTATATATATATATACACACACACACACACACACACACACACACATATTTATTTATTTGAGGGGGAAGGTGGATCAGAGCATCCTGCATCTGGAAATGAACTCCAAATGCATGAACTCCAAATGCATGTGCTACTTTGTGAATCTGGCTTTATGTGGGTATTGGGGCCTTGAACCTGGGCCATTGGGCGTTGCAAGCAAGAGCCTTTAACTGTTGAGCTATCTCTCCCGCACATGAATGTGCTATTGCTGCCCCAAGCACCTCAGTAAGATCAAAGTGTATTTATTATCTTCCATTCCTGGAGGTCAGCAGCCTGAAAGGGGCCAGCAGGGCTACATTCCTTCTTAGAGCACCAGGGAAGAATGTGTTCCTTGACTTTTCTAGTTTAAAAAGAACACCTGCATTCCTTGGCAGGCGTCCTTCCGCCTTCCTGAAACAACATCACTGTGACCTCTGCTCCCATGGGCACAACTTCTTCTCTCACTTCAAACTTCTGCCCCATGTTTTCAAGACATTTGCAGTTTTGTTCACTTGCCAGGATAATCTCCATACGGCATGATCCTTAATTTAATATTTTTGTTTGTTTTCCAAGGTAGGGTCTCACTCTAGCTCAGGCTGACCTGGAATTCACTATGTAGTCTCAGGGTGGCCTCGAAATCATGGCGGTCCTCCTACCTTTGACTCCCAAGTGCTGGGATTAAAGGTGTGCGCCTTTGACATGTCATGTAACATATCTCTGGGTTCCTAGGATTAGGGTGTGGACCATTTGAGCAGTGGTGCAAATTCAGCCTACCAGTCTTCTATACATTCCATTGTCCTTATGTTTAGGCTCATTTGTTTTAAGCATATTCATAACTTTGATCTGACAGCTTTGTCTGAATAAAGTTTGAGGAGTTTAACCCTGGTGATTATTATGTCTGCTGATTCTAACTCAGGGTCTGATATGTGTCTTTATATCTGTGATGTAATTTTAAATAATAAAATGATCATCCCCAGGCTTCCTGGTTGAAGCTTTCTACACAAAGCTTTAGCAATTGTTTCCACCAAGTCTCGGGTCATCATTGACTGAGAGCTATGTTTCTTGATATTTCATTGGGTAAGGGTGTTTTGGATTATGTAGTAGAGTCATTTCAAGTTCTCAGTCTATATGAGGGAAAGCTGATGGTAAATACAGAGGGATAATCTTCTATCCATGGCTTAAGATAAAACAATCCTAACATGTCTTTCAGAAGGATAAGCCTTTAAAGATTCATATGTTAGTAGAAATAGTTACCTTTTCTATTCCCTGCCCTGTGTAGATCTTAAGGCCTCTTTCCCCTCATTGAGCATCAATACTCAAGTACTCAGATGATTACATAGGCCACCTCTTGGACTTCAGCTCCCTAAGTCATGTGTTATTGCTCAAGTTTCCTGTTCCCATTTTAGCTGACTCTTAGAGATTTTGTTTACTTATATAATAAGGAAAACATTTAAAGGTCTACCTAAGTCTTCCCTGCTCGATCCCTTGTCAACACTTTTCTACAGTGATTTTTGTTTTTTTGTTTTGTTTTGTTTTTTTTTTTTTTTTGAGGTACGGTCTCACTCTGGCTCAGGCTGACCTGGAATTCACTTTGAATTCTCAGGGTAGCCTCGAACTCATGGTGATCCTCCTACCTCTGCCTCCCCAGTGCTGGGATTAAAGGCATGCGCCACCACACCCAGCTCTGCCGTGATTTCTTTTAGTTGTGTTATAAATCACCTCCTGATGATATTTGTGGGTTTATGTGTCTTAGAAATGCAGGAGGTGGGCTGGAGAAATGGCTTAGCAGTTAAGGTGCTTGCCTGCAAAGCCAAAGGACTCAGGTTCAATTCCCCAGGACCCACATAAGCCAGATGCACAAGGTGCCACATGCATCTGGAGTTCTTTTGCAGTGGCTGGATGCCTTGGCATGCCTACTCTTTCTTTCTTTCCCCCTCCCTCTTTCGTAAATAAATAAATAAATAAAAATAAAATTATTAAAAAAGGAAATGCAGGAGCTGATTTTAAGAGGATATTTTACCATTGCTTAGGGACATTCCTGACTTAGCCAAAATTCTAGATATCAGCATTGTTTAATTAGCAATAATATTGTTGCATCAAGATATCACTAGTCTTACCTCTGAGAAATCTCTAATGCCAATAGAGAAAATAATAAATTACTATCTCTTTTTCTGTAATGCCAGTTATTAAGTGTAAACTACTTAAATACTAATTCCTTGATATTCAACATGGTCATCCTAATGCTCTGTTTTCCATTTTCTTTTCTAGGATGTGTGCTGTGTTTGGTGGAATCTATTGTCTTCGCCATTCTATAAAGTGTCTTGTGGTGGACAAAGAATCCAGAAAGTAAGAATGATATAAGTAACCTTACTATATTTATACCTGAAACACAGGTGAAAAATGCTGAAGTCGATTAAAAAAAAGTGATTCTTGAAAGATCTTCCTTGGTATTAATAACATATCATCCTTGATTAAAAGTAATTTGTGTTTAGGTCCTCTGGAACAAGGAAAGTGAGTGCAGAATATAGAAACTAAATGAATTTCCCTGCAATATGACTATAGCTCCTGATCACTCAAGCTTGGAAGACAAATCATTTCAGCTGCCGGGGGTGGGTGATGAGTGATGTTAGTTTTCCTTGTGGCCTTACCTCCCCTAATTGATTTTCATCAGATGACAACAAAGCCCTCTGTTATTGCGTTTTTAAAAATGGAGCTCACCTAAAGACTCACCAGATTAATCTCTGCTGATAATGCATGTCACTCCAAGAGAAAAGACTTTAATGAGTTTTTAGGTAGATTGTTGTCATAAACTATTCTACCCTCTTATCTGAGGATAAATTCTTTTACAACAGTATCAGGCCTAAAGCTGGTTGAGGGTTGAATTATGAATTTACCTGCTTTCTTTCAAAAGCTGAAAACTGTCTATTTACCTGTGTGTTTTTATATTACAGTTTTTCCTAGAATGTACTACTATTTGATAAAATAAACACTTGTCTATATTACATTAAACAAAATACTGTTCTATGATTTCTAAGCTTTACCTAGAAATTGAAATGAATTAACTGGATAATGTTTTAGAAGCTATTGAAATTGCTATGTGTTTGTTCCTTTTTGTTAGATGTTCTCAAGTATGACTATTTCTACAGATATATTACTAAGAGATAGTATTTTCAAGATCATAAAATGCCTTAATATTTTGAACTAGAAATTCAAACAGCATTAATTCTAAGCTATCTGTTTCATTGTACAATAATTTCATGTAGTCTAAATGGTATAAAATGGTTATTAACTTCTCATACACAAGTAAAAGTGTTATAAATAGTAGGTATATTGAGCTATGGCAAAGACAAAGCTCACTTCTACAAAAATGTAATACATAGTAAATTTGGGATGTAATAAAATTGACACATGGTTAAGAAGCTTATAAAATACCTTTGGCAACTCAACAGAAACTTGCTAGATAAATGGAGGAAATGTGATCATTTATAGTATAAAATATCACTAAAGGCTTGGGATCTTCTTGTCTTGGCTCCTGAAAAACTTTATGGACGTTCATGAAGTAGTGGTTGTCTTTGTGACTTCTAGCACTATTTTTCCTCTTACATTCATTTACAAACAAGAGCACATTACTGTGAAAGGAATCCAGATAATGAGCTGCTTCTTTGGTGCTTGTTTCCTTATTTTCTTAGATCATTTTGTATTTTGGGGGCCCCATTCCACTCTCATGTTACCTTTTGTGACACAAATAATTTGTGTGGCTCATGTTTGTTGTTAGTATTTTTCTTTTCTTTTTTTAAATGGGTATGTTGGTGCAGAAGTAACATTTTTCTTTAGAGTAAAATCTATATTTACCTTACCTTTCACTTAATGTACTCTGAACAGAGGTCCTCTTCTTTATGATCTGTGCAGATTCCAGTTGTATCAGGTAGCTCAGGGCTAAAGGTCTAGAGACAACTAGAACCCTCTGGACTGATAGTTTTCAACCACAATGTGCCTAGGAATCACTAGGTAACTTTGTTTAAAAAAAAAAAAAAAAAAAAAGCAGATTTCTTTGTTTCACCCTAGAAAAAAATGAGTAATTCTCTAGACAGAGCCAATAATTTAGGTTTTATTTGCTTGGTTTGGTTTGGTTAGGTTGTTTGAGGCAGGGCTTCACTGTTTCCCAGGGTTATAGTTATGTGCCACCACTTCTGGATAGGAAATTACAGTTTTAAGTAAGACATCAAATATATATGTCCTTAGATGGGACAGAACAATAGTGATCTATAAGATAAAATTGAGGATTGAAGTAGGAGTACCTTGTTCTGTGAGATTCCAGGGGTCTTAGATCTTAATTTATTTTAAATTCCTGTCTAGATGAATTTGCCAAATTTACTGGCAACCCAATATGAATTTTAGGTACTAGGCAATCTGCTTCTAATTTGAGATCTGTTGTATTGTCATACAAAGACCTGAAATATTGTCTTTATTAATAGCTCCCAAGATATGCAAAGGTCCATTAGTCCTGCAATGAGAGGGGCCTTGGAATTATATTAGTGTTATGAGTGATAGTGAGCAAATCCTTTTGTCTGAGCCAATTCCTTTATCTGTAAGATGAAGTAGATGGACTTAATAATGATCCTTGAGCCTACTTCCAGATCTGACACTGTTTTGATTGAGTTAAAGTTATTAGAAAACACTTTGCTTTTCCTTAACATTTAGAAATAAATAATCTTAAATGTTTATATGCCAACATGTTGAGCCAGATATCACATATTGGAAAATCTTATATCACAGAGAAATTTAAACAAACCACTTTATATATGCCTACCATTATAGATATCAATGAAATCACACAATGTATACATTATTATTGCTATAACCTAGTAGTCTAAATATTTGAATTGCTTAGGGGATCTTTAAAGGTGTGCAATATTTGGAAATTAGAAATATATAACTATTAACAATGATCAAGTATATATTAAAAGAAGTTGCATAGTATGGGACTGAGTGATCACTCAGTTAATAAAGCATTTTCTTTTTAAATATGAGAACCAGAGTTCATATCCCCCATACCCATGTAAATGCCAGGTGGGTATGGTTGTCTGCCTACAATCCCAATGTGTGGGAGGCAAAGATAGGTCATCCCCTGAACTAGACTAGCCAACTCATCCTACTCTGCATTCAGGTGAGAGACTTTGCCTCAGTCAGTAAGATGGATAACAATCACAGAAGATTCCCCAAACATGCACACATTTGTATATGCCCACCTCCACACATGTGTACACACACACACACACACACACACAGCCATTACATCAAGTCCAATAGTTTCTTTTTTTCTTCCCTTTCTCTCGAGGTAGGGTCTCACTCTAGCTCAGGCTGACCTGGAATTCACTATGTAGTCTCAGGGTGGCCTTGAACTCACTGTGATCCTCCTACTTCTGCCTCCCCAGTGCTGGGATTAAAGGCGTGAGCCACCACACCCGGTCTTCCAAGTCCAATAGTTTCTGTAAGTATCTAAATTTAGCATTGATTCAAGTTGATTTCAGGCTAATGTATTCCTCCCAAACACTTCTTTGTCATTTAAAATCTAACATTTGAGAGAGGTATCAGTACTAGGAGATATTTGTCATGATTTAAATACAAACTGGAGGATAATTTTGTAAGGAAAAAGCCTTGATCTTATAGTTGGGTATAAGTAGCATATGATTCTTTTCTAAGGAGTTTAGGTTGACTTGGACAGTTGTCTATTCTGATTGTAATCTCAAATAAGCAACCAACAAGATTTGCATTTTATCCCCTTTTAGTTTTTTGCTTATTCTCTATTTTTTTAATATGGAATACTTGACAGTACTTTTCAGATTTAATGTAGTTACAATCTACTCATGCTTTAGGTCGAAGTTTTAAGTTTATTTCCTAAGACCAGACACTAGATAGAATTCTATCCAGCCCTGAAGTCAAGTCCCCTTGTATATTATTTGATAAATTCTCTGTAAGAAAAGACAAGGTCTCATTGTTCTATCTGTACAACTGAGGCAGTTTCCTAGCACCCATCATAGTCAGTAACTTTTGAATTAAATGAGTGACTGAAGATTAAAGACTGGCTACAGCCTCTTTTGTGCTTCATTTTTCACCTTCCATTTTCAGAAAGCTGAAATAAGCATCAGTGATCAGAGCATGGAATTCATTGTGGTGTTTACACATCAAAGTATGACACAATCTTTGATCGAAGAGATATTTTAATTTTCTTCCCTGTGATGATTGTTTTTGGAAACACTGAAAGTTCATACTGAACAATTTTATGTTCCTTTGCAGCTATGCTGACTATGTAAAACTTCTGTAAATTAAATTTGTCCCTTTAGAAATGCAGTATTTAACATTTGGGTGGGGTTGGTACAACCATGGACTAGTTGTTTGTAGTCTTCATGTAATTATTTCAGCTGTCACACTTAGTAGATTTCCTGCTCTGATTATTTTAAGGATGCCTTTTTGTCTCATTTCAGGGGAACCTTCCCTGGACATTTGGAAGTTAATAATGAGTAATGTTTTATTTTTTTATTTTTTTAAAAAAATTTTTTTTAAGATTTTATTTTTATTTATTTATTAGAGACAGAGAAAGAGAGAGAGAGAGAGAATGGGTGTGCCAGGGCCTCTTCCACTGCAAACGAACTCTAGACACATGCACCATTATGTGCATCTGGCTTTATGTGGGACCTGGAGAATCGAACTGGAGTCCTTAGGCTTTGCAGGCATGTGCCTTAACCGCTGAGCCATCTCTCCAGCCCATGAGTAGTGTTTTAGACTAAGTGTAAGATGACTGATTTCTAATACTGTATGCCATTACTAAAACTCTGGTTTTAGGGTGTCCCTTTTGTAAAATGGTAGCAGTTAATTACATTCTAGATATTTGACCTTTGCCAACACCCATGGCTAGTTACTGTGATGAGAGAAGGAAGGAAAAGAAACATAGATCCTACTCCTGTATATAGAGATTACAGAGAAGAGTACAGCCTTTAAAGTCATAATAATGTTTGTATCCTAATGTTGTCCCTTCCAGCTATGTGAACTTAAAAACTTCTGTAACCACTCGGTGTTCCAGTTTCATTATGTGGAAAATTAGATTTACTATTAATATTAGCTGAGCAGATGGCCTTTATAAAACCATTTATTACATATAAAAAGAGCTCAATATGTATTAGTAGTATACTAATATCATTGGAGATTTTGATATCTTGTCATGGAAGATCTGTTGTGAAGATCATTCTAGCCAATTCCAAGGAGTGTGAATTATAATTACCTGTGGCTACATTAGATTAGTTGTTTTCAAGTTAGTGACGGAAAGAAATTCTTTACCTCTTAAATCAAGGTTGTTTACCTTTTTTCCCCATGTCTTTTTACTGTTCACACAGAATTCCTCCATCAATCATAGACTCACCCAACCATACAAGTATTAGTTGTTTCCTATGTGCCAGATACTCATGGTACAACAGAGAATCAGACAAACAGCCTCTTGTTTTCTTGCAGTTTACTGTCTACTGTAGGACATTTAAAAACAAACAAATTAGCAAAGTAGTTGCATTTTGCAAGATGTTCAATTTGCAGATATGACTGTCCTTCCTTGAAGAAGAAATTTAAAGTGCCTTCATGAGTTTTTATCACCTCTGAATAAACTCTAAGACCTTTTTGTATGGCATGTGAGACTGATCTGCCCTTGCCTAACTATTTCTCTTTCCTCTCTGTTTTGCATTTTATTGTCACCTAATCCTGAGCTGATCATAAGTTTTTATACATATTCACTTGCTGGCCTTTGTATCTCTGCAAATGTTTTCCTTCTACTTATGATGTCTTATACTTGCTTGCTTAACTATATTTGATCCCTCACAAGTAGTGAGTTTCTCCAAACTGCATTCCCTGCTACTCTAGCCCTCCATTCAAAGCTGAGTTAGTACCTCCCCTTAAGACTCTATAATGCCCTTTCCTCATCTCCCTTTTGTGGGACTTCGATATTATTCATTATGCCACTGGCCCATATGACTTTACTGTTACTTTAAAATTGCCTGTGTTTATATCATTCTTTTATTAAGAGCTCCCTTTGAGCAAGATCTTTGTTCCTACCTCTTGACACAGTATTTAGCATGTAGGGAGAGAGATTTGTGGTAGAAAAGCTGTAACTGCTAGTTATGGCATTACCTGATGGAGACATCACTAAGGAGGGAAGTACATCAGAAGCCATGACAAAGTCAGGTTGGGCTATGTTCAGCATAAAAAGGAAGTAGTTAAAAATAACTAATGCTTACATGAAATTTGATAAGAGCAGATTTTAAGCACCCTTCCCTAAATGGTAACTATGGATGGTAATTAGATATGTTAATTTGACTTTGTTAGTCATTTGCACAGTCTGTGTCATGACTCCGCACCTCTCACCCCCAACTCGGCAGAGAC
The DNA here is from genome assembly GCA_036365145.1 of Orientallactaga sibirica. NCBI lineage: Eukaryota > Metazoa > Chordata > Mammalia > Rodentia > Dipodidae > Orientallactaga > Orientallactaga sibirica. The sequence goes on along the minus strand of JAEOAD010000793.1, from coordinate 6,092,526 downwards.
CCTGCCGTCCTTCCTGGGCTGGCCCTAGGAGGGACCCCAACATAAACATATATCAAATTATCATACTGTACTCCTTGAATATGTGTGTGTGTGTGTGTGTGTTACCCTAAGTAGAGTGTTAAAAGCATGAATACAACTCTGTGTAATCAGAACAAAAATCTCCTTAGATTTAGTTTTCTACCTCTTAACATTTTGAAACTATTGTAGTATAATTCCCCCCGAGAATATCAATGTAAAACATTTTACAGTTGTTTGCAAGAGGTGGCATTTGAATTAATGCATCTAAGAGAGCACTCAAAACATGTTGGTAGAATAAGGGGAATAGTTTGTTTCCTCCTGTGAATTGGAATTTTCTCATTTATTTAATATTTGCCTTTTAATTATTGCATTTGTGATTTCTGTTTTCCAGACTTTATAATTGGTTGGAACTTTAATTCTGAAGATCAAAGGCATTAAATACCTGTTAATATTATTATTTTTCTGTTTTGGGCCAAATTTCAGATACTGAGTTCTTATCTTTCTGGGTATTTTTTTCCCTATTGTCATTTTGCTCTTTGTGTTCTTCTATCAATGAGCCAATAACTGAATAGTGGTTATGATTTGTTGATTCCAGAAGCTAAGCCCTAGAAACGTTCTGTCTGGCTTCAGTGATTCTTATGATCAGCTTGGCCATTGTGTCCCTGTAACTAGGAACTCCTTTCATGTTCCTCCTTAATTTACTATTTATGAGGCTCAGCAAGGCCCTCAGTGGCACTCTAAATGTTGTTAATCTTTAATGGTTTTCTTAGGTTTATGTGGAAGGAGTAGGTCGGAGGGTATTTTAATGTCTTTGTGATGACTGTTTTCTATAAGTGCATATAATCTAGATTTATCTTAATTTTTATAATACAAAGATGAAGACTAGGCCCCAAATCAATATTCCCTTCCTCCTTATTCTTCCAATTAGGCTGAATGACAGTAAGTCAAATATCTGAAGGGTAAACAGATCTTAGTACTTTCTTAGATGTGTCTTGCTTTGAACAGCTTCACATAGGCCTAAGCCCTCAGTACTTCAGAGTAAAAATGAGACTAACAGGTAAGTCTTGTTACTATCATCTATGATAGATGTGGCTTGCTGTACACATTGAGAGTGTCTTGATATCAGTAGGTCTCTACTGTTCTCAACCTTGCACAACATAGAGATGCAGCAGTAGCTGTGGCTCCCTTTGCTGTGATTCTTTCCTGGGACTTGGGAGTTTATCAGAATCTCCAGGGGTACTTAGAATTTGTAAACGTCCCCCAGGTGTGATTCTGATTTGCTTCCTTCTCCTGCTCCTCCTTTGAGAATCATGATTTCATCAGAAGCCCTAGCATGAACAGGCACATTTCTTAGCATCTCATTCTTGAATGTTGAGCTTCCTCAGTCCCACATGCCCATATTTTCTCTGTTAGTTATCTACACTAGTTCTAATGTCATGAGTTCTGAAAGCAGTGTGTTTTTTGTTTTGTTTTGTTTTGTATTTGAAAAGCTTACAAAGCAAGGAACACTAGCTTGAGGGCTAAGTTTATTTCACTGGGAACCCTTTGCAAAAACTTACACTTTAGTGTAGGATTTGTATTAAAGCCACTTTCCCATTAGTTTTATTCCAACATAAAGAAAAACCTCAATTATACTCTAGTATTGAATTTAATATGAACACCTGTATGCCTTCCACTCAAGTTTGCAATGAACATTATAATATACTTGTTTAATCTACACGATTCACCCCTCTATCCATCCATTAATTCATCATTTTATGCATTCAACAATAAATGATAGTTGTTGATAAAACTCACCCTCCACACTGCAGTATGGATATCATGAACTACAGTTCAATGTTTCCCATTGTTTTTTCTTTTGATGTAAAATTGCAGTAGTGCCCAGATCTTAAGTGCTCATTAGCTGAGTTTTAACAAAAGATGACTCTGTGTAACTCACGTCCTATCGAGATATAGAACATTACCCACCCCTTTTTTCTATTCACATCATTGCCTCTTATGTTTCTATAACATCTGGGTTAAAGGTAAGAAAAAGGTTTACCAGTGTTTACGGGGAAAATAGAAATCATTGTGCAATGACAGTTCAGATTTCTCTTCCATTTGTAGGAGTATTTTGTCTTTCAAATTGTTTATGAATGTTTCAGAACCAGAGGCCAAATAACACACTTATCATTGCAGTTTTTATACAGTTGTTTTGGAAAATACCTGGTTGCAAATACTTAGTACTCATTGTGTGATTTTTTTTTTCTTTCTTAAGCAAAACTCTAACTTACTGAAATGTGAGGAAGTAGAGGAAAGAAATGGAGATAAGATATGAAAATCATCCAAATATTAATATGAAAAATTGTATATGAGATATATTTAACTGGATAAAATTATGTGCATATGGCATCAGTAGACATAATCTATTCTGACAAAATTATATGTCATTTCATCAAAAAGATCAGCAAAACATAATATACCTTTTAGAAATACAAGTTAAATCTCTGTTGAACTTGGATGCTATTCATTTAAAATGCCTTTATGCCTGATAAATGTCATTTATTTGGCTTGCTTTAGAGAAATTGAGCATATTTTAATTTATATCAGTATATTTGAAATATGATATGAGTTTGAAATTATTTGATTATATTCCATGAGGAGCAGCATAGAAGTGTATTTCTAATAAAATAGTTAGGTTCCAAAAGAAGTAACAGTGACAAAAGTAAACTAGTATTTCTATAATAAAAAGACATAGCAAACACACAGTCATTTGCATATAGTTCCTGAAATATTGCATACTGGCTTTGTCAGTGCTGGTAAGTCCATTTCAAGGATGTCGCCCTTAGTCCATTAGTTTGGATAATGAGCCCTATAAAGTACATTTATAACATGTGGCACTGCAAGGAGATGGATTCTAATTTTCATCCTTTTATCTAGACACATTGAAAGAAGGTCAATGGAGGGTTCTATATGATTCATTGTCCCAACACATATCAGATGACAGAGACCTGATAATGTCCATGCATAAGTGTTTTCCTTATTTGGAAACAGCACTTGAAAGAAATCTTTCCATGATCATCCTTTGAAGTAAAGTGGAAACAGATATTAAAAGAAGCTCTATACCTTTTTTTTTTCTGTTTAAAACATTATCAAACGTGTGACCAGATAGCTATTCTGGAACAAAAGAGAAAGCAACACTTAACAGAAAAATAAAAGGCCTTTACTAGCTTTTACAGGCCATGAATGATACAACAGGATATTTAATCAACTTTTCTCCCCTCTTTTCTCAGAACTATTAAGAGAGGTAAAAAGAAAGCCAGTTTTCTAAATAAAGGAATAGCTTCTATGTCCCTAAATATAGGGAAAGCTCATAATTATGATATAATACTTATCCTCTGTTTATACTTATATACTGTTGACAGTGAGCATAAATGTTTGTTTTATTCTGTCTTCACTTTATAATTTAAAAACATCAGAATAACAATTTGATCTATAATTCATTATAAGATTAGTGTCAGAAAAGGTAGATTATATTCTTCATAAAGTTTTAAATTCAAAATCAGTAGCTGATTATGCACCTTTTCTTCATTTCTTATTCATTAATATGAACTTTCCTGCTATGCTTATGTTTTTTTTAAAGATGTAAAGCGATCCTAGACCAGTTTGGTCAAAGAATAATGTCTAAGCATTTCCTTATTGAGGACAGTTACTTTTCTGAGACCACATGCTCCCATGTACAGTACAGGTAAGGTACCTATCTCTCTACTAGCCAGGAAAAAGTGAATTTATGGATTTGTGATTATGACAGTTCTCCATGATTCTGTTAACTACCATGCACAGATTTTTTAACTACCAAAAATGTCCTCTACTTCTTAGTGCTCTTCTCTTATTGGTTTGTGTTCTGGGGGAGCCGTGCATAATTTCCACTCCTTTGCTTCAGCTGGAGTTTGTCTGTAGGTCATGCATCCTTATTGCATGAGCCAAGAAAAGATTAAAGCAGAACTTTTCTTGGTTTTGACACTTTTATCCGGACTTAAATCTTTGAAGCATGCCTTATGGTGGTTACATAACTATAAATGAAACTTATCCTTAGAGTCTGAATTACTGCTCCACTCTTGTGTATTTCAGGCAGATCTCCAGGGCAGTCCTGATTACAGATGGGTCCGTACTAAAAACAGACTCAGACCAACAGGTAACATTAGTCTGATATCTTTAGAAAAAAAGCCACATATATTAAGACCAAAAACTATTTTTATATACATGATGAATTGTTAATGTTTTTTGGTAAGAACACTTAAGATTCATTCTTCACACATTTGAAGTTTTTAATACAGTTTTAGTAATTATTATCCCTAGGTTGTATGTTAGGTCTTTAAAACTCAACTTTCATTTAGTTACTCAGCAACAAGTACCTTTCACCCAGTAGCCATTGTGTTGGAGTCTGAGCCAACAATGGTTACTATAGCAGCATGTCTTCCCTCAATTAGCATATAGTCTAGGGATACCTATACTGATAAATAAATAGCAGTTACCGTTTTGTTTATAGTTTAAGGAAATGATATAACAGTTGCTGTGTCACTTGTCACATTGATCTGTCATTGCTGACTGACTTGTCTATTTCTCACATTAATCCATGGGCTTTGTGAGTAGGTCAGAGTGACAGGGAGGTAGAAAAATGAAGAAAGAACGCTTTGAAGAAGCTGAATTATGAAAAATAAGAGAAAAGAGTTGGTCGCTGGAGAGGTATATGGAAGTGAAGAGAGCTTTCTCTTAAAAAGTTGCCCTATGTAGCCGGGCGTGGTGGCACACACCTTTAATCCCAGCACTCGGGAGGCAGAGGTAGAAGAATCTCCATGAGTTCAAGGCCACCCTGAGATTGCATAGTTAATTCCAGGTCAGCCTGGGCCAGAGTGAGACCCTACCTCGGAAAAAAAAAAAAAGTTGCCCTATGTTCCACCAATGGAATAGAGCCAACAGACATGTTGAATATACTAAGGTGAATAAGAGATTAACTGTTGGGACAAAGTCCAGGCAAAGGGCCAGAAGAGATTCAGATGCCCAGGAAAAATATTGTTCATAGATAGAATGTGAGGTATGTGGAATAAAAAGGGTGAATGCAGGACCATTTGAAGGATTGTGCATCCTCATCTGTTGGATTCTAGTCTTCAAAATTACAGAGTTGGGTTATCTCCTGAGAATTGGGCTGTACAGCAGATCAAAGCTCAAGGACAGCTATATAATAATGACTGCAGGGAGGTAGAGAGTGACCTATTTTGTGGACATTGTACTGGGTAATGTCAGTGATTCAGTTGAGTCTCAGGATCATATATTACCAATATTATAAATTAGCTTGGTACCTTCCAGCTTCTATCCCTTTACTCTTCCAGCCTGTTAATAAATACACCATCCCTCATCTCCTCACTTCTCAGTTTATCCCCTCTCCTAACATTTTTTCTAGACCCTACGGTGGGTTCCCTTTTTCAACACCATCAATTCCCATGTTTCTGTGTTCTTATACTGTATCCACAAAGGAAAATCTCTTTCTTCTGTCTGGCTATTTTTGGCACCTCTGTCACTGATTACCATTTCTGAAAGCCACACAACCAGGTGGACTGACCTTCCCACAGAGTCATGGTGCCAACCTCATTCAGCTTTACACTTACTTAGCACATGTCAACAGTCACTTCCATTTGGACCATCACCATCCTCTGCTCTGCTCTCCATCATACTTCATGATATGTACAACAGCACTTGACTTTCAGCCCCAACATCCACAATATATGTACACCAGTCCACGGATGAGTGAGCAATATCCTCTGTATTACTGAAGCAACTACCTCCTTCACAGGTGCTGTTGATATGCATACTCTTGTACACACACATACACCCTCACACACTCATACTCACACACACTCACAGCTGCAGACACATTTCACTGTTGGAGAAATTACATAACCACTCTCTTGCTTCTGTCTTCATCTCTAACTAGTTCCCACTCCCTCCCTCCCTTTATCTTGCCAACATTTTTGGAAGACTATTTTCCCTCCAGCTACATATCCCCCATTCCTTTGCAAAGTACAACCTAGCATCTATACTTATATTTATTTCTAACACAATTGTTCTTGCTAAATCTGGTAAAATCATAATATTCTTTTTAGGGAACATTTTTGATCCTCATCTGCCAGTACTTTCTTACTTTCTTTCTTCTTAGTACCATACTCTTTTTGTCCTTCATTACACTGTGTTCTCTCAATATCCTCATGACTCTAGCTGTCCTGTCTGCCTTTATTTTGGCTCCTCAGAATTCTCCTTTTAGCCCACAGTGTTGTCTTGCTCCATGCACACTCACTAGGTAACCATGTATTCCTCTGTAAATGTTGGTGACAGCTACATCTCCATCTTCTAGGAGCATCTGGCCAGCATGTCAAAACTTGTACTGGATGTCTATCCAGGCTTATACACTTAAAGCTAAACTCACTGTCTTTCTGCCGCAAACTGCTTCTCATCCAATGCTCACTTCCTTCAAGAACAGGACTAATATGCTTCCAGACACAACTTCTCTCTCCCTCCTCTGACATCTGTCTTCATTCAGATCCTGTCAACGTACTATGTATAACTAACTTCAGTAGGCTCTTCCTTTCTAATTCTCATTATTTTCACTTTTCCAATGCTCATCATTTCTGACTTCTAAATACCTCATATTTTATCTTCTTCAGATCCATCCCCCACACAGCCAGTAGAGGCCTTTGCATTCATTCATTCATTCTCTCTCCCTCTGTCTTCCTCCCTCCCTCTTGTTCTTTCTCTCACACCTTCCCTCCTTCCTTCCCTCCCCTCACCCTCTACTTCAAACCATACAGAGAACCATGAAGCTTAGAAATAATGGAGGTCTACCTGGTTCGAGGCTCGATTCCCTAGTACCCACATAAGCCAGATGCACAAGGTGGCGCATGCATCTGGAGTTCGTTTGCAGTGGCTGGAGGCCCTGGTGCACCTCTCTCTCTGCCTCTTTCTTTGTCTATCACTCTTAAAATAAATAAATAAAAATAAAAACAAAAAGTTAAAAAAAAGAAAGAATGGAGGTCCAGGTAAATTTGATGCTGATATTAGAGGGTACAGAGGAACTCCGGGAGGTTTGACACAGTTAATTGCTCAGAGTTCAGTTGAGGGAAGTAATCTGGTAGAACATTACTAATTTTGTATCTTAATAGTAAAGTATGTTAATTGTATGAACCAAAAGAAATTCTTAAATTTGGTGGAGCTATTAGTGATAACTTTTCTGATTATGGTCATATTTTTAGTCATAGTCATTTATTTATTTCTCAAGTTAAATGTCTTCGTTTCTTTCTGTTGCTGAAGTTCGTTTTCAATCCTAATGGCAGCAAAGGTACTTAAGCAGAACTGGAAGAACTGTTTTTGACATAACATGAGCTAATATGTATATCAAGTAGGGTGGTTTTAGTTATTAAAATAATTTCTTGGGAATTTATTGTAGTTATTTCTTCTGTAGACTATCAATTTGATATTCACAGTCAAATCGAAACAGAGTACTTTTAGGGGAAAATGGAAATGGGACTTTCCTTTTCAACAAGGATTTCCTATGTGATATAATTTCCTCTGATTGAAGACTAGATGAAGATTTTATACTATAACTTTAGCTCTACAAAGAAACATTGATAGTCATATAAAGTCTTTTAAATGTAAACTATATATTAACAGTAGATGGGATGATATACTACATATTAATAAGTAGTGTGTAGTAACCATTTTACTTTGATCTTGAATTTGCAGTTTTGTTACTGGAGTCCTTCCATTAATTTGTAGCTATTCATTGAGAAACCTTTTGGTATTTATTTACTTCATTTCATATTTTTGTATTGGCAATATATTTATTTCTCAGTAGTCGGTAACTGGTATTTTTAGTCACTATGAATAATCAAAATTAAATTAATATAGTCTGATTGCAAGCACAAATGTGTTTGTTTCAGAAGTAATGTTATTGCATTTCTTTAAAAATAGTATGCAAAGGATTTAATCATTATAAAAGTTTTGAAATATCTATGGTTAATGAGACTTGCATAAAAATTAAATATAAATAATGTAGACATTGAATATGAAGACATATATGAGCATATTACATGTATTAAATGTTATTCCAAGATTAAAGCTATAAACCATCTTTGAAATATTTAAGGGAAATTTGAATGCCTGGAAGTTAACTAATGAAAGTAGAATAAAAATAAGACTTCACAATTATTTCTATTGTTTTCCTGTTTTCTAGATTTCCATTTTAACAGTGCCAGCAAAGGAATCAGGAACTTTTGCTGTTCGGGTCATTGAGTTATGTTCTTCAACAATGACGTGCATGAAAGGCACATGTAAGCACAAAAAATGGGGTTGTCTTTTGTGTTTATTTAGGAAGGGGACAAATATTAAAGCTGCAAGGTTGTGGTTATATAGATTCTCCTTTTTAGTTCTAATTATTTTTAATTGAGTTTTGGGGGTTTCTATGTATAAAATCATATCTTCTACCAACAATGACCATTTGACTTCATGTTTTCCAATTTTTTTTTATTTTATCAGTTTCTCTTATGCCATAGCATTGTTTAGGACTTTCAACACCATGCAAAATGAAAGTGGTAAATGTAGACATCCTTTTCACGTTCCAGAATTTATATTTTAAAAGTTTTATATTTCCACATTCAGTATAATGTTAGCTGTTGGGGTTTTTTTGAAAATGACCTCACTTAAACTTTAATTATTCTTTTAATGTGATATATATATATTGATTTGTGTATATAAAACCTTCTTTGTGTCTGTATTGTGATTTGAATGTACAATGTCCCATGAGCTTTGCCCTGAGCTGATGGCAGTGTTTGAGAAGGTTGTGGTACCTTAAGAGGGGAACCGTGCTGGAGAAAGTCCTTAAGGGTTTGTAACCCAGCCCCATTTCCTGTTAACTTCCTACTTCCTGCCTGCTAATGTAATGAGCTGGCTTCCTGCTTCTGTCATCATGCCTTCCCCTTGAAACTGCAAGTGGAAAATAAATCCTTCTCCGTTCCAGAAGTTGCTTCTGGTCAGGTATTTGTTTACAGCAACGAGAAAGTAACTGGTACAATCTGAGAATAATTTCCCTTTATGGAGGATGTTTTTACCTGTATGTTCCTCAGGGATATTGGCCTATACATTCCTTTTCATGTTGTGCCTAACCAGCTTACAGTGTCATGGTCATAGTCTGAGAATGCATGCAGAAAAATCATTTCCTGGATACAATTTTAAAGTTCTTTTGGGTCTGTGGGGGATTAACATATTTGCATAATTTACATGGATAGACATTTATAGAGACATTGGTGTAGAGGAAAGAAACGTCAAAGTTTCTACCATAGTAATAGCAGCACTAGTAATTTCTAAAATGTTGGAATTCAGGTAAATGACTTTTGTTTTTCTTTTTTGTTCTTTGTTTTGCTGATTGTGTATAATAGTAATAGAAACAAGACATGCCACAAGTGTAAAGGACACACATGCCATAGTGTGATCATATTTTTACATACTATCCTAAATGTCTTACTGTTACACAGTTATGTTTTAGTTTTTGTGTGACTATGACAATACACTTGACACAAGCAACTTAAATTAAGAAAGATTTTATTTTGCCACACTTTAGAAGTCCATAGTTGCATGGCCCATATTTTGAGGCCCAGTGCTCTTGAGCAGAACATCATGATGGCAGAAGACATTGTTACAGCTTGTGAACCTTGGGTGTCTCAGACCCTTGGCCCTGAAAGTATGACAGCCCCCTGGGATACCTCCAGTGATACAGAAGTGTACTTTCTCTTCCCTTGCTCTTTGCAGCCTTCTGTCACATTCCCTCAGCTATTGGTGCTTTCTTCTTTTGCCATCCCTTGTTCCTGGCCTGATCACTCTCTCAAACCACTTGACTGCCTGCCTCTTTTTCAGCTATCAAGCAGATTTCTGCTTTACTGTTTTTGCAGCTAGGCCTGCTGACTGACTGCAGCTGATTGTGCTTCTCTTTTCTCTCTGTTGTTACTTTGTGTTATCCTGCCTAACAAAAAGTAACCAAAAGAGAACCTTTTTATGTGGACTAAACGTTGTTACATCTGGGGGGGACAGCACAGGCAGAAGTCCCCCAGCCAACTCTTAAAGTGAGCCTTACAGCCTGCTTAGCTAGACAGAGGAGTGTTTGGACCAACCACAACTCACTTGAAAGTGCAGGTCTATATTTGCACCAATCACAGCCTTATCTTTTTTTTGTACCCATCACAGCAGACCTACTGCTAAGGGGAAACTGCCCCTCCTGGCCTAGGTGGAAATGTTTGTAGGATCATCTAGAGTTGACCAAAGCTTGTGATGGCAAAAGGTTTCTTATAGGTGTTTGAGCCAGTCCTAGCTGGAACTGCCCCTTCAGAAGCCAGATCAATTGCAGCTTGTGTAGTTGTTTCAAAGAATCCATGGAGTGTTCAGAGTGGCTGTTGCTAGCCTAAGAGCAATCTGCCTGGCTTTGATGAAAGCAACAAGGGAGAATTATAACATATGCCAATTAGGAAGTCAAATTTTACCATACCACAGTGTCTTCACTTATTTATAGAAAATAAATAGCTGGACATGGTGGCTCATGCCTTTAATCCCAGCACTCGGGAGGCAGAGGTAGAAGGATTGCCATGAGTTTGAGGCCACCCTGAGACTACATAGTTAATTCCCAGGTCAGCCTGGGCCACAGAGACCTGAGAGAGAGCCTGAGACCCTACCTTGAAAAACCAAAAAAAAAAAAAAAAGAAAGAAAAGAAAAGAAAAGAAAAGAAAAGAGAAGAGAAGAGAAGAGAAGAGAAGAGAAAAGAAAAGAAAAGAAAAGAAAAGAAGTACCACAAGGTATGCTTACTATAAGAGCTTAAGGAACTTAACCATTTCCCCTAGTGATTTTAACGGATTTTTACAGTACTTGACACTTATCCAGTACCCTGAGAGAAAGGTGGGGACACCCCTCTATTCCCATTTCTTTAGGTACTACTTCTGAATGATTCCAAAGCCTACACAAATATTACTAAGAAGTTCAATACCTGGAACGTTGGTGGGGGAACACTTTATGTCCATACCATAACAATGCATAAGTGAAGCTATTATTTTAGGTATTTATTTCTAGGCTGCTATGATATATGAATGTTACATGGTCGTTAAATTTGAACTTTTTTTTTTCATGTCTGTCAAACCTTGGAATTTTACTGTTTCCTGAAATTTGAAACACCATTTCAAATTGCCTGCAATATCCTAGCCTGATCTTTCTGGGCTCATTTTTTTGATATTTGATATTTGGATTGTGTGTGTGTGTGTTTCATGTCAGGTAATAGAGAAAAAAACTTGCTATCTGTTTAGATGAACAAACCACACCTCTTAAATTCTATACTGCTGTGTACCATGAAATGATTCTACGATCTTCATATTTTCTGTACTAAGCAACAGTGCTTTGATATTTCCCTGGACTTTGACATTGTTTAATTTCTGATGTAATCTCAAAAGGGAAATACTAAATATCCATTTGACATTTATCTTAGTAACTTTCTTGTAAGAATAATGTTTATTCATGGAATCACTATAAAGTGGTCAACGATATCCATCATGTCATTAAATTCTTCAGAGTGTAATGCTGTGTGGCAAAAAAAAAAAATGGTGGAAGGTCAGTTACACTATCCAGCATTAAGAGATCGCCACCAAGATATATTTCTTGGCAGTGTGTGGTAAAGCAGTTAGTGATGAGACAAACTTTTGTTTGATCTCATGTGAATTACTCATGGGAACTATCTCTTAGCTAGGTACAGAGAGCGTGTTCTATACTGTAATGCTTCATCAAGCCTAGCAGAAATAAAACAGCTGGAGAGCTAGGAAGGTGCCTTGACCGAGGTTATATGGTGATACTTATCTTTGAATTATTAGAACAATAGCAATATAACAGCTATCATCAGTAATTTTGTAGTAGTCATGTAAGGCTGAGCCATTCCCATTCATTATTTTATACAGTTCTTAAGATAATCCTATGAAATAGATCCTATAAGACCTATTTTATGCACTAACAAACTTTGGATTTAGGTAATCTAAGTGCATTATCCACACCTTAGTAAGTGTCAGGTATGGTATTCAAATATGATTTCTCCTACTTCATGGTTGATAAAGCCTACCACCACACTGATACTGGAAATTTATATATATACTGCCTACAAATACTTCATTTTTCCTAGTGAAAAATAGAAATTATGCCATCCTTAGCTATAAGCATCTTCCTATAAGACACATGTCTGTATGTATATATACATAATGTTTTAATGTTGATAACTTTTATGAAGCAACTTTTATTGACCAACTTGTAGATGCTTTAAGAAAGTACCTACAAATGAATTAGTCACTTCAAGGTTTAGTCCTAGTTAAAATATAATAATATTTGATGTAATGTGTAGCAACTCTCTTTTAAGGTTTTGGTGTTTTCTCCTGAGCCTTTTGATTAAAGCACATCCTGAACACAATAGAAAATATTTTTTAAAATTTATATCATTGTCTTTTCACAGAAAAATTCAGAAACACAATTTAGGTGTATCTCTAGTATAGCACTATAACCTGTAAGTACTGACCATGATTATTTTTTGTGTGTAAGAACCCACTTCTGTACCATAATGGATGGATTTCTTATGTTCATGCTGATTATGATGGTGAACTGGGGAGCATCCTATTTGTTCATAATTCATAGATATAAAGTAAAATACTCTTTAAGAAAAAATAAATTGTAGATGTCATGAAAATTTTGAATATTTTATGTCATTAACTCTAAATGAGCTTTGATGTGACTTATTTTCCCTGTCGACAATTACTTAAAATTAGTAGAAAAATGCATTTATACTTGATCCCCCATTGTGTGAAGTGTAAGGAATGTAATCTGTATTGCCAGCTAAGTGGAACCAAGCACCTTCACTTGCCCTAAAAATTGCAGCTGTAATGATGATATCATGATCTAAACTCATCATTCTTCCTGTTGGAAGCATCACTTGACAAATGTTGGCAACCACTGTAACTAATGCAGTTATACCTGAGTAAATCAAATGTAATCAAAATATACACCAGTGGGACTGTGACTTGTATCCATTCCTCAAAGGTAATAAAGTGAAATTTATAGAAGCTAATTGATGTGAACTTTAGTGATTTAAAGTGAGTTGTTGAAAAAATGCACTTAAATATGTTAAAGATCACACAGGAAGAAACTAATGTGTTTGTAGATGCACTTAATACAGAATTATAACTTTTGTAGAAAAGAATAGTAAAGAATTACGGGTTTTTTAATTTCACAGATTTTTTAAAGTTATTCACAAGGAAATTAGCTTATTTGTGTAGCATGTACTTGTTACAGAATCACTGCATTTAGAAAGATAAGGATTCTTTAGTAAAAAAGTCTTATACTTTTTATGCTATTTTGACTTTTTTAATAATTTGACAAATAATGATTATATACTGATACCATAATATGATATTTTGACCTATGTATATATTGTAGTAACAAGTCACATATCTTGCCAACTGTTTTTACAGTAAGAATATTAAAAATCTATAGTTTGAGCAATTCTGTAATATATGTTACGTTTAACTACGATCACTCCTACTCTTCTTATCTAATCAAAATCTGTACCCATTGATCAGCATCTGTATTTTTCTGTCCTTCCACCTGTCCCAGCCTCTAGTAATGATTTTTCTGTTGTTTTAATCAAATTGACCTTTTAGCTTCCTGAGATCATGAAGTAGGACTTTCTTGTTAGTCTTTATGTTTATCACTTAGTTTAGCCTACCATCTCTCAGTTATATCCTTACTGTGTGTGACTAGCAGGATTGTTCTTTTTAATGTATCCCATTTTATTTGTACATCACTCTCTCACATGTGTGTGGAGGGGGTGTGCGCGCACATGTGTGCACCAGGCAAGGACTCTACCAGTGAGCTATACCCACAGTTTATCTACATTTATTTATTTATTCATTTGTTTATTTATTTGTTGTCTCACTCTAGCCCAGGCTGTCTTGCAACTCACTTTGAAGCCAAAGCTGACCTCAAATGCTGCAATCTTCCATCTTTGTCCTCCCTAGTGCTGGGATTATATGTGTGAGCCATCACGCCTGTCTTCACCTACATTTCTTTAGGTAGTTATCAGATGATGAACAGTTAGCTATTTCTTAGCTAACATGATTAGTGCTGCAGTGAATGTGAGAGTGCAGATGAAATCACATAGTGATTTCAATCCCTTATATATAATCCCTGTGTATAATCAGAAGGAGTTAACCAGAATTTCATTCATGTCTGAATTGAACAGCCCCTGTTTCATTAGCCTTAAGTACATTCTTGGACACATACTTAAGACTACAGGGTAGCATTTTGCATAGTGAGTAGAATGTCAACAAGTATGATTTATAAAAAGTAACAAAGTTCTACCATGTTGTCATTTGGAAACAAAAGGTTGTGTTGAGTCAAGAATGAGCAAACCAAGAAACAGATACTGAAGAGCAGTGAAGGAAAATTAATATTAAATTAGCATACTAATAGGTGAACAGAAGAAATACCATATATAAAGCCCTCAGTGTCTAAGATAAGATAACCTGTGACAAAGTCCAGTATCCCCAACTTCTCAGATTTATTTAAGTGGTAAAATACCTTTGAAATGAGTAGCATTTAAAAGGGAGGTACATATTTAGGGTTGACTTCTCCTATGGTACATTATGTCAAATATTCTCCAATTACAGTATCATATTCAGTGTTATTCTTTTCAACATTGTTATTTCAATAAATCATACTTGTTGACATTTCACTCTTCATTGTGCACTATGCAAAATGCTACCATGTTCTCTTAAGTATGTGTCCAAGAATGTACCTAAGGCATGCAAATACCCTATGATAGACTTCAACCTTTTAATTTCATGAATGTCACATGACCGTAAATTTGGCTTGATTTAAGATATGTAAAATGGAAGTATGCAAGTAAAGTTTGCTTTCATATCATCAAAGAATGGTATATATTAAAGGAACTTTCAAGGCAAATAAATAACTTAGTTAGCAAGGGAGATGCTTTATGTTGACCCACTACTTTATTTTATACTTGGGGTTGACGAGTATGAATCATTTTTTTCCTCCAGATTTTCTTTTTTTTATTTTTATTGACATGCTCCATAAATATACACAATATACCATGATCATAATACCCTCGATCTTCCTCCCTTTTTATTCCCCCCCATGAATCCCTTTTTCTTTCCAAATAGTCCTAGGAGTATTTTGATATCATCATTTTCCTTTCTATTATGCAGGTCTTGTGTAGGTAGAGTTAGCCACTGTGAGGTCATGAGTGCTAAGGCCACTTTATGTCTTGAAGACAGCATTCCCAAGCATCCCCCCTCCCTTTGGCTCTTAAATTCTTCCCCTTACCTTTTCATCAATAGTCCCTAACCTTGGAGGGTATGATAGAAATATTTCATTTAATGCTGAACACTGCACTGTCACTTCTTGGCACTTTTAATGAGTTTTAAGTCTCCCCAGTGATCACTGTCATCTGAAAAGAGAAGCTCCTCTAACCCAAAGTGAGAATAGTATTAATATATGGGTATAAACATGAGCATTTAGCAGTTAGTTTGGAAGGCATAATATATCTATTTAGCCAAACAATAGTAGTAGGTTCTCCCTTACAGCTTACAGCCTTCCCAGACATAGGCTTTTGAGTAGGTCTTCAATACTAGGCATGAATTCCCTCCAGTTGGAGCAGGCCTCAAGTCCAACCAGAGAGCAATTGGTTTCCCCAATAACAGACATATCACATTATACCTGTTGGCACACGTGGCCTTGCTGGCCAGGCATGAAGCTGATTAACCTACTGATGACTTATCTCCCAAAACAAGCTGCATAACTCTCTCCAACATCATGACAGCTAGTCAACAGATAGGATATATAGCTAGTGCTGAAGTCAGTTTCCATTATGGATCATTCATAACATCTTTAAATTTGATTAATACACCACTCCCAGTGTTCTTACCCTCTATTTACATACCTACTATACCCTCCCTCCTGCTCATGCCCCCTCTCTAGTTTCCTAGCATCTACTACTGACTCATACTCCAATTTGAAGTTAGGATCCACATATTAGAGAGAACAGCTGTCATTTGTCTCTCTGAGCTTTGCATACCCCACTTAGTATAATTATTCATATGACCAACAAGTTTATGAAAACAAATTTTCAACCTTTTTAGCTGTCAAGGAAATTCATATCAAAAACAACGTGAGATATAGTTTCATCCCACTTAGAATGACTTATAAAAATGGGGGGGGGAAAGGCTGGAGAGGTGGCTTAGTGGTTAAGGCACTTGCCTGCGAAGCCTAAGGACTCCTGTTCAACTCTCCAGGTCCTGCATGAGCCAGAGGCACCGTGATACAAGCATGCAAGGTCGCATGTGTGCACAAGGGGGTGCACACATCTAGAGTTCAGTTGAAGTGGCTGGAGGCTCGGGCATGCACCAGTTATCTCTCACTCTCTCACAAAAAAAGGCAGTTTGTTGGGCTCGCCTCAAAAAATGCAAAAAAAAAAAATAATTCATATGTAAATAAAAGGGAACTCACACTGTTGGCAGTAAGCTAAGTTGGCATTTATTGAGGTTTCTCAAAAAATTAACAGTAGATTCTATTATGATCTAACTATCCTACTTAAATTAAATCAGTATGTCAGAGATATTTGTTCATGTTTATTGCTGTACCTAATATATGGAATCTATCTAAATGTTCTACAGTGGACTTGAAAAGATATATACATAGATTTTAAGACACATATATATCTTTTTTAAGTATTTCTGCTTATTTTCAAGCAGAAAGAAGGGAGGGGGGAACAGAATATGAATGAATTAGTGTGCTAGGGCCTCCTGTCACTGCAAACGAACTCCAGATGCATGTGCCACTTTATGCATCTGGCTTTACATGGGTAGTGGGTCATTAGGCTTTTCAGGCAAGCATCTTAAATGCAGAACCATCTCTCCAGACCAATATATATCTTAAAATAAGTATATATTTACATATTTCTTGAGCTCAAAGGGTCAAGGAGATGGGAATATTAATTACCATGATTTGATCTTTGTTTATTTTACATGTATTGAAATGCTGTGCTGTACATCATAAATATATTTAATAATTAAATGTTAGTCAAATGTTTAATTTTATGTTTAAGTTGATAAACCATTCCAACTATCTTGGTTTAGTCATTACTCATTTATATATGTATTATGTTATGACATTGTACCACAAATATGTGAAGTTAAAATAATTTTTAATGAAAGGAGCCAATAGTAGGTTGACTTTTTCAGGAATCTAGAAATCCTGTTTATTTGAAATAAAAATGTCAGGGAATTTGTTAAATGAATTTTCATTATTACAAAAGTGATATGCAATAGGAAAGGGTTAAATGCTGTTCAAAAATGCTCACTTGTGAATAAATACTCTTCAGTCACAAATCATTTATTCAGCACCCTCTATTGTGTTGTAGTATCCCTAGATATGTTTTTGTAGATTGGTGAAATGTGTTATTTTAGAACTAAGATTGTGCCTTAACAATATTTAATAATTACCTTTCTAGCATATATCTTACATTTCCTTGCCATCCTATGTTCTTCACAATTTAGAGGTGTCCACATCATTATTTATCATAGTGCATTATAATCTGGCAATGCCCTTGAAGCCTACTGAAGTGTGTAGACCTATTGCTGCTATGTTAAATGGCCCTGTGTTGTCCTTTTATCATTTCTTGTACCTACATTTTATGTGTCTTCCTCTCTTTCCCTGTCAGGTTGTTTTCCAATACCTGGCAGGATGCTCTTTCCGGCATGTGTTATACTGACCTGCCTTCTCTCTTACTTCCTAGTACTAATATGCAGAGGGCCAGAAAATAAGATAAGTAATAGTAACCTAATTAACTTTGTAATTCATGACGATTTTAGTCAGTGGACATTATACCATCTTGGGTTATAAATATCCATATTTAGGAATGGAAGGCAAGTGTACTTCATTTTTTATTTTGCTATGTGCTAAAATATTTCTCGAAAAGGGAGGTATTGCTGTAATTACCATAAACAGAGACCAATATTGCTTAAGATCTTACTTTAGCACACTGATAGGTAATCATCTTTATCAAGTAATGCAGGGCTTTTGTAAGCAACATGGGCCTGCTTACTTTTTATGTCTTTTTTTAAAGAACTGATATTAACCTTTTAAAATATCTTTGCATCAGCGTAAATATCCCTTCTATCCATAACTTGCATTTTCTGAGGTAGGGTCTCGTTCTACCACAGGCTGACCTGGAATTCACTACATAGTCTCAGAGTGGCCTCAAACTCACAGTAATCCTCCTACCTCTGCCTTCCAAGTGCTGGGAGTAAAGGCATGCACCACCACGCCCAGTAGCTAAGTTAGTTTTTGTTATTGATGTTTCAATTGCTGAAATGATTTATTGTGTTTCACAGCTAAACAAGTCAGGCTATCCTAAATAAATTGAATAGAAATTCATTTTCTTCTGAAATCATTTGAAAATGAGGAAAAAACATCATCTCTAAAGCCCTTCCATTTGACATTCAAGTTTATGCTTTTTATAGTTCTTTATTCATATGCTGTGCAGTTTGAAATCCTTTTTTTTTTCCATACATAATAATCAGGCAGCAACAGCTGTGTTGTTCTGGGATTTTATGTTACAGGAAGTTCTTTAGTTGTGATAGGATTATAGATTTGTGAATATAATATATAATAATGAATAATCTAGAGTTTTATGTAGGCACTGGTTTATGAACTCTTTTCTGCTTTTACAACCCTATTAAGAAAATGTTATATACCTTTCATAAAATGAGTTTAGATAATGATTTAAAACAACTATCTGTATTTTTCCCTTTTAATTGCTATTTGAAAAATGTGCTTCAAATTATTTTTATTAGTGTTATGAAGCATAGATTTTATTTTACATGTAAACTGATTCTCCTTGTGATTTTAGGTTAAAATATCTGGAGTGTGCTTTTTTTCCTATGAAAGTATGAGTTGACTACAAAGGTTTTCATGGTTGGATTCTAAAACTTAATTGTATGCCATATGTCAGCTCCTCAATTCTTCATTTACTATTATAAAATTTTTTTTCTACCTTTTCTACTTTATACACACAGTCATATATTGTCTTTTCTATGTTGCATCAATTATATTCAGTCTTTATGAATACATGTGAAAGATAAATTATGAGCCACATCAATCCCTATACACATAAGTTGTGACTTTCTTAAATTTACAACAAAACACACTCTGTTGACTACCCTGTACATCAAAATACTTTAAGCCCATTTGGCACAAATGTATGTATTTATATAGACTGAATGACTTCTGTGTGTGATAACTTCAAAAGCTTGAGAAATCACCTTGTTGCCATTTTTGAACAATCATTTACTCAGGTTTTATATTCACATTTATAATGTCATCCATTTTTAGCTTGAAATCTTTCATCATTGAAAGAATCATGGCTATAAGAATTTAGCTTCATAAAACTAGAAGTTTTGTAGATGACCTAATTCTACCCCTTCTGGTTAATCATGAGGAAGCTGAGGTCAGAGAAACTCACTTGACCATCCAAGCACAGAGAGCAGAAGTAACCCAGACCCACATAGTCATGTGTGCTATTTCACCTGGCTACTTCGTATTAGACGTGTCCCTTTTATATCTGCTGTGTATTTGTGGGTGAAAAGCGCATACTTCAAACCAATAACTTTTAAAGACATATCACTGCTCCAAACCACGTTTTAGTGAACTATTATTTCGCCTTGTGAGTAGAGAATTTTGACTTCTAAATTTCAGCCATTTCTTTTAATGATTCTTAGTATGGCTAATTTATCAGTGTTGCAAGTGTTATAATTATATTCTAGGAATTAAAGGTGAATTTTAAATAAAAGTTTCTCTAATACTAATGCATATCAGAAAGAATTGTTTTTTTTAGCCAGGTGTGGTGGCACATGCTTTTAATCCCAGCACTCGGGAAGCAGAGGTAGGAGGATCGCTGTGAGTTTGAGGCCACCCTGGGACTACATAGTTAATTCCAGGTCAGCCTGGGCCAGAGTGTGACCCTACCTTGAAAAACAAAACAAAATAAAAAAAGAATTTTGTTTTTTAACTAAGTCTTTAAGCAGTTAAGAATCAATTTATGGGCTGGAGAGATGGCTTAGCCGTTAAGTGTTTGCCTGTGAAGCCTAAGAACCCTGATTTGAGGTTCAATTCCCCAGGATCCACTTAAGCCAGATGCACAAGGGGGCACATGCATCTGGAATTCAACTTCTAATCAGGATTTACATTTTATTTCAGGCAATTGTAATTTCATATAATGCCAGTAGGAAGTGTTTCAATGTCTGCTGCCTATTCCACAGTCTTAGTAACAGTTGTCAATAGACGCTCATGAAATATAATGATTTTAGAAAAGTATCTGCCCTGTCTGGCCTAATGTATGGTGCTTGTTCCCCTTTGTTGAATACATTAACTCCTTGAAGAAAATATAGTAATTAATGCAAATGCATGTTTCATAAAGAGTAATAGAAATATGACAGTGTTATACAGGTATGTTTTGTATCTGTGTTTGTGGCATGTGCTTGTGTATTTATATATGTTCATATGTGTGTGAGGACGTGCATGTAGAGAGCAGAGTTTGACACTGGGTTCCTTTTTCAGTCTTTCTCCACCATATTTATTTATTTATTTATTTTTGAGAAAAGGTCTCTTGCTGAACCAAAAGCTCACTGATTAAACCAGATTCACTAGCCAGCAGGCTATAGGGATTCTCCTGTCTCTTCCTCCCAGGTGCTTAAATTACAGGTTTGCACCACAATGCTTGACACTTTACATGGGCCTCATGCTTGTGGCAAGTAATTTGCCAACTGACCCATCTCTCTCTAGCCCTCAGGATTGTTTTTGAGCTTGTTTTGTGGCCTTAAGTCATCAGACTTTTTGATTATGTGCCCCTTACCACATCTAAGTTAAGAATTACAATTATTTTCACCAGAAGACTCAAATAATTGTGATGAATATGATTTCTAACTTTATAAATATGTATTTATAGTAGCAAAGCTATAACAAAACTCAAGCATATTCAATGGAATCTAATTTGTTTTCTATCCCATAATATTTAAAAAAAATTTATTTCAGTATTTTTTGTTTGTTTGTTTTTTGTTTTTGCGAGGTAGAGTCTCACTCTGGTCCAGGCTGACCTGGAATTAACTATGTAGTCTCAAGGTGGCCTCGAACTCTTGGCGATCCTCCTACCTCTGCCTCCCGAGTGCTGGGATTAAAGGCGTGCGCCACCACGCCCGGCCCAGTACATTTTTTAAATGGATGATGGTGGGTATCAAATATACCTACTAATTCCATTGATTGAAAAATTAATGCAATTATTTGTGTGAAATTAATTTAGCTGTCATTGATATAATTTTAATAAGTGGTAAACACAAAGGTAAGTTTATTATAATATATATTACTTAATGAAGTACAAGGAGGTGGATATGAACGTCTGGACAGTGATTCACATACAGTTATTATACATGTTGAAATTCTGTGCGGTTCCTCATTTATATACTAGTTTGGAGACTGCTGACTTAAATGACTGGCTGTTCCTTTGTCAGTTATGACACACCATATCATTTAGTAACTGAAGACAGACATTCCACAGGTAGAATACCTGAGGTTGAATCAAGTTCTAAGGCCCAATTCTTTCTTTTATTAACTGTTGACTTTACTTTAGGAAATATGCTTCACTCCACCATCTGCCTCTTTTATCTACAAAAAAGATAATTGTCTTTTTATAGGTGAATGCAAATAGAGCATGCTTAGAATAGTGTAGAATAATGCTACGTGCACAGATAGTCATATCTTCCTGCTTTAAAATACATCTGAAAATATTACAGGTACAACTTATGGGTTTGTAAATGCTACTCAAACAGATTTAATTTCATGATGAAGAGATCTCTTGGTACTTTCCTTCTCTCAATCCTGGTAGATTAAGTTTCTACATTTCATGTAAGAAACCAGTCAGGGTTCAGGAAATTTTGTGGAAGAGGGGGCGGAAACATTGTTAGAGCCACAAGTTGGGACATTTTGCGGAGACATTGCCTCTCTCAACCCCCCACCCCGGCATGTGCATGACCCACAATCCCCATGGGGTTGACCTGTATCACCAAAAAGGAAGGCCTCTTCAGAAAAGGGGCAGGGAGGAAGGAAAGGATGGTACCAGCATGTGTTGTTTACATACTAAATATGTCCATATCTAATAAAAAATAATAAAGTATTTAAAATTTAAAAAAACAGTTATATTTATCTCATGCGTGTGCTGCAGATATATTAGTATGTGAACACGTCTGTTAACTGTGTGAACAATTAATGTCTTTCTGCTTATGACAAGGAAATAAATTATCCTTAGCAACAAATGTTTATGGAACTACACTATAAGTAATTTTAGACGGATAAAAGTTTGCCCTTACAAATTATTTATGAGTTAAGAAGAGTAATAATTCAATTTTGAAAATATGATTAAAATAGTTCAGAAATTTCTGATATAAAGAATTTCTGATAAAAAGAAAGCCAAAATTGATTCATAGAAACCCATTCAAGGAGGTATCCAGTGTAACAAGAGAAGCAGGAATATAGAAAGAAAAAAAATATTATTTATAGCTAAAAGTGTATACCAATGAATAATGTAGCATAAAAGGAGAGTGAAGGTATAGTCATTAAAGTTCAGAATGCTTTTGTCATACTAAAAATTGATTTAAGTTCATTAGGCACAAGATGGATATCTGACATTACTACTAGACATTTCTCTAGCATTGCCTGAGCTGAACTTTTCAATTAGCAAAAAATATAAGGATAAACTTATATTTGTGTACAGAATTCTTTACAATAGATATTGTTTTTAACAGAACCCATGAATTAGCTAGTAAGATAGTTTTCCAATCACTCTTACTTGTTTTCATGTCTATCTGCTACTTTCCTAATAAATATTAATTGAATGGGAAGGAACTGGGAATTGAAAACTTAGACATGGGCATTGGTTTTCTCTGAATCTGTGGAAGAAAGGACAGTTGATTATCATCTTTTATTATTATGTATTTCTTACATTTAGAATTATATACCTAATTTATTTATAAAATTATCTAGAAAATTTAGTCCAGATCTCCATTAATATTAAACTGCATTTGAAAATTCTAAGTTAATGTTTATAATACCTTTTCAAACAATTACTATCAAATGTCTTACAACATCACAGAATCAATGGGCATTATTGTTAGTTATGTAAAATTATTAAAATAAGACAGATCCTTATTAGTCAAGAAATAATTCAGAAATTTTACTGCTATATTACTTTATTTGTTGGGCCAAGGAAGAACCTGAAAATTTGATTTTAGTTCATGTGGTTATTGAATTCAACTTATTCTGAGATGTTTTAGAATAATTAAATATGGAGTAAATTTTTATTATTTTAAATATTTTTATTTATTTATTTGAGAGAGAGGCAGATAGATAAAGAGAGAATGGCTTGCACCAGGGCCTCTAGCCATCGCAATCAAACTTCAGACACATTTCCCACCTTGTGCATCTGGCTTTATGTGGGTACCAGAGATCAAATGTGGGTCCTTTGGCTTCATAGACCTTAATTGCTAAGCCAATTCTCCAGCCCCCAATATATTATTAATTTTAACCACAGACTAGATTTCATTATAGCATTTGTATATATTCATATAATGAACTCTGACCATTTTCACTCTCTTCAGTGCCTTTCCATATCCCCCACTTTCTCCTTCCACATCCCAAAATCTCCACCTTTTACTTTTATGTCCCTTTCCCACTAAATTCTACATATGAAAAAAAGTGTGTGACACTTGTCTTTCTGAGTCTGGCTTATTTCACTTAACACGATAATCTCAGGGCTGGAGAGATTGCTTAGTGTTTAAGGCATTTGCCTGCAAAGCCAAAAGATCCCAGTTCAACTCTCCAGGACCCAAGTAAGCCAGATGCACAAGGGGACACATGCATCTGGAGCTCATTTGCAGTGGCTGGAAGCCTTGGTGCACCTATTCTCATTCTCTCTCTCTCTCTCTCTCTCTCTCTCTCTCTCTCTCTGCCTTTTTCTCTCTCTCAAATAAATAAATAAATGAAATATATTAAAAATGTTTTTTTTTAAAAAAAAAAAGATAATCTCAAGTTCCATCCATTGTCCTGCAGGTAACACAATTTGGTTCTTTGTGGCTGAATGAAACTGTCATTACATATGTTATTTTTTTATTCTGATTTTAGATTTCATTATAAAATTTAAACTGTTGGGGTAGAGAGATGGCTTAGCAGTTAAGGCACCTGCCTGCTAAGCCTAAGAACCCGCTTCCAATCTCCAGGTGCCACGTTTAGCCAGATGCAAAGTGATGCAAGGATGCAATGCCGCACTTGCCCACAAGGGGGTGCACGCATCTGGATTTTGTTCACAGCAGCTGAGAGACTGCTGGCGCGCCCATTCTCTATCTGTCTTCCTCTCCCTCTCTGTCTCTCTCCAAAAATTAAAAAAAAAAATTAAAACTCTTCCTATGATTTTTAAAAAGTCCACTATTCTGAAATAAACTTTTGGACAAGAAATGGATATTCCTTTCCATTGGTATAGTAGGGGAAAGAACTCAACACACTTTCTTCTGTATTATATCACTTCTGCCATTCTTTTATCCCATCCTAAGCAAGGCTTTTCTTTCAGTGTGTAAGACACATAGGCCTTTAGGCGTTCTATCAGGATACATAACTTCATTTCTCTGAAGGACCACTTTGTACATGATATTCTGTAACCTAAACATTCTCCAAGGTCTAGGCCCCATGAACTTGTTCATGAAAAAGAAAACTAGTTTAGAATTCCTGAAAATATTATATAGACCCTTTTGACTGCCATATTCTGAACTTTGAAGTATATGTATGTTTCTGACTGTGCCAACAGTGTTTCCCCAAAATGTTTTAGAAAACTCTCTAATGAATAGATGTTTTGTTGTTAACTTATCAGCAGTATGTATAAATGAATTCTTCTGTCTGAAGAATAGGAAGCATATTCTCATGCCTTAGTAAATATTCTACTTCAGACATTTTTTGAGAGAGGGTCTCAGTATACAGCCCTGTCTGGCCTTAAGGTCTCTATGTATCCCAGGCTGGCCTTTATCCTACAGTTTTTTCTGCAGTCTCTGTCTCTTAAATGTTGGAATTCTTCTCTGCTTCCTGAGGTACTAGGCATTTAACTTGCACATGCTGGTGGGCATTTTTTTTCCTCTATAGTTATTTTGTTCCTTTGCCCATTTTCTTCTGGAATTTTGTAGTGAGGGTTTGTGTGTATATGTGTAAATAGTTTCTTAAGCTTTTACTTATGCCAATACCCATTTTAGCTCTTTAATTAACATACAGCATGATATTGTGATTTTTTTTATTACTAGGTAATAAGGGGAAACTTAAATATAGGCACCATAGCTTGCTCAGATCACTACTACTCATGATAATAGCTTAGCGGCTAGAATATGAGTAAAGCAGAGTTATGATGGGCAGGAAGTCATAACATTATTTTTTTTTTTTTTTTGCAGATTTGGTGCATTTGACTTGTACATCTTCTAAAACAGCAAGAGAAGACTTAGAGCCAGTTATACAGAAGTTGTTTACCCCATATACAGAAACAGAGATAGGTAAGAGATGTAACAGTGATTTGTAACGAAAATGTAATGTAATGCCATACTCCTCTTAGGAATCTCGGGAAGATTTCTGCAACATGAATTAAAGTTATTCACCAACAGCTTTCACACAGTTACTAAGGTGATTGAACACTGCACCTGTGTAAATGTGGGGAAGAGTATCCTTTGTCTAATTCTAAAGGAAAAGCCTCACACAAATACATAAAAGTGTATAATTGATCCAAGTGTACATCTGTGTTCATACATACATACATGCACAAAAGAAAGGCTATTGTGAAATTTCTCAAATTTTCAGGATTATAGACATTTTTATTATAAGATTTTTTATAACAATGACATATTTCTTTATCCAAAGTTACCCCTTTTAAAGAAAAAAAAAAGTTTAACTTACTGAGGATTAAAATGTCTATTGGCAAGCGTAGGAATCCTGCCTATTTAATAATAGCTAGTTATATGACAAACACTTTGCTCTCAAAAGTATGCATGCTTCTTATTTATGGTAGAATAGTTCTTTTCCAATTTGAATTTTTAAAATTTGCCACCATATAATAGGGGTACCTCTTGTAGCTATGAATGGAACAAATATGGCATATTCTGTGTATAAGTGATCAAAAACAGGCTGATGGATCTCCTTCAGGTTTGAAGTAGAAGGCATTTTCACCATAGCATTTGTGTGTTCACTTGAAGCTTGTTCACTTTCTTCCATTAATTTATAATCTTCATTTTCTTTAAATGCTACATTTGTTCAGACAGATTTTGTTTTAGTTTTAACTTCTTTCCTGCATGTGCTCTCTACTTTCTTAATTCAGACATTGTACAAAGCAGGGCATTTACATTTACATACTAGATAAAATGTCCTCTTTTCAGCAACTAACATTAAAATAATTTCGTTGTGAACTCCCTAGCTAAATAAGTTCCTGAAATCCACAAACATTATACAATTGAGAATTTGATTTATTTCTTTATATTTTATTCTTCTGGAAATGTCATTAAAATGTTTGGTTTTTTTTATTTGATTTCAAAGTTATACATGATCACATTCTTAAACCTAATCACTATCATTTTTTTTAGCTGCAATTGCATGTTTACCTTATTCATAAGAACCCTGAATTTCATTTTCATTTCTGAAAATTTTCATGATGTCTATGTTGTAATTTCATTGTGTGATGGTGTTCTAAATCTAAATTTGAATCTTCCCTTTTGAAATGCATTTTATTTTCAGGTATACAAAATCAAGCAAGTGGAAATTACATGTTCATTAACTACTATTCTCTACCCATTTTAAATTTTTGAAGATCAACCTTAATGTTTAAAGTGATTCCATTTTGAAATGATATATTGTTTTGAATCTGAGTGAAATTCTTTAGTAAGAACTATGTGCTCAGAGGGGGTCCTCAGGTGCACTGAGGCACTGAAAAGCTAGTTTTCACTGACACATAGGCCTTTTTATCATCAGGATGAGGTAGTGGTCATATTTTAATTAAAATGTCAGAACAAATACTGTTGGAGTTATTGAAAATGAATCACCAGATAAAGAGAGCACTGGGCCATGGCAGGTCAAAGAGGCAAAGTCACCTGCAGAAGAGAACGCAATTCATTTTCCTGCCTAAATGAGGAAGAAGGAACTTTATGAGCAATATGAACTTCTAATATATTAAATCACATGATTCTCTGTAGCAAAAGCCTATATTTTCATAAGTTGGTGCCCTATATTATATTTTGATTATTTGGTAATCGAATGAAACTTTGTGCTAACACATGTTCTAAATTAAATGTTATTTGAGCTTATTTTCTTTTTCTTCTTGAGTTCTACAATCTGTATGGTGTCATGAATCATACGCCTTTGTGAAAATCAGCTTACTCACCTCACAACTCATTTCTTAAAAAGGGTAATATTCTCTTTTTCACTGCAGGACTTCTTTGGCAGTGAGTGTTAGAAATTCCTGTGTCATTCTACCTTTTCTTTTATACCTGTCAGCCAAAGGTCTTGAGATATACTCTGCCTCAAGAAGAAATTGTACTGATACCTTCAAAAGCCCTGCCTTTACCTGCCAGGCTTCCTCAGGTCATCAGACATCTCTACAACTCTCTGTACTTCCTAATCAAGTAAATACCAGCTTTTTTATGGGCCCCACTGTTAGGGCAGAAAATGAGATTGCTTCCCATTTATATATGTGCATCCATTTAACTCTTGACTTTTGAACATCATTAAAAGTACTGAGAAAGATGATAAATTGAACCCTGTGTACTAGTCTCACTGGCAGAATTATCCTGACAACTTTACCCAGAGAACTAAGATTGTTTCCATACATATTGAACCAAGAAATCTATTAGTATAGGACCTTGAAGTGTCTAAAATGTAGTGTTACCATTGCATCATATTCTTTGTTTTTCTTCTGCTCAGCATGTCTTGTGGTGTTACATTCATTTCTTTGTCACAGAGTCATGCTTCCTAAAGTCAAGTCCCCTTCATAGATGTAGTTTAAAACTGGGAGCTGTTAGGTCCTTGTTGGACTGTGAAAGTAAATACCTTATCTTAATTACTGGTTTATTTATTTGTTTATTTCTTTGTATGTGCTGTCCAGAGTGAGTCAGAGCTACTACAGTGACTTTAAAACAACTTAACTAAAATAGACTGCCATTTTCCTACACATGGATGTGTTCATAGATTTTTTTTTTTTTTGCTTTTATTTGGAATGCCAACATTGCCTTTCTTCTGCCTGTTTTATTCAGTATTTACTCAAGTTTAACCCAAGATCTTATGCTATATCACCTATTCCTTCTTTAGTTCATCATATGATCCACTTTAATGAAAACAAGCTATTGAGGACCAGTTCTACCACTGCTAGCATGTGATACACACCCAGGCAAAGCTCAACAACTTGATTCTTGACCATCACTTGCTTTATAGCACATATTCTTCTTCTAGCTATCTTTCTGCCTCCAGCTGACCTCCAAGAAAGATGAAGCAATTACATGTCTCTTTGAAGGTTTTAAGGTCAAAGCTTGATAGCTCCCTTGTATCCAGACCATTTATCTTCAGCCTATGTCAGTTTTCACCTACTCCACAGTTTCTTGTGAAAGCCTTAACTCTGTCAAGTCTGTTTCCTAAAAATCTGTTGAATTGTTTATTTCCCTCCAAGTTTTATTGAATGGGAACAGTCCTCTGAGCTGGGTTTTATGAAGTAAAAGTAAGCTTTCCAAGTGTATGCCTAAATGTGGTCTGGGCCCTATTACAAACATTGAACACCTTAGCCCCATGCCCCACAATGTTTCCCATGTTAGGTGCAACAGATTATAGTCCGTGTTTTTAAGTAAACGTTCTTAAAATTTAGTGAAAGATAGTCTCACTACTTAATTTAATAAAAGCAATATGGTTTTACCAGTGAAATTCCAGTGCCTTATGTTCTTTTGTCAGTAAATAGGTTTTACCACCTACTGTATGCCTACATGAATTGGTGATACCTCACACTAAGGTCTTAACAGTAGAAAAGGGGCTCCTTATGTGACTACTTCTACTCAATTTCCTTATTTTATGACACTAAGTGTGGAATTACTGCTCTCACGTCTCATAACCCACAACCCTATGGTGAATACCAGCAATCCCACTGAGGAGGGCCCTCAGTGTAATGGGGGCAGGGAGGAGGGAAATGATGGTACCAACACATGATGTGTCCATACAAAGTTTCTACTTAATTTAAAAAAAAATAGGGAGTTGGAGAGATGGCTTAGTGGTTAAGGCATTTGCCTGCAAAGCCAGAGGATCCCAGTTCAGTTCCCCAGGACCCATGTAAGCCAGATGCACAAGGGGGTGCATGCATCTGGAGTTCGCTTGCAGTGGCTGGAGGCCCTGCACGCCCTCTCTCTTTTTCTCTCTCTCTCTCTCCCCCTCTCTCCCTCTCTCCCTCTCTCCCTCTTTCTCTCTCTCAAATAGATAAATAAATAAAATATTTTTTAAAAATTAATATGGATTGTTCAGGATGTACTAGAAAAACAATATGTTTGATAATTCTGCAGTGGTGCTATTTTAAATTAAATATAATAAAATCGTAGTTATCCTAAACTAGAGACTTGGGCATTCTTGCTAATTGAATGCTATAATTAGTTGAAAAATTCTCTCTATTGATTTCCAATTTAGTAATAAGTATAATTAGCTAGATAATTATATCTTTCACATTTTCTTTATGATTCTCAAGGTGCCTTACAGACTTGGGTAATTGTTATAAACATCCATTATCATTACACAGAATATAAGTTTTTGTCAAACAGGCTAGACAAAACTCTGTAGTCAATAAATATATCAACAGAAATATTTACTATCTTCAACCAAGGAAAATTTAATTATAATACTTTTTAAAGAAGAGAGATGAAAACTGATCATTTAGATAGTAAAAATTGGCTTTAGGAATTGAGGTTAACAAGATTGGATATTTGTATAAGCACATCATATTTTAGCTATTTAAAATAGAATTAAAAATCAATTTTGAAATTATTCATTCAGCATCTGTTGTGTGCTAATCCTTGTATTAGAAGTAGCTAAAAACAGGAGAATGAGGACTATGTCTACCTCCTCATCGGTGAATCCCCAGCTCCTATGTCAGTGCCTACCATGCATAATAGATCCTTACTATTAAATGAGAGAACATGTGTTGCAGTCAGGTTCGCATTGCTGGCAGAAATCTCCCGACTAAGAGCAGCTGGTGGGGGAAAAAAAAGAGGTTTATTTTGGCTTACAGGCTCGAGGGGGAAGCTCCATGATGGCAGGAAAAACGATGGCATGAGCAGAGGGTGGGCATCACTCTCTGGTCAACATAAGGTAGACAACAGCAACCGGAGAGTGTGCCAAACAGTGGCAAGGGGAAGCTGGCTATAATACCCATAAGCCCACCCCCAACAATTCTCTGCCTCCAGGAGGTGTTAATTCTCAAATTGCCATCAGCTGGGAACCTAGCATTCAGAACATTTAAGTTTATGGGGGACACCTGAATCAAACCACCACATTCCGCCCCTGGCCCCCATAAATAATAACCATACATGATGTAAAATGCAATGCATTCATCCAACTTTAAAAGCCCCCATTTTTTTTAATCAATCCTAATGATGGTCCAACAATCCCCATACTCCAAGGTCTTTTAACTGAGCCATAATACCAAAAATAATCCCCCTAAAACCCAGAATGGCACAGAATAAACATTCACACTACAAAGGATGGCATTGGGCAAATCAAAGAAATATTCAACCAATACAAGATTTAAAACAACCGGGCAAACATCAAACTCTGTAATTCCAATCCAACAACTAGTCAGTGACAAATCTCCAAGTCCGATACTTCTGAGCAGCAACAAGTCTCTGGAGTTCAAATTCCCCCCCTCCAGCTAGGCTACTCACAGTCCTGGAAAGCTTCATCTGGGGCCGGCAGCTTTCCTCAGAAGCCGGCATCTCCACTGGGTCTCCAGTGCAACCCACAGTCCATCCTCATGGCCCCATGGCATCTCCATGCAGGCATCCAGCAAACCTGCTTCACACTGCCCATGGCCATTTCCAAAACACAAGACCGCGTTGCAAACTCAATGACCCTCTCTTTCCTGCATTTTTTATACTCCACAATACCAGGTAGAGTGCCAATTTGTTAATACGGGGGGGGAATAAATCAGACTTTGAAGAATGGGACACTCCTTCAGCATTCAGGCCCCTTCAAAAGAGTCTGCATTCTTCCTGTTGCCCTAGTGCAGGTCAGCTGGCCCAATCTCAAAGGTTGTAATCTCTCAATTGCAGCTGAATGGGCAGAGTTCACCCAAAGATTTCATTTTTTTCTGTGCCATATCCCTCTGCTCACACCAGTTCATTTCTACACAAAGCAACCCTGCACAACTTCTCAGGACACTGGCATAACAGCAAACTTGTCACACAAACTGCTAGCCCAGTCCAAGTAAAGCTCTTTCTCACCTTCATAAGCCAAACCTCACAGCCCATAGTTCTTACTGCATTCAGGTCTTTCAGCTCTGACCAGAATAGTCCATTAAGCTGTACTTACAACACTACAAGGTGTCTCTTAGGCCAAGGTTTCAAATCCTTCCACATTCCTCTTGAAAATCAGCTCCAAAAGGCCAAAGCCACACAGTCAGGTGTCTAGCAGCAATCCCACTCCTCGGTACCACTTTACTGTTGCAGTCAGGTTCGCATTGCTGGCAGAAATCACCCAACTAAGAGCAGCTTGTGGGAAAAAAAGAGGTTTATTTTGGCTTACAGTCTTGAGGGGGAAGCTCCATGATGGCAGGAAAAACGATGGCATGAGCAGAGGGTGGACATCACTCTCTGGTCAACATAAGGTGGACAACAGCAACAGGACAGTGGGCCAAACACTGGCAAGGGGAAGCTGGCTATAATTCCCATAAGCCCGCCCCCAACAATACTCTGCCTCCAGGAGGTGTTAATTCCCAAATTGCCATCAGCTGGGAACCTAGCATTCAGAACACTTGAAGTTTATGGGGGACACCTGAATCAAACCACCACAACATGTATTCAAAATAAGATTTATACCTATTACCTTTTATTTTTGTTATTTCGTTTCTCGTTCCCATTAATATTATAATCCAATAAGATAAAGCATTAGAACATGAGTTAGAATATATCAAAAAAAAAAAAAATTTCAGGCAAGCCCGACAGACTGCCTTTTTTCTGCAAGAGTGAGAGAGAGAGAGAGAATTGGAGCTCCAGGATATCCAGCCACTTTAATCGAGCTCCAGACCTGTATGCCCCCTTGTATGCATGTGTGACCTTGTGCTCTTGCATCACTGCATCTGGCTTATGTGGGACCATGGAGAGTCAAATATGAGCCTTACCCACTAAGCCGTCTCTCCAGCCCCAAAGTTTTAATTATATATGTACTGTTTTTAATATTTTATAGAAATGTTATTTATATGCTATACAATTGTCCCATTTAAAGTATAAAATTCAGTTTTTACAAGCATATTTATAGGATTGTCTATATATCTTTAAATCAGTTTTAGAACATTTGTCACCCTCTTCCCCCTCCTCCAAAAGAACCCTCCATACCCATCAATACTAGCCCTGCCTTTACTCTCAATTCCCTGCAGCTTTAGGTAAATATTAATTCTTATCTATAATTTTGTGGGTGTTTTTGTTTTGTTTTAGTTTTTTTGTTTTTCTTTTGCTTTTCGAGGTAGGGTCTCACTCTAGCCCAGGCCAACCTGGAATTCACTATGTAGTTTCAGGGTGGCCTTGAACTCAAGGCAATCCTCCTACCTCTGACCCCCGAGGGCTGGGATTAAAGGTGTGTGCCACCACACGTGGCTTGTTTTAGTTTTTTTGTTTGTTTGTTTTGGTTTGGTTTTTTGAGGTAGGGTCTTGCTCTAGCTCAGGCTGACCTGGAATTCACTATGTATTCTCAGGGTGGCCTTGAACTCTCAGTGATCCTCCTACCTCTCCCTCCCAAGTGCTGGGTTTAAAGACTTGCACCACTACACTTGGCTTCTATCTATAGTTTTGCTTATTCTAAACACACACACACACACACACACACACACACAACATGTATATATATATATGTATAAAATGGTGAGTTACTATATAATTTATCATTTTATTGTAAAACACAATTTATATTTTCACTGCATATGTATGATTTGATTTGAAATCAGGCATGCCAATGACATATAGTAAAAATTAAAGCAGACATGATTAAAGCTAAATCAAATTAATTTACTAGTCTAAATACTTTTTTAAAAAATCTATTTAGTCTCATGTTGGAAAGCTTGAAATATCGTACTGCTATTTTAGAGTTTGTATTTCTACTTTATTAATTGTTTATATACAAAACTCTCATTTACTACAGTGTGGGGGCTAGAGATGTAGCTTAGTTGGTAGAATGCCTACCTAGCATGCATGAAGTCCTAGGTTCAATCCCCAGCACTGTACAAACAGGGTATGGTGGCAAATTCTTCCTGTAATCATTTATTATAATGTCTGGTCATGGTTTTACTGGTATTCTGCTACATAGTGTAGTAATTGAAAGGCATATTGTGTTCTGGAATCTAAATAAAATTTATTTGTACACTTAGAAAATGAGGAGATTGAAAAGCCAAGGATTCTATGGGCTCTCTACTTCAATATGAGAGATTCTTCAGACATTAGCAGAGACTGTTACAGTGACTTACCATCCAACGTTTATGTTTGCTCCGGCCCAGACTGTGGTCTAGGAAATGATAATGCAGTCAGACAGGTAAGGCTACCAGTGTTTCTCAGCTTTGTGGTAAGAAGTTGGTGTCATGGGGAAAGTGGGTTTTTGTTTTCCCCTCTAGAAAGGGGGAAATGAAAATAGAAAAGCACTTTTCCTATTTAATAATAGTTGGCTCCTAAACATTTGTAAATGTTTTGTCCAGTATACTTTACAAAGTATTTCACTTCCTTGAATACTATGACAGTTTATAAAATATTATTTGGGAGTACCATTGTGAGAATAAAGAAGTAAGTTTTTAGAAATACATATCATTAAATTGAACTTATAATGGCAGTATACTAAAGAAATACTTCTTCAAATATAAACAGTTGGGTTGTTTGTGTATGATTTTGAAATAGAGACATCTATTCCCAGATAAGTCATTTCAAAAAGTGTATGACTAATTTGGCATGCAAAAGTATGGATTTATAGTGGTCTTAATGTATTTTTAATCTTGGAAAAGAATGAATAATGTCCTTTCTTACAACATGAAGTTGTTAATGTTTTGACTGAAGTCAGTGTCCCAAAACCTGCTGTTACAGCTGCTGAGGAGTATGTTAAAGTTTGGGAGCTATGAAGAGGGCCAAGATGTACACTGTCACAAGTACACTGATTCCATGGAGCAGAAGATGTTTGTGCATATATAAATGTACTTCTTTGCACTCTTCAGGAAGAAAAAAGAACAAAGCCAAAAACAATTTCTGAAGCCTCTCTCTATACTTTTCTCATGTACTTTTGGTACCTCTATCTTTGAATCAACAAATGCATGATTTACCATCAAATGAGACTGCAAAACGCATGGGTCTGGCTTCATTTCTATTTGTAGCACAGATCTTTTATTAGTAGGTGACCTCTGTGATCCTTTAATGTATTTTTTTTGTCATAGCAGCAGAGCTATGAACAACGATTATAATCCAGTGGTTTGTTCTCTTCCCAAAATTATTTTAGTTTCCCCTTCAGAGTCTAGTGATGGTCCTAGAAGTCCTTGAAAGCATACTCGTGCAATGACAACAAATAAGAGGAAGGAGTCCCGTCCTTACTCATGGCCTGAGATTTGTATTATAATAACTTTGTTTTTACTTTGATGAACCAGTTTTTGCAAGCAATAATTTTCAGCAAGCTTTTAGATTGTTTTTAATCCCTACCTAAGCTTTATTTTCTTAATGAAAGGCCTTTTAAATAAGGGCCTCTAATACATGTGCTTATGTGATCTAACCTGCATGCTAGAAGTGTACAACTAAGGGATAATTTTATCATGAGGTAATTTACTTCCTAAGAAGATAACCTTTAGGGATAGAGAAGAAAGCAGTATTAATGTTAGTGTGATCCTAATCACTATATACTATGAAATATAAGTAGTTTTGAATTTGTGACACGTTACCTCTTATATCAGCTTGAAGGAAATGTTATAATTCCTGCTTTAAAGAACACTAATAATATTCGTAAATAGCCAGTTTCTGTAGATTACTAATTGTTAACTGCTATTTTCTAAATGAATATTATAATTCATTAAAAAATCTCAGAATATCATCTTATCTCTTACCATGTAGAAAGCACAAACCCCTGTAGACTTCTGTTTTGCTTTGTTTACAAATAAAATCCTACATTACAGCTTTTGGAAATTTTGTGTCTTTTCTTATTAATTCACAGAGATTGAATATGTAGATCTATAACACCTGTGACCATATGTAACAACTTATGATTTAAAGACACATTGATAACATAAGCACTAATATAATGTGGCCTGTGTTTGGAACTCACAAGGTATAATTAAGTACAGGAATAATGAAAACTTTATATGGAGGGACATAATGGATGAGTAGTTTGTCCCATCCTAACCATCGATAAAAGAATCCAAACAACCCAAATAGAAGACATACCCTCTGCATATGCAGAAGATGTAAACATACTGTGTTTAAGAAGGTTGAAATAAGATCAGAGAAGAAGGTACACCAGGAGAATTTTATGTGCAATAGTCAGGATCCTGGTTATCCTGATAGTAATGGAGAGTCATTCAAGAATTTTAAGCTGGAAAGTATAATAAAGAAAATGTTGTTTTCCATAAGTCCCAGAGAGATTAGCATAGAAATAGGTTATGGAACAGGGAAAGGGAGACTACAGGCAAGGATAGGAGTCCAACTGAGAAAGTTGGCAACTGTCACTTTGGCAGATGATCCATATCTGGGCTGGGCTATATTAATGGGGAGCAATAAATAGAATCAAGAAAAAATGCATTGGAAAGATTGCTTAGTGGGTAAGGCACTATCTACGAAGGCTAAGGACCCAGGTTTGATTCCTCAGAACCCATACAAGCCAGATGCACATGGTGGTGCTTGCATCTGAAGTTTGTTTGCAGAGGCTAGAGGTCCTGGTGCACTCATATTCTCTCCCTCCCTTTCTCTCTCTCTCTCTCTCATAAATAAATAAGTAAATAAATAATAAAAGAAATAGAAAATAACATTGTCATGCAGAGAGTAAGAGGAGAACCTGTATAAGCAGACAAGATGGAAATATGGGGCAAAAAATAATATCAGGGAGAACTGAAGTTTAAGGTAGAGGGTTGCTTCTATGGTAGGAGCCAGATGTCTGCAGCAAAGACATTTGTGTATGGTGATTTCCCCAGATGAGAAAGCAGGCATCCCTAATGATTAATTTAAAATATTCAGAGTAAACAGTACATTATCACTTACTGTGATTATCTTGCAATACATGAGATCCATGGAAGTTACTCATCTTATAACTGAAAATTTATACCCTTTGATCAACATCTTACCTCCCTCATTTTTCACTCCCTTACATTTTCCATGATTTTAGTAGTTTTTAAATTTCCATATGAGTAAGTAGATGCAGTATTCATCTTTTTGTACCTAGCTTATTTCATTTACCATGTCCTCCAGATATATCCATGTTGTCATGGATAATAGGACAGTTTGCTTGAAATATGAATAGAGAACAGATAGTGTCCCTAACATACACACCTGGTACCCATGAATGGTGGCATGTTTTAATTAATTTGATTGTGGTAAACATTACACTATATATCATATTATTACATTTTATACCTTGAAAATATGTTTTTGTCAATAAAATATTTAAAATTTTAAAAGAATATATATACATAGTAAAATCAGGTCCAACAGTTAGTCTTTGAACCATGCCTCAGAGGGAAAGAAATTAATTTCCTCTCCCTTCCACTTCTTTCAAATCCACATTAAATCCTCAAAGATGCAGTTTATTATCCTTTCCCCAACCCCAAAGAGTAACACTTTTAATCACCTGGTATAGGTGTCTTGTGTTTTACTACCCATACGGTCTCTCTTGGAGCTCTTCAACTCCACCATTACAGTGCAAAAGCAGCTATAGATAGTGGGTCAATTAATAAATGTAACTGTGTTCCAATACAACTTTATTTACAAGATCAAGCAACAATCTGAATTTGACCATAGTGTCTCAGGTCTTGGCCTAATCTATGGCCTTCTGTATGAGTTAGAAAGGTTAGTCTTTATTATACCCTCTCCAGGCCCCTGTGATTCAAAAAGAAGGGTGAAGTGGTACAGAGAAACATCTTGGCTTTTTATGTAAGCATACCAATAGGATAGATTTTAGAGTACTAGCTTCCTAGCATGGCAAAGATCTTTAGCTAAAGTGAAGTGAATTATTGCTGCCTACCACATTTACTGTCTATTTATTATTAAGATCACATTTTCTTTTTTTTTAACTTCTAATCTCAGGGTGTGTACCTAGTGAAGTACTAGAACATGGTTACAGAAGTTTTTAAGGATCTGTTAAGATAAATCCAGAAATGTATACACATTTTAAGCTGATATCTGAAAATTATTTTGTCCTTTTATTTTTGGCTAGGCTGAAGCAATTTTCCAGCAAATCTGCCCCAATGAAGACTTCTGTCCACCCCCACCAAATCCTGAAGATATTGTCCTTGATGGAGACAGTTCTCAACCAGAAGCTTCAGAATCCATTGTGACCCCTGAGAATACCACAGAAAGCACAAGCCTGGGGAACCCAGAGGAGCACGAAGAATAGTGGATATACACCAGACTTGATATCCCACTTTGGAAATATATACTGGCTCCAGGAACTTTTCAATGGAAGGAGTGTTTGGAAAATGTTAAAAAGCAACCACCAGTCGATACACAACATTACCAGAAAAAAAAACAGGTCACAGAAATCCAAAGGGAATTTTCTTTAGCTGTAGATATGAAGGGCTTCCTATGCATTGTTAGTAACTATGTGGTGTTAAGACAACTTTGATTTGCCACCTTGGGTTCTTTATTTTTATTTTGAAAGCCCACATGTTCAGAATCAACTCATATATTTTCGTTGATTATTTGATTTGAATTATGCTTTCATTCTGAATATGAGAATCATGGCATAAAAGATAGAATCATGTGTAAATTGAATGAAAAAAATTAGGTAAAAACCTATGTTTGGAGCAAAAGATGGTTTTTTTCTATGTTAAGAAGGGTTGAAGGTGGCAACACTAAGATGTCTAGACAGTTTTAGTAATTGTAAGTCCATTTCTCAGTAGTATGTTTAAGTATTAGTGGTGATTTAGGGTGTGTAGCAGACAGCTTCAGGTTCGCTGAGATGAACTTCCAGACCAGGCACAGTTATGGAGGAAGGGATATTATATTGAAGCTTACAGATCCAGGGGAAGTTCCATAATGGCAGAAGAAGCTGGCCTCCCTTCACAGATCCAAGCAAGAGAGCAAAGCCAACCAGGCACACAGCACACAGAGCAAAAACTACAGCCAAAAGTCACAGCACACTTCAGGAACTCCCTCTAGGCACACTTTGCATATCTTTACAATGGAATCTCAAACCCACCACCACACCTTAAGACCGGCCCCCCAGTGACATTGCCTCTAGCAAGGTGACTGCAGATGCAAACTATAAACTATTAAAACACTGAATATTTTGGGGGCCATGTATTCAAACTACCACAGGGTGTAAATCATACACAGTCTTGGAAAAATTAAACAGGAAGAAACAAGATTGGTATAGAATGTTTGCATAGGATCACAGATATTTTGTGATTCAGCCAAATTTGAGTAACTAGAACACTAGCCTAATTGTCAGCAGACCTATACCTGACAGTGCTACTCAGAATATATTATGTAAATTATTTAACTTCTAAGCTTCAGTTTCTCCAGACATAATGAAGAAACACTATGCTTTCTATCAGAAGGATTATAAAGATAAGTGCCATCGTTAGAATGTTTTTCCTGGAAAAAAAAAAGTTTTAGAACTTTCCTATTGATGTGTAAATGAATAGCAAAAAAACATCAAAATTAGTGTTATTTTTATTGCAGTAAGATTTTTAAATGAAAGTCTGATTCTTAAACTCATATTTACTAGTTTTTATAAACCAGTAAACATAGCAACAGGTAGAATTTTGGTTTTGAAATCCCATTAGGGAAAACTTGGAATATTCATATTCCTTTTCTGCCAGCTAAGTCTGAAATCAAGAACTGAATTCAACATGCATGCCAGTTACTAACACACTTAAAAATATGAGGGCTACACATAGGCAGCACATGTAGTTACAATGCCTATATTTAACTTTTTCCCAAGCTCTGATGGACTACTTTCTTTG
The DNA here is from genome assembly GCA_036365145.1 of Orientallactaga sibirica. Classification (NCBI taxonomy): domain Eukaryota; kingdom Metazoa; phylum Chordata; class Mammalia; order Rodentia; family Dipodidae; genus Orientallactaga; species Orientallactaga sibirica. The sequence goes on along the minus strand of JAEOAD010000793.1, from coordinate 6,052,903 downwards.
AGCAATAGTTTGGATATAGAACTGCCTGTAAATAATTTTTTTAATAAAAGGAAGAAAGAAAGTCCATGTTTCGTGACTGGGCCCTGACTTCAGTGGAAAGCACAGAGTTCTTCATCCGCAGCTGTTCCCTCACCTCACAAGGTTTCAGAGAAGGCCTTAAAGGAAGCTAGCTGTAACAGTTCACAAATTCATGAAACATGGAAAAAGCCAACAAATGTAACTTTTGCTAACCCCTACAGACAGACCTGAATCAAGAATAAAGGAAAGACTTCCCAGCCTCTCAGGCTGTTCTTGACTCCACCTCCCAGTGTATAGTCCCCCCCCATTGCTATAATACCCATTCCCTTTTATAATGATGTCATATAAATCAGGGACAATAGAATCACATTATAACCTACTTTGTTACAAGGCTTCTGATCTTATGTCAAGTGATGTATTCTGAAGCCCAGCTAGGGCATGCACTAAATGCCGAGCACATACTTGTAAGTACACCAGGTATTAGTCCTGCCTCTCCATACCAGCAATATAAAATTTTCCCTTACTTGAGAGGATTAAGTCAGAATGCAATCTCACTTAGTTGCACCAATAAAGATGTTATACTTGGTTTTAGTCTTAGAGTTAAGGCTTCCTGAAAGCAGCATGCACATTTATGTAAACAGACAATCAGGGTAGGCTTAGAGTAACTAGAAAAATTTGGATAGCCTTTCTGCAGCACTCTATTCATAGAACAATTCAGATACTATTTTTGTTCTCATAGTTCAACTCATACCTATATTCATCCATTTGACATCAGACTTTTCCTCCCATGCCATTCATTAAATATTGTAGAAATGTTTAAAAGCTCCTCAATATTTTTAGTGGTGATTAAAATAACACAAAACTGTTTAAAACCTTGTTAGACATTTCTAGCTATTTATAGTTGCCTCAGAATGTAATAGAATGTAATAGAAATTATTCAGAGATTTCTCTTTAATTTTCTTATTTGCTGCTAACAAATATTTGTTTTCATAGTTTAAGCTCAAAGGAAAAAAAAAAAACCTTTGAGTTTAGGGATAAAACCTTAAGCATAAAGTCATTTGAATAAGGTTACTATGTTATGCATAATGGAAACATTTTAGTAATTTAAAATTTTGAAAGTTACAATTATCAAAGAATTTTGATTCATGTGTTCAAAATGTTTAATTATGCACGCTTCTTATTAACCAAAAATAATGTATAATTTTATGTTAATAATGGAGAGATATCCAATAATTAATACTATGTTGCTTTTGTATATTTTTTCTAGTTGGTGTGCCTGCCCAAGAATATATAAATATATATACTAGATATTAATTTATATTTTTCTATAAAAAGTGGCCACAATAATGGATAACTTCTAGAGAAGTGGTAGTTTGTGAGAATGTCAGCGCATTTTTAAAAATAATTTCCATGACTAAAGTACCACTTCAGCAAAGGATTTGTTGAAAGAACTTGAAATGATGAAATACTAGCTTTTAATTTTTGATTCTCATGTCTATATATATTATAAATTTACTCTTAACTATGCTTATTTAGTTCATAAATAGTATAGTAACAATCATTTAAAGCAGGACCTATAACATTTTTCTTGCAAATTATTCATGTATTGTTATTGAGTAATTTGTCTTTTGCTCAGTGAACTTTCCTATATGTATTTTAAAAGCATGAATATATTCATAATTTGCACATTGTTTCAGTAAGTTTTCAGAGGAAATAAAGATGGTTCAATGCCTATCATATGTGGTGTCCTATTTTTTCCATATTCTATTTTTTTCCTGTTGAGCTGGGGAGCCCTTGCTTAGCTGGTGTAAGTCCTTAGCTTCAATTTCAAGGTGTCACAAAAAAGCCAAAATGTATATATGTCAAGAAATTGGCCGGGCGTGGTGGCGCACGCCTTTAATCCCAGCACTCGGGAGGCAGAGGTAGAAGGATCGCTGAGAGTTCGAGGCCACCCTGAGACTACATAGTTAATTCCAGGTCAGCTTGGACCAGAGTGAAACCCTACCTCAAAAAACTCGAAAAACCAAAAAAAAAAAAAAAAAAAAAAAGAAATTGAACATTGTCTTAGATCTGACTTAATTTTTTATGCTGTTATTTAAATACTCAGTTCATTGTCAGCTGTATAGTATGTTTCATTTCTGGAATTTACCAACTGTGGTGAGTTTTTAAGGAAAAGTATCAAATTATGCATGCTTGTGATTTACTTAGCAAAATTTCTAGATACCAGCATTAATTTCAATATGAAACAAAAGCAGATGGTGTTCTTGTGCACTGGAGATCAGTGCTGTGAGGCACAAGCTATGACTTTACAGTACATTCATTGCCATCAATCTGCTCTCACATCTTATTAGATGAAGACTATTTTAAAAGATTTTTATATTTAGTGATGCAATCTGGAAATGTTTTCTCTCCGAAGTGTTTGAGTCCTCAACATTTTACTCTAAATAGAAAAACATTGTCCATATTCTTTTAATGCAGAAATAATTCAATAAGGTAAGTTTTGTTTTTTCTTGAATCCAATAAAGCAGGCTGAGATGTTCTGTCAGTTCCAAGTAGTTCCTAAAGCTCCTCAGACAGGACATATTTAAAAGATAACAGAACTCGTTCAAAACTGGCAATTTATCTGTGAGACTGTTAATAAATCAAGATTAAGAAAGATAAGGTTAATTGCATTTTTAAACAAGTAGCTGTATTATCCTTCAAGCACCTTTGAGCTCATATAGTAGTCACACTTTTTTTTTTAACAAGTGCTTTGATATGTTTGAATTCTCCTCTTTAATGATAGCTTTTTAAAACACCAGCTAAGTGATTTAACACTTAGCATTCCAAGTCACACGTTGAAGGCCACTTTCCTTCCATTAATGTAGTTTAGCTGTGTGGCTTCAATGAGACGTGGTAAGATGTCCTTGCCATACAACTTGCCACGTCTGCTCTTTCTGGTGTTGATGATACTTGGGACCATTTGACAGGTAATCATTAGAACTTGAATCCTAGTAGACTATGGGGTCTTTTCCCTATCACTGTAGGAGGATTTATGCTGGTAACTCCTATTAATGTTAATAGGACTTTCATGTGTAAATACTCTTTCTGTAGATGAGACAGTTGACCCCTAAAACAGATATTAGGGATGGACACTGAAGCTGATCTAGAAGCAGGACTGAATTGTTCTATTCAGGATTTTTATGTGTGTGAAAGATAGGAACAGTGTGTCATCTCAACAGAGGTGTGCTTACAGAGCTGGAAGGGACAAAATACTAGCTCTTCCTTTTCTATTCCCATGTCTAATACATATTAGAAACTTGCTATTTTATAAGAGTAAACTATATTTATCTAGGGTTTCATTTAAACAATTTTTTGATATGGAAGTATTTTTTTAATTCTGTAAATGATGAGCAACTTAAAGTTATGTAATAATAGTATCCATCTCAACAATCAAGCAAAAAATATATTTTACTTATCACATTGGCAAAATTCAAAATTCATAATGGCCAAAATGGTGAGGGAGTAGGAAAAAAGCCACTCTAACATCAGTATATCAGTTGATTACAGCTCCTTTGAGGGGTAATTGAGCATTACCTACCAGAATTTCATGTGCAGGTAACCAGTTATTAATCACTTCTATTTCTGAAAACCTAGTGCATATAAAGGTCTGTACAAATATACAAAATACATAATTCACCCCATTCCATTGATTTTAACTTTGACAAAAAATACTCATTAATAGAATGATATGATACATGAATTCATTACATAGAATATTCTAGCTGCAAAAAAAGGGAAGTACAAGTAGTATGTCTCCAATATACATTTTAAAAGCACTGAGGAGACAGAGGTAGGGGAATTTCTGTGACTTTGAGATCACTCTGGTTTACATAGTATCAAGGCTATAGCAAATCAGAAATTTACATATATGTTTATAGTTATTAGTAATCTAACACTACATTCCTAGGTGATATGTGGGACCTCCAAACATAGTTAAGTCAGACTTTAATGATTGATTTTACATAGTATAACTCAGATGTGACAGATATTGACACATTTTTGCTATTTACAGTGCACCAGAGATTCCCAGTAACTTGATACCCATTGATCAGTCTTTCCTCACCACTCCTTACTCTCACAGTCCCAGTTATTAGTGTCACTACTGTTATACTTTAGTTCTGTAAGATCAAGCTTTTTAGATTTCTGTTAACAAATTCAATTGCAATACTCCCTCCTGGAGGGAAGAGGGAGTGTAATAGACAGCCTCAGGTGGCTGGGATGAACCTCTAGACCAAACACAGTTTATAGGTGGAAGAAGAGATTTATTTGAAGTTTACAGATCTAGAAGTTCCATAATGGCACTAGAAATTGGGCCCCATTCGCCAGTCCACTCCAAGAGAAAAGCTACCACCAAACGTAAGCAAATAAGCCAGGCAGAACTCACACACTTTGCATATCTTTAACTGGAAATCCTGATACACCCCCAGTAATAAGCACCTTAGAGCTGGACCTGGTATCCACCCACAGTAACAGCAAGTTATAAACTGGAATAAAACCCCTTAATGGATTAGGGTCATTCATTCAAACTACCACTGGGAGTCAGGAGGTCAACAAGTCTGGGAGAGGTGAACTGTAAAAGGCCACATGACCACTACTCAAGGTTATAAGGGCAGTTAACAACTGTCAAGGGGCAGATTCTGGCCAGTGTTATGTAGCAATTTTTTCAACTTAAAATGATGCAAGACCCTTCCCTACGGTTATATAAAGGTTAAACAACTGCTTGTGGAGAGACTGTCAAAGCAGCTGAGCTGTGGGCAAAGTCATGTAGTAAGCTCCAGAGATCTGCCTTACAGTTTCAGTGATGTAGCTGCCTTGAAGTCACCTATTTCTCCTGTAAGCAACCCTCACCCTGCACTGTAAATAATCCCAATAAGGTCATTGCTTCACCAAAACTGGTTTTGGTGCATTCGGGCTTTGGTCTATTGTCTGTGGCCTATCTGGGGTGAATAAATGTATGTTCACATCTACCTGGAAAGAAAGTGTCTCTTAACGATTCCTCATAAATGAGATCATTTGATATTTTTCTCTATGCTTAGCCCATTTCACTGAATGCTGTCCTATTGATGTTCTAAATTGAACTCTTTCAGTAATTTATAAGACCGGCTAGTAGGTCTTTAGGTATATGTACCACAATTTCTTTATCCATTTATGAGTTAATAACCTCTTGTCGGTTTCTTTTCATATCATGACTATTATGAACAGTGCTATAACAAACCTAGATTACAGATGTCTCTATTATAATAATTTCATTTCTTTGGATATCTACCTTATCTGGAGATTACTGGATCATAAGTTAATTCTATTTTTAATATCTTGAGGAAACTCAATATTATTTTCCATCATAATGGTTATACTAGATTGGATCCTAAAACTGCACCATTTTAAGCTCTTATACATTTTAAGGTTTTTGAAGAAATCCACCTTTGTTGGTATGGAAGTTATTAGCATAATATTTATAGTTCTGTAGATCAGAAATGATTATTGTTCTAGAAAGTAGTTTCCTTTGTATGATCTTAAGCAATAAAACCAAAACCATTTGTACAGAAGTTACAACTGTTCATTTAATCCTTATTATAACTGAAAAAATGCCTACAAAAAGTGTCATTTATTTTCTAAATCTAGCCTTGGAAATTGTCGAGACAGATAAGGCTGAACTTTAAATAACATTTGTCTTTCAGATCTTTGAAGATAATATGTAGCTGCTAGACAGGAGATGCTAACATTTTCAGTGTCAAGATCTAGAGTCACAAAACACAACACTGTGCATGATTAATGTTCCTATTACAAAGTTGTTCTTTGTTCTTAAAAGTAGCCATTTTTAAAGAATCCCTAGGAGTTCCCAGGTGGTACATGTTAGCTCTTCACACACTATTAACTTCAATTCAATACTGAGAGGTAGGTATGGCACACTTGAATCACTGTCAAGTGAAGATCAAATTGAAAAGGCCATCGTCAAATAACCATTGAAGTGATGGGAAAGTTATGTATTGACAAGTTTAGTTTAAGCATGACATTGAGGGAATACATGTTTGGGATAAAGTGTACTGTATACTGTAAGGAGTATTTAAGGAGTATTGTCCTATTCTATTTGTGGAATTCATTTACCATATTTTATCACCAATCTTTATGAAATTTCATTCAAACATAACTCTTTTTCTTTTTTTCTTTTCTTTTCTTTTCTTTTTTTTTTTTTTTTTTTTTTTTTTTTTTTTTTTTTTTTTAGGTTTTTTCGAGGCAGGGTCTCACTCTGACCCAGGCTGACCTGGAATTAACTATGTAGTCTCAGAGTGGCCTCGAACTCATGGCGATCCTCCTACCTCTGCCTCCCGAGTGCTAGGATTAAAGGCGTGCGCCACCACGCCCGGCTTTTCAAACATAACTCTTTACACTGGATATTTCCATTTAATACTGACAGGGTTTTATTTGAGGGTTTCAATCGTAAACCCCATTCTTGAGCTCTTGTCTGCTTTTAACCAAAGAATTGAATTATCCAGACTAAGAAGGATAATTATTAAATTATTACATTTTTTTATTCTGAAGTCAGGAGGGATAAAGGAGAGTCCGCAGACCAAAGCAGGGAGAATGGATGCACTCACTGTGGTATAAGGGCCTTATCCATAGGCCTAAGGGAAAACAAAGTATCCTTTCGCACCCTGGCATCAGCTAAACTGTTATATGAGGTGGAAACAAGGAGGAAGACCCACTGCAGGCTCCAAGGGGGCTTTTTATTATGGGTCCTTTCAGTCTGAATAAGAAGCCCACACACCTGGGTGCAGAGTCCAGCAGGGACTGAACTTGAACTCCACACACACCTGAGTAATTCCAGTTCTGCATCAGCTACTGAAGACAGCAAGGCAGTAAGCAGCAGAGTTTGTTTACGCTCCACTGGACAGACAGGAATTAAGATCAATATTTCTCTTATGGGCCTTCCTGTCAAACTGCCTCTCCCTAATGCTGCCTAATTCCCTGTCAGAATAGCCACAATAAACTTGACAAAAGATTCTAAAGTGAATATTCTTTTGTTCCTTTACTATGACTGTCTAAGTGTAAGTTGTAATGCCACCAGATTCAAGATGTGGTATGGGCATTATGAATTATGATGCACTTATATATAGAAATGCCTGGTAAAGCTCTCTGAGTAAGTCAAACTCAGAACTGAGAAGGGATGATATCCTCTGGAAATGTGAAACATGAGTTTTCCATACATACTGATAATTTTGATTGAGGAGGCTAAACAGAACTATGAGTGAAATATCAAGGCTATGGTTCCTGATATTCTGATATAGAATAGTGAAGGTCTTTCCTGATATGCTATTCAAATGGTTTATGGTGGTCCTATAATATACCTTCCTTTGTCTCCTTTTTCAGTAGTGCTGGGGCATAATAGAAGAAGCACTCTAGCAAGCTTTAACAAGAGCCAAGATGAACAACCACATAACACGCCTGCAGCCCCATTTATCTCTACTCAATATGTAACATTAAGGAAAATCACATTTTCATTAATGGTTTATATTGAATCTTATCACAAAAGAGAACATATTTGAGTACCATTACTACCTAAAGTCTGAATTACTATGCTAAAAAGAATAAAAATTGTGAAAATAAAAGCCCTGGAGGAAATCTGAAGACCTCATACTTCCAGTCCAATATCCTGATCTTTGTATATGGGAAACTTAGATAAAGAGAGAAGTAATAACTTTACCTAAGGACTAGATAGAAAGAAAAGACCTAAAAGTTTAGTCAATGAAATCTGGATTTGAATCCTTCCACTTATAAGAATCATGAAAGTACTTACTCAGATGATTTATGGGCAAATAAACATGAAAAAGTCATTGTGGAACACTCATTAAAGTCCTGGGCCCATAGAAAGACACCCATTGAAAGAAAGCATTAGTGTTGCGTGAATAAGGACAGCCAAGATTAGGATCTAGGTTTCCTAATTGGCAGGTCGCTGTTCTCTCCATAAGAGCTATAGGAGATGAGCTAGTCAATCCTTAGAACCTAGCTCTTCTACTTGATCAGACCACAGTCCCTCTCATTACCTGGCATTAGCAGTTTATTTTACCATCTATGTTAAAGTGTGGTAACTATAAGAGTCCATCAAATGTGTTAGTTAAGTATAAATACTCAGGTTATCAACCAAAAAGAAATAACATTTAATAATCTCCAAGTTTTATGGAAAAAAGGATATCTGAAATTTGGTCTGAGACAAAGAGCTCTGCAGGTATGTGAAATGCAGGCTCGTTGTGGAAAGCTTCTCTTTTGAAACCCACCACTGTGCCTGTACCCTTTTGCTAATGGTAACTGATGCTTCCCAGGATAAAATGTACACTGGAAAGACTGGAAGTCTGTGGTAGCTGGGAGTTGGCATTTCACAAGCAAGATCGACACAAAGACAGTGGCTGTCTGCACTGGGAGGCTGACTGAAGTCACCTTGAATGGTAAATGCTGCTTGTGTCTTAACTCCAACACACAAGAAATACTACAGTAGTATTCTACTTGTAGGAAGAAACTTTACTTGGATATATGTCAAGAATGTGGTGTATATTTGAATAAAATTTTGATAAAAGGCATTGTCCCTTTTCTTTTCTTTTTACAATCCAGACCTTAAGAACATTTTGAGCTATTTTCCATAAAAGCCTCAAAATTCTTTGAAAATTATTCAGTTCCATTATAGTGCTCCTTTACATACCAAGATACCTGACTGAATGAGCAATGATATTAATATTACATAAAAAATAATATTTCTGCCACAATAAAAATGTCTTTAGAGCTGGAGAGCTGGCTCAGCAGTTTAGGCGCTTGCCTGCAAAGCCTAAAGACCCAGGTTTTGATTCCCCAGTACCCACATAAAGCCAGCTACACAAGGTGGCACATAAGTCTAGAGTTTGTATGCAGTGGCAAGAAGCCCTGGCATGGCATGCCCATTCTCTCTCTCTCTCTCTCTCTCTCTCTCTGTGTGTGTGTGTGTGTGTGTGTGTGTCTGCTTGCAAATAAATAAAAAAAATTAAATGTCTTAATGTTTTTTGAAAAGATAATATGAATTAAAATATACTTATAAATATAATATTTTGGAAAGTTCCTAGAATGTACTATGACTATATAATTGTTAAATAAATATAATGGGAATGTGATATATGGCTTAGGGGTTAAGGCGCTTGCCTGCAAAGCCTAAGGACCTATGTTCTACTCTCCAGATCCCACATTAGCCAAATGCACAAAAGTGAGCCAAGCACAAGGTTGCACATGCCCACTAGGTGGCACAAGCGTCTGGAGTTTGATTGTAGTGGCTGAGGCTCTGGCATGCCAATGCTCTATTTCTCCTCTCTCCCTGTCTCTCTCTCTCTCTGTCTCTCTCCCTCTCTCTCTCTCTCTAAAATAAAATTAAATAAAAAATACTAAATAGGGGAATTTTAGCCATGACAGAAAAAAAATTCACAATATATGATTAATCAAAAAAGTTGTGAAACAGCACTGTATCAGGATCCCATTTTGTGAAGAGCAATGAAAGATAGAGAATCTATGTTCATATGTATATGCACATACACAGAGAAAAGTAGCAATAGTATTATATTGTACAATTTTACAAATATCTTTCTTTATATGATGTTGAAATTATTTTTGAGCTGTTCTATTACCACCTATTCTGATATCACTCTTCCCTGTATGTGAAACTATTGTTGTGTGCTCTTTCAGATATTATTCTACATGCACACCCACACCTTGGGAATAAGAGTAGACGGTCTTGCCAGGTGTGGTGGCACACACCTTTAATCCCAGCACTTAGGAGGAAGAGGTAGGAGGATCAGTGAGTTTGAGGTCAGCCTGGAACTACAGAATGATTTCCAGACCAGCCTGGACTAGATAAGACCCTACCTTGCAAAAAAGAAGAAGAAGAAGAGGAGGAGGAGGAGGAGAAGGAGGAGGAGGAAGAGGAAGAAGGAGAAATATATGCCAAAAAAGTAGAAGGTCTTTTAAAACTATGTTTTCTAAACACAAATTGGCTTATATAAAAGTTCTGCAACTAAATTATTTCAACCACTAAATCTTAATTATCATAAAATGTAAGTACATATAGGTTTGATTTCCTCTTTAGTTGTTGCATAATATTCCATGGTAGGAAATCCATGTAAGCAATCATTATTAGTAAATATCTAGGCTATTTCTAGTTTTGCATCTGTTTTAAGTAATTGTTAGGTAAAGCCATTACATGTGTATCTCTATTCATGTATATAACTCTGATATATTCTTAAATCCTGAATACCTGGGTTAAAGGGTATTTTAACTTTACGTTTTGATAGATTCATGCACAGTACTTCAGAAATATTTACTAACACTTAAATTAATAGCTAGATATTATTGTTCTTTCACTTTTTGCCTGTGTAATAGGCCAAAATTTATCATATTGTTATACTTTGCATGTATCTGTTTATGATGCATCTGATTCTTTTTTTTTTTTTTTTTTTTTTTTTTTGGTTTTTCGAGGTAGGGTTTCACTCTGGTCCAGGCTGACTTGGAATTAACTATGTAGTCTCAGGGTGGCCTCAAACTCACGGCAATTCTCCTACTTCTGCCTCCCAAGTGCTGGGATTAAAGGCGTGCAACACCACGCCTGGCTGATTCTATGTTTTGTTGTTGTTGTTGTTGTTGTTGTTGTTTTGGTTTCTCGAGGTAGGGTCTCACCACTCTGGCCCAGGCTGACCTGGAATTCACTATGGAGTCTCAGGGTGGTCTCGAACTCACAGCGATCCTCCTACCTCTGCCTCCCGAGTGCTGGGATTAAAGGCGTGTGCCACCACCCCCGGCTTAATTCTATGTTTTTTGACAATTTTTTTTTTGTGTGTGTGTGTATGGGATCACCAAGGTCTCTTGCTGACAGAAATTTTGTGTCTGGCATTACATGGATACTGAGAATCAAACAAACCTAGGGGGAAGGCTTTGCAAGCAAGTGCCTTTTGAAACTGATCCATCTCCCCAGCCCCAGCTGACAATTCTGAATTAACTATTTGGTGGTTTCTCAATTCATATTTTTATTACTGTTATGGTGTTCATGAGTCCTTTTTTAAATTTTGCATGTTATTCTTTTGTTATCTATGTTGTAAATATGTTTCCCACTGTGACTTACCTTTGCATATGGTGTGGTTTATTATCACCAATGGTTTAATTTTGATGTAGTAAAATCATTCAACATTGAAATCTTCTGGGCTTTGCATATTGTTTTGGAAAATCTCCTTCATTCAATAGTATGAAAGTAATATCCTATGTGTTTCTTCCATTCCTTTGAAGATTTTTTTGGGGGGTTTCAAGGTAGGGTTTCACTCTATCCCAGGATGATCTGGAATTCACTCTGTAATCTCAGTGTGGCCTTTAACTCACAGTGATCCTTCTACCTCTGCCTCCCGAGTGCTGGGATTAAAGGTGTGAGCCAGCATACCCAGCCCTTTGGAGATTTTTGTTTAACCTTTAGCTTTTCAATCTACCTGAAATTTATGTGTAAGAATTATATCAAATGGAAAGATATAACTTTTTACATATGCCTATATAATTTCCTTGATGCAAGTTATTGATTAGTTCAACTTTTCACAGTAATCTGAAGTACAATTATCAAATATTTACTTCTTGCCGGTGTGGTGGCGCATGCCTTTAATCCCAGCACTCGGGAGGCAGAGGTAGGAGGATCACTGTGAGTTCGGAGCCACCCTGAGACTACAGAGTGAATTCCAGGTCAGCCTGGACTAGTGTGAAACCCTACCTCAAAAAACCATAAAAAATTTACTTCTTGTATATGCAAAAAATATGTTTATTGAATCTATTTCATGATATTGTGATTTTTTTCTATTCATATATAAATGCATTATTTTAATTATTATAACTTATGTAACATGTTTGGATCCCTGATATCAAAATTGTCCCGGTTATCTTAATGTCAAATTCCACACACATACATGCACAAAATTCTATGTGATGTTTTTGGAGTTCCATCCAATTCTATCCTACTTTTCCATCCATGAACATGGTATATCACTCTTTTTAATGGAGAGTTATAGTATGTTTTGCATCAATGTTACGCTTTTGTTAGAGATTGATAGTGCTCACGGAATGTCCCTGTTCAGCTCTACATTTCAAATCCTATTTTAAAGAGAAGTTATATGGTGGTTGGGCAGTTAAGCCACAATTTGCCTTTTCTATTCCTCTCACCTCTCCTGTAACTAGTGGTTTATGTGTTTTACATGGCCTTGCCACAAATTTGAAGCTTCCAGGAATCCCAAGTCATGCTTGACTCAGGATAGAGTTAAACCCTATTCCAAAGAGCCATCTGACTCACATTAACTTTAATTGGAGCAAGAAATAAATCTGTGTTGTGATTAGTATGGCATAGCTTGGCATTGCTCTAATTAAAAGGTATTGTCTATATTTGATTTATTATTAGGTTATCTTGATTTTTTTACTTAATAATAACTTGCTCATATCCAAGGCCAGGAGTAATTTTATATGTTGATCTTGCAGTTATCACCTTTACTATACTATCGTTTTATTTATTTATTTATTATTATTATTTTTTTTTTTGGTTTTTCAAGGTAGGGTCTCACTCGGGCCCAGGCTGACCTGGAATTAACTATGTAATCTCAGGGTGGTGGCCTCGAACTCTCAGCGATACTCCTACCTCGGCCTCCCGAGTACTATGATTGAAGGCATGTGCCACCACTCCCTGCTAATATTTTTTAATTTACAGATTCTATTTACTTTTTCATAATTACAAAATCCATGACTAATGGCATTTTTATGTCCTTCTCTTTAATCCTATAATTTTAATTTATTTTTATTGTCCTACTGAACTGCCTAGGACTTCTAATACAATACTGACTGAAGTGGTGTTATCAGACACACTTTTATTTTTCCTGACTGTGAAAAAAGAAAGATGAAAGCATTCTACCATTAGGCTTATTTCTTATTGAAAACATTTGGACATCCTTTATTAGGTTAAGGAAGCTAACTTCAGTTTAATCAAAGCCTTCATCATAAATTGTAGAAAATTTGGAGCAAAAACTTTTATTCATTTATTTCTAATTTTATATCATATGTCAGGCATTATTATGTGCAACTGCTTTTTTTTGTTGGTGTGGTAAATCATATTAATAGTGTTAAATGTCCAAATATCTTTAAATGTCTCTTAATAACATAGATACTCCTAACTCTGGGTTAGGAAAGCTTATGTGTTAATCATAATCCAATGCAACTGATACAAAATAACCTTTCAATAAGCATTGAGTTAATGAAGATAAAAATATTTTCTCCTTTCCTTAATTTTACTTAAGAAATGATATGTTTGGGCTGGAGCAATGGCTTAACAATTAAGGCACTTGCCTAGAAAGCCTAAGACCCAGGTTTGACTCCCCAGTACCCATGTAAGCCAGATACACAAAGTGGCATATACATCGGGAGCTTGTTGGCAGTGGTTAGAGGTCCTGGTGCACCAATTCTCTCTATCTGCCTCTTTCTCTCTCTCTAATAAATAAATATTTTTTAAAGTTTGGAATTATTCCTTCCATTTATATTTTTAAATGATATATTTTATTACTATGTCTATAAAGTTCTATTTTCCAAACCTTATAAAGTCATCTTTCCAGCCCTAAAGCATATTTCTGAAATAAACTTATATTAAAATAGGGAAAATATGTTCAGCCAATCTGAAAAATCATATCATGATCTTTTCCCCACTAATAGAAAATTATTTAGTGATTAGAAAAAAATATATCAATATTTCATGTGCTTTTCCGTGTGTGTATGTCTGTGTGTGTGTGTGTGTGTGTGTGTGTGTGCATCTCTGTGTGTGTGTGTAGTTAAAGTTTAGATTCCATTAATATATTGCTGATGGGGAGCAATATATAGAGGGAAGAACCAAGATTTTGAAATTAAATTGTTTTAAGCTTAAATTCTGTCTTCTTTCAAAAACTTCATGTCTTTGGGCAAATTCAGATCTGTGAGTTCTAGTTACATTAGTTTTAAAATAGTCCATGAGACTTGCTTTAATACTTACTATGCAGGGAGATGCCATGATCATAAAGGTGTTTTTCCTATGCGAAACTTACTACCCATCACACTTTGGTTGCATTGACCTCTGTGATTTTCCCAAATGTAGAAAACAAGTCTGCATAAATTTGGATAGCAGGGAAAAAAGAATAAGACTTTTTATTTGTAATAATTTTATTATTTTATTAAGTAATGAAATGTAATTAATATGTAGTAACTGACAGCATACACACTAAGTGTTAAAAAATGAGGTAGGAATAAAAGAACTGCTTTCTTCCTCGGGAAATTTTAATGTGTCAAAAATTCAGAAAGTATGACATCTATGAGTGAAATATTCCCACCTTTACATAGCTCTAAAACACTAGGTTTTGTGTTAGTAACTGTCATCATTGGTTGACAGGTTTTTTCCTACTTAGAAACATAAATTGACTATAATTGTGGTTTTATGCTATCTTCTCATATTTCAAGCTATTGTTGTGATTCTCATTTTCCATCTTTCCTCCAGAGGAAATAGTTACTTTTATCCACTGTAAGTTCAATGACATTCTCTCTTCCCTCTCTCATAGAACACAAATTCTTTTTCTTTCTCTCATATTCTCTTCTCCCTCTCTTTTTTGTTCATTTATCTTTGAAGAATTCACAATATCATTTAGGACCATAAAACCTGATATTTTCAACTTTTTTAGAATCATAAAGTTCTAATAAATCAATTTGCATTTCTCAAGCATTTCTATATGAGTAAGGCACTAAATGCAAGGTCTTTATAAAGAAAATAAGTATGAAGAGGAGGCTATGGAGGACGAATAGAAAACGAAAAGAAGGAAGAGGAACCAGGTTTCATGAAATTACCTAAGTTTAATATGTGTCCCTCTTAGTTTCCTGTCTACTGTCAAATCAGAAACTCAGGGTATTGTGAAGTTCTAAACTTTCATGGTTCACCTATATAAATTTATTATTAGAACCATTAGATTAGGAGATGACATGATATGTCTAGTACTTGGAAAATATGTCACTTAGCATTCTTCAATCAACAGCATTAGATAGTAAATTTCCTAACACAGACTCTGTCAATTGGTGGTCAGTCTACATCGAGTTTAACTAAAACAAACTGTATTTTTAAAAGTTCATATAGCACACTCTCCATAGGAAAATTTAATTCTTTTTTTTTCAAAGTAGGGTCTCACTCTGGTACAGGTTGGCCTAGAATTCACTATGTAGTCTCTGGGTAGCCTCGAACTCACGGCAATCCTCCTACCTCTGCTTCTTGAGTGCTGGGATTAAAGGCGTGAGCCACCACACCCAGCTGGAAATTTTAATTCTATTCAATATTCCTGAATAACTTTCAAAATAAGCCAATAAACTATATAGTCACTAAATTGCAGTTGTTGCTGAAGTGATGGCTTAGCACTTAAGGTGCTTGCCTGCAAAGCCTAAGGACCTGGGTTTGACTCCCTAGTACCCACATAAGCCAGATACACAAGGTGGCACATGTGTCTGGAGTTCGTTTCCAGTGGCTAGAAGCCCTAGTGCACCCATTCTCTCTCTTTCTATCTGCCTCTCTCTCCCTCCCTCAAATAAATAAAGTCATTAATAAAATCTTCTTAAAATTAATTAATTTCTGTTCTTACAGAGCTCAAGTTCATTGGCGAGATACTTGTAACACTTACCAATTGGCATCACAAAATTTACAATTTGTAACTGAAAATGAGAAGATTTTAAAATTTTACTCAAACATTTGAGTTTGTTAAAAACAGAAAAAAATGTCAGCCACCTCATGGTTTTTGAATTGTATTTTTTAAGTCTTGAGTTTTGTGTTTTAGAATCATCAGCTTGTTCTTTTCAGCAAAGCTTCAGTTCAAGATTTTCCTCATGTCTTAAGTTTGAACTTTGTCCTTCTATGATAACACATCAGGTAATAACCTCCATCTCCTGTAACAGTTTCAGGAATTTCCTTTCTTGTAATAAGTATGTATAAAAATGTATACAATCTATGAGAACAAATCTAGATTAAAATTTAAATACATAAATGGAGGATGTTACCTAAGGACAATAAACAACTAACTCTAGAAAAGGTTCTGTGACTTTCTCAGGAGTCTTATTTTCTTTACCTAAAATAGATCAAAATTCTATTAATAGTTTCTCTTAAGTACAAAGCAATTTGGTAAAAGTATAAAAATAGTGTTTGCCTGGGTTGGAGAGATGGATTAACAATTGAGACATTTGCCTACAAAGCCAAATGACTTAGGTTAGATTCCCCAATACCCACTTAAAACCAGATGCACCAAGTGACACATGCATCTGGAGTTCATTTACAGTAGCAAGAGGCCCTGGTGTGCCCATTATCTCTTTATATCTGCCTCTTTCGCTCTCTCTCACATAAATAAAATATTTAAAAAACATGGTTCGGAGCTATAGAGATGGCTCAACAGTTAAAAGGTGCTTGCTAGCAAAGCCTCATGGCTTTGGATCAATTCCCCAGCACCCACTTAAATCCAGGTGCACAAAGTAATGCATCTGGACTTTGTATGCAGCATCCAATGGCCCTGGAATGCCCATATTCATTTTGTTTCTCTCTTCTCTCTCTCTCTTTCTCTCTCTCTGCCTTGCTGTCTCTCTCAAATCAATAAATAAATATTAAAAAACAAAAAATATTGTTTTGAGCTCAGCATAATATTTAATAATTATAATAAGGAATGTTTTGTTGTATAAAAAGATATTGCTATAAATAAATACTTAGAATAGATTTAATTTGGTTTAAAGCAAGCTTTAACCTAACAAATTTTCTTTAATAATCATAGGATTATATAGTTAATAAGATTATTTTTAGAAAAGGAACCATGTTAGCATTGGTATCGTTGTAATTTCCACATATTATAATTTGTAAAAATCTCAAAATATTATACATTTTCTAGGTTGGAAATCTCTCCTTATTCTATGTCCTTTATCTGTCATGTAGTTTAGGCTGGTAAGATTTCAGATGTCTTCTAAAAGTTATCTTCATAAAAAGTACTTCAAACTCCAACTGAACTTTTCACCATAAACCTAAATTAAATTAAGCCAATAGGTCAAGCTAGGGCAGTAGGTTACAAACCTGACTCATTCTGCTTTAACATGCTTAGAGGTATATAAAATATGCCTGCTGAAAGGGGAATTTTGATTTCTGGACAATGACAATCTCAGTGTGAGAACAGGGGGAGGTCGGAGGAAGTAGCAAACAATTAAATAAATGAGGTCAATAAGAAAAGCCCAACAAACAAAGCAAACTCTTTATAATGGAAAGTCTGCTTAAAAGAAAAAAAAAAGAAACTTAGTTCAACTTTCATTGACCTTAATGACTTACTTACTAAGAGGAAGAGTTAATAGCTAGCACTGCACATGTGGTAAAAAAAGCATTGTTTTAGATGCTTTATATTCTTAATTAAGCCACAGATGCAGGCTCTATTATTGTTCCCATTTTTAGTGGAGAGGCACAGAGAGGTAAAAGAACTTGCTGAATGTTATACATGAAGTGGCAAAACCAAAGTTTGAGCTGAGGCCATTTGGTTCCAAAAGCCAGGCAGTTAAAACATGGCTTTTAGTTTAGATTTTGTAACAGCAATACAGATTCTAAATACATTCTAGAAACAATCTTTGACCCCTTTTTACTTATAATCTTGCATTGTCTTCTTCATTTTCCAGTTGTTCATTGGCTTAAAAAGCTGCAATAAAGTGGTTTGGATGTAAATCTCTGTTATTTAAAGCACAAAATACTGGACAATTTTGATGAGTTTGATTTCCGTATTTTTTTACTCAACACCTTCAGAGTAGAAATGCCATGATAAGCTATCTGTAGTACCACCATAGCAGAGTTTACTTATTTGATCTCCATCAAGAGAAAGTATCATCTTTCAGATTTAGAATCTTCCAGGCAAATAATGTACTACTGAGAGAACAGTTTAAAGGCCCTAGTGTTCACGAGAATAGAGGAGTATACTACACCATCAGATAAATGAGTTATCTAGTCGATAACAATTTCAATAAAATTAAATGGGCTCTACTTTAAGTGGTCCATCTTGCTGTTGAAAACTTGGCCATAATAATAATAATAATAAAAAACTGAATCTATGGGGACCAAGTTGTTTGCTAAGGAGACTGGTTTATATCCAGGAAGTGAGAGACAGGTCACATTCTTCTTTACCTAATACAAGATCTATGGTCCTATTCAATTCCTAAAAGCTGCTAGGAAGTGAACGAAATAATAAAATTTGAGCTGAGTGGCACTACTCCTGCTTAATCGCTAGTAACAAAGCCAGTATATGAAGATCATATTTTCCAAACGGCTTCAAACTTTAATCCTATGTAACATGACAATAGAATGCAATCAATGGTGCCAACGTATCAGAGAAGGTATATAGCCTGAGTAAACAATACAAATTATTTACCCTTCCTGATTTAATTATGCAGCCTGGTTGACAACACTCAGTGCAAACAAGTCTATTCTAATATTTTATGAAGAGAATACCTGAGTCCAGGTACCTAGATGCTGCCAGAACAATGATAAATGGCTAAATCACCTTCTTCTGACATGTATAACACCACTGATTCAACAGTGTGAAATATTGTTTAGCAGAGGAAACAGTGAGTGTTAATGATATGCTGTAAATATGTGCTGGAAAAAATGCTGAGGACAGGTGCAAACAATCTTCTGTGTGGAAAATCAAATATAGCTATAATGATATGTGATGGAACAGCAGATGTTTTCCAGACCAAGTATCACTTCCATCACTAATGTTTTCCTTATTTTTAAAAGCCAGTTTCATTGACCCATAGAAACATTGCTTTGTTTGGGTTTTAATAGAAACAGAGGTAATTAAAGTAGAACACAAAATGACATTTGACTGAAATATGTTCTACTTCTGCACAAGATTCCAAGCAAAGTGAAAACTGCTTCCTTGTTTAATTAGGTTCTAATGCTAATTTTATTGTATTCTTATTTGATGAGGCTGTGAGAGTTCCTGTTTATGACCAGGTGGTATAAAATATCATCTTCTTTTTACATAGTTTTTTTATCACTGTGAAATGCATATTTTCAGTTTTTGCCAAGATTACTCATCATTTGTACCTGTAATTGAATAGAAATTCTTATGGAAAGAAATGCTAGTGGATTTCACATATTTTTCTATTAATGGAAGCATGCAAAAGACCTAATCTCACAGACACAAATGACTTTATAGATCTTTGTATCTAAAAAGAAAGGTCAGGAACTAAGGAGAATGGAAATGCTCAAATATGTAAATGAATAACTACAGAAAACATAATCTGTTGAGTGAGTACACTGGCACAATAACCAGCACATTATCACAAAGAGGGGCTTTTATAGATAAATGGCTGAGGACAGCCTTTCCAGATTATGGGACAGGGAGATAAGGGAATGGTCTTGCCTATTTAATAAGAAAGTAGCCAGGCTTGGTGGCGCACGCCTTTAATCCTAACACTCGGGAGGCAGAGGTATGAGGATCGCCATGAGTTTGCGGCCACTCTGAGACTACATAGTGAATTCCAGGTCAGCATGAGCTAGAGTGAAACCCTACCTTGAGAAACCAAGAATAAATAAATAAATAAATAAATAAATAAATAAATAAATAAATAAAAAGAAAGTAATACAAGATAAAAAATTACAATTTTGTTCCTTCTCTTCTAGAGTAGGGATATTATGAACAGGATACAATGGAATAATCTAAGGAAATATGAGAGTATGAGGAGACATGAGGACATCCCTAAGAAAATAGCTAGGGAAGAAAAATCTAAAGCTTTAACAAAAATAAGAGATCAGAACACTAATGTAGTTGGTTGAATGTAGTGCACATAGACTTATATATTTGAATACTTAATCACCAATTAGTGATACTGCTCCAGAAGACTTAAGCCTCCTGGAGGAAGTATGGCACTGGAGGAAGGCCTTGAGGTTTTATAACCTAGTCCAATTTCCTGCTTGATCTCTCCACTTCCTCCATGCTGATGCATCATGTGATGTCAGTTGTCCTCTGCTCCTGCCATGTTTTTCCCAGCATACTGTAATCCCAAAACTGTAACCCAGGGTTGGGGGAAATTTCCCTTCCTTAAGCTGCTTCTGGTCATGTATTTTGTCCAGCAATAAGAAAATAACTGATACAGCTAAGAGTAGCTGTTATCAGTTGGGGCAGCTAAAACAAGTGTGTTCCTTAACTTGGTGGTATTGAGAATGAAACCATGAGCATTAAAGAGTTGTGTTTGGATTAAAGTTGGGAGATTAGACTTCAATCCATCATCATTACTTATTATAGCTCATTTCATGTTAAATTATCCCTGTATAAATTTGTATTAAGATACAAGAAAGTAGCCGGGCGTGGTGGCGCAAGCCTTTAATCCCAGCACTCGGGAGGCAGAGGTAGTAGGATCGCCAAGAGTTCGAGGCCACCCTGAGACTACATAGTTAATTCCAGGTCAGCCTGGACCAGAGTGAAACCCTACCTCGAAAAAACCATAAAAAAAAAGATACAAGAAAGTAAGGTTCTATTTATCTTTTCTTTAATATGTAACTATTCCCAGAATTACCAAAAGTTTATGCATGCTCATGTATGCATGTCATATGTGTGTTTGTGCATTCAAGAGCAGGAGATTGTTGGTTTAAATGCAGCAGAAAGAAATATTGCTGAGTGGCAAAATATGTTATTGTTATTTCAGTTTTAAGTGAAGGATAATTCAAATCAATCTAAACAAACAAGAGAAACAAACAAGAGAGAAATCTAAACTGGGTGTTTGGGCACATTATTATAATCCCAGAACTCAGTAGGCTAAGGCAGGAGGATCTCAGTTCAAAATCAGCCTGGAAAATTCTTTACACATCATAGTAGAAGATGTAGGCATTTGTACGATGTAGGCATTTGTACGATTGTCAGTTGCATAAGTAGAAGAATTTACTGTTAAACTTCCTATGAGTCCTGTAAATGTCCCTTGTTGACAAGTTTGGGTCACTTGTTCATTCCTGAACTAAACATTTTGGGAAAGGGGATGGAATAATCTTATTGCAAAAGCCTAGGTCATCTTTGTAATCCTGTGTTGGGCCCTGCCCGGTGTGAAGCCGAGTGGTTAGCCCAGCCAATCTTGGCCTACTCCCAGTAAGGCCTAGTCGAGCCTGAGTACCTGCCCTTGACTCAGCACCTAAACTGAAACTGCCTCCACCCAGCTGCTGCTGACGTGATGAAATACTGTTGGCCCTTATACCTTTCTCTCATCCCCTCTTCCCACCCCCTTCCTCAAAGTATATTGGCCCTTATACCTTTCTCTCATCCCCTCTTCCCGCCCCCTTCCTCAAAGCACATAAATATCTCCCCCCTGACAATAAACGACGAGTTTCGCTTTAGACGTATCTCCACGACTCAATGTGGTTTTTCTCCCCGGTGTTTTAGTGGGGGGAGGGGTTTGAGTCGCCGACACCTGTCTTCTCGCTCAGCCTCAAGAGAAATGGCTGGCCCGGCTCTCTCTCTCTTTTGCTCTACCTGCCGGTGGTGAGGGAAAAAAACCCCGGCAATCCTGGTCAGAGGAGTCAACTTGACAATATCAGTTCAATTACTGGAAGAAGGAAGTATGTTGAATAGATGAAAGCATGGCTAATATACTAACAGCATTATTTCTAAACTAATGCTACCTCAATGAAATATGACTTTAACAAAAACATCAAAGTAATTGATTTCAACTATCTTGTATACCTATATAAAATACAGGTAGTTTATTTCAGATAGTAGTGTTCATTCTTACAATGATATTTTCCAGTTCCATTTTTTGAATACTTGCATCATAATTATTTAAGGAATTTTTTGTTTTGTTTTTTCGAGGTAGGGTTTCACTCTAGCCCAGGTTGACCTGGAATTCACTCTGCATTCTCAGGGTGGCCTCAAACTCATGGCAATCTCATATCTCTGCTTCCCAAGTGCTGGGATTAAAGACATGCACCACCACACCCAGCTTAAGGATGTTTTTTTTTTGTTGCTTTTTGTTTTATTTGTTTTTTTTTTTTTTTTTTTTTTTTTTTTTGCAAGGTAGGGTCTCACTCTGGTCCAGGCTGACCTGGAATTAACTATGTATTCTCAGGGTGGCCTCGAACTCTCGGCAATCCTCCTACCTCTTCCTCCCGAGTGCTGGGATTAAAGGCATGCACCACCACACCTGGCTAAGGATGGTTTTTAAGAAACGTGATTGCCTGAGCTCCAAATCTGTTGAACCAGAATATGGGTTGCTATTAAAGAATGTACATTTTATTTGACATTCTGCATGATCTTAGGTATATAAAAATATCTGATTAATGTCCATTTGTTATTTAGACACTCAGAATTTTTTTTATTAGTTATCTATATAATGTGCATAGATCCATGATGGTACCATCGTTAGCCTTCTCCCTGCCCTCCCCCCTCAGGGATTGTGGGTCTTGTATTGTGGGGATAGCCATCAGTTATGGGGAAGAGGCAATGTCTCTGTGCATAATGACCCAACTTATGGCTCTAACAATCTTTCTGCCCCCTCTTCTACAAATTTCCCTAAGCCATGTTGGGTTAATTTTAGGTCTATTTCAGTGATGAGGTCATGGGAGTCTCTGTGTCTCTGGATCTCTGGTTTGGTAGGGGCTGAGTGTTCTCTATGTCTATCTCCTTCACCCCTCTGCTGATACCAGGTTTGCTGAGAAAACAGCACTCTTGCTCATTTCCCCAATTATTCTATGGGTACAGCTGGTGCCCTGGTGAGGTGCGATGGGTTGATTCTCTCCTCGGGTTCTACATACAGCTGAAAAAGAGAAGCAAATTCTCCAATGGAGAGTGAGGTCAGTGCAAGGTACATGGATAGCCATTATTGTTTTAGAATGAATTTAATGGGTGTAGGCCCTCTTGTATCCCACTGTTGGTGGGAGCTTGATATTGGAGGGTGAACTCACTTTTGGATATGGTTCTGACTTGTTTTACAGTTGCAGGTATGGGTTCCATTCCACTGAGTGGATCCTTTAGCCAAATCAAGAGCAGTTGGTAGTCACCATGGCTGTGTGCCACTACTGCTTTTGTGTGAGCATTACATCAGGTTGATTGCTGCTGGGAAGTTTATATCACGAGTTGCTTAGACAGATGTTGGTCATTTTCCCCCAGTTTCTCATATAGTACCTTCTGGCACTAGACAAGCTAACTATCTGGGAACTTTCTCTTCCAGATTCCAGCCAGGTCACCCCATGTTCCATCCCAATAGCATATGGTGTCTTTGGCAATAGGGTCTTACCATCAACCTTTGGTGGGTCATCAAGTACTCTGACAGAAATCTGTCTTCTTTTGGGAAACGTTGTAGGTCTACTGATCAACAGCACATTGTGGATGTTGACCACATGCTGGTACTGGGAGTTACAGGTCAGTGCCATGGGAAAAGAAGGAAGAAACATATAGAAAAAGAAAGAGAGACAAGAGTAGGAAGAGGGGATGAGAGAGAGGAACAAGAGAAGGTTGAGGTTAGCCTTCATCCTACCCTTTCGAGGCCCCTGTGATTAGGTGTTCTCTCTAAGCACCTGAGGAAGGTTCAGCCTTTTAGTACGTCTTATAGGTTATAGGATTTTTTTTGGTACCATATCCAATTGGGTCCCGTTTTTGGTCCCACCTTACCCTTCTTTCCCTCCCTTCCCTCCCCCCATCCCTATTGTCCGGTCCTAAAAATGTTTCTTAGGTGTATCAGCATCTTGGGAAAATTCACTTTAGGAGCCACAGATTAGTGAGACCATGTGATGCTTATCTTTCTGTGATTGAGTGAGTTCGCTGAGAATGACTTAATGCTTCTTGGAGTTCATCCTTGCAATTTTTATGTCTTCATTGAACTTAGCCAGCTGGTTATTGAGGACCTATTTTTTTTCACTCTCCTTCAGATCATTCAACTGTCTTTGGAACCCTTCCTGGTTCTTTTTTATTAGGTTTAATCTAGCAAGGATAACGTTCATACAATTATTGGCTCTTTGTTGAGTTTCTGAGAGTTGTGCTATTGGCTTGGCCAGGGTTGCATAGCTTGTCTCTTCATTTTGGGGTTATGATCCTATTGTCTCTTCTATGCTTTGATTAGAAACATCCATTATGGGACTAAACAGTCTAGCCGGATTTATTTATACCTGGTTTTTCATGCTATTCCTTGTTTGCTGTGGTCTGCCCATCACAATGGTTCAGAAAGTCTATGGTGTGAGATGCTAGCCTGCTGCCCTGGGTGAGGTGGTGGGCAGTGGTGAGTGTCAGGGCTATGGCCCCTGGAGTTCAGAAAGGCTGGGTTGGGGGACACTGGACCGCTGGCCTGTGTTCTCTAATGGAGGTAGGAGGGGTAGGGGACCACAACCGCCCTAGTTGTGCTCAGGAAGGGTAGGGCGGGAACACTGGCCTACTTCCCTGGGTCCCTGATCTGCCATGGGAGGGGGAGTGGTGGCACCTGACTGGCGATGGAGCTCAGGAAGGCTAGGGAGGCACCTGACCAGTGATGGGGCTCTGGCCGCCTAGGGAGGGACCTGACCTGTGATGGCACACAGGGTTCTGGCCAGCAAGGGCAGCACCTGACAGAGATGGGGCTCAGGAAGGCTAGGGAGGCACCTGACCTGCAATGGGGCTCTGGCCAGCAAGGGACGCACCTGACCCGCAATGGGACTCAGGCAGGCCTGGCAGGAACTGACATGTGATGGCGCGTGGGGCCCTGGCCAGCTAGGGAAGGACCTGACTGGCGATGGCTCCTGCCCAAGAGTGTGGGAATCAGTGGATTCCCTATTTTGCTCATCCACCCCTTTCCTCTGGAAGCGTGCTAGAGCCAGCAAACCCCTTAAAAATCCCTTGAACCTTAAGGGTTTTGCCTTTACTTCCCTGTGAGGAAAAGTGAGGTGAGGTGAGGTGAGGTGAGGTGAGGTGGATGCCATCTTGACCGGAACCCGCAGACACTCTGAGTTTTGATACTGAGAGAAGTTATTTGGTTTGAGATTGTTATTAAGTGGGTCCAGTCAAGCCTTACTGCTGGTACACAAATAATATTTGATGTTGATTAACCATGCTCTGCTAGGTCAGAAGAATTAGGTGAGAACACAAAGGACAATTTGGAAAATTAAAATTTACATAACAACAGATAAAATCTGTAGTGTTCTCTGTGTTGCAATCTTATTACTAGCCTAGTATTTAAGATAGCTCTACCACCATGGATCAGGCAGTAAAACTCACATCTTGACTAACAGAAGAAGATAGGTGGACTTAGAATAGAGGATGGAAATCCTATATCCAGTGTCATTGTCAGTTAAAGAAAATGAGCAAGAAAATAAGTATGTCCCAGCCGGGCGTGGTGGCGTACGCCTTTAATCCCAGCACTCGGGAGGCAGAGGTAGGAGGATTGCCGTGAGTTCGAGGCCACCCTGAGACTACATAGTGAATTCCAGGTCAGCCTGAACTAGAGTGAGACCCTACCTCGAAAAACAAAAAAAAAAAAAAAAAAAAAAAAGAAAATAAGTATGTCCCATTGACTGTGGTCAAAAGCAAAGCAACAAACTAGTTGAAATGTAATGTAAAAATTCTGGATGTGACTGAACTACAGAAGAGATATTTGGGGCTGACCAGAAGACTGTATAAATACTCATGGGATACATTAATGGGTCTGATGAAAAAAAAAAAAAAAACAGGTACTTGAGAATGGTTCAAGTTTATCTAAATATACAAAATAATTCACAAATCTATCAGCAGTCAGTAAATGCCTTACTGAATCAAGTTGTGTGGACACAACTTCTGATCATTCACTGCCCATAACATTATATAAACACAGGAGTGACCCCTAGGAAGCTACATTAGAAAGAAAACTTATCTAAAGAAATTACTCCAGATGTGGTGACACACACCTTTAATGCCAGCACTCAGGAGCAGAGGTAGGAGAATCACTGTGAATTTGAGGCTAGCCTGGGACTACAGAGTGAATTCCAGGTGAGCTTGCACTCTAGTGAGACCCTAACTCAAAAAAAAAAAAGAAGAAGAAAGTAAGAATGAAACGAACAGAGCCAGCTGAGGCCACACATTATGGGGGATATGTAGCTATAGATTAAGTTCCAAAAAGTCACTAAGAAATGAAATCTTCCACCTTTAACAGAGAAATCTTCAGAGACACACAATATATCGAATTAAGTGCACATTAAAAAAATGTATATGAAAAGAGGGAAAGAGTTCCACAAGCTGTGCGCAAAAAAAGTCTCCAATAGAAACTGCCTCTAAGTGATCCTAGGTATTGGATTTAGCAAACTAAGACGTCAAGGTAGATGTTATAGATATGTTCAAAGAGATAAAGGAAGTATAATTTAAAGAACTAAGGGACAGTGCCGGAGAGATGGCTTAGTAGTTAAGGTGCTTGCCTGTGAAGCATAAGGACCCAGGTTCAATTCCCCAGTACCCACATAAGCCAGATGCATAGGGTGGTGGATGTCTCTGGCATTTGGTTACAGTGCCTGGAAGCCCTGGTGTGCCCATTCTCTCTCTCCTCTTCTTTCTCTCTCTCAAATAAATAAAGAAATAAACTATGAAAAAGTACTAAGGGAAAACATGAAAACAATGTCCCAAAAAGGTGGAAATTTCAATGAAGAAATAGAAATTTTAAAATGATATTATATATTTTAAAATATAATAACTGAAATGTTCTCCCCATTTATTTAAGAGCATATGTGAAATAGAAGCAAAGTCAGTGAACTTGTGCATAGCTTGAAATCACAGAATTTAAAGAAGGAAGAGAAAAAAGCTATATAGCAATGATTAAATCAGTGTACTATGGGACAATATCCAACATAAATATGCATATAGAAAAATGATAGATAGATGATAGATAGATAGATAGATAGATAGATAGATAGATAGATAATAGATGAGAGATAGGGATATATCTTCTATTCAGGAAGGAAATGCAAGAGAGAAAATGACAGAACAAATATTTTAATAATGTTTAAAGCATTTCTAATTTGGGGAAAACATTCATCAACAAAAGAATAGATAATTGAGTAACTAAAAGTAGGGTAAATAAAGAGATCCACGGCTGGAGAGATGGTTTAGCAGTTAAGGCACATGCCTGTGAAGCTAAAGGACCCCAGTTAGATTCTCCATGTCCCATGTAAGCCAGATGCACAAGGGGGCACATGAGTCTGAAATTCGTTTGCAGTGGCTAGAGACCCTGGTGCACCCATTCTCCCTCTCCCTTTCTCCCTTTCCCTCTCTCTGTCTCTAATAAATAAATAAAAATAAAATCTTAAAAAAAAGAGAGATCCAAATTTAGCCACTAAAACTTTTGAAAGAAAAACACCCAACTTCTTGAAAGCAGTAAGAGATGGGTAACTTTTATTTATAGGGGAACTATAATATGATTGTCTTATTGGTAATAGTAGATTAAGCTTGGTATGCCTTTAATTCCAGCACTTGGGAGGCAGAGGTAGGAGGATAGCCGTGAGTTCAACGCCACCCTGAGATTACATAGTGTAGCAGACAGCTTCAGGTTCACTGAGATGAACTTCCAAACCAGGCACAGTTATGGAGGAAGGGATATTTATTAAAGCTTACAGATCCAGGGGAAGTTCCATAAAGGCAGGAGAAGCGGCTTGCTCTCCACAGGGCCAAGCAGAGAGAGAGAGAAACCAACCAGCCACCACAGCACACAGAGCAAAACTACAGCCAAAAGGTCACACAGCACACTTCAGGAACTCCTGCTAGGCACATTTGCATATCTTTACAATGGAATCTCAAACCCACACCTTAAGACCAGCCCCCAGTGACATTGCCTCTAGCAAGATGATTGCAGATGCAAACTATAACTAATAAAACACTGAATATATTGGGGGACATATATTCAAACTACCACATCCTGCCCCTGGCCCCCAATATATTTAGCTCCTGGCCCCCAATAGATTTATAACTATCACACATTGTAAATTGTACTCAGTCCAATTTCAAAGGTTCTCACAGTCTTGATCAACTTAAGATAGTGAGTCTTGTAAAATCAAACAAGTTAAATACTTTCAACATGTAAAGGCACAGAGTAAACATTTTTAACTGGTATAAGGCATAGCAAGGAGAAACTAAAACAATGCAAACTCAACCACCATCAGCAGTCATCAAACTTCTGCAGTTCAAGTTCAATATAACCAGAGACTAACAGTCTCCAGGTTTTCCAATTCCGCCCCCTCCAGCTGGGCAGAGTCGCCAGGGAAAGCTTTCATCCCATGCCAACACTGCACTCCATGGTAGCCCTTTTGCACAGTCCTGGTATATCCAAAACATCTTCAGGTCTCCATGCAAACCACGGTCCATCTTCCAAAAGGATCTTCCAGCCTATTCCTGAGGGTCTTCATGCCCTGCCTCATGCCGCATCTCAGCAGCGGATCCTGGAACCGTGTGCAATTCATGACCACTCCATGCATTTTTCAGGCTTCCAAAACTAATACCAGGTGTGCAGGACACAGCCATATTCTTAATCCAGGGGCAAAATAAATCATAGCCTTGAAAAGCAGGTTCCTTCTCCAGTTAGCTCTTTCCAAGAATTTGCATTTTTAACAGTCTTTCCTCAGGCATCCTCTCCATTGTTTTAATGTAAATCAGTTGTCAGGCCACCTTCCTTCCACCTTCCTTAAGATTGCTAATGTGTTGACAATAGCAGCTAAACCAGTCTCAATGCCTCTACTTTTAACTTGCTTCAGATTTTCCAACTTAAAATCTTAAAATCTCAGTCCGATATCTTTAGCCAGGCACATCAGTCCATTACAAATTTAACCTTGATCAAACTTTCTGGGCCTGGATAGTGGAACGTAGCCATCCCTTATGCCAGTAGCCCAGTTCCAACAAAGTCCTCTGCACTCTTTCCTTCCCCTTAGAAAGCTCATAAGCCAAACCTCGAAGTTCAATACTGTCTGCACTTAGCATTCTCAAACTCTCATCAGAATAGTCCATAAAACTTGGCTTACCACTCCAGAAGGCACCTTCAGTTGCAAGCACCAAGTCCATGCCCATTCCTCCAAAACAAAAGTTCCAAAAGACGACTATCCACACGGTCAGGTTCATCTCACCCCACACTCCTCAGTACCACTTTACTGTAGCAGACAGCTTCAGGTTCGCTGAGATGAACTTCCAGACCAGGCACAGTTATGGAGGAAGGGATACTTATTGAAGCTTACAGATCCAGGGGAAGTTCCATAAAGGCAGGAGAAGCAGCCTGCTCTCCACAGGGCCAAGCAGAGAGAGAGAGAGAGAAAAACCAACAAGCCACCACAGCACACAGAGCAAAACTACAGCCAAAAGAGCACACAGCACACTTCAGGAACTCCTGCTAGGCACATTTGCATATCTTTACAATGGAATCTCAAACCCACACCTTAAGACCAGCCCCCAGTGACATTGCCTCTAGCAAGGTGATTGCAGTTGCAAAGTATAACTAATAAAACACTGAATATATTGGGGGACATATATTCAAACTACCACACATAGCGAATTTTCCAGGTCAGCCTGAGCTACAGGGGGACCCTACCTCAAAAAAAAACAAAAAACAAACAAAAAAAAAAAAAAAAACAGTAGATTTACTCATGAAGGATTAAATATTTACTTAAGATCAAGAAAAAAAATACTCTTATATTGGAATACAAAGGACCCAGTCCCCAAATAGTAGAGTTAATGATTTATACAACCCACCTTCCAACCTTACTATAGATCTACAGTAATGAGAACTTGTAGCAGAGGCCTAGGAATAGAGATATAAATCAATTGAACAAAAGGAAGATTAGATGTTGGCCCTTAGATGGGTAACAGATAGTCTTCAGCAAATAATACTGAATATCCACATGCAAAACACATGCATATATAAATAGATCATGATATCATATTATATGAAAATTAACATAAAATTTTCCTAAATATAAGAGCTACAATCATAAAGTACTGAAGAGGGCTTGGGAGATGGCTTGGCAATTAAGATTCTTGCCTGCACCCAGGCATGGTGGCACACAGCCTTTAATCCTAGCACTGGGGAGGCAGAGGTAGGAGGATTGCCGTGAGTTCAAAGCCAGCCTGAGACAAAATAGTGAATTCCAGATCAGACTGAGCTACAGTGAAACCCTACCTCGAAAAAAAAAAAAAAGATTTTTGCCTGCAAAGCTTAAGGACCCATGTTTGACTCTCCAGATCCCACATAAGCCAGATGCAAAAGGTGAGCTAAGTGTGCAAGGTTGCACATGCATACAAGATGGCACACACATCTGGAGTTTGATTACAGTGGCTGGAGGCCCTGGTGTGCCAATTCTCTCTCTCTTTTGTTCTCATTGTCTCACATAAATGGAAGGACAGTCTGTTGGGCTTCCCTCAAAAATAAAATAAAATACTAAAAAAAAAAAACACAAGGATATATTTTAAAGTATCTGAATTATACCACAATCTTCACTATAGTATCTCGAGGTTAATGCTGTAAAGTTAATACTTGAAGTAGCTTGTCAACTTGAATACTTACATGTGGTTTCTTCTTGTGGGATAGGATTACAACATGATGTGTTTGTTTTTCTCATAGTTAGATCGGTGTTATGTTTTTGTGCAAGGTTGACCAGAGATACAGTGCTATTTTTTTTATCAACAGCATATGCTGTCAACATGATTTAACATAATGATGTCAACATTCATCATCCATCTGAAATAGTGTTTGCTATATTACCCTGCTGCAAAGTTATTTTTATCCTTCCTCCAATTTATACTCCATATTTGGAAGTAAGTTACCTAGCACAACCTAACTCACTTATGCTTCATCTCATTTAAAAATAGTATCAGCCGGGCGTAGTGGTGCATGCCTTTAATGCCAGCACTTGGGAGGCAGAGGTAGGAGGATCACCATGAGTTTGAGGCCATCCTGAGACAACATAGTGAATTATAGGTCAGCCTGAGCTAGAGTGAGACCCTACCTCGAAAACCCCAAAAAGAGCGGGGGATCTCTGTAATTTATTTGAATTTTTATGCAAAGAAGATTTGTCTGATACCCAAAGCCCATTTCTTTTACTCAATAATTTACCAATATTATCACAGTCAGTAATATGTATGTATGTATGTATGTATGTATGTATGTATGTATTTGAACATTGGATAATAATCCAATAATCCTTTAGTAGTCAAAATGTTAACTGCTTTGGCTTTTGTTCAATTGGCTACTGTATCACTCTATCATAGTTTGTGTGTGCATGTATGTGTGTGTGAGAGAAAGAGAGAGAAACAGATGCAGTTCCTTACATGTGAAATATCTTGTGTATTCCCTACTTGAATATAAGAGTCATCCATTTCCTCAAGGAGTTTTTGTTATTCTTATTAGAAACCAATTTCTGGCCACTTGTAGTGCTCGTTGCTAATGAACTGTCATTGCTTCTAGGTCATTTTAGTTTGCAGTGCATTATGTGTATACTAATCTATGTATGCCTATGCATTTACAATACTTATTCATGCATGTATCCATCTGTGATGATTAAACTTGATTGTCAACTATACAAGATTTAGAATCATCATGGAAAAACAAATTGCTGGCCTTGAAGATAAGGGATTTTCTTGATTGTCTCATATGAGGTGGGAAGACTCACCCTAAACATAGTTTGTTCCATGGGCTGAGTGTCCTGGACTGCATAAAAAGAATAGCTAGCTAAGCACTAGCACTCATTGCTCTCAGCCTCCTGACAGCAGATACAATCTGACCAGCTGCCTGAAACACCTATCACCATGACTTCCTGTGGTGGTTTGATTCAGGTGTCCTCCATAAACTTAGGTGTTCTGAATGCTAGTTCCTAGCTGATGGAGATTTGGGAATTAACGCCTCCTGGAGGCAGTGTATAGTTGGGGTCAGGCTTATGGGTGTTATAGCCAGCTTCCCCTTGCCAGTGTTTGGGAACACTCTCCTGTTCCTGTTGTCCACCTGATGTTGGCCAGTGGGTGATGTCCACTCTGCTCATGTCATCGTTTTCCCCTGCCATCGTTTTCCCCTGCCATCGTTTTCCCCTGCCATCGTTTTCCCCTGCCATCGTGGAGCTTCCCCTCGAGTCTGTAAGCTGCTCTTGGTTGGGTGATTTCTGCCAACCATGTGAACCTGAATATAACTCTTCCCCACCATGATGGCCTATCCCTTCAAAATGTGAGCCTTCTTTAAGCTACTTTTGTCAGACATTTTGTAACAGTAATGAGAAAGGTAATTAATAAACCATCTATATCTACAAAACTAAATGTAAGTCCCAATGAGCTCTCCTATTCTAATCCACTACTATATGATTCATTCAACCTTCTTTGTGAACACTGAGCAATCTGGCTCCCACCATTCGCCAACTATTTACTTGTTAAGTTCAATCACACTCTGCATGTACAGTAGTTTCAGAATTGTTGTCTGATTTCCTTTGCAACATTTATTTCCATTTTTAATTTTCAGTTCAACCATTGAACTAACGCCATGAATTTCAAAGTACCTTGTGCATCTGGTTTACGTGCATCCTGTAGAATCAAACCTGGATCCTTTTGACTTTGCAGGCAAACACCTTAACCATGAAGCCATCTCTGAAGCCCCATATTAATTTTCTTAATATAGCATGCCTTTCTTACTATTCTTCATAGGAGCATGAGTTGAAAATTACTATATTATAAATATGTGTTCTTCTTCATCTTAAAATATATTCAAACTTGGTATTGTCTTTTTTAAGTAATCAATGATTATTAACATCTACTCCCAGATCATAGAAGCAACCTTTCATACATCAACCTTGGAAGAGTGGAGGGGGACATAATTCAAAATAAATATCAAGAACAAATTTTGTGACTTGGCATAAGGTTTATACTGCATAATAGATCACTAAAATGATAGCAATTTTTATTACAATTCTTATTTACATTGTCTCAGTTATGTGAATGTTGATCCTATCTTGGTGAGACAAGCTTTATGTCTCTGTCCTTTGTAAATGGGCACAGTGTTTTACGAAGACATACAAAATCATCTTCAACCCAGACTTCTCTTCTTGGGATAGCCATTACAGAAAGTTCTTTCTAGTGCCCTTGTCTAGATCTTCACTTGAGAGTTTCTCATTGAACTTCAACAAATGATATCTAAAAGTGCTCCATGTCTATTAGGTTGCTGGGCATTTGAAGATTTACAAGTAATTTAATGTTTTTGCTGGGCCTCTTCCCCATCAGTTTTAAATGTTCAAGGCTACTAACCTAGCATAGGATGGACATCAATTTCTGTCCTTTCCTCTGTGATTTTGTGCTTACTAATAATGATTCTGCACTGTGAACTCGCTTAAATTTTCTTTTAGGGTTCCTTTTGCAATAAAGGCATTTTGTTTTCTTCATTGATCACTCTATTTTCTTCGAGGTTATATATTTAGAGAAAGTTTTCACATGTTATGAAGTTTCCTATTTCTGGAAAATTCTCTTTTCTTTTTGATATTTGTGATGAGGTTTTTAAACAAAGGACAATTTATATTCCTCATATTGCTGTGGGACTACATGGCATACAAACAACAGATACACATCTGCCTTAATGAAGCAAGGATGTGACTGTGGAAATTTACATCTTTCTTTGTTTGCTCCAAATAAATAAGCCAATATAAAGGTTGCTTTCTCATTCCTAACCAACCAACAGCTGCTCCAGCAGTAGTTGGCACGAATTGGCATCCTTGCTGACATTTTTAGAGGCATAGCCAAAGGGTAAATGAACCTACGATTTAACATAGACTATCTCCATGACAGGTGTGCCTACAAAAGAAGTTCAGGATCATTTTTAAAGGATTTGTATAGGATCCACAACGCAGCTGCTGAGACCTATTAGTCCTGGAGAAAGATTCTCCTCTTTCCAAGACACTCAATTTGATCACTTTTGAGAAGCATAATCTATATTGAATGAACAGCAGCTCCTTTCTGAAAGTAAAATAAAATAAAATAATAAAATAAGCTTGTGTTGCTACAAAATAGAAAAGCTCTTTCACTGCATTATGTGAATAAGCAGACTATACCTGTACCAGTAATATGAATGGAGCAATTCATGTATAGACATAGCTTTAAAACATGAAGCCCTATTGTGAAAGGAATATCATTTTTAAAGTATAAGCAGGAAGGATTTTTCAATGATGAGTCTTTTTCTCAGAGTAATGTTGCATACAAACTGAAGATTGCCTCTTCTATTGAATTGTATAATGAAAAATCAATCAGTTTAATGGTTGACAAACTTTGACATTCAAATAAAAATGTTGCTGGTATTTTCATAAAGACCTGTAGGCAAAACGAGATTCTGTGACTTTAATTTATGCAACAGTAAATGTCTGCCAAAACACTGTACAAATGACTGTATAATGAGGCAATATTAACCAAAGGAATCAAGGAAAAGGAAACAGAGGACCAGCTTCCTCACTTTTTGCAGATTACAAAAATGTATCAACAAACCTGACCAGAGTAAACAAACAAACAAAAATTCCTGTTCTCGTGTCAGTTTATTTTATTTTGCTACATATTTTTTAAAAATAATTTGCTTTGTTCTTTTTCTCTTCCACCCCCTTTCTTCATCTCCAATATAATTTAAAACTTCTTCCTTTTTTCAATTATTCTTTCTATTCTATACCTTAAATAGGTTCCTATGTGACCTTTACGTTCCAAGCCACAAAGTAAGCAAGAGAATAAATTGTAAAAGGTCACAATTAATGATTGTCAATATTATTTAGTCTCATATAATTGCTTTGATAACAACAATGTAAGCAAACAGTATATGGTTTAAGTGTAGACTAAGAGAGAGTTTTCCTATTTTTTATTTTATTTTTTAAATTTTTATTTATTTATTTGCAAGGAGAGAGAGAGAGAGAGAGAGAGAAGAGAAGCAGACAGAGAGAGAATGGGCACACCAGGGCCTCTAGTCACTGCAAATGAACTCCAGATGCATGTGCCCTTTGTGCATCTGGCTTACGTGGGTCCTGGAGAATTGACCGGGATCCTTTGGCTTCACAGGCAAACGCCTTAACTGCTAAGCCATTTCTCCAGCCCGTTTTCCTATTTTTATCAGTATTATATGGAGATTGAGAATATTTGTGAGGAAGAGACTATAGACTAAGGTGTCAGTGAGTCCAAGCTAGGTAAAACTTGTGTAATAGAACTGGAAAAACAGTATCTGTGAGAGTAGCATTGATTCAAGTTTTAGGAAGTAGTGCAATGATTATTGGAAGGTAGAATATAAGCATAAGAGTTAGTGATTGAGGGGTTTAGTTAGAAGACAGGAAAAAAATCTTCAAGGGTAGAGTACAATAATACTGAAAAAAAAAAAAACCATAAGGGTTTTGTATAGATTGTTGGGAGTAAAAAGTGCCAATAAGTACCATTTGAGGGGACTGTAGGAAAAGTAGTATGCTCATTTGACATCTATATTTCTGTTAGAGCAAGAAGGTGAAGGAAATGTATGAAATTTAAATCTTAAGAAGAGTATTGTCAGCAAAATAATAGACCTTTGTCCCCCCCCCAAAGAAACAGAAGACAGATGCATGTGCATGCACAGAGAAAGAGAGAGAGAGAAAGGGAGAGGGAGGGAAAGAGATTAAAATGAATTTATAGAAGCTTTGGAAAGCAAACATCTACAGGAAATAAGTGAATGCTCAATTTAAAAAATGCTACATTCAAAATGATAAAACAATAACATGTAGTATATTTATATACAATTTCCAACACCATCTCCAGTAAGTATTTTCAAGGGTATGCATAAACTGCAACAGTTATTCACTGTGGGTAGGAATGTAAATGTGTTTAGAAGCTATGGAAAATGGTATGGCAGTTAATTTAAAAAGTGAATTTAGAATGACAACATTTCGCAAAAATTCCACTTGTGGGCTGGAGAGATGGCTTAGCAGTTAAATGCTTGCCTGTGGAGCCTAAGGACCCCAGTTCAAGGCTTGATTCTCCAGGACCCACGTAAGCCAGATGCACAAGGGGGTGCGTGCATCTGGAGTTCGTTTGCGGTGGCTGGAGGCCCTGGCGCACCCATTCTCTTTCTCTCTCTACCTGCCTATTTCTATCTCTCTCTCTCTCTCTCTCTCTCAAATAAATAAATAAATAATAAATAAAATAAAAAAATTCCACTTGTAGGTTTATACTGTCCATATTTTAAAACAAGAACTTAGTAAGATATTTCTACACTAGTGCTCTTAGCATTATTCAAAATATCCAAATTTAGGTAATTCCTAAATGTCCATCAGAGACACATGTATAAGCACAATGTAGCATGCACATAGCAAATGAAATAATACTCAGATTTGAAAATAAATAAAATCATGATTGTTGCTATAACATGAATAATGTTTGGAAAATCTGTATAAGAGAGATGGCATGCACAAAGAGGTAAATATTCTTTTTTCAGTTACATTAGTTATCCAGAAAACTTAAATTCACGGAGACTGAAGACAGCATGGAGATTTCCCAGAAACTAAAGGAAGGAAGACTTGGGATTCACTGTTTGATTAGTATAACAATAAAAACATTCTGCAAATGGATAATAGCCATGGTTTCACTACATTGAGAATGTACTTAATGCCAGTTAACTATTTACCTGCCATGATTCAAATAGTAAAGTTTGTGTTATGTATATTTTGCCACATTAAAACAAAGTTTGATGGCAGAAATTCATGCTAATATATACATGTGTATGTATATGTACTTATGTTTATATTGAATACAGATTAGGAGTTTCCAGTGGTATGAGCTTGGCACAAACCTGTTACAGGTTATTGACAAGAGGTAACCAGAGAAGAAAGGGCACCTGGGCATTTGAATTTCCTCTAAGTAAGTAAATCTACTGTTAAGTAATGAAAGGCAGAGGCAATTCCAAGTGGTGAGACGATTTTTTGTTGGGGGGAGTTATTTCATGGGGGAGGCACTGAAATATAGGCTGTCAGCTTTCTATTGCATCGTTATTGCCAAATAAAGGCGGTATAGAAAGAATGTTTGTCTGAGGGAATTGTATCTTCTTCTTCTCCTCCTCCTTCTTCTTCTTCTTTTTTCGTGGTAGGGTCTCACTGTGGATCGGGCTGACCTGGAATTCACTCTGTAGTCTCAGGATGGCCTCAAACTCACAGTGATCCTCCTACCTCTGCTTCCAGAGTGCTGGGATTAGGCAACCACGCCCAGCTGGGATTTGTATCTTCCTACGAACAATATTTTAGTCATTTCTCTACTACTTAACATCTGTGTAGTGGTTTAAGTATACTTTTTGCTTTTTCCTTTCAAGAAAATACAAATTAGGTGCTGTGAAATTGGGTCAGCGGATAAAGTGCTTTCTACACAAACCTGTCATCTCAAGTCCAGATCCCCAGAACACAAATGAAGTCAGACATGTAACACAAGCATCTGTTATCCTAGTATGCATGCATTGAAAAGAAGGTGGAGATAGGAGAGTCCAAAATCTCCTGGGCCAGATCCCCTGATGAATATAGCAGTAAGCAACAGGAGATCCTGCCTCAAATGACTTGGAAGGTAAAAACCAGGTGTCTTTACACCTCCATGAGTGTGCAGAGACATGCACACACCAGCGT
This sequence comes from Orientallactaga sibirica, assembly GCA_036365145.1. Lineage (NCBI taxonomy): Eukaryota > Metazoa > Chordata > Mammalia > Rodentia > Dipodidae > Orientallactaga > Orientallactaga sibirica. The sequence continues at coordinate 6,015,240 of JAEOAD010000793.1, read as the reverse complement.
AAACACATAAAGTGTACAAACCAATAAAATGGATATTTCTCATGCATAATACTTAAATTTAATGATATTTTCACTTATACACACACGGGGCATTGGCTATGTCCAGCACCTTTCATCCAATCTCTCACCCTTCCCTAATCTAAAATATAGTTTCTGAACTGCAAAATTAAAATGATAAGATCTACTTGAAAGACATATGAGGATCAATAATTATATAGTTAATACTAAATGCTAAATAAAATGGATAAGTTTTCTTGAATTGTAGTAATTGTCCTTGTATGCACCATCTTTACTATCCTCTTACATGAAGACATCAGTGGTAGAAAAGGCCTAGTAATCTTGAAGGGGAAAACTGAAGGCATAGGAAAGAAACTGTTCAAAGCCAAAGTTAGTCTACTTCCTTATTTTGGTTTAGCCTGGGTCTCTTGGTATAATTAATAGAGAAATAATATTTGGGAGAAATTATAGAAAATATTACAGCAAGAAACATGAATGATAAAGGATTATGCCTTCATAAGACTGAAAATTCTTTTGTAAGAATTAAAGTGGTTTTATTTATTAATATTAATTATAACACATTTGAATATTCATTATAACTTATCTTATTTACTAACCAAAATTTTATGGCTGAAAGTCAAAATTTTCAGGTAAGAAGAAATATAAGAAATATTGGAATGATACATAATTCTAAAACTCAGAGATAACTTGCCTTTTGATTCATAGCCTTCTGGCTTTTTACCCTACATGTAAAACTTTAATAAAAATAAGACACAAACCCATATGTTTATATAAACTTGAATTATTGCCACTTCACACAAAATTTTGATAACCTCTTGTCAATAAATATAAATTACACTACTACTTTTAAAGCATTTAGTACTCTGTCGTATGGAAGCACCATAAGTTAGGCATTGTTATACATTTAGCTTATTTTCAAGTTTCACTATCAAAAATGACACCATGGTAAACATCTTCACAAGTAAATCTTTCTTTATATACTGTTTCATTACCTTTAGATAAATTGTTAGTCACATATTCTTAAATAAATATAATATTTAGTGGACATACATAAAGACGCATATCTGAAAAGTGAAGTGTCATTTTGGTGCTTGGCTTTAAAGAGGCATGAGTTAGAACTCCAGCAACCAAATTCACCAAATTGCATGATCTTGGGCAAGTTTTTTGTCTTCTTGTGTTTCTATAATTTCATCTATTCTTTTTTTAAATATTTTATTATTTGAGAAAGAGAGAGGAAGGAAGAGGCAGGTAGAGAGAAAGAGAGAATGGGTGCACCATGGCCTCCAGCCACCGCAAACAAACTCCAGACACATGTGCTCCTTTGTGCATCTGGCTTATGTAGGTCCTGGGGAATTGAACCGGGGTCCTTAGGCTTCGCAGGCAAATGCCTTAACTACTAAGCCATTTCCTCAGCCCAACTTCATCTATTCTAATGAGAATAAAAAATGTCTGCCATATAGATTGGTGTGAGAAAAATATATTTGAATCATTGATTGTATTAGTTCTCCAAAAATATTGATCTCCATGTTTCTTATTTTTTTGTTTTTCATTATAAAATATTTTTATTAATTTGAGAGAGAGAGAGTTAGAGGCAGAGAGAGAGAGAAGAATGGGCACGTCAAGGCCCCTGCACACTGTAAACAAACTCCAGATGTATGCACTACCTTGTGCATCTGGCTTACATGGGTCCTAGGGAATTGACCCAGGTCCTTTGGCTTTGCAGGCAAGCACCTTAACCACTAAGCCATCTCTCCAGTCCTATTTTTTTGTTCTTGTAATACTAAGTGTATCCCTGGATTCAGAACACCAAAGAGAGAAAATGTGCTACCTGTTCAGCTCTTTTTCCACACAAACTTTAACATGCAACAAGATAAATCAGGTTCATGCATCTTTTCTACAATCTCTACTATGTGTAAGTGGGAATTTTCCAGGGTCCAGAAATATACTTGGAGTTATATAAATGAGGTAGTCTTGTTGGTGGAGTGGTAGGACTCCTTGATCAGCAAGAGCAATATTTCGTGCATAAAGTGAATTTTTCCCCCAACTAGTTAGTCATCAACATCTAATTGCCAAAATCTTTATTATTCATGCCAGACACTTTTCTGTATACTCATCAAAAAATTTTAAAGTAGACCAGCTCTCACAAATAGATAAAATAATCCTACCCAGAAAGAACACAACTAAAGGTATCATAATGCTCAATCTCAAATTATACTGTAGGGCTATAATTATAAAAATCAGCATGGTACTGGTACCAAAACAGACATATAGAACAGTGTAACAGAACAGACCTCCCAAAAGTAAGTCCACACTGCTTTGGCCACATAATCTTTAACAAATTGGCCAAGATATCTGGTGGGAAAAAAAGACAGTTTATTCACTCAATCATGCTGGAAAATCTGGATACATACCTTTAGAAAAGAAATTAGATCCATATCCCTCTCCCTGTCCATCTATGAATTCAAAGTGGATCAAAGACCTCAATCTAAAGCTTGAATCACAGAAGGTGCTAGCAGAAAAAAAAAGTAAAGAACACTCCCCAGGATATAGTTATAGGCAAGAACTTTCTGAAAATGACTCAAATATCACAGGAAATAGTACCAAGAATCAATAAATGGAATTAAATGAAATTTAAAAGTTTATACACAGCAAAAAAGATCAACAAAGAGGCCAGACACCATACAGAATGGAAGAATATCTTTTCCAACTATACATCAGGCAGGGGGATAATTAACTCAGTTTATAAAGAACCACTAAAACCAGGCATGATGGTGCATGCCTTTAATCCCAGGACTCGGGAGGCAGAGGTAGGAGGATCGCCGTGAGTTCGAGGCTACCCTGAGACTACATAGTTAACTCCAGGTCAGCCTGGACCAGAGTAAGACCCTACTTCAAAAAACCAAAAAAAAAAAAAAAAAGAAAAGAAACACCAAAAATTAAACACCAAAAAATAAATCTACCAATCATCAAATGGGTTAATGAAATGGACAGTTCCAAAAAGAAGTACAAACTGACCACAAGTAGTTTAAAAAGTGTTGATTGCCCCTAGCCATCATAGAAATGCAAATCAAAATTTTGAGGTACCATCTTATCCCATTCAGAATGACTAGCATGAAAAATACAGAAAAGTTCTAGGTGTCTGTGTATTTATAACTGTGTGTAAAGTTTGGCTACTCAATGTTTTTTGTTAAGCAAAATCATACTAGCAATTATTTGTCTGAACATTCTTTCACAGATAGATTTCTTACAACAATCTAAATCTAACTTTGAGACAAAATAAAGAAAAAAGTTTGGGTGAGAAGAGTCTTGAATTGTAGCGCAACTCTGAGAATGGTCAAGGTTAAACAATGGGGAGTCCTCATGTCAAAGTAGGCTGCTATTGAAAGCATGCTGCATCCTTCAAGAGTTATCTTACTACAGTGCTTTAGTTTTTGACTGGAGGCAGATCATAGGAAGCATTGGCCTCATCAAGAATGTACTAGTGAAACCAGAGGGTCCATGCATGGAGCCATCAGTTAGTTATATTCTCTATAGGAAATGACCTAAGTAGCATGTTTGCATGGGTGCTACACCTTAGTAATACTTGATGCTGCACTGAAAGATGCTTTAAACAATGGGCGGTCACTTTTCATTTTCCTGTATCTAGTGCACCTTAAGAAAAATTAATGGTTCCTGGCTTCACTATTAGTAAAATGTGAATGGCAATATCTACCCTACCTACTTTAACAAATTTGTGGAGATTAAATAAGATCATAAAAGAGAAGTTGTCATAATATTCTATACATGAATAATCCAGTATGGTCTCCACTAGCCACATGTGACTACTATTCATTAAAAATGTTCCTTATCTAAGATGTAGTCTAAGCATAAAGTACATGACAGATTTCTAAATAGTAGATGAGATGACAACAATATATACCATAAATATTGTTTAGATTGGTCATATGTTGAAATTATCTGATTTTGGATATATAGGGATAAATGGAATGTACTTTAAAAATAGCATCGCTTAATTTTGAAAAGCTTTTAAATATTGCTACCAGCAAATTTAAAATTATATATGTGAAATAATATGAGTCATAACTAGCCATAGTTCATATTTATTTGTATTCTTATACCTTTTCACTATATTTGGACAAATACCTAGTGTCTCACACTATTTTTATATAAAGATGAAAGAGTTGCTTTGTATATCATGTTTGAGTTTGAATTTATTTTTAAAACCTTGTTGGGTTTTTTTCCCTTTTCTTGCCAACCATGAGAACAATTTCAAATGACTCTTCTATGAGAAAATCCCATTGCAGGAGCACTTACCCACCTCTGGTCTCTGTGGAGCCAAGAATGATTAGCATGGTTTAACATTTTACAAAGTTCACAGCTCATTGTTTCCACATGTTTCAATGCTTTGTGAAAAAATTAAAAGAAATATAAACAAAAAAAAATACATGTATGGTTTTCATTATGCTTTTATTGGGCCATGCTAGTGACTGTGTCTTAACCATAAGAAAACATGACACCAAGTTATATACAAATGTGGTACATAAAATACAAAGAATTTATTTATATTTATTTGTATATTTATTTGTTATTATCTGAGCAAATGAGTCAAGGTTTATTTTTATTAAGCAAAAAAAATTATAAGTGTGAAACCAAAAGAGAAAAGTAAATGTACCCTCCAGAGTGTAGTGGACCTGTGGACAGGGTCTAACAGCAACAGCCTTTATTAATGAGTTAAAATTGCAGTGAACCATCTGCTTTTCTTAAATAACAGCATTTAAATGTAGTTAGCTGTTTAAACAAAGATATCCTTTCTATTAAATAAAATGACAATGATCAGGAAATATCTCTCAGTGTAATTAATTTGGAACTTGCTATGTTTACAGCATATATTATAAGAATACTATTTTCAAAATGGAAAAATTCATTTTTAATGTTCTTAAGTTACAAAACTGGGGATGGAGCGATGGCTAAGTGGATAAAAACACTTGCTTACAAAGCCTAATAGCCTGTGTTTGATTTCCCAATACCATGTAAAACAAGATACACAAAGTGGCACAGGGATCTGGAATTTGTTTACAGTGGTAGGAGACCCTGGCATGCCCATTCTCTCCCCCACCCACCCCCTGCTTGAAAATAAAGTTATAAAACTTAACCAAATGAAATCATAATCATTGTCAGATTAATCAAAAATATTCAGTAGTAAATTGCCATACCTACATTTTCAAATTAGTAAATCCAAACTAGATTTTTCAAAATAATTTATAAGTGCCATTTTGTCAAAAATGTCTAACCTTTATATAACCTGATACTGCAAAAATTATATATATATATATATATATATATATATATATATATATATATATATATATTCCTTCTGTTGTATTTGGCTAAAAACTATTTAACAAATGAAGCAATTCTTGAACTGTAAAATGTTTTTAATATTTTATTTATCCATGTATTTGCAAACAGATGGGGAGAGACAGTATGTTAGACAGAAAGAGAGGAAGAGAGTGTGTGTATGAATGGACCAGGTCCACTGACTGGTACAAACTTAAGATGCATGCACCACTTTGTGCATCTGGGTGGGTACTGGGGAATAGAACTCAGGTTGGCAGGCTTTACAAACAAGTGTCTTTAACCGCTGAGTAATCTCCCTAATGTTTTTTTTTTATGTGTAAATGTTTTGAAGAGTATTGAATTGATAAAATGAATTGTGAATTTCCTCCAATTATTTTTCATTATTTTAGTTACATTGAGTTTGTTTCCTTATATTATTACTCTAAGAGTTTCAAACTGACAATATTCTTCAAAAAGCTTTCTTGAATACGAAGACTGCAATAAAATGAAAATTGGAATGTTACAGTGTTTTTTCTAATGAAAATTAAATTACCATAGATCTATGAAATGAAATCAACACACCAGTAAGATACTTTGATGATCATAATCATTGCAGTACATCTACAATGACCAACATTTAAATAACCCTTTCTGTTAGTCCCTAAAGATGACAGAGGCTTTGAATAAATTAAGGAGTACTTCTAAACTTGGAAAATTCTAATTTTCCCTTGTTCTTCTAGACAATATTTCTCTTTTTTTCTTTTTCCTTTTCTTTCTTTCTTTCTTTCTTTCTTTCTTTCTTTCTTCTTCTTCTTCTTTTTTTTTTTTTTAGTAGGATCTCACTCTAGTCCAGGCTGACCTGGAATTCACTATGCAGTCTCAGAATGGCCTTGAACTCAAGGCAATCCTCCTACCTCTGCCTCCCAAGTGCTGGGATTAAAGGCATGTGCCACCACATCAGGCTAGAATTTATAATTCTTAAACGTCTTATTTATAAAATATAACTGACATTAGAAATATAATATATTGGCCAGTGATATGTAGGTGTGAATTTTTAACACATGTGTATGAGGGAGAGTATGAGTGCTTATCACATATTTATAAAATTTATAAAATTATAAACATATCAGAAAAATTTGCTAATTTATGAGGCATTTTCTAATGTACTACCTTGCTCTATGTATAAATAGTTGAAAACAGTTGGTATACTATTTATGAAATCAGCCCTTGCTTAGGAGTGGCAATACTTGATTGGAAGTCAAAGTTCAACTATCTGTTTCAAAATGTTTATGAGCTTCCTTTTCTTTGTGATGGATATTTGAAATTTCCTTTATCTTATGTAAAATGATATTAAAACCATGACTTTCCATTCCATATAGTCCATGTGTTAGTCATTACCACTGTTTGCCAAATGTGCCTGGCTCTACTGCTAGTACTTAGAAAATTCTGACCTTATACTGTGTAAATCCATGATAGGATTACACTTCCTGGCAACTATGTACCTTGGTAGAACAAGGATTAGTTATGGCTAATGAATTTTAAACAAAAGTGAAATATGTTATTCATGGACTGGAGCATTTAATGGTGAGAGAGAGAAAGAGAGAGAGAGAGAATGCTTAATTGACTGTATTTTCTCTAGCCTGCCTGTTGGAAATTTAGACAACACTGCACAGCTAATGCCACAAAAACATTTAAAAAGATAGTAAACAAAGTACTATGACCAATTCTATCTAACAAATTAGATCTAGATAAAATTGATAAAAATGTAGGCAAATACAATCTCATAGCCTGAATTATGAAGAAATAGAAGTATGAACAAACTAACTACAATGAGTTGGATCCAGGAATTTAAAACTTCCTGGAGGCTGAAGATATGGCTTTGAGCTGGAGAGATGGATTAACTGTTAAGGCACTTACCTATGAAGCCTAATGACCCAGGTTTGATTCCCTAGAACCCATGTAAACCAGATGCACGAGGTGGCATATGTGTCTGGAGTTAGTTTGCAGTGGCTGGAGACCAGTGTAGGCCCATTCTCTCTCCCTCCCTCTCTCTCTTTCTCTCTCTCCCTCTCTCACACTCTCATAAATAAATAAAATGTATTTTTAAAAACTTCCTAATTAAAAAATGTCTCAAGACCAGACTGCTTTACTGGGCAAAATCTAACAAACATATAAGGATAATTAACATCTATAGTTATACAACTTTTGTTCAAAAATCGAAGAATGAATACTTTCTAATTCAATTTACAAGGCAAGTCTTACCTTGAACTAAAGCCAAAGAAAGACAGCATAAGAAAAGTTTATTGCAAATCAGTATCCATGATAAGTACATATTAAACAATACTTCACAAAATATAAACAAACTGCATTTGACAATACATTAAATGAATCACATATTGTAATCAATGGCATTTATCCATGGGATGCAAGGATGTTTAACACATCCAAGTCAAGAAATGTGATACACTATATTTACAGACTAATGATTGCCTAATTATATTAAATATTCAGAAAAGGCATTAAATGAAATTTAGTAGTCCTTCATAATAAAAAAAACACTCATTAAATTTGATGTTAGATGAAATGTACTTTAACACAATGACGACCTATGTGATAATCTCACAATATTATCACAAGCATGGTGAAAAGTTGAGTTTTCCCTCTAAGTTGGGAACAAAGCAAAGGTACCCATTCCTGCCACTGTTATTCAGCATATATTTGGAAGTCCTAGTGAGACTGATGTGGCAAGAAACAGAAATAAAAGTCATCTACATTGGAAGAAGGAAAATTATTCATGTTGGTAGAAGATGTGATCTCAGATGTAGGTAGCTCTAAAGGTTTTGTAAACCTTTTAAAACTAGTAATTAAATTCAGTAATGTTGGAGGACAGAAAATTGACAGACAAAAAACAGTGCAGTTTGCAAGGACTTTGTCCTCTGCAAACAAACCCCAGACTCATGCACCACTTGTACATCTGGCTTGCGTGGGTCCTGGGGAATCAAACCTGGGTCCTTTAGCTTTGCAGGCAAGCTCCTTAACTGGTAAGCCATCTCTCCACCCCATGTTTGAGCACTTTAGAAATATGATTAAATAAATGATAAGAAACATGAAAAAGGACTGACATCTCTTCTTCATGGATTGGAGATATGATATTATTAAAATATCCATACCATCCAAAGAAATCTTTAAAAATCAATAAGTAAAATATATGGGATACTATATTAACTAAGACTTTGAGCTTGTGAATATCAAGGAAAACAACAGAATTAAAAGCAAATAAAGAGCTGGAGGAATTGCTCAGTGGTTAAGGTGCCTGCCTGCAAAATCTAACAACCCAGGTTCAATTCCCCAGTACCCATGTATAGCCCAATGCACAAAGTGACACATGTGTCTGGAGTTCACCACCTTAGGCACTATTAAAATTTCCATATCCTTGATCATAATAGTTATTAAATCTTTGGCTCCAGTTTTGACCCTGACCTTGTCCAAGACCCCTTCCTTGTACCACCTCCTCCACCAGCGACAGCACCTCTTCTTCCTTTCTGTTGTTGCTGTTGTTGTCCATATACCTCTTTGGGTTGTGCAACTTTAATTTCACACTTCCCAGAACCAATTTGATGGTATCTGTTTTCTAACAGTTTTTTTTAATTGGCTCTTCATCTGTGATAAAACAGAATCCTCTCATTTGTTGTTGTATCCATTGGAAGTTCAATATTTTCAACCTCTCCAAAGGCTGCAAAATATTCTTTAATTTGTTCTTCAGAAGTATCTTGGTTCAATCCACCCACAAAAATCTTTTTCATGGGGCTCTTTTCCTTTATTCAAGGCTTTGGCCCTTTGGTGGGGGGGGTCTATCAATTTGCCATCCAGTTTGTGTTCTTTGAGTTCCAAACCTTATCAACACTAGCAGCATCTCTGAAGAGCACAAATCCAAGTCCTCTTGATCATCTAATGACTGGATCTGCCTTAATTGTGCAGTCTATAACTTCCCCACATTGAGACAAATATTCAGTCAGATCTTGCTTGCTTGTATCCCAGCTCAAGCCTCCAATAAACATTTTACCATCATCCTGCTGGTCCTTGCTCACATTGATCTTGGATCCCTTTGGAAATTCCTCTATGTTGCTATACTCCTTCATGTCCTCCATGATGGTGGAGCTGTAGGCAGAGGGATGCTGGCACACAGTCCCGGTCCCGGTGGCGGAGTGTTGTATGGTGCTGGATTTAAAATGATGGCAGAAGAGGTAAAATAACCTTATTTCAGTCTGTGCTATTGTTCTATGGGCAACAGAAAATAGATTCCACAGAAAACTGTTACCACAAGTGGGATCATATATTATAACAAATGCTTAAAATTGTCCTTGGGGCTGGATAAATGGCAGAGGTTGGAATAATTTCAAGATGCAGTATAGAAAATGCCTAGAAAGGGATGTGAGGGCATGAACCTTTAAAAATGGAGTCCAGGTGGGCATGGTGGCACACACCTTTAATCCCAGCACTCAAGAGGCCAAGGACAGAGGATTGCTGTGAGTTCAAGGCCAACCTGAGACTGCATAGTGAATTCTAGGTCAGCCTGGGCTATGGCAAGATCCAACTTTGAAAAACCAAAAAAATAAAACTGAAAAAGAAAGAAAAAAAAAAAAAGGAAGGAAGGAAGGGAAGGAGGAAGGGAGGGAGGGAGGGAGGGAGGGAATAAGGAAGGAAGGATCCAATATAAACTCATATCTTCAGGGATACTCCTATAAAAATATTTTGAATATTTTATTTAGTTTTGTGAGGACAGAAAGAGAGAGGACTATAGCTGTGCCAGGACTTTTTGCCCCTGCAAGCAAACTCCAGATGCATGTGTCACATTGTGCATCTGACTTTATGTGGGTAGAGGGGGAATTGAACCCAGGCTGACAAGACTTTGCTGAGCCATCTCTCTAGCCCCAGAGATAATTCTCTAGAAGGGGTTACTGATCTGGAAGGAGTTCTTGTGAGAGTGAGCTCTTATAAAAGCTTCCCTTACCCCTAAATCTTTCTCTGGTTTCCTATTCAGTGGTGAGATTTCTTCTTTCCACTCATTCTCTTAACATTGCTGTTTGCCATAAGGTCACTCATGGGGTGGTTATAAAAAATAAATGAGGGGCTGGAGAGATGGCTTAGCAGTTAAGGCACCTGCCTCCTAAGCCTAAAAATGCTGGTTCCAATCTCCAGAGGTTCCAATTTCCAGGTCCCACGTTTAGCCAGATGCAAAGTGACGCAAGGGTGCAATGCCGCACTTGACCACAAGGGGGAGCATCTGGATTTCGTTGGCAGCGGCTGAGAGGTGCTGGCATGCTCATCTCTATCTGTCCTCCTCTCCCTCTCTCTCTGTCTCTCTCTGTGTCTCTCTTCAAACAAAAAAAAAATTAAATGAGAAAAGTGCTTACCACACTGTTTGGTATATGCCAAACATTTAATAGACTATATATACATATATAATAAATGTTATATATGGTAGGTATATTATATATATGCTAATGAATTTAATAACTAGCTACTTTCAACCATTCTCTTTTCCTGCCCTTACCTTTGACATAGAGATAAAAATCAATGTAAAGGTGAGAAAACTCTATGATAGAAAGCAAGAAACTTCACTTTACTCACAAGTCACTTAGTGTATCTCTACTTGGTTGTTTTCTAGACCACCTCACCCTAGTTTGAGCATAAACTATGGTATGTAAGTAGGCTAATATCACAGTCTGCTCCATTTTCTCTGGAGGGCAGGTTGCTTTCTCAGCAGCAAAACGGAAACTGCTTCTTGTGCTTCAGTATTTGTGTCAGAAGCAAAATTGAAAGTATTTTTTCTCACCCATACTGCTGTCAGCAGAAAAAAATAGAAAGTAGAGGGACATAATTTCTGCACTAACACAAGTATCAAAATGATTTACCTATCTGTTCTGCTTCACTTTCATCTCAGCTCTCAGAGCTTCATTCATCAATATTTTATTTACACACACATATCTCATTTTTACACTGTTTCTCTCCCCACTGCCAGATGGCCCTGTTGTGTGCATAGTGTTCATCAAGGAGAATGAGAAAGAGACACAGCTACGTGATATTGGCATCTGGGTGGGGCTCACATAACCACATTTTCCAATGTGAAGCTCCCATGAATGATGAGTCAGATTAAAGCAAATATTTGTCCTCCATTGAAGAAATACCAAAGCAAATTAGAAACATTAAAGAAATCCAATATAAGGTATGCTATTAAAATTAGAACCTATTAAACTGATGAGGTCAAGTCCCCTGCTTGTGTGGTTGCACATAGTCCAATGCAGTGTAGTGTCCACTTTGAAATAACAAGTGCATTTCCAATGAAGGCAATTTCACAGTCTAATACATTTGCTAACTGAAGCATTCTTCCTGCCATCCAGCCCGAATGTGTTTTACCAAAGAAAAAGGCATAGTTACGCTGAATAAATATAGGTACTTTTGTGTTTAGTCATAATCAATTCACTTTTGAAAACAATGTTGTTAGAAAAGCTGTCTGTTTGTGGTTAAGAGCTCAGAATATAGTAACACAAGCCAGGATTATAATTTCGGTACTGTCACAGACCAGCTGGGGAAATCTTTAATAAATATCTTAACTTCTATTACATCTCATTTTGCTCTTTTGTAACTGGTATACAACAAAAAATAAGAGCAAAAAATGTCACATATACTGAAGAAATTTACTGTTAGAATTAAACTAGATAGTAGAAGTAACTACCCACTACAGCACCTGACACAAACTCTAAAAGAATGTGAGTTATCTTTATGTCAGAAATCTGAGAAGGCTATGTTTTTTTTTTCCTGTATTATTTTGTTTCTATGAGAAGCTCTGATAACAGAATAGTTGGCTTTCAAACCATCTAGAGACATTTTCACCCAGAAGAATGAGGCCATAAAGGAGCACCATGAGAACAAAATCATTTGATATATTTTATATTTATATTTTGTATTCTATATATAATTTAGAATTCTTAGAATATCAAGTTATTTTCTATTTAAAATGCAAAGCTTTAAAAAATTGGATTTTATTTGTTGTTTCATTTATTTCTAAATTTCGATTTATTTTACTTAGCTGAAAAATCTCAAAATGCCCTAAAGATGCTTGTAGCCTAATGTTGTAAAACTTTATTCTAACATCTAAGTATTGTCAATAGTAATAGAGTGGAATATGGTCCCTAGACCACACTTGGGAGCATGTTAGAAATAAAAAACTGTAGGCCCCATTCAAAACTTACTAAACCAGAACTCTAGGGTGTGATTGAGCAGTCTGTGTTTTATCCAGTCCACCAGGCTATTCTCCCATGCTTTCAAATATACCAATGTAGCATATAGCATTAGTATATTTTTGGGATGCAGTTTAAGCAACCTTCTCCACATAAAATGAACTAAAGTTGATTAGTGACAAGGAAACAGCCAATCGATGGAGGAGATGAATTGGCCTGCTGGGTCTGAGGCAAAGTACCAAAGATTGTATGACTTCAAGGAAATTTATTTCCAGCTATGGAGCCTGGAAAAGTCTAAGATCAATGTTCCAGTAGGGTTTAGTTTCTGGTGAGGCCATGCTTCCTGCTGTGTGCACAAATGCTTTGTTCTCATATGGTCTTTTTTTTTTTTTCCTGAAACCTCATAGAAAAAAATGAGCTCCCTCATGTCTCTTCCTATAAGGGCACTGATCTTGTCAATTTGGGGTGACACTCTTATGATTCCATTTGACCTTAATTAGCCACACACAGGAATATCTCCACATACACTCATATTGGAGGTTAAGGTTTCAGCATATAAATTTTGGCTGCTGTGGTACACAGTTTTCCAGTTAATAATAAAATGCTAACAAATCAAAACTCTTAACCAACTATTTTTCAATCCCAAGTCAAAAGAGCTTAGTAATGACATAAGCTCTTTTGCTCCTAGGCAGAAGAAAAGCTCACAGCCATTAAAAAGAGTTGAAACAAATGAAATAAGGTCTAAACTTTTCAATGAACAGCAGCAACAGCTTTATAATTACTATTCTTAATTGTAGTCACAGTGGCCGCATGAGTAGTCCCCTATATGTAAGGTGAAGAAATATTGTGTTTCACAACACATTGAACAGATGCTACATGAAAATATAATAGCAAATGATTTCCCAGTTTTATTGAGAATAACATAATTTGAACAAAGAATTGCCATGGTTTTCTTTCAGCTTTGCTTTTTACCTGGGATATAATCAATACATTTAATTTTCTAGAAATAAGTACTATATAGGACTTCATTTTGTGGCTGCCTGCATTACAAGATAAATTTACTTATATTACATGTGCATTTATGACATGTTATTCCTAAAAGGATATACAGATACATATAAACAATGTATGTAAGTTAATGATCAACATTCACTGCGTGAAATGATTTCTAAGCAATGTCTGGTAATTAATACATTTTAAACTGTCAATAATACCATAAAATCCATCAATATTCCTTCTTACAGGCTTCTTTTTAAGACCCTTGGGTCCAAGTAAGCTTTTCAACATAGAGTGTTAACTCACTTTTGGTTTAACTTGTAGTCATAGTTCTAAGATACAACAAAACTTGTTGCCCTTTATCCATTTATTCCTAACTGGCAAACCAAAACCACAGTGGAAGGGGAAGTTATATTTTCTTACTGGTATTTATTTTAGGGCCCAGATTTTTCTTACTAATTGAAAACTTTATGACTATATTGCATATTAGTAATATTTTCATTGGGTAATACTTTTTGTTTCCTCTCCGAAGCCCCCATTCTACTCAGGGCCCTTCTCAGCATCTTTATCTGTATTTTCTGCGGGGTCATGAATGCACCACTTAGTCACCATGGTGGGAGCGATGCCTGAGAATACACCGTCTCTTGCTATTGCTTTTACATCCTTTCTGTTCTCTTTTCCACCATGTTCCCTGAGCTTTGGAAGGCATGTTATAAGCTTCCCTTAACGAAGAGCGCTCAGCAGCCTCTGATTTTCTGCTTTGAAGAGTTTTGAGTCTTCTTAGCATCTACTGCCATCTGTTTGGAGGAGATTCTTTGGCTAGCAGTGAGAGCAGCATTTATATTTAATTCACCTCTTCCTCTGTAATGTTTCCTGGGATTAGGTCCCAATTTCAACAAAATTTATTTGGAAATATATTCATACTTAAATGAAAATAAAAATAGTCCAAAGAATACCTGTATACCATTTATTTTGAGGTATCTATTGTGCTTATTTTGTTCTGTCTTTGTTATCTCTCACAAACACGTTTTTGTGGACAATTCAATGGTAAGATAGGCACCATGGTGCTAAGAATATGAAACAATATTTTTATACAATGAATTTTCCACTGGTCTAATATATTCTTTATAGAATTTCATCCCTTTAAATGAGGGCTTAGTGTAGGACTTGGTGTCACATATATTTGTCACATTTCATTAAATTATTCTATTTGACGGTACTACAGTGATTCATTTACTCTTTATTTTTAGCATGCGCAAAAGAGAGAGAATTTGTGCGCCAGAGCCTTGGCCACTGCAATCGAATTCTAGAGTTTGCACCACCTAATGGACATGTGCGACCTTGCACTTGCATCACCTTTGTCTGTCTGGCTTACATGGGACCTGGAGAGAGATTTAACATGGGTCTTTTGGCTTCATAGGCAAGCGTCTTACCCACTAAGCCATTTCTTGAGCCCTCTTTTACTCTTGATCATTCAAAATATTGACTAATTATCTAATGTATAATTAGTATTTAATCTACCTTTGGAACTAATAATAGGTCACTAGAGAGCCACTTTGAGACTGTAAATTTCTAGCTCATCATAGTTTGTCCCATAAGTCTCCACTGATGATTCTAAAATGATTGTACATGATTCTATCTCTACTAAGTGTAAACTGAAGAGACTTTGTCTCTTATTAGCATTTTATTTTAACCAAAGGCCCCTTCCTACATGCTTATTTACATAATCTTCTAGTATTGTCGGTGGGGACTCATGAATTCTTATTTTTTCAGCTATTTACTTAATTATTTTAGTGCCCATATTGTCCAACATGTGTCCAGTAGACTTTCCAATCTGTTCTTTGTACCCTCATACATGTACCTGATAAAAAACTTTTATTTAAGCTTTGATATATGGAGGTATTCCAGACTCATGTGCCCATTCTGTTGGTCCTTAGGATGAACCATTTCTTCAAATATCCTTGAGCAACAGCATTTTGTCACTATTGTTGTACATACCTTGAGCAGATTTTAAATCTTACTTTTGTGGTAACTTTGTGTGTATTGTGTGTGTAGTGTGTGTGTGTGTGTGTGTGTGTGTGTGTGTGTGTGGTGTGCACATATGTATGTGCCCTTGCAGTGCCCCATTTGCTTATTGGTGTGCTCACCTATGGTGGCCTGATCATAAAGTTGGGTATTACATTCCATCACTCTTCTGCCCATTTTTTTTCCTGAACTGGAGTTTCTTACTTATCCTGGAGTTTGTTGATGAGGTCCAGAGACTCATAGGTCTATGCTTACCTTCAGGACTGGGTTAAAGGAATGCATGTTTCACACTCAGCTATTTATGCAGAATCTAGAGCTTCAAACTGGTGTCAGGCCCTAATGTCCATCCAGTAAATACTCGTTATGATAGAAATTCATTCTATCAGCTCTGTTCCTCTAGAGAACCCTGGCTTAGGAAGCAAACTTAGCCTCTAAGCCAGCTCTCCAGCCATTTGAGCAGTTTTTAAGGTTTTAAAATTTATTTATTATGTTATTATTCTGTGTTCTTCTGTTTTGTGATATTTCAATGAAATTTAGGAAGGATAAATCTCTCACTGAGTGGTAAGGGATCTTAATTATTAGCATCTTCATCAAATCTTTCTTCTCACTACATTACATTATATAGATCTGGATTAGTGCTATCTTTAATTTGTTGGTCCAAGAGTATGTGTGTCAAATAGAGTATTTGCATAGTAGTCTGTATATGTGACAACTGAATAATGTATGTATATGCATAAATTAAGACATATACTCTTTAATATTGTATGGGATGGATTTCATATCATTGGAAAAAAACATAAAATAAAAGAAGAAATTCAAAGAACATAGTGTAATTTTCAATGCTTAAAAATATTTTTCAGTGACACTCTCATATAAATAAATGAATAACTTGGACGCTTTGTTGTACTGCCTGGGGTTCATGGAATAGTGTGCATCGCCATATTGGAAAATAAAGACTGTTACAAGCCAAAGCCCTAGACAAGTAAAGAATCTATATGAAACAATTTAGCTGTAGCAGAGCCTTTTTCCTGGAGCAATCTAATAGGAGGTGAGGACAGAAGCACATCACTTATGGGAAGGCAGAACAACTGTGATTTGGTTGATGGAGTGTCCTAACCATAGCATTTCTGGCTCCAAGAATAGTCCATGCTAACAATAACTATCTTTTCTGAAGCTATGAGGAGCTGAGAAAATGAATATGAGCTCATTCCCGCATAGAGATGAGGAAGTTCCATTTCTAGGGAGTCATTTTTCTCTGTACTAGAAAAGAATAGCCAGGCTATTCAGACAGCGATGAAAAGGGGAGGTTTGAAAGTTGTATGCACACTGATGTGTGTTCTGGCTGAAGCCAGCTCTCTAATCTTTGGGAGGAGTGCACTGACATTCACAGGAAATTAAAATTTCAAAGGATGAATTTAGCTGTGTAGTAGAGAATGTGCAACAATCAAAACAGAGTATTGCCATCTGGCCAAAAATATCTTCATTATTAATTTCTCTTTTTTGGTTCTTGACTTCTTGTGGAAAACAATGTCAAATGAAATTCATAAAAATTGCAACATTTAAGTGCTGGAGAGATGGCTAAGCAGTGAAGGTGTTTGCCTGAGAAGATTAAGGACCCAGGTTCAATTCTCCAGTACCCACATAAGCCAGATACACAAGGTGGCACGTGCGCCTAGAATTTCTTTGCAGTGGCTGGAAGCCCTGGCATGCCCATTGTCTCTCTTTATCTATCTATCTGCCTCTCTCTCTTTCTCTCTCTCAAATAATAAAATAAAAATATTTTTGGCTGGGCATGGTGGTGCCAGCCTTTAATCCCACCACTCGGGGGGCAATGGTAGGTGGACTGCTGTGAGTTCAAGGCCACCTGTGACTACATAGTGAATTTCAGGTCAGTCTGGGCTAGAGCAAGACCCTACCTCAACCCCTCCCCAAATTTTAAAACTTAAAAAAGCAACATTTGGGGGCTGGGGGTTTGAGGTAGGGTCTCACTCTAGATCAGGGTGACCTGGAATTCACTGTATTCTCAGGGTGGCCTCGAACTCATGGCAATCCTCCTACCTCTGTCTCTCAAGAGCTAGGATTAAAGGCATGCACCACCACACCCAGCTAAAAATGCAACATTTGATGCTGTTATTTTTCCTGCCTTCGAGTGATGAGAAACAGCAATATCTTTGCAAACAATTCCAAGCATAGGGAGTCAGGCTATAAGAACCAAATTAAGCATTAGTTAGCATAACAGATTGTGACACTGCACCTATTCAGAGACCCAGAAAAATCCTGGAAATCTAATATCTGGTTCTCTGCCACAATGTGTGACAGATATAGTCCTTTCAATTTCCAAAATAAATAAACACATCTTATACTTCAAAACAGCAGATATTGTCTTTTGTAATTTTCCTCCTTGTAAGATTAATTAAGCAATTATGTTCTATCTAGAATTTGCCTTAAGAACCAGCATAGTAGAAGTTCCTCTGAGTGGCATTTATGGGACATATATCTCATTGTAGTAATGTTTCATAACTGTAGACTGTGCAGTAAGGCCCTATATCATTTTTTATTAGTTATGTTCATAGTGTGTATACACTCATGCTGGTACCATAGTTAGCCTCCTCCCTGTCCTCCCCCCTCATAAGGGAAAATGTGGGTCATGCATTGTGGGGGTAGCTACCAGTTATGGGGAAGAGGTGATGTTTCTGTGCATAATGTCCCAACTCCTTCACCCTTGTGCTGGTACCAGGTTCACCAAGAAAGCAGCACTTTTGCTCATTTCCCTCATTACCCTATGGTTTCAGCTGGGGCACTGGTAAGGTGTGATGGGCTGATTATCTCCTCATGTTCTGCATCCATCTGAAAAAGAGAAGCAAATTCTCCAACTGAGAGAGAGGTGAGCACCAGATAAATTGGATAACCATTATTATTTTAGAGAAAATTTTATAGGTGTAGACCTTCTTTTAGCCCACAATTGGTGGGAGCTTGGTATTGGAGAGCGGGCTCATTTTTTGTATATGACTGGTGTGGTAGTTTGAATATATGTCCCCCAATATATTCAGTGTTTTACTAGTTATAGTTTGCATCTGCAATCACCTTGCTAGAGGCAATGTCACTGGGGGCTGGTCTTAAGGTGTGGGTTTGAGATTCCATTGTAAAGATATGCAAATGTGCCTAGCAGGAGCTCCTGAAGTGTGCTGTGTGACCTTTTGGCAGTAGTTTTGCTCTGTGTGCTGTGGTGGCTGGTTGGCTTTCTCTCTCTCTGCTTGGCCCTGTGAAAGCAGGCTGCATTTCCTGTCATTATGGAACTTCTCCTGGATCTGTAAGCTTCAATAAATATCCCTTCCTCCATAACTGTGCCTGGTCTGGAAGTTCATCTCAGCGAACCTGACGCTGTCTGCTACAACTGGGAATCTATATTTGAATGATTCTCAGATACACCACACTTAGTCCAAAAATGAACTAATCTTCCTCCTAAAACTGTATTCTCTTGATTATATCTTGGGAACACAAAATTCACCATCACAATGTTTAACATGTGTGTATGTGGGGGGGTATGAATATATGTGTGCAGATAGACATCGTGTACCCCATGTACAAGTTTGTGGAGAATGGTGTCATTCTCTATCACACCTCCACTTGTTTACTTGAGACAAAGACTTTAATTGACCATGGAGCTAGGATTTTCATTCAGAGAGGATGACTATAGAGCCCTCATGATTCCTGTTTCCATTCTCTAAATGACTGAGTTTATAGGTGTGTTCAGTCACCCCAAGCTTTTCATGTTGGTGCTGGGGATAAAACTCAGGCTATCTCAAGCCTCTAACATCCTCACACTTGTGAAACAAATTATCTTACATGCTAAACCATTTCCCCAGCACCTCAATGTTTAAAAAAATGCAAATCTAACTCATAACCCACAACTCCATGGTAAATACCAGCAATCCCAGTAAGGAGGGCCCTCAATGGAGTGGGAGCAGGGAGGAGGGAAATGATGCTACCAAGACATGATATATCCACAGAAAGTTTCTACTTAATAGAAAAAATCCAAATCCAAAAAGAACACAAATGATAGAAAGTGTTTCTTTACAGTATTCCTAGCATTCAGGGCATATTTTCAGCTTCTATTGACTTACTACAATCTGCCTCTATATACTTCTGTGCTTTAGACTTCAATAACTATATCTTAAGCCATGCTTAATTAAAGTGCTCTGTCAGCTCCAACTTG
The DNA here is from genome assembly GCA_036365145.1 of Orientallactaga sibirica. NCBI lineage: Eukaryota > Metazoa > Chordata > Mammalia > Rodentia > Dipodidae > Orientallactaga > Orientallactaga sibirica. The sequence goes on along the minus strand of JAEOAD010000793.1, from coordinate 5,995,407 downwards.
GATAACATGAGATGGAAGTGTTTTGAAATGCAAAGGTTCATGCCTAGCCAGACTTTAGTCCTATTGTCTTCTATAACTGGGTCTATCATCTCCTAGTATGTTGTCAGGGATCAAGGTCTTTAGCCTATATTTCCTTTTCTATTTTCCTAACTCAATATAAAATCAGGTCCCTCAGTTATGTTCATCCACTTGTATTGTTACACAGGTTAGATCTGCTAAATTTTAAATACATGCTTCATAGAAGCCAGAAAATCAAAAATAAAATGGCATAAATACAGAGCACAAGAGCACCAACTAACTGATTCTGTCCAAGCCTTCTGAGCTATAGGATGGACATACTCATAAGCCTTTAAAAAAAACATTTTTAGCCAGGCGTGGTGGCGCACGTCTTTAATCCCAGCACTTGGGAGGCAGAGGTAGGAGGATCACTGAGAGTTCCAGGCCACCCTGAGACTACATAGTGAATTCCAGGTCAGCCTGGACCAGAGTGAGACCCTACCTCGCAAAACAAAACAAAACAAAAATTTATTTATTTGCAAGCAGAGAGAGAAAGAGAGTGAGAAGAGAGACAGACAAAGGGATTGGGCCTACCAGGGCCTACAGCCACGCAAACTCCAGATGCATGTACCACTTTATGCATCTCGCTTTACATGGATACTGGGTAATTGAACCTTAGTCATTATGCTTTGCAGACAAGAGCCTTAACCTCTAAGTCATCTCTCCAGCAATCGTGAGCACGAGAAGAGACATCTACTACTTCTGTCATCTTTGCACAGGCATCATTCCCGGCTAACCATGCAAATTGTTTTACTTGAATGCCTAGATCTTCTTGCCATATAATAGGCAAGCCTAGACCTCTAATCTTAGAAATTCATATAGATGTGGAAATAAATGACTTTATTAGTTTGTTTTATATTTCTGTAACAAAGTGCAGGAGATTTGCTATGTTATTAAAACATGTTTATTTAGTTCACATTATTTGCAGCTGAAAACCCAGTAAGAGGTAGTCCCTATATTTTTGGTGTCCAGTGAAGGTTTCATGGCCACTGGCACGATAACTTATGAGAGCCTGTGTAAAATAGATAACTCACATGATAAAGCAAGGTGTGAAATTGATCAGAGGTCAAGCTTATTCTTTTTGTATAACAGGCTGATTTTGTAGGAACTAAATGGAATCTGATGATAGCTATACCAATCTATTTCAAAAAGCACCAATGACCTAAATCACCTTCCACTAGGCCCCATCTCTAAAGGTTCCACAAACTTAATATCATGCTGAGGACCAAAATTCCAGCTCTGGAACCTTTGTTAGAAGCAGAAAAACCATAACCAAATGGCTACATTTTGTACCTGAAATATCCTGCAAAGGACCATGTATTAAAAGGTCAATTCCAAGTTTGTCATCACTGGGATGTATTGGAAAATTTATAAGGTGGGAACTAATGCAAGGTCTTCAAGACATTGGAACTGTGTACTTGAAAGAAATAGTGTAAATCCCTACCCTTCTTTCTTCTCTCTTTCTTGCACAGAATCATGAAGTGAAGGGCTTTCTCTGTCATCTGTGCCTGCTACAGTGTGCTACTACAGTCCAAAACAAAATGACCCATTAGTAATGAAGAGAATCATCTAAAATTTTGAGCTAAAATAAACATTTTCTTTCCATAAATTGGTTCTATCAGGTATTTGCTTACTGCAATGAAAATAATAATATAAAACTTAGGAATGACAAAATATAATGATATACATATTTTTTATTTGTTTGTTTGCTTTTTAAGTCAGGGTCTCACTCTAGCCCAGGCTGACCTGGAATTCACTATGTAGTCTCAGGGTGGCCTTGAACTCACAGTGATCCTACTACCTCTGCATCCCAAGTGCTGGGATTAAAGGCATGGGACACCATGCCCAGCTTGATATATTTCATATATCAATTAAATTAAGAAACAGCTTAAAGAAGCAGCTGAGTCTAATGTGATATGCCCCAAAATTTCATTATGAAATGACCATACTGAACACTACAATGCAATACACTACAAAGCAATATTCCACTACAAATCTTTTTTGAATTAAATTATTCTTCTTAAAGGTGTTCTGAAAAGGTTGGATATTCAGGAGGAGCACAAAAGTTAACAAACCATTATAAAGTCATGTCTGAGACAGGCTGAGACAGTCTTCCACAATTGCCCACTTTTGCCTTTTAAGGTTATTGACTCTCTCTGTCCTTGTCCCATTGTCTTAAGCTAAGCAATGAATATGACCCCAAATTTTCCACAAAATATGGTGACATTTCCAGCAACATATAAAATCATTGGGCTTGTTGCCTTTAGTTACACATAAGATCTCTGGTAGCCAATTAAGCATCCCTTCGTTACCAAGGTTTTCTTTATCTCCAGATGTTACATCAAATTCATTAACAAGCAAGTCTTTCCATATTCATATGTTCCAGTGATGGAACTTCAGGAATATGGTGTCAAACCATTGCCTCTGCTTACAATTCCTGTCAATAGGTTGCTCATTTCCTAAGTTATGTCTTTCTGTGGTGTTTTCCAGAACTGAAGCCCTCAAGGATACAAAAATCTACCAGAAGCATACTGCATTATAACTATGGTTGGTGATGTGCTGTTCTCTCTGACTTGTGCTTCATCTTAAGACATAAACAGTGAGGCAGATCTTCTCAAACCCTATGTATCAAAAGCTCTTTTTCCTTCAGCCTTGAACTACACTTGCTCTAGGGCAAAAACATGGTATCCAAGCTGGAGAACAAACACCATGCACTCCCCACATTTTCCTCTTGTCTATTACCTCTCCAGAAAGCTTTTCAAACAAATTTCCATTTACAATATCCCATAGACATACAAAAAGCTGCTGAGTGCATGGGAGGGCATAGCCATGAGTATTATTGGACCTGAAGCTATAGTCAAGAGTAATTCATTATAATTAACTTGTGTTGATTATAAATTCTCATAATAACAACAACAAAAACAAACAGGTTAGATATACAATTCTGTTAAAAATCAAATCAATCCCAAACAAAAATTCTTTAAGTATATGATCAGTTTAAGAACTGAATATTGTTAAGAGTTATTTAGGTGAATTCTACCTTCCTATGTTTTATCGATAATACTCATATATCAGGGTTTAGGTTGAGTTTTCATAGCCAAAAGAGAGTGAGTTCTATGCACAAGTGAGATGAATATCCCCTTTCCATTATGAACTATGGTATCTAGAAGATTCTGCTGCTCATCAGTTGACTGCAATTACACTATTCTCCTTTTTCATTAGATAGAGAGTGATATTAAAGATCTCAAGTGTTAGCTAATGGAATATGGTGCTTTTGCTTCTACAGTTACTGCTCCAATATCACCCAGCTGAATATCCAACTGCCATGCCTTTTCTGCCATGATGTATTGCAACCTGGAACTTTAAGCAGAAATAAACCCTTTCCCTTTGGGAAAAAAAAAAAAAACAGAGTCAGAGCAAGGCTGTGGCTAAGATTCTCTGGTGATCATCTCCTCATTAAAATATGAAGTTGAATATCTATTCTTGTACTAACTTAATGAAGTTGAATGAGAGTTCCTATTGACCGCTTTTAGTAAAACAAACTGAAAGAGAGTTGCCCATGTTATGTCTTCACCAACTCTAAACATCCCAGCATGGAGACATGCACTGCATGTGGGGAAGAGAGAGAGAATTAAGTCCATGACTCAGACATGAAACTGAGTACAAGGCTCACAACACTGACACCTTGTGCTTAGCAAAGCCCCACCATTCCTACCTCCAGGCCAATACCCATAGGCTGAGACACTAGAACCATAATATGCTATGCAGATGACTGCCTCCGACACACTTCCTCCAACTTTGGCTCAGCAGTGAGCAAGGGGGCCTCAGGGTATAGAATTCAGAATAGGTCTTTGTCTTAGAGTTCAGCAGTGACCTTCAAAAGTGAAAACCAATGCCAAGTAGTACCTGAAATTGCCAGAGAGGCCAGAGCTCACGTGTGCAACCCCCAGACTGGATCTGGAACCAGGGAGAAAGCAGTATGTTTGTGAGACACACTTGTGTTTTGCTGTGCATCATTTCTAGCCTCGAAGTCAGCCTAGAATCACAAACCCTCCTCCTGAGGCTATAAGGTTCATAAACCACCATAAGCTAAGTATTAGCTTTGGTTTCAGTGTAACTATATCCATTCCCCAATCTCCTAACTTTAAGCAGCATAGCTGCCACAAGACAGTGGAACAGTCTTGGGCCACAAGTCAACCTCAGCAATGGGTAACCCATAACAGTGTGGGAGTTGTTCCTACCTCATGTTTTGTGCTGTTTGGGGCAGAATGTGGGTACAGGGCATGTTACATAACTTTGTGTCCATAGGCGTGACATAAGAATGTGGGACTGGTATCTACCCATGGTAATTCTGTCAAAAGCCAGATAGAATTCCCTAAGGGAAACATTTTGGGGAACAAATTATTTTTTTTCTATGTACATTTGTGGTTTATTTTAAATAACATGTCAACAGTGCATTTAAGACAAACCTGGAGTTGGACTGCCTTCTAATACTGAAATAGTGATACCATACTAACAGCAGACTCCCAGAAAACCTGCACCTGTCTGCCATCCAGAGATGAAATATTACATATGACTATAGCTTCACAGAACCTAGGCAAATTGTTTAGACTTTCTGACAGGCATAAAAGTCAAATTATAATACAATAAATACACAATGCTTCAATGCATATATGATATTGTATGTCATCAAGAACCCAGGCTCAGAAAGAGAAAAACCTTCACACTCTCTTTCATGAAGCTATTACTTTTTTTTTTTTTTTTTTTTTTTTTTTAGAGGTAGGGTCTTGCACTAGCCCAGGTTGACCTGGAATTCACTCTGTAGTCTCAGGGTGGCCTTGAACTCATGGTGATTCTCCTACGTCTGCTTCCTGAGTGTTGTTATAAAAGTCATGTGCCACCATACCTAGCATCATGAAGCTAATACCTTTTAATTTTTTCCTATGTGCATGCATGTTAGTATGACTTTAGGAATAGGTCATGAATCTAGAAAGGTAATATATAAAAACGTAAAATTGAGTATCAAAAAAACTTGAATTCAGGCTAGGAAAATGGCTTAACAAAGGCACTTTCTTGAAAAACCTGCTGGCCTGGGTTCATTCCCCAGTACCCACATAAAGCCAGATTTGCAAGATGCCACATGTGTTTGAAGTTTGTTTGTAGTGGAAAGAGGCCCTGGCATGTCCATACTCTCATTCTCTCTCAAATAAATAAATTAATTAATTAAAACTTTGAATTCATATTGAATATCTTTTGGTGTCATACTGCAATAAAACTAGAAAGAAATAACAAAACCCTGAGACTACATACTGCATTACAGGTCAGCCTGGACTAGAGCAAGGCACAACCTCAAAAAGCCAAAAATAAAATAAAACAAAATAAAATAATTACTTCAACTTCTGTAGTGATGGATAGGGAGAGAACATAAAGAAATCTGAAGGAGTAAGTGGTGAATATAAAGAGAAATAAATGAAATGCAAATAATTTCATTTATATTTAGTCTGTGCAACCTTCCACCATGATGGAAAAATTCATAAGAAAAGCAGCATAAAGAAGTAAAAATGGTTTTGCTTAAGTCAAGGTAGAGACAATTCAAAATAAGAGGTTCAGACCTCTGAAAACCTTCATAAAATTAGGGATTGTTAATAAGGATGGATCCTAAAGAAAATGGATAACATTATACTTAAGGAATGAAATGAGAGACATTAGTACAGATCCTAATACACTATAATGATAACAAAATATTCTCATTTTGTGTAAGATTAAAATGGACAAATTTTATTAAGTAAACATAATTTTCCAAAATGTAAAAAAGTTCTATATATAAACCACTAAATTCATCATTTCATACCTGGTCAGAAAAACTATTCTATTCTAGATATAGATATTTCATATATAAGTCTTCATTGACATTTAAGAAATAAATTTCATCTAATAAAAATTACCTTAATACACAAGGTAATAGCTTCATGATGCCAGGTATGGTGGCACATGCATTTAATCCCAGCACCCAGGAGGCAGAGGTAGGAGAATCTCCATGATTTCAACGCCACCCTGAGACTACAGATTGAATTCCAGGTGATAATTAACAACTTGCTTTGCAAGTCTAGCAAAAACTCAATTCTAAAACCTAATAAAAATACTATTATACAAAATTGGATATGTATGTTATAAATTCTAAACCAAATGCTAAGAAGTTGAATCCAGTGATATATAAAGGGAATGATAATGAACAAGTGGAGTCAATATAGGGACAAAAAGAATAGCCTAAAAGTCAATCATAGTAACTAAGTATATTAACAGATCATTATTGTTTAGATCTGGAATGTTCTTCCAAGCTAAAGTGTTAAAAACTTCCTCATGGATGCAACAATGTTCTGTACTGGTACTTTGGGAATGATTGTATCATGAGGGCTGGAATCATGGATTAGTCCATTTGTTCATATTTTGATAACAGTAGTGATGAAACACTTAGGGGGTAGTACCTAGTTGAAGGGAGAGAATACTTATTTTGCCACAGTGATAGGAAGTTTAAAAAAATTAAAAATCCTGTTCATCTCAGTAGATGCATAATTAGCTGGGATAAAGTCAACCACTGTTGATCACATGTACTCCAAAAAATTAGGTAGAGAAGCTAACTTCCTTATTCTTATAAACTATATATGTTAAAATAGACTACTCAACTGTAAAATGTTGAATGCTTTTATCCTGATATTCAGATACAAGCAAGGATGTTTACTCTTACTACTTCAAGTAAATATTATACTTGGGATCCTGGTCACCATAATATGGCAGGATAAATACATAAACTCTAGTCAATATAATAATCAATAAAAATCAAAAGAATACAGATTATGGAAAAGGAACAATTGGTTTTTTATAGGTAACATGATTATGTGTAAAGCATAAAACAGTTATCAGAGAAGATATAATTATTAAATAAATTTAGTAAGATCTTAGGACAAATATGGACAAATCAATTGTATTTCCTATATTAAAAACAAAGGAATTCTAGGAAGCCAAGTGATCAGAAATGGCATCTGTGAGACCAGAAGTTTGGGTAGAAGAATGTCAAAGGAAAAAATCCACCAATACAAAATTAGAGAAAATGCTACAGCAAGTTTGGTGGTTTGAATGTAAAATGTCCTCCATAACTTCATGTAATTGAACACTGTGGTAGTTTGAATGGATGGCCCCAGTATATTCAGAATTTTGTCAACATTTGTAATCTAGATCTGCAGCCTCCTGGCTGGAGGAGGTGTCACTGTGGGCAGATCCTAGGGTCCAGCCCTAAGGTGTGATGGTGGATTTGGAATTTCAGTCTAATGATATGCAAAATACTTGAGTTCTGCCTAGAGGTCTTGAAGTGTGCTTACTTGTTTTTAGGTAATACTGGTATGGCTTGGGGCTTCTCTATCTCTGCTTGGACCTGTGAAAACAGGCCATCTTCTTCTGCCACTAGGGAACTTCCCCTGGATCTGTAAGCGTCAATAAATATACCTTCCTCCATAACTGTGCCTGGTTTGGAAGTTCATCCTTGTGACTTAAATATGTCTGCTGTAAATACATAATCCCTACCTGGTGGCATTGTTTGGGCAGGTTGTGGAATATTTAGGACATAGAACCTTGCTAAGGAAATAGGTCACTGGTGGGTGGTGGTGAGCCTTAGCCCAGCCCTGCTTGCTATGCTGGCTCACTAGCTCCTCCCTGCTGATGTGACAATGTGATGCTGCCTACCAACTCCTGCCATGCTTTATTTGCAATGATGATACCCTCAAAATTTACATCCATAAGTTGCTTCTGATCAGGTATTTTTGTATCAGCAATAAGAAATTAACTGATAAAGAGAAAGATCTCGAGAAGTAGGACAATGGCTGTGATGAGCTTAACCACGTTTTATTCAGTCTTTTGGAACTGGTTTGCTAGACAAACATGTAATGATTTGTGACTTTGCACTAGAGATGCCTAACAATACTGTAAGCAAAGCTTAATGGGGCATTCTGATGGGTGTTTAGAAGATGAGAAGGACAAGAGAAATGTACACTAATGACTAATGAGTTTCCAGAGGAAGAAAAGGACTTTATGGGGAACTAGGCTAGAGGTTTTTCTTATGATAGGCTGGGATGATAGGCTAAAATAATAATAATTTAAAAAAGAATTGCCAGGTGTGGTGGCACACACATTTAATCCCAGCACATAGAAGGCAGAGGTAGGAGGAACACCATGAGTTCAAGGCCACCCTGTGACTACTGAATAAATTCCAGGTCAGTGTGGGCTACAGTGAGACCCTACCTCAAAAAACCAAAGGAAAAAAATTGTCTACATTTTTCCCATATCCTGAGAATTTGAGAAAAATTGAGCTTAAAAATAATGGACTAAAGCTGGACATGGTGGCATACTCCTGTAATCCCAGCACTCAGGAGGCAGAGGTAGGAGGGTCTATAAATTTGAAGCCAGCCTGGAACTACAGAGTTTCAGTTCAGCCTAGGCTAAATTGAGATCCAACCTTAAAAAAACAAAATAATAATAATAATAATAGACTAATATATTTGGTGGAGGAAATTTCTAAACGGAAAAGCATTGAATGTCTGTTATGAATTTTTTGTTGTCCTTATTCAAATCTACAATGCAAAAGAACAAAATGTAGAGAAGCAAGATATGAAAAAATATAAAGCTGGCATAGTGAGAAATGTAAGCAAGTTCAAAGTCCCACACACAGAAATTGTAGCTACTTAAGCTGTACTTGTTAAGAAAATGACCCTCATTGAACAGAAGTTCTATATACTGGGAAAATAGGAAAGATTACCTGAGGACAAGACCCAACTCATTGAAGGCTCAAGAAAATAACAATATAAATTCTTTTGAAAGAAAAAATGCCTGAAGGAAAAATACTGAAATTGTTCCCTGTTCTGAAAGGACAGCATGCAGAAACTGCTGCAACTGTTGCCCAAGGTCAGGCTTCATGCAGATATGGTGACAAAGCTTGGCAGTGCTGCCCAGGTGTTGTTTTTTTGGGCAGAATAAAAAATGCAAACAATAGGTGTTCATGGGTACAGTATGGTTAATGAGTGATGCTGAGGCTAAAAAGTGTGAGGCAAGGTCAGAGTTACTATATGGAGGCCATGAGCAGCCATTGTATGAAGATGTGAAAATTATCTGTACGTTAACAATGATGACACTAGGATTTTGGAGATAACAGGAGTATCATATATCCAACAAGGAAAGCTGACAATTCACCATGATATTATCCAGGACAGAGGCTTCAGGCAGCATAGCCGGAGGGGTGGAGCTACCCAAGCCTTTTGAAGTCCAGAAAATTCCAGATACCAGACATGGATCTGTAGGATTTGATGTTTGCCCTGATGAAGTTCTGACTTGCTTTGGTCCAATTTTTTCTTGATCTGCCTACATTCCTTCCTTTTGGAATGGGAATATTTATTCTGGGCCATTATATGTTGGAGGTATATAATTTGCATTTTGATTTTTACCAGGCTCACAGTTAGGACTGCTTTGAGTCTCACATAAGACTTTGGACTTTAGAGTAACGAATCATGTTAGAATTGATAAAGACCATGGCAGTTTTTTTAAGTTAGACTAAATATATTTTGAATCATGAGGTGGACATGAATCTATCATGGCCAGAGGAAGAATGTTGTGATTTGAAAATAAAATGCCCCCTATAGCCTTGTGTGTTTGCATACTTAATCACCAGCTGGCAGTATTGTTCAAGATGGTTATGAAATCTTTAGGTGGTAAACCTTGTTGGAGGAAGTCAGATACTGGGGATGAGTCTTCAATGTATTACGAGCCAGCTCCACTTGTACTGGCTCTTTACTTCTTCCCTGTTCATGTGATGATATAACCCAGGTTTCCTGCTCCTATCATGCTTTCCCCTTTATGATCAGACTTTCCCTGGAAACTGTAAGCCCAAATAAACCATTTCCTTCCATATGTTGCTCTAGTCAGGTGTTTTTCCCAAGCAACAAGAAAGTAACGGATACAGAAAGAAACAAGACTAAGTGGGATTGTTTAAAAAAGTAACCAGCCAGCACACCCAACCACTCAAGTGATATAAGCAGACCTGGATACAAGCAGAGAAGTGCCATGAAGATCTTGTTGCACTGGGTGCAGCGAGAGCCATGGGGAAGTACTTCACACCACTGGAAACCTTAATCAGATATTGAACTCAGCAGCTGGAGAGAAAAATTGGACCATCACAGGAAATCACAGAAATGCTAAAATGGAGTTATGGGAATATGAAATTGTAAAATTTATAATAGTCATATCCATTTTCTCACCATTGTCCAGAGTAGCAAGAAATTGAACCTTAGAGGAGCCCAACAGAAGAGGCTGAACCTAGCCTGCTGAATCTACTAGCATAGGAAGCTGCATAGAAAACTGTGGTAGTTTGAATATATGTCCCCCAATATATTCAGTGTTTTATTAGTTATAGGTTGCATCTTTAATCACCTTGCTAGAGGCAATGTCACTGGGGGCTGGTCTTAAGGTGTGGGTTTGAGATTCCATTGTAAAGATATGCAAATGTGCCTAGCAGGAGTTCCTGAAGTGTGCTGTGTGACCTTTTGGCTGTAGTTTTGCTCTGTGTGGTGTGGTGGCTGGTTGGTTTCTCTCTCTCTCTGCTTGGCCCCTGTGGAGAGCAGGTGGCTTCTCTTGCCATTATGGAACTTCCCCTGGATCTGTAAGCTTCAATAAATAATATCCCTTCATCCATAACTGTGCCTGGTCTGGAAGTTCATCTCAGAGAACCTGAAGCTGTCTGCTACAGTAAAGTGGTACTGAGGAGTGTGGGGTGAGATGAACCTGACTGTGTGGATATTTGTCTTTTGGAACTTTTGTTTTGGAGGAATGGGCATGGACTTGGTGCTTGCAACTGAAGATGCCTTTTGGAGTGGTAAGCCAAGTTTTATGGACTATTCTGATGAGAGTTTGAGAATGCTAAGTGCAGATAGTATTGAACTTCGAGGCTTGGCTTATGAGCTTTCTAAGGGGAAGGAAAGAAGGCAGAGGACGTTGTTGGAACTGGGCTACTGGCATAAGGGATGGCTATGTTCCGCTATCCAGGCCCAGAGTGTTTGATCAAACTTAAATTTGTAATGGACTGATGTGCTTGGCTAAAGATATTGGACTGAGAGATTTAAGATTTTAAGTTGGAAAACATGAAGCAAGTTAAAAGTAGAGGCATTGAGACTGGTTTAGCTGCTATTGTCGACACATTAGCAATCTTAAGGAAGGTGGAAGGAAGGTGGCCTGACTGATTTACATTAAAACAATGGAGAGGATGCCTGAGGAAAGACTGTTAAAAATGCAAATTCTTGGAAAGAGCTGACTGGAGAAGGAACCTGCTTTTCAAGGCTATGATTTATTTTGTCCCTGGATTAAGAATATGGCTATGTCCTGCACACCTGGTATTAATTTTGGAAACATGAAAAATGCATAGAATGGTCATGAATTGCACACGGTTCCAGGAGCCGCTGCTGAGATGCAGCATGAGGCAGGGCATGAAGACCCTCAGGAATAGGCTGGAAGAGCCTCTGGAAGATGGACCGTGGTTTGCATGGAGACCTGAAGATGTTTTGGATATACCAGGACTGTGCAAAAGGGCTACCATGGAGTGCAGTGTTGACATGGGATGAAAGTTTTCCCTGGCGACTCTGCCTAGCTGGAGGGGTGGAATTGGAAAACCTGGAGACTGTCAGTCTCTGGTTATATTGAACTTGAACTGCAGAAGTTAGATGACTGCTGATGGTGGTTGAGTTTGCATTATTCTAGTCTCTCCTTGCTATGCCTTATACCAGTTAAAATGTTTACTCTGTGCCTTTACATGTTGAAAGTATTTAACTTGTTTGATTTTACAGGACTCACTATCTTAAGTTGATAAAGACTGTGAGAACCTTTGAAATTGGACTGAATACAATTTACAGTGTGTGATAGTTATAAATATATTGGGGGCCAGGGGCGGAATGTGGTAGTTTGAATATATGTCCCCCAATATATTCAGTGTTTTATTAGTTATAGGTTGAATCTTTAATCACCTTGCTAGAGGCAATGTCACTGGGGGCTGGTCTTAAGGTGTGGGTTTGAGATTCCATTGTAAAGATATGCAAATGTGCCTAGCAGGAGTTCCTGAAGTGTGCTGTGTGACCTTTTGGCTGTAGTTTTGCTCTGTGTGGTGTGGTGGCTGGTTGGTTTCTCTCTCTCTCTGCTTGGCCCCTGTGGAGAGCAGGCGGCTTCTCTTGCCATTATGGAACTTCCCCTGGATCTGTAAGCTTCAATAAATAATATCCCTTCCTCCATAACTGTGCCTGGTCTGGAAGTTCATCTCAGCGAACCTGAAGCTATCTGCTACAAAAACCATGGATACTTTTTCCAGGAAAGGGGTAATGGACACTAAAATTGAGAAATCTGCAATGCTTATCACCCTCTACATCCTCCACCATTACTTGTGGAACAAGGGATCCATGGGACTGTAAGAAGAGCAGATGGAATGTGGAATATCTGGTATCTGGATGGGGACAACTGGTCCTAAGCTGAACAGACTGAGGAGTTAATGGCACAAATGTGGTAAAGGAATCTGAGGGTGACAGATTCTCAACACCTTCTATCCTAACCATAAAGAGGAGAAGCCACATGGATCACAGAAAGTTAGTGAGAGTTTTCAGGTAGCTTGTCATAACTAAAGTAAACACAGGCGATAGGCTCTCATATAATCAGAAAAAAAGCATTGACTGAAAATAGAATAACTTGTATTTCATTTTATTGTTGACTCATATTTATTTTTAATCTTTACATTTTTAGTTTTGCTATCTGTTCTTTATGAATATATAATAAATAATAGTATGAATTTTTGCAGATAAGGGATATAGATTTTTCTCAGCTATGTAAGGAAACATCCCTAAAATAAATCAGATTATAGGCAACAAAGCAAGCATTAGCAAACAAATAACTGATGAAATTCCTTTTATCTTAACAAACCACATTAGAAATCAACAGAAAGACAAACACCAGGGCTGGAGAGATGGCTTAGCGGTTAAGGCGCATGCCTGCAAAGCCTAAGGACCCTGGTTCGATTCTCCAAGTCCCACGTAAGCCAGATGCATCTGGAGTTCGTATGCAGTGGCTAGAGGCCCTGGCACACCTATTCTCACACTCTCTCTATCTCTAATAAATAAATAAATAATTAAATAATTTTAAAAAAGAAAGACAAACACCAAAATATACACAAATAATTGTAGACTGGACAATATACTTTTTAAATTTTTACTTTATTTTATTTTTGATATATTATAACAGATTATACACTGTTATCCCCTCATCCCTGTTCCCATTACCTAGTGGTCCTCCTCAGTGGTTATGAATTTCATTGTGTGGTCAGGAAGGCCTCAGTCAGTCCCTCTGGGGTCAGTTGGAAGGGAACCTGTTGGGCATTGCTAAAAACATGCTGGGACTATGAGGAAACTGGCCTGAACTGTTGGACATGGCCAGGGACCTTGGGCTGTGGGGTTGCAGCTGGCCCTATCACTGGCAACCCACCCTGGAGATGGTGACTGGCCTTCCCTACCCTTGGGCAAGGTTGAATTGTGCCCTGTCATTGCCCAGAGTGGGCAGAACTGGTGAGGCCCTCCCCCTTGATCCCAAAAGCATCTGACCATTCCATAGTCAGGCTTTTCCCCTCCCCCACTGTTCCTGACCTTGTAGCTAGCTGCCCAAGAGACCCTTATGTGGCTGAAGTCATGTAGTTTTTCCCACCTCTTCTGTTATCTGTCTCACAGCTCCTCCCTCACAACTCTGAAGTCATGTAGCTTTTCCCACCACTATCTCCCTTACACTTCTGCCTTTCAACCAATTAGATAGTAATCCATAAAGTATGTATCCAATAGCCATAAAGTCTGTATGTGCCTTCTCAACCTTTCTCAGGTGTTTATAAACCCATTCTCCTGTTGAATAAACGAAAGTGTGCTATTCATCAAACTGCTTCCCGGGTGTTCATTGCCCATCGTCACACTCACCCGCTCCAGGACCCTGCTTCTTCCCCCCAACTCCTCCTGAGCCCTGGACGTTGGTGGCCAATGAACCCCAGGAATGGCAAGGACCCACAGGAACCCATGCTGTGGCTCTTAATCTTTCCACCCCTCTTCTGAAATGTTCCCTGAGCCATGGCAGGTCTGTTGGCAGTCTGATTTTGTATTGAGTTCTCTGTAGCCCCTGGATTTCTGCTTTGATAGGTTTTGATTGATCACTGTGACTGTCATCATTGCCCTGGAACTGGTTGTCAGGCTAGCAGTAAGAGCAATGTTCATATTGCTGCTTCCTTTTCAATTTCTTCTGGGCCCCAGCAGATATGGTACAGGTGGCACATCTGGTAATGGGGAGTCAGCTATCATTTTGTTTTACCACTGCTCTTGGTTCTCCTCCATTTTCTCTGCCATCTGTAAAATATAAGATTCCAATATACTTTTTCTTTTTCTTTTTTGGAGACAGACACAGAGAGAGGCAGAGAGAGAGGGAGAGGGAGAGGAAGACAGATAGAGATGGGCGCACCAGCAGACTCTCAGCTGCTGCGAACGAAATCCAGATGTGTGTGCCCCCTTGTGGTCAAGTGCAGCATTGCACCCTTGCGTGACTTTGCATCTGGCTAAACGTGGGACCTGGAGATTGGAACCGCTAGAGATTGGAACCAGCATTCTTTTAGGCTTAGGAGGCAGGCGCCATCTCTCCAGCCCCCAATATACTTTTTTATAGATTTTATTTATTTTTATTTATTAGAGACAGAGAGAGAGAGAATGGATGTGCCAGGGCCTCTAGTCAAGGCAAACGAACTCCAGATGCATGCGCCACCATGTGCATCTGTTTTACATGGGACCTGGAGAATCAAACCAGGGTCCTCAGGCTTCACAGACATGTGCCTTATCCACTAAGCCATTTCTCCACCTCCCCTCCCCCAATATACTTTTGAATAAACCATAGAAGATTAAAGAACTCAGGGAAGGAATTAAAAGTATTCCTACACTCAAATGAATATAAGAGCAAAAACTACCATGTTCTTTGGGATGTAGCCAAGGAAGTCAGCCCTAAGATGAAAGTTTATAATTATAAGTGTTCAGATTTTTAAAAATTAGATCTGTTTGTCAGTTATTTATCTTTCCTGAACTTCCAGGTCCTGGTAAGTCTCCCCTCATTTCAGCCCAGTTGGGCTGAGACAAGGGGAGACCACACCACCACCTATAATCCCATATGGGCTTTACCCCCTATTGCCTCCCTCATGGCAGGAGCTCTCTGTACTTTCTCCTCTTTCCTTCTCTTAATGTAATAAAGTCTCTCTAAACCTTAAAAATCAGAGAGATCTCAAATAAATAACCCAGTAATGAACCTCAAGGCTCTAGCCAAAACAAAATGAAGTAAATGACAAGAAATAATAAAGATTAGGACATAAATCATTGAAACAGAGGCTAAAAGAACATTACATAGAATTAATCAAATAAATGGTTAATTCCTTGAAAAGATTAACACAATTGACAAACCTCTAGCTGAATAAACAAAAAGAAAGAGAAGTAAGATTAAAGATGAAAATTTGTTATAACAGACTAATGAAATCGAGATCATTAGAGAATACATTGGAAACATATTTCAAAAATTTGTAAAATCTATAGGAGATGAATAAATTTCCCAACAGATATAAACTACTGAGATTAAAGCCAAAAGATATAAACAATTTAAACAGACCCATAACAAATAATGTCCCCTGGAGTGGCAATTAAGTCTCCCCACAAAGAAAATCCAAGGACCAAACAGACTCACTCTTGAATTGTACAAATCTTTTAGAGGAAAATCTAATAACACTTTTCAAATTTTTCACAAAATATAAAGGGAAGCAACATTATTAAACTCATTCTATGAAGACAGTATTTTTCTGATGCCAAAACAAGTTAAAGATGAAACAAAAATTGATCTAATGTCCATAGTTGTAAAAATTTTCAACAAAATAGTTTCAAAACAAATTTAAGACCACGTTAAAAATATTGTATATCGCAATCAAAATAGTTTCATCCCAGTTATACAAAGTTGGCTCAAAACATGTAAGTTAATAAATTTATAATATCATATTAATAACTTAAAAACAGAAATCACATGATCACCTTAAATGTTATATAAAGTATATTATTTGAAATTTCCCAACATGCCTTCATGATAAAAGTCCTAAAAACTAGGAATAGATTAAACATATATCAACTAGATAAAGGCTATATATGGCCAATTTATTACCAACATTATTCAAAACAGGCAAAAACCTGAGAACATTTTGTCTGGAACAATTCAAGATTGATATTCTGTATACTCTTATTCAATGTAGTGCTTAAAGTCTTCACACAATAAGACAAGAGAAAGTTGTAAAATAAAAATTAATTGAAAAGAAAAAAAAAAAAAACTAAAATATCCCTATTTGTACATGACCAGATTCTATACTTAAAAGGTAGACTCTACCAGAAAACATTTAGATCTGGTAAATATTATCAGCAAAGTTGAAGCACACAAAATCAATAGCTATAAAATTTATATGCCAATAATAAACTTCCTGAGAAAGAAATTGAGGAAATACCCCTTTCACAATGGCTTCAAAAAAGTATCTCAGAACAAAACTAGCCAAAGACATGAAAGACATATATAAATAAACTTTAAGGCACTGAAAAAAAATTAAGACACTAGATGATGGTAAGACCTTTCATGCCTTTGAATTGACAGAATTAATGTTGTGAAAATGACTGCATTACCAAAAGTAATGCAGAGATACAATGCAAACCCCACCAAAATTCCAATGACATTCTCCACAGAACCTAGGAAAAAACAATCCTAAAACTCATATGAAACAAAAGACCACAGATAGCCAACACAATCCTAAGTAGAATGAACATTGTCAGAGGTACACATTACCTTACCTCAAGCTAAACTACATTGTTATGGTGGCAAAGAAAGAAAGATAGTGTCACAAAAAATCAACATACAGACACATGGGACAAAATGAAGGACCCATACTTAAACTTAAAAAAGTATATCCACCTAAGTTCTCTCAAATGGTGGCAAAATATATAATGTAAAAAGTACAGCCTGTTCAACAAATAGTGTTAGCAAAACTGAAAAATCTATCTATAGGAGAATGAAATTAGAACCATATATTTCACTCAGTGCAAAAAATAAATTAAAAGTGGATCATAGTCTAGAGGAAAATGTAGGGAATACACTTCAAGATAGAGGGATAAGTAAGAACTTTCTAAACGCAACCACAATAAGTAGAAAATAGCCCCAACAATTGACAAAGAGGATTACAATAAGATAAAAAGCTTCAGCACAGCAAAAGAAAATATCAGAACAATGAAAAATATAACTTACAAAATGGGAGAAAATCCTTCCCAGAGATTAATATCTAGAATATATAACGAATTGCAAAAATTAAATATCAAAAAAAAACCAAACTACCAATCAACAAATGAGCCAATGAATTGATCAGGAAGTTCTCAACAGAAAAAAAAAAATAGCAAATAAATATTTTTTTAAAAAATCTTCAATATCTTTAGCATCATAGAAATGTATTGTAAAACCTCTGAATTTCTATCTCACCACACTCAGAATGGCAATCATAAAGAAAACAAATAATAACAAATTCAGGCAAGAATATGAAGAAAGAGGGACCTTTATTTACTGTTTGTGGGACTATTAAAGTCATGCAACCACTATGGTATTCAGTGTGAAGGATTCTAAAATTCTTACCACCATATGACCCAGTTATAGCACTCCTGAGCATACACCCAAAGGACTCTATGTATTACCACCAGAGACACCTGCAAATCCATGTCAATTGCTGCTGTGTTCATAATAGCAAGGAAATGAAATCAGCCTAGATGTCCAGCAACTGATGAGCAGATAATAAAAATGAAGTACATGGGGGCTGGAGGGATGGCTTAGCTGTTAAGGCATTTGCTTGCAAAGCCAAAGGACCTAGGTTCAATACCTCAGGACCCATGTTAGCCAGATGCACAAGGGGGTGCACATGTCTGGAGTTCGTTTGTAGTGGCTAGAGGCCCATTTTCTCTCTCCTCTCTCTGCCTCTTTTTCCTCTGTCAAATAAATAAATAAATAAATATAAAACCCTATTTTAAAAAACATAGTACATACATATAATGAAATTATATTTAGCCATTAAGAAAAAATGAAATTAAGAAATTTGTAGGAAAATAGGTGGAATTGGAAAATATTGCATTAAGTGATGTAACCCATGCTCAGAAATAAAATGTTACATGTTCTCTCTTATGTGGATCCTATCTTCTAATTTTTATATATGTGTATTTATGTAGAAGTGAGTTTGGGTAGTGTTCAGGCCATTAGAAAGCAGCCCGTGAAGCTTTAAAGGAGGGGCATTGGAAGTATATTTGAATACATGTGTTATGAAAGTAGAAGCGGAAATACTAGATGTGGAAGGGCACAAGTATGGAAGAAAGCAGGAAAACGGGGAGAGAAATAGGTCTGGAGGATCAACCAAAACTAAGTGTGTATGAAAAATGACATAAGGAAACCTCTTACTTTGTATGTTAACAAATTATCAGTTAACACAGAACAAAACTAAGCTCTGGCCCCATATTGTATACCAAACAGAAATATATTCAAATTTGATCACAAATCTGATTTAAATCAAGCTTCTAGGAGAAACCAATGAAAATATGAAAAAAGGAAGCAAAAATTATTAAATATGACAGAAATAAATTAACCATAGGCTCAGTGGTAGGGAATTTGTCCATTACACATGAGGCCCTGAGTCCAATCAATAAAAAGCTCAAAAAATTAGAGATTAACCATAAAAGAAATACTAGCTAAATTGGAATTTGTTAAAATTAAGAACTGGGCTGGAGAGATGGCTTAGCATTTAAGGCACTTGCCTGCAAAGCCAAAGGACCCAGGTTAACTCCCCAGGACCCACATAAGCCAGATGCATATCTGGAATTCGTTTGCAGTGGCTGGAGGCCCAGGCATACCCATTCTCTCTCTCTTTACCTGCCTATTTCTGTATCTCTCTCTCTCTCCCAAATAGATAAAAATAAAATATTTTTTAAAAATTAAGAACTCATGTTCATTGAAAGATATTGCTTTGATAGTATATAGGCAAGAGAGTGGAGGAAACAATTTTCATACACAAAATCTGATAAAGGATTAATATTTAATGTGATTTTTCTCTTAAGTTATTTCCATAAATCAAAAGAAAATCATATTAAATATAAAAAATAAATATCTAAACAGATAGCTTACAAATTTCTTCATCACCAGTACAAATTTTAAAATGTCCTCAATATCATCAAGTATTGGGAAATTACATGCTAAAACTGTGGCATAACAGTTCAATGATTCACTAGTGTTGGAAATCACACAAATCTATACATCAAATATAAATGGAGAGAAATATATACTCCCCCTCTATACCCAAACACAAGTGCATGGAAAATTGAAGAAATGCAACTAAGATTTCTAGTTAACCAAATTTCCAGATTTTGCTATCATACTATTATTAGAAAAGGTATGATCTTGGGGAAGTCAGGGTAAATCATACAGAGTATTCTGTAATGTTTTTAAAACTTTCCTGTGAATCAGTGAAGTTATTTTTAAATTTAATTTCAAAAAACATCAGAAAGGGTAAGTTGAATTACATATGAAAAAATTTTATATATAATATGCGTATAAAAGTGTCAAAAACAAATAAAATACAATTTCCATAAAAATAATTCCAATAGAAAAGAACTACACTACAACCAAAATGACTAAAATTAATAATATTAGTAATATTAAGTGTTTAGAATGAGAAACAACTTAAACTTTTCATATACTGATGCTGAGAATACAAGTTAACGTGATCACGTTGGGATACTGTTAGTATATATTAATGCTGAATAGATATATACTCATATTCCATTCATAAATATATGTGTGTGTACATTAGTTACTTTTTTCTGCTATTGCCAAATCCCTGATGAAAACACTTAGGAAAGGAAGGGATTGTTTTGGCTCATGGTATGAGTATATAGTTCATTATGGCAGGAGAGGTAGGGTGTCAGGTGCATGAGGTGGTTGTTTACATAGTGTTCATAATCAGGAAGCAGAAAAAGATAAATGCTAGTACTCTGTTGATTTACTTCGTTTTTACTTTTCATTCAGTCCAACACCCCAATACATATGGCTGATATAAGTTGCACCACTACCATGTTTAAACTCTGTAAACCAATAACAAAATGGTAAGCCATGTTACTTTAAAAATAAACAAAATGTTTTGACAATTCAGAAAATATCATCATCACCTTACTGTTTCCTTCTCCACCACAACAGGTGGCCAGGGGCTGCTCTGAACTTTAAGATTATTGTATCTGAGCTGGGCGTGGTGGCACACGCCTTTAATCCTAGCACTCGGGAGGCAGAGGTAGGAGGATCGTCGTGAGTTCAAGGCCACCCTGAGACTACATAGTTAATTCCAGGTCAGCCTGAGCCAGAGTGAGACCCTACCTCGAAAAAACAAAAAAAAAAAAAAAAAATTATTGTATCTGGATTTGCTGAAGTAAGTTGCAGCAACATAAATGTTTCTTTTTCATGTTTGTGCCTAACAACTCATGAAAAGAAGACATTATCAGGACATTACCAAAGAGGAATAATTCAAAACAACAATGTTTAAAATGAAATGCTATGTGTTTTCCTCTCTAGGAATTCAGAGTTGATATAGGTCAATTAGATTATGTTGTACAATAAAAGGTATAACAATGTAGCAACTATTACCAATGATGAGAACAACCCTATTAAAAGAGATAAACCTGCTGGGCATGGTGGCCCATGCCTTTAATCCCAGCACTTGGGAGGCAGAGGTAGGAGGGCCGCTGAGTGTTTGAGAACAGCCTGAGACTACATAGTGAATTCCAGCCTACCTTGAAGAACCAAGAAAGAAAGAGAGAGACTATCTTAAAACACCCTGGAATGATTGCCCTTGAAGTACATTTAATTTATAGCCCCTGGATTGCCTGTCAAAAATATGACAAACTGGGCTAGAGAGATGACTTAGCAGTGAAGGCATTTGCCTGCAAAGCCAAAGGATCCCAGTTCGATTCTCCAGGACCCACGTAAGCCAGATGCACAAGGGGGTGCATGCATCTGGAGTTCGTTTGCAGTGGCTGGAAGCCCTGGTGTGCCCATTCTCTCTCTCTCCTGGAAGCCCTGGTGCACCCATTCTCTCTATCGCTCTCTCTCTCTCTCTCTCTCTCTCACTGTGCTTATTTCCCTCTCAAATAAATAACTAAAACTAAAATATTAAAAAATGACAAACCTATTTTACATATGAAGAGACCTCCATAAGTAATTTATTAAAACTAAAAAAAATAACATATTCACTAGAATAAAGAAACTTATAAAATGATTTCAAGAGTTTGAGGAGATGGCTCAGTAGATAAAGCATTTCTGGTGCAAGGGTGAGTACCTGAGTTCAGATCCCCAGAACCCACATAAAAATCTCCAAACTCCAATGCTATAATCATGGTATTCCGATGGCAAGAATGGATGCAGAGACGAGATAAATTCCAGAAAATTGTGTACCAGCTAGTCTGGCAAGTACAACAGCAAGCAACTATGAGATCAAGAGAACTTGCTTCAAACTAGGTGGAAGGTGAGGACTGACACTCAAAAGTTGTCCTCTGACCTCCACATGTGTGCTGTGGCACACACATGTCCATACATGAGCCGCACCCATACACACAAAAAAAATTAAAGATTTCAAAATCACAATAAACAGTGTTGCAGCATATCAGGTATGAAATCATAGGTTTTTGAATGTAAGGAAATATATGAATCTATTACCAATGGTACTTCTGTTGTTTTATACCTCAAAGAATCTTTGACTTGTGTCAAAAGCATCATAGTCAATATGTTCAAAAACATGTTTTATACCCACAAAATGGGTAAAAATGAAGAATTTTGTATAGAGATAATACACACAATTTTATCTGTCAATTTAAAGACAAATGAATAAAATACAAAACCAAAAGAAAATAGATTTTCAAAAAGGATTGACATTACCAAAAGAGAAACTAAGTCTCTCATGTGTGACTGATAAGAGTATAAAGAGATACAACTTTAGAAAACTAATTGGCAATTTCAATTGTTTAAATATGCCCAGAAATTCTACCCCTAGTTAGTTATCCAAGACAAAAGAAAACATGTCTGCAAAAGACTCTGACTGAATTACTCTTAGTAGCTTTCGTAATAATGTTTCCAATAACAAGCAACCCAAATATGCTCCAGCAGAATAACTGATAAACAAATTGTATATTTGCACAATTCAACCCAACATAACAAAGCTGGGCATGGCGGCTCATACCAATAATCCCAGCAGTAGAATCCCAGGCTGAGGTAGGAGAATCACCAAGGGTTCAAGTCCAGCCTGGTGCTAAAGAGAAAGTTCCAGGTCATTGTGAGACCCTATCTCAAAATGTTAAAAAAAAGGAGGGGGAATAAAAATACAATATATCAGTAAAATGATATATAGTAAAAGAAGTCAAACTCAAAGAAATGCATACTTTTCGATTGTATTTCTAGAGCAGGCAAAAGAAATTTTTAGTCAACAAAAAAAAATCAAAATGTTTGCATCTAGTGTGGAATATAATGGGATAAATGGTAACCTTTCTAGAGGTCATTGAAATGTTTTATATTACCTCAGTTTGGATTGTAAATAAATGTTTATACAATCTTCAAAAGCTATTAAGCTATACATTTAAGTTTTATGCCTTTTTTCTCTCAAATGAAGTAGACTTCATTTTCAAAAATAAACCAAGAGGGAGGTGTAAGATCCAAGAGACAAGGAATCATTAACATGCCCAAAATAAGAGAATTTCCAAAATGATTTCTGGGAGCAGTCCTAATACAATAGGTGAGCAGTAGGCTAAGAGGACAACCAGTCTTAACTCAACAGGAAAACTATGATTGTCAGCAAAGATGATTCCCAAGAAAACTAGAATTTGTGTTTTCCTTAATGAATGTGCTCATTTGGAAAATTTCATCTGTCTATAACTGACTTGAAAGAGCTGAGAAAGTAATTAAAAATAGGAACAAAGTAGGGCTAAGAATACAAGCTCCGAGAAAGGGAAACACAGAGAGGAGGGAGGAAGTAAGGGAGAGAGAGAGAGAAGAGAATCAGACAATTACCATCCCTATGATGAGATTTCAAACATAGCAGCACACACAATCATGGTTCAGAACTTGGATCCATAAATGATGCTTCACAATCATCTAAATAATAACCATCAGTTTGATTATTTGTTTGTTTCTGTACTTTACAAGTGAACAGTCAAAATCCTTTTATTTTTTAAATTAATTAATTTATTTATTTTACAAAGATCATAGTCTTTTATCCCCGCTCTCCTGGATCCACTTTCCTTGAGGGTTCTCCTCAGTGGGGCTATTGTTATTCAGTGTGGGTTAAGTAAGGTCTCAGTCAATCTCTGTAGGGGAGGTGCATTTCAGCAAATTTCTATAGCATCCCAATCCCATAACTCTTACAATGTTCCTGCCCTCACTTCAGAAATAATCCCTGACCCTTGGTGGGTCTGAGAGCAATCTGGTTTAGTGCTAAGGTCTCTGTGGCCTTTGGGTTTCTGTTTCAATGTGTTTTGATTAATCACTGTGCAGGTCACTGTTTCCCTGGAGTTAGTTGTCAAAGTAGCAGTGGGAGCAATATTCCTGTTGCTGCTTCCTCTACAACTTTCTCTTGATCCCTGGTAGTTGTGGTATAGATGGCATGTCTCTAGAAGGCAGTAGGGTACCATTACTTGTCATACTGATGGATTTTAGCTCTCTCCATTATTCTCTGCTATCTGTAAAATAAGATATATGACCAAGGGTGAGAGCAGCTTTGATTTAGGCAGATGTGTATAGTAATTTGAAAGACTTATTTGATGTGAATGCCCATTGTAGCATTGGGGGATTCACTCTGGAGTCTGTGAGATTCCTGGACATGGGGTTTGACTTGGTTCCCAGTAACAGGTTTCAATAGTCTTATATTCAATCAGAGGGCCCTTGGTTACCCACTCAGGTGGTGTTTATTTTTTTAATGTGATATAGCTATTTGGGGAAGGTAAAGGAGGGAGGGAAAATTGTGTGTGTGTGTGTGTGTGTGTGTGTGTGTGTGTGTGTGTGTGTGTGTGACATCCTTGATGAATCACTTGACAGCCCACAAATGCCATACTAGTGAAAGTTGAAATTCTCAAGTCATACCATCTCTTTTCAGCATTAATAATCCATATCTCTGAGCATTCTGAGGACAATATACAACAAACCAAATAAATGAAAGTGGTTTTAAGATTTGACTTTCTCTTTGGAGAGATGTCTTGGTGGTTAAGGTGCTTGCCTGCAAAGCCAAAGGACCCAGGCTCAATTGCCCAGGACCCAAGTAAGCCAAATGATCTGGAAGTTCATCTCAGTGACCTGATGCTGTCTACTACACACTATCTTGAAAAGAAAAAGAAAGGTAAAAGAAAAAAAATAAAGGTTGTATCCTTAGAAACAACCTATATAATTGGTATTCACACATGAGCAGAAGTCCCACCTGATAAGGAGAGGGTTCTTATGGTTTATAGGATAAGTACTAAGACTTTGCTCAGCATAACCTCCAATGTAAATATATCAAAGCATAGATGTTTCTAGTTGACTCAGCCCTTTGTAGATTTTTTTATTGACAACTTCCTTAATTCTAGACAATATCCCATGGTACTTCCCTCCCTACCCCCACTTTCCCCTTTGAAACTCCACTTTCCATCATTAAAATTCTATGGAAATTCTAGCCGGGCATGGTGTTGCATGCCTTTAATCGCAGCACTGGGGAGGCAGAGGTAGGAGGATTGCCATGAGTTCGAGGCCACCCTGAGACAACATAGTGAATTCCAGGTCAGCCTGAGCTAGAGTGAAACCCTACTGCAAAATAAATAAATAAATAAATAAAAATAAAAAACTACTGAGAGCTGGCGAGAAATTCTTAGTGATTAAGGCACTTGCCTGCAAAGCCAAAGGACCCAGGTTCAATTCCCCAGGACCCATGTAAAGTCAGATGCACAAGGGTTCATTTGCAGTCCCTGGAAGCTCTAGCGTACTCATTCTTTCTCTCTTTCTCTTTCTCCCACTTTCTCTCTCCCTCATAGATAAATAGATAGATAGATAGATAGATAGATAGATAGATAGATAGATAGATAGATAGATAAAAAGCTGGGCGTAGCAATGCATGCCTTTAATCCAAGGTCTCTGAAGAAGAGAGGATAACCATGAGTTTATGGCCACCCTGAGACTACATAGTGAATTCCAGTTCAGCCTGGGCTAGAGCATGACCCTTCCTTGAGAAACCAAAAGTTAAAAAAAATATATAAAATTAATCTCTCATCCAATCCCTCCTTGAGCCTTTCATGTACTTACATATATAAAATATCATCCCCTTAAATCCTCTGCTCTCCTCTCTCCCTTATAGCCCTTTGCTAGCTTACTGGCCACTGCTACCAACATTTCACTCCAACTGTTCTCTCTTCCTTTTGGTTACATTTGCTAAGGGTTAATCAATCTTGTTTATCCTTAGAAAGAACCAAGTGTTTGTTTCATAGATTTTTTTCTGGCTCTTAAAATTTTTGTTGAGTAATCTGCTGTTATCCTGATGGGCTTGCCTTCATATGTGACTCGATTTTTCTCTCTAACTTCTTTCAATATATTTTCTTTGATTTGTGTGTTTTGTAGTTCAATTATAATATGGTGATGAGAGGTTCTTTCCTGATTTTTGTCTGTTTGGCATTCTGAAGGCTTCCTGTATCTGTATTGGTATCACTTTTCCTATTTCGGGGGGGGGATTTTCTTCTATGATTTTATTGAAAATACCTACTATCGCTTTGGAGTAAAATTCTTCTTTTTCTACTATGCCCTGAATTCTTATGTTTGATCTTTTAGTGTCCTGCATGTCTTGAAATTCCCATACATGCCTTCCTATTAGTGTGTCTTTCTCTTTGTTGGACTGTATTAGATCTGCCACCTGGTCTTCTAGAGTAGATAGTCTGTCCTCGACTTGGTCCATTCTACTGGTGAGACTTTCTACAGAGTTTTCTGTTTGACTTACTCTAGTTTGCATTTCTCATGTTTCTGATTGGTATTTTTCATTATTTCTATTTCCTTACTAAATGCCTAGGATTAACCTCCTTATTTTATTTTATTAAGTTGGTTTCCTGTGTTCTCTTGGGTTTCCTTCAGGAGTTTGTTTTCTGTTGGGCCCTGCCTGGTGTGAAGCCGAGTGGTTAGCCCAGCCAATCTTGGCCTACTCCCGGTAAGGCCTAGTCGAGCCTGAGTACCTGCCCTTGACTCAGCACCTAAGCTGAAACTGCCTCCACCCAGCTGCTGCTGACGTGATGAAATACTGTTGGCCCTTATACCTTTCTCTCATCCCCTCTTCCCACCCCCTTCCTCAAAGTATATTGGCCCTTATACCTTTCTCTCATCCCCTCTTCCCACCCCCTTCCTCAAAGTATATTGGCCCTTATACCTTTCTCTCACCCCCTCTTCCCGCCCCCTTCCTCAAAGCACATAAATATCTCTCCCCTGACAATAAACGGCGAGTTCCGCCTTAGACGTATCTCCGCGACTCAATGTGGTTTTTTTCCCCGGTGTTTTAGTGGGGGGAGGGGTTTGAGTCGCCGACACCCGCCTTCTCGCTCAGCCTCAAGAGAAACGGCTGGCCCGGTTTTCTCTCTCTTTTGCTCTACCTGCCGGTGGTGAGGGAAAAAGCCCCGGCAGTTTTCTTCTTTCATTTTTTTTGAACATAGATATAATCATGTTTTTTGAAAAATACATCAGGCATTTCATCTAAATCAGTCTCACTGGAGGTCATTTCTGATGGATTTATAATTCCTGGTGAAATTATATTGTCTTGATTTTTAAAACTTTTTATTACTATTTATTTGAGAGAGAAAAAGAGGCAGAGAGAGAGAGAGAGAGAGAAGAAAGAAAGAAAGAAAGAAAGAAAGAAAGAAAGAAAGAAAGAAAGAAAGGGAGAAAGAAAGTCCAGACACATGCACCACATTGTTTACCTGGATTACCGGGGTCTTGGGGAATCAAACCTGGGTCCTTTGGATTTGAAGGCAAGCACCTTAACAACTAAGCCATTTCTCCAGGCCTTCTTGATTTTTTTTTCGGTTTGTTGCATTATTATGTAGAAATTTTTGCATCTTAAGTTAATTTGATGCTTGGGTTTTTAATTATCTGCAGTATTCTTATAAGTATAAATCTGACTTTATATATTTTCAGGGTAGGAGTTTAAGGTGTCAGGTGTGGTTATTATACTCCCAGAGTAAGAGCAGAAGTGACCCTAAGTGTGGTGGAGCCAATTACTGGAAAATCCTACAATTAAACTGAGCAATACACACATTCAATCAAAACCAGCACAGAGTATTTATGCTAGCTTGGGGATTAAAACAAAAAGATAATCTAATAAAGCCAAAGTCCCTTAGGATGTTCCACACCCTTAATCCTTTCAACTGGAAGGCCGTGATTTCCAAGCTAGCCTGGGGCCAGATGAGATCCTGCCCCCTAATAGTGACAGAAGGAAAAATACAAAAGCCCTACAAATCAGGAAATGTCAAAGGCAACAATAGTCAACACCAAAATATAGTTTATTTGAGAAGGGTAAAGCTGACCAAGAATATATCAATCAAATCTAACAGATAACCTGCCCTGACATGGAAGGTGAGATTAGCACTTCCAGTGCAGGCCTCTGTACCTGGCTTTGTGTAAATGTAAGGGTTCTAAAATCACTGAAGAAAGAACCCAGACTCAAATAGTATGTAAAAAATAAAGAGTGTTTATTCTGCAGAATCAGCCAGCATGCATGGGTCAGCCATTAGTACAAAATGTTGACCCTGAGAGGAGCACACAGGCCCCTTTTAAGCACAGCTGGGGGAATTTTAGTTGGGTTAGGCCATCCCTTTAGGTGATTGGCTAAGCAAGCAACAGTTACATTTTTATTTCTGTGATTGGCTGTGGCTTTAATTTTACCATCTTAGGACATGTTCAGGCATCTCCTCAGAACCTTGCCGGAAACTTAATCCCTGGGCCGGCTGTCCTGGGCATGTCTTTTTTTGGTCATAGTCCAGAGATATTGCAGGAACTGACTCAGGCCCCTGGGGGGCCATCTTTTCCCAGACACATGTCAGGGGGCTGTTAATTAACAGCCCTTTGTTCATGGTCTTTTCCCAGAAGTGTTGCCCACTTCTCCGGGAAACCATGTTACCTTTTGGAATGGCTTCCATCCTCACTAATGCTGAGTGCCCACCTGGGTGTCTCTCTTTTGTGCTATGGATTCAGTTATGCTGCTTGGTTCACTGTATCTGGTGTTTGGATTGGTCATGTGGGATGCTGTGTGGCTGGGGGATGGATAAGTTCTCTGGTGGTTTGCAGCACTGGTGGATGGGAGAAGGGATGCTGTGCAGAGTTCCTGGAGTTGTGCCAGATCTTCTTAGCTAGTCCAGTTTGTGATATCCTTCAGTAGCTGCTCAACTGGTCCCTGGTGTCCTCCCCTTCATGTTTCTAGACTTTGCTAAGAGGTTGATGTGAGTGAGGAATCCCTTCCCCTGACTTCTCCTGTGGCTCTGCACTGCACCAGGCTGGTTAGGTGCATGGATTGGGGCTGCTAGCACTGCAGTGACAGCTGCTTTTGTGCTTCCTGCTTGCTAAAAGTTCTGGGCCTCTCCTATTTCTTTGCTGTGGTTAATAATTCTTTATACACTTTCTCTTTGCTATAAAAGATGATATTTTGCTATTTATCTGCTTATCACTCCCCCACCCCCCACAGGCTGCTTTGGTGTGGCTAATACACCTACATCTTACCTGGAATGTCTTTTTAAGTTGTGCTTCCTTTTGGCCACATTTTGTGTATGTGTGTGTGCTCACATGTGTGTACCTATGCATGTTCATATGTATGTGAGTGCAGGTGTGTACACAAAGGACAGAGATTGATGTCAGGGTGCTTTCTACCTTATTCTTTGAGACATTATCTCTCACTGAAATTAGAGTTAATCAATCTAGTGAGCCCCAGGGTTTCTTTCTCTCTGCCTCCCCAGTGCTGGGATTATATAACATGCCACCAAGCCCAGCATTTTGCAGACATACTGGGGGTCTGAACTCAGGTACTCAGGTTTGCACAGCAAACACTTTATCCACTGAGCAACCTCTAGGGCATTTTATTACTCTTAAAATGGTTAACCATTAGGCTAATGTGGACCAAGATATGAAGATGAGACAGGCAAAGAACCAAACAGACATAAGAAATAAAATGAATCTCTTGGACCCTTTTAAAGGAAGGAGCTATTTCACATACATTTTTATCGTCAAGA
Organism: Orientallactaga sibirica; assembly: GCA_036365145.1. Lineage (NCBI taxonomy): Eukaryota > Metazoa > Chordata > Mammalia > Rodentia > Dipodidae > Orientallactaga > Orientallactaga sibirica. Next base: position 5,965,912 of record JAEOAD010000793.1, on the reverse strand, counting down.
GCAAGTTATCAGTATATATAACTATATGATTATAACATTTAATTTTCTGATATCCTTATAAGGTCAATATATCCCTGACCCTTATTATTGTCAGCTTATAAATAAAGCAATTGTGACTATTCCCAGACATTTGTACTCCCAAGTGAACTCTAAAACATATTTAATGTAATCCCAAAGATAGTCTTGTTCAAATAATGACTGGAACCAAACTAAATTTCAAACATATTGATTTCTTTTCCTAGTATGGAGCACCAGTACCTGTGGAACTATATATAAAGATATTATATGTAGACTGAAAGAAATTGAACAATAAACACTTAAATGGAAAGAGATCTCTTATAAATTAATCACAATAATAAATATTGTCAAAGTGTTCATCCTACATGAAACTATGAACAATCCAATGTAAGCTTCATCAAAATCCCAGTGACATTTCACAGAATAGAAAAAAATCATGAAATTCATATGAAATCACAAAAGAACTCTAATGGCTAAATCATTCTTGAGAAAAAGAATAAAGCTATAATTATTATATTTCCTGATTTCAAATTATATTATAAAGATATCATAACCAAATAATATAATTTTACATAAAAGCAGAAACAAATAGAAAGCTCAGAAATAAGCCCATGAATTTATGTTCAACTTTTCATTGACAAGGCAGTAAGAATGTAAAATGATAAAATAATAACCTAATTGTATAAATCATATGGGGTAAAACAGATATTCACATGAAAATTTAAGTTGGACCTTTCTCTTACACCATATACAAAAATCAACTAAAAGTGAATTAAATGCTTAAATACAAGACTGGAAGCAATAAAAAATCATAAAAAAATGGGCATTTATCTTAACAATGATTTTTTTAATTTTAGTGACAATTTTCATATGTGTACATAGTGTAATGTGATCCTTACCCCCTCCTATTATCTTCTCTTGTTCCCAGAAAATTATTTTTGAATGGGATACCAAAAGCACAGGAAATAAAAACAAAACTTTTCAAGATGATATACATCAAATCAAAAAGATTTTTCATAGAAAAGGAAACAACTAAAACAGTTAACCCCAATGTGGCTCAGGGAAACTCGCAGAAGAGGGGGCGGAAAGATTGTTAGAGTCACAAGTTGGGGCATTAAGCACAGAGACTGGGGCCTATCCCCCAGAACTCTTAATGACAGAAATAAAAAAATAATAATAATAAAAAGAAAACTGTGGTATGTTGGTATGTATTTACAAATATATATAAATATAAATATAGTTTTTAAACTATATAAGAAAAATCTTAAAATTTAATAGCAAAAAGAATAAACAAACAAAAAACCCAGACCTAATTACATACTGGCAAAGGACATGAATAGACTTTGTTTCAAAGGAGACATACAGATGCCAAATAGTAATATGAAAAAGAGCTCTACACTAATTATAAAAGAAATTCAAATTAAAACCACAATGAGAAATCAGCTCAGGCCTGTTAAAATGTCCATTATCAAAAAAGACAACAAGTGTTATTGAGGATGTGGAGTTAAAAAAAAAAAAACTGTATACACTATTGATGGTGTTGTAAATTAATGCAGCTATTATGGAAAACAGTAGGAAGGTTGCTGAAAATAAAATCCAGCCATTTCTTTCCAGGGTATACCCAGTACTATTTCAAAGTGATATGTGTAGTACCATATTCATTGCATCATTATTTACGGTACTTAAAGATATTAAAACAACCTATTCTCTCTTTCTCTCTGTCTTCCCCCCCCCAAATAAATAAGTAAATAAATAAAATATAAAAATGGGCTCTGGAAATGGCTTAGCAGTTAAGCAAGTAAACATTGCTTAATTCAGGTTAAACAGATTTATCACTTCAAATATATATTTTATCATATCTTCAAATTGACAACTTTCTACAAGAAAATTACTTCTCTAGCTTTTAAAGTACATACTATATTTTTGCCATATGTAGTCATCTGAATGTGTAATAGTATGTCAAAACTTCTTGCTTCTATCTAATTGTAATTTAGTACCATTAATAAACTTCTCCTCATCCCTATCCCTCAGGCCTACTTTACTCAGCCTCTAATAACCATCATTATACTTTCAATCTCTATAATATCAACTTTTTTGAGATTCTACACAAATGACACGATATAGTGTTTGTATTTTTGTCTCTTACCTGTTTCACTCAATATAGTTATCTCCAAGTCTATCCATACTGTCACAACTGACTAGATTTCATTGTTATGGGTAAATAGCATTTCATTCTGTATATGTGTAGCAGACAGCTTCTAGTTCGCTGAGATGAACTTCCAGACTAGGCACAGTTATGTAGGAAGGGATATTATTTATTGAAGCTTACAGATCCAGGGGAAGTTCCATAATGGCAGAAGAAGCTGGCCTGCCTTCACAGGGCCAAGCAGAGAGAGAAAAGCCAACCAGCCACACAGCACAGCACACTTCAGGAACTCCCTCTAGGCACACTTTGCATATCTTTACAATGGAATCCCAACCCTACCATCACACCTTACGATCCGCCCAGTGACATTGCCTCCAGCAAGGTGGCTGCAGATGCAAACTATAAACTAATAAAACACTGAATATATTGGGGGCCATCTATTCAAACTACCACAATATGTGTCATATTTTCATTATTCATTTGAGTTAATAGAGCTGAGGTTGTTTCTATTTCTCTTCTATTAGTCTAAATGAACATGGGAGTACAGACATCTCTTCAATAGAGTGACTGATTTCCTTTGGATATTTACCAAGGAGTTAAATTACTGAATCCTATAGTAATCTTCATATTTTCCCGAATACCTATACTCACCCACTCTGACAATGTCAGTGTAAAAAGGTTTTCTTTTTTTTTCCATATAATTATTAGCATTGTTACCTCTATTGCTTTTGTTTTGTTATTATTTTTATCGATGGTAATAGAATCCACATTAGATGGGAAAGCCAGAATTATTTTGACAGAAAATAGAGGCCATTGGAACAAAAAGGAGACAAAGAATATATTCAACTGAAGTGAATGAATAGAAGATTTAGAAAGACAAGGAGTTCTGGTCAAAAAGAGACACATTTTTATATTTTTTTTTATTTATTTGAGAGAGAAGGCGAGGAGGAGGCAGAGAGAAAGAGATAATTGGTGATCCCGGGACTCCAGCCACTGCAAACAAAATCCAGATGCATGTGCACACTTGTGCATCTGGCTTATGTGGGTCTTGGGGAATCGAACTGAGGTCCTTAGGCTTCACAGGCAAACACCTTTACCGCTAAGCCATTTGTCACCCTAGCCCAGGCTGACCTGGAATTCACTTTGTATTCTCAGGGTGTAGAACTCACAGCAATCCTACTACCTCTGCCTCCCGAGTGCTGGGATTAAAGACGTGCACCACCACGCCCGGCTAGAAAGTGGAAAGAGACATTTTTGATGGAACTTGAATTTACATAAGTGCCAGAAACTTGTGGGTGAATATGATGGACATTAACAATTAAATTTTGAGGCTGGAGAGATGGCTTAGCAGTTAAGGCACTTGCCAGAGAGGCCTAAAGACCCATGTTCTAGTCTCCAGATCCCAAGTAAGCCAGACACACAAAGGTGAGGCAAGTGCAAGTTCACACATGCCCAGTAGGAGGTGCAAGTGACTGGAGTTTGATTGCAGAGGCTGAGGCGCTGGCACTCCAATTCTCTCTCTCCTCTTTCTCTGTCTCCCTCTCTTTCTTGCTCTCTCTAAAAAATAAAAATATAAACAATTTAAAAAAGAAAACAATTAAATTTTGGCTCTGGTGCTATTTTTATTCTCATAACCTCATACATGTTGTAGCCCCCTCTAATATACTACCATCAAATTCCCCAAAATTTCTAGAAGCATCTAATAAGTATCTCACACGATGCTCTTGAATACATATGTTCCTTCTTAGCAATAGCCCTAGTTAGCCATTCCACAGGGTACTGCAATCTCTACTGGGCACTGCAGTCTCTGTTATGTGCTAATATTATCCTAGCTAGTATAAAATTAGTGAAAGAACTCTTTTCTCTTCTATGGTATAAAAGAAAGGGTATTTTTTATTGTTTTTTGAGGTAGGGCAGGCTGGCTTGGAATTCACTATGTAGTCTCAGGGTGGCCTTGAACTCATAGCGATCCTCTATCACTGCCTCTCAAGTGCTGGGACTAAAGGTTTTTTTTTTTTTTTTTTTTTTTTTTTTGGGAGGCTCCAATTTTATCACATATTTTAGTGAAATAGTTGTTTTAATTTTATTTACATCTCTTCTGCCTCTACTCAATCATCACAGGTAAGAATCTTTTTAGGGGGACCAAAGAGATCAAAATTAGAACCATCATATCATTCTAAGATAGTTGTGCTCCTCTGAAAATAAAGGATCCATTTGGAATCAGGGAATTGTTCATGGGTCTGTGTAAATCATTAAACAACTCTGTACATTCTCTACAAATTCACTTCATTCCTGCTATCACACCATTTCAGTGATTATGCCCACAAAATTCTAAATTGCAGCTCATTTAAAAAAATGTTATCTAGGGCTGGAGAGATGGCTTAGTGGTTAAGCACTTGCCTTTGAAGCCTAAAGAGCCTGGTTCTAGGCTTGATTCCCAGTACTCATGTAAGCCAGCTTCACAGGGTGGCACATGCATCTGGAGTTCGCTTGCAGTAGCTGGAGGCCCTGGTGTATCCATTGTCTCTCTCTCTCTCTCTCTCTCTGCCTCTTTCTTTTTCTGTATGTCACTCTCAAATAAAAAATAAAGAAAAAATAAAAATAATTTTAAAAATGTTATCTAAGCCAGGTGTGGTGGTGCATGCCTTTAATCCCAGCACTCGGGAGGCAGAGGTAGGAAGATCTCCGAGAGTTCGAGGCCACCCTGAGAGTACATAGTTAATTCCAGGTCAGCCTGGAACAGAGTGAGACCCTACCTCGCAAAACCAAAAAAAAAAAAAAAAAGTTATCTATGGGCAGGAGAGATGGCTCAGCACTTAAAAGAACTTGCCTGCAAAACTTATCAACCAGGGTTTGATACTGCAGTACCCGCCTAAAGCCACATACACAAAGTGGTGCATACATCTGGAGTTCACTTGCAGTGGCTAGAGGCCCTGGTGCGCTGTCTCTCTCTGTCCCTCTGTGCTTGCAAATAAATAAATCAATAAATAATTAATTAATTTTAAAAAACAAAAAAAAATATTATCTGTGTCCTTTTTTTTTTTTTCTCCTTTTTAGGCAGGCTGGGACTAAAGCTTCAAGCATCGGGTTAGAAAAGAAGCAACATTTGTCATGGGAAAGGGTCTGGGATGAAAGGGACAATCAAAACAAAGCTTGATGTCATGGTCAGAAGAGCAAGCTAAGCCCAAACCCTTGCAGGAAATTCACTATCAAATTTCACAAAACAAATGAAGAACTTTAGCATATCAATGAGGGGCCATAAACATGTCTTTCAGCATAGGCAAAGAAAGTTAAGACTCTCTCAACAGGGCAACTAGAGCAGGCAGATCCAAGCCAAACAGGAAGGTTCCCAAGCCTTTGTATAATGTCAGTGAAGAGTTGCTGTTTCTCCATGAGAGCCAGTGAGGGAAAGATCAGAACATGTATCAGAAGTGGGACTGCTGCTTTTAATCCTGCTAGCATCTTTCCTGCATGAGTTGAGGTAAGGTTTCCCTGTATTTATTTGGTGGAAATCTCTGACATATTTTGGAGCAGAAAACTGTTTACAAAGTGATATTTTACATGAACTGTGGTGTATTTCTGACAAATAAGCTGAAACATCTTAAGAAAAAATTACAATACATATTAGGATTTATTTTAAATATCAAGAAGAAAAAAAACAAAACAAAAGAATATAGATCATCATTTTCCTTTTGAATATAACTCCATTAACTTTTTTTTTTAAAGAACAGATGATTAAACTTTGGGATCTTAAACAGTACAGAAAGACATAAAATGAAAAATCATGCCACTCAATATATAATTCCTCCCAAATTGTGCAAGAAAAGTAACCATTGTTAGCAGTTTTATATAATAATTTCTGCAAAATTAAATATATGATGCCTGTAGTTTAGAATTACCTTCATTATTCTAGACCATAAATAATTTTGCTGATAATTTCTCATGGGAATGTATTTTTCAAGTATTTATTTGCAAGGAGAGAGAGAGAGAAGGAATAGGCAGGCCAGAGCTTCCTGCCACTGGCTTTACCTGAGTACTAGGGATTTGAACTGGGACCACCAGACTTTGCAAGAAAGCACCTTTAACCACTGAGGCATTTCTTCTACTGTATTTTTTAAAAAATATTTAAACATTTGAGATTCATGTAAATAATCCTTAATTATTAATAATTAGGTAGAAATTGTATTTTCCCAAATGGTTTCAACAATGCCATTTTTTTTTGCCACCACAAACTGAAAAGGCAACTCTACTATAAACTAAATTCTCACATAAATTTGGAATTTTTTCTAATCTTCTACATTCTGTTCTATTGATTTATTTCTTCTTTGATATCAAGCCATTTTATTTTAAATGTTTAATATCTGGTAGGATTTGGTTTCCCACATTACTTTAATTTCTATATTTTAATTAGTTTCCATGGTGATTTTTACAGATTAAATTTGGTAATATTCTTTCATGTTATTACAAGTACCTGATGATATTTAATTGGGAATTGTGGTAGTTTAAATATATGTCCCCCAAATGTTTTTTAATATTTTATTTTTATTTATTTATTTGACAGAGAGAAAGAGGGAGAGAGAAAGAAAGAGAGAGAATAGGAGTGCCAGGGCCTTCAGGCACTGCAAACACCAGACACATGCACCACCTTGTGCTTCTGGCTAACATGGGTCCTGGGAATCGATTCTGGGACCTTTGGCTTTTCAGGCAAATACCTTAACCACTAAGCTATCCCTCTAACCCATCCTAAATGTTTTATTAAAGCTGAAACTTAGATTTCTGGACACCTGGCTGGAAGAGGTGTCACTGTGGGCAGAACTGGGGTCCTGTCCTAAGGTGTTACTGGGGGTAGATCTCAATTCCAGCATAAAGATATAGAGAGTGCTTGAACCCTTCCTGGGGTTTCTGGCATGTGCTAACTTGTGCAGGTGGTAGTTTTTTTTCTTTGCATAGATTTGCTAAAGGGGGCCTGCTTATTCTGACATTATGAAACTTCCCCTGGATCTGTAGGCTTCAAATAAATGCATTCCTCCTACAAACTGTGAGTGGTCTGGAGGTTCATCCCAACAGTGTGAAACTGACTTTGACAGAAATTCATACCAGAAGTGGGGTATTACTGCACGATGAATTTGCCCATGTAGATTTTGGTCTTTTGGAAGTTTTGTTTTGGAGGAATGGTCATGGACTGGGTAATTACACCTTAAGATGCCTTCCAGAGTGGTAGGCCAAGTTTTGTGAACTATTCTTGTGGGAGTTTAAAAATGCTAAATGAGGGGCTGGAGAGATGGCTTAGGGGTTAAGGCGCCTGCCTCCTAAGCCTAAGAACGCTGGTTCCAATCTCCAGCAGTTCCAATCTCCAGGTCCCACGTTTAGCCAGATGCAAAGTGACACAAGGGCACAGTGCCGCACTTGCCCACAAGGGGGCGCACACATCTGGATTTCGTTCGCAGCAGCTGAGACACTGCTGGCGCCCCCATCTCTGTCTTCCTCTCTCTCTCTCTCTCTCTCTCTCTGTCTCTCTGTGTCTCTCTCCAAAAAAATTTTAAAAATGCTAAATGAAGAGAAAAATATATTTGGAGGCTTTACTTCTGAACTTTTTAAGGGGAAGGAAAGACTACAGAGAATTTTGTTGGAACTGGCATAAGGTCTGGCTGCATTCTGCTGCCCGTGCCCAGAATATTTTATCAAGGTTAAATTTATAATGGGCTGAAGTACTTGGCTAAAGATGAAGAACTGAGAAATTTAAGATTTATAATTGAAAAAATTCAAACAGGTTAAAATTTATAGGCACACGGCTGGAGAGATGGCTTAGCAGTTAAAGCACTTGTCTGCAAAGCCTAAGGGTCCACAGTCTTTCTCCAGATCCCATGTAAGCCAGATGCACAAAGGTGAGGCAAGCGCAAGGTCACACATGCCCACTAGGTGGCAGAAGCATCTGGAGTTCAACTGCAGTGGCTAAGGCCCTGGCACACCAAGTCTCTCCCCACACTCTCTCTAAAATAAAATTTAAAAAAATTACAGGCACAAAGACTGGTTTAGGTTACTAAAGCTGCTATTGTTACATACATTAGCAATCTCAAGAAAGATAATCCAACTATTTTACACTGAAACAATGGAAAGAATGCCTGAGGTGATTCCACCCCAGAAAGACTAAATGATAGTAATGTTAACTCTTGGAAAAGAAGGAAACTGCTCTTCTGATTTATTTCATCCCTGAATTAAGAATATGGCTGATTCCTACTCACCTGGCAGTGGTTTCAGAAACATGAAAGATACATAGAGTGGATCATAAAGTACATATGGTTCCAGGAGCCACTGCTGAAATGCAGCATATGGATAGGACATGGTGGCTTGTTAAAGTGGACAGTATAGCCATTGAAAGATGGACCATTATTTACATGGAGACCCAAAGATATTTTGAATATAACAGGACTATGAAAGGGCTACCATGGAATGTTACTGGCTTGGGATAAAATGTTTCCCTGACAACTCAGTCCAGCTGAAGCAGCAGAATTGAAAAATCCAGAGACACATCACTGGTCACTTGTTACAGATACCAGACTTAAACTACAGATGTTTGCCTAATGGTTGTTAAATTTATATTGTTCCATTCTCTCCTTGTAATGCTTATAACAATGGATATGTTTACTCTGTGCCATTATATGTTAAATGTATATAATGTGGGGCTAGAGAGATGGTTTAGCAGTTGAGGCACTTGCCTGCAAAACCAAAAGACCAAGGTCCAATTCCCCAGGACCCACGTAAGCCAGATCTATAAGGTGGAGCAAGTGTCTGGAGTTCATTTCAACTAGCTGGAGGCCTGTCACACACATTCTCTCTATCTCTAGCTGCATGTTTCTCTTCCTCTCTCTCTCTCAAATAAATAATTGAAAATGAAACAATTTTTAAAGTATATAATTTGTTTTGATTTTACAGGACTCACAGCTAAAAGAAAATCTCAAATTTCAGATGGGACTTCAGACTTTGAAACTATCTTAAGTTGTGACCCCAGAACCTCCACTTCAAAACTCTTAAAGGTGATTAACTCCTTCAGCAGAGGTCTCTCCCCACACTCTCTCTAAAATAAAATTTAAAAAAATTACAGGCACAAAGACTGGTTTAGGTTACTAAAGCTGCTATTGTTACATACATTAGCAATCTCAAGAAAGATAATCCAACTATTTTACACTGAAACAATGGAAAGAATGCCTGAGGTGATTCCACCCCAGAAAGACTAAATGATAGTAATGTTAACTCTTGGAAAAGAAGGAAACTGCTCTTCTGATTTATTTCATCCCTGAATTAAGAATATGGCTGATTCCTACTCACCTGGCAGTGGTTTCAGAAACATGAAAGATACATAGAGTGGATCATAAAGTACATATGGTTCCAGGAGCCACTGCTGAAATGCAGCATATGGATAGGACATGGTGGCTTGTTAAAGTGGACAGTATAGCCATTGAAAGATGGACCATTATTTACATGGAGACCCAAAGATATTTTGAATATAACAGGACTATGAAAGGGCTACCATGGAATGTTACTGGCTTGGGATAAAATGTTTCCCTGACAACTCAGTCCAGCTAAAGCAGCAGAATTGAAAAATCCAGAGACACATCACTGGTCACTTGTTACAGATACCAGACTTAAACTACAGATGTTTGCCTAATGGTTGTTAAATTTATATTGTTCCATTCTCTCCTTGTAATGCTTATAACAATGGATATGTTTACTCTGTGCCATTATATGTTAAATGTATATAATGTGGGGCTAGAGAGATGGTTTAGCAGTTGAGGCACTTGCCTGCAAAACCAAAAGACCAAGGTCCAATTCCCCAGGACCCACGTAAGCCAGATCTATAAGGTGGAGCAAGTGTCTGGAGTTCATTTCAACTAGCTGGAGGCCTGTCACACACATTCTCTCTATCTCTAGCTGCATGTTTCTCTTCCTCTCTCTCTCTCAAATAAATAATTGAAAATGAAACAATTTTTTAAAGTATATAATTTGTTTTGATTTTACAGGACTCACAGCTAAAAGAAAATCTCAAATTTCAGATGGGACTTCAGACTTTGAAACTATCTTAAGTTGTGACCCCAGAACCTCCACTTCAAAACTCTTAAAGGTGATTAACTCCTTCAGCAGAGTAGCAGGATACAAAATCAATGTACAAAAATCAGTAGCTTTTCTATATGCAAAAGACAAAGATACAGAGAAAGAAATAAGCCAATGTTGTCTCATTTGCAATAGCAACAACAACAAAAAATACCTTGGAGGGCTGGAGAGATGGTTAAGGTGCCTGCCTCCTAAGCCTAAGAACACTGGTTCCAATCTATAGCGGTTCCAATCTCCAGGTCCCACGTTTAGCCAGATGCAAAGTGATGCAAGGGTGCAATGCCACACTTGACCACAAGGGGGCGCACACATCTGGATTTCGTTCGCAGCAGCTGAGACAGTGCAGGCGCACCCATCTCTGTCTTCCTCTCTCTCTCTTTCTCTCTCTCTCTGTCTCTGTCTTTCATGAAGTTTTTATAGTTATATAACAAAAGAAAGTCATAAATCAGGGCACTTTTCAAATACATTGGTTGAAGCATCAAGTAGGTGGGTGTCACAGCAAAGCTGAGAAACCTCCACCAAATGCTTCAGATCTATCTGATGACGTTCTTAGCCTTTGGATTGGTGGAAGCTGGGGGTCTATAAGTACATTCCAAAAAGGTCTCACCTGAACAACTGATAGTTGCACGGTCAGACATAAAGGTGAGCAATAAATGGCTATTGATATGACTAAAGGTAGCCCAAGGTAATTTGCTCTGATCTTGCAATATTTCCTTCTTCACTGATCTTTCAGTCCATTCAGCCTTGATTGAGGTAGATGTAAAGCTTTCCAGGAACTTTAGTTCACACTACCTAGGTGTTTTATCATTTTGATTGCTTTATAGATTGAAAATTTTATATTTTCTAATTGAGTTGATGGACTGTCAGAGGGCCATTATATGACGGAGTATCTATTCCAGTGGTTTTTGATGAAACTCATAATTTTATTTCATAAAGGACAACCAGAAGAGGCAATCTGAGGACAGTATGTTTGCTACATGATCATCAAAAACCCAGACTTTTTCTCGCTCATTGCTCTGCTTTCCACAGCACCTTTCTACATGATGCAATAGGAATAGTGTCAGGTAACTATAACCACTCCATTCTCCCAAGCAAGGGCCATTTGTTGTTCAAATTCAGTTGTCTATGTTGTATGATTACATTCTATACAACACAAAAAGTAAAAAGGAACAAGAGGCATGAACAGCCTCTGATTGGGGGACAATTACTGGAAACTTTACATCTCACCCTTAAGTTGCATTGGCCAAAATTTAGCCACAGAACTGTCCAGGGTAGGAAGAGACAAGATACCTTCTTTTCTGAGAGGCAGAGTATCTGTCTAACCAATTATGGTCTTGTTAGTAAGAAAGAGAAGGAGCACATAACTAGAAATCATCTCCATGCTTCTGTATCCCACCTTCAAAGTACACACAAATAATTTTGTAAAACACAGAGGTCATTCCCAACCATTTCCTGACTCCTCTCAGCAGCTTCTGTACCATGATGGCAAAGACCCTGGATTGCCTTCATTCTGTGTTTCCTCAGATTCTCCTGTCTCTTTTTTATGTTGCTTTCTATAATCAAACCAGCTTGATCTCCTTTAATTTCTTTAGCAGTGCCATGGATTAATCTGTTTGAGACTTTGTCCATGTTTTTCTGTGTCCTTTTGACACTTCCCCTATTTGCCCTAGTCAGTTCTTACTTACGCTTCACATCAATTCTCTGTATTCACTTCCTTCAGAAGTCTTCACTGACACTCCCTACTAGAAGAGATTAGATCTCTCCCATTACATGGTTTAATAGTATTTGTATTTTTTTAAAGATTTATTTTTTATTTATTCAGTAGAGACAGAGAGGGAGAGAGAGATAGAGAGAGAGAGAGTAAGAATGGGCGCACCAGGGCCTCTAGCCACTGTAAACAAACTCCAGGCACGTGCACCACTATGTACATCTGGCTTACTTTGGACCTGAAGAATCGAACTAGCGCCCTTAGGCTTTGCAGACATGCACCTTAACCACTAAACCATCTATCCAGCCCAGTATTTGTACTTTTGACTATATTACATTTATTTGAGTTTGATTCTGTAATATTGTGATTATTAGATTATATAATCTTTATTCCAGTGTACATGTATTAGAATGTTAGGATTTGAAAATTAGAGGACTGAGACCACACTTTTGGAAATAAGGAGTTTATTAATGGCTAAGAGGGGGAGTTTTAGGCAAAGAGGAGGGGCAAGGAGCCAGGAGAATCAGCAGTGGATTGCTATGCTGCCAGCCCAGAAGTCACAGCATGTGGTCAGAGAGGGAGACAGGTGCCTTTATAAAAAAGAAAGCATCTGGATTTCTGCTTTAAATCAGACTGCCAACAAGCCTGCCATGGCTCAGAGAACATTGCAGAAGAAGGGGCAGAAAGATTGAAAGAAACGCAGAGGGGTAGGAATACCCTGAGGCATGGTCCTCCCACTACCTCATAGGAACTGGCTGAGGCCTTCCTTGACCCCACAGTGAATACCATAAACCCATTGAGAGTCCCAGGGAAATGGGACCAGGGGCATGGGTATAAAATAATATAACCTGTGTATATATATATATATATATATATATATATATATATATATATATATATGGATATATTATATACATGTATAAAATTAACAATAAAAGAAATTATAATTTTTAAAAGGAAAGTAGATGAGAGGCTGAGGCAGATATATAGAGAGATACAGAAATACAGTTAAAGATAGAGAAATAGCAAGTACCTTACTTTAGGAAAGAGGGCAGAAATAAATAGCAGGAGGAAAAAAAATAGCAGGGGAGAATGCACCTGGTGTTTTATGTCTATGTTCTTAGGGCATGACAACTTACCCAGTGGAGGAGAGGGGCTTGCATAGGTGTGGGCTAGTGCTCAGGGAAAAAGGCTGTTTGGTTTGATCCCCTGTTGAATTTTGCCTAGGTTACAAGGGAGGGTAGGGGAATAGGTAAAGAGCTCTGACACTCTAACATATAGTAATGCCATCAGATCAGAAACAATGTTTTCTGGAATATATATAGTGAAAAACACAGTGACTAGGGCTAGTGGGTGATAAATAAATATTTACTGAATGGTTTAATGAAATCCATCACAAAGTTCTAGCATGAATATGTGGCGATTCAGAGGCAGTATAGTGGTCCTGTATCTTTCCAAGGTCCAGAAAAAAATTTGTGAAAAAGATTACTGGAGTAAGCAGGGCGTGGTGGTGCACACCTTTAATCCCAGCACTCAGGAGGCAGAGGTAGGAGGATTGCAGTGAGTATAAGGCCACCTTGAGAAGACAGAGTGAATTCCAGGTCAGCCTGGACTAGAGTGAAACCCTACCTCGAAAAAACAAAACAAACAAACAAACAAAAAGATTACTGGAGTCAAAGAGGAGGTTTAAAATTTTAAGTCTACATATTTCTGAGCAATAAATTTCATGGTGTGGCCATGTGTCAATAGGTGAGTGATCAAGGACTCAGTAGAACAGAAATAGGGTTAGGGAGGGTGCTATAGCCACATTACAGAAGTTGTGAATGTGGAAAGGTTCTATGCATAAATGAGTGATCTTGAAGCAGCAATGGGAAGAATGCCAGCCTGTCTTAAATCTCTGTGTCTTGTGCTATGAGGAAATAGGCAGCTTTAGCAAAACAAACATTGAACATTAAAGTGATATTATCTGGGAGCAGCCAAGTTTCAGTCAAGAGCAAGAGGCACAGAGAGAGTTTGGGGAAAAGGCAGAAGAAATAAGTGAGTTTTGTTAAAATAAAAGGTTTTAGAACACAATGGAACTTGTAGTGAGAAAGAGCAGAGGTAGGAGAATGAGTCATAGGTAAAGAAAAAGGAAAGAAAAGATAAAAGAGAAAGATCTTCAGGAGATTTGCATCTAGTTCTGGAGCCAAGTAGACTATTAGGTGGTATTTTAGATTAATTACCTTCAAGTCTCCTGATAGTCTAACTGTTATTTGGAATCAAAGGAATGAGGAATTTAGTTAGCTAATATTTGGTTATTAATGTGTAGCTTTTCCTCAGGGAACAACCTAAAAGATTGAAAGGAATTGTTTTGGAGCTACCTAAAATAGGTGAATCAGACTGAAGTGAATCTAACTCAGGTGGCTGGAAACAAGTATACAACAGCTCAGAGGAAGAACAACAGAAAGAAACCTCACAGTCCAGTTAAGCCCCTTTCCTATCAGCTGCAAAAATTGATAATCATTTCACAGAAATTAATCAATAATGCCTGTTCTAAAATTTACTTGAAGACCTTCCCCTCTAATGTCCAGGAATGGTTTCCAGGCGATCACTATGCTTTTGTCCAATTCTATGAGTTGTAAGTCTAGAGGAAAGGCAGGGCATTTCTTTCCGCATGTACTATACTTCTTCTTGATTCTGATATGGCAGTGACCACAAGTGGCATACCACTGCCAATCAAACTAAAATATAATGTTTTCTTGTCACTTGCAGGTTTTCTTTTAAATTTGCTGAGAAAGCTTTTATGGACTCATTTAGACATATGTATTATATCTATCTATCTATCATCTATCTATCTATCTATCTATCTATCTATCTATCTATCTATCTATCTATCTAATGCCTGTGCTATATAAGAATTAAATATAAGCAAACCATATGGGCAAACATTTCATATATCTTACATATCTTACATTAACAATCTAGCCTTTTGTCATATTTTAGTTGGAATTGTTCATATACATGTTATTTTTCACATGGAATCATTATTTTTTTCATTAGAACACTTACAGTACAATATTTAAAAGAAAAGCAAAAACAAAGTAGGTGGTGGTGCATTGTTATCTATATTTTCCAAGCTATTGGCCCTTACTCTGCAAGCTTTTATAAGGGCATATTCTCTAGTGAAGACAACTCTTTGATTCACTAATATGAAATGTATACCTCAGCGCTCCATTTCCATGCCTTTTGCTTATAGAATAACATCTGAATCTTGTGCTTGATGTCATTGTAATACTTTTGAATATAGTTTAAATATAAATTAAACTGAACACATGCAGTTCCAACAGCACATATAAAGAAGTTTTCAGTTTACAAGCAGCTATGACCAGGTATCCAGATGTGCACGCAAGAGAACAGTATCACACTAGCCACCTGGCCCACATTGCTTCTAAGACACATTTGTTAGAAGTAAGTCCTAATTTCAGAGTTATAAAATGTTATAAACAAGGCCGAGACTGGTGGCACATGCCTTTAACCCCAGCACTTGGAAGGCAGAGGTAGGAGGATTGTCATGAGTTCGAGGCCAGCCTGAGACTACATAGTGAATTCCAGGTCAGCCTAAGCTAAAGTGAGACCCCACCTCAGAAACCCCGGCCCCAAAAATGTTATAAACAATGTGTCTTAGAGAAGATGAAATATTCTATTGACATTAAAGTTTCTAGGCAGAGAAATAGTAAAATTGATCCAAAGTGGTGAAATAACATCAGAAGGAAGTGATGAATTATAAATACCATGAAAATTAGGACTCCAAAATGCTCTTTAGATCTTTTTAATTAACTACCTCGGTTCATCTCAAATCTCCTTTTCTTGTCATTTCCCATTAAAAAGCTGGAAAGCCTAAAAAGTTCACTTTCCCGTGCTTGCAGCT
The DNA here is from genome assembly GCA_036365145.1 of Orientallactaga sibirica. NCBI lineage: Eukaryota > Metazoa > Chordata > Mammalia > Rodentia > Dipodidae > Orientallactaga > Orientallactaga sibirica. Next base: position 5,950,024 of record JAEOAD010000793.1, on the reverse strand, counting down.
AGGAGTTACAAAAAACATGAACATGCCGGGCAAGGTGGCACATACCTTTAATCCTAGTACTCGGGAGGCAGAGGTAAGAGGATTGCCATGAGTTTGAGGCCACCCTGAGACTACAGAGTGAATTCCAGGTCAGCCTGAGCTAGAGTAGAGTGAGACCCTACCTTGAACCCCCGCCCCAAAAAAACATGAACATGAAAGTCAACATAGGAAGAATAGCAGGTCACACAAAGTAGACACTGTTAAGCAACTAAATCAAAATCAGCAACCACCTACCAACAGACTTTTGTGTTCAAAAGTAAACCCTCAAATGTTTTTTTTTTTTCTCTATAACTGAAGTGGAACTAAGACTAGTAGCAGCTGCTACTAAAGAGCCAAAGTTTTAATATATGGAATATATTTGATGGGCCACCCACTTATCTTGCTACTCCATATTCTGTGGGATATTCTAAGTATATGGGGAAGGAGAATTTTGGTATGGAGTTCCCAAAGAATGTCTGTGGGTATTCATTATTGCTTGTCTAAGGAAATTTGGAAAGACATTATGTTTGTCAGTGTCATTTGTAAATGCCACCAATTCTAGATAATGATAGAATGTAAGCATGAGCTAAGTTTTCAAACAAGAAATGTTTTTGCAGTTTATATGGTATTTCTTCTTAAATGAAACCCTGAATAATATCCCTCAAATGTGTTCAAAATAAAAAATACCTATGATTTACCTAATGTGTCCATTTTTAATTCTCAGAACTAATTTATTGTTTCAGGAATATGTTAATTATGTGGTGTACAGATTTGCATTTACAATTCTACAAATGTGCCAGCAATCTTATTACCCAGTTAGGGTTGAAAATGTAGCTTGTAACATACCTCAGAAACTAAGAAGCCCTGCTGAGCTGGGACCGTTTCTCCCAACTATTGCCTACAGGGGCAGGAGAATGAACTTAATGGCATTCTGCAACATTCAATTATGAATGAAAAAAAAGGATTCTGCTTCTGAAAGAAAAGTTCAAGCTTGAAATAGTCTAAAATTAGTCAATTAATATTCCATTGCAGAATGCAGTAAAGGTTTATTTTCAAAATATCTTTCATATAAATTGCAGTTCAGAGATGCTAGGGTTCAAGAATGTAAGAATTGGCGATTCTATAGTTTAATCAATTCTGCAGTGCATGCAGGCCATACCAACAGAAAGAGGGGATAAAACATAAGGGCTTCTAAGGCAATGCTTCAACTTGCAAATAAATAGAGGATACTAAAGTTTGTGGTGTATATCCTCCTCCTCCTTATCATCCTTTATTTATATGTGATGAATCCAACTTGCCTGTGTAATAAGTGACCAAATACATTGCATTAACTTATTGTTTATAGAAACTACCTCTTTATAGATTGTCATGTGTATAGTTGTTCCTTTTCTGAAATGATTTTTTTAATGGCTTATCATATATTCTGTATCTCAGAAACACCCGATTCATTGATAGAATTATTATGATATTATATTCTTAAAATTTTAAGCTTTGTCTTCTGCCATTGTCTGATGTATCTTTAATATTTCTTTTAGTTATGTATAATATGTGTACTTACTATTTATGCTAAGATCATAAAATAAATGGCTTTGATTTAAAGAAAAAAGTCACTGAGCTGGAGAGATGGCTCAGTGGTTAATATGTTCACCTACAAAGTCTAACGACCAGGGTTTGATTCTCCAATACCCACATAAAGCCAGATGCACAAAGTGGTGCATACATCTGAAGTTCATTTGCAGTGGTTAGAGGCCTTGGTATGCACATTCTTTCTCATTCTTGCTGTCTCTCTCTCTCTATCTCTCTCTCTCTCTCCTTGCAAGTAAATAAAAGTCAGTGCTTTAGGGCTGGAAAGATGGCTTAGCAGTTAAGGCGCCTGCCTCCTAAGCCTAAGAATGCTGGTTCCAATCTCCAGCAGTTCCAATCTCTAGGTCCCACATTTAGCCAGATGCAAAGTGATGCAAGGGCACAATGCCACATTGACCACACGGGGGCGCAGGCATCTGGATTTCATTTGCAGCAGCTGAGAGGCTGCTGGCATGCCCATTCTCTATCTGTCTTCCTCTCCCTCTCTCTCTGTCTCTCTCAAAATAAAAGTTAGTGCTTTAAAGAAAATTGATAATGTGTTTGAGCTACAGGAAGGGAAATAATTAGTGTTTTACTCAAAGAGGAACAGTATGAAATAAACAGTTAGTGGATCAAAGAGATGCAAATGTTTCTCAAAATTATTCTGACTAAAGACTGATGATATTATTATATCTAAGGATTTTGTCAAACAAAGGTAGGATTGGTTCAACTTTGAGGTATTAGAAGTCAGTTATATTTTTCAAAATCTTATTGATAACCTCCTAAGTGATTTATACAAGCCACCTGTTGTTGAGGAGTTTATATTTTAGGATGACAAGCAAAAACTAAAGAGCATTTGTCAGTGTGGTGGGTTAAGCATTAAAAGCCATATAATGCCTATGAGGGCACAGAACACTAACTTACCTAGTTCATGACAAAGGAGGATTCTTAAGAATGTGACCATAAGAGACATGTGCACTGGATTTTAAAGGTAGAGTTAGCATCATCCAGACCACAGAATGTAAGGAGTAAATGGAGAGTTTCTTGACCGAGAGTTAATAAATAGTATGGACTGGGCCTAGAGTGACACTTGGGTCAGTGTTACTGGAGAAAAAGTGGGAGGATGAATAGACAAGCAGGGGCCAGATAATGAAGGTCCTGGAGGCCAGACCATGGGGTTTAGTATATTCACATGGGAGTATTCCAAGATGTGGTAAGTACCAAGATGCAAGAAAACACTGTGCATCTTTCTGAGGTAGCAATTTTAACTTGAGAGTATATAATTTGAAATACCATTCCTATGTTAAACCAACATATATTATCATTATGAATCCAAAATTGCCAGTGAACAAGTTTAAAACACAATATTTCAAAGGCTTTTCAAACTTCTAGTCCTTGTAACCACCCTGAGTACTTACTCCCTTTCTGGAAGTCTAGGGGTGATTGGGGGAAGGTTGCTGCTTTTTCACATTACACTCCAGGAAAATATGTTGTAGAACCACAATGCTGAAGTATGGACAATCACTGAAGGATTTTAAGCAGAGAAATGACAAGATGAAGTCTGTATTTTGTGTTTAGCAATTATATGAAGGATGGATATGAAGAGGAGAGTGGAGTGAGGCAGGGTAATATGTTAGGAAATATTACAGCATTAGGTAATCAAGGGCTAAATTAAGGCTATGATGATAAAGAAGGTATGGTGATTAGGATTTGGTAGGTAAAACTGGCAAAACTGAGTAAATATTGAAGGTAAGAAAGAAGAAAAAATCTAGAAAATGTTCTGGACCTTTTCTTGGGTTCCTGGGTATATGCGTAGAAGGTGTAGGTTTTGTTTGTTTGTTTGTTTGTTTGTTTGTTTGTTGTTTTTCGAGGTAGGGTCTCAGTCTGGTCCAGGCTGACCTGGAATTCACTATGTAGTCTCAGGGTGGCCTCAAACTCACAGTGATCCTCCTACCTCTGCCTCCCGAGTGCTGGGATTAAAGGTGTGCGCCACCACGCCTGGCTGAAGGTGTAGTTTTAAAAAAAGATTTCATCACTTCATATTGGGCATGTATGAGATAGCCAGTGAGATATTTAAGTCAGAGGATACATGGGTTATAAGATAGACATTAAGCCACTCAGCCCCTCAGCCCTCAAGATGTCTGTGCTTTTTCTGGGGCAACTAAAGTCTACAGTTGGTCAGGCTACAGGTCTCAGGCTACAAGCAACCTTATTCACTAATCCTAGTGCATTGTGTAACTATTTCTATTTTGTATGTGTGTCATGCATCAAAACTTTGGAAAGAGCTGGGCTTGGTGGCACACTCCTTTAATTCCAGCATTTGGGAGGCAGAGGTAGAAGGATTACTGTGAGTTCAAGGCCACCCTGAGATTACATACCAAATTCTAGGTCAGCCTATGCTAGAGTGAGACCCTACTGTGTAAAAATTAAATAAATAAAAAATAAATAAATAAATAAATAAATAAATAAATACTTGAGAAAGTACAAGTTTAAGTGAGGTTGTCAAGGTGACCACCGGATATATGTACAAGAAGAGTTATCAAGGGCTAGGCTGGGGAGATTGCTCAGTGGTTAAAGGCAAAGCCCGACTGTCTGCTCAGGTTCAACTACTTAGTACCTACATAAATCTGGATGAACAAAGTGGCATATGTGTGGGTGGCAGAGACAAGAGGCTGTGGCATATGCTCTCTGTCTCTCTCTCTCTCGCACACACACACTTTCATAAATACATAAAATATTTTTTAAAAAGAAGAGCTGTCAAAAAGGGAGATTTAATTTGTGCTCATAAGTGATTAAAATAGAAAAAAAATGACAAGATAGATATGAACAAGAATCTGTAAGTGACTAATTGGAGATCTAGAGGAATAAAGTCACTTCTGTTGCACAAATGTGCACATCAGATAATTAAGACAGTAAAAAGGTTTGAAAGTATTTGTTTTGTGCCAGGCATTGTTATGGTTATTTTGCTTTTGTGAATAAACTTAATCCTAAAAGCAATCCAATGGAATAGTAGCCATTCTAGTAATCTCCATTTTATGGAAAGGGGAACTGAGTATCAATTATGTTATAGCTCATCCATATTTTTAGAGCTAGCAAGTTGTAGAGCCAGAGCTTGATGTTAACCAGCAAAATCTCACAGCTCACTCCACTTGTTCTATGTCTGTGCTTACCAAACAAACTTCTGATTATGTTTTGATTTCCTTGCTGGAATAGAATGGGTTTGTTAGAAGATGAAGATAATGATCTCTTTGAAAACTGAAGCTGTTATATGACAGTGAGCCAATGTTCGGCTTTGGATGTCAGTTAGTGGTGAAGTTGATGAGAGCAAATCAGCTCTTTGGTGAACAACCAGTTGTAGAATACAAACAATTGAATATCTGACTTTGCAAGTGTTCCTACCAGATCTTAGACTGTGGTAACTATAAGAATAAATGCCACCCAGGTCAACAGGCTTCTTCTCATAAGGCTAGGTATAATTTTGTGAACTTCTGACTACAGAAACAGAACATTTTTAAAAGGTGAAGTCAATATGAATTCATCAATGTAGAAGCCTCTGAATGAAGTAATCCTACTCACCAGGATCTGTACGAGGTGAAGAGGAACTGGGATTTGGGTTCAATAAATAGTACTAATTGTTTAACACAGGTTGATACTAGAAATACTGCATTTAGAGCCAACCAAATGTATTGACAAAGAAAAAAATCAGTGTTTGAAGTTGGTATTTGCTTTTTTACATGTGTCAGTCACCCCTTTCCCCAATCAGAACAGAAAGCCAGGAGCCAAGGTCAGAGAAAGGTGAGCCACAAAGGAAGAGAAACTCAGAAACAATGTCCTCCTTCAGGAGGTGAGGAGCTGAGAGTTGTTTTCCCTTTCCTCACAGGAGGAGCAAGATGGCTTTCCCTTAGCAATGCAGCAAAACACTTTGCCATCTCTATTACACTTTCTTAAGTGAAAATAATTTCAAGTAATTAAAAATCAAGGACTTAGATACCAACTGTAAAGGTCTATAATTATGGAGAAAACTGAAAGAATAAAGAATAAGAAAATGGAAACAAATGAAAAAAGTTAGTGAAATGGTATTTTGTGTCTTCTACATCAATATTTACAGCTAGTAAACTTACACACCCTAACCTTTGGTTTTCTCATCTACAAAACTGGAATAATAGTAGTTACTTCAGAAGCTGGTGGTCAAAGAAACTTAATATATATATTACAATGCCTAATACACGCCGGACAATAAAAGGTGAATCTCCTAATAAACTCTGAAAATAAGTCTACTTCACAGAAAATATACTTAGAGCTTTTCTTTGAAAATGTAAGTCATCTCACCAATAACCATCGTGTTGACTTCTTAGAAGTACTCAGAGAAAAGTCATTAGGTTGTGTTTAATCTCACTATTTACTTTAAAACGCTATGCAGTCATTACTTGATAAATCTTATACTAATGATCAATGTGACCTTTCTATATCAGTGCCTATTGTTTATATGTAGGTTTTAGTTAACATCATGATCCTGTCTTAAAACTACTTCAAAGTTCCCATTTTTAAATTCTCTTTGAATTCAGGCCTGCCTTATACTGCCATCTCCTGGAAATGTCTGGTCTTGAAAATTTTCAAATTCATTTAGTGAGACCTTATTGGCACATGGCTATCAAAGTTGAGGGTCTAGATGTGAGTTCTGCTTTTCTTTCATTTAGACACATTCCGAGTAATCATTGGACAATAAGCCCACCTATTTCTGAAGGCTCCTCAGGACTTCACCCTCGAGCAATGAAATCCAAAGAGACACTGCAAAAGAAAATAGCCATTGTTTAACATTTTTCTTTCTATGTCAATGTCACCTGACTACAAATCTGAGATAAATTAACACAATTTTATGTGTTATTAAATCTAATATATGTACAATGTGTTAATTGCTTTACAAAATATTAGGAGAGAGCTGGAGGGATTGCTTAGTGGTTAAGGTGCTTGCCTGCAAAGCCAAAGGACCTCCGTTTGATTCCCCAGGACCCATGTAAGCCAGATGCACAAGGGGGCTCATGCATCCGGAGTTCCTTTGCAGTGTCTGGAAGTCCGGGCATGTCCATTCTCTCCCTCTCTCTCTCTCTCTCTCTCTCTCTTCTCTCTCTCTCTCTGCCTCTTTCCCTCTCTCAAATAAATAAATAAAAGTAAAAATTTAAAAAGAAAATATTAGGATATTTTTTACTTAGCATAGTAAATAATATCATTATATTTTATGTACATATATCACTATACTTTGCTCATATTATCTCCCTTTGTTCAATGATCTCCTTATTCCTCCCAAATTGTTACACCTCTGTTTTCATTATTAAAATATAGATTTCAAATATAAGTATGTTTACTAACATCAACATAAAGACTTCAACAGTCAATAATCTCTTCATTCCCAGATCATTTGTCATTTACATAACAGAGAAAAGTTCTAAAGGAATTGGGTCACAGTACCATGAGATCAAAGAGACAGTACAAGGATAATTGACAAAAGAAAGTAATCACAATCATCAAATGCAGACATTAGAGGATTAAATGATCATTTCATGAAGTCTTGAGTATGAAGTGAAAGACAGAGAATCCAGAGTAGGACGAACAGTAGAGACAGAACTTTTTATTGAAATTCAAGAAGCCCAAAGCCCTATACAGACATATAGCCCTATGATGGAATATGAAGAAACCAATAAGTCTGCTTTTGCTATCAGGCTAAGATTCAGAGCCACAAGAGGTAAGCACTAGCAAGACATGGACTGGCTGCTAATAGGCTGCTAGGTTTCCTAGCCAATCAGAATTGAAACAATACATCCAGGAGGAGAACAGCCATTGCTACTTGACATTGCCCTTGGTTCAATGAAATGAATTAAATTCAAGGGGACTTTTGATGACCTTGTACATGAGTTTCCTTGTGATGCTTGACCAAAATACCACAAATTAGTACCCTTAAAATAATTTTAGGGCTGGAGAGATGGCTCAGTGTTTAAGATACTTGCCTGCAAAGTCTAACAACCCAATTTCAATTCCCCAGTGCTCATGTAGGGACAGATGCACAAGGTGGTGCATTTATCTGGAGTCAGTTTGCCATGGCTGGAGGCCTTGGGCCCATTCTCTCTGTGTGTGTCTCTTCTATGTCTCTCTTCTTATAAATAAATAAATCAATTAATTAATTAATTAAAATAAACATTTTTTTTCTCATAGTCTAGAAATTTCTAAAATCAAGGTGTGAGCAGGGTCATGCTCCCTTTGAGGCTATGGGTAGAATTGGTCCTTACTTCACATCACCTTGCTGTTGATCCTCTGGCTTGCAAATACATATCATCCAGTCTCTGCCTCTGTCATCAAAACATGTGTCTTGTCCTGTGTCTTTTCTTGTAAGTCATCAGCAATATTATAGTAAGAGCTCAACGTACTCCAGAATGATATCATCTAAACCAGTTACACATGCAAACACACTGTCTTCAATATATTATTAAACCTTCATTTCCAGTTTGCTTTGGTGTATACTGTTCAAGCTCCTTAAGTTCAAGATCACACAAATGGATATATTATGAAATTGTTACATATTTTAGTTATACATGAAATTATCTTTATTTGATATAGACAAATGATAAGACAAAAATAAGAACTAAAAGAATGGTCATCAATTGACCAAAAAGGTAAAATAAAAATCATTTAAAATTGAAAGATGATGCCATAAATATTTAATGTTTCAAAACTAGCAATTTGACCACAAATCTGAAGCATGAGTCACATTAATTGCACAACCAGAAATAGAAAAACATCATGCAATGATATTTGTGAACATCTTAAAAGAATGCATCACTATCTTCAAGTTAATCATTGAGCACATGCTGATTCATATCAATTCACTTAGTTTACTATAACCAAAATATTTTTCTTACCCTGATTTTGGGTTTGCTATTTAAATCAGCATTGTTTTTAGTAATGGAGATGTTAGATAAGTTTCTTCTCTTTGTATTTGTTGTGTTAAAATATTTAGAATTTTTATTGAAAACATTTCCACATTATAAAATACAGTAAATACTAATGGATAATAGTTCAAAGACATGACATTCAGACCCTCCTAGCAAGGTAAACACCACTACAGAGAATCACATGTTGAAGTTGTCAATTATTAACTTATTTTTCCAATGCTAGTTATTTCATGTAATGCTCCTGATAAGATCTGTTTGTGTATAAACTTTTAAATATTTATTTTAATGAATTACTAACCATTAGCAATAGGAAAGCCCCAAAACATGAAATTACATCATAACAAGAGCTGCAGGCAAGACTGATTGAATTGTGGGGCTGTTCTTTTCGTATGTAATCTTATTCTGCTTCAGGATATATTAGCATTAGCCTGTTTGATGGTTTGAATCAAATATCTCCCATAGGCTCATGTATTTTGAATGTTTGGTCTCTAGTTGATGACAATTTGGGAAGTGGAACCTTGTTAGGGGAGGTATGTAGCTGGGAGCAGACTTAGGGATAGCCAGATTTTAGCCAGATTCCTGTGACAGAGGTCAGCTCCCTCTCTTACTGTTTTCTGACAGCTGCTGTGGCAAGATGTGATGATCAGCCTTTATTCTGCCATCCTTCGTCTGTCATGCTGAAACTTCCCCTCAAGACTGAAAGGAGAAATAAACCCTTTCCTCTCATTAGCTGTTTTTGGTCAGATGTTTTGTTGAAGCAATTTGAAGGTAACTACAACAGAAAATTGGTACTAAAAGAGTGGAGTTGTTTCTACTAGAAATCTGACCATGTGACTTTAGATCTTTTGGAACTGGGTTGTAGGTTGGTGAACCCATACTGGTCAGAGTTTTAAAAACCTAAATGCAGAAAGAACTGTGGACTATGGAGGCTTTTCTGATGAATTGAAGAACTTTGTAAGGATTAGACTAGAAGCAGTTTGTGTGAGAAGCTGGCTATGGTCCTCCCACGTACTGAGAACTTAAAGAAAGTTGAATTCTATCTTTATGTCAGGTTGATGTCATTATGGTTAATGTTATATATTCACAGCCTTAAAATTTAGCAGGGCCACAAAGACTTCCAGAGATCTTGTCTATACCTCTTAAATAACTTGTAATGCTATTATGAAATTTTATTTTTCTCCTCATATTTCTCAAACTCAGAAATAAACTTTGAAGCAAGACGTGGATGTATTAATACCTCATGTTTGTGAGAGTTGCATATGCTCTACTTTTTAGAAAAGAAAAAAGTATTATATGTAAAATAAATGTTAAGCATGAAGGCCTTAAAAAAGCAGAGTGCAAGCCGAATTGACAACTCTTATAGTTTTAAGGAAATTAGCAGAAGGAAACTAATACCTTTCTTACTGGCATGGTAATTGAGAACATCAAATTTAAAAACTACACACACATTACACACACACAAATGAACTGATGACTGGCCCTGGATAGCTCTCCAGACATTCCTTGTTTTCAATAGTACACCTTCACACAAAAGGGGAGGAAATAGAAGTGTCATTTCTCCTAATTTGGCAGAACTTGAAGCATCCTCAAATATAATCTAAATTAATCATCACATTAGGTTCTTTGAAATTTAGCAGCCATGATAAACATCACAGATTCACTGACTGTGGAAGTTTACAACAGATTCCAGAAGCCTCTAATTTTCTCTACAATTCTTTTCAATTAAAATACTGTTGTACTATCGCATAAGAAGAGAAACAGTGGAGGATCTGGGAAATGTTTTTCTATTAAAGTTTTGGGGAATAGCAACCAGCATACTCTGAAGCCCCAAGAAACATCAGTGTACATAATAAATTCTGCCACAAAGGCCTAGGTTTTCTCTGGGCACTTACATGGATACCACTCAGCACTTTTACTGTTCCAAGGTTTTGCCTTCTCTGTGCTCCCATACCAACAAAGGTGGAAATCCTTCTAGCAATTCCAAAATGAAGTTTTATTACAGAGTAGAAAATTATGATGAGCTCCTCCAGCATAGCTACTGATGAGAGATGTTTCTTAACTTAGTCATCCCCCCTGAAGGGGTGAAGAAATTCTATTTCTTTATGCTTACTTTTGAAAATTATTTCAGGACTGCTGATGGCTGCAGAAAGACCACTTGCACTTGGGGAACTCATACCTCCTCAATACTTAGATTTTTCATTTGACCAAAATCAGTTCTCTAGTGGCCCTCTAGTTACATAGCATAATTGGCTGATTGCAGATATTGCAGCTGATATAAGTTTCCAGTAGGCATTAGGGAGAGATTGTTTCACACTGAAGCATTGTATGAAGAAAGTTGTTAACTTTATAACAGTAAGTTTTAAAGATGCTTAGAATTATATCATAGAGATATATTTGAGATATGAGTGAAAAATAGCAGATAATGTATCTAATTTTGTAAAAATAAATATGAGTTTAATGGTATAACAAAATATGGAAGTATATTAATGTGTTTATTTCTGCTTCTTTGTTATTTGTTTTCTCTCTGTTTGTAATAAATATTAATGACACCTGCAATAATAGATTGGTAATATTATCTAAAAATAAAGAAGATTGTATGGAAGGAAGGAAGAAATTATTATTCAGACCTGTTTTCCATTTCATAGTAAGGATTTTATTACAACACTTATGACAGATTTTCTATAGAATTCCTTCATTTATTGTATAGAATATCACTCTCTTTAAATCTATGGTTTCACTCACTACTAGTAAAATGAATTTGATAGTGGCCCATTCAAAAATATTCACCTTGTTTCAAGGCAAAACCAAGTTCTCACTAATTTACAATGTTGCTTTTAAAAATGGGTACTTCTCAGTTGAGAGATATTGCCTTACTAATTAGAAGTTTTTGACAATATTTTGAAGTAAAAAAAAAAAAGAGTTATTGCCAGGCGTGGTGGTGCACGCCTTTAATCCCAGAACTCGGGGGGCAGAGGTAGGAGGATCACCACTAGATCAAGGCCACCCTGAGACTACATAGTAAATTCCAGGTCAGCCTGAGCTACAGTGAGACCCTTCCTCAAAAAAACCAAGAAAAAAGTTATTGTTCTCAGGGACAATATAGGATGAAACAATCACTTTGAATAATGTTAACTAAAACTAGCTGAGAATCCACTCTGTGCCAGTAACCTTGTAAGCTTTATTTCAAGTAATAATCCAGGGAATTATGTTTATATAAGTTCCATCATTCCTGTTTTCTAGTTTGGGAATTTTAGTTAAGAGAAATTATGTAACATGTTCAAAGTCATACAACTTATAAGTGGGCTATGACTCCCACTCAGATCTATTTTCCTTCAAAGTATTTATTAAAACTTTTTTAGCAAAAATATATCTAGAAATGATTTATTATATTGTAGTGAGAATGAAAAGGTAGAATAAAATTAAACATCATGTATATTTATATATGTCATCAAATTTCATCCATTCAATATTCTTATGAAGAAATTTTTGCAATATAATTTTATAGATAATGAAACCGATATCAAAGATTATAGTGTCAGTTAAAGGGTACAGCCAAAAATCAAGTCCTATCCTTTTTTCTGCAAATTCATAAGCAAGAAAATTTTAAGCAGTGCAATATAATTATTAAAAAAAGAGATTAGAGGGTGTACACAAACTTAACCATCACAGAGGGCTTGGAGAGATGGCTTTTTGGTTAAGCACTTGCCTGTGAAGCCTAAGAACCCTGGTTCGAGGCTCAATTCCCCAGGCCCCACATAAGCCAGATGCAGAAGGTGGCACATGCATCTGGAGTTTATTTGCAGTAGCTGGAAGCCCTGGCCCATCCATTCTCTCTCTATCTATCTGTCACTTTCTCTCTCTGTCTGTCACTCTCAAATAAATAAATGAAAATAAACAAAAATATTGGAAAAAAAGAAGAGATTAGTTTGTAGAGGTTAAAATCATTTATCTGTGTTTGCTAGCTGCTTGATGCTGGGGCAGCTGTTTATCATCTCTTGGCCTCAGTCTTTTTCTCTGAAATGGAAATAATGGTGGAATCTAATAATTTGACAGTATTTAAAGTGCTGAGAACAATGCCTGACAATAGTAAATGGTGCATTACACTCTAATACTAGTTTTAACAGTGAGCATGTACTCTGTGCCTTTCTTCTCATGCTAAATGAACACTCCTGGAAGATGGGAAACAGGACTTTATCTCCTGTGGGGACACATGGTGGGGGGTTGGTTGTAAGGAAATCATATTAAACAGTCTCCATTTTCTACCTAATGAAACATGCACAGGCCATCACTATACAGAAAACGAAGCAGTGAAGGAAAACAATAGATTCAAATCTATCTGAAGAATTACAGAAACAATTTCCAGTTTATAAAGTATGTAGCAAGGTTTCTGAACATGTTCAAGTACAAATAAGGAACAAACATTTCATGATATAGGCTTACTCTGTGTGTTTTACCTTCAAAACAGTGCTTTAAGGTAAGTACAATTATTCCTGTCTTCCTGGTTAGAATTTTAGCTTATGAAGTGAAGTTAATTTTTTTTGAGGTAGGGTCTCACTCTGGCCCAGGCTGACCTGGAATTAATTATGTAATCTCAGGGTGGCCTATAACTCACAGTAATCCTCCTACTGCTGCCTCCCAAATTCTGGGATTAAAGGTGTGTACCCCCACACCTGGCCAAAAGTTAAGTTAATTTTTTGAAAAGACTCCATAAGCACAAGTAATAAAGGTAAAAATACATTACTAATCACCATAGAATTGCAAATCAATACCACAATTTGATATCATCTCACTCCAATAATAATGGAGTAATAGTCAAAATGACTAAAGATAAGTGCTGCTAAGGATGGATGCAAAGAAAAGGGAATCATTATAAATTGTTGGTGGGAATGTAAATTAGAACGGTCACTAGAGAAAAGAGTAGAAGCTTTTCAAAAAATTCAGTGTAGTACTAGGTGTGGTGGTACACACCTGTTATCTCAACACTCAGAAGACTGAGCCATGTGGATCATTAATCAGAGGCCGTCCTGAGCTACATAACAAATTCAAGACTGAACTAAGCTACATATTGAGGCATTCTCTAAAAATATACAGAGAACTGCTATATGAGCCAGCAACTCCCACTACTATGTGTATCTAATAGAAATGAAATCTATCAGAGACATTTCCCCTCCCATGTTTATTGCAGCATGATTCACAATAGCCAAGAAATGGAAACAAGTTAACTGCATATAAGTTGAATAGATAAAGAAATGTGGCCTACATAGATAAAGAAATATTATTCAGCCATAGAAAGAATGAAATTTTTGTCATTTTTAAAAAAATAGATGGAACTCTAGATACATTATGTTAAGGGGAATATCAACAATTATATGTATCAATTTAGAAATAAAAGTAAGAACTGAAATTGATATACAAAATTAATATAAACTAAAAGTATCCAAATTAAGCCGGGCATGGTGGCACATGCCTTTAATCCCAGCACTTGGGAGGCAAAGGTAGGAAGATCACCATGAGTTCGAGGCCACCCTGAGACTACATTGTTAATTCCAGGTCATCCTAGACCAGAGGAGACCCTACCTCTAAAAACCAAAAAAAAAGAAAGAAAGAAAGAAGAAAGTATCCAAATTAAAATTATTGATAGCATTGAGACACAAAGGGAATTTTATAGCTTTAGATGATATGGTAGTTTGAATATGAATGCATGTCCCTCATAGCCTGAGGGTTTTGTTGTTGTTGTTGTTGTTTGTTTGTTTGTTTGTTTTTTGAGGTAAGGACTTACTCTGGCCCAGGCTGCTTTGGAATTTACTATGTAGTCTCAGGGTGGCCTCAAACTCACTGTGATCCTCCCACCTCTGCCTCCCAAATGCTGGGATTTAAAGTGTGTGCCACCACACCCAGCTCACTTTTATTTTTAATATTTTATTTATTTATTTGAGGCAGAGAAAGGGAGAGAGAAACAGAGAGAGAGAGAGAGAGAGAGAGAGAGAGAGAAATGAGTGTGTCAGGTCCACCAGCCACTGCAAACAAACTCCAGATACATGCGCCCCCTTGTGCATCTGGCTTACATGAGTCCTGGAGAATCGAACCGAGAAACTTTGGCTTTGCAGACAAATGCCTTAACCGCTAAGCCATCTCTCCAGCCTGCCTGAGGTATACTTGATTAAGCTTGCAACTAGTCTCCAGCAGGCAAAGCACTACTAGAGGAGGTGTCACTGTGGGTGGATCTTGCAGTCCAGCCCTAAGGTGTAGAGAGAGCAGTTTGAGCTCTGGCTGTTCCCTTTTGCTGGCTGTTTAGTGGTATCTCTGTGTTATGTATCTATGGAAGTGAGCAAGCTTCTTCTGCCACTGATACAGCTTTCCCTGAATTCTGTAAGCTTGAAATAAACTCCTTCCTCCCACAAGCTGTTTCTGGCCTAATGTTTGTCTACCAATGCAAAGGTAACTGCAACAGATGATAAAAAAAAAAAGTTTAACCCAACACAAATCCCATATGTACTGAGCTGTGGAGATGTCTCAGTCATTAAAGGCACTCACTTCCACACACTCAATGTAAGGTACACTGTAGGCTGTGAATGGCGATATAGGAGTTTGGAAAAGGTTTAAGTTCTTATGGATTAAAAAAATATTAGTTGACTTTCTGTCACTTGGGACTCCTGCCACAGGAAGAATGTTCTGTTGGATTTTCAAGGTAGGGTCTTGTTCTAGCCCAGACTTACCTGGAATTCATTATGTAGTCTCTCAGGTTGGTCTTGAACTCACAGCTATCCTCCTACCTCAGCCTCACAAGTTCTAGGAATGATGTTCTGTTGAAAAACTTTGGACAAATGTTAGAAGCTGGGGAAACACCCAGCTTTCAGAACCAAGTGCATTATGAGTAGGGCTAAAACTAGATCTGCAAACAACATGGTAATTTTTTAGACAACTGGCTGGGTCCAGGCAGCATGGTCAGTAGAAGAGTAGAGATAGATTTATAATTTATGTAGATCCATGCAAATGAGCACATGAGTGGCTGGGCCAAGAATATCAAATGAAAGGCTTCAAAGGTTAGAATGAGTTCTGAGTGGTTGTCTAGCTCTCCTCTCTAGGTCTTGCTGGAATTACAGCAAAATGATCTCACAAAGCTGAAGAAATTGCTTTTCTTTATAAAAAAATCTCCAAAGAGAAGCCACAAACACTAGGCTTATATGTTCCAGCCTTTTGTTTCTTATGCAAATGACTTAGCCCTAATAGAGACTGGGTTACCATAGTAAATAATTTCCATTTCCATTACTTTGTGAAGTGAGCAGGGCAAACAATGCCACCAAGAAAAGGCTTTGCAAATGACTTGCCCAGCTGTTAACCAGTGAAAAACATTATATGCATATTTAGCACAGAAAAAATTCTAAAACATGGAGCAACCTACACACACACACACACACACACACACACACACACTTAACAATACAGAAGCTAGTCATGAGAATTATGTGGAAGTTGTTTGTATTTATGTTTTAACAATGTAGCCCTTATCTCAGAAATATTCCCTGTTTTAGAACTGGGGCTGAATTCCTACTTATTCTTGTAACAAAATCCAGATCTTTGCCAGAACAAAGTTCCTATCAACCAATTCCATGGAAAAGGGAGTTTCACAGACAATGTACACATTAACATCCACCCTAAGAGCTCTGAAGACAAGAAACAACAACAAGAGTTACCACAACTTGCTGGGTGTGGTGGTGCATACCTTTAATCCCAGCACTCAGGAGGCAGAGGTACAAGGATCACCATGAGTTCAAGGCCACCGTAAGATTACATAGTGAATTCCAAGTCATCCTGAGCTAGAGTAAGACCCTACTCGAAAAACCAAAAGAAAAGAAAGAAAGACAAAAGAAAGAAAGGAAGGAAGAAAGAGAGAGAGAGAAAAAAGAGTTACCACGACAAAAGCCACTGCTGGCGATTGGCTTAGAGACATTGGTGGATCAGGGTATCCCACTGGAACCACCATTCCCTTATCTCTTGAGGGCTCTGGGTAAGTGGCCACGTTCTTTACTGACCATGTTTTCTCACGCCTATGTTTATGAGACTTACCACCATCACCACCACATCTCTTTTGCATTCAGATTCTAAGTACTATTGATCCTTCAACTAGAATTTGGTCCTTTAGTTTAGTCTTAACTGCCAAACAAACATTAATTATAATACCAACTGCAGTGTAAATGTTATATAAACAGTTGCCTATAGTGTACTGTTAGAGAATAGTGAAATGAAAAAAAGTCTATACATGTTTAGTATAAGTGATTTTTAAGAAAAACTAATAATTTTACCTACAATTGGTTTCAAAGATATTGGGGCTGAAGAGATGGCTTAGCAGTGAAAATGTTTGCCTTCAAAGCCAAAGGACCCAGGTTTGATTCCCCAGGACCCACATAAGCCAGATGCACAAAGTGCCACATGAATCTGGAGTATGTTTGCAGTGCCTAGAGGCCCTGGTGAACCTATTTCCTCTTTCTCATTCTCTCTCTCAAATAAAAAAAAAATTTGCTGGGTGTAGTGGAGCACAGCTTTAATCCAAGCATTTGGCAAGCAGAGGTAGGAATATCACCATGAGTTCAAGGCCACCCTGAAACTACATAGTGAATTCCAGATCAGCCTGGACTACAGTGAGACCCTATCTTGAAAAAAAAGATATTGCCTAAAAATCTTTATAGGAGATATTAAAACCAAAGAACTCCAGCAACCAAGAAAATACTTAATAGACAAAACAGAAATTTTGTAGCATTTTTACATATATTTGTCCTACACCTTCTTTAGTATTGTTGCTGATTTTCATGTTGTCAGGTTCTTTGTCTTTCATCCACAAAAAAAAATTAGGCACACAGATGATGAGGTGTATAGAAGGAAAGGAAATTTTTTGAGAAAAAGTTCAAAAAGCCCCAAAGTGTTCGAAGTGCACACTTAGGATTTCTGCCAGCATCCAAAGAAGAAAGGAATAAAAAGAAAAAAAAAGAAAGAAAGAAAGAAAAAAGAAAGAAAGAAAGAGAGAGAGAGAGAAAGAAAAGAAAGAAAGAAAGAAAGAAAGAAAGAAAGAAAGAAGAGAAAAAGAAAGAAAGAGGGAAGGAAGGAAGGAGAGAGAGAGGGAAGGAGGAAGGAAAGAAACAACAGGTAAAGTTAGTCTTTTTGAATTGGAACTCAAAAAAGCAGTCCAGCTCCATGAGGGTTTGTGTGCAAGTGCAATGAGGGAGGGTCTTCTGCAGGCTTAACTACAATATCTTTTTTTTCCAGCCAAGTCTATGAGTTTATCTGGGATATTTATAGTAGGACAAGCGACTTAAAGGCAACACTAAAACGCCCATTGAGGAGGGACTTTACGAATCTTGTATGTTTCAGGAACTTCCTAAAATTGGAGGTGTTGACTTCCTGGGCTTTATGGAGGTTTTGACCTTCCTAATGATCCCATGTTTCAGTTTAGAATTTCCCAAGCAGCATCAGGATGACATTTTTTAACTTGGAGGAAATTGATATACAAGTCAAGAAATCCTGGCTGGAGGGAGAGATTTCTCAATGGTTAAAGGCACTTGTTTGCAAAGTCTGATAGTCTGAGTTCAATCCCCCAGTACCCCACAATTCCACATTGCCCACGTACAGCCAGATGCACAAAGTAGCACATGACTCTGGAGTTTGTTTGCAGTTGTAGGAGACTCTGGTGTGCCCATTTTATTTGCAAGTGTATTTGTGTGTGTATGGATTTACCAGGATCTCCTGTTGCTGCCAATGAACGACAGATGCTACCAATACTTTTCTGTCTGGATTTAGGTAGGTGCTGGTGAAGGAGAATAAGAGACAGCTAGCTTCTTTTAGGCATATTCAGTTAAAGATTGAGACCCAAAAAGAGTCAGGACACGCCACTACGCTACCGCACAAGGAAGGAAATGAAATCTGTGTCTGATCCTGACTGATCTACAGCGCCCCTTGCTGCCCACTGTCCAGCACACTACCTAAATAAATGACCCAGGTGAGCTGGCCCGGTTGGACTGGCCCTGAGGTTCACCCTCCATATCTACAATTCAATCATGTTTTCCCCTTGCATACCTGAAATTGAGACTATAAAGGTTGTGGCTTTCCTGACTCTCCCTCTCTCTTGGCACGACCCTTGGTGTGTGTGTGTCTCCTGGCTTTTACCTTGTGCTGTTTGGACACAGTTGAGTCTGGCCTCTACCCCCACCTAGACTAGCTGGGTGCTGGGGGTGGGAGAGCATAGCACTGTTTCTTGACCTGAAGTTTTTTGCTGGCCTCTGCTTTATAGTTTGGAGTAATTTCTTACTTTAGTTACTTCTATGGTTTTCCTCTGGTCTCCGAATCTACCATGTGCGTACTTCCCTTATACTCCAGATCTTCCACATGGGTGCTCTCATCAACTCTAGGCTTGCTATCTGTGGAATTTCTTTAAACTCGGGGTAACCATGAATGTAACTTTCTTCATTTCCCATTTCTCTTCTGAATTGCTAGTCTCTGCTTGGTCTCATCTTTCCTTGAGCCTCACCATCTGCCCTCTTAACTCCCCTCCACAGAAAATCACATGGCAGATGCCACACAGGTTCCTCCTAAGTCTCCCTGCACAAGCTCCTGGAGGCTACTCTAATCCATCTTTGAAAACATCAGTTTCTCTTAAGTGAGCTTTGACTACCTTTCACGTGTTTACAGCTTTAATCTCTCTTCAAAAGCTTCAGTTTCAGGGGCTGCAGAGATGGTTCAGCAGTTAAGGCTCTTGTTTGTAAAGCCTAACAACCTGCATCCGATTCTCCAGTACCCACATTGTTGGGCCCTATGAGGCCTGGGTGTGAGGCCTAGTGGAACTTGCTAAACCTGACTAGAATTTGGCGACCTGTCTTTGGTCTACTTCCACTTAAGAGTGACTCAGCAAGGCCTAAGCCAAAACTGCCTCCACCCAGCTACTGCTGACGTGGTGAAATAATATTGGCCCTTACACCTTTATCCCATCCTGAGACCCACCCTCTTTCTCAAAACTATATATACACCCTCTCACTACAATAAAACGAGTTCCTGCCTTGACAGCCTCCCGGCCCAGTGTGTTTTTCTCTCCGGTGTTTTAGAGGAGGGGGAGGTCTGGGCTGCTGACACCCGTCATCCCGCTCAGCCTCAATGAAAGCCGCTGAATCGGCTCTTTCTTCAGCCCAATCTGCTGGGGAGGGAAACCCGCAGACTGGGGCCCCATGTGAGGACGGAAAAACACGGAAGTACACTGACGGGCCAATCGGACTGCTGACGGGTGTACCCTCATAAATTATGAGGTAGTCTTCATATCTAATATTCTAACCTTTGCTTCTGTAACCTGTGCTTGCTTCAACATCTTTTCGTTCCTTTCTCTTTCCTTTCACTTCTGGGTTGCCGGCAAACCGCATCTGCAGCGCCTGTATTTCTGAACGGGTCATACGTTCCTGGTGGACACACCACATGGGCAGACCTGGAGGAGACTCAAAGCGTTTTGCCCCCTCATTTGAGTGGGGGCTCTGTCTCAAAAGACAGAACAAACCTGTTGGGGAGATCTGCTCCCATCTGTACTGTGTTTGGTATCATCGAGCCAACCCCTAAGGACACAGGCTCATCTGGCCGTCACATATCTAAATCTGAACTTAATTCTGCAGCATGTTTAGCTATTTTTTGGGCCTTTGTGCTGATGTTGTACTTGTGTATATTACTGTTGCCCTGATTTTACAAATACTCCTCCTACAACGTGGCTTAAAACTAAAACAAAAAAAAAACCTCCATGGCTTTTGGGACAAAACCTTTGTTTTAGCTCCTTGGATTAGTTCAATCCTCCTTGCCTTAATTGCCAGCCTTAAAGGTTTGTCCGTGGAGGAGTTCATTTTTGCCCTTAACAAAAGCTGTAAGAAAAAACTAAAACTGGCTTTTAAAATCTCGTTCCTCCCAAGGCTGCCACCCAAGCCGCCACCAGCCCACTGCCTTTTCATCCTGTAACAGCCGCCTTTGTCAATAGTGCTCACAACCAGCCCTCCCCCTCTTTAGTCTTGGAAGGAAAAAATGCAGAAAACTTTGTCAGAACTGGGTTACTGACATAAGGGATGGCTACATTTTGCTATCCAGGCCCAAAAAAGTTTAATCAAGATTAAATTTATAGTGGACTGATGTGCTTGACTAAAGATAACGGACTGAGATTTTAAGATTTTAAGTTAAAAAACCTCAAAAAAGTTAAAATTATAGAGACACTAAGACTAATTTTAGGTTAATGGAGTTGCTATTGTCAACACATTAGCAATCTTAAGGAAGGTACAAAGATATTCCTGCTTTTTACTTTCAGGGCCCAGTCACTCTAAATTGTCTCAGTGTGGTGGCAGCAGAGAGACCCCATGCAACGGTCAGACCTCACAGGCAAGGACCATGTTGCTCTGAATTGCTTGGTAGAAATAGGCTTATCTGCTCAGTCCTAAAATCTGCCACCTAGGTGTTGAAAGGATGGCTCAATTGTTAGAGATACTGACTGAATCTGGCTGATGTTTTCTGATTTGTTTATTGTTTTAGAGGTAACAGGATGTTTACCTGTAGACACCATTTGTTTTCTGTATTGCATGTGGTAAATTACAGTATGGCTTTCTTTTTTTTTTTTGCATTTGTGTGATGACTTATTGATCACTTTACATGGATAAGTACTGTGGCTACTCTGCATACAAAACTTTTCCAAAAACTTCTCTCCTAAAACTTATAGAATGCTTTATCAAACATATCCACACTTAGTTTGTTTTTTATTAGTTATGTATATAGTGTGTATACAGCCACGGTGGTACCATCAATAGCCTTCTCCCTGTTCACCCCCATGGGTAATGTGGGTCTTGCCCTATTAGGGTAGCCATCAGTTATTAATTCAGACAGCCTAATAGTTTTGAATGGGGAATTCATCCTGAGTGGTAGTGTTTGAATTTTATTTACCCTAGAGGTTGTTTTTGTTGTTGTTTGTTTGGTTTCCAAACAACTTTAGGCAGAGACACCCAGATGCCAAATGTGTGAATGTTTGGCTGAGACATTCCACAAGCATGGCTCCAAATCCAGTTATAAATATTGTGCAGGAAGGCTAAGATCAAGGTCATCTATATCACAACATATTGTTTAGAGTCACATGAGTAAGGGACTAAATCCATAGACTCTAGACTTACTTAAGGTCATATCAGTAAGTGACAAAATTAAGAGAATCTAGGCTTACTTTGGGTAACATCCCTAAGAGACTAAATCCATAGACTCTAGGCCTACTCTAGGCTTATGCAGAGTCCCATTGTTAAGGAACTAAATCCTTAGATTCTAGGTTTATTTTGAATCCCAATAGTAAAAGACTAAATCCATAGACTGTACTTTCTTAGGAGTATAATTTTGAAAGTGTATATGTATGTGTATGACACCTCAGCACTCTGGGCTACTATGGGGCAACATGTGCTACCTCTGTCTGGGACCATGATCCTGAGACCACCGAGGGCTTTCTTTACTAACTAGGCAAAAGTGCCACATGTGTGTATTGAAACTTTAAATCAGGGTCAACATATTAAGATTTTGGCTCTCTCTTGCTTTCTCTACCCCACTAGAATATAAATTATATTAATAAATCATCATATGCTGGTTAAATTCATGGAAAACTGGATTCTGGGAAGGGTTGTCTTCCCCAATCTCAGACTCCCCAAGCAGATTTAAAGCATGTGTCCTCCAGATCTTGTCCTGAGGCAAAATGGCCACTAGACTTTGTGACAAGAAAAAGGAAAAGGACAAAAACCATATAGTTTTGGTTCTCTGTATTTTCTGTTTTCTCTCAGATCACTAAGCTCTGTTAAAATACACTTCACAGACTGTAGCAGACAGCTTCAGGTTTGCTGAGATGAACTTCCAGACCAGGCACAATTATGGAGGATGGGATATTTATTGAAACTTATAGATCCATAGGAAGTTCCATAATGGCAGAAGAAGCTGGCCTGCCTTCCCAGGACCAAACACAGAGAGCAAAGCCACAAGCCAAAAGCCACACAGCACAGCACACCTCAGGAACTCCAGCTAGGCACACTCTGCATATCTTTAGCTTGAAATCCTAAACCACCACCATACCTTAAGATCTGCCCAGTGGCATTGCCTTCAGCTAAGTGGCTGCAGATGCAAACAACAAACTAATAAAACACTGAATATATTGGGAGTCATATATTCAAAATACTACACAGACTTTTGTGATATATAAAAAGAGCATAAAATCAAGCATCAGTCAGACTTAACTAAGCCTTACAACAAGCTAAAATTTTATAATTTAGCAACATGTGAACTGGTAAATTTAATTTGTTACATGTCGTAAATGTCACTAAGATTCAACTCTTTTCAATAAGTTAATGGAAAAGTTAAAATTCACTGAAATCATGTTGACCTGCTCATGTTAACAGTTATAAAAACTAGCTTTATGGTCCAGAGAGATTGCCCAGTAGTTATAGACACTTTCTTACAAAGTATAATGGCCTAGGTTTGATTCTTCAGCACCCATGTAAAGCCAGATGCACAAAGTGGTGCATATATCCGGAAATCATTTGGAGAAGTAGGTGGCCCTGGCATGCCCCCTCTTTCACTTTCTTTCTCTCTTTCTCAAACACATTTCTATGTTTTCAGATTTATAGCTTGTTCAAGCTTGCTGCAATAGTAGATCTTCATTTTGAATAATGTAAGTGATTTCTATGCTACAAAGGAATGAATTACACATTAACAGTAGACATAAAATAAAGATGGTTTGCTATGCAAATAAATGAAAACTGTAATATCATTTTTCTTTCCTACCTCCCTCCTATCCCCATGAACCCATGGGTCTGTTCTTATGTTAGGTAGCCATCTTTTGAGATGCCACCAGAGGACCATTCCCTCCTTCATGAGATAGGGCATTACCCTGATTTTCCTTACCCAAGATGAGAAAAATGTAGGTAGGTTGTGGCAGAACCAGGCTGGTGGAGAAGGATCCCATCTATTAAGCACTTAGTGTTACTTACAGTCATTCAGCACCTTTGCTGACAGGGTTAAGACAGAGATACATAGGATAAGACCCCTGCCCAGGAAAAAGAAATTCCTCTCCTAAGTCTATAGGTTCTGGTAACAATCTTAAGTCCCTTCACTGATCAGGTTTTATGAGAATTAGAGACTTTTAGCAACTGGAAGTATCAGAGATGGCAGGGTTATAAAAGGAAGAAAGTGGGGAAATGACAAAATATATGGCAGAGCTTTTGAGGTCCTGTTCCCTGGATACAGGAACAGGTATAGAGCATGGAGAGATGACTTTCTGTACATGAGCTAAAGCCCTACTGGAGATATCTGCATAGGGTAGCTTAGGGTTATATTTCTCTCTCACCCTACATATGGGAGCAGTCTCCTTTAAGATTTCACAAGGAACCAATACCCCCTTGCCTTTCTACTAAAACATTTGGAAGAACTAAATCCCCAGAACCTATAAAAAAACTTTTCCTCAGAGTCTCAAAAGGAAGGCATTAATCTTTTCTACTGATGCCTGGTCTAAAACCTACTGGAAGATAAGGAGACCTCCAAAAAGGATTGAGGTCCTTCAAGTCCAACATTTTATCTTCTTCCCAATCCCTAAGACCCCCAGGCAGTTTAGGGGATTATTGAGAGTCAGAGGATTGTGTTCAGTGTGGTGGCTCACAGCTTTAATCACAGCATTTGAGAGGAAGAGACAGGAGGATCAGGAGTTCCAGCCTGTTTCAAAGAAATGAAAACAGAAGCTCTTTTAATCCCTGAGGCTACCAAATTAACACTTTGGACACATCTCATGATGTCTTAAAACAGAGATTTCAGGACTTTATTCTGCCTTGGTTGCTTTTTAACAAAACCATTTCCAGTTTTAAATGCATTGGTAGGAATTATCTCCAAGGTTGTTATCAGGTTTGCCTGTACTTACAAATCCATGTTTCTGTTGCAGGCTGATATAACTCCTTCTCTGTGATGATAACCATATACAGAAGCCAAAGCCAATTGGAAAGAGTGGAGCTTAAAAGGACAAGCATAGTTTTGGTCCTTGATTTCTAGTCAAGGAGGCCAGGAGATGACACTTCCCAAGGATCCTATAACTCTGGAAAGTAACCTATCTTCTTGCTCAGGGAAGACATGGAGGCCCAGAGGCTGGATTCCAATCAATGTACAGTCTGAAGGACAGTCAGAACAGAGGGGAAGACCCCTGAATGCATCAATGAATGCCAATGGTCTGCATGGCCCTAAATCATCCTAGCAGATGATATGAATACTGAGAGAGCCACATAGCTTCTCCCAAGTCCCTATGAGTCACTCCTAAAGAGCCACAGAAGCCCTTTAAAATGTGGAGCTAGGGGTTGGAGAGATGGCTTAGCAGTTAAGGCACTTGCCTGCAAAGCCAAAGGACCCAGGTTCAACTCCCAGGACCCACGTAAGCAAGATGCACAAGGGGTGCACACATCTGGAGTTCGTTTGCAGGGATGGAGGCCCTGGCATGCCCATTCTCCCTTCCCCCTCCCTCCCTCTCTCACTCTTTCTCTCTCTCTACCTGCCTATTTCTGTATCTCTCTCTCTAAAATAAGTAAATAAATAAATGTTTTTTAAAATGTAGAGTTAAATTTTGGCTACCTACTTGATATTAATCACTCAGCAAGAAAAGTATAGTCATAAGATAAAGTATGCCTTAAATGACTTGACAACAAAGCCAGGGAATTTCCGTTCTTAATTCCAAAGATGGTCAAATGGTAAGAGTGTCAATCATTCAAAATAGTGTGACTTTAGATATATGTGCTTATAGCAACTCAGAGTGACATATGTGCCATTTTCAAGGTTAAATGTATTGTATGCGTTCTTGATAATTCTTCTAATGTCTCACTGGTTTACAAAATGTGCACAAACAGACATAGTCTATGCCAGACACTACCATGCCATGTGGTGAACTGCTTAAGACACGGATTTCTGGATATTTATTATGAAAGAGAATGATGAAGATCATTTCTGGTAAGAGTAAATTTGCCAATTTTTAGACATTGTTTTCTAAACTTCTGTTTCTCCTCTTGGTTATAGTCAGCCCACACTTAGATGGTCCTGAAACAGTGTAACTCCATGTACCTGGGTCAATTGCCCTCCAAGTCCTGAAATTCTACAAGAATGGGAACCTCAAAGAGGGCAGATTTGCTTAGTGTCTGTTGTAGTTTCCTATGTTTGCTGGGACACCCAACCAGATGAAGTTTATGGGAGGAAAGAATTTATCTCAGGCTTACAGATTCTGGCAGAAGCCTCATCATGGTGGAAGAAGCTGGTCACTTCATCATACATCCCTAGAAGAGAGATGACAGCCAGTACCAGCAAGCAAACTGGCTCCAAACACACACCTCTTTAGAGCAGGACTCAAGATCTGCCCCCAGAGACTTAAGTAGGAAACTTTATCTTAAACAAAAATACTTGAGTTTATGGGTTCCATTTACATTCAAACCACCACAGTGCTCATTTCCCCCTAACTCCTTTCTCATATTCCTCTCCTCAACATCTTTATTTAGGACTGTATTCCTGCATTATACCAATGCTCTTTTGGAGTCCCTTAGATAGATTCACTGGAAGATATCACAGGTGCCCCACCTTATGAACCAACTCAGCTCAAAGAAGCAAGACCAGTCATCAATACTATTCCCTAAAGATAGTTAAGATTCTTTCAGAGGGGGGTGAGGATTGAAGTTTAAAGAGACAAGGCCCACAAAATGTAATGTCCTTGAGTCTGTCCTTGCAGTATTGAATTACCTCTCTACACCTGTTTGTCTTTGAATTTAAACCTAGTCCCTCCCTAGAAGAGACAATTGCATCCTTGTGAGAAGGCTTCACCCTTCCTGGAAGGTTGAGATTTCTGAGATACTACCCAGAAACCTGTCAGGTTAATCAAGTCAGTCTCCATCCAAAACCTAGAAAAGGCTCCAATCTAGCTATCATAGCCCGATCCTTTTTTTTTGGAGATGAATATCTTATCACACATAGTTTTATGGAAGGGAAGGATTTATTTCAAGCTTACAGATCCAGGTGAAGTTTGTTCAATGGTAGAAGAAGCTGGTTCCCATTAATAAATCCAAACATGGAGAGAAACCACTACCAGCCAGCCAGCAAAGGTAAAGAAAGAACTTTGTAGGGACTTGTAGCAGACAGCTTCAGGTTCCCTGAGATGAACTTCCAGATCAGGCACAGTTATGGAGGAAGGGATGTTATTTATTGAAGCTTACAGATCCAGGGGAAGTTCCAATAATGGCAGAAGAATCTGGCCTGCCTTCACAGGGCCAAGCAAAGAGAGAAAAAAGCCAACCAGGCACACAGCACACTGAGCAAAACTACCACCAAAAAGTCACACAGCACACTTACAGGAACTCCTGCTAGGCACACTTTGCATATCTTTACAATGGAATCTCAAACCCACCACCAACACCTTAAGACCAGCCCCCAGTGACATTGCCTCTAGCAAGGTGATGGCAGATGCAAACTATAACTAATAAAATACTGAATATATTGGGGGACATATATTCAAACTACCACATTCCACTCCTGACCCCCAATAGATTTAGCTCCTGGCCCCCAATACATTTATAACTATCACACATTATAAACTGTACTCAGTCCAATTTCAAAGGTTCTCACAGTCTTGACCAAATTAAGATAGTGAGTCCTGTAAAATCAAACAAGTTAAATACTTTCAACATGTAAAGGCACAGAGTAAACATTTTTAACTGTATAAGGCATAGCAAGGAGAGACTAGAACAATGCAAACTCAACCACCATCAGCAGTCATCAAACTTCTGCAGTTCAAATTCAATATAACCAGAGACTGACAGTCTCCGGGTTTTCCAATTCTGCCCCTCCAGCTGGGCAGAGTGGCCAGGGAAAACTTTGATCCCAGGCCAACACTGCACTACATGGGACTCCTTGCATAGTCCTGGTATATCCAAAACATCTTCAGGTCTCCATGCAAACCATGGTCCATCTTCCAGAGGCTCTTCCAGCCTATTCCTGAGGGTTTTCCTGCCTGCCTCATGCCACATCTCAGCAGTGGCTCCTGGAACCATGTGCAATTCATGACCACTCCATGCATTTTTCATATTTCCAAAACTAATACCAGGTGTGCAGGACACAGCCATATTCTTAATCCAGGGACAAAATAAATCATAACCTTGAAAAGCAGGTTCTTTCTCCAGTCAACTCTTCCCAAGAGTTTGCATTTCTAATAGTCTTTCCTCAGGCATCCTCTCCATTGTTTTAATGTAAAGCAGTCAGGCCACCTTCCTTCCACCTTCCTTAAGATTGCTAATGTGTTTGACAATAGCAGCTCTAGTAATCTAAAACCAGTCTCAGTGCCTCTATAATTTTAATTTGCTTGATGTTTTCCAACTTAAAATCTTAAAATCTCAGTCCATTATCTTTAGCCAAGCACATCAGTCCATTACAAATTTAACCTTGATCAAACTTTCTGGTCCTGGATAGCAGAACATAGCCATCCCTTATGCCAGTAGCCCAGTTCCAACAAAATCCTCTGCAGTCTTTCCTTCCCCTTAGAAAGCTCATAAGCCAAGCCTCGAAGTTCAATACTGTCTGCACTTAGCATTCTCAAACTCTCATCAGAATAGTCCATAAAACTTGGCTTACCACTCCAGAAGGCATCTTCAGTTGCAAGCACCAAGTCCATGCCCATTCCTCCAAAACAAAGGTTCCAAAAGATGAACATCCACATGATCTGGTTCATCTCACCCCACACTCCTAGGTACCACTTTACTGTAGCAGACAGCTTCAGGTTCATTGAGATGAACTTCCAGATCAAGCACAGTTATGGAGGAAGGGATATTATTTATTGAAGCTTACAGATCCAGGAGAAGTTCCAATAATGGCAGAAGAATCTGGCCTGCCTTCACAGGGCCAAGCAAAGAGAGAAAAAAGCCAACCAGGCACACAGCACACTGAGCAAAACTACCACCAAAAAGTCACACAGCACACTTATGGGAACTACTGCTAGGCACACTTTGCATATCTTTACAATGGAATCTCAAACCCACCACCAACACCTTAAGACCAGCCCCCAGTGACATTGCCTCTAGCAAGGTGACTGCAGATGCAAACTATAACTAATAAAATACTGAATATATTGGGGGACATATATTCAAACTACGACAGGACTGGACTAGAAGTAGTTTGCATGAAAGGCTTGTTAAATTCTGCCTGCCTCTGTGCTGAGAACCTGTGCAGGGTTGAGTTGTATAGAAATGGACTGGTGTGATCAGATGGATATGGCACAGAAAGAAATGAAAACTTTAGCTGGGTGTGGCGGTGCCACCCTGAGACTACATAGTGAGTTCCAGGTCAGCCTGAGCTAGAGTGAGACCCTACTTTGTAAAAAAAAAAAAAAAAGAAAAGAAAAGAAAAGGAAGAAAGAAATGAAAGCTTTCAGCTAAAGACAACAGCTCAGTTCACCTTCAATTGTTTGAAAGATTATAATCATTGAGATTGGACCACCTGTACTTCATTGGGAAATCAGGAAGAATGCTAACACTTGAAAAAGGGGGATCAAAATACTGAAGGAGTTTCCTGCTCTTCAAAGTCAGTTTTATCTGCCCCCCTGGATTAACAAATTTAGTAGCCCACCTGGTTCTATTGAATATAACAAATGTTGGAAACAGTGTCATTGGATTTGCAACAGTGTTTTTCATTTTTAGTTTTGAAATGGCCATGGGCATTGTGAGGCTATATTGTTGGAAGTCCCTGTGAGGGGACCAAATAGAGCCATAAGGATGAATTGTGAGGTTCAGTGGAGACTCAGTAGAGATGCCAAGACTATGGAACAGCTGCCAAGGAGAGATGCTGGCACCTGTTAGAGTTTTCCTGGGGCAGCCCAACTGAATGGGCAGAATTGGAACTTAAAACTTGGTCACTGGTTAGAGTTCATGGACATGAAGCTACATAATTTGATGCTTGGCATAACAAATCTTGTAGTTTTTCAATCTTTCTTTGCTATGCCAATGTTATCTTTTGCAGTATGAATCTTTATTCTGTGCCATTGTTTTTTGTTTTCTTTTTGGTTTTAAAAGCTAACAGTTAAGAGATCTTGGACTATTGGGATGTTTGAACTGTGATAGGATTGATAAAACTATGAGGACATTAAAATTTGATTGAATGCATGGCATCTTACATTATGGATGGTTATCAGTTTATGGGGGCTAGGGGTGGAAGTTGATGTTATGAATTAGGTACCCCCCCCGCAAATTAATGTACTCTGAATGCTTGGATTCCAGATGATGGCAATTTGGGAATTGGAGCCTTGCTAGAGGTGTGTTGCTGGAGGCAGGCTTATGGTTGTTACAGCCAGCTTTCTCTTGCCAGTCCTTGCCACACACTCTTGCTGCTATCTACCTGATGTTGACCAGAAGGTGATGTCCAGACTCTGTTCATTCCATGTTTTTCCCTGTCATCATGGTGTTTCCTCTTGAGTCTATAAGCCAAAATAAACCCTTTCCTCTTACAAGCTGCTATTGTTTGGGTGTTTTGTGCAAGCTATGAAAGGGTAACAATGCAACAATGACAAAAGGGAAAAAAGTTGGATATTAGACTATCCATGAGAGAGTGTTTTCTCTTGAGAATTTATGTTAGAGGTACTGGACAAGTTTTTCATCTATTATTAATGATTTCTAAAGAAAATGATAGCCAGGACCCAAAAGTCTCCATCTCAAAACTTTCTAACAGTGATTAATTCCTTCAGTGAAATGGCAGGATACAAAATCAATGCACAAAAATCAGTATCCTTTCTATATGCAAAGGACAAATATACAGAGAAAGAAATCAGCAAGGCTGTCCCATTTTCAATAGCAAGAACAACATTAAGTACCTTGGAATAACACTAAGCAAGGAATTGTATAATGAAAACATGAAAAAACTTAAGAAAGAAATTGAGGAGGACTTCATAAAATTGAAAGAATTCCCATGCCCCTGGATAGGTAGAATTAATATTGTGAATATGGCAATTCTACCAAAAGCAATATACAGATTTAGTGCAATGCCAATAAAAATTCCAGCATCATTCTTCACAGAGATAGAAAAATGATCTCAAAATTCATATGGAATGGCAGCAGTCCTCAGATATCCAAACATATCCTCAGCCAAAACAAACAAACAAAAAAAAACCAAAACACCTCTGGAGGTATCACCATACCCAATCTAAAGCTATATTACAAAGCCATAGTAACATGGTACTGGCATAAAAAAACAGAAACATAGACTAATGGAACAGAATTGAAGACTTGAACCTTAGGTCAAGTAACTACAGCTACTTGATCTTTGACAAAGGTGCCAATAATGTAAACTGGAGAAGACAGCCCCTTCAACAAATGGTTTTGGACAAAATGGATAACCATATATAGAAAAATGAAACTAGACCCACTCATCTGTCTAACACAAAAATCAAATCCAAATGGATTAAAGACTTCAATAATAAGACCTGAAACTCTTCTCCCACTGGAAGAAAACAATAGGAGGAACTCTCCATGATATAGGACTGGGAAAAGACTTCCTGACCAAAACCCAGTAGCTCAGGTAATTAAACAATCACTCAACCAATGGGATCTCATGAAGCTGAAAAGATTTTGCACAGACAAACATACCTTAAGCAGAGCCAATAGATTACCCACTGAATGGGAAAAAAAATCTTTGCCAGCTATACCACTGGCAGAAGCCTAATATCTAGAATATACAAAGAACTTAATAAGAATCAAACAACCCACTCCAAAAATGGGGCAGAGAGGGCTGGAAAGATGGCTTAGCGGTTAAGGCACATGCCTGCGAAGTCAGGTTTGATTCTCCAGGTTCCACATAAGCCAGATGCACAAAGGAGCGCATGCATCTGGAGTTTATTTGTAGTGGCTAGAGGCCCTGGAATGCCCACTCTCCCTCTCCCTCTCTCTCTTTCCCTCTCTCTGTCTCTAATAAATAAATAAAAATAAAATATTTTAAAAATTTAAAAATTTTTAAAAATGGGACAGAGAACTGAATAGGGAGTTCTCAGAGGAAAAAAATACAAATAGATAACACACACTTAAGAAAATGTTCAATATCCCTAACCATTAGGGAAGTGCAAATTAAAACACACATGATATTCTACCTTACTGAAGTAAGAATGGCAATTATTAAAAAATCTAACAATGACAAATGTTGGCAAGGATATGGGGAAAGAACCCTCATCCACTGTTGATGGGAATGTAAACTTGTACAAACACTTTGGAAATAAATATGGAGATTCCTCAAAATGAAGAACATCGAGCTACCAACAGACCCAGTGATTCCCTTACTGAGCATTTATCCTTAATGCCCAGGCACTACTACAAAGATATTTGCTCAACCATGTTTATAGCTTCTCAAATAATTATAGCTAAGAACTGGAATCAACCCAGATGCCCATCATTGGATAAATGGGTAACGAAGTTATGGTACAGTTACACAATGGAATTCTATTCAGCAGTAAGAAAAAATGATACAATGAAATTTGTAAAAAAAATAGACAGATATGGAAAAGATCATACTCAGCAAACTCATGTTATCACAGAAAGACAAACACCACATATTGTCACTTATCTGTGGTTTCTAACCAGGACAAGCTCGAATTGCTGACATACCTGATAGGAAACTCAAGGCCTGGACAATAGGGATAGAAGATTTTGGAGGGGAGGGAAAGGGGAGGAGGGAAAGGGGAGGAGGGAAAAATAAAAACAAAACTAAATCCAAAATGAGCTGGTATCATAGAAACCTTTATCCTTAGAGATAGACTAAAAGATATAGCCCTCAAAAAGAGTAAGGGGGGAGCATCTGAAAAGTAGGGCCCTGGAGAGGGTGGGATGAAGCTAAGCTTAAAAGAATTTTTTTTTCTATTTCTGGCCTGTAACTTCCAGTACCAGAAACTGGTTGCTACCCACATTAAGCTATTGATTGGAGAGACCTATGAGGTCCCAAAAATAAGACAACTTTCTATCAAAGCACCTGATTACCCACCTGGGGGAAAAGGTAAGACCTTATTATTGAAGACAGCATATGCTGCAGACATAGAGCAAGGAGACACCTGGCTGGAATCCAGAAGAAAGCCAGCACCAGACCGTTAGCCTGTGTAGTGCTGGAAAGTGCTACATGAGCTACTGTGGAAAAGTGGCCAACAATGGTTTGAGCAGCCAGAGGTCTAAGCTACTCAGAAGCAAACACCCTGACAGGATGTGCAATGATGGCACATGGCCTTGGTGGGTAACCAATAGTTTCCTGATTGGCTAAGAGATCCACTCAGTGTAAAGAAACCCATATTTGGAATTGGGAACCAGATCAGAAATCTATGGAGACAAAGATTATGCTCTCCAGTGTTGAGATCTCACTAGTCTTTGGGTAAAAGAGGGGTTACATACATAAAATTCTCCCTAAATTAATAATGCTTATCCCATTTACACTATGCTCACTGTACTCTCTGTTGGATAATCTGTTCTTTTTCAGAAGGTAGTGAGTCTTGAAGAGATAAACTACTCCTCACACTTCAGCGAAGGCACAGCTGAAACCACAGTGGAATTGGGGAAATGAGCACAAGTGCTGCTTCCATGCTGAACCTCACAATCAGCACCAGGGTGTAGGAGACAGACCCTGAGGATACTGAACATCTACCAAAGTAGAGATCCGGAGGTTTCTAAGACATGATCACTGAAGTAGACTTAAAACTCATCCACCACCGTTCAGGGAATTTTACAGAAGAAGCAGCAGAAAGATTCTAAGAGCCACAGCTTGAGACTGAAGGATTAATAGCCCTCCCTGCAAACTAGATGGAACAAAAAGTTAATAACTAACCTTAAGATTAGAAGACCATAAATAAGCAGGCCATAAAGAAGCAGTGGAGACATTCAGTCTTGACAGGCCCAACAACTCCCCTGATTGATAATCTTCCCTCAGCTCAGAAAAATAACTTCAGTTCCTTATCTACTTCTCTTGGACCTGCAGCTGGCTCAGTCTGTTTGTCTTAGGATCCTCCTTATAAACAGTTTATCTGTAGAAATCAAGTCCAGTGTTCTCTTTTACTTTTCTCCTACACTTTCCTTACATTTGATGCCATGACTCAGATAAGAGACCTCCAGGGCTTTCGGGCTGCATGCCCTCCCCTTGTCTTTTCCTTGCCTCTTCTCTACCTCCCTGCCAATGTTTCACTTCCTCAGCAGCACAGACACTCGCAGTGCTCACTAGTCTAAACTGAACAGCCACCTGTAACCTGAAACCTCCAGTCTTTCCAGGTTGATACCTGGGGGCTTCTTCCTTTTTACTTTCTTTCTTCTTTCTTTCTTTCTTTCTTTCTTTCTTTCTTTCTTTCTTTCTTTCTTTCTTTCTTCCTTCCTTCCTTCCTTTCTTTATTTCTTTCTTTTTTGAGGTAGGGTCTCGCTCTAGACCAGGGTGACCTGGAATTCACTATGTAGTCTCAGGGTGGCCTCGAACTCACAGCGATCCTCCTACAGTGCTCCCAAGTGCTGGGATTAAAGGCATGTGCCACAATGCCTAGCACCTTACCCTCTCCCATTGACTTTTGAACTCCAGATGAGAGCCCATTGCCATGTGACCATCTGCATACACTCCCTCATCAAATTACAGCTTCAGGACAAGGTACTCAATCTTGGTCTGTGATGGAGGCACCCTGTCTCAGACCTTAGAAACTCCAGGAGATTCTCACTGTTTGGTCCATGGACAATTGGAGGCTCCAGGAGCCCCCCCCATGTATTGTTCCACCAGCCACCCCAAACATTAAGTGTGGGGACACTGCCTCCTAATCCTTGGGTTTCATTTGCCCTCCCTAAGCCTGGGAGATGTCCCTGGCAGAGGGACTGGCCCCTCAAAACAAGCCCTTGTCTTCCAAAATGGGCTCTAAATTATCTGTTCCAAAAGATACTGCATTGCCAATGTTTCAAAGCTAGTTTAAAAGAACTTGGACTCTGAGCTCTTACCTACCAAATTGTGATGGATAAGGAGATGTTATAAAGAAATGTTACCTGTGGTAAGCAGAATGTGGTACCTTGCAAATGTTATCTTTCTTATGCAGAATACCAGGCCATCTGCTTGAATGAGATAACCTCTAACCCCTTTGTAACTAGGCTTGTGACTGTTGTCACGTAGACTTGTTTAGAAGTTTTTCTAACTGGGGGATACACTCTCAAGTTCCCTGCTCAAAGTGTAGTCCTGGCCAGAAATAAATGCCTCTACTTATTAATATCATATTTGTGTTGGACTGGTGAATCTCTGAGTGAACCCAGATGCATTACATTTAGGGGCTTGCTGGGACCTGCCAGGGACACTCAGCCTGATTCACTCCTGCATTTTTTCCCCTGACTCCCTTTAAGGTCCCTGGAAAGCCCGGTGAAGTGGTGAGGGCCAAAGCCCTCGGGGCAGCTAATGAAGTGATTTTTGCTTCAGCTCGATAGGATGTGGGTAAGGCCCGGCACTGGCAAAGTTTCTAGGACCTTAATGCCTAGACATTTTCTGTGACTAAAGAAGACAAAGAGGCTTCAGAACCTCCATCCTCTTTAGAGCGACAAGGAGGCATTCCGGAGATAAGTTTTGCTTCTGTTTGTGTGCAGTTTTGAGACTCTCCGAATATGGTCTCACAAAGTCTTGATTTCTTGGGACTTGAATCTGACTGCATGTTGGAGATCCTATGGTGCAGTCACTGTGAGATGTTCCTGAGCCCTAGGGACATTCTCCAAGCCCTGGCAGGAAAGAGTGTACTCATGAGATATCAACACTGTGGTGGAGAGTCATCTGGTCTGGAAAGCCTCTGGAGGTCAGGGGGATTCAGGGGAAGGCTGGACACAGCACTACTTCCCTAATCCTGGGTGATGGGTCCCCCTAACCCCTGGTCTGTTTGAGTTCTGTGTGGCCACATGTCTATCTTTCTATTTAGTGGTTTTTTTTTCTGTCCTTTTGTGTTTAACATTTTTGGATCTTCCTGGGAAACCAGCTGCAGAATCTGAAAACTCCAATGTATGGCACAATATAAGCCTGGTCCTAGCCAGACCGCATGGCAGAAGACAACAGGAAGTGGCTCCTGTAAAAATGGCATTCTGCGCAGGCTTGATGTGACAACAGTTACAGTCCCATGCTCGCGAGAAGCCTACTACGAGATGTCCTGTCCAGAGACAGGCAGTCATTGGTCACCAAAAGGGGACCACCCCATACAAGGATTAACAGCCCCTTAAACCCTATGTGCATTGTGCTAAATAAACGAGTTTGTGGATTCTCGCTTCCACTTTCACCCAACTCCTGGAGTCTGTGTCGTGACTCCGCGCTGCTCACCCCAATTTGGCAGAGACCCTATTGTCCCTCCTGAGCTGGCCTTGGGTGGGGGACCCCAACACTCCACCATGGGACAGAGCACACCTAGCCCATTTGTAATGTGTCCTTACTAACTTTTCATTCTTCCAACAGCGGGTGTCTGACTTCGGTGCCACACATGGTGCCTTCTCCTTGAGGAAGTTGGCCATCCTTTGTTGTGGGATGCCACCAGAGGGAACCTTCAACCTCCCAACTGCAAATCAAGTCAAGGCTTGTCTTTGGGTGACCTGGACACCCTGACCACCCTGGGTAAATTGGTAAATGAAAATTGAAAATTGGAATTGAGACTAGTCAAATTTTGGTTTGGAAAAATCCTCTGAAATTATACTCAAAGTAATTTAAAGGTTTGGTTTTGGTCTCCAGAGTTGTAAATAGAATATAAATTTAGAATGGGAATGCATAGCTTCTAAATGAATGAATGAATGTGTGAGGGGGAGATGGTTGTCTGGAGTCTGTACAAAAAGTGCAATCGAAATTAATGTGTGTGTATGTGGCTCACAACCCTAAGGCTGAATGATTTCTGTTCTGGGAAGTGCTATTTCATTGTGGGGAATGTTCTCCACCAAACCCACTGTATTATGTGGCATGGCCAACTTTTACCTTTGCATGTCCCCCAAAAGGAACACTGAAAGTAATTAAGATCATAAGCAAGGAAAAATGTCAGATTCTCCTGCTCTTAAAGAGTTGTAAAATGGCAGGATCAGAAAGCTGCCTTGTAGCCCTGAGGGAAGTCCCAAACTATGTTTGGAATTTAAAACAAAAAGGAGGTTATGCTGTCCCACTGTGTTCCCCAGGGGCAGGATGCTAGAACCTGGGAGAAAATTGCTGTGGTTGGACCAGCCTTCCATAGCAAGGACAAACGTAGGAGACTTCCTATAAGAAATTTGCAAGTGTTTCAAAGTTTACTTTTTCTGTCTATACTTCTGTGGAACTACTAACAGAAAAACTGTCTCAAGATTTATGCTTAAAGTTAGAAGTACTCAATACTGAATTTGTAAGAAAAAAATTAAAATTTCTAATAATGTTCGAATTTGCTTTCATATTTAAAAAAATGTATTTCAGGAAAGTTATAAGAAATGAAGTTCCAAAATTGATAAATGATAAAATCTATATGCTTATTCTGGGTAAATAGTATAAGTCAAATCTGGTGTACTCTCTTATAAAAAGGTTATTTCAAAAGGCCTTTTGAGGAAAAAGAAACCCTTAAATGGTCATATGAAAAGTCTTATGGTAAGGACAATGAGAGTTTTTGTTGGTAGTTATGAGATGAACTAACTAAGGAAGGTAAACTGGAGAGAAAACTTTAAATGTTGGATATTAAATGTTTGATGAAAAAGATTGTTTCAGAGTGGTTACACAGATTGTAGAATAAAAGTATGTAGATGAAGGTATGAGTAAACTTAAACAGAAGGTCAAAGACAAAGTCAATTAACTAAATCTTAAAGTACTTGATCAGATTATAGACTTCTTGAGATACAAAATGACTAATAGCCTAGGGTTTATATTAGACTAACAAAGTAAGGCCCTGGCTGGTAGCATGTTACTATGGTTTTCAGGCTGTAAACTTAAAATTTGAACTTATTGATGCTAATCTGGTCATGATAATGGCCCTGAAAGACTGACTTTAGAGTAATCAACCAAGTTAGCTAGGTTCCTTTTAACTAGATCTTAAGGTTAAAATTGACTCATTAGTATTTAATTCTCTCATATGGTTGTTATATCTAAAACTCTGCCCCCAAAAATTTTCACAGAGGAATTGTTTACTCATTTTTCCTATGTTATAAGGTATATAGACATTGAACAGTATTTATCTGTCATACACTTGGATCCTATTTACCTCATGGTGAGCAGTAAAAGAGAATTCTAAACAAAGTTATGTTGTGATTTAAGATATAATTCCTCAATTCCTCCAACAACCAGTCTTAATACTTTAGATTTAACTTGCATCATTACTGAGCAAGTTTACCAAAGTGCCACAGGCAGAATTATAGAGTTGGTTAAGGTTTGAGTAGTTATGTATTATGTCATGAAACTTTGTATGTGTTTGGAATTTACTATAGTTCTATTAAATTGATTTGGAGGAGATTAAAAATATTTCTTTCTGGATCAGCAGTTAAATGTGCTTGTTTGCAAAGCCAGATGTACATAATGGAGCATGCATTTGGAGATTGTTTGCAGTGGCAAATGGCCCTGGCATGCCCATTCCCTCTCTTTTCCATGAGACTTCTCTCCTTTTTCATTAGATCATGGCAGTTTAGTCCAGTTCCTCTATTCTTTGGGTATGTTAGATATAGCTGACTTAATCTCAGAAACTGACTTACAGATTGGGTGGACATCTTATTGAGCTTTTAGAAAAGTGCTGAATCTCCACATATATATAATATGAAGGTATCCCAATTCTGATGAGCTTTAAAAATTGTAAAATTTTTCATGTCTTCATATTTAAACCAAAAATGTTACTACATAATATAGGTTTCTTGTTTATTTTGAATTCTGTTAGCAGATCTTTTGTTCACAGTTTTTTCTCTGTAGCCTCATGTGCCTTAAATATGTAAACTCCACTTTTTGTTAATATCAAACTTTTCCATATATGAGAATATTGTCATTTGATTTATACAAAGTCCATAATATTTGGCTATCAATAAGCATGCATCACAATGCCTGGTTAAAACTCTGTACTTTTAAGATGGTTCTAAAGGTACTTATTTAAGAAATAACTTTGTGTCTGTCATATTGTCTCTAATGTATGTTAAAATTGGGCTTACTTAACTCAACAATGACCAGATTTTAATTTATTCTTACGCTATGTATAATCAATCTCAGTCAAGGTTTCACTTAATTGTCTCATTTCTGATATCTTAAATTCATTTTGTATAGAGATATTGATACTTAAGACATGTTTCTTACCATAAAAATAATCTTTGCTGTTCTGCTTCTAATTTGGGGGTAATTGGTACTTGCATTGGTATATAGACTAACCAAAGTTGTTTTCAAATACAGATGTCAAATTTTTATATTGCCTTGTCTTGTCCTGGCATATAATTTCTATATTAAATCAATTGGCTTAAAGTTATTGATAAAATAATTGGTAAAATATTGTTTTCAGGGCTACTAAAATGTTCTGCCTATACTTATAACTGACAGATACTTAAAAGATAGAATGTGAATGCTTTCTATGTTCCAGAAATAGCTTACACTGTCACCTGACAACTAAACTTAAATATTAATCGGAATGATTTTAAACTATTGTGTCATTCTCTAACCAGATCTTCTTTGCTAACCAGATATGTTCTGCACCTTTTTAACTAATCTCTTTTGCTAATCATATATTACAGTCTCTCTGAGTGATTAATAACCATATGTAGAAGCCAAAGTAAATTGGAAACATTTGAGTTAAAAGGAAAACCAATATTTTGATTCCTGCTCCCAGGTCAAAGGCCACAGGAGATTATGAGACACTTGCTAACTTTTAGCCTCTGGTAAGTTACCTGTCTTCTTGATCAGAGAGGATCTGGAGACCCAGATATGAGTTCCAAGCCAGTGTATCTGCAACAGGAGAGTCACATCGGAGGAAAATCAGTCTTCCAGGCTTCCCTTGACTTATCCTAGCAGATGACAATGCTGAGAGTCATAGAACTCCTCATAGGTCCCCAAGTCTCTCCTACAGAGCCATTATTGACCTCCAAAATACATAGTTAATTCTGACAGCCTTCATGGTCATAATCACCCAGTAAGAAAAATATAACCACAAAATATTACAATATGAAGAAAGACTCAGACTAATAGGCTTTTCTGTCTGATGCTGGCTTACAATACTAAGATCTAACATGAACTCATGCCTTATGCCTCTGCCTGTCCCTGATTACTCAGCCACTGCTGTCTTTAAATAAAAAAATTCCAAAAATTGCCCTCACTGGTTATGCTTACCTGATAGTTATTGATTTGTATTAGTCTGATCTCTCCTTGATATGTCTTATTAAAGGAGAAAAATCACTAAGGACAGATCTCAGACTCCCATCCTGGCATGTAAAAGCATGTTCTATCTGTTTGTATTTGTTGACTTGGGGGGTGCTGCTTGTTTGAAAGTGTCTCGTTGTTCAGATTTATAGCAGTAAA
This sequence comes from Orientallactaga sibirica, assembly GCA_036365145.1. Classification (NCBI taxonomy): domain Eukaryota; kingdom Metazoa; phylum Chordata; class Mammalia; order Rodentia; family Dipodidae; genus Orientallactaga; species Orientallactaga sibirica. The sequence continues at coordinate 5,909,993 of JAEOAD010000793.1, read as the reverse complement.
ACAGACTCTCCTGCCATTGATGGTTCTCCCTCAAGTTTATAACACAAGGGGATCCACATACCTTCAGAAAATTGGGCCCATACCAATCAACCAAGGTGTATAGATTCATCACACCAGACTCAAGGGGACAATGTCCTTAGCTGATCATAGCAGCTAACAGATTACCAGGAACCCAGAGGATCCCTTCCACGTGAAGCACTGGAGTACCTGCCCCTGACAAGGAGACTACTGCAGTCATCTGGAAATTGACTACTCTATGCAAAGCAGAAGCTTGAGGAATTCAAAGTGAGATATCAAAAAAAAAAGTTTTAAATCATATACACTGCACAAGCTGTCATATCCTGCTTCTGTAAAGTAGCTGCCTGTTTGTTTGCCTGTATGAAAATTTGTTTTCTTGGTCACCCTGGCTCACTACTCCAATTACTGCAATCTCTGTACTCATAATTCTGTTACTTTTAGGATTGTTTCTAGGCCCCTGCATTTTTAATGTTCTAATCAAGTTTATCCAAAAGAAAATTATCCTCAGTAAAATTAATGGTTATTAGATCCCAATACCAGCCAGTTCCCAAGGGAGAGTCAATGGTTTGACTTGGTGTGCCAACTCAAGGGGGGGAATGTGATGGATAAGGAAATATTATAAAGAAATGTTACCTGTGTTGTGCAGGATGTGGTACCTTGCAAATGTTTTCTTTGTTATGCAGAATACCAGGCCATCTGCTTGAATGAGGTAACCTGTAACCCCTTTGTAACTAGTCTTGTGACTGTTGTCACCTAGACTTGTTTGGCAACTTGTCCTTATAAACCCTGACCAGATTTAACCGGGGACTGCACTCTCAAGTTCCCAGCTTGAAGTGTAGTCCTGGCCTGAAATAAATGCCTCTATTTATTAATATCATATTCATGTCAGACTGGTGAATCTCTGAGTGAACCCAGGCCCATTACAAAATTGCCCCAACTCTCTATTCAAATTTGGCTGCAATATTCTCTAGACAATGGTCAGCACTGGCCTGAATTTGATACTTTGGATTTCACCATTCTCAATGGTCTTGATAACTTTCTCCAATGACATGGAAAATGGTGCACGAGGTTCCCTCCCCTCCTCCTGCCCCTTCTAAAACTCTATCTCTCACACACAGTTCTGTCAGCTGGCCATGACTTGCCAGAGTCTCTCCCTCTCACACCAAATTCAAGCCATCTCACTAAATTAAATACAAATTCTATCTTCTCAAAGGAACTCCTATCTTTACTGGGCTTCTTCAACTTCATCTGCATATGTATACCTAATTTCTCTCTCCTTGCTTTTCCCCTTTCCTGCCAGAAAAAAAAAAAAGCCTGCCTGGGAGTTGGGGCAATCACAGTAAACCAACAGCCACACCTAAATAAAATAAACAAAGACAGGCAACTAGTGAGGTTCTTGCCTGTGGCTAATGACTAGTAGAAAAAAAATGTCAGTTTTAAAATTCAAACTAAGGACAGCTATTGCCCTGTTGTTATGGTGCCTGCTTGTCCCAGGCCCAAACCAAAATCCCATACAGTTTCTGGTATACACCCTATCTCTCTCTCTCCTTTTACCATGATAAGTTGCTTGAAAATTCCAACTCCCCTGGGCTCTCAAAACTCTCAGGTACTTGGCACAAATCTCCAACAGCCTGACAGAATAATTCACCTGCCTTGCATCCAACCATAGAGAGGCCATTTTCCATATGCCCTTCATCTTTAGCCCTAAGAGGGGTCCTCTGTCCCTTTGTCTTCCTAAGGTACCTAGGAAGACAGACACAGCTCCCTTTGTCTTCTATTCAGAGGACTGCCCTGGAATCCTCTAGTCAGAATACTGGCTTGCCTTCTGAACTCTCTGTCCTTCTCCAGGAGGTCTCTGACTGCTGACTTCAGAGCAGGGACTCCTGATCCTCAGACAGATGCCCTGGCATTTCTCACCCCTCTATAGGTTCCCAAGTTTTCAAAACATCACTGGCCTCCATGTTGGGTTGTCTCTTGACCAATTTTAAAACTCTTGGCCTAAAAGGAGGCATAAAGTCCAAATTCCTCATTTTTTACTGCAATATAGTTTGGCCACAAAAAAAATTGGACAAGGATTCTCTTTGGCTAAAAATGACATATTTGCCTTCCCAAACTCTTGAAGACCTTGATAACTTCATAAACTGGATCTGCAACTGGCTCTATTCTTCTATCCCTGATATCTTCTCTGTCAGTTCTGCTTTCCAACCCAGGCCCTCCTGGGGAAATAACCTTCCTTCCACCCCATTAAACAGTTCCTATTAGTGACCCATCCTTCCTTAGCCCAAGATTTACCACAAGCCCTCCTTTACTGTGCCACTACAAATGACAATCTCTCTCTCTCTCTTTCTCTTTCTCTAATCCTAAACTGCAGTTAAATTTGCTTAACCTGTCTCTGTTCAAAGTACAGCTATAAAACTGGCCTATGAAAATGGCCTCCAGCCCATTCTCCAGATTCCATTGGTTTCCTTGTGCCTCTTGTTCTACCTGGAAGTTTTCTAACATTATTTGCTTTCCCAGAGAAATCTGCCTATTGTTAACAGCCACATGGTGAGATGGAGACTCTGTTCTCTCCTGTGTGGAACTTCCTTTAACCATCATAAACAGTGGCCACATACATTTTTCTTTATGGATCCAGGTAGAATCAATAGGACCTGCTCATCAACTCCATGCCTTCCCAGAGGGCATGCAGGCCTCTCTCACATATGAGAGTCTTCTCAAACACAAAATATAACTAAAATCTTCAGAAAAAAACTCCTCATGTTTCATGTTCTTTGTCATGTCTAACGCTGGCCAGCCAGGTCATGTCATGTGTTCTATGTTTCATGTAGTCTGTCTTTATGTGTGACTAAATTCACAATCACTTATTGTTCTAATGCTTATTGTCATTAAGTGTTCTGATGCTTATAGATACATTTTAAGATAATATTAAATAACAAAAATCAGGTTTATGATATATTTCTGACTTTATGCTTGTTCATACTTATTACATGTTTATATTCCAGGGTATGATCCTGCCTCTAACAATGCCTTCTGAATGTTTATGACTTAAATCTTTAGAGAAATGATTAATTTGGGTTTACTGACAAAACACAAGCATATTGATATGTTTTGCCCCTATTTATCAATGTTAAGATATGGTATACATGCTTTCTATTGAATGAAATTATTGAAAAATATCATATTTCTAATGTTCCTAATCTATATCAGTCTGGATGGAGTATCATCAATGTATCTATGAAACGGTGTGGATGCACCTAAGACTTTCAGTGAAGCAATAATTATTGCACTTCCCTCTTCTGAAACTGCTGCAAGGGAGATTCCTTTATGATAGCTAATAGATAACAAAAATTCTGTACCATTTTACAACTAAAGTTAAATAAATAGGTAATGACTACAGGCCTGGCCCTTTTAAGACAATATATAACTAGCTTATCTCAGGAGACAGAAACCTGCCTTATTTGACAGAAAGGAATGTCTTAACCCTTGCAGACCATGAATCTCTTTCCTCTACAAGCACAAGAATGTTCAAATAGAGGATTGTCAAGGATGTGGAACCCCAGCACTATCTGCGTTTGGGAACTCCATGCATGAAGCTTCAATGGAAGCTCTCTTCTTCTCTCTGAAGTGGGTTCTGACTAAAAGTGGGTCTTCAGTTAAAGCATTTTCAGTTAAGATAAGATGGGTTACCATAAAAAGTTGTTTCTCTGTACTTCTCTCACCTTAATTGTTTATCTAATTCAAACTTAATTCTGTAATAAGTTGGTAAATTTATTTATATAGTGTCATGCCTTATATGAAGGTAAAAATTGAGGTTAGAAAATATAAAAGCCACTGACCATAAGTTATGTCCTATATTGTAATACACTTTTGTATTGGTAATGTTCCATACAGCATAGTGTTTTGTACTGACACTGTAGCTTTTGTACTGTTTCAAGACCATAATTTGTTTTATAGCTTCTGACCTGTACTGAAAATCATCTTATGCTTCTTCTTACAAGACTGATATAAATGACCTTTTGGACCTTTATAGATCCACTAGTTCATCTCAGAGTGCCTTATAACAAGCTAACTCCATCTGTCTGGGCCCTTTTTGATATGTCTCCAAGGCCTAAAAGTCAACAGGAATAGAGACCCTTTCGCCATTCCATTTCAGCTTGAAAAAGTCAAACTTGAACATACCATCCATCTTCCAAAAACGTGGTTCTCTCTCTATTCACATTAGACTTAGAGGTCATTAGAATATAGACCCAATTTCCTTTGTTCCTTGTAACATTAAAAAAAAATTACTGACCATAGGTCTGATCCTAAACAAAGACATAAAATATATAATATGATGTGCTGATAGATTAAAAGGATTGTAAAAATATCTCTGATTAAGATAATTAAGTTATATCCAAATGCTGAGCTTCTTTTCCATCTGATAAAACCTGTATTTTGTTGCATAAATACCTGTTTCAACCAATAAGTTTCTTCTTAAGTGTTCTATTCTTGTATGTTTTCCTATTAGGTAAAACTTTTATTTGTTTGCTATGAACTTATTCCAAAAAAAAAAAAAACCCTTTGTTTGTTTTGTACAAACTGGGCATAATTATATGAAATTTTTTGTGCCTATAAAATTAATCAAACTTTAAACTTTTACAGCCTAACATACCTCCATTAGTTCCTCTAAACTTAAGTTAGACCTTTTGATCTCTGGACCAAGTAAGTAAAGACTTTGAACCTTCTATAAAGACTTACATAAAAAGAAACCTTTAAACCTATTAACCTCTTAATCTATGTCTTATATTTCAAATATTGCTTCAATATTCATCTCTTATACTTCCTATCTTACCAGAACCAAATCTTTTTTTTTTTTTTTTTTTTTGGTTTTTCAAGGTAGGGTCTCACTCTGGTCCAGGCTGACCTGGAATTCACTATGTAGTCTCAGGGTGGCCTCCAACTCTCGGCGATCCTCCTACCTCTGCCTCCCGAGTGCTGGGATTAAAGGTGTGTGCCACCACACCCGGCTCCAAAACCAAATCTTTATTTCCTAAAATTCCAATTAACTTCCCATCTAAGTTAACAATTCCTTCTTAATTACCTATTACCTATGTTATTATGTTCCAGCCTTAAATATAATGTTTGTGTCACCTGTAAATGTCATGTCATATGAAAGAAAACTCATAATGGCTACTAGATTTGATATGATCTAGGTGTTTCTTTCCTAATGGCTCTGATAAGTTTCACTCTCCTGAAGAGATGCCTCCTTGCCTGTTCATAATATCAATGTGGGATAATAGCCTACTATGTACACAAACTACAAAATGGTAAATGGGAAACTAAAAGCTGAAACTCCAAAAGACTCATTTGTGTGACTAAGACTTCAAAGATGGGCTACAATGATTGTGGAGAAGTAGATGTTACCAGTCCAGAGCCAATAATATTTTGGGCTGCATTAGCCTTTTTAATAGCCAATAATATTATTTCTCTGTGTGTGACATGACATCTCTCTGTAACCAGCTAGAGTATCTATTGTTTTAAGTAAAAAACAAAAACAAAAACAAAAAAACTCACATCTAATACATTCAGTACCTCTGACATGTACTTTATTCAACTGATTATGATAATATTCACCCTCATTCTTTTTTATTTATTTTTATTGTCAACTTCCTTAATTGTAGACAATATTCCATGGTACTCCCTCCCCACTTTCCCCTTTGAAACTTTGCTCTCCATCATATCCCCTTCCCCTCTCAATGAGTCTCTCTTTTCATTTTGATTTTATCATCATTTCCTCCTATTATGATGGTCTTGTGTAGGTAGTGTCAGGCACTGTGAGGTCATGGATATCCAGCCCATTTTGTGGCTGGAGGAGCACATTGTAAGGAGCCCTATCCTTCCTTTGGCTCTTACATTCTTTCCCCCATTTCTTCTGCAATAGACCCTGAGCTTTGGCAGGTGTGTTAGAGATATTTCAGTGCTGAGCATTCCTCTGTCCCTTCTTCTCAGCACCATGGTACCTTCTGAGTCATCCCAAGGTCACCACCATCTGAAAAGAGAAGCTTCTGTAACCAAAATTAATATATGGGTGTGGACATTAAGAGAAGTGCTTACTGGGCAGTTTGTTGAGCATAGTATATACATTTAGCCAGACACCAGCAGGTGTTACACTCCTAGGGCTCATGACTACCCCTGTTGTAGGTTTTCAGTATCAGGTATGTATTCCCTCCCATGGAGCAGGGCTCTATTCCAGTTAGAGAGCAGTTGGTTTTCACCATAACAGACATTCCACTATTCACCCATTGGCTCATTTGGCCTGGCTGGCCAAATTTAAAGCTTGCAGTGTCCACTGTTGAGAATCTTCCCTGGTGATTTCTCTCTCACCCATTGAACTGCATGCAGCATAGCTTTTTCCAGCTTTCTGTCAGTTGGTTCACATGGAGGAGGCCTTTAGCTCAGTTCCAGCAGGATTTCTCAGTGACCTTGCAGCCCAAGTATGTGGGTCTTCAGCAATAGCGTCTTATAATCTATTCCTTGTGAGAAACCAAGGGCCTCAGCAATGGCCTATAGTGTTTTGGGGGTATCTGTTACCTCCATGGCCAACAACTCACTAGAAGGTATCCCATCCCTGGCACTAAAATTTTTCTAGTTACAACCTGTTACTTTCTTTCTTTTTTTAAATTTATTTTTATTAGATATGGACATATTTAGCATATAAAGAACACATGATGGTACCATCCTTTCCCTCCTCTCTGCCCCTTTTCTGAAGAAGTCTTCCTTATTGGGGATGCAGGTCAACCCCATGGGGAGTGTGGGTCATGCATTATGGGGACAGCAGTCAGTTATGGGGGAGAGGCAATGTCTCTGTGCAAAATGTCCCAACTTGTGACTCTAACAATCTTTCCACCCCCTATGTTGCAAATATTCTGCAAAAAAAAAAAAAAAAAAAAAAAGAAAAAAAGAGCCATGTTGGGTGCATTTTTTTCTTTTTTTTTTTTTTTTTTGGAGAGAGACACAGAGAGAGAGACAGAGGGAGAGGAAGATAGAGGTGGGTGCGCCAGCAGTGTCTCAGCTGCTGCGAACGAAATCCAGATGTGTGCACCCCCTTGTGGTCAAGTGCGGCATTGCGCCCTTTCATCACTTTGCATCTGGCTAAATGTGGGACCTGGAGATTGGAACCACCGGAGATTGGAACCAGTGTTCTTAGGCTTAGGAGGCAGGCGCCTTAACCCCTAAGCCATCTCTCCAGCCCATGTTGGGTGCATTTTAAGTCTACTTCCATGATGGGCACTCAAGAGCCTCTGGATATCTGGTTTGGTAGGTGTTGATTATTCTCATTGTCTATCTCTTTCACCCCTGTGATGATACCAGATTCACTAAGAAAGCATCATTTCCTCAATTCCTCTCTGGCTTCAGCTGGGGCTGGGGTGAAGTGCACTAGTTCATTTATCTCCTCAGGTCCTGCTTCCATCTGAAAAAGAAAAGCAAGTTCTCCAACAGAGAGTGAAGTCAGCACTGGTTAAATCGGATAACCATTATTAATTTAGAGAAAATTTAAAGGGTGTAGACCCTCTTATAGTCCAAGATTAGTGGGAGCTTGACAATGGAAAGCCGAAACAATATTCACCCTTTCTTTTGGTCCTTGCATACAAACATGCCTCACTGAATTTCTCAAAGACACAATACATGCCTTCACTTCACAGTGAGTCACTGAATTCTTCATGGACACTGAATATCACCCCCTGGACGACCAACTTCCATAGAACTGCATGGGACACCCCAAGAGATCTACCGCCCTCACAGCAGGAAGTAGTCTGAGAGAGAGCTCTTCACCCCCATCCTGGCCCACACACTCCGCCCCTAAATGCCCCACTCATCCCCAGTTCTCCTCAATCATTTTTACCCTTCCAGAGTCCAGGCTGAAGGATTAATAGTCCTCTCTAAAAACTAGAGGTAACTAAAGAGTTGATAACTAACCTTAAGATTAGAAGGCCATAAAGAAACAGTCCATAAAGAAGCAGTGGAAATATTTAGTCTTGACAGTCCCGACAACTCCCCTGATTGATAATCGTCCCTTAGCTCAGAAAAAATCTTCAATTCCTTATCTATTTCTCTTGGACCTGAAGCTGGTTCAGTCTGTTCATCTTAGACTCCTCCTCTTAAGTTTGAACCCCAGTCTGACTCAGTGCTTCAGACTTCATTCCATGGATAGGCTACTGCCCCTCACTGTTTATCTCAATAAACAGTCTGTTTGGAGAGATCACGTCCAATGTTCTCTTTTACTTTTCTCTTACACTTTCCTTAGAGAGACATCATGCTCAGAGGCATTCCCTTCCCCCCCCAAATAACTGACTGTTGCTCCCACAATTCATAAACCACAACCCCATAAGGAACACCTGTAACCCCATTGAGGTATATCCCCAATGTAATGGGGACAGGGATGAGGGAAAAGAGGGTACTGATACAAGATATATCCATATGAAATATGTTGCTAATAACAATAATAATAATGAAAAGAATAAAAGAGGTAATATAGCATGGGATGAAACACTTCATATGAGAATGCTAAGCCAAGATTGGGACGTCAGTATGTCAGTGTGAGTGACGTGAAGAGGTTGCTTGTTAACTGAAAACTTATGACTGAAAGAAACCAAAGTAAAATGTCAGAGTGTCAATGGTACAGCACAGAAGACATTCAAGGCCCAGGATACCGAGATTGAGTATATTTATTACCCAAGCCTATTCACCCAGCTTCTATACTCTACCCAAAGTAGGTCCAAAAGCTACTTCACCAAAGTAGTGAGAATTACAATTGCTAAAATCTATAACCTGACAGAGATCATTTTTGGCAATTTTCCACAGACAAATAATCATAGTGACAACTATGGCTATGGAATTGGGTTCCTGGAATTCAGTGCAGGCAGAGGAATCTGGGATGAGGTAGGATGAGCTAAGCATGATTCCTGAACAGGCAAAATTGGAGCAATAATCCAAATATTTCACCTGTAAGAACTGTATGGTTGTGAACTATTTATTATATGATCTTACAACTGTAAAGACTATTGGTGTCATAAATAAAAATCTTGCATCATTTACCACAAAATACACCTTCAGGCCCTAAAAAAGGAAAATGACAGCCAGATTTGATTTTAATATTTATTGAGTGTACACATATGGACTTTATCACTTGTTTGCTTTTGAACCCTGTCCCCTGTGAGACCCACAGCATTTATCTGAAACACTTCTTCAAATAAAGCATTCTAACAAGTTTCATGAAAACAAATTAACAGAAATTCCATACACAAATAACAAGACCTAGACCCTTCATAAATTGAGCTGAAGGAGGAGGGCAAGAGGAAGGGTGTCCCATCCTTTATTGTATTCCCACCCTCATGTATGCAGAGTGAAGCCTGAAAGCAGTTACATGTCCCCATGGGAGAGGAAGAATGCTTCTGATTGTCATACAGGAAAGTAGCTGTAATACAGGAGCATCCTTGTGTTCTGAAGCAAAGGCATCCTGGCTAGCAGGACCTGCAGACTGAGGGAGAAGATACAGCAGTTATGTGTTCTGCCCTTAAATAACTCTTATTTTGTCTCCTCATTGCACCACATGCACCTGGTAGTCCTGTATAATTTACATTTTAGTGGAAGAGTTGTTAGACTCTTCTCGTTCTTTCCCCATCAGTTTCATATGATGGTATAAATACCAGTTCTTGTGGTTGCCAACATTTTTTGCTTGTAAATCTGGGCTCGCTCCCGAAGTCACAGGCATGTGCACACTGTTAAAAAAAGAGAGAGAGAAGCTGGGAGTGGTGGCGCACGCCTTTAATCCCAGCACTCAGGAGGCAGAGGTAGGAGGATCGCCAAGAGTTCGAGGCCACCGTGAGACTACATAGTTAATTCCAGGTCAGCCTGGACCAGAGTGAGACCCTACCTTGCAAAACCAAAGAGAGAGAGAGAGAGAGAGAGAGAGAGAGAGAGAGAACCATTAACATGGATTAACATCTCAATAGCTTTGTGTGGCAATTTTACTTGCACTTGTTCCTTCAGTTGTAGGCTGGCCCACTTAGTACAAGGTAGCCATTTTATCCAGAAGTCTATGCCGAAAATTTCTAGCACCAATGTGGCCACTTTGTACCTTCCCGTTGTATTCAGGTTCCCATTACTGGCAGAAATCACCTGATAAAGAGCAGCTTCTGGGGAAAAAAAAAAGTTTATTTTGGCTTACAGACTCAAGGGGAAGCTCCATGATGACAGGGGCAAACAATGGCATGAGCAGAGGGTAGACATCATCCCCTGGCCAATATCAGGTGAACAATAGCAACAGGAATGTGTGCCTAACACTGGCAAGGAAGAACTGGCTATCATACCCATAAGCCCACCCCCAACAATACTCTGCCTCCATGAGGCAATAATTCCCAAATCTCCATCAGCTGGGAGCCTAGCATTCAGAACACTTAAGTTTATGTGGGACACCTGATTCAAACCACCACAAGTCCCCTCCCCTTATATTTATTGGTGTCTCTCTGACTCCATGGGAATGACATTGGTGAGGGAAAGAAAAGTCCTGGTTCCCAGAGAAAGAAGAGAATTAAACTTAAAGCCATCCAAAACAGAAAGCCATTACATGAGCACTCTGGGGGAAAAAAGGAAAGAAGGAAAGATCTTGCTTAGGAGTTCACAATGGAGCTTGAGCAGAACTTTGGCGGAGGCAAATGAAAATGTGATTTAGTTCATCTAAACGAAAAGACATAGCAAAGGGGCAAGAAGAGTTAGCCAAAGTGGGTTTGCTGCTTATTCTCCCTCACCTTGCCTTTTAGTATCTTCGTCGAACCTCAAAAATGTTTCATATTTTCATAGTATACAGTTCTTTGTTTTGGCCATGAAAAGTTAGGTACAGGGAAGATGAGGTGGGGGTAAGGCAAAGAAGGTTTATTAAGAAAAATGTAGAAAAGCCCTCAAGTGTCAGCATAAGCATCCTTAAGATTTAGGCTGGCATCCAAAATAGAAAAGAGGGAGAAAAGAAAAATTACACTTTTTGAGTAGACCTTAGAAGCTTCCTAAGAATCTATGAGTAACTGCCATGAGGGAGGTGCCTCTGCAGGTTTAAGTATATCTTCTCATTAAGAGGGTATCTATTCTTCCCTCCTCATTAGCATGCCTATAGGTAAGGGATGGTCTCTTGTCATGGTAAGTGATTGACAGGCTCCACCAAGGACCAGAGGATTTTGTTCCCTTGCTCAGCAAGAAGTGGCTCTTTGCTATGGAGGAGTGATTGAGATGTCTACTTTTCTAATGTTACCAGGGAAACAGGAGGTGTGGTCAATCTTTCAATGACCTCCAAACCCAATGTCTGCTTACCTACAACATTTGATCTCTAAATCTAACATACTTTGGGGTGACCAGTGGCTGCACTCCTAGTCTGCTTCCATAAACTGTACAGACTAAATTTATAACTCCCTTACTACCTGTGAAATTGGTCTCATGTCACTAAACTCAAAGCTAATATAGGAAAATATATATAGAAAAGTAGCAGGCATGGTTCATAGAAAGCCACAAAACACTATAGATGTAGGATAGAAAGATAAGGATAAGTGTAATGACATGCAAAAAAAGGGTATGTCAGGGAGGAGACTCTGCTCCCAAAGTCTGATCTGCTTTTACTGATAGAAGACTTTAAACTCTATTGATAAGGGGAAAAGCAAATATTTCAGAGTACAAAAGATTTCCAACTCCAAACTCCACTGACAGAGGCCAAATGGCTCACTGAGATAATACTTTTTACTAGTCTTTCATTATTATTCCTCCGACAGTACCCTGCATAAGCTTTGTTTACTAACTTTCCACTTGTCTAAAATTGTACTCTTTAAACAATATTAGATAGAAGGGAGAGCTATTGTCTTAGTAACCTTTCAGGATATAACTTGAGTGTCACCAAGTCCCTATACATACATACCCATTGCAAGGAAAATTAATGGACTCCCTCCTTTGAGGAACCAAACCCACATAGTGTATCATTTCCTTTCCCTCTGACTCTAACCACAACTGTTTTATCAGGATTGTTTCTTTTTCCTTCCATTTTGTGGAGTACATCTCTTCCTACCCTTTAATAAAGCTTCAAACTTTGCTTCACAAATTGGCTCTTCCTAGATTCTTTTTATGATAGAAGCTATGTACCCTGGGTTTCCACCTGGATAAGGTCTTCTGGAAAGGGAACTCCTTAGGTTGTTGACAAAAAGACCAGCAATTAAATCTCTACATGCTTTGAAGAAGAAACAGGAATAAGATAGCTTTTTACAGCAATTAGGAATAGAACCCCAAAGAGGAAACAAGACAATGGTATTCTGTCCATCTAGCTGAGGAAGTCAGGTAACAGGTGACTGTACCTTGAAAGCAAAAAGCAGAAATGTCTTCCAACCTTCCCTTATAATCTCTACTTTAGTAGAGCTCAGAGAAGGATGTCTCCTTATCTCTTGATTAAAAGAGTTACCTGGACCCGTTTTTCCATAAAATCCTGAGTCCCTCCTAGGAGGGAGCTCTACTTCCCTAGAATTTAAATCTGATCCTGTCATTGTGGTTGGTTAAGCTCAGCCCAAAAACGTGGCTTCATGGTTGGCCTTGTCTTGAGCAAACCCAGAACAATCAGCCCTCGTGCTGGCTCATCCAAGCATACAGGTAAAGCCCATCACAATAAGGTTATTGGCAAATGGAATGTAAAAGTACACAATAGACCTGGTTAAACATTCTCCTGTGCAGCCCTTTCCTATAGGCACACATAATGGAGTCACTACCCAACTTGATCTTCCTGAGAGATAAAGGAGAAGTTTCAGGAATCATTACCACAGACCTTATTGCAAAATGCAGTTGTTTTCTGTTATCTTAAGGAATGGGATGACCCCTCTGTGCAATGTACCATGACCTTCCTGTGCCTCTCTGTTTCTAAATACCTTTATTATTACATAGCATAGAATGTTTCTTGCCTCAGTTCTGCCTACATGACCTATGTAATGAATACCTTGTAACTATTTTTGTAATAACCCCCCCTTGTTTAACAGTAACTTTGTGGTTTAACTCTCATCCTGTTTTGCAATGAACATCTTGTGGTTTTCTCTAATAAAAGCTGACACTCTAAGCAGTTTGAGGCTGTGCTCAGAGATCCTGACTTCTAGAGCGTAGCCCTGGTACATCAGCTCTTTTCCAGCATTCTGTGATTCACTGGTCTTATTTGATTGACTCCGTACCCCACAAAATATTGGGGGCTCGTCTGGAATGTACATTTCAACCCCCTCACCTCCTGACTCTGGGGTGATCAGACTGGGGAAAGATTCCAACTCTTGCCCTAAGAACCGGATCTTTTCCTGTCTGCATGTTCCTGGTGTTGGAGTTGGTAGCAAGCTGGAGACAGGGAGTTTTCTCCTAGAATTACTGGTCCCTTCCTTTTCTGGGTAAGAAACCTCTGGAGATGCTTTCTGATTTTACTGGTTTTCTGATTTTGCATGCTTTTCTGGGTCCAAGAGGGAAGCTTGGTGCAGCATTAATTCTCCTGGATGAGGGATGAAAGGGCCACCCTCAACCCTCTCTGGTTCCTTTAGGAGATTTTGAATGGAGATCTTTTCCTGGTTCAGTCTCAGGTTGACAGCCATACGGCAGTGTCAGGAAATCAGGAATTGCTAGTATATTTGTGTTTGGTCTTCTGTTCATGTGTCTTGCCCTTTTCTTTAGAGATATGGGTCAAAATAAGTCTATTGAAAGATCTTTGGGATTGTTTAGAAAGCACTTTAAAGATTTTCAGAAAAAAGCATCAGAATTGGGTGACCAAATTTTTCCTGGAAAACTAAATAGTTATTGTTCAATTGATTGTCCAGCATTTAATGTAGGGTGGCCACCAGAGGGCACTTTTAACTTATCTTTAAGTTACTCTACTAAAATGGATTTTTTTCCTCTAAAGGTCACCCAAACCAGGTTCCTTACATTATACAAGATAGCATGGCACTATCTTGTGGAAGATCCCCCTGCTTGGCTAAAGAAAATGCTCCCTCCCTCTAAAAGCATTTTCATTCTTATTGCTAAACCTAAATCTGATTTAAAACAGGTTCTCTCTCAAAATTAAGTAGAAATCCCTCCACCTTACAGGTATCTGATGCCATAGCCATCTTTTAATCTTCAGAACCCCTTCTTAGCCCTCCCCATGCATGCAGCAGTTCCCAATACCAACCTTCCCTCAGTCTACCCCTTCTAACCCTCCTGAAACACTTGGGGACTCTGTCCCCATCCTGCCATTCCAACAGGCTCCCCTGATGACCAATACACCACCTGGTGTGGGCCCCCACACGTTTATGGTTTATACCCTTTTTCCACTAGCGATTTGCATAATTGGAAGAATCAGAATCCCTCTTTTTTTAGAAAAACCTCAGAATCTGATATCCTTATCAAGACAGTCTTTTATACCCATTGACCCACATGGGAGGACTGTCAGCAACTCTTCCAGACCCTCTTCACCATAAAGGAACGTGAAAGAATTACAAGGGAAGCCAAGAAACTAGTGTTGGGAGCTGATGGCCACTGCACAGAGAACCCTAATGTTATTGACGCACTTTTTCCTTCCACACGACCAGACTGGGATCCCAACACCACTGAAGGCAGGGCATCCCTTAACCTCTTTCACTGGACTCTGATGGGTGGTCTCTGGTTAGCCATTTGGTACCCTAAAAATTAGTCTAAGGTGAGTGAACTGACCCAGGGGCCCAAAGAATCCCCTGCTGCTTTCCTAGAAAGGCTGCGGGAAGCATACAGGGCATACTCCCCTATAGATCCTGAGGTCCCCAAGTATTAACATTGCTTTTGTAACTCAGTCCGCACCAGATATTAGAAAGAAATTCAGAAAATAGAAGGCTTTGAGGGTAAACTTCTTTAAGAGTTAGTAGAGATTGCTGCCAGGGTATATAACAATAGATATGCTCTAAAAGATAGACAGGCTAAGAAAATGGCTAAGGTTATGGTGGCTACCTTCCAGAAAGCACAGGTCCCCACAAAATAGCCATTTCAGAACCAAAGAGGAAATGCTGGGGGATCCCAGGAGGGTAGGACAAAACCCCACTCAAGAAGACATGTAAAGACATGGGCCATTGGAAGAATGAATGTCCTAAATGAGGTCAAAAGACTACATCCATCTTGGAATTAACAGACTGAGGAGGTTAGGACTTGAAGTCCCCCTCAGCCCAGGCTAACCCTACAAGTGTGGGGAAACCTGTCAGGTTCCTGGTTGATGCTGGGCACATTTTTTAGTTGTTCAAAAAGCCAATAGGTCCCTATCAGGAGAACAGACCCTAGTTCGGGGTGGGACTGGATCAAAACTTTACCCCTGGACCATGAAAAGACAAGTGGACCTCTGACAAGGTACTGTCACACATTCATTCCTTTTTATCCCCAAGTGCCCATACCCACTGTTGGGGAGATACTTATTACATAAACTGAAAGCAAATTTCAATTTGGGAGCCGGGACATAAGTGTGTGCATTGATAAGCCAAAAATTTTAGTGACTGTGCCACTTGGAGAATATCTTTTATTGAAGCGCCCCATCACAGACAAGAATCAGGACCTCCTGACTATCTTGCAAGACAAGTTTCCAAAGGTATAGGCTGAAAACAGTAGCCCCAGACTGGCTGCTTACCAGGTATCAGTCATCATAGAACTAAAATGTATGCTGACTCCAGTATGAGTCAAACAATATCCTATGCCTCTAGAAGTAAAACAGGGAGTAAGGAAACATTTAGATAGATTACTAAAGGCTGGAATTATAGTATGTTGCCAGTCACCCTGGAACACTCCCTTCTTGCCAATTAAAAACAAACAAACAAACAAACAAACAACAACAAACAAAAAAACAAGAACCAGAGAATATCAACCAGTCCAAGATTGAGTGAAGTAAATAAATGGGTGCAAAATATATATCCCACTGCTCCCAATCCTTTGATCAGTATGATTCCACCAGAAAGGCAAATTTATACTATGCTGGACTTAAAGGATGCTTTCTTTAGTATCCCATTGGCAAAGGGAAGTCAACCCATTTTTGCCTTTGAATGGACAGATGTGGATCGAGGCACCAGCAGGTAATTAACCTGAACTAGGCTTCCACAGGGATTTAAAAATTGGCCCACTCTCTTTGATGAAGCTTTCCATAAGGACTTGCAGGCTTTCTGCAACCTGAGGCAACTCTCTTGCAGTACATGGTTGACATCCTCCTAGGCACAAAAACAGAAGAGGAATGCCTCTCTGCCACAGAGCATCTCCTGGACCCCTTACAATATCTGGGCTATTGTGTATCAACCAGGAAGGCTCAACTGTGTGTATGTAAGGCAACCTTCTTGGGATATGAACTCCAAAAAGGTAAGAGGATGCTATTGACCTCTAGAATTCAGGCCACCACCCAGATCCCCATGATTCTGATTAAGAGACAAATCCGAGAATTCCTAGGAACTGTGGAGTATTACAGAATTTGCATCCCAAGGTTTGCTGAATTAGCCAAGCCTCTATATGAGGCCACAAAAGGGAAGAAAAAGTTTTTAACTGGACTGAAAATGAGGAACAAGTATTCCAAGAACTAAAGTCAACTCTAACATCAGCCCCTGCCCTCGTGCTCCCAGACTTAACCAAACCCTTCCACTTGTACATGGACAAAAAGAAGGGGACAGCCAGGGGCTTCCTAACCCAGAGACTAGGGCCATGACATTGCCCAGTGGCATAATTGTTTAAGAAGTTAGACCCAGTAGCCATTGGTTGCTCCCATTGTCTGTCAGCCATTTCAGCTGCTGCTATTCTGACAAAGGACACAGACAAACTAACCTTGGGACAGACTTTATTGATTATAGCCACACATGCAATAAAGACTCTTCTAAAAAGTCCTCCCAACTGATGGCTCTCCAACTCTCACATAACTCACTACCAGGTCTTGCTCTTAGATTAACTGAGGATACAATTTCACTAGATTGAGGCTCTGAAACCAGTCTTTCTGCTGCAATAAACTGATGAGGCATCAACTCCTCTGCATGACTGCCTAGAGATCACCTCCACCTTCCACAGAATATGCCCAGACCTGACAGATGTGGCTTGGCCAGACCCTGATCTGGTGATGTATTCTTATGGCAGCAGCTTTGTCCTGCATGGAATCAGGTTTGCAGCAGTGGCTGTGGTGACTATGGAAGAAACCCTGTAGGCTGAGGCCCTGGCCAAAGGTATATAGGCTCAAAAAGCTGAACTGATAGTGCTTACCAAAGCTCTGATATTGGGAAAAGACAAGACAGTTAATATCTACACAGACAACTGTTATGCCATTTCCATGGCATATGTACATGGGGCCATCTACCGGGAACAAGGGCTATTACCAACAGAAGATAAAGACATTAAAAATAAAAAATGTAATTCTGGACTTATTGACTGCCATCTGGGTGCCTGCTAAAGTGGCTATAATCCATTGTCCAGGTCATCAGAAAGGGGAGACCACAGAAGCAAGAGGGAACAGACTGGCAGACCTAGCAGCAAAGATTGTTGCCTCTTAGCATCCATCAGATTGTCTGGTCACCCTCCCAGCACGCACTCTTCCTGAGCTACCAACATACATGGAACAGGACCTACAGCTCACCTCTCCACTGATGAAGGAACAGACCCCACAAGGATGGTATCAACTGTAGAATGGACAGCTGTTGCTGCTCCAGGCCCTAGGATGAAGACTGGCTAAACAACTATATGAAGGAACTCACTTAGGAAGCAACAAGCTATCTGAACTAATAAGGAAAGAGTTTTTCTTCCCAGGTATGTACTCAATCATCAAGGGCACCACCACCCACTGTCAGGCCTGCCAACAGACAAATGCCTCCTCTGGTAAGGTCCCACCAATGAGGGCAAGAGAGAGGGGAACAGAGTCAGATAGATATTGGGAAGTTGATTTCACAGAGGTAAACCCAGGTCAATATGGATATAAATATTTATTTGTTTATGTTGATACCTTTTCAGGATGGGTGGAAGCTTTCCTAACCAAGCTGAGACAGCCCAAATAGTAGTTAAGAAATTGATAGAGGAAATAATTTCCCACTATGGGTTGCCCCTGAAACTAGGATCAGATAATGGGCCTGCCTTTGTGTCAAAAATCACTAAGAAATTGACTTGGATGCTGGAGAGCAATTGGAAATTACATTGTGCCTATCATCCCCAATGTTCAAGACAGGTAGAAAGGATGAATCAGACCTTGAAGAAGACTCTAACTAAATTAACCCTAAAGACTGGTGAAGGCTGGGTGGGATTCCTTCCGTTTGCCCTGTTAAGGGCCAGGTGTACTCCTTATGTAAAAGGAATCACTCCATTCAAAATCATATATGGAACCCCCCCCCTCCTATCCTCTCCCTGATGGGCCTTGAACAGTTAACTGACTTCACTAATGAAAAGCTTCTTCACTCTATCCAAGCCTTTCAGAGAGTCCAAGAGTCCATTGTTCTGACAGTTAAGGCTGCTTTTCAGACACACCCTATTTGCCCCCATTCTTTCCAGCCTGGTGATAGAGCTCGGATCAAGAAGCATCATACTGGGATGTTGGAACTCCACTGGAAGGGTCCCCACCAGGTCATCTTGACAACTCCAACGGCTGTGAAAGTGGACAGAATGTGCACCTGGATTCATCACATTCAAGAAAAGAAGGCAACAACTCCTAAGGACCCTTTGGAAGGACTGACAGAAGACAAGAGATGGCAAGATCTAGAACATCCAGAGGATCCAATAAAGCTAAGACTCTTATTCATAGACTTACTATTGTTACATTATGTAAATCCTACCACCCAGGAAAAACCATTACTTCCCCAGGACCTGGGAATGAGAATTAAAGGATACCCAGATGGGGAATTAAGGGCCAAATCAACATAGATACCCCTCACCACTCCTTCAGTATTTAAACTGGACCTGTGACAATTATGGCCGACACTGGGGAACTACATGAGCGAAGCACATGGGGAAGTAGGAGGAGCCTACTCAACATTCTGGTATAGATGTGGTGACCTGTCCTTTGAAAAGTCCATAAGGGAAGCTGAATACTATGCATATCCTGCTATCGGGGGTCCATCCTGTCAGGGAGAAGACCAAACTGTGGGAATTGGGGATGTGAAACCATAGCACCTTGGATAGACAAAGATCCATTCATATCCCTTAAAATGGAGTCTAATGATGATTACAGAGCCCCTGGACTTTGTAATCTGATCACTATCACCCTGTGCAATTGTAACCCCTTTTCCTTGACCAGGCAATAGGACACAGGAAGAACATGGGGAATCTGGATTTATAAGTGGGGAAGAGACAGGAACTAAATTCACCATCCAAAGAGTAAAAGTAGTTCCCCTGGTACAGCCTATATGACCCAATAGAGATGTACTCTTAAACCATCCCCAAGTTAAGCCTGGTCTTCCTAAAATGGAAAAGACTCTGAGTCCAGTTGATAATAGAAATAATCCAACTTCTGTCCCTGCCCCAGGAAGACTTACAGATCATAATCTCTGTGCTAGACACCATGTACTCCTTTGTTAATGCAACTAACTCAAACTTAATTAATGACTACTGGTTCTGTTTAAACCCTAAACCTTCCTATTACGTAGGAATAAGTGCCAACAGTAAAATAGAGTAAGAGAACTACAGATGAAGAAAATCACTTACACCAGAGCAGAAAAAGAGTGCCCTTGGGGAGGACCTATGCTGGTAAGAACTCTAGAGGACATTAGAGAAAGAGGACTATGTCTCAAGTCCTTAACATATCCTCTGCAATCCTCCCCTTTTCAACAAAATTGTGAAACAACCCTGGAAATAAAGCCAGAAGAAAATGCACAGGCCCTTCTTAAAAGTCCACCCACTACCTGGTTTGATGGTACAGTCAGCCTCATACCTTGTATAAGTCTGGACTTTAAAATTTTTTTTCTTTTTTATTTTTTGGCTTTTCAAGGTAGGGTCTCACTCTAGCCCAGGCTGACCTGGAATTCACTATGTAGTCTCAGGGTGGCCTCAAATTCACAGTGATCCTCTTACTTCTGCCTCCAAGTGCTGGGATTAAAGGCGTGCACCACCACACCTGCTTGGACTTTTTTTTAAAGACCAAAAAGAATTATGTATACCAACTCAAGTTATTCCCCAATGTCTACTTATATGATAGAATATTGGGCAGAGAACATATGGGCATAATCAACACCTTGGCGGGAAGGACCAAAAGAGCCATCCCGATACTAGTACCACTACTGATAAGAGCCAGTATTTCTAGGTCTGTTGCATTAGGAACTGACTCCCTGGTGGTAGGAGAAAAAAATCTTAGACTACTTAGTGAACAAATAGACCAGGATTTAGGACACTTAGAAAGTTCCATTTGTCGTCTGGAACAACAAGCTGATTCTTTAGCAGAAGTAGTGCTACAAAATAGAAGAGGATTAGATTTACTTTTTATTGAAACAAGGGGGCCTATGCATGACTTTAGGTGAAACTTTTTGCTTTTATGCCAACCATACACTGGCTGTAGTCAGAGAAAATCTCAAAGAAAGAGAACTTCAGAGACAAGCCACTAATAATTGGTTTCAGTCTGTGTTTAGTTGGTCTCCATAGCTAACTACCCTTATCTCTTCTATTGTTAGCTCCCTGATACTACTGCTCTTAGGCCTTACCATAGGACCCTGCATTATTAATTCTCCTAGTAGATTATAAAGAATAGAATAAGTTCTGTTAAAGTCATGGTATTGTGGATGTAATACTCCCCCATAGATGAAAACAGCCTAGGCAATGTTCTTCATGAGTCAAGGATTTGACTTAGTGTCATATCAGAGGGGGGAATGGAAAATGGAATGTAGAGGGACACAATAGACCTGGTTAAACATTCTCCTGTGCAGCCCTTGCCTTTAGGCACACATAATGGAGATCACTACCCAAGTTGATCTTCCTGACAGATTAAGGAAATGTTTCAGGAATCATTACCACAGGTCTTTTTGCAAAATGTAGGTGTTTTCTGTTATCTAAGGAAAGGGATGACCCCTCCTTGCAATGGACCATGACCTTCCTGTACCTCTCTGTTCCTAAATACCTTTGTGATTACATAGCATAGAGTGTTTCTTGCCTCAGTTCTGCCTCCATGACCTATGTAATGAACACCTTATAAATTTTTTGTAATAACCCTCTTTGTTTAACAGTAACTTTGTGGTTTAACTCCCACCCTGTTTTTACAATGAATATCTTGTGGTTTTCTCCAATAAAATTTGACACTTCAAGCAGCTTGAGGCTGTGCTAAGAGATCCTGACCACTAGAGTATAGCCTCAGTGCATCGGCTCTTACCCAGCATTTTGTGAGTCAGTGGTCTTACTTGTGTGACACCATACCCCACAAAATTTATTAGTAGCCACTTACCAGGTGGGCAGGCCCCTTTTTTGCTGGCTGTTCATGTCTCCTGAATGCCCAGGTAGTGGTAAGCCTCCCCTACTCTCATCCCAGACCCTTGTCCCTACTCCCACAAAATCACCCTATCCCCTTCTACATTCCACATGGCAGAAGCTCTCTGTACTTTCTTTCTCTTTTCCTTGAATAAATGTAATAGTTTATCCATTATCTTTCTCATTCTGGCTTATCACAACTCTTTGGGTAAAAACAGACACAAACACAGGTTTGGAGTTAAAGGACCTTAACTGAACCCCTAAACCCCATTATACAGCAGAACTGGAATTTGTGTTTCATCTTGTCCCCTCCAAGATGGCTGCCAGACACTCACCCCAGCAGTAACTTCCTACTTCTTCCTCTGCTCTGCCTCTCTGGCTCAGCCCCCTTGAGTCCATGAGCCAATCGGGTCTCTCTTTATGCTCCTTAGTCTAATAACAAGGCTCACCCTAATTGGCTGTCTGATCCTTATAAAGGAGATTTATAACATGCCCCAGCCCTCTCTTTGGCCTCTGACCTGGTGTGAAAATGCATTCAAGTCTATCTCTCCTTCCTAGTGTTCTGGGAAGGTAGAGTACTTTTCTCTGCATGGGTATTTTCCCTACTTGCTTTATACCTGAGCCTAATTTTGGTGTAGTTTCTAATTTTGATTACATACATGTTTTCCAGCCCGAGGTGGTCTAACTGGGGACTGGCTTTCCTCCACATTCCCACCAGGTCTCTCCATGGTTCGTGCCAACATTGTATGGGGTCTTCAAGCAGTGGGGTCTTACCATTAACCTCTGATGGGTAATAAAGTGCTATTACAGAAGTCTGTCTTGCTAGTTTTGGCCAACATTGTAGGTCTCTCTGATCAACAGCTCATTGTGTATGTTAACTGCATCTCCACCCAGCTGCATTGCTCACATACCATCTGTTGCAGGGAACCTGGACCAGAGACCTCTCTGGTCTTTTATCTGAAGAGAAAAAAGATTAATTATGGTCTCTCTTCCTTACCTTCCACTTTGGTGACCTGTCTGACTTCTGGTTCCTTTCTCTGAGTAGTGTCTCCCCTCTCTCAGCAGCCTGGCTGTTGAGAGAAGGGAGGGCCCACTTTACTTGTCTGGATACTCTCTGGTTGTTCCACACATGTTCTATTTTCACATACCTTTCTCACATTGACTTTCCAATAAATGTGTGGTCTACCACAGTGTACATCCTCTAAGCCCTGGGTCGGCTATGTATAATTCCTCTACATTCTGGGTCTACCACATGTATTTCTTTTAAATTCTGGGTCTACTACATGAGCATTTCCTCTAATATCTGGGCTTGCTGCATGTGTAATTCCTCTAAACTGAGTGTCTACCACTTATGTAACAACTCTCTTGATTTTCCCTATTACTCATTTTTCTGGTTTCTGAAATTCCTGGTCTGTGCTTTGGTGTTTTCCCTCTGTCATTATTCCTTAAGCTCTGGGTTCATCACCACTTAATCTACTAACTTTCTCTTATATGGAGGTACAAACTGATGATTTTATGCTTTGTTCCCATGTTAATGTGTGAATGTTTCCTCCAAATCCTTTATTATGGACATGTAGTTCCAAGTGTATGTGTATGTAACTGCTCTGGCCTCTTCCTAGATACCAATTTTCTCTAAATAACAACACAATTCATGATGTCTCCTTAAATAAACTCAATAATTCATAACTTATCCTTCTCAAATCTATTTTTATCAATTCCTTGTTAAAATAAAGACAAGAAACCAAAAATCGGGGATTACAAGTCTGTGACAACCCTACAAAACCTCAAAATCTTGCATCACTTTGACACTTTAAATGCCCAGGAACGAAATAGTGTGGAAAGAAGAATATAATAGAACAGTTAAGGCCTAAGAAGAAGCAGGCATGAAAAACTCATGGAAATGAGGATATTTAAAAGGAGATGTAAAGTCGGGCATGGTGATATACACCTTTAATCCCAGCACTAGGGAGGCAGAGGTAGGAGGTTCCCTTTGTGAGTTTGAGGCCAGCCTGAGACTACATAGTGAATTCTAAGTCAGCCTGAGCTATAGCGAGATCCTACCTTGAAAAACCAAAATAAATAAATAAAACAAATAAAAGGAGATGTATGTACCCCAAAGTTGGTGAGAAGCATACACATAAATCCATAGAAAATGAATGTCTAGTAAAGGAAGTAAAATGATTCAAGGTTTGAAGTAGGTTTGATATGTGAAGGGCAGTTCTTCAAAGAACAAGCAAAGTGACTTTTGTTTTTCAAATTACCACTATAAAAAATACACTATACATATAAAAATAGGAAGGCCTCACCCATTAAAAGAAAGAAAAAAAGTCTACAGAAACTATACACCACTTAAATATAGGCCCTGAACTTACTAAACAAAGGTTTTAAAGGGTTGTTACTTTTAACATCCAATAAGGTTCTAGAAACTGAAAAATACACAAGTAATATTCAATTAACTTGATTTTCAACCATAATGGGTTTAACAGAGGAGAAGAAAGGGTTGGTGAACAAGACAACAGGTATTTTGAATATATGAGTCTGAAAGCAAATATAGAAAGGAAGAAAGAAAAATAAACAGAGCTTATGAAACACCATCTATCAAGCAGACCAAGCCCATATTATAGGAATCCAGGAAGGAAAAGAAAAAGAGGAAGAGAGCTTATTTGAAGAGATAATGACAGAAAGCTTCCTAATTTTAATACATGGCTATATAAATGCAAATAAATTAAAATACTCTAAATAAGATGGAATCAAACAAAAAATGAGAATTGGCAACATTGAGTTAAGGTGCTAGACACCCATGGTCCCATTGACTCAGTGGCCTCTGGATTCTTAGGGATTTTGATTAATGAAATCTACAGACCAGAGGATAAAATTTAGAAAAAAATTATTATAGAGTTTAAAAGAAGAAAATAAGGCAGAGCTCTAGCCCAAGAAAGGTTTCCCAGAAGCATAAACCTAAAGACCTAGATTGGGGTATTTTATCAAAGTTTACTGGATGGGGGCTGTGGTGGTTTGAATGTGAATATATGTCCCCCAATAGCCTCAGGGATTTAAAAACTTTTTTGTTTATTATTTATTCATTTATTTGAGTGTGGCTGACAGAGAAAGAGGCAAATAGATAGAGAGAGAATGGGCAGGCCAATGCCTCAAGCCACTGCAAACGAACTCCAGATGCATGTGCCATCTTTTGCATCTGGCTTATGTGGGTCCTGAGGAACCCATCCTCAAACTGGGGTCATTACACTTCACAGGCCAGTGCTTAACTGCTAAGCCATCTCTCCAGACCTGCCTCAGGGATTTTTGATTAAGTTTAAGCTTCCTACTTATGTCTCCAACAACTTGATGAAGGAGGTATCACTGGAACTGTTAGTCCAGCTCTAAGTTTTGTAAAGAGCAGGTGGACTTCTGGTTATTTGTGTTTGCTGGTTGTTGGTGGTGTCTCTTTGCTATAGATGGAAGTGGGCCAGGGTCTTCTGCCATGATGATTCTTTCCCTAGATTCTGGATTCTGTAAACTGCTTCTGACTGGGTGTTTGTCCTAGCAAAGAAACAGTAACTTCAACAGGGGCTGAACAGGTTATTCCAGTCTCAATGCCAGGTATCTGGGTGCTGTTTGGTTTACAGGAAGGGAGTAATCCCTTTTCTGTCCTTCTTGGAAGTGGTTAATTTTCTAAGAAAGAGATGAGGAAAGACCAGAATCCATGTCATATATTTAGGCACCTGTTAATATAATCCTGTGAGGTTTTAAAGGAAAAGATATGGAAAAAAGTCTAGATTCTCCCTTAAAGGCTCAAAGACATTCATTGCTTTTACTTTTGAGGGCCCTGCCACCCTTAAACTACCTCAACTGGGCAAATATCAAAATACAAATTATAATTTTGATTTTATGCTATAGTTTTTACATTTTTAAAGGTTACAAATGTTATAAATAAAAATAGTTATAAATATTTATTATTGAATAAAATGTATATAGAATGTAATATGTAACCTCCTAACATAAACTGAGGGTTGAAGAACTCTAAAAGTGTTAGTTTTGTATGTGGTTGAAGTTGTTGGTGCCATATTAAAAGAAATTGCTATAACTTTAGGATGTCAATTGTAATCTTCATAGTAACTACAAAGAAAATATCTATAAAAATACAGAAAAATGAGAACAGAATCAAAACATTAGAAGAAATAAACTAAATTTTAATGAATATAGTAATGGGAGAAAATGTGACACAAAATGATGACAAACAGATGCATATAAACATAAAACAAAACAAAACAGTAAATTTTCCCTATACTTGTTTTAAATTTAAATAGGCTAATCTTCCCAAAAATATGTAGATTATAATAAAAATGTAGTTCAAAAGGATCAAACTGGGCCTAGAAGAGATGTTTCAGTCCTAAAAGCACTTGTTTTGAAAGTGTAATGGCTGTGGTTCTATACTCCAGGACCTATGTAAAGCCATATGCACAAAATAGCACACACATTTGGGATTTGTTTGTAGTGGAAAGAGGTCTCTCCCTATATATCCTTATAAATAAATTTTAAAAAATCAAGAAAAGATCCAACTAAATATTATATACAAGAAATTCAATTAAGACCCCCAAACATGCATTGGTTTAAAAGTGAAGGTATGGGAAAATAAATTCTATGTAAGTACTCACCAAAAGATATCAAGAACTTATTCACTAATATCTGATAAGATACATTTAAGGCCTGCCTGGAACACATAGTGTGCTCAAGGCCAGCCTTGCCAACTTAGACCTTGACTCAAAATTCAAAACAAAAATTACAAGCAAGGCTAGAAATACAGCACATTGGGAAAGTGCTTACCTAGCATGCATAAGTCCCTGTACTCAGCATGCAATATCGTAGTAAACAAAACAAAACAGTATTACCTCAATTGTCAGAGAGAAAACTTCACTTGCCTCCATACTTATCTAGATACCTTTACTTTGGTTGGGAATCAGGTGAATACCTGGACATCCTGCCCATCTCAATGATTATTAAGTAGCCATATTTAGGAGTCACTGCTCTAAAGTTATATATTTCAAATACCCCCTCTTAAGAAATTATGAACCTGGAAATGAATATCCTAAAGGCAGGACTTAATGAATGTTTCCAAGATGAAATATAAAATGTGTCTTCTATTATTCTTCAAGACACACTTATTATTTTTATGTATTATTTGGTAAATATCATGTCCAAACCAAGATTGCCCTTGCACACAAATGTATACATATGGTCTAATGTAGGAAACAACTGTAGAAGTAATTTTCTTCCATTGCCCACAAGAAAGAAGACATTCATTTGGCCTCCTGTGGCAATGAGAATTGAACCTGCACCTTGCACTTGCTAGACAATTACACTATCTCTGAACTATATCCCCAGCTCTGTTTTTACCATTTAGTTTGGAACAATTTCTCTTTAAAATTACTCAGGCTGGCCCTGAACTCATTGTAGAGCCCAGAGAGGCCTTGAATTTGAAAGCCTTTTGCCTCAGAGACTAAAGGTCTTTGCCACCCAGCCCAGCAAGAAGGACACTCTATCATGGGGTGTTTCTTTGTTCTGAAAAATATATAATAACAATTCCTTATTGAGTACTTTCTATTATAGGAACCCAAAATATTACATGATCATTTTCATTTACTTTTTAAAAAATATTCTTATTTTTATTTATGAGCGAGACAGATAGAAAGAATGAGTGCACCAGGGCATCTTGCTATTGCAAATGAACTCCAGACACATACGGCACTTTGTGCATCTGGCTTTATGTGGGTACTGGAGAATCGAACCTAGGCCAGCGGGCTTTGCAAACAAGTATCTTTAACTACTGATCCATCTCCCCAGCCCTCATTTACTTTTTATGTCCTCAGATCCAAGTCTTTTTATACATATGTAGAAAGTGTAAACATATTTTCTCCAATTCTACTCTAACAGATGTTGGTCATGATCAATTATCAAATTTGTCTCAGTTACCTACCTTTGTTTTTTGGACTCTGGCTTTTGAGTTGTTTGGGCTCTGATCAAGGCTCCATCCAATTGTAACTACTGTTAGTATGTTTCTGGAATCCTGTCTGCTTCTCACAATAATTTTGAATTTATCAATAAATTGTCATCATGAAATCTACTCTATGCATTGGCTCCAACCAATGACTTAAAGTTTCTTCTGACTCAGGCTGGATAGATGGCTTAGTGGTTAAGGTGCCTGCCTCCTAAGTACGCCTAAGAACTAAGAATGCCGGTTCCAATCTCCAGCGGTTCCAATCTCCAGGGCCCACGTTTATCCAGATGCAAAGGGTGCAATGCCGCACTTGACCACAAGGGGGCGCATGCATCTGGATTTTGTTCGCATCAGCTGAGAGGCTGCTGGTGTTCCCATTTCTATCTGTCTTCCTCTCCCTCTCCCTCTCCCTCTCTCTCTCTCTCTCTCTCTGTGTGTGTGTGTGTGTCTCCAAAAAAAAGTTTCTTCTGACTCTCTCTGGACTGCAACTAGGTTGCAGTTCCTGGAGATTCAACAATTAAATTAAATTTAAATTTCTTGGTAGCAAAATGGCAAGGGTGAAAGAGGTCTATGAACAAGAGGACTTCTTTTGATACAAAAATTTAAATGAATGCATCCTGTCTTAGTCACTTGCTCTACAAACAATATTGAAAAGTCTATCTCAGCTGAAACGTATAATCACATTTTGTATCTTGCCAAAGCAGGTAAGAATTAATAGAAAGCATTTTAGCTACTACCAACTCTATACATTGTGCTGTTGGCCTGAATTATTCTCCGAAAATGTTGCATTAGGCTTGCATCCAAATTATCTAAGCACTTTGAAATTAAAATAAAAAGATTTCCCTGCCAATTGCAAAGGCTTTCATTATTCTCATATACTCAAATCACTGCTAATAAATATCAACTAGAAGAGCTTATAACTCCAATCAGTAAATTTCATATCAAAATAAGAGAGATGAAAAATTAGTTTTGTGGCTTTCTTAAACTGCCCCTTGAATTATATTTAATCCATTAAAACATTTAAGCAGTACTAATAGATATCCCTAAGCCAAACTGTCATCTTGTAATTTCATTTCTCCTTTTCCTGAGTTGTTTCTTCCATTTCAAGCCCCTTAGTCATAGCCTACTACAATAGTAGCTACTATTTATAGTACTGTGCCTTTTCCCAAGTGGCATGGAAATTGTTCTGAGTGTTACCATCCACTTGAGAGTATTATGTAGTATTAGTATTTGAGAGGGAAGCTCTCTGGTTATTCTAGTCAGTTGAAAAGAATATTTATTGACTTTTTTTGAAATTTGATACTAGTAAGAAGTGCCCAGGAAGAAAGATAAGGGATGAGAATTCTCAAATACTTCAAATTACATCACAAATATGATACTCTGTAGCTTTCTCTATCCACAGTTTCATTTAATACAGATTCATTTAAGAACCAAATGTGTTAGCTGGCCCAATTAAGGGCTGGCCAAACCATTACTTGTGAGATTTAAGACCTGTGCAGGCTGTGCAGTCTTATGCTAATGAGACTGGAGCATTGATTCCCCATGCTTGTCTCCTGCTAAGGCCAGTAGGAACTGCTAGACAAGGGTTTCACTGTCTTTCTCCCCCTACACACAATAGCACCACATTAAAAGGCAGAGGAGAAACAAACTGTACAGGTGCCACCAGTTGCTAAGTATACCATAGGTTGAAGAAGCACAGATCAGTGCAGGCCAAGGATATGGAAACTGAAATGTTCCATCACTACCTCAGTGAAAGTTAGCTCAGGAACTGAGAGCTACACTACTGAATTCAGTCTGGTTGTGCTAGGATTTCAATCCAAAAGGTAAATTGTTTAAACTCCATTGAGATACTGCTCACCTTCTAATCTAGTTTTATAGGTTTGAAATGTAGCCGCAAGCTGCAATTCCTTTGTCAGCATAGTTCACGACATGGAACATGTTGGGAAATAGGAATTCAAAACACAACTCACGGAGGAAGAAATACTGACTGATGTGATAATATTTTAAAACAATTGTACTCTTACTTTATCTTTTATTAGGTAGTTTTTTTATTGAGTTTTAAAAAATCAACTTCTGCATCCATATTATTTAATGGTCTTTCTAGAGATTTTTTTTATTGCTTAAGTTTTACTATTGTTCTACATGTTTGTCCACCCATTCTACTGTGTACTCTACTATTCTTATATACCATCCATACAACTTTCTTCTCATTCCCATTTTATTTTCTCTCTTCCACATTTGCTCCTCTTTTATAAACTATAAACTTCCATAAACTTGATAATATTTAAACTTTGTGAAACATAACATTATGTCAACTGTCAGCTGCTTTTTTCTCCTTGATTTTTGCTCAATTGATCTAATAATAATCTCATTCCTTACTCAGCCTATTTCCATCCCACTGCTAATTTTAGTAACTAAAATCTTATTGTACACTATACTGCCTTTGTTCCTTTATCTCCTAGTGGCTATTAAAGTTAAAGAGACAGTTGTTGGGTTTTTTAAAATTATTTTTATTATTGGGAACTTTAATATATGAACATATTGCAAATTGTTCATATTTCCATTGGGTTATACTCTTAATGTTTTGCCTCTCCTACACCAGTTCTGCTGAGGACCCACCTCAGAGGATGTGATGGCTTGAATGTAAATGGCCCCATATCCTCAGGTGTGTTTTTTAATCTTTGAGAGAGAGAGAGAACAAGTGAACGAAAGACTGATAGAAAGAGCCAAACAGAGAGAGTTTGGGTGTTCCAGGGCATCCTGCTACTGCAAATGAACTCCAGACACATGTGGCACTTTGTGCATCTGGCTTTATGTGGGTACTGAGGAATTGAACCTGAGCAGTCAGGTTATGAAAGCAAGGACTTTTAATCACTGAGCCATTTCTCCAGCCGCCCCCCTCCCCAGGTATTTTTGAATAATCTTTCTACTTAGTCTCCAACAAGGGATTCCTGCAAGAGGACCTGTGACACGGGACAGATTTTGAGTTTTGCCCTAAGGTGTGGTCAGGGAAAGCCTGAGCTATGGCTCCCCACCCCATCTCTGATATGTGATGAAGTGAGCCAGCTTTTTCCACCATGATGAAGCTTTCCCTAGAGTCTGTAAGTAAGCCTGTAATCAACCGTTTCCTCTCATAAACTATTTCTGATCAGGTGTTTGTCTCAGAACGAGAAGGTAACTGCAACAGTGTGGTTATCAGTAATCACTGTGGGGTCATGAATGTACCAGTTGGAATCTGTATGTGTGCGTTGGTGGAGGGCGAGGGCAAGGTCTCAGGGTAGACCTTCACACTCTGTGGCTTTTACATTCTTTCCACCACCTCCTTCCATAAGGTTCATTGAACCTTGATGGAATGTTTTGGGTCTCCTAAGTATAGAATCTATAGAATCATATCATCTGTTAAAAAAGGGTAGTTTGACTTTTTTCCCAATTTCTTTCTCTTGTCTTATTTCTCAAGCTAAGACTTCAAGAACTATGTTTAATAATAATTTCAAGTAACAGTATTTTAAAAAATACCAGTGGGGATAGTGGACAACCCTGTCTCATTCCAGTCATCAGTGGAAAAATGCTTTAAATTTTTCATAATTTAATATGATATGGACTTTATATCTGATATATATATATATATTATTATGTTGAAATATGATCCCTTCATCCCTAGTCTCTCCAGTGTTTTTTAAATCTTTTTTTAAATTTTATAGAGAGTGTGCATGTGTGTGGGGGGAGAGACAGAGGAAGAG
This sequence comes from Orientallactaga sibirica, assembly GCA_036365145.1. NCBI lineage: Eukaryota > Metazoa > Chordata > Mammalia > Rodentia > Dipodidae > Orientallactaga > Orientallactaga sibirica. The sequence continues at coordinate 5,878,826 of JAEOAD010000793.1, read as the reverse complement.
AGAACTGGCATGGTAGGGCCTCAGCCACTGAAAACTCCAGATGATTGTGCCACCTAGTGGGCATGTGTGACCTTGTGTTTGCCTCACTTTTGTGCATCTGGCTTACATGGGATTTGGAGAGTTGAACATGGGTCCTTAGCCTTTGCAGGCAAGCACCTGAACTGCTAAGCCATCTCTCCCTCCCTCTCCATTGTTTTAATAATGAAGGGATGTTGTATTTTGTTGAAAGTCTTATCTGCATCTATACAAATTATCTGTGATTTTTGTCCTTATACCTATTTAGGTGATGTATTAACATTTATTGATTTATGCATGTTGAGCCATCTAGGCCCAGATTAATTCCATGTTGAATTATAGTACACCTTATAAAAGGTATAACATCAATGCACTTCAAACCCTTCTATAAAACGGAAAGTGAAAGAACACTACAAAATTATTTTAACAAAGCCAGTGTTTCAATGAAAGCACAATCAGACAAAGGCACAACAAAGAGAGAAAATAACACAGGGTCTCAGTAGCCCTATACCAGCACAGGTGAACCAGAGGTATTTTCATTTCCTGTGCATGTGATGCTTATGAATCACCATAAGGAGAGAAATAATTGATTTGTGAAAACCTAAAATAGATTACTTACTTTGGGAAAGTGGTCATATCATAGAAGGCAAAACATTACATTTGGAGATATAGTTGAAAACATTTATATAATTGGATTGGTAAATATTTTCACTGCTTCTCTCCTTTCCCATTTTTCTCTAAGGTATCTATCTATAACTCTTCCTTTATTTAGTTACTTTACTTTAGAAGAGCTACTCAAATTCTCTAGAATACTAAGCTACAAGATTTAATTTGTAACATGACAAAATGTTATCAGAATATAATACCTGTGCTGGAGATGAAGCACAAAGGTAGCTCACTTGCTTTGCTTGTTCATGGACCTGTATTTGGCCCCACAACTCAGTTCTCAAAACCATGAAAACTCATAGCTGTTCTGTCAGAAGACTGAGTAGAAGTTTGGTGATGAGACATAGCTGAAATATTGAAAACTTCTTCTTTCATTTGACTTGTTTCATTTCAGGTGCTGGGATTAAAAGTGTGCCCCACCATGCCTGGCTTTATTTTAAAAATATTTTTAAATAAACATTTGAATTGCTATTATATTGCTCATAATATATTTTAATAAATCGCCTTAGCCAATATGCATGTTTCATAGAAATGTTTCCAGGAGAGATGGCTTAGCAGTTAAGGTGCTTACCTGTGAAGCCTAAAGACCCACCTTTGGTTCTCCAGATCCCATGTAAGCCAGATGCACAAAGATGAGGCAAGTGCAAGGTATCACATGCCCACTAGGTGGCACAAGCGTCTGGAGATCGATTTCAGGGGCTGAGGCCCTGGTGCACTGTATGGCACAATGCAGGTCAGGCCCTAGCCAGACTGCATGCTAAAAGAAACCAGGAAGTAGCTTCTGTGGACTTGGCATTCTGCACAGGCCTGGTGTGACAACAGCTACAGTCACATGCTCACGAGAAACCTGCTGCAAGATGATCTGCCTGGAGACAGGCTGTCATTAGTCACAAGAAGGAGACCACCCCATACCATGATTGGCCAGCCAAACCCTTTATACCCCTGCACTTCCTTGAATAAACAAGTTTGCAGCAGCTTGCCCTCTGCCTGCTTCCACCCAACTCCTGGAGTCTGTGTCGCGACTCAGTGCCTCTCACCCCCCTACTTGGCAGAGACCCTGCTGTCCCTCCTGGGCTGGCCCTAGGAGGGACCCCAAAATCTGGCACCTGAACAGGGACCCTCTGCCCTGTTCCTTGATCATCAGTGAGTAGCCCCCTTGGCGTTGGCAAGAAGCCCCATTCTTTTTTTTTTTTTTTTTTTGTTTTTTTCGAGGTAGGGTCTCACTCTGGCCCAGGCTGACCTGGAATTAACTATGTAGTCTCAGGGTGGCCTTGAACTCAGGGCAATCCTCCTACCTCTGCCTCCTGAGTGCTGGGATTGAAGGCGTGTGCCACCACGCCCGGCAAGACGCCCCATTCTTGATCATCTGTGAGTAGGCCCCTTGGTGTTCTGTGTGCTGACAGCTGCCGGAAGGTGAGTGGGCAGCCCCCTCCTCCCCACTTTTCCTTTTTTTCTTCCTTTTCCCAGCAGGAAGGCACACATAACCGCACGGTCCCAAAGCCCACGTCAGCCCCTCCACTCTCAGTTCATCCCTATGGAATCACATAAGGGTCTGACCCTCCCGATTTGGGAACCAAAGCGAGGCCATTGGCTGACCTTCCCTGGAGACACCGTGTGGGCATATGGCCATGGATTAATGACCCACAGAAGTCCCCCACTAAACACAAGACACGTGGTCCTAAACATTCTATCTGTATGTCTCAGCTGGCCCCTGCATTAGGTATTGTGGTTTGCATGATTATCCTTTGGGCTATCATTTTTGATCTGGGTTATCATTTTCTCAGTCTTTTTGATTCAGGAGTGTCCCAGCGTCACCACCACCCCCAAACACTACCACGCCATAAGGGGAAACCTCCCTCCCCATCATAGGATGCCACAATTGAAGGCTCTTAAGGCCCTCCTCCTGCAACATGGCTTAAAAGTGAAACAAAAGGACCTCCATGGCTTTTGGGATGAAACTCTTGTTTTAGCCCCATGGATTAGTCTGGAGAACATCTGGGACACTTCCATTTGGTCCCAGGTTCTCTTTCTTGCAAGGAAATGCAAGGTTTACAAAGGGTGCACACCCCCCGCCCCATTCTTTCCTATCCTCCTTGCCATAATTGCCAGCCTTAAAGGCTCCTCTGTGGAGGAAGTCATTTCCGCCCATAACAAAAGATGTAAGGAGGAACCAAAACTGGCTCTTACAACTTTGTCCCTTCCAGCCCCATCTTATGATGATGAGGAGGAAGACCAACCCTTCAATGATAAAAGACCACCACCCAAATTGCTGCCTGAGGCAGCCATGCTCAAAACCACCCCTCCCCCTCTTTACCCTGGAAGGACCTCTGCCTGATCTGTCCCAGACACACCCAGGCAACTGCCAGTTCGCTAACACACACCATTGCCCCACCCTTCGCTGCCTTCCCAGGTAATGTAGGGCTGCATGCAACAGCCAGGCCCTGGTACCCCACCCTTCTCTCTGATCTGGCTCTCATCCGCAAGGCAGCCCAGGAATCCAGCATTGACTCCTACTTTGAACAAGTCCTTTTACGTTGGGCCATCCACCTTTAGATGTTTTGAGCACTTTCACTCACACACTGGTCTTCCTGGCTTTATTGCTGATGGGAATTCACAGGTAGACAAGTTTATTTCTGTCTCCTCCTTGCCACCTTTAGAAGAAGCTAGACATTTACACCAAAGGTTCCATCTATCCCCCACTAACCTATGGACACTATACCCCGAGCTCTTGCTTAGCCAATTCAAACATTTAACCTGTACCTGTAAGGCATGCGCCCCCTACCCCCCTTGGGCCCCCTACAGCCTCAAGGAGTCAATCCTAGAGGCCCTACCCCAAATTCTATCTGGAAGATGGATGTTACCCACATACCTTCCTTTGGTAACCTCAAATATGTCCATGTCATTGTGGAAACTTACTCTAACCTTACTTTTGCTATTGCTCTCTCTGGGGAAAAGGCGTCCCATGTCATTAAGGCAACAAAAACCGCTATGTTGGTCATGGGCGTGCCCTGGTCAATTAAAACGAACAATGGCCCTGCATACACATCTGCCCAATTCACATCCTTCATGGAATCTTGGGGAATAAAACACTCCCTTGGGATCCCCTACAACCCACAAGGACCAGCCATAGTGGAAAGAACTAACCAGACCTTAAATGAACTAATTATAAAACAAAAGTCCACTATGTCGCCCAAGGATCCCCACTTGGCCCTGGTGGAAGCTCTCTTCACCCTCAATTTTCTCACCTTTGGTGAGACAGGACTCTCCCCAACCTATAAACATTGGAGATCCCAACCAACCACAACACCCTTACCCTTAGTCCACTGGAAGGATCCTCTTACTAATATCTGGAAGGGACCCCACCCCCTTTCTTTTGGAGAGAGACACAGAGAGAGACAGAGAGAGAGGGAGAGGAAGACAGATAGAGATGGGCATGCCAGCAGCCTCTCAGCTGCTGTGAACGAAAGCCAGATGTGTGCACCCCCTTGTGGTCAAGTGTGGCATTGTGCCCTTGTGTCACTTTGCATCTTGCTAAACATGGGACCTGGAGATTGGAACTGCTGGAGATTGGAACTGCTGGAGATTGGAACCAATGTTCTTAGGCTTAGGAGGCAGGCTCCTTAACCGCTAAGCCATCTCTCCAGCCCCCCACCCTCTTTTAACACAAGGCCGAGGGTATGCTTGTGTCTTTCCAGAAACTTCACAGATCCCGATCTGGATCCCTTCCAGAAACATCCATCCAGCCACTGACTCGGGGGTCGACCTTGACGAGAAGGATGATGCCAAACCCCTCAGGCCACATATGGAATGGTAAACTTATTCCCCCTTTTTCTCCTTTTATCTCCTTTTCTCCCTACTATCATTTATCAATTGGAAGAGGCAACCCCTCTTGAACCACCATATAATAATATCTTATCCACCATTTCTCATTTGTAAACCTGTCCGACCCCAGTCTTTTTCAGGTTCTATAGTTGATTCTTGCTTGCTGGGACCGTTCGCACGTCACAGAGCCATCACCACTTGGCCCTCCCATGCCTCCTAGGCAACAGCCACACCCCTCAGGTTTTCTCACCAGGATAGCGGGTAGTCCATGACGGGTAAGACCCCATGAGATGGGGTAACCTAAGACAGGCACTGTTGCATGTGACGATCCCTTGGGGCCTGGGGTCAACAATGGCTTGGCAACGAACCATGCCTCCCAGGGTTGCCAATAATAAAAACAAAAAGGAGGATATGTATGGCACAATGCAGGTCTGGCCCTAGCCAGACTGCATGCTAAAAGAAACCAGGAAGTGGATTCTGTGGATGTGGCATTCTGCACAGGCTTGGCATGACAACAGCTACAGTCCCATGCTTGCGAGAAACATGCTGTGAGATGATCAGACTGGAGACAGGCTGTCATTGGTCACAAGAAGGGGAACACCCCATACAATGATTGGCCAGCCAAACCCTTTAAACCCCCTACACTTCCTTGAATAAATGAGTTTGTAGCAGCTTGCCCTCTGCCTGCTTCCACCCAACTCCTGGAGTCTGTGTCGCGACTCAGTGCCTCTCACCCCCTACCCAGCAGAGACCCTGTGGTCCCTCCTGGGCTGTTCCTAGGAGGGACCTCAACAGTGCACCAATTCTCTTTCTCTCTCTCTCTTGCTCTCTCTAAAATAAAAAAAGAGGAATGTGAGATGTCTCCCGTAGCCAATTAAACTCCCAATGTTATTTTAAAATGCATTTGTAGTTTCAATTGATGCCAAATTTGCTAAGTGACTGGAGGAAAATTGATTGTGGAATAATGTAATGCCTCCCTCAAATGATCACAAATTTCAAGCCATTCTTTCTGTTATAATCTCGTCCAAAATCTCAAAAATCTTGTAGCCTAACCTTCCTCCCAACATTGTCATTTGTCCTTAGTTTGGGAGATTTTCAAACATGGTTTAGTATTTGGCCAGCACCAGGGTTAAAAAAAAAAAAAAGAGAAAAATAAAGACATTATATAATAATAAGTGTATTAGATGTTAAAATGGGCTGTGCTATTTTATGGTTGTAAAATGATAATTAGCAATTAGAATTTTGAAAACTTTAACAAAAGCAAAAAAGACAGCAACTTTAGGATACCTAAAATTTTGGGGGAGATTTTACTGGCTAAAAAAATTCAAGAACCTCAAAAACATTTAAGAAAATTCCTTGAGGAATGTGTGTATTTGTGGGATAAACCATAGGACCTCCTGCATGATAAGCAAATTCTCTACAATATATCCATTTGGTCTTGGGTATTATAATTTTATTCTTTTCTTTTGGACCACAGAAAAATATAATTTGTTAGTGATTTCTTTGTACTTAACAATGAATGTCCAAATTGTTTTCTTTTTAAATTTTACCAACTCAGACTTTAAAAGTCATGAGACAAACACACCATTTAAAATTTTATTATTTTTTCTTTTTTTCTTTTATCTTTTTTTTTGTTTGTTTGTTTGTTTTGGAGGTAGGGTCTTGCTCTAGCCCGGGCTGACCTGGAATTCACTATGTCGTCTCAGGGTGGCCTTGAACTCACAGCAATCCTTCTACCTTTGCCTCCCGAGTGCTGGGATTAAAGGTGTGCACCACCACGCCCGGGTTCTTTCTTTCTTTCTTTTTAAAATTATTTATTTATTTATTTATTTATTTATTTATTAGAGACAGTGAGAGCCCATTTAAAATTTTTTCTATTATTTTATTTATTTTTGGGAGAAAGAGAATGGGCTCCAAATAGAGATGCCTCCAGCCACTGCAAACCAACTCCAGATGCATGAGCCACTTTGTGCATCTGTCTTAAACGTGGACCTGGATTGTCCTAGGGCAAAACCGCTCAAACCCTAAATTTTCTATTCATGTTGAAATTCCCTCTTGTAGGTCCTTAAGCTTTTTTTTTTTGAGGTAGGCAAGCACCTTAACCTCAGGGTGGCTAAGCCATCTCTCCAGCCCATTTAAAATTTTTTATTATTATTTTATTTATTTTTGGAGAGAGACACAGAAAGAGACAGACAGAGAGGGAGAGGGAGGGGGAAGATGATGGCAGAAAACGATGGCATGAGATGGACATCACTCTCTGGTCAACACAACAGCAGGAGAGTGTCTCTGGCTCAGCTGCTGTAACCCAAATCCAGATGAACACTTGTTTATGGGGGGACACCTGAATCCCCTTGTGGTCAAGTGTTGCATTGTGTAATGCATTCATGCAAATTTAAAAGTCCCCATAGTTTTTATCAATTCCAATGATGTTCTGCCCATTCCAAGGTCTTTTAACTGGCCAAATACCAAAAATATCCCCAAAAACCCATAATGGGACCTGGGAGATTGGAAACAAAGAAATACTTAACCAATACAAGATTTTAAACAACCAGGTTCTTAGGCAAATTAGCAGGCAGGCGCCTAAACCGCTAAGCCATCTCTCCAAGCCCTAAATTTTCTATTCATGTTGAAATTCCAAATTTCTTGTAATGAAAATGACTGTGATCATGTTCTTTTTTTTTTTTTTTTTTTTAGGGTGCCAATTTGTTAATCCAGGGGAATAAATCAGGGTCTCATTCTAGCCCAGGCTGACCTGGAATTCACTCTGGGCAGAGTATTCTCAGGGTGGCCTCTGCTCAACTCATGGTAATCCTCCTACTTCTGCCTCCCAAACCTCACAGTGTTCTTACTGGGATTAAGAATAGTCCATTAAGTGTACACCACTGCAAGGCATGTCTTAGGCTTTCAAATTTTATTTATTTATTTATTTTTTGAGACAGGTCCTCACTCTACCCTAGGCTGGCTTTGAACTCATGTTGATCCTCCTACCTCAGCCTCCTAAAACACTGCTAGGAATAATACTCTGCCTCCAGGAGGTGTTAATTCCCAAGTTGCTAAACCTATAATGATTTATATCTTCAAACCTGGCTGAAATGATAATGATTGTACAACTTAGTTGTATATGTATAGTTAAAATAGTTTGAAGTAGTTCCAAACATCAACAGTAGATGGCGGCAGTGTCTTTCTAATAACAGTTTCATTCTTAAATTTACAACAAAATGGGAAAACAAGGAAATGAGTCACAACTTTAACAAACGTCCAAAGTTTAGTAGTTTATAAAGAAGTTAATGCTCAATTATCAAATTAGCTGATTAAAACATAAACTTTTTTTGTTGTTGTTTTTTTTTTGGTTTTTCGAGGTAGGGTCTTACTCTGGCCTAGGCTGACCTGGAATTCATTCAGTCAGTGGTGGCGCACGCCTTTAATCCCAGCACTCGGGAGGCAGAGGTAGGAGGATCGCCGTGAGTTCGAGGCCACCCTGAGACTACAGAGTGAATTCCAGGTCAGCCTGAGCTAGAGCGAGACCCTACTTCGAAATACAAAAAAAAAAAAAAAAAAAAAAAAAAAAAAAAAAGAAAAAAAAAAAAAAGACCAAACAAAAAACATAAACTTTTATCATTTGAAGTGTATTGAAAATGAGTCATATTATGTCTCTCTTGTCTTACTACCATGACATTTTACACCTGGAAATTTCAGGGAATTCAAGAAAATACTTTTGAGATCTAATCAATATTACTATGGAAAGAAATAGCTTTTTTAAATGTTGCTAATGTAGAATCCCAACATACTTTGTGCGGTATGTTGAAAACCACGTATGGAAATTGTTACCATTGCTCTGAACAAAAGAATGACCCACATAAGTCATAACATTTGACTTTATTTAATGTGACCCCTGAAAAATAAGCTAGATTATTTTTGTCCATGTCAAACTGGTAACAAGAGGGAAACCTTTATATATCGTTAGGTTTAGGAATAGACTGATTAAAATTGTGCCATTTCCATGAAAATGTATCAATTGACAAAGAAACACTTTGGGATTTTGAATTTGATTGTGGATAATGTGAAGATAGGATGCATTTTTCCAAATATTTTTGTCTGAGATATATTATCATACAGGTTCATGACTTCTAATACATCTCATTCTTGCAATTTCATTTTTATTCTCATTTTTGGAAAGTGAATTTCCTATAGCATTTCTAAACTTACGCATATTTCGTTTTGCCTGAGTGAGAGATGACAGACCATGAGAAGAGGTGGAGAGACCTTATTTCATTTCACTTATCATATCAGCACTTAACTGTTGGGACTGTTTTTATCCCATCTAGAAAGGTCTAATATGTGCCTCTGTGGATGTAGTGTGAATCGTATCAAAACAATCTTATGAAGCCTTTTAAAAGCCTTTAACATATACCTTTAAAATGATTTTGGCACATCAAAATCCTATCAATTTATGAATAAGGTATACTTAAATTATTACCTTTATACAAATATGAAATCATTTGAAAAGAAAAATAATGAATTTATGCATGTTTATTAAAACCAATTAGGCCTCTGGCAAAAAATTGTTTCACTCAATTCAAAAATGTAAATCAACAAATTTAAATAGACAACAAAATCCATATACTGTAGTTCATTTTGTAAAAGAAAAGGTTTTAAAGCTATTTTTCCACATTATAACCAGAGCTTTAAGGATGATAATTAGTTAGTACGTATTGAACCTGAGACTATTTGTTATGGTAAAGTGAATCACATATGTGCTTAAAAGTACAGAGGAAGCTATCTTTTCTTCTTAAGCATTTTTGAGTTCTGCAAACTGTAACCTCTGTTCTTAGATATTTGAAGCTAAATCCACTGAGCCCATATGGAAAGAATCATGTGTTTTTATGTATTACATATCATTCATTGCATACCACCATTACAGAACCCGCTATAATTTCATTAGAATACAGGTTTGGTTAATTATTTTGTGTTTTTTAACCTTTTTTACCTAGGTTTCAGATTATTTAAATTGTCTTGAATTGTAATCTGAAAAGAAATAAATTATTTGTAGAGTTACCCGTGCTACTAAAACAACATAATGCTTACATGACTGCTCTATGAAAAGTGAAAGGTTCATGTTTTGAAACTTTTAAAACTGTCTATTGTTTTCAAATTGATAAAATATCATCTATTTCAGATTGTTATCAATCTATTTGTTTTCTACAAGTCCACATTGAAACAGGAACCCTGAGTAAAATTAAGTCCAATTGTCCTGTGAAACTGAGTGCAGACATGACACTTTCTTTCAGGTGTAATTATGAACACTTTCAAATTCCAGTATATGTGATTTACTTAAAATGTTAAACATGGGCTGGAGAGATGGCATAGTGGATAAGGTGCTTGCCTGTGAAGCCTAAGAACTCATGTTCTACTCTTCAGGTCCCACATAGCCAGACACAGAGTGACACAAGCACACACACATGTGCACAAGGGAGTACACACATCTGGAGTTAATTCGCAGCAGCTGAAGGCCCTAGCATGCCCATTTCCCCCCACACTCTGCCTCTTTCTCAAAATAAAAAATAATAATAAAGAAATAGGTAAAAATGTTAAATATAATATTGATACAAAATTATCTTTCTAGTTCCTTTTAAAATATTTTTATTTTTATTTTTTGAGAGTGAGAAAGAGAAAGAGAATGGGCTCACCAGGGCCCCTAGCCACTGCAAATGAACTCCAGACACATGCCACCTTGTGTATCTGGCTTACATGGGTACTGGGGAATCAAACCTGGGTCCTTAGACTTTACAGGCAAACACCTTAATGGCTAAGCCATGTCTCCAAACCCTTGCTCCTTTTTTAAGCAAGTAAAAATATCCAAAGCTCATAAATATGTTTTTAACTTGAATATCACCAGGAAGCCCATCCTTATTCAATGTTATTCAATAATCTAATTAACATTAAAATATTTAAATGATAATAAGTCAAAATGAAGAATAAAAATCACATTTTACATGAACTCATTTTGAAAAGCCAGTTCATTTACTACTGTATCTTACATTTATTTTACTTATATTATTTGTTGATATAAACAGTAATAGAATCTCATTTAAAAGGGGTGGAAAGGGATGTGGATATTTTGGGGCACTTTCTGTCTGGCAATGTCTTTATTAAGTTACTTACATCTATTGTCACATAAACACACACACACACACACACACACACACACACACACACATATGGTATATGTGATCATTGTTGGTAGAAAATTTACCTCCTGGAGAATTTGTGATCATTGACTTTTTTTAAAGTTCCTTTTTTTAATTAAGAAATTCACATTCTCATAGGACATAGGAGAAATGCACTCTACATAAAAACTGGGGTATCAAAATAGCTGATGTGATGTCTAAAACAACTGCAGTCTCACATCAGACAATCATCTCCAAGGTGAATCATATGTCTTATATGTGTCAGTCTAATAAGCATAGTTTTCACTTGCCCAGGACTTTGAAGATTTATGTTTGTGTAGATGAGATATTTTTGTGGATATTAATTGGTCACACATGAATAATTCTCCTCTAAGGAAAACATCTTTGCATTCACCACTGTTCTACAATATTAAGAGAACACTATAGCATATAGGCCTTTCTCTGGCATACAAATTGAATTTAAAGAGCAAGTAGTTTTAAGTAAAACTATGATCCAGTTCCATTAGTGCAACTGCTGTTTAGCTGGTCTTAGTAACTGAAGGGGATAAAGAATAATAATGATATTGTACTATTTTCTTTTTGCTCTAAGGAGAAAATTTCACAAGGGCTATATTTTTATGTATCATCAGTTAAAGGTAATTCAATAAGCCTAGCTAAAACATGACAGCATAAATTTAAAAATGTGTCTTTGGCTTGTTTTCTTAAGCACATAAGAGAATATGGTTAAACAGAGGCATAAATGACAACAAATAGCATTGTCATATAGTCATCACTATATGTGACTTTATTATAAAGTTATGATTCATTCTTTATTAACTTCTTAAGTCATTAAGTCTTAACTCTGGTCACAACCTCTTGTTTGAAGTTAGAGCAGCAAATGAAAAATATAAGAATGGTGACTGATTGGTAGATGACCAGGATAGAAGTTTTACTAGAAAAGCCAGTGCTGATCTCATGTATTGTCAGTTCTACACCATCAAAGTAGTAATGGAGGATAGCTTTGATAGAAAATAGTATTGCAATATCAACATTTGTGACACCCTCTTATTTGCATGAATTCTTGGCTCTGTCCTTTAGTACAAAGGGTAACAATGAGATGTTATAGAATGTGGAGGAGTAATAGAAGGTCTAAAACAACTGGGTAAGGCAGGTATCATTTGAGGATTCTGTGGGCTGCAAGTTCCTTAAGGGCAGGACCATTCTAATCCCATTTTTCTGAACACAGTGATCTGCATTAAGTACATATCCAATAAAACATATGTTGATGACAGTAAAACTGGCTGTGAATAGGTAAAAATGACCCAAATAACTAGAAGCAATTAGATGATGACACATTTTTTTTAAATTGTTTATTTATTTATTTATTTGAGAGCGACACACAGAGAGAAAGAGGCAGATAGAGAGAACAGATGCACCAGGGTCTCCAGCCACTGCAAACACACTCCATATGAATGTGCCACTTTGTGCATCTGACTTTACGTGGGTCCTGGAGTATGGAGCCTTGAACTGGGATCCTTTGGCTTCACAGGCAAGCGCTTAACCGCTAAGCCATCTCTCTAGCCATACTTATTTATTTATTTATTTATTTATTTATTTATTTATTTATTTTTTATTTATGAGTGACACAGAGAGAGAGAGAGAGCAGATAGATGGAGAGGGTTGATGACAAATTTTGAAAGAATGGGCAACAGCTCTTTTCCTGAGTCAAGTGACCTACTACTTCAATATTTACGTGGTAGGTATCAAATAAACCTGTTTACCCTCTAGGAGTCAGTCATTCTTCTCAAATAATAAGACACACTACAAAAATCAAACCAAACATATATTCAAGCCTTATAAATACATTGCTTCTGCTAAGGCAGTTTCTCAGGTTTAAAAAATTCCAAGTGCATTCTCAGAGTAATTGAGAATTTTTTTTGAGGCAAGCCCAACAGACTGCTCCTATTTTTTTATGAGAGGGAGCTAGAAGGAGGGAGGGAAGGAGGGAGAGCGAGAAAGAGAGAGAGAGAATTGGTGCTCCAGAGAATCCAGCCATTGTAATTGAACTCTAGACACATGTGCAATCTCTTGTGCATATACGACCTTGTCCACTTGCATCACCTTGTGTATCTGGTTTACATGGGACCTGGAGAGTTGAACATGTGTCCTCACGCTTTTCAGGCAAGCACCTTAACCACTAAGCAATCTTTTCAACCTAGGAGAATTCTTAGAAAGATGTCAGGGAAAATATATATATAATTTATTTGAGAAAAATAGAGAGAGAATGGGTGTGCCAGGGCCTCATGGCCCACCTTGTGCATCTAGCTTCTGTGGGTCCTGGGGAATCAAACCTGGGTCCTTTGGCTTTGCAGGCAAGTACCTTAACTCCTAAGCCATCGCTCCAGCTCAGGGAAGACACATTTTGTTGAGCATAGTGATGTACCTAAAGGGGACATGCTACTTCTTTAAAAAGGGGTATGTCAATAGTCCATTTTAGTAAATGATGAATAGCCAAGAAAAATAACATTCCAGAAACTACTCTTCATGCCTCTTTTACAAAAGTGAATGGAACCAACAGCATGATAGTGGGATCATTTCAACTCCTCAAATTATCTAATGATCAGTGGAATAACCTGGTTTTAATAATAAATTCATCTCTGCCTATAGATCAGAACTGCAGTAATTGGACAAAACTCATCATAAAACAAAATCATAACAATGTTTCCCAAGACATCACTTCTTTTCCAAGACAGCCCATTCCCATTCTAAAAATACCTACCTTAGGGAATTATATAGTCATAGATTATGGTGGTATTCTGATAATGAAGCATGATAATTCATATAAGGGAATAACCAAAAACTTCCTTAATTGAAAATATAATCACAGCATTTAAAGATCAAGGAAAACTCAAACAGTGGAGCCTTAATATAAGTGCCAAACAGAAATTTATAATAGATAACTATGTGATGTAACACGTTAGATAGCTAGATCTTCGCATCCTTCAAAGTATGCTAGGTATATATACTCTTCAAAACAGCACACTATACAAAAATACATTTATTTTATTTTATTATCTGTCACTTTAAAACTTACATGCAATATTGTTCCAAAGCTTATTTTAAAAGATATCTCAGAGATTTCTCTGCAAAGGAAACAGCAAGAAAATAAATATTTTATTCTTCCAAATATGTAGAAAATTATTTCCGTACCTTTGTCCTCTATATCTGGGGAAGAGGTTTTTCTCTTACCAGGTTTGTCTACTTGTTCTCTTCACACCATTTCTTTAAAAACATCTCTTGAGACTTTATCTATTGCTCCTTTTCTTTTATTTCTTCCTTTATATTGGCCTACCTGTATGTTCACTTTTATTTGATATCAAAACACACAAACAAATCAAGAGCAGTTGGTTACCCACCATGGCTGTGTGCCACTACTGTACTTGTTTGAGCATTATGTCAGGTTGTTTCCTGCTGGGTATCTTAGACTGCAAGTTGTTTGGATAGATGTCGGCCATTATCCCCCAGTTGCTCATGTAGCACCCTCTACTGTCTGGGGACTGACCCTCTTCCAGATTCTCTCCATATTTGGTCTCACACACATATGCTGTCTTCAACAGTAGGGTTTTACCATTAACCTTGGTGGGTCATCAAGAACTCTGACAGAAATCTATCTTTTTTGGGAAACCTTGTAGGTGTCTCAGATCAACAGCTCATTGTGGAAGTTAACCCCATGCTAGCACTGGGAGTTGTAAGTCAGCACCTAGGAAGGTGAGGGAAGAAAAAGATAGGTAATATAAAAGAGAAAGTGAGTCTAGAGAGCACAGGGAGAGAGAGAGGAGAGAAGCAGGAAAAGATTAAGGTTGGTCTTCATGATGTTCTCTCCAGTTTCCTGTGGTTCAGGTGTTCCCTCTGCGGGCCTGCTGAAGGATAAATGTTTTAGCCTATTGTTCAGAATAAAGGGTTTTATAGTATCATTTCTTTTTGGGTCCCTATTTGTATCCCTCACCCTTGTCCTCCCTCCCACCCTCTCGTTCCCTCACACCCTTACCCTCCCTCCATCCCACCCTCCCTATTATCTGGTCCTCCGAGTGTTTATTAGGTTTGGCAGCGTCTCAGGTAGATTCAGGTTAGGAGCGACAGATAAACTAGACTATGCGATGATTATCTTTTTGTGATTGGGTGAGCTCACTGAGGATGATCTGTTCCATGTTTGAACATTTTTTTTCAAATTTCCTTATTTCATCTTTCCTTACTGCTACATAGAATTCCATAGTATAGATATACCACAAGTTGGTTATCCATTCATCTAGTGATGGACACCTGGGTTGATTCCAGCTCTTTGCTATTATGAATTGAGCAGCTATGAACATGGTTGAGCAAATGTCTCTGATCTGAGGCTTGGAGCCTTTAGGGTATATGCCCAGTAAGGGAATAGCTGGATCCATTGGTAGGTCTATGGTCATCCTTTTCAGGAGCCTACATATAGCTTTCCATAATGGTTGAACCATTTTACTTTCCCACCAGCAATGAAAGCTTGTTCCTATATCTCCACAGCCTCACCAGCATTTGTTTTCATTGTTTGGAATGGAACTCATTGCTAGAACTGGGAAATAAGTCAAAACCATGTACAAAAAATGAGCTCATTCTCCAAGATCAAGATACCACCAAATGTGGGCTAGAAGAGAGCCAACGCATATAAAATTCCCTCCAAAATATCTATGGTCATCCCTTCTATCTAGTACTAACTTCTCTCTCCGTTGGAGAATTTGCTTATCTTTTTTAGATGGACAACGAGCCTGAAGGGAGGATCCACCAATCACACCTCTCCAGGGCCCCAGCTGAAACCATAGAGTAATGTGGGGGATAGGCAAGAATACAGCGTTTCTGGGGATCACGGCACCAGAAAAAGGTTGAAGGAGGTAAACACAGAGAATATCCAACTCCAGCTAAGCCAGATATCCAGAGTCACAGAGGCTCCCAAAACCTTATCATCGAAGTAGAACTAAAATGATTCCTGTGTGGCTCAGGGAAATTCACGGAAGAGGGGGGAGGAAAGAGTGTTAGAGCCACAAGTTGGGGAATTATGCACAGAGACTTGGCCTACACCCCAGAACTCTTGACTACCCCCACAATGCATGACCCACATTCCCCATTGATGAGGGTCCCTTTGGAAGAGGGAGGACAGGGAGGAGGAAAAGGAAAAAAAATAAAACAGTGAGACATTGAAAAAAAACACACAAACAAGAGGAGAGGGTTCAGTAGAATGTGGGAAGGGAAAGGAGGGTAATGGGAGGGAATTATGATAAAATTAAAGTATGCTCATATACTAAAATTCTCAATAGAAGAATAATCTTTTTTATTCTCTCCCTTATATTCCTGTGTTTCATAATTTAATTTCCTGATAATTTACACTTGCCATTTTACAGTTTCACTACCATGCATTTTATTTTACTTTCATCTTCTTCAGGTGAATGAATTGACACTCCTAGTAGGGTTTTAAAAATATTTTATTTTTATTTATGAGAGAGAGAGAGAGAGAAGAGAGAGAGAGAGAGGGAGAGAGAGAGAGAAAATGGGCATGCCAGGGCCTCCAGCTACTGCAAACAAACTCCAGGTGCATGCATCACCTTGTACATATCTGGCTTACATGGATTCTGGGGAATCGAACCTGGGTCCTTTGGCTTTGTAGGCAAGTGCCTTAACTGCTAAGCAGTCTTTCCAGCTCTTAGTAGGGGTTTTTAATTAACCATTACACCACAAGAATTTAGAGCTCTCAGTATTTCCATCAGAAAAATTAATTTTGATTTTCAGTAAAAACTTGCAATTTTCTTCTATTCTGATAATATTCAATGAAGCACAATAACATTATATATTAGGATAACAAGAAGTAATTGTTATTTTATATAACATAACTTTCCTAACATATCGTAAAATGTCATTTATACTCAGTACTCCTTTAGAATTATGGTAGTTACTAGATAGTTCATGATTGTAGACTTGTTGTCTATGGAGTGTTTTATGAGCCATAGCTACAAACCTATTGTACAGACCTTAATCTACTTTCTGTTCATTAACAAAATAGTAAAGTACATTCTTACATTGATGACCCAGGCATATAGCTTCTTTTCCTGATGTTTTGTACCTATATTTATTAAGTGATAAACAGAGTGTAGTAGGTAAATCAAAGATTTCCCCAGAGTTTGGTCTTGATTCAGTTCATTTATTTGTACAATAGCCTGAACATTGATGTATCTTACAAGAAATAAAATTTAATTGTAAATTGCCTATATTTTATTTTTCTAAATTTTATTTTCAACCTGATAGATAGATATGTTTGTCTATATCATATAAAACATGAGGCTCTTATGTTACCTGCTCATCAGATATATGGTTTTCAAGTATTTTCTCCATTTTTATGTTATCTTTGTTGATATTTTTTGCAATGCATTTTCTTGCATATGACCCTAAAATCACAGATAACAACAGTAAAAATAGACAAATGAACTACAACATTTGGCATAACAGAATGCTATGTTATGGATCGTTCCTCCTATTTTTCTTGTAATAATTTTAGAGCTTTGGGTCTTACATTTAAGTCTTAATAAACAATTTTATTTGATTTTTGCACATGCTAGGTAGGGCCAGCTTTAAAATTTATTTATTTATTTATTTTATTGACAACTTCCTTAATTGTAGAAAATATCCCATGGTACTTCCCTCTCTCCTCCCACTTTCCTCTTTGAAATTCCACTCTCCATCATATCCCCTTCCTCTCTCAATAAGAATCTCTTTTAATTATGATGGTCTTCTGTAGGTAGTTTCAGGCACTGTGAGGTCATGGATATCCAGCCCATTTTGTGTCTGGAGGAGCACATTGTAAGGAGTCTTACCCTTCCTTTGGCTCATACATTCTTTCCACCACCTCTTCCGCAATGGACCCTGAACCTTGGAAGATGTGTTAGAGATGTTTCAGTGCTGAGCACTCTTCTGTCCTGCTTCTCAGCACCATGGTGCCTTCTGAGTCATCCATAGGTCACCACCACCTGAAAAGAGAAGCTTCTCTCACCAAAAGTGAGAGTAGCATTAATATATGAGTATGGGCATTAAGAGAAGTACTTACTGGGGAATTTGGTGAGCATAGTATATACATTTAACCAGGTAGCAGCAGACATTACACCCCTAGGGCTCATGACTACCCCTGTTTTAGGTTTTCAGTATCAGGGATGTATTCCCTCCCTTGGAGAAGGCCTCCAGTCCAATTAGAGAGCTGTTGGTTTCCCCCATAACAGACATGCCACTATTTTACCTGTTGGCTCATTTGGCCAGGCTGGCCAAATTTAGAGCTTGCTGTATCCACTGTTCAGTATTTTCACTGGTGTTTTCTTTCTCTCCCACTGAACTGCATGCAACATAGCTTTTACCAGATGGTCCACATGGAGGAGGCTTTTAGCTCAGCTCCAGCAGTATTTCTCAGTGACATTGCAGCCCAAGTATGTGGAGTCTTTGGCAATAGGGTCTTACCATCAATTCCTGGTGGGAAACCAAGGGCCTTGGCAATGGCCTCTAATGTTTTGGGGGTATCTGTTACCTCCCTGGCCAACAACTCACTGGAAGGGATCCCATCCCTAGCACTGAAAATTTTCTAGTAACAATCTATTGCTTCTTAGTGTTCCATTGCCCAGAAAAGTAGGTTTCCATATGACTTACTTATATCCTCTTAGATTTTGATTAGCCCTTCCTTCACCTTTCCTTTACTACATTTCTTCCCCTGACCTCACTTAGGTTTTTTTACCCCTAATAATCTGTTCTTCTACTTATATATATATAATACCATCCTATTACGTCCCCCCTCCCTCCCTTTCTATTCCCTTTATATCCCCTTTCTAGCTTACTGGCTTCTGCTACTGAGTTTTTATTCCTACTCACATAGAAGTCCAATCATTTGTAGCTAGGAACCACATATGAGAGAGAACATGTGATGTTTGGCTTTCTGGGCCTGGGTTACCTCACTAAGTATAATCCTTTCCAGATACATCCATTTTCTTCCAAATTTCATAATTTCATTTTTCTTTACCACTGAGTAGAACTCCATTGTGTAAATGTTCCACATCTTCATTATCCACTCATCAGTTGAGGGACATCTAGGCTGGTTCCATTTCCTAGCTATTGTGAATAGAGCAGCAATAAACATGGTTGTGCAAGTATCTCTAAGGTAGTGAGAAGAATCCTTCAGATATATGCCTAGGAGTGCTATAGCTGGATCATATGGTAAATCTATTTTTAGCTGTCTCAAGAACCTCCACACTAATTTCCACAATGGCTGGACCAGATTGCATTCTCACTAACAGTGTAGAACTGTTCCTCTTTTTCAACATCCTCACCAGCATTTGTGTTCATTTGTTTTCATGATGGAACCCATTCTGACAGGAGTGAGATGGAATCTCAATGTAGTTTTAATCTGCATTTCCCTGATGACTAAGGATGTAGAACATTTTTTTAGATGTTTATATGCCATCTGCATTTCTTCTTCTGAGAACCCTCTATTTAGTTCAGGCAGGATCTCATTCAAGCTGCATTCACCAGGTTAGCTCATCTGCAAGATTCCAATTCCCTTGTCACTACCTCCCATAGGCATGCTGACATCACAGACATGCACAACTGTGTCTGGCTGTTCTATGTGGGTACTGGGGTCTGAACTCTAGTTCTCATGCTTAAATGCTTTATGCACTTAGCCTTCTCCCCAGAGCTCTCAGACCACTTCTAAGCATTTTTCCCAGATTGTGAGATTAAGTTTATAGAAACATTGGTTGTGGCCTGAACATGTAGCTCAATGTTAGAGCACTTGCTAAGAATGGGGGAGGCCCTGATATCAACCATAAGTACTGTAAAACATTTATATGTTGATTTTATATCACTTATCATAATCAAATATATTAGTTCTAATAGATACTTTTAATTAATTTATTTATTTTTTATGAGAGACAGAGAGAGAGAGAGAGAATGGGTCCAGTGTGCTAGGACCTCTAACCATAGCAAATGAACTCAAGAAGCATGCACTACTATGTGCAGCTGGCTTACATGGGTTCTGGGAAGTTGAACCTGGGTCCTTAGGCTTTGCAGGCAAGTACCTTAACCACTAAACCATCTCTCTAGCTTTCAGATAGTTTTTGCTTAACTCTGTCTAATTGATGGGAATAAAAGGAAGGAAAGAAGAAGAAGAAGAAGAAGAAGAAAGAAAGAAAGAAAGAAAGAAAGAAAGAAAGAACAAACAAAAGAAAGAAAGAAAGAAATGAAGGAAGGAAAAAAATAAAGATTTAAAAAGATTTTAAAAAAATCAAATATTGATTGAAATAACACAGGGCGGCTCCTAGAACTGAAGCATCAGTTGAGGATTACCAGCTTTAGGAAGCACATTCAATAGGAAAGATGCAAGGATTCATGCAGAAGACAGATGAATCAAGCAACTATTTTAATCTAATTATATCTCTCTGGCTAAAATCCAAATTCTACGATGACATTAAATGGTCCTGGTTTAGGCCACATATCTCTCCCTCAGCTAAGTAGGGCAGGTTATTGTAATTATCTCATCAAAATTACAGTGTATATGTTTTGATTGATGTGTATCTGCCCCATATAGAGAATAAAACTGTAAAATTGGCCAAATAGCTTAATGTGTCTTGTTTATGAGCACCAACACATGTATTTGAATCAGATTTTTACTGCCCAAATATCCTAGCTATTTGATTGTCATTTATGTAAACATGAGAATAATTCTTAAAGAGTCACCATCATCCTTTCATCTATGGAGAAACTAGACTCCAAAGCTGGAGTGTTCCACATAGTTATCTCAGAAACCATTGAGATGACTCCTCACTAAAACAATTACATACATACTTGTAATGATGGGTGGGCAGGGTGAGGTGAGTACTCAGCAATGTATGTCACTGTAATAACTTGTGAAGTTTTGTATGCAGCTATTGACTTCCACCTGCATTGCTTTGTCTACAGGTATAAATTTAAAATTACTCAACAAATAAGTATGTCTATGTCAAGTCTCAAAACAGGATTTTAAAAAGGAGTGCTCAGCCAGCATCTAGTAATATTTTTTCTCTATATTACCTGGAATAATTTTCAGATGAAATGCTGAACATCTGTGCTATTGGGTATGTGTCCTGGTGTGAGTTTTACTATACTATCCTTATGAGTGGACATTGAAAGCCTACTTCATGAGATTTGAGTATAACAAATATTCTATTATATAAGCCATAATTTACTATGCTAAGGTTGGCAATTTCATGTTATTTTTATGCCTCTTATTTTTCTTTTAATTGGCAACAATCCTGATCTCTTTATCCTGATGCCTACAAAATGTCCTCATAGAAAGGCCTAATAAGAAGAGTTTGAATGAAATTTGAGAGCATGAGGGAGGTTCCTGAAATCACATCAGGCATTATGTAGCAGCAAAACTAACACTGAAATAAAGCTTTTGTGACTACGATCATTCTCTTGAACCTCCCCAACTGGTTAGAGTTAGTTTCGGCTAAGGTGGAGCTGGTTCTACCATTACATTGCTATTATTACTGACAATTATTTTTGTTGTGCTATATAATATGCACATAGCATTTTATAGCACCACACATAGAGGGCAGGTCTCTTGCATTGAGTTTTTGAAATATTATTTGGGCAAATAATCAGGTCAGTGGACTTTTAAAGAAGTAGGATTCTATACTTATTCACATACATCTCATTGCCCTGTTGAACTTCATGGATATTTTCTGTACTCTTTTTATTGTGGTGGTGTAGATGGCCCCAATTATCTCATGCATGGTAGAAGGGTGATTATTACCCAGGTACATACTGAACCCTTCTGTATCATTTTAATTCTATTTATTTATTTATTTATTTATTTGAGGGGGGGAAGAGTGGGAGAAGGAAAGAGAGAATGAATATGGGCATACCAGGGCCTCCTGCCACCACAAACTACAGAAGTATGTGCCACTTCATCTGGCCTTACTTACATGGGTACTGGGGACTTGAATCCAAACCTTAAGGCTTTGAAAGCAAGCACCTTTAACTGTTCAGTCATATCTATAGCCCCCGTTTTAATTCTTAAACTGAAAAATACTACAAGATTTCCCAATATAATTCTGTCAGCTGTTTTTGACATATCTTCCTAGATGGGACAAGTATTTTTCTTCCATTCTATTCATTTACCCACTTATTCACTCATTAAAAATGTTTTTGTTTGGGGGGCTGGAGAGATGGCATAGCAGTTAAGTGCTTTCCTGTGAAGCCTAAGGACCCGGGTTCCAGGCTCAGTTCCCCAGGACCCACATAAGCCATATGCACAAGGTGGAACATGCATCTGGAGTTTGTTTGCAGTGGCTAGAGGCCCTGGTGCACCCATTCTCTCTCTCTCTCTCTCTGTTGCTAATAAATAAATAAAAATAAATAAAAATTTAAAAATGTTTTTGTTATTAATCTCAGAAAGAAAAAAAGTGATATATTTTTGTCAAATAAAGTGTTGCAGTTAGGTTTGCATTGCTGGCAGAAATCACACAACCAAGAGTAGATTTTGGGGAAAAAAGGTTTATTTTTGCTTACAGACTTGAGGGGAAGCTCCATGATGGCAGGGGGAAACAATAGCATGAGCAGAGGGTAGACATCACCCCATGGCCAACATCAGATAGACAACAGTGACAGGAGAGTGTACCAAACACTGGCAAGGGGAAACTGGCTATTATACCCATAAGCCCAACCCCAACAATACTCTGCATCCAGGAGGCATTAATCCCCAAATCTCCATTAACTCTGGACCTAGCATTCATAATACCTAAGTTTATGGGGGCACCTGAATCAAACCACCACACAAACTTTTGGTTTTGAAGTACATTTACTTTTACTAGTCAAAGCCATATGTCAGGTACTTTGAGGTAGTACTGGTATGGGTAGACAACTGAGAGAAATATAAAGTATTATAACAATTTCCATAAAGCTATCATGATCCATGAGTTTTTTTTTCAATGCTTACATAGGCAGACAGATTGCTTAATACAAGTGGTTCATTTTACTTAGGGCCAAACCAGAAACCCTCAAAATAAATATGCAGAATCAGTTAGCAAAATATCCACCATGAACACTAAACTTATTCTGGGAACATCATATCAAAACAGCCAAAGGAAACTCTATGTATGAAAATATTACAGAATGGTTTATTTAAAAGTCACCCATTTTGGGAGTTCACATAACCCATCTGGGCATTTCAAAAGAAAGATCACAATATTATATTTTAAACATCTAGCTTATTAAATTTAAGATACACTTTTGTATGCACATGCATATATTTATTACCTTAGGAACAATAAAATATAAAAACTATGTTTCTCCATATTTCTATGTATTTAATAATATAATCACTATATAATATAAACACTATAGTATGCATGTATGTGTATATATATATAATTTGCTAGTGAGTATATTCACTATTCTTTTGGTTTCTTCCATATGTTATTCTTCAAGTATTTACAATTAAAATTAATACAAATTACATGGCTTTAGAAACCATCATTTTAATGTCCTTGAAGACAAAAAGATTCTCATAAAGGGTTTACACTTCTGAAAAACAATTTAGTATTTCTAATAAAATCTTACAGAATTGTAGACTATAACAGTATATCATAATGTGGTTTGTTTATATTCATTATTCTATTTTATGTTTTTGATATATTACACATTATTTATAAATCATGATTTGGAATCTGTGCCATTGAGTCGAGATGTTCAAATACAGTATTTTAGGTTGGTTATTTGATTTTTTTAATACCATGGCCAAATTTCTCCTGGTGTTCATGCTTTACAATGTCATCAGTAGGAAGTCATGAATGCCATAAAATATTATAGTAGGTCTTGTATATTATTTTTGGTTGAGATGAATATGTATACATTGAAATTTTATAAATCTTGAGATGTTTCACATGAAGTCAAATCTACAGATAATCATGATTCAACTTAAATTTAAATTAAATTATGGGTAAAAGAAGTTTCTCATTTGCAATGAACCCTGATTTCCAGCTCAGTTCCCATCACCATATTTGGAATAAAGATATTAACTTCATTGCTCAGCATGTGAATATAACTAAGTTTTCATGATTGTCAGACACACCCAACTAAACCAGTTTTAAATTTGTACACACTTGCATTGCTCAGATTGGCAAATCACAGCATGCTATAGTCTCTAGTACATTGATGAGTCATTAAAAAAAATTTAAAAGACTTCTTGAAATCCACCTTGTCAACACTGATGCTAATTAGAAAGGAAATGTAATTTATTTATTCACAAGTAGGACCATTTAAAATTACATCTAATCTTTATCATCAGTTATGCTACTTCAAGTATGAGGCCTGTAAGAAATAAAATGCTTTTTTATCTCCTGTAGAGCCAAATGGTTTTACCATTAAGTGGATTAATTTATTTCACTAGTGGACTTATCTGTCCCCTTTAGCCTTTACAATTTTTTTCACATAGTTAAACTGAGCAGACAATTTTGAAGCCCAAATCTCCCAAACCAATGAGTTTTGGTTATTTCTACAAGCATGGCGTGTACCAGATAACTACCCAGATTAAAAGAATATGATTTGTTTATACTTCATTTTTTTTTTTTTGCTCAGCAAGGTGTTTTGAAAATCAAAATGTGTTGGAACACATTCAAATGATTATCCATTTATTTTGTGGAGGAAAAAGCAATGCCCGAGATGATGGGATAAGCCTTCTTAGGTCTTGGGGCATATTCCATGCATTCATTTGTTTGCCCATTTATTTATTGATTGATTGATTTTTTTGTTTCTTCGAGGTAGGGTCTCACTCTATCTGGGGCTGACCTGGAACTCACTATGTAGCCTCAGACTGACCTTGAACTCACAGTGATCCCCCTACTCTTCCTCCCGAATGCTGAAATTAAAGACTTGCGCCATCGCACCCAAATGGAGCACACCAGGACCTCTACCTGCTGCAAATGAATCCCAGATGTATGTGTCACACCATATTGGCCATCTGCCCTCACGTGGGTACTAGGCAATCAATTCGTGTCTTAGGCTTTATGGACAAGCGCCTTAACTGTTAGCCCATCTTTCCAGCTCCCTTTCATTTATTTCTTTGTGCAACCAACGTATCACATGCACTGAATCTGGGGGTTCTTGTTCTAGCTTTAGGGAGCATTATGGTAAGAAAACCACAGTGCAGTTACTGTGCAGTGTGACCATTCTTTTGATAGGTTTGAGCATGTGAAATTATTGCAGAGCACAAGAGGACAATGTAATTCAGTCAGGAAGAGCATTTCAAAGGAAGCAACAATTAAACTTAAGTGTGAAGCCAGAAAAAAAAATTGAGTGTGTTGGGTGATTCAGATAAAACAAAAAAGAATGGAAGCCAGGCATGGTGGTGCACACCTTTAATCCCAACACTCAGGAGGCAGAGGTAGGAGGATCACCATGAGTTCGAGGCCACCCTGAGATTACATAGTGACTTCCAGGTCAGCCTGAGCTAGAGTGAGACCCTACCTCAAAAAAACAAAAACAAACAAACAAAAAAAGAATGGATACAGAGGACTGGAAAAAATGGTGTTGAAGCATAGGATTCATTGTTTTCTGGGATTTCTTCACATGACTGTATTCTTCTAATAATGCAAATTTCATCCTACTGTTCTCTTCTTGTGGTAGAGCTCCTCTGGATAATTGTTTTAGTTCTAAACATAATATGAAAACATAACATCATTATAAAGTTTGTAAATAACAGAACTCAGAGAACCTGGTTTCATGAGTGGGAATAAGCATTCATGAAATATGTATTCCTTCTCAGCATCTTCCAATCCAATTCATTATGTTGCATAGACAAAAGCCCAAGTATGAGAAACGTTTCTTAAATCAGAGAAGATGACTTATTAAGCCAAATAGTAAATGGACTATTTTCATACTCTTGATTTTACTGTCTTATACTCTTTCAAAGAAAAAATTGTCTAAGTCACCTAAGAGTTTCAATTTTTTTTTCTAGGTAGTGTCTCACCCTATCCCAGGCTGACCTGGAATTCATTCTGTATTCTCTGGGTGGCCTCGAACTCATGGCTATCCTCCTACCTCTGTCTCCCGAGTGCTGGGATTAAAGGCATGTGCTACCACGCCCGGCTTCAAGAGTTTAAAATTTTGTCCTGTTGGCTATCATCTACTTTCAAAATGGCTTTAGATGGAGTTGGATGTTCTCTGTGTTTATCTCCTTCAGCCTTTTTCTGGTGTCGTGATCGCCTTGAACGCTGTATTCTTGCCCTTCCCCTGTGTTGTTCTATGGTTTCAGCTGGTGAGGTGTGGTTAGCTGATCCTCCCTTCAGGTTCGTTGTCCACCTGAAAAGAGATAAGCAAATTCTCCAACGGAGAGAGAAGTTAGTACTAGATAGAAGGGATGACCATATATGTTTTGGGGGGAACTTTATATGCATTGGCTCTCTTCTAGCCCACATTTGGTGGCATCTTGATCTTGGAGACTGAGCTCATTTTTTGTACATGGCTTTGACTAATTTCCCAGTTCCAGCAATGAGTTCCATTCCACTGAGTGGATCTATTAGCCAAATCAAGAACAGTTAGTTACCCACCACGGCTATTTGCCACTACTGCACTTGTATGAGCATTACGTCAGATTGTTTCCTGCTGGGTATCTTAGACTGCAAGTTGTTTAGAACATCCAACTCCAACTAAGCCAGATATCCAGAGACACAGAGGCTCCCAAAACCTCATAAATGAAGCAGAACTAAAATGACCCCAAAGTGGCTCAGGGAAATTCACGGAAGAGGGTGCGGAAAGATTGTTAGAGTCACAAGTTGGGGCATTATGCACAGAGACTGGGGCCTACCCCTCAGAACTCTTGAGTAAACTCACAATGCATGACCCACATTCCCCATTGATGAGGGTCCCTTTGAAAGTGGGAGGACAGGGAGGAGGACAATGGAACCAATACTATGAATGTAAAATCAGAATAACATAAATAAAATATATATATTTATAAAAAAACTATTAAAATGGCTTTAGAGAAAATACTGAAAGGAAAGAGAAGACCAAAAAAAAAAATCTGGCAAATCTTCAAATCTGTCATTCTATTGAAGTATCTATAGATGCTTTTATTAAAAAATGAAATATTTTTTCATGCACTATCTTCCTGATAATGAAATGTCTCTACTTTTATATGAATGACACTTAGTAAATATCAGCATAAGCTTGGTGCTCAGACTTAAAGTCTGAGTAATTTTACCCCTAAAGCTTAAACATTTCTGGTACATTTTCTAGAACCCTAAGTGCTTGGAGTGAAAGCTGCATCAATGGCTCTATTGTCACAAGATAATCTTTTCTCCTCCAAATATCATCTCATAAAACCCCTCCTTATTCAGTAGTAAAATACCAGCTATTTAATTTACTTACCATTAAAAAATCTTGTTCTGAACTGTTTGAAATTACTGGGAGGGAAGCAGACGCTATAAATGACTCTTTTTCTCATAAAGGTAGGCTATCTGGAGAAACCCTGTACTTACTGTAAAGACACATTACGGAATCCAAGTTTTTATTTAAGTTATTTTACATTTCAGTCCTCAATTTTGTATTTATATTATGGGTGTGTAGTTAATTGGCCTTCATATTCTGCAGGTAATTTCAAGACAGCACTAAATGTTGAGGTAAGTTAAAAAAATTACTTGTGTTTTGGAGGGTTTGTTATGAATTTAATTGGAATCAGTCTTATCTATAAATCAGTCAAGGGTATTTCTTTCTAGATGAGAACTTTGATAATGAATTTAATAGTATGAACAAGTACTCAGGTAGCTGCTTCTCTACAAATTATTATAATGACACCTTCTACCAGAGTTATGCAGAGATATTTTCCTAGACACTCAAACTTTGCCATCATTATCTGATTTAAAACTGGAAAAGATGATAGAGTGGACATCAAGAAGTTGATGGCCAAATGACATTTTTATGCTTTTACAAAGATGGATGCAAAAAAGAAAGTTTGAAAAAAAATGTAGGAATATAATTTTTGGTAGATATTACCAACAACAAAATTAAATAGCCATGAGGCCAAAAATATGGTATATATAAAGAACTAAATGGAAACCATGAAAAGTGGTTGAGAGCCTTGGCATGGCCAATAAATCCTTAATATGCATGAAAAATTCACTTCAACTTCTGTTCATCTCTGTCTATTTATATGACAGTGTTGAAATACATGATCCATTCACTATATTCCATGGCTGATAGGCTGTGCTTATTCAATAACCTTTTTGAGTGTTTGAATTGTCCTTGAATGCTTCTTGAAAAGTTAATTATAAGGGTTTCATTTATTTAGAAAAAACAAAGAAAGTAATGTGTTGCAATCATGTATATCATATAAATTAACTAAGGCAGTGTTTCTTAGACAATCCTTCTCCTGATTGTCCAGTCTCAGGAATGAAATATGAGAGATGTCCACCTAGTTTTTGCTTATTTACACTGCTTGTTAAAGTAAATGTAGTTGATAGAATTAATGTTGAAGAAAATCATTTCTAGCTTGACATGTAAGTATAATCTAATTTCTTCCTTCAGCAACCATTCAAAAAAGTCTGTCTTCCTCTCTCCTATACACTACACACACATGTACACAACCACACATGCATTTTGACATTCAGATCTGAATAAGCAAGTTTTCCCTTTGTTCTATCCCACCTTTCTCACTGGCACATATTAGGTTATAGAGAGTAGTGAAGGGTAGAATCCCTATAAACAGCTAGCTGATGAAGCTACAGGGAACAGTGCCCTCAAATTAGTCATTCAACTATCTGATTTGAGCATTCCAGGAAGCATGTTTAAAATAACATGGGAAGTGTCTGTAGAATAAAAACTGCCAATTTTGGCTACAACTGGTAGAGCATAGAAAACAAAATTAAGATTTGGTTCTTTAGAACAGCAACAAAATAGCTAAAGTTGAAATAATCAGCTATTGTCACTAAAATATATCAAAAGGATAAAAGAATTGGTTCACACAAAAAATCTTGTCTAAAATGGATTGGATTTTTCTCAGTTTATTCAAATGTGAATTTATGCTGAATGACTGGTGAAGAGGAGTGATCAGTGGCATTTTAAAAGCAAACTTCAGAAAATATTTTGATAAAAATTATAATTATAGTTTTTAAATTGAAATTTACTGAAGAAGCCTGATTGCTAATGTTTTATGCAAATGTTAATAAGAAATAATAAAGAATTCTGGATATATCAACAAAAAATGTATTGTTTTAGGCTCTCAAATGTGTATTAGTCAGTTGATGGAATGATTAAAATTTAGTAGGTTAGCTGTTGAAAAAAATTAAAGTGTGTAGTGTAGTTCAAATTTTCTTATTTTAAAAATGAGAAAACTGGGGTCCATAGAATAAAGTTACTGGTCAAAGCCTGTGAGTTTATTCATGCATTGATTTTCTTATATAAAACATATCAAAGGCATTTTTACCGATATCTCTTCTAAAACAAGATTATATAATTAATAGGTACATGTTGTAATTATGGGAAGTTATGAAGAGCCTTGCTACAAAAGAACCCACTAATGCAATTATGTAATTATAGGGATAAGTGCTTTCTAGTGAGAGTTTCTTAAAGAGAGAGAAAATGAATGTGCTTATGGCCAGCATCAACCACTTGGAAAGAAAATCTGTTAAACTAGAAATGGAAAAACTAAAACTAAGCTACAAAATTTTCCTATTAACTGGTATACAAACTTTGATTAAGTAATTCAATACAATCAACACCCAAAGTTTTGTTTCACCAAGAAAAAATGTGAAAGAACATTAAAATGTTCTATTGCTACATCTTCTAAAGACAGAGAGATTAGCAAGCTGTTATAATACAATACTATTATATACTCTACAAGATATCATTTACCTTAAACCTAGGATTATTCATTTAGCCAAATATAAAACTACGAAAAACAACCTTACTACTTTAACAGAGATCTAGAATAAATATTTAAACAAATAATTTGGTAGTCATCTGACCTTTAGTTTAGAAATCCTCAGGTTTATTATGACTTAGCTAATTATAGCCTTCCATTGGCATCACTACAATGCACATATCCTCCCATAAGTAGTAAAATAACAACAGGTAATGTTTAACAGATCTTTCTTGTGTGCTAGCACGGTTTTATATTCTTCACATGCATTGACATTGTTAATTCTCACATCAGTTTTATAAGGTTAAGTAATATTATTGTCAGACTGTTATTACAGATGAGGAAATATAGACACAGAAAGAAATAATGTTTCCAAAGTTCATAATCAGCTCAGAATTAAACCTGAACTCTCTCCAGGACTCCCACATTTAATCATTCATGAGAATAAAGTTGAGATGAGTAAAAACTAACCTTTATATTCTGATTATTCCATAATAAACTGAGTTTTCAGTGATAAACATAAATTTTATGGAAATATTCATTAATATTGTAAATTATAAAAAAATTATCACCCAAGAGAATGTTATCACCTGAACTAATGTTATTATCATGAGAAAAGTGATGGGTATCTCTTCCTATAATTAGGACATTCTATTGAATGTTTTATTGAAAATATTTTCGATGCTTTTGAGAGAATACATACCTAGTAGGGTAAACCTGGTCAAAAGCCTATCACTAAGGAGGTCACAGGTCTTAAAGAGGAATCTATTACTAGTGTTTCAGTTAATGGGCATGCGATTCAACTGTCTTCTAAATAAAAGATATGTGTATGCCCATATACTTGTGCAGCTCTCAGCCTTGGTCAGGGAAGCCCCTTTTGGTGGTGGGCAATGGTCAGAGATTTGTAGCCGGTCAGAGTGGTGAGAATAACTGACTGTTGAATATGCAGTCCTAAATGGGATATTTGTATCTCTCCCTTTGAATCCCATGGAACATCTTAGAGGTAGAATGGCAGTAAGGTCCAGAGGGATGTCATCTGTATGTTATATGGCTGTTGCAATCATGAACACACAGTAGCTGGAACCAATCTCACCAAAGAAATTAAAAACAAGAAAATAGAAGTAGGAGGGCAACTGGTTGGGAGGAGGGAGGAGTTAGCAGGTGTGGGCACATATGGGAGGTGGATAGAGAAGGTAAAGGGGCACTGAGTGTTAACATAATATATTGCATACAAGGTAGGAAATTGTCAGAAGTAAACAATTAAAAATGAAAACATCAAGACATTTATCTCTTCCCACTGTGAATCTCAATGTTTCTAAAGAATAGGATTTTCACTTCAAAATTTATTCATGTAAATGGTAAAAATACAGTAGAACAATTTAATATTTACCGTTTTCTTTGAGGTAGGGTCTTGCTTTAGCCCAGACTGACCTGGAATTCACTATGTAGTCTCAGGATAGCCTTGAACTCACAGCTATCCACTTCCCTCTGCCTCCCAAATGCTGGGATTAAAGGCATAGGCAACCAAGGCCCGTTAATGTTTACTCTTGTTGAACAAAGCCAAATAAACGAATCAGATATTTGACAAAGATTGACAAAATATAGAGAATCTCAAGTTCTACAAATATGGAATTTATGATCTTTTTCATGTGTTTAATTATAGTATTAGAGAAAAATACTGTAGTAAGAAAATTAACAGAGAAAATGTCCTTCTTTGTAATCTTAATTATGCCAATTAAGAACCCAAAATATTCAAGCATGTTAAAAGCACTCATTTACTTATAAAATTGTCCTAATTATAAATGTTCTCATTTATTCATTCAATTAAGTTAAATGAACTAATGCATGATGAAACACATTACAACATAAAATACATTATAAAATGTTAAAATTTTATACTAAAACTAAGAGCTAGAGAACTTCTAGCAAGCAAGCTCTTTCTAAGCCATCTGCACATTTTCACCTCAGAAATGAGAAGAGGAAATAGTACAGTTATCTCCACAACATCCTATATTCATGGGCCAGAAAGAAAGGAAATACTGTTTGCTGCCTTTATGATTCTGTTGCTGTCCTGAATGTGTTTAATCTTAAAGTTTTGTTTTGTCAACTCAAGTTACTGATACTACTCTATTTTGAACCTAGAGTTGTTTGCAAGTGAATAAAGATGGTTTGATTCAGTATCTTATGAGTGTTGATACGTTCTTTCTTACCATAAAGAACTCTATCCTATTGTTAGCTGGCTCTTATTTGAATACTGCTCTGCTAGGTAGTCTTTTCTTTAAGCTGGAAAGCATAGGAAAGATAGCATGAAGAAAAAAGAATGGGCACCTACGTCAGATTTCTGAAGCTTTAAACTGCCTCTTAACTTATTCAAGTTGTGATTTACCTAAGTGCAAAATGGAGAACTTGATCATAACTGCTTGATAGAATTATTGTGAAGATTATCTAGAGCCATGTCAGGCACAATGTGACTGTTCAATAAGTTTTAACTAAAAATATAAAGTAAAAAATAACGTGCAGATCCTGTTTGATGAGGAGCACACAGTGTACTAGGAAGACATTTGAGAGAGTCATGCCCATAAGAGAAAAAGAGTGATGGTTTAAATAGGTATTGAGTTTTGTGGGTGTCAGTAAGGGAGAGACATGTATTTTACATTAAAACCAAACAAGCTTTCATTTTTTATTTTCATCATTTTATTGGTTATGAGGAACAATACACAAACATTTCAAATGTACACAAATTTTAACACAGTTACCAAAAATCTAAAGACCATGTATTGTTTCTTTAGAAGTTATTCCAGTGACACCCAGCTTCAATCTTGGAGGTATTTTCCCTTAAGAGGCTCTCATGTACAAGCATCTTCAAATGCTCACAATCTCTACTTCCACTGGTTCACAATGTTAGTATCATATACACTGCAAATGCAAATTTTTCATCATTCACAGTACATTATCAAAATTATTAGGAACACTGGAATACCACAGCTAGAGAGATCACAGAGGCACACAGTGCTGACAGGGCAGTGACCAAGCAAAAAAGTAATTTCTTGGAAGTCTTCAAAATGATCTTGAATTTTATACTTTATCTTTTTTTCTGAAAAATACTTTCTTAACAAGTCTCACTATATTCTTCCCATAAAGTCATGCATATTTTGAATTTGGTATAATATTGTTTTTATCAAAGTGTTACTTTAAGCTCCTGATAAGAAAGCAGTGATTAGAACTTAAATTGGCATATAGAGAAAAATTGTCACTAATTGAAGTTTTTTATTTCTTATGAACTATCTCATCAACAAAACATTAAATTTAAGCACTAGGCCATAATAGCTTATTCAACTAGGCATCTGGATAATATTCAAATGAAATTAGCTGAAAACTTACTATCATGCTTGATTTGCAACAGACATTTAATTGTGCCTCCTTTTTCAAGATATATGCATGTACAATATTTTTTGTGTGTATAACATGCTTTTTAAATGATATTATCGATTCACTGAGTAGGTCAGAGACATACAAACTCTTTTTAACTGTTTTTTTTTGTGTGTATAATGTGTATGTATTGTGTGTGTGTGTGTTCATGTCCATAAGTATGAGTGCAGGTAGGGGCATGCCATAGTGCACCTTTGGAGGTCAGAGGATATTTTGGGGTATCATCCCTCACCTTTCACTTTGTTTGAGACAGTCTTTCATTGTTCAGTTACTAACAGTTTCATTCACAAGTTCAACTGGCCTGGGAGCTACTAGGCAATTCTCCTACCTCTTCTTCAATTCTTGCCATAGGTACTCACTGGAATTACAGATGGCTCATGCTACAGTATTCAGTTTTTTTAAAAAATTATTTTTTTTTTTATTTTTTTATTTTTTTTAATATTTATTGACAACAAAACATACTTACATACCAAAGGTGCGTATTTTTCCCTCCCCTCCCCCTTCCCCTTTAGAACTCCACTCTCCATCATATCCCCTCCCTCTCTCCATTAGTCTCTTTTTTTAATATGATGTCATCCTCTTTTACTTCTACTATGAGGGTCTTGCGGAGGTATTGCTAGGCACAGCAAGGTCATGGATATCAAGGCCAATTTCTGTCTGGGCAGTTGCATTGTAGGGAGTCGTACCCTTCCTTTGGCTCTTCCATTCTATCCGCCCCCTCTTCCGCAATGATCCCTGAGCCTTGGAGGGTGTGTTTTTTGGTTTTTCAAGGTAGGGTCTCACTCTGGCTCAGGCTGACCTGGAATGAACTATGTAGTCTCAGGGTGGCCTCGAACTCTCGGCGATCCTCTTACCTCTGCCTCCCGAGTGCTGGGATTAAAGGCGTGTGCCACCATGCCGGGCCAGTATTCAGTTTTTATGTGAGTTCCAGGGATCCAAACTCAGGTGCTTATGCTTGCACAATAGCCCTTTTTCCACTAAGCCATCTGCCCTATCCAGACATAAGTTCATTAACCATTTTACTTATTCTTGGCTAGAATTGTTTCTTAGGTACAATGGCTAGGTATTTTTCAGAAACAAGAAAAATGCATCAGTTGAGTTGAGGATGTAGCTGAGAATGGTTTTCAATGTCTAAGGATTTTGAAGATATGCTGAAATATGTAAACTCTGTAGAACAGTTTGAGTGATCCTTTGCTTAGTAAATACCCTTTTGTAAGAGTACTTCTTGGCATGTGTCCCTGACCATTAGTCATAAATCTAAGTGTGATGCTACAAGTATAGCCCTTAGTTCATAACAACTGGTCTACATAAGGTTAATACTTGGACATAATGACATTATTTAAGACATTTTATCTTAGGACAAAACTTAGTATTACTAAAATTTCCAGTATAATGTTGAAGGTTTCTCCAAAACTAAAAATAGAGTAACTTTTTTTCCCTTTTTAAATTTTTGGCAATTTTATGAATGTATACAGCACACTCCCAGTAAAACTCCTCTTCTTCTCCATGAAACCTTTTCCTATTTTCATACCTTTGTTTTGTGACCTGCTAAGATAAACTAGGGTTGCTTGCATAGGTGGGAGTTATTTTTTAAAATTTATTTATATTATTCTGATTTTACATTCATAGTATTGGCTCCATTGTCCTCCTCCCTGTCCTCCCTCTCCCAAAGGGACCCTCATCAATGGGGAATGTGGGTCATGCATTGTGGGGGTAGTCAAGAGTTCTGGGGGGTGGCCCCAGTCTCTGTGCATAATGCCCCAACTTGTGACTCTAACAATCTTTCCACCCCCTCTTCCGCAAGTTTCCCTGAGCCACATTGGGGTCATTTTAGTTCTGCTTCATTGATGAGGTTTTGGGAGCCTCTCTGTCTCTGGATATCTGGCTTAGTTGGAGTTGGATGTTCTCTGTGTTTATCTCCTTCAGCCTTTTTCTGGTGTCGTGATCACCATGAACGCTGTATTCTTTCCCTTCCCCTGCATTATTCTATGGTTTCAGCTGGGGCTCTGGTGAGGTGATTAGCTGATCCTCCCTTCAGGTTCGTTGTCCATCTGAAAAAAGATAAGCAAATTCTCTAACGGAGAGAGAAGTTAGTACTAGATAGAAGGGATGACCATAGATGTTTTGGAGGGAATTATATATGTGTTGGCTCTCTTCTAGCCCACATTTGGTGGTATCTTGGAGAATGAGCTCATTTTTTGTACCTGGTTTTGACTTATTTCCCAGTTCCAGCAATGAGTTCCATTCCACTGAGTGGATCTATTAGCCAAATCAAGAGCAGTTGGTTACCCACCAAGCTGTTTGCCACTACTGCACTTGTTTGAGCATTACGTCAGGTTGTTTCCTGCTGGGTATATTAGACTGCAAGTTGTTTGGACAGATGTCGGACATTTTCCCCCAGTTGCTCATGTAGCACCCTCTGGCACTAGACTAGCGAACTGTCTGGGGACTGACTCTCTTCCAGATTCTGTCCAGGTCTCTCCGTGTTTGGTCTCACACACGTATGCTGTCTTCGACAGTAGGGTCTTACCATTAACATTTGGTGGGTCATCGGGAACTCTGACAGTAGTCTGTCTTTTTTGGGAAACCTTGTAGGTGTCTTGGATCAACAGCACATTGTGTAAGTTAACCCCGTGCTGGCACTGGGAGTTATAAGTCAGCACCTAGGAAGGTGAGGGAGGAAGAAGATAGATAATATAAAAGAGAAAGTGATTATAGAGAGGAGAGGAAGATAGAATGAGAGAGAGAGAAAAAGAGAGAGAGAGAGAGAGAGAAGAGAGAGAGAGAGAAGCAGGACAAGATTAAGGTTGGCCTTCATGATGTTCTTCATGATGTTCTCTCCAGTTTCCTGTGGTTTGGGTGTTCCCTCTGCGGGCCTGCTGAAGGATCAATGTTTTAGCCTGTTGTTCAGAATAAAGGGTTTTATAGTACATTTCCTTTTGGGTCCAAATTTGTATCCCCCACCCTTGTCCTCCCTCCCACCTTTACCCTCCCTCCACCCCACCCTTCCTCTTGTCTGGTCCTCAGAGTGCTTATTAGGTTTGGCCGCATGTCAGGTGGATTTAGGTTAAGAGCGACAGATAAATGAGACCATGCAACAATTATCTTTTTGTGCTTGGGTGAGCTCACTGAGGATGATCTGTTCCATGTTTGACCATTTTTTTTCAGATTTCATTATTTCATTTTTCCTTACTGCTATGTAGATTTCCATAGTATAGATATACCACATCTTGGTTATCCATTCATCTAGTGATGGACACCTGGGTTGATTCCAGCTCTTTGCTATTATGAATTGAGCAGCTATGAACATGGTTGAGCAAACGTCTCTGATCTAAGGGTTGGAGCCTTTAGGGTAAATGCCCAGTAAGGGAATAACTGGATCCATTGGTAGGTCTATGGTCATCCTTTTCAGGAGTCTCCATATAGCTTTCCATAATGGTTGAACCATTTTACATTCAGGTGGGAGTTATTTACTGTTTAAATGCAGTATGGGCAAATTACCCGTGGCTACACCACTGAAGAGCATCATTGTCTTCCTCCCAACAAGTATATCCAATAGCTACTCTAGGGAAAAGCAGGTCTTCATCTATGATGAACTGCCAATGGGCTCAATCTTGTGAAGAAAACTATAGCTTCTGTAAGGTCAAGTGTAATATAATATATTCAGCAGATAGCATTCATAGCACTCCCTCCCATCCTCCAACTCTTACATACTTTCCACTCCCTCTTCTATTATGTTCCGTGAGCCTTGGCAGGCATGGTTTAGATATCTCATTTAGGGCTGAGCACACAATAATCACTTATCATTTATATTTTAAATAGCTATAAAAGTGGTAGGCTACCAGAGGGCCTTTTCACACATTCCTAGTTGTGGTTAACTATACCCACACACCTCCTATCTCCTATTCCTTTGTCTCTGTCCCTGCTTAAGTCTTTCTCTATTATTTCCTTTCTCTGCTTTCATGTCACACACATTGGACTATCTCCCTGAAAACCTCTTTTCCCCATTTACCTGTTGCTGTTTTTACCTTCCTGGCTTCTACAGACACTCCAATTTAAATACAAAAATGTAGAAGTTTGAAGCTGGGATCCACATATGAGATAGAACATGCAGTTCTTGTCTTTTATAAATACACTCATTTTCTTGCAAATTTCATATATTTCATTTATCTTTATCAAACTTCATTGTGTATAGGTACCACATCTTCATTATGCATTCATCAGGTAATGAATATCCTGTCTGATTCTGTTTCCCAGCTATTGTGAAAATAGCAACAATAAACATAGGTAGCCACTCTGTGTTGGGGTCCCCCAACAGGCCAGCCCAGGAGGGATGGAAGGGTCTCTGCCGAGTTGGGGGTGGACAGTGCGGAATCACAACACAGACTCCAGGAGTTGGGTGGAAGCAACATAGGGCAAGGTGCTGCAAACTCTTTTATTCGAGGAAGTGCAGGGGGTTTTAAGGGGCTTGGCTGGCCAATCATTGTATGGGGTGGTCCCCTTTTTGTGACCAATGACAACCTGTCTCTGGACAGGTCATCTTGTAGCAGGTTTCTTGGGAGCATAGGACAGTAGCTGCTGTCACGCCAGGCCTGCACAGAACGCCATGTTCACAGAAGCCACTTCCTGGTTTCTTCTGCCATGCGCTCTGGCTAGGACCAGACCTGCATTGTGCCATACAATTCTGACCTGAGATGGATTCTAAAAGTTTTAATTTGTATTTCTCTGATGGCTAAGGATTTGAGTTCTTCAAAGATATTTATTATGGCTGGGTGTGGTGGTGCACACCTTTAGTCCCAGCACTTGGGAGGTCAAGATAGGACCACTGTGAGTTTGAAGCCACCCTGAGACTACATAGTGAATTTCAGGTTAACCTGGACTAGAACGAGACCCTACCTCAAAAAATATAATATATATATATACACACACACAGTATTTGTGTTTCTTCTTTTCTTTAAAAAAATATTTTAAGCTGGGCATGGTGGCGCACGCCTTTAATCCCAGCACTCGGGAGGCAGAGGTAGGAGGATCGCCGAGAGTTCGAGACCACCCTGAGAATGCATAGTTAATTCCAGGTCAGCCTGGACCAGAGTGAGACCGTATCTCGAAAAACCAAAAAAAAAAAAAAAAAAATATATATATATATATATATATATATATATATATATATATATATATATATTATTTATTTGAGAGAGAGACAGAGAGAGCGAGGGAGAGAGAAGAAGAGGTAGATAGAGAGAGAATGGGCACACCACGGCCTCCAGCCACTGCAAATGAACTCCAGATGCATGTGCCACCTTGTAAATCTGGCTTATGTTGGTACTGGGGAATGGAACCTGGGTCCTTAGGCTTTGCAGGCAAACACCTTAAATGCCAAGCCACCTCTCCAGCCTCCTATGTTTCTTCTTTTGAAAACTCTCTCTTCAGTTCCAAAGTCCATTCTTAATTTGGAAGCTTGTTTTTTAGATGCTTAGTTTTTTGTTTATTTTAGATATTAACCCTCTGTCAAATGTGTAGCTGGAAAAACTTTTCTCCCATTATTGGGGCTGCCTTTTCACTTGATTGATAGTTTCTCTTGTTTTCAAAAGTTCATTTTTTAATTCCTTGAGGTCCCATTTATTATTTTCTAAGGGATCAGAATCATATGCTGAAGGTCTTGTTGTCTATTCCCTATTTTTTCCTTTAGCAGTTCCAGAGTATAAAGTTCTACATTTAGGTCTTTGACTATTAAGCCATTTTATTTATTGTTTGCTATTGCTTTTATACAAAGAGTAAATAAAATAACATACCTGATTCTTTTATGTTGACTTATTTATTTTTATAAAGTTGATATAAAATAGGAGTATATGTACTTTCAGGATCTAAAATTCAGTAAAGCATATAATATCAGAATAAGAGTTGTAAGACTTGAGCACCTTTAGACTTTGTCAGTGCTTTATTCTGTGACCTTAAAAATGCCTAATTTATTTTAATAGCTTAAAATGAATTTCCTCTTACTTACCTCATGCAATGCCTCCATAATTAAATAGAAATTGTTGCAGAGATATTTGGGGAAAGTACAGTACGAATAAATAGAACAGGTATTATTTTTTCCTTTCTTTCAACTCCATTAGGCACACATGGTTAATCCCTAGTTGCTATTGGTTGGTAAATAGCTAAGGGATTTTTATAGCTACCATTTACTGAGAACTTATTTTTGCCAAGTTCTGTGCTTGGTGCTTTGCATGTATTATCTCACTTATTCCCATGATAGATGTGTGATATGGGTATTTAATTACAGGTCTATGGCAGCAGTCAAAGAGGAAATGATTCCAAATTGCAACATATTGCAGAGAAAAATTGTGAACAAGGATCTCTATCTTTGACAAGACTTTGGCTTTTTTTGTCTAGATGTTAACATTCCCCTAGGGCTCTAGCACCTGAAGTACCAAAGTATAAGTGATGATCAACAATTTAGAATTCTACCTCATCCTACAGAATTTTAATTTCAAATGCAATTAATCACAAACTAAAGGAATGACACTCTGACAATGGCATTTTTAATGTCACATTGTGTAGACCCTTTTTGGGATATATCAGGAATTATAAGCAAATAAGAAATCATATTATATAGAAACTTCACTATTATTCAGAGAATTTGTAACAAGTCTGTCTCTCAGAAAGTATTTTAAATAATTGATTTTTGTAAAAATAAATAGAGATAAAGGGTTGGTTAATACCTAATACTGAGTGAGTCTTTTAGGCAATATTTTTGTTTCTTATGAACTCACATTCAAGAAACATGGTACTCAACATTCATTAACCTTAAATTTAGCATAAATATGAAAGGAACATGCATAGTCTTTATCTTCTATCAGGAAGGCAGTTGTCACCAGCAGTCAAGGTACAAGCAACAGGAAATTTGTGCTCTATAATTTCCTTAGCTACTCTTGTCTATTCCTATGTTCATTTAGCATGTTTTCCGTACTACTCTCCACCCACTCTCCATGCAAACCTCCTGTCTGCAGTCCAGAGAAATAGATTTTTTTTTGGAGAGAGACACAGAGAGAGACAGAGAGAGAAAAGGAGATGAAGATAGAGATGGGTGCACCAGCAGTGTCTCAGCTGATGGGAACAAAATCCACATGTGTGCGCCCCCTTGTGGTCAAGCGTGGCATTGCGCCCTTGCATCACTTTGCATCTGGCTAAATGTGGGACCTGGAGATTGGAACCAGTGTTCTTAGGCTTAGGAGGCAGTCGTCTTAACCCCTAAGCCATCTCTCCAGCCCCAGAGAAATAGATTTTTAATGCTACATCAGTATCTAATGACTCAGTGCCTTGTTACAAAGTCATGCAAGCATATATGTATCATCATTTCTAGGTAATCATTTAAAGTGATTGGGCTATTAATTTTCAATTTAAATATTTCCATTATTTAGTATATTTCATTCCATGTGTCTGAATTCTCTGTGCAAATGACTGTAATATGCTGGAAGATTTGATGTGCCTGTTTTGAGTACATGATTGAAGCACAGTGTCTGGGTTTCATATTGTTTTCTCCCAATTATGGAAATGCTGATTTAAATTTGTATTAGAAGAAAATGCATGAAAATGGATCAGACAGTTTTACTTGCATATTCTACTTAATAAAATGATTACTAACATGATAATGTTAGAAGGAGAATCTATATGAAGTTACTTCTACTTTATAATATAGGTCAGTAAAGATACTTAATTTGTGAGTGCTCAATTGAGCCACAATCTTTTACAGGAAAGTCTATATAACTTAATAACCAACTTTAACAGAAACTACCAAAAATTTCAAAGAAGAACCACTATGGTGATGACAGACACATGAGTTTCCTGAAATCTAGAAATAAACACAGCAAGGCAGATAAAGGTATAGGATGTAAATATTGCTCATTTACTGAGATAATGTCCACATCATGGCATCCGTTCAATCATCATTTTAAGTAGTGATCTGTGCTATTATTATCTTGTATTGAGAAAATAAGTATGTATGTTTCGTATGATTATAGATTCAGAATCACACAAATAATATAGCCAGGTATTGTTATAGAAAGAATGAAAATAATACATGGCTTGCTTAACTAGGAGTTAGGTTCTATCAATAGGAAAACCATAGTGTTGTACATTTAAATGAGAAGGGAACCATTTGTATGCATTATGTCTTGTAATTCTCTGCACAATAATATAAAGTTTATCTTATTTTCTCTTTATGAAGGTTCCTTATGAAGAGACCTTAAGCTCAGCTCTCCTGATACAAAGCCAAAGATTTTTGTCCTCTCTCTTCAGTTCTGCCTTCCCAGTATTGATGTTAAACTACCTGGAATCATGGAGACTCTTTGAATCTCATCTTTGTCATGCATAAAATTGGCTAGGGTGTGCAAAGTTGGGATTCAATTTCAATGGTTCAAAACTGTAAACTAAGGATTCTTTGAAGTGGCAATAGAAAAAAATATCAAAAATATTGAGAGGTTTATGAATTGATACATTCATGGAACACAGTCTATAGAGCATATAAAGTAGTATATATTTCACAAGTATGTATATAAATACTATCGAGATTACTAAAACATATTTTAACTGAAACATAATCTTGACTTCATTGTAACCATTTTGTTATTATGTATTTTATTAACTGCAACTAAAAGTGGCCACATTCTTTCTCTTAGAAGTAAAATGAATTTTGAATTTTTAAAGGGTGTCTGTGCTTGAACATGTTGGAAATCTCAGAACTAGATGATTTCCAAGACACCTTTGAGCTGAAGAATTGGATGATATTGTCATTGTCATTCAAACCATGCCTTATTTAGTCATTAGGACAGAATATATTATGATTTAATTGACTGTGTATTGACTGACTGATAATATAATTGACCTGATATATTGCATCAGCCTGAGTACATATTTATCTAATAAACTAATTAGAGAGGGTTGGTGGAGAATTTGAGAGAATAGTCATTTCAAAAAAGGGGCAACAATGCTATCTCCATACTTCTTCATAATTTTATGCTTCTGGATTTTGTGAAAAATAAAGCCAGTTATAATATGAATATTAGTCTTCTAGGAACTTGTAACATATTTCTTTTTTAAATATATAAAAAGTTATTTATTTCATTTATTTGAGAGAGAGAGAGGCAGGTAGAAAAAGAGAGAATGCGTGCACCAGGGCCTTTAGCCACTGCAAATGAACTCCAGATGCATACGCCAACTTGTGCATCTGGCTTATGTGGGTCCTGGGCAATCTAACCTGGGTCCTTTGGCTTTGCAGACAAACATCTTAACCACTAAGCCTTCCTTC
The DNA here is from genome assembly GCA_036365145.1 of Orientallactaga sibirica. Lineage (NCBI taxonomy): Eukaryota > Metazoa > Chordata > Mammalia > Rodentia > Dipodidae > Orientallactaga > Orientallactaga sibirica. The sequence continues at coordinate 5,836,471 of JAEOAD010000793.1, read as the reverse complement.
CAGCCCGCAGCATATTTACCTTTCCAGTACTTCCCCTTTACTTCCAAATGTATCCCAAATAAACTCACCTTTAATCACCATCTCTGTTTCAATCTTCCATAGTCTCATACCTGTTTTCCTTACTTCTGCCCTTGTCTCCCTGATAGTACAGTCTCAAAGCAGCAGTTAGAGTAAACTATAAAACATAAAGCCAATCATATCCTTATAATTGTCCACTGATTTCTCATATAATTCAAGAAAAATTGGAGTTTTTCAATTGTTATTATGTCCTGCAAGTTTTTTTCTTCTTCATCTTTGATTTACCTTTTTCTATCACCCTCCTCTTCCACTGGCTTCCTCTATTCCAGATACAACTTTTGCCATCGCTGGAACTAAATGTTCCAAGAGATATATGCTATTATATACTTCTGGAGCTCCTTTGTCTGTCCTGTAATACACCATAGTAGTGATGTGAACAAGTGAGGGAACTTGTTAAATAAAGAAAATCTTATTTCAGGGTAGGGCACTAATATTTTGATAAGAAAGCTCTATTGGTTCTAGCTCCACTTGAAGTGAATCTGACTTTCCAGATAGTAATGTAGTGATAAAATTAAAACGCCTCATCTTTGTATATTATCTGGTATTTCCCTGGAAACATTGATTTTTTTAAATGCGTTTCACGTTGTCTTTTTTATTGTTTTATGGCTAGAAGATAACCACTGTTTTTAAAAGCAAAAGAATAAATATGACAGACAAAATGAATTGCACAGCTCTCTTAGTCTTGTGTTTGGATATTACACATTGTTCAAACTGACGTGTGTAGTATTTAGGAGCAAGTTCCAACACGTGCTTAATTATGTGCCATGCAAACACGTTACCAGGGCAGTTTCTGTAGGCACACTTCCAGTAATAATGTGGGTTCATGCTAAATCATATTTACTATCACAGAAGAAAGTGTGAGACAAAAAATCCCCAACAAATATTTTTCCATTAGCATTTTTGCTGCCATCATGTACTTGATACAATAAAAATTTCAGTCATTCTTCAAGTTCTCAACTCCTACCACAAAGAACTGTCCAGTAATCAAATATCAAATCAAGCATACCCCTCCAATAAAGTATTTCATAGGTCACCTTACAAAAAAGAATCAACAAGATATAATACATCATAAAATAAGAAGTATTTGTGAGGGTATTTATAGAATATCAAAGAACATATGTATAGTTACAACTTTGAAGAACCTGTTTTTATAGGAGACTTGATTAGAATTATCAAAGCTCAGCTAAACCCAAGAAGGAGGATATGGTAGCAAGATAGGGAGAAAAAGTTTTGGTAGAGAGTGAACCTGCTTGAATCTTGTGAATACATTCTTTTTGTTAAGAAATGGATTCATTGTGTATAGACAATTAAAGAGGATATTTTATAAGATTTCTTCAGTGCCAGAATGAATGAACACAAATGTTAAAGCAAAAAAAAAAAAAAAAAAAAAAAAAAGAAGGAAGGAGGAGATGGAGAGAAGGAAAGGAGATGGATGGAAAGTTCAGGGAAGAAAATGTTTATTTTCTACTAAATGTTAGTTGATTTACATACATGTTCTATGTGATTTCAGTAAACACAATAAAGAAGTTGTTAGTTCTTTATTTTGGTAAAGGGAAATTGAGGTTATTTGCATTAAAGTCTTGCAGCTACTAACTGGTTCAGTTAGAATTAAAACCTAGGTTTGGGGCTGGAGAGATGGCTTAGGGGTTAAGGCGCCTGCCTCCTAAGCCTAAGAACACTGGTTCCAATCTCCAGCGGTTCCAATCTCCAGCGGTTCCAATCTCCAGGTCCCATGTTTTGCCAGATGCAGTGACGTAAGGGCGCAATGGCGCACTTGACCACAAGGGAGTGCACACATCTGGATTTTGTTCGCAGCAGCTGAGACACTGCTGGCGGGCCCATCTCTGTCTTCCTCTCCCTCTCTCTCTGTGTCTCTCTCCAAAATAATAAAAAGTTAAAAAAAAACCTAGGTTTGAATGAGTGTACATACTCATGTGATCATTCTAGTCTGTCACACTTTAGTGATTACTTTGACACAGAACTTTGTTCTCAGTCATGGTTCATATGAGCATTATAGGTGGCCTATAGTTTATTTTATACCATCAATAGAAATAACATAACAATGTCTATTATTCTGTATTTATCATGCACTCAGATTCTTTTGTTTTTGTTTTTTCTAGGTAGGATCTCACTGTAGCTCAGGCTGACCTGGAATTTACTCCTTACTCTCGGGGTGGACTCAAACTCATGACGATCCTCCTACCTCTGCCTCCTGAGTTCTGGGATTAAAGGTGTGAGCCACCATGCCTGGCAGATTTTATGTTTTTAATACAAATTCAGATATAATTTCATTAGCATTTCATCAGGTGTATAGCTTTCCCAAACTCTGGACAGATTTAGTTTGAAATGTGCATAAAGTCAGAAACAGGTAGAATAGACTTTTTATCATTTTTTTGTTCCAGTAAAGAGGGAAACAAATCAAACACATTTTAGAGTAATTTATCCAGGTATATTTTAATTTTTTATTATATGATTTATTTATTTATTTGTGTGTGAAAGAGAGAAAGAAATGACCATACCAGGGCCTCTTGCCACTGAAAACAAGCTCCAGATTGGTGAATCATTTTGTGCATCTGGCTTGACATGTCACTGGGAAATTGAAGCTGGGTCCACAAGATTTTCAAGCAAGTGCCTTTAACTGCTGAGCCATCTCTCCAGCCCCTAGGTATGTATATATAATATTTTACTTATTTATTTGACAGAGAGATGGAGACAGAGACAGAGTCAGAGAGAGTATGGGCACACCAGGGCCTCTTGCCACTGCAAACGAACTCCAAACCCACACACTACTTCATGCATCTGGCATTACATGGATACTGGGGAATCAAATCCAGGCCATCACAAGCTTTACAAGCACGAGGGCCTCAATAAAATTATATAAAATGTACTGAGTGTTGAAACAAATATCTAACACACAAAAAAGTATAGAGTAGAAAACAAAAATACAATTTACATGATATACTTGTGTAAAATTGGCCTATTAATCCAGTTTACTAAAATAAAAAAAATGAAGAAAAACTTATACTAAATGAGATCCTTAAAACAATGAAAGAAGGGCTGAAGAGATGGCTTAGCCGTTAAGGTGCCCGCCTGCGAAGCCTAAGAACACCGTTCCATTCTCCAGGTCTCGCATTTAGCCAGACACAAAAAGTGATGCAAGGGCGCAATGCCACATTTGCCCACAAGGGAGGCACACATCTGGAATTCATTCACAGCAGCTAAGAGGCCGCTGGCAAGCCCACTCTCTCTATTTCTCTCTCTGTTTCTCAAATAAAAAAATGAGCACTGTCTCCAATCAAGATACCATCAAATGTGGGCTAGAAGAGGGCCTACCCATATAAAATTCCCTCCAAGATATCTATGGCCATCCCATATATCTAGTACTAATTTCTCTCTCTGCTGGAGAATTTGCTTATCTCTTCCAGATGGACAACGAACCTGAAGGGAGGATCACACCTCACCAGGGCTCCAGCTGAAACCATAGAGTAATGTGGAAGAAGGGCAAGAGTTCAGCGCTCTTGGGGATCATGACAAGAGAAAAAGGCTGAAGGAGATAAACACAGAGTACATGTAACTCCTACTAAGCCAGATATCCAGAGACACAGAGGCTCCCAAAACCTCATCACTGAAGTAGAGCTAAAATGACCCCAATGTGGCTCAGGGAAATTTGTGGAAGAGGGGGCAAAAAGAATGTTAGAGTCACAAGTTGGGGCATTATGCGCAGAGACTTGGCCTATCCCCCATAACTCTTGTCTACCCCCAAAATGCATGAAACACATTCCCCATTGACAAGGATCCCTATGGAAGAGGGAGGACAGGGAGGAGGATAATGGAGTCACTACTATGAATGCAAAACTAGAATAATATACATAAAAATAAATAAAATTTTAAAAAAATTAAAAAAGGAAAGGAAAAATATGTCCATACAATATTATGCTACACAGAGATTACTCTTTTCAAAATTCCACACAGTGGCAATCTAAATACTATTAGTATACTTGGTAAATAATAATCATTAAATAATCATGTACTATGCACATAGTTTAAGTACTTTATAAATATCATTTTAATTTATGACCACAAAAACCTTATGAGGTAAGTGGTTATTATTAACATCACCATCTTTCAGATACAGCAACTGTGGCAAAATAAGTATATTATACGACACATGACTAGCACATTTTGACACTAGGGTTGTCAATTCTGGTAGTATGATTCAAAGGAGTCTTGATCTGAACATTACTAATGAACCAGTTGAATTTTATGTAATTTCAAGACATAGATCATGTACCTTTGGGAAGATATCTTCAAGTGCTATTCCTCAAATACCTTCACATTAATATTTAATAACTTGTAGTTGTGTATTTTTGTAGTTTATATATTTGCGTGTCATCTTAACAGTATGACTCATTGAAGACAGAGACAATATTAATAAATCATTCTGTTGTATACTTCAGAATACTTAGCTCATGATCCAACCCACAGCTATGGTTGATGCATACATGTTTATTAAGTAATTCTTCAGGAAACTTCCCACATTAGTACAGTAAGGAAGAGACATAGAGCTGTTTTATAACTTCCTTACACTAAAATCTCAGCAATTGAAGGGTTATATTTTTAATTTGAGGACCAACCTTATTAGTAACAGTGATTAAAATAATTAATCATTTAATCTGAGTAGATCTGAAAATATCCCTTTACAACAAAAATTATATATTATAAATAACATGATTTTGAAAATTGTTAAAGGATCTAAAATGACATTTCTTTTTTTTTTCTTTTTTGTTTTTTCCGAGGTAGGGTCTCACTCTACGTTGACCTGGAATTAACTATGTAGTATCAGGGTGGCCTCAAACTCACAGTGATCCTCCTACCTCTGCCTCCCGAGTGCTGGGATTAAAGGTGTGCGCCACCATGCCCTGCAAAAACAATGGCATTTGCTTTGCGCTGACCTCACTATCCCTTGGACAATTTGTTTCTCTTTTTCAGATGGATGTAGAACCTGAGGAGAGAATCAGCCCATTGCACCTCACCAGGACACCAGCTGAAGCCATAGAATAATTGGGGAAATGAGCAAGAGTACTGCTTTCTTGGTGAACCTGGTATCAGAACAGGGGTGAAGGAGATAGACACAAAGAACACTCAACTCCTACCAAACCAGAGATCCAGAGACACAGAGACTCCCATGACCTCGTCACTGAAATAGACCTAAAATGAACCCAACATGGCTTAGGGATATTTGTGGAAGAGGGGGCGGAAAGATTGTTAGAGTCACAAATTGGGTCATTATGCAGAGACATTGCCTCATCCCATAACCGATGGCTATCCCTGCAATGCAAGACCCACAAACCCCTAGGGGGGAGGGCAGGGAGAAGGCTAACTCTGGTACCATCATGGCTGTACACATTGTATAGATAACTAATAAAAAATGACATTTCTTAAAATAAAGCATAGTAATGGTCAATAGATAAGTGAAAAAATGTTTGAATGTTCAATATCACTAGTGTTGAGGGAAAGGCAATTCAAAATCAAAATGAAATATAATTTTACTCCTGAAGGATGGCCTGCTATTGAAAAGAAAAATAATGGGGCTAGAGAGAAGGCTCAATGGTTAAGAATGCTTGCCTCCCAAGCATGAGGGCCTGGGAAAGTTGGAGAGGGCCAGAGTTTGATCCTCAGTACCCATGTAAAAAGCTGGGTGTGACCACTCATGCCCTTAACCCAGTCTTGTAGAGGGTGGAGACAGAAAATAACTCATCAGCCATTCTGATTGAAAAATTTAGCTCTGGGTTCAGTAAGAAAGAATGGAAAGGAGAAATAGAGGAAGCCATCTGATGTTCTGCTCTGGATTCTACTGACACACCCAAACACACCACACATACACGCATGCCAAAAAAGGGACAACTATTAATAAAGATGTGAAGAAATGGGAAAACTTTCACATTGTTCATGGCATTGTAAATTAACACAGACACTGTGGCAAATAATATAGAGGATCTTTAAGAAACTAAAAATAAAGTTACCATGTAATCCAGTAGTTTTACTTTTGGATTCATATCTAAAGGATTTCAAGTTAGTATTCTGTATTGATGTCTGGACCCCATGTTTATCTCAGCATTACAATAGCCAAGACCTATAATGTACCCTAAGTGTCCATCAATGGATGGATAAAGAAAACAAATATATATATATGCACAATTTGGGAAATGTAAAAAGGAAATTTTGTTATTTGTGACAACATGAATAGAATAGAGGATATTATGCTAACTAAAACTGGTTAAATATGCTATATATGTATATTTAAATATACAAAGTCAAATATTGAATTTCATTTATATAAAATCTAATAAATATCAATATCTCAGAGAGTAAAAATTTAATCACTATAGATTGAAAGAGCAGTGAACAGATGGGAAAAAATCATGTTAATCATAGTACCCCATATTTTGGTTAAAATTAAGGAGTAATGACCTAATGTACTTGCATGGTGGCCACAGTTAATAATCATGTACTGTTTATTTCCAAATTCTAAAAATATGTCTAATATTCTTGCCATGAAAATAGATAAATAGTTGAGGTGACACATATTCTTTTTAACTTTATTGAATCTTTTCATAATGTATTCATAGATCAAATGGTCACATGTATTCACAAAAATACAAATTTAATATTTACCAATTAAACAATTTTAAATGCACATATGTACGGAAATTTGGTGTATACAGAAATGACATGTTATAATGGGAGTAAGGAGGGAATAGTCAGTAATTAACCAATGAATGATTTTTGGTAGTGTATTTTGCCCACTGTATGAAAAATTATTTCTGTTGGAGCCTTTAATAGCTCAATATTATTCTGTATACAAATGAAATTATTTCATGATTAAGTCGTGTTCTGTGGAAGTCTTTTCGGTAATTCATTCTCTAAAACACTAAAATATCTTGTCTTATATGAAATTTCTCTGCATACTTAATAAGTGTCATAATGATGTCACAGTGACAAAGTTCAGTGTAAAAAAACTGAACTGATCTATAAACATAGTCCCTCCTCTTTAGAAGCTTGTTATTAATATTTTAACTTAAAATGTTTTTTTAAAGTAAATGGAAAAGATGGACATCGAACTGCTAGTAAGAGCTAATTCTGGGGTTTGTCTTAAGCTAAGTGTATAAATATCTAATGGTTTGTCAAATTTTACAATCTTCTTCTGCATTTAAAATCTTTTTCTGCAATAAGACTGTGTTCATAAGCTGGACGTGGTGGCACACGCCTTTAGTCCCAGCACTTGGGAGGCAAAGGTAGGTGGATCACCATGAGTTTGAGGCCACCCTGAGACTACATAGTGAATTCCAAGTAAGCCTGGACTAGAGCAAGACCGTACGTCAAAAAAAACAAAAAAAAATTAAAAAGGGGGGGCTGAAGAGGTGGCTTAGCAGTTAAGGCACAAGCCTGTGAAGCCTAAGGACCCCAGTTCAATTCTCCAGATCCCATGTAAGCCAGATACACAAGGGGGCACATGCATCTGGAGTTCATTTGCAGTGGGTAGAGGCCCTGGCCTGCCCATTCTCACTCTCCCCCTCTCTCTTTTCCCTCTCTGTCTCTAATAAATAAATAATAAAATAAAATAATGTTACTCTCACTTTAAAATAAAAGAATGTGTTCATATAATTTGTATAACTTCACAATAAAAAATCACTTAACAGAAAGTTAAATTTCCTGGCTTTGTGATATTTTTAATGGATAGTTTGTGGGGGAAAGGTACAAGTAGAAAGCCTTGCTGGGAAAAAATGGGAAGGGAAATCAAAGTCCCTCATCAGTCTTACCCCCTTTCTCTGTATGTAGGTGTCTGTTTATTTCTCTTGCAAACACACACCTATTTTCTTCCCTGAATATCCTCATTTTGAGCCAGTCCCGTCAGATTATCACACTTTACAAAACAATAAGAAATGAAACCACACTTTGTATATTTAATAGTGATATTGATCTGTAGTTTATGTTATTTGAGTTGTACAAATTGTGTTTAAAAAAATTCTGGATTTGATGACAACCAGCTGGCAGAAAATCAGAATTTTTTTTAAATAAAATTTTAAGGCAAAAAAATTCTAGTTTTATTACTTGACATTAAGGAAAGGCAACAGAATGAGAGAACCATGGTAAATTTCCATTGCTTTTACTTTTGGGACATATTAATTTATATTGATTGGTCTTCTCTACTTCAGCTATTTTTGTGAACTGGTATGATCTGCTGGTTTCTTGCCTGGTGAGTATTTGCTATGTGGTTTTGTAAGAAGTCTTCATGTCAATGACTGTTGGACTGGAATGAGGCACAAAGCCAACTTAATGCTCCAGGGTGATTATATGCAGATACTCCCTTCTATGGAAATGATATGGCTTGAAGCAAAAAAAGAAACAAGATCACTTTTATTGTAGTGAAATTACAAAATTCTAGCTTCACTTTTCTATTTTCTTGTTTGGTCTATTTATTTGGTGTGTGTGTGTGTGTGTGTGTGTGTGTGTGTTGTGTGTTTGTGTGTGTGTTGGGGTTGGAAGCATGCCAGAGACTCTTGACACTTGCTCTACTTTTTGTTTCTGGCTTATGTGGTTGGCTTGGTAATTGAAGTTGGGCCTGCAGGCCATGCAAGCAATCACCTTTCTGCTTAGCCATCTTCCCAGCACATGGTGTCCCTTTGCTCAAACAAGATAACAAGCAACTATATTTTATTTGCTTTCAAGAAAGAGTTAAAAAGTAATTCTGTCCTTTTCTCCCCATTTGTCTATGACCTACTCATGAAAATATGCCTTATAATTGGAGTTGTTTGTGAAGCTTGTGAATGTGATCTTTAATCATATTTAATAAAAACATCAGGGCTCCCAGCTTAGAACACTTACTTTAAATATTAGTTTACATAAATGAAAAACTGCAAGAGGTACCAAACAAAGAATATTCATGTAAAATGATAGAACAGAATACAAATATAGGCCATTATAACCCACACGGGGCTTTTAATAAACTTTGAAATCAATCATTATAATGATATTCTGAATTAGGAAAGTGGGTAATCTAACTAATACTCTTTACCCTTGCTGGAGGGAGAGCAGGCACACTCATCTGTGCAGAAAAGGATGATTACCATAGTATCTATCACATGACACACCATTGCTTGCAATATGCTATGACTTTTCAGCTATTATTTGACCTTAAGAAAGACTAAGTCATAAGTACCATAGCCGAGACAATAAGAAATCAAACTTGAAATCAAGCCAAGCTGTTTTTTATCCCAATCTCACCCATATATTAATAACAAAAAACACATACATATGCCTCTCCTGAAGGCATTGCCAACTCACCTGTTACCCTCTTCTAGATTCTTCTAGGATCTTCTAGATTCCTTTTTTTTCCTTTGTTTTTTTGAGGTAGGGTCTCACTCCAGCTCAGGCTGACATGGAATTAATTATGTAGTCTCAGGGTGACCTTGGACTCATGGTAATCCTCCTGCCTCTGCCTCCCGAGTGCTGGGATTAGAGAGTGTCACCATGCCTGGCACTAGATTACATTTGTTTTAAGTACTCCACCACAAACTGGAATAAGTAGACACATGGATTTAAACTTTTCTTTTCTTTCTCTCCCCTTCCTTCCTTTCTTTCTTCCTTCCTTCCTTCCTTCCTTCCTTCCTTCCTTCCTTCCTTCCTTCCTTCCTTCTTTCCTCACACCATTCTTTCCTTCCATCTAGTAAAAAATTATTTAGTACTCATGTGTCAAGCACTGGCTGACTATCTGAGGTATGATATAAACCTGAACCTTGCCCTCTGGGATTTCACAATCTATGTGTGTTTCCAGACTAGTAAATCTGTAATTGTGGGCTGGAGAGATGGCTCAGTGGTTAAGGTATTTGCCTTCAAAGACTAACCACCTGGGTTCTATTACCAAGTACTCACATAAAGCCAAATGCACAAAGTGGTATATGCATATGGATTTTGTTTTCAGTAGCTGGAGGGCCTGGAATGCGTATTCTCCCTCTCCTCTCTCTCTCTCTCTCTCTCTCTCTCTGCTTGCAAATAAATATATATATATATTTTTAAAAATTGCATGATTTAAAGCTGAATGTGGTGGAACATACCTTTAAAATTTATAATCATAATATGATAAGTATTAAGACAGATGAATATTAGATGTTCTATAACCACAAAACAGAAGAAAATAAATCTAAAACTTGGAAAGATAAATATGAGCTGATATATAGATTACTATATAGTTAAAATGTTTGGAGGATTTATTCCCTGGATATCTGTGCTTAGTTACACTATGAAGAATACACTTTGGGAGGAGCAAGACTGTAGGAACAGTCATCTATTAACAGACTCTTATAGTATTCCATGTAAAAAATAATGGTCCCTTCATCTAAGGTGGTGACAATGGGTCTAGAAAAATCCATAATTTAAAGACATAAAGAAGACACAATCAATTTAATTCAATAACAGATTCAATGTAAAAGAAAAGGAAACAATGGCATTAAAGATAACTGTTGTATAGCTAATTCCTCAGAACTGAACTACTCTGTCCTTGAGGGAGAAAGGAGTCAAGAGGTCAACAAGTCTGAGAGAACTGAAACTTAAAAGGTTATGCAAACACTCCCCAAGATTATAGGAGTAGTAAACAACTATTGAGGGGTAGCCTCTAACCAATGTTGTGTAGCACACCTCTCTGAATTGAAACATTCCTGAAGGGAAGTCCTGAAGGGAAAAGGGAATCAAGAGGTCGACAAGTCTGGAGAAGAGGTTGCAAGTCCCCTCTCTAAGGTTATATAAAGGTTAAATACCTAATTGGGAAGATACTCCCCCATCTGCCCCTCCTAGCTGCCCTCCAGTCATGTAGCATGCAAAAGCCTCTCTGACGAGCAAAGCTGCCTGCAGGTTGTGCAGTATGCTCAAGACATACAGCTATTCTGGGTTGTCACCTATGCTGGAGTGGGCTTTTCCATGATGTAGTTATCTTCTAGTCAGACATTGCTCCTGTAAGCAATCCTTCATTCTGCTTGCTAAGTAACTCCAGTAAACTCATTGGTTCACCAAAACTGGTTTTCATGCAATTATGCTTTGGCCTTTTGTTTGTGTCCTATCTGGGATGAATAGTCATAGGTTCAAGTCTTCCCGTGGGAAAAGTTGCCCATGACAGTGAAACTCATATTGTGATTTGGACATTTAGATAAATTGTGTCAGCATTAATTGGGACATGGAACACAGAGAAACAGCTATGAAACTTAAGATTGGGGTTAGTTCAAATATGGATATGTTGCATTCAAAAATAACTGAGAAAAACCCAGGTGGAAATGCTCAGTAAGGAAATAAATATTTGATTCAGAAATTATAAGAAATGTCTAGGATAGTAATAGAAATCTGAGAATAATCAGGAGGGTTAGCTCTTAGAATCCTAAGAATATATAAGGATATATACAGTCAGCAAAGAAGATTCAGGAACCAAATATGGATGCAAGTAATACACTAAATGGATTATTCCATTTACAGGGGTTTAAATGTGAGTATATGATCAGGTGCCTAGTATGCACCATGCACAAACAAGTGGGAAGAAAATATCCTTGTTACCACTGTAATTAAAACTAAATATATTAGGAAAGTGTCCATTTGTCTTCAACAGCAGTACTTGGCAAACTGCTTCAAATAATCCTCTTTAAAAGAAAATCAAACTTCTCAACCCAGATCTTCATTTATCTTATACTTCTGTATGTAATGTGTGAGAGTTTAAACTGTAGACTCTACTCTCTTTGGTTGCTCATATGAAGTCACAGTTCTATTCAGTTAATTGTTTTTTCTTTTACTTTTTAGATATAGGGTCTCCCTCTATCACTGGCTGACCTGGAATTCACTATGGTGTCTCAGGTTGGCCTTGAACTCATGGTGATCCTTCTACCTCTGCCTCCTAAGTGGTGGGATTAAAAGCATGTGCCACCATGCCTGGCCAAATCTTTTATTTAAATTAGTGAAGAAAATAAAAAGAAAAATAGTTTTAATCACATTTTTCAGTGAAGTATAGAGATTCCACGATACAATTCTTTGTAACAGACAAAATTTCATCCAGGCCTAATATCAGAATAAGCAGAAAAATGAATGTTACCATTTTTCTGTTTCTGACTCCACTAATTGCCTTTTTCAGGTAGGCAGAAAGAGTGAAGAGTTCATCCAAACTAATAATGGAGAACTATTATTCTACAAAAAAGTTTCTTGGAACCTTTAGACACAGGGATGATAATGATGATAAGTTAGCCTGAAATTGATGGCTCTGAATCACAAAACTAATCAAGTCTAAGATCCCTTCATAATGAGCTAAGCTTTGTTTGGCAGAATTTTTCCTTTATTAACTAGATTTTAAATTTTAGACCTAAGAGATGAAAGAATAAACTGTGATGAGTAAGTTTCATCATATTGTTTCTTAGTTGTACATCTATTGTTCTAGTTAATAATTTATTGGCATAAATTTGATATTATAACATAATTATAATACTGTTACTATATACAAGAAATTAAAAGATTTTAAATTAGCATATATGTAAATTTTTAAGTTACCAGTTTTTGAAATGTATTAGTGATTCTAATGAAATCTGTGAAAGCTCAAAACAAGTAAATACTTAGTATTACAAATTTAAGTATAAATGGATCAGCTTAATTGCACTTTAACAAGATGTATAAATAGAACTCTAGTTTTACAACAGGTACATGCTATTGATTTTGAATCATAATTTAAACTTTTTTTTACATTTTATTTATTTATTTGAGCGAGAGAAAGAGGCAGAGAGAAAGAGAGTATGGGCATGCTAGGACCTCTAGCCTCTGCAAACGAACTCCAGATGCATGCACCCCTTGTGCATCTGGCTTACTTGGGTCTTGTAGAGTCAAACCGGGATCCTTTGGCTTTACAGGAAAATGCCTTAACTGCTAAGCCATCTGTCCAGCACATTGAATCATTATTTATTTATTTATTTTTGTTTTTTCAAGGTTAGGGTTTCACTCTAGTAGGTTGACCTGGAATTCACTATGTAGTCTAAGGTGGCCTCGAACTCACGGCGATCCTCCTGCCTCTGCCTCCCGAGTGCTGGGATTAAAGGCATGCATCGCTACACCCGGCTTGAATCATAATTTAAAGAATTATTTTGTCTTATTCTTTAACTTTATTGGGAGAGGGGAGAGGTTTTATTATGTTGCCCAAGCTGGTCTCAAACTGTGAGCTCATCTAGGTGCTCCCACCATATTCTCCACACCAAACTACTTGTTAGCTTTTTATTTGTTCTTTTTTTTTCTTTCTTTCTTTCTTTTTTCTTTCTTTCTTTCTTTCTTTCTTTCTTTCTTTCTTTCTTCTTTTTTTTTGACATAGGGTTTCGCTCTAGCCCAGCCTGACCTGGAATTCACTATGTAGTCGCTGGGTAGCCTCAAACTCATGGTGATCCTCCTAAGTCTGCCTCCCGAGTGCTAGATTAAAGGCGTGCGCCACCAAGCCTGGCTACTTGTTAGCTTTTTTGTTTGTTTGTTTGTTTTGTTTTTGGTTTTTTAAGGTAGGGTCTCACTCTAGCCCAGGTTGACTTGGAATTCACTATGTAGTCTCAGAGTAGCCTTGAACTCATGGCGATCCTCCTACCTCTGCCTCCCCTGTGCTGGGATTAAAGGTGTGTGCCACCATGCCCAGTTTTGTTAGCTTTTTTAATAGTCAGATTTTTTATCCTAAAAGGGTGGAGGACATATATAGTTGCCAAAGCTCTGAACAGATGCTAGTATAAAACTCCCATACATGTACTTAAAAGTGGAAGAAGAAAATTTCTCAAGTATGTTGCAGCCTCATTCTTCAGTGTTTTGAAAGCCAGACCATAACTGTCAGTCATATTCAGTGTCTGAATGGGTAGTCAGGGTTAGCATTTGTGTTGCTCTATAATTTAATGACTTGCTGTGGCTAGTATACTAAGAAGATTACATCTTTCAGATCCATTTATAGTAGCACCATATACAGGCACTAAAATTTAATTGAATTATTTTGCCTTATATGATCTGTTCATACACTATATTGTTCTATGATTCAGTTCAGACTTGATTTGAATTATAGATCCATCAGTTAAAAATGTCTGGACTTTGAAAATTAATTTAATATCACTTACTCTCATTTTCCTTATCTGTAACAGCAAATGATTATATCTTCTACTTCATATAATTGTTTTGAGATTAAATTGGGCAACATTTGTCAAGGTTATAACAGAAAACTTAGCATATAGTAAGTTCTCAAGGCAAGCTGGCTTTTTTATGTCACCTTTATCTCTGTGATCTTTATTATTTCTCTTTACATAGAGCAAATATTTCTGAGTCAATAACGTTTCAATTAGCAATTTTTATGAATAAAAGAACCAGACTTTGTCTAAACACAGTAAGATCCAGAAGATTTAAGTACTAAAATTGGTTTAACAAAGAAAATGGCAGCATTGGTTTAATGCTTACTGATTTGTGTATCTGGACTTACATTCAATGTTAAAATTTGGATACATTTTCAGTGCTGCTCATCATTACTTCCACTCAATATTTTTGAGATATTTTCATCATTAACTATCTTTGATCATTGAGGAGGGTTTACATATCAATATGAAAACCTCCTGGTGAGAGAACATATAATGCAGACAACATTTGCTAGAAAATGTGTTAACTTAATCTAAAATTTATTTTTGGTGTTTGGGGGAAAAGATGGAAAGATCCTGAGGATAGGTAATAGCTCACATAGTCTATATTTCACAACACGAGTTTTAATGGTCTGGCAGGAGAGTCACCTGGAATTCTCATGATCACAGAAGAAACAGCAATTAATTGTTTCATAATGTTTGATGCAGACACACCCTTAATGTCCTTGTTTTCTCTACTTCATTTCATTTCCTAATGAGGTCCAGACAGGAAATTCTGGATGTGGCATTCCATTGGTTGATAGTTAAGGAACCTTCAGGTCTGTCTGGACAAAATTATGACACGGATAGTTTTGTGTGAGAACTTGTAGCAACCTCATTTCCTTTTTGGAAAATTTCTGTCAGGTAGTCTTTGTATCTCTTTTAGCCCTCTTAATCCAGTGGAACATTAGTAGATAAGAACAATGAAATAACTCATTCTGATTACTAATGGCTGCTAATGAAGTGGTTTACAAATATTAATCACATCACCTGGGTGGACATGAAAGTGCACAGATTCCCCAGACTGCATTCACAGGACATCAAGAAATCAAGCTGGAACTGAGATGGAAGCCAGCTCCCTGCTGGCTGACTGTAATAGCACTGGAGAGCTACACAAGCTGAGGGGGATAAGAATCACTAACAGTGTGAACAAGCAGTGGATCTTGTAAACAATAATATCAACTAGCCAAGTAAGATAAACCCACCAGTGGAATAGTAGCACAGAAGTTTTAGGGGTAACCAAGTGCTTTCTGATTGGATGTGAGGCCTTCTCAGTGGGAGGGAACTCATGCCTGGTGCTGAGAACCAAGTCAGAAGCCTAAGGCTTGGCAAGCCATAGAACCCAGAGGGAAGCTTCCACTGTTCTCTGGTGAAAATGAGAGCTTATGCCCCTCAGAAAGTGTTCTAAATGTATATGTTAATCTCTCTTTATTCATGCTCCTCTCACTCTTGGCTAGAGAATCTGCTTTATGCAGATGGCAGCGAATATCTAGCGAATGCCTAGCATGAGATGAGTCATCTTTATCACATCAGCCAGGGACCACGAGTCATTACAGAGGAAATGGTGGATTAAATGTGAGTGCTACTTTCATGGTTAGCCTGAGAAACTCCTCCAGGAAGATGGCAGTGGACGCTGAGGAGACTCGAAACTCATAAAAACAGAAAGTAAGAGGTTGCTGAGAGCTCAACACTGAAGGAGACTAAGAAGCCCTCTGAGGCCCAGAGAACATTGCAGAAGAGGGGGTGGAAAGAATGTAAGAATTTCAGTGTGGGAAGGTGTACTGGGAGGCACTTGTGCCCACAGGAACTGACGGCTGCATACATGACTCTGCAGTGATTATTGATCCTCACACTGAAGAGGACACTCAGTGGAATGGGAACAGAGGAGAAGGGAAATCAAGAGAATAACCTGATGGCAATATGATCCATTTACAATACGTTCATATCTTAAAGTTCTCAAAGAAATTTTATTTAAAATGTTCAGCTTCACCGGGGCATGGTGGTGCATGCCTTCAATCCCAGCACTCGGGAAGCAGAGGTAGGAGGATTGTCATGAGCTCGAGGCCACCCTGAGACTACAAAGTGAATTCCAGGTCAGCCTGAGCTAGAGTGAGACCCTACCTCAAAAAACCAAAAAAACAAACAAATAAACAACAACAACAACAAAACCCGTACAGCTTCAAACAAAAGGATATTGTTTTATTTCTGTTTTTATAAGTGTAAGTCCATATTTTATGTATTTTACTAGTTGTATTAGATTGATTTGTGTTACTTTCCACCTGAAGGCAAATCCTAAAACACTGGGACAGGGGCAACATATTTGAATTTGCTAACATTTAAAATGACAAAATGACCCCAACTCGATGTCTTTCATAACTGCCAAAAGTTTGATTACATATGATGGTAATCAATACAAACATTTTCTTTTTCAAGTGAAGTACAAATTTAAATTACCAGAGCTTAAGAAAATTCTAAATATCTCAGAGAAAGAATGTAATGGGATACAATTTTATAATAATCTCTTGGGACGTTAGCTCAACTTACAGAATTTTCATGTTTCTGTGATTTCTGTAGTTGTTCAGCTTATTAATAATTCCTTCTTTTACATTTTCATATAATATAATGTATAAACTATTACCAATGCAACTAAAACAAAGAAAGAAGACCATTTCTCATGGAAGAAATTGTTTTAAGTGACATTATTATCAAATTAGAATCTACATATTGAGTCATTTCAAAGCCACATCAGTTCAGTAACTCAAATAGAAAATTGATCCCATTGAGACATAAGCTACAAAGCATAAAGTAAAAAGGCTTAATTTGTAAGTTGTTCATTGAGTATAACAAGCACACTCATAGTCAAGAATTTCATATCTTCTTGTTCCTTCTGCAGCTCTAATAATAAAAATAGAACTGTAACCCCTTTAATAATAATAGAAAAGGGGTCAACTTATGAGTTATCATCATATGAGTAATTTTTAATTGCTTAAAGCTGCTCTTGGAGGGAATGGCTTTAGCATTCAATGGCAAAAAGCTTCTGTAGGTTTTCTTTTTGCATAATTTATTTTAATAATATAGAGGTTTGCAAGAGACTATATTAAATAATTTGATTTGTTGTCATAACATTTTAATGTTCTATATGTATCATATATCATATCATTTAAGTGTACTGAATAAACATCTTAAATATACAGAATACAACTTACATTTCAGATGAGATGGGTCATGTTCATGGTGGTATGATCCTAGATACAATTTACTTTTCAAAATTACTTCAAATAAACAAAGTCAAACATAGGCAAAACAACCATCTTATCCAAAGAAATATATAATTGTTGATAACTAGAAAATCAGGCTTTGAAATAGCTTACTTCTAGAGCAAAATATATATCTATTAAGGAACTGAGAAGTTCCATTATTTCCCAGGCCCTGTATTCAAGACAACCTCAGAAATGATAAGATAAAAGTCTGCTTGTGTGTAACAACAAATTCCTGAAAATAACCCTATTGTGCCTCAGAGTAGTCAACATGTTACTCCATATTTCCCTGATATCTTAAGTAATGCCATTATGTCACGACCAATAAAACTTCAATAAATTAAAAGACATTTCCCTTTCCACATCACCCACAAAATTTATCTTCTATCTTTCACTGTTTTCTTGTAAAACAGTCATATCATATCCATTATTACAGTTTATCAGTTTTCTAGTAAACCATTAGAGCTCATTCTGTGGGAAAGCAATTAAAAAATGTAAGCAAGGAAACGGAGCCTTCTGTAAGATGGCATTTTTCAATACCTGTAAATAAAATAGTCAACACTGAGCAAAGAAAGTATACTCAGACAATGTCAGAAATTGTAATTTGCTTATTCAATCACACACACACACACACACACACACACACACACACACACACACACGGCTATTTTAGTACTATTTTATAGGCTAGTGGCTATGATAGTAGAATATTTTCAGCTCATACTTAATATTATTTTCAACTTCAGATATGACTCCTAAAACCTTAAAGTGTGATAAAAAATAGAAGGGAAACCGTTTGATAGAATCAGTTTAATTTACTTTGCATAATACAAGTGAAACGCCAGACTGTAAATTCTAGGAGGCACTACTGAGTAAGATGTAAGTGCACAAGGTGCTAGTCCTCCCTGGTCTTCAAATTAAACAAGCTAAAGCCTGCTGCTGACAATGCACAGAATGAATGCACTATATCACTGCTCCTATTTTCCCATCTCCATTTTCTTATAGTGCTTGCCTGTGCTAATTTATTCTTCAACCTGAAGTGGGCCTAAGTGCTCTCAATGAATGGCTCCTGGGCAGAGTCCTCATTACTTCTCTGGTCCCTATCTTTAAGCAGGGAAGCTAGGCAGGAGGAAGAACATTATATTAGATATAAAAAACCTGACAGTTGAAACCCTGTTTGATTAAAAAAAACCTTTTCTTCATTTTCTATCAATCTCAATCTTTCCCCGCTATTAACTAGATGCTTTTAGCTTATCACTATATTTCCTTGAGACTGTAACATGCCGTAATTGCAAGTATGTGTTGGTTTTGTTTACTTACTATGATTTCACTTCTGGTTTTCTCTTTTTCCCTTTATAAGTGACTAAATGATGGAATATAAAAAAATTAAAAATTGCTATGCTCTATAATTCTGAAGTAATCAGGGCTCATATTCTGAATGACAGAATTTGCAAAACAGATAGCTGCTGGGCAGAGTAAAAAAATGTATCTAGACCAGATATCCAGAGACACAGAGACTCCCAAGACCTCATCATTGAAGCAGACCTAAAACGAACCCAACATGGCTCAGGGAAATTTGTGGAAGAGGGGCTAGAAAGATTGTTAGAGCCACAAGTTGGGTCATTATGCACAGAGACATTGCCTCTTCCACATAACTGATGACTACTCTCACAATGCATGACCCACATTCCCCAACGAGGAGGCTCCCTTCGGAGGCGGGAGGACAGGGAGGAGGCTATTGATGGCACCAACATGAATGTATTCACATTATGTGCATAACTAATAAAAAGAAAAAAAAATCACCTCAGTAGATATTATAATGATGGCCTTCAAATCATAAAGACTCTTGATTAAGAAGTTCACTAATAGCACACATTCAAAAATATGAGTTATAATAGTGAAATATATTTTGAGAAAAGGCATCCTTTAAAACAGAATGATAAATGTTTGAGAATTGGGCTACAACTCCAATCTACTTTATAGTTTTGGTTGGATAAGAATGACAGTTGTAGGGACAGAATAGTTATAGTAGGTGTATATAGCAGATAGAACATTCTTGGTATCCTGGTGATGATAGTTATTATTATAGTGATAGCAGCTACTACTTATTAAGTAGGTATTATGTGCTAGGAAATATGCTTATCTAAAATCAGAAAGCAATATCCTTATTTTACAGATAAGAAAATAAAAGCTCAGAAACTTAAGTAAACTTATTCAACTTCATAAAACTAGTAAGTGGCGCTGATATTGCTACCATTCTGGGGAACATGTACAAATTTTCTTCTACCTTAAAGACAGGTTTACAGGAATACAAAGAGGTCAGTTTTTCCTCTTTGTTTTGTATGTGTCCATGTACATTATGTTATGAAGTTCCTTGAGAACTTATCTATCATGATCTTTAGGCACCTTTCCAATCTCTTTCTCTCTTCCATAACTCTTTGTCACTTTGACCTCTCTCAGTCCTCCTCTCTCACAACATGTATGTGTCTCTCCTTATATCTCTGCTCCCTTCCAGATTTCTCACTAATGAAGCAGAAAATCTGAAGTCATTTTGTTGAAAAACACAAGTAAATAAATAGCCTCTAAACCTAATGGGAAATACTAGTGAACATCCAGACATGTTCAACTTGGTTTCCGTCGGCTCTTTATATCTCCAGGGCATGGAACCTTGCAGTATCAGCTCCTGGATTTTTGTGGGTTGTGTATTTTTTAAATTTATTTATTAATTCACCTACTTATGTTTTATGTTACAACAAAACTTTATTTACAAAAACAGCAAGCCATATAGGATTCATGGGTGGTAATTTGGGTATGCTCATTCTATAGTTAAAACTTAAAAAAAATTATCAATTATCTATAATGTGCATACAGACATGATGGTACCATTGTTATCCTTCTCCCTGTCCTCCCCCCTCGGGAATTGTGGGTCTTGCATTGTGGGGATAGCCATCAGTTATAGGGGAGAAGCAATGTCTCTGTGCATAATGACCCAACCTATGGCTCTAACAATCTTTCCACCCCCTCTTCCACTAATTTCCCTAAGCTACGTTGGGTTCATTTTAGGTCTATTTCAGTGACAAGGTCATGGGAGTCCCTGTGTCTCTGGATCTCTGGTTTGGTAGGGGTTGAGTGTTCTCTGTGTCTATCTCCTTCACCCCTCTGCTGATACCAGGTTCACTGAGAAAGCAGCACTCTTGCTCATTTCCCCAATTATTCTATGGGTTCAATTGGTGCCCTGGTGAGGTGCAATGGGCTGATTCTCTCCTCAGGTTCTACATCCATCTGAAAAAGAGAAGCAAATTCCCCAACGGAGAGTGAGGTCAGTGCAAGGTACATGGATAGTCATTATTGTTTTAGAATGAATTTAATGGGTGTAGGCCCTCTTGTATCCCACTGTTGGTGGGAGCTTGATATCTGAGGGTGAACTCATTTTTGGATATGGCTCTGACTTGTTTTCCAGTTCTAGGTATGGGTTCCGTTCCACTGAGCAGATCCGTTAGCCAAATTAGAGCAGTTGGGCACTGACACATGAATACAGGCAAACCCACCAGCACTGACACATATAAACAGACACACACACCTGCACTGACACATGTAACTGGCAGACACACCTGCATTGACACCCATAAACAGGAACACACACACCTGCACTGACACCCATACACAGGCATACACACCTGCACTGACACATATTAACAGGCACACACACCTTCACTGACACCTATAAACAGGAACACACACTTGCATTGACACCCATAAACAGACACATGTACCTTCACTGACACCCATAAACAGGCAAACACACCTTCACTTACACCCATAAACAGGCACAAACACCTGCACTGACACCCATAAACAGGAACACACTCCTGCACTGACACCCATAAACCAGCACACACATCTGCACTGACACATATAAACAGGCACATACACCTGCACTGACACCCATAAACGCACACACACCTGCACTGACACCCATAAACAGGAACACACACCTGAACTGACTCCCCCACACCTGCACAAAAAAAAAAAAAATTAGAGCACTTGGTCACCCACCATGGCTGTGTGCAACTATTGCATTTGTGTGAATATCATGTCAGGTTGATTGCTGCTGGAAAGTTTACATCACAAGTTGCTTAGACAGATATTGGTCAT
Organism: Orientallactaga sibirica; assembly: GCA_036365145.1. NCBI lineage: Eukaryota > Metazoa > Chordata > Mammalia > Rodentia > Dipodidae > Orientallactaga > Orientallactaga sibirica. The sequence continues at coordinate 5,814,780 of JAEOAD010000793.1, read as the reverse complement.
TTTCCCCCAGTTGCTCATGTAGTACCTTCTGGCACTAGATAAGCTAACTGTCTGGGTACTGTCTCTTTCAGATTCCAGCCAGGTCACTCCATGTTCCATCCCAATATCATATGGTGTCTTCAGCAGTAGGGTCTTACCATTAACCTTTGGTGGGTCATCAAGTACTCTGACAGAAATCTGTCTTCTTTTGGGAAACCTTGTAGGTCTCACTGTTCAACAACTCATTGTGGATGTTGACCACATGCTGGTACTGGGAGTTACAGGTCAGTGCCATGGGAAAAGAAGGAAGAAACATATAGGTAGTATGAAAGAGAAAGAGAGAGAGAGAAGAGTAAGAAGAGGGTGTGAGAGAGAGGTACAGGAGAAGGTTGAGGTTAGTCTTAATCCTACCCTCTCCAGGCCCCTGTGATTCAGGTGTTCTCTCTAAGCACCTGATGAAGGTTCAGCCTTTTAGTGTGTCTTACAGGTTATAGGATTTTTTGGTACCATTTCCAATTGGGTCCAGATTTTTGTGTCCCCCTTACCCTCACTTCCATCCCCACCATCCCTATTGTCCAGTCCTAAAAATGTTTCTTATCACCTATGTATTTATGTATAGGCCATGAAGAAGCATTTATATTTACCACACCTCTGACACCCCCCAAAATTCTTTCTTCATCATCACCTGCCAGCCACTGGAGGTCAGCTGTTAATGGCTGCTTAGGGTTATTCTGTGGTTGATGTAGGTCAAAGCAATGCCACAATATTACAGAGAACATTTTGTGTGGGATAATGCCATACCACATGTATATACTGGCAGTTTGATAAGTAAAATTCTTAAAAGATTATGGTCTTTGAGTGTGTGGCTGAATCTTCTGTGGTGGGAGATTGTTTCCCTTTGGCATGTTGATTTTAATTATATATATGTATTATGTGTGTGCATATGCATATATATATATATATATATATGTATATATATATGTATCACAGTGTGAAAAAATCATATTTGGTGCAGAAAAAGGTATACATTGACACCAACTTCCTAAAGATCTAGAACTTTAAACACTAATATTCCTTATACTCCTTGATTTCATTTACAGAAAATTATTTGTGGGTATAGCCTATTTACTTCTTATTTGGAAATAAATTTTATTGGACCACAGCCACATTTATTCATTTATATATTGTTTGTGGCTACTTTCTCATTGTAATAGGAGCATTGAGTAATTGTGACAGGGACTGCATTGCCCCAAGGCCTTAAGTATTCATTACCTTGCCACTTATAGAATAAAATTGTAAATCTATGATCTAGAAAGATGATTAAGAATATGTACAATGACTTAATAAAAATGTTTTTTCAAAGATGATTTATAGTGACAATATAAAAATAACCCAAATCTCCAACAAATAAATACATCAAATAAGTAAGATACTTCCTTAAGAATAATATTGTAGGGCTGAGGAGATGGATCAAAGGATAACATGCTTGCCTTTCAAGCCAGAGTACCCTAGTTTTGTCATCATACCCCACGTAAAAAGCTGGAAGCCATGGTGGGCTTCTATAATCCCAGCATGCTGATGGTGAGATGGGAGGTAGAGACAGGAGAATTTCCTAGAAACATATGGTGACAGTAGCAAAGATTAACCACAGAGTAGAAATCCAGAGAGGGAAGTTTATAGAAAGGCAAGGACTGATCTGATGGTTGTCCTCTACCCTGTGTATGCATGCTGTGGTGTGTATTCATTCATACTCATACAAAAAGGAACAAGCAAGCACACACACATTCAGAATAATTTTATAGAAATATATATATCTATGTGAATATGTTACAAATATCTTATATCACTTAAAGAGCAGCCCACATAATAGTCTATGCAACATAATTCTATCTTTAAAAATAAATATACATGCAAAGAAGAGAAATGGAGAGAGAAAGAGATCTGTTAAAAAGTGAACCATGCATATAATATTTATATAGTTAAAACAAAAATGATAAAATCTGTTTTAAAATAGTGGAAATAAACTTGGATAATTTTTATTCATATGCATCTCCTTCTGATCTTCATTTTGGACTTTGTTTTATTAAATCAGGATATGATAGAATATCCTACTACTGTCCCAATTTTGAATTTTGAAGTATTTGAAGCACTAAACAGTTTTCTTTGTAGAATTATCATTTGTAGAACTTTAATGAAATTCTAAAGAAAATGAATATATAGTTGAGGGCATTGTTAATGCAATGTCTCCCGAGGATTTTCTGGAAGTAGGATTAATGAAATGGTACAATTCCTTTTAAAAATATTTTATTTTATTCTATTTATTTATTTATTAGAGAGAAAGAGGCAGAGAGAAAGAGGGAAAGAGAGAGAAATTGAGAGAATGGGTGGACAGGGGCTTCTAGCCAGTGCAAACTCCAGATATATCACCACCTTATGCATGTGGATTCATGGGTATTGCGGAATCAAACCTGGGTCCTTAGGCTTTGTAGTCAAGTACCTTAACTACTAAGCTATCTCTTTAGCCCCATTTTATTCCTTTAAAAATATTCATATTTATTTATTATTGAGAGAGTGAGAGAGAGAAAGGGGCAGCTAGTGCATGACAGAGTGAAAGAAGGAGAATATGGGTGCACCAGGGCCTCCAGCCTCTGCAAATCATCTCCAGATGCATCCACCACCTTGTACATCTGGCTTTTTACATAGGTACTGGGGAATCAAACTCGAGTCTAGGCTTTGCAGGCAAGCACCTTAACCATTAAGGTATGTCTCCAGCGCACATTTTCCTTTATTGATAAGATCTTATAGCTAGGGTTATGATGCAAAGATTTAAATAAATCTTCACCATTTTATGTTGTTAAGATCATGAAAATGTTGTAAAAGTTATATTTAAAATTTCCTATTTCTGTTTTGTTTTTGTTACTTGCTTTTCTTGTTTCGCTATTATTGTTTGAGGATAAAAATAATTAGAAACCAGGCAGCTTTAGAGTTTCTACTGCAATTATCCAGATTCACGATAAGCTAGCCTGGGAAGTTGGAACAATAAAGCCTGTCACTCCTTCAGTCAAGCACATGAGATCATGGAACCAAGGGAAAAAAAACGTAGAAACACAGCTCAGCTTGAGCAAGAGGTTGGGAACTCCCCCAATTAGAGGTAACATGCTTTACCTTAAGTACTCTTCCCCAGATTTAAGTGGCTTCAACTGCAACTTAACTACTTTCCTATGGGAAAAAATACACTCCTGTGACTTGGCCTCTGTCCTACCTCACTCATGTTATAGTGCAGACAAGTATAGGCATACACAAAAATATCACTAGCACATACCAGAAAAACTTAAAGTAATCTTACAAGAATGTGTTTTAGTGTGTTGACATAAAAATATAATACTCTTCAGTTTTTTGCTTCAGGTTCCAAAGGATAACATATATTTTAAAGAAATAAAGTGGGTAAGACTGTCACACTATCTCACACCAAAACCTCTTTTCTTTAAGTTTAGAGTAGTTGGGGTGTGTATAAAAACCAAACTCTGGAGAAACTCTTGTACCATACTCAGCTATTTCTGTGACCTTTACAACTCGGTGACCATGATTTGATCAGTAGTTGCTATCTTACATGACAGGATTTGGAAGTCTTAAACAAAACTTGAGGGATAAATCAAAGTAAACAAAAATAGATAGGATTTTTTGGATGGCTGAATGTATATATATTTAACTCTATGACTTTTTTTTTTTTTTGATTGAAAAATTAGTGCTGATAAATGTACTGTAAGAAAGGGATGAGGGAAAAGAGGGTACCAGCACAACATCATGTATCCATACAAATTGTTGTTAATAATAATAATAATAATAATAATAATAATAAAATAAAATAAAAAATTAATGAATAAAAAAAAGAAAGTGGAATATGTTCCTTAGGGCAAAGGTTTTGTAAAGTTAAATTGTTCAACTGGAAAGAAAGAGATTACTTTATTTAAATTTAAAGAACATTTTTGTACCTTTAACTCTTTGAGGAAAGATTATACTCAAATAAAAACAGAACCTAATATATATTTCTTGTTATTATTTTATAATATGTTTTGCTATGTGTGTATAATGTGAATGTTCATGTGTGTGAGTGTGGGCTCATGTCACATCACATGTAGAGGTCGGAAGACAACTTTCTGGGGTTGGTTCTAACCTTCCTTGCCTAATTTTGAGGCTTGGTTTCTAGTTCTTCATTGTTCGTCACTGTGTTTGCCACACTAGCTGGTCCACAAGCTTTCAGAATGCTCTCCTGTCCTTGCTTTCTGTCTTTCGGTGGCTGTTAGGGGATTTTAGATACCTGCCATGACTTCTGGCTTAACATGGAGTCTGGGATTCATGCAGGTACTGAGAAAGTTTTGTCTATGGAGCCATCTCCCCAGCCCCTTTTATAATGTTAAGTGCCTTCGTTAATGGATTTTCCACCTGTTTTGTCTCTACCTATTGGTATGGTTTAGTGACAAGAGAACTTCTTAGACTATGGCTCAGAATTTAACATGTTTTCAAAGATCTACTTGAGGGTGTTCTTTGAGAAATCAGGACCCCAAGATATATACAGGTTATCAGAGATGAAAGGAATACTTATACAGCTAAGCTTTCATGGTCTACTTCATATTCTCCCATTTCCAAGCACTTTTCCCCAGCTGTTTCTCTTGGTTCCTTGGTCCATCATTTGTGGCTGCCTATCGACCTTAGTTTGCAACACTGACACCTAGCACAAAGCTCTCTTTGTCTTTAGTCCTGTTTTGTGCCAGGAATTTTTTAAAGAGCTAAAAACAGAGGACTGGAAAGAAAAATATATTGTTTCTCTGATACATGGGTTTGTGAAGAGTTGATCAGGGGAAATAAACAAAAATATATCCAAGCATGTTGACTCACTGCTATGTCAGCACTTGGAAGGCTGAGGTAGAAGGATTTCCACAAGTATATGAGACCATTCCAGGCTACACAGTAAGTACCAGGCTAGTATAGGGGAGAGTGGGAAGAACCTGACTGCAAAAAATACACAGAAAGCCCCAAAACAATGACCCATTAATGTAAAATACATTCAATTTAACATTATTAGAACAACAATTCTATAATAATATAAATATTTTAGTTTCTCTCTTTCCCATCCTTCTACTATACTTGTAAATCCACCTGACTGATAGCACTTCTTTTAACCCACAGTTTTTTTTTTTCAACAGGTTACCAGATACCTTTGTCTTTCATTCTTCCACTAATCAGTCCACATCTTATCATCCACCATCATCAAAACCCACTGTCCCATAGACTGTTCATTCCTTTTTTTTTTTCTTATTTCTTTTGCTTTTTCGAGGTAGGGACTCACTCCAGCCCAGGTTGACCTGGAACTAACTATGTAGTCTCAGGTGGCCTCAAACTCACAGCAATCCTCCTATCTCTGCCTCCCGAGTAAATCACTTATAAACTCACCTTCCCCTTGTCTATGAGCCCGAAATATATGAATACCATCCATCCTTATAAACTTATCTATACCCATATTCATTTCTCTAGCTTGCTATGTTTTCCCTATTGGAAATCTCATGTGTACCTGGTGAACTTCTGTTTTAACACAACTCAAATATAACAACCAGATAAAGCCTTTACAGTTAAAGATGATCCCTTTCTCTTCTGCACTACCACGTACTTTATACACAGAATATCACTCTTCTTACTATATCAAGTTTAAAGATGAGAAAAATAATGTCCCATTTTAGGTTCACTTACCTCAGATTTCTAATGAGTCACATTTTCCAAATATTTGCTAAGTATTTGTATTTTGCTGAACCATTTATTCAAGTAGTTTACATTTTTAAAATAAATTATGCACATCATAATGAATGTGTAGAAAATATTCTTATTTTCTTTGATGTTTTAAATCAAAGTCCATTTTTAAACACACCCCTCGTTTGAGAACTCTTAAACTAATCATGTAGTACCCATGGCAGAAGAGTACACACTATCTTCTTGGGATGTGTAATTTATAACTTTTTTAAACATTGACCTTTCTGATCTTTGTTGGCCATGAGAATTTGTGTGGTAGTGACTGATTATGGCTTACTCAAGGAGGATACAAAGTTATGCTAGTGATGCCACTCCTATCCAACCACACTACCATTGAATCGTCCTAGTATTTCTCCTAAAATAACATAATGGCATGGTAGTTTTCAACCTTCATACTGGAGACACAGAATGAAACAGTGTTAAGTAAGTTTTGTTTTTTTTTTTTTTTTTTTTTTTTTGGTTTTTCGAGGTAGGGTCTCGCTCTAGTCCAGGCTGACCTGGAATTCACCATGTAGTCTCAGGGTGGCCTCGAACTCATGGTGATCCTCCTACCTCTGCCTCCCAAGTGCTGGGATTAAAGGCATGTGCCACCATGCCTAGCAAGTAAGTTTTATATTAGTAAATTCTATTGTCTTACTTATATAAGCATGTGTGAATTGATACCCTCTCACACTGCTCCATATTTAAAATATCATGACATTACAGATATTAATGAATGGAAGTGAATGCACATCTACTTAAAATGTATTTGAACAGATTTATAGATTATTACTTAACAAGGGCAAGGAAAAGTTTATTGTAAGAAATTGAGAAAGTGACCATTGAATAATGTTGTTATCCAAATGTGTGCTGGATAGAACAGGGTCTCAGGGTAGAATAAGAGAAGGTATGAACTAGTCACATTTTTTAAAATTTTATTTATTCTTATGTATATTACTCTAGTTTTACATTCATAGTGGTGACTCCATTATCCTCCTCCCTGTCCTTCCTCTTCCATAGGGAGCCTCAATCTTTTGTAGTTATTTCAAAAGCTTATACTCATCTTACTTTTGATAACTTTATTTTTTTAAAAAATCTCACTCTTTACAAAATTATATTCACCAATATTTTTAACAATTTCCAAGTATATTTCCCCTTGTGAATACAAGTTTACCCTGTTGCTTCTTATGTTTCCATTCAGCTCACTAAATTTGTCATAGTCACCTTTGTCCTGTGGTTTTATTACTAAGGCACTTTTTCAAAGCAATGCTCAAGCTGATCATGCAGTGCTTCACTCTTCTGTGTTGTTTTGGGTTTTATTTGTTTTGTTTTGTTGGTTGTAGACTCTTGTACAAGTGCATTTGCTAATTCAAGTACTGTGCTGTTCTAGCACAGCAATCTTCTTTGTGACATAATTATGAAATAGACATGCTTTTTTTGACTAGCAGAGGCTGGGGAGATGTGACATGGAAGATTGCATTATTTATTCACTCAAGGTCAGCCTAAACAGTTAGTGGATTTGGCAGCAAATGTTGCTGACAACAGTAGGGAGAGTACCTCATCTGGAACACAGGGTGTGAGTACAGTTTGTACAATTGTCTAGCTTGCTCTCTTTTTACAGGGAATATTTTTTATTCATTTTAACGTTGTTTCCAAAAAGGATTTTTACCAAGAAGCCCAGGAATAGTTATTCTTGTACATTTGTTGCACTGAATACACACTTAGTGTTTCTGAAAATGTTTACATGAAACATCATACAGAGCAGAGGCAAATCCTGAACTGGAAACTTATGGATGAATCTCCTGGCTTTGGAGCTGAGTTGGAAAAGCAGTCATGCAGTTCAGTTGGCAAACCATCCAACTTGTTCTGAATTACAAAGCACTCGTGACTAGGGCAGAACAGAATTGGAAAGTAAGTATTTATTTTAGCATTCAACAATAATGAAACTAGTGAGAGTAGAGAAAAGAGGTAAATTCTAAGAAAAACAGTCCCTACATGGAACTGAAGGTACCTGTTTCTTCAAATTCATGGAGTGCTTTTACTTAGAAACAATCACAGACATCTAATAAATTTTATCAAAATGTTGGCTTATAGTAAGTTTTCATAAATTATTTGTCTTGTGATGATAATGAAAGACAAATATGTGTATAAATACACCACAAGCATGAACACCTACAGTTTAATGTCTGATGATCATTTAGTCTCTGCAGATTTCTTCTTAATTTGTAAGTTTCTTTTAAATTTCATGTAGCTTTGATTGGAAAGATTTTCCTACTAGATCTAAGGTGTCCTTGTGGCTTTCACTTATTCTCCTATTGCTAATCCTGGGATTCATGAAAAGAAAATTGATTTTTAAAAATATAATTATCTGCCGGGCATGGTGGCGCACGCCTTTAATCCCAGCACTCGGGAAGCAGAGGTAGGAGGATAGCCGTGAGTTCAAGGCCACCCTGAGACTACATAGTGAATTCCAGGTCAGCCTGGACTAGAGTGAGACCCTACTTCGAAAAACAAAAAAAAACAAAAATAATAATTATCTTATTTTTATTATTTATTTCTTTGTGTGTGTATGTGTGTGTGACAGAGGCAGACAGAGAAAGAGAGAGAGAATGGGCATGCCAGGGCCTCTAGCTACTACAAATAAATTCCAGATGTATGTACCACCTTGGACATCTGGTTTTATGTGTGTACTGGGGAATCAACCCAGATCCTTAGGCTTTGTAGGCAAATGCTGAACCATTTCTCCACCCATATACATTATATATATATGATTTTATTTTTTGTTTTTTGGATGTAGCATCTCACTCCAGCCCAGGCTGACTTGGAATTAACTATGTAGTCTCAGAGTGGCATCAAACTCATGACAATCCTCCTACCTTTGCCTCCTGAGTGCTGGGATTAAAGGTGTGCGCCACCATGCCCAGCTCCAAATTTATATTTTTTTATTAGACTTAAATACAGAGATAGGGGAGAAAGAGAGAGAAAGTGAGAGAGGGACTGACTCATGTAGCTCAGGCTGGTCTTCAATTTACTATGCATAGAGGATAATCCCGAACTTCTGATCCTCCTGCTTGTACTCCCAACTCCTGGGATTACAGTCATGCACAACTATGCTTGATTTTACAAAGCTCTGGGTATTGAACTCAGGTCTTCATAAGTGCTAGGCAAGTGCTCTGTCACATTCCCAGCCTCTAGTACTTAATATTTTAAAAACTATCACTACTTTATCTTCCTCCTTGCCCCATGTTTCCCTAGTCCTTGCATCAGTTCTGATATTCCTGATATCAGTATTACCAACATGGACATACTCATCCAGATGTGATTTTACACAAGCAAAATGAGGCAAGTATATTTCTTGTTAGTAATCTTAACTAATATATTTAGTGCTGAAGTAACCCAGTGCTGAGTATTCTACATGCATTTACTCACTCACTCTAATTTTAAAGATTTAGATGGCAGGTTTTTACTAGTGTCACATAGGCAAGCAGTACCTTTTGTGTTTCATTTTGCTATATTTGCTGGCTTAAATGCGTCATATAATCAATTTTTTAGATATTTAACTACAAATGGTGGTAAATATTTCCTTTCAGTTCTTTCATTTTTTTAAAACTAAATATAGGGGCTGGAGAAATAGTTCAATTGGTAAGAGTGCTTCGTGTGCAAGTATGAGGGCCTGAAGTGTCTGAGATCAGCAGAGTTTGATTCCTCAGCACCTACATAAACAACCTTGCTTGGCCATGCACATCTGTGGCCTAGTCCTGTGGGGAGCAGAGATCAGAGTTTTGCTAAGGCACATGAAGATGTCAAGCTCAGAAATCAGTGAGAGATTCTCTCTCAAGGTAATCTGTGAATGAGTGATGGAGGGGGGGAATTGAAGTTCTCTTCTGACATACCACACACACACACACACACACACATCATACTACACACACAAACACACATCATGTATCACATACTACATAAGGCACAAGCAAAGACTAATAAATATAGGAACATATATGTATGTATACATGTTCAATTTCTGAACAATTCCATGCCATTTTTCTTTCTCCTTTCTTATGGGTAGGAATGCCTACCCTGAATGTATTTGACTCAACTCTTATAAAATATATGATGATTTTACTAGCATTTTCATAAGATTATACATTATTTTATTTTTGATATGTGTGTATACAGTATGTGATGTGATATGATCTGTGTGGTGTGTACATGCATATGTGTGTGTCCTGTGGACATACATATGGAGGCCAGAGGAGAAAATCACACGTCCTTCTCTGTCACTCTTCTACTTTCATACCTGGAGACAGAATCTCTCACTGAACCTGGAACTTATCATTTTGTTTAGGCCAGACTGGCTGACCATTGATCCCCAGTTATTTATTCTCCTGTCTCTGTGTCACTCAGCACTGAGTTGTGAACATATGTGGCTTTAAAAAAAAATAGTGTCTGTGTATGGATGAACCAGGGCTTATTGTCACTGCACACTTTGCAGTGCCATTTTGTATGTCTGACTTTATGTGGGTACTGGTGAATTGAACCTGGCCCTACAAGCTTTACAAGCAAGTCCTTTTAACTGCTGAACCATCTCCCCATCCCTCATGCTAAGCCTTTTATGTGGGTGCTGGGCAATTGAACTGGATCCTCATGTTTGTGCAACAAGTTCTATTACCCACTAAAGCTTGTTTCCATCCCTTATACTTTATTTTAAATAAGCATTCAAGCATCTTTATACTTACTTGAGTTTATGACTCTGACTGTGAACTGCTTTCTCCAGTTTTACTTCTTTTACATGTACGTTAAAATTGCAATTTTTTTTTTTTTTGTTTTTCGAGGGAGGGTCTCACTCTGGCCCAGGCAGACCTGTAATTCACTATGTAGTCTCAGGGTGGCCTCGAACTCATGGCGATCCTCCTACCTCTGCCTCCCGAGTGCTGGGATTAAAGGCGTGCACCACCACGCCCGGCTCTAAAATTGCAATTTTTCATTTTGTATCTTCATCCTAATAACAATAAAAATTCTAATCTAAAGAGGGCAAGGTGGGTTGGAGAGATGGCTTAGCGGTTAAGGTGCATGCCTGCAAAGCCTAAGGACCCCGGTTTGATTCTCCAGGTCCCATGTAAGCCCGATGCACATGGTGGTGTTTGCCTCTGGAGTTCGTGTACAGTGGCTAGAGGCCCTGGCACGCCCATTCTCTCTCTCCCTCTCCCTCTGTCTGTCTCTAATAAATAAATCAATAAAAATAAAATAAAAACATTTTAAAAAATAAAGAGAGCAAGGTGATAAACAGAATCTTGTAGCACAATATTCAATAAATAATTCCTTCCAAAGTAACATAAATTAACATAGTGTGCGTTCAGTTTTTCAATGCACATAACTTTATTATTTATCTCCCAGTTTCTCTCTCAATGACTAGGATATCATGAGACAGTGTTAAATGACTTCTTCTGAGTGACAGATTTGATATCAGCTTCTCTACTTGGCTATTCCCTATATTCCAGCTATAACATCTCTGGGTACTTACCCAAAGGCCTCTATGTCCTAACACAGAGATACTTGCAAATCTACGTTTATTGCTTCTGCATTCATAATATCAAGGAAATGGAATCAACCTAGGTGTCTGTCACTGCATAATGGGCGTATATTATATGTGCAGAATGCAATTTATTCAACCATTTAGAAAAATGAAATTATGAAAATTTTGGGAAAATTGAAGTATAAGAAAATTATATTAAGTGAGTTAACACAAACTCAGAAAAAATATCATATGTTCTCTCTTATATGTGTTTCCTATTTTAATTTTAATTTTGATTTATGTACATTTAGGTGTGAGTGGGTAGGGCCATTGGTTGTGAAACTAGAAAAGTGACCACAAGAGTAGGAAAGGGGTTTTAAGGAGGGGTAAGATAGAGTAGAATACAGATGAGATTAAAGTGGAAATTGGACTGCTGGTGTGGAAGGGTATGAGGAGGAAGAGAGTGGGGGAGTAGAGGAGGGCAGAAGGATCAATAAGAACAATGTATGAAAATGCCATAATGAATCCTATTACTTTGTATGCTAATAAAAGAATAAAATTAAAAAAATTAAAAAATGTAAAGAGAAAGGAAATTATACTCATTTGCTATTCTTGCTTCTAAGAGATGTTTTCTGCCTTCTGGATCTCTTCTAAGCACATATATTATATTTGCAGTATTATATTTTATTTATGATGTTTTAAACCATCAGTGCTTATTCTTAAATGTCTACAGATTCCACAATTCCAAACTCCATTTTTTGGAATCTTCTGAGTTTTCAATATTTCTTCAAAATTACTGGCAGTTCAACAATCCAATTAGCAGTTTTTAAATTCTTTGAATTTTAATTTGTCTAAATTGGAGAGTGAACACCTTTAAAAAAGAATTTGCTAATATGTAGCTATTGGCTCTCCTGTCTTTAGGCATCACTTTTATCTTTATTTAATGGCTTTAATTTTGGTATCCTTCAGTTTTCTGATAGTTATGTCTTATTTCTCACTGAGAAGGAAAATTAAATATGTCATTGGAAATTTTCTGAGTAAAAAATAGATCCTAAATGAAAATGCTCTCTGTGGCTTATTTTGGTATGTAGACGTACTGTCTTCATCTTGCACTGGTATTTACATCCAAGGTAGCATAAAGCTAATGTTATCTAATCACATAAACACATTTAACAAGTTAGCTTCTGTATATGATTGCTAATCAAAAACTTTTAAGTTATAGGAGACCAAAACATTGGAGAGACACAGTCACCAAAGTAAAAAAGTAAGCAAAGCAAAGGAATATGAAACATATCCAGTAAAGAACACAAGAGATCTAAAGCAAACCAGAGAAAGGGCTATAACAGAGAAAGAGATCTTCTAGTTGATGTTAAATGGAGACTAGAAGGAATTTGGATTTTAGACTAATGAACGAATGAAGAATAAGTAGTAATTGCAACTAAAGTACTAGACATCTTAAAATCAAAATAATAGATTAGAGGGCAATGGCAGTGAGATTTTATGAGAATTGAAGGAAAAATAATTCATTGGGTTTGAAGTCTCCATAACAGTAAGATGAGAATTTCTTCTATTTTCCTCCTGTGCAGATTCTGAAGTAGCAAATAATGTCCTGCATCTGCATATAATCTTATTTATTTTGCAGTCAATTTACCTGAAATAGTATTCCAATGATTCTTGGCACACAACCATGGTAGGTAACCAACTGCTCTTGAACTGGCTAATGGATCTGCTCAGTGGAATGGAACACATAGCTGGAATTGGGAAACAAGTCAGAATCATATCCAAAAAATGAGTTTGCTCTCTAATATCAAGTTCCCACCAATCTTGGGCTAAAAAAGGGCCTACACCTATTAAATTTGCTCTAAACTAATAATGGCTACTCCATTGATACAGTGCTGACTTTACTCTCTGTTGGAGAATCTGCTTCTCTTTTTCAGATGGATGCAGACCCTGAGGAGAGAATCAGCCCATCACATCCCAGCAGGGTCCCAGCTGAAAGCACAGAGTAATTGGGGAAATGAGCAAGAGTGCTGCTTTCTTGGTGAACCTGGTATCAGCACAAGGGTGAAGGAGACAGACACAAAGAACACTCAACTCCTACCAAACCAGAGATCCAGTGATACAGAGGATCCCAAGACCTCATCACTGAAGTAGACCTAAAACAAACCAAACATGGCTCAGGGAAATTCATGGAAGAGTGGGCAGAAAGATTGTTAGGGCCACAAGTTGGGACACTATACACAGAGACATTGCCTCTTTCCCATAACTGATCGATACCCCCACTATGAACCATCCACAATCCACATGGGGATAACTGACATCCCTAACAAGGAGGTCCCTTCAGAGGTGGGAGAATAGGGAGGAGGCTAAGGATGGTACCAACATGTGCTGTTTACAAACTGAGTATGTACATAAGTAATAAAAAAACTTAAAAAAAAAGTGTTCCAGTGAGACTAAATTGTGATGATTGGTAAATATACCACAAAATTAATGTTGAGAGCATACAAATATATAGACTAAGGAAGTTACTCCAAATTTTGGTAGTGGACAGTTCCATTTTGTGGCCCTGGACAATCAGTGAAAATCATGATGTATTAATCATATATATATATATACATATATATATAATTTTTATTATATATATAATTTTTATTATATATATATATATACACACACCCATCTCTCTCTCTCTCCCACACACACACACACACAGACACACCTGACTCTTCCATGATTTCAGTCCCCAATAACATTCAACCTCAGATGCAAGGCCCACATCCAGTTAGCTGAGGTTTACCCTATTCATAATTTTTGAAAATTGTCTTAAACCAATTTATCCAACTCAATAAAGCAATTATTGAATTATTGTCTTCTTTTTCTTTAATTTACCCACTTTTGTCTTCCATGCCCATGAATATTTTACAGAAGACTGTAGTAATTACACACAGCCTAGCTTTGTCTCCTCCCCTCTGTTGTTATATTATTTTGTTTTATTTTATTTTATTTTATTTTGTGTTACTTTTAAAAAAAGATTTTATTTTTATTAATAAGAGACAGAGAGAGGGAGAGAAAGGGGGAATGGGTGCACCAGGGCCTCTGGCCACTGCATATGAACTTCAGATACATGTGTCACCATGTGCATCTGGTTTATGTGGGACCTGGAGAATCGAACCAGGGTCCTTAGACTTTGCAGGAATGCGCCTTACCCGCTAAGCCATCTCTCCAGCCCTATTTTATGTTACTTTTGAGGTAGGGTCTCACTCTAGCCCAGGCTGACCTGGAATTTACTCCGTAGTCTCAGGCTGGCCTCCAATTCACAGCAATCCTTCTACCTTGGTCTCCTGAGTACCGCATCTGGCAGAGAGAAAGAGAATGGACTTACCAGGGTCTCCAACTGCTGCAAATAAACTCCAAATGCAAGTACTGCTTTGCACATCTGGCATTACAGGGTACTGGGGAATCTAACTGGGGTTGTTAAGGCTTTGCAGGCAATCACTTAACTGCTGAGCTATCTATCCAGCCCTGTCTTTTCCCTTGTAAGGTTCCATTTTCACAAGACTTCTTTGCTAAGCTGAGATCTGATAATCTTTAAAATGAGAGACTTGGCATGACCTTTCATAAAATAGACAATGATGGTTGTATCTGTGTGAGACAAATGTTTTGCCATCTGTCTGTTTACAGGAACCTAGAAAAAATGGCTGAGGACATGCTGGGGTGTAGGATATCATCATCTAATTACTAAAGATTTATCTGTAAATCTCTTTATTCTTATAGAACATGCGGCACAGAATCAAATTTCTAATTAGGTATTTGGAACAAAAGCTCATTTTTTTACATGGAGGAAAACATCCTGAATGTTACTATAAAGTTAGTGAGGTAAACAAACCCAGTAGTCGTTTACTTGAAGATATATTTTTATTTTTTATTCAAGATATTTAATTTAATCTTTATAACAGTAAAAGAATATGCCAAATTCTTGAAACTGGATGAACTATGCCTTAGGAGGTATTCAGAACACTGAAGAGAAACTGTGTTTTCATACAAAGAATAGGAAAATTGGACAATGCCTAGACATATAAAAAAATTGAATGACCTTTAGTATTTACTTCAATAGTATCTGAGTCAAAGATAGTTTTACAAAATATTTTATTTATTTATTCATTCATTTGAGAGAGAGAGAGAGAGAAAGAAAGTGAGAGAGAGAGAGAGAGAGAGAGAGAGAGAGAGAGAATGGGTTAACCAAGGCCT
Source organism: Orientallactaga sibirica (assembly GCA_036365145.1). Classification (NCBI taxonomy): domain Eukaryota; kingdom Metazoa; phylum Chordata; class Mammalia; order Rodentia; family Dipodidae; genus Orientallactaga; species Orientallactaga sibirica. The sequence goes on along the minus strand of JAEOAD010000793.1, from coordinate 5,799,260 downwards.
CTAGCCACTGCCAATGAACACCAGACGCATGCACTGCCTTATGCATGTGGCTTACATGCATACTGGGGAATCGAACCTTGGTCCTTAAGCTTTGCGGGCAAGTTCTTTAACCACTAAGCAATCACTCTAGCACAAATATAATTCCTTAATGTATAATTTCCAATATCTTTATAGGCAACCATTCTACTCAATCCATGGCACTTTAAGACAAGATTATTTCAAAATAGCCTCTAGCCAGCTTTCTTTTTCAACTCATACAGAAACAGTAATTAAAATAAAACATCTTTCACCCATTTGTGAGGTTAAATTTTATTTTTTATAATAGATTTCTTTCTAGCTCTTTCTGATTAAGCACAACATTTGATTACATTTGTTCCTTTAAGCTGTGTGTCAGTATTGAAATGAATCAAATGGGCCTTTGACCTCTTTCAAAATAATTGCTTTTGCAGTGATTTTTAGAAGCTAATAAAAACCACAATAGAGATAAGGCACTAGGAAGAAGGGGAAGGTTAGATAAACACTATCTTTAGAATTGGGTTCTTTCAGCAGTGCCTAGAAACAGCAAGTGTCATGATGAAGAAAAATTAATAGGCAGTAATTTATTCCATTTCTCATTAAGTAAAATACATGAAATACTTAATTCAATGGCATGTTCCTGGTGCCTACTTAGGTAGAGATGATAAAGAATAATGACTATTATTTATGCTGAGGCTTTCTCTGTGGTAACCTTCAAACACAACTTTCACTTCAGGCCATTTCTCCTAGTGAGCTCATGTAATGAGCATAAATTACTGTAAATGTTTTCTCTGCATATCTATGCACACTAACATTTTATTCTTCTCTTTTCTTCTCTCTGTTAAGATTGAAAAACACTTGAAAGAAAGGATGCTTTTGAAGAAGCACCTTCAACATTTATGAATTATCAGTGGTACTTACACCTGACACCGTGTTGTACCATTCAATCAATCTGTTTATTCTGTAATAGATAGCATGTTTCTTTTCCTAGTGAAGGTGTGGTAAGGCAAGCACACTCATACACTGATGAAGATGTGTAATTTTGTCTAATTCTAAAGAACAGATAAATATTTTAAAGTCATAATACTCTTTGGCCTATGTTAGTTTATACTAAGGACATAATTGTGAAAATACAGACTTTTATGAGACAGGGTCTCACATTGTAGTTTAGGCTAGCCTGGAACTCGGTATGTATCATCATCTAGCCTCAAACTAGCAATGATCCTCCTGTCTCAGTGTCAGTAGTGCTTGGATTATAGGAATCAGCCCCCACACAGAGAAATAAACTTCTTTACAGAAATATTTATAAAAGATGTACATATTAATATTAAATAAAAAATCAATAGCATTTTTAGCAGTATGTCTGTTTGGTTAAGTACAGCATAGCATTTATAAACGTTTATTACTCTTGTGATAAGCATCTAGGAGAGAGGGTTAGAAACCAAACACAAGCTTTAAATTTCCCAAAATAAAAGTAGTGTATATGATGGCCTTATGAAAGAGCCTGAAACCAGATATTTAATGTAAGCCAAACTTCTATTTTTCTGTTAGAATGTGGAAGTCAGATTTTTGGGATAATTGCAGTTTTGAAAAGATAAATGTTATAAACTGAACTCTATGACATCCATCTTTTATCATAGATAGAGTTGGACAGTGGTGAAATAAGCACAGATTTCATCCGAAATAACTATAACACTAGGAACAAAAGGATTCCAGTGTGAACTGAATTCAAGTTACATTTGTATAGAGGTGATTGAGGGTTTTTGAGGGGGAGGAGAATGAGGGAATAGATTCCATGAATAGTGGCTCAGAAGAGTTAGGACAGTGAAAAGTTACAAGGAGCTAATTCTTTGAAATATGAAAATATGAAAATTGTCAAACTTAGAATTGTATCTTCTCCTAGATACTGGGAAATAGACCTTACCTTGAATGGTTAGCTAGAATAAACAGTACATTTTTCTGGTATCCTTGAGTTTTCTTAGGCAAATAGGAGCTAGGATTATTCTAGAGAGGCAGCCTTGAGTTGTTGCAAAACTGTGTTAGTGTTTTGTTCAAATTTACATATGCCCAAACTGAGGCCTAGTAGTGAAAGTCCTTGGAGGGGCCCTGTGGGCATGTGGTGGAGGAGAAATCTTTTCAGTAATCAGTAAGTCTGTTTTATCACAGCATGCACGTTTCTCTTCATAAAGTTCATATCACCTTTCATATATTCCACTGACTCGGGTAGGGAACTGGATATAAAAGCAGTCCCTTACTTGGTAAAAAGTATGAACCCTTAACGTGGATCTTTGGCTGAAAAATAAAACACAACTCAATAAAAATTCAGAAATTTTAATCTGAAGCAAATATAAGACACAAACAGAAAACAAAAAGAAAATATAAAATTTTGATTTTATTCACATATTCTCAAGATTTTCTGTTCAGAGAATCTGAAAATTACTGTACCACTCCACACTTCAAATACTTCATAAACCAATCTATGTACATTTTTCCTTGGGTGGGCAAGAATCAACTAAAGGAGGAAGAATCTTTGCCAGAAATGGTATCCTTTGTATTAGCAAAAACATTGTTTCTGGGCTGGAGGGAGGGCTTAGCAGTTAAGGCACATGCCTGCGAAGCCTAAGGATTCTGGTTCGATTCTCCATGTCCCTCATAAGCCAGATGTACAAGGGGCACATTCATCTGGAGTTTGTTTGCAGTGGCTACAGGCCCTGGCATGCCCATTCTCTCTGTGTCTGCCTCTCTTCTATCTCTCTCTCTCTCTTTGCTTCCAAATAAATAAATAAAAATTTTAAAATACCTGAGGTTATAGGGGAACATTTATATTCAAACAACCTCACAAATCATTACCACATACACTACTGTAGTCTGGAATTCTAGTAGCTAAATTAAAACAAACACAGAAAGACAAAGTGTTAATAATGAGAAACACCAAAATACCCATTTAGGATGTTACCACATCTTACACTTGACCTGCTATGTTATTGGTTTACACATGAACCAAACAGTTTTATCCAATTTGGGTAATTCAGTATTCATTTATTCTTGCGGCTCCAAAACCAGTTGAACAGGTTAAAAAATATAATGAACAGTTGAGTTAATATAAAAGAATATTTGAATTAGCTCTTAAAAGAATGCTCTGTCTTTTGAATACTTTAATTTAGAAGTTTGAGACTATGATATGGTCTGTAAATTATGTCTAAATAACCAACTATGAGTCAAATATTAGAAGGGGTCTTATGGAAGTGTCAAGGGGAAACAGTGATGATGTATTTTAAAAATTGATCTTGGGGTTAATGGTAAGACCTTATTGCTGAAGACACCATATCCTGTTGTTATGGAACATGGAGAGACCTGCCTGGAATCTGGAAGAGAGCCAGTTCCCAGACAGCCCATCTAGTGCTAGATGGTGCTACATGTGGTACTGGGGGAAAGTGGCCAACATTGGTCTGAGCAACTACAGGTCTAAGCTACTCAGAAGCAAACAACCTGATGTGATGTTCACACAAGTACAATAGTGGCACACAGACGTAGTGGGTAACCAACTATTCTTGGATTGGCTAACAGATCTGTTGAGTGGAAAAGAACCCATATCTGGAGCTGGGAAACAAGTGAGAATCATATCCAGATAATGAGTTTGCTTTCCAATATCAAGCTCCTACTAATCTTGGGCTACAAGAGGGTATACACCCAATAAATTCTCTCTAAATTAACCATGCTTATCCCATTTAGTTTGTGCTGACCTCACTCTCTGTTGGAAAAAGAATCTGCTTCTATTTTTCAGACTGATGCAGGACCTAAGGAGAGAAACTACCCATTACACTTCACCAGAGACCCAGCTGAAATCATAGAGGAATTGGGGAAATGAGCAACAGTGCTGCTTTCTCAGTGAACCTGATATCAGAACAAGGGTGAAGGAGATAGACACTGAAGACACTCAACACCTACCAAACCAGAGATCCAGAGGAACTTAAGAGCCCATCACTGAAGCAGACTTAAAATGCACCCAACATGGCTAGAGAATTTCACAGAAGAGGGGGTTGAATGATTGTTAGAGCCACAAGTTGGGACATTATGCACAGAGTCATTGACTCTTCCCCACAACTGCTGGCTGCCTCCACAATGCACCACCCACCATCTCCATGGGATGACCTCAATGAGGAGGGTCCCTTTGAGGGGCAGGGATGAGGGAAAGGATTGTAACAACATGCGCTGTTCACATACTAAGTATGTCCATAACTAATAAAAATTGATTTTGGGTAAAAGAGTAACCAATTTTCAAATTATTGATTAATAGTTACATAAAACAGTATATAATTAGCTGTAAAATTAAATTTCATATGCAAAATGTTTTAGGTATAATTAAGAGATTTGAGTACTAAGGTTTTGAGTAAATGGAGAATAATTTACATTATAATTGAATTAGATATATGTTTGCATGAACATTAAAACTTGCATGTCCACATGAAAATTAAAACTCACTATACTTTTCAAATATAACTGTGAGTCAGTCAATATATTTAAAACATATAATAAATGAAGTCTCCCTTGGACTACTTGGAAAATAAATCTGAAGACATAAGCAGGTTATAGATCATTTTTAAGGGAAATGTAGTTTTACAACTTGCAATTTTATAGCCATTAAATTAAGCTACAATTTGTAAGGACTTCACACAGGTTTAAATTTGGTGAATAGACTCTTAATAGAGAATTTGAAACTAACAGAACAAATATTTTAAAGATAGTTTGTACGTTATAATTTCAGTTGTTTCTCTGGGAATAGTTTAAACATATAACAAATGTATGTACTTACATCATTTGTTCACATAGAAAATATTTCTCCCATAGATACTAGTATGCTAAACATATCAAAAGCTCTTTTCCAAATAGGGAAATATCTAAATCAGGTAACTTGAATAATTCATGTATTCCACAGACATTTTATAGACAACTTAACCACAAGGCAATGGTGCAGGTACTTGAAATACACCACGGGACAAAGAAAATAAAGTTCATGTCTATTTGAAGATGATATTCAAACACATAATATTTATTTATTTATTTATTTATTTATTTATTTATTTTGGAGAGAGAAAGAGGCAGAGACAGTGGGAGAAAATGGTGATGCTTGGGCCTCTAGCCACTGCAAACAAATTCCAGACACATGTTCCACCATGTGCACCTGGCTTACATAGGTACTGGGAAATCTAACCTGGGTCCTTAGGCCACACAGATAAGCACCTCAACCACTAAGCCATCTCTCCAGTCCTAAAAATATAATTTTAATTGTGTACACAGGGATGTTGTGAGAAAAAAATACTGTACTAGCCCAAACTCAAAAACTCATTTAAATGTCCATACCGTAAAGTAATTCAGAAATATGATCTGGCTGTTATACATTTAAAAATCGTGAAACATGGGCTTGGGAAGATGGCTCAGTGGGTCAGAGAACTTTCTGTGCAGATATGATGACTTGATATTGATTTACATCCCCTACATAAAAAACCACATTGACTAACCAAACTCGACAAGCTCCATGTTCAGAGACTGCCTCCAAGTAATGCAGTGGGAGAACAATAAACAAAGACACTCAATGTCCTTTCTGGCCTCTGCACACATGCACATGACTACACATATCTGCACACATAATTGCAGAGACCAAGCATACACATAAACACAAAAATGTGAAACATGGGCTGGAGAGATGGTTTAGTGGTTAAGTGCTTGCCTTTGAAGCCTAAGGACCCAGCTTCAATTCCCCAGTACCCACATAAGCCAGATGCACAAGGTGGCGCATGCATCTGGAGTTCATTTGCAGTGGCTGGAGGCCCTGGTATGCCCATTCTCTCTCTCTCTCTGCCTCTTTCTCCCTCTGTCTGTCGCTCTCAAATAAATAAATAAAAAATAAAAAATGTGAAACATATTCGTTCTTGGATTTGTGGGCTGCTGTCTAATTTTTGTTAGTTTTTGGTACTGAGGATTCAACCTTGGACCTATCTTGCACTAAACATGAACTTTGCCACTGAGCTAGGCCCCAGCTTCATCATCTTATCATTTTTCATTTAACTACTCATCAATATATTTTCTTACTTACTTCCTCCCTCCTTCCCTGCCACTTTTCCTTCCTTCCTTCCTTCCTTCCTTCCTTCCTTCCTTCCTTCCTTCCTTCTTTCCTTTCCTCTCTAATTACCTCCTTCCTCCTGTCCATACCCCACCTCTCTCTGAAATTCTGTCATTTCTAGGAATTAAATGTAGGATCTTGCATGCCATGCAAGTAACCTACCCCAGAAATACATGCCTAACCTTGGGATGTTATTTGTTTATTCATTTATTCATTCATTCATTCATTCTTTCTTTCTTTTATTTGTTTGCCTGTTTACCTTTAAGATACACACACATATTAACATTTTTTGTGTGTGCATCTGTGATTGTGTATGTTCATGTGTACCACAGTGCACATGTGTGCCACAGTGCACAGGTGGATTTAGAAGATAGCTTTCTGATGAGTCCTTGTTATTCCCCCTCATTTTAAATATATGTATTTTTAAATTTTATTATTTTTACAATTTACACCAAATGTTAAGACAAAAGATTCTGAGCATTAAGAAAGAGATCCACCCCAGTCTTTGGGATCAGGTTCAGTTATTCTTCTTGTGTGTGTATTACTCCCCATCCCTCATTTTGAGGCAAGGTTTCTTTTTCTGGATTCTTCCTCTTCTGTTGTTCTTTGCTGAGGTCCCTGCCAGCTTCTGGAAAATTGTTCCATTTTGCCATCAGTGTGCTGTGTTTTGGCTTTTTATTTTGGTCCTAAGGTATTGAACTCTGATATTCCAGCTTGAGAGGTGAGCTTTTTTTTCCCACCAAATGATTTTGTCAGCCCCAGGTGAGTACTTTTAAAAATATGGGGTCTCACTGTATTTTTTAGGCTGACCTTGAATTCTGTATGTAGCCGATATTTCTGCCATAGCCTTCCAAATGCTGGGGTTACTAATATGTGCAATCATGCCCAGTGATCTCACAATCTTTATTCTCTGTACTTGCACCTTTTTTGTACTCTGAATTATATTGTGTGTGTTTGTGTTCACCAGAAGATGGAAGAGGAATATTTTGCAAGTACATTCCATTTTCCTCTCATTTCTGCTTATTTCTTTTTCACCTGCTCTGGCTGTCTCCCAATATTTGTTTACCCTGTGCTTTTCAATGTAGCTTCTGCTTATTTCATTCATTTCCTTTAGTCTCACAATATCTTTTTGCAATAGGCATTTTTATTTCCATTTTTACCAATGATAAAGCTAAACACAGTGAGATTGCTACTTTATCAAGGTCATCGATGTATTTTGACTCTAAATCATGGAATACTTTCATTATATGACTTAGCTTCACATTTGTCTCTTTAAAAACAATCAGACAAGAGATCCAGTTCTAATAAAAGTGAAGTAAACAAATGTCCCAATTCTCCCATAGGACACAACAATAAAGCCTCTACATAAAACCTATTCATAATGTATAGTGCAATTGTTTGAGCTCCCTGCGAAGTAAAGATCTGCAGGAAGATTAAAAAAAAAAAAAAAAAACACCTGAATTCAACTAGTGAACTAGTGATGAGTTTGTCCTTTTATTCTGATATCGCTTAGCCTTAATTCAATGTTTTGTGCACCATGGATTCATGAAAGTAAGGAGGGGAGATAAGGGTAAAGACAGAGGGAGTAAGAAAGAGAGGGAAAGGAAAGAAGGGGACTAGGGAGAGTTAGATATCCTGGAGCACACAACTTACTTGTTTTACTCCTAAAGTTCAAAAACAGTGTGTGGGAAAAGGCTTCCAGGTTTTTGTTTTCTTCTTTATGAATTCATTCGAAAAGGTTAAATGGCTGTGAAAATAAAATAAAAATAATATTAATGGGATGTATAAAGTCCCCAGGCACTCAAAATGTTCAAAGTCTAAACAAGAATTACTTAGCATAAGAATAGCCACAAAACTGTCAACTCACACTAAAGAAATATGATTAACAGATTCCAACAGCAAGGTGATACCAATTTTGTAATTATCAGATGAAATATTTAAAGTAGCTACTATGATACTGTTGCAGTTACCTTTGTGTTGCTGACACAAAACACAGCACCCAAAGCAGATAATGGCAGAAACGTTGTTTGTTTATTTATTTTTACTTTTTTAAATAATTATGTATATAGTGTGTATACAGCCATGATGGTACCATCATTAGCCTTCTCCCTGTCCTTCCCCCATGGAGATTGTGGGGCTTGCTTTGTGGGGGTAGCCATAAGTTATAGGGGAGAGGCAATTTCTCTGTGCACAATGACCCAACTCATGGCTCTAACAATCTTTCCGCCCCCTCTTCCACAAATTTCCCTGAGCCATGTTGGCTTCATTTTAGGTCTATTTCAGTAAGGAGGTCTTGGGAGTCTCTGTGTCTCTGGATATTTGATTTGGTAGGCGTATTGAGGGGCAGCTCCATGATTATAGGGAAATGGATCACATGATAAAAGTCTGGATATCACCTCTGCCATTGCAGGTGAAACACCACAGCATTAGAGTGTGCTGAACATTGGCAAGGGGGAGCTGCCTAGAACACCCATAAGGCCACCACCAACAACATACCTCCTCCAGCAAGGCTTCAATTCCCAAATTGCCACCAGCTGGTTACCTAGCATTCAGAACACATGGGTTTATGGGGGCTACCTCATTCAAACCACCACAGACATTGAAAAGGTAAGGCAAATATGCTGAACTGGTATGTTGGTGATTTTAAAACTGACATTGTAACATTAAAAAGCGTTATTTGGCCTGGCTTTTTTACCTGCAGCAAAACTTGGTGATCCCTTTGGGAGGGATGTCCTTTCACATGATGAGGTTGGAAAATAATCATGATTACCAGAGACTGGTATTTGGGGTTTCAGTGAACTGAACCGTAATAAACATACACGATGAAGTGTCTTTTATTTTCTACTAGATTCTATATCCCTCCTCCTCCTGTCTTACAAAGACATTCCTGGGATTTACTACCCTTGTCTAGATTATACATGTGTCCCATCATCTCTTTAGCAATTTATTGGTTCACTGTTTAAGCATTATATTTTGGTCATTTCTTTGGCCTTTACTCTGTTGTGAATATATCTATGTTTATTCAAAATTAATCAGCTCTTATATTTAGTTCCTAGACCTGGCCAAACAGATTACATACAAATTATGAGGCTGGGGAATGAGGCTGGGAAGGGCTTAGCAGGTAAAAGTGCTTGCTATACAAGCATGAGGAACTGAAGAGGCCTGATTTGTCCCAAGGATCTCTCTCCCCTACAATGCTCAAACCAGTGATTATGAATGTTCTTTTTATTTCTTTTTGTTTGTTTGTTTTTTTTTTTTTTTGAGGTAGTGTCTCACTGTAGCCCAGGCTGACCTACAATTCACTATGTAGTGGCCTTGAACTCACGGCGATCCTCCTACCTCTGCCTCCCGAGTGCTGCGATTAAAGACACGTGCCACCACGCCTGGCTTATCTCATTTTTTGAGACAGGGTCTCAATTCTCTAGCCTAGGCTGTCCTCAAACTCACCATGTAATCATGTAGTCTAGGGTGGCCTCAAACTTGAGACACTGCTATCTCAGACTCTTGAGTGCTAAGATTATAGGCATGAGACACCACTACCAGTTTAGGAGTAAACATTCTTAAATCAATAGAAAATGCTTGTAAAGAAATATGAAACATAAAGGATAACCAAAAGGGAATTTTGGAACTGAACATACATGCTAAACCGAATTATCACTGGATAGGCTCAATACCAGAACTAAGATAATAATTCAGTGATTTTGAAGGCAGAACAATAAAAATTGGGACTGGAGAGATGGCTTAGCAGTTAAGGTTCTTGCCTGAAAAGCATAAGGACCCAGGTTCAACTCCCCAGAACCCACATAAGCCAGATGCACGTGGTGGCACATGTGTCTAAAATTCATTTGCAGTGGCTGGAGGCCTTGGTGTACTCATTCTCCTTCTCTCTCTCTCTAATAAATAAATAAAAAAAGAAATTATCCAATGTGAGAAAGAGAAAGAAAAGAGGCAGAAAGAAAATAAAATAGCTTCAGAGACCATCTGGGACAAGAGGAACTACCATTTATGTCTTTGAAATCCTAGAAACAGAGAGGAAATAGTATGTGCTGAAAAGTGTTTGAAGCCATAATTGGTGGCAATTTCCCACATTTCAGGAAATACACTCCAAGATTTTACACAATAAATCCACCAAAGTTTATTTTTTTAAATTTTTATAAAATTTATTTGCCAGGAGGGAGAGAGAAAGAGAGAAGGGTGAGGAGAGAATGAGATTCTATGGGCCATACCAGGACCTCTTGCCTCTGAGAACAGACTGAAGACACATGCACCATCCTGTGTATCTGGCTTTATATATGGGTACTGGGAAATCGAACCTGCACCCACCTAGGCAGGCAGACTTTATAAACAAGTACATTTAACCACTGAGCCATCTCCCCTGACCAGAAGCATTTTCTTGGCTCAAACTGCTGAAAACTAGAAAGCTGCCAAATAAAAATGGAATTTTCTATAATGGACAAATGATCAAAATGGCTGCAAATTGCTCATCAAAATCACAGAGGTCAGAAAAAAAGTGACAAATGTTTTTCAAGTATGGAAATAAAAGAACTACCATCCTACTATTCTTTTTAAAATATTTTATTTATTTATTTGAAAGAGAAGGGAGAAAGAAGAGGCAGGTAGAATCTCTCTAGCCCTCATCCTAATACTCTTTTTTTTAGGGGGGGGGGTAAAGTTAGGGTCTCACTCTAGCTAAGGCTGACCTGGAATTCACTATGTATTCTCAGGTTGGCCTTTAATTCATGGCGATCCTCCTACCTCTGCCTCCCAAGTTCTGGGATTAAAGGTGTGTGCCACCACCCCTGGATTCATCCTAATATTCTTTATTTAACTAAAATATCACTTGGGAATAAAAGTGAAATAAAGAGATTATCAAATGTAGGCACACTAAGGTAACTCTGAAGCAGAAAAATTGCTAGAGTGTCTAAAGGAAGATTTTGAAGCATGAAAGTAATAAAATAAGGAAACTTGGAAACTTGTGTAGAAAGAGCAATATAAATAATATTATGTGTACATACAATTGATGCCCCCATTTTTAGTTTTTTTTTTAAATTTAGCTATAGAAAGCCAAAAGAATATAGCATTTACTGATAGCACTGTTGATGTGTGTACATGAATATATTTTACATTTATATATGCTTTATGAATTTATACTATATTTAATATATGAATATATGAAGGTTTTGTATGGTGATAAGTGTCTCTATTTCCCCAGAAGTAGTAAAATTTAAGTAGACTGTGAAATATGCAATTTCATAAATCCTAAAGTAACTACTAAAACACATACAAAGTGATGCATCCAAAATCTTCACAGATAAAATAAAATGGAACATTGAGAAATACTCCAATTATACATAGAATGCAGTAATAGAAAAATGGATAATACAAACAAAAGGAATAATAAAATGGTAGATCTAAATCCAGATGTTAATGGGTAATTACTCTAGAGAAATGAAAACTTATCTATACACAAAAGCCCATATAGCTGCATTTATAATATCTAGAACCTGGAATAAACTCTGACCAACTTCAATGAGTATCTGGCTATATAAACTATGACCCAACTATGAAATGGAATCTACTCAACAATAAAAAGAAAGTCCAGATAAATCTAGGAAAGAGCCCATTGAGTGAGAGAAGTGAATCTAAAAAAAAAAAAAGTTAAACAGAGATCACAGTGGAAATGGACAAAAGGGTAAAAAAAGCACTGCGGCCTCTCTACCAATGACTTGCCTATTCTTATTATTTTCACTTCACAAAACATTACATATTGCATAATTCTTTGTATAGAACATCCATGAAATGATGAAGCCATAGAAAACATTAAGTGTGTCCCAGGGATTGGCTGTTGCAGGAGGGTATAACTACTAAGTGATAGCACAATGGAGTTTGGGGAGTGATAGAAAAGTTCTTCAATCTGATTGTTGTGGAGAGCACATAGATATATACATATGTTAAATTCATAGAAGTTCATTTACTGAATGATAATAAAAGAAACAGACAATTAGCTTTCAATCATGTGGCCTTGATAATTTGTTTCTATTCTTGTGACTCTTGAGTATGGTAAATAAAAATACCCAGTCTTAGGTAGTCTTAAATTAACAGTTAATTAAAAAAAAATAAAATTATGAATTAAAGTCAATGTGACCAATGTCAATTTCCTAATTATCATTTCCACTAGCAATCATAAATTCTATTTAGTCTTTTATATTTCAATCCATGATCAGAATTAGTACCTAGGATTGCAAGATTTTCCAGTCATTAAGATGGGTGGTCAATGCATTGGCATTACTTGGATGGAAACCTGTGTTTGTGTGCAGAAGGGATCACCAGAGGCATTACCACACTTTGGCAGTGTTTATGATTTAATGAAACACAGCACTGTGCTGTTTTTATGTCCCTTCCTGAAGGATAATTGTAACAAATAATAGGCTTACTTGTGATTCAGAACCCCTGTGCCCACATAAAAGCTGTGCATAACAGTGTATGTCTGTAATCCCACCCCAGTACTAAAAGCATGGATACAAAGTGCACACATATATGTGCAAATAAAATAAAATAAAATAAAATAAAATAAAAAAATAAAATAAATAAAAAGCAGTATGTACTAGGCAAAATATTAAAGTGACTTCCAAAGAATTCTAGCCTCCATTATGGATATATTTTTCTTAATTATTCAGTCAAATCCTAATCTAGGTCATGGTATGATGGGGTTTGCAGATATATTAAGATCCCAAAACAGCTGACCTTAAAATAAGGAAACTATTTGGGTGGGTCTGATCTAATCAGGTGAGCCTTTAAAAATCAAAGGAAAGATTTAAAGTACAGGGGATTGTGGGTTATGCCCCACTGCTGGTCTGAAGATGAAGAAGCAAGAAATATGCTTCTGGGTAAGGTGGTGCCATAGGAACCATGCTAAACCAGCCTAGGGAAGGATTGAAGAAAAACCACATCAAAATACACTCTTCTAAGCCGGGCGTGGTGGCGCAAGCCTTTAATGCCAGCACTCGGGAGGCAGAGGTAGGAGGATCACCGTGAGTTCAAGGCCACCCTGCGACTACATAGTTAATTCCAGGTCAGCCTGGGCCAGAGTGAGACCCTACCTCAAAAAATCAAAAAAACAATATATATATATATATATATATATATATATATATATATATATATATATATATCTTCTTCCAAAAAGTGAAGGTGTATAGGTTTTTATAGGCCACAGTGGAGAAGCAGGGGAGACCAGAAATGAGGAAACCTGTCAGTATCCCACCAAGGAGCTTGCAGCTTGGATCCATGCGCCGGCCCAGCCCAGTGCTCAAGCTTCAGGAGCAGAGACCAAATGAGGGGATTTTCCAATTGCTTCAGCCTCCTCACAAGGCCAAGAAACCTGAGGGGATACAGCAGAGATGAGCTGAGGAGCTGCTGAAGGGGATAGAGGCAGAACCCACTGAGCACTTCCAGTACAATTCCAGGCTTTGTGCACTCTCCCATCCCCCAACTGTCAGAACCACAAACCTCAGAGAACTCATTAACCCCTGGAGGCAGAGAATTAAGCACAGCTGATCAGAACACAAGATCCACAGTACAACACAGAGGGATTGATGTGGGCACGCAGCATTGGTGAGCTTGGAAGCCACCCCAATAAGTAACAAGGCCTACTAACAAAAAAGCAGGTTCATAGACCTGCACTGGAAATGCTAATTTCTCTTTCCATGTCAGAACAGGTTATGGGTTACATGTTCTTTTTGGCTTTACCATTCTCAATTAAGCTGTATTGGGGGTTGACTATTGTTGCCTTTGATGCTTTGTCTTTTGCTTCTGTCATTATTGGGGACAGGATCTGATTCAGACCCAGGCTGACCTGGAACCCATTTCAGAAGGGAAATCTCAACCTCCCAGGGGACAGGATTCAGAGCAAAACATACCCTAAGGGATTTTGGCTTTATAAGGTTATTTCTTTGTTTTAATCCCTACAGTTACATACTCTGTGCTGGTTATTATTGAGTGTATATATTGCTTAGTTGAATTTTGGAATTTGTCAGAAAATTGTTCCACCCGGCCCACTAGAATACTTGAACAGCTGGCAAACTCAACACCTAGGATTACTTCTGCTGTTGGATTGGAGTACAAGAGATACACTTGGCACCTTAAACTCCTATCCTGAAGGTATATAAAGTTGGATTTCCATGTCTAAGAACACTGCAGATAATTAGAAAACCCAAGCATCAAATCAACTCAGGATGCAAAAATTGTTACATTATAATATAAGAAACAAAAAGAATCAAGACAATACAACCCCACCACAAGGGAGGGAGGAGACAGGTGGACTTAAGGGGATGGTACTGTATATATGTAAATAGATGTATAGATTACTGCAGGTGGAATGGCCTAAGTGATGTCAGCAGAGGAGATTGAGTAAAAGGAATGTGGGGGAAGGGTTATTAAAAATTCAGGATATTGTGAATAAACCACATGATAACCTACTTTGTTGAATAATGGCACACCCAGAAGCAATAGACTGTTACTAGAAAAATTTTAGTGCCCAGGATGGGATACCTTCCAATGAGTTGTTGGCCAGGGAGGTCCCTGATGCTCTCAAAACATTACAGGCTATTACCAAGGCTCTTGGTTTCTCACCAGGAATAGATGATAAGACCCTATTGCAGAAGACTCCACATGCTTCAGCTGCAAGGTCACTGAGAATTCAAACTGGGGATGAGCTGAAAACCTTCTCCCTGTAGACCAGCTGACAGAAAGCTGGAAAAAGCTGTACTACATGCAGCATTATGGAAGACAAAAGCCATCAGTGGTGAAAACAGTGGACACTGCAAGTCTCATGTTTGGCCAGGCAGGCCAAATGAGCCCAATGGGTGCAATAGTGGCATGTCTGTTATGGGGGAAACCACCTGCTCTCTAATTGGATTGGAGATCCACTCTATGTGAGGGTATACATGCCTGGTCCTGAAAACCTAATCAAAAGCCTATGGTAGGGGATGTCGTGAGCATTAGGAATGTAACGCCTGCTCTTGTCTGGCTAAATGCATATATTATGTTCACCAAAATGCTCTTTAATAACTTTGCTTAATGTTCATACCCATATATTAATGCTACTGTTACTTAGGGTTAGAGAAGCTTCTCTTTTCATATGGAAGTGACCACTAGGATGACCCAAATGGCACTATAGTGCTGAGAAGATATGACAGAGGAATGTTCAGCATTGAAACATCTCTATCACACTTTCCAAGGCTCAGGGTCCATTTCAGAGGAGATGATGGAAAGAATGTAAGAACAGAAGGAAGGATAGAACTGCTTATAATGCAAATGACCATATGGAAATTGGCCTTGATATCCATGACCTCACAGTGCCTAGCACTATCTCCACAAGACCCTCATAATATAAGGAAAAGATGATGCCATCAAAATAAAAGAAAGACTAAGGGAGAGAGGGAGGGAATATGATGGAGTGTGGATTTGTGAAGAGGAAAGTGGGTGAGGGAATTAGCATGGTTTGTTGTTTGTAAGTATGGAAGCTGTCAGTATAAAGGAAAAAGAAAGAAATATAGGTGGCCTCCAGGACTTGAAAGGAATAAAAATATTCCAGTGAGCATCTGGACTGCATTTCTGGATTGGAGAGATTACTCAGTGCTTGAAGGCACTTGCTTGTAAAGCCTGGGCCCAGGCTGGATTCCCCAGTACCCATGCACAAAGTGGACTGCATTCCTGGTGATATGCTGAGCAAATAGCTTAGTCACATTTTTTCAGACATTCAGCCTATAGATCTATGATCAAACAAGTACATTTTGGTTTAATCTACTAAATTTATAAAAATTTGTTAATATAGCAATATAAAGCAAATATAGTATAATGCTTTGCTAAGGCTGTCACAGCAAAGTGCCACAGAATGGGTGTCATTTACAGTGGAAATTTGTTTTCTTATAGTTTTGCAGGCTAGAATTCCAGGTAAAGTTATCACTAAGGGTGATTTATTTTAAGGCTCTGTTCTTGCCTTGTGGATGGATACCTACTCACCCTGTCTTCAGGAAATCTTATACAGGAGGGGGCAAAATTCAAACCATGAGAATATAGGGGAAGTTTGTCATAGTCCATATGAAAAGAGATTATACTTGGGCAAGGAAAAAAACAGTTTCAAACAGAGAAGTGTATGAATTCAAGATTTTTAAAAATCTGAACAAATTGTTGATATACTTGTTGACAGATATACTGTGAAGGAAACAATGAGAGAACGAATAACTGAACAGGGTTCCCTAAGCAATTTTAATGAAAATGGTAATAGCATTTACTGAAATGGAAGACTGGAGCAGGTATGTAATTTTTCACAAGGAAATCTATGTTTTGTTTTCATTGTATTCAGTTTAAAATGTTTAGGAGATCTAAGCCAGAAGTGGTGGTGCACTCATTTAATCCCAGCATTTAGAAGGTAGAGGTAGGAGGATCACTGTATGTTTGAGGCCAGCCTGGGGCTACAGAGAAAGTTCCTGGTGAGCCTGGCCTAGTGTAAGACTCTACCTCAAAAAAAAAAAAAAAAAAAAAAAAAAAGTAAATAAATAAATCAATGAAATTTTTAGGAGATCCCAGTAGGAATACTGAGTAGGAATGAGTCTGGAACTCAGAAGAAAATATACAGAGTAGATGACATGAGCCCTTATTTGGTATGTAGGCCATAGGAATAGAAAGGAGAAGGGAAATTTTTCTCTTAAAATATAAAACTGAGGCTTTGATGTTATGAAATATCTAATAAAAATACCATAGTCTTCTTTGATCAACATGTATCTTATATTCACTAGATTATTTAAAATTATATTTTATTAGTTTATAAATATAAACATAAAGATTCAACCCTAAACAGGAGTATGGGGAAAGTGTCTGGAAAGAAGGGCCCTGGAGAGGGTGAGATGAAACCTAACTTAAAACGTTTGGCTCTGACCTGTAACTCCCATTACCAGAAAACAGTTGCAACCTACATTGAGCTATTGATCATAGAGACCTACGAGGTCCCCAAAACAAGACAGCTTCTGTCAAAGCACTTAATAACCAACCTCAGGTAAAAAGTAAGTCCCGATTGCTGAAGACTTCATATGCTACCAACACAGAACACAGAGAGGCCTGGCTGGAATCTAGAAGAGAGCTAGTTTCCACACAGTTAGTCTACATGAGCTACTGGGGGAAGTGACCAACAACAGTGTGAGCAACCAGTGGTCTAAACTACTCAGAAGCAACCAGCCTGACAAGATGTACATACCATTACAATGGTGGCACACAGCCTTGGTGGATAACCAATGGCTTTCTGATTGGCTAGGATATATGCTCCAGTGGAAAGGAACCCATATCTGGAACTGGGAATCAGGTCAGAATCCTATGAAGACAAGAATTATGGTCTCAAACAACAAGCCCACCATCAGTGCTTGGCTAAAAGAGGGGCTACATCCATCAAAATCTCTCTAAATTAACAATGCTTATCCCATTTAGCCTATGCTGACATCATTCTCTGTTGGAGAATCTGGTTTTCATTGTCAGAGAATAGCAAGACCTAAGGAAATAAACCACTCCTCACATTTTAGCCAAGGCCCAGGTGAAACCACAGAGGAATTGGTGAGATGAGCAAAAGTGCTGCTTCCATGGTGAACCTGACAATCAGTGTCATGGTGAAGGTGACAGATGCTAAGAATACTCAACACATCCCAAAGCAGAAATCCAGAGGCTCCTGAGAGCTTATCACTGAAGTAGGTTTACAACACACCCACCATGACGCAGGGATTTTGGCTGAAGGTGGGGGGAGAAAGATTGTAAGAGCCAAAGGTTGGGACTTTATACCAAGAAGCACTACTGCCCCTCCCCCAATAACTGACTGCTGCTCTCACAAAGCATAACTCACAACCCCATGGGAAATACCAGCAACCCCACTGAGGAGGACCCTCAGTGTAATGGGAACAGGGAGTAGGGAAAGGATGGTACCAATCCATGATGTATCCATACAAAGTATGCTCTTAATAAGAAATATATATATATATAATGTTTACATACAAGTTTGTTTCCCTTCCCCAATTTTCTACATTCCCATTTCTGCCTCCCCCCATTTTAGCTTCTGTTGTGCTTTCATGTTACATGTTTCTTTTTGTACTCTCTCTTCCTGGTATCTTACTTAGAATCATAGCCCATACTCACTCTCGTATTCTTTTATTTACACCCATAAAAACATTAAAGTCATGTAGCTTCTTTAAATTTAGTTAATTTTTTATCTTTTGTTTAAAAAATAAATGTTGATATTTCCTTATAACATTCAATAGCCATAATAAGATTCTTATAAAGTGGAAGGTTCACTGTACTGTTTATGTACAGAGGGGAGTGTTGAAGAATGCATGTAAAGACGTAAATTGATTTCAAAGTACAAGGTACTTGAAAATAAAACAGGAGTTCAAACTTAATTATACAAAGGAGTGGTGATATACTACAGAGTTTGAAATAGGACTCTAGCCAAAGAAAGAAGGTTCAGAAGATTAATCTGGTGGACCACGTGTCTTTTTAAGTAACTGTCATTTTCTTCGTTTAGACAATGTATTTTTTCCAGAAACTCATTAATTCTATAATCTTTAGATATAAAACTCACCAAGGCAGCTAGTTTTAAAAAGATATTTATTTATTTATTTGCAAGCAGGGAGAGAGAGAGATAGAGAGAAGAGAGACAGAGAATGGGCCCACTAGGACCTCCAGCTGCTGCAAATGAATTCCAGATAAATATGCCACTGTGCATCTGGCTTTACATGGGTACTGGAGAATCAAACCAGAGTCATTAGGCTTTGCAGGCAAGTGTCTTAACTGCTGAGACATATCTCCAGCCCCAAGGCAGCTAGTTTTCAACCTGGACTAGAGTAACACTATCTCAAAATGCCAAAGGAAAAAAAAACCCTAATAGACAAGTTGTATTTGCAAGGACAGAAAGAAAGAGAGAGAGAGAATATGGGTGTGCCAGTGTCTCTAGCCACTGTAGGTGCACTCTAGATGGATATGCCATGTTTTGCATACATCTGGCTTTATGTGGGTACTGGGGAATCAAGCCCAGACCATTATGCTTTGCAAGCAAGCACTTTAACTGCTGAGTCATCTCTCCAGCTCCACAAGTTTTAATTTAAGCACTGGTTATAAATTTGAAATTGAAGTCTATGGTTGCTTTCTATTTTATATGATGGGATAACTTGAGGCCGGTAAGCATTCTATTGCACACTCACTTTTATTAAAAGTCAGTAAGTCAAGTTTTTTCCACTGATGCTATATTGAGGGTTCATGCCTTATATATCCAAGCCAGCCTGAAACAAGAGACCTTGAGTCTAGTAAGACTGCTATTCTATTGGAGGTTATATTCCTCCATCAGTTTTTCTGAAAGGGCTCAATAAGCTTGGACATTCTCAGACTAAGTCTGATATTATTTTTTAAGTTATTATTTATTTATTTATATATTTTTATTTGAGATAGATAGAGTTTGAGAAACCGAGACATAGACAGACTGAGAGAGAGAGTATGAATACAGCAGGGCCTCTTCCCACTGCAAATGAACTCCTGATGCATGTGCCACTTTGTGCATTTGGCCTTACATGGGTACTGGAGAATCAAACCCAGGCAGGCAGGTTTTACAAGTTCCTGCCTTTAACCCCTAAGCTATTTTCCTAGCCCAACTCTCATGTCCTTCACATAGGACATGTCATATCTATCTGGAATGGTTAAGCCTATAAAAATCAGCTATGTGTTCTATTTTTTTCTTGCATTGGGTGTGGAGATGATCAGGAGTAGCCATATAAGATTATTTATATTTTAAACTCATCTAGTGAGTCAATGCATTCTTTGGAAATCCCTTGTCAGCTACAGAGAAAACTATCCTCTTCAACCTACAGTCCTAAAGCTAGAAATGTAATTGGACATAATCTCTACATTCGACAAGTTACCACTAATCTAGATAATCACATCCTTCCACAGTTGTGCTGGATGCTGTTTTTGCAAAAGAGCCTTTGAGAAAGAATTAATATCTGTAATATGGATGTACCTAGCATTATGCTTCCTTTGGGACAAGACAGAGAACATTACAATTTGATGAAGTAATAACTTTGTTGTTATAAAAGTACAAGATAAATCTATTTGTCTTGGATAGTGTGATAACTAATGTTCATTATCTACTTGACTGGAGTTTGAATCACCTAGGTGATACACATTTGGACTTGCCTGTGAGGGTGTTTGGAGAAAAGTTTAACTAAGGAGGAAAGAATCATCCTGAGTGTGGGAACTACCATCCTATGAATGGAGACAAGGATTGAATAAAGAAGGAAAACAAAAACAAAAACAAAAATATGAGCTGAGCAGCAGCACATAAGCCTGTCTGCTTCCTGTCTGCAGACATAATGTGACCAGTGTCCTCACATGCCTACTGCTGAATGCAATGGATTTGCATCCTGGTAGGGGAAAAAACAAAATAAGCATAGTGGAGAAATAAAAGAGTGAAGAAAGATTTATTACTTGCAGCAAAGGAGAGCACAGGAGTCATTTCGAAAGCAATGCCCTCACTGAAACTATGGAAGCATGGAAATTTTATTTTGGAGACCTATAAATACAGGGGTGGGCCCATTTCCCAGGATGGTCAGTTGAGGTAATAGTTCACAAAAATATAAGAGGCACATTTTTGAACATACTTAAATCAAAGTCATAGAGCACATATGTAAAAGATTAAAATGAAAATTCATGCCTTGCTTAGTGACTAATAGACTGATTTCACCCCAACACCTTCCCCCTGTCAGACTACTTTCAAAGAGTGAGCCAAAACAAGTCTGTCCTTATGTTGTTTTTATCAATTTATATTTTTGTTTTGTTCACAAGACACTTAATATATACATGCATATATCTATATCTGCAATTTTTCTCAGGGCTTGTATTTCTGCCTCATTCACTTCTACTGTTGAAATTATCCTTCATTTTCCCGGTCAAAGCAATCTTATTACTTCCATGCAATTTGAATACTTTGTAAACCAGTTTTAATTTTAATTTTACTGTTTTGTTTTTATTCTTTTAACTTTTTATATGTGAGTGTGTGCATGTGTGTGTGTGCATAGGCATGCTAGGGCCTCTGCAAATGAACTCTAGATACTTGTGCCACTTTTTGTGTTCGTCTTAAGTGGATGGCTTGGAAATTGAACCCAGGATAGTTACCAACTTTGCAAGCAAATGTCTTTATCTGCTGAACCACCTTCTCAGCCTCCCTCCCCTGAGGACTATCTTTAATGACTTTATATTATACTAAGTAATACCTATTTTAAATGGTTCTACCCTTATTAGTAGTTTTCCTTTTATTATTTAATGCTTTTGTTCTCAAATAAAGTTTTGGTTTTGATCCTAAATTGTACATGATATTTTAGACTTCATATATATATCTTTTCATTCTTAAATTTTAGTATGAAAACAGAAAAATGTGGCTGCAACTATCAAGTATTTTAAAACCTTGCTTGAAATGAAAGAAAAGACCACACTTGATTTATAATGTCTCTACATATTGGAATATTATGCATCCTTTTAAAGACTGAGGATTTCAATATATTGATGAAAAATTTATACATGAAAAAATCACTTGGAAGAGAAAGAACATTGCAGAAAACTTGTATATGTGTTTTCATAGAGAAATACAGATGCATATAAAAATGTCAAAGAAAGAAATCCCCAATAATGGCTAACATTGTTTACTTGTGGGGAATGAGTTTGGAGGAAAATAAAAAAGGTATTGATTTTTCCCTTAAACAATTCTGTATTATTGACTATTTCTAAATATATAAGTATTGCTCATATATCATAATAAATAAATGTTGCAGTACAAAGAAGGAGGGAATTAAGGAGTAAAAGAGAGAGCAAAAGAGACACAGGCAGATTCTGGATTCTGTGGGAAGGATGTATAGCAACTCACTAGCTTTTGTTTTGTTTCATTTTTGAGACAGTGTATGTATGTAGCCTATGAAACCCAAGCTGTCCTCTAATTTGTAATCCTCTTGTCAAAAGTACTGGCATTACAGAAGTATACCACCAGAACCATTTGAAGTTTCTTAATTTAGGAGATTGTTAATAATTTAAATAATCAACAATATTCAATGATGGTTGCTGAGAATTACACTTTTGATAATTTTAACATGACACCAGGGAATTCAGTAAATTTTAGGTCCCTCTCCAACGTTCAGATTTAATTATTCTAATTACCAATATTTTGCTAAGTATCAGAGAGCATAAAGAAGTACAATAAAACAAAAATCTTATCCTTAAGAGATTATCAAATATTCCTCAAACACTAAGATTTTTATGTTTTAAAAAGGAGATGATAGGCTAACATGCTAAAGGATGTCACTGATAGACATAGGAGAAGTATTCCCTTAAAAATGCAGACAGCTAGTCTCCCCAGCTGATGGCAATTGGAAATTAAAGCCTCCTGGAGGTGGTGTATTGTTGGGGGTGGGCTTATGGGTATTATAGCCAGCTTCCCCTTGCCAGTGTTTGGCACACTCTCCAGTTGCTGTTGTCCACCTTATGTTGACCAGAGGGTGATGTCCACCCTCTGCTCATGCCATCGTTTTTCCTGCCATCATGGAGCTTCCCCCTTGAGCCTGTAAGCCAAAATAAACTTCTTTCCCCCCAAAAAAAAATGCAGACAGCTATCTACAAACCACAATAGCCTTGTAAGAGCTAAAGGTCAATTACAAAATGTGCAGCCACACAGAGGATTACAAAAATGGAGCCTATCTACCCAGAAAGGATTATTTGTGAAATAGACATTTCTGAGAAACCAGGAAGTAGCTTTGGATAAAGGCAATGGCTGCCCTTGTCACCCATGTGATAGAAGCTACTGTGATTTCCAGCAGTCTGTTTTAAGGACAACAGCATCATTTGCCACTTGAGGTAACGGACAACCATTCTCTCTAGGATACCTCTCCCCACACTACAAAGTAGCTCCTGTTGTGCTACTTTGGGAAAGAAGTCACCACTTTTTCCAATTCTTCACATGTGTCCCACACCCCTCAGGAAACTGTTGCCCTATGAATGCATACATTCCACAACTGTGGGTTCATCCTAGGCCTGCAATGTCTCAGACACATAGCAAAATAGCTCACACCCTACTCCTGAACCCGTAGCCTATATAAGCACATCTACACTCCGGGAGCCAGCTTCATTGCCATAGAAGGCTAGACACTACTCAACAGCAGAGCCACTGCACCTCTGTACATATGAGCTCTTATTCGGGCTTCTCAAAGGCTTCACAAACATCTGCTTCTCATTTCCCGTTATTATATGGCTATAAGGTTATCTGTGTCTCAAGCTACCTGTGTTGTTACCAACCTACATCCCAGAATCAGTCACTCTGTATTTGTTCATATTTCTGATCTTGCTCTATGGTAGGTCCATTGATGCCTCTCATCTGAGATGAGTGTCACTTCTGCTACAAGTGGGCATGAAATCCAGGCCCTGTGTCAAGAAGGAATCCATGACACACAACTTTCTTGGTGGGAGACAAGCAAATCTGGAGAACTGTAGCAATCACTGTTTCATCACAGGCCCCATAACCATCTCCACCTCTGCAGACATTACAGTACTGGCCACTGAGGAGTGTGGTAGGTCCAAGCAGCAATAGCTTCAACTGACAAAGTTCCATAGACTACTCATTCAACTATGACTTCAGTAGTGTCAAAACCACTGAACCCAATGCAGCAAAGACACCCTTGTGGTTTGAATGTGAAATATTTCTCATGGAGTTATATGTTTTGCACACACAATCTTCAGTTAGTGGTGCTGTATTGGATGATTACAGACCCTTTAGGAAGTGGGATCTCACGGAAGGAAGTATGTTACTTTGAGGCTTTATAGCTCAGCTTCACTCCCTGTCCTCTGCTTTCTGACTATAGATGAATTCAATGCAATAAGTAACCTCACACTTTTGCCATTATGTCTTCCTTGACATGATAGGAGATATCTGTTCAAACTGTGAACCCAAATAAACCACCATCTCTTAGCTTGCTGCTTATCTGGTATGTAGTAATAGTGACACGAACAGTAACTAATATAGATTCCCCTACACTTTCATTCCCTAGAAGATGAAAGTCATCCTACACCAAATTCCTCCATAAACTATAGAAAATATGACTAGATAACAACTAGAATAAATCCAGGGGTGGTATTGTACGTTCTTGTAATCCAAGCTATTCTTCACACTTGGTTAAGGAGGATATCAAGGCTGGATAACATAGTGAGATTGTCAACTCAAAATAAACAAGCAAACAGAAAAACAAAAACTACTAGAAAACATGCAAGAGCAAAGTTTTATGACATTGTCTGAAAAATACCCTTCTAGGTGTGACCTCCAAAACCGGGCAACAATACAAACTAAAAAGCTTCGTCATAGCAAAGAAAATAGCCATCAGTGAATATAGCCCATGGAATGAGAGACTATATTTGCAAACCATATGCTTTATAAAAAGCTAATATCTCTAGGAATGTGAGAGATATTTCATTGAAAACATAACATTACACAATAGAGCATTACTCAGCCTTTTTGATGATTTTTGACACTCAGATTCCCTATGCAGCAATGTAGCTCAGGATGATGTAGAGCAAGTAATCCCCTTGCCTTGACCTCTTAAATTCTAGGATTATTGGTAATCACCCCAGCTATTTTCTAGATTATTGAGATGGAGGGCCCACCCTATCTGTAGGTGGCACAATTCCATAGATGAGGGTCCTCACAGACTGAATAAAAAGAAAGCGAGCCAAGCACCAGCAGTCATTGCTGTCTGTTTCCTGATTTTGGACATGCTGTGAGCAGCTGCTTCATGCTGCCATGAGTTCCACCATGCTGGAATGCAACTTCAAACTATAAGCAGAAATAATCCCTTATTTCTTAAGTTGCTTTTGTCAAGTATCTTGTCACAGCAACAAGAAATTAACCAATATAATGTAGTGAGTGAGATAAGCCAAGCACAGAATAATACCAAATGATGACATTTATGTGTAGAATTTGTGTACTCACAGAAGGAAAGGATTTGGATGATGGTTAGCAGAAGTGGAGGTACTGGAGGGTATGTAAAAGGCATAGAATGAGTGAGGAGGAGTGAGGTCAAAAACTGTGGTAGAACCTCATGGTCACTACAGTAAACATTTGAAGGAGGAAGTTTATACTGATTGCTACTGGCAGTCATGTAAAAATGAAGGGAATTGCTCAACACAGTGGACAGCAATGGACTACAGAGTCAAACAACTCAACCATCCCCAACTTGCATCTTTCCCTGCTTTTAGAATAATTTTTTAACTAAAATAATAAATATCTTTATATTTTCCCCAATTTTAGTGAAATTTTCTACTACAGGTTGCTGAAATTATTCTAGGATATAGTGTGCAAAGCTATCCCTAAAGGATAATGTCATTACAGAGGGTTTCTTGATATACTGGATAGTTTTTCCTAAATGTTTTAAAGTACATGTGTATTACTGCTGCATTAACAAAAAGGAGGATTAATGGTTACAGTGCTTGCCTACAAAGCCTAAGGACCCATGTTTGACTCTCCAGATCCCACGTATGCCAGATGCACAAAAGGTGAGGCATGATCACACATGACCACTAGGTGGTGCAAATGTCTGGAGTGTGATTACAGTGGCTGAGGCCCTGGAATGCAATTCTCTCTGTCTCTCACACTCTCTAAAGTAAAAAAAAAAAAAAGTAGATGTGACTTTACTATTTCTTGTTGAAGAATAAATGTATATTTATTTTAGAAATACAGAAAATAGAAAACTAAAAAGAATATAAGAACTACATATAAAGGTCTCACTTAAAAATAACCACGTATTGTATATGATAGCCTTCTTTTCTGCTTGTGTAATTTTTTGATAAAAATAAAATAAATCATAGTTTATTGTCTATAATTATGGAAGTTGTCTATAAAAATTTTAAAAATTAAAAAAAGAAGGCATTTTATATGTTTTTGCTTATTTGTAAAAATTTTCCATTACATTCTTTTCTAGATTAATTGCATAGTTTGCAATATAGACATACCAATACATACTTTTTGAATGTTTATATTGATATAGTAGTTATAAACATTTAAAAAGTTTAGTTTAATTATATTTATTTGCTTTAAGTTTCACTTATTATAAAATTTAACATATGTAAAAATGATAGAAAATATATGTAAAATGTTATGAATAATTATAAAATAAACATCCATATTTCTATCACCCAAGTCAACAAATAGAGTATGATCAGAACAACAAAGATTCTGCATCCTTACACAGTTGGTTTTTATGTGAAGGAACCATTAGCTTCTTTTTAAAAAATAATTTACTAGGTCTTCATTAATTTTAAAATTTATGTGTGATTTTCTTAATTATTTAGTCAAAATTTATTTGCTTTCAAAATTTATATGGCTAGATTTAAGTGCAGTTTCTCTTTTTGCTTTTCTTTTTTTCTCAAAAGAATGTTTGTGAGATATGCACACATTATTTTGTGTGAATGTAGTTCATTTATTTATGTAGAAGTATGATATTTCATTGTACATCTTTACCACAACCTATAGATCCATTGTTCTGGTGACTGCCATTTGCACTTAATACTATCATGCACATTCTTGTACAGACTTACGAGTGTGTCCTAAGGTATATGGAATTGATAAGTCATAAAATATACATTTCTTAAAATGTATTAGATGAGTTCAAACTGCTTTCTAGAGTGGTTTATTATACACTGAATATATATGTATGTCTCTCTATCTATAGATAGATAGATAAATAGATATAGATATATGTGTGTGTTTATTTTTATATCCTACCTAAAACTCAGAATTGCTTAAAATATGAATCCATCTAATAGATGTGTAGATGCCATTTCATTTTGCTTAGAATTTGTACCTACCTGATTACAGATGAGGTTGAGCATCATGTCCTTTGCTTTTGCATGATTTTTTCCACTAATATTTTT
Organism: Orientallactaga sibirica; assembly: GCA_036365145.1. Lineage (NCBI taxonomy): Eukaryota > Metazoa > Chordata > Mammalia > Rodentia > Dipodidae > Orientallactaga > Orientallactaga sibirica. Next base: position 5,772,136 of record JAEOAD010000793.1, on the reverse strand, counting down.
GTCTTTTTATTTGAATTTTAAATGAATTTAAAAATAACGTTTCCTTAGTATTTGTTTGTGTTAATAAAATTTTATTTTAGTCTTTTTTCTTTCACTCTTTATATAGTCTTTTAGTGAAAAGGGGCTATTGGTACTTGTATCGATTACTTGTTGCTAAGACAAAATAATAAACCTCAAGTAGCCTAAGGAAGGAAAGGGTTTATGTTCAGCTTAGAGTTTTGAGGTGAGATATCCAGTATGGTGGGGAAAGTATGGTGGATTTGGGGAGGAAGCCTGTATCACATATTCATATGAGTAGGCATAAGGAGAGACTGCAAGTAGTACTGGGCTATAACATCTTAAGGTCTACCCACAGTGACACTCTTCAGCAAGGCTTCACCTCCTAAAGGTTCCACAACCTTCTCAAATAGGGCTACCAATCTAGGTTTAAATACTCAAAAACATGGCTCTATGGGGAACATTTTATATTCAAATCACTACAGTATGGCTTTAAATCTTGCTTATTAATTTTTTCCTATATGATTCTCTTATATATAATTCCAAAAGCCAGCCAGGCATGGTGGCACACACTTTTAATCCCAGCACTCAGGAGGCAGAGGTTAGAGTTTCGCTAAGAGTTCAAGGCCACCTGAAGACTACATAGTGAATTTCAGGTCATCCTGGGCTAAAGTGAGACCCTACCTCAAAAAAAAAAAAATTCCAAAAGCTTCCTGAGAATGGTGGTGCATGCCTTTAATCACAGCACTCAGGAGGCAGAGGTAGGAGGATCACCGTGAGTTCGAGGCCACCCTGAGACTACATAGTGAATTCCAGGTCAGCCTGGGCTAGAGTGAGACCCTACCTCGAAAAACCAAAAAAAAAAAAAAATTAAACATTTTCCAAAACCTTTTTAGTTTATCTTCCATTTTAGTTTTCTGTTACACACTTTTTAATGCATGTGTATGACTGTATTCTGTCTGAAGTCAAGGTCCAATTGTATTTTTTCATTAAATTATGTAAATTATGTCAGCATCATGTATTGAAAACTCCATTATTTCCCCAACTGATTTACCAATCCATTTCCATTTGCACAGGTGTGATTCTGGAATTTTCGTTTTGTTATCATCAGTTAGTTAAGGTATATCTGCAAGAATTCCAGGGTCTTAAGTACATTGACTTTATTACAAGTCTAAATATTTGGTAAAAAGAATTCCACTTTAACATTGTCTTGAGTAATCTTGGGTCTTTACATTTGTGCATTTTTTGAGGCAAGCCCAACAGACTGGCCTTTTTTACGAGAGAGAAAGAGAAAGAGAGAGAGAGAGAGAGAGATGGCGTATTAGGGCTTATGTGTGATCTGGGAAGTCAAAACATGTGTCCTTAGGCTTCACAGGAAAGCACCATAACTGGTAAGCCATCTCAACAGTCCTCATTTCAACATTTTTGATAATTATCTTGATTTTTTTAACACATGGAATATTAAAATGCAAAATTGTCTGTCTTCATGCATAAGAATAAAGTCCAAGTTTATCAAGGACCTTAATTTCAGACCTGAAACTCTGGAACTGCTAGAGGAAAAAGTAGGGGAAATCCTTCAACATAATGACAAAATAGGCAATGCCTTTCTGAATATAACCCCAAATGCTCAGGGAATAAAACCACTAATCAACCACTGGGATCTCATGAAATTACAAAGCTTTTGTACAGCAAAGGACACTGTGTATAGAGCAAAGAGACAACCTACAGAATGGGAGAAAGTCTTTGCCAGCTACACATCTGACAGAGGATTAATATCCAGAATATACAAAGAACTCATAAAACAGAACAATAAGAAATCAAACGACCCAGTTAAAAAATGGGCTATGGAACTAAATAGAGAGTTCTCAGAAGATGAAATACAGATTGCATTTAAACATCTAAAAAAGTGTTCTACATCCTTAGCCATAAGGAAAATGCAAATTAAAACTACTTTGAGATTCCATCTCACTCTTGTCAGAATGGCTACCATCAAGAAAACAAATGATAATAAGTGTTGGCATGGATGTGGAAAAAGAGGAGCACTTCTACACTGTTGGTGGGAATGTAATATGGTCCAGCCATTGTGGAAATCAGTGTGGAGGTTCTTGAGACAGCTAAAAATAGATCTACCATATGATCCATCTATAGCACTCCTAGGCATATATCCGGAGGACTCTTCTCAGTACCTTAGAGATACTTGCACAACCATGTTTTTTGATGCTGTATTCACAATAGCTAGGAAATGGAACCAGCCTAGATGTCCCTCCACAAAGGAATGGATTATAGAGATGTGGTTCATTTACACAATGGAGTTCTATTCAGCGGTAAAGAAAAATGAAATCATGAAATTTGCAGGGAAATAGATGGATCTGGATAGGAAACACTTTGTTTCATTGAATCTTTGGATTTTTGAGGGGCTTCTATTTCATTAATTTGTGCCCTAATCTTTATTATTTTTTCCTGTCTACTGATTTTTGGTTTGACTTGTTCTTCTCTTTCCAAGGCCTTAAGCTGAAGCATTAAATTGTTTACTTGTAAACTCTCCAATTTCTTAATATAGGCACTTAGAGCTATAAATTTCCCTCTTAGAACTGCCTTCATTGTGTCCCAAAGATTTTGGTATGTTGTATTCTCATCATAATTTGATTCTATGAATTTATTGATTTCCTTTTTAATTTCTTTTTTAGAATTTATTTTAGAGAGAGAAAAAGAGACAGATAGAGAAGAAGAGAGAGAGAGAGAGGGGAGAGAGAAAATGAATGGACATGCTGGGGCCTTCAGCTGCTGCAAACAAACTCCAGACACATACAGCACCTTCTGCATCTGGCTTACGTGGGTCCTAGAGAATCAATCCTGGGTCCTTTGGCTTTGCAGACAAGCGCCTTAACCACTAAGCAATCTCTCCAGCCCATGTAACAGCCAAAAAAATTAAAAGATACAAAATTATTTTATATTTATAGTTAGAAAAATAAAGACTTTCAGAAACTTTACTAGACCAAGCAATCAGGTGGAAACTCACAAATAGGCTTGAGATTCACGGCTGAGCTGCCTGCAACTGTGCTATTAATGCTGACAGAATACCAGCTGCAACTTGTACAAAGTTATTAATGCTGACAGAATAGTACTATCAAAAAGGTTCTTATTTGCCACCCTGAGACTACATTTTAATTTAGACTTGGACTGTTAACTACCAAAAACCAAAAACTTGTGGAACACTAGGTTTTGAAATCCAGAAAAAAGGTTACTATGTCAGCATTTAATTAGACTTGAGTTTGAACTGGGGACACTAGGTTTTGGCTCATAAATATGTAAACATTTAATGAGAGTTTGCACTCAGGAAACTGAGAATCCCAGGAAAAAACTGTCATTCATATATTTCTTTTTTTTTTTTTTTTAATTTTTTTTATTTCTATTATTCTGATTTTACATTCATAGTATTGGTTCCATTATCCTCCTCCCTGTCCTCCCTCTTCCAAAGGGACCCTCATCAATGGGGAATGTGGGTCATGTATTGTGGAGGTCGTCAAGAGTTCTGGTGGGTAGGCCCCAGTCTCTGTGCTTAATGCCCCAACTTGTGACTCTAACAATCTTTCCGCACCCTTTTCCGAGAGTTTCCCTGAGCCAAATTGGGGTCATTTTAGTTCGGCTTCAGTGCTGAGGTTTTGGGAGCCTCTGTGTCTCTGGATATCTGGCTTAGTTGGACTTGGATGTTCTCTGTGTTTATCTCCTTCAGCCTTTTTCTGGTGTCGTGATCACCATGAACACTGTATTCTTGCCCTTCCCCTGCGTCAGAGTTCTTGGTGACCCACTAAAGGTTAATGGTAAGACCCTACTGTCGAAGACAGCATATGTGTGTGAGACCAAACACAGAGAGACCTTGCCAGAATCTGGAAGAGGGTCAGACCCCAGACAGTTAGCTAGTCTAGTACCAGAGGGTGCTACACGAGCAACTGGGGGAAAATATCCGACATTGGTCCAAACATCTTGCAGACTAAGATACCCAGTAGGTAACAACCTGACATAATGCTCATACTAGTGCAGTAGTGGCAAACAGGCATGGTGGGCAACCAACTGCTCTTGATTTGGCTAATAGATCCACTCAGTGGAATGGAACTCATTGCTGGAACTGGAAAATAAGTCAAAACCAGGTACACAAAACTGGTAAGCAAGTCAGAATCATATCCAAAAAACTGGTTCACTCGCCAATATTCAAGCTCCCACCAATCTTGGGCCACAAGAGAACCTATATCTATTAAATTCTCTCTAAACTAATAATGGCATCTCATTTATCTGGTGCTAACTTCACTCTCTTTTGAAGAATCTGCTTCTCTTTTTCAGAGGGATGCAGAAACCTGAGGAGAGAATCATCCCATCACGCCTCACCAGGGCCCCAGCTGAAACCATAGAGTAACTGGGGAAATGAGCAAGAGTGCTGTATTTTTTTTTTAAGAGAGACAGAGAGACAGCAAGAGACAGAGAAAGAATGGGTGCTTCAGGGCCTTTCTTCCACTGTGAACAAACTCTAAATGCATTTTCCCCTTTGTGTGCATGTGTGACCTTGTGTATTTGCATCACTTTTGCATATGGCTAAACATGGGACCTGGAGATTTGAGCAAGCATTCACAAACTTCTCAGGCAGGCACCTTAACCACTAAGCCATCTCTCCAGCCCAAGTGCTGCTTTCTTGGTGAACCTGGTATCAGCACAAGGGTGAAGGATATAGACATAGAGAACACTCAACTCCTACCAAACCAGAGATCCAGAGGCACAGAGGTTCCTAAGACCTCATCACTGAAGTTGACCTAAAACGAACCCAACATAGCTCAGGGAAATTCATGGAAGGGGGTGGAAAGATTGTTAGAGCCACAAGTTGGGACATTATGCACAGAGGCATTGCTTCTTCCCCATAACTGATGGCTACCACCAAAATCCACAGCCCACAATCCCCATGGGGATAACTGGCATCACCAACAAGGAGGGTCCCTTCGGTGAAGGAAGGAAAGAGATGAATGTAAGGATGGTACCAACATGTGCTGTTTACACACTGAGTATGTACATAACTAATAAAGAAAAAATGGTAAAAAAAAAAGAAGAAATGGTTTCACATCAAAATAGAACATGGAATACACAGAAAGAAGGGCTTCACTAGAAGGGGTGTAGGAAAAGAGGGACAAAAGGAGTATTGTGAGGGGATTATGACCGTGGTATATTGTGTATATGTTGGAGGTTTCCATAAAACAAGTTTTTTTCATTTTTATTTTAAAAAATAATGTGGTAGATTAAAACAAGAAGTTACAACAAATATGCACCCTGGCTTGAGAAGTAGAAGGCAAAGAATGGGGCAAGAAAAAGACAGAGCATGGAAGTGGAAATGAACAAATGAAGCAGGAACTCAGCATTTACTAAAGCTCAATGAAGTACAGGATCCACTAGATCAAAACAAATGATGAATTTGATGAAGAAAATTAAAACAAGAAATACTGAAGTCTATAAATATAGTTCAGAGATGAAGCATTTATTTAGCTTCCACATAGGCCTGGGTTTGATTCCAAGCAAGGCAAAATTACATATGTAAATCAAATAAAATGAAGAAATTCTAAGCTATAGTGAAAGTACAGACAACAGACAAGGCAGAAAAACTTGAAATGATTAGGAAAAAACAAGAATCACTTAAACAAGCAAGGTAGATTATCTCCACATCCACACAGTAAAAGGTAAAGGTAAATTACATCTTCAACATGCTCAAATAAGTTCACTGTCAGTTTGAATTTTTTTTTCCCAGAGAAATGCCTTTCAAGAATGAAGGAGAGTTATTTCAATTACCTATAGATATATGAAAAGAGCCCCTTCAAATTAGGAGCTTAAGATAGTCATTTTCCTATCTTTAACCATTTCTCTGTGATAGGCTTGGCCTGGCAATTCTGTATTGAAATGTCTCTGTGGTTGTACATCAAACAAATGGCAGGAGCAGTAACAAAGGGCAGTGAGGGTAGGATGGGTCCAGCCATGAATTTCTTTGACCTTAATATCTTTATGGTAAGAATTTCAAGGTCAGGTTTTAATGAGGGCATGTGGGATGGAAGATACAACTGTAGCCACCACTGGAAAATAGACTTCCATGACACCCCAAAACATTTTAAGACACAAACAGATTATTTCCAGCTAATTATAACTACTTCTTAAAGCAAGAAAAAGCAAGTTAATTGGAAGTTAATGAAGATGGGTGCTTTTGTTTATTTTTTAAATATCAGCATACAAAATAATAGAGTTTTTCATTGTGGCACTTTCATTTTTTTTGGGGTGGTGGTTCAAGGTAGGGTCTCACTATAGTCCAGGCTGACCTGGAATTCACTATGTAGTCCCAGGGTGGCCTTGAACTCACGGTGATCCTCCTATCTCTGCCTCCTTAGTGCTGGGATTAAAGGTGTGTGCCACCATGCCCGGCTGATATCTTTTTTTTAATCCTCCTTCTCACTCTTCCCTCCATTTTCCCCCATGTTACTTTCTTTTTTTGAGAGAGAGAGAGGGAGAAAAAGAGAGACACAGAGAGAGAATGGGCACACCAGTGGTCTCTCAGCCACTGTGAACAAACTCCAGATGTGTGTGCCCCCTTGTGGGCAAGTGCAGCATTGCACACTTGCATCACTTTTTGCATCTTGCTAAACGTGGGACCTGGAGATTGGAACTGGTGTTCTTGGGCTTGGCAGGCAGGCACCTTAACTGTCAAGCCATCTCTCCAGCCCCCCATGTTTCTTTCTATCACAAGTAATCCCCATTCAGCTTTCATGTCACATGTGTTTTATTACATATCCTTCTTTAAAAACTTTTTCCCTCTTACATTCCACCTTTAATTTTCTGGCCTATGCCTCCACTAGCACCCACAATATATATATGTATTCAATTATCTACTTGTGAGAGGGAACATGCATATTTATTTGTCTTTGTGAGTTTGGGTTATCTTTTTTAATATAGTAATTTCCAGATTCATTTATTTTACTGCATTTATTTATCATTTCATTTTTATTTATGGTTTAATAAATTGCATTGTGTATATGCACCACACTTTCACTATGTGATCATTAGTTTATGGATATCTGGGTGATTCCATTTCTTTGTTATTGTGAATAAAGCAGAAATAAAGATGTATGTGCATGTACCTCTGTGGTAGGACATTCTCAGGAGTGGTATAGCTGGGTTAATTTCAGCTTTTTAAGAACCTTCCCATTGAAGTCCATAGTGACAGTAATAGGTTTGTACTGCTCCCTGCTGTGAATAAGAGTTCCTCTTTATATCGTCTCAGGGTGGCCTTGAAATTACAGTGATCCTCCTACCTCTGCCTCCTGAGTGCTGGGATTAAAGGCTTGCACCACCATGTCCGGCAAATTCCTCTTTATCGACATCCTCCCCAGCTTTTGTTTTAGCCATTCTCACCACAGTGAGATGGTGTCTAAAAATAGTTTTCATTTGCAGTTCCCCTGTGGCTGTAGATGTCAAACTTTTAAAAAATGTCTATTTGCTATTTTTTTTTTTGTTGTTCTTTTGAGAACGGTCTGTTATGTTCATTAGCTAATTTTTAAAATTTATTTTTATTTATTTATGAGAGAGAGAGAGAGAGAGAGGGAGGGAGGGAGGAGGGAGGGAGGGAGGGAGAGATAATGGATGCACCAGGGTCTCTAGCCACTACAGATGAAATCCAGATACATGGGACACCTTATGCATCTGGCTTTACATGGGTCCTGGGGAATCAAACCTAGATACTTTGGCTTTATTGGCAATTGCCTTAACCACTAAGCCATCTCTCCAGCCCTAGTTTATTTACTGATTAGCAATTTTGTTTTTGTTGGTGTTTAATTTTTCAGTTAATTTTTGTTTTTTTTTTTTAGATTTTGACCCTGTGTGTATAGAAAAGCTGGGAAATATTTTCTCCCATTCTATAAATTGTCTGTTCTCTCTACTGATAGTTTCCTATACTGTGCAGAAGATTTTTAATTTTATGTAATCCAATTTGTCATTTGTTAATGTTATTTTCTGTGCTATTGAAGTATTAAGAAAGTTCTTGTATATCCCAATATCTTAAAGTGTTTCCTCTATTTTATTGGAAGTGTTGGAATACTTTTCCTAATTCCTTTATCAGCAAGTTTGTTATTGGAATATAGAAATTATGCTGATTTTTGCTTTTTTTTTTCTTTTGGTTTTTTGATGTAGGGTCTCACTCTAGCTCAGGCTGACCTGGAATTCACAATGTAGTCTCAGGGTGGCCTCAAACTCATGGTGATCCTCCTACCTCTGCCTCCCAAGTGCTGGGAGTAAAGGAGTGCACCACCACGTCCGGCTACATGTTTGTTTTTTATCTTGCAACTTTCCTGGAAGTGTTTATCAAATCTAAAAGTTTTCTAGTGGAGGCAGCCTTGAAAATATAGAACCATGTAATTTGTAATGTAAGTAGGGATAATTTGATTTCTCCTTTTTTTATTTGTATTGATTTTAAATCTTTCTTGTTTCTTATTGCTCTAGGTAAGACTTCAAGAACTATATTGATTAAGCATGGAAAGAGGGGCTGGAGAGATGGCTCAGTGCTTAAGACAGTGACCTACAAAACTTAAGGTCCGATGTTTGATTCCCCATTATCCATGTAAAGCCAGATACACAAGGTGGCACATGTAACTGGAATTTGTTTGCAGTGGCTGGAGACCCTGGCATACCTTTCTTTCTATATCTGCCACTTTCTTTCTCAAATAAATAAGTAAATAAAATATTTTATAAAGAGTGTAGAGAGTGGGCACTCTTACCTCATTCCAGATTTTATGAATACAGTATTCTACAGATACAAAAACTGAAAAAATGACATAACAAAAACAATAACAACAGACCAATTTCCATGGAAAATATAGATACAAAAATTCTCAACAAATCTTATAAATAGAATTTAACAAAAATTAAGATCATATATCACCACCAAGTTGTTTTCAAACCAGAGTTGCAAGCATTTTACAAATTTTAGGATGTCTTTATGACAAAAATCCTGAAAAATTGAAACTAGAATGTATCACAACATAATAAAGTCTACAGATGACAAAACTACAGCAAAAATTATATTAAATGGGGAAACACTGAGGGAATTTTCTTTAAACATTGGACAATGTTTATTTTAAAGCAGTAATAATTTTCAGGGAAACTAATGAGAAAAATATAAATACAACTAAATATGGATTTCTGAAGATATGAAGGAAATCACAGTTTCTTACCGTGTATGAAGAAGGCAAAATTATCCAATCATTTCAGAATTTCTGAGCACAGTGTAAGTTTAAGCATGAAAACAAAATGAACAGAAAAAAAAACACTGAAAATATACAGAAAATGAACCTAGTAAAAGGGAAAATGAAATAGAAAGATAGAAAGTAAACTCAATACAAAGAGACAAATGAATTGAGTAAAAATAGGATATATAAGGTGTATGAAAAGTATAAAATAAAATGACCAAATTAAAGAAAAATATAGCAATGATTATATCAAATGCAAATGTATTAAAAATCCAGCTAATAAAGTATTTTGTCTGAATTCTTTTTAGATAATCCAATCATAAACTGATTGCAAGAATAATATTTTAAAAAATGAGAATGGGGTGGTCAAAATAACTAAAAGTTTCAAAAATGGGGCTGGATAAATGACTCAGCATTTAAGGGTACTTGTTTGAAATGCTTGATGGCCCAGGTTTGATTTCGCAGTACCCACTTAAAGCCAGTCATACAAAATGGTGCATGCTTCTGGAGTTTAAAGCAGCAGAAGGCTCTCGTACACCCATACCCACTGTTTCTCTGTTTCTTATCTCAAATAAAGACAAGGGGGGCACTCAGCAGCTACTTGGTCTGACTTCTTAGACAAATAGGCCACTGGATGATGCCATGGCCCCAGTCTTTGGGTTAGGACACCCATAGTTGTCCTCTTCTTTTCATCCATGTACAAGTGGAAGGGTTTGGTTAAGTCTGGAAGCACTAGGGCAGGGGCTGTTGTCAGAGCTGATGTTCCTCATTTTCAGTCCAATTAAAATCCTTTTCTTGCCCTCTTGTAGCCTCATATAGAGGCTTAGCTAATTCAGCAAACCTTGGAATCCAAATTTTGCAATAACCCACAGCTCCAAGGAATTCTCAGATTTGTCTCTTAGTCTGAGGCATGGGTATCTGAGTGATGGCCTGAATTCTAGAGGCCAGCAGCATCCTCTTACATCCTCAGAGTTCATATCTCAAGTAGGTTACCTTATGCATGCACAGCTGAGCCTTCCTGGCTGATTAAGTTGTCCAGGAGACACTCTGTGGCAGAGAGGCATTCCTCCTCCCTTTCTGTAGCTAGGAGGAGGTAGTTCACATTTTGTAGAAGAGTTGCCTCAGGTGTTTCCTTGAGAAAGGCCTACAAATCTCTATGAAGAGCCTCATCAAAGAGGGTGGGGGAATTTATAAATACCCATGGAAGCCTAGTCCAGATTAGTTGCCCTCTAGTGCCTTGTTCCAGGTCCATTCAAAGGCAAAAAATGGGTTGACTTCCCTTTGTCACTGGGATACTAAAGAAAGCATCTTTTAGGTCCAGCACAGTATATATTTATCTTTCAGGTGGAATCATATTGAACAAAGTATAATGGCTGTCTTGTGGGGCCCTGTGCCTTCTGGAAGGTAGCCACCATAATCTTAGCCATTTTCCTAGCCTGTCTATCTTCAGAGTTTCTCTATTATTATATACCCTGGCAGTAATCTCTATTAACTCTGAAAGAAGTTTACTCTCAAAGCCTTCTATTTTCTATGGGGGGTATGTCCTATAAGCTTCCTGCAGCCTTTATAGGAAAGCAGTGGGGGACTCTGTGGGCCCTTGGGTCACTTCATTCACCTTAAACAAATTTGTAGGGTGCTTAGTGAGCAGCTACCCAGAGACTACCCATCAGAGTCCGGTGAAAGAGGCTAAAGGATGCTCTACCTTCAGGGGTGTTAGGATCCCAGTCCAGTTTTGTGGAAAGGAAAACCTTGTCAATAAAATTAGGGTTCTCCATGAGGCGGCTGTCAGTCCCAACATTGGTTTCTTGGCTTCCCTTCATTTTTTTTTTCATGTTCCTCTGTGGTGAGGAAGATCTGCAAGACTTGCTGACAGTCCTCACATGTGGGCTGATGGATTTAGAAGACTGTCTTGAGAAGGGATATCGGAGAACCTGCCTTAAATCAGACTTAGGTTTAGCAGTAAGAATGGGAGTGCTGGGGAATAGAATCTAGGTCTTTAGATTTCCCAGGTAAGCACCTTAACCGTTAAGCCATCATTTGTTTGATGCCCCTTTTTAAATCATCTGTTTATATCCTGATATACAATTTAGGTAAGACTGATGTTTGCCTTTTATATAAGGAGTTTGTAACTTGATCAAGTACCTTGACTCAGTTTACCTATTAACTTTTGTCTACTGAGAAATTTCATCTAACAGATTAACAGGTGTTCAAAAGAGAACAATAAAGAGAAACAAAGTTGTGTATTGCTTGTCATTTCCTTTTCCTTGTCAGAGACAATTGGCCATTTTGTCTCTGGACAGGGTCAGGGGGACACATGGCTTAAACTTGCATGGGGTCTGAGATAAAGGGGGCATCACCCTTTTTTCCAGCATCCAGCTTGCCATGACTTTAAGTAGCATATAACAGTAAGCAAGAGTAAAAGGAAATGACAGAGCAGAGAGCTAAGCATCCTGCCATTCCTTGTCTTACTCTGAAATTGTTTGTTTTTACCTAGGAAACTTATTTTCCCCATTTGTAATACAAATGGTGATAGGGTCTTGTCTATGTCTAACCTGGTTAGACCTCCAAAGAACATGAATTACATTTGTGCTTATGACTTTGTGACCCACTTAGCATAGGGCATCACCTATGTTTAATGTAAGCTGAATTTACATTAAATCTATGTCTCTATATAAAACCTTTAGAACATTCTTAAAAGTCTGTAAACACTTGAAAAATCTTTAACTTTAAGCATGGTGTTTAGGTTTAGCCTGAAAATTAGCTTTCTGTTCCTTCTAAAAGGAAATTAATTTTAAGCAAAATTTGGTCTTTTTAGATCTCTTACATCCATCCTTTCTACAAATGCACATCTTCATCCACATACTTTAACATTCTGATCTAAGTTCCATTTAAAAAGAATTTTTAACAAGTCTATGTCCAACATTGAAAAATACCTTCCTAGTTCCTTCAATTATCTCATCTCAACCCGTAGTTAACCATCTTTTTTTATAAGACTAAAAAATACACTAAATTGATTAATCTTATTGCCCACTGACAAACAAGCAAGCAGTCTGGCTCCAAAGAGTTAACCATTTTACTATTGGAAATTTGTAGAGAAAAAGCCTTCCTTAGTATTTAAGTCATCAAAAATCTCTACTTTGACAATAAGACTTGCTTTATGATACTTCAGATTTCATATAACCCATTGATTTGAGATATCTCCTATTAATAAACTCCATGAAATACACTTTCTATGAATACAGGCAAAACATGACAACTGTTTTGGGGATAATCTAAATTATCAATACTGCTAACATATTTAGAAATGCTTTTATTAGGAGGAACTAAGGCAAATTTTTGTTTCTATCTTGAGGCAGGCTGGCCTGAAATTCAGGCCAGTTGCCTTCTCCTTTAAGTAACAGGACATTACAATCTTTTAAAATATCTGGCAAATTATGAGCCTCTACCTCAGAAGGAATTTTGTTGTTTTTAATAATCCTCTATGTCAGTTGAAGTTGACCTAGAATATAAACTCAGCAAGTATATTTACAAGATCATGCAACAAAGTATGGCTTTGTTTACATAAAATTTCAGTTCACCATAGGCATTAGTTAAATCTGATTTTTAAAAACAAAACCCAAAAAAACCTTGAAATAAATCAAATATGAACAAAAACTTTAGGAGAGACATGTTGGACTATTTGGATTAATAAAGAAACTGAAATGTGTCTATAAACAATGTCTTATTTGTTTAAAGCCCAAACAAAAGAGGAAATACCAGGCACAGTTCAAATTAAAATTATGTACTTATTTCTATCAAGCAATTTAAAAGTCATATGGTTTAAAATGTGGAGACAGGCTAACACATTGGAACCTTGAATTGGAAATCCTCCTGTCTCAGTTTCCCAAGTAGATAAGATAATAGGCCTAGCTCATTTTATTGTTTATCTTTTTCTTTTCTGAAGATCTTTAAAGTGCTTTTTTAAAACCAGTTTTAAAGGAGATTTTTCAACAGAATGAATTTGACCTGATTTTCAAAGACAAGAACAAGACACACAAACACAACACCAGACACAAATATGCTAGTAATTCCATCTTTCCTGGTGGTGCCATGTGGCTGTCAAACCAAAACTGAACCAGAAACAGACCTCCATTCAAGATCTCGAATGGTGTCAGAGATGGTCGAGGGTGGCCCCTCAATCCCTCATCCAGGGAGTCAATGCTGCATCCAGCTTCCCTCTTGGACCCAGAAAAGAGTGCAAAACCAGAAAACCAGAAAAAAACAGGAAAAAAAGAAAAAACAAAAAGAAGAGTGGAAAAAGCACCTGCTGAGGTTTCTTACCCAATAAAGGAGGGGACAAAAGTTCCCCATCAACAGCTTGCTGCCAACTCCAAAACCAGGAACATGCAGATGGATGGAGATTTGGTACTAGGGCTGAGATTAGGGGGTTCTTCCCGGGTTCGGTAGCCCCAGAGTCGGTGAGGGAGGTCTTGAAATGTGGATCCAGGGCAAGCCCCAAAAGTGTTATGGGGTCTGGTGTCTCACAAGTAAGACCATCGACTCACGGAATATGAGGCAAAGTTTTATTGTGTAAAAAAGAAAGAAAAGAAAAAGAAGAAAAGCTGGTGCACACCAGGTCTACACCCCAGAGTCGGTGTCTTGGGGTTCAGCCTTTTCTTTAAATGTCTTTTGAGGTAGGCTTTCACTCTAGACCAGGCTGACCTGGAATTCACTATGTAGTCTCAGGGTGGCCTTGAACTCATGGTGATCCTCTTACCTCTGCCTCCCGAGTGCTGGGATTAAAGGCATGTGCCACCACGTTCGGCCCAATATCAACAATTTTTAAAATTTGAAATCATTTAGAACATGCTCTGTGACTATAATTCAGTTAGACCAGAAATTAATGGACAAAAGACAAACTTCTTTATATCTGGGAGATCAAGAACACATCTACAAAACAAAAAAACAAACAAAAAATAAACAAACAAACAAAAAAACAAGCACACACATAAAACCAACCTATCATCAAAAAAAAATGGTAATGGGTGCTGAAAAAATGGCTCAGTAGGTAAGAGAACTTGCCATAAAAGCATGAGGGTCACAGAGGGCCTGAGTTTCATCCACAGCATCCATGTAAAAACCTGGGTGTGACCTCTCACACCAGTCCTGGGGGTGGGGTGGAGAGAGGAGAATCCACTGGGATATTCAGATTCAGGTAGGCTGACCAAAACTGGAAGTTCTAGGTTCAATGAGAAACTGTTTCAAGGAAACATGTGCATGCATGTGCACACACATGTACTGAATACTTTATAAACACACACTCTCTCTCTTTCTCCCTCTCTCTCCAAAAAGAAAAAGTCATGTAATAAATGTCAGTGTTTCAATGATGTGGTGGTTTGAATTAGGCGTCCCCCATAAACTCATATGTTCTGAAGGCTTAGTCCCCAGGTGACAGAAATTTTGTAGGTGGAACTTTGCTTGGAGGAGGTAGGTAGGCATAGGGGTGTTATAGCCAGCTCCCCTTTGCTAGAGTTTGACTCATTTTATTGCTGCTGTTGTTCATCTGATGTTGGATAGGAGGTGATATCCAGCCTCTGCTCTACCATCTATTCCCTAATATCATGGAGCTTATCCTCAAGAGTGTAAACAAAAATAAATGTTTTCCTTCCATCAGCTACTTTTGGCTAGGTGATTCATCCCAGCAATGGAAAGGTAACTGCAACAGACGAGTACATAGTCCTAGGTTTGAATCTCATCACCTCCTTCCATGAAACAAAACAGAAAATTTGAACTAAATAATAAAAAGATTAAACCTGTGTTATATCACAACTTAGTTTACACCTAACTTATTCCTTCAGAGGGATTTTAATGATTCCATATGTATCAAAATATAATTTATATACAGTAAAACTCACCCTTTGTACTGTGTAGTTTTCACATAAACTGAAAACACATTTTCCAACCAAATGCAGATTTTCATTTCCTCTATCACACTTGATACTGAAGTGTAGCTTCCTTCTATGCTGACACAACCATTAATCTATTTTCTATATCATTTTGTCTTTTCCAGAATGTCATATAAATGAAATCATACATTAAAGGGTTTTTTGCATCTGGTTTATTTTACTTAGCAACATGCATTTAAGGTTAATTTGTGGGGTTAGTATACAAATATTTGATCCACTTTTTTCTGTTGAATAGTATTGTATAGAATTGTATTTAATAAATAGAACAAAGTGGGAGGACATTTGGGCTGTCTGCAGTTTTTACTAATGAGAAATACAGCTACAGTAAGTATTTGTGTGCAGGCTTGGGTGCAAAGGTGATTTTTTTTTTTTTTCTGTAGGTTAAATACCTAAATGTGTGGTTAGTGGATCACATGATAAGTATATAATTTACTTTGTCATAAACTGTCTTCTAAAGTGGTAGTATCTCAGTTTGCACATCCAGTAGCAATTAATGGTTCCAGGTCCTCCTCATCCTTGTAAATACTTGGTAATGTCATTTTTGTCATTATTTACTTCCACCTTCACAGCCATTTGAAATTATCTCTGTTTTCCTTTTTTTAATATTTTTCAAATTTATTTTCAAGCAGAGAGAGAGAGAGAAGAGAGAAAGACAGAGAGAATGGGTGCACCAAGGGCCTCCAGCTACTGCAAACAGGCTCCAGATGCATGTTCTACTTTCTACATCTGGCTTTACAGGGATACTGGGGAATCATAGTAGGGCCCTTAGGCTTTGTAGGCAACCACCTTAATCATTGAACTGTCTCTCCATTCCTCTGTATTTATTATTTATTTTTATTTTTGAGAGAGAGACAGAGAGAGATAAGGGGCACCCTGGGGCCTTTCAGCTGCTGTGAACAAACTCCAGGTGAGTATGCCCCCTTGTGTGCATTGCCATATTGCATGCTTGTGTCATTGTGCTTCTGGTTATGTGTGACCTGGAGATTGAACATGTGTTCCTAGGCTTCACAGACAAGTGCCTTAACCACTAAGCCATCTCCCAAGCCTTCTCTGTGATTTTTTTTTAACATGCATTTCTTTTTTGTCAGCATACAGAGTTTTAGGTATCATTCATTCTGGCATTTTCTAATGTGATTTGTCTTAGTTGATTCTCATCCCCTTTCCTATCTCCCACCCTAACTCCCCCAATAGCCTGTCCACCTCATGTTTACATGTCACATGGTCCTCTTTCCCTTTTACTCACCCCTCTTCTAGTTCATCTCTTTATATTAACTTTTGGTTACCATTCTATATTATAGAGTTTGGAATTCCCTAAAGACTCTTTCATATTCTGACTTGCCACACATTTATCTTCTCTTGTGAATGGTCTACAGAAATCCTTTGCTTATTTTTTAACCTAGATTGTTAGTTTACTTATTGTTGAGATTCATGAGTTTTTAAACTGCATTCAGCAGATGTGTATAATTAAATATGCAACCTGTAAAAATTTCCCATAGCTTTTGACTTATATTTTAATTTTCTTAAATGTGTCTTTCAAAGAGCAAAAGATTTTAATATTCATGAAGCCCAACTGATTATAAAATAAATGTTGGTTTTGGTGTCACACATAAGAAGTCCTGGCTTAACTCAAGGTTATACAAATTTGTGCTTATGGGACTGGAGAGATGGCTTAGTGGTGAAAGGCACTAGCTTGCAAAGCCTGATGGCCCATGTTTGATTCCAAATACCCAAGTGAAGCCAAATGCATGTGCACATGCATCTGGCATTCATTCGCAGTGACAGGAGGCCCTGGTGTGCACTTTCTTTCTCTCTGTTCTTTCTCTCTCTTTCCTTGCAAATGAATAAATATACTTTTTGAAAATTTGCACTGGTTTAAAGCTGAATAACTTCCGAGGGGGCGGAGAACCAAGAGCTACATTAGTGAGGTAGGCACCTTGTTTCTAAACATCCTTAGTACCTATCTCTTTCTTTTTTGTTTGAAAGATTGTTGTTATTATTAATATTATTAACAACATATTTCATATGGATACATCATGTGTTGGTACCCTCTTTTCCCCTTTCCCTGCCCCATTCTGCTGGGGACCCTCCTCAGTGTGGTTGCAGGTATTCTCTATGGGGTTGTGGATTAAAAATAAATATATATTTTAAATGCCTAATAATTCTGCTTATGTACTCACCTATGAGCTACATATTTTATGTATTACATTCAAGTTAATAACTCATTTTGAGTTAATTTTCATATAAGGTAAGTATTTTGTTTGAATTTTACCATTTAATGCATGTCCATATGGTGCAAATTTGTGTATGTCTGGGTGCACTTATATATGTGGGTGCATGCTTAAGTGTGTGTTTGTGTATGTCGCAGTCCAGGGATAACCACGGGTGTCATCCTTTTAAACACTGTCCATGTTTTCTTTTTGAGACAAGGTCTCTCATTGGCCTGAAGGTCACCAATTAAGCTAGACTGCCTGGCCAGTGAGCCCCAGGGATCCTACTGATTCTGCTTCCTCAGTGCTGGGATTACAGGTGCATACCACCATGCCTGGCATTTTATTTTGGGTAGGGATCTCCATGCTTAGAAGGCAAGCACTTTACTGAATGAGGAAACCTTATCATTTTTTCTTATGAAACATAGTTGTTATGGCCCACTTGTTAAAATTTACTTTATTGCACAAAAATTACATGTGCACGTTTGCCAAAAGGGATTGACTTCAGGCTGGAAATGTACCTCAGTAGAAAGGAGCTTATCTGGTATATACAAAGCCTTGGTGGGTTTAATGCATAAAACCTCAAAGAAAACAACCATATTTGCTTAGATATGGACTCTATTCTGATTTTATTGATGTATGTTTTCATCATGATTATTCTAGATTTACAGTAGACTTTACTATTATAAAATATTATTTCTAGATTTTCAGAGGTTGCTGGGTGTTGGTCCAAGGGTCAGGAGTGCTAAAACCTCATACATCCTTGTCCTCCACCTTTGTGTTCTTTGTTTTCAAATTTTGTATGGCTATTCAAATTCCACTGTATCTTATACAAATTTCACAAGCCATTTTTGCATATCTACAAAGAGTCTAGTTGAAACTTTCATTGGAATTGCTTTAGATTTATAGATATCCAACTTAAAGAAATTTGACATCTTCAGTATAATGAAACTTCAAATCCAAAACCTCATGATTTCTCTCTATTTAGGGCTTTTAAAATTTTCTTTCATCAATGTTTTCTTGACTTCAGAGTAAATATCCTGCATATATTTTGTTTGACATATAACTTAACGTTACACCTATAAATACTATTGTTGAATTTATTTCTATTTCTAATTCCTTATTTTTGAATGCATGTCTTGTTTTTAATCTACTATTACACCACAGTCAACACAAACTCTATGCCACCAAAAGAGATTTTTCCCAACAGTGAGAAAACAATCAATTCAAGTAGTGGACACCAGCTGGGTGTTCTCTAATCCAATTTAGTTTTGACACTAGTTGGAGATTGTGTCAGGACTCATAGGTAGAAGAGTCAGTACCTAAGACCACCCCCCTTTTGATGTCAGTTGCAAATCCCAAACTATATTTATCTATGTTTCTGACAGACCAGCTTTAAAATAAGAATTCCTACGATTCAACTTTTGGGTCTAATTAATATAGTAAAATAGCTCATATAATTTAGGGAAACACACTCACTAGTTTTTTATAAGGAATATAATGAAGGATACTGATAAAGATATGCATAGGGAGAGAGGTCTGACAGGAAGGTCATGGAGCCTTTGAAGGTGCCATCCCCAGCATTCTCTGCATGTTCAAACCCCAAATTTGGGTTTTTTTGGAGACAACACTGCATAAGGAAGTAGATGGGCAAACCTAACAAAGCCTGCCTATTCATGTTCTTCTTGGTCTCTCTGTGTACCATTCTTCCCTGCAGGATAGTTCAAAGAATTTCTTTATTGTTAGCTCCAAGGAAAATAAAATGGGGGAAAGATTAGAATTACTATGACCCACCTTAGGGAGCCAATAACCATTGTCAAAATGTAAAATGCTGATCTCATTATACCACAGTGATATATATATATATATATATATATATATACTCACTATTAACATTTTAAAGTTTACGTTGTATCCTGCAATCCTTCCAATTCACTTACTATTTTACAGAAACTTCTTGGGATTTTCTACCTAGACAATCATTTAAGGTGTGAATGTGGGTAGTTGACAGCCTACCATTTCAATTTTCTTTCCTTTTATCACTGCCCAGGGCTTCACATATGATATTGAATAATAGTGGTTAGAGCAAACACCTTGCTCATTCCTGATTGTGGAGGAAATCAATCATTCCATTATTAAATATGATATCCATTGTAAATTTTGGAAAACATCATTTATCAGAATGAAGATGCATTCCTCTTTTCCTAATTTACTTATATTTTTTATTAGACATGAATGTAGGGTTTTGTCAAATACATTTAAGTTGACGATTATATACTTTTCACTTTCAGATTGTTAATCAGTGAATTCTATTGGTTAATTTTTGAATGATGAACCAGTGTTCCATTCCATTAAAAAATCAGTCAGTAATAATGCATTATTATTCTCCTCTATTGAAAGAATTTGTCAATATTTTTTTGAAGATTTTTAAGTTTATGAAGTTTATGATTTCTATAGTTTTCTTCTATTAGCTATGTTTGTTATTAGTTTCACAATACTGATGAACTTGTAAAAGGCATTAAGAAATATTCTCACCTATTAATTACAGTGAATGACTGAACAATCTAAGTTTTGTTTTGTGTCAGCCCACAAAATATTTATTGTGTACTAGAGTCAGAATTTAAATCCAGGTCTTCTGAATGAAAATCTACTCTTCAACATTGTACTATACAGCTTTCTGGCATACTTCAGTACTATCCACTTTTATTTTATATTATTTTATTTTCAATATGTGAATAAGTTTAGCTGGCATAATTAATGTACTACATTTATACTTTACTGTCATCCTGTCATCTCCATGTATGTAGAGCCGTTTGACTTTTACTCAGGGATAGAGCGCTACTCTACTTCCTTGCACGCTTCTAATCTACTACTCACCCAATAAAACATGTTAATTGTCTTCCATTACTATTTTCTTCCTTTGTGCATGCCTGTACTAGATATAGTGGTTTGTTTTTGGAGATTTTTGATAATCTTATAGGACATCAAAATTAATTAGAAGGCTTGTTAAGACAAATTTTAGACCCCACCCCCAGAATTTCTGACTCAGTAGCATTGGGATGAGGCCTAAAAATTTGCCTTTCTAAATGTTTCTCAGGTTAGCTTGATGCTTCTGGTTCAGAGACATCACATTGAATGCCACTGACATAGCGATATGCTAATCAAGTTTTTGGCATATTTTCAAGATACATGTAGAATTACAAACATATAGATTCTCATTTATAATATGAATCCAGTTGAAATCATTCAGAACAAAACATTGTTCTAAAAAAATCACCACACATACTATTCCATAATTATTATAGTAGAGATATATTCTGCATAAAATATATTTTATTATCAACAAAATTTGACAAACACGCCGGGTGTGATGGCGCACGCCTTTAACCCCAGCACTCAGGAGGCAGAGGTAGGAGGATCGCCATGAGTTCGAGGCCACCCTGAGACTACATAGTGAATTCCAGGTCAGCCTGAGCTAGAGTGAGACGCTACCTCGAAAAACCAAAAAAAAAAAATTTTTTTTTTGACAAACACTACATACCATTTATGTCTTTGGAAGATCTCAATGTATACTAGCTCATAAAAGGCTCTAGGAACTATGGCAGTAAAGCTACTTTATATTTTTATATATTATATTTAGCCAGGTATTTCTTAGACTCATTTGGTCAAAGGCACTTTTTTTAATCTGCAAAGTTAGGGAGCACTTTATTTCATTCACTTCTGTAAATGATGCCATGATTACCATGGGGTTACCTTGTAAAACATGTGGCTCTTTATGCATATAATAAATATGTTTCTCCTTCAAATTAAGGCCATCACTTGGAGGGATAGAGTATCACTGTGGGGTCTAAAGGTTTGGTTAACCTTTGAATCCCAAGGCAAAGCAGGATCTGGGAGTGAAACCAGCTGTTACTTAAGGTTTTGTAGTCGTTGGGCAAAGCTTTTTCAAGGCCATTCTTTCCAGGACACCTCAGTGGGAGTTGTTTGCCTACTATCTATCAAAGGCACTTTTATAGGTATAGCCCACAACATATAACCAATGTTACAACACATTTAGAGAAATGCTGCTCTAAAATGATCTTTTTTAAAAAATAGGAGAACTCAGTCATCCCTAAGAATTTCTCAGAATCATAAAATCTTATTGCCTGATCCACTAAATTCAAACACATCTAGGATTTGCATACTCTATCCAGAATCCAGGTCTAACTTTCTCTATTATGACATTTGGAACACTAGAAATAGTTCTGGAGAAAAAAAGTATATTTAAGACAGAAAAAGAGACTGTGATGGAATGATAACAAATATTTTTCAAGGGATTACCTTTCTTTCATTTGGGCATAAGTATGTATTATTAGGCAAATTACATTTTAATATAGAAATTTGACTTGAATTCATTTCAGATTAAACCATTTAGTTCAAAACTTCCATTCATTTTTGTTGAAATTAAAACAAGTGGCTTTTCCATATCTGATATCCTGAAACTTTGCCCAGTCAAAAATTTCCCAACAGCAGTTAAACAAGATCAAGTTTATGTGTTGTCAGAAGACTGGAATGGCGTTTAGCTGGATCAAATGAATCAGGCTCAGTTAATAAAACACAGGTGCTTTCATACAATCATGTCACCTACTTTGAGCTCTACCTCCTTCAGACATATGCCTGATGACCTTTATCAGCAAAAATAGTCTTCCCTTGACTATGGAGAAGGCAGAAGGAAGCTTCATCTTTTGTCCATGTAGCTTCAGCCACAAGCTTCAAGCCCAGGCTACAGATAGATCTGAGTGTCACCTCATAAAACAGAAGGTGGAGTAAAGTATTAATAATACATATAAAAACTGATGATGCTTTTCAACTGTATTTTGTGATAATTTATATTTAATTGCTTTTTGTTTAATAGTCCAAGTGCTCTATACATTGCTTTTGTTAAAATATTTACTACATTGTTTTATCTTAATGGTTGCAGAGAGGTTTCCTAAAAATCAGACAATAGGATCCTGGGACATTAAATTTGTTTTTCAAACTTACAATTGCACAAAAACTACATTGTAATCTGTAGACAATACATTTTAAAATCTTGCCATTGATAGTGTATTGCAGTTAATCAGCATTTGGTCCCAACAATAATTTCATTTTATAGATACAATATATACACACATACATATATTTTGTTTTCATCCCCTTTTTCCTCACATATGATGTCAAAATGATGTGTCTTTTGCATGCTAACTGATCACTGGCTCATAGTTCCTAGGAAGCTTCAGGATGGGGGCTGGTTATGGAAAACATTGAAGTATAGAGATTTAGGATTTTTAGCCTTTCTTAGGGGGACTGTATTGAGGTGTCTTCATGCAGATAGTGTCAAAACTGAATTAAATTAGAGGATGGCCAGCTGTTCTCCACTGAAGAAACAACTGTGTGCTTGCCATGTGGGAGAACCTCTCAACCACACACATGCACACATACATACCAGTGTACAAAGGAATTTTCTGTGGTGTGAGTCTAGGAGACACTGAGTTTGTTTATCCTTAGCAGGACAAATCAACAGTTCTTAGATGGCCTTCAAGACAACTTGGTCAAAATGTGAGTCACTTTTTATTGTCAGTAATGCACAGAACAGACATTCCTGATCTTTACTCCTTACTCTTTATTATTAATATTGGAGTTAAGTTTCATTTTTCTTTGTGTATTTACTTATTTGAATTTTTAAGACAGTGAGAATAATATTCTACATAAATAATGACATTTACATTTATTAGTATTAACATTATCATAATAAAGTCAAAATACAATTATTGGAGATGCACAGGTGAGTTCCCAGAGAAGGAACAGAACTTGAAAGTGACTAATAGCTATCTGAAGTGAACAATGGTGGTTAGCCTCAGCTTTGTAGTTGGATATGATATGCTTGCCATTTAGTGCTTAAACTCATTTCTTTATCCTTGAGCTCAAATTTTACTTCCCCCACCGAGGGATGGGGGAAAGTGATGAAAGATGCTTAAGGGTTTGTTGAAGATATCAATTACATATTTTAATTGTAGCAAATACATGAAAGTTGGCAGCCTCTAAATACCATATATCCAGGAAATGTGAGTCAACAAAATTATCACATTATGAGTGAAGTCATTTTTATTCTTCATCTCAATTTCTTACTTGGTTGCCTATTGACTGGCAGCAGCTACTAACAGCAGTGTGTGTGTGCATGCGTGTGTGTGTATGCACACATGTGTGCACTTTCATGTTTCAAATGCAGACTTTCTAGTCCATCACCTTAACCACGCAGCCACAGCTACAGATTAAATTCAGATTTTAATCAGAGTTGATTAAATAATGCCATTTAACAAAAATTCCTTGTTCACATAAGATTTTGGCAAAATGATTCTGCTAATGATATTAGTGAGTCATTGATTTGATGTTATACCAAGCTGTTTTGCAGGTCATGTGTTTCTCATTAAATTTTCATTATATTGGCTTTTTAAACAGGGTTTCTCTCCATAAAGTAGGCTACACTGGAACTCTCTATGTAGCAGAGGGTAGCCTCAAAATCTTTGCAACTCTCCTTTCCTCAGCCTCCCGTGTGCTAGCATTAGAAGCATGCACCATCATACCAGCTAGTTTTCATTGATTCTCATGAAATAGCATCAAAATGGCTAAGAATTATATGTGAAAGCTGTGCACACGTTATATATAAATGTAAATATACAGGAACTTATTTTAAAGAAATTTAAAGATTGATTTTCATTTGTTTGCATACATCTTCCTCACATAATTTAGAGATTCCTTTTTTATCCTCTCTCTCTTCTCTTTTTCTCTCTCTCTCTCTCTGTCTCTCTCTCTGTATTGGACAGTGTACATGTGGAGGCCAGGTGATGTTCCTTGGCTTCTACCTTGTTTGAGGCAGGATCCCTTTGTTATTCACCGCTGGTCTATGCCTGCTATCTGTCCACGCCTGGCATGTGAGCTTCTAGGGTTCTCCAATCTCTCCCTACCTCTTAGTTGGAATTATAGATGCTTATTACTGCATTCAGCTTTAGGTGAGATCTGAACTCAGGTGTTCATACTCGCACAGCAAGTGCTTCTACCCACTGAGCCATGTTCCAAACCCCAAAGATTCCTTTCACATAAACACTGTCATTTCTCACATGTTTTCTTGTTCCACCTAGGGGAGTGTTCACATAGTCATATACTGGACAATTTAAAATTTAATTTAGTAGTGTGATGTAGTTAATGCGATCTTATAAGCTAAAGTGAATTTCCCTATATATATTCCCAGATCCACCTTCTACAGTTGTTTAACTGTGGGAAGTTTTTAAAATATCCCCTGTCTGTACCCCAGTTTCCCACATATAAATCCTTAAGTTGTGACATAATTCATGTAAAGACTCTTTTATTTATTTATTTATTTGTTTATTTATTTATTTATTTATTTATTATTTAAGAGAGAGAGAGAGGGAGGAAGAGAGAGAGAGGTATGGGCACTCCAGGGTCTCTTGACACTACAAAGAATTCGAGACATATGTATCACATTGGGCATCTGGCTTTATGAGGGAACGGGGGAAGTGAACCCAGGCTGGCATGCTTTGTAAACAAGGGCCTTTAGCTGCTGAGACATATCAGGCACTAGTAAAGTTTTTTGATCACTATCTGGTGCAAGGAAACTGAATGGTAAATTATCACCAGAAAGAAGAAGCCAGCTAGCTAAAAAGACTACTTCTTTCTCCAAAACACTAATCCTATGGTACATATATTCATCAGGAAGATATCACTTTCTGAAGGTACCTTCAGTCAGTATTTTGGAGTTCCATGGTGCTGAAGTAACTTGCAAAGCAAAATCTGGTAATTAAACAGACATTATGATTGGATTTCCAAGTAGCAATAAATAAGTTCTGAATACATTTAAATCCAATTTTGTTACATAAGGTACCTCATAAGACATACAGTTCCCTTAACCATGGGGTATTAAAGAAGTAATGAAGCTCAAGGTTTCCTAGGTTACAAATAAAGTCAGGGCAAATTCTTTTGTAAAAATGCAAAACATTAAATGTAAATGGCACAATGTAAAGCATTTGTGGAATGATAAGATTTTCCTTGAACATTCCCATCCCTCCCCACTTTTTTCTAGACAGAAATTCAATCATTTTGACAAATCTCTGGTTGTATGTTAAAAACACATATTAAAACTGGAACAAGATAAACAGGTTCACAAATTAGAGAGAATTTCTTTCCGGAGACCCAATGGCAATCTCCTTTATCTGCAATTATCACCTGTGGTTTGCAAAGAATGTTAATTTATCTCTGAAAATTAGCTTGTCCCTAGGCTCATGCCCCTTATTTTGGTCTGAGATTCTGGAATGACAGTGCTTAGGCTTTTAACCACTTTTGATAAGATTATGAACATGGGAAAGACACTTTCTTGTGACTTTTGTAATTTTTTCCCCCGTAGCAAGTTTTGGCATTGATATGTCTTTTCAAATTCCCAAGCCTATGAGCATCTGCCCTGCATTTCCATTTTTCCAGAGTCCTTTACAGGCTGGGAAGTTTTGAAGCTATCTGAGTGGCAAGGCAGGGCCTCTCCTGGCACGCAAACCTACCAGGTGAATCCACCCCTCAGGGGCGTGTCAGTACCATTTCCTGGAGCAATCTCCCAGGGTGGCTCCACTTTTTATTCAAGCTCAAATACTTTGTTGCCTCCTCTGCAGCTGCCAGACCTGCTCCTGCTGCTGCTCAGGTAACTAACTCATCTCTTTCCGGCACCAAGCCGAGGGATATAGGTGGTTGATAAAGGTCTTCTTCTCTTGTGCCTGCCTGCCTGTCTGCCTACCAGCACAGTTTCATTGTTTCTCACTCTTTATTCCTTAGGGAGAGCATCTGGGGAAAAACTTTCTGACCACTGAGAAGATGATGAGCTCAAGTTATTGGAATGAGACCAGCAGCAGCAGCTGTGGGACCCAGCAGCCCATAGAGGTGCTGCAGTGCCAGCCCCAGCATTACCACTGCTACCACCAGTCAAACCAAGCCCAGCAACCCCCAGAAAAAAACGTAGTGTATGAGCGAGTGAGGACGTACAGTGGGCCCATGAACAAGGTGGTGCAGGCCTTGGATCCCCTGGGCTCACGGGAAGTGCTCTCTCCCCTCAAAACTGCCTCTTCCTACCAAAACTTGGTTTGGAGCGACCATTCTCAGGTAACAAATACCCAGACTGCTGCAAAAAAGAAGTTTTGAACTTTCTTTTGTTTTTTTTCTGCTTCTTCAACTGTAATCTACAGGATATCTTTCTGTGGATTGTAGCTTTGTATGTGTTGGATAATTTCCCATTTTTTTCTCAGCTCTTTTATCATTTATTAGTGCCTGTGGTTGCTTAAATTAATTAGAGTATAGGAAGGCTAATTTTTTGAAGGCGATTGGAAGATGTGATCTGAGTGAGATGTTTCCCCTGACCACAAAAAGTCATCAGTATGAATATGTTAGCTTATTTTTTTAATGAACAGGTTCTCATTAATTCACTTTATATCAGGAGAAAATAGGTGTTTTGTACCACATCTAATGTGGCCAACACAATGGCATATATGGAGTGACAGGCAATTACTGATATTCAGCTAATATTATGTTGCTTCAGGAGAAGTGACAGGTGCAAATGTCTTAGATTCTCTGTATGCATCAAATGATCATTAATTCTTGTCCATACAAACTGAACAATTTATGGAATATTGGTAGAAGAGAGGATATAGGATCATGGAAGGAAAACAGGAGGTAAGCAGTTATTAAATAAAAGCTACAAATATAAATCTCTTATTTACCTTGAAATCAAAATTTGCGCTAAGCATTGTTTTCTCACATCAATATCTATGTTAATCTTGCTAGTACATGAAAAGTAATGCTGAAAGACTACATAGAATGAGAGCTTCAGGTTTATTTTGACTATCATTTTATTAAATTTGCATTGCATATGCTTTTTGAAAGCTTCTGTCCAAACTGAAGTTGTGTTTTTAAGATACATCTTGTCTCCAAAACCAACATTAGGATTTTATATTATCTAATGCAATTATATGAATTGGAAAGAGTATGGGTCATTTTCCTAAAACTCACAATTATGATATGAAGCAACATTTCTAAAGTATATGATAAAATGAGTTTTCAAAATTTCTCAAAGACACAGACAATTCCCAAACTTTAGGCGCAGCAATTTTACTTTTATTTAACACTTAGCTTAATTTTAGTGAAACATAGAAAATGAGTTACTGCCAACAATTTCTTAGTTGAGAACAACTTCAACATTCAACATATTGAGGTCAAGGTGAAGAAAAATATAAAGGTAAAATTACTAGTTTGCATAAGTGACAATAATAATGCAAGTTTACATTCCAATATTTAGCATTAACATGATAATGTCTAATGACTTTGCTGTCATCTGTTTCTTAGTTGATCCAAAACAATTAAGGTTGAATACAGCAATTACTATTATCATAGGAATGTTAAACTCAACATATTTGTCATAATTATTTTAACACACTTAGCCCTTTTCATGTGAACATTCTAGTAAAACATTAAATAGATAAACATTCAAAAGCAGAATTTTTTTTTTTTTTTTTTGGTTTTGCAAGGTAGGGTCTCACTCTGGTCCAGGCTGACCTGGAATTAACTATGTAGTCTCAGGGTGGCCTCGAACTCTCGGCGATTCTCCTACCTCTGCCTCCCGAGCTGCTGGGATTAAAGGTATGCGCCACCACGCCCGGCTTCAAAAGCAGAAATTTTACAAATTAAAAACATTGATTAAAGGACATTTTTTAGAGTCATGCCTTATTGTTTGTTCCTTGGTGTAACTTTCCTTGTTAATACCAGAGAGTCAAGCTGGACAAGCTTTTATGACTTCTTTTCTTTTACCTGGTATTTGCCAAATTGATCCTCACAAGACTGCACCATTGTTACAGAAGCACAGTTAACCCGTTGAAAAGTGTATAAAGACTCTTCCTTATAAACAGAAAGTGCCTCCACAGTAGCTGTAAGAGACTGGAATAGAGGGTATTGTGACGTCTGAAGTTATTTATGACAAGAAAGAAGAGGAATGAGGGAGGTGAGATTCAACCTATGGGTAAAGGGGAGAGAAGATAAGCCTTGTTTCTTTGGGGAGGCAAGAAATGAAAAAAAAAAAAAAACTAGCCTATAAGATTTTGAATTGAGCCGGATATAAGGAAATACAACAAAACAGCCTTTAGATAGTTATAAAGAATGTGACTAGTAAAGTGTTCTTTATAATTTTTCTTTCTCCCTGAGATTTTTAATAGGATAATATTGTGGCATTATGTAATACAGTCTTGGATTTGATCTGATATGACCGTATACACTAACAAAATGGCCAAGATATGATGGTAGCTTTATTATGCAGCATACTAAGCCCAGTGAGCCATACATATTGCTCAAAACACATTGTTTTAGAGGTTTTGATAAAAATCTTTCTTTAATATGTCATGTTACAGATGAATTTATCTGTAGCAATTATTCTGATATGACAGTTTATTGCTGGTCAGCTAGGAATATAAGGATTACTTTCCATTGCTGGTCACCCCGAGTTCAATTAAAATTTTACTTTGTTTTAGCATTTGGTGCTTTCATGGCATTCAGAGAACTCATGAAATTTTAAAATAAATATTGCCAGTATAGAATATATCCCCACTGAGAAACTGAAATTCATGCCATTATGCTTTGTATCTTGAAACCTACTAACCCATGCAGTACAAATTTTTCACTTAATCAAATGCTGTTTGCAGCAATTTTTGCCTGTTTATCACATGCTTTTCCACATTTCACTTTTGTTATCTGAAGCAGTGTATATGGATATGAGCATTTAAAATCTCTCTCTCTCTCTCTCTCTATATATATATATCTGGTGTGCATGTGTTAGTAGATAATGTTGCTTTGCTTCTTGTCTAGAGTTGATCAGATGTACTTATTTTCTTGATTATTTGTCTGAATAATAGATTTCTTAAAGAAAATTAAATGTAGGTATCACTTGCTACTAAGCTATCTGAATTGATAGTAGTATGTAAATTAAGGTTATACACATGACCAATTATAATCAAACAAAATCAGACACATATTCAAACCCAATGTGATCTTGTAAATAAAGGAATAGTGCTATAGAAGCTGCTTAAAGTCAATGGCAATAAACAAAACCTTTTATACTCAATCTTTCACACTTAAATATTAAACTACCATCAATAACTCGAAATGGCATTTTGCCTTAAATGAACAACATTGACATGGATTGCTCATTGGACTTAGATTATTTTCCTTTTGGGTTATTTAGTTATTTACAAACACCAAGATATTTTCCATTAGTGAGAAATTCTTTTTGAGAAAAATTTGATTAAAATAAAATATTTAAAATTTCAGTCATTCAGTGAACAAATATTTATTACATGCCTGCTTTGAAGGCAGAACCAAGATCTGAATAAATACCATTTGGTTGTCCAAGGAATGTCCATTTTTAAGATAATTATAAAGAGTCAGGTCTATAGGTGACCCATCTGCCTACTGATATTGTATTTCAAAAGTTAATTTTGTATTGTAGCTATGAATATTTTGTTTATAACATATTTGATTTTATTCATTCAGTAAAATATTAGCTTTTAATATGTGGTTTATAAAATTTTTCATTCTGTAGAATTTAAATTTATAACTGTAGAATGCTTATTAAGGGAAAATGTACATTTATAAATGGTTTTGCTCCCAATAATTATCCACTTTTGGCATAAATTTGTTTACAAGGTTATTTTCCTTTGTCTTTGGTTGCAAAGATTGTGGATTTTCCTCCTAACTGTTTAGATGTTTTTAGATATTACCAGAAAATTTTCCTGTTCTGTGGGAAGGGGTGTGTTGCATTATAAATTGTTGTTCAAAGGTGTGGTCACTAAAGGGAATGATTGTTCAAGGAAGTAGGTTGCTTGAAAAAAAGAATGAGGTCATAGGATAAAGGGACTGGTGTTTTCAGCTTTGACCATCCCTTTTGTGCTTATAATTAAATAAAGCTGTAGAAATTGTTAGCACAACTAATTGCTGGATGAAAATGTTCATGACAATTGTCTCTTGTTTAAAGGAGCTCTGATACATTTCTGGGCCAATTTTCAGTCAATGACATTGGCACGCCGTCACTGTGGGATGGTTGTGGGCAGGGGATGCAGTATATAGAACAAAACTTTTCTTCAACTGTCCTGATTCAAATCTCCCAGTTTCCCTTCTTGATTATTCATGGTGATATAGCTGGGATATTTGTCATGCTCTTAAACTCCACTTGAATGTTAAGAACCTTTCTAAATGAATATATTTGAGCCCACATTTAACATTAGAAGCTAATCCAAAAAGTTTCCCTTTCTCTTTCTTTCTTTCTTTCTTTCTTTCTTTCTTTCTTTCTTTCTTTCTTTCTTTCTTTTTCTTTCTTTCTCCTTTCTTTTTACTGCCAATGGTGCATATATCCCAATAATATTTACAGGCTGAAAGCATGTAATGAATAGGGGACTATGCATTTTGTTCCCTCTCCATTTATAAGTTACCTACAAAAAGAAATAAAAAGAACTCAGAAATAACTTTCTTTAAAAAAAAAGATTTTATTTATTTATTTATTTATTTATTTATTTATTTATTTATTTGAGACAGAGAGGGAGAGAGAGAGAGACAAAGAGAGAGGGGGGAGAGAATGGGCATGCCAGTGTCTCTAGCCACTGCAAACGAACTTCAGATGCATTTGCCACCATGTGCATCTGGCTTATGTGGGACCTGGAGAATAGAACTTGGGTCCTTAGGCTTCACAGGCATGTACCTTAACTGCTAAGCCATCTATCCAGCCCCAAGAATAAGTTTCTTAAATGGAGAGTTTGGACAAAGGAGGAAAAAAGGGAGGGGAACTAGTTTTATTTCTTTCTTTATATGACAAGGGAATCAGATTTTATCCTAAATAAAATATGTGTTTGTTTCATTAAAAGAAAGATCATTATAATTTACATGTTTCTTATTGTATAAAGTTCAGAATAACATCTCAACAATGACCTAAGGCAGCTGTTTAACCATGTTACAGGCTTTGAAAGTTTCTTTAAAAAAGCATCCCCTATATGAGTCAGGGAATTTTATTCAAATGGTAGTTTGCCTTGAAAGATTCTGTCAGGATAAATGTCTGGTAGATTTTAAAGATACTGCTTCTCTTGAAACTATTTTGTCTAGATTGTTCTTAATTCATTATTTTTACTTTCAGTGGTTTATTTATTTATTTATTTTATTGACAACTTCTTTAATTGTAGACAATATCCCATGGTACTTCACTCCTTCCTCCCACTTTCCCCTTTGAAACTCCACTCTCCATCATTATATCCTCCCCCTCTCAATCAGTTTCTCTTTTCATTTTGATGTCATTATCTTTTCATCCTATTATAATGGTCTTGTGTAGGTAGTGTCAAGCACTGTGAGATCATGGATTTTTTTTTAGAATTTGCAATTCACAGGAGTATCCACAAGGCTCCCATAACTTTCCTTCCTGAAATATATATTAATATTTTATAATTTCAATATTATGCAAAAATTCCATTTTCATTTCAACGTGCTTCTGTATAGTGAAGGAACAAATCCTGTACCAAGCATGTTGTATAATTAATTATCAATCTCATCGGTCTCTCTTTCATCTACTATTACTTGGATATCTATGTCTTGAGCACTTTGGTCAGAGCCATCATCAGGAATGTGAAAGTGAACAGATATAGCTTGAAGAGGGTCAGAGGTTTCTGGCTTTAGAGTAGTCATGGAGAAAATGTCAATAAACTTTTTTCCATGTGAGGTCATGGAAAGCTGCAAATAATAAATGCTCCATGTCATGAATTGTAGTATCTCATAATATAGTTTGGGTTTAAAACTTCTTGGGTCTAATTTCTTGTATAGGAACTTGTAACCTGCCATTTTCTTCCTATGTAAAATAATAGCAGCCAACTCATTTGATTATTATTACAGTCTACTGGAATTATATAATAGCAAGCACATAGCACAGTGCCTGACACATAGTTAAGGATTGAGTATTGAGTTACTTGAGTAAGTGACTTGACCTGTCAGGACCTCTGTTTTCTCATTTGGAAATATGGAAAAATAATAGTTTTTTTTTTTTTTCAGAACTGTGGCGATCACTGAGTGAGATAGATGTGAAGGTATCCAGCATAATATCTAGCACTTAGTTAGCATTCAATAGTTTAAGTTTCTTCATTTTTACACTTGATTTTTTTTTGAAAATTTCTTTCTTTTTTTCATTCTTATTTCTGAGAGACAGAGAAAGAGGAAGAGAGGGAGGGACAGGGAGAGAGAGAGAATGGGTGCACCAGAGCCTACAGCCATTGCAAACGAACTCCAGACACATGTGCCACATTGTGCATCTGGCTTATGTTGGTACTGGGGAATTGAACCTGGGTCCATAGGCTTTGCAGGCAAGTGCCTTAATTGCTAAACCATCTCTGCAGTCCTACACTTGATTTTTTTTTTTTGAGGTAGGATTTCACTCTAGCTCAGGCTGACCTGGAATTCACTATATAGTCTCAGGGTGACCTTGAACTCATGGTGATCCTCCTGTCTCTACCTTTCGAGGGCTGGGAGTGCTGGGATTAAAGGCTTGAGCAACCACACCTGCCTCCTGTACTTTATTGTTAATAATATAACCAACAAAAGTCTCTTCCTGCATGATCAAAATAATAAACTAAATAATAACACTATAAATGTAAAAGTTCCTTTGATGCTGGAAACATTAGGCAGGTCCATAAGCTTAAAAGATTATTTGGGTTCCATTAACTAAAAGACTGAAGAGGAAAAACATTAAAATAATTATACAATGTAAAATGTACTACAGTATATGATCAAAAGACTTGAAATAACAATGTATTTATAAATTTAATGGTGTAAACATCCTCCAGAAAGTATAATTTGGAAGTTTTCATGCTCTCAGGTTTTGAACGTGAAACTCAATATTTGAGATGGGATTTAGAAAGATCCCATGTTTCTTTTTCCTTTTTATTTATTTATTTATTTTTTTGGAGAGAGACACAGAGAGAGAGAGAAAGGGAGAGGAAGACAGAGATGGGCGCGCCAGCAGCGTCTCAGCTGCTGCGAACGAAATCCAGATGTTTGCGCCCCCTTGTGGTCAAGTGCAGCATTGTGCCCTTGCGTCACTTTACATCTGGCTAAACGTGGGACCTGGAGATTGGAACTGCTGGAGATTGGAACCAGCTTTCTTAGGCTTAGGAGGCAGGCGCCTGAACCGCTAAGCCATCTCTCCAGCCCCCTTTTCCTTTTTTTAAGTGTAATGTCACAACAAACATTTAAGCTACCTCACTGTCAACCTCTTACTATTTCTTTCTTTGGAGATGCATTTTCAATACAGTAGCTACTAGCCACATGTTCCTATTAACAATCACATTTTAATTTTAAAATCCAATTTAGTTCTTCAGCCACACTAGTTTTATTTTAAGTAAGAAAGCTTTAAATGTGGCTAGTTGCTTGTATACTAGACAGTGCATATATAAATCATTTCCATCACTACAGAAAGTTCTACTGAACCATGTCGTTCTTACACTCCAGCTATTCCTTATTTATATAATAGAAAAAATACCTTTAATATCATTGCAACTAAAGGAATTTGTGGTGCCCCAAAACCCCACATCTGATCAAATTGTTGCCAATTAATTACATCAGCTATAATGGTCACAGGGGAATGGGAAAAAGTAATGAAGCTACAACTTCTCAGATTATAAGGTTAAAGTGAATGTTTCAGTAGAATTAAACTTATAAAATTTTAAAAGATTAACCGAATGAAAAGCTTTATATACATATACATGTATCTTTTCACTGATCTATCTTTTACTTTGACAAAAGTGCATTCTTTGACAGAGAAAATGGTTGGGGTGAGAGAAAGATGAAAAGTACTTTCCTTTAATCACAATGTGATTCCCTCCTTTTCTTCCTTTCTTCTACTTGTATTGGGAAGGGAGATGAGGTCTCCCAGTAACGCCCAACAGAGCCTGAAACTTCTGGATTTAAAAGATCCTCCTGTCCCAGTCTCCCAAGTATTTGGGCTTGAATATACATGCCAATGTGCTCAAGTTTTCTTTCTTCCTTTTGGGTACATGATGTGGGTTTCATTTCTTTCTCTGCAATTACCTCCTTTCTCTTTTTGTTTCTGAATTAATTGTGGATGTTAGTAAGTGAAGCTCAATCACTTCTCATTTTTCCAGAACAGGTAGTTGAGGTACAGAAATGTTATGTAACTTTCTCAAGTCAATAAGCCAGTATATGGTAAATTGGAACTTAAAACACAGCAGTCTAGATTCAGGTCTATGTTTGTTTATAATCATTATGTAATATTTTGAAATTATTTGGCAGAAAGAGAGAAAGGAAGGAAAGAGAGAGAGAGAACCCTTTAGCCACTTCAAATGAACTACAGAAGCATGCAGCATTTTGTGCATCTGGCTTTAAGTGGGTTCTGGGGAATTAATCCTGGGTCCTTAGGCTTTGCAGGCAAGCGCCTTAACTGCT
The DNA here is from genome assembly GCA_036365145.1 of Orientallactaga sibirica. NCBI lineage: Eukaryota > Metazoa > Chordata > Mammalia > Rodentia > Dipodidae > Orientallactaga > Orientallactaga sibirica. The sequence continues at coordinate 5,737,183 of JAEOAD010000793.1, read as the reverse complement.
GAGCCATCTCTCCAGACCCCTCATTAGATACGATTTTATATTCCTTGTCTATGCATTTGACTCATTTACATTATAAATTCTGTGCTATCTGATTCATTGTTATATTTCATTGTCATTTTCTTCCATATTATCCCAACATGAAACACCTAAGATCCTTTGGGTAAAATTATAAATAATGTAAATGAAGACAAATAACATAACCTGTTTATGCTGGCACATGTCTGTAATCTCTTCACTCGTGAGGCTGAGGCAGGGCCATTAATTTAAGGGTAGTCTGCACTACACAGCAAGATCCTGTCAGAAAATAAAATAATAAAATAATAGCATAAATGCACATTCCATTTTAAGTATGTTGTTTACAAGGAGTTAATTTTTTGTGTTGTTCAGAATTTTTATATTTTTCTCATTAGTGTCAATGATTATCATTATATCAAAATACATGCTGTATTACTTCCTTGTCCTCTGAAGATTAGATTCTGCTTAGGTGAAGTGCTTTTGTTTATTAAATTTCAATCTGTTATTCTGTAGTGGGTTAACATATCAGTGATGTTCACAAATAATTTCCCATTAAAAAATTACTATGACATGTCAGATGTCTTCCTCAATAGCTATCCATTTTATTCTTTGAGACAGGGCCTGTGCCTGAACCCAGAGCTCAGTGATTCTACTAGACAACCACTAGTAAGTCCCAAGTATTCCCTATTTCCACTTTCCCAGAGCTTAGATTTCAGATGCAGGCTACCACACCCAGCATTTTATATGGAAACTGGAAATCAGATCTCAGGTCCTCATGCTTGCTCTGGAAGCACTTTACTCACTGAGCCACCTCCCAAGCCCTTTAAATAATTCAAAATTAATGATCCTGGAGTTGCATCATTATGTATTTGTGTTCATGTATATTATTTACATTTTTCCCTAAAGGATTTAACCATCTTCTTATATCATCTTTAGTTTGGATAATGTTGTGGACTGAATGTGAAATTCTCACAATCTCTGGTTTTGAGCAGCTGTTCCTGAGCTGGGGGTACAATTGTGGGAGGTTCTAGAAACTTTGTGAAGGTCAGTCTGAAAGAAGCAGGTCATTGGGAGCCAGTCCTTAAAGGTATAATATCCCTAGATACTTCATTGCTCACACTCTCTTGATCCACTATGATTTGAGAATATTCTAATTCAATAGCACTAAGCATCTATGTACCAAATACTCTGAAACCAAGAGCCAAAATACATGATTTCTCCATTAACTCGCTTTTGTCAGATACTTTGTCACAAGTATGCAAAAATTACTAAATTAGGCTATAGTTTACAGCATAAAATTATTTTAAATTATTCACAAACTTCATAACACCTAAAATATCCTCTCTAGGTAAATTTCATAAATTCTCTAAAAATATTCATATTACTTCTCTGCCCATAAAACTGTCATCAACAATCAAGGTCTATAAATTTCTTAGGTTGACTTTCAGGTTTGCTGGGATCTGGTACATATGGACATTTCACTTTGTTTAATCCACCTTCTAGTATCTATGTTTTAGTGAAAATATAAACCTTTGTTCTCTAAATATAGTCCCCAATGTTCATAGCTCTCACCAATGTAGACATGATGAAATAAGCAAATTTTTATTACCTCCCTCAAGTGTAAACTTGCTATCAAATCTCTGATTTTCTTAGGTTCAAGTTATCTCATAACTCTCAGATTTTCCATGGCAAACCCCTTAAAGTTCTTATGCAGTCTATTCAACTTTTATTTGGAACAGTTTTTATCTGCTATCTGATGCTACTGGTGAGAATTAACATAATATTCTCTCCATCATTTATATCTCTCTATACTGTTATACCACAAGTATGTCCATTATGAAAATAAAGAAACTAATGAACAAATAGTAACTTGTAATAGTTATTCAAGGAAATTTAATGAATGTGCTGTTTACCAACCTGCTCATATTTCCTTTATATTGACTCAATTTACTCTAGTTGTATAATAAAATGTTTCAGCTTAGACATATTCACGTTTTACAAGTCACTTTATGACTGTACAACTATATTTTTACACCTTCTGAAAAGCATCAAAAATGTATTAAATGACAAAATTGCATCCATTCTGATTTTCAATTGCATTACTAAAATAATCCTCTAGTTAACTATATAAGTTTTGGAGGTTTTCCATAAGTCCAGAGGAGAATAATGACTCTCTAGCATCTGATTTCACTTCTTTGTTCATTGTACTTTGAGACTATAGTGAGCACTCTCACTGTGGTAAATAACTGAAAAATTGGGGCCATTTATACTTCAACCGATTTGATTCTGAAAAATATAGCTATTTTAACAGTTGGAAATAGATACATTTTTCTGAATAGTGAATTCTCTATTGGAAACCAGTACTCCAAGTTATGATTTCATATGTGCTGAGATATGGAGAATTATCATAAGTGATGTGATGAAATTATCTCAAAAATATGACAGATTTTAACTTGCTCTGATCTTAAAATTTTTTGATACCATATCTACTTCATAAAATGTAGATGGGGGAGAGAAACAACAGTGTAGTTATGATTTTATTGAAGTTCAAGATCATTACCTCAGGCAGCACAGGACAAACAGACCTGAATTTTATACCAGACCTAAGCCCACATAAGTATGAATTAATTTTCACTGAAATTCTATGTAAAGGGAGCTTTCAACAGTGTGATGTTTATGTATTTACCAGTTTTGAGTCACAGGAATAAACAACTCAATACTGTGCTGTATATTTTAGCAAAAAAGTAGGGCCTTCCTAAAAAATTGAAGGGATTAAAATTATACAAGTGCTAAGTAAAAATCAATGTTTTATATTCAATTTATATTAAAACTTTTTATTGACAGCATTTTATTTGATATAGGTTCCATGAATACACTTTGTAAATATATCATGAACCCTATAAACAAGTTCCACTGAATTTATGGCAGCTTAAATTATTTAATCAAGGATACTCCCTTAGACAGCCACTTTTGGATGAGTGTCACATTTTCTAGAAATCCAAAATTTGTTTTGGGCTGGGTATGGTGGTACATGACTATAATCTCAGCACCTAGAAAGCTAAGGCAGGAAGATCATGAGGCCAGCCTGAGCAACACAGTGAAATACTTTATAAAGAATTTAATGACCAAGGATATAGCTCAGTGATAGAGTCCTTTTTCTAGTATGAAAAGGCTGTGGCTCAATCACCTACACTACAATAAAAGGTTACTTTTCACAGCAAATAATTTGAAAAAACAAATAAGAGAAATAGCTCGCCGCTTACTATAAGAACTGATGATAATTTCCCATATAATTAAGTTCCATGACTTGACAAAACAGAAAACATAGTCAAGCAAGGTATGCAGGTGGCAAAATACAGTGATTAAGAGCATGTGTTCTAGAGTCATGTGCTACCTGAGTTAGAACTCTAACACTTAGTATTAGCTATGTGATCTTCATCTCATTAATTAACCTATCTTTATCCAGCATTACTCATGAGTATAATGTGATTGTACTGGTACCTTCCTTCCTTTTAAGTTTTGAATTAAAAATAATCTATGTAACATGCTTGGCATATAAATTCTTAATAAACATTAGTTATCATCATTGTCATCTTCAAAGTAAAACAAGACTGGCAAGTTTAAAGAATTTGAAATTTTTTTGTTTGTTTGGAAAAATAAGTTAGAAATGATCCTCCATATTCACAGAAATGTCTGTTAGAAATACAATAAGCTTAATGTTCTCCTAATCCACCCTAACCCACACCCACATCCCATTTTTCACATGAGGAAACTGAAGCTCGTGATGACATGACTTCTTCAGTATCAAGACCTGGATAGTGAGCGCTTTAACTCAGAATAAAATCAAGGCCTCTTGGGGCTGGAAAGATGGTTTAGTGGTTAAGGCATTTGCCAGCAAATCAAAGGATTCCAGTTTGATTCCCCAGGACCCATGTAAGCCAGATGCAAAAGGGGACACATGCATCTGGAATTTGTTTGCAGTGGCTGGAGGCCCCCATTCTCTCTCCCTCTCTCTCTCTCTCTTTGTCTTTCTCTCTGTGTCTGCCTCTTTCTCTCTCAAATAAATAAATATAATATGTTTTCCAAAAAACAAAACAAAACAAAACAAAAGGGCTCCTGACTGCAAGCCTAGAAACCTTTCTAATTTATCATGATAACCACACACCCCATCCATGCCTTAAATTATTTGACAATCAGGAATGTTGGGCTGTGGTACAAAGGGCATATGAACAAAACATATCATTGTTCATTGTATTTAATAATTCTAACATAAAGAGTTTGTCACCTATATACAGATAAATTACACTAAATTAAACATTTTTAAGGTCTATTACTGGAAGAATTCTTATATCTGAAGTACCCTTTAAATTAAGATATTGTCATCATTCATTCATTCACAAATATTTTTATCACTTCATATGAAACAGGCAATGGTTATTTTAAGGATTAGTAGAACGAATTGATATAATCAAAATGCATTATATGCATGTATGTGAATGTCATAATGAAATGCTTTGTATAATTAATATATGCTAGTAATATATTTCACTAATCCTTTTAGAAAGGATGAATATGTTCATATATAACAAAAATCTATCCCCCTTTTTTTTCTCTCCCTGATGATACTCCCCTTGGTTGTGTGGGTGGGATCCATGTATACATGTTTGCATGTGTAATTATTTTCCTAATGAAAAGAACATGTACCAGTTTGCTCTACAATTTGCAATTCTCTGACTTTGTCTGCGTGAGTCTACTAATCTACTGGCAAGGAAATCCAGGAACATATTCATATGCTATCTGGAAACACTGACCTTGCACTACAGGTGTTTATATAAGGAAGGAGAAGACAAAAATGTAGTGAGTTGAACAAAAATGACAGCAAAAAATATAAGAGCATGCAGAATTTTTGTCAATTTGAGAAAATGTGTAGTACGTTTTTAGAACCTGCTGCACCTACAATATAGTTTAGCTTTTGATGAGGCTGCTAGTGCTTTCCTTGAATATCTGTGATTCTGGTTTCATTCAAGTATTATTCTCTTCTTAAAAAGAAACAAAATTATGTATGTAGAAAAATATTCTGGAGTTATGTTAATCTATCGCAAATTGGAGTAAGGTGTGGGTAACTTGAATAATGCTTTCAATTCTGTGCAATATAGAGGTGGAGATAGGTTTGAGTGTTCACACACTTGACTAGCATAGGTAACATCTTGATTTTGTTGGGTTTTTGTTTGTTTGTTTGTTTGTTTGTTTTGATTTTTTTTTAGGTAGGGTTTCACTCTGGTCCAGGGTGACCTGGAATGAACTATGTAGTCTCAGGGTGGCCTTGAACTCATGGTGATCCTCCTACCTCTGCCGCCCAAGGGCTGGGGTTAAAGGCGTGCACCACCACACCTGGCTGCGTCTTGACTTTGAACCTCGGCATCACACACAAATAATCCCCTATACACAATAATAAAGCATCTGTCTTTGCTAACTTGGGGAAGAAATAAATAATACCAGCATAGTCAATAGGGTGATTACTTTATCTAATCTTTATTAAGATCACTTTTTTATTTTATTGATCATTCTTAAAATCAGCCAATCAAATCTTTGAAATGAAACTAGGAATAGGTCAGATAAAGCAGAATTGAGTCTGTTTTAAGTAATACGAGGCCAACAGTCATAGTGAAGTTTTCAAAGGTAGCTTCATATCTTGGTTTGCTAATTTTTATGCTTAGTGTTTTGGTTGAAACGTTTTTTTTTTTTTTCATTTTACTCACTGTGGACACATAATGACTTTCAGATGTATATTAAAACAGTTGTCAAAGCCGGGCGTGGTGGTGCACGCCTTTAATCCCAGCCCTTGGGAGGCAGAGGTAGGAGGATTGCTGTGAGTTCAAGGCCACCCTGAGACTACATAGTTAATTCCAGGTCAGCCTGGGCTAGAGTGAGACCCTACCTCGAAAAACCAAAAAAAAAAAAAAAAAAAAGTTGTCAAAGAAGGATAATATACAACCTAATAATACTTGAATTATATATGTTATAATAGTGCTCTAGAAACTATCCACTGGGTTACTTGAAAAGCTGTCAAAATAATTTAGTTATATGCTCTTTGAAAAGATATACATCATCTAAGTAAGTCCTATGAATGCTTTTATTTCTGAATAATAAGGTTATTATAAAATAGAAGAAATAAATGTTTCGATAACTGAAGAGTTTGAAAGGACACTACTCAATGACATTTTTAATCCCTCCAACAGGAACTCCACTCTCCAACTCTGAAAATATCTACTTGTGCACCAAGCACTCTACATATGACACAAAATACTGAACAGGTAAAAGATGTTGTGGATTACCTTAGATTTCTTTTATTTTCTTTTTACCTAAGTCTGTTCATATGTGTGAGCAATCTTTAGGACCTAATAAGACTGTACATTCACAAGATGTTATAACCCTAAAACAATAAAGGATAATCTCACATGTGAGAGTAACTTCAGCTCATTAAAGGAATGCACATCAAGTGCTAAGAATGGGGTTTTTCTGTTTCAATGCTTACTCAGTTTCATTACTTTTTATTGTAGTTTAATTTTAGGCAATAATTTCTTAGTAAATATGCATATTTTAAGGGTCCTTGATTTGAGTACAAATCTAATAACTGCATCTGGGATTGACTGAGAAACTGACTTTATGAGTAGTGGTGATTTAAGTTTACATTCAGAGAAAGTATCTTACCAGGTGAGAGCTTGCTATTCTTATAGAAATGTGACTTGAAAGACACACAGTGTCTGTCTTCACATTTATGGCCCATATCCTATTCATGAGATTATTTTCAATGCAAGTATTATATGTCCAAAGATGTCTGTAATAACAAGTGCTATATGAAAAAGTACATATTTAATTAGCTCTTTGTCATATATAAAAAAGTAAATTCTAGCCAGATGTTGTGGTCCATGCCATTAATTCCAGCACAGAGAAGGCTGAGTTAGAAGGATTGCTTTAGTTTGAGGCCAATTTGAGACCACATAGGAAATTCCAGGTCAGCCTGGGCTATAGCAAAACCTCCCCCCAAAAGTAAATTTTAAGGACACAAAGATAAAACATAAAATGTGTAGTTACATTACATGGGAGGTTAATATAGAAGGGTAGCATCTAGTGGGTAGACAGGAGAGAAGATGCTGTTTCAAGACTCATGCAGATAAAATACCAGGGTGGGACCTGGGATAGTAAGGAGATAAATGAAATGAGTACAGTAAGGAAAATGGGACATTATGAAAAGTGAGTAAATTAATTACCTCAGAAAAGTTTTAATATGATTTCCTAATTTTGCCTAGATTGGAGCTGAGTCAATTAAAATCACACACACACACACACACACACACACACACATATATATAAACTTAGCATATGTGTGTGAGTGTTATATTTATGCCAATATAACAGAAAGATGAATTGTACTCCAGGAGCCAAAAGATCATTGTTTTCCTACATAACACACCATAAGAACATGGGATAAAGGCTAAATTTGACTTTTAATACAGTCATCATGATAGAATTACTTCAGAAAAGTAAGTTCAAACACTCAAATCTAGTCATAAAATTGCATTCTTATTTTACTTAATGAAATCTTTAAATTGACTTCACTATCCATTTTATTTCTAATAAATATATTAATTATAGAAAAATGTAGAACTTAGCACATCATGAACATCCCCCAGAGGGCCACAAAGGGTGGGACCAAAGGGATGCTAGAGATCTGCAAGACTATAGCCCAGTATTGCTGTTCCAGCATCTGTACCATGCTGTCCCTGGAGAGCACCAGAGTCGCTGCCCACCACTGTTGCTATGGGGACAGCATACAATTTAACACTACTGGCAAGTTGGCAGGGTTGTCCAACCACTTACCACTTCATCACTGAGTTTTCTGCCAAACTTCACCAAACACTGAAAGTTCTGACCTGGATTATCAGCAAGGGAGACTGGAGCAGACATGACCAAGGTCTGCCTCACAACAATAGGCAGACACACTCAGAAATCCCTTCAGATGATTACATCAAACAATTCCAAGAGGTCAGTGTGAATTAAAGAGCCTTGGAGGAGATGGAGACATGCCAGCTCAGATTTCAGGACACAAGCACACTGCATGTTCTGCTGACTGACCTTACTTTATTCCTATGTGAATATTTGTATATAGTGTATGAGTATTTTTTCATCAATTACATTAGGAGTGTGCATTAGGCCAGAATTTATGCCACCCTTGCTATGTATAATACCTCCACATTTCCCTGTGATCCTCCCAGAAGCCATGTGGGCAGGTGGATAGAGAATAAAGAACAAATTGGAAGCCACAATGCATCTGATTTAATTCACATCCAAATCCAGTGTTTCTAAAGGAAGCAAAGGAAGAGAAGGAAGTTGTTAACATTTTAACAGTATTTATGTATAACATTTAATATGAATGTGACTTAATTCTTTTTTTTTTCTGAGATAGGGTCTCACGCTAGCCCAGATTGACCTGGAACTCACTCTGTAGTCCCAGGCTGGGCTTGAACCCACAGTGATCCCCCTACCTCTTCCTCCCAACTACTCAGATTAAAGACTTGCGCTACCAAACCCAATTAGACTAAAATTTATTTTAATTTTTTAAAAAATATTTTATTTATTTATTTTAGAGAGAGAGAGAGAAAAAGAGAGAAAGAGAAGCAGATAGTGACATTGGACATGACAGGGCCTCCAGCAACTGCAAACAAACTCCAAACACATGTGCCACCTTGTGCATCTGGCTTTTAAGTGGGTAGTGGGAAATAAAACCTGGGTCCCTTGGCCTTTCAGGCAAGCCTTTAATCTCTGAACCTTCTCTCAAGCTCTAGACTAGAGATGTCATTGTGAAACGAATCACTCTAAGACAGTCCAGAAAGACAGTCCAGAAAGAAAGGAGCTTAGGGAAGTGGAGGACAAAGGAAATTTTACATTGATTTCCTTAAAAAATAAATAGCCTATATGAAACATATCAACACAAGAAAACATACACTTTAAACCAAATGTAATCTAGACCTAGGTAATCTTGCTAAAGTTTCAAATTCTAAAATTCTCTTGACTCAAATTGAGTAGGGTGTAGGGAGGCAAATGGGTATTTTTAGGGACAAATCTCAAATCTGTTGTTCAATAATCTTTGAAATAAAACAATAGAATTAGTATGCTGTGGTTCTACTAAACAACCACAAAACAATAGAATAGCACATCTGCTCATGTCTTAGAAGATTGAGAAAATGTAGGAAATTCAGACATTAAAAACAAGAAGTAATATTTTTCTAACGGAAGGAAAAAAAGCAAAATATAAGGGAAATAAATATGAACTTTTTAAATTTTATTTTAATAGGTTTTCTCCTTCAAACAGTATATAAAAATAAAATGAGAAGGGAGATGTAGCCTGTAAAATACTAATTTTAATGAAAGAAAAAACCTGCAGGGGCTGGAGAAATGGCTTAGCAGTTAAGGAGCTTGCCTGTGAAGCCAAAGGATCCCGGTTCGATTCTCCAGGACCCACGTAAGCCAGATGTACAAAGGGGACATGCATCTGGAGTTCATTTGCAGTGCCTAGAGGCCCTGGTGTGCCTCTGTCTGCCTCTCTTCTATCTCTCTTTCTGCTTGCAAATAAATAAATAAAAATTTAAAATAACTGCAGTATTTTTGTAAAGAGTTTAATTGACCAAACAATTATAAGAAGACCTGGTCAGTAACACAGAATTTAAGGACAAGTAAAAGGTTTGTTTTTAGAATATTTTATTTGAAAAACTCTAGGAAAAATATTTTATAATAAAATGTGATAATATATTGTATATATATATATATATATACATATATATCAATAAATTGTATAATAAAATGGGATGAAATCAATGTAATACAAGTAGGTACCATGGTGATGAGCATGAACCATATGTTTTCATATATATTTCTAGGGTTAACATTAATTAAGTTAAAAAGTTATATATTGTTATTCATACAAATGAATCTCAAAGTTGTTACCTATTACTATTGATGTCTTTAAGTCTCTACGTGAATATATATATAGATAGCTAAAGATATAATGTATGCATTATCTTTCTATCTTAACAGGAACTCCATTCCCCAACAGTGAAAGTTATGACATATCCACAAACCACTATTAGGAGATATATAGTACAAAACCCTGAACAGGTAAGATGTCACACATCCTTTGTCCAACATATATTTCCTTTGAAGTTAATATCTTAACCTGCATGAATCAGTTACCATATCCTCAAAATCAGATTGGTGCACTTTCTTCCATTTAGAAAGTACATTTGTAAATATTTAGTATCAACACTATCATTAATTTCAATCATGCACATGTACATTCTGACACACTGATGCAACTGTTCCAAGGAGTTTGAAATTATTGGGTTATAAAAGACTTTTTATATCCCCATCCTTGCACTACAAAGGAAGTTTTGCACTTTGAATGAAAGAGAAATGGGTCAAAGTTCTTTCACAGACTTGCTATAAAACTATCAAATGTTACATCAGGAATTGGAAAGTGTAGTATATTTATATTTACTTCTGAGATATGGACTAAAGAAGGCGAAAATTAAAAGTCTAAAGTTCAAAACTGTTCATGCTTTTGTTCCCTGAAGTGTGTGAATTTATGTACCTAGCGATGAGCTGTTTAGAAAAAAAATCATGTCATTACATTTCTTACTAAGATATATAACTTTATATTATACAAAGCACACTTTAATCTCTGTCCCATTTGAAAAAGAAAATTAAAATATTTTGCATTAATAAGCCTTTCTGCACACAAATACAAACAAGTTTAGTTGAGATAGAACTTTCTTTGAGAGTACAAGACATAAGACTCATGAGAGGAAAGAGTGTGACCCTGCTAGATGATATATGACATTCTTTGCTTTGCTCTTTACTTTATTTCTCCATTTTAATGGGAAACAATCTTCACCTTGTTGATAAAATAAGCTATTTGTTTCAGTGTTGGAACTCATGGGGTTAATTTAGGGTACCATGCTTGCTAGAAATGTAGCTGCATGGGGAGAATGTACTGATCTTCCATTAGTATCTATCTCCCCTTTCCTTTGTTATTTATTTACATTAAAATCATGTTCTCCTGTCTCCTTAGTTAAGGAAGCTACTAATTTTGCATATGTGTCTGCATGAACCTGTGTGCACACAGAATCTCAGCAAGAGATAATTTTCTTGAGTTTTCATAAGTTCATGTAAACACTGAAAGAGGATATGATTATAGCTAAATCAGGTGCCTGCTTCTTCTTTTGCACAATCACATACTAAAACAAGTCTGAGAACTGGATGATAAGGGGCAATGAGGAGAGCCTCAGAATGGAGAGTATATGTTGCTTTCTTTGTCCCCCTCCTTCACTTCTTTCCTTTAATAGATGCAAGGGAAGTTTAATGCATACTAAATGAACTCAACTGAAACAGAGGCAACATTTCTCTTGCATATGTAACTCTGATCCTTCCAACTTCTTGTAACTAATTAGCCTTCATCATCAATTGTTTATAATTTGATCCTCTCCACCATTCACTTCTCCCTGCTTCCTCCTCCTCCTTCTGTCTTTCCCTACTCCACTGCACTTTTTTTCAAATTCTCTCTCTCCCCTTCCTTCCCCAACATCTTTCCTCCTCCTCCCCCCCTCTCTTTTTAAAGCATCTTGTGTTGCCTAGGCTAGCCTTGAATTATTGGGCTCCACTGATTCTCCTTCTGCAACCTCTTCTAAGTAGGTATGCACCCCATGCAATGCCCTGCAAAAGTATTTCTCTTTTTGACTTGACCAATTCCTTTACACTTTCCTCATATTTCTCAGGTCTTTTTCACTCTTTTAAAAATATTTTATTTATTTATTTATTTATTTATTTATTTATTTATTCATTCATTCACTCATTTGAGAGAGAGAGAGAGAGAGAGAGAGAGAGAGGCAGACAAAGAGACAGAGAGAATGGGTGCATCCGGGCTTCTAGCTAATGTCAATAACTCCAGATGCATGTTTCACCTTGTGCATCTGGCTTTATGTGAGTACTGGGGAATCAAACCTATGTCCTTTGGTTTTACTGGGAAGTACCTTAACCACTAAGCAATCTATCCATCCCTCAGCTCTTTTCCTCTTTCTTTCACACACAAACTGGGTGATATGTGTACTCGGATGTGCATTCCACTTGTTATCCCCGACCTTCAAAAGTTAGTTCCACGTAGCTCTTTTTTTCATAATGTAAAATCTATTCTTCTTTCCTAGTGTGTAGCCCGAATATCACCACATTTGACTTTCATTTCACTTTGCCAGTGAGTCTTCTGTAGCTTTTCATGGATCTATATTATTTAGTTGATGGGGAAAAGAGAAAAATATTGAGTATGTACTCCATGCTAGGCAATTTACATATTGCATCCCATTTCATCCTTTTAAAAAGGCTAGGGAACAGAAGCACAGGTGAATTCAGTTATATATTCTGTGAATATCAATTCCCTAATATGTCTCACAGATTGTTGTCAGAACAGAGAATAACATTAAGGTCCCATTTTTTGAGACTTATGTCCTTAACTGCTGTATGAATATTGAGTTACAAAGTAACAGAGTATGATGTGAACTTGAACAATGCAGAGCTAGGAGAAGAAAAATAGCACATTTAACATAGCTGATGATGAAAGTGAATTAATTACTGGGTAGCTAATGTACCTATATTTCATCTTATCAACTATGAAGTTACAAAGGCGGTGACATTAAAAGTGGAGATGCAAAGGCAGGGCATATAAAGAACACTGGGTTTTTCTCTGTAAGAACCCATTGTCCTGGTTTGCACTGAGCTACAACCATTTTTGTCAGAAAGACCCAATATAAGATTGAAGAAAAATAGTCATCTTAAAGTTTTTAACTCTGTCCTTTTTAAAGCAATATAACTAGCCACATACTTTGTAAACAACAAAAAATAAATAAAACTGATTTTGCAAAACAGCTTGAAAATCTTGCCTAGATATATCCCCTATTTTACTTCTAAGTAAAATCCCTTTTGTTTGCACTTTTAAATTCATCCAGGAGAACATTCTAGTATAATTACAATATTTATAATAAGCTGAGACTTAAATGGCAACTTTACCCCCTTTCACCTCCCAGCTTTTCTAATCTTTACTTCTCCCTGTAATTAAACTGATCTCAATCCACTTCTCTATGATTTTCTTCTCTCTGTTCAGCCATTTTCTTTATTTTTAGTTGTTGATCTTCCTTATTCTCTGCCACTTTAGTCAAAGGACTTATGCATTTTTTATTTATTTTATCTAACATAAAGAAAATGCTTTTCTTCTATTGGTGGGTAGAATCCAACATATATTTATCAATTCATTTATTTTCCCATTGTAAAAGTCCAGATATGGAAAAGACACTCTATAGCCTTCATATGGAAACAAGGAAATAAGACATATTTCCAAAACTAAAAAGCTTATAATTCCTTTGAAGAAGGGACTTGAGACATGTCCACAAATAGCTGTATAAAATACTTTGTAAAATACAAGGTAGGGTGAATAATAGACACCATCAGAGAAATACAGATAAAATTGCACTGGGGTCCAGATGGAGATACAATTTGCTGTGTGTGGAAAAGTCAGAGAATTTTATTTTGGCATTTACTGTAATATTATCCTAGCATCATTAATATTAACTAATAAGGAAACTAAAGTTTAAGTAAGTGTGATTGCCTTATGCCTTCTCAAATTCTTCTATTTTATGACAGTTATTCTCAAGTTATTCTCAGGATAACTTTAGCAATACTTGGTAACTTATTGACTGTGGAGACTGACAGAAGAAAAGTCAAATGTGACTAAATCCTACATTTTTCCAGTTGATACTGGGTGTATGTACCCTGACTGAAAGCATTAAGAAGAGATGCTGGGTTTGGAAATTGTGAGATTTGATTGAACCTATAAAAAATATATATGCAGGGAAAGATGAAACCACAGAATAAATGAAGCAAATGGAGAAAGGGATTGGCCAACCATCTCAAATAAACATAGGCTATGGAGAACAAGGTTTAAGAAAAGACTTTGACAAGAAAGCAATAGTGTGTTCACAAAGGATAGTTTGAACTTTTAATGAACAAAATTTGGGGCTGGGAGTTAGGGTTAAAACAATTTTCCAGCACAGCTTTGTGGTCTGGGAACAGTGAAGTAGATGCTGTGGATTACATACTTTGCTGAATGTGAGAACTACTGCCAGAGGTTATAAAAGTAACAATTAAAGTTATAACATCAGCCATTTTGAAAACACCTGTTAATTTTCAGGGTGGATCTGGCACCAAATCAAATGTACAGATTGAACAAAATAAGCTGCCAGAACACTAAAACTGTGTAGCAACTCATATGTTAAGAACTCTAAAATGTTTGATTAAAGCTATTGTGCTGACATGTTTTCTATAATAATTTATCCATATTAATATTTTGTTCTACCTTCTTATAAATTTGGAGGAAATAGTGACCTAACTTGGAGGACTTTTAAAGTAAATTATTTCAATATAATAAGTTCAAAACATGCTCTAAAGGGAATCAATGCTGGTTATATCTAAGCCATCTTCTTTCCTTAAAAAAAAAAAAAAAGCTTGTGTCTTAATATGTATAACAAACTATATAGTTCATGGAGAAGAAAGTTTCAATTTTGCTGAATTTGTTTTCCCATTTTGGAAGATTCTAAATCTTTAAGAAAAGGCTTCTTATCATCCCTTCTCTCTTAATCATCTGTTTATTTACTGTGGGGTATTCAGAACCAATAAAGTTTGTACCTTCAATTTTTTTTTTTTTTTTTTTTTTTTTTTGTTTTGCAAGGTAGGGTCTCACTCTGATCCAGGCTGACCTGGAATTAACTATGTAGTCTCAGGGTGGCCTCGAACTCTCAGAGATCCTCCTACCTCTGCCTCCCGAGTGCTGGGATTAAAGGCCTGCGCCACCCGCCCGGCTTAAAAAGAACCTAATTTAGATAAACTAGATATACTAGAAACACTATAACATGACTCTCAAAAATCATTCTCAACTCCTACTAAACAAGACATCCAGAGACACAGAGGATCCTGAGACCTCATCACTGAAGTAGACCTAAAAGGAACCCATCATGGCTCAGGGAAACTCACGGAAGAGGGGGCGGAAAGATTGTTAGAGCCACAAGTTAGGTCATTATGCACAGAGACATTGCCTCTTCCCATAACTGATGGCTACCCCCACAATGCACAACCCACATTCCCCAATGAGGAGGGTACCTTCGGAGGGGGGAGGACAGGGAGGAGGCTATGGAAGGCACCAATATGAATGTACTCACATTTTGAGCATAACTAATAAAATAAATAATAAATTTTTTAAAAAAAAAAAAAACAATTTCCATTACATCAGAACTAACCAGCTCATTTCCATCATCATGTTCAGGTGTTAGTGAGTGAAGTAAAGCATTTATAAAGAAAAAAAGAAAAGCATGCGCCATCCAGTTCTTCCATCGCCCCTGCCTCCCCTGCCTTGGGTCCTAGCAGTTCAGGTGGAGGGAGGAGCAGTGGTGGAGGATGGGCAGTGTAGCTTCTGGAAGGTTCTAGCCCACGAGGCCAAGATGCCCAAGAGGAAGGACAGCTCCTCCATAGGCACAGCGAAGGACGAGCCCAAGCACAGGTGGGCCAGGCTGTCAACAAAACCGGCTCCTGCCAAAGTGGAAGTGAAGGCAAAAAAAGAAAAAAAAAAAGAAAAGAAAAGCAGCTGGAAAAGATAAACCTTCAGACAAAAAAAAAGTTCAAGCAAAAGGGAAGAGGGGAGCAAAGGTCAAGCAGGCCAGAGTGACTGAGGCAGAGACGTCTTAAGGAGACCTACCTGCAGAGAAGGGAGAGGCGAAGAGCGAGGAGGGTCCAGCGGGAGAGAAAGAAGCCAAGGATGACCAGTCATCCCCAATGTCCTTCAGCATCCCTGTCTCCCTTCTTGTAAAATCTAGAGGAATATTTTTATTAACTATTTTGTAAATGCAAGTTCTTTAGTAGCTCTAGAAAAAAATTAAAGGAGGGAATTCCACCTCATCTCAATTTTTAAGTGGTTTTTTTTTTTTTTTTTTTTTTTGCTTTTAAGAGGTGAAATCATTTTTCTGGTTGTTTATTTTCTTTTGTACAACCAGAAAGTAGTGGGATATTGAATTATGGGAGGCTTTGACTGTCTTGGGTGTCAGTTTAACATTCCATAGATGGGGGAAGAGAGGTTAGTTTTATATCCTATAATACAAAGCAAACTAAATGGCAATTTGGAGTCACATTTGTGCATTTAATATGTCTTGAGTATTTTCAATTACTCCTAGTCTGTGTTTTTAGTAGAGCCATTTCCTAAAAACAAACAAACAAACAAACAAACAAACAAATCCACTCCTTGGTCACTGCCCTGTCAGCCTCTGTGACATCTCTAGTTGTGGTATTCCAGTGTTCCTAATAATTTTGATAATGACCAGTGAAAGATGAAAAATTCGATCTTGCAGTGTATATGCTACTAAAATTGTGAACCAGTGAGAGCTGAGTAGAGATTGAGAGCATTTGAAGATGCATGTACACGAGAGCCTCCTAAGGAAACATGCCTCTAAGATTAAAGCTGGGCGTCACTGGAATAACTTCTAAAGACACAGTACATGGTCTTGATATTTTCAGTATATGTATTAAGACTGTGTACAATTGAAATGTTTGTGTACTGTTCCTTAACACCAATAAAATTATGAAAATTAAAATATTCTATATTGAAATCCTATGATACATGAAAAATCCTATATTTATAAAATATAAAGATTAAGTTACCTTAAAATACATTGTTTTATGTGATACAGATGACCCTGCATATACCCCTGTGACAAGCAAACCGAACTTCAGAAAAGTTAATGATTTACTCAAGTTTTCACAGCATATGCTGGAAGAAGAACTAATATACAGGTTTTATAGGTCCATACATTTTCCCAATTAGGCCAGATTTCATTGAATTTAGTAATCAAAGGCAGTGGATTTATACTAATCTCAATCCAATCTACTTTGCAACTCTTACCCATTGACTTCTCTGAAGTGTTTATAATTTTGACTTCTTATACTATTTCTGAAAATTTCTCCTCTAGATTTCAATGGTATTTTTCTCTTTGCATTCTACAGCCTCTTATGATTTGTCTAGTTCTAGTATTGGTCTTACCTCACACTTCAACAGTTGCATGGCATGGAATAGTACTTTTTATCTGTTTTCCTTGAACTCCTTCCTTAGTTCCAGACCTGCATTTTCCACCATGTACTGGATATGCATAATGAGTTCCCACCTGCACATCATTTTTGTGGTTCTACATATTAACTCCTAGCCCCAGGACTTTGGCATGCTCGAAAAACACTGAATGACTGAGCTACATCCTAGCCCTCACCCTGTTTTATGTTAAGGTTCTTTTGGTGTTTTGTTTTGTTTTTTCAGTAATTCGATACATGTCAGAGAGATTACTGTGCATCATGAGGAATAAAAGCACTATCAGATGTTGATTCTTAAAGTAGTACTCTATGTATTAATGTTTTTTAAATATTTTTTAATTTTTTAATTTTTATTTTTTTATTTGACAGAGAGAAAGGGGCGGAGAGAGAGAGAGAGAGAAAGAGAGAGAGAGAGAGAGAGAAGAGAGAGAGAGAGAGAATGGGTGTGCCAGGGCCTCCAGCCACTGCAAATGACCTCCAGATGCATGTGCTACCTTCTGTATCTGGCTAATGTGGGTCCTGGGGATTCCAACTGGGGTTCTTTGGCTTTGCAAGCAAATGCCTTAACTGCTAAACCATATCTCCACCCCCCCTTTTTAAAATATTTTATTTATTTATTTATTTGAGAGAAGGAAAGAGGCTGAGAGGGAGAGAGAAAGAATGGGCATGCCAGGGCTTTCAGCCACTATAAATGCATGTAAATGCACTCCAGATGCATGCGCCACCTTGTGTATCTGGCTTACATGGGTCCTGGGGAATTGAACCAAGGTCCTTTACCTTTTCAGGCAAACTCTTTAACTGCTAAACCATCTCTCCAGCTCTTTTTGGGTATTTTTGAGGTACGGTTTCACTCTAGCCCAGGCTGACCTGGAATTCACTATGTAGTTCCAGGCTGGCCTTGAACTCACAGCAGTCCTCCTACATCTGCCTCCTGCATGCTGGTATTAAAAGCATGTGCCACCACACCTGGCTGTTTTTTTTTTTTTTTTGATACCAGTTTCTAATAGAAATCTCAGGTTGAAGATCTTAGAGTCATCATTGGGAACACATGATCCTTGATTCACCTAACTGATTTTCTTTTTTTCCTGAAATACAGATTCCATTCATTTAATGGACTCATTTTAAAGAACTTAGACATATTTTAGCTTAATAAAACAGATTTCTGTGTTCAGGGGTGCCTGTTACATATAACTTACACTTTTTAAAACTAGGTGACTTAAATTGTTGTGTTTTCTTCACTTGGAATATTATTTTTCCATTTAGCTCTTTATATCCAAGCATATTACCTGAGCACTACCATATATTACTTAGATTTCCCTCCTCTGAAGATTCTATTTATTCTTTATATCTTAACTAGCACTTGCCACTTTCTTTATATTATATGTGATGGTCTTACTATATTATATAGGCTAGATACTGGAAAAATTTCCTTATAAAGAACCAGATGGTGAAAAAATTAAGCCTTTCTGACAGTCTTTTACAAATCTAAATACCATTCTCAGTTTGACTACTCCCACCATGCATGACCCATAATACCCATTGATGAGGGTATTGGAAGAGGGAGGACAGGGAGGAGGATAATGCAGTCACCATTATGAATGTAAAATTAGAATAATATAAACAAAAAATAAATTATTAATAAAAATCATTCATAGTTTAGTAAATCTGAAGCAATGCTCAATGCTCCTAGTAATGTCTAATTTATGTTTGTATGCCTCATAGCAGTTAGCAAAGTATATTTACATACTGAGCACTTCAACAGCATGTGTTGCACAATTGAATGTAGCTAGTAAAAAGAGATTTTTTTTAACCAAACCAAGCCCAAAAATAACTTCTAGGGAAATACTTCTAAATATAATTTATTTTATGATTAATAATCCATCAACTACTCAAATTTAGTCATATAGGTATTTGTATCCAAAGTTCATTTATTTAAAACACCCTTCATTCTAACTTGAATATCATGGGTATATAACTTTTGGATCAAGGGTACCTTTCCAAATATGGTGACCCATACATGTAATCCCAACATTCAGGAAGCTGAGACAGGAGGATCATAAGTTTGATGCCACTTAAGTTACATGTGGGATACTTTCTAAATACAAAATAAAACCAAACAGGAGAGTATCTTCTCTTCTCAACAACCAGTGTTTTAGTTTATTTGTTCAAAGAGTATTTACAATAGTAGATGAAAAATACCACAATATATTTTGTTGATTCTACTATGCTCCAAAGGACATTAGTTGGAAATAGGATTATTGATTTCCATTTATATACTACTCTTTTGTATCAAAAAGGAATGGACACAATTTTTGTTTCATTACAAAAAACAGAAAACAAACCCAGCTCACTCTACCTAAGTAAAACCTTAAAAGAAAAGAAAAATAATGTAATGAGCCTTATGTTTATTTTAGACTCCTTATCTGAATCTTATTAGTCTTTATCTGTATTCTTTCAGATCTTGGACACATCATCAGCCTCTATTTCATTGGCAGGCTCTTCTAAGCACTTGGTTAATTCTACAGCAACTTAGTTGATATATGGAGATACAGTGGCTCTTAAAGCTTCTACTCTGTTCCCAGTATGCAAAACATGTCATAGTAGAATCTTAGCTTTGATTATAATCACAGGTAATAATTGCATACTTCAAGGGCACACAAATTTAGTTCTAGAAAAAGTTAATACAGTTTAACATATATTATGGGTTATTAAGGCTGAATTATATTTATTGTGAATTTCTCTAATACTTTTGCATAGAAAAAACCCTTCAATGAATCAAATTTAGTGGTGAGACCTCATGCTTGTCTACTTCAGAAGAAACTTATATTAAAAAGTTATTCATTTATTTATTTGGCACACAGATAGAAAGAGAGGAAGAGGCAGACAGAGAGAAACACAATGGGTACTCTAGGGCATCCAGCCACTACAAACAAATTCCAGATGCATATGCCACCTTGTGCATTTGGCTTACATGGATCCTGGGGAATCGAACCTGGGTCCTCAGGCTTTGCAGGCAAATGACTTAACTGCTAAGTCATCTCTTCAGCCCAGAAGAAACTTAGTGAATCTTTTCTTAGGAACAGAAAACACTATCTTTACAACTGTCTTCAAATCTCCCCAAAAGACATAATAAAAATAGTAGGAGAAAATCAGTGTTTTATCTTTATTACTATTCATTTATTCTGTCAGAAACTTATGCAGGTACTATTTCACTTCCCTCATAAAATCTTCTGCTATCTCATAGTTATTAGATACTTGATATTTGTTTGAATTACTATGGAAAAAAATAACCTTTCACATCTAATATCCTCTTTACTTTGTCTATAGGAACCATTGTCTCCTTTCCTAAGAGGAGGACATTTCTTCCCAGGAAACAATGTAATTTATGAAAAAACAATAAGAAAAGTAGAGAAACTAAATACAGACCAGGTCAGTAATATTTGTATTAAATGTAATTTTAGAATTATAAATTTTGAAATATGAATATTTTAATAAAGCTAAAATATTACTCAATTGCCAAGTACCACAAAGGACCATTATAAGTTACAGTATGTTGTATATGTACAGTTCTTTATGCTATCCTTAACTTTATATATTAATTTTATTATTTGAAATAGATCTCATTTGAAAGGGAATATGAAACTACAAAAAAATGGTAGAATCTGAATGTTGATCTTTTGTATATTTTCTTTTAGATTGATCTCACAAAATAATTTAAGATTTTATAATCCTGTTTTAGTTCCTTTAATGTGTGAAATATAGGTATGAACAGATAAGTAGCATATTGAATGTTGTGAAAGACAGAAAAATACAGCTCTAAGTCATATTAAAGATTCATTTATGTTTAACTTAAGGAGCAAGTAAAGAGTATAAAATAGCAGCAGGACCATACTAATTAAGTTTCATATGGAACATGAAGTTTTTATGAAGTTGTGAATGTAACCAACAGAGGTTTCATATTTCTCTATTTCTCTATTCAGTGCATACAAACATGTCCATCCTACTAAAGCCTGGGATTGTTTCCTGGACATTCATATACTAGGGCATTATATCCATTTTTATTTACTGCTCTAACAAAGCACTACACATTGAGGGGTTAAAAATTACATAGACTTATAGTCTCACAATTCTGAAAACCATAAATCTGAAATGAGTGTGTGGGCAAGGCCACCATTCTGCTAAAGCTCCCAGAGAAGAGATGCTATGACTGTCTCCTCGCCTATGGTAGCCTCAGGCATTCTTTGGATTACAGATGTAGTATTCTACTCCACTGTCTTCATTTTACTTCTTCCATGTGAGTCTTTCCTTCAGTATCCCACTGTGTATGTCTGGTTCTGTGTTAAATTACTCATTTTTTATGAGGACATCTGTCATATTGAATTAGGGGTACTTCAATAACCTCATTATACATTTATTATATCTGTAAAGATCTTATTTCCCAAGTAGGGCACATTTTATATTATTAGGGCTTAGAACATAAACATATATCTGAAGGAAGGGAAACATTTCAATCTATAATTTGCAGTTAAATAACAAAAATCAATTTAGATAGCAAAATCATTTTTCTCATATACAAATTAAATACATACAAAATATTGAGTTTCTTTTTAAACTTCTTAGCATGAGAACAATTTTTTTATTTTTATAAGCACTTATTGGCAGTTGTTACTATATTTATGGGAAATAACACATTATTATTTGATGCCCAATTAAAATAAAATGGGGCAAATTTTCAGAATCATAACCACCAAAAGGCTTAATTTTTCTTTTGGCTTGTTAAACCAAATAGAGCCTGAAGAGTTCTGATGTGATATGTAATAAACACCTAGTAGAAAAACAGCACAGCTTTATGATACCAAGTAGAAAAACTTCACTCAATATATCTGTTCTTGCAAGGAACATGTTTCTAAGCCTATCAGATTATAACATCAATCATTTATCAACTTAGTTGTCAAAAATAAATTTACACTTTTTAAGTGTACATCACTTGATGTACATCATTTGATGCTGCTTCCAGCTTTCTGTCCCAAAGAAAGTATCCAGCCTTTGTGATTTACTTTCTCTAGAGTAAACTATTAACTATTTGGTACATTGTATTCTTGCCTATACAAATGAAACTACTAAGAAAGTGTCTATTTAAAAGAACACTGCATTGGGGACTGAGGGGATGGCTAAGTGGACAATATGCTTGCTGCACAAGCATGAGGACCTGAGTTTGGATTTCTAGAACACACATAGAAACCAGGCATGACGTTGACATTTGTAATCCAAATGCTAGGGAAGTAGGAACAGAAGGATTCCTGGGGCTCTCAGGACAGCTAATCTAGCCCAATTGAGGAATTTCAGGCCAACGAAAAACCCTGTTTCAAAAGAAAATGTAGAAAGTGACTGAAGAAGATGGCAGATGTTGACCTCTGGCCTCCACATGCAGGTGCACGCACAGTCACAAAATATACTGCTTTTCTTAAGTACTTACTAGTCTCACCTTTTCTCATTAATGACTTAAGTGATTTGAAGACTTACAGCTGCAGTGGAAGTTGCCCAAAGCAAAAACATGCCAGGGGAACATTTGTTCTAGTTAAGCTTTCTCAGTGATATAGAAAGGACACGCTGGATAAAGCTAGAGTCAAAATAAAGCCATTTAGTCATTTCTGACAAAATCAAATAGAGCTAGCTTTTAGACTTGTCCAAGAAACCAAGAGGTCTTTGTAGTAAAGAAAAGGTGATGGTAAAGTAGACCAGGTAACATGATAATTATTCAAGTAATATAATTTGTATTCCCTGTAATTCTATGTTGTCTATCAAAGAGAAACAACATATAGTTTATCAGAACTGTTTGATATTTTGTGCTTTGAAATTTTAGCTTATGGTATGCTCCAAAAATATATTTAACATATGAATATTTTTAAAAATGTTTTTATTTTGGGCTGGAGAGATGGGGGTTAAGGCGCCTGCCTCCTAAGCCTAAGAATGCCCACTCCATTCTCCAGGTCCCACGTTAAGCCAGAAGCAAAGTGATGCAAGGGCAGAATGCCAAACTTGCCCACAAGGGGGAGCAAGGGTCTAGAGTTCGTTCACAGTGGCTGAGAAGCTGCTGGTGTGCCCATTCTCTATCTGTCCCCCCCCACTCTCTCCAATTTTTTTATTGTGTTTGTAAGCAGAGAGAGAAGGTATAGGCACACCAGAGCCTTTGTAGCTACAAAAGAATTATAGATGCATGTGCCACTTTGTGTATCTGGCTTTATGTGGGTACAAACACACACACAAAAAAAAAAAAACTGTGGAATCAAACCCAGGCCAATCGACTTTGCAAGCAAGCTCTTTAAGTGCTGAACCATCTCTACAAGCCTTGATTCTTTTTATAACAACAGCTTTGGTTATCATTTATAAGAATTGTGGTGTAGCTCAGTGATAGAGATCTTGCTACACCATGTGTGAGGCTGTATACAAAATACCTTTCATAAAATGTGAGTCTACATTTGTTTCTTTCAAAGTGTTTTTGTATTCAAAAAAGGAATTTTGTATATAGCATAAGAGTTTTCAGAATAGTAAAAGAATATTAAAAAGGATGAAAAGAATATTAGAAAACATACAGTGAAGACTTACTTCTTCATCTATACTTTCTTGTACTGAATTTCTTTTCACAGAGTTAGCTTCTTTTAGCAATGTATTGGTCTTTGTGCATAAAAGTACACACATACACACATATATACAGATATGCATATATAAACATATACATATATAAATATATTTATCTAGATTGTTTTACAAATTATATGAGGGAGAATATTATATTCCTTCTCTTGCACTTTGCTTTATTTTATTTAATATAACTTGAAAATTATTTCATATAAAGACATAAATAATTAAAGTACTTTATTTTTTTTGAAAAAATGGTCAACTTTCCCAGTCAAAAGGAAATTTAACATTGAAGCTATACTTTCAAACTGGACTGTATGACATAAATGCAGCATTATGACCTAAAATCGAGCTTTTTTTTTTTTTTTTTTTTTTTTTTTTTGCTTTGAGAACATTCTAGATGGCTCATATCAAAGCAGGTTAACAACATACTATAGAAAAGTCAAGTATACCTGAAGTCCTCAAAATGGCTATAGCCAAATATTTTTATTAGTCTGTACACTATGCTTACCAGAAAAAAAGCCATGGCAGTCAAAAGGAGTTAGTTTTAAAATGACAAATTTCAGAATTTCTTTGTGATGCTATAAATGAAGCTTACATTCTGAAATAATCTGAGGCAGAAAGCATGAATTTCACTTCTAATTTTGTCATTATTTACTTGTATAATTACAGTTAAATCATCTGACTTTTGTAGTCAGTGTATTTTTTTCTGACTTTAAAGCAGTTTTTTTTTTTATTTTTGAGGAGACAGAGAAAGAGGTAGAGATACCAGCAGAGAGAGAGAGAGAGAGAGAATAGGCATGCCAGGGCCTTTTAGCTTCTGTGAATGAACTCCAGATGCATGTGTCCCCTTGCGTGATGATGAAAATGAAATTGATGATGACAAGAATGTTGTAATAATAGAAATACATTTTTGTATCTCATCTGCTTTATACTATGAAATTTATTGAAATTAACTTCATTCACTCTTACAGCAACACAATAATAGCTATATTTTATTTAAGTGTACATAAAATGAGTAAAACAAGACTTATAAAGGTTTTTATGTGTATATATATTTTCCACAAGATCACTTTGGAGGTCACAAATATGGCTCACTGGTTAAAGGTGCTTGTTTTCAAACATTTCACACCTCAGTTTGATTCCCCAGTACTCATGTAAAGTCAGATGTGCAAAGTAGCACATGTGTCTGGGGTTTGTTTTCAGTGGCAAGAGGTCCAGGTGTGCCCATACTCTTTCTCTCTCTTTCTGTGAAATAAATAAATAAATAAGTTTTTGAAATGGCTTAGAAGTTAAAGGTGCTTGCTTGCAAAGCCTGCCAGCCCAGGTTCAATTCCCCAGTACCCATATACATAGCCAGATGAACAAATATATCTATATATCTAGAGTTTGTAGTGGCAAGAAGTCATGGCATCCACATTCTCTCTCTCTGTGTGTTAAAAGGCAAATAAATAAATATTTTTTTAAAAAATGGTTACTAAGTAAAAGTGGTAAGATTAGGATAAGAATCTATGCTTTCTAGATCAGAGACACAAATCAATGGTTTTTAATCTTTTTGAAAAATTTCAATTTTCATAAGCATTACCACTACTAAGACTCTTTGTGATACTGAAAATCACTACATCGCATTATTTTTTAATTTTATATCCTTATATAGCTTCACAGTTATAGTATTTTTCTATAATTAAGCATTCAAATGCCTGTCAAATCATCAAAGAAAGATTAATATTAATAATCTTAATATTTTAATATTAAGTTTAACTGGAATATTACTTTAATCAGAAAATGATGTTCTCTAATTTATCTAGGTAAATATTTGGATAGTCACAGCTACTTGATTAAATAAAAACAAAATTTTTTCCAGTGCTATAAATTGAAAAATAATATCTCTCAAATTAAAATTACAAATTCTAGAGCTTAAATTATTACACTAAAAACAAATGATTTTCTATTAGATAGTCCTTCTGATTTCATCTTGGTTAATATTTCTTATTTAATGTGGCAATTTTGACATGTATATATGTTTTAGGAATGCTATCCTCAGCTTCAATGTCATCACCATATTGTCCAACAACCCCAGATCATCCATTCTCCACATTGTCAGCAATCTCAAAGCCAACAAATCCAATGTATCACAGAAAATGATTCAACTTCTACACACGTGGGAAATGAACTATGCCATAGTGGGTCAAGCCAGATTCATGAGCAGGTAAGACCAACTAGCTTATTACTTACCAAATTGAATGGTATTTTGTACATATCTCACACCACTCTACAGGTTTAAATTTTCATCAAAATGTTGAGGGATTCTACTACTCACGTTCATGTTTTATCACAAGCATTTCACAAACAATTATCCAGACTTGTCTCAAAAGATAAGAGCATTCAGTTTCATTAACATACTAAATGTATGCTGTTATGATTGCATTAATGAATTTCCAGTTTCTAGCTGATAACTGATCATCAGATAGAAATGAAACAAACAATGGTAGAATATTCCATATTTTCATTATGCATAATATTCAAATGAACAATGAATTGGAAGTGATATTATTCAAGATGATTTAAATTATCACATTTCACAAGCTAATTATTTCCTGTTTATGTTCATTGAAAATATATTATAATAATTCAATTTAGAATATCCATATAGTTTATTGCATATTAAAATAAAATAGGATGTAAAACTTGATTGTTAAGCAAAAACATCCTAGGGTACAATCCTCAATGATGTTTCATGAAGACTTTGGGGTCTTGTAAGTATATTCTATATAACTGTTCATAGAAGCAAAAGATTTTCTTATATCAGGTAAAAGTAACAATATTATCTGGAACAGTGGAGAATAAAGCATCACTTGTGTATATTCTGATCTCAAATTGATCTCTGTCATAGGCAACTCTTTAGAAGAAAAAAACCAAAGAACAAGTAAAGGAAGAAGGAGACTTCCAGTATAAGAATGTTGATTTTTTAAATAGTAAATATACATGAGATTATTTCTAAGGGTTCACCCCAAAATTGACTGCTGCTCCTTACTTTCAAATATATGTGTTGACCGTATTGGTAAAAAAAAAAGAAATTATTTTAAAATGGAAACAGCCTCTAGAATAGCTTTAAAACATAATCTATAACATGCTGAGTTTTATTTTATGCTGTTTTTTACATTAAATTGACTAGCAATGAGAAAGTAGCCATTCAATTAGATTGAATCATTTGAATTTGTCATTTTGTAGGTCAAAATTAGTAAATATAAACAATTTATTACAATTCACTCTCATCCTTAATTTTTTTCAAGGTAGGATCTTGCTCTAGCCCAGGCTGACTTGGAATTCACTATGTAGTTTCAGGGTGGCCTCGAACTTACAGCGTTTCTCCTATCTCTGCTTCCCAAGTGCTTTGCTTAAAAGCGTGCACCACTATGCCTTGCTTAATTCTTAATTTTGCTTGGTCTTGGTTTCCTGTAACAGGGAAAACTGGCAAGCACCTAAAATATAGTACAAACCAATATGTTGTCATCTATCTTTTTTTTCTGACTTCAAGAGCAATATTTTTTATTAGTTACATTTTTATTGACAACTTCTTTAATTGTAGACAATATCCCATGGTACTTCCCTCCCTCAACCCACTTTCACTCTCCATCCCATACCCTCCCTCTCTCAATCAGTCTCTCTTTTCATTTTGATGTCATCATCTTTTCCTCCTAGTATGATGGTTTGTGTAGGTAGTGTTAGGCACTGTGAGATCATGGATATCCAGGCCATTTTGTGTCTGGAGGAGCATGATGTAAGGAATCCTATTCTTCCTTTGTCTCTTACATTCTTTCCACCCCCTCTTCTGCAATGGACCCTGAGCCTTGGCAGGTGTGTTAGAGATGTTTCAGTGCTGAGCCCTCCTCTGTCCCTTCTTCTCAGTACCATGGTGCCTTCTGAGTCATCCCAACATCATCACCATCTGAAAAGAGAAGGTTCTCTAACCAAAAGTGAGAGTAGTATTAATATATGGGTATGGACATTAAGAGAAGTGATTACTGGGCAGTTATGTGAGCTTAGTATATACACTTATCCTGATACCAGCAGACATTACACTCCTAGGGCTCATGACTACCCCTGTCATAGGTTTTCAGTATCAGGGATGTATTCCCTCCCATGGAGTGGGCCTCCAGTCCAATTAGAGTGTGGCTGGTTTCTCCCATAACAGACATGCCAATTTTGCACTTGTTGGTTCATTTGGCCAGGCTGGCCAAATTTAAACCTTTCAGTGTTCACTGTTGAGTATCTTCACTGGTGTTTTCTCTCTCCCATTGAACTGCATGCAGTGTAGCTTTTTCCAGCTTTCCGTCAGCTGGTCAATATGTTGTCATCTATCTTAAAAGAGGGACAAGCAGCATGTTTTGGAAGTAGAAAAAAGAAAATGTTTTCTTCTGGGAGATCAAGGGATTGTTGAAGAGGTGGGATTTGAATGAAACATGTGCAGAATTTCCACATGGATATTGTAGTATCATATAGAGATAATTTACAAGGAATAGGGAATCATATCAATAAAGTTATCAATTTAGCAAAGCACATTTAGGGTTTCAAATACAATTAGTGGTTTCATTTGTGTGGAATAGAAGCTACATGATAAGGAGATACTAGGGTGCATTAAAGCCAACTCACTAAAGTGTTAAGTTAAATACTCTGAGGTATCTTTAGAAGGTAATGGATGTGTAGTGAAAGCTATTTAGTAGAAAAATAATGATGAAAATACTGCTTTAGAAGTTTAACTGTAGAAGCTTTGTGCAAGGCAAACTACCATATAATTTAATTTTCTTCTCACAGTGATTAGATTAGGAAGGTGTTATTATTGCCCTTATTATTCTAATTAGAAAATCAAAGTTTGAAGCAGTTAAGTTTGTTGCAAAGCCTTACATAGCTAGCATGTGATAGAACCACATTTCACTCAAAAATTAAGAATAGTCTGACACTAGAATGGTGCTGGTGAAAATAAAAGAAAATGTATCAACTTCAGGATGGAAGGTCTTGATTTCATTTATGGCTCTTACCACTTACAGCTTATTGATGATAATTATCCTAAATATTTCCACAACATTCACTTTCATAAAATTCAGGTAGTACTGTCAACATCACAGGGTTGCTATAAAGACAAAAGAAATATAAGTTAATCATATTCCAGGAACCATAAGGATGTGAAAAATATCACAGAGAAAGATTGGTGGAAGGAACAAAATTAAATTAGATTAATGCACTGAAGGACAGACAATTACACAGAGATGATTAACAGGTGTACAAAATACATTGTCAAAGGAGGGTCTTAGTGTTTGCATATCCCTTATGAGACACTGATAAATGAATCTCTTCAAAGCATTTTGGAGCAAATGGTAAGCTCATTTAAAACTAAAGTTTGACCCATTTTTAAAGTTTATGCTTGCTCATGGTAAAGTGATGAGACACAGGCTCTCAACTGTAAAAGCCTGATTAGCTGAGCTGTAAGAACTTCAGCAATTAATTGGGCTTAACTGTAATTTTATCATGCTTTCAAATACAGTATATTCTACAAGAAGAGACTAAGTGATCTAAGACATATAAAACACTTAGCTTATTGTCAGGTCCATAATGGATGCTCAAATGAATGTTTTATCATTGAACTAATTTCTGGCCTAACCTCAGTCCCTAGATATTTCAAGCATGAACCTTAGAAATTGATTACATTATAAAATGATTTTTTTTGTATTTGTGTATTACTCAGGACTATAGACATACTAAATATATGTTCGATCATTGCACTACACTTGCAGCCCCTTCACTACTATTTTTAAAAGATTTTATTATTTATTTATTTATCTATTTATTTATTTATTTATTTATTTATTTATTAGAGACAGAGAGAGGGGTAGAGAGAGAGACAGAGTGAAAATGGGTGTGCCAAGACCTCTAGCCACTGCAAACGAACTCCAGGCACATGCACCATCATGTGCATCTGGCTTACATGCCCCCTCTTCTGCAATGGACCCTGAGTCTTGGAAGGTGTGTTAGAAATGTTTCAGTGCTGAGCACTCCTCTGTCACTTTCTTATTGAAAACAATATTTATTTTTCATATTAGCTTGATTATGAACATAGTATTTACTACTAAGCCAATTTTTAGATCTAATTGCTTCTTTTATTAGTAAAATTATTGTTTTTGTTGGTGGTTAACATTTCCCCATTTTATCATTTGCTTGGAGTTTGGTGAATATGTTACTAACTCTTTTCTCAGTACAGTTTTACACAGAGTTGCATGTTATGATGTGTAGCAGACAGCTTCAGGTTTGCTGAGATGAACTTCCAGACCAGGCACACTTATGGGGGAAGGGATATTATTTATTGAAGCTTACAGATCCAGGGGAAGTTCCATAATGGCAGAAGAAGCGACCTTCTCTCTCAAGACCAAGCAGAGAGAGCAAAAGCCAACCAGCCACCACAGCACACCGAGCAAAACTACAGCCAAAAGGTCACACAGCACACTTCAGGAACTCCTGCTAGGCACATTTGCATATCTTTACAATGGAATCTCAAACCATCACCACACCTTAAGACCGGGGCCCCCAGTGACCTTGCCTCTAGCAAGGTGATTGCAGATGCAAACTATAACTAAAAAAAAAAAAAAACACTGAATATATTGGGGGACATATATTCAAACTACCACATTCCGCCCCTGGCCCCCAATATATTTAGCTCCTGGCCCCCAATAAATTTATAACTATCACACATTGTAAATTGTACTCAGTCCAATTTCAAAGGTTCTCACAGTCTTGATCAACTTAAGATAGTGAGTCCTGTAAAATCAAACAAATTAAATACTTTCAACATGTAAAGGCACAGAGTAAACATTTTTAACTGGTATAAGGAATAGCAAGGAGAGACTAAGACAATGCAAACTCAATCATCATCAGCCGTCATCAAACTTCTGCAGTTCAAGTTCAATATAACCATAGACTGA
Source organism: Orientallactaga sibirica (assembly GCA_036365145.1). Taxonomy (NCBI): domain Eukaryota; kingdom Metazoa; phylum Chordata; class Mammalia; order Rodentia; family Dipodidae; genus Orientallactaga; species Orientallactaga sibirica. Next base: position 5,706,332 of record JAEOAD010000793.1, on the reverse strand, counting down.
CAGTCTCCAGGTTTTCCTATTCCGCCCCTCCAGCTGGGCAGAGTCGCCAGGGAAAACTTTCATCCCATGCCAACACTGCACTCCATGGTAGCCCTTTTGCACAGTCCTGGTATATCCAAAACATCTTCAGGTCTCCATGCAAACCACGGTCCATCTTCCAAAAGGCTCTTCCAGCCTATTCCTGAGGGTCTTCATGCCCTACCTCATGCCACATCTCAGCAGTAGCTCCTGGAACCGTGTGCAATTCATGACCACTCCATGCATTTTTCATGCTTCCAAAACTAATACCAGGTGTTCAGGACACAGCCATATTCTTAATCCAGGAATGAAATAAACCACAGCCGTGAAAAGCAGGTTCCTTCTCCAGTCAGCTCTTTCCAAGAGCTGCATTTTTAACAGTCTTTCCTCAGGCATCCTCTCCATTGTTTTAATGTAAATCAGTCGTCAGGCCACCTTCCTTCCACCTTCCTTAAGATTGCTAATGTGGTTGACAATAGCAGCTAAACCAGTCTCAATGCCTCTACTTTTAACTTTCTTCAAGTTTTCCAGCTTAAAATCTTAAAATCTCAGTCCAATATCTTTAGCCAAGCACATCAGTCCATTACAAATTTAACCTTGATCAAACACTCTGGGCCTGGATAGCGGAACGTACCCATCCCTTATGCCAGTAGCCCAGTTCCAACAAAGTCCTCTGCAGTCTTTCCTTCCCCTTAGAAAGCTCATAAGCCAAGCCTCGAAGTTCAATATTGTCTGCACTTAGCATTCTCAAACTCTCATCAGAATAGTCCATAAAACTTGGCTTACCACTCCAGAAGGCATCTTCAGTTGCAAGCACCAAGTCCATGCCCATTCCTCCAAAACAAAGGTTCCAAAAGACGAATATCCACATGGTCAGGTTCCTCTCACCCCACACTCCTCGGTACCACTTTACTGTAGCAGACAGCTTCAGGTTCGCTGAGATGAACTTCCAGACCAGGCACACTTATGGGGGAAGGGATATTATTTATTGAAGCTTATAGATCCAGGGGAAGTTTCATCATGGCAGAAGAAGCGACCTTCTCTCACAAGACCAAGCAGAGAGAGCAAAAGCCAACCAGCCACCACAGCACACCGAGCAAAACTACCGCCAAAAGGTCACACAGCACACTTCAGGAACTCCTGCTAGGCACATTTGCATATCTTTACAATGGAATCTCAAACCATCACCACACCTTAAGACCGGGGCCCCCAGTGACCTTGCCTCTAGCAAGGTGATTGCAGATGCAAACTATAACTAAAAAAAAAAAACACTGAATATATTGGGGGACATATATTCAAACTACCACATGATGTTTCTTGATTAACTGTCTTTTATCAGCTTTCTTCGCTACTTAAAATTCTGTAATCCATGTGCATCATTCTTATTGGCTCAAATGAATACTATTTGCTGACCTTCTGGTCACTGTCTCTATCCTTCCACAGCTTCATCAAGCATCTTACAATCTTCTACTGACTACTGAACCCTGTCCTGAAACAACCAATGTGAGCTTTGTCACTTATTATCAATGATCATTTTCACATGCTGACCTCATAGTTCTTCATTTGTTTCATGCATTAATTTCTGTATCTTGTGTGTACTCCTTCAACTTAATATTATCACTTTAAAGAATTAAATATGGAATTCAGAATGTCTTTCTCTCTTAGTACTTTTTTATCTCTCTCTATGCACGTGCATGTGTGTGTGTGTGTGGGTGTGCGTGTGTATGTGCACACATATGCATGAGGGCATGCTTCAGGGCCTCTGACCACTGGGAAGAGACAATAGATGCTTCTACCACTTTTTGTGTCCAGCTTGCTTGGGTGGCTTTAGCATTGAACCCGGGCCTGCAGACTGCAAGCAAGTACATTTGACCACTGAACTATCTTCGCAGTCCCTCTCTTATTACTTATCTCCTGCTCACTTATATTTACTTCACTTTGACCCATCAAGCTCTCCAGCCCTCAGTACCAAGTCATACTGGTCTCTGTTGTAAGCCAATTCAATGATCTTCTTGCTAGAAACCCATGATTTTCAATGTTGTTGCCTTCTTTTATTGCCATCCTTCTTTATTTCTTACTTTTGGTTGACTTTCATTCACTTTTCCTGTCTCAAGATTTTTGACTCCATTTTTGTGATAATAAAAGATCCTAAACTATGTCAATTTATTCTAGGACACATGGTCTGTATCTTGCTCAATAATCCTTATAATTCTAATTGACTTGTAAACAAGCATTTCATTCTTATTTTTCAGATCCTACCAAGTCCTACTGCTACTTTTTTCTCTCTCAGAAGTTAATCTTGCCTTCTACTTAAATAATGCAGTGGATTTCAAATGTTAGTGTATTGCACAATCAGTGAAAGGGTCTCTTTAAGAAGAATTTGCTGGGGCCTAATAATTTCCATTTCCAAGATCCATAGTTAACTTAAAGCTGCTGGTCCAAGATGTACAGTTTAAGTTCACCATGTGAACTCCTTCAGTGTCCCACTTCCCAGAAATATTTTTCTATAACCATTGGAAAATGTCTCATTCTTTTGATTTAAAAACTAAGACTCTAATTTTGTCTTCAAAGTGATTACCTTTAAAACCCTGTCATTATATCAGCATCATCTTATCTTTTTTGTTCCCTTTATTTGAAAATTTCCAGAGGAGGAAGGTATACACACTGATGCCATTTCCTCAACACCCACACATTCCTTAACTCTTTGCCATCCAGATTCTAGTTCCACTATGTTCCTAAAATTTCTTTTATTATTAATCTACAAGTTACCAAATTTAAGATCCATTACTGCTCATCATGTTCTCCCAGACCTACTGGTTTTGGCACTGTTCATCCATCATATTCTTTACATTCTTTTTTGGCATATATATGGTGTGCATCCATGTGTGTATATATGCTCATAGGTGTGTGCCTGTCCTTGTGAGGAAGCCAGAGATTGGGTGTCCTCCTCACTTGCTCTCCACCTTACATTTTGAGACAGGGTCTCTCACAATCCCAGAGTGCACAAATTCAGCTATTCTAGTTAGCCAATAAACCCTAGAGATCAGCTTGTCTTCTCCTCCTACCTACCGCTGGTATTACAGGCACATGTCATTATGTCCAAAATTTTCATGGGTTCTGATGACACCTGAATTCAAGTCTTTATGCTTCTGCAGCAGGCAGTTTATCCAATGAACCATTACTCCAACCCCTCTTCATAGTCTTTCTTCCTATTATACTATATTGTTGCTTCTGAATCCTCATTTTATACTCTTCTCCTTTAATTCATCAGAAGACCACAGGCAAAGACATGTTCTTGGCCCTATTTTCTGATTTGTTCTTTGACCACAATATAACTGTAGTAGTAGAAGCATTTTCTCAAGTATATTCTACTGAGCTTGAGTGGGGTGGGATATGGTTAGAGCAGCTAAAATTAGCAATGATTTTGAATACAGTAGCCTTAACAGTCTATAAGAACTACTATTCAACTCTGTAAATATACTTAATCTAAAGTATCACCTTTCTGTATGAAAGTTTATGAAATATAGAAGATAGCAAGAGAATTTCAACTACAACTCATGAAATCCCATGGAAAAAAACCCATGTGAAACAAAAATCTAAGGTGGAATTAGAACAAGAACTTCCAAGGCAGTAGTGAGTGAGGTGAGATATATAGTTTCTCTATGTAAAGGGATTATTTATTTTCTACAGATTTAAAAAAAAATATGAATGCTATTGAATCTCCTTGCAATTTTTTGGAGCAATTCTTACCAAGGATTTTTACTTCCAATCACATATAAGAAATTGAACATGTTGCCATTATTATAGTAATATGTTTGTAGGTACTTCATTGATACATGCTTAAGAATGTTTAAGCTTTGTATTTTTGAGGAAATTTTATATTTTGTATATACAGCAACCATAGTTCCTCATCCCGGTTTGTATGTGAACAGCAAAAGGTATTACCAAAGACTGACATTTGAGGTAGCTTTATTTCATCAAGAAAATGAGTAGATGTTAGCTATAATTATCTCTCACGTATCTTTTCAACTCAATACTTTCACAGAGAAAATATCATACCTATCAGTAATGCATTATTATGGTTCAAAGTATCCATATTTATTAAGGAGGTCCCTTATCTTGACTTTCTCAAGCCTACTCTAAAAACTATGACACAGGTTGTTTGCTTATGTTTATTTCTTTTCTGGCAGAGAGCAGGTGCAGAGCATGAAAACAATCTAAGGTAACAGTTCAAAGAGCTGAATTAGCTCTGCTGGCTGGCAGGATGTCAGTTTTCATGGAGGTAGTAAAGTTTGGGGTGTGTTTTAAAGGGTGTATAAGATTTGAGCATACAAAAAGGAGGAGAGAAAGTATTCAAATGAGGGAGCAATGTGAGTAAAAATTCAAAAGGCAGAAATAACTTGAGGCTTGTACAGAACAATGAGTTCTGGTATAGATAATACAAATAGTATGTTGGGAAACAGAAAGAGCTACATTGTGTAAAAATTTAAATGTTTTCTATTGAATATTTGTGTTTCTGTATGGACTACCTGTAAATTCTGTGACATGGCAACATCACAAGTGTACTCATATATTTCATATCCTTATTTAGATTAAGCAATTTAAGAGATAACTGTTACTTACTTAGGGGAGCAACTCCAAAGGGTACACAAACAAGAAAACTAACATTGTATTTATCCGGAGTTGTTTTAATGTAAATATACATTTAGTAATAAAGCATAGCGCTTCATTTGTCTTATATTTTGCATTTTTCAATGACTGATGTTTAATAAATTAATTTTCATGATATAGATGTAATAACGAGTACTTATCTTTACTTACTTTCTTACTCTTCCATTTGCTTCATTATGGATGGATTTTTAGAGTATACATTCAAGGACAGGTTGAAAAAAAAGTGTCAGGGGTAAAATTTTAACTATTTTTTTATCATTACGCTTGGGAACAAATATGTTATTAGGGCATTTGGTCTCATGTGTAATATTAAAGGAAGTATAAAGTATAGCTAAAGTTATTGTTCTCTGGGCAGAATGTCTTGGGATGGGAGACAAAGTAGCCAACAGTATTGAAAAGATTGATACCAATGCATGTGAAGTCAATAAAACATGTGTTATTTAAGGCACTATTCATAATAATCTATGTCTAAGACTTCAAATGTCTTAGTTCTATGCATTTTCTATGTCTGGCCCTGAGCTACTATTTTCTATGTCAGATTGTATAGGATATATATTAAATCCAAATAATAAATGGAATAAATCTAACGAGAAATATATAAAGTTCATTGAATTGAGTAGTTTTCCCAGTCTAATGTGAGGATCTACTGATAAAGTAATTCACTGAAAATATAAAAATCTAAGTGCAAGTAATTCTGTTCTAGTCAGTCTAATGGAAATAATTCACATTTTCTTCACCTCCAGTATACACATTAGAAAACAATGTTTCTACAATAGGAAAATCATAGATTTGCAACACATATTTACTGTTTTATATAAGCAACTATATTCAAATATTTAATACTTTTTCAAATTTTGCATTCACTAGATCTCTTAGATTAAAATTAAATTGAAATGTGAGTTCAATTTTTATTTTCCTTTAAATTGATCCAATACTGAAAATTTTATAACTAAAATGAAGCAAAATTTAGTGACTTGATTCCTGTGATTACTTTAATTGGTTATTTTTGTTTCATTTCACATCAACATATCTGTGAACTTAGAAAACAGTAATGAATATAATTGTGATTGATATTTACTTCAGCTGATAATTCATGATGATGGCCCTGAAAAATTGGACCCCAAATATTTTGGAGAGTTGCTTGCTGACCTAAGCCGCAAGAATACTGATCTATATCACTGCTTACTAGAACATTTGGAGAGAATTGGAGGAAGGTACTGTAAACATATTTGCCTTGATATTGAAGTTACAAAATACTTTAATATTTTCTTGTATTTTTTTTTCTTTTTTTGAGGTAGGGTCTCACTCTAGCCCATGATGGCCTGGAGTTCACTCTGTAGCCCAGGCTAACCTTATACTCACATCGATCCTCCTACCTCAATCTCCTTAGTGCTGAGATTAAAGGTGTGCACTACCTCGCCAAGCCAAATTCTTATATTTCTTAAAGAACAGGGAAACTAGATGAGCAAAATAAGTTAAAAATGAGCAATTGTTTCATTTTCAAGGTTACTTCAGCTTGGTGTTGTGGTACATGTCTATAATCCCACTCCTTGAGAGGCTGAGTATGGATGACTGTTACAAGGTAGAAGCCAGTCTGGCCTACACAGTGTTAGGTGAGACAGAACAACATAGGAATATCCTGTCTCAAAAAAAGCAACAAAGCAAAAAAAAAAAAAAGTTGGTATATACCTTACAAAAATAATTATAGTTCTCACTACCTATCATACAATCATCTATGAATTATATACCTGCTTTATTTTGTAATGTACTTTGATGGGAAAAGCAACATCTTGGGAAAGGAAGTAAAAATGAATGACATGTCAAAAAGGTAAAAAGATAAGTGCTGGTGAGCATGTGGAGAAAAGGGATCCGTACATAATGTAGTAATATTTATTAGTACAATCATTATGGAAAACAGTATGGTATCTCCTCAAAAATGATAATTAGAACTCCCATATGATCCATAAATCTCATTATTACAAATATAATCAAAGGAAATTAAATCAATATTTCAAAAATACATCTTCCTGCTATGTTCACATGAGTCTAGAAGTGAAATAACATGACTCTCTATGAAATGGTGAATGGATAAAAAATTTGGTACATACATACAATGGAATATTGTTCAGCCACAGAAAGGAATGAAATCCTCCTATCTGCAGTAACATAAATGGAACTCAAGATGCTTATGTTAAGAGAAATATGACAGATATGGGAAGACAAGTACCACATCATCATACATTTGGAATAAAAAATGATTTCATAGCAATTGAAAGTAGAATAGATGTTCCAGAGGTAGAGGACAAAAGAGGGGTAAGAAGTAGAAATGTTAATGAGTATATATGAAATTACAGCAAGATAGGAACAAGAAGTTGAGCATGATGGTGTATAGAATCACAAGTATAAATAATAATTATTTGTAAAATTTAAAACTACAAGGAAAGATTTTGAGTGTTTTATCAATAAAAAATAGATGTTTGATATACACATGACTAGGCTGATTTAAACACTACAAGTGTGAGCATTTATTGCAATATCACATGGTTTTCCACACATAAATATAATTTTATATATCATTTATAAAAATATATTGAATATCATGACTTAATATGTTATATTTATAATGCAAGATATTTTCCCACTACCAATACCCCAGTATTTATATTTTAGTGTTGTTATAAATTTATGAACAGTGTTTACATTATATTTAATATTATATACTTCATGTAATATATTCACATAATAGATTAATTTTAAGTATATGTAAAATATAAATTGTATGTACATATCTATAAATGTAAAGTTCCCAATAATGAATACTTTGTAATTATATATTTAAATGCAGCACATTATAATTTACCTAATGTTCATTTCTAAATGACAGTACAATGTTATTAAATAGATTGCCTAATATTATATAGCTATAGCATACACATGACAATCAAACAAAATCTTGGAAAGCTTTATGAATTCAGAATGATCCGGAAGAGAAGAGTATGTCCATAGATGTTTTTCTAGTTCAGAAATTTCACTAAACTCTTCTACTTCTTAGTTTGTATAATAATAGATCATTTATATAATATATAGGTATGCATGTATGGGATGGCACTATGTGTACTATTTGTATACCTTTTCGGTATAAAAATGTATTTATGTTTCTATGTCAGTAATTGCTTAGGTCATATAATATATTCTCTTTCAACCTCCCATCCACCTATTGTCTCTCAATTTACTAGCTACCTATAACCATTCTTCTACCATTCCTTCAACTATGCCTACCACTAAGCAACAACCTAACTCTGGGTCAGTATAGCCTTCTACCTCATATTAATGTTATTTCTTTTTACTGCCATTTTCCACTCAGTTGCCCATATCTACTACCTATAGAATTCAGAGGGTTCCAAGAATGCTACTTTAAGTAGCTTGATGCTTAGTACAGGACTCAGTATGTGTCTGTTGACTAGATGAATGCCTTATTTACTGCTGCCCCTCTGTGCAGTTCATCTCTATTTGAGTGAAGCAGAGCTATATTTTTGAATTGATTCTACTACACATTTTTGATTTTCATCTTCAGCTACCTGTTCATCATTATTTCCTAATCAACATCTTTTATTGTCTGAACAACTATCCTCTTTCCCATGATCCAAAAATATCCACACTTAACTCTTTATGTACAAGTTCACTACCTTAATATAGTTCCCCTAAATTCCAGTCTTCTATTTGTTGCATGTCCATCATGACTAGACACCGTCTTAAGTGCCCTATATAAATTAAATAAACTGAAAAAGTAGCCCAACAAAATTTCAGATCAAAACCCAGAAGGCTAGGGAGATGGCTTAGTGGAGAAAGTATTTGACTCTAAAGTGCCATGAACTGAGTTGAGATCCATGACGTCATATAAAAGCATGAAGCTATAGAGAGTTTCTGTAATCCCATCATGCAAATAGTAAGATAGGTAGTGGTGACAGGAGAGTTTCCCATGAACTCCAAGGCCAGTTAACCTGGTGAACACAGCTGTGATAAATGAAAGGCAGTGCCAAGGACTGACCTAAAAATTGTCCTTTGACCTTTGCCTGTACATCATGATATACATGCGCCCACACTCACAAAGATGAACATGTACCCACACATACACTAACTCACTAACAAAAGAAGACCTAAATAAAGTGTTATTCAGTCCACATAGCTACCAAGGGCTTGAGATGGATTCAGACATTTCTGAGTACTTTTACACTATAAACCATGAACCTAGGTGCTCCTCTCCTGTGCTTTGCAAATAAGCAATAAATGCATTTAGATATCTGTTTGCAAGCATCATGTGAGAACTTAAAAAGAGACATAAAATAATCAGAAAACCTATATGATGGGTTCAGTAATAAGCCTTCTTAATGATTCTGATACATGATCAAAAACTACTAGCTTGGGCTGGAGGGTTAGCTCAGCCATTAAAGGCACTTGCTTGCAAATCCTGATGGCCCAGTACCTACGTAATGCTAGATGCAAAGAGTGGTGTATGCATCTGGAGTTTGTTTGCAGAGGCAAAAGGTCCTGCTGTGCCCATTCTCTCTCTCTCCTTATAAATAAATAAAATTTTATTAATTTGAAAAAATAAAAACAACTAGCCTGAGTATACAAAAATAGCAAAACTTACACTTAGAACCTACACTCTGAATCCACTTTTTCTTTTAAGGAAATCACTTACCCTTTCAATAACACTTGTGCAATGCCAGGCATGTTTAGATGCTGTAGGGAGAAGGAATTGTTGATTATTTGCATCATATATATTGAAAAGACTATAGAATTTAGAATCATTTTACCTGTTTTCAAGCAAATACCTTTAAATGGCCATCTCTCCAGCCACCAACCTGTTTGAACAAATTACAAGACATGATGATATTCATGTTTTACATTGCCCAACAAGCTTGGTAAAGTTGCTACTCAAAAGGCTCTTATAGAATACAATTTAAATGTATTCTAAGTGTATTGTCACATACTAATTACAAGTAGAGAGAGAATCAGGTATTGGTGCTCCCTCCTTTAAACCCAGTTAAGAGGCAGAGGTAGAAGGACCATGAGTTTGAGGGTATCCTGGGCTACATAGAGAGGTCTTAACACACACAAAAAAAATAGAGAAAGTACCTGGGCAAAGAAAATTAAACTATTTCCTAATTATTGAGCATTCTGGTATGACATCTCACAAGTTTTAGGAGTTAAAGAGTTTCTATTTGTGAGAAGGTTATTGGTTTCTTTGTTTTTATCCCTCATCTGCCATCAATCTCTGTCACCCTTCTCTTACTTTGTTTTGCCTTATTAGCTTCCCTCCTTTCCAAGCGGGGAGATGATATGTAATGCAATTCTGTTTTTGTCTGCCCCATATAATTCCCAGTCACTATCCCTAGTGCTGAATGAAGAAAATACAATCCAGACTGACCACTTGACATGCTCTCTGTTTCAACTTTCTCAACATCTCCTTCACTTTACATATCCACTTTTGTTCTTTTAAAAATGCAGTTCAACCATATGTGGGCTAAAAGTTGGAATTTAAGATTATTGTCTCATGGAAACACTCAGAAAAAATTTTAAAATGTCAAATTAAACATGATTTATTTTTCCTTATTTTTTTAGAGAGAGACAGAGAGAGAGAGAGAGAGAGACAGATAGAGATGGGCGCGCCAGCAGCCTCTCAGCTGCTGAGAACGAAATCCAGATGTGTGCGCCCCCTTGTGGTCAAGTGCGGCATTGCGCCCTTGTGTCACTTTGCATCTGGCTACATGTGGGACCTGGAGATTGGAACCACTGGAGATTGGAACCAGCGTTCTTAGGCTTAGGAGGCAGGCGCCTTAACCACTACGCCATCTCTCCAGCCCATATTTTTCCTTATTTTTTATTGGCATTGTTTTCTGATCTATAGAACAAAGAAAGTAGGAACATGTATACTAAATTGACATTCAAACTGGGAGAAAGAAGGACAAACACAAAATTATCTACTAAATGGTGTAATTCTAATTAGTTCATCTTTGGTGCAAGGCACTAGAACTGCATTATCATTTTTATTATATATATTTATTAGTTATGTATATGATATATATATATACAGCCATGATGGTACCATCATTATTACTTACTGTAATAAAGCATCAACAAATGAGAGGTGTTTTATTTTTTCATAGGATCACCCCATAAATTCTATTTTGGTCAGCACAGGAAATGTAACAGACATACTTGCACACTATTGCATATGTATTAGGCATGCCTCGAGAAACAGAACCTTCAGTTTTCTTTCTCCATGCTGGCTTGTAGATTTTGTAAATGTAAGAGGTTTTGCTCAGTGAGCCACTTACCTCTGTAAGAACATACTGCTCATAATCAATGTGCTAAAACTCTCTTCCTTCAAATATTATTTTGTCTTGCTCTCAGAACATGTGTAACTGCTTTTTGTTACTTGAATATATTCACGATAGGTTCTTGTGCTCCATTCTTCTATCAAGTGCACAGGAAGAACATATACAAAAATAAAAGCCTGTCCGTTACCCCTGACAACATTATAACCATTATTTACAGTTTACCCCATTTCCCAAAGCAGCATGTACCAGACTGGTCTAACCATGAACAAAATTCTACACGATTTGCCTATATAATTTGGCTCCACAAACAGTGTTTCAAACCCTCTGGCCAAATGCTCATTTGGTTGCTGGAAATTCTATTAATCCACTACAATTTGGGTCATTTTGCTTAAGGCTTCGCCCTGTGTAGATTCAAATGTCCTTCACGCCTCTTCACTGCTGCACATATTAAATACAGATTGAATAAGTTAGCCTTACTGTTAAAAGTTTTTTTTTTAATTTAAAAAAGGTATGAGGAACTTGAAAACACAATAGAAAAAAGCTAGTGTCAAAACTGCAAGGGATAAATACAAGGAGAAAAGGGAGGTAGAAGTAGAAGAAAACTGTAATTTTTACTTTAGTCACTAAGGTAGCATGTACTGCATAGCACCACACACCTCTATCTACCCTCAAATCGACTGTGGTAATGGATGATGTGCTAATTACTTTTGCATACTTTACTGTTTTTATTCAGATGCTGTTCATTTTTTATTAAATCAGCTAATTCCAGGAAACTAATTTCAGTTAAATTGACAGTGTTATTTTAGATAGCTTAAAAATTGTGGTTGTAAATTGAACCAGTACTATTATGATATAATAAAATGTAAAATAAGGAGAACAGTTGTATTTACATGATATCACTGCATATATTTTGCTAACATTGTCTTTTTGTTGTTCTTTCAGCAAACAGGACTTTGAATCTACAGATAAAGTAAGTGTAGAAATAGTTAACAAAGGCTACATAGAAGTAGTTGTCATAAAGAACATCTTCATCCATCACTTTAATATTTAAATTTCTTTCTTATAAGAGCATTTAAAATTTAATTGATCTCATACTCTGTTTTAGAAACTGAAACCTACACGATTAACCTAATAAAAAAGTAAATTTATTCCTAAAATGCTTCTAAATCCTATATATACCAGCAACATGAGGTAAAAAAAAGTTCAAATATGCATGCCATTACATATGTAATACTAATTTTATTAATAATTTATTTAAATGGAATATGTAATCAAATAAAGAGTTTATTTCGATGGGATAAAGAACATAATCATCCCATTTATACTACTTGCTCTTTATTTCCAGTGTGTTATATGCTACAGTCATTTCATTCTGTAAGTCCTAAATTGCCTTTAAAAAGCACTTACTTCCATTTAGCTTCTCTCTTAAAATTAGTTGAAGCTTCCAAATGTTGATGTGGCAACATCATAATCTCTCAAAATTTACCACAGCCTGTTTAAATTTTCAATAGATCTTCTAATACCTCTAATTTTATTTCATATAGTTTTCATTATATAAGAATGAAGCTTCCAAAACATGATATTTATCATCCAACACAACTCTTAGTTTTTGAAATATATACTGAGGTTGTGCTCAGTGGAATTTGACTTTTTGTATTATTATTATGTATTTATTTATTATCCCCATATAAGTAAATCTCAGATTTATATATCTGAGACAATGTTCAACTGCATATCCTGGCCTGGCTTTGAAATCACTATGTATCACATGCTGGCTTTGAACCCATGATCCTACCTCAGCTTTCTCAGTGCTGGGATTGTAGGTACGCACTACCACACTGTTTAAAAATTGCTTCCTGTCCCCCACTGGCTTCTGAAAATCAAACCTAGTGTTTTGTAAATGCTACTCTACCACTGAGCTATAACTATGGCCCTAAATTTCTTTTTTGAAAATAGAAATGGAATGTTTGATTGGTTACCCAAATCCATTCCCTAAGATTACCTGGAATTCAGTGTTACTTCTATGACTATGTAATATAAAATTGAGCATTTAAAAGTGAGAACTGATAAGACTATTAATGAATTTTGTAGAAACATATTCAAAAATTAGTCTTTTAATATATCTAAACTATGCATTATTATACAGCATTCTATAGTTTATAAATGATAATTTAAAAAAAAAGACATTCAATGCACATTTTTTTTCTTACAGGCAGAAGACATTGAATCATTGATTCCTAAAGGATTGTCAGAGTTTACAAAACAGCAAATTCGTTATATTCTGCAGGTAAGATGGGATCAGGAGTGGGCATGTGACACCAACCCTCACAAACTCCTACCTAGGATGACTCTTTTAATAAACAAGAATAGAAAGAATCATATGAAGCTGGCCATGGTGGTGCACACCTTTAATCCCAGCACTTGGAAGACAGAGGTAGGAGGATCACTGTGAGTTCAAGGCCACCCTGAGACTACATAGTGAATTCCAGGTCAGCCTGGGCTAGAGTGAGACCCTACCTCAAAAAAAAAAAGACAGAAAGAACAAATGAAAGATAGAAAGAAGAAATAAAGAATTGTAGGAAGATCATGTTTCACAAAAGTAGATTATATTTTAATTGGACATTGTGAATTATAGCTTATTCAGACTATTAAAAGTAAGATGAAGCCAGGTGTGGTGGTGCATGTCTTTAATCCCAGCAATTGGGAGGCTGAAGTTGGAGGATCACTGTGAGTTTGATGCCAGCCTGAGGTTCCATGGTGAATTCCAGGTCAGCCTCAGGTAAAGCGAGACTATACCTTGAAAAACAAAACAAAACAAAAAAAGTAATGTGAATAGCATTTAGGATCAACATATAAATATTATTCACTGTTGTGGAATGTACTTATTCAGTCTTTCCTGCTTTATTACAACCCAACTATAACTTAAGTCTTTCTCTCAATCTCATCTTCTACTTAACCTCAGCTACATTATCCACAGTGAGAGAAGCAAAAGGCATGCTTTGTTTTTCCTGAGTTATGTAAAGGTGGAGACCATAGGAACAGCAAATTCCCCCGTAATGAATTGGAAACCACAAATCAAGATAGATCCTAAGGAAATAACACTAAAATTAAGAGTACATTAGGAAAATAAAAGGCAACAAATGCTGACTAGGATATGGAGGAAAAGAAACTATTACATACTGCTGGAGGTAATTTAAATCAACTCAGCCACTATGGTAATCAGTATGGACGGTCATCACAAAACTAAAAATAGAACTACCATATTACCCAGCTATGCCACTCCTGGGTATATACCCAAACAGTCTAAGTTAGCATACCACAGAACTGCCTGCATGCCCATGTTTATTGTGACATTCACAGCAACCATGTTATGGAATCAGTCTATATATTCATCAACACATGAATAGATCAAGACTGACAGATGCCCTAATTACCCCACAGTGAACACCAATAACCCTACTAAGGAGAACTTGCAGGGAAATGGGGACCAGGGATGAGGGGATATAAGACTAAAACCTATGTAAAATAAATATTAAAAATATCATATAACACGAAAAATAGGTTATATATATATACATACACAATTGAGTTTTATTTAGCATAAAGAACAGTACTGCCATATTCAGGAAATGGATGGAACTGGATTTCATCACATTAAGTGAAATAAGCCAGACTCAGATAAATTTTGCATATCTCTCATAACTGGAATATAAGTCATAAGTATATAAATACATGGCATTGAAATAGATGGGGACTATTTGGGGAAAAGAAAGGGATGAAAAGAAAGGGGCGAGAGAGAGTAATAGAGCATATGGTCAAAGTATACAATATATATGGATGAAAATGTCTGATAGGAAATCCATCACTTTGTATAACCAATAAAATCCAAACAAGTTTTTATTTTTAAAAACAAAAACAAAGAAGAGTACATGAATCTGCAGGAAAGAATTCTAAAGATATTGTGGTTTTATCTGGTAAATCTATGTCTAAGTTTGATTATTATTCTGAGGCCTTTGGTTTATAATAAATAAATATTAGGAGCACAAAGTTTTATTATAAGTATATGGTGATATGGGGAACATATATGCCTCTAAGAAACTGAAACTTAGAAATACCTCTTTCCCCCTCTGGTAGTGAGATATCCACCCAAAGTAATATGGTAAGTCTTTTTCTTGATGATGTTTATTTATCTTTATTTTTGACAACTTCATATATGTATATAATTTATTTTGATCATATTCATCCCCATTACACATTCTTACCTCCTTCCCACTCCTGCTGATCTCCTTCCCAACTAGTCCTCCTCCTACTTGTGTTTTGTTTTTAAGCTTTTTAAATATTTTTTATTTACATATTTATTTATTTGCAAGCAGAGAGAAGGGTAGGGAAAAGAAAGAAAAAGAGAGAGAATGGGCACAACAGGGTCTCTAGTCACTGCAAGTGAACTCCAGAAGCATGAACCACTTTGTGCATCTGGCTTTATGTCGATACTGGGGGATAAAACTTGGGTCCTTAGGCTTTGTAGGCAAATACCTTAACTGCTAAGCCATCCCTCCAACCTTTCGTTTCATTTTTTTACAACTTAAAATAATTTTATTTAATGCTTTCAAGATACTCATACATACAGAAATTCATTTGTACTGTGTTAATATTAACAAAACTAAAACAGTTTACGTTTTTATGGTACAAGATTTCTGTGATATATTTTACTTATTTTTATGAAGTAAATTTTTGTTATGTTGATTTTTTGTTTATTTTCAGTTTTGCCTTATTTGTTTCATTTGTCCAATCTTTAAAAGTCCAGAGTAAAATGTTTTAGGTATT
Organism: Orientallactaga sibirica; assembly: GCA_036365145.1. NCBI lineage: Eukaryota > Metazoa > Chordata > Mammalia > Rodentia > Dipodidae > Orientallactaga > Orientallactaga sibirica. The sequence continues at coordinate 5,690,475 of JAEOAD010000793.1, read as the reverse complement.
ATGTAAAACTTGAAGAAGAATTGTTCTTACATAATAATTTGTATTGCAGTTGGCCTCCATATGCTCTGAATTACACCTGCTTTTTATTTTTTATTAGTTATGTATATAGTATATATACTTATCTGATGATTTTGATTTTTTTCTGTTTTTTTAAAAGGTAGGGTCTTGCTCCAGTCCAGGCTACCCTGGAATTCACTATGTAGTCTCAGACTGGCCTTGAACTCACAGAAATACTCTACTTCAGCCTCCTGAGTGCTGTGTGATGATTAAAAAAAGAAACCTTGAATTTATAAAAGATACTTATTTGTAGTTCTTCTTTTCCACTCTCTCTTTGGGTCTGGTACCAGGATAATACTTGTTTTATAAAATTAATTATGAAGAACTTTTAATTTTGTATGTTCTTAAAGACACTATATATTTTATGTTAATTCTTCCTTAAACATTTGTTCAAGCTCTACATTTAAAATATCTGGGGAAGTGACTGAGGCCTTCATTACTCCACGGAGTATACTATAACATCACTGAAGGGGGGGGGCCTCCAGGGTAATGGGAGCTGGAGCAAAGAGCTAAAAGAGTATAATCCGTTATATATAACATTAAAAAATAAAAGGTGAAAAAAGACAGGAAAAAATAGCAAAATAAAATTAGATTTTAATAAATAATTGTACAATCCTATAGCTAAATTGAATTATATACTTTAAATAGGCAAAATCACATGTAAATTATATTTTGAATTAAAAAGTATAGCTCTGTTTAAAAAGAAAAAAATATATCTGGCACTGGGAATTTGATTTAAGCAAAGTTATAAGAATTCTAAATTTAATTCTTCCATACTCATAGGGCTACTCATATGATCTGTTCATATTGAATTATCTGTATTAGCTTGTGGCTTTCAAAAAAGTCATTAATTTCATCTAAGTTGTGAAATTTATGTGTTCATAGTTGTTCATAGTATTTCCTTAACTACAGGGTTATATTGATATCCTCTATTTAATTCCTAGGAATAAAAATTTGTGTCTTCTCTCTCTCTTCTTTGTCAATATTGATAAAGATTTATTAATTCCACTAAATATTTTACAAAGAAACATTCTTTTTGTTTACACTTTCATTGATTTCTGTTTTTGAAAATATTTTAATTTTACTTATTTATTTGAAAGAGAGAGAGAGAGAGGCAGATAGAGAGAGAATCAGTGTGCCAGGGCCTCCAGCCACTGCAAACAAACTCTGGAAGCATGCACCATCTTGTGCATTTGGCTTATGTGGGTCCTGGGGAATTGAGCCTAGGTCCTTTGGCTTTGCAGGCAAGTGCCTTAACCACTAAGCTATTTTTCCATCCCTGATTTCTGTTTTAAAACTGTAAAACTCACAGATTTTATTATCACCATGAAAAATCATGTTTCTTGTCTCATATTTATTATTTCCTTCCTTGCTTTTGATTTTTCTCTTCCTGAAATGACATAATTATTTTTTTTTATGGCTAAATCAATCTTAATTATGTATGGTCACCACAACTTTATTCATCTATAATCTGTTGATGGACATCTAGACTGATTATTTATCATGGCTATTATTAATGGTGCCACAATAAACATGCATTTGTAGGCAGCTATGTGGTATGTTAACTTATATCAAGGACTGATATAACTGTTGGTAATATTTTTAGTTTTTGAGTAATTTTTTACATTATTTTCCATATTGTTTATACCAATGAGCAATGTCAAATATTCATCTATTTAAGCCAGATGCATAAAGTGGTACACGTGTATGGAGTTCATTTCACTGGCAAGAGGCCCTGATATGACCATTCTCTCTCTCTCTCTCTCTTCTCCTTTTAAATAAATGAATAATTTTTAAAGTTTCATTTATGTATAAGATCATGTCTACAAATGAAGAGAATTAATTTCTCATTTTCCCTGCTTTGTCCCTTTATTTCTTTTTCTTGCACTATTACTTTAGGTAAGATTTTAAACACTGCATTAAATAATATTGGAAAGAGTAGATGTCCTTGCTTCATTACTGATATTGATAATTTTAGGTTTTCCTCACTTAAAATAAAGTTGGCTATATATTTGTAATACATTGCTTTTATTATGCTGAGTTTTGTTCCTTCTATTCATAATTACATCATGGCTATTATGGTAATGAGGGGATGTTAATCTTTATCAAGGGCACTTATCTGCATCTAGTGAAATAATAAAGTGATTTCTTTCCTTGAGTCTCTTTATACGCTATATTACATGCATTTATTAACATTTTGGAACCATTTTGCATCAATAAATGAAACCAAATTGGTTATGGTGTGTGTTATTTTTAAAATAGAAAACTTTAGCTTTGGTATTTTAAGCATGTATACACTAAATAGAAAAACTTATATATACATTGTATTGATCATTGTATAGATCATTGTTTACTTAATTTAAGTTCAACAAGATCATATAACCATGGTAACATTTTGTAACAATTTAGAAAATGTTTTCTCCATGACACAAGTGTCCTTTTTTTTTTTTTAAAATGAAAATCTCATATTTGATCATATAAACCCTCCTCCCACTGCTGATGAACCTCTTCTTCCTTCTGCATGATAGTGGATAAAGCATTGAAGGAGATAAACTCCTCGCCCAGAAACCATTAACTACCAATAGCTCTTCAGGAGTGTTTGAGGCATCACAAGCCCATTTCCTATCCATTATGGAATGGTGAATGGCCCTGTCTTATAAAGGTCTTGAGAAGGAGCTTTGTCATGAAGGTCCTGTGCATAGCAAACCTGTTTGAGGCAGAGCTGCTTCTAGGAGAGTCTGTGTTCAAGGAGAATCCAGATGAGGCCAGTTCAAGCAGTGTCAATGCCAGTGGGCCATGTCAAGTAGGTCAGAACATGATGAGCTAGAGGTCTGGAATTGGGACTTTTGCCACCCTTTGATACCATGATGTATGTACCAAATGGTCTGATGAGGAATCAGTGTGTGCCTCCATAACCAAATGTTAGGTTCACTGTTTTCATATGATCATAGTGTATGGAGTTGCATTATTTGTTGGTGTGGTGTGTTTGATAAGCATGTGAGCCTGTTTCTTCTTTGTTTTCTGATATGATTTAGATATGCCCATATATCCATGTGACCTTAATTTAATTTTATAAATATATAGGTGACAATATTTTATTTGTAGAGATGAACTATTTATTATTATGTACCTTGTGGTTCTCAATGAACATGTGTATGGTTGATTGCTTGTACCAACAGGATGCATATTCATTCTGCTTTACTGTTCATATTCAAAATGGAGCAAACTGCTCTTTTGCAAAAATAATAGAGTAGCTCAGGTCTAGATACAATTTGAAAACTCCATATGGAGTAGCTTAGAGCAGAGTACAACCTGATCTCCCAAGAATACTTGATATCTGCTTGACTCAGACAAAATCCATGAGCTTGGCAGCACATTCAGGCAACTTAATTTTATTACTTTAAAGGTGAATGTTTTTTTTTTTAATTTCTTCTCTAATCTTTTGAACAAAGAATGAAAGTAATAGAAAGAATTTGTTAATATAATTCTGTTGTATGAGAAACATGATATGTTGCCATATTAAAAAAAAATCCCTTTTCCAAGTACATAGCTATGATTTTTTTCCAGCAGAATTGTTTGGACTGCTTAAGAGCGGTTTTGACAAAATATTTTATGTCAGTACTCTAATATTATCATATATATATATAAATTGCATCAAATGTTTGCTGATAGGAACAGAAAAGTAAGATTACTTTTACTTATATTCCCTATTTTGAACATTAGTAAAACTAAGCTCTGAATTGGTTTGCTTTATTTTTCTCCAAGATGAGGGGTATGTCTGATAAGTCACTCAGACTAGTGCTATCCACATTTAGCAACATTCGAGAGGAACTTGGACATCTTCAACATGACTTGACAGTAAGATTTATTACTTATTTTTACATTCTTTCCAAAGTGTTTCTAATTGATTTCCAGCATAGAAATGAAGATGTTCAATATATTTATTTTACATTTAATAAAATATATTGATGTTATACTTACACAGACATAGTGGAAATATGTTGTGAAGGTTAATAAATGTTGACGATGTTAAAAGAACTATCAAGTGTGTACATGAAATTATGTTGAGTGTTCACTGATTTAATTTACTTCTAAGGTAATTTAATGCTTAAAGTCTGGGAGCAGGCTAAAATGTTAGAACAATCTTAATAATTGAATGAGAATTTTCCCCTTTTCTGTAACAATAAAACAGACTCTAAATTTTACTTCAACTATAACAACTTGAAAACTTCTTTAACAAGTTAACCATTTCTAGTTTCTATTTTAATTGGTGTTCTTGGTACCATCAACTAGACACATTCAGAATGCTTTCCCTATAGTTAAGAACTTTTTGAGGATTTTGGAATGGTTTTCCTTTTGCCTTTTTAAAAATTTGATTCTGCTTTCTGATGAATATGGTTGGACTCCAGTTGGAAAATTCTCCACCTTCTGGCATTAAAAGGAATCTTTGTACATTGGAGAAAAACATAAAATAATTCAGAAAGCTCTGCATAATTGCACTTACAGTTAGCCCATTAAAATGCTCCTTTCAATACTTGTTTTAAAAGTTTTAATACTTTTGTAGCTTATATTTTTCTTAACTCTGAAGAATCCAGTTTTATTGAGTAACCACAAATTAATGAAGTAAATATATTGTTCAAATTTTACAATCCAAACAAGATTTTGAATTATATGACTGTTAACAATTTGTGTGATTCTGAGTCCTAACAAATAATGTATGCTTTTAGTCACTGGAAAATGACAAGATAAGACTTGAGAAGGACTTGGCATTCAAAGAAAATCAAATAAAAGAGTATGAAGAACTCTTGGCATCAGTGAGAGCAAATAATCGCCAGCAACAAGTGAGTTGATGTCTTTTGTTAATAAGTTAGATGGATAGCTTTCAGTATGCATAATTGCTGCACATCCTAGTTACAATGTACAGGCAAAACAGAGTTAAAGTATGATGTAACAATTTGTTCTTTTCAGAATTTAATGGTTTTGGATAATCTCAATGACTGAATGCCATCTCAGAAAAAAACACAACGTTATAAATTATGTCATGTATATAGTACATAATTCTCTGTATTTTGAGGTGGTAAGAATTGTCACTGAAAATCTGGGTTCATCATTCATTTAATCTATTAATGAAAAATACTTCTTTAGGTCTTGACTTATTATTTGTGCACTGAATAAATGAGTAAATGAACTCTAGAGGAATCTCCAGTTGTCTGTGTACAGATCATTCCAAGAAAATTGCAATGAGCCTCTGAAGGTCAGCCTTCCCAATCTTCAATCTCATAAAATAGTCCCAAATTCTTACAAAGTCGCTAATTGTAACCTCAATAATCAGACACATTATCATGTTGATGATTAGTAGCAAGAACCTAGTAACTAATTTAGGAGAGTTTCTAGTCCTTGTCACTCAGGGTAGGTAATTGTGAAGTGCTCTTGTCTTATGGATTTGTGTCTTCCTTACAGCAAGGACTTCAAGACTCAAATTCAAAATGTCAGACGCTGGAAGAAAATATCCTTTCTCTTCGACATACACTATCAGACATGGAATACAGACTAAAAGAACTGGAATATTGTAAACGTAATTTAGAGCAAGAGAATAAGAATCTTAGAATACAGGTATATATTTTTAAATATATAGCACTCCATTATATAATTACAAAATATGTCATTGATATATGTTCTCTTCACCTTAAGAAAGTGCATGGGCTCCTTTCTGATGAACTCCCACACAGATCTTATTTCAATGACACTTTATTCAATAGTTTCTGAAAACCACTCTCATTATTTCAATATCTTATTTAATTATGTGGAATTCATTTAATAATAAACCTGAAACCTAATATATATTTCCTTCATAGCAATCTAATTATGGGAAGTTGTTTTTGTCTTGTAGGTTTCTGAGACTTGTACAGGCACGATGCTACAGGCTAAAATGGATGAGATTGGTAACCATTATATGGAGATGGTAAAAAATTTGAGACAAGAGAAAGATAGAGAGATCTGCAAGCTAAGGGTATGTTGATTGTGCATGGCATAAATACACATGTTTAGAAACATTCTAAAATAGTAAAGCTAGTTGCAAATTTAAAGTTATAAGAAAGAAGTTAGTTTTTGGAACATGCTATAAATATTTTTTACAAATATGTTTCATTGTTTATAAAATATCATTCATAAATTATTTTCTAATGAGCTGGGTGTGCTGGTGCATGCCTTTAATCCCAGAACTCGGGAGGCAGAGGTAGGAGGATCATCGTGAGTTCAAGGCCACCCTGAGACTATATAGTGAACTCCAGGTCAGTCTGAGCTAGAGTGAGATCCTACCTTGAAAAAACAAAAAAAATATTTTATAACTTAGCTTAATCTCGACTCTACTAATTTCATTGTTTTACTTTTAACTAATTTTTATTGATTTATGTTTTGTGGTTGGTGGAAGACCCTTTATTATCTTGCTTAAGGCCTGCTTATGCAGGTAAGAATAATAGCTAAGATTATTCAACAAAGCTATTATTTAATTATTAAAAATCTCACTTAAGGGGCTGGAGAGATTGCTTAGTGGTTAGGGCGCATGCCTGTGAAGCCTAAGGACCCAGGTTCAATTCCTCAGGACCCATGTAAGCCAGATGCACAAGGTGGCACATGTGTCTGGAGTTCGTGTGCAGCGGCTATAGGCTTTTATAAATGAGGTTTATAAAGTTTATCTCACAAGAGCACAATGAGGACTGAGATAAGACATGTGGTGGGAGTAATCTGTGAACTTAAAGTCTCAACATTAATATTGAAATATCTTTAATTAGTATTTGAAGGAATCTGAAGTGCTTATTTTCTTAACAAACACCCCTTTCAAAATGTGAAATTTTGACTTGAAAGATGGCTTAGTGGTTAAGGCATTTGCTGTGAAGCATAAGGACCCTGGTGCGATTCCCCAGTATCCACATCAGCCAGATGCACAAGACAGCACATCTGGAATTCATTTGCAGTGGCTAGAGGACCTGGTTCGCCCATTCTCTCTCTCTCTCTCGCTCTCTCTCTCTCTCCCTGCCTCTTTCGTCTCTCTCTCTCTTTCTCTCTCAAAATAAATAAATAGATAGATATATTTTTTAAATGTGCAATTTATAACTGGCTTTCAAGTTATGTTTTTATATTAATGAAATTTTATAGATGTTTACAATTATTTGGTATTTTGCTACTCATAACTACTCGTGTGAGTTTGCAGAACTAAACCACACTGGAACTCATATATTTTAAACATGAGCATTATAATAATCCTTATTTCTTTCTAAATCCTTAGACACAATTAAACCAGTACCAAAAAGATGTTTCAAGAAGAGAAGGAAGTTGTAGCGACTTCCAATTCAAACTTCATGAACTGACAAGTTTGCTGGAAGAGAAGGATTCTCTTATAAAGCGTCAATCAGAGGTAAAAAAAAAAAAAAAAGTTGAAGGAGGAGTAGAATCCTGTGCTATAGAGTAAATGCTTCCTAGAAAAGAACACATTTGCAAGACATACTTCATTGCATGTGAGAGTATGTAAGGAAAAGTTCATGTTTCAGGAGAAATAATTCCAATCAAAGCTGGAATTTAAGCAAAAAATCATGAAGGACTGTGGCATTGTAAATTTCATGTTTTAAAAAATATTTTATTTTTATTTATTTATTTAGTTGATGGAGGCAAAGAGGTAGAGAGAGCGAGAGAAAGTTTGAGAATGGGCATTCCAGGGCTTCCAGCCACTGCAAACTAACTCCAGAAGCATGTGCACCCCCCCTTGTGCATCTGGCTTACGTGGTTCCTGGGGAATCGAACCGAGGGCCTTTGGCTTTGCAGGCAAACACCTTAACTGCTAAGCCAACTCTCCAGCCCCATTTTATATTTTTAAGAATGGAATTTATATTTCATTAGCAGTGAAACTCCCCTAAGCCTATTAGCTCCTTGTTAGATTGTGAGCTGCTTTGTTAAGAGACTATGCAGTGTGGAGCCCAATATGTAGTGAAAGGAACTATGTGGCTCAGAGAAAATCGTGGAAGAGGGGGCGGAAAGATTGTTAGAGTCACAAGTTGGGGCTTTATGCACAGAGACTGGGGCCTACCCCCCAGAACTCTTGACTAACCTCACAATGCATGACCCACATTCCCCATTGATGAGGGTCCCTTTGAAAGTGGGAGGACAGGGAGGAGGACAGTGGAACCAATACTATGAATGTAAAATCAGAATAATATAAATAAAAAATATATATTTATTAAAAAAATAATATCACTTGTAGTCAAATTTCTGTTAAAAGTCTATATCAACTTCCATATTGAAGCTTCAATATTTTTATGTTTGGACTTTACCTTTGGTACTTTTAAGAACAATAACTTTTACATATTCATTACTATATCCCTTCAGTTTCGAGTTACTCACAAATGTACACACACACACACACACACACACACACACACACACATTTTACCTCAGCAGATTTCTGCAAAGGCATTTATAATCTTGGGGATACTGTGGGGTAACACTAGTAGGATTAGAACCATTTTATATTAATGAAATTTTATAGATGTTTACAATTATTTGGTATTTTACTATTCATAACTACTCATGTGAGTTTGCAGAACTAAACCACACTGGAACTCATATATTTTAAACATGAGCATTATAATAATCCTTATTATTTTAGTGACCTTCTTAAATAGTTAGTTTTCCTTATTACTTCATGTTTACATTTTTCATTAAATAACCATTGCATTTTGTTTGTAAGGAACTATCAAAGTTGAGACAAGAAATATATTCATCTCATAACCAATCCTCCAGTGGTGGAAGGACTACTATTACCACAAAAAAGTAATGTACTTTTAAATGAAATTTTTTAAATGTGTGCTTATTATATAATTTAAGTTATTGTTCTGTTAGTTGATGTATATATCATTACAAAGAATTTTTATTTTTCTAGAGGTCAATTATTCTACTGAAGTGGTTATTAGAAACTCATTTAGTTGAGATTCTATAGTGTTTGGATAGACTTGAGTTCTCAAAATATATCTTAATAAATCTGTTTTCTTCTGCACCATTTCTGATGTTATAAGAGTCTTGCCTCTTTTGAGTCAAATGTGGTAGTTCATGTGATGTAATTAGTTTTATAGGTTACTACATTTAGTTTACTGACATCACGTTGAGAATTTTTCCTTCTGTATTTATAAATGATACTGACCTATAGTTGCTTTTTAAACCTTGTGATGCATTTTTCTGGTTCTGTTGGTAGGGTAAAATTTGCTCCATAGAATAAAGTAGAAAGCATTTCTGTCTTTTGTAGTCTTTGAAAGCCTTTCCAAGGATTAGAATTAATTGTTTAATTGTCTTTTTAAAGCATGTGTATGTATATGTGTATGATGTGTGCATATGCATGTGTGTTCATATGTGTGTGGGGCACATGTGTGTGGGGGCATATGTGTACATAAATGCACATGTATGCAGAGATCAGAGTTTGATATTGGATATTCTTTGAGACAGTTTCTTAAAGAGCTTGGAGCTCACTGAGTTAAACTAGCTATTCAGCAAGCCCTAGCTATCCTGTCTCTGTCTGTCCAGCACTGAGATTACTGACCCTCAACACATGCATTTTATGTGGATGCTGGGGAGTCCAGCTCAGATCCTTATGTTTGCCCAGGAAGCACTTTACCAACTGAGCCATCTACCCAGATTTTAGTTCTTTAAATCTTCAAGAGTATACTACTTAGTGCTATTTAAGCATAATTTTTCTCGTGTGAAGATTCTATTCTGTGTTTATAGATTTCCCATTTGTTCTTGAAATAATTTGAGTTATCCCACTTGATCTACTGGCTTACAGTTTTTCATAGCATGTTTTTGTTTTATTTCTGCATAGTCATTAGTGGTGATATTCTATTTTACCTTTATGATTTTAGCAATTTGGGTCATTTCTTTTTTTATTATGTACAATCTTTGTATGGACATGTCTTTTGTTAGTATGATCATTCCCTCCTCCCAATCTCCACTTCACAGAGGACTCTCCTTAGTGGTATTGCTGGTATTCATCGTGGGGTTGTGGGTTATGAGTTGTGAAAGCAGCAGTCATTGTAGGGTGGGGGCAATGATTCTGGCTATTCCCTCCCATTTTGCAACTGTTAATATCTTTCTGTCCCCTCTTCCACAAAATTTCCTGAGCCATGGTGGATGAGTTTTAAGTCTACTTTAGTGTTGAGCTCTCAGTAGCTTCTGGATTTCTGCTTTGGTACAGTTTGGGTATCCTCAGTGTCTCCATCACCTTGGCATGGTTGTCAGGCTCACCATGGAAGCAGCACACTTGCTCATTTTGCCAATTCCTCTGTGGTTCCACCTGGGTCCTGGGTTGATTACAAGGGGTGGTTTATGTCCTTGGTTCTTGCTCTCTTCTGAAAAAGAAAAACAGATTCTCCAATGGAGATTGAGGTCAGCATAGGTTACCTGGGATAAACATTGTTAATTAGGAGAGATTTTAATGGGTGTAGCCTCTCTTTTGTTCAAAGACTAGTGGGAGCTTTTCCCTGGAGTCCATGATCTTGGTCTTCATAGGATTATAACTTGTTTCCCAGTTCCAGCTATGGGTTCCTTTTCACTAAGCAGACATATTAGCTGATCAGAGAGCCATTGGTTACCCATCTACTCTGGATGCCACTTGCTTTCATATAGCAGTTTCCTCTGCTAGCACATAACTTTGTTGGCCATTTTCCCCCAGAAGGTTATGAAGTGCTTTTTAGCACTAAATAGGCTATCTGGGAACTGGCTTCTTTCCAGATTCAACTGAAGCTCTCAATGTTCTGTGTCAGCAGCATGTGGTTTTTTTAGCAATAGGGTCTTACCTTTTACCTCAGGTCAGTAATCAAGTACTGTGACAGAATCCTGTCTGGTTATGAGGACGTCATAGGTCTCTCCAATCAATAGCTCAATATGTATAATAACCAATTTCTGGTGCTGGGACTTACAAGCCAGGGCCAAATGTTTTAGCCTTAGGCTTCATCCCACCCTTTCCAGGGCCCATCTTACCAGACTATCCCTCCATACTCTTATTTAGGGTTATATCTTTTAGTCCACTGTCCAGGAGGAAGGATTTATGGTACCAATTCCTTTTGGGATTTAGTTTTGTGTGTATCTCCCTTGCTCTCCCATTTCTCTTTGCCCAAACACTTCCATCCCTATTATCTGTCCCTCAAGCTGCTTTTCAGATATGCCTGCAACTCAGTTTGTTCCAGGTTAGGAAACACAGATGAGGGAAAACATGTGGCATTTGTCTTTCTATACTGTAGCAGACAGCTTCAGGTTCGCTGAGATGAACTTCCAGACCAGGCATAGTTATGGAGGAAGGGATATTATTTATTGGAGCTTACAGATCCAGGGGAAGTTCCATAAAGGCAGGAGAAGCAGCCTGCTTTCACAGGGCCAAGCAGAGAGAGAAAAAAACAACCAGCCACCACAGCACACAGAGCAAAATACAGCCAAAAGGTCACATAGCACACTTCAGGAACTCCTGCTAGGCACATTTGCATATCTGTACAATGGAATCTCAAACCTACACCTTAAGATCAGCCCCCAGTGACATTGCCTCTAGCAAGGTGATTGCAGATACAAACTATAACTAATAAAACACTGAATATATTGGGGGACATATATTCAAACTACCACATTCCACCCCTGGCCCCCAATATATTTAGCTCCTGGCCCCCAATAGATTTATAACTATCACACATTGTAAATTGTACTCAGTCCAATTTCAAAGGTTCTCACAGTCTTGATCAACTTAAGATAGTGAGTCCTGTAAAATCAAACAAGTTAAATACTTTCAACATGTAAAGGCACAGAGTAAACATTTTTAACTGTATAAAGAATAGCAAGGAGAAACTAGAACAATGCAAACTCAGCCACCATCAGCAGTCATCAAACTTCTGCAGTTCAAGTTCAATATAACCATAGACTGACAGTCTCCAGGTTTTCCAATTCCACCCCTCCAGCTGGGCAGAGTCGCCAGGGAAAACTTTGATCCCAGGCCAACATTGCACTACACGGGAGTCCTTGCATAGTCCTGGTATATCCAAAATATCTTCAGGTTTCCATGCAAACCACGGTCCATCTTCCAAAGGCTCTTGCAGCCTATTCCTGAGGGTCTTCATGCCCTGTCTCATGCCGCATCTCAGCAGCAGCTCCTGGAACCGTGTGCAATTCATGACCACTCCATGCATTTTTCATGCTTTCAAAACTAATACCAGGTGTGCAGGACACAGCCATATTCTTAATCCAGGGATGAAATAAATCATAGCCTTGAAAAGCAGGTTCCTTCTCCAGTCAACTCTTTCCAAGAGTTTGCATTTTTAACAGTCTTTCCTCAGGCATCCTCTCCATTGTTTTAATGTAAATCAGTCTGACCACCTTCCTTCCATCTTCCTTAAGATTGCTAATGTGTTTGACTATAGCAGCTCCATTAACCTAAAATCAGTCTCAGTGCCTCTAATTTTAACTTGCTTGAGGTTTTCCAGCTTAAAATCTTAAAATCTCAGTCCGATATCTTTAGCCAAGCACATCAGTCCATTACAAATTTAACTTTGATCAAACTTTCTGGGCCTGGATAGCGGAACGTAGCCATCCCTTATGCCAGTAGCCCAGTTCCAACAAAGTCCTCTGCACTCTTTCCTTCCCCTTAGAAAGCTCATAAGCCAAGCCTCGAAGTTCAATACTGTCTGCACTTAGCATTCTCAAACTCTCATCAGAATAGTCCATAAAACTTGGCTTACCACTCCAGAAGGCATCTTCAGTTGCAAGCACCAAGTCCATGCCCATTCCTCCAAAACAAAAGTTCCAAAAGACGAATATCCACATGGTCAGGTTCATCTCACCCCAAACTCCTCAGTACCACTTTACTGTAGCAGACAGCTTCAGGTTCGCTGAGATGAACTTCCAGACCAGGCACAGTTATGGAGTAAGGGATATTATTTATTGAAGCTTACAGATCCAGGGGAAGTTCCATAAAGGCAGGAGAAGCGCCCTGCTCTTCACAGAGCCAAGCAGAGAGAGCAAAAGCCAACCAGCCACCACAGCACACAGAGCAAAACACAGCCAAAAGGTCACACAGCACACTTCAAGAACTCCTGCTAGGCACATTTGCATATCTTTACAATGGAATCTCAAACCCACACCATTAATACCTTAAGACGGGCCCCCAGTGACATTGCCCCTAGCAAGGTGATTGCAGATACAAACTATAACTAATAAAACACTGAATATATTGGGGGACATATATTCAAACTACCACATCTCCCATTTATCTTCCCCCAAACACTTCCATCCCTATTATCTGTCCCTTGAGCTACTTTTCAGATGTGCCTGCAACTCAGTTTGTTCCAGGCTAGGAACCACAGATGAGGGAAAACATGTGGCATTTGTCTTTCTATACTTGTGTCAGTTTGCTTAGTATGATCTGTTCTGAGTCCATCCATTTTCTTACAATTTCATTGTGTCATTTTTCCTTACTGCTGAGTAGGATTCCATTGTGTATATATGCCACATCTTCATTATACAATCATGAAACAATGGGCATCTGGGGTTATTCAAGTTCTTAGCTATTATAAATTGAGCAGCTATAAATATGGTTGAGCAAGGATGTCTACATCGGACAGTGCATCCTTTGGGTAGATGCCCAATAGAGGAATAGGTGGGTCAGTTGGTTGCTCTATTTCATCTTTAACAAGCATATCCATATTGATTTCCATAGTGGTTGCACAAGTTTTCACTCCAACTATTAGTGAATGGTTACTCTTATCCCACATCCTCACCAACATTTATTGTCATTTGAATTGTTAGTGATTGTCATCCTCTCTGGAGTAAAGTGGAATTTCATAGTTGTTTTAATTTGCGTTTCTCTGATAGTTAAGGATGTTGAACATTTTTTTTTCTTTTTTTATTAACAACATATTTTATATGGATACGTTGTATGTTGGTTTCCTCTTATCCCTTGTCCCTGACCCCATTCCACTGGTGAACCTCTTCCCTGGGATTACAGGTATTCCCAGTCGGGTTTTGGTATATGTGGGACCAACAGTCAGTTTTTTGTGGGGAGGGAATGCCTTTGGGTATGATGTTTCTTAAGTGAAGTATTAGCCATTTTGTATTTCCTCCATTGAGAATTCCCTATTCAGTTCTCTGCCCCACTTCTGAGAGGATTGTTTAATTTTTATTGCTTAGTTTTTGGAGTTCTTTGTAGATTCTAGCTATTAGGCCTCTGTCAGTGGTATAACTGGTGAACATTTTCTCCCATTCTGTTAGTAGTTTCTTGGCTCTGTTTGTACAAAAGCCATATATATATATATATATATATATATATATATATATATATATATATATATATCTTATTTATTTATTTGAGAGAAAGAGGCAGAGAGTGAAATAGAGAGAGAGAAAGAGAGAGAGAGAGAGAATGGGAGTGCCAAAGCCTCCAGCCACTACAAACTCTGATGCAGGTGCCCGCTTGTGCATGTGGCTTACGTGGGTCCTGGAGAATCAAACCTGGATCCTTTGGCTTTGTAGGCAAATGCCTTAACTGCTAAGCCATATCACCAGCCCTGTATAAAAGCTTTTTAACTTAATGAGGTCACATTGGCTGAGTGATTAATTTCCTAGCCTACTGAGGTGTTGTAAAAGGTCTGTCCCCACTCCTATATCGTGGACAGTTCCCCCTATTTTTTTCCAGGAATTTAAGAGTTTTAGGTCTTATGTTGAGGTCTCTAATCCATCTGGAGTCAATTTTTGTGCACGGTTAGAGGAATGGGTCTAGTTTCATTTTTTCTACATGTGGTTATCCAATTTGTCCAGCACCATTTGTTGAAGATGTTGTCTTTTCTCCAGTGTACATTGTTGGCTCCTTTGTCAAAGATCAAGTAGCTGTAGTGGCTTGAACTAAGGGCTGGGTCTTCAATTCTTTCCCATTGGCATATATATATAGTCAGTACCATGCTGTATTTTTTTTTATGTTAGATTTGTAGTATAGCTTTAGACTTGCAAATGGGTGTGGAGATATCTCCAGAGGTGTTTCTTTTGCTGAGGAAATTTTTGGATATCTAAGGCCTTCGGCCATTCCATATGAATTTTGAGATTCTTTTTTTCTGTATCTGTGAAAGAATGATGCTGGTATTTTTTTATTGGTATTGCATTGAATCTGTGCATTGCTTTTGGTACAGTTGCCATTTCCACAATATTAATTCTACTTCTTCAGGAACATGGAAACTTTCCATCTTCTCATGCCCTCTTTCTTGAGTGGTTTTATGTTTTCAGTATATAGGTCTTGCACACCCTTTTTTAGTGTTATTCTAAGGTATTTGCTTTTTTGTGGCTATGGAAAATGAGACAGCCTCACTGATTTCTTGCTCTGTATATTTATCTTTTGTGTATAGGAAGGCCACTGATGTTTCTGTGATGAGTTTGTATCCTGCCACATTGCTGAAGGAATTTATAACCTTTAGAAGGCTTATGGTAGAGTCTTTTGGGTCACTTATACACATGATCATATCATCCACAAATAAGTCCAATTTGACTTCTTCCTTTCCAATTTGTATCCCTTTTACATCATTTTTTTCTGCCTTATTGCTTGGATTAGGTTTTCTAGCACTATGTTGAAAAGAAGTTGTGAGAGTGGGCACCTCTGTCTTGTTCCCGATCTTTTAAAATTTTTTTAAATTATTATTAACAACATATTTCATATGGCTACATCATGTATTGGTACCCTCTTTTCCCTCATTCCTGCCCCCATTCCATTGGGGGTGCTCCTCATCTTAATGAGAACTCCATGAGTCTTTCCCCATTAAGTATTTGGGCTTTATGTGATTTTTATATAGCCATTATTATGTTGAGGTATAAACGCTCCATGCCTAGTTTCTCCAGCATTTTAATCACGAAGTGATGTATTTTTAAAGGCCTTCTTTGTATCTATTGAAATGATAATGTGGTTCTTTTGTTTAAGATTATTTATGTGGTGTATTACATTAAACAGTTTCCATATGTTGAACCATCCCTGCATCCCTGGGATGAAGACTGCTTGATATAGGTAGATAATGCTTTTGATGTGTTGTTGAATTCAGTTTGGGAGGATTTTATTCAGGATCTTTGTATCCTAGGTCATCAGGAATATAGGTCTATAGTTTTTTTTTTTGTTGTTGTTGTTGTATTTCTGTATGGTTTTGGTATTGGGGTGATGCAAGTTTCATAGAAGGAGTTTAGGAGCATTCCATGTTCTCCAATTATGTGAAGGTTTGATAGAATTTAGCGGAGAATTTATTAGGTACTGGATTTTTCCATTTGAGGAGGTTTTTGATTAAATTTTCGAATCTTGATGGATGTAACAAGTTTGTTTAGGAGATTTATCTGTTCTATACCTAGTTTTGGTAGGTGGTATGTGTCTAGGAATTTGTCCATTTCCTTCAGGTTGCCTAATTTTGTGTAGTAGAGGTTTTGGAAATATATTGTGATGATTTTTCCAATTTCATTGATGTCTGTTGTGACATCTCCCTTTTCATTTCCAATTTTGTTATTTTGAGAATTTTTGTTTGATCACATTGTTCAGGGATTTATAAATATTGTTTACATTTTTCAAAGAACCAGCTCTTGATTTCATCAATTTTCTTAATTGTTTTCTTTGTTTCCAGTTCATTCATTTCTGCTCTGATCTTAATTATTTCTTTCTGTTTGAAACTCTTAGGGTTGGATTGTTCTTGTTATTACAACACCTTTAGGTGGATAGCCAGGTTATTAATTTGAGATTTTTCTGTCTTTGTTATGAAGGCATTTAGAGGTATAAATTTTCCCCTTAGGTCTATCTTCATTGTTTCCCATGAGTTTTGGTCTGTTGTGCTTTCATTATCATTCAGGTCAAAAAATTTTTACAATTTCCCTTTTGATTTCTTCCAGGACCCCTTCATTGTTTAATATCATATTGTTTGGTCACCAGGAGCCAGCTAATTTCTGCTATTTCACTTGTTGGTAATTTCTAGCTTTAATGCTTTGTGGTCAGATATGATGAAGGAGGTTATGTCAATTTTCCTGAATTTATTGGAGGCATGCTTTGTGCCCTAATATATGTTCTATTTTGGAGAAGGTTCTGTTGGCTGCTAAAAAGAATGTATATTCTGTAAAATTTGAGTGTGATGTTCTGTAGTTGTCTATTAGGTCTAATTGAGCTATGGTGTTTTAAGAAGTATTATTTCCTTGTTTATTCTCTGCTGGGATGATCTGTCTTATGATGATAGTGAGGTACTGAAGTCCCTACTATGATTATATTGGGATTTATTTCTGATTTGTTGCCAAGTAGGTTTTACTTTATAAAATGTGGTGCACCTGTGTTTGGTGCATATAGATTAATGATTGTGATGTCCTCTTATTAGATTGTTCCCTTGCTGAGTAAAAAGTGACCTTCTTTGTCCTTTTTTATTACTTTTGGTGTGAAGTCTATTTTGTCACATATTAATATAGCCACACCCACTTGTTTCTAATTTCCATTTGTTTGGAAAATCATTTTCCATCCTTTCACCCTGAGGAGGTATCTATCCTTAATGGTGAGGTGGGTTTCTTGAAGGTAGCAGATGGAAGGGTCCATTTTTCTCATCCACCTATTAACTTGTGTCTTTTTATGGGTAGGTTAAGTCCATTAATATTTAGTTATTACTGTGACATTTCATTTAATCCCTGTCATACTGGAAGATTCATGGGGTTTGGTGCTTTGAACGTTTTCACGCCTGCTCTACTTTTGTTCATCTTGTTAGTCCTCTTATAGGCTCTTTAGGTTGGTTGTTCAACTCCTCTGTGTTAAATAGTTTCTGAACTATTCTCTGTAGGTTTGGTCTTATGTTTATATAATCATATAGCTGGTTTTTGTCTTAGAAAGTTTTCTTTCACCATATATTATGAGGGATACCTTCACTGGGTACAGTAGTTTGGGTGGGAAGCCACAGTTTTTTAGACTTTGAAGTACTCCATTCCAAGTCCTTCTGGCTTTCATGGTTTCCACTGCAAAATCTGAAATAAATCTGACGGGATTGTCTTTGTGTGTAATGAGTTGTTTCCCTCTTGCTGCTTTTAGCACTCTCTCTTTGTTTTCCTTTTTTAGAGTTTTAACTGTGATGTACCATGGAGAGTTTCCTCTTTGGTCCTATCTGTTTGGTGTTCTGTGGGCTTCTTGTATTTGGATGGGCCTCTCTTTTGCAAGGTTTTCTTTTCTTCATTTTCTTCAATAATTTTGTTGAACATGTTCTCTATGCCTCTGTCTTGGATTTCTTCCCCTTCTTGTATACCTAAGATTTAGGGGTTTGGTCGTTTTAGGGTATCCCACAATGCCCTAATATTCTGTTTGCATGATTTTTTTTAACTTATCAACGTTTTTGGACTCCCAATGAATTTCTTCTATCTTGTCTTCCATATCTGAAGTTATGTCCTCACATAATTGACTCTGTTAATGACAGCTTCTAGAGAGGTTTTTAAAAGTTCTATTTGGTTTTTGTTTTCTAGTTTGTTTGTTTGTTTTGCATTGTGTCCATCTAATTTCAGTTGAGGTTTGATTTTCCTGATGCTTACTGAAATTCATTCTTGCATTTCATCATGTCTTCATTAAGCTTAATCATCTGGTGGTTGAGATCCTCTACTTGTTGACTCACTTTCAATTGATTCATCTCTCTTTTGAGATCACCATGGTTTTTCTCAATTAAATTAATCCTAGTAATGAAGCTGTGTGAATTTTATGTACACATTTTTTTTTGGTTTTTTTATGATTTGCTTCCTGTTCAGTGATTACTTTGTTCAGTATTGTGCTTTCATTTTGGTATTAAATTTCTGTTGTTTCCTGTATGCTTTCATTGGATGCTTTCTTTATGGAACTAGGCAACCTTGGTGGAGACCACTCTGTTTGTTGTCTTTCATTGTTTTCATTTATTTTTGTGTTGGGGTGTACCCATTTCATGCTAGGAATTTTATTTTATTAAGGAAGAAGCAAGTATTTCCCTTGTAGGATCTTCCATGAGTGTTATGTTTTAGGTTTGAACTGGATTGGAGTGGGATGGATAAATAATGGCAGATAAGCAGGTTGTGGAGGTTGCAAGTGCCCCAGGAGCTCTGGGCTGGTTGTTGATAAGAGAGCTGCTTTGGAGGACTGGAATCTCTTCAGCCCAAGATCAAAGCCTTGCCTGTGGGGCTCAGGAAGAGTAGCATTTGCCCCTACTCCCCCAATGTACCCCAGCCTAGCAGGTTGTGAAGGTACACTGATATGCCCCTGGCAGACACTTGCCAGATACTCCTGAGCTCCCTGTCTGAGCCAGGAATGAGGTGCCAAGGGGGCAGCAGGGGCACCTGCCTGTGAATGCAGATGTGGGAGGCCTGACTGATGTTCTATGGAGGTGGCTAGTGTAGGGACTTTGGTCTCTGGAGGCGACTGGGGAATGTGGAGGCAGCTAGAGGCCTGGCTTAGCCCCAATCAGCTGAGGTGAGGCTTCCCGTGTCTAACTGCCCCCAGCAAGCAATTGCCTGGTGGTTCCCTGCCTCCACTGAGCACTTCCTGGGAATCTACCTTCCCCCACCGAGTAGGCTTCTTGGCATCTAGCTGCCCCAGTGAGCAGGCTTTCCCCAGGGGCTACCTGGCCCCATTTCTCTCTTATGAAAGAAATAATTCTGATTTCATTAATCTCTATTGTTTTTCTATTATCTTTTTCATTTATTTGCTCTGGAATTTTATAGTTTAATTTTCCATTTATGTGTTGCATTTACCTTTTGTCATTTTCCTGCCTGCTAAGATAGAAAAATAAGCAAGCAGAAAGAATGGCATGCCATGGCCTCTAGCTGCTGCAAATAAATGCACCACTTTGTGCATCTGGTTTTACGTGGGCACTGCGGAATCAAACACAGGCTCTTAGGCCTTGCAAGCAAGTGCCTTAACCCCTGAGCCATCTCTCCAGTCCAAGATATTTCTTCGGAGACTTTACAGACTATAAATTTTCCTTTTAGCACTACTATCACTGCATAGCATAAATTACAGTATTTTTGTTGTATCAAAATAATTTTCTCAGAATGGGGAGATGGCTTAGCAGTTAAGGCACTTGCCTGCAAAGCCAAAGGACCTAGGTTCCATTCCCCAGGACCCACATAAGCCAGATGCACAAGGTGGCACATTAATCTGGAGTTTGTTTCCAGTGGCTGGAGGCCCTGGCATGCCCATTCTCTCTCTCTTTCTCTATCTCTCTCTCTCCTCTCACACGCTCTCTCATAAGTAAAAGTAAAAAAAAAATTAAAAATTCTCTTTATTTCTTCATCTTTACAAGTGCTATAACTACAATCAAGAGCTTAGTGAATACTAGCCAAGCATTCTACCACTGAGTCATACTCACCACTATATTTTTTTACTTTATTTCTTATTTCATTTCTTTTTTAGATGAAGAACATATTATGTGTGGTCTGCTGAGGCTTATGGATTATTTTTTAATAATTTATTTATTTTTTAGAGAGAGAGAGGCAGACAGAGAGAGAGAATGGTGTGCCAGGGCCTCTAGCCACTGCAAACAAAGTCTAGGTGCATGTGCCACCTCGTGCATCTGTCTTATGTGGGTACTGGGAAATCAAACCTAGGTCCTTATGCTTTGCAGAGCCTTAACCTCTACATCATCTCTCCAACGTAGATGTATGGATTCTTGTTTCATAGTTAAAGGTTTTGTCTATCCCTATTAGTTATTTTCTGGCTGTTGTAACCAAATACATGACAAAAAGTAACACAGAAGGAAAGGTTTCATTCTGACTTACAGTTTTCAGAGGCTATATTCCATCATGGTGGGCCAGTCACATTGCAACCAGAGGCAGCAAACAGAAGGTGAATAGGAAGTGGTGCCAGGATATACAACATTGAGGCCTAGCCCCAGTGACCCATTTTCTCCAGCAAGGGTCCACTTCCCATAGATCCTACACTCATGCCAAACGGTGACACCAGCTGGGGACCAAGAACTCAACCACATGATCTGTGGGGGACACTTTTCATTCAAATCATAATACTCCACCCCTGTTCCCAATAAGCTCGTGGCCATCTCATTATATATAAATATGCTTAGTGCAACTTCAAATGTCCTTATGTTTGTTAACAGTCCTAACACTGTTTGAAAGTTCAAAGTCACTTCTCAGACTCAAGGCAATTTTTTTAACTATCATCCCTTAAAAAATCAAAACACCAAAACACAAGGTATATATTTCCAACATATGAGACAGTTACTAACAGGTGGGGAGCATTTACAACATAAGTACATGGAATAAAGGAATAATTCATATCCAGAATAGAGTAGGACACTACAAAACACATTACCCTACTTAGAATGGTGTAATATTTAAAATTTAAGATTTTATTCCTGAAATTTTCCATTAGTATTTTCTAACATATTTGATAAAGAATACTTAAATTGTCAATAAGAGGGAGTGGGGGAGCTGGAGATATGGCTTAGTGGTTAAGGCATTTGTTTGCCTGCAAAGCCAAAGGATCACAGTTCGATACTCCAGTACCCATGTAAGCCATATGCACAAGGTGGTACATGCATCTGGAGTTCGTTTGCAGTGGCTGGAGGCCCTGGCACACCCATTCTCTCTCTGTCTCTCTCTCTTGGTCTCTCTTTCAAGTAAATAAATAAATAAAATATATTTTTTTAAAAAGAGGGAGTGGCTGGGCGTGGTGGTGCACACCTTTCATTCCAGCACTTGGGAGGCAGAGGTAGAAGGATCACCGTGAGTTCAAGGCCACCCCAAGACTACACAGTGAATTCCAGGTCAGACTGAGCTAGAATGAGACCCTACCTTGGGGAAAAAAAAAAGAGGGAGTGGGAAGGCTACCACCTTTTAATTGTGTATAGAAGATCAGGGTGACAGAGTTTCTTTTTAGAAGTATTTAAATATATTGTCACTTTCTCTTTTGACTTATTGTCTGACAAGAAGTTTGGTGTTAATCTTATGGAGTTATCTACTTACTTCCCTCCTTTTAGTGTTCTGTATTACCTGGCTATTTTAAAATAGTCTGTCTCTTGCTTTCAACAATCTGATAATGAAAAGCCTCGTTGGTTTTCCTGGTGTAGCTTTTTCTTCAATTTCACTGAACTACAATCTGTCTAATTTAGTATTTCATCAGATTTTGAAATTATTGGGGCATTTCAATTATGGAAATTCACATTCTCTATAGATAATGCATGTTTTGTTTATGTTTTCCATTTCTTTCTTATTTCATTTTGAAGCAATTCTCTTAATGTGTTCGAAGTTATTAGTCTTATTTTCTTTAGTGGCTAATTTGCTGTTACTCCCATTCAAAGTACTTTTAATCTTTAGACATATAATGTTCTTTATTATCAATTTATTTCATTATACTCAGACTTTTATCTAATTTCTTGAATATGTTTGTTATAATAGATTTTTCTAATAAATATACATTTCTACTCATTTCAGTGGTATATTTGTAGTAATTTATTTTTCCTACATTATTAGTCATATCTTCCCATTTCTTCACATAACTATGATTTTTTATTGAATATAATATTATGGCATTCTGGAGTTTTGGGTATTAAAATATTTGTGAGCTTCATTCTGAGACAAAATTAAGCTACTTGGAAAATAGGTTTAGTATAATCAGCCTTCCTTTTTACTTGTTAGAACTGTAGTCTATATCCCACTAATAAGGCAATAATTCATGCTAAGGGATACACCTGTATTAGACGGTATTTTCACTTTTGCTGACCGGCTTTGTTTTAATGGTATTTTCATGGCTTTGATAGTTTCTTCACACACATATACTAGTAAGTACTTACACAGTTACAATCATCTGCAGATCTCCTAACCTCTCACTCTGTCACTTTGGGGCTTTCTCCTGTTTGATCTTCTGCTCTGTGAGATCTGTCCATAATTATTTGCTCTGCACTTTAGCTTGCTAAGATTTCTGGAATCTATTTATTTTTCTTGTCTCTATACTGTTAGCAAGAAAATCTCTCCCGGCCAGGAGCTAAGTACTTTTAGTACCAATATAACTTGTATCTCTTCTGTGCTATCATTGCCCTGTTCTTTCAGTGATCCATCATGTTAAGGCACTTAAGTTTCTCCTTTATTTACTTAATAATACAGTAGCTATGCCTATTGAGAGGGAATTTCTTTTTATTAAAAAATTTTCAAGTTATACACAGATACATTGATTTAATCAGGGTAATAGAACTAGAAATGACTAAAAGCAAAACTTATTTTCTCATATTACCTCTAATTCTTTTGTGGTATATAGGTACAGGACACAGTATCCAATCTTGGGCCTCCTGTATGATGACTATGAATATATACCACCAGGTAGTGATACACAGACTATTGTGATTGAGAAAACAGAAGATAAATGGACTTGTGTAAGTTTATGTGGACATTTTAGCCCAATCTTGACTATATTTTCATAACTTCTGAAAACTGGGGTAAAATATCAAATATCATAGACAATTATGAAGAAAAATAAAGAATAAGAGACTGTTTTAATAATATTGGTTCTGCAATCTTGAGTATTATGCCTATACTTTAGATTCTATTTCCTTAAATTTTGAAAGAAGAATTGTCTATTTTTCCACTAGATTGCAAAAGTCTCCCATTATATATCTCATAAAGTGAAACTGAATAATTCTTTAGTCATTAATTCTAATATCTACCTTATATAATATCCTTCAACATGACCAGATAACATAGATCCCACCATCATTCTTAGTAAATCAATCTATTACTAAGGAGTGATAATCAAAACCTTTTTATAAATGACTGTCAGCTATTTTCCTAAAACTTCTACTTCTAGATTTATTAACATGTTAAGCAGTGTTCCTCACAGAGAAAATGAATATTCTCTAGCACAACTGTTATACATAGTGGCAACTACCACCCACTTCTATGACATTTACCAACGTTTGGAGTCATTTTTGGCTTTGCAACCAGATGGTTATATTGGCATATAATGGTTAGAAGCCACGGGTACCCAACATTGTCCATTTCCTCACATGAATAATTATCCAGACCAAAATATTCATAGAACTAAGCTTGGGAAACTCTGCTAATACAACAAAGTACTCTTGAACTTTTTACATTATATACTCCTATATTCTTGCAAGAGATTCTAATATCAATTCACTGATAGCATAGAAGTATATTTTTCAGGTAAAATGGGCAGGCAGGAAAAAACGTTTTAGAATCCAAGATCTAGACCATTTATAATTTGACTTAAAATTGACTTTTAATTGTTATATTCAAGCCATGCACCTGACAAATTGTTTACACACTAAAAAAATGGCAAAACAATCTATGGTTACTAATGTCAAGAAGTTGTTGTTTGCACATGGAAGGTGGGGACTGATTGCAGTGGAGCAAGATTTACTAATAAACTAAATGTTTTGCTTCAGGAGCTAGGTGTTGTTGCATACCTGCTCAATTTGAGAGTTCAGCCCTTATAAATTATAAATTATGCAATTTATACATTTACTGTATTTAGTAAGCATAGTGACAATAAATATACCAATGCTAATTTAGTATTCTACAGTAATATTTGAATAAATCTTAAAATTAACTTCAGATCTATTGTTAAAATATTGAGTATTAAATAACTCACTAAAAATATCTTAGTGTCAAGCAAGCTTAAATACGTCTGCAAAAGGAAACTCGTGATGATTTTAGCTCTAAAGTTCTTTAAACAAAAATCAACTTCCCAATCTTGTAAATCATCAGTGGAAACAACCAGTATTTAGTAAATCCCAAACCAAAAAGTAGGCATCATTTAAACTATCAAATATGTTGCTTTTAAGGTTATCAATTTGTCAAGAATTACTACCAATCAATTGATAAAGCATACTTGATTATTCAGTAAATGGGTGAATAGTAAAAACAGTCAACATATGATGTAAAAGCTGTCATTCAAGTGTAATATGATGCTGAAAATACTCAGAAAAAATTGTTGCTTCCAACTACCTGTACCTCAGGTGTTGTAAAAGTAGAAGAATCTGAAAAATAAAGGGTCTAAAATAGTAAGTGTTCCTTTGCTCTGTATCAAAAATATATTAATATCTTCAGGGGCTCTATAAAATGGATGCAGTTCAAAACATATTAAGTTTACAGCTCTCTATTACCACATATATTTCAGCATATATTTAACCTCTAAATAAGACACTAGCGAGGAAAATATATTCAATCCTATTCCCTTCTAATAGTCATTTGAAACATATACCATGACTAAAGTCAGAGAAACACAATATTATCTCATTGAATAACATATAAAATGCACCACACATGTACAATACTTTTCCTTGAAAGCTACACATATCACAATGAATAATGTCCAATGTGTGCATTTAATAATAATGGAAGTGTCATAAACCAATGGTGTACTAATTTTAAGATTTTATTTTATTTTGTAGCCATGAATGGATCCACTTTGAAGTACTACAACTCAAAAGAGGTTTTGTGTCTGCATCTGTTTTGTTATTTTTCTACCACTAAAGATCCAATGAATCTAATGAGTGACTTCATTCTACAGATGAATTGCTTCAGCCATTAAGGAGACTTCAATCCTTTTATTACACTTATCTATTTAATGTAACAGCAGACTATGTTTAAATTTTAATTTCAGACAGTGTATAACCTAACTAACTATTTTTCCTATATGCTGCATCCTAGATATTGAACTAATTTGTAGGGATAGAGATTTTACAAGTTATTTCATTAGAAGATTTTTTTTCTCATGTTAGAAGTGCAATTTAGCTACAATACTTAATGCTGGTTTTTAGCAAGAGCGGCAAAGGACAATTAAATTAAAAACTAGTTTAGCTAGACCATGATATATGCAGTTTAAATGTACTTTTCTCACACTAAGCCTGTAACAAAAAAAGAGATAGTTCAATAGTGCTAACTACATGTCTTGGAAACAGCTAACTCAAAGGTGGTAGTTAATTTTATTAAGAAACGAGATAATATCTTTTAAAATAACTACATCTGTTAAATTATACATTATACTACTTGGGTATAAGCATGTGCAAGTACCTGGGCAAATCTGTTCTTTCCAAATGAGCCCGTTCATTTTCTTCAAGTCATAGAAAAATGATATTGTAATAGTAGGGCAAAGAGAAAATACTTTTCATAGTGGTATGCATATATAACATTGTGATATTGTATAGATATTAAAGCTTAGAAAATTCAAATAGCAATAACAAACATGATAGCCTTATCTTACTTAGAAGAAATATTTTTAAGTCTTTAATGTATTTAGAAGTTTGTTAGTTGTATTCTAATGACTTTACAAACTTAACACATATACTTGTTAAATATATCCCAAGAGTTAAATCTCTTAATTTAACTTCATCTGGCTAAAGCTAAGACTTATTTTTTTTTCTATTTGTCAAAGTTTAGATTAACACAAGCTTTGTACTAAAATGTACTCAGGATCTGTACTGAATTCAACACATTATAAACATATCCTAATAATTATCCATTTTTAAAATGTTACCATAAATGTGGATTAGACACATAACTAAGTGAAACTATAAAGGAAAAATATTTAAGTATGTATTGATATGAAACCAAGATATTGATATTATCATTACTTGGGCTAAATGTTAAGTTCTATATATGAATAAACTTACTGCTTCATCAATATTCTCATATAAAATATTAATAGTTTGTATCATTAAAATTTCCCATTATTGTCAGAATAGAGCAGTTTTCCCTCTGCTACCTACTAATATCTAACAGTAGCAAAAGAGTATTAGCAAAATGGAGACTGTACAGTGGTGTACCATTTCTGCATGTGTCTAAATGAAAATATGCTAAGCAAATCTATGGCCTTTGTGGATGTTCAAATATGAAGTGTGCAGAAAAAAAAAAGTTTTATATTTTCATCAGGAAGTTTTTATCATTTGGATGAATACATTGGAGTTAACAGGAAATATTCTAAAACAAATAAACCAGAAGACATTTATGTGTGTGTGTGTGTGTGTGTGGTATGTGCAGATGCATGGGCCACACACACACACACATGCAGAGGTCAGAAAGATGTTGGGTGACCTCCACTATAGCTCTTGTGCCTTATTTCCTTGACAGTCTTTCAGAGAACCTGGAGATAATGCCAGTTTGGGGGTTGATAGGCAGACCAGGAAGCTCCTAGGCACTACCAGCCCCTCACCAGTGGGTGGGCTTACAGACCTGTGTGGTGGTTATGGTCACCAGTGCTAAGGATTGAATTTATGTCTTCATGCTTATTCAAAAAAGTGGTTTTTTTAAAACCACTGAGCCATCTCCCTACCCCCAAGGACTTCTTGGTATCAACTACTAAATATGGGACTTTCATAAAACTTTGTCTTCTAGGTGATACAAGTTGTCAGTTTCTGCTTCAAAGTACAATTCTTTTTTTAAAATAAATCTAATTTCCTAATTTCAAACATGATTCCATAAAACATTTTCCCATCATTGTAATGGTATTTTAGCTGAATTACTTTTGCAAACATGAACAATAAAGAACACAATAAATCTTTAAACTACTCCTTTTAATCACCTTAAATAAATGTTTAAAATTTCTTCCCCATTGCAATTTACAAAGGTTACCTTTCTTTTGAAAATGAAAATTAGTTTGAAAGTAAATGTTTTGAAATGATTTTCTTAAATGGCACATCATTCCCACAATATATCATGACAAGTAATACTTGATTTCTTTAACGTTTTCATGCAATTAATCCCAGCACTCGGGAGGCAGAGGTAAGAGGATTGCCATGAGGTCACTCTGAGACTACATAGTGAATTCCAGGTCAGTCTAAGCTAGAGTGAGACCCTACCTCTAGAAACCAAAAAAAAAAAAAAAAAAAAAAAAAGGCAACTATTTCATGCTCACTATCAGAAAAAAAAAATAAAGACTATGATAGCTGGGAGTGGTGTTGCATGCCTTTAATCCAAGCACTCTGGAGGCAGAGGTAGGAGGATTGCCGTGAGTTTGTGGCCACCCTGAGACAACAGTATAAATTCCAGATCACCATCAGCATGAGCTAGAGGGAGACCCTACCTCAAAAAAAAAAAGAGTATTATATACACACCTTCCCTTTTTTTTTTTTTTATTCATGGCAGGGTCTACTCTAGCCCTGGATGTCCTAGAACTCACAACAATCCTCTTATCTCAGCCTCCTTAATGTTGGGATTTGTCTGGATCACCTCACCACTGCCTGATCAATGTTAGTTTCCTTTTAGATCATTTGCATTTGTATATTTATTTGTCTTGCTTTAAATGTCATGTTGTCAGTAAGGATTCCCTCTATCCACTTACCCATAGTCATTTAAGTAAGAGCATCAAAGTGAGTGGGAATAACACTGCATGCTTCTGTCAAAAACCTTAATTCTCACAGGGTGTCAACACAGGGGAACCTGTTAGAAGCACACGTTTGTGGTCCCTACAATGGAATCAGAATAAGTATTTTAACTATTTCCCTATGGTAACTTTATAAACACTAAATTAGACAATTGCTTGTCTAATATGTAAAACTAATAGATTTCTTCTTCCATTACTGAGTTTTAAAGAGGAATAACTCAACTGTGAGGATTGTAACTAAGCAAATAAAATATAGAGCTATATATACAAATACAAGAATATGAATTCTGTTAAATACTGTAGTAGC
This sequence comes from Orientallactaga sibirica, assembly GCA_036365145.1. NCBI lineage: Eukaryota > Metazoa > Chordata > Mammalia > Rodentia > Dipodidae > Orientallactaga > Orientallactaga sibirica. Next base: position 5,661,751 of record JAEOAD010000793.1, on the reverse strand, counting down.
ATAGCAACTGCATATTGTAGGCTTATTTTTAGAATTTCCCCAAAGTGATTGAATCAGTATTTTTCCTTTTAAATGTATACTGGGAACATATTTAGATATACTCATTCACTGCCACCTGTAAAGACAAAGAATTTTTAGGTTTTTTTTTCTTTAAAATAGGAAATCTCTGGTCTTAAAATGGGAATTTTTATTTATAGTATTTCATTATGATTGTAACAAATAATGTACACTCTTGAGGAATAAAGAAGCCATAATCGTCATATGTTTAAATGAGCTCAGGTTGTTAATTCTCCAAATTCAAGGGTGTTAAAAAAGGACCAAACTGCCTAAGAGAAATTTTAAGTGAAAAGGTTTTTAATAAAGAATGAACATTACAACATAACTTTAAATAAATTTTAAAACCTTGAAGTGCAATAAATGCTTTTTATTGTATGATCATTTCAATGAATAACATTTAGAAATAATAATTCCACATAACATTGACAATCTTATTTTACAGCGTGTACATCATTTACAGCCACATAACACACAATTTGAGTAGATTTCCCAAATTTAATATTCTGAAGTTAAGAAAGATAAAAATTTTTTTTCAAGTAACTGATTCTTATCTGGTGCAAAAACAGAAAGGTGAATATTATTTAAAACACAAAGCCACAATATAGCATGAAGTTAAATTACATTTGAATTATGTTGAACAGCTGAATATAAACTAAAACCAACTAAAACTTAAAAGTACACATCATATGCATTACATTTATGAACAGGATTTTCATTAAAATTTCCTAAACCAGCTTTAATATTAAGCGCCATTTTGATTTGCAGCATGCTAACACAAAGCGTTGTTAAAGGGATGCATATTTTCAATTTATACACTGTAAACTGAATATCCACCTCCAAACTCTATTGGCAGCATATTGTTCTGATAAATACTGCATAAATACTGTCTAATATTGAAAAATCATGTTAAGAATATGGTATATAGATTTTAAAAATCAAAAATTTTAATAATGGCATAAAATTGCACCTTTAAACATTAGGGCAAGTAAGACTAGAACAGCCATACTTGCTAAGACTGTCCTAAAAATTCTAAACATTTTAATATTTAAGAAAACTTCTCTCATTTTAGTATTTAGATTATTAAGAAACATAGTGCTGATTTTGTTTGCAACACTATAGTTGCATCCATTGTAGAAAGCCACATTTGACTCAAATATACTTCTATTATATATGCCATCATGAACTTACTTGAACATCAAAAAGGGAACATTATTTATTAGATTTTGCCTCAGATTTCACACAGAATGCTGTAACTTAAATATCCTGTCCTGTAATAAATTCTCAGCAGCTCTGAAATTCTTTTTTTATCAGTACTAATTAATATAACTTGTTTTTTTAGAGATTCCTTTTAATGAATACATAAAAGTGTCATTTCTGGAATTCAATGTCCAGGTACAGTATAAAAGGCTCAATGACTAAGTGACTGATGGATGACTGCATTTTATTTTCACTCCCTTCTCTAAAATTGCATAAAAATGAGGCTTGCTTGCTATAGTAAAGCATTGTTACACTCCTCAGTTACGTATTCTCTTTTCAGAAACATTTATCTCTAGTGTAACCAATCAAATAAGGTGTCTACCTTCTGTAGTTATGCATATAATACTGTTAAATACACACTTAAGTTTTTCTGCAACCATCCTATGTTGCTTATTAAATTCGTTACATCATTTTCAAAGGGCTATGTGATCCCCCTGCCAATTCAAACATTTTAAGATCTTTAATACAAAGAATGTAAAGTTATAGTTTAAATATCAAGCTTTGAAACCAGATAAAACAGATTATCCTCCAAATAGCATATCTTTTTTTCCTAAATACTTCGTTTTTTTATATTTATCTTACTATATAAGAGCCTCCTTGTGGTGCCTCATAATATGCTGATTTTTTTCTGATGGCCTTCGGAATCCCTTCTTGCAGAATTCACATCTGTGTGGATAGTCTTTTGTATGTATTGAAATCACATGTCGTTTAAAGCCAGATGCATCTGTAGTGCTGTATTCACAATATTCACATTGGTAAATCTTCCTTCCAGTATGAGTCTTCATATGCTTTTTTAGCTCATTCTGTTGCCTGAACCCTCTCTTGCACCTTTTACACTTCAAGGACTGATCCTTAGTATGAACTGAAAGAATATGACCACTAAGAATGAATGGATCAGATGTTTTAAAGTCACAGTGCCTACACTGATGAATCTTCCTACCCTTATGAATATCACTATGTTTTTTGAGCTCTGAAGGACGATGGAAACCTTTATCACAGACTTCACATTTGTGAGGAAAATCCTTGGTATGGACAGATATGATGTGCCTTTTAAGGTCACTTGAGTTGGTGCTCTTATGATCACAATGGGGACACTGGTGTGTTTTATGTCCTTGAAACAAATCCAAATGGCGTTGCAGCTCTCTCTCATCACCAAAGGCTTGAGGACAATGCTCACATTTATATGGCAAATTGCTACCATGCTTAGATTTAATGTGAGTTTTCAGATTTGATTGATCTGCACACCTGAAGATACAATACTGACACTGATATGGCTTCTCACCAGTATGGGTTCTCATATGTTTCTTGAGTTCAGAAGGATGTCGAAAACCCTTCCCACATTCCACACAGACATGAGGAAAATTCTTGCTGTGAACAGCCAGCAAATGCCTATTCAGCAGTCCTTGCTCTGCAGTTTCATAGTCACAGTATTTGCACTTGTGCATCTTCGGCTCCTTGTCTCTCAATATTAGTTTGTTGGAACTCAGTGGACTTGCCTCTCTGTATCGTCGAGTGTATTCTGTAAATTCATGGGTTTTGTCAACTTTGTTTATAAGCTTATGGCTTTCTAGGTGGTTGTGGAAACTCACTTTCTTGTTAGTTGTAAAGTCACAATCTGTACACTGGTATTTTTTTCTCATCAAATGATCAGGATGATTCTTCATGTGCCTTTTTAAGAATCCCCTGGATTTAAACTTTTTTGTGCAAATATGGCAAGGGTATACGGTCAGTGGCTGTCCATCAGGACCTATTATAACAGCTAGATAAAAAGTAAAGGAAAGTGTGACATTTGATAAGATTGTTTGAAAAGATTTTACAACAAAGGTGCCAAAACTAGCTAACATTTACTATGTGAAAACTACAGTAGTTAAATAAAATCCTATAAGACAAAAATGCACATTACCAACAATTTGTAGTAAAGCAGCTCACTAAAAAGTAATGAATAGTTCTCTACTCTAATCACCCACCAATCAACCATCACATGAACTTTGTGAATTAGAATTAAGTAATCTTAATAATTAAATCAATCTGGAAATTATCTTTAAAAACATCTTTTGAATAAGGAACAAACAAATATAGTTTTACTAATTAACAGCCATACACTGTTAAGAAACACAATATATTTATCTAACATGACCAGGTACATGGAGAGTATTTTTTAAGCAAGAGATTTTCCTCCGTGGGTTACAATATGAAACATTATAATATTTGTAAAATGGAAATATTTTACCTGTCTGCCACTGCCTTGTTTCTCCCCTTCTCCTCTTCTTGACTTTTTGTTTGAGGACTTTGTTTGTGTTGATGCTATCACAAATTTGAAGATACTGTGCTGCAGTGGTGCTTCTGTTTTCTAATGCAGAATCCAAAGTGTTTGCTAAAAAAAAAATCACAATACTGCTCAACTGCAGATTTTTTTTTGTTTTTGAAAGATGAATTACTACACATGACATATACCAAGCTGCCATTTTGCTAAACATCATAAAGCATATCCCATATCCATCTTCTCATTCTCATTAATTCACTCCTTCACATATGCAAGCACATTAAACAGGATATTGAATGAAATTGATTTTAACTTATATGTAACATGAGAAACTTTATTTATAAACCTATACAAAATTTTGATGTTGGACCAATTTCTCATGCATGGAAGCTGAAAAAGTATATGAAGACCCATTAATGAGATTTAGCAAGGAACATACATGTATCATTGAACAAATATGGTCATGGTAAATAAATGTAAAACATAAAAATAAAAATAAAATATATCATACATACATACATACATACTTTAGAACAGTGTATATGATTTCTAATTTATTAACTATTTAGATTGACTAAGTATTAAAATAGATGTGGCAGGTAATTTGCTGCAATATGAATGGAACAAGTGCATACAAAATAAAATCCTTAGTAAAACTAGGTTTCCCAAATCTATCACACTATGCAATGATGCATGGAAATGAAAATTTACAAAACCGTTGACTTATCATATATGTTGTGATTTTTTTTATTAATTCCTCTGTGGAATCTACATGTAAGTTTAGGAAGTCAAATATTTCCTGAGGATAGAAACAGAACAATCATGGAATTTGTCATGAGAAAAAGTCACCTTGGTTATGACAAAGAAAGAGATCAATTACAGAATAACACTATATGTAGTATATTAAAACTATTAAATTAAGGTGACATATGAATATATTTATCAGGAGCAAGTTTTACTCCCTCGTCCAGGTAATTTGAATTTTATATTTTTCCCATGATAACATTTTATGCCCAATAAGGCAAACTGTATGATTTCTTTCTATCTTCAGAGAAATATAAAATGAATTTTATTCACAAATTGGTATGCATTACATTCATATATAAATCAACTCCTGAAAGAGGCAAAGTTCTATGTAACTCTTACAATCATCCAGATAATAATCCATCACATGTAGTCAAATGTATCCACAGATACATGCTAATTAATTTTACTTAACAAACAGCATAAACAGCCAAATACATATCTCACATACAATGCTCTCTCACCTGATGTTTGGCAGTCTTCATACCTTCGGGAAACTCTTCTTTCATCTCCTAAAAGAGGGACTAATTATAAGCTGATATACTGATTGCAATGGATACTAGCACATTTTGTAGGTTTTCATCTACAAAATTTTACTTTTGCTACTACTCCTCCAATTATACAAAATTTTTCTTGAGTACTTCTATTCCCATAGATTAATAATCTCATACAATGAAATAAGGTTTATTGTCAACATTCTGGGAATTGTTAGCATCTACAAGTTTTACTTTTTAAATGAAAACCAAGTAGCTATTTCTGTGGGGTACCTTTAGCAATGAAGATGTTCAAAAGCTACATGACTGTTAAATGAATGAACCTTTGAGAGAAACAAGTTCAGATGAATTAATACATTGGGAATATCAAAAGGTTTCCTAGTGAAGAGTAGTAGTATACATGGACCACCTTGTATATTACAAAGAAAGATTAAAAAGGCAGAATGGAAAAAATAAATAAAAAAAAAACTAACCTTATATACTTTCTAAAGAAGTACATATGAATGTTTCTCTTCAGACCTCACAATTTTATCTATGAGTTACCAACTAAATTTTTTTCCAAATGGGGAAGGATCATTTTTTAAAGGACATTCTTATTTAAAAAATAAAAAGTTATGACATTAACTTGTACAGGTGCGATTTAGAACAGATCTTAACCATAAATGCATTAAGCAAGTTTTAATAATATAAAATGTGATAGAAATATCATGCCAAGTCATTGAAGATAAATCAGTTCATAGCAGAACAATTTATTGCATTAGCCAACTCATAGTGGCATTGGCACAGAATATTTACTTGCCTACAGGCTGATATACATGTTATTTACTTATCAGGTAAAAATGCCAGTGTCGTACCATATGATGCAGCACAGACAACAGGGACAATTGTTTTATTAACATCACAGTCCTCAAGCTGAATCTCAGGGAGAGAAGTTCCTTCCTCTTCCCCTACAATGACTTCCATGTACACTTCATCTGCTATTTCAGCACAACCTAAATTTTAGAAATAATTGCTTTTTTACAACCCCAAGCATTTAATTAATGGGTAAAAATCCAAACATTTTAAATCTTTCATTTTTCTGCATTTCAGTTTGGCAAATTTCAAAACGTACAAATTTAATTTAAATTTATAATGGGTCTTTTGGAAGCTAGTGACACAAGGAAACAATATTTTTCTAAAATTATTATTCTATTAGAATCAAATCCTATGAAAATGGCTTCCTTGTCCTTTTTAAGACAGTGTCTTTCCAGGTGGGTCTTGAAGTCATTATCCTCCTGCCTCAGTCTCCTGAGTGCTGGGATTATAGGCATCTATCACCATGACTGACTCTGAAAATAGCTTTATAATTTATAAAACATTTGCACTTGAAATACTTTCACCAATTTTACAACCCATAAGGCATGAGTAATTTATTAATAGGGTTATATTTCATTAATTTTTCTGACAGTTCTTTGTAACTCAGAAAGCATTTTCCATAGAAACAACACTTGTAAGTCACTTATACTATCTCACACTATTTGGGTAGTAGTATGTTTGTAATGAAACATAATATACTTGTAATTGAATAAACTAATTTAAAACTAAATAAAATTTTATGTCTCTATATAAATATATACATGAATATATAAATATACAATGCTAGTGCTTAATAATTTGTGAATCCTCTTCAAGAAGTAGGATTTTTAAGGACTCAATTGAAAAGAAAAAAAGACTAAGTGATACTTATTTTAAAAATTACAATATAGGGGTAAAACATTTTAGCTTAGTGATCCACTTTACATATTTTATGTGAAAATGTGTTTGCATTTTACCTGATAATTATGATTGAATGGACATTATGCTTTTCCTCCTGAATCAAAAACTGAGATTTCTATTTACTACAGAAGATATATGAAAGCATAGTGGGTAAAAAGTGTTCCTCTTCTCCCATATTTCTCTTCTCTCCTTAACTAGAATGAGATGCTGGTCTAAATTTTCTACATTACTTCAGAATTCTGTTATCAGCTAAAACTATGCTTCAGTCTCCCTTCTCCTACTTAGCCCTTTCATGATTGGAGGTAGACTTCAGCTCTCCACGGCTTCTGGAGAAAGACTTAAGTGGCTATTAGAGAGCAGCATAGGTAAAGCAGAACATTGTCAGTGTAATGCTGAGAAAGGGGGTTGTCCTTATGGTATAAAATAGAACACTGATTTTCAGCATGGCAAGGAGACATGTAATTTTAGAGAAATGCTGCAAAATGAGGTGAAGAGAATGTAAACAAGGAACAAAATGTCGTCATAAACATAAATTAAAAATATAAATAAATAACATGAAGCATGGACAGAAAGCAAACCTGAGCAGCATTTTTACCATGTGGTCCTTAGCCCCCAAAATCCTTAAGAAACAAGTACATGGAGACCATAAACTCCATAAGAAGTCAAGATCCTAGTAGAATTGTTTAGAGAAATACTTACCAATCTAACCTTTCAATGACAAGAGTCAACCAGTTAGACCTCCCATTGTTAAATCCAGAGAGAGGCCAATAGTGCTCACTGTCATGTGGCAACAACACTGGCAGTAGAGTTAGATAGGAATTCAATGCCTGGCTTTGTTACATAAGATTGGAATTATCTTGGACAAATTATGGTCCTGAGCCTTCAATTCTTCTATGAAACAGGGATAATACTATCTACTTCAGAGATAGGTTGTGAGAATAAATGAAATAGTATATGCAACACATCTAATAACAAATATTGCTACTCAGTCAGAAATAACAAGTTGATCATCTCTGTATTTCTAGTATATATACATTCCATGTTGATTTCAGTAATATATTTATGCATGGATGTTCAAAAGCACCCCTTTCCTTTTAAATATTAGCAGGAGAAGGCTTATTGTATTGAATTTGTTTTTTATATAGTACTTCTATCTTTGGAATTGCTTGCTGTTTGATTGCTTGGTAATTAATGTTAAATTACTGCTTCTTAAAAGTCATCACAGCCCTTTTTTCTTACTGATATCATCCTCTTCTTGAGAAGAATCTTTAACTGCCATGTAAACCATCTTCTCTCGCTGCATTCGGCTCTGGTCAAGCACTCCAGCTACAGAATGCCCACTCGTATACTCACTCTCTGTGACAATTTCTGTTCCACCTTAAAAATTAAAACACATATAAAAGTAGAGAAGTATAATGGAGTAATTCTAAATTAATAAGGCAAACATACAAGATATATAAAAATCTAATAATTTAAAGGTTCCAATAAAATATTCATGTAAGGTACACCTTAAACTCCCACATGCAGCTCGACTGTTACCAGTTATATCACACTTACATGGCAAGCATTATGTAAAATTTTACATATATTTATAATTATTCCCCAAAAAGCCCTATTAGGTAATCACTATCTTTATGTCCATTTTATGGGCGAGGGAACAGAGACAGAAGGAGATCATGAAAATTACTGAAGGAAACTCAGGTAAATGGTTGAATTAGTATTCAAATCTAAACAGCCCTTTCTCTAGAATCCAGGCTTTTACATGCTCATTATAATTTCTTACTCTAAACCAAATCCTCCTCCATTCATCTTGGTATTTTCAGTTACAAATTTCTATTCATGTCTGAAAGAATCTAAGAATGATATCCTGCTTCCTCCTTCCTTCCTGCTTTATATTTATAAATTCATATGTAGTTTTTAAAATATACCATGAAGAAAGCCTACGTTTTGTCCTTAGAGAATTTTAGAATAATTCCAAGGAAATATAAGAATTAATTCTAGTTTTCTTAAACAAATAATTTTTAAAAATGGCTTTGTACCTATTTCAACATCATCTTCAGCCTCTGCTTTAAATATGTAAACTTTTATAACTTCTGAACCAAATCCATCTTCTTTAACATCTTCTTGTGAACCATCACTACCAATTTTTAATGGTGTACTCCCCATATGCTCTAATTTTTCTCCCACATCATCCACTGCAAAATACATAAAGAAAAATATTTCAGTAAAAAAGTACTGCTGACATTTAGTGAGTGTTAAGCACAATTAAAAAGTGAAATGTTTCCCACCTTCCCACTATACTCATTCAGTGACCTATTATACAGCCACTAAAATGTATTATATACAACTGAAAAGCAATATCCAAGACTAGATATGCTACATGAGGAAAACTATATAAAAACATTTTAAGTTAAATCCTAATATCCAAATCATGTCTGTATAGGATAAGCATCGAAATTTAAAATGAAAAACTACAGTATGTAGGTTGAATGTATTCTTTAAGATTTTATTTTTATTTATTTATTTATTAGAGACAGAGAGGGGGGGAGAGGTTGAATGGGGACCCCAGGGCCTCCAGCCACTGCAAACGAACTCCAGACACATGTGCCACCATGTGCATTTGGCTTACATAAGGACTTGGAGATTCTAACTGGGGTCCTTAGGCTTTGCAGACATGTGCCTTAACTGCTAAGCCACCTCTCCAGTCCCTGAATGTACTCTTAATATGATTTATGACCACAGAAAAGTTTATTAAAATAATGAATTCACTGCATAATCTATGTAACACCAATGTTATCATTAAAGTCTACAGAACAAAGTGTAAAATTTTTAACATTAATACAAGTAGTAGTCTCAAATACTATTACTTACGATTGCATGTAAAATATTTTCATATGCACTGATATATCCATTTTTAATAAAGAAAAAGGTGCAGAAGTGCCAATTTATATATTACTCTACTCTTAATTTTAGGTTGAAACAGTTGATATTTTAAGTAACATCCTATCATCAAAACTAGTAACAGAATTAAAATAACAAAATACATATTAATAATAAAGTAAGCTTACATAAACAACTACCAAATAAAATACCAGTTGTTTATAAAAAACAATTTGAATCTAAGAATTAGATTGAAAAATGAAGCACAGAAAACATTTAAGGGATTTTATCTTAAAAGGCTTTTTATAAGTCATTAGAAAAATAACATTTTAGTGCTCTAATTTTTTATTAGGCAGTTGGAAAGAATGTTCAAAGACAAATTTTGTAGACATATAAATTTCATATGTATGCTTCATTTCAAAATCATTTATGAAGGAAATACCAAAATGTGTGGTTCTATGTCCTTTTCTTTATTAAAAGCATGATACTTTGGAGCATATAAAAAACTCATATAGAAAGTTAAAGCAACCCTTCAAGAATACTACTTATATTTGTAATATACATACAAAATCTCTGCTCTACATCTTTAAGGATGATGTTAATGTCTGTAAATATTATACATGAACTATAAAACATACAGATTATATTAATAAACTTTTCTATGGCATAAACATCATTCAAGCAACACTCTCTAAATTTTATTTTCTAACTACTTCAATGTCATTCCCACTCAAATAAAACTAAAGTCTAATCTAAATCAAACTTTCTCCTTTCTATGTATCACAGTACCACACGTGAAACATATAATACTGTAATCCTTAAGTATATTTAATAATTCTGTAAGTCTAGAACTATGAAAAGCAGAATTAAATGCATTGAAGAGGTATAAACTTGGTGCTTTTAAAAAGATCAGGAGTAGCTTAGTGTGCTGGCACTCTGAAGGCTAAGTTAGGAGAATCACCATGAGTTTGAGGCACATTGAGATAGAGTGAGTTCCAGGTCATTCTAGGCTACAATGAGACCTTGCCTCAAAAAATAAAAATAAAGTTCAGGAGGATCTAACTGGACCAACATCTATAGATTCACTAGTTCAGTTTCAACTTCAAAAATACAATTTTGGTCATTCCAAATGCCAGATGACATATTTCAGAGATTCTTTTTACAAAGCTACTTTATATTTGTGTTTAAATGTACATGATTCCATTCCATTAAAACTCAAGTATTTTTTGACTATTAAAGCACTTAAATGATAAATATACTGCACAATTTTATCCTACCACAGTCCCTAATTACATTACAATGTTATAAACTAAAATGGTTAAATATACATTATTTATTTAATATTTTCTGTTCTAAAATGTTGAGTAAAATAACAAGATCATAGAAAAATCAAGACGGGCAAGTTTTCAGGAAAAAGTGCTTTCTCAGTTTTGGAAATATAGACATAGGATATACAAAAACTATAAAAGGGTCCCAAAATATAAACAGCTGATGTTGAAATAATAGGAACTATAATGCTCTCATATGATAAAAACCTCTCTATTATACATGTAGTATATAATGGAATATGATTTGTAAATAAAAAAAGATTGGCACGCTGATTTCATACTCTGATATGGATGGCACTTGAAAAATATTAAGCAAAATGTCACATTTTGCATGATTCCACTTATATAAAATGTCTAAAATAAACAAATTTATTTACTGTTGCCTGGGATGAATATGAGTAGGGAACAACTTTTACAGGTTATCAGGTTTAATTTTGAGGTAATCAAAACTTGTTAAATTCTGTGTAGTGATGGTTTCTCAACTGTGAATACACTAAAAATTTATGATGTTGAGGGTGTATCTAGTATGTGTGATATGTGTGTGCAGATGTACATGCTCCACATGCACACATTCAGAGGTCAGAGGGTAATGTTAGATGTCCTCTGTTGCACTTCTGTCTTATTTGTCTAAGACAAAATCTTCTCACTGAACCTGGAGCTACCTGTTTTTAAGTTAAGACTGGTTGCCCAGGGAGCTCCAATGTTCCTACTGTCTCCACCTCCCTGAACAACAGGTGTGCTTAAGCATTTTATGTGGGTATTAGGGTGTAAACTCTGGTCCTCACACTTGCACAGTACATGCTCTTACCCACTATGCTCTCTCCTTAGCCAAAAACTAATCCCTTGGGCTGGAGAGATAGCTTAGTGGTTAAGGCATTTGCCTGTGAAGCTTAAGGACACATGTTCTGCTATCCAGATCCCACCTTAGCCAGATGCACAAAGGTGAAGCAAGTGCAAGGTTGCACATGCCCACTAGGTGGCACAAGCGTCTGGGGTTCAATTGCAGTGGCTGAGGCCCCAGTTCATCAATTCTCTCTCTATGTCTCTCTCTCTCTTACTCTCTCTAAAATAAAATTTAAAAAAATAGTCCCTTAAAAACACTTTTGATGGGTGAATTGTGTGATATGTAATTTATATCTCAGTAAACTAGTTATATTAAAAATTATAAACATTTTGGCATTTTTATTTTATTCTAGAAATTGGTGAAGTTTGAATGAGAGATGGCTCAGTGGTTAAGGCACTTAACTACAAAGCCTAATGACCATGGCTTGGTTCTCCAGAACCCACATAAAGCCAGATGCACAATGTGTTGTATGCCTTTGGAGTTCGTTTGCAGTGGCTCAAGGCTATGGCATGCCCATTCTTAATCTTTGTCTCCCTCTGCTTGCAAATAAATAAATGAATGAGATTTTCCTATGAATAAATCCTGCTAATTTATATCAATTTATGTTCCCAGAGGAGATAAAAATTCATTTTTAAGTAAAAAAGCTTAAATACATTATAATGACACATTGTAAAGGATTTTCTCTGTTCTGATGAACTTTTTAGTAAAGGAAATAATCACCCACCAATGCCTTAAGGACGTTAGGTATATTTTAAGAAAGAATTCATCTGAAACATTAGACTAACATGATTATGTTACACTAATTTAAAAATTACTTAACATAGAGTGTGTTACTAGCTCAGTGGCTAAGAGTACTTCCTGCACAAGCACAAGAATCAGAGGGGCCCTGAGACAGCTGAGTTCAATTACCAGAACCCATATTAATAGCCGGGAATGGCCACACACATCTGTAACTTCATTCTTTTTAAAAATTTATATTTGACAGAGAGGCAGGTCGGAAGAATGAGCATACTAGGGCCTCTAGCCACTGCAAATGAATTTCAGACGCATGTGCTACCTTGTGCTTGTGGCTTTATGTGGATACTGAGGAATTGAACCTGAGACCTTTGGCTTTGCAGACAAGTGCCTTAACCACTAAACCATCTCTCCAGCCCTATAGTCTCATTCCTGTTGAGAGCAGAGATCAGAAAATTGCTAGGGTTCAACAAAACTCTAAAATCAGTGAGGAGACTCTTTTAAGGAATCAAATGGATAGGCAATGGAAGGGGAAACTTGATGTTCTCCTCTGGCTTCCACATATATGGGCATGTCATCTGTATACTCATGCATACACCACATACATACCACATCACTCTTATTACACATATGTGAAAAAAAGTTATTTAGCACAAGTGGAAGAGCCCAAGTCTAAAACTCAGCTATATGGATAAGATTTCAGTACAGGAATATTTGGGAATTCCAGAACAAGACTGTTTTAAGTCTTCAACATTAGCTTTCAGGTATTTTGAAAAATCTGTATGGGGAGTGGACAGAAGACCTTGGAATTTAACAGTGAGGTCTTTTAAGACAACTTATTCCTTAATTCCTAGAAAATCCAATAGCTAACAGAAACCAAAAGATAATGACTATGATGATTAAAAAATAGATGAATAGGGTATATATTAAAATAAAATAAAATGGTAAGTGTATACAGTTCCAATTTGAGTACTATAATTACTATAAGAATATTCAAGGATATGGGCTATCGGGTGTATTCACATCTTAAACTATTATTAAATTTTCTATGCCTGGCAAAGTAACTCATTTCTGTAATACCAGCCCTGGGAAGTGGAGGCAGGAGGATCAGGAGCTCATGAATAACATAAGAAAATATTTAATTTTGTGTAATTGTACACATCATTTTCATAATACAAAATAATTTTCATTGGCATATAATAATTGTATCCAGTAAGGAGTTTCATTATAATATTTCCATGCATTCATATAATGTATTTTGATCTTAATTACATCCTGTTAAACTTACTCATCTCTGCTCCCCTTTCTTAATTTTCCCTTCTGCTCCCAGATCACAAGTACATCCCCTTTTTGTTGTATGATCTCCATTTTTCCCACTAGCTTCAACATAGGAAATAGAAAAGAAATATGGGATACTTGTTTTTGTGGGACTGGCTTATTCCACTTAATATGATTATGTCATAAAAAGGAATTTTAAATGTTGCCTTTTGGATTAGAAATGATTAAGAAGTAAACTAATCCACATCCTAAATTCTGCATAAAACTATTCCACTGTTGCTCCAATATTAGAAAAAAAAATTCTCCTTAACTTTCAATAAAATTCTCTTAGACTAGAAGGGCAGAATTCCTTTATTTTATATAAGTGGCAAATAGAAAGAAAAACATTATAGCTCTAAATGTATTACCAAAAACAATTTTCTTAGAGACAGGGTCTCATCTAGGCCAGTTGTCCTTAAACTCTATATAGACACGGATTAGCTTGCACTCCTGATAACCCTGTATTTATTTCTCAAGTGTTTGGAATACAAGCATTTACTACCATACAAGACTTAGAAATTAAAAAAAATATATTTTAAGGTAAATAATAGAGGATCATTTAATGTGTGACTACTAACAATAAATGATGTCTGAATTTTAGACCATATTCATAACAAAGTTCAGTAGAACGAAAAAGCTTTTTTAAGGTATACTGAATTTATTACAAAGACAGTACTAAATTTTGTCATAGCATTTTTTGTTGTTTTATTTGATGCAGGATCTCACTCTATTCAATGCTGACCTAGAATTCACTCTGTATCCCCAGGCTGGCTTTGAACTCATAGCTATCATCTTCCTATCTCAGTGACGGGGACTAAAGGCATGTGTCACCATGTACGCTGCTTGCAATAGCTTTTAATATGGCAATCATGGCTTTTAGTGTCAGGTTAAGATTTAAATATGGGGTTAACTTAGTAATCCACATGTATTTAGGAATCAGTAATATATTTTTAAAATATTTTTATTTATTTATTGTCAAGCAGAGCACGATAGAAGAGAGACAGACAGAATGGATGCAGCAGGGCCTCCAACAGCTGCAAATGGTCCAGGTGCATTGCCATGTTGTGCATCTGGTTTTACATGGATAGTGGTGAATCAAACTTGGGTCCTTGGGCTTTGGCTAAGCCATCTCTCCAGCCCAATAATAGCATTTCTAAACTCTTTCAGTGGCCCAACATATTCTCTTAAAAGTAATTTGAATATTCACTTCCAAAGTGCTTATAAGTGGTGTGCGTGCATGTGTGTGCATGTACACACACACACACACACACACACACACACACCTGTAATTCCAGCACTCTAGAGATAAAGTCAGGAGGATCAGGAGTTTAAGGCCAGAGCTGACAACATAAGTTTGAGGCCAGCCTGGGCTACATGAGACCCTGCCTAAAAAGTTTTTACACAAGATTAACATGCTAGACTTTAGAATTATATCTGCAAATTAAATAAATGTTTTAAATTTTAGTTTTAAATTCCCTAACACACATATAGGATACAGTCATTTTACATATATACATGTACACATTTTCTACTTGGTAATTTCCTCCCCAACATTTTTGTATTCTTAAGAAGCAAACAAAAATAATATTTGGTGATGAAGAAGTCTTTATATACTCTGAACTACTTGTAGCATGATCCCTTTAAATTTTATAAAGACTGTAACAGTTCTTTCACACATGTGCGTACATGCATGCATGTGTTGTGTGTGTGTTTGTGTGTGTGTGTTGCTAATAATCACACTCAGGTCCTTGGGCATGCTAAGCATACACTATGCCACTGAACTACATACTTGGTCTGACCCACTTAACAAGACATTTTTATTTACAGATGCATGAGGGGAGGGCAGCAGAGTCTCTTACCACTGTAAACAAACATCTGATGCTTGTGTTGCTTTTTGCATCTGGATTTCCATGGGTGCTGGGGAATCAAACCTAGGCTGGCAGGCTTCACAAGCAAGCACATTTAACATCTGAGCCATCTCCCAACACCCCCTCCCCTGCTATAAAGCTCCATAAATAAAATACCATGCAATTTTTACCATTATTGATAGTCTGGAAAATCTATGAGTGATAAAAGAAAAACAAAATAATTCTATTTTCTCTCAGATGGAATGAATTAAGGATCTCACAGAGCAGTCTGAAATAAATGTTAAATAGTTTTGCAATGGGTATATATATATATATATATATTCAGAATATAATGGAGAGAACTATAGGACAGAAACTAAGTTTATGATTTGTTTCAAGTATTTAAAAAACTCAGACCAGGCATGGTGGTGCATGCCTTTTAATCCTAGCACTCAAGAGGCAGAGGTAGGAGGATCACCATGAGTCTGAGGCCACCCTGAAACTCCATAGTGAATTCCAGGTCAGCCTGCGCTAGAGTGAAACCCTACCTCAAAAAACAAATAAAAAAATAAAGCATTAAAAAAAAACTCATGTTACCTGTTTAACATACTATGCTCAAATTCTTGTGTAAAAATATATCACAACCAGTGCCTATCATGATAAAAAAAAGAGAAAGCAATAGTGGCATAAGTTACTCCCAATTTTGAGATTTTCCTATGCTTACCATTAAAAATTTATACCAGTTAATACTTCTGTTGGGTCTTCCAAGTGTGTATATCTGATACACTAACAAATTGATTTGACTTAATTTTGTATGTACAATTTCACAGAATAAATTAAAAATATTAGTAACATCCCCCAAAAATCCAAATAACAAAGTTTTAAAAATTATTTTAAAATTATTGGCTCAACAGCTAAAACACTTGCAGCAAGCATTAAGAGCCTCAGAGAACCTGTGGCTACCTGAGTTCAGTTGTCCTGGAACCACATAAGCAGCTGGGAATAACCATGAGCTTCTGTATCTCCAGTCTCGTGGGGAGCAAGGACTGGAGAAACACTGGGACTTATAAATATAATTCCATGTTCAGAGATCTACCTCTCAAGGAAATATACAAACAAGCAATAAAGCAAAGATGCCAATGATCTTTTTGCCTATGTGCACACATACAAGTATGCTTATTTGCACATACATGTGTGTAATCCCCCCCCACACAATAGACTACATTAAAAAATTCAAAGATTCCCTCCATGACGTTTACTGAATATATTTACAACCCCACACAAACCTTTCCAAATTGTAAATTAATCTCCCAATAAATTATGTTTCACTTACAAGATATCATTAAGTAGTCTTCAGAAGTGCTCTTGACATCATCATCATCGTCATCGTCATCATCATCATCTTCAGTTTTTATCGTAACTGTCGAGCCAGGAACACCACCAGCTGCTTGAATCACGGTTTCTGTGTCTGAATTAGTTACAAGCACCTCCTCTGATACCATTGTGGGAGAGTCAACTCCTGAAACGCAGTCTTGTACCACATGTCCCAAGTGGCCATCAGGACCAGTAACAAGATCAGCCACAAAAACCTGCTCAGGTACTCTAACGGTTTCTGTAATTAGTTCAGAAGTCAAGATATGATCCTCATCATCTTCCTCTAAATCTTCTTCAATAGCAACATCAGCTTCGAGTACGGCTTCAGGGACAATCACACCTTCTGTTACTACATCAGTCTCTGTAATGATATCAGGCCCATGGACAACTTCAGCTGCAAGGCCATGATCAAGAGTTATCCCATCATCTGTGACAACATCAGAAACTAACACAGCCTCAGGAACTGAAACAACAATATGGTCTCCATCGATATGTGCAGTGCCAGCCATTCCAGCCACTACAATACAAACAATTATTCAAAAAGGGCAAAGTTATTTTTATTAATCAAAAATACTGTATTTAATATATCAAATTCTATTAATGTCTTAAATATTAATTCATATTTCCCAAATACATATTTTGAAAACAATATTTATAATTTAATCATAATAAAAATCATTACTAATTAGGAATTGGGGTAGAGGTGGGTAAAAAGAACTATAAAATCTAAGGCAAGGTTTAAAAGCAATTTACTTTCATGCCATATTGGGATACCAAGACATCCCTATATCCCAACTGAAATAGCTAAAGATTAAAAGACAACTGATGAAGATATAGAGAAAATGTATCTCATATATTTGGGGAATGTAAAAACGACAAGTTACTCTGGAAAATAATTTGGCAGTATTTTTACAAAACTAACATTCATTTACTATATAAACCAACAATTTCACTGTAGAGAATTTTCCCCAGAAAGCTTAAAATATGTTTATACACAAACTATACATGTTCATATTAGTTCATAGTAGTCATACTCATGCTAGGAAGAAACTTTAACAAACAATCTTTTTTTTTTTTTTTTTTGGTTTTTCGAGGTAGGGTCTCACTCTGGCCCAGGCTGACCTGGAATTAACTATGTAGTCTCAGGGTGGCCTCGAACTCACGGCGATCCTCCTACCTCTGCCTCCCGAGTGCTGGGATTAAAGGCGTTCGCCACCACGCCCGGCTTTAACAAACAATCTTAATGTACTTCCTTTGGCACAACCTTACTATAGTATACTACTCAGTTAAAAAAAAAGGAATAAAGGATTGATACATTCAATAACTTCAGTCAATCTCCAAAAATTGAGAACCACAATCCCCGAGGGGGGAGGACAGAAGGTACCATCATGGCTGTATACATATTATATAGATAACTAATAAAAAATCAGCAAACTTTGAAAAAATGTATAATGTATAAATAGTGTCCTTGTATGTCATTCTCAAGGTGATAAAACTATAGATATAAAGAATGGATAAATGGTTACAAAAGGTGGGGGTATGTATGAATATATATGGATGACTTATAATGGTTTTGGCATATAAATGGTGAGGGGATAGTTCTAAATCTTCACTGTGTGGTGTTTATATAAACCTTTAAATGGGATAAAACTGCATAGCTACTTAAACAAGCACACATGCATATAGATGTATGTCAAAAAAACTTAATGAGTTGTGTAGTTCTAGTTAACAGTAATGCAACAATGTTAATTTTCTGAGTATGATAATGTACTTCAGTTACAAAAGTTGCCAGCATTGGAATATGATGAATAAAAGGTATATAAAACTCTTATGTACTAAATGTTTCTACTTCCTATGAGTCTATATTTTTTTCAAAAAAAATAAAATGAAAGCAAAATGACACACAACAATACTAGTATGTTAAAGCAAGTGAGTTAATAAAATATTATCTCAAACATAAATATAAAAGTCTGTGAATTCCTTTAACTTAGAAGAATCACCATATCACAAAAAGACAACATTCAAGACCTGATTTGGGGTAAATTTTAAATCGTATTAGATTAAGATTTAGTTGGATTAATATTTAGTTGCAATAGAAACAAAGCTGTATTTTTTCTCTTACTCAGCACAGTAAACACCAAGTTCTACTTGCCTTATAAATTATTTTATGAGGATTTTTCCTCAAGGTGGTACAGTGAGAGAGAAAAAGTTTGAGGACCTAGTTATAATAAATTATTTACATGAAATAATCCAGTAAAAACCTTGAGTTGCAGAGGTGGCTCAGCAATTAAAGACACTTGTTTGAAAAAGCCTGCTTGCCTGGGTTTAATTCCCCAGTAACCACATAAAGTCACATGCAGAAAGTGGTGCATGCACCAAGGGGTTCATTCACTGTGGCAAGAGGCCCTGGCCTGCCCTTACTCTATTTACCTCTCTCTCTCTCTTTGGTAAATAATAAATAAATATCAAAAAACAAAACTTTTCCTCCTAAAAATCCCTTTCTATGAAGTAGTACCTAAAGAACTCCAAGTGCTCTATTAGAAAAATACAAGGTACATTACTCATAACCAATTCATTAATAAGTTATTAATGACCAGCTGACACTACTAAATAATATGGCAATGAAGGAAAAAGAGCTATCAGGATTGTCTTTATTTTTGAAACAGGATTCATGTAGCCTAGACTGGCCTTGAACTCAGTGAGTTGCCGAGGCTAATGTGAACTACATCCTGATCCTCTTGACTTCACTTCCTACCTGCAGAGATTATAGGCCTATACCACCCTGCTGAGAGACTTGCTTTCAATTCTTCTGAATCCTTCACCCCATTCTCACAGTTGCATACAAAAGCATTTTGCATTAAAAGAAAAGAACCATAATCCTGAAAAACTGATAGACAAAAGAAGTATTTACTGCTTAAAAAAGATTTTTTCATCTATTACCCTGTTGGCTAGTTAAAAGAGGCACAGAGAGAGGTTTCAAGTTTCCCCTGACTGGAAATATGATAGTTTTTAGTAAGGAAAATTAAATATTATTAGCATTATAAAATTCAAAACAATTGTATTCCACATACATAGATAATAAAATATTTTGTAAAATATTTTTACAAGTAAAAGACTAAAAAGATAGGAAATTATTACTATGTATTGCTAGTGATTATTTTCATTCACATAGCATTCATTCACAATAGAGAAAGATCTAAGGATGCAATAATGCTAAAACTTGCCTGTGCTCAGATTAACCTGACTCAGTGGACTCTAAGAAGATACAGTAAGTGATTTTAAATCTACCAAGCCTAAAGTAGGCCAAATGAATCAGCTCTAAACCAAAATAAATCTAAATATACTTGCTTACCTTGAAACAAATGATCATAAGGATCTTAGACCAAGAAGTGGGTATACCAGAGCACTATCATTACTCAGATCAAAACATCCCAGGTAAGTTTTGCTCTTTCTTTACAGGTTCACCTGATACCATTCATTGAATTAATAAAGACATTTACTCAGCTAAACACACGCTATGATTTCTAAACAGTCATTCACTCCACTCTACATGAGCTCTATTTATTAAGCACTGAAAATGCATCAAGCAATCTGATAATACACCCCCCACACACAATTCTTTATTTAATCCTGAAAATAACTGTAAAGTGTTATCCTCATTTAAATAGAGAGGTTACTTTAAATCATTGTTTAACTCTAGATTTTTGTTTTGTTTTCTACTTGTCTGGGGGGGGGGATAAAGCTTATTTCCTTACTCTATAGAGTTTTAAAAAGATTATACCCAAATAAAATATGGCATTAATAGAGGAATGTTGTGAGGGACAGAGTAAGAAGGCTTATCCTATAAAAACCCATTTAATTTTTAGGAACTTACTATGGAGCACCAAATGATGTAAGGAATGTATCCTACCAGTTTAAATCATAAATGATACAAAAAACCATTTTTCACCTGTGAAGCTATGACATAACCAGATAACTACAAAAAGGAATATCTGATTCCAGGTATTTCTCAGTTTACTGAAATTATTTCATTTAAATGTTATCTGTAAATCCACCAGAGTTAGGGAACAAAGTTTGGTTTTGGTGGGACTGTCATCAACCACTAAGCCTTTTCTGCTCTTTCAGTCCCAAAGTAATATTGACTTTTTACAACAATAAAATCTTAAGCAACTATTCAATTAATGCCACGTACCCTAAGAAGCATTACTAAACTGAAACACCATCAATGTTTTATATAAAATGCAATATTTTAAAACCTTAATTAATCTCCACTATCTTTTAAAAGAAATAGGTCTAGGGACTGCGGAGATGGCTCAGAAAGTAAGAGCACTTGCTGCACAAGCTTAAGAACCTGGCTTCAGTCCCCAGTAACCATCTAAGAGCTGGGTATGGCCATGCATACCTGTAACCCCAGCACTAAAAGGGACAGAAATATAGGAGACTGCTGGGACTCACTGGTCAGTCTATCCAAAACCTGGCAAGAGCTCCAGGTTCAGTAGTAAACTTGTCTCAAGGCAGTAAGGCAGAACAATAGAGGAGACACCTGATGTTTAAGAATCTAGGCTAAGGATGCACACACTTACATGCATGTGTGTGCACACAGACACACAAACATAAAAAAAATGGTATAATAAATTCTAAATTAATTTTTCAAGTTTTCTATATTGCAGTCATCTCATAGTACCAAGAACCTTACAGAATTTGAAGATCTTATAACATACTGTTTATATAGCTCTGTATGCTAAATTCTGTTTCAAAGTATTATTAATTTATGATATCATGAATATCTGTTTTTTATAACTTTTATTTATTTGTTCATTAGAGAGAGAGAGAGAAAATGGGCACACTAGGGCTTCCAGCCACTGCAAACGAATTCCAGATGCCTGTACCACCTTGTTCATCTAGCTCACGTGGGTCCTGAGGAATCCAATTTGGGTCCTCTGGCTTTGCAGACAAGCACCTTAACCACTAAGCCATCTCTCCAGGTCAAATATTTAAGATTTGACGCTAGCATAAACTTGAAGACAATACATCTAATTTCTAATGAAATTTTTAGAATATAGAAAGTTCAACAGGTGGATAAATTAAGCAATTTGTTATGCTTATCAGAACTAAAATTCCCAAGTCCTCTCAATAACTTTCTCAAAAGTTTAGACCTGTTTGACACCTTGGCATTTCATAAAATACCATATAAAAAGAAAACACTCATGTATGAAGTTGTGCTTACAACTGTGTATCAAATATATGCAGAGTACCTTTCTTCTAAGATTTGAAAATCTATTTACCAAGGACAAATAGATGCCTAACATATTTAACTCAACATCATCCCTAACCACAAATCAGTTAAGCATTATTTCATATTTACCAATTCTTAATTTAATTGTAAACTAAGGAAAACAATCTTACCAAATTATGAAAATAATTTAGTTGACAACAGTTTATATTTCTCAATCTAAGAGTATAAATCTAAGTGAAAATAACATGCCATTTAAGAAAAACAATAACCAGAAATACAACTCATCAGTTGAAGAATGAATAGGTATATAATATATAATAGGGACTTTGTACTGTTTCCTGGCATAAGTTAATTCACTCTATTCAACTCATTTTAGAATGTGCCTCAAATAATACTGCATAAACAATTAAAAACTAGAACTAGTTTTCAAACTTTTCAGCCTCCTTACACTTAAAATAGGCGATACTGAATGAAAATTTTCCTTCCAGTCCAAATTAAACAACTACAATTATGTGTAAAGGTATGAAAGGGACCCAAGAAGCTGTGTTGTCTATCCTGTGGTTTCTATCATGCTTTGACACATATGTCTCAAAGAGAGTAAGTCTAGGAAGCAAAGCTTCATATCTAACATGTAATCATTCTACAACACTAAACTATATGAAAAGCCCAAGTATTCATCAACAGATGAATGAATAAACAAAATAGGATCACCTATCCTATGGTGTATAATTTGGCAATAAAAATAAATCAACTATTAATACATGCAACAGCATTCATGGAGGCACATGAAGACATGCTAAGTGAAAGAAGTCAAACATAAAAGGTCATATGTTGCATGATTGCATTTTTAAGAAACTTTCAAAGTAGGTAAATTCATAAATTTTGGTTGTCTATGAATGGTGAGAAATGCTAAAGTTTATGAGGTATTTTTAGATTAACAAAATGATCTAAAATTATATAGTAGGACTGGAGAGGTGGCTTAGCAGTTATGGCATTTGTCTGGAAGCCTAAGAATTCATGTTCCACTCTCCAGATCCCCCATGTAAGCCAGATTCACAAAATGGGAGGCAAGTGCAAGGTTGCACATGCCCACTAGGTCATGCAAGAGTCTAGAGTTCATATGCAGTGGATGAGGCCCTGTGGTGCCAATTCTCTCTCTGTCTCTCTCTAAAATAAAGTAAAAATAAAAACAAAATTATATAGTGGTGTTAACTGCCAAATTTTGAATTGTAAACTTTGAACTAGGTGAGCCGTATAATACATGAATTATATCTCAATTACAAAGAAGAGACATTTATGTAAAGGTAGTTCAGTATGTATCTTCTACTCCCTAGTAACTAAAAGGAGAAAATATTACCTGTAATAAAACCTGAAGATTGGGCTGGAGAGATGGCTTGGCAGTTAAGGCGCTTGCCTGGAAAACCAAAAGACCCAGGTTCCATTCCCCAGTACCCCACATAAGCCAGATGCACAGGGTAGCCTACGTGTTCTGCAGTTCTTTGCAGTGGCTGGAGGCCTTGGTGTGCCCATTTCTCTCTATATCTGACTCTTCTCCCCCATCCTCTCCTTCCTTCTTTCAAATAAATAAAATATTTTTTTAAATACAGGAGAATATAGTCCATCTGTGTTTATAAAACCTGAAAATACTTATCAGGAAAGAGTTAATGTACAGTAAATAGTCACCAGCACCAGTCAGATATTTGTCACCTTTTTGGAGGAAACACCACTGTGGTTGCTAATAGGAAATATCTTCAAGAGTTAAGGTGATCCAAGCATTTTTCCAAATTCCATGGGATACGTAGCATTTTTCATTAAATCGAGAAAATATTACTTACATTTCAAGTATCTATTTCCAAAAGTAAAAAAAGTCATTTTAACCAAAAGTTTACTAGAAATTCAAGTCTTCCATTTTATTCTAAAATCTGTATTAAATTGTGTTTTCATGTTCTAAACCCTGTCAACTCCCCAGGCAATAATTTATAAAGACATATACAATTTCATACTCTTTTACACTCTTGTTCTTTGCTCTATAATTTCTTCCTGTTCTATTCACGTTTTGTTTCATGACTGTGGCACATACCAAAGAGAATAATGTAATGGATGTATTTTGGTTCAGAATTTCAGATTTCAGCCCATGGTTGGTTGTTTCCATTACTGTGGGCTTTGGATAAGATCCTGGACAGAGTGAAAGGAAGTATATGATAGAACAATGCAGATCAAGTCATGGAGGACAGAAACACAGAGAGTCTCTGCCTTTGCTAGCAGGCATTCTCTGTTTTCCCATTTGGTTCCATCCAGACCCTTAGTCTATTAGATAGTGATGCCCACAAATGAAATGAACCTTTCTTAGTCTTCTGTGAAAACACTTTCTCAGACACACCCAAACTTGTGTTTGATAATCTCTTCAAACTCTCTTAAACCAATCAAATTGAAAATTAAGATTAGCCATCATAATTCTTGTATTTTTACTCCAAATCATTTTTAAATCATTCACAATCAATTTGTCTCACTTATCTTTTAGGAAAATAAATCCATTATTGTGTTCTTTGCCACCAATTAACAGTCATCTCATGTCTTACCACATAAAGTTGTTATTCCCAAATTTACTTATCCAACAAATGTCAACAAATCACAAAATTTGAGAGAACAAATACTATTTAGCTCAAACATCATTATAAAAGTGGATTCAGTAATTTAGTAAAGTTTATAGGTGCTAGCACTGTGAAGCCTAGAATATAGTGCCTCTGATTTTCATGACTGTGGGCTTTAAATGTCGTGTCCAAATATCCAAATTTAACCACATTATCTGAGAACATAAGAAGCATTTTCTTAACTGAGACAAGTATCACTAATTTTAGTCCTCCATCAATTTTAGCTTCAACAACACCATGCCACCTCTTGCTTCCCATTTATTTTTTATCCAAATTTATAATTTGTCTTTTCTACTTTTGTGCCAATCTCATCATCAATTTTTATGCTCCCACCTCTACTTCTTTTACTTTGGATCTATCTCTGCTGTAATTCAGACCAACCCTGTTCAAATTTAGTATCGCTTCTTCAGTGGAGTCATGGCATCTTCATCAAACTTACTCTTATTTGGAGAGTACTGAAAAATGTATACACAAATGTAAGAAATCTTTTCTTTAAAAAGAAAAATGTAGGTTATTGGTAACAAGTTTATGAGGAAATACTATCAGAATTACAAAGTGTATGATTTGTAGTGTATCATTTCATAAACATCTAAATTCTTTCGATTGACAGAAGCACTTCCTTTAACAGCTTTATTAACAATGAAATTTATATTTTGCATTTTACACAATTAATTTAACATTTTTTATTTCGGGGGGGGGTTAAGGTAGGGTCTCACTCCAGCTCAGGCTGACCTGGAATTGACTATGTAATGCCAGGCTGGCCTCAAATTGCGAGTGGTCCTCCTACCACAGCCTCCCAAATGCCTGGATTATAAATAGTGCATCACCACCCCATCATAATTTAACATTTTCTACATGTGAGAATTAACATATACTGTCACAATAGGATGCAACTAAGCTCTTGCTTATGCAAAGTGTGGTTTTCATTTCTAGTAAGATATTACTTCTATAGTCCAAGTTTCCTTACTTCAACATTCCCACCAAGAATGAAAATATTAGATGGCTAACACATGGCTTTATTTTTAAAAAAATAATCTCTCTACCTTTAATATTTCTAGGGAAGAACTATTTCATTGTAATTCTACTTTTTTTAAAAAAAAATTACTTTAAGAATAAAAAGACGACAAAGAAAATGCTTTACCAAAATCCTGCATAATCATGGTATGGGCCATTCTAGAGTCTGATGTGTGCAATCCAAGACTTCCAACACCTGAATCCATACTTAGCAATGTTCATTCACAAATATCTGTAAAATAAATAGTTTGAAAAAGTTTAAATACATTTATCTCAAAGTCAGTTTTTCTGAGGAAAAAAATCCTCTTAAAATGTCTCTGAATCAGTTATGAAAAGTTCATTACAAAAGATAATTTAAAAAGAACTACAAAATTTGATTAGATGTTTTATGTGACATACTATAAATAAAAGAAGGGGTAGGTCGAAGGAAAGCCAAGGTAAAGTAAAATGAAGCAGTTGTATGGTGATAAACCCTTGACAAGTGAAAAAACGCAAGCAATAGAACAAAACTGCAGGATTGAGTCCCAGTTAAAATACAGGTTATAAAAGAAGGAGAAAGAACAAAATGACAACAGATAATAGTTGGGATATTTATACATTACTAGAGGACTCAGATGTCTAGTATTAGTGAATTTTATCCAGTTACTCTCATCTATTTCTTCCAGACCCAGATCAGCCCTGCAGCGGAGCTCTGCAGATAAATTTGTGTCCACCTCTGGCTCCTGGGCTTCTACTTATAATGTAAAATGTTCTATCCCAGATTCCCTGGAGTTCTTTGAACCAGTTAGGACTTCTGGCCTCACTCTACTATATACTTTTGTCTCACAGTTTTGATGACTTTTGAAACCTGACTGTTCCTAAATATAATAAAGATAATATCAATCACATAAAAATATTTAGCAATTTTTACAGCATATCATTCACTTGCAATTGTACAGCTGTTTTTTTTTATTTTTTTGTTTTTATTTATTTATTTATTTATTTATGAGAGAGAGAGACAGACAGACAGACAGAGAGAATGGGGCACGCCAGGGTCTCCAGCCACTGCAAACAAACTCCACACACATGTGCTACCTTGTGCATCTGGCTTACATGAGTTCTGGGGAATTGAACCTGGGTCCTTTGGCTTTGCAGGCAAACGCCTTAACCACTAAGCAATCCCTCCAGCCCATACTGTTTTTTTTTTTTTCAGTATTGATTAATAAAATCACGTTAGCCTCACACTGATTTTGAAAGTGAAGGCTCAACCGGTTTCCTTTCCTATACTTAACACAATCATTATGGACTATAAAGTCAAATGTTGTCACTCAGCATATTTCTCATAAATTTTGTGTTTGAAAATCCCTTAAGACAAAAGATTCTAACTAAACAACTTACAATGTGTCGATTTGAGAAGGTTTGCAGCTCATTTTCACTTGAGTATTTAATAAATTGAGCTATACTGTACAAAAGATAAGGTTACATACTTCTCCAAAATTTTAAAAGCTTTCATGTAAAACAAATAAATTATTAAGCACTGGGCAATGGCTAAGTGTTTTTGTGTTTTCACTTGCTATAAAGCTGTAGGTACACAACAGGGAAGAGTTACAGAATAATTTACCAACAATTTGAGTTCAATGCTTTGTTTACAGAAGTGTGCTGTAGCAGCATACTTTTCATGCATCTAAAGAGTCAGGTGAAATGGCCTGGGAGCAAAATTAGAGATATTTGGAACTTCTTAGCAGTATTTTATGTTTTTTTTTTAAATACAACATTGTTTTCTGTCTTGCTATTCTTTAAAGTGAGGACAAGAGCCAAACAGATTTCACAATATATCACCTTTATAGTCACACATTTAGAGTAAAATGTCATAAGGACTTATTTTAACACTTAAAATTATAGTATATGGTCTTTAATTTGATCAGTTACTTCTTTATCATATGAATTAATGGAGCAATTACAAACTACTTAAATGCTTTAATTTTTAGTTTACTGAATATGGTAAAATAATAAGTAATTTGTTAATCACCTTTGAATGGGTGGCTTGAAGAAATTGAGAAATATGAACAATGTATTTCCTTGGGGAAAAAAATCCTTTGCCTATTGTAAGAATATAAACAAATGACATAATTAAACCAAATTTTTACACAACTTAAAAATGTTTTTCTTTACTCTTCAACTTGGAAGGTGAGGTTGACAAGAACTCATAAGCTCAAGTCTATGTTTATCTTTTTTAAAAAGCAGCCAAAAATGCCAACAGAAAAAAAAACTAGTATAATATAAGCACATAAGCAATGTTTACTTAGAATTGGATTATTTGATTAAATCAAAATCTTCTCTAAATCACAATTTTAAAGCAGTTTTTGAAAGAATAACGATCCAAGGGCAAGATTTATCCTTGCCAAATCCATACAGGAAAAAAAAAATTGTCCTAGCACTCAATTAAGTGAAAATTACAACATATAGTACAACTATTATAGGAAGTATATCACACTGTGTGAATAGCAAAGAAATAGAAGTGGCATGTTTGTTCCCCATATAGTAAGTTTCAATAAGATCAATAATAAGGTAAGAGTACAGAAGTGTGATGTTTAATAAGACATGGATAGCTAAGCTTGCAGTCTTCGGAAGTGTCTCACACATCCTTACTAAACTGAGGTAAGCAACCAAGTACGCGGCAAGTAAACATCCTTCCATCACTACACGGGAAGCAGAAATCACAAAAATAAAATTTTCCTCGCATCTGTGTCCTCTAGACAGCTCAGTCAGGAGCAGGGTTCTTGATGTCAACAGGGTGAAAGAGAAGAGAGAAATGATGAGGCGGCGGAGGACAAGAGAATGAGAAAGTAGTATTTGCAGGGAGACAAAGGAGTCCTGGCAAGTGGCAATATTGCAGCTCTGGACGCAGCACTCTTCCCGCAGAAGTCTCCCTTTGCCACGATCATGCCAAGTTTCAATCACCTCACGCAGCAAGCACACGCGTGCCCCCAGGCTCATCCCCACCTCACTGGATCTCCAGGCTCCTAGGGAGCTCCGCGGAGGGAAGGACGACGAGCCGAGCAAAGCCTCTTCCCCGGGGCGCCTCCTCTACTTGGTGCAGCGGTCACGGCCGCCGCTCCCCACGCCGCGTGCCCAGCCCCTCAGCCTCCTCCCGATCCCCTGCCCCGCTTGACGTGGGAGAAGCTGGGAACCAAAATGGTGGTGTGAGTGTGGAGGCGACAGTCGCCGCACACGGCACCCCCTCCCCCGCACCCAGCCTCTGACGGCTCCCTACTCCTTGGTCCCTAAAATGCCCGAAGCCGCGCCACTTCCCGACTCACGCCGCGTCGCCCTCGCGCCCTGCAAAGGCGACCATTGGCGGCGGGCGCGGGGCGAAAACGACGCGGCGGGGCGCGAACGCCAGGCTCACGGAGGGGGATTCACGGAGAGAAAATGCCAAGGGGACGCTGCATTCTTCACCGTTTTGTTTTCCGCCATTTTCCTGTCACCCTAAACCACCGACGGCCTCCACGACGGCTCTGGCTCCCTGGGACTCTGGCCTAAGAGCAGCGAAGACTGGTTGAGAGGCGAATCTTGACTTCCCTCAATCCCCCAGCCTCCGCTGAGGCGACAGAGAACGGCTGTGTGCCCGCGGCTAAGGGAAAGCTGAGGGACTAGACGCCACTTCCATTGTTCCCTTCGCCCTCCACTAGATGCTGGGTGTGAGCCTCTCCCCTCACGGAAGAGACACTGCACGGGGCGGACACAAGTCCCCGGAGTTGTTCCTCAGGAGTCGCCTTACCTGTCACCGCCGCCGCCGCTGCCGCCGCTGCCACCACCACTGCTTTTCCAGCCGCCGCCAGGCAGACTAAGACCGCGCTCGGAATTGCTGCGGGGGGCGGCAGCTGTGGATCTGGAAGGTCCTCACATTCGGGTTTCCGAGGTTCCGCAGCCGGAGCCAATCACAAGCTACTCTGCGTCTGGGAGGCGCGCCGCCTTGTCCTCCTTTATAACGCTCCTACATGCTGAGGTTGCATTACGTCACGCTACCCTTGCTGCAGGGTAGGGGGCCAAAGGGGGAGCGCGCGCACGCGCCGCCAGGCCGACCGTGGAGCCCGCGCTGGGTTTGTGCTTGGAGACCCCGCGTATTTGCAGCCCTGGCTGCTACGCCGGACGCCAGTGGAGGCCAAGTGCGCAAGCCCGGATCTTGGGACGTCCCTGAGGAGTTTCCGTGGGAAGATTTTCTGTTTTCCAGGTTTCCCAAATGAGATGAAGACAAGAGGAGGGGAATCAATGCAGAATGACCATTCGCTGAACCTCCAGAAGCTAGAGTTTGGCGTTTAAACATTGTATATATATATGTATATGTATATGTATATGTATATACATACATACACACACATATCACACACACACATATATATGTATGTGTATGTATGTGTATATGTATATATGTATTCTCGAGTACTTGACAAATTAGGCTGGCCACAGGGATGAGAGGTATGCCTCTCCACCAATAAAACCAATGTGTGTTTTGCAGTTTCCTTCATCCCTTTTACATTTTGTAATAGCAGACAATTTCATGAAATAAAGGACAGTGTGGAAAAGACAAACATGGAAGGAAAAGGTAGACAAGGGACCTAAATGAAATACACAATTATTGAAAACGTCACTTTCAGTTTCTATTTGTATAAAACAGAACAGTAAGAATTTTAGTGGATAAGGAGAAAAGAGTGATGAGATGTGGCAGAAAAGGAGGGAAAGACTAGAATGCATTTGCAACATGCCCTATGTTCTGAGAACTGAGCCTTAACTGATCATGAAGAATTGATAGTAATATTTAAGCAGGGAGGAGATGCGATCCTTTGAAAAAAAACTCATTATCATTGTGTAAATAATTTGAATATTTACAAACAAAATATGTTACTGCTCTACATTAAATAGATATTCCTCCTCTCTAAAATTTAACATACCTCTAGAGACTTTTGAGAAAAAATATAGGAGATATGAAAGTCTATGTACAGTGTTTGACTAATAGAAGACTAAAAGACAATAATGTTTTGCTGTAAATGGCCAAGTTGTAAATAGTTTTGGTAACAAATAGTAAATATCCTATTCTTTCTTTTGTATTTCTGTGGTACTGGGTGTCAGACCTCTGACCTCACACAAACAAGACAATGCATTCTACCACTGAGCTACATTCTCAGCCAAATAAAATATTTTGGAGGGCTATAAGGTCCCAATCATAACTATTCAATTCTACCATTGTGGCTCAAAAGCAGCCAGAAACATTATGTACACATCTTGTCAATCAAAATGTCCTCATAATTCCATCTCCTTTATATCTATAAAATCCAGCCTCTTTCCCCATTTGTAACTTAAGTTCTTGGCCAACAAAATTGCATTAGTATGGTACACTTAGAAAACAAATATCACTCTCTTTTTTTTTATATGGCTCCAAAGTTTGTGGTCAGCTATATTATCTTTAAACTGAGTCTCATTTATGAACTGTATTCCTCTTCATGCTTTCACTGTAACCTAGGCAACCTTCAAGGAGTAATACAAAATGAATGAACATGGGTATACCTGGGTCATCTCAGAAGAACACCATGCAAATGATCACTACCATATATCAGCACTCATATTTGTAGTTATCAGCACAGTGACACTAGGAAATACTGCTTTAATCATTCTGTAATTTGAAAGAAACTGATCAGGCTTCATTTGTAAATTATATGCTTCTACCTGGTGTACTGCACATAATATAATTTCTTTGTAGTTACAGTCGTGGGGTGGAAGGAGTCATCACATAGCATACAATAGTGCAGGCCACATTCAGTATGCCATTGGAGAACATTAACATGTGAACTAAAATTTGACTTCACCAAAACAATATAATATGCAAAAAAATAATTCTATTAATTTATCAGTTGTGTTGTATTTTTATAATTGTATAAGTATGATAAGCCCAAATAATATATTTCTACATTGTACAAATGTTATTCGTGTCTAAGCAGTATTATTAAACTAATTTAACATTGAATAATAACATTGTTCTTTTCATACAGTGTAGAATAAAAAATACAAATTACCCATAAATGTCTAAATACTATTCTACATAAAAGTATGAGGAATCCTTGAGGGGACTCAATCACTTCAGATAGGAAATGAATGAGATTTTGTTCTGTCTAAAAACTTCCTTCAAAGACTTATGTGATCATATCAAGAGTACACAGAAACAGGGCTGGAGAGATGGCCTAGTGGTTAAGGCGCCTGCCTCCTAAGCCTAAGAACGCTGGTTCCAATCTTCAGCGGTTCCAATCTCCAGGTCCCACGTTTAGCCAGATGCAAAGTGACGCAAGGGCGCAATGCCTCACTTGACCACAAGGGGGTGCACACATCTGGATTTTGTTCGCAGCAGCTGAGAGACTGCTGGCGCACCCATCTCTATCTGTCTCCCTCTCACTCTCTGTCTCTCTCTGTGTTTCTCTCCAAAAATAAATAAAAAATAATTAAAAAATAAAAAAGAGTACACAGAAGCATCAAAACATAATAGTAGAATATTAATTGTGAATGATGAAAACACATTGAATAAAACTTATGAGTTGAGGAAGTATGCCAACAGAGATATCTTTTCACTACCATAGTAAAAGCTCAGTATCTCTTAGAATTGAGTATTGGGAATTGCTCCAACTTAGCTTTTATTTTCCAAATGGAATTAAATGTTCTAATTCCTGAGATTTTTCATATACATTTTAGTAGCAACCTGTCTATGTCTAAAATCCTAATGTGAATTAATTGGCATTGTATTAATGTATAGATACCTTTGGAGAAAAATCATTCTTGGGTTTCATGAACATAGTATGCCACTTATTTGGGTATTCTTGAATTTACTTCATTAGTACTTTGCCACTTTAGCATAAAGATTTTGTACATGCTTTATGACAACTAATTCATCTAGAGAGCTACTAAAAGTGGTATATCTTAAAAAGTGCAGAGTCTTATCTTTAGTTTTGAGCTGTTATAATATGATATGTTAATCTTGTATTTCTCTGGGCCTATCTTGTTTTGGGTTCATTTTGTTTATTTTGTTTTACTTGTTTGTTTATTGTGGGAAGAACACTCAACACAAGATCAACCTTCTTAAAATATGTTCAATTGCACAACACAGCATTGTTGACTAAATGCCAGTATTGTGCAGAATATTTCTGGTACCTAATGACCCTTCTTAGCTGAAATTTCGTACTACTGAGAAGCACAGAACTCCTCTACACCTATTTCTTGGGGCCCCAAGGCTTTGCACATGGTAGTGAGCACCTTACCAATGGTCAATACCCATGCTAGTCTTGAAATTTCTCTATATCCCAGGCATGCTTGGAATTTATAATCACCTTACCTCAAGGTCTAAGTTTTTATTTCTGATTTTTTTTTCCTCTGATCCTGGGGATCAAAGTTATAGCCTCACACATACTAGCTAAGTGACTCTACCACTTAGATACACTACAAGTCTCTTGTTTTGAGTAACATTCTCATAATTAAACTAAACGTTTGCCAGTTGTCAAACAAAAACTTACTTTGATTGATTTTTTTCTACTCTTTCTCAATTTCATTTATTTTGTCTTTAATCTTCATTTCTTTCCTGCTGATAACTTTGGGCTCTTAATTTTGTTCTAGGTCTTGGAGTATAAAATTAGGTTGCTTAATTGAGATCTCTCTTTTTATGGAATTTCATTGTTATTGCTTTGTGCTGTTTTTCATAAAATTTAATATGGTTTGTTATCATTTTCATGCATCTCAATATATTTTTTAATTTGTTTGGATTTCTTATTTTACCAGTCTGAATTGTTTAATTTCACCCATTTGAGAAATTCCAGTTTATCTCCTGTTAAATGACGTCTATTTTCATTCCTTTATTGTTAGAAAAAATATATGGTATGATTTCAGTTTTTCTTAAATTTATTAAAACTTGTTTTGCTACACAACATGTGTTCTATCCTATAGAATATTCTCTGTACACATAAGATAAATATGTATCCTATCACTCTTGGGTGGGATGTTCTGTGTCTGTCAGCTGGAACCATTTGACCTATAATGTTATTTAAGAACTCTATTTCTGGGGCTGGAGAAATGGCTTACCAGTTAAGGCCTTTGCCTGCAAGCCAAAGGATCCTGGTTTGATTCTCCAGAACCCACATAAGCCAGAAGTACAAAGAGGCACATGCATCTGGAGTTCATTTGCAGTGGCTGGAAGCCCTGGCATGCTCGCTCTCTCCCTCTCTCTCTCTCTCTCTCTCTCTTTCTATCTTTCAAATGAATAAGTAAATAAAATATATTTAAAAAAACTCTATTTCCTTATTGATTTCCCATCTGGATGTTCTAGTCACTATTTAAAGCAAGTAATTGAAGTCTTATAATATTACTATATTAGTGTATTTTTCTTTTTTTAGTTCTGTCCATGTTTGCTTTATATGTTTAGGTGCTTTTGATTTTGTTTCATTTTAAAGTTTTTGACTTGAATTCTATTTTGTCCAATATAAATTTAGCTATTTCTGTTCTCCTTTTGTTATTTATTTTATTTTATTTTTTTTTGGTTTTTCGAGGTAGGGTTTCTGTGGTCCAGGCTGACCTGGAATTAACTATGTAGTTTCAGGGTGGCCTCTAACTCACGGTGATCCTCCTACCTCTGCCTCCCAAGTGCTGGGATTAAAGGCGTGCGCCACCACGCCCGGCTCCTTTTGTTATTTTTATGAGATTTTTTTCTCCATTCCTTCGTATTAATCCTATATGTATCCTTAATCTAAATTTAGTTTCTTATATAGAACATATATTATTGTTATTGTTGCTGTTGTTGTCATCACTATTATTTGTACATGTGTTTGTATGTATGAGTAAACACATGCCACATGTATGCATGTGGAGATCAGAGGACAGCCTAAGCCTGCTGAACCTCTCCTTAAACCTTGTGTGAGACAGTCCCTCTTTATGTTTTGCTACTAGGAAGGCCAGACTAGCTGGCTGTGGTGGAAAACTTTATCCGTGGGGTGACATGAACACGTGTCTTCACTCCAGATAGAGTGTAGAGGACAGACCAACATATGATGACATCAAAACCAGTTTGGTGAACCAATGAATTCATTGGGGTTACTCATAGAGAAGGGTAAGGGTTTGCTTGCAGGAGCAAAGGATGAGAATCCCACCCCAACCTATGCACCTACTAATCGATGCTTCATCTCAAAAGCACATTGCAGAACCTGTAGGCAGATCAGCTTCTTAGAGTCTGGAGCACTCTTCACCAGTTGCAGGCAGCTCAATCAGAGTCTCATTTTCAAGCAGTTGTTTCACTTTAATTAACATTAAGGAGAGGTCTTGAAACCTTTTACCAGACTTGTTGATTTCCTGAGTCTCCTGAGCTTCCTTTATCCCTTCTCCACAGGAGGGAATCTTTCAATTTCTAATTAACATTGGTCAAAGTCAGCCCTTAGTCATTCCTATAACCTTGAGCAGAGGTCATGTGACTTTTTAAGTTTCAGCTCTCTCAAACTTGATTTCCTGAATGGCCAGAGCCTCTTTCCTCGCTTGGGGGGTGGTATTTCAATTTGGAGGAATGTGCTACACAACACTGGCCTACAAGCTTTTGTATTTTTGTGATTCCACCATCTATTGCCATAGGTACATTGGGATTAAATAATGAAGTGTATTATAGGATCCTTCACCCTACCCCAGTGTGATGTAAACACATGCCTATTCACCCCATATAGGGCACAGGCACAGAGGACAGAACAAAGTATGCCTGCACCAAAACCAGGTTTGTGAACCAATGAGTTCATTGGGGTCGCTTACAGAGAGAGTGAGGGGTTGTTTATGGAAACAATGGATGACTCAAAGGTAGTTGAATTGCCAAAGAGCCCACCACAGCATAGGTGATGACTCACAGAAACTGCATCTATAGAGCATGTTTCACAACCTGCAGGCAGCTTGGATGGTTGGAGAGTCTCTCCCCAGACAATTGTTCACACTTTATATATCTTTAGGAAGGGGTCTTGCAAACTTTTCATCAGACTTGTTGACCTCTTTACTCCCTCCTCCCTTCAGGAGGGAATGTTTCAATTCAGAGAGAACTGCTATACAATATTTGTTACAGTCTGCCCCCCAAGAGTTGTTTACTGCTTCAATAACCTTGGGGGGTGGTCCATGACCTTTAAAGTTTCAGTTCTCACAGAAGTGTTGGATTCCTGACTCTCTCCTACCTCCAAAAGTGAAGAAATATTTCATTTTGGAAGAATTTACTATACAATGTGGCATAAACTTTCTGCTTTTTCTGTTTGCTGGGGATCTATATTTCTATCTTCAGGCTTGTTCAATAAGCACATTTAGCCACTGAGCCATTTCCCAAGCCCCTGAAATGAAGAAATCCATACAAAGGTGGCAAGTGTTTAGGGAGTTGACTTGGGGCCTGTTGAGATGATGATGACTATGAAATACCCAACCGGAATATTGATGTCAAGGGAGAAGATTAGAATAAAAATATAAAATTTGAAAATCAGGCTGGAGAAATGGTTTATCCATTAAGGCACTTACCTGTGAAGCCTAAGGGCCCAGGTTCAATTCTCCAGGTCCCACTTAAGCTAGATGCACAAGGTGACCCATGCTTTTGGAGTTCATTTGCAGTGGCTAGAGGCCCTGGAACTTCTCTCTCTCAAACTCTCTCTCTCTCTCTCTCTCTCTCTCTCTCTCTCTCTCTGTGTGTGTGTGTGTTTCAAATAAAATGAATTTTAAAACATTAAAAATTAGAACTCATCAAGAAATACATGGGAAGAGAATGCGCAAAAGAAGGGGAGTTCAATCAAAATTCAAGATATTCTGAATAAGACTTATGTAAACCTACTTTTTGAATAATGGCACATCCAGAAGCTATAGACTGTTACTAGAAAATTTTCAGTGCTTGGGATGGGATACCTTCCAGTGAGTTGTTGGCCAAGGAGGTCCAGGTAGCCTCCAAAACATTAAAAGCTATTGCCAAAGCCCTTGGTTGCCCTTGAGAAACAGATGGTAAGACCCTATTGCTGAAGACTCTCTTGCCTGAGAGGCAAGGCCACTGAGAAAGCAAGCTGGTGCTGAGCAAAAAACCTTCTCCCTGTAGACCAGCCAACTGAAAACTGTAAAAAGCTGCACTGCGTGTAGCCATATGGGAGACAGAAGTCATCAGCAGTGAAAACAGTGGACACTGAAAACCTCAAGTTTGGCCAGACAGGTCCAATGACCGAATGGGTACAATAGTGGCATGTCTGCTCTTTGGGAAACCAACTGCTTCATCATTGGACTGAAGGCCCTCTCTATGGGAGGGAATACATGCCTGGTACTGACAAAACTAAGCAAAAATCTATGGCAGGGGAGGTATAAAGCCTGATATTGTCTTGCTAAATGTATATATTATTCCCACCAAGCTGCCCTGAAAGCAATACACGTAATGTTCATATTCATATATTAATGCTACTCTCACTTCTTTTTAGAGAAGCTTCTCTTTTCAGATGGTGATGACCACTGGGATGACCCAAAAGGCAACAGAGTGCTGAGAAGAAGGGATGGAGGAGTGTCCAGCACTGAAACATTTTTGTCACACCCTCCAAGGCTCAGGGTCCATTGCGGAAGAGGGGGTGGAAAGAATGTAAGAACCAAAGGAAGGGTACGACTCCTTACAATGCAACTGTCCAGACAGAAATTGGCCTCATTATCCATGACCTTGCAGTGCCTAGCAATACCTTTGCAAGACCCTCATAATAGAAGAAAAAATGATGACATCAAATTTAAAGAGAAACTAATGGAGAGAGGGAGGGGATATTAAGGAGAATGGAGTTCTGAAGGGGAATGGGGGAAGGGGAGGGAAATATCATGGTTTTTTTTTTTTTTGTATGTGAGTATAGTAGTTGTCAATAAAAAATACATGAATAAAATAAAAAAATACTGTACCTACAGAGCAACACTAAAATATAGAAAAAAATAATTGTTTGCAGATAACAGAAACAAGAATAAACCAAAAGACTAAGAGAGAAAAAGAACTAGGAAGATTGAGGAAAACCAAAAGAACTATAGAATTTTTGAAACTCACTGAATAAAATACTCTGAGGGAAGATAGTGATAAATTGTATCACATCCTACTGGTATTTCATAATTAATCATAAAATTCATCAACACTGAGACCTTTAGTGATCTGGAAAAGACAGTAAAAGTGTAGATATAAATGTCTAGTCAGAAAAAGGTACAAAAATAATGCATACTGTTAATCTAGGCATTTTTATGATTTTTTTCTCTAAAGAAAGAACAGAAATAGAACAATAATTGGAGAGGGATACTGGGGTATCTAGATAGTTTTAAAACTATACATATACATATATATATATATGTATTCATTCCAATTAAACATATGTCCTCAAACATTTATCATTATGTAGTGTAAACTTTCAAAATTATTTTAACTAGCTTAAAATGTGTAGTATATTATTGCAATCTCTGGTCACCCTACTGTACATTGTACAATAACACAACAGAACAAGTGGCTTCTACCTAATTCTAACAAAATGTATTTTCTCATCCCTACCTTTTTTTTTTTTTTTTTTTTTTTTTTTTTTTTTTTGGTTTTTTGAGGTACAGTCTTGCTCTGGTCCAGGCTGATCTGGAATTAACTATCTAGTTTCAGGGTGGCCTCCAACTCATGGGATCCTGCCTCTGCCTCCCAAGTGCTGGGATTAAAGGCATGTGCCACCCCACCAGGCATCCCTACCATTTCTAACCTTTCCCTTGTTACCGTTATACTCCCTTACCCTTCACTTTTTGAACAACTTTATTTTAGATTTGACATATGAATGAGATAAAGTGATATTTTTAAATTCCTGTGCCTGGTTCATTGAACTTAATTATCTCTAGTTTCATCCATGCTATTTCAAATGATAGGACTTCACTCCTTTTATAGCTAAATATAATTTCATTGTGAATGTTTCATATTTTCATTATATCCATTCAGCAGTTTAAACACACCTAGTTTGTTTCTATTAAACATGGGAATGTAGATGTCTCTCTGCCATACTGATTTTCTCTTGAATAGCAAGCTTCCTGAATTATAAAATTCTTTTTTTTTAATTTTTGAGAAGCCTTCATATTGTTTTCCAGAACAACTATACTAATTTACATTTCTACCAAAATGTCTAAGTGTTCCATTATCTCCACATCATTGCCACTGTTCATTGCCTTTATTGTTTTGCTTTGTTTTTTGTTGTTTTATTTTCTTGAGGTAGGGTCTCACTCTCAGGCTGACCTGGAATAAATTAGTCTTAGGGTGTCCTTGAACTCACTATAATCTTCCTACTTCTGCCTTTCAAGTGCTGAGATTATTAAATGCGTACTCCACCATGCCCAGCACCTTTATGGTTTTGATAATAGCCAGTCTAACTGAGTTGAGGTGATATTCCTTTATAGTTCTTGACTTTCATTTCTCTAATAATTTGTGATTTAGGCTATTTTGTAATATTCTTATTGCCCATTAATATATCTTCATTTGATAAATGATTGTTTAGGTCCATTTCCAATTTAAACATGTTAGTATAAGAAACCGCCAAAACCAAGAAATGATTATATTGAGTGTTGAAATGATAATATAGAGTGTTGTAGTTAACTTTTTGTTGCTGAAACAAACACCCTCCAGAAGCAGTTTATTGGAGGAATGGGTATATTTCAGGCTTACAGAATCCAGAGGAAGTTTCACCATGGTGGAAAAAGCTGGCTCAGTTTATCATCCAAGGGGGGGCAACACTAGCAAGCCTAAATAGCCAGAGCCCAAATTAGCTCTAAACACACCTAACAGGGCAGGACTCAAAATCCACCCCCACAGACATACCTCCTTCAGTAGGGTTCAGCATGCAAGAGACTTTAGGAAGCTTAATACTAATCAAAACCTCCTGAGACTATGGGATCATATATTTGTATTAAAACCAGCACATAGAGTAAAATGGACCCTTATACACCACTGAAGGTAATGTCAATTAGTCCAGTCACTTTGGAAATCAGTATGAAAATTTCTCAAATATTAAAAATTAAAAATAGATTGACATGCCAGGTGTGGTGGTTCACACCTTTAATCCCAACACTCCGGAGGCAGAGGTAGGAAGATCAGCATGAATTCGAGGCCACCCTGAGACTACATAGTGAATTCCAGGTCAGTCTGGGCTAGAGTGAGACCCTACCTCTAAAAACCAAAAATAAATAAATAAATAAATAGATCCACATGATCTTGGTATACCATTCTTGGGTATATGCCTAAAGGAATCACAGTCAGTACACCACAAAGTCACCAATATTTATAATGGTACTATTCCTCATGACTGTTATGACATCAGCCTAAGTACCTCTCAAAGAATGAATGAAGCTGGAAACAGTGGCACAAGCCTTTAATCCCAGCACTCAAGAGACAGAGGTAGGAGGATTGTGAGGACAAGGCCACCCTGAGATTACATAGTGAATTCCATGTCAGCCTGCCCTACAGTAAAACCCTACCTCGGAAAACAAAAAATAAAAAAAAAAGAATGAATGAGTAAATAAAATGTGTGTTTGACTCTCTGTGTAGGCATAGGGTGTGTGTATGTGTGTGTGTGTGTGTGTATGTGAATGTGTGTATATATGTGTATGCACACATGTGCACACATTGGAATTTTTTGTTTGTTTGCTTTTTTTGAGATAGGGTCTTGCTGTAGCCCATGCTGACATGGAATTCACTATATAGTCTCAAGGTGGCCTCAAACTAATGGCAAATCCTCCTACCTCTGCCTCATGAGTGTTGAGTTTACAGACGTGCACCACCATACCCGGTTCTACATTGGAGTTTTATTCAGTTATAAATAAAATTGAAATCATGTTATTTGCATGAAAATAGATGGAACTAGAAATCATCATATTAAGCAAAATAAAGTAATTTTGCCATAGAGAGTGGCACAAAAGTTTCTTTCACATAGAATTCAGTAGGTAAAAGTACATGAAAGTAAAAGCAAAACCACTAGAGTTGTGGAAAGGAAAAAAGAGGAGTGTAATGGGATGAATGTGATAATATGTTCAAAGTACATTGTAGACATTATGGAAATATGACAAACCCAATTACTTGTGCACTTAGCATGCACAAAAATTGTGACTTTACTACTGAGTTTTTAGCATTCCATATTTATTCTCAGTATTAACCTATTGTAAGTTGTATGGTTTGCAAATATTTGCTGTACTTCTGTAGGTAGTCTCTTCATTCCATTGATTAGTTCCTTTGGTGTCATATAAAAATGTTTTGAAATGGTATGGAGTAAGGTAGACTTAGGGAATGATGGTGATATTGAGTATATAGAGAAGAGAGTGAATAGGATCCCTACTCCTGTCCAAAGATAACTGACCTGGTGACTTTTATCTTGAACTGTATTTTCTCTGGACTCTTCAATCCATTACTTCTAATAAATACTCTCACTTTTGACTGCAGAACTATGCCCACACGTATGAAAAGTTTGTGAGTGTCCCTGGGAAGGAAGATGTAGAAGCCCTGGGCAAGTGTATCTTTTCTAAGTTTAGGGCTTGTCATGAGTAAACCTAAAACATAAAGCATCTTTCTAGCACAACACCTGGACATAGTAAAGCACTCAACACTTTTAGCTTCCTTATTATGAAGGAAAGCAAAACTGCGAAAGAAAGCAAGAAAACACATGGATTAGTATACAATCCCTCTTTGTCTCTCCATTCTTCACTTTTCATGCCCCTCATGTTATTTCCACAAAAACACTTCATTCTCAGGGCTGGAGAGATGGCTTAGCAGTTAAGTGCTTGCCTGTGAAGCCTAAGGCCCCAGTCTGAGGCTTGATTCCCCAGTAC
This sequence comes from Orientallactaga sibirica, assembly GCA_036365145.1. NCBI lineage: Eukaryota > Metazoa > Chordata > Mammalia > Rodentia > Dipodidae > Orientallactaga > Orientallactaga sibirica. The sequence goes on along the minus strand of JAEOAD010000793.1, from coordinate 5,620,049 downwards.
CCATCAGTTATGGGGAAGAGGCAATGTCTCTGTGCATAATGACCCAACTTGTGGCTCTAAGAATCTCCCTGCCCCTTCCTCCGAGAATTCCCATGGGCCATGTTGGGTTCATTTTAGGTCTACTTCAGTGATGAGGTCTTTGGAGCCTCTGTGTCTCTGGATATCTGGTTTGGTATGAGTTGAGTTTTCTCTGTCTACCTGCTTCACCCTTGTGTTGGTACCAGATTCACCAAGAAAGCAGCACTCTTGCTCATTTCCTCAATTACTCTATGGTTACAGCTGGTGGCCTGATGAGGTGTGATGGTGTAACAGACAGCTTCAGGTTCACTTAGATAAACTTCCAGACCAGGCACAGTTATGGAGGAAGGGATTTATTGAAGTTTATAGATTAAGGGGAAGTTCCATAATGGCAGAAGAAGTTGGCCTGCTCTTACAAGACCAAACACAGAGAGAAAAGCCACAGCCAAAAGCCACAGCGCACTTGAGGAACTCCAGCTAGGCACACTTTGCATATCTTTAGATTGAAATCTCAAACCCACCACCTTCCTTAAGAACCACCCAGTGACACTGCCTCCAGCCAGTTGGCTGCAGATACAAACTACAATCTAATAAAACACTGAATATATTGGAGGTCATCTATTCAAACTACTACAGATAGGCTGATTCTCTCCTCAGGTTCTGCATCCATCTGAAAAAGAAAAGCAAATTCTCCAAATGAGAGAGAAGTCAGCACCAGGTAAATGGTATAACTATTATTATTTGAGAGAGAATTTTATAGGTCTAGGCCCCCTTGTAGCCCATGATTGGTGGGAGGTTAATATTTTTGAAAGAGGGCTCTTTTTTGGATATGGTTCTGACTTGTTTCCCAGGTCCAGCTATAGGTTCCATTCCACTGAGCAGATCTGTTAGCCAAATCAAGAGCAGTTGATTACCCACCATGATTATGTGCCACTATTGCCCTTGTGTGAGCATCATGTCAGGCTGTTTGCTACTGAAAAGCATAGACCAGGAGTTGCTTGGACAGATGTTGGTCACTTTTCCCCAGTAACTCATGTAGCACCTTCTGGCACTAGACAAGCTCACTGGGGACCTGGTATCTTTCTGATTCCAGCCAGGTCACTCCATGTTCTGTACCAACACCATATGGTATCTGCATCAGTACAGACTTACCATTAACCTTTGCTGGGTCATCAAATACTCTGACAGAAATCTCTCTTCTTTCAGGAAAATTTGTAGATCTCTCTGATCAACACCTCATTGTGGATGTTTACCACATGCTGGTACTTGGAGTTACAAGGCAGTGCTGAGGGAAAAGAAGGAAGAAAAAGATTGGTAAGATAAAGGACAAAGAGAGAAGAGAGAGAGAAACAGGAGAAGATTAAGGTTAGTCTTCATCATACCCTCTCCAGGGTCCTTTGATTTAGGTGTTTCCTCTAAGGACCTAATGAAGGTTCAACCTTTTACACTGTCTTTTGGAATATAAGATTTTATGGTAACATTTCCATTTGGGTCCACTTTTGTGTCCCCCCTCACTCTTACCCACCTCTCCTACATTACCCTCCTTATTGTCTGGTACTCGAGATGCCTATTAGGTATATCAGCATCTTGGGGAGATTCAGGTTAGGAGCCACAGATGAGTGAGACCATGTGATGATTATCTTTCTGTGATTGGGTGAGTTCGCTGAGAATGATCTGTAGCCAGTTTGACCATTTTTCTTCAAATTTCATTGTGTCATTATTCCTTACTGCTGTGTAGAATTCCACAGAATTCCACATCTTGGTTATCCATTCATCTAATGATGGACATCTGGGATGATTCTACTGCTTAGCTATTATTAATTGAGAAACTGTTGGGCCCTGCCTGGTGTGAAGCCGAGTGGTTAGCCCAGCAAGTCTTGGCCTACTCCCGGTGAGGCCTAGTCGAGCTTCCGCAGCCTGAGTAGAGTTTTGTGACCTGTCCTTGAAGTGACTCAGCACCTAAGCTGAAACTGCCTCCGCCCAGCTACCGCTGACGTGGTGAAATACTATTGGCCCTTACACCTTTATCTCATCCTTTTTCCCACCCTCTCTCAAAATATATAAATACCTTCCCATGACAAATAAACTGAGATTCCCACCTTAGACGGACTCCGCAACTCCATGTGGTTTTTCTCCCCGGTGTTTTGGGGGGGGGAGGGGTTTGAGTCGCTGACACCCGCCTTCTCGCTCAGCCTCGAGAGAAGCAGCTGGCCCAGTTCTCTCTCTCTTCCGCTCTACCTGCCGGTGGTGGAGGGAAAAAACCCCAACAAGAAACTATAAACATAGTTGAGCAAATCTCTCTGAACTGAGGCATAGAGCTTTTAGGGTAAATGCCCAGTAAGGGAATAGTTGGGTCTGTTGGTAACTCTATAGTCAACCTTTTTAGGAGTCTCCATATTGCTTTCCATAGTGGTTGCATCATCTTACATTCTCATCAACAGTGAATGATGGTTCCTATTTCTCCACATCCTCACCAGCATTTCTTTTCATTTGATTTTTTTTAAAGTTTCCTATCCTTACTGGGGTAAGGTGGAATCTCATAGTTGTTTTAATTTGCATTTCACTGATGATTAGGGATGTTGAATATTTTCTTAAGTCTGTGTTTTCCATTTGTTTTTCTTCCTCTGAGAACTCTCTGTACAGTTCTATGCCCCATTTTGTTAGTTGGTGGTTTGACTTTTTATTGTGTAGGTTTTTGAGTTCTTTGTAGAGTCTAGAAATTAGGCCTCTGTCTGTGGTATAGCAGGCCAAAAATTTCTCCCATTCTGTGGACAGTCTATTGACTCTGCTTATTGTATATTTGTCTGTGAAAAAACTTTTCAGCCTCATGAGATCCCAGTGGTTGAGTAATTGTTTACTTTCCTCAGCTACTGGGGTTGTGTTCAGGCAGTCTTTTCCCACTCCTATATTGTGGAAAGTTCTTCCTATTTTTCTTTCAGTACTAGCAGAGTTTCTGGTCTTCATATTGAGGTCTTTCATGCATTTGGACTTGATTTTTGTGCATGGCAAGATGTGTGGATCAAGTTTCACTTTCCTGCATATGGTTATACAGTTTGTCCAGCACCATTTGTTGAAGATGCTGTCTTTTATCCAGTCTACATTGTTAGGGACTTTGTCAAATATCAAGTAACTGTAGTTACTTGACCCAAATTCTGGGTCCTCTATTCTATTCAATGGTCTATAGTCCCGTTTTTTATGCAAGTACCATGATATTTTTATTATTATGGCTTTGTAATATAGCTTTATATCAGGCATGGTGAGTCCTCCAGAAGTATTTCTTTTCTTGAGGATATGCCTGAATATCTGAGCTTCTGCCATTCCATATGAATTTTGAGATCATTTTTTCTATCTCTGTGAAGAAAAATGTTGGGATATTTATTTGTATTGCATTAAATCTCTATATTGCTTTGGTAAGATTGCCATTTTCACAATGTTAATTGTGCCTTTCCAGGACCAGAGAAGGTCTTTCCATTTTCTCAAGTCCTCTTCGATTTCTAACTTGAGTGTTTTTATGCTTTCATGGTAAAGGTCTTTCACATATTTGGTTAGTATTATTCCAAGGTTTTTTTTTTTTTTTTCTTTTGAAAATGGTACAATGTCACATTTCTTTCTCCCTATCTTTGTCTTTTGTATATAGTAGGGCTACTGATTTTTGCATTGATTTTCTATTCTGCTACTTTGCTAAAGGAGTTAATCAACTTTAAGAGTTTTGAGATGGAGGTTCGTAGGTCACTTATGTCTAGAATCATGTCGTCTGCGAATAGAGCTAACTTAACTTCTTCCTTTCCAATTTGTATCCCTTTTATTTCTTTCTCCTGTCTTATTGCATGAGCTAGGACTTCCAGTACTATGCTGAAGAGCAGAGTTGAGAGTGGACACCCCTGTCTTGTTTCTGATCTCAATGGGAATTTCTTCAGTTTCTCCCCATTAAGTATTATTTGGGCTTTAGGAGCTTTATATATAGCCTTTATTATGTTGAGAAATAAACCATCCATGCCTATTCTCTCCAACTTTTTGATCATGGAGTGATGTTGTATTTTGTCAAAGGCCTTTTCTGCATCTATCGAAATGATCATATGTTTTTTGTGTTTTTGCTTGTTTATGTGGTGTATCACATTGAAAGATTTCTGTATTTTGAACCATCCCTGCTTTCCTGGGAGGAAGCTTACTTGATCTGGGTGGATAATGCCTTTGAACTGTTGTTAAATTCGGTTTGCAAAGATTTTGTTCAGGATCTTTGCATCAACGTTCATCAGGGAAATAGGCTTATATATTTTTTGTGGCATCTCTCCATGGTATTAGGGTGATACTAGCTTCATAGAAGGAGTTGGGGATCTTTCCATGTTCTCCAATTGCATAGCACAGTTTGAGAAAGATTTGTTTCAGTTCTTCCATGACAGAACTCAGCTGAGAAGCCATCTTGTCCTAGACTCTTCTTTTTGGGAAGGTTTTTGATTGCATTATCAATCTCAACTAATGTGATAGGCTTGTTTAGGAGATTAATCTGCTCTGAGTTTAGCTTTGGTAGGTGGTATGTGTCCAGGAATTCATCCGTTCTCTTCATATTTTCCAGTTTTGTGGAGTAGTGGTCTTTGAAATAAGTAATGTTTATTATCCCAATTTCACTTATGTCTGTTGTGATCTCTCTCCTTTTTCATTTCTAATTTGGTTAATTTGAAGCCTCTCTTTTTTTCTCTTGATCAAATTGGCCAGGGGTTTATCAATCTTATTTACTTTTTCAAAGAACCAGCTGTTTGTTTGATCAATTTTCTTAATTGCTTGCTTATTTTCCAATTCATGAATTTCTGCTCTGATCTTAATTATTTCTTTCTGTCTGGAGCTTTTTGAGTTGGATTCTTCTTGTTTGTCTAATGCCTTAGGTGGATGGTTAGATTATTGATTTGGGACCTCTCTGTCTTTCTTATGAAGACATTTAATGTTATGAGTTTTCCCCTGAGGACCACCTTCATTGTGCCCCATAAGTTTTGGCACATTGTGTTCTAATTGTCATACATTTCTGGAAATTTTGAAATTTCATTTTTTTATTTTGTCCACTACCCATTTATTGTTTAAAAGTGTGTTGTTCAGTTTCCACTAGCTGGTGGGATTCCCGGTGCATCTTTTGTTGTTAATTTCTAGTGATACAGCATTTTAATCTGATATCATGCAGGATATTATGTTGATCTTCCTAAATATATGGAAGCAGGCTTTATGACCCAGTATATGATATATTTTAGAGAAGGTTCCATGGGCTTCTGGGAAGAATGTGTGATCTGTGGATTTTGGGTAGAATGTTCTGTAGATGTCCATTAGGTCTAATTGATTTGTGGTTTAATTGAGCTCTCTTACTTCCTTTTTCATTTTCTTTTTGGATAATCTATGTATTCTGATAATGGAGTATTGAAGTCCCCAACTATGATGGTGTTGGTGGTTATTTCTGTTTTGTTGTCAAATAGTTTTTGTTTTTTGAATTGTGGTGCACCTGTGTTTGGTGCATAAAGATTGATGATTGTGATATCCTCTTGTTGGATTGTTCCCTTGATAAGTAAGAAGTGCCCTTCATTGTCTTGTTTGATTACTTTTGCCTTGCATTTTATCTGATATTAGTATAGCAATGCCTGCTTATTTCTTATTTCCATTTGCTTGGAATATAATTTTCCATCCTTTCACCCTGAGGAGGTGTCTATCTTTAGTGGTGAGGTGGGTCTCTTGAAGACAGCAGATTAAGGGGGTCTAACTTTCTGATCCACCCTGTTAGTTGATGTATCTTGATGGGTGAATTAAGGCCATTAATGTTCTGGGTAATAACTGTGAGGTTTTATTTAATCCCTGCCATGTTGTGGTGGTTTATGGGGTTTGGTGTTTTCTTGCACTTTGTAGTTATTTTGTGCCTTCTCTGTGTTTGGTTATTGTCTGCTTCTTGTAGCTACTTGAGGTTGGTTATTTGATTCTTCTGTGTGGATAATTCCCTGGAATGCTCTCTGTAGTTTTGGATTTGTGTTCATAAAGTTGTAAAGCTGAGTTTTATTGTGGACAGTCATTCTTTCACCATCTATTATGAGAAATACTTTTGCCAGGTAGAGTAGTTTTGGTTGGAAGCCATAAGTTCTTAGACCTTGCAGTGTTCCATTCCAGGCCCTTCTGTCTTTCAGGGTTTCCATTGAGAAGTCTGAAGTAATTCTGATGGGGTTGCCTTTATATGTAATGTGTTGTTTCTCCCTAGCTGCTTTTAGGACTTTCTCTTTGTTATCAATATTTAGAATCTTAATGATAATATGTCTTGGAGAATTTCTCCTTTGGTCCAGTCTGTTAGCTTCTTGTAATTTGATCAGACTTTCTTTTGAGAGAGTGGGAAAGTTTTCTTTGATAATTTTGTTGAATAATTTCTCCATTCCTGTGGTCTGAATTTCTTCCCCTTCTGGTATCCCCATGATCTGAATGTTGGGATGTTTAAGGGTATCCCACAGTTCCCTCATGTTCTGTTCACAAAAATTTTTGAACTTATTCAAACTTTTGGACTCATGAAATGTTTCTTCTGTTTTGTCTTTCAGTTCTGAGTTTCTATCCACCACATGGCTGACTATTCATGAGAGCTTCTATAAAGTGTGGGGCTTGTTCAAATTGGTTTGAATTTTCTACTGCCTTTTAATGCATATTTTCCATCCCTCTGTCAAGTTCCCTTTTCATGCCTTTTTCTGATTTTCTTAATGCTACTTGGAATTCATCCTTGCATTATTGATGTCTTCATTGAGCTTAGCCAGCTGGTTATTGAGGTCATCTTTTATTTATTTATTTTTTTTAGATCTCCTTCAGATCATTTAACTGTCTTTGGAACCCTTCCTGGTTCTTTTCTATAAGGTCTAATCTAGCGAGAATAGCATTCATACAATTATTGGCCCTTTGTTCATTTTATGAATGTTCTACTCTTTGCTTGGCTGGGGTTGCATTGCTTGTGTCTTCATTTTGGGGTTCTGATCCTACTGTCGCTTTTATGTTTTGATTAGAATCATGCATTGTGGGACTGGGCAATGTTTTTGGATTTACTTGCATTTGATTTTTCATGTTATTCTTTTTGTGTGGTGGACTGACCATCACATTGTAGGAATCTTATTTAATTTTGGATGAAGCTGTAGGTTACCCTTAAAGTGTCTTCAGTGATTAATCCCTTTTATGTTTGCTTTGATTAGGCTTCTGATAGTAATGGGGCCTACCTGCTCAGAGGGAAGGAGCCCATGAGGCTCTGTTGAGGGCCTGAGGACCTGATGGATGGGCTTGTTGTTTAGTGTTTTGGGATATGGGACTGTGTGGTCAGGCAACCCAATGGGACAAGGGTAAGGGGCAATGGGACAAAGCAGAAAGATTTTGTGGCTGTGCTGCAGAGTGGGGGGAGGATAGTAATGTGTGGTGCTTCTGAGATGCTAATGGTTGAGGGGGTGGGACTGTGGGTCTGTTGGAACTGTGTGGCAGGGGGTTTCTGGGACTGAAGGGTCATGTGGCAAGGCAGGTCAGGGATATGGGACTGCTGAGGGTCAGGTGAAACATGGGGAGGGATAGGTGGTGGTCCCAGTCCTGGTGGGGTGGTAGGAAAGGGGAGGGTGGGGTGAAGAATAGCCTGTTAGCCTGGGACCTAGTAATCTCCAGGGAGTGGAGTAGGATCTGTTCCAGGCAGGGCAGGGCTGTGTGTGGGAAGGGTGTGGCATGTGGAGCTCACTGTAAGAGCTTCCTGGGGTCTGCACACAGGGAGGAGGGTGTGGGCAGCAATGAGTGGGACAGCGGTCACATGTGGAGCTCCCTGGTGGCTAGTGCAGGGGGAATGCTAGCCTGCTAGCCTGGGTTTGTGTACTGGGGAGAGTATGGGGGGTGCTCACATTTGGAGCTCCTATGCACAAGGGCTGTGGGGAGGCAGTGGTGAGTGGGATGGATGGCATTCACATGTGGAGCTCTGCCGGGGGGCATCAAAGTCTAGATTAGGGTGGGGCAGGGCGATCCCTAGCCTTTTATCCTGGGTCCATGCAGCAGTGAGTGGGACAGATGATGTTCACGTGTGGAGCTCTGTGGGGCAGGAAAGCATAGGTCAGGGCAGGGAGGGTTGTATGCTTACCTGTTGACCTGGTTATGCATGAGGGGCAGAGGCAGCAAGTTGGATGGACAGTGTTCAGGTGTGGAGCTCTGTGGTGGTGGGAAAGCCTAGGTCAAGGTGGGGTAGGGCAAACTCTCACCTGTTGACCTGGGTCCACACACGGGGGTGGGGGGAAGGTGGTGAGTGGGATGGCGTTCACATGTGGAGCTCCGTGGGGGCGAGAAACCCTAGGTTGTGGCAGAGTGGGGCAAACACTAGCCTGTTGACCTGGGTCCTCGCATGGGTGGGTGGCAGCAAATGGGATGGTGTTCACGTGTGGAGCTCTGCAGGGAACGGAAAGCTTAGGTCGGGGCTGGGAGGGGTGAATGGTAGCCTGCTGGCCTGGATCCACTTAGCCTGTGGATATTGCAGGAAGAATCTGTGGCTGGGACAATGGCTAGAATGGCTGCTTGAAGGGACTGGGGGACTGGTGGGCTACCCAAGAGTGTGTGAATCAGCAGATTCCCTACTTTGCTCCTCTGTGCCCTCCCACTAGAGGTCTACTAGAATCTGCAAACCCTGAAAAAATACACTTAACGCTAAATGTCTTTCATTTCCTTCCCCACGAGGTGAGGTGTGGTTAGGTAGATGCCATCTTGACTAGAAGTCATCTAGAATTTTTAATTATTTTTATTTTGTTTTTTTGAGGTAGGGTCTTACTCTATCCCAGGTTGAACTGGAATTCACTATATTGTTTCAGGGTGACCTCAAACTCATGGAGATCCTCCTACTTCTGTCTCACAAGTGCTGGGATTAAAGGCTTGCACTACGATTCCTATCAAGTTTTTTTTTTTTTTTTTTTTTTTTTTTTTTTGCTGAAATATAAGACAAGTCCTTTTGACTGAAAACAGAGGATAAAGCCTTGATAATGTTATCAAGTCTACAGAATATCAAGAACATTTTGAATGGATGAAACAGAACCTGATTTTGTTTCAAAAATTGAAAGATATACACTTTTAAAATTTATTTGTGATGGCTTTGTACAAAAATGTGTGCAATTTTGTTAGAAGAACCTAAAATGTGAAGCATCTTACAATGCCTCAATTGTTGGGCGTTGTGGTGCTAGCTTATATTCCTAGTACTTGAGAGGCTGAAGGAGGCAAGATTTTGCTACATAATAAGACTGTGTCTCAATAAAACTAAAAAACACAAAAGGAAAGAAAATTTCTTTTTGAAAATAAGGTCTGATAAGTTTTTTTGTTCTTGCATAACTGTGGACATGATTTTTAGGTAGGAGTTTTCATTTTGAACTCATCCTCATCTCTATGGATTCTATCAAAATGATTGCTCTGATGATCATTATCTAGAAATATCTTTTTGGATATTATTTTTCAAATGTTTATTTTTTATGTCTTTCTTATATATTTATTTATTCATTTATTTATTTATGGGAGTGAGAGAGAGGCAGGTAAGGGGGAGCACCATGCCAGGGCCTCTAGCCACTGCAAACGAACTCCAGACACATGTGTTACCTTGTGCATCTGGCTTATGTGGTTACTGGGGAATTGAACCTGGGTCCTTAGACTTCACAGGTAAACACCTTAAGTGCTCAGCCATCTCTCCATCCCTAGTTAATACTAACTTTATTCGTACTTCCCTAATCCTGTATTTCAAGCAGCCATCTGTACATCTTACTCTAGATTTGAGTCTGCCCATGTGTGAAACGATTCTGAATGATCCCTGAGAGTGAGTATAAAATATTTCCTTCCAAACATGGTCACTGCCCCAGTATCTAGTTTCTCTCTTGCTGCTGCTGACTTGTGCATAATTTCTCATAAATTGTCTCATAAATTCATAGCAAGTTTGTATGACCCTGTTTGCTCTAGTGATTTTTGTTTCCCAAACTTTAAGCCTGGATCCCTAATTTCTTCTAATTCTCCTCTTAGATCTAACTTACTTTTTGGAGCACTCATCAGAATATCCTTATGGTGTCCATAATAGGCTGTTGCAGACAGGTTTTATGGACTACTCACTACTTTATAAGCCCTGTTTCGAATATTTTACATATCTTATATCATTTAATCCTCCCCAAAGTCCTGTGAAATACATGGGATTTATCTTGGCTTATCCTTCAGGATTTGCATGGTATAAGCAACATAATGTCTGCAATAGAACTGGAAGCTTGTCTAGCCTAATGCTTTCATTTTAGAAGGGAGGAAACTGAGAGTTTGACCTTTCCATTCTCTCTGGTCCTACAATACATGTTTGAATCTTCTAGCCTTAGATTACCTCTCTGAAATTCTCTTTTCTGCCAAATATGAAAAATCTTTCTTCTAATGTAATAAAATTCCCATCTATGTGTTTATCAAATTCTTCCAACATTCTATATAACATGTTTCAGTCAAACAAACTTTGTAGACAAATTATATCAAACACAATAGGAAAGAACAAATATTAAATATAAATTATCAACTTATAGCTCAACACATAATATGTTCAAAACATCTCTAATGATAAAAGTTTAACAGTGAGCTGGAAGGTTGGCTCAGTAGTTAAAGGCATTTTCTTGCACAGTGTAACAACTTGGGTTCAATTCCCCAATACCCATGTAAAGACAGATGCACAAAGTGGCACATGCAATCTGGAGTTCATTTGCACTAGTAAGGGTCCCTAATACATCCATCCTCTTTCTGTGTATTTCTCTTTCTTTCTCTCTCTCTCTTATAAATAACAATATTGTTCTAAGAGTCTAACAGTAGAGGGGGCTGGAGAGATAGTTTAGCAGTTAAGGGACTTGGCTATGAAGCCTAAGGACCTAGGTTCAATTCCCCAGAATCCATGTTAACCAGATGGACATGGTGGTGCATGCATCTGTAGTTCGTTTGCAGCGGCTAGAGGCCCTGGCAGGCCAATTCTCCCCTCTACCTCCTCTTAAAAATAAAAATAAAATAATTTTTAGAAATTCTAACTGTAGAAAAAAGGGAGAAATCCCTTTGAAATTATTAAAAACCTCTCAAGGGATGACAATTCCCTCAGAAATAACATGAAAAGACTACAAAGTTGCTGCCCCTTTAAGGATATTACTGTAACAGCTATTACATATGAATTTAAAAGTAAACAATTCTTATTAGAATGGTGATATAAACTGTAATATTGCATTATATGAATTAAATCAGGGCTAGAAATGCAGATAAGTGCTGAAGAAATTACCCAGCATGTGTGGGACCTTAGGTTGGATGCCCAACACTGAAGAAAAGGTTTAGTAAAAATTGTTTCCTGGTTTGATTTATGAGAGTACATACCCTGTTAGCATATAATTGTGTTGGTACTTTTTTGACTTTGTTATCCATGAGGAACAAATAAGGAATTGTTATCATTGCTTGTTGTTGTCAGAGAAACAAATCAAACTCTCCCTTGTGCCTAACAGCAAACCATTAAAAAACAAATTGTCTTTGTCAATATAAGATGTATTTAGGAGTCAACAAACAAGCCTGATCTCTTAATTACAGAATATGATCAGACAGTGTAAGTGACATACATCAAAAGACCAGTTGGGGGTTGGAGAAATGGCTTAGTGGTTAAGGTGTTTGCCTGCAAAGCAAAAAGATACTGGTTCGATTCTCCAGGACCCATGTAAGCCAGATGCATGAGGGGCATATGCATCTGGAGTTTGTGTGCAGTGGCTAGAGGCCCTGGTGTGCCCATTCTCTCTCTGTCTGCTTCTCTTCTCTCTCTCTCTGCTTGCAAATTAATAAATTAAAAATAAATTTAAAAGAGCAGTCAGATCTGGAAACAATGGAGAGAGAAATGAAGCAGAGGGAAAGTTTGGAAAAGTCAGATAAGGTAGATACTCTCAAGAATACACTATATGGCTGGAGAGATGGCTAAGCGATTAAGGCACATGCCTGCGAAGCCTAAGGACCATGGTTTGAGTCTCCAGGTCCCATGTAAACCAGATGCATATGGTGGTGCATGCATCTGGAGTTCGTTAGCAGTGGCTAGTGGCCCTGGCTTACCCATTCTCTTTCTCTCTCTCTCCCTCTCTCTGTCTCAAATAAATAAATAAATAAATAAATATTAAAAAAGAATACACTATATATTCAAACATGGGATTTTTTTTTTCTCTTGGAGTGCAAAGAGCATACACAGAAGGAATTACTATCTGCTTTATTATTATATACTACTTAAGGCTGAAGCAGATAAGAGTTATGATTTACTGGCTATGTACTATTTTCTGAACACTTATTTAAGTGCTTCATATGCCTTTTCTCATTTAATACAGCATCTTTGTGAAGTGCATACTACTATCATTACTATAGAGAGGATGAAATTGAGACATAATGGATAAGTGACTTACCCACTGTCCTATAGCTATATAAATATAGGACCTAAGATTTTAATGTGACAGGCCAACTACAGAGTTGTGCTGTTTGCTAACCATTATTTTATTATTTTATTTTATTTTTTTATTTTAAATTTGCTGAAATTAATACATTTTATTTTATTTTAATAATTTATTATTTTGTTTATAGTATTCTAATTTTACATTCATATTGGTGTCTCCATTATCCTCCTCCCTGCCCTCCCCCCTCCAAAGACTTTGGGGGTAGTCAAAAATTATGGAGGATAGGCCAAGTCTCTGTGCATAATGACCCAACTTGTGGCTCTAACATTCTTTCCACCCCCTCTTCTGTGAATTTCCCTGAGCCAAGTTGGGATCATTTTAGTTCTACTTCAGTGGTGAGGTTTTAGGATTAACCATTATTTTAAATTATCTAAGTATTTAGACTATGCCTTTGGTTATCCTAGGTCTTTTCCTACTTTAATTATTAAACTTACAGGAGAAGCCTTTAACAATTCAAGAACACTTCTGCTTTTACAGACATCTCTAGCCATTAAGACTCTGTTCTTAGACTAACTTCAGCACTAACACAAGTATTGTGACCACCCAAAAGTTTTATCCCAGCTTAATACTCTAAGAGTCAACTAGAGACTGCACTTGTATTATATTAAACACCTACAGATGTCTTGCTACCTAGGTTTGGCCCTACATAACTCTCAGTATTAGGTGAGGAAACTTCTGACAATCTGAAGTCTATTCTTATTCTGTGTTGTGTGGCTTTCATGGGAAACATTCAACCATTTTGGGACTCTTTGAGAGCCACTTCAACTCAGAGGCTTTTCTATGATGTCCATATCTTTCACAAAACAGCATTCCTGTTATTGAGGTACTATTTCTCATCAGATTATCCAGGTAAAGGGCATAACATGTATGAAGGTCCTAAAAGAGAAAAGTTGATTCCAGTAGGATTGGAGCACAAAAGGAAAAGGAGAGTCATATGTGAGGAAGTGGAAAATAGACTGAAAAAGCTATAGATTTTAGAGTCAGGATAGTTGGATTTGAGTTATGGCCCTGACACTTCTTGTGGCCTTGTGAAACTTACTAAAATTTCAATTTCCTAATTGGTAACTGAAGACAAAAATAGTACCCACCTCACAAAGATGTTATGAGGATGACATAAAGTGAATGAAAGTGAAGAACTTTCACTTATAGAAATTAGTTTATACATATGATACACTAATATACATAAGCACACATGATAGATATCAATGTAAATTTATATGAAAGAGACTATAAAACTGAGATTCCCATATTTTGGAATCTTATGTCTTGTAACATTTGTAAATGATTTAAGACTTTAATATAGGGTAAGTGAGAACTATAGAAAGGTTTAAGGAGAATGTAATGAAATTATATTTGCACTTTTTAATATCATTCAAGATGTACTGTGGCAATAGGGTTGGAGACAAGGGTAGCTCCAGAGGAACCAACTAGAAATCCATTAAAATTGTCCAGGGAGTAGATGGTAATGTGTTAGACAATAGTACTCACTGAGTGGAAAGAGATAAAAAAAAGGGGGGCATATTTGGGACATATTTAGGAAGTAAAGGGGACAAGTATTACTGACCAATTATATTCCAATTAATTGAGATTCAAGAACTACTTTTTTTCTCTTCTACTTCCTCTTTCCCTCAGTCCCAGAGAATTATGAAAACATGTATGAAGAACTGGATGATTTAATTGATCAATTAGTGTATGATAGTTTGTTATGTATCTTAGATCCTAGAAATATCTACTGTGCTACCTCAGACTTCCAGTCAAGATGCTGCCCACCTAACCATACCTCACCTTGCAGGGAAGGAAAGGCAAGATCTTTAGGGTTCATTGGGGTTTTTAGGGGTTTGTAGATTCCAGTAGACTTCCGGTAGGAGGGCACAGAGGAGCAAAGTAGGGGATCCTCTGATTCCAGTGCTCTCGGGTAGCCCACCAGTCTCCCAAGCAGCTGTCCTAGCTGCAGTCCCAGTGGCAGATTCCTCCTGCACTAACCTCAGGCTAAGTGGGTCCAGGCCAGCAAGCTAGCATTCCCCCTGCCCTAGGCTTTTCCTTGCCACAGAGTTTCACACATGAATGCCTTCCCACTGCCTGCCGTCTCCTCTCCCACTCTGGTGCATGGACTCAGACCAGCAGTCTAGCATTCCCCCCTCACTAGGCTGTCCCTCCACAGGGGACCTTCCCACCTGCCACCCAGCCCTGAGTGGACCATATCCTGCTGCACTTCCTGCAGGCCACTCGGACCCAGGCCAGCAAGCTATTCTTCAACCCTCCCTCCCCTTTCCCACCACCCAAAGGGGGATTGCAGCCAATCCCCCTCATCATGTCACCTGACCCTCAGCATCCCCAAAGCTTCACCCTGCCTTATTACAGGACATGGCAGTCTCATCCACCCCTGCTACACGGTCCCAATTGACCTGATGTCTCTTCCCCTCACCCCCCAGCATCTTAGAACCACCACACATTCCAATCTCCCCTCTGCACCCCAGTAGCAATACCAGGCTGCTTTGTCCCATTCCCACCTACCCCTGCCCCCTCAGGCCACTTGACCATGCAATCCTATACCCCAAACCACAGAATAACAAGCCCCTTCATCAGGTCTTCAGGCCCTCAACAGAGCCTCATGGGCTTCTTCTCTCTGAGCGAACAGGCCCCATTACCATCAGAAGCCTAATTGAAGCAAACATAAAAAGGAAAAATCACTGAAGACACTTCAGGGTAAACTACAGCTTCCTCCAAAATTAAATAAGATTCCTACACTGTGATGGGAAGACCACAGAGCAAAACAAACAAACAAACAAAAAAGCATGAAAAATCAAATGAAGGAAATTCAACAAGGTTGCCCAGTCCCACAATGGATGTCTCTAATCAAAACATAGAAGAAGCCGGGCGTGGTGGTGCAC
Source organism: Orientallactaga sibirica (assembly GCA_036365145.1). Classification (NCBI taxonomy): domain Eukaryota; kingdom Metazoa; phylum Chordata; class Mammalia; order Rodentia; family Dipodidae; genus Orientallactaga; species Orientallactaga sibirica. The sequence goes on along the minus strand of JAEOAD010000793.1, from coordinate 5,604,676 downwards.
ACCTTTAATCCCAGCACTTGGGAGGCAGAGGAAGGAGGATTGCGGAGATTTCGAGGCCACCCTGAGCCAGGTCAGCCTGGACCAGAGTGAGACCCTATCTCGCAAAACCAAAAAAAAAAAAAAATAATAAAAAAAAACATAGAAGAGACAATAGGATCAGAACCCCAAAATGAAGATACAAGCAATGCAACCCCAGCCAAGCAAATAGCAGAACTTGCAGAAAATGAACAAAGGGCCAATAATTGCATGAATGCTATCCTTGCTATATTAGACCTGATAGAAAAGAACCAGAAAGGGTTCCAAAGACAGTTAAATATATAAAAAAAAAGGACCTAACTAACCAGCTGGCTAAGCTCAATGAAGACATAAAGAAATGCAAAGATGAATTCAAAAAAGCATTAAGAAAATCAGAAAATGACATGAAAAAGGAACTAGGAACTCAGCAGAGGGATGGAAAACTATAAATAAAATATCAGTAGAAAATACAAAACAAATTAAACAAGTCCAAAACTCTATAGAAGCACTGAAGAAGAGTCAGCCAAGCGAAGGATAGAAACTCAGAACTGGAAGACAAAACAGAAGAAATAGTTCTTGAGTTCAAAAGTTTCAATATGTTCAAAAATTTTTGTGAACAGAACATGAGGGAACTGTGGTATACCCTTAAGCATCTATAGAACATCTACAGAACATTCTACCCCAAATCCACATATTACACATTGTTCTCAGCAACCCATTAAACCTTCTTAAAAATAGATCATATATTGGGCCATAAAGCCTGCCTCCATATATTTAGGAAGATAGACATAATCTCCTGCATTATATCAGATCACAATGCTGTATCACTAGAAATTAACAACAAAAGATGTACCAGGAATCCCCCCAGCTCCTGGAAACTGAACAACACACTTTTAAAAATAAATGGGTAGTGGACAAAATAAAAAATGAAATTTCAAAATTTCTGGAAATGAATAACAATGAGAACACATCATACCGAAACTTATGGGACACAATGAAGACAGTCCTCAGGGGGAAATTCATAGCATAAAATGCCTTAATAAAAAAAAGACAGAGTGATCCCAACTCAATAGCCTAACCATCCACCAAAAGGCATTGGAAAAACAAGAAGAATCCAACCCAAAAAGCTCCAGACAGAAATAAATAATTAAAATCAGAGCAGAAATTAATGAAAAATAAGCAAACAATTAAGAAAATTGATGAAACAAAGACCTGATTCTTTGAAAAAAAATCCCAAGATTGATAAACCTCTGGCCAATTTGATCAAGTGAAAAAAAGAGACACTTCAAATTAACAAAATTAGAAATGAAAAAGGAGAGAGATCACAACAGACATAAGTGAAATTGGGAGAATCAGCATTACTTATTTCAAAAACCTCTACACCACAAAACTGGATAATATGGAAGAAATGGATGAATTCCTGGATATATACCACCTACCAAAGCTAAACACAGAGCAGACTGATCTCCTAAACAAACATATCACACCCATCGAGATTGAAAAGTAATCAAAAACCTCCCTAAAAAGAAGAGCACAGGACCAGATGGCTTCTCATCTGAATTCTATCAAACCTTCATGGAAGAACTAAAACCAATTTTTCTCAAACTGTGCCACATAATTGGAGAAAAGAAAAAGCTCCTCAACTCCTTTTATGAAGCTAGTATTACCCTAATGACAAAACCAGACAGAGATGCCACAAAAAAGAAAACTATAGGACTATTTCTTTGATGAACATAGATACAAAGATCCTGAACAAAATCCTCTCAAACCAAATTCAACAACATAAATGCATTATCCACCCGATCAAGTAGGCTTCATCCAAGGAATGCAGGGTTGGTTCAACATACAGAACTCTGTCAATTCATACACCACATGAATAAGCTTAAACAAAAAAACCACATGATCATTTTGATAGATGCAGAAAAGGCCTAGGACAAAATACAACATCACTTCATTACCAAAACGTTGGAGAGAATAGACATGGATGGTTTATATCTCAACATAATAAAGGTTATATATAAAGCTCCTAAAGCCCACATAATACTTAATGGGAAGAAACTGAAGGAATTCACATTGAAATTGGAAACAAGACAGGGGTGTTCATTCTCACCTCTGCTCTTCAACATACTACTCAAAGTCCTAGCTCAATCAATAAGACTGGAGAAAGAAATAAAATAGATACAAATTGCAAAGGAAGAAGTTAGCCCTATTGGCTGACAACATAATTTTATAAATAACTTACCTGATAACCTCCACCTCAAAACTCTTAATGGTGATTAGCTCCTTCAGTACAGTAGCAGGATACAAAATCAATGCACAAAAATCAGTAGCCTTTTTACATGCAAAAGACAAAGATACAGAGATACATTAACCAAGGATGTGAAGACCTATACAATGAAAACATAAATATGCTCAAGAAAGAAATTGAGGTGGACTTGAGAAAATAGAAAGACCTCCCATTCTCCTGGATAGAGAGAATTAACATTGTGAAAATGGCAATCTTACCAAAAGCAATATACAGATTTATTACAATACCAATAAATATCCCACCATTTTTCTTCACAGAGATAGATAACATGCTCTCAAAATTCATATGGAGTAGCAGAAGGCCTCAGATATCCAAGCATATCCTCAGCAAAAGAAGCACCTCTGGAGGCATCACCATACCTGATATAAAGCCATACTACAAAGCCATAGTAATAAAAAGAACATGGTAGTGACATAAAAACAGGATTATAGACCAATGTAACAGAATCAAGGACCCAGAGTTTGGGTAATATAACTACATCTACTTGATATTTGATAAAGGCCCTCACAATGTAGACTGTAAAAAAGACAGCATCTTCAACAAATGTTGCTGGGCAAACTAGATAAACATATGCAGGAAAATGAAACTCGATCCACACATCTCACCATGCACAAAAGTCAAGTCCAAATGGATCAAAGACCTTAATACGAAGACTGGAATATGATAGTACTGGAAGGAAAAATAAGAGGATCTTTTCACAATATGGGAGGGGAAAAAGACTTCCTGTACAAACCCACAGTAGCTCAGGAAAGTAAACAATCACTCAGTCATTGGGATCTCATGAAGTTGAAAAGTTTGTTTTACAGACAAACATACAATAAGCAGAGCCAATAGATTATCCACAGAATTTTTGCCAACTATACAACTGATAGAGGCCTAATTTCTAGAATGTAGAAAGAACTCAAAACCCTAAATAATTAAAAGTCAAACAACCCACTCACAAAATGGGGCAGAGGAATGTATAGGGAGTTCTCAGAGGAAGAATTACAAATGGCAAACACACACTTAAGAAAATTTCAACAACCCTAATCATCAGCGAAATGCAAATTAAAACAACTATGAGATTCGGCCTTACCCCATGAAGGATAGCGAACATTAAAAAAAATCTAATGAAAAGAAAGGCTGGTGAGGATGTGGAGAAATAGGAACCCTCATTCACTGTTGGTGGGAATGTAAGATGGTACAACCACTATGGAAAGCAATATGGAGACTTTTATAAAGTTTGAATATAGAGTTATCAATAAATCCAGTTATTCCCATACTGAGCATTTACCCTAAGAGCGCCATTCCTCAATTCAGAGATATTTGCTCAACCATGTTTGTAGCTGCTCAATTCATAATAGCTAAGAACTGGAATCAACCCAGATGTCCCTCATTAGATGAATGGATAACCAAGATGTGGTTTATCTACAAGATGGAAATCTGCATAGCAGTAAGGAAAAATGACACAATGAAATTTGAAGAAAAAGGGTCGAACTTGAAATAGATCATTCTCAGCAAACTTGCCCAATCACAGAAAGACAAATTTTGCATGGTCTCACTCATCTGTGTCTCCTAACCTGGATCTGCAGGAGAAGCTAACATAACTAATAGGCATCTCAAGTAACTGACAATAGGGAGGGTGGGGAGGGAGTGGAGGGTAAGGATTCAGGGGGACACAAAACTGGACCCAAATGGAAGTGGTACCATAAAATCCTATATTCTGAAAGAAAGACTAAAAGGTTGAACTTTCATCAGGTCCTTAGAGGGAACACATGAATAAAATGGCACTGAAGAGGGTATGATGAAGACTAACCTTAATCTTCTCCTGTTTCTCTCTCTCTCTCTCTCTTTTATATTACCTATCTTTTTCTTCCTTCTTTTTCCTAGGCTCTGGCCTATAACTCCCAATTCCAGGATGTAGTTAACATCTACAATGAACTGTTTATCAGAGAGACCTACAAGGTTTCCCAAAAGAAGACAGATTTCTGTCAGAGTACTTGATGACCCACCAAAGGTTAATGCTAAGAACCTACTGCCAAAAACACCATTTGCTGTTGGTATGAAAAATGGAGTGAGCTGGCTAGAATCTGGAAGAGGGTCAGTCTCCACACAGTTACCTTGTCTACTGCCAGAGGGTGCAACATAAGAGACTGGGGGAAAATGACCAACATCTGTCCAAGGGACCCGTGGTCTAAGATTCTCAGCAGCAAAATCCTGACGTGATGTTCACACAAATGTAATAGTGGCACACAGCCATGTTGAGTAACCAACTGCTCTTGATTTGGCTAATGGATCCACTCAGTGGAACAGAACCCATAGCTGGAACTGGGAAACAAGTCAGAATCATATCCAAAATAAAGAGCCCACTCTCCAATATCAAGCTCCCACCAGTCATGGGCTACAAGAGGGCCTACACCTATTAAATTCTCTCTAAAATAATAATGCTTATCCCATTTATCTGGTGATGGCTTCACTCTGGTTTTGAGAATTTGCTTCTCTTTTTCAGATGGACACAGAACCTGAGGAGAGAATCAGCCCATTGCACCTCACCAGGGCCCCAGATGAAACCATAGAGTAATTAGGGAAATGAGCAAGAGTGCTGCTTTCTTGGTGAATCTGGTACCAGGGCAAGGGTGAAGGAGATAGACACAGAGAACACTCAGCTCCCACCAAACCAGATATCCAGAGACACAGAGGCTCCCAAGACATCATCACTGAAGTAGACCCAAAAAGAATCTAACTTTGCTCAGGGAAATTTGCAGAAGAGAGGGTGGAAAGATTGTTAGAGCCACAAGTTGGGACATTATACACAGAGACATTGCCTTTTCCCCAGAACTGATGGCTACTCCCCAGAGTGCATGACCCACATTACCCAACGAGGAAGGTTTCTTCAGAGGGGGGAGGTTGGGGAGAAGGCTAATGATGGTACCAACATGGTTGTATACACACTATGTACATAACTTTAAAAAAAAAAACAGCTATTGTCCTTTTACCATGATATGGCCAACATGGTATTTTTAACAAAGAAATATATTTGTTTTAGATGCCCTAAAAAACTAGCCTTATTGACACCAATATTAGAAAATCTCTGTATTTCTTTACTTTCTTCTCCACCCATAGAATCTGAGCAGATACTACATTCAAACAGTGAAGATCATAGAATTTGAAAAACTCTAAATGGCTGTTAGTATTTTATCATTACTGTATGATTTTTCATAAACTACTAGCCCAGAAAGCTAGTGGGCAGCAGGGTGGGGAGTATTGAAAACAGAAAAGGAAAGGAGACTTTAGAGCCTAGATAGAAAATAAATTGGTGAAGATGAAATGATTGAAAGAAAGAGAAATGGAATTATTAAGGATTAAAAGTTGTTCTTTTGTTCCACCTTTCATAGACTTGGGGAATATAACCCATGTCCACCAAAAAAAAAGAAGCCTAAATAGATATTTTATAACACAAAAGAGTAAAATTACTTTCTGATACATGTCAGATTTTCCCTCAACTTTTGAACTATCATATGAACCCATTTAATAAAAAGAAATCATTAAATGGAGGTGTGAAGATACACATCTATAATACCTTTACTGAGGAGGATGAGGCAGGAAAATCACAAGTTTAAGTCCATTGTAGATTACATAGCACGTGTAGGTTGTCTTAATAAAGAAAGGAAATAAGGAATGGGAGTGGAAGGAAGAAGAAAAGGGGTTGGAAGAAAAGAATTGTTTTAATTTAGATTTATACTATATAGTCTTTCATAGGAAAATAAGGTTCACAGTATCAGAATAAAAAGGGAAGGGCATTATCCTTCTCCCAAATAATGGTAGTAGAATTGGATGTAGAAATTTGGTTATAATAATAGCCTAGTTGGATAAATAGTTTACTTGATTCCTACTTGCCCACCTCTGTCTGTCTTTCTATAACAGAGCATTAAAGAATGCACTAGCCAGGTGTGGTAGTGCACGCCTTTAATCCCAGCACTTGGGAGGCAGAGGTAGCAGGATCACAGTGAGTTCAAGGCCACCCTGAGACTACAGACTGAATTCTAGGTTTGCCTGAACTAGAGTGAGAGCCTACCTTGAACTCCCCCCCCCAAATGCACTACTTCATTGGTGAGAATTTTATTGGAGACATATGACAGATACAGCCAGATCCCTTTCTAGTATTTGTTCTCTAATTTCCTTCTAGCAAAATCCTGATTGCTATAAAAGAAACTTAAACATTGAAATAACTTGTCAGTCAGGACTGAACATGTGATAAGTTCTGGGTATTGAGAATTAAGGAAAAAGAATTCTTTAAAGTTTTTGTTAGCATATGATAACTGTACAGAATAATCGTTTCCATTATGACATCTTCATCCATATACACAATATATTCTTATCATATTCACCCTCCTTAACCTCTTCCTGTCTTATGAACCCCTTCCTCTTCCCAAATAGTCAACCTTATAATTTCATGTTTTCTTTTGTTTTTGGTGACCCAGTACATTTATTTTGAGTTGTTTATAGTAACATGTGTGAGTGGTAATTCATAGAAGCATGGTAAACTTATTAGTGGCTATACTACTGAAAAAAGTGTCCTCTCCATCCCCCACCGAAAGTTAATCCTCATGGAGGAATGGAATCTCATGGAATCGTCCCCTATCCATGACATAATTTTGTCAGGCCTGATCTTGTGCATCTCTTGGACAGATAATCACAGATTTTGAGAGCTCAAGACTGAAATGCCATGCCATGCTCAGAAAATAGCTTTCCACAACACTCCATGCCTACTCCCTTCTGTGACAAGTCTTTTCATCTCCTCTTCCATGATGTTCCCTGAGTCTTGGAGGAGATAATATATATGTCACATTTAGGTCTAAGCCTTCAACAGTCACTTATTTAAAGCACTTTGACAAGTTAGGAAAAGTTGCTGATGGTCACCTCCAGGAAAGTTTTCCAGAAATGATAGATTTGTTTCTTACTTTTTGCTCATATGCCAGTACCCCCATTCCTGAAGATGGCTGTAATTGGACAACCACCTTGTAACCATGAATGGTTCTCACATGATGAGAAAAAATGGAGTAGAAAGATGCTATTCTTAGGAATCTGCACCAGAACCAGACTACTTAACTCACAACTTCAAGCTATGCTACATAAAGCCACCTACTGAAATTTTTGAAGTGAAATTTTCCTTATTTGCACACAACTGAAATCCTAACAGACACAAGGTATTTATAGACTAAGGAGTAACTTATGACTCTCAAGTTTCCAGTTTTAGTAATTTAGTAGTTGGAATAATGTTTTTCCCCTAAAAATTATGCCATAATCTATAGAACCTGTAAGTGTTATAGTAAATGAACATTAAGGCTCCAGATGGAATTGAGTTTTCAATGAACTGATTTCAAAATATGGACATTGGTCTGGGTTATCCAGATAGGCCATGATTAAATTATTCTCACAAGAAGATAAAGGAAGAGGAGGAGATTGATATGAAGCCATGTGAGAAAGAGAAAACTCATTTTTTTCTGGCTTTGAAGAAGAAAGAAGAGACCAAGAAATATGGAATATGGGATATCTCTAAAATTTAGGAAAAATTGGAAAAATAAATTCAGTCACATAGAATATATCTATGTCAAAATCTAGATTTTTATCTCACTGAGGCATATTATCGGAAGTCAGACATATATACTTGTAAGAGAATAAATCTGGATTCGAAATTAATTATTTTTAGTAATTTGTCATATTATCATTTATTATATTATGAAACAAATAAGTAGTTAGGTGAGTTCATATTTAGAAATATTAGCTTTGTGATGATTTTGAGGTATCCAAATGAATATGTGGTCACATGGAAAAGTCATAAAGACATGTGGAATGCAGATTTAGAACTGGAAGTTGATGGAGATGATAATTAAAACAATGGTAATACATAAAATTGCTAGAGTAGAATGAATACGATTACAAGAAAAAAGTCCTAACTCAATTGTAGATTGAGTATGGTTAGATGACAGCAGTAAATGAAAAATCAATGCATTGGACATTAAACAAAGATGCCAAGTCAAAATAAGAGAATATTTCAATGAAGGTCATTGATGATGAATACTGATGAGAGGTAAAATAAAGATTACATTTTATATTAGATTTTAAAACAGTAAAACACAGATTGTCAGGGGAAGTAGATGTAATAGGCAAGAGCTAAATTTCTGTGAGGTAAAGGTATATGTGTGAGGTGAAGGGTTAAATACAAATGAAAACTGTGAGTAGAGGTAACTCATTGCAGAATGTGAACTGTGAATGGAAGGGGGCTCGTGAGAAATACTAGCTACAGGAGAACATTATGTGAAGGGGACATACGAAGGAAAGGTCTACCCAGAAGCAGATGAAGTTAAACTTTGTAAGCATTATTACTTTTTTTTTTTTTTTTACTATCATAAGCAACTATAGGAGAAAGTTGGGGCAGATCTGGAAAAAGCTGGGAAATTATGACCAGCACTGAAAATGAGATGGAAGCAATGTTAGAATCAAGTATCCTGTGCACTCTGAGGAAGGTTCATCAAAGCCATTAAGGAAATCATCAAACTAAAATCAGTGTTTAGAGTAGTGCCATGATTCAGTATCTTTCCTTCTCAAGCATAAATTAGATCAACCTGGCTGAGGTGGGAAAAGCACAATCTCTGGAAAAACAGAAGGATAGATTCCCAAGCACAGCACATTATTAGCTAGAGGCTTGTGAAGAAAATTTGTTTGGTTCCCAGAGTAAGAGTTTTCTCTTTTTTTTTTTCTGTCTTTTAGAAACTTTTGAGTGTAATTCAGCTGATTAAATAGGGTGAATAAACAGGGAGTGATTTAAGATGCTGAAGATAGAGGTGAAAATTGATGGAACATGGCCCAAGGACTTGCTAGGGAGGATTTTTCAAAAAGCTCTGCCCTTAAGATGTGATATACTTTGAAACAAGAAGCTAAATGCTGGACCATTTGTGGGTTTGTTAGTTTCTGTCTAATAAGTTCCACTTATTCTTTAAATTACTAGGTAAGGTCATCCCCTTAGAATGGCAGTAAGTAGGAATGGGCCAAAACTCAATGAAATATATAAAACAATCACTATTGGAATTGGTGTGACCCATTTTATGTTCAGATTGCTGAGCAGTGTTAATGGCCCAGTTGGTACTGAAGGTCATGGAACTATAGTATCATTAATCTATTCCTGTCCTAGCTGTTTAGTTTTTACTCCTTTCAGCCTTCTCATTGACCTGTTGACCTATCAGAGATCTAAACCCATGGACATAGCAAGTATCCTTTCACATATATCTTCTTTCCTTCTGTAGCATCTCAAAGCCTCCATGGCCTGCAACTTAGCTTTCTAAAAATTCCATCTACCTTTCCTTTCAGTTCTTAACTTCAGTGGTTTAGTTATGTAATGATCACCTGTTCCTTCTGTCTAATTGTCATGCCTCTCATTCTGTCCTCCAGTGTCCATCAGTGTGATTAGTATAAAATATAAAATCTGATCATGAATATGTAAATAATATCAATGTCATGTGGTATGGTTTGGATATTGCCTGAGGACATCCTCTAAAATGTCCTTGTTTTAGAGTCTTAGTCCCTACTGTGATGCTATTAAATAATAGAATCTTTAAGAGTTGTATTCATCTGCACATACATGTACATCACATACACACACACACACACACACGTGTGTCTAGTGGAAGGTAGTAGGTCATGAGGGCACCATCCTCAGAAAGGGTTAATACTGATCTCATACATTGGACTTATTCTGCAAGAAAATATAGGTATAAAAGAACAAGCCTAATGTTTCACCAGCCTCTTGGTGCTTCTTTCATCCTGTGATTCAGCCTTCTTGCATATAGGCTCACTGTAATGCTAGCTGGGGTGTTGTTATGGCAGAATATCTTCATCAAAGCTGATCCTGATTTTGTCATACTCTAGATACTCCAGAACTGTGAGCTTAAAACTAATATAGTGAGTATAACAAAACAATCAGCATTAAGTATTATGATATAGTAACAAAAATACATTGATATAGAGCCCCACGACCAATAAGATTTAGTCTAACTTCCTTAACTAGTTATATAAGAACCTCAAAGTTGGTCTCTGTTATGCCTCCATTTTTATTTTATTTTATTCTATTCCTCAATTGAGCACTCCAGAGTATTTGAATCTTTCTTTTTAGATATTTAATATTTTATTTGCAAGCAGAGAGAAAGAGAGATACTCAGAGAGATGCAGAGAGAGACAGAGAGAACATGGGTATTCCAGGGCCTCTAGCCACTGCAAGTGAACTCCAGATGCATGTGCCACCTTGTACATCTGGCTTATATGGGTACCAAGGAATCAAATTTAGTTCATTAGGCTTTACAGGCAAGTGCCTTAAGCCATCTCTCCATCCCTGAATCCTTCTTAATACACCTGTTGTTTCTCACCTCTCAGTTTTTTGTTCATTCTCTGTGACTGAAAAAGTTTCTTATAGCCTGATTCACAACACTAACTGTTTATTGTTCTGTTTCATTTTCTTTTGTTTTGAAACAGGGTCTCACTCTGTAGCCTAGACCAGCCTCAAACTTGTGGCTAATGTCTTGAGTGCTGCAATTATACACATGAGATATTATGCTTAGCTTCTAATTTTTTGCAAAGGCTTAGAAATCACCATTTTGTTAAATGGCCACCATTACAATCATACTTCTTCCTGGGCTTAGTTATTCTTTTATATCCTAGTTTCTTATATTCATCTTTATTATTATCCTTTATTAATCATATTGAATAATAGTAATTTTTATCTTTGTCTCTTCTAACTGTGTGACACACAGGGATGATCACAGATTTATTTTTGAGCCTTCTCTAATAATGCATAGGATATACCTGGGTATGATTTTTATCCTCTGATAGTATGGAGGATAAAGTAGGAGAAGAAAGAATGAAGAAAGGAATGAATTAAGAAGATCTTAGGATCTTTCCATTGTATTAGTCAGTTTAAGGAAATAATTGTGCAATTCTTAATTTATTTTTAAGAATTATTGCATGCCTCAATTTTACAGTTCAAATGAAATTATTTAAATACTGATGATTTAGTGGAGTTCTTTAGATTCTTCCCTTCTGTTGGAGTTACATTTCCTGTTGCTAGGACAAACATCTGACCAGAAACAGATTATGGGAGGAAAAAGTTTATTTTAGGCTTACAGAATCCAGAAGCACCATCATGGTGAAAGAAGCTGGCTCACTTCCATAATTCATAGCAGAGATACACCACCAACAGCCAGCAAATGTGGACAGACAGAGCTCAAACTCACACTGAACACATCTTAGGCCTGGACATAAGATTAACCACCCAGTGACACCACCTCCAGCAGACTTCTAGAGACTTCAGTAGAAAGATTAACCTTAAAGCAAAATCCCTGAGGCTATGGGGGACATACATTCACATTCAAACCACACTTTCACTATATTTCTATAAGCAACTTACAAAATATTTCTATGCATTTCATTGATCAATTTATAAAGATCATGTCATAAATCAATAATAGAACATTATGCCAAATTTTGGAAATGACAGTAATCTGCCATCCCTGCTGAATTAATATTGAATACTGGAAATAAAAGTTTTACATTATGATCATAGGGGAGGGTATAACAAGAAGTAGCACAATAGGATAAAAAGTAAAGTACTTAGAGCATAGGTAAATCATAATTTAGTGTATTCTTAAATATTGCCAACATTATCACATGGTCATATATTTGTGTTTTCACAAAAACATTTTAATTTTTCCACAGGGAACTTAATAGTTGTTTGATTTCATCTGTGCATGTCCTATTTTATAAGGAACTGCTGGCTCTTCATAATTTGAGTGTCTATTATATTGTCCCATTTTGAATGATCTTGGAACTTCTAAAGTGGAAAATTCCTGCAAGGAAATTAAAAATATCAATGTAATTAGGTGAAATTTAATATAATTTATACTCTTGCTTAGATATGCTCATGTATTAAAAACCAAACATATATAATGAATTATTTTATAAATCTATTTAATCACTATTACAGGTATAAAATCACTTAAAAAATAAAACAAAGTGGTTCTTTTAGTAAATGAATTCTTAGCTGCTTTTAAATAACCATTAAATACTGTACATGTAGTTCATTGTCCAAGCTACATTTGGAATTGTGCAATGCAGAGCCTTGGCACTAAAGTAAGCAACAAAGATTACTTGAAGGCATTTATAAAACAAAGCTAACATTTTTCTGATCTTATAGTACCAAAGTTCACACTCCCTTACTGTACAATGATGAAAGTCAGTATAATATTGTAGCAAAATTAAATTTGTAATTTTAATGAAAAATCCCACTTTCCTTTTTGGCATGTGTTTGTGGTGTGCATGCATATGTATGTGTGTTTGGATTTGTGGGCACATGTGTGTGTGTACAGGTGCATGTGCATTATTCTATAGGGCCAGTTGCTTTTGGGACATCAGCAACTACTAGCCACCTTTTTTTTTTTTTTTTTTTTTTGATTTTCCAAGGTAGGGTCTTGCTCTAGCTCAGGCTGGAATTCACTATGTAGTTTCAGGGTGACCTCAAACTCACGGCGATCCTCCTACTTCTGCCTCCCAAAGTGTTGGAATTAAAGACATAAGCCACCAGCTCGGCTGGCACATTATTTCTTGAGATGGAATCTCCCACTGAACATGGAGCTCATTGCATGAGCTGGACTAGCTAATCAGAAAGCCCTAGGGATACATCTTAACCTCCCCGGTGTTGGGTTTACAGTTATGCACCACACACGTGGCTTTCATGTGGAGAATCCTCATGCTTGTGCAGTAAGCACTTCACTAACTGAGCCATCTCCTCAGTCCACAATTTTTTCTTTTTGTTAGGATAGTATTATTATTTATATCATAGGACCAGAATTGTTCATCACTACAAAATAATGATGAGTTCATGTTTAAACTTCATTTCCACAGCATAACATGTGACTTTTAGGTAATTCAATGTCTATACCCACAGATGCAGTTTTCTATTACAGAGAACTTAATTAAATGTCCATTATCTACCTAAATATCTTTTTAAAACATCATAGAATGATGGAGCATAGACCTGCATATTTTGAATTTTCTGATTTTTGTTGGTAATATTATATTAGTAATTTTTTGTATATGAATAGTTTAAACATTCTAAATAATATTTTCTGACTAACACTTGGTGTGTATCGTCGTTGAGATACAAGAATAATTAAAATGTCATTGTTGTAGATGAATTCAAAGGCACATTAGAGATATATATCACAGCTATATTACTGTAATACATCTTAATATAAGATAGAAAAATTATCGTTTATGATGGGAGTACCAAGGAGACAACACTACCTCTGTTCGGAGATGTGGAAAAGGCTACATGTGGGATTTGATTAGGAATTTTTAGGAATTGAACCATCAGTACTTGGGAAGCATATATTTGGAAAGAAGTAAGTTTGGTATTGCTGGAGCACAGGACATGAGTCGAAAAGTAACAAGGTATAAAGCTGCTGAGCTAGAAAAATAAAAGAAACTTGAGTATTAACAGTCATTTAGGCTTTCTATAAGAGTTTTGACTTTGACCAGCAGTCAATAAATATCATGTATAGTCTTGTATGTTATTTCATAATAAGATCAGATTTGGTTTGAGGATGATCACTTTAGTAGCAGTGTGATAGCTAAGTGGCAGAAGGGGCATAATGACGACCTTCATGGAACCAGTGACAGAGGAAATGATTTTTGAGCCCTGAGAGAGATCCTGGGATGTCAGAATTTGAATTTTATAATCAGTCATTCCAAAGCAAATTGTGATAAGTTTGTCACTTGGGATTTGAACCAAAATTCCATGTAACTTCCTGATTATACAATAATTAGGAAGAGTGTAGAATATAGGAAAGGGGGAGGGAAAGGTAGTGACATCCAGAGTTCAGTCTTAAATGAATGGATTATACTGTTCATTGAGATATTAATGGGACAGGAGTAGGGTTGTTAAAAAAACAACAACAACAACTTTCTGACTTTAAAAGGCCAGATAGAAATAAACATGTAAAATGATTCCATAGCCTATTAGAACAACTGGTTTAAATGTAGAGTGGCTTTTATTAGTCTAAAACAGATTTGAAATTCACAAACAAGATGTAATTCTGGGAAATAACATTTAAGCTATAGACACAATTCATGATGTTACAAGAGCTTGGGGAATGATGGAGAGATTGGGAGACCATGAGGAAAGCAGTACCCTGGAAAATAGAATTCAGGAACCAGTCAATGTCAAGTACCTGTAGAAAAGTCAGATAATGTCTTATAATAGATTTTGGGGTTTGAAAACTAGATGGCTCATATAATGAGTGAGAACAACATCATTAATAATGTAGTTTAGAGGCTTTAACCCCTTTTGTCTCCATAATGGCAGGAACTTTCTCTATGCCCTACTCTTTCCTTCTCTTAATCCAATAAAGTCTCTCTAAAACTTAAAAAAAAAATGTAGTTTAATATATATAATATAATATAGATAAATACAGATACTTTGGTGTTCTAATAAATAAATATTAATAAATATTAAACACACACACACACACACACACACACACATATATATATATATATATATGTACAGAGAGAGAGAGAGTTTGGCATTCTATTAAACTATATGTGTGTGTGCATGCACACATGTGTGTTGGGAATGGCACCCAAGGCCTCACAAGCTGTCTACCACGTGGCTTCATCTGCAGCCCCTGCTTGTTTACAGCCTTTAAATTATAGTACAGTGAGATTTCCTGGGAAAATTATGAGTTCACATTGTTAACAAAGAGTGTGATAAAGTTTTTCCTGACCTAATTTCTAGGAAGCTTTGGGCACAATCTTTCTTGTCTCATGTGCTATCATTTTTTTGTCAACATTCACATCATCAACTTTTGCTCTTACATTTCACTTATCCAGTTCTAATAATACTCCCACTTCTTTGTACTTATTAGCACTATTGTAACTGAGTTATTAATAAAAGATAATTTTAGCTTACTTATTCTATTTGAGTCTCTTAACTACCTCTTAACATTGCTTTTCTTTGAGTGGATATGATTAAGAATAATACCAATACACACACTGCACTGAGGGAAATTATATCTCTCTGAGATTTCTTTTTATAGCATTATCATAATTCCTAATTCTATACATGCTTACTTGTTCATCAACTCTTTTCTCCAATATTTTATACTTATATAAAATATGGACAATGATTTTTTCACCATTATTTAACTACCACAATTCTTGTACATAACAAGTTCCTTATTAGGTTAACCAATTGGCTAAATGAATGAAAATGATGTCATATTACTCAATTGGCTTCATTTGCTCTCAAAGGATTAACCTGTCCCTAACTCCTTATAATCCCACAACATTTTAATATCTAAATTTTATTGACAATTTTCATACATATGCAGAACCACCACTTTTACACAACACAATATTTCCTGTCTTTCTTCCAGTAAAACACTGAATAATTACATTTTCATAATCTTTAAAAGGAATGTTTATAATTACCTGGACATAACTTAATGAATTACCTTTAATGATTCACACTATTTTTTGTTTGTTTGTTTTTCAAGGTAGGGTCTCACTGTAGCCCAGGCTGACCTGGAATTCACTTTGTAGTCTCAGGGTGGCCTTGAACTCATGGAGATCCTCCTACCTCTGCCTCCTGAGTGCTGGGATTAAAGGCTTGTGCCACCATGCCCTGCATTTCACAATATTTGTATGACTTCCCTTCCCCTTGAATTTAGGCAGAAATGATGACCTTAGGGATGGAGAGATGGCTTAGCAGTTAAGACTTGCTTGGGAACCCTAAGAACTCATGTTCAAATAAATGTCCAGGTCCCACATAACCAACTGCACAGGGATGCAAGCGTAAATGTCTCACATGTGCCACAAGGGGGCACACATGTCTGGAATTCGTTCACAGCAGGCTAAAGGTCCTGGCATGCTCATCCCCGCCCTCAAAATGAAATAAAAACAAAAATGAAAAAAAGGACTGATGACCAACCTAGTAGAATAAGGAGAGGATAATACGGAATATAAGTAGGACAGTTACTATCTTGAATTGACTCCATTATTTAAATGTTATGTTATTTTTATTTGAGAGAGAGAGATTTGGCATGCCAGGGCTTCAGCCACTGAAATCAAACTCCAGGAGCTTGTACCACCTTGCATATGCCTCACCTTCGCACATCTAGCTTAAGTGAGATCTGAAGAGAAAAACATGGGTCCTTAGGCTTCACAGGCAAGTGCCTTATCTGCTAAGCCATCTCTCCAGCCCTGATTCCATTATCTAAGATTCCAGCTTTGCAGGACAGAGATTATTATTTTTTAACCTTTTTTTGGGTTTTTCTTTTTTCTTTTTTTATAATTCATTTTTTTATTTATATTATTCTAATTTTACATTCATAATGATGACTCCATTATCCTCCTCCCTGTCCTCCCTATTCCAAAGGGACTCTCATCAATGGTGAATGTGGATCATACATTGTGGGGTACAGCTAGAGATTCATGTACTGGCCTTTAAGCTACATTGTAAGAGGGCCTGTCAAAGAGCCAGCCACATGGTAAATTCATTTGGCCTCTTGGTAAGGAAAGGGGGAGGGGAAAATAAATTTCTACAGCTGCAAGGATGTAGATTTTGCCAATAAGAATGTGATCCTGGCTGTGTGTGTTGGTGCACACCTTTAATCCCAGTACTCTGGAGGCAGAGGCAGGAGGATTGCTGTGAGTTTGAGGCCAGCCTGACTCTAGTGATTTCTAGATCAGCCTGGGCTACAGAGACCCTACCTTGAAAAAAAAAGAATGTGATCTTAATGTCATTTTCATTTAAAATTTTCTGTATTTCTTACTTGGGCTTTCTCAGATTCCTACACATATTGACTCAACATTAATTTAATATCATTCCATCTTATTTATTTCTCTTTATGAATTTTTCATATTGCTTACAATTTTCCAGATTTTTTCCTAATCTGTGACTGGTACACCTAAATGATACATCTATTCAAATGTGTGCTGAGAATATTAGAAAAATAAGTTTTATTCTATCACATATTTGGAATTGTATATTATTGAATAATATGATCATTAAACTCTGCATTTGCATTTGAATAATTTACCTCTTTGAGGTCTGTCAACAATTCAAATTAGGATTTTTAGGGAGAACTTCATTTTGATACATGGACAACCAAAAATTCTGCCATCCTTGCAAAAATAACTTTTTATTTTGACAAACACAACATAGTCATCTTGGAGAACTACTTCTACTTTCCTATAATTTGTTTCATTTTTCAGAAACAGAAACAACTCAGATTATCATTTTTTTCTGATTATTCCTTTTAAACACTTTCCAAAAAAATTCTGTTTCCCCATTGTACAAATTGTTAACATGTCTCATAATTGGTAATCAGCAACAAGTCAATACCAGCATTGACTTCAGCAATGTACTATTTAATGTTTTAAATTACACTATAACACAAAAGCAAAAAGTAGCTAGCTGCCTTGTTAAGTTATAACAATTTAATGACTATAATTACATAAGAACAGTATCAGGCTGGAGAGATGGCTTAGCAGTTAAGGCGCCTGCCTCCTAAGCCTAAGAACGCTGGTTCCAATCTCCAGCGGTTCCAATCTCCAGGTCCCATGATTAGCCAGATGCATAGTGATGCAAGGGCTCAATGCATCTGGAGTTTGTTCGCAGCAGCTGAGAGGCAGCTGGCCGCCCGTCTCTATCTATCTTCCTCTTTCTCTCTCTCTGTCTCTCTCCAAAAAAAAGAGAACAATATCACCTCTGAGTCTTGTAGTATTTAACAAATCTTTAATCTCAATTCTCTTTTGTTATTATCACACATTAAGTATTTTATAATAAAGTATAAAGCATATAGTATTATATATACATATTTAATATACATGCAGTTATATAAGATAATTAATAAGTACTAAATATTATCTCTACTATAACTTTGACTCCTATTTCCCAATCCCATTATACAAACTGAAAAAGTATTGCTAGTTGATTCATATAAAGTAAACTTTACAGATCTTCATCTGAACTGATTCTGCCATATTACTCTGGTATAATGAATGCCAGTATTTACTATGTTATCTGTCCTGGAATTATGGCAATAGTAAGCATAAATAGAAGGAGAGATGTTTAATACATACGAAGGATGACTTTCCAGGTGTGGTTGACAAATGCTTGTTTCCATAATTTGTTTCAGTTTTACTTGTTCCTTGAGAGCCATCCCAGTTATAAGATGGATAGTTGAAATAACTGTCCTCTCTGGGCTTATGCACCATAAAGCTATTTTAAGGAAAAAACCATAAATATTTTAGAATACTTTAAATATTAAACATTCACAAAGTATTAAAGTGTTATGATGAAAGAAATTGTTACGACTATATTCTTTAGGAAGCAAATAGAGGAAGCCATTCAGAAATCACATTATATTGATATGAGACATAATAAAATGAGTGTCCTCTAATACCAAAAGAACTAAAGCATTATTCTTTTATTCTGTTTACTATGAAAACAAGGGGGTGGTTAGAGAATATTCTTTATGTTCTGTCTCATAATATCTGAAAACTTGTGATATTTAGGTAAATGAAGGAACTTGCAATGTTTTAGACTCATTTTGGTCAGTTTTGATATTTTTTTTCCTCAAGAAATGTGTTAAATAGCTATCTTTCATTTTAAAAATCACAATTGTGTAGCTTTTCACAGTTGGAAACAGTGTGAGTTCTAAATATCCCTATTTTTCTCTGCAATAATAACTCCTACCAAAAAATGACCCACAAACTAAAACCTGTCCAATAAAATTCTTTCCAAATGAGATACTCTTATTTTTATTTGGCTTTTCTTTTTTTTTCTATAGTTAAAAATTTATTTCTGACACTATCATAGGTAAAAACAATATATTTTGATCTTATTTTCCATAATTACCCTTTCTTATCTTCCTTCCTATAACATCAGTCAATTCCCATTCTACTTTCATGCCTTGATTTTTTTATTGTTTTGACTCAGTGAGTTATATTAGGGTTGTTTGCATGTGCATAGGAGGGATATTACTTATTGGAATATGAACAAATTCAGCATGTTCTCTCTCATATGCAAATCCTAGCTTTGGATTTCTAGATTTGTGTCTGCAAGTTGGAGTGAGTTCCTTTAGAGGGCAGGAAATTAGAAATGGGCTATGAGAGGAAGGGAGAAAGGTTTTGTGGGTGAATAGTAGAACATGGGATATGAAAGTAGAGGGAAGTTATTATTAGGAGAGAAAACTAAGATTAAGCAGTTATATGAGTAGGAGGTGAGGGAGACCAGGGGTGGTGAGAGGATGAAGTAATGCACATGAATAAGTGATATGGAAACCTATGACTTGCTAAGCTGATATAAAATGTACATTGTTAAAAAATATACATTGTTAAAAATATACATTGTTTGAACAAAGGTCTCCTACATGGGTGGAGAAAACTGCTCAGAAAAGCCATTGGTTACTAATAGAAAATTCAGGTGCCAGGGATAAGATACCACAGAGGGAGTTGTTGGTCAGAAAGGCTATAAAAATCCTTAAAACATTGTGAGATATTGTCATTGCTCTTGGTTTTCTACCAAAACTAGATCGTAAGTCCCTATTGCTAAAGAAAACACACATGTCAGTTGAAGAAAATAAGAGAAATTAAGCTAAATGCTTCCTCCCTGCTGGATAGATTTCTTTGTGCTGAAAGGTGCTATGCAAACTGCTGGGCGCAAAAGTCATCAACAGTACTACACAGTTGTGACTACTGTGTGCTCCACAAGAAACCTAACAGGCAAAATGTGCCCACTAATACAATAGTGACATGTCTCTTATAGGAGTAACCAATGGTATTCTGAAAGAATTTGACTCCCGCTCCACAAGACACAATTGATACCTGGTACACTACCATTTGTCAAATGTATTTGGCTAGGGATCTATACCCTAGAGAGTAATCTATTATTGTTGCTATACTAAATGTAAAGGATGTCAAACTGCCTCCTAAATATTTATGTCTATTCCCATAGATTACTGCTGCTCTTGACTTCACCCACAGAGGTTTCTTTCAGAAATGGGCAGAGATTAATGCAGAAATGAATAACTGGAAAAACTGTTTCAGTTTGTCTACATTTATATTTTAACTTCCCTCTTAAGAGACATATTGCTTACTTGAAATTTATTCTGGATAACTGTGGTGGTGATGGCGATGTAGTGGTTCCAGAAGCGGCTGCCTGATGGGATGAACTCCAGGGATTCTGCACATTTTTTTTAAAGAAAGAGATAAAAGAGTTAGCCATGGTTTTAGGAAATTTGAAATATAAAATAGCTCACATTGTATTTGCAAGCAGATATCTAAGTATCAAGATGACTTCAAACTAAAGAAATGGTTAATGGTTAAAGACACTGACAACTTTACAAGTATCTATCTATCTATCATCTATCTATCTATCTTTATATCTGTCACCTATTTTGAGATGGACAATGCACTCTTCAATGTACACATGGGAGCTAGATTTCAACCACATTCTAAGCAGTAGGTGGCCCTCTGGAAAGCATTCAGATAAAACAATTGACATTATGGGGCAGATGGGTCCAATACAACATGAAGCTATCCATTGCCCACCTTGTCAATTAAAAAAAAATGAAGATAGAGTCATGCAGAGGAATACATTTGGGCCCAAATGTAGATGCAACATCAGATTCTAATCTAAATATATGATTAAAAGCATGAACACCATTTGTATGTTCAAAAAAGCAAAACAATCAGGAATAGTTTTTGAAAATTATGTAACATTGCAAAGGGGGTGGGAGAAACCTGTGTGCATATAATCTATCTAAAACAGAACAGGCTGACTAGCTCCCTGTGTACCAGAATTCATAGGCAAAATAGGCCCTATTCATTCTCTTCCCGAATGTCAATGATACTTTCCCAATTATTAAAAAATACAGATCCTATCTAGGATAGTAATACATGGGGCCAGACACATACTACAACATAAAAGGCTAGATCTGAGTTTCTCAGGTGAAGTTAATATTTCAAAATTCATGATGAAAGAAAACATTCAGAGGTCCTAAAGCATTGCCTAACCTACCTTACAATTTCCTAATTTTCCAGTTCTTTGAGACTATATCTCCACAAATATATATGTTCTCTTCCATGTTCTTTATTTTAAGCTGATTATCTCACTTTTTGGTTTACCACATAAACAAAATAAATCAGAAGAAACTGTTTCATTTTTACATTTCATGTGTGTAATGTGCATGTGTGTGTGTATTCTATACATGTATGAAATCACTTGCATGCATGTGTGCATGTGTGTGCATGAATGCACATGTGTATTCTTGTGGAGGTCAGAGAACAACGTTGGGTATCATACCTCAAGTATGTCATACACCACTTTCTGAGAAGCTTTAATGAAATGAAGAAATAAGTAAAAAAAAAACCATTCTAAATAAAATATGGGGCTTTTTTGGAGACTCACAAATGTCTATTTTTCCTTTATTCTTCTTTTTTCTTCAGGACAGAATATAATTAAGCATTGAGTGAATAGTGATCACCTAGCCCAAGAATAAATGAGATAAAGAAATGGAAGAAAGGGAAATAGGCAGTTTTTAATCACCCTCTTTAGGATTAATCTAACAATAAGAAATTGTTTCTATTCCAGTTTATGATTCAGATAATAATATTATGCACCAAAAATCTTAACTATAGGTCCCCTTTGATCTATTTTGGATCAACTGTGAAGTGAATTGATTTTTGCAAATGTTCTTTATCAATGTGCTCATTGAGAGGGAAACTTAAAAAACACATCAGTTATATAATGTAACACAATGCAATCTTAGAGACAGGCCTTGGAAAACCAGTAAAATAATGCTAAAATCTCATGGCAAAATTTATGCTTCTTTACCTTGTTGTGCTATGTTGAAATTCTCATTAATCATAATCATGGGAGTCTAATAGCATTGACTACTTTAGAAATTGTATAAAATGGTTTCTTCTTATCTAAGTCATGCTCACATGCATGCATGTATTCACCTGCCCACACAAATACACATTTATGTGAATGTGCTGGAAACTGCATTAACATGTAGTCACCCCTGTTTGCATTCTGTGGTGCTGTACAGTAACACCTGGAGAGTATTGCAGACCAGAAAGAGTGAATGCACATTTTAAAGTTGTTGAGTAAATTAAATCTGTTTTCTGACTCATGTCATTCACAGTTTCCTCCACTGGCATTACACCTAATAAACAGAACATTTGTCTTAGGATTATTAAAGAGATGACACTAGTTTTATGTCATTTTTTAAATAGTAGTAAATTTCTAAATATATTACCTACAATGATTTACTTATGAACACATTTTATGAAATACTTTAAAATAATGCATACCCTAATTTTAGATAAGAAAATATAATGGCTGTGTGTATCATGTCACATCTTATTTTAAAGAAATTAACATATGAATAAGTATAGAAAGCATACACTTTACTAGAATGAACTTGAGGATCATAGAAAAGTTTCTATCATCACTGTCTTTTAAAAATTCTCCATAGGTGATCACATATATTCTCAAGATTTGAGTTCAAAATCTATATTATTTAATCACTTGAGCATCAATTTCTTTATTATAAAATGAAAATAATAATATCTGCCTCATAGGTTTCTGTTATGAATATTAAATGAAATAATGTATGTGAAGTGCAGAGCCCCATTCCTGTCAAGATATATCTTTCCACTGAAGTTGTATAAAATAATTTTTATATAAGTAAAGAGCTTCCTCAATTATGCCATACTTTTTACTGAGTACCTACTATGTTTTAATGATCTGGACACAAGACAGACAGTACACAAATAGTAAACTCTAGAGGGAGGTGGGTGGGTGCAGTGGAGTGGAGTAAGTAGGACAGAGCCCTTTCTCCTGGCTCCTCTCAGCTCCCAGGTCTGAGTTTCCTGTGCTAGTCTGTGTGCTGGTGGGCACGGAGGATTGGAGTGAGTAGGCCTGACCTCTGTTTCCTAGATCCTCCCAGCTCCCTGGTCTGGATGGGAAGGCATGTGCAGAATGAGTAGGCCAAATCCCTGTTCTCTGAATCCTCCCAGTTCCCTGGTGGTTCTGGTAGGTCCCATTGCACCTTGCTTAGGGAGGCCTGATCCCTGTGTCAGCTGTGGAATCAGGCCTTCTGCTCTGGTATCCTGACTGGCCACTGGGTAACAACATCCTGTTCACCTGACTCAGAAGGTGCATGGGCAAAAGGACAAAAACTTGTTTCCTCCTCAATAAAATAAAGAGTCTTCCTAAAATTGGCAGATAACAAAGCAAAAGGGCCAATGAAAGTCAGAAAACTGAGAGATCTCCACCAAGGATAATTAGTCTTACAATGGAAGCCTGCAGTGAAATCATAGAGAAACCAACAGAACCTCTGACCTGGAAGACAAGACAGAAGAAATTGATGGGGAGACTAAAACCTTTGTGAAGTTCAAATAATCAAGTGAGCTGGACGTGGCAGTACACACCTTTAATCCCAGCATTTGGGAGGCAGAGGTAGGAGGATCACCATGAGTTCAAGGCCACCCTGAGACTACATAGTTAATTCCAGGTCAGCCTGGACCAGAGTGAGACCCTACCTCAAAAAACCAACCAAACAACAGCAACAACAACAAAAAAAATCAAGTGAACAGAATATGAGGGAACTATGGGATACCCTAAAACAACCAAACATCTGGATCATGGGTATACCAGAAGGAGAGGAAATCCAGGCCAGAGGAATATAGAACATATTCAATAAAATTATTGAAAAAAAATTTCCAAATCTCTCAAAAGAGAGGCCCATCAAAATACAAGAAGTCCACAGAACACCGGACAGGACCAAAGAAGAAACTCTCCAAGGCACATCATAGTTAAATCTCTTAACAATGAAAACAAAGACAGAGTGTTAAAAGCAGAAAACAGAGAAACAACTCACAACACACAAAGGCAATCCCATCAGAGTTACATCAGATTTCTCAATGGAAACCCTGAAGCCCAAAGGGGCCTGAAATGGAACACTTCAAAGTCTAAAAAACTATGGCTTCCAACCCAAGCTACTCTACCCAGCAAAAGTATCCCTCTAAATAGATGGTGAAAGGAAAACTTTCCATGAAAGATAAACTCTGATTATATGAACACAAAGCCAAACCTACAAAGAATACTGGAGGGAATACTCCAGGGACAAAATAAACACAGAACAGTCAAACAACCAAGCTCAAGAGCCAACAAGATCACAATAACCAAAATAGACCAGGCTCAAAATAGTACAAAACACTAAAAAGCACCAAACCCCATAAAACACCTCATCATGGCAGGGATTGACTCAAACTCACAGTAATAACATTAAATATTAATGCTCTTAACTCACCCATCAAAAGACATAGGTTATCAGGATGGATCAAAAACTGGACCCTTCTATCTGCTCTGTTCAAGAAACCCACCTCACCACTAAAGATAGACACCTACTCAGGGTGAAAGGTTGGAAAGTCATATTCCAAGCAAATGGAAATAAAAAATATAAAACTACCACACAAACCTACAAAGAATACTGGAGAACAGTCAAACAACCAATCTCAAGAGCCAACAAGATTGCTATAAAATTAATATCTGATGAAATAGACTCACAAATAACAAAATATTAATGTAATCAAAAAAGGGACAAATGGATCAAAAACTGGCCCTTCTATCTGCTCTTTCAAGAAACTCATTGATAGTAGTTTGTAATCATGGGACAAAGAAGGCCACCCTCAATATATTCAATGTTTTATTACTTTATATTTTGCATCTGCAATCACCTTCCTAGAGGCAATGTCACTGGGGGCAGGTCTTAAGGTGTTAATGGTGGGTTTGAGATTCCATTGTAAAGATATGCAAAGTGTTCCTAGCAGGAGTTCCTGTAAGTGTGCTGTGTGACCTTTTGGCTGTAGTTTTTGCTCTGTGTGCTGTGTGGCTGGGGGCTTTTTGCTCTCTTGCCTGGTCCTGTGAGAGCAGGCCACTTCTCCTGCCATTATGGAACTTCCCCTGGATCTGTAAGCTTCAATAAATAAATATCCCTTCCTCCATAACTGTGCTTGGTCTGGAAGTTCATCTCAGCCAACCTGAAGCTGTCTGCTACACTCATCAAGGGAATGATCCAACATGAGAACATCACAATCATAAATATATATGCACCAAACACAGGTGCACCACAGTTTATAAAAAAAATCTACTTGACAATAAAACAGAAATACACACCAACACCATTATAGTCGGAAACTTCAATAGTCCACTACCATCAATAGATACATCATCCAAGCAGAAAATCAATAGGGAAATAATAGAGGTCAACAATATCATAGATCAATTAGACCCAACAGGTATCTACAGAACTTTCCATGCCAACTCTATAGAATATACATTCTTCTCAGCAGCCCACAGCAACTTCTCCAAAATTGACCATATATTGGGCCATAAAGCATGCATCCATAATGTCAGGAAAATTGAAGTAACTTCCTACATCATGTCAGATGACAATGCTTTAAAGCTAGAAATTAACAACAAGAGACACATCAAGAACTCCACCAGCTCCTGTATACTAAACACACACTTTTAAACAATGATTGGGTCATGGAAGAAATCAAAAAAGAAATTGTAAAATTCCTAGAATTGAATGAAAATGAAAACACAACCTATGAAAATGTATGGGACACAAGGTAGGCAGTCCAAAAGGGAAAAAAATCATAGCCCTACGTGCCTTCATTACAAAGAGAGAGAGAACCCAAATTAATAACCCGTGTGTCCACTTAAAGGCACTGGAGAAACAAGAAGAATCCAACCCAAAGAGCTCCAGACATAAAAAAATAATCAAGATTACAGCAGAAATTAATGAATTGGAAACTAAGAAAGTGATTTTAAAAACTGATGAAATGAAGAGCTGGTTGTTTGAAAAAATAAAGATTCACAGACCTCTGGTCAATTTGATAAGCAATAAAAAAAGCTTCAAATTAACAAAATCAGAAATGAAAAAGGAGATATTACAGCAGACATCAAATAAAGTGGAAGAATCATTAGGGCATACTTCCAAAACCTCTACTCCACAATATTGAATAATCTGGAGGAAATAGATGAATTCCTAGACACATGCCACTCACCAAAACTAAACTTAGAGCAGATTAATCTCCTAAACAAACCTATCACATTAAAGGAGTATGAAAAGATAATCAAAAACCTCCCCAAAAAGAAAAGTCCAGGGCCGGATGGCTTCTCAGTTGAATTCTATCAAACTTTCATAGAAGAACTGAAACCAAATTTTCTCAAATTGTTCCACATACTCGGAGACCATAGAATCCTGCCCACATTGTTTCACTCTTCCATGGTTCCTAACCTGGATCAGCCCAAATTGCTGACATACTTGAATGGCATCTCGAGGCTTGCACAATAGGGAAGGAAGGACTTGGGGGAAGAGGAAGGGTGGGGGTTAACACAAAACTGAACCCAAATTTAACTGGTACCATAGAGTCCTATATTACGGAAGGTAGACTAAAAGGTGGAATCCTCAAGAGGACCTTAGGGGAACACCTGAACCGAAGGGCCCTGGAGAGCGTGAGATGAAGTCTACACTTAAATTTCTCTCCTGTTTCTCTTTATTCTCTGTCTTTTTATTTTTTTCTTTTCCCTTGAAACTGGCCTGTAATTCCCTATAACAGGATGTGGTCTATATCCACAATTTTGGCATGAACCATGGAGAAATCTGGTTGGAATCTGGAAGAGAGCCAGTCATTAGACAATTAGCCCATCTAGTGCTGAAAAGCACTACATTATCTGCCGCAGGAAAGTGGCCAACATCTGTCCAAGCAACTAAAAATCTAAGTGACTCAGCGGCAAACAACCTGATGTGATGCTCACCCAAGTGCAATAGTGGCACACAGTCATGGTGGGTAACTTAACTCCTCTTGGATTGGCTAACAGATCTGTTCAGTGGAAAGGAAACCATATCTGGAACTGGGAAACAAATCAGAATCATATCTAGATAACAATTTTGCTTCCCATTGTCAAGCTTCCATTAATCTTGTCATATAAGAGGGTCTAAATCCGTTAAATTCTCTCTAATTTAACAATGGTTACCCATTTAACCAGTGCTGACTTCACTCTCTGTTGGAGATCCTGCTTCTTTTTCAGATGGGAGAGTGAGGAGATAAACGACCCAGTGCACTCCACCCTGGCCCCAGCTGAAACCATGGAGGATTTGGGGAAATGAGCAAGAGAGCTGCTTTCTCAGTGAACCTGATATCCGCACAAGGATGAAGGAGATAGACACTGAGGATACTCAGCACCTACCCAAGCAGCAATCCAAAGGCTCCTAGGAACCCATCACGGAAGTAGACTTAACACGCACACAACATGGCTCAGGGAATTTTGTGGAAGAGGAGGCAGAAAGATTATTATAGCCACAAGTTGGGACATTTGGCATGGAGACATTGCCTCTCCCTCATAACTGACTGCTGCCCCCATATTGCATGATACACAATCCCCATGGGGTTGACCTGCATCCCCAATGAGGAAGGCCTCTTCAGAAAAGGGGCAGGGAGGAGGGAAAGTATGGTACCAACATGTGTTGTTTACATACTAAATATGTCCATATCTAATACAAATAAATTAAAAAAGTAAATTCTAGAGGGCAATGATGAAAAGCAGAAAACAGTCTAGTCTGTCTCCAAAGGATGTTGAGCAGCTAAGTTGAGAAAATGTGGATAAAGAACTTTAAAGACGGGGCATACAATATAAAAGGGATTCTTGGTCATTTATACTTCTTACAAAAACAGTGTTAATCACGTGTTGTTAGCACCCCACAGTGGTTCCCCAAGGCAGCCATTTTCAACTTTTCATGGGAAGTTACTACAGCATCCTTCTACATCTGCCCCAACCCAAGTTCCTCTGGATTAAATTGAAAGTTGACTCTATCAATCAGACTTTTGCACAGTGCTACCAATACTTGGTGAAAGTCATTGAGTATTGCAGCACACTGTCTTTCTGTGGCTACTGGGGAACACCTTGAGTGGCCTATATGGAGTCCTGGTTGGTTGGACCTTCCTCTGTCTGCAGGTGCCTGTGAATCACATGGAGCACTGCATTACAATACAAGTTGTAGGTGCAGGGAACCCATGAAGACATGTATCCAGGAGCCTATCCCACATGTTCCCTGACAGTTCTCTGTATCACAACAAAGTCCAGACCCCTGTCCAATTGGAGGCCTCAACCTGAACCTTCAATCCATCTGAGTATTATATATTCTTCTTGCTTTGAGCCTCAGTACTCAAAAGCCACTGCCTATGTCCCACCATATCCATGATTCAGACTGTGCCTATTTCATCCAAATGGACAGGTGGTACCTGTCATAGTTTGTGCCCACTGAAGGCATTGTGACTAGGACACTCTACTCCAGTCAAAATATTATACTGTCTTCCTGTGACTACTGGAGAAGACACCCTTCCATTATGCAAGGGATGCCTTTTACTTCCTATGGCTTTAATTATACCAGCCTCCTAAAAATGTCTCCCTTCAGATGTCTGTCATGTAACAAGTTTTTTTTGTCTCCTCTGCTATGGAATCCTTCAATCCCACTGAGGACCATGTGATGGTGGTTTGTCTGCTGTCGAAATGCTGAAACCCTTGCACAGCTTTGCCAACAGCCTGAAGCCACAATAGACCTCATCCTCTTTTCACTCCCATATTACTATGCCCTGGAGAACTTCAAGTAGGTTGCCATGTTGAGGTTTGTCCTAAAGAAGCTCTGTTTTAGCCTCTGGGCTTTGTATTTTTCCTTCAGAACTATTTTTCAACTGTGGAACTATGTCCCTGAGAAGCAAGCTCAGAGCAGTGATTTCCAGTCACTGTGTGTTGGGGAGCAGGGAGAGAAATGGGGACCTTTCATCCAGGAAAACCTGTTGATGTATATCAAATCTGTTTGTGGGGTTCCTAAACCATGTGCTCTGTACAGCCCTGAATCTTTTGATTGGGTGGAATCTTTTCTCAACCTAATCTTGCTGAAATTATCCAGAAAGGTGTGTGGCTGTTCCTAGAGCCAAAAACTTGTAATTCCTCACAGTCAGCCTTGTCTCACCCCAACCCTCATAGTCAAGAGCAGCTTCCTTTCTCCATGGCATTCTGCTGTAATCATGACTGATGCATCATTCATAATGAAGACCTGTGTCTACAATCCGGAGGGCCAGGACTGTAAGTTCACCCTAGTTGGAGCTGAGATCTGGGACTCTGGTCTTGTGCCTAGCTTAGTTCATTGTATTGGTCAAGCAGACTGCCATGTGCACCTCTGACCAGTGTGTGGCTTGTAACCCCTGTATTGTAATGACTGGCTTCTGCACCATGGACACAAATGGCTTCCATCCAGCCAATTACCTGGATAAGATGGACCAGGACAATGTCTGCAACATGGACACGTAAAAAGAGAAAGCTTTGAGTACCTGCACCAGATATTCCAACTAAGTAAAGCCCATCCTGCCCAGCTCATCTTGCCTTGGGGACTATACAATGAGAATGGGAAGAAACATATCCCATTGAAACAGATGCATTATGTAAGAAGCCAGAGTCATCAGTAAGCCCATAGGTTCCTACAAGATCATTAATGGGCTGTAAGCATTTGAAAATAGGTGTCAGGGGAACTTGGAGCTTCAGTCAACTGGACCTACAAGATTGCTATCCTGGTCTGAGCACTTCCAGGATGACTCTTTGGTAAATTTAGTCACCATCTCAACACTGAGCCTGTACTGGGCAACAGGCACATGCTAAGCCCTGCCAGAGGCAGGCAGGTGACCAACCCTGTTCAAAGCCTCTGTGTTTTCTGGGAATTTGCTAGATGCTGCTTTCACTCCTACTGGCCTCTTTATACCTCACTAGGCACCATTCCAGCTCCTTGCCTGTGATCCAGGGATACCTCCTCTATATTGTGGCCATAATGATGATTATGGTTGTCCACTGTCTCCAGAGCAGACCGTTTACTGTACAGCCCCTCCCTGGGCCCAAGAGGTCTTGCCAGGCTACTTCTAAGCCACAGAAAATCATCTCTTGAGTTCTTGAGAATGGTTTCCAGCAAAGATAGAGTTATTCAGAGATGGCAACAAAGAGTGTCCAGGCTCTGTATGGAAGGTATGTATGAGCTATGCCATTTAACAACAAGAGCTGGTCATGGATCATCTCACTCTTAGCTCAAGGTCCCTTAAGTAGCGGAGCTAGTTCTCAAGGCCTTTGTGACAAACAATTTTAGGATCTTGCAATGCAGAACTCAGGTACTAGTATGCCCACCATATTCGCCAGAGCAGGAGTTAACCCAGTATAGGCCTCGCCATAAGGTGAGCACAGTAGGTTGTGATTTCTTTTCTCTCTTTGAAGTGCCAGGAATGTGGCTCAGCATCCATTCAAGGGAAAAAAAAAGTTAAAGTTTCTACTAGATTCATGAAAAAAAATAGAACATTGCTTTCTTGATTCACCACTTTAAAAACAGATTTTTTGACTACATTTTGCAAAGCAAGGATCACTCTCTGCTTTCCCAGTTAGTGAGTCCCAAGAAGACTCGTAGAACACAGTTCATAATAGGACAGAGCATTTTTCAAGTTGTAAATGTCTGGCTTTGTATTTTGATGTAATTTCAGAATGTATCATGGTAGCCATTACTGAAAGTCAACCCAAAATTTCTTAACATGGGACTGAATATGACATTCTTGTTACAAAATCAAATAGCTTTATTAATATACAAGTCATATTTTTCTTTGATCACCAACACTTCAGGTATATAATTCGATGTTTTAGTACTCTCAAAAAACTTTGCAATCAGCAGTGTAATTATGGAATCTTTCATCACCTTCAAAATGAAACCTTTTACCCATAAGCAGTTATTCATCATTTCACTTTGAATGCCACGCCATACCTCGGTTCTAGGAAAATATCATCCCGCTTTTTGAATATGTGGAAATTCTTTTGGCCATTTCATATAAATAGAATAGTGAAATATGTAATCCTCCAGGACTAGTTGGATTTCACATACTATAATGATTTTTTTTTTTGCAGTAGGTTCTCACTCTAGCCCAGGTTGACCTGGAAACCACTAGGTAGACTCAGGTTGGTCTCAAACTCACAGTGATCCTACTAACTCAGCCTCCTGGGTGCTGGGATTAAGGACATGAACCACCATATCCAGCAATATAATGTGTTTAAGGGTCATCCATGATGTGGTACATATAAGGATCTCAATTATTTTTATTACAAAGTCGGTATATCCATGGATATGCCACCTTTTATAATTTCTTCTTTAGTTAATGGATATTTGAGCCATTTACACATTCTGGCTATCACAAGTTTGCTATAAGCATTCATGAATAACATTATATTGGACTTATGTTTTCAGTTCTCTTGAGTATAATCATAGAAGTTGAACTGTAGGTTACATGATAACACTAACTTTTTTGAGCAATGCAAGTTGTTTTCTAAGTTGTGTGCACAATTTTATATTACCACAAGAAGAGACATAAAGTTTCAATTTCTGTATATCCTCACTATAAATTGCTCTTTTCTTTTCAATTCTTTCTATCTTAATGGGTATGACATAATATCACTTTTTAGTCCAATTCTCATTCCTCTGATTACTAGTGATGTTATGCATCTTTTCACTTATTGGTTATTTGTATATTTTTATTACAGAAATTGACATTCAGAGGCTTTGCTAATTTTAATTGGATTGTTTAACTTTTTAAATTTTTCATCACAGGAGTTTTTTTTAAATGTGTTTTAAACACAAGTCTTTCACAAAATATTACTTAAAATGTTCTATCATTCTCTGGGCTGTCTTTTCCTTTCTTTATGTGTCTTTTGAAGCATGAGATTGCATTTTTATTGCTTCTAGTCTACCTATGCTTTTCCTTTTGTCAATTTTGTGCTTGATTTTAAACTAAAATCACATTTTTTGCTTAAATCAGTCAGAAAGACTTACAACTGTTATCTTCTAACAGTTGGATACTTTAGCTCTTACATGTATGTTGCTGATCCATCCTGATTTTTTATATGG
The DNA here is from genome assembly GCA_036365145.1 of Orientallactaga sibirica. Classification (NCBI taxonomy): domain Eukaryota; kingdom Metazoa; phylum Chordata; class Mammalia; order Rodentia; family Dipodidae; genus Orientallactaga; species Orientallactaga sibirica. The sequence continues at coordinate 5,572,255 of JAEOAD010000793.1, read as the reverse complement.
TGTGCAGTAAATGTCTAGCTTCATTTTCTTACATATGGGTATCTAAATATCTCATCATGATTTTTGAAAAGACTATTCTTTCTTTTTAAGATTCATTTTATTCATTTTTATTAGAGACAGAGATAGGGAGAGAAAAAGAGAGAGAGAGATACAGATAGAGTGAGAATGGGCACGCCAGGACCTCTAGTCACTGCAAACAAATTCCAGACACATGTGCCACCATGTGCATCTGGCTTACATGGGACCTGGAGAATCAAACCTGGGTCCTTAGGCTTCACAGGACACACTTTAACCACTAACCCATCTCTCCAGTCCTCTTTTTGTTTTTTGAGGTAAAGTCTTTCTCTAGTCCAGGCTGACCTGGAATTCACTGTGTATTCTCAAGGTGGTCTTGAACTCATGGTGATCCTCCTACCTCACCTTCCCAAGTGCTGGGATTAAAGGCATGTGCCAGTATGCTTGGCCATCTTCAAATGAATTTTATTGGCACCCTTAGAAATATTAATTACTTGTAAATGTGAGGATTTGTGTCAGACCTCCCAATTTGATTTCACTGATCTATATGCCTATACTTAAGGCAGTACTTCACCATCCTAATTACAATAGCGATGTTCAAAAACATAAAACCCAACTTGTAAAAACTAATTATTATTTTAATATACACATTTATGATATGGGGAAAACTATACAATATATGCTTATCAAGTCTATATGAGTAATGTGGCCATCTCCTTATGATTACTTTGTATCCAGAGCCTATAACCTTCTCTTTTCTAGTTGTGTAAAAGCCATATAATAGCCCTATAATGCACATTATACTTTAAAACCCACAATGTCTAACTTCTATATTACTGTGTTTTTGTACCTGTTATCCAATCTCCTTCTATATCCTCTTCCTTTTCCACTTTCCACCTTCAGGGTATCATTCTATATTCAAACAGACTTTTCATAGCACTCACATATAAGAGACACAATGTAACATTTTTCTTTCATTGTCTGATTTATTTTACTTAATATTATCTTGTCCCATGAAATGTACTAAAAATGATAGGACATCATTCTAACATTCTTCCTATGCTGAAATTATATATAAATTCACATATTCTTTTTTTTGTTTTGCTTTTGGTTTTTCAAGGTAGCCCAGGGTGACCTGGAATTCACTATGTAATCTCAGGGAGACCTCAAACTCATGGTGATCCTCCTACCTCTGCCTCCCAAGAGCTGGGATTAAAAGTGTGTGCCACCATGCCTGGCTTACTCACATATTCTTTATATAGTCATCCGTTGGTGGTCATCTAAGTCAATTACACACCTTATCTACTTTGAATAGTGCCACAACAAAATATGTGTGCAGTACCTCTTTAGTATTTTTTAAAAAATTTTATTATTATTTTATTGGAGAGAGACACAGAGAGAGACAGAGAGAGAGAGGGAGAGGAAGATAGAGATGGGCGCGCCAGCAGTGTCTCAGCTGCTTTAAGTGCATTTTTTGCATCTGGCTAAACGTGGGACCTGGAGATTGGAACCGCTGGAGATTGGAACCAGTGTTCTTAGGCTTAGGAGGCAAGCGCCTTAACCGCTAAGCCATCTCTCCAGCCCCCTCTTTAGTATTTTTATAGAATTTCCTTGGTATAGTTAGATGAGGCACTAGATTTAATACAATTTTTTGTGTGAAAGATCTCCAGAATTTACTCCATAGAAGCAGTAATAATTTACAAACTTGAAGTATACAAAAACATCATTCAAAATAGGAAGCATTTCTATACATTAGGAACAATATTGTCAGAAAGATATGATTATAATCTTATTCCCAAAACGTACAGCAAAGAAAACCTGATAAACAGATAATGAAGATGTGGTACATATACATAATGGAGTTTTATTTAGATGAAAAGGGAAATAAAATTTGGCCAGGTGTGGTGGTGCATGCCTTTAATCCCAGCACATGGGAGGCAGAAGTAGGAGGATTGCTGTGAGTTCAAAGCCACCCTGGGACTACACAGTCAATTCCAGGTCAGCATGAGATAGAGTGAGACCCTACCTCGAAGAAAAAAAAACTGAAAACAAAATTTGAAAATTTGTAGGAAAGAATATATATACTTCTAAAAGTCATAACTGTGTGGGTCAATAATGCTGCTCCCCAAAACCACAGGTTATCATAGGACAATCCTAGTGACAAGAGTGAGATACTTCCCAATGTGCTGTTGGTCAGGTAGGTCCCTGATGCCCTCAAAATAATACAAGCTCTTGGCACTTCTCTTGTTTACCCACAAGAACTGGATGGTAAGACCCTTCTGCTGAAGATATCACTTGCTTTGGTTGCAGGACACTGAGCAAGCAATCAAGCTAGAACTGAGATAGATGCTTCTGTCCTACTTGGCTAGTTTTCATCATGCTGGAATGTGCTATTCAGGCTGCCAGAGGAGAAGATTCATCAAAAATTTTACCCATCGGTATACCTGAAAAATTATATATGACTAGCTAAGGAAGTCTAAAGCTTATGATAAGGGAGGTTACAGGCTCTCAGAGTAAAGTTAATACTATTGTATGACAAAATGGATATATTGTGTTCATGAAATTATCAACTAAATTTGTATCTTTATGTCCATGGATTAGTGCTCTTCTCTTTAGTCAAAGAAGCTTCTTTTTGCATTTGTTGATGACTACTTAGCCTACTCAAAACTCATCAAAGTGCTGAAAATAAATGATTGTGGAGTGTTCAGTGCTAAATGGAAAAATTATATCATTCCCTTAATGCACAGGAAACATTGCAGAAGGGTGGGGGCACAAAGAATATAACAGCCAGAGGAACAATGTCTTCTGGACATTAAGTTGCTATCTCTTTCATAATGTCACAGTGACTGTCACTATGATATGCACAAATCCTACACAATATTGGACCCATCATCATTCTGTCATGGATTGTGGAGGACGGCATGAGTTCCCCAGTCCTCCTTGAGGGGTCATTGGCAGTTAACGGTTGCTGGGGGAGCAGCACACATTTTATGCAGTGGGGTAGCCTCTGGAAAGTTTAAACATGATTTGATAAATAACTTCCTACCCATGCTCATGTTGGCAATTTTAATTGAACTCAGTATGTGCACGTACACCACACACACACACACAACCAGACATACATAGAGAGAGAGAGAGAGAGAGAGAGAGAGAGAGAGAGAGATCAACTAGTTGGGAATAAAAGCTAAAAGGGACATGGAGATGGGGCAAGAGAAAGTAATTAGAAGGAAATGTGGTTAAAATGTATTATATTTATACATAAATTATCAAAAATAAAATGAAAGAAAGAAATAAAAGAAAAAATGTAAACGCATAAAATTTATTTGTGTGTTGACCTTGTATCCTGTAATGTTGCAGCCTCAACACTGAAGTTATTTTCAATGTGGCTAGGGGTGACTTATATACATGGATTGGTGTTCTCTGCTTCTTCATTTGAAAGCCAGAAATCAGTAATCCTACCCTAGAAGTGAGTAATGCATACATTCCTCAATAATCCAGCTCCCTCCAATTAAATCTCCACATGACATAATGTTAGTAAAATGCAGTTCTGAACATGTTTTCAACTTTCTAAGCCTCCCCCACAGAAAAAAATATGTTTATCTAGATGCATCTTTCATGTCTTGTCTCTGGTCTCAATTAAAACTACTCACTTGTTATAGATCTCATCTATTCTTTGATCTTAAATTTTCCTAGAAATCCCTCTAAATATTTACTCAACTCTTCACACTGATTCTTTTTAAAAAACATTTTAAAGTATTTTATTTATTTATGAGAAAGAGAGAGAGAGAAAGAGAGAGAGAGAGAATGGGTGTGCCAGGAACAATAGCCACTGCAAACAAACTCCAGATGCATTTGCCACCTTGTGCATCTGCCTTTTATGTGGGTACTGGAGAATCGAACCTAGGTCCTTCACAGGAAATCAACTTAACCACTAAGCCCTCTCTCCAGCCCCTTCCCACTGATTCTTGAAGATGTGGCCTATTACCTCTAATTCTTTGCCAGCTACCCTCTTAATCTTCTACTATATGCCTTCCCTCTCCTATTTATCCTTCAAAATATATGCTCATGCTGAATCTGGAGAAGAAGAAAATATCTTGGTGAAAACCAAAGTTCCATGGATGTAACCACCTTCTCTCAGTTAATGGCTCCTAAATTAATATTTATAGCTAAGAGCTTTATCCAATGCTATAGCATTATATATTCAAATATCTACTGTAGGCCTCCACTCTTAATAACCCACATGTCTTTCAAACTTAGTGGGTTACAACTGTTATTTCAAAATCTGTTTTCCCTCTTTATGCCCAGTCTTAGTGAGTGGCTCTGCCATAAATTCAGTAATGGAAATAAGAATTCAAGGTTTTATTATAGACTCTATATACATCTTAAAGGCTTGTCAATTCTATGTTTAAAATATCTTTTCCATCTCCATGACTACTGTTAGTGTGAGGCAGAATCATATTTTGTCCTAACTAAAAGTGGTGTGTCTGTGTCTCCAGTTTTGTGAACTATTGCATCAACTCCTATCCATTCTGTATATAGTAACTACAGAAATGTTTATTTTTAATTTAAGTTGATTTAAATGATATATCAGAATGATATTCTTTAAATACAGATTTGATCACAGGACACATCTGTTTTTAATATTTCAATTTTTCTCACCAACTCCCTACTCCCTACCACAGTCTACAGGATAAAATTCCTTACTGTAACTTAGAAAAGTCATTGGCTGGATCTTTTCCTGTATGTCTCCTATGTGCCAGATATATTGAAAAATCATATTGTATGTAGCTCTTCAAAAAGTCACCATTTTACTCGGCTTCATGCATTTTCAAGGCCTCTTTCCTTTGCCTGGATTGTCTAGGTTAATTCTTTATTTTGGAATTTCCTCCTCATCCTTTAACATTCTCTGAGTTCAGTACAAATGATTCCCATAACATCCTGTGACTATCTCCTTCCTACTAAATAGATCCCATTGTACTGGCATCATTTTTCTCTCCTCATTAGAGTGCAGGTTTCAATGCTATGATATAATTATATATTTATATCTAGAACCTTTGCAGTGTCTGGAACTAATTAGGTAATCAATATCTTTTCAATGAATAATATGGAACATATTTTCAAAAAAAAAAAAAAAACACTAAAGACACAACCATGGCTTGCATTGAACTAAATCTCTTCTATTGCATTTAGTTTTGATTTTTCAGAAAAAGGAAAAATTTAGAATAGAGTGGATTCACATACTTAAGATAAAAACTTCTGTCTATGATTATATATTTATATATATATATATATATGTATATATGTATATATATATAATATATATAATAATATATATAATGTATCTGTGTTTGCATTTTATTTGTGGGATACTATCTATAACTCATCTTCCAAGTGACTTCAGTAAATTCAAACCACTCACCTAACATAATTTTTGAGGGCTTACTAGACATTTTGCTAAGAATTAAGGATAAGGAAAATAATACCATACAGTTTTCATCCTCAAATAGCTCAGAAACTAACAAATTATATTCATGCATGCAGGTAGGGTATTATAATTGACAAGTGTGGGGGAAATAAAAATGAGCAAGTTTATGTTTTCATTTTTGGTAATTTAGGTGGGTTGTGGTCTCTTTTACTATCTTTCAATGTATTGTCCTGTAAAGTATTTTAGTAGACATAAAATCCTTTGAATAATAAGTGAACAAGGTATGTATAGGGGCTTGTTTCAGGGAATATATAAAACATAATAGTGAATTCCTACACCTCCATTTTTGCTTCATATCTACCACAGAACTTGAGAATGTATCAGAATCTTGACTCTTTGGGGAAAGTACTGGCAGTTAACATTACTCATTGTCTCTCTGTGTGCCATTGTTGAGACTTACCGACCCAGTAACATAACAACATTCTGTCCTCATGATCAGTTTCAATCTTAGAGAACACCATGGTACTATCATTTGAAACTCAAGTGTTACATTCACAGTTTTTAAAAGGGAAAATTGATTTTAACTGAGTCTAAGAAGATTTGATTACCAAGTAAAGACTGATAGTGTTACCCAGCTATGCTTTTTATACTGACCTTGATCCTTATTCAGTTAAACTTAGTAATGTATATCACAATTGTACATCTGGCTTTAAATTTTTACATAGTAATGCGTGCCTTCTGTTAGGTAATATATAGTTATTTTTAGAGCTAAACACACATGAATTCAGGTTTTATCTTGTTCAGAAGGGAGTGACTGATTTTAAATCTGTTATTCTTCAAGAAGACAGAAAGCTCAAATGAAGCATGCTAGTCAGGCTGAGACTAATCTTTCTGTTCTTAGGAGAAAAAAAATTACATATATGCATTTTACATTTTAATTTTAACAATTTGATTAGAACTTTTATCAAGTAAAATCAATGGTTTGTTGTTGTTACATCTGAGGTAAAGTGACCCTTCAAGAATCAACCCAAGTCCTAACTTCACCATGATTAATCTAGCTACTCTAGACCTCACTAGTTTCTTTCAGAACATCTATTGCTGCTATTATTAGGTTATCTCTCAACTATACTTAAATATGCACTTGTTAATTTTAGTCTTTACAATATTTTATGAGTGTACAGTAGTTAGGAAATAAATATATATTATATTTTTTTGTTTTATCCATAGAATCTGTAACTATTGAAATATTGATTTACCATGGATATAGAAGTATACGTTTTAGGTTACATAAAATTTATCAATTGCTTATATTGCTAAAATTATTGCAATGATTTTACATCAACTCCTCTACCACAGTCACAAGAGTTCTGTGATAATAATATTAAGCTGAAATTTTACCTTATGAAAATTGGCCTCATTATTTTATAATAGAAATATCAACTTATCTTTTGAATTAATAATAGGATCTGGTTATAACAATTAAGTATAACAGTAACTGGATAAACTTTATATTTTCTAACTTTAATAAATAGAAAAAAGTTCTAATTTCTACTTTAGTTTTTTTTTGAGGGAGGGAGGAAAGAAGGGAGGGAGGGGTAGAAAGAGAGAGAGACAGGGAGGGAGAGATAAATTGGACACACAAAGGCCTCTAGGCACTGTAAACAAATTCCAGATGCATGAGCCACCTTGTGTATGTAGCTTATGTGGGACCTAGAGAATGGAACATTTGTTCTTTAGGCTTCATAGGCAAGTGCTTTAACCACTAAGCCATTTCTCCAACCCTCTAGTTTACTTTTGAGGAGAATTGACTGCGATGTTACGGCATTCATGTTGGTCATTCTTCTAATGCATATTTGCTAGTGATTAATCTTCACACAGTTATTGTGCCAATTAGTGGATAGTGAAAGATGCATGGTGTTCTTTTAAAATTGGGTCCATAATATTTATGTAGCTTTGCATAATACAAAAGTGTGAGGTTTACCACCTGTAATTTTATTTAATATCAAATGATTATGGATCAGTCCAACTGGATTAAAGCATTGATTGTTAGAATAGAATTTTTCTGGTGGAAAAAAAAACAGTTTCTGAGCTATTAGCATTTATTATTTATTTATTTTTATTTATTTTATTTCTAAGTTTATCTAACAAGCTAATCTATTTCATATTTAGCTTATAATAAAATACATAACAATGGTATAATGAAGTTGTATTATAAGTATAATTTCAGAATAGTTCCATTATAAAATAATTTTATGAAATGACAAAGAATAATAAATAAAATAGATGCAAGCTAAGACTGGACATTATATTTAGTTATTGGTTATTTTATGAAACAATATAAGTATGAATAAATTAATACTCAAATTTAAGCTATTACATTTCAACAAAGAGATTGTTAATCATATTTCAATTTTATAGTAGATCAGCATGAGAACAAATTAGAAGTTATCAATAAGGAAATGATTAAAGAAGATACAAGAGGTTTATTTCTCTGTGTACTCACTTGTCAAATGCTTTTATTAGCTGTTCTGATCATGTTGCATAGCTATCAGGTGTCTGGTTCCTACTGTGCATGGCCACATTAGAGTGATACACAGAACTTTAATATCCAATCCTGCCAAGGAGCATTCAGTTTTGTGTTATAGATGTCTTGCTGTGCCTGCTTCACAAAACTCTCCCTCTCTTCTATTCTCTCTCTCTCTCTCTATATGTGTGTGTGTGTGTGTGTGTGTGTGTGTGTTGTGTGTTTCAAGTGGATATTAATCTCTATTTCATTGAGAACTTTCATCTGAAATTGGAGGAATTTAATACCTTCATAAAGTGTTTTTATTTTGAAGTATATGTGGCTTTAAAGAACACTTGTGTAGATTGCATTTAAGATTTGCACTATATTGAAGCTCCAAAATGTTTTAAACATATTTAGAATTCACCATATTTCATTGGGATGGTGGAACCTTGATGAAGCCCTTTTGCCAAAACAAAATTGTCACATCAAAATTTTATTTGTTTCCAAAAAGGGACCTGTTTTGTAACAAGGCTTCTGGGAAGTCATGCTTATAGAACCAGTGATAAAATTTATCAAGTATAGAGCATTCCAGCAAAGCTAACAGAAATGAAACTTCATAGTTTCAATGTTTGGAAAATATGAATAAACTATTGGAGCATGAAAAGATGGTATATATTATCATATTAATGGTGAGTTATATTATTGCATGAATGAATTTGTTGTGTGATTATAAGTTTTATATATATATATATATATATATATTTCTATTACTGTAACAAAATACCTAAGGCAATCAACTCCAATGACAAAAGGTTTATTTTGGTACACAGTTTTGGAGGCTTCTGTAATAGTCAATTTGCCCCCTTGTGTTGAGGCATCACATTATGGCAAGAAGCAAAACTTCTCACCTTATCAAGAGTTGAGTATGACAAGTAAAAGGGTTCTAATAGCCCCTCCAAGAGCCTCCCTTAATGACCTAACTTCTTTCCATTAGGTCCTGTCTCTAAAATGTCCCTCTACTTCCCAATAGCAGTATAAGCTGTTACCTAACCAAACCATAAAAAAATTAAAAAATATATAAAATCTGAGAATACTGTAACCAGTGTGGTAGCTACATATTGATGTTGATGATGTTTTTGCAGGGAAATAGTACCATTTAAAAGCATCATTTTCTTCAATTAATCATAGTTAAATAATATTAATTATCTATAAGGTATATAGCACTTATATACACATGGACAAATACTTATACACATGGACAAGTATACTTCATACTATAAATACAGCTACATGCACCTTTGCCCAATATATTTAAGCCTTTGAAGTTTATTATACTTTACCTCACTCATAGACATTTAGAAAGAATTTTGAAAGCCTATACCAGCTTGATATTTTAAGTTAATTATTTCTGTGGAAAGTACAAAGACAAGATTTCATATTTACACTTATTTTAACTATAACTCTTTTGTATACTGTGGCCATTTTTACATATGGTATTTCTATCTACAAAAGGTAATTTTTAATTTACAAAGTGGTAATAAATTGCATAATGTGCTAAAATCTTACCAGTCAATCTTCACTGTATCATATTATGTTAGATTAACAAATTAAAAACTATTGATTTTTTTTACTTATTTTATTTTCATTTTTCAATAAAAGAGAAAAATCAGTGGCTTGAAAAAGAATTTTATAAAGTTTTAGAATTTTTAAATGTTAAAATAATGTCTTGTTCTAAGTTTAAAACACAAAATCCAGAAAAAGTGGGGACCTTGCTTACTGCTTAATATGTAAAACAATTTTCTTTCTTTCACTACAAGACAGCTGCAAATGAATTTTAGACCATGAACCACCTTGTGCACCTGGCTTTTTGTAGGTACTGGGAAATCAAACCTGGGACATTAGGCTTTATAGGCAAGTGCTTTAACTACTTAGAAGTCTCTCCAGCACAATATTATATTAGTTGGTATACTATGTTGATATTTCAAACATGTTTGAGTTTCAAAAAATTCTCATGAAATAAATATATTATTTTCAACTTTTATTTATATGCATATGTATGTGTGATTAAATAATTTATATATAAATATATAAAAATTTATATATAAATATGTGATTTGCCTGTAATTACACAGAGTAACTTAAATCTCATTCTCTTTATGAGAGATAAGGAACTTTTAAATGATTTAACAGTTTGTTTTTTTTTCCAGATTACATTTAGGTATGTGTTACAAATTAAGTGAGAAAGACCAATGCTTAATTCTAAGACAAAACTGATCATGATCCTTAACTTCCCCAGCACAGCAAATTGGATTTAAGTCTGTTCTAGAGCAGGGTAGATGCTCTCAAAATCTTGATTTATACCACATCCCTAATCTCCCACACAAATTAAAATTGAAATGCTAGGCAAAACTGTCTCAAGTCTGTGAGGCATATTGAGCCACTATAAATTTCAGATTGTCTTCTAGCTCCTCCTTAGATTTACCAAGCTGTAGGTCCATCAAGAGAGGGAAGAAAACAATTTTATACACACACACACACACACACACACACACACACCCTACCCCCACTCACCTACATAGCAGATTAAAAACTTTTCAAAATTACATTTTTCAAGTTTACCTATTTTATTAAGTAACAAATGTTCCTCTTGTTAAATCATTTTTTATGAACATAGGTAATACCAGATCAAATCATTCCACTTAGATTATTTAATGTATCCTAGAAAAAATAAGTTAAAACTTTAAAAAAAGATTTCCACACTAATACACTAATGGACATGTCTGTGATGGGGGTAATCAATTGCTCACTGATTAGATTTGAAGCCCACTCCTTGGGAGGGAATTAAGCCAGATCCTGAAAATCTAGTCAAAAGCCTATGGCTAGGAAGGTCATAAGTCCTAGAGGAGAAGCTATTATTGTTACTTGGCTAAATGGATATATTATGCCCACCAAATTGTCCTCTAAATATTCATGTTTGTGCCTGTATATTAGTGTTTCTCTCCCATTGATTAGAGAAGCTTCTCATCAAAGTGCTGATAAGAAATGACAGTGAAGTACTCAACAGTAAATGAAACATCTCTATCACATCCTCCAAGTCTCAGAAACCATTGCAGATGAGTTGGTAGGACGAATGTAGGAGACAGAGGATGGGGAAGGATGCTTTAGAATGCTGTCTTCCAGACACAAAGTGATAGTTGTATTCATGCCGTCAAAGCAGCTGTTTTATGCCTAAGACCTGCATAATATTGGGCTCACCAATATGTTATCATGTATGAAGGAAGAGGGTGAAAAAGACATTAAAATAGAAGACTGAAGAGTTTTGAAAGAAGAGGGAGTTCAGTGAAGGGGAGTTCAGGGAGGCAAGACAAAGCAGGGTTGTGGGAGGAGACTATGTAAATTTTTAAATAAGTTTTTTTTTTTTAAAGACAGAGAATAGAGAAAATCATTATAAGTTTACAAAAATGTCCATAATAAAAATCTGGACAGGGGCTGGAGATATGGCTCAGCAGTTAAGGCACCTGCCTGCAAAGCCTAACAATCTGGGTTCAATTCCCCAGTACCCAGATAAACCAGATGCACAAAGTAACACATGCATCTGGCCATTTGTAGTGGTTAGAGGCTCTTGTGTGCCCATAGTATCTCTCTCTCTTTCTCTCACTGCTTGCAAATAAACAAATAAATATAAAAATCTGGACCTGTGATAATGAAATATCCAAGTTATAAACAAGATAGAAAAATATCACTTCAGAGCCTTATAAATATTTAGTAGTTTTTTGCTTTACTGGTAATTTTGAATCTAATAGTAGAAACTCTTAAGTAGCTACTACCTTGACTCTGACTACCCCAATATGCTTGTAATACAATTAATGCCAAGAAAAAAACAGGTAATAAATGAAAATTATATATTACTACTTTGGCTTTCAGATGGAGGACCCTTTGAGAAATTATATGACTATGACTAGAGAAGGAAAAGGAAAATGTAAAATGTGGAAGGACAAAGAGTCTTGGAATACATATGTCGTGGTACACCCTTGCAATCCCAGGAGCACTCAAGAGGTGGAGGTAGGAGAAGCATGGGCAAGGTGCACCTAGGAAACAAACAAGGATCATCTCTCTTTCTCTTTCCCTTTCTCCCTCCCTCTCTGATTGATATAGTGATTTACACATGGTGGATAATAAAATTATAGTTTGAAAATGTAGTGCAAAGAGGTCCTTATGCCAATCAATTATCATGGTTAAATTTACTTAGGTAGAAGAGTTGACTCATTAAATTTGATTTTAAGTTATTTAACTTGTATTTTATTGCTTCTTATCTTTAACACTCATAGGGATGTCATAAGAATTAAAAGATTATATAGTTTTATATACAGACAGATAAATAGAAAGAAAGTTCTTGGCACATGCATCCTCAACTGTGCTAGGCAATATATTATTAAATTATTCCCAAAGTAGCTGTGGATTAGTAGAAAGAAGATCAAACTTAACTTTAGAGACCTGGTTGGAATCCTGCTTCTGATTCTGGCTTCATGTGAGTCACTTTATGTACCTTATGTTTGATTTTTCTAGTTTTTTTTTTCCTTTTTTTATTTGAGAGAGACAGAGACAGAATGGGCACGCCAGGGCTTTTCAGCTGCTGTGAACAACTCCAGACATGTGTGCCCCCTTGTACACATGTGCAACATTGCACCCTTGCATCACTTTTGTGTCTGGCTATATGTGGGACCAGAATATTTGAACACCCATTCTTAGGCTTTGCAGGCAGGAGCCTTAACCGCTAAGCCATCTCTCCAGCCCTGATTTCTCTAGTTTTAAAAATGGGAGCAATAGGGCTGGAGAAAGATGGCTTAGTGGTTAAAGCACATGCCTGAGAAGCCTAAGGACCCAGGTTTGATTTCCTAGGACCCAGGTAAGCCAGATGCACAAGGTGGCACATGCATCTGGAGTTTGTTTGCAGTGGCTGGAGGCCCTGGGGCGCCCATTCTCTCTCTCTCTGCCTCTTTCTCTCTCTGTCTGTCGCTCTCAAATAAAGAAATAAAAATAAAAAATATGTGATTTTTTTAAAAGTTAAAAAAATGGGAGCAATAATACAAAGAAGTCATGAAAATTAAAGTAGATATCCTATGTAATCTGTAAGCTATATCTGGAAAATGCCTGCTATACTTTCAACACTCAATAAATGTTAGTTTTTCACTCTTTTACATCTCACAACTCACAGTGAAGGCTAATGAATAAGTAAGGCAAAGGATTATTGGTATATAAAAAAAAAAAAAAAAAACTACCTGGAACTGCTCAATGACCATGGTTCAACAAATTAAGAATGAATAAATCTAGTAAGTGAAAAGATCAAGGCTGCAAACTATTTTTAAGTTTCTGATCACATGCTTTCAGATACAGAGCTTTTTAATGCTATAACCTAAAGAGGAAAATCAGAAATAAAATATAAAAGCCAGGAGGAGTTGCACATGACTTTAATCCCAGCACTTGGGAGGCTGAGGTAGAAGGATTGCTATGAATTCAAGGCTGAGTTCCAGGTTAGCCTAGGCAAGAGTGAAACCCTACTTTGAAAGAAAAAGAAAAAAAGTAATAAAATATTTTTAAACCCTGTAAGTACTTTTTAAATTTCACAAACCAGACCACATGAAATATTTTCAATAGTTTTTTACTTAAAGTAATTTTAAGAATAGTACATGACTCAATATATTTAGTAAATCAAATCTGCCAGCGTTATTGAGGAAATTATTTTAAAAGTAGGGTGCTCTGTATCTGTTTGGGCTAATATAATAGCCACCAATCTCATGTGTTTATTTACATAGAAATGTATTCTTTAAAATAAAAATAAAGATGAAAGAAAAACATTCCTTACTGTCACTGTTCACATTTTAAGTCCACAATAGCCACAGTGACTAACAGGGAATATACTGGACAACAGAGATTTACAAAACATTGCTATTCTCATAGAAAGTTCTACCTGAAATTGCTGGCCAAGAGTCTTAGGAAAATTGTAAGAGTTACAAAGCACCTCCTGAACAGTTTGAAAAATTCAAAGTTGAAATTGTGGAGTTCATGATCAGAAGTTGTGTATTTTGACATAATTACCAGTAAAATCTGGAGAAGTATGGAACAGTAATCCATACTTTTTCCATGGTGTCCAAGTGGTAGATTAGCAAAGTTAGTCAAATAAACTTGATTTATATGGTAAAAGGAAGGATGATGTCTATAAACAAGAACTCTTACCGATTAAATCAGCTAAGGTGGTCTAAGCATTTTAAAGGATGTAAAATTGTTAATATTTATTTAGATCTTCAAAAACAGTTGGAAGTTTTCAACATCAAAATCTGTTTAAAACTTAGTTCACCGTGGGCCTAAAGACTATCTGCTATTGAAATATAAAATGTCTTCCAGACTAGCATTTGATGCTATTCTTCCTGGGAATGGGCTATGAAGCAGACAAGGATAGTATCCATAGAGTTCTGACAAAGTTTTCTGAGTGGGTAGAGCTCAGTAGATAATCTTCAATAAACTAAATGTTATTCACTAGAAAATGAGCTTCAACAGGTAGCCTTGGCATTTAACATACTGGGAACACAGAAGAGGAAAAGGGATGGCTTAAAACACACACACACACACACACACACACACACACACTGAGCTCTTAAGACATGTAGAATAGAAACTGCATAGTTTACAGTTAACTGTCATAGAATCTTAGTTGCCATCCACTCTGCTCTGTAACCTGAAGGTGTCCTCTTTGTCTCATTTAAGCCTCTTTGGGAATCCTTCCAGCTTTGCTGTGAACACGGAACATCCCCTTACTGGAACAATCTAATTAATGATTGCTCCACCTGTTAGACATGAAATGAATTACACTGAGGTGAAACTTGTTTTCACGCAATATTCACTATTAGTTGTGGTTCTGGGTTTTTTGAACTATGTAAAACTAATATAGCCTCTCTTCCAGCAAATACTCCTAAAATACTTCAAATTACTTATCGTATATAGTATGTACAGAACATTTTCTCTGCTAATGTTAAGTTTTATATTAACAATTAATATTCATATCTTGGCCACCAGGAATGATGCAGGAATAAATGTGAATGTTCATATAGTTCATCAGCATAGCATTCAGTTATTTTGGATATTTACACGGATGTATGATTGCTAGATAATATGGTAATTTTAAGTTAAAAATTTGAGAACCTATATGCTTTTATCCCAAAGTTGGTGTACTAATTTATAAACCCCTTACAGTATTCATTTTTTGCAATCAAACACTAACTTTAAACTTATGCAAATTAGAATACTATACAGCTTGAAAAATAAGAAAATTCTGTCATTTGGGTCAAATTGGATGGAACGGGGGGAATCTTATGCTAAATAAATAAGCCAAGGACAAAAAGACAAATAGTATTTAAATTGGAATCTTTAAAAACATGGGAGAAAATGAAGTCATGGAAAAAAAGAATCTGTTGCTTTTTGTGTAAATAAAGAGTGTCCAATATATTGGAGAATTTATTTCTATAATTTATGCATACTTTGGAAAAAGAATAATTATGATCATTATTATTTAAAGTCCCATACATTCCTAGTTTTACTTGACTCTTGTTTTATAAAACCTTTTGTGTAATTCAAATCATATTATATTGGTTGTAGTCCTCTCTATAATTTGGCTCTGACTCCTTTAATTACATAATTACACATTTTCTATTTTTCCAGTTTTCAAGGGAGGCTTTTCCTCAATAGCAGAGAATATGAACGATATAAATGTTAATCACTGCCACCTTCTGGTAATAATGGAGAAGTTCACCTAGTGAATTTTCTTGATGGTATGGGCATTTAATTACAACAAAAATATATTTTATAATAATAAGCCGGGTGTGGTGGCCCACGCCTTTAATCCCAACACTCAGGAGGCAGAGGTAGGGGGATCGCCATAAGTTTCAGGCTACCCTGAGACTACATAGTTAACTCTAGGTCAGCCTGGGCCACAGTGAGACCCTACCTGGAAAAACAAAACAAAACAAAACAAAACAAAACAGAACATTAAAAAAAATTCAGAAAATTTGGAAACATGATTTTAACTGACAGAAAAAATAGGAATACAAATCAGGAAGCTGAGAAGTGTCTCCAGCAGCGCCAATGAGCTCCACACTGCTGCAGCTGCCAGCCTTGGCCTGAGCCGCAGGGAAAAAAAAAAAAAAAAACAGGTGAGGGGATTTTCCTCTCACACCGACCTCCGTGGAAGGAGGACAGCAGATATCAACGGAGCAACTTGTGAGGAAGAAGATCGTGAGGATCAGCGGGCCGACTTCAGCCTCTATCCACAGCCTCCCCTCTTCCACTGCCAGCACAAATACCATCAAGCACAAGAGACCTGGGGAAGGGAGCTCACCTACAGAAGCACCAGGCAAGATCAGAGTAGTGATCCACTGACCCAGCTGGCCTACCAGAGCCCACAGCACAGCAAAGAGGGACCCAAGCGGCCTTGCAGTATAGCTGAGACCAAAGCCATCCCAAAAGTAACTGGGATTACATCAGGTCAGTACCCGCCAAATAAGCCTAGTATATTAGTATATACGCTTTCATCGGAAGGGCTAATTTCACCATCCTTGTCAGGGTAAATTATATGTTAAGCCTGATGGACCGTTGGATTTGACATTCTTAAATAAGCTATATTTTGCAGTCCTGCCCCAGAGCAGGGATACAGCCCAGCAGACCAGTGCCCCCGCCCTAGTCTTTCTGAGCCAGGGATGTGTCTCCCCCTCCACTCTGCAGTCCCCCCTGAGCATGGATACAGCCCATCAGGCCAGTGTCCCTGCCCTAGCTTTTCTGAGCCCCTGCGTGTCCTCAGTACCACTCTGTGGCCCCACCCCTGAGAAGGGACCCGTGGAGATTGAAATGGTAATCAAAACCTCCCTAAAAAGAAGAGTCCAGGACCAGATGGCTTCTCAGCTGAATTCTATCAAACCTTCATGGAAGAACTGAAACCAATCTTTCTCAAAGTGTTCCACACAATCATAGAACAGGGAATGCTCCCCAACTCCTATGAAGCTAGTATCACCCTAATACCAAAACCAGGCAGAGATGCCACAAGAAAAGAAGACTACAGGCCTGTTTCCCTGAAGAACTTAGGTGCAAAGATCCTGAGCAAAATCCTCACAAACAGAATTCAACAGCACATCAAAAGCATAACCCACCTGGATCAAGTAGGCTTCATCCCAGGAATGCAGGGATGTTTCAACATAAGGAAATCTGTCAATGTAATAAACCACATAAATAAGCTTAAACACAAAAACCACATGATCAGTTCCATAGATGCAGAAAAGGCCTTTGATAAAATACAACATCATTTCATGATCAAAACATTGGAGAGGCTAGGCATAGACGGTCTCTATCTCAACATAATAAAGGCTATATGTAAAGATCCTAAAGCCCAAATAATACTTAATGGGGAGATGCTGACGGAATTCCCATTGAGATCAGGAACAAGACAGGGGTGTCCACTCTCACCTCTGCTCTTCAACATAGTTCTGGAAGTACTAGCTCAAGCAATATTACAGGAGAAAGAAATCAAAGGGATACAAATTGGAAAGGAAGAAGTTAAGCTAGCCCTATTTCCAGATGATATGTTTCTATACATAAGTGACCCAAGAAACTACATCTCAAAACTCTTAAAAGTGATTAACTCCTTCACTAAAGTAGCAGGATACAAAATCAATGCACAAAATCAGTAGCCTTTTGATATGTGAAAGATAAAGATACTGAGGACAAAATAAGCAACATTGTCCCATTTTTGATAGCAACAAAAAATAAAATACCTTGGAATAACATTAGCCATGGGGGTGAAAAACCTTTACAATGAAAACATAAAAACACTCAAGAAAGAAACTGAGGAGGACTTGAGAAAATAGAAAGACCTCCCATGCTCCTGGATAGGCAGAATTAACGTTGTGAAAATGGCAATCTTACCAAAAGCAATATACAGATTTAATGCAATACCAATAAAAATCCCAAATCTTTCTTCACAGAGATAGATTAAATAATCTCAAAATTCATATGGAATGTCAGAAAGCCTCGGATATCCAAGCATATCCTCAGCACAAGAAATACCTCTGGAGGCATCACCATACCTGATCTTAAGCTATACTACAAAGCCATAGTAATGCAAACAACATGGTACTGGCATAAAAACAGGATGATAGACCAATAGAACAGAATTGAGGATCTGGACTTTGGGTCAAGTAACTACAGCTACTTGATATTTGACAAAGGCCCCAACAATGTAGACTGGAAAAAAGACAAGATCTTTAACAAATGGTGCTGGACAAACTGGATAACCATATGCAGGAAAATGAAGCTCAATCCACACATTTTGCCATGCTCAAAAATCAAGTCCAAATGGATCAAAGACCTCAATATAAGAGCAGAAACACTGACACTACTTGAAGAAAAATTAGGAGGAAATTCCATGATACAGGAGTGGGAAAAGTCTTCCTGAACAAAACCCCAGTAGCTCAGGAAATTAAACAGTCATTCAACCATTGGGATCTCATGAAGCTGAAAAGCTTTTTCACTGACAAACATACAACAAGCAGAGCCAATAGATACCCATAAAATGGGGGAAAAATGTTGCCGTATACACATTGGACAGAGGCCTAATTTCTAAAATTTACAAAGAACTCAAAAACCTAAACAATAAAAAAATCAAAAAATCCACTCAAAATGGGGCAGAGAACTGCATAAGGGAGTTCTCAGAGGAAGAAATACAAATGTCAACACACACTTAAGAATATGTTTGACATCATTAATCATCAGGGAAATGCAAATTAAAACATCTATGAGATTCCACCTTACCCCAGAAAGGATAGCAAAAATTAAAACTAATAATAACAAATGCTGGCTAGGGTGTAGAGAAACAGGAACCCTCATTCACTGTTGGTGGGAATGTAAGCAGGTACAACCACTATGGAAAGCAAAATGGAGACTCCTAAGAAGGATGACTATAGAGGTACCAACAGACCCAGTTATCCCCTTACTGGGCATTTACCCTACATACTCCAAGCCTCAGTTCAGAAATATTTGCTCAACCATGTTTATAACTGCTCAATTCATAATAGCTAAGAGCTGGAATCAACTCAGATGTCCATCATTAGATGAATGGATAACTAAGATGTGGTATATCTACACAATCTAATTCTACACAGCAGTAAGGAAAAATGACACAAAGTGATTTGAAGAATAATGGTCAAACTTGGAACAGATCATTCTCAGTGAACTTACCCAATCACAGAAAGATAAGTGTCGCATGGTCTTACTCATCTGTGGCTCCTACTTTGTATTTTCCTGAGATGTTGACACACCTACTAAATATCTCTAGGACTGGACAATAGGGAAGGTTGGGGGAGAGTTCAGGGAAAAGGTGGGTGGGGGGACAAAAAACTGGACCTAAATGGAAATGGTACCATAAAATCGTATATTCTGAAGGACATACTAAAAGGTCAAACCTGCATCAGGTGCTTGAAGAGAACACCTGAATCACAGGAGCCTGGAGAGGGTATGATGAAGACTAACTTCAATCTTCTTTTCTCTCTCTTCTTTCTCTTTCATATTACCTATACTTTTTCTTTCTTCTATTCCCTTGGCACTGATCTGTAACTCACAATACCAGCTTGTGGTTAACATCCACAATGAGCTGTTGATCAGTGAGACCTACAAGGTTTCCCAAAAGAAGACAGATTTCTGTCAGAGCACTTGATGACTCACCAATTATTGGTAAGACCCTATTGCTGAAGACACCATGTGCTGTCCAGAGGAACATGGAGAGACCTGGCTGGAATCTGGAAGAGAGTCAGTCTCCAGACACCTTGTCCAATACCAAAAGGCGCTACATAACTGGGGATAAATGACCAACATCTGTCTAAACAACTCATGGTCTAAGCTACTCCTCAGCAAACAACCTGACATGATGCTCACACAAGTGCAGTAGTGGCACACAGCCATGGTGGGTTACCAACTGCTCTAGATTTGGCAAATGGATCCGCTCAGTGGAATGGAACACATACCTGGAAATGGGAAACAAGTTAGAACTATATCCAAAAATGAGCCCTCTCTCCAATATCAAGCTCCCACCAATAGTGGGATACAAGAGGGCCTACACTTATTAAATTCTCTCTAAAATAATAATGGTTATCCATGTATTTTGCACTGACCTTACTCTCTGTTGGAGAATCTGCTTTTCACTTTCATATGGACACATATCCTAAGAAGAGCATCATCCCGTCTTACCTCAACAGGTCACCAGATGAAGCCATAGAGTCATAGGGGAAATAAGCAAGAGTGCTGCTTTATTGGTGAACCTGGTACCAGCACAAGGGTGAAGTAGATAGACACAAAGAGTTCTCAACCCCTACCAAATCAGATATCCAGAAACACAGAGACTCACAAAACCTCATCACTGAAATAGACCTAAAATAAACCAAACATGGCTCAGGGAATTTCGCAGAAGAGGGGGCAGAAAGATTGTTAGAGTCATGAGTTGGGTCTTTATACACGGAGTCATTGCCTCTCCCACATAACTGATGGCTACCCACATAAGGAAAGACCCACATTACCCATGGGGGGAGGACAGGGAGAAGGCTAACGATGGTACCATCATGGCTGTATATATACTATATACATAACTAATAAAAACATATTTTAAAAATCAGCAAATTAAGTACTTCAGATAAAACAAAATAATATATTTCTTAGCTTTCAATATAAAAGTTCATCTTTTAAATATATGAAGCTAATCAACATTTATTGCTTTCAAGCCAGATAAAAACTCTGCTACCAAGCTGGGAGTGGTGGCACATGCCTTTAATCCCAGCACTTGGGAGGCAGAGGTAGGAGAATCGCTGTGAGTGTGAGGCCACCCTTAGAATACATTGTGAATTTGAGGTCAGCCTGAGCTAGAATGAGACCCTGCCTCGAAAAACAAACAAACAAACAAAAAAACTCTGATTCTCAGATTCTTTTTTTTACAATTTTCATCATCTATGGTGCCATGCAATCTTAAGTAATGTAGTTTCTTACCAGGTAAACTTTCAAAGTACTGTTTATTTTATTATTCATGATTATACTATATTTGATATATATATTGAAATATAGTATAATCATGAATATATATATATATATATATATATATATATATATATATATATATATATACCATAGTATATAATATAATGTGTATACACATATAAATATATATGTATATATAAAGATATGCTTATACAATCCCTAAATATCCCTAAATTAAATCAAAGTGGCATATAGAACAGAAAAAAATACTGATAGAATGTTTGAGGAATAAAATATCATTAAATACTTTCTGTTTTATAATCCATGTCATTTGAACTCCCTTACCACCATATTACTCACCTTCTACAAGCACTTCACAATTTTATATTTATTAATATAATTGTGTGTTGCATTCTATGTTTACTAGACTTGAAGATCTATTAGGTCCTGAGTACCAGAAAAAATATCCTATTCTGTATTATTCAAAACACTTTTCAGAATAAACCTCTACATGGATTAATGTTATAGTTAAAATGTTTCACATAGCATTTGTATGATTATATGCCCTTGATATAAGTTTCTACATGTATAATTTTTTTGTCCCAAGAAAAGTGTTGGTAGTGTGGAACCAAGAAAGAAAGAAAGAAAGAAAGAAAGAAAGAAAGAAAGAAAGAAAGAAAGAAGAAAGAAAGAAAGAAAGAAAGAAAGAAAGAAAGGAGGGAGGGAGAGAGGGAAGGAGGGAGGGAGGGAGGAAGGAAGGAAGGAAGGAAGGAAGGAAGGAAGGAAGGAAGGAAGGAAGGAAGGAAGGAAGGAAGGAAAGAGAGGAAGGAAGAATTGAGAGATGACCTACTGGTGCATACCTATAATCTCTGAACTCTAGAAGTGGAGGTAAAAAGGTTGTGAGCTCAAAAGATAATGGTTAGTATTTTCCTGTTTGTCTTTTTTAAATTTAGAAGTGAGCAATATTGGACATTATGGACTCACTGGTAATTTCTAAAAGAATGTGCATGGTATGATTTTGGAGGCAGATAATTATGCATTAAATTTTATCTCTTTTTAACCAGGCACACTGCTACTAGAAATTCTTACCATTTCTTTGACATGGGCATTATCTTTAAATAATTGCTGCTATATAGGCATTAATGTTTATGAACACAAGAGAATGGATTTATTAACCTAATAAAATCTTTCAAGCAGAGCTTGTAGACATGCTTACAAGAAGCTTTATTATTCATTTCATAAACTAGAGTATACTAGCTATATCTCTCATTTGGTGAATGATGTGTCACACTACATACTTACTTTAAAATGGGTGGTAACATTATTCTACATAATAAAAGTGATACTTGGGGCTGATAGCTGAGTCAGTAAAATACTTGCTTTGCAAGCATGATCATTTGAGTTCAATCCACAAAACCCATATAAAAATACCAAGCATGATGGCAGGCTTATGTAATCCCAGTGCTGGGGAGGTGGATTATAAGTGGAACTCTGGGGCTCACAAATAATCCATGCTAGCCTAATCAGTGAGCTTTGATCTGATGAGAAACACTGTAGCAATAAAACATTACCTGAGGAATGAACCCCAATGTTGTCCTCTGGCTTCCATGCATGTGTCCACACATGCCCATGCACCCACAAACATACACACAAACATACAAACATACAAAAGTGTTATTTGGTGAGATTAAGGCATAGGTCATAAGTATTGGATTTCCACATTCTAGATGCTCTTCTCTTCTGGCTCTATACTCTCTATATATACAATCTCATTCAGTCTAATCTATATGTCCCGATTACTTGAGTTTAATCCATGTTGTAGTTAAAAAGCTCTTATAGATATACCACCTCTCATTGCCTCTTATCTAAAGTCCAAAGCTCTAGCAGTGTGACATGTCAGTGAAATATCTGGAAAAATCATAGTATTCCAGCCAGCAAATATATCCTGCTACCCTTGAAGACTAGAATCTTAATATATACATCTGTAAGGTACAGAATTTTTAGGTTGGAGAATTTCCTAGGTATAGACAGTTGCTATTACATTAAAAAAAAGGCTTATGTAACATAGAGCCTGACCAATAGTTTAGTTAACCAGTATGAATTCATTGAATGAAACTATCGAAATGAAAATGGTAGCTCTTCTTACTTATCTCAGGCTGTTTTAGGTTACAAGGTTGGAAAGCCACCACCAAGTAATACCAAGTCATTTCAAAGAAGCCTTCCAAACTTCAGTGAATTATTTACAGACAAACTTCTCTAACACGGATTTAAAAGATATATACTCAAAAAGTAAACATTGAGTTAATACATTAACACCTAGTGCCCCTGTGATAGGTTAGTTTGTCCCTTGGTCTTAGAAGCACTGACTCCAGGATGGACCACTAATTTACTCTCTAGCTTTCATGGTGAAACAGGACATAATACTGGAATTTGATACCGAGGCATTGAACTATAATTCTCAGGGTTTTCACAAACTTGAAAGATCTAGGACCACCTGAAGTATAGTTTTTTAGAGGCTGGGTATCAATGATTCGATCAGTGTATCAATTGGGTAGAAGAAAGATCCATTTGTCCAGAAAGTCATTTGGTATCTCTCAATAATCACTGAAACCCAATAGGCTTATCTCTCAGGTTATAAAATATGTGCATATATCAGGATATTTTTGGAAGGCTCTTTGATATATGTTACTATTCTTGTCATTGTTGGTATCCTGAAATTTCACCTTCATTAATACTTTTGATCAATGCATAGGTAAAGTTAGGGTAATATATTTTCAATTAGAAAACACAGAGGATAATGGCCCTAATTAGATTAACCATATGTCTTCTACATATAGCTCTATCATTACTTTTATAGAGAAAATTTCCCATCAGCAACTATTTTCAGTCATTTCCAGTGTGATAAACTACAGGAATGTATATACTCACAGATGTTTGAAAAGGCTATTTTCTGTTCTCAGGTCTGTCATGCTTCAATTTTAAGAGAACTTTCTGCTCCTTTCATTCCATAGATAGAGGGCAGAGAACACTGCTCCCCTACCCTTGTACCTGAGCGACTATAGTGGAAGAAGTTCAGTTGGTTATCAGTCTTGCTCTGACTCCATTGAAAAAGTAATTGCTTTCCCAGAAGTTAGCATATTTTATGGGCTAATTGACACAGAGTGAATGACCTTGACACCTGACATCAAGTGTTTGTTGTTATTGTTGTTCTGATAAGGATAAGTACAGAGAGTTAACCTCATAGGTTCATGCTCATACCAGAGGCATGACAGAATCTGCTGAGGCAACAAGAAAATATGAGTAAGATACAAATTACACTTCTATCTTGTCATAAAATGTAAGCTCTGAGAAGTATAGTCAGTGATCTTTACATCCTTATAGACACTCTAAAATTAGGTCCATACCTTAGGTTTATTGTACACCAATTGCTAAGGTAGAGTTTGACAAGTCTGGCAATTATCTCATTCCTGTCCACTCTCTTTTTCCACACATTTACCTTTCTTCTTTGGCTTCATATTGGTAGAAAATATATATTGATAGCACAGAGTTGTTTTTTCACAAAGCAGGTACAGCACACTGCTTTTCTCCTGGTCAAGAGGTAATATGCAATTATTTTATTTGCTTGGGGATGGGTACCATGCATCATTCTTCAGCACAATTGTTACCTGAAAATTAAAACCCAGACTGAAAATATAAGCCATCTTGCTAAAGAGACAGGGCATTAGAAGAAACTTAAAAACAATGACAGAAATTCTAGTGTGAAACCTAAAAAGGGTGAACAAATGGTTGAATAAAATAGCAAAAGGAAGATAGTGTGTAGCAGAGACAAAAGAACCTATCAAAATTGTGACTGGAACATCAAATGTTTATGCATCCAATAAACTTTTTTGCCATAATGTAAAGAGAAGTTATTAAGATCTGAATAATACATGGATTATTATTTTCAAATTTTCATTACAATTTCTTATTTTTAACACCTTTTATGGTGACCCTAGGTGAATAGTAATGTCTTTTCCAATGACCATTGTGATTATTTACTTTAATAATGGTAAAAGTTCCTGAATGAGAATAACACTTTATTCTATTTTGTTCAAACTTAGGTTATTTATACACTTGCATATATAAATAAGAAAACATAGTTTCATGGTAGTTTGAATGTAAAATTCCCCCCATAGAGTCATGTGTTTGAATACTTAATCCTCACTTGGCTTTGCTATTAGGAGGTAGAACTTTGCTGGATGAAATAGGTCACTGGGGGTTGCTCCTTGAGGTCTTATAACTGGTTCCTGGTCTTTTACTTTATCTCTGCTTCCTTCCTGCTTGTATGACAATGTGATATCAGCTCCTGTTATGCTTCTCACACCATGATGGACTTCCCCTCAAAAATATAGGCTGAGGGCTGGAGATATGGCTTAGTGGTTATGGCATTTGCCTCTGAAATCTAAGCACCTGTTGGGCCCCAAGTTGGGCACCAGTTGCCGGTGTTTTTTCCTTCACCACCGGAAGGTAGAGCATAAGAGAGAGAGAGCCGGGCCAGCCGCTTCTCTCTCGAGGCTGAGCGGGAAGGCGGGTGTCAGCGACTCAAAAAACCTCCCCAAGCCACCGGGGAAAAGAAAACCACATTGAGCCGGGAGACCATCTGGGGTGGAAATCTCTCTGTTTATTGTCATGGGAAGGTATTTATATATTTTGAGGAAGAGGGTGGGAAAAAGGATGAGATAAAGGTGTAAGGGCCAATAGTATTTCACCACGTCAGCAGTAGCTGGGCAGAGGCAGGTTCAGCTTAGGTGCTGAGTCACTCCAAGGACAGGTCGCAAAACTCTACTCAGGCTCCGGAAGTTCAACTAGGCCTCACCGGGAGTAGGCCAAGTACAAACTGGCTGGGGTAACCACTAGGCTTCACACCGGGCAGGGCCCAACAAGCACCCAGGTTCTATTCCCCAGTACTGACATAAGTCAGATGCATAAGGTGACACATGCATCTGGAGTTCATTTGCAGTGGCTATAGGCCCTGGCATGACCATTCACTCTCTCATACATACACACTGTTTCCTCTCTCTCTACCCCCCATCAAATAAATAAAATAATTTATATATATATATATATATATATATATATATATATATATATATATGCTTAAAATAAACCCTTCCCCCCCCCTTAAGCTATTTCTGGTAAAGTACTGCGTCCCAGCAATTGTTACAACTTTTTTACATTTTAAACTGAAGAGTTTGATCTGGAAGATTTTTTGAAGCATGAAAATATTTGAATGATGTCAAATATTACGATTTTACATTCATTAACTATATTTCAATAATATCTTTAACATAAAGTATAGGAGTTAAATAATGGGTTGATGTTATAAAAATAAATGTTCAGGGCTGGAGAGATGGGTCAGCAGGTAAATGTTTGCTTGCAAAGCCTGACCTCCAAGGTTTGATTGTCCAGTATCTACATGGAGCCACTTACACAAAGTAGAGCATGTATCTGGAGTTTGTTTGCAATGACAGGAGCCCTGGCTTGCCCGCTATCAATCTCAATCTCTCTCTCTTTCTATCTATTTCTCTCTGCTTGTGAACACAAATGAGTAAAAATAAATAAATAAATATAAAGGTTTAAAATAAAACTATAATATGTTCCATAAATTTAACTTTAGGAGCTTAAAAAGTAAGCAAAAAGAAATATTTCTTTTTTTGGTTTTTCGAGGTAAGGTCTTGCTCTAGCCCAGGTGGCCTCGAACTCCTGGCAATCCTCCTACCTCTGCCTCCTGAGTGCTGGGATTAAAGGCATGCGCCACCTCGCCCGGCTAGAAATATTTATTTCTAACTAGACCACTAATATACATGTAAACAGTGTTCTAACTTTTGTCTTATAACCACAATACAGGAATCAGATAGACAATCCTGATTTAGGCTAATTCTCATATTTGTCCCTCTTGTCACCAGTGACTGAATGTATGGATCATAAGCATCAGCACTTATTTGTCTATCAGTGTTGCTTTCTTTTAAATCACCAGTGATGCTGGGTTTTCTTAATACCATAGTTCCCCAGTTTGGTAATCAGATCATTACCATATGGCACACTTGAAAATATCTGTTATCTATGTAGTAAAATAAAACTCATGGTGAATATATTTAAGCATTTGCTTAGCTTTTTAGGTATATACAGTGCTTGTATGAGGTATTAATAATAAAATTTAAAAATATGCTCTCTGTAGACTTCTAAGAAGAAGTAAATTTTTTCGTTCTTTTTCTTTCAAATCATATTTCCTGGTTAAGAAACAATTTAGGCCGGGAAAGATCATTTAGCAGTTAAATGTGCTTCCTACACAAGCATGAGGGCCTGAAAAGGCCTGGAACTACTCAAGCTTTAATCTCCAGAATACACATAAACAGCTGGGCAAGGTCACACACACCAGTAAACACATTCCCACAAAGGGAAAAAGAGACCAGAGATTCATCCAGGCTTATGAAAAGCAGCAAGCTCCAGTATCAGTAAGAGACTCTGGCTTAAATTAAAGTGGTCAGAAGAGCAATGGAACAGGATTCCTTACATTTTTCTGTAGTCATTGCAGGCAAGTATTTGCCTCCCAACCCCTGCCTATCCCCACCACAGGTGAGTGTATGGGGGAACTATAAAAGCACATAAATGTTCCTATACCAAATATACCACAATATACACCACACAAACACACAGACACCACATTATATACACACATAAACACATGCAAAAAGACTTTATTTTTTTTTCATTTCATGAATGCTTGGCATTTGTAGATTTTGCTTTTTACACTAGAATACCATTATAGTTGATATTTTTTTAGATAAATAGTCTTAATTTTCTCAAGGCACAAACCTGGCTTTATGGAAACCACATATTTTAAATGAAAATGCAAAAAAGATAATTCATAGCTTGGCTAATTGTTCTTTCCTGTTATGGATACAAGCCTATGATTAAAAGGCATGCTATTTGCCTTTCATCAGATCATCTTATGAAACAAACCAAGATTTTCCATACTTCCCTGTTCATCTGAAGAAGCAAAGTAAAAATACTGCATGATCATATTCTATTTTCAATTACAAAATTTTTAGTGTTTATTTCTAGCTTTTTAAAAGAAAAACAGTGAAACTTTGAAAGACGTAATCATAAGTAGGAGTGACAACACATAACCTCAGCACTTGGGAGGCTGAGAAAGGAGGATTGAAATAAGTGTGAGGTCACAGATTGAGATTCTGTCTCAAGGCATATTTAATACATGAATAAATGTTCATGGGTTCATGGACAAAGAAGGTATTTTAACTTGTTGATTCGCATATGTATTGTTTTAAAGTAATAATTTCATGAACTAGATAAATGACAAAAGATAAAGCTTTAGATATTTGTATGTTAATGAAACTATGCCTCATCATCTTTTTATAGAGCAGAATTAATGTTGTGTCTATAAAGAGATAGCATATTGAAAATGTAGAAGAGATCTGGAGTTTATTGCAATTTTCAGAGAACTGACGACAATGGAGTATGTAACTATTTGAAAATATATTTACTTATAATGAGAAAATAAGTAATGATAATACTCTCATGCATGAAAGGAATACTTTGATTTACTATTGTTTTCATGTACTAAGATGAGCTTGTGTGTTTATTAAATAGATAATTTAAAGCTTAGCATATTATCTCCTCTTTCAATTTATTATATTTGTAAATGTAACAATACAAAGCTTAATCACTAGAATGGATCAAGTTGAGGGCAAAATATGTGAGCTTAAAAAGAAAGTGGAGTCATGGGACATTCAAACAGGGAGAAAGATGAATTAATAAGACAGTATGAGCTAAAATTTCAAGGCACTACGAAGATGTCAGATCTAATAATTCTAGTCCAAGAAAGATTTAAGTGTAAAGGCATA
Organism: Orientallactaga sibirica; assembly: GCA_036365145.1. NCBI lineage: Eukaryota > Metazoa > Chordata > Mammalia > Rodentia > Dipodidae > Orientallactaga > Orientallactaga sibirica. The sequence goes on along the minus strand of JAEOAD010000793.1, from coordinate 5,543,346 downwards.
GTATTTTCGACAAAACCATAGAAGAATATTTACCAACATTATGGAAAGAGATGTCTATACAGATACAAGATCAGAAAATAACCATGTTGTATCATATTATAATTAAACTACTACATATACAGAACAAAGACAGTATATTGAAAATAGCAAAAGAGAAGCACCAAGTCACTTACAATGGCAGGCCCATCAGAATTAACCACATATTTCTCAAGAGAAACTTTAAAAGCCAGGAAAGCCTAGATTGATGTATTTCAAATTTTTAAAAACAACTTTCAACCAGACTGTCATGCCCAGAAAGCTCTCTGTCATAAGTGAAGGAGAAAGAACTTTCCATGATTTAAGAAAAAACATGCTAAAGAAATTCATGACCAGTAAGCCAGCACTACAGAAAATAGTTTAAAGAATCCTTTATATTGAGAAGGAAAAGCAAAACATGAGCCCATAGGAAAAATAAATCATTGTTGAATTGCAGTTAATGCAACAGAAAAATAGAAAAACACTACACACTATAAAATCATAAACAGTGATCAGAATTAACAAACATTTGTCAATAACTCTGCATACAAATGGTCTCAATACTCAATTTAAAGACAGACTAGCAGAATGGATTAAAAGACAGAATCCTTCTGTTTGTTGTTTCTAAGACATACCTCTCTATAAAAGATGCTATCTTAGGGTGAAAGGATGGAAAATGACATTTCAAGCAAGTGATTCTAGGAAACAAGCAGGTGTCACTATTCTGTATCTGGCAATATATACTTCAAACCAACAAGATATGCTTCAAATAAAGATTAATAAGAAGAGATAAAGAAGATCACTTTATACTGATTAAGTAAATAATCCAGTAAGAGACCATTATAATTCTAAACATGTATACACCAAACACGAGTGCACCTGATTTCATTAAACACTATTAGATTTAAAGTCACAGATTAACCCTGGAACAATAATAATGGGTAAATTCAAATGCCAACTCTCACCAGTTGACAGATTATCCTGGCAAAAATAAACAAACAAACAAACAAACAAACAAACAAGCAAGCAAACTAACAGAGAAGCATCTGGAATGTATGACATCATAGAAAAATGGACCTAGCAGACATCTACAGGACATTCCTTCTAAACACTACACAATAATACTCTTTAAGCAGCATATAGAACATTTAAAAAATAGATCATATGTTTGTACATAAACATAACTAACCAACATCATGGTGACTTCTCATAGAACTAAGTTATACAGCACAGGCAAGAAAAGATTGTTATATGCTGGTTCTATGTAATTGTGTGTGTGTGTAGGGGGGGTTATGTGGTGTGATTTAGTTGGTTGATAAAAAATAATGAATTTGCATAAAATATAATTTAAATCCACAGAAACACTTTGATAAAGCTTCTGAGATGCCATTACTGACCAAAGTCAATATTTTTCTTTTTATAAAATAAAAAGGAAACCAAGTTGGATTTTAAAGAAAAAACAACCAGAAGCTGCCTGCAAGAACAATGGCACAAACCAACACCTGAAAAAGAGCACTTTGGTGATTATATTTATTGAAAAGTTGAAGAAAAACAAAAATGCCATTTAGCTTTAGAAGTCGTAAGCAGCAATGAACTAATTTCTGGTGGAGGAGCCCTCAGGTCTTTGCTTACTTACTATCAACATGTTTGCAGGCTTCTCTCTCTGAATGACTTGTCCATGTGAAGGGACCCTGGCCTCATGGATCCTCCCAGTTCCTTGCTATGGGTTCTCTGCATGGACTCTGTGCAGGAGGGTGTGGTGGTGTGGAGTGAGTAGGCCACACCCATGTCTTCTGGCTACTCCCAGCTCTCTGGCCTGGGTTCCCTGCACAGACTTTGTGCTTGAGGGCATGCTTGAGTAGGCCAGATCCCTATTCCTGACACAAAGCCAAACCTACACAGAATACTTGAGGGAATACTCCACACAGAACAGTCAAACAACCAACCTCAAGAGCCAACAAGAAGATTATCACAATAACGAAAATAGACCAGGCTCAAAATAGTACAAAACACTAAAAAGCACCAAACCTCATAAAACACCTCATCATGGCAGGAATTAATTCAAATCTCACAGTAATAACCTTAAATATTAATGGTCTTAACTCACCCATCAAAGGACACAGGTTATTAGGATGGATAAAAAAAACTGTACCCTTCTCTCTACTGTCTTCAAGAAAGCTACCTCACCACTAATGATAGACACTGCTTCAGAGTAAAAGGTTGGCAAATGATATTCCAAGCAAATGGAAATTAAAAAAAAAAATTCAAGTGTTGCTATATTAATATCTGATAAAATAGACTTCAAACCAAAAGTAATCAAAACTGTCAAAGACCACTTCTTACTCATCAATGGAGTAATCCAACATGAGCACATCACAATCATAAATATATATGCACCAAACACAGGTGCACAGCAGTTTATAAAACAAAATCTTCTTGAGAATAAAACAGAAATAAACACCATCACAGTCAGAGACTTCAATACTCCACTATCATTAATAGACAGATCACCCAAGGAGAAAACCAACAGGGAAATAATAGAGCTCAACAACATCATAGATCAATTAGACCTAACGTACATCTACAGAACTTTCCACCCCTATACTATAGAATACACATTCTTCTCAGCAGTCCAGAGAACCTTCTCCAAAATTGACCATATATTAGGCCATAAAGCATGCATCCATAACGTTAGGAAAATTGAAGTAACTTCCTGCATCATGTCAGATAATGTTGTAAAGGTAGAAATTAACAAGAGACACATAAAGAACTCCACCAGCTCCTGGAGACTAAACAATACACTTTGAAACAGTGAATGGGTCATGGAAGAAATCAAAAAAGAAATTGTAAACTTCTTAGAATTGAATGATGAAAATACAATCTACCAACACTAATGGGACACAATGAAGGCAGTACTAAGGGAAAATTCATAGCCCTAAATGCCTTCATTACAAAGACAGAGAGAGCTCAAGTTAATAACCTGACTGCCCACCTAAAGGCACTGGAAAAACAAGAATCCAACCCAAAGAGCTCCAGAGGGAAAGAAATACCCGAGACTAGAACAGAAATTAATGAATTGGAAGCTAAGAAAACAATTAAAAAATCGATGAAATGAAGAGCTGTTTCTTTGAAAAAATAAACAAGATTGTTTCTTTCCTTCCCTTCCCTTCCCTTCCCTTCCCTTCCCTTCCCTTCCCTTCCCTTCCCTTCCCTTCCCTTCCCTTCCCTTCCCTTCCCTTCCCTTCCTTCCTTCCTCCCTCCCTCCCTCCTTCCTTCCTTCCCTCTCCCTCCATCTCTGTGTGTGTGTGTGTGTGAGAGAGAGAGAGAGAGAGAGAATAGGTGTGCCAGGGCCTCTAACCACCACTGCAAATGAACTCTAGATGCATGAGACACCTTATACATCTGACTTACATAGGTTCTGGGGAATTAAACCTGGGTCCATAGGCTTCACAGGCAAGTGCATTAACCACTAATCCACCTCTCCAGCCCCATTCATCCCATTTATCTTATTTCTATGCAGAATAAGTACTCAGAAATATATGTTAACCAATAAATAAATAATAATAAAAGAAAAGGGCCATGGAGGAGGGAAAGAATAGTACCAACATGTGTTGTTTACATACTAAATATATCCATTCCTAATAAAAATAAATTTTTAAAAATTAAAAGAGGATGCCCGTAGAAACAGATTTGCATACACCTCCACACTAAAGCTAACTAAATAATAAATAAATAAATAAATAAATAAATAAATAAATAAACAAATAAATGAACTAGTGAACATCATTGGGCATATTCAAGAGCTTAATAAAACAAAATAAAAATTTAGCCAGATGTGTTCGATGCCATCCTGAGACTACATAGTGAATTCCAGGTCAGCCTGGGCCAGAGTGAGACCCTACCTTGAAAAACCAAAATAATAATAATAATAATAAATACAAATAAAATAAAACAAAATAAAAAATTGACCTTGTGATACCTTGTTGTGGTATGTTTGATTAAAAACCATAAAAGTATTGCTAAAGTTTCCTATGCTATGGTCTAATATGATATCAAAAACTCTTATTTTTTATTTAGAACTTCTCCTGAAGTATACTAAATCTACAAATCTATAAGATGCCCACACACCTTCTTCTTAGAGGGCCTGTGTAATTGGAAATATTATTGGAGAAGGGGTTTTTAATATCTAGCTCAAATCCTAGTTCTCTTACCTCTATGTCCCTTTTGCTCTTCTAGTCACTTTTGCTTCCTCTTTGAGTTATGTTTTAACTTTCTCCATAGTTGCCTTTGATATGTGTTTTAACTTGATTATGCCTAGAAAGAAATGATGAGGGGAAGATATACTGTAATTGCCCCAGGCCTGGTCTGTACTCTATTGATATATAACTTGTCACCAACCATCCATACGGTTTTTGCAATTTGATCTTCTGATAACACTTCATTGTATTGAGCCTATCTACTTCTTTAATCTCTCAAAGTTCTTTTTTCTTCTCCAAGTCATTTCTCTTTTTAGTGTCCTCTTTAAACTTTGGGGGTTTTTTGTTGTTGTTTTTGTTTTTGTTGTTGTTGTTGTTGTTTGGTTTCAGTGTTTACCTGGCCTTGATTAGGTTGAGGAAGGTTCATATAATCATCAAAACTGTATGTTGAATTAGGCTGAGGTTGAAGTCCTGATAAACACCTCTGTTCTCTGCCACATTAAAGAAACAAAACAAAGAATTCAGTTAAAATGAATAATTTGCTTAACTGTTTATAAATCAATTTTTAAATAATCTTTTGTTTGAAAATATAGAAGAGTGTTCTACTTTTAAGTCTGTAAATAGACTATGCTCAAGATAAAGAATTGATAATAGCTGCCATCTGTTGAATATTTATCATGTTCAACATATTTTACTTTACCTGATTTTATCCAACATTTTGGAGTAAAAATTTGCATGTATATAGGAAAGTTGAATTTTCTAATGGATACTCATAAATCTCTCACATTCATTTGACCATTATCATGTTAATGTACATATACTTTAACATATGTGCGTTTATCTCTCCATTCATATACCTGCTCATTAATCAATCTTCTTTTTGATGCAACTGAATGTAAATTTAAAACAGCAGAATATTTCACAAAGAATTACAAGGGGGAAGGGAGGCTGCTAGGTCAGCACCACCTAGCCTCTCTCGTATTCCAGCAACATTGTCATAGAAATGCAAAGAATAATCTAGTAGTCTTGACTGTAATGAGACTCTGTCTTAGATCTCATCATCTCACTGGGCTTTAAACAGAAATGTTTTTAATCAGACCAACTCAATTCACAGAGATGCTGAGAATGATATTGAAAGTAGCAATCATGTATTGACATTTTATGTGTATAAGGCTGAATTATAAATATTTTCATACTTATTAATTCATTTCATACAACAACCCTTTAAAGTACTGATGAGATTAATGAGGCACGAAAGATCAACTAACTTGGCCAAGGTTACAAGGCTAAGTGTGGTTACTAGACATAGATTCCAGGTTATGCTAATAATATCTAATTAGCAAAACAGTGCTGTGAAAACTGGAATGCCCTGCTGCAATACCTTTATTTCATTTTACAAAGCACACTCTATGTCCCTTCCCCCTCCTACATTTCTAGGTCAGAATACAGAGTGTGTACAAAACTTGCCTTGGTAAAAGGAAAGTGCTGAAATATGGCAAGTATTTTGTAAATTATACTGGATTTTTATCTGAGGAAGGGGCTTTTCAAATCTGTTCTATAGAAATCCTGAACTAAATGTGTGTGGTTTGGTAAATGTTCATTTGACTTTGTTAAAATTTAATTAAAATGTTGATGAATTTGAAAGAGAACCCACAAGTTGCTTGCATGATAAATGATACTCATTATTTCTTGATTCATATGCTATTCTCCTGGAAGGTTTCTTATTTTTCTCAGTGGCATTTAGCAATCTCTTACCTGTGATGATCTGCACTCTTCTGTGACCTCTTTTTGCAGAAGTAGACAGTCTGGATTATTAAAGCAACCATTACAGCCAGACCTATTCCAGGCAGTGTTGCTACTAAAATCAAGTCCATAGTACTCCATAGTTGGTCACATTTGGCCCCCATATACCAGTAGTTTTCCCACTGACTTCTGTAATTTGGACATCTAGGTAGAGATAATGGGGGAAAAAGCTCACAAATTTGAAAAAAAAAATTACCTCCTTTGAGTGAATCAAACATTTCATTATTACTCAACCATGAGATTTCTCTTTAAGCCCCCCAAGGGATTTATGTTGTCCCATTTTCCACTTGAGCAAACACTCTAAACCTACAGGTTTGAACACATTGAGTCAGCATACCCAAGGTTGTCAGGATTTCAGGATTTCACAACCATTAGCTAATGAAAATGTGGCAATTAGTACTTAGTTGGGAGTGAGGGAAGAAGATAATAGCTATCTTAAGAATGCTTTTCAAAACATTTTGTCCTCTACTCATACTTATGTTCCACTTGGTCTGCTCTAATTTTATGGCTACAGTGAAACGTATATAGAATGGCCTAAACTGCTAGTTCCGACAGGCAAACTGGGTGTCACCCCTGCTATCCTGCCCTGTTCACTCCTGCAAAAGATTGACTCTGTCACTCCACACACAACAAATGCATGAAGAAACTTGACAAGGTGAGAAGAGACTGCCAGCAAAATCCTCCTGCCCCCAGCTTTCCCATGACTACAAGTTTATTTCTTTATATTTTAGAAATAAATGACTCATATGAACTACATGTGTTTTTATAAAACCTTGGGATGTGGCCAAATGATGTGAATGTGGTTCTTTGGTGCCATAGAATGAAAGCTGGTATGGCATACACCCACACAGAAATGTCTATGGGTTTGTGAAGGCAGGAGAATGTGATTTCTCATCCCCTGCTGGGAGTGACTAATGGAGAGGCTTGCTCACAGAGTGCCTTTAGAGACTGCTTCATCATCTCCTGCAGGAGTGATAAGATTACTCAGTTAACAATAAAGGCAATTCCTAGTGCACTGCTTCTGGCTTGCTTGTGTTGTTCCCACCTATCAAGGAATACTGTCATGGCTGACTTGAAGGGACCAATTATATAATTATTACGGTATTTTATATCCCTGGTGGGCTATATTTCTCTAAGAAAATTCACCTGCCAATTTCAAATAATCACCTATGTGTAAGATGTGGTTTTTAATATGTAACAAACTGTCACTCATTTAAAGTGGCCAAAACATATTTTTCAACTATATCTCATCCATCCCTGTGGGTTTCTCCCTGCAAAAAGACTGATAAGAATAGGTTTCTTCTTTAGCTTAGGAAAGGATAACAATTTGGAACTATCTGTTGTACAATAATGGTTCCAGTGTTTTACTTACTCAGCAATATTTATTGACTCCTATGTGCCAATATGATTCCAGACATTTGACATATGCAACAATTCATCTTAGCTCACAATGTAGCAGAGTAAGATGGAAAACAAAAATCAACATAATTTAATAAATTATATGCCACACTTAAATTTGAGAATTTCTATGGTGTTCAAAAACATAAAACAGGTTAAGGGATATTATTATACAGAATAGTAAAGGGAAACAGAAGGAAGTTAGGGGGTTTGCCTTAGGGTATGTTGGGAGAACAGCATGTAAAACAGAGGGAACTCCAACTAAGCCAGATATCCAGAGACACAGAGGCTCCCAAAACCTCATCACTGAAGCAGAACCAAAATGACCCCAATGTGGCCCAGGGAAACTCGCAGAAGAAGGGGCGGAAAGATTGTTAGAGTCACAAGTTGGGGCATTATTCACAGAGACTGGGGCCTACCCCCCAGAACTCTTGACTAACTTCACAATGCATGACCCACATTCCCCATTGATGAAGGTCCCTTTGAAAGAGGGATGACAGGGAGGAGGACAATGGAACAAATACTATGAATGTTAAGTCAGAATCATATATATATATATATATATATATATATATATATATATATATATGAAAAGAAATGAAAATAAAGATGAGAAGAAAAAGTCATGTCGAAAGTGAATAACTAAGAAGAGAAAATGAAAACCATAGCTTTCCTGGCTTACTGTTTTGAGTGGCTGGAGGGGAAGAATTAGAGTGCTACCTATTTTCTCATGATCAAGATAGGATACAAAGAATTGTAATCCCTGGGAAGGGAGGGAATGAGGAAGAACCGGAGATTAAAGTGAAAGAGGACACACACACACACACACACACACCATGTATGAGCCTTGATTTTTTATTAGACCACCAACACAAGGCAAATCAGAGGCAAAGAAATATAGGAGTGGTATTGACATTCAAGAAGCCATGACTGATCAAAACTGCTTGATACTACAAATACCTAAACAACTACCCATATGTGGCATCCTGGATAGTGAGTCTCTGGGACAGGGAAAAGAATGGCATTTCTCTGGCAAAAAAATGAGGTTGAGAAAATGAGTAATATTACCATTAATTTCCCCTAGGAAGCACCTACTTAATACCTACCACATCCAAGGAAATCATTTCCTACTTGATTATAAGACCAATATGACCAAATGAAAGAGATCTGCCAGGACAGGAATTCCCCAGGAAAAAAACATACAGTAAGCCCAAAGTATTCTTCAGGGATTGGGCATGCAGCAGGCAATTTATGCACACAATTTATGTTTCAAGGACATGATAAAGCCATGTTTTATAGCTGCAATGAAAATAAGTGTTACAAAATCTCCTTTGAAAATGTATAGCCCTTTTTTCTCTTGGCCTGATAGTCAGACAAGATGTCTATTGTCTGGGTGAGGCTACTGCAGGCCTAAGAGAGATCAAATGTGGCTGTGAGATGGGATATGGAGGGAAGAGGGTGGCAGGGTGTGACTTGTCCCAAAGTTTGATAGTAAAAAGAAACAAGAATAGAAGAAAAGGAAATGAGGGCCAGTTAAGAAACAAGAACACAGATGTGGTGTGAATCTTGTCAGTTTTAAAAAAGGGACTTAAGTCAAAATAACATATCCAAACATGTCCCTCTGATATCCCCTAGAGGAATAAGATCATCCATGTGCCACCATTGATGGTGCCTCAGCATGAATCTCCCCCCACCCACCACTTCTCATGATTAGGGATGGGGCCATAATTGTCCCAGAGAGAGGTCTACAAGGGGCAAGAAAAGGGCTCTCATACACCTCACTATCGTCCACTAATCCTCTAAGAAAAAAACTTCTCAGTACCTGAAAATATTCTAGGATGAACATTCTTTAAGTAAAGACATTATACATGGAACTTGAATGAACGTGGAACTTGGAAATAGGTAAGGAGGAGAAGAGTGGATACTTGACAGGCAAATCGAAGGACAGAGCACAAAGGATGGAAGGGTCTTGGTAAGGAAAGAGAGGATGGGGGAAATTCATAAAAGTAATGACAGCATGAAGTACCATATAAACCTTCCTCCTGGATATCAAACTAAAAGATATAACCTTTAATAAGGGTGTGTGTGTGAATCTCCCAGGCAGAAGGGCCCTGGAGAGAGTGGAGAAAGCTTTATCCTAAAACCAAGGGTACAGGCTGGTAAATTCCAGTGACATAACTGGTTTATACCCCTCAGTAAGATGTTGATAAGGGAGATTAATAAGGTCTGCCTCCCAAATGCAGACCATTGCCAAAGCACTTGGTTACCTGGCAGAACTAAATGGCAAGACCTTGTCACTATGGATACAGAACATGGAGAGATCATGCTGGAACTCAAAAAGATGCTTGCTCCTTGCTCACTACCCCTCATAGTGCTGGAAAGTGCTGTGCAAGCTTTTGGGAGATAATGGCCACCAACAGCATGAAAAAACATGGGATCCTAAAAGCTACAAATCAACTAGCCAGACAAGATGTACACACCTGTGCAAGAGTGGCACACAGCCTATGAATATAATTAATAGCTTTCTCATTGGAGATGAGGCTTGCTAAGTGGGAGAGAGCTCATTCCTCATACTGAAAACCAAGTCAAACTCCTATCAGTAGGAATGTCCAGAGAGAAGTTCTTACTGCTCTTTGACCAAGAAGAGTGGTTAGACCCAATAAAAAATCTTGTAAGTAACTATACTTATCTCCTTTAATCCATGCCTCTCTCTTTCTTGGTTGGAGAATTTTTTTTTCCTGTCGTTCTTTTTTACATATAGTAGTTAAAACCTGGGAGAACCAAGATCCATTACTATGACAAAAAAAAAAAGATAGCCAACTGGCTAGCATAAGACAAACCATCTCTAACACAGCAGACATTGAAGAGGAAGTGGCAATTTAAAAATGAGTGCTGCTGGGTGTGGTGGCACATGCCTTTAATCCCAGAATTTGAGAGGGAGAGGCAGGAAGATTGCCATGAGTTCAAGGCCATCCTGAGACTACATAGTGAAATCCAGGTCAGCCTGGGCTAGATCAAGACCCTACCTCAAAAAAAAAAAAAAAGAAAGAAAGAAAGAAAGAAATGAGTGCTGCTCTCACTGCTAAACTGATACCTGCTTCAGGGAGAGGGAGATAGATACTAGGGATTCTCAAAACATATCAAAGAAGAAATCCAGAGGTTGTAGAGAGCTCAACACTAAAATATTCTGATAACACACCTTCCAAGACTCAGAAGATATTGCAGAAGATGTGGTGGAAGGATTGTAAGAGCCACAGGGTGGGAAGGAGTACTCTGAGGCACGGTTCCCTCCTAAAGAGACTGACTGATGCATTCATGACTGCACAGTAAATACCAATAATCAGCATGGGTTATTGCGATGTAAGAATATAACTGGGTAAGAATATGATGAACACACTATTTGTTAATAATTTCATTTAAAACACAAGGACTGAAGAGATGGTTTGATGATTAAGGAACTTGCCTACAAAGCCTAAAGATCCAGATTCAATTCCCCAGTACCCATGTAAAAGCAGAAGCACAAAGTGGTGCATGTATCTGGAGTTTGTTCTAAAGCTAGATTCACTCTTAGAACATTTATTTTTAGCCATGTAAAAGGCCTATTACATATAGAGCCACTCACTAAGACGCTACTGTCCCAACTAAAGAGTCAAGTGTGTAGCCTATTTCACCAACCTCAGTCTGCTACAGGGAAGACTCCTACTCTAATTAACAGGCATTCCTATTTACAACAGGCCAATGTCCTCTTCAATAGATTATTAACTCACAAGATGCAGAAGGTGATAAACCCAGTTACCTATGAAGCCACTTTATCACCTCAAGCAGCCAAACCAGTGCCTATTGTCACTAAACCAGAAAATGATTGGTATATAGATGGCTTTAGCAGGGGGATGTCAAGTTTCCTGAGTTAAACTGCAATTCCAGTCACCAAAACCATCAAATGGAACTACCTGTTTGGAAATGAAGAAGGGAGTAATAAAATAACAGAACATCCAGTGGCCAGAGCTGAAGAGGGTATGGCTTATAGAAATACATGAGCCTAGGGCACTGGTTGTTTATACTGACAGTTGGGCAATGTAATGAGGCACCACATTTTGGATGGCACAATGACAAATGAAAGAGTCTTCTGGTCTTATGCAAATAATCCCTAGAAATCAAGCTGATCACCCTTCCTGGTTTCATGGCTCTTGAGAAGGTAAATATAATTTATGCATAACTGCACATGATTGAAAGTCATCTGAGCACTCATTTCTCAGAATATGGTGTCCAAGTTTGGACCCAAACTACAGTGTGGCATGTCACTTTTTCTCTACCATATAATGCTCAGGAAACAAGGATAGAATAAAGAAAAGTTTCTTAAAGAAAAAGCTATAAGGCTTATTAGTGGAATACATCTTGGCCTGTCAGACAGAAGTCATTGGAAAAGTACTAACAAATTTACCCATATAGCCATCATGACTGATTCTTGTGAGTTCCTGGGGGATCTAGCCCCTGCCTCAAAGATCAAGTTGTCATCTAGATGCTGCACTGCCAGAGTTGATGACAGAGCACTTCTGCTCTGATCACAGAAAACATCATATCCAAGGACGAGGATAATTCAGTGGGGCAATATGTGCTGTATTTTTCCTGAATGTGTCAGTTATTTCTTGCTACAGTGTATAGAGCCTCCAGCCCTCCTAACTTGCTTTCACTAATCTTGTCAGACTCTGGGCCTCTGGTCACCCTTACATGCATAGCAGGCTAAAGAAATACCTTAGAGCATTATAGCTGGCCTCTTGGTCTGGGATGTCATTATACTATTAACTTTAGGTACCACTCATGGGCCCCATCCTACTGGCCAACATTCGCAACATGCTCTACCATCACAACCCCCAGATGATACCAGTTTGTTGACTAACAGAAAGGATATCACCAGTATTGTCTTGTTGGATAATGCTGATTTATCTTTCCAACTCTGTACTAAAACATTGATTTTTTTTCCATCCATAGCTGAAGTCTTGCTATTTTTGCTATTTTCTCTGGAATCTGTAGAAACTAAAGTTAATGCCTTGTTTGATCATTCCCCTTATATAGGAGAAATGCTAAGATAATGATTTGGCTCCTCAGGCTCTTGTTGGGAAAAAATATTTCTATTGACATAACATTTTATGTGTCTTTTGAGGTATATGACACTAATGTTGTGGATTATGCTTACAAGCTGGACGAATAACCTCACAGTATAGCACCTACACAGTGCTAATCACCCTTGCACAATCAGTGCACATCAAGGAAAAGGGTGGCATGTGAGATTATAGGAGCTGGTTACCAGGAGTGGAAAAATAAGGATTTAGTTTAACCACCATGACTGCCCCAGAATACTGTTAGTTGTTTCTGCATAGTTTCCCAGCAAACTAACAATAGGAAAAACACTGAATGGTATGGTGACATTTACAATTCATTCTGGCTCCAGAAATGTGCCTGACTCTTTGATATTAGCTAAAGATGAACCTGGTACATTCCAGTTTAGATGAAGTCAATTTTGTCCTGAACCATATATGCTCCCACTTTGAGAACCAATTTGTGGGGCTCCAAGTAGTCTTGCTGCTACCCACTACCATGATTCCACCTGAAAGTCCTTCAATAGCTGTTTTTTTGTGTAATCCTAATGCTAGTTACCTCTTTTTCTTTGGTTTCATGGCACTTTGAACCTGTCATCATGTGTTAGGACTGGGTAGTTTCAGAACATAGGCATCTAAAGGACATTAAAGGCATGTAATGGGTAGGGGTACTCCAAACCCAGTGTTGGTATGCTCCAAATACAGATCTACCAATAAAATAAATTGAAGTACTTTATTTGAATCAACTTAGTGGAGAAAAACTTCAAAATAGACTTATTGTTAAGGTGATGTGGCAAATAATAATTGTAAAGGTTTTTTAAACAAATGAGGTGAATAATTATAACAAAGATTAGGAAAATATTTAAGGAGTGATTAGTGGTCAGCCAAAATATCAGTGGCATGTCTTCAAAATCCTTCCAGCTATATGTTTATGTTATTAAATTATAAAATTATTTATTTTTCCATTTCTATGTCATATTTACTTTCTTTACAATTTTGCAATCTGGTTTTTATTCCCACTTTAACCTCAGAAGAATATTGAAAAACTTATTGCCAACAACCCTAAATGATGAATCTGATGGCATTTTATTCATTTTTGAAGTTACGTTGGGTCTTGCTATGTTTCCACCGCTGGTCTTGAGCCCATAGACTTAAGCCATCCTCCTGCTCAAGATTCCTGAATAGCCATGTCAATGGGTACATGCCACCATGGCTAGTATTGGTGTTTTATTTTTTAAGATCACTTTGCATCCCCTTCAAATGTTTCCAATATTCTTTACTACTGAATAACCATTCTCATAGAAGGACTGATTCATTCAATAAGCCCTTACAAAACCCATGTTGTATGTCAGGCTTTGCACTAGGCTGGAGAGAAAGAAGACTAAAGTCTTAGTTTTTGTAGAGTTCTCAAACAGGGAACATGGACCTCACATTCAAATAAATACTAGTGGATTTATTTTAGTGTCATCTTAACAATGTGATGGAGCTTAGTTTTCTTCAAGACTAAATGGAAATTTGTCAAGAGAAGAAGAGATGCTGTGAGAAGGAGAAGGAAAAGTCATAGAAGTTAAAGTGTATGCAAATACTACAAAAGGAGAGAAAATAGTGTACTTGGAGAACTGAAAGTACTATCATTCTGAATGTCCACAGCTGATGTACAAAGTACATTTCCCCAATTATAAAATTTCCTCAGATATCAGTGGATTTGCCTATATCCAATATGCTACTATTTGTTTTCAAACTTCACTAGAGAAGTAAAGCCTCAAATACTTTCCATTTTTGGCACCTAAACAACCATCTCTCACATAGAGAGAACCATTACTTTTAAAAATTTTTTAAATTTTTTTAAATTTTTTGAGAGAGACAGAGAGAGAGACAGACAGAGAAAGAGGGAGAGGGAGACAGATGGGCGTGCCAGCAGACTCTCAGCTGCTGTGAACGAAATCCAGATGTGTGCGCTCCCTTGTGGTCAAGTGTGGCATTGTGCCCTTGCATCACTTTGCATCTAGCTAAATGTGGGACCTGGAGATTGGAACCCGGTTCTTAGGCTTAGCAGGCAGGTGCCTTAACCACTAAGCCATCTCTTCAGCCCAAGAACCATTACTTTTATACTATCTTTTCTCCACTCAGCCTTCCTCTCATTTTCAATCAGTTCATTCTCATTTTTAGAGGTGGAAAAATAGAAAATCTGCTTGAATTTCAAAAACTGAATGAATATTCTTTCATTTAATAAAATTGATAAAAGAGGAGATATTATAGTGTTTTTAAAAATATCTTGATTTACAAAAAATATTTTATTTATATGTAATATCAGGATTAAGGCTCTTGAATAAAAGGATGCACATATAATTCTTATTTGTAGTAATAGTAAAATATTTCATTGAACTGAGCTATAAAAAGTATATCTGGAAAGCAGCTTTGAATAAAACTTAAAAGAAACCAACTCAGTTGTGATTTGAAAATGTTTAGTATATTATTTAAAATAGTAAGATTACTATTTTGGGACTATCACAATAATTTATGAGCATAGAAGCTATCTTTTCATTTTTTATTTTTATTTTTGATCATTTTATGTAGCCCCAGGCTGTCCTGCAACTCCCTATGTAGCTGTAGATGACCTTGAACTCCTGATCCTTCTGTCTCCGCATCCCACCTGGTTTCATGTGCTGATGGGAATAGAACCCAGGGCTTGTGCATGCTAGGCAGGTCCTTTATCCATAGAGCCACATCCCCTACAGGAATTGTTTCTAATTACATTATTATTTTTAAAGTGCTACATCATTGCATATGCCAAACAAAAACAGAATGAGTTATAATATTTCATGTTTATTTTACTTTTATCACATAAATACTTACTTGCAAAAAGGCTTTCCATCTTTGCACGCACAAGCAATAGTCTTAGGACAGAAATTTATTACATTTCCTGGACAATCATCAAAGTCAGTCACAGATGTGCAGTTGGCTGTAAATAGCAAAATTCAAAAAACCTCAACAACACAGAAAAAAAGATTCAAATTTGCATACTACACATGGGAAAAGTTTTGAATGTTAAGAAATTTACAGTAAAATTATAAACATGAAAGTAAAGGAAACTGAGCTACTTTGAGAATGTTCAAATTTCATGTTGTCAAGCATTAGGACTCAAAAATCAAAATGTATATCCAAATAAGTTTCTTTGCAACTATTTTGAACATGGTGAGTTCTATAGTGTGGTTTGATAGGGTCGATATACAACATTATGGTCAAAAGATCATCATATGCTTAAAATAAAGTTCTTTTGAACTAAATCTGATTATGACTTCTGGCTAAGGAAAGACAAAGCAATGTGTGCAAAGGAAGGATCAGCATAGATACTGGCTTGCTGGGACAGTTCTAGTTTAGGCCATTTATCCTTCAATAATTACTAATAGTGTTCCCTTCCCTCCAAAACCAAACAACTTAGATGAGCAGATGGAACAATCACCTACTAATAGCCTCCTGGAAGTAGAAGGCACTTTAATCATCAGCTCATAAAGATTCTTTTTAATTTTTCAATGCAACTATAGAGAGTCATTCTATAAAATATGTGCCTATAGGAAGCCTTTTCCAGTCAGAACTGAGAGAAAGGTTAAGTGTCTGACAACAAATGAGCAGGAAAGTTTAATAAGTCTCATAACATACCAATAAGGACAAAAACTACATGATAAATCCAAGAAAAGGTGAGTTATATTGGTCCTCCACCAGGCCTTAAACCAAGGGGAGAGATTTCTACATGTCTAAATCCCAGGCCTGAATATTTGAGTATCATTTTGACATAGGAGATGACAGGAAAGAATAGGAAATGTCTTTGAGAAGATCAAAATTGTAGAATCCAGAAAAAAGCCATTTGACCTCTGTAGAGCACATTTTCCTAATAAAAATATAAAACACTGATTTTACCATTTAAATACATTGCCAAAAGGAACAAAAGAGGACCTCACAAAACATAATAGAGTTTGTAAACAAAAAACAAAACTCACTTTCTAAAATATGAAAACAACATTACAATCAAAATTACAAAAAACCCTTACCAGAGTGATTAGGATGAATATTGCTGCTTAGGGAATATTTAAGTCATACCTGTTTTTAGCAGGTAATGTTTAGAAAAAGAAATATACTTCTTGGTGTGGCAAAAATGTAAAGCTCTTATTTTATATGATACTTTTAGGTTTGCAGTGTTTTAAAATAGAGCCTTTGCTTGGCTAATTCCTTAGACTTGGATGCTACCAAAACATTCCTTCCTTCTCTAAGTAAATGTTAATTTATTTTATCTTCAACCTATAGAAATAAAACAATTAAAATTTTCTTACGTTGTGAGTAACAGACTGGCTGCAAACAGCAGGAGATGAGCAGAACCGTAGTCAGAACAAACATGCAGTCCACCATTGTGAGAACAGGGCAGGCCTCTAACAATTGCGCTCAAAAACTTTTGCAATTAAAAGAGCCAACTGGTGAGCAGAGATGGTGAGTGGCTTATATAGGAGATATGTGAAGATGGATTTTGAACTCTTTCCTTCTAACCTGTATAATTACTAGTTAACTTTTTATCTGGTGTATTTATTGGTCACCCATATCTACACTTCCTATATATAAAATATATACACTTTGTCTGTGAATTATATACTGCCTGTGTTTAGTTTTAGCTTCATAGTACTTCCTAGGACTATATGCTAATTTTTGTACTATGTTTCAGAATGTTTTATTATTTGTCAGGGAAAAAAGCTTTTACTTGGAACATTTTGCTATAAATGCAGTTTTTAGCCCAGCTCAGAATCCAAGATCTCTAACCTCACAGTCACTGAGATTGCTAAGCAAGAACCTCAGGACTTGATTGGGTAGCATGGTCAAGGAAAAGTTATGATGAAGGAATACAAAATAAAGTAGAATAGAAATTAAAAACAGAAAACCAGGAAGAGAAAATAAGATTTAGAGTGGGAAATACTAGGCAGGGTAACAAATACAGGTGTAATTCAGATGGGACATTGGACTTTCATTAAGATATATTTTCTGGGCTGGAGAGATGGCATAGCAGTTAAACGCTTGCCTGTGAAGCCTAAGGACCCTGGTTTGAGGCTTGATTCCCCAGTACCCACGTAAGCCAGATGCACAAGGTGGTGAATTCATCCAGAGTTCATTTGCATTGGCTGGAGGCCTGGTACACCCATCTCTCTCTCTCTCTCTCTCTCTCTCTCTCTCTCTCTCTCTCTCTCTCTTGCTCTCAAATAAATAAATACAAATATTTTTTTAAAAGATATATTTTCTTGGGCTGGAGAGATGGCTTAGTGTTTAAGGCATTTGCCTACAAAGCCAAAGGATCATGGTTGGATTCTCCAGGACCCATGTAAGCCAGAAGAACAAGCGAATACATTCATCTGGAGTTCGTTTGCTGGATGCCCTGGCATGCCCATTCTCTCTCTCTCTCTCTCTCTCTCTCTCTCTCTCTCTTTCTCTTTCTCAAGTAAATAAATAATTAAAATATATTTTTTAAAAAGATATATTTTCTTTCCCCACCCCACTTAGATCTGCTGCATCAGGATATATTATCACATTATGCCAATTATATATGTCATGAATTTTCAACCTAGGTCATCCTCACAAATTATTTTTCACTGTGTAAGCTCCTTTGTACATCTCAAACCACCCCATTATTTATCCTATCTGCTGCTGGAAAGTTTATTTGTTGTATCATTTCCTGCTTGGAAGTTATCTCTTTTTGTACTTTATTTTCAACTACTTTTTAAAAGTTTTTTTTTGATTTTTTATTAAAGAAAGAGAGAGAATTGGTATGCCAGGGCCTCAAGCTGCTGCCATCAAACTCCAAAAGCATGGGCCACCTTGTGTTCATGTGCTACCTTGCACATGTGTCACCTTGTGCATCAGGCTTATGTGAGATCTAAAGAGTTGAACATGGGTCCTTAGGCTTCACAGGCAAGCACCTTAACCACTAAGCCATCTCCTCAGCTCTTCAACTCCTATGATTTATTTCATTTTTTTATTTTTACTTTTTAGTTTAGAGAGAGAGAAAAAGACAGAGGTGTGTGTGTGTGTGAGAGAGAGAGAGAGAGAGAATTGGTTTGCTAGGGCCTCAGCCACTGCAATCAAACTCCAAACACATATGCTACCTAGTGTGTTGTGGTCCCCCTAAGGCCAGTCCAGGAGGGACGGCAGGGTCTCTGTCGAGTTGGGGTGAGCAGCGTGGAATCACGATACAGACTCCCGGAGTTGGGTGAAAGCAGAAGTGAGCTGCTTCAAACTCATTTATTGAGGAAGTGCAGGTGGGTTTTAAGGGGCTTGACTGGCCAATCATTGTATGGGGTGGTTCCCCTTTTTGTGACCAATGACAGCCTGTCTCTGGACAGGTCATCTCGTAGCAGGCTTCTCGTGAGCATGGGACTGTAGCTGTTGTCACGCCAGGCCTGCACAGAACTCCATGTTCACAGAAGCCACTTCCTGGTTTCTTCTGCCATGTGGTCTGGCTAGGGCCAGGCCTGTATCCATACACTAGTGGGCATGTGTGACCTTGCACTTGCCTCAACTTTGTGCATATGGCTTAGATGAGATCTGGAGAGTTGAACATGGATCCTTAGGCTGCTCAGGCAAGCACCTTAATGGTTAAGCCACCTTTCCAGCCCAGTTCTATGTATTTCAGAAAATAATCTACTTATTTTATAACACCATTGCAGTAAAATGTATATTTAATGACTTTATCATATTACTATGCAAATATGAATGAGCATAGGCAAATTTGTTTCTATTATAATGAAAGCCAAATCTTTATTTGTTATAGTAAAAAGTAAGATGTGAGGTATTATAAATCATAAAGTCTAGAATTCTCTCTAATATATGAATTTTCTCTATAAAATTCCTCTGAAATTTTGTTTGTGTTTCTGATAGAATCTCATTACATGGCCCAGATTGGACATAAATTCTTGGAACTCTTCTTGTCTCAATCTCTCAAGAGCTAGGATTACAGGCATGTGCCACAACACTTGGCTTTCAATGGATCTTAAATGAATATCAGTCCCCTTTCATTCAGATTTCATAAATTTTTCTTAAATATCCTGGTGACAGGGAACTGAGATTCTGGAAATACCCATATATCAGTTCTGTCACAAATATCCTTCATCTATTAAATCAAAATCTGCTTTCCAGAAACTTTCAGCTAATATGGAATAGATTTACTATGGTCCACTTAGAAAGTATTACCAGAATTATTAAGCCTATCAGACAAAGACGTCATGACAAATTACAGCTCACATATTCAATTCATTATGGCCATAGTTAATATTCATTACTACATATATATCCTTTCTTTTGTATGTGTGCATGCATGTGTATGTGTGTTTTCATGCATATATGTGCACATATGTGTGTGTGCATATGTTTGTATGTGAGTGTGGAGGTCACAGGACAACCTCAGGTGCCATCCTCAAGAATATAAACCACTTCCTTTGAGACAGGGTCTCTCATTGGCCTTATGCTTACCAGTGAGGCTAGACTGCAAGCCCAAGTTGCTTTGTTTCCACCTCCCTAGGCTGTGATTACAGGTAGATGCTACCATGCTTGGCATTTTTTTTTGTTTCTATATGGATACTGGCAATAAAATTCAGGTCTTCATTCTTGCACAGCAAGCACTTTAAAAACTGAGCTGTCTCCCCAACCCCATCCATATGCATTCCAAACATTAAGGTCAGCTATGAACTTTGCATTTGAAACACTCAAAGGTAGCTACATACATAAACAATAAATTGCCCCTCATCAGCCTTACCAACACCTTTCCTCAAAAAGAGAACTTGGAAGTTCCATTTAATTCTGTTTCTTTGTAGCTGAGTGGTCATGTGGTACAAGGCCAAACAATGAGTTATAAAAGAAAATTTGATAAGAATTCTGTTTCCCCAGATTGTAAGATCCTATTGCTGAAGACCTCACTTGCCTGAGCAGCAAGGTCACTGAGAAATCAAGCTGGTGCTGAGCAGAAATCCTTCTCCCTGTAGACCAGCCAACTGAAAGCTGGAAAAAGCTGCACTACATGCAGCCATATGGGAGACAGAAGTCATCAGTGGTGAAAACAGTGGACACTGGAAACCTCAAGTTTGGCCAGACAGGTCAAATGACTGAATGAGTGCAATAGTGGCATGTCTGCTCTGTGGGAAACCAAATGCTCCCTAATTGGACTGAAAGTCTGCTCTATGGGAGGGAATACATGCCTGATACTGAAAAAACTAATCAAAAGTCTATGGCAGGGGAGGTCATGAGACTTAGGGGTGTAAAGCCTGCTCTTGTCTAGCTAAATGTATATGTAATTCCCACCAAACTGCCCTGAAAGCACTACACTTAATGCTCATATTCATATATTAATGTTACTCTCACTTCTAGTTAGAGAAGCTTCTCTTTTCAGATGGAGATGATCACTGGGATGACCCAAATGGAAACATAGTGCTGAGAAGAAGGGATGGAGGAGTGTCCAGCACTAAAACATATCTATCACACCCTCGAAAGCTCAGGGTCCATTGTGGAAGAGGTGGCGGAAAGAACGTAAGAACCAAAGGAAGGGTATGACTCCTTACAATGCAACTGTCCAGACAGAAATTGGCCTCGATATCCATGACATTGCAGTGCCTAGCAATACCTTCACAAGACCCTCATAATAGGAGAAAAAGATGATGACATCAACTTAAAAGAGAGACTAATGGAGAGAGCGAGGGGATATAATGGAGAGTGGAGTTCTGAAGGGGAATGGGGGGGAGGGGAGGAAATATCATGGTTAATTGTCTGTAAGTATAGAATTTGTCAATTGAAAAAAAGAATTCTGTTTCCCTCCTGGGTAAAAAAGTCTTCCTGGGGGCTGGAGAGATGGCTTTGTGATTAAGGCACTTGTCACCAAAGCCAATGAACCCAGTTTCAATTTTCCAATATCCACATAAAGCCAGATGCACAAGGTGGTGCATGTGTCTTGAGTTTGTTTGCAGTGGCTGAAGGCCCTGGCCCACCCATTCTCTCTTTCTATTTATCTGTCTCTTTCTCTTTCCCCTTCTCTAATAAATGAATAAATAAGTAAATAAATGAATAAAATGTTTTTAAAAGTCTTCCTGAGATATCCTTCCTTTCTTCTTTGCCTATAGCTCTGTCAGGTTGTGATAGTGGGATTGTTGCACTTTCCACCAAGAGGACAGCCATCTCAACACCCTGGTGGTCACAGGGTGCAAACATGAAAAAAAAAATGTCCTTGAACTCAATGAATGAAAGGCTTGATCCTAGAACTGCATAACTTCTTACTTCTTGTGTGAGATTAATTAATAAACCTCTGATATTTAACCTTTTCTTAACTGGGTGCTTGATTTTTAAAAGCCAAAGTATTCTAGTGATATATAGTAATAAATAATATAGATAATATGAATCAATGAATATGGATTTTTAAAAATTTGGAATATGTGGTAAGTAGGCTATATTAAAACACTGGGAAGGTGAGCGTGGTGGCGCACACCTTTAATCCTAGCACTTGGGCAGCAGAGGTAGGAGGATCACTGTGAGTTTGAGGCCATTCTGAGACCACATAGTAAATTCCAGGTCAGCCTGGACTACAGTGAGACCCTAACTTGAAAAAAAAAAAAAAAAAAAAAAAACAGTGGGAACAATTGCTTCCAACTTGTTGATCTGATGTATAAAACAGGACTTAATTAAATTAAAGAAGCTTAAGAACTGGTCCTACATTTTGAAATAATTACAAAACAGAAAATCCAGTGTGAACTATAATTAAAGTATCATGGAATTTCAATAGATGCTTGTTCTTAAATATTTCAATAAAATGAATGCAATGATAACAAGAGTTTTTCTACCTGAATTAGGATATATCAGCTGGATCTCAATATAGTCAAGTATAATATTAAAATAATACAAGGCAAAATGGATGATCATTGGAGTGAACATAATATAATTTTAGATTCCC
Source organism: Orientallactaga sibirica (assembly GCA_036365145.1). NCBI lineage: Eukaryota > Metazoa > Chordata > Mammalia > Rodentia > Dipodidae > Orientallactaga > Orientallactaga sibirica. Next base: position 5,520,874 of record JAEOAD010000793.1, on the reverse strand, counting down.
TTTTTTTCTTTCTTTCTTTCTTTCTTTCTTTCTTTCTTTCTTCTTTCTTTCTTTCTTTCTTTCTTTCTTTCTTTCTTTCTTTCTTTCTTTCTTTCTTTCTTTCTTTCTTTTTTCTTTCTCTCTCTCTCTCTCTTTCTTTCTTTTTTATTTTTTTGAGGTTGGGTTTCACTCTGGCTCAGGCTGACCTGGAATTCACTCTGTAGTCTCAGGGTGGCCTTGAACTCATGGCGATCCTCCTATCTCTACCTCCCAAGTGCTGGGATTTAAGACATGTACTACCACGCCCAGTTTAGATTCCATTTATAAATGAGTAGGAAAACAACAAATCCTGGTAAGAAATACCTAAATTGTTGATTGGAGCAGAGGAAAACTAAAAGTGAGGTAACTAAAAGTTGAGAACCATATAAATTTAATACAGGTTATCTTTAGAATGCTAGTGACTAAGAGCTGGCAAATGGAGTAGCTGATAATGTTGTAACTATTGATCTGTGTACCAGCTCTGAATTTATCTTTTATGAATGCAAAATTACAGTTAAAAGTCATTTTTAAAGGAGCCTTAGTGTTCTAACAGAAATAATATCAGTTTCATGTAAATTAAAGTTAGATATTTTATTTTGAAAAAGTAATGGGCTTGTCCTTCTTTCTCCCTCCACCACAGCCCTGGATCCATTTCACTTTCTCTAGTAATACTCATTCTATTTTTATGTTGTCTCCCCATGCTCCATACACATATTACATATGAGACAAATATATATTTGTCTTTCTGAATGTGGCATATTTTACTTAATATGAGTACCTCCAGTTACATCAATTTTCTTACAAATGATATGTTTTCATTCTTCTTTGTAGCTAAATAATATATATATATATGTATATCACATTTCCATATCAACTCATGCATTCATGGAAATTAATCTAGGGTGATTATATAACTCAGCTACTGTCAGTAGCATCACAGTAAACATGGGTATACAACTATCTCTTTTGTATATCTTTTTATTTATTTATTTATTAGAGAAAGAGAGAGAGTGAAAACCTGGGCACACCAGGGCCCCTAGCTGCGGCAAATAATCACCAGATGCATGATCCACTTTGTGCATCTGGATTTATGTAGGATGGGTACTGGGGAATCAAACCTGGCTTAGTAGTCCTAATAGGCAAGTCCCTTAACCACTGAGCAATCTCTTCAGTCTGCAAATCTCTCTTTTCTTCTTTTACTATTTTTGGGTTTTTTTTGAGGTAGGGTTTTACTTTAGCCTGGGCTGACCTGGAATTCATTATTTAGTCTCATGATGGATTCATACTGAAGGCGATTAGCCTACCTCTGCCTCCCAAGTGCTGGGATTAAAGGCATTTATTTATTGACAAGAGAGTTATAGCTAGAGATCAGATAGAAGTTTGCGTGTATGTGTGTGTGTGTGTGTGAGAGAGAGAGAGAGAGAGAGAGAGGCTTTATAGTTTTGCCAGGGCCTATTACCACTGCAAACTGTCTCCAGACACATGTGCCACTTTATGTGTCTGCTTTATGTGGGTACTGTGGTATCAAACCCAGGCCAGCAGGATTTGCAAGCAACCATGTTTAACTGATTAGCCATCTCCCCAGCCCCAACTATGTCTTTTTTATGCTGACTTTTATAACTTTGAGTTTGTTCTCAGGAGTGATATAGCTAGATAATATGGCAGCTCTATTTTTATAAGGAAACTCTGTGCTAATCTCCACAGTGGATAGAAATATTCACATTGTCATCAACAGTGTGTGTTACTATTTGTCACAGAATCCTAACTGGTATGTACTACTTTCTTTGTATTTTTTATGATATCCATTATGATGTGGATGAAATGCAATCTCCAAGTCTTTTGTTATCTTTAAGTGGTACTTCCTTATATGGATCTCACCATGTAATCCAGTCTAGATTAGAACTTGTGATTTTCCTGCCTCAACTTCCTGAGTGCTAAAATTACAGATGTTTACCACCACACCTAGCTTTCAGCATAGTTTTGATTTTCATTTCCATAATGGCTAAATATATTGAACATTTTTCATATAATTATCAGCCATTTGTAGATCTTCTTTTCAAACCATCTGTTTAGGTCATTTATTTCCCTGATCAGCACATACTTGTATTGTGGGATTTGTCACATTACATTTCATATGTTTATGTGACTATTTTCCTCCTCCTCAGAACCACTGTGACAGTATTTCTTAAAGCTGTAGTGACTTGGAAACCTGCTTTTAGCTCCAGGTCCCTCTACAGCATCTGGCATGTGGCAACATGCTCAAAATGCTTGAGAGGTGAAGGCATACTACACAGTTTATTGAAAGCATACCTAGTAGAGCAAAAATATTTGGGATCGGGTTTCAGTCTTGCTTCTTGCTATTTCTGTGGCATTGCAGACTCATACTTTATTTCTCTACCTCCATCACCTGAGTTCCCAACTATTTAACCTATCTGTATACGGGACTTACACTCAGCTAATGTGTATACATTTTAAAATAAATGTTTACCTTCTCATTGCTAGGACAAAACACCTGACTAGAAGCAGTTGATGGAAGGAAAAGGTTCATCTTGGCTTACAGTTTTGTAGGGGAAGTTTCATCAAAGCAGAGGAGCAAGCAACCAGGCATAATATCTTGTCACAGCAGCAAGAAGAATGTAGTTAAGTGAGTTAGCTCTGAACACCCCATGGAATGGACTAATAAAACCCCAAGGGCTGGCTGTAGTTATACACCACCTTCAGCAAGGCTCCACCTCCCAATAACTCTACCACCTGAGGACTAAGTAAGATGTTTAATCACAAACACTTAAGCTGTGAGGGAAATGTTACACTCAAACCTTTATGTTCAACTGCGTGCCCCCACAGACTCATGGTCATCTCATGAGACAAAATATATACAGTCCAACTTTAAAAGTCCCCATAGTCTTATCAGTCCTAACATTGCTCAAAAGTCAAATATCAAGGCAATCTCTTACCTAACTGCGAGCCCTGTAAAATTAGAATACAAATTGCATGCTTCCAACACATAATGGTGCATAGAAAATACTCATTACAAAAAAGAAGTATGGGGTATAGCAATACAAGATAGAAAATCAGCAGGTCAAACATTAAATACTGCAGCTCAATGTATGGCACCTGGGAGTCATGATGAAATCCTTTGTGTTCACAGGCTTCTACAGTTCTGTCCCTCCGGCTGTGTCGCTTGCTCTCCAGGAAAAAATCACATGAGCCAGAGCTAGCAGATTTCTTGGCATCTGTCCCAATGTCCAGGAAACCCCCCTCTTCCCCAAATACTGGAATCTTCATTGCAACCTACAGTTCATCTTCATAGCTCCGTACCATGTCCTCAGAGGGCCTCTATGTAGGGATTTTGACACTGTTTCGCACTGCCACACCTTAGCAGTTCCTAGAACTATAGTTACATTTCATGACCCTATTTCCTGCATCATACTTGTAAAACCAGCACAAGGTGGGTGCATTGACAAATTTGTTCATCCAGTGGGATAAAATGCTACCTTGAGAAGAAAGAAATTCCTTTATAATTCTTCCTTCAGATACCTTCCTTTCAGAAGAATTTGCTTCCTCCTCCTCCTCCATCTTCCTCATCTTCTTCTTATTATTGTTGTTATTTTGTTGTGCAGAAGGACACTTTATTAAGAGCAGAGCAAAGAGCAAAGATTTGAATACACTCTGAAAGAGACAATGTGTCACTTAAGTGGAAAGTCCTCAAGGGTCAGGGTCTTCTCTTTATTGGGCTATTAGGGGAGGCTGGATTTTTATTGCTAGTTTAAGGGGGTCTTATGGCTCTTTTTTAGTCTAGATTTTTATAGGTCACACTCATATATCCCCTCCCTCCTCCCTCATTCCAATGAGGGCCCTACTCAGTGGGGTTACTGGTACTTGAGGACTCAGATAGTCTCTGTGGAGGAGGGGACCATGCTGCAGGCTACTCATACCCACCCTGTGGGTCTTACAATCTCCCCCCTTCTGTTCATAAATACTCTGAGCCTTGATGGACATGATAGAAATATGTTTTAGTGTTGAATTTTCTGTACTGTCTGGATTTCTCTTTATACTACGTGCCATTTTTCCCCTAACTGAACTCTCAAAAAATGTAGGCGTTTCCTAATGTCCTTATCCTCACATGCAGTCACCAAGTATCCTCATTTATATATCCACCCTAGATGATTCTTAAGTGTGTCCCTTCTCTTCTCTACCTCTACCACTTTATTTCACAACATCATTCTTTTCCTCCTTCTTAATGTCTTGATATTTGGCCAGGCTTGTCTTAAACTTTTGAGCTTGAGGAACCCTCCAGGCCTCAGTTGCCTGAGTAGGTGGGACTTCACTTAGTTGCCACTGTGCCTGGGTATTATTAATTGCATAGATTCACCTTTCCATTGAAAACACCTAGCTAAAGCACACAAGTTCTCATGACACTGTTTTTATTTAATTCTCAGTCACCTTTAAGATAAAGCCAGAATCCTCAGCCAGACATACTGAATCTTCCAACATCTATCTCCTGCTTATCTCTTCAGCTTCATCTATTGCTACTCCTCCCCTCACATTCTAGGCATCTTATCCACTTACAGATCATCTCAATCCTCACTGCTTTTTGTTATCTCCACACATTTTCAGAACTTCTACTACCTGTAATATACTCCACTCTACAACATGCACAACTCATTTTAAAAAGGTATTATGAAGACTAACTGAAATCTTCTCCTGTTTCTCTCTGTATCACTCCCTCTTCTCTCTCTTCTCTCTTTCATATTACCTATAATTTTTCTTCCTTCTTTTCCCTTGGCGCTGACCTGTAACTCCCAATACCAGCATGTGGCTAACATCCACAATGAGCAGTTGATTAGTGAGACCTACAAGGTTTCCCAAAAGAAGACAGATTTCTGTCAGAGTACTTGATGACTCACCAAAGGTTATTGGTAAGACCCTACAGCTGAAGACACCATATGCTGTTCAAATGGGACATGGAGAGACCTGGCTGGAATCTGGAAGAAAGTCAGTCCCCAGACAGTTAGCTTGTCTAGTACCCGAAGGTGCTACATGAGTGACTGGGGGAAAAGGACCAACATCTGTCTAAGCAACTTGTGGTCTGGTTCAGATAAATGTTATGTTCTTTTGCCTGTTCCTTTTACTCTCATTGCATATCTGTAATATAGCAATTACATTGAGTCATATTTATATAGAGAGATTTTTCTCTGCAACAACATTGAAACCATTGGGAATAAAGATTTATCTAATTATCTATCTCTCTCAATAACTGATATAATACATATATGGAACACAGTAGATAATTGATTTTTTTTTAGTGAATGCCTAACTGAATTAAACTATTCTACATCCTTAAGCCAAATCTCCAATTTTCCATATTTTTCATTCATACTCTCCCTTTTTCATGAATCAGAGATTTCTAGTTTTTTAGTTTAATGGATCTTAAAGACTCCAATCATGAACTTTTCTTTTTTAAAAAAAATATATTTTATTTATTTGAGAGAGAGAAACAGAGAGGGAGAAAATAGGTGTACCAGGGCCTCCAGCCACTGCAAATGAACTCCAGATGCATGTGACTCCTTCTGTATCTGGCTTTATGTGGGTACTGTGGAATGGGACTTTGGTCCTTTGGCTTTGCAGGCATGTACCTTAACTGTTGGGCCCCACGTTGGGCACCTGTTGCCATTTTTTTTCTCCACCACCGACAGGTAGTGTGGAAGAGAGAGAGAGTCGGGCCAGCCGCTTCTCTCGAGGCTGAGTGGGAAGGCGGGTGTCGGCAACTCAAAAAACCTCCCCAAGCCACCGGGGAAAAGAAAACCACATTGAGCCGGGAGAACGTCTGGGGCGGAAATATCCCTGTTTATTGTCATGGGAAGGTATTTATATATTTTGAGGAAGAGGGTGGGAAAAAGGATGAGATAAAGGTGTAAGGGCCAATAGTATTTCACCATATCAGCAGTAGCTGGGCGGAGGCAGTTTCAGCTTAGGTGCTGAGTCACTCCAAGGACAGGTCGCAAAACTCTGCTCAGGCTCCGGAAGTTCAACTAGGCCTCACCGGGAGTAGGCCAAGTACAAACTGGCTGGGCTCAGAACCACTAGGCTTCACACGGGGCAGGGCCCAACACTTAACCACTAAGCAATCTCTCCAAATCAATCACGAACTTTTCTATGGATAGTAAATTTGAAATTGTGTGTATTTATATATGCAGAAGTGTGTAGATTGTTTATGATAGCATTATTGAAATATCCACATAATAAAATACAAATACATTTGAAATTTTAAGTTTGAAGAGAAAATATTCTGCTTCCTTGTGCAAAATTAATATATTTACCTCAAGAACTTCTTAAAATATGTGTAACTTTTAGTTTTTTTTTGGAAATGAAAATACAAATTCTGGGCTCTCTCCTCCCTCTTCCTCTCTCTCTAATAAATAAATAAAAATAGAAAAAAATTAAAAATATTAATCATTTTCCATGTAAGATAATTTGTATATAACAATTGATGTATTATTTAAAACAGAAGGAATTAAAATAAACTATTTGGATAAAAGTTTCATGTTAAGTACTGAGTGCTAACATTTAATAACATTTGGTTTTTAAAAAGTTTATTAAAATTTATATTTTGGGGCTGGAGAGATCGCTAAACGGTTAAGGCGCCTGCCTCCTAAGCCTAAGAACTGGGTTCCAATCTCCAGGTCCCACGTTTAGCCAAATGCAAAGTGACACAAGGGCGCAATGCCACACTTGACCACAAGGGGGCGGCACACGCATCTGGATTTCGTTCACAGCAGCTGAGAGACTGCTGGCGCACCTGTTCTCTCTCTGTCTCCCTCTCCCTCTCTCTCTGTCTGTCTCTCTCTCTAAAAATAAAAAATAAACTTTTAAAAAATTTATATTTTGGGTTCTGGGAAGATGGCTGGGCAGTTAATGGTACTTGCTTAAAAACTTGCTTGCCTGTGTTCGTTTCTCCAGTAACCAACATAAAAACAGACAGGCATTCATTTTCAGTGGCAAGAAAACCTAGCATGTGTGTATTGCACAGACACAAACCCAGGCATATAAAAAAATGGTTGTTTTAAAATTTTATATTTTTTAGGCTGTAGACATGGCTTAGTGATTAAGGTGCTTTCCTGTGAAGCCCAAGGACCCAGGTTTGATTCTCCAGTACCCACATAAGACAGATGTAGAAGGTGGCACATACATCTGGAGTTTGTTTGCAATGCCTGGAGGCCCTGGTGCAACCATTCTCTCTCGGCCTCTTCCTCTTTCTCCTGCTTACATAGATAAATAAAATGTTAAAAAATAAAAATAAAATTTAGATTTTATATGAAACCAAACTATAAAGGGAATTAAAACCAGTAGATCACCATTGTATCACAAATAATAAAAGTATAAGCTGTTTCCTTTTACAAATAGTCAAAGTAAGGTTTGGAGAAGTTAAAGCCTTAACTCAGATCATACAATTTGGATTAGAACAGATCTTAAATTTAATTAATTTAACATTTCTTGTGTCTTATACCATATATTATGGATACTGTAACATACTTTTGTAGTTCTGTGGAACATATACATTATTTTATTTTATCATTAAAACTTTTTTTGCAATAAGGAAAGTCACATGCTCCAACATATCGATAAAAGAAAGCAAAAGCAGGGGGAGGTGATGGAGGAAAGCAAGACTCAGAGAAGTTAAATAATAACTAATGTTATATAATAAAGAATATGATACATCTTGGACTAGTATTCGAATCTTCTAACTAAATTGTATAGTAAATCACAATACATTGCGTAGGAAACTAAAGTAATCCAGTTAGGAAGAGGAGTGTAGTATTGTATTTTATTTTTATTCTCTGCTTTTTTAAAAATAACTCAAAAGAATTGTATGATGGCAGACTTTGAGGAAGTTGAGTGAATAAATTATTTGCCGAGTCAGTTGTCTAATGCTTCAAAATAGCTTTGAACTTCGATGCATGAGTCATTTTAATTAGGTTGAATGATAAGTTTCTTGTAATGTTATATACTGGCTTAACCAAATCAGCAGATTGGACTTGTGATGAAAGAAATAAAGTTCATTATTGGATATGTCAAACTCTGGGAACTAGTTCATAACTTAGCAAGTTATTAAGTTGCTAATCCTGTACCAGGGGTTCTAAGGCTACAGAAATTCAATATGATGTGGCTGTAGCTCCTCAAGAATTTGACTCTTTCTTGGGGAGTAATCAAATCAATACACACAAAACAATTAGATTAAAACCACACTCTAATAGGTGCTGCTTATAGTACACAGAAAGAAGATTAGTAAGATTATAATAGCAAAAGAAAATCTCATACCGAGATCAGAAGTATGTGGTACTGTTGAAAATCCTGGACCCTGGGTCTAGGTGACCTCTGTGTAAAGCCATCACTTATTATGTAACATTAGGAAGATTACTTTAGCCTGAGGATGTGCAAAACACAACAAAGCAGAAAACCACAAACTGCTGAAAGCTCAGCACTAAAATTGACTTAAAGCACACCTAACCAAGGCTCAGGGTATTTTGCAGATGAGGGGGTGGAAAGAAAGTAAGAGCCTCAGGCTGGAAGGAAATATCCAGAGGCACTCCCCCCCCTTACAATGACTGCTGTTCTCACGACCCATAATACACAACTCCATGGTGAATATCAGCAATCCCACCGAGGATGGCCCTTAGTGGTGTGGGGACAGGGAGGAAGGGAATGATGGTACCAACATGATGTGTCCATACAATATTTCAACTTAATAAAAACAATAAATAAGTAAATGCTTAACAAATAACATAGGTAGTAATTGATCTGTGGCCCAGCACACACACACACACACACACACACACACACACACACACACACACACATAGATATGCATGTAAGATAAATGAAATAAAATTAATGAGAATATCAGTATTATCTATATCACAGAATTACCATAGGATTAAATGAGTAAAAATGTTTATAATGCTTATTACAACTCCAGGCTCCTAACTGTTTTTATGTGAATGAAGCACAAATAAAATTTTTAGTAATATAGTTTCATGGGAAGGGCAGACTGCAGTAGGAAAGGCTGAAGCTACGGTTGCAAAATAGGAAGCTAATGTGATAAATGCAGACTATGATGATGCAGAATGGAAGGATACAACCGAAAATTCAAAAGACCAATGGATTCCTTTGGTGTGCAACTTCTGGGACTGAAGATTATGAACAGGAGAGAGCTTGATATCCATTATGGTAATAGATTCATTGATATTTATATTAACTTGAGGATATGTCAATTCTGGAACTTTTAAAAAATGTATTTACTGTTTTTTAAAAAGTTTTTTATTGACAACTTCCATAATTATAGACTATAAACCATTATAATTTCTTCCCACCCCCACTTTTTCCACAAATCCACCCCCCATCACTACCCTCTCCTCTCAATTAATCTCTCTTTTATTTTTCTCTTAATATATCTTAATCTTTTTAATTTTTAAAATGTATTTATTACCTTGAAACTTTGTATAGATACATCAAGTGTTGGTCCCATTATTCCCCTCCTTCCTGCCCCCACTCCACTGCAGGCTCTCTTCAGTAGGATTGCTGGTATTCACCATAGAGTTGTAGGTTATGAGTTGTGAGAGCAACAGTCAGTCATTGTGAAGAGGGGAAAATGCCTCTGTCTATTCCTGTGGATCTTACATTCTTTCTGTCCTCTCTTCCACAAAATTCCCTAAGCCTTGGTGGGTGTGCTTTAAGTCTAATTTAGTGTTGAGCTCTCAGCAGCTTCTGGATTTCTCACACAAGCACAGAAAGGCAAATGCCGCATGGTTTCCCTCATTGGAAGTGCCTAATCTGGAATGTTTGATATAATTTACGGCTTTCTAGAAGTGAACTGAAATAGGCCTGTGATATTTTTTTCTGGCCTTGAAGAGAGTTCAACCAGGAGTAAAACAGGATTATAATGGGTGAAGAATACTTAAATTGCTGCGCTCTATCCCTGGACAAGCAATCCATTATTCTTGGAGTCTAGTAACTCCACAATACCTTTACAATATTGAGCCCATCAACATTTTGACCTAGATGATGGAGGTGGTCAAAAGAATGAGGCATCAAAAATAGAACAACTACTTGGAAATAGGGGTAAGTTCAGTGGAATGGAGTGGGTAGGGGGGAAAAGAGGTTGATGGGGTAGGAATACATCAAATTACAGTATGAAGATTATCAGTGAAAAAGTCATCAATCTCAAAAGAAATATAAACTGAATTGTGAAAAGACAGTTTTATTCTTTGTTTCTTGACAATGCTGCATTCTAATGAAAAGTTTTCTTTTTTATATACATTTTTTACTGACAACTTCTATTCTTACAGACAATAAACCATGATAATCCCTCCCTCACCCACTTTCCCCTTCACAACTCCTCTTTCCATCATATAGCCTGCCTCTCTCTGTTAGTCTCTCTTTTATTTTGATGTCATTATCTTTTTCACCCATTATGAGGATCTCATGAAGGTATTTCTAGGCACTACGAGGTCATGGATATGGAGACCAACTTTTGTCTGGACAGTTGCATTGTAAGGAGCTGTACCCTTCCTTTGGCTCTTACATTCTTTCTTCCACCTCTTCTGCAATAGACCCTGAGCTTTGGAGGGTGTGATAGAGATGTTTCAGTGCTGAGCACACCTCTGTCACTTCTTCTCAGCACTATGTTGCCATTTGAGTCATCCCGGTGGTAACTGATCTTTGAAAAGAGAAACTTCTCTAACCAAAAGTGATAGTAGCATTTTTATATGATATGAACATTAAGTGTAGTGCTTATAGGGCAGTTTGGTGAGCATAATATAGGCATTTGGCTAGATAAGAACAGGCTTTACACCCCTAAGTTGCCGGTTCCTTTCCCCTGGCAGGTAGAGCGGAAGAGAGAGAGCTGGGCCAGCCACTCCTCTCGAGGCTGAGCAGGAAGGCAGGTGTCGGCGGCTCAAACCTTTCCCCAAAACACTGGAGAGAAAAAACACACTGAGCCGGGAGCCGTGTCGAAGCAGGGACTCGACTTTTATTGTAATGAGAGGGTATGTATATTTTGAGAAAGAGGGTGGGAAAAAGGATGAGAGAAAGGTGTAAGGGCCAATATTATTTTACCATGTCAGCAGTAGCTGGGCGGAGGCAGTTTTGGCTTAGGCCTTGCTGAGTAACTCCTAAGCATAAGTAATAGGCCAAAGACAGGTTGCCAAACTCTAGTCAGGCTCAGGAAGTTTCACTAGGCCTCACACCTGGGCCTCTTAAGCAGAAGTAGGCCAACGACAGGTCTCTAAACTCTAGTTAGGCTCAGGAAGTTTCACTAGGCCTCACACCGGGGCCTCTTAGGGCCCAACATCTCCCCCTTTTGTTTTTGTAAGAACAGTGGATAGCATGGCCCCTGACTTAGGTTGTTCCCCTCTGGGGATCTTACCCGTCACTGAGTACCATGCCTCTAGCCCATTGAAAATCCACTCCATGACCTGTCTTAGGTTGTCTCAGCCTGTCTGAGATCTTACCCGTCATTGGTTCGATGGAGGGCGGGGGAGGGACGCTAGGTGGACAGCCAGTAAGAGGAAGAGCCAATATTAAGAGCCTGGCTCCTGAGTTGCGAGCCTGTGGTATTTTGACCTGATGAAGATTAATTGCCTCTAGCTGTTGGTGAATGAATTGTGTAATCTTATTAATTACACAGGGCCCGACAGTGAGGATAAGAAGGAGAAGGAGGGGTCCAAGGGGAGGGAGAAGGTAGGGTAAAAAGCCATGTAAGCCCATGCACAGCGGGTTGTCTTGGAAGTCTTGTCTTTTTGTCTTCAAATCTTCCTGGAGCTTTTCTGGCATCATTTGGGTCTAGCAGCATCCACATCTCTAATTGTTCCTGGGGAAGAAACAGAGGCACAGTTCTCAGGGGTGGAACACTCCCTGGAAAGGTGATTATTATTGTCCCCCTGTTGGGGTAAATATTTTAGGTCTCTTGCTGGTACCCAAATGGGTCTTTTTTCCTCTTGAGGAAAGACACATCTAAATACTCTCCCTGCTCTGAGGAGGGGGTCTGGTCCTCTCCAGGCCTCAGTCAATGGGTCCCTCCATTTGACCCAGATGGAACTGTAACAGCTGAGGTCCAATGTTTTTGAAAAGGGGACAAGTGTCTATCTTTTTTAGAAAAATTTAAAATATTTAGGGTTAATAATGCCTTTTTTAGTTGGTCGTGTGGGGGTAGGGATTTCCCCTTTTGTTTTTGTTTACGATGGCCTGGCCCTGTGGGTATTAGAAAATTTGACTTGATCTGGCAATCTAAGGGTGGCAAAGCATTGAAGCATATGGCTAATAGTATGTTTAGTCTTTTTCCTGGCATGTGCCGATGTCCAGCAAGCATGGGAGAAAGTATCAACTGAGAGAAAAATATATTTAAGTTTTTCAAATGGAGAATAGTGTGTAACGTCAATCTGTCAAAGGTGATTAGGGCGTAGCCCTCGAGGATTGGCTCCTGTAGTTTTAAGAGGAGGTACCTGTAGGAAAGGCTGACAGGATTTGTAAGTTAATTTTTGAATATGGAGTTGGGGTTTGACAGGAGAGATAGTATCAAGGAATAACATGGAGCCCAAAATCTTGAAGGGAGGGGCAGTCTGAATTTCTGGAGCCACTTTAAAATCACTTGCCTGTAAAATGGCAAGACATTTAGCAGTGAGGTCTTGGAGATTAGATGGGTTGGAATGGCCTAAAATAATAATAAAACATTAGGATGATTAATCAAGGAAGAAAAGATATGAGACATGTAATACTGACAAATGGGGGGGCTGTTAGCCACGCCTTGATGTAAGACGGTTCATTTAAACCTTAGTTAGGATGGCAGGTCCTTTCTTCCTCAAACTGTTGTTTATATTCTTCCTGGTCAAGTATATCTTTACAGAAAGCCCTGTGATCAGTGGTAATATAGGCCTCAGCTTCCCCAAGTGTCCTGACCCAGGAGGTTGGCTGTTAGGCCCGACACCACTAGAGGGCGCACCTCCCCACGATTATTGTTCAGGGCTGCCAGCTAGCAGTATTTCATGATGTTGAAGCTTACAGATCTAGGGGAAGTTCCATAACGGCAGAAGAAGTTGGCCTGCCTTAGGGCCAAGCAAAAGAGGAAAAAAAAAGGTCAACCAGGCACACAGAGCAAAATTATTGTAGCCAAGCCACAGCAAGCTTTAGGAACTCCTGTTAGGCACACTTTGTATATCTTTACAATGGAATCTTAAACCCACCATTAACACCTTAAGATTAGCCCCCAGTGACATTAAGTAGGAAGTGGGCTTAGTCTCATGCTTTACCGACTGAGTTAGCTGGGCTTGAATTATTAAGGGGGATAGATAGAACATTTGGTGTAAACATTTAGCTTGGTCTAAGGGTGGCAAGGAGGAGACTAATAAATTTGTCTACCTGTGAATCCCCATTAGCAATAAAGTTAGGCAGACTAGTGTGTGAGCAAATGTGCTCACAGTAAGTTTGGAGGTGGATGGCCCATTGTATGTAAAAGGACCTGTTCTTGGGCTGCCTTATGGATAAAAGCCAGATTGCCTCCAGCCCTACGTGAATGGGAAGGCAGCAAAGGGTGGGACAATGGTGTGTAGGACATAGCCATATAGACTTGAAAAGTAGTTTTTTTTTTTCAGTCAACTGTTTCCAAGAGTTTGTATTCCCAATAGTCTTTCCTCAGGCATTTTCTTTATTGTTTTGATGTAAAGTGGTTAGCCTACCTTTTTTCTACCTTCCTTAAGATTGTTAATGTGGTTGACAATAGCAGCGCAGTAACCTGAAATCAGTCTTAGTGTCTTTATAATTTTAATTTGTTTGAGGTTTTTTAACTTAAAATTTTAAATTTTCAGTCTGATATCTTTAGTCAAGCATATCAGTCCGCTGTAAATTTAACCTTGATCAAACTTTTTGGGCCTGGATAGCAAAATGCAGCCATTTCTTATGTTAGTAAAGTTTTTTGTATTTTTTCTTTCTAAGGCTAAAGAGGGGGAGGGGTTGTGAGCGCTATTGCCACAGGCGGTAATGGTGGTTACGGACTGAAAAGGCAGCTGGCCGTGGCGGCTTAGGTGGTGGCCTTGGAAGGAATGAGATTTTAAAAGCCAGTTTTAGTCTTTTCTTACAGTTTTTGTTAAGGGCAAAAATGAACTTCTCCACGGAAAAGCCTTTAAGGCTGGCAATTAAGGCAAGGAGGATTGAACTAATCCATGGGGCTAAAACAAGAGTTTTGTACCTAAAGCCATGGAGGTTTTTTTTGTTTTACTTTTAAGCCACATTGTAGGAGGAGTTTTTGTAAAATCAGGGCAACAGTAATATGAGTACAACACAAGCATAAAGGCCCCCAAAATAGCTAAACATGCTGTAGAATTAAGTTTAGATTTAAATCTGTGATGGCCAGACGAGCCTGTGTCCTTAGGGGACAGCTTGATGATACCAAACACAGTACAGATGGGAGTAGATCTCCCCATAAGTCTCCTCCAGGTCTGTCCACGTGGTGTGTCCACCATGAACGTATGAACCGTTCAGAAATACAGGCGCCGCAGATGCGGTTTGCCAGCAACCCGGAAATGAAATGAAAGAGAAAGGAACAAAAAGATGTTGAAGTAAGGTCAGGTTACAGAAGCGAAGGATAGAATATTAAATATGAAGACTGCCTCATAATTTATGTGGGTACACCCGTCCACAGTCCGATTGGCCCGTCAGCGTACTTCCGTAAGCAGGAGAGTTCCTCACATGGGGCACCAGTCTGCTGGGTCTTCTCCGCTGGCAGGTAGAGCGGAAGAGAGAGAGAGCCGGGCCAGCTGCTTCTGTCGAGGCTGAGTGGGATGACGGGTGTCGGCGGCTCAAACCTTTCCCCAAAACACTGGAGAGAAAAAACACACTGAGCCAGGAGCCCTGTGGAAGCAGGGACTCGACTTTTATTATAATGAGAGGGTATATATATTTTGAGAGAGGGTGGGAAAAAGGATGAGAGAAAGGTGTAAGGGCCAATATTATTTCACCACGTCAGCAGTAGCTGGGCGGAGGCAGTTTCAGCTTAGGCCTTGCTGAGTCACTCCTAAGCATAAGTAATAGGCCAAAGACAGGTTGGCAAACTCTAGTCAGGCTCAGGAAGTTTCACTAGGCCTCACACCTGGGCCTCTTAAGCGGAAGTAGGCCAATGACAGGTCGCTAAACTCTAGTTAGGCTCAGGAAGTTTCACTAGGCCACACACCGGGGCCTCTTAGGGCCCAACACTAAGTCTCATGACCTCCCCTGCCATAGGCTTCTGATTAGGCTTTTAGTACCAGGCTTGTATTCCCTCCCATAGAGTGGGCCTTCAGTCCAATTAGGGAGCAGTTGGTTTCCTCATGAGCAGACATGCCACAATTGCACCTGTTCAGTCATTTGGCCTGTCTGGACAAACTCGAGGCTTTCAGTGTCCACTCTTTTCACCACTGATGACTTCTGTCTCCCATAGGGCTGCATGCAGTGCAGCTTTTTCCAGCTTTCAGTCATCTGGTGTACAGAGAGAAGGTTTTCTGCTCAGCACCAGCTTGATTTCTTGGTGACCTTGCTGCCCAGACATGTGGAGTCTTCAGCAATAGGGTCTTACCATCTGTTTCTGGTGGGAAACCAAGGGCCTTGGCAATAGCCTGTAATGTTTTAAAGGCAACAGATACGACCTCCCTGGCCAACAACTCACTGGAAGATATCCCATCTCTGGCACTGAAAATTTTCTAGTAACAATCTATGGCTTCTGGATTTGCCTTTATCCAAAAAAGTAGGCTTTCATATGTCTTATTCATAATATCTTGAATTTTGATTGACCCTTCCCCCACCCTTCTTTACTCAAACTATTCCCCTGGCCTCACTTAGGCTATTCTGCTCCCTGTAATCTGTTCTTCTAGTTACATATATACAATACCACCCCCTAAGTCCTTCCCTATTCTCCTTCCCTTATAGCTTTTTCTAGCTTACTGGCCTCTGCTACTGATTTTTGGTGCCATCTCACACATAAGCATAAACATTTGTAGCTATGATCCACATAAGAGAGAGAACATGCCATGTTTTCTAACAAAAAGATACAAAAAGTGGTTGGACTTTCCCTCTATGTTTGTTTGCTCATATCCTGTTCATCTTTAATCTGTGCGATGAACTTCATAATACTGCAGCTATTAAGTGAATTGTATGGGCTCATTTCAGATTGACTTTGAGATATGTTTTCATGTGTTTAACATTCAGAAGGATATTTAATACTTACATAGGGCAATGGACAATGTCTCTATCATTTTACACACGCATACATACACATGAACACACACACAAACACATACATTCTTTTCTCATTTATACCTTCAGTTGAAGAAAATGATACTTGCTTAAGATTAAGTGATGTAGTATCATTTTTGCTTTTACCTCCCTCCATATTCTGCACGGTAAACTGTAAATTCAGTTTAACTGCCACTGCCTTAAGGAATTCCATCCAATGTTTGTACATTAAAAAAAAACAAAATCAAATAAAATACTTCTCTTATACTTTCTCGTAGTACTCCGTGATTATTCATGATACTTGTCAGAACCTTTCACTAGCTAGATATATATGAATTAGTCTTCATCCCTCTTTCTAATGATAGCTCTATAATAATAGTTACCCTGATGGCATGAGTTGGATGATTCCCAGATAGCCTTGATTGACCCAATAACCAACTGTTCTCTGATTGGACATGAGGACTGCTCAGTGGGAAAAAATTCATACCTGTTACTGGAAACCAAGTCAGAATCTCCTGGTCTGGAAACTCAGATTATAGAAAGAGCTCAGTCTTCTTCTTTCCCATACTTCTCAAAATAACCATACAATCCACTGGGAACAATATCAGAAGACAGTGAGGAACTGCCTGAAGAAACCTTGGCTTTGTTCCTGCCTATTCTAGGGTATCTGGAGCTACAGAGAACTTCCCAGTACAGACTAGGATTTGTTCTCCTCTAACCATGAAGCATGCTGTCCTTCAAAACTTTGCTCACTGGGGCTGGAGAGATGGCTTAGTGGTTTAGCACTTGCCTGAGAAGCCTAAGGACCCCAGTTCGAGGCTCAATTTCTCAGTACCCACATAAGCCAGATGCACAAGGTGGTGCATGCATCTGGAGTTCGTTTGCAGTGGCTGGAGGCCCCTGTGTGCCCATTCTCTCTCTGCCTCTCTTTTTGTGCCTCTTTCTCTCTCCGTCTGTCTATCACTCTCAAATAAACAAATAAAAACTTTTAAAACAATAAATTAAAAATAAACTTTGCTCAGTGAATTATATATACTCCTGTAGTATAAAATCAATGGTGGGCTGCCTTCTGGGATTATTCAGCTGTGATACAAGTTGGGTGTGTGCAGTCCAGACACCATTCACTATGGGTTGCTCATGGGTCTTGGGAGGGTTCCTCAAAATGCATCTTGGGCTTTTTTAGTTGCTTGTTGCCTGTCAGTACTAAATCCCTTTCACATAACTTGCTGCATTTGAGTGTGTTCTGCCCCAATGAATTTAGGCAATTGGTTACATCATAGCCCAAAATGTAGTAGACAATTTTTTTAATATCCTATCCTGATAATTATGACCTTTGTTATCTTGCATATAGTGGGAATCCTCACTATTGGTCAGCTATTAATGAAAATGTTATATGGTACATAGATGTTTAATATACATTTGTTTAATCAACAAAGTGGTGAAGAAAATGGGCATTCTTTGAACACTGGGACCAATGTTATACACTTGAAACATAAACTTGCACTTCATTGTTTATAGGTCTATGAAAGAGGTATCAGTAGCACCATTTTATAGATGAGGAGACTAACATTCAGACATATTAGACAACTTATCTAACATCATAGAACTATTAAATGCAGATGCCTGAATTCAAAGTAAGGAATGTTGGATTTCAAACCAGTGTTTTGCTCTTTATCTCATTGCTTCAATATCTGATTAATTTGTCTTTGTTACAATTGAAATGATGTACCCTAGGACCATATTTAAAGGTTACAGAATACCTCTCAATGTTCTGTGTCCATAGTCTGTGGTGTCTTCAGCAATAGGCTCTTGCATTTAGCTTTGGCAGATAACCAAATGCTTTGGCAATACTCTGCATTGTTTGAGGACCTCATGGTGTCTCTCTGACCAACCAACACTTTACTGTGGAGGATAACCCAGTTCTGGCATTCAGATTTACCATTCAGAGATCACAGATTTAGGATTTAGCTCTACAGAGTGCTCTACAGTACACTTCTGCCTGAACAAACTTCCCTCCATCCCTTATGAAGGATTCTATCTTCTCATTTGCTACCCAGTAGGATGATCTATCTAGTATTGATTCATATTGGCAATAATTTTGTGTAATCCTCCGACACCCTCCCTTTCCCTTTTTTTCCTCCAGACCCTCCTACCACCTGATTCTTGTTCCTCAACTTGCCTGTCAAGTGTCCCTTCCTCTCATCCTTCCCTGTTTACGCTTACTACTAGCTTCATTTTAGTTCCATACCAATACCGCTAATGCTTACTACCACTTACAATCAACTCAAGTTGTTACAATTTAGGAACTACATTAAGAGAGAGAACACACATTGTTTTACTGAGCCAGTGTGACCTCACTTAGTATGATTTTATCCAAGTCCATCCATTTTTCTGAAATTTTCATTATTTCATTTTTCTTTACCACTGAATATAATTCCATTGTGTATATGTACCACATCTGCATTATCCATTCATCAGTTGATAGGTATCTGGGCTGATTCCAGTTTCTAGCTGTTGTAAATAGAGTATCAACAAACATGGCTGAGCAAGTATTTCTGTTGCAAACATAGTCTTTAGTGTATAATGCCCGGGAGTGGTATATCTGGATTAGGTGGTAGAACTATTGTTAAATTTTTGCAGAGTCTCCATAATGATTTTCATAATGGTTGTACAAGTTTTCACTCCTAAATGCAGTGGGTGAGTGTTTATCTTTCCCAATGCCCTTGCCAGCATTTGTTGTCATTGGATTTTTTTTTTGATTGCCATTGTGACTAGAGTGAAATGGAATTTCAAAGTTGTTTTAATTTTCATTTCCCTGATGGCTAAAGATGTTGAACATCCCTTTAGGTGTTTGTTGGCTATTTGTATTTCTTCCTTTGAGAAGTCTCCATTGTATTCCCTGTTCCATTTCTTTGAGTGGGTTGCTTGGATTTTTTAAAATTTATTTTTATTAGTTATGGACATACTAGTATGGAAACAACATGTTGGTACCATCCTTTCCCTCATCCCTGCCCCTTTCCGAAGAGGCCCTCCTTGTTGGGGACATGGGTTATCCCCATTGGTATTGTGGGTTGTGGCATATTTTGTTGAGTTCTTTACAGATTCTAGACATTAAACCTGTTGCATGTATATAGCTGGTGAAGATTTTCTTCCATTCCATAGGTTGTCTATTGACTCTGTTGATGGTTTGTTTAGCTGTACAATAGCTTTTTTTTTTTTCTTAAAATAGATTTTATTTTTATTTGTTTATTTATTTATTTGAGAGAGGGAGACAGAGAGTGAGAGAAAGAGTGAAAATGGGTGTGTCAGGGCCTCTAGCCACTGCAAATGAACTCCAGACACATGTGCCACCATGTGCATCTGGCTTATGTGGAACCTGGAGAATCAAACCAGGGTCCTTAGGATTTGCAGGCATGCACCTTAAGCCACTATGCCATCTCTCCAGCCCTGTACAATAGCTTTTTAGTTTCATGAGATAAAAAAATGGTTGGGTGTTTGTCTAATTCCCTGGACTACTTGGGTCTTATTCAGAAAGTCTTTACTATGCTTATATCTTGGAGTGTTCTTCAAATTTTTTTCTTCTACTTGTTTTAGGGATCACACTTGAACTTAGAAGGAAGTCAGGTCCCTGCTGACAAGCCCTCATAATGTTGGAAAGTGCTATATGATTTTCTGGGGGATATTGGTCACCAACAGTGTAAATTAGCAGGGGATCCTGCAAGCTATGAAGTCAACTTGCTAGACAAGATGTACATACCTGTGCAATAATGGCACATAGCCTATGCAGGTATTCAACTGTTCTATGATTGGATATGTGTCTTGCTCAGTGGGAGGTAACTCAGACTTGGTACTGAGAACCAAGTCAGAATCATGTGGGTAGGAAAGTCATAGGCTCTAGAGAGAAGCCCCCACTGTTCTATGGCTAAGAAGAGTGGTTATATTTGTCAAAAAGTCTCTTAAATAACTATGCTTATGCCATTTATTCCACGATATTCTCACTGTTGGTTAGAGAATCTGCCTTTTTGTTTGATTTTACAGATTGTAGCAAATACCATGATCCATCAATATGACAATAAAATGTAGCCAACTACCTAGCATGAAATGAGTCACCTCTACCACATCTGCCAGGGCCCAGGAGACAATACATAGCAAGTGGTGATTTAAACATGAGTGATGCTCTCATTGCTGGCCTGAAAACCTGCTTCAAGGAAATGGCAATGGACAGTGAAAACACTTAAAACTCATCATCCCTCAAGGCTCAGGGAACAATGCAGAAAATGTATTGGAAAGATTTTAAGTGCCACAGGGTTGGAAGGAGTATCTTGAAGCAATGGCCCCTCTATAGACACTGACTGGCACAATCATTACTCTGCGGGGAGCACCAATAACCCTGCTGGCGTGTGATATGGGCAGGGGAGAGTGGATAGAATGGATAACCCAATGTGAATATGACCAACAAGCAAAATGTCCATACAATAAAGTGCATAATTAATAAATTAAAATTTAAAAGGTTACAGATAAAAACAAAAAAGTAAATGTTCAAAAATAAATAATTCTGCAGAGCATGGTGGCTCACGCCTTTAATCCCAGCACTCGGGAGGTAGAGGTAGGAGGATCACCGAGAGTTCGAGGCCACCTTGAGACTACATAGTTATTCCAGGTCAGCCTGGACCAGAGTGAGACCCTACCTCGCAAAACCAAAAAAATAAAATAAAATAAAAAATAAAAATAAATAAATAATTCTATACCAATCCCTAATATCTAAACTTCACACAGGAAGTTGAATAAAAAACTTTTTTGCATGATTGCATATTTATAAGTAATGCAGTAACTAACATAGCTCTTGACAACCAACTTATTTTGAGTGATTTTAAAAAATTCTAATATAATATATACTCCTAATTTTAAAAACGTAGAAATATATAAATACCAAAATCGCTTATCCTTTGCCCAATCATACTATTGAATGATAAAAAGAGATAAAAGTTTTCTATAATGTGTACATGTCTGTTTTTGGGTTCTGAAAGATTTCCGGGATCTACTAAAAGACAATTATAACAGCTGAATCAGTAGAAAAAGCCCTGCACTTAGACTGGCTGTCTTTACAGTATGTTTATCTGTAATTATGGATATATAACATCAAAGGAGAATATAGCCATTGTATGGTTCTTCTCAGTTTGGGAATGCCTTCTTTCCCCTTTCTCTTTTCTTTTCATTTTTTTTTCTAATATTCTCTCTTCTCCCCTCCCCTTGGCTCCCTTCCCTCCTCCCTTCCTTTTTATCCACCTACATGAATTTAAAATATATTTGCTAGTTATTTTCAAAGTATCTCATAAATCATTATTAATTGTAGTTACAATGCTATAGAATACACTTTCAGAACTTATTCCTCCCATCTAACAGAAACTTTATATTTAATCAATGTCCCAATTACTATTAAAACTGTACAGTGAAGCTGCAGGGTACATCAAAACTCCTATGGAATTATTAGCTTGAGATAGCAAACAATACACTCCCATGGGGATCATTAAGGTTTAAGGGAAGGTGTGGAAAGGGAGATCAAGAAGATGAACAAGGGCCTTTCAACTTTTTATGCCATAGCCATTGTCTATTAATTATTTTTCAACACATACCTATGTACGTAAGTCCTTTCTCTAGATATGGTAATAATCTATTTTATTTTTACTTTTATACATTTTTCCATGAATCTTCATCATAAATCTATTAGGTGTGGTTACATATTGTTATATTTATTTTATAGATGAGAAAATTCAGACTTATTAGAGGTTAAACTTCTTAAGGCCTCAAAACTATTAATAAGTGCAAAACTGATACCTGAACTAGATTTTTATTATTTTTTTTTGTTTTACTCAGGTCAATGTTTTTCCACTATCTCTTCTTTTTTTTTCATATTTGAAAGCATCTTAATTTCTTACATTATCTTCCAAGAATGTATGTATACTCCAATGAACTGGAAGTTCAGAGTATCATAAATAAGTCTGTTATGGGAGTAATCCACTGTTCTCTAATTGGATTTGAGGCTTGCCCCATTGGAAAGTATCCATGCCTGAAAACCTAGTCAAAAGTCTATGACTGGACAGTTGCATTATAAGGAGTCGTATCCTTCCTTTGGCGCTGACATTTTTCCACCCCCTCTTCCGCAATGGACCCTGAGCTTTGGAGAGTGGATGTTTCAGTACTAAGCACTTCTCCGCCCCTTCTTCTCAGCACCATGTTGCCTTTTGGGACATCCCAGTGGTCATCTCCATCAGAAAAGAGAAGCTTCTCTAACCAGAAGTGAGAGTAGCATTAATATGTGAATATGAACATTGAGTGTAGTGCTTTCAGGGCAGTTTGGTGGGAATAATATATACATTTAGCCAGACAAGAGCAGGCTTTATATCCCTAAGGCTTATGACCTCTCCTGCCATAGACTTTTGCTTAGGTTTTTCAGTACCAGGTATGTATTCCCTCCCATAGAAAGGGCCTTCAGTCCAATTAGGGAGCAGTTGGTTTCCCCAAGAGCAGACATGCCACTATTGCACCTGTTCGGTCATTGGGCCTGTCTGGCCAAACTTGAATATTCAGTGTCCACTGTTTTCACTGCTGATGATCACAGTGCCTAGCAATACCTTCACAAGAACCTCACAATAGGAGAAAAAGGTGATGACATCAAATTAAAAGAGAGACTAATGGAGAGAGGGAGGGTATATGATGGAGAGTGGAGTTCTGAAGGGGAATGGGGAGGGAAGGGAAATATCATGGTTTATTGTCTGTAAGTATAGAAGTTGTCAATAAAAAAAGTCTATGACTGAGAAGGTCACAAACTCTATCAGGGAAGTTACTACTGTTGTTTATCTATGTGGATACATTATGTCCAACAAATTTTCCTCTAAATACTTATGTTAATGCCTATATATTAGTGCTATTCTTTCTTTTGGTTAAAAAGTTTCTTTTTTCAGATGGTGATGACTACTAGAGAGACTAAAAACTCCTCAAATTTCTGTGAGAAAGTGACAGTTGAATGCTCATCACCCAATGAAACATCTCTATTACACCATCAAGCGACTGAGGGACTATACTGGAAGAGGTAACTGAAAGAATATAAGAGCCAAAGGATGTGAAAGAGTGCTCTGTAACACTGTCTCATACACAAAGTGGTCATTATACTCATGACCTCTTAGTGGCTGTTATTACTTGCACAAGACCTGCATAATAATAATGAGTACATCAACAGGTTATCATGTAGAGAAGGAATATATGTAATGGAATATTACAAATGAAGACATACTGTTCAATGGAGGGGATGTGGGAGAAGGGAGATGAGCCAATGGGGGAAGAGGTAGGAGGTAATTATATAAATTTTAATAAAATTTTTATTTTACTGAAAAACAAGATAAAGGGGTTACAAAATTAAATTAAAGTCAGGAAAAATATATAAATTTTTAATGACTTCTAAA
Source organism: Orientallactaga sibirica (assembly GCA_036365145.1). Classification (NCBI taxonomy): domain Eukaryota; kingdom Metazoa; phylum Chordata; class Mammalia; order Rodentia; family Dipodidae; genus Orientallactaga; species Orientallactaga sibirica. The sequence goes on along the minus strand of JAEOAD010000793.1, from coordinate 5,497,139 downwards.
AAACATAAAAATGAACTAAGGGCTAGGGATGTAGTTCATTGGCCGAGTACTTATTTATCATGAATAAATCCACCACTCAATCCTGAATACCAAAAAAAGTTAAAATATTTGGAAAATATGAGGAAAAAATAAAAACAAATCAGCAATGGTTCATAGGGACAGGGAAAACTTAAGAAGAACCCACCTAGCTTAACATCTTTCTAGGATGGACAAGTAATTTTGTGTGTGATGGGCACATAGAAGAAAATAAGCATATCTTGGAGTATATGCTGAAAATTCACCAGCATTTAGTAACTACTTATTAGCTAAGGACTATATTCATGGTAGTAGCTTTTTTCATATCTCAAGACATTGCAAAAGTTAGTTTGTTGTTGTTTTCCTAGTTCAAAGGTTAAATGAAGTATAACTTTCTTAGCAAACACTATTGATATAAAATTAGTTTTTGAAATTATGTTTCTTCAAACCTTGCTTTCTGCTATGTTAGATGCTTCATGATAATAAGATAAATTATTTTCAGTAGCATCAATCTTGTTGTTTGTAATCGCCATCTCTCAGCCTGGAATTATGTTCCGCTGAAGAGATTTTAACTCCCATTATCTTCAAAAATTTTACTTTTTGATTGGAAGTGAAGAAATGCTGGTATTTCCTTCTAAACTAGAGATGTTTTAGAAAGATAATAAATAAATGATGAAAGGCTAGTGAGATTGGTGAATATAAGTGCAAATAAATAAAAAATGTACACTTAAGCAGAGAAGTAATTCAGATTCTGATTCAGAGCAGAGAGCTCTGGAGTCAAATTGGCACTGATCTAAATCCTGGCACAACCCTTTTCTACTTATGTGTTATTGACCAAGGTATGTTACCTTCTTTTAGCTCAATTTTTTACGTATGATATTGGGGTATTTATGTCTACCACTTTGTGAGGATTAAGTATGATAATGAATTAAAAGCCACATCGTTTAGGATAGTGCTTGATAAATGTTCAACAAGGGCTTGAACAGTTTGACATTTGCTTTGTTTTTAATTATATTTATTCAATGATACTGGATTTTCAAAAGAGTTTTGTAATGCTATGGATTTGGGGAAAACTAATTATATGTATGGGTTTAAAAATTTAAAACTAATTAATTTATCTTACATGAAAAACAGAGATATTTATTCTGTACAACATCCTTTAAAAATATGTACATATTGTAGAATGGATAAATTGAGTTTAGTTAGCTCAATTAACAAGTTTTACATCACATATTTATTTTTGTGGTGAGAATGCTTTAAAACTACACTCAATGATTCTCAAGAATACAATGTATTAAGTGAAAAATATTACCGTGATATAAACTTAAACAACTTGTTTGTGTATAAGTAAAAGAGTAAAAGGTTATCCTCTGAACTATAAATAGTAGTTATATCCAGACAGTATTCTAAGCAACTTTTCACTTTTATTTTATGCATTTTAGGTAACCTAAATGTACCTCACTCTTCTGGACTCACTTATACCTTTAATAATAAAATGTCGTATATTTCCACCTCGGGTAATAGTACAGTTTGATCTCTTTATCTTGCCCGTTCTCACTTTTATATAAACTGTTTTATGAATTAGTTCAAGGTACAGTTATACCTGTTCTGTGTTTAATTTCTGATATTGCTATCTTCTTTTAGCTCCTCTGCTCCACATGAAGCCCACATCCCTCTACTCTTATGCCCACAAACTACCACAATACAAATTTAGTATGTGGTGAATGACTTCAAATGAACTATTCATGAAAATGTAAACAAATTTCCACAGACTACCCAAGAAGCAATTCAAAACTGAACATTGACATCTTCAAGAAAAATTTTCACTGGTTGTTTTGTGTTGTGCTACCTACCCTCTGTTCCTCAAGGCAAGGACTCTTCTCTTCCCTTTTCTTAGTTCCTGACATCCCCAGTGTCTTTATCCATGCTGTACTCTGGGATATTCCTGAATTGCACTTTTAGCTAGGCAAGGTGATGGCATAAGGAAAGACAGATTTTCATTTAATTGGAAATTTGCTGATGATATCTGAAAAGAAAAAAATTAAATTCTTTAGTATGTTTCTTTTCAAATAGAGATAAGACTTGTCTGCCTTTAGTGAGTACTTTGCAAATTTTCTAAAATGAGCATATATTTTTTATCAAAATGATAAATAGCAAATATTATTATTTTTTATTTAAATATATATTTTTTATTTATATCATTCTGATTTTACATTCATAGTATTGGATCCATTGTCCTCCTCCCTGTCCTCCCACTTTCAAAGGGACCCTCATCAATGGGGAATGTGGGTCGTGCATTGTGAGGTTAGTCAAAAGTTCTGGGGGGTAGGCCCCAGTCTCTGTGCATAATGCCCCAACTTTTAAAAAGAATTGCTTATTGATGATTCTCTCTAAAGTGCTTTGAGCTTCTATTTCAGAAAATATCCCAATTTTCAGCTTTCTTCCTATTGTTTCCTTGCATAAAGCTCCCTTTAGCTCCCAAACCTACATTCTCCTCCCTTTCTCCTTTCCTGCTTTTATCTCATACAAGGTGAAAAAGGCCTTTGAATCTAAGAGGGAGAATTATTTTTAAAATATAGACCTGAACTATAGGAATATTCCCACAAAAGTTAAATTTTGCTTGCTATCCATAAAAATCAAATGAACCTTTCTCAACTGTAAGCAGTCATTTAGATAAAACAAAGCTACTATCAGAGTTCAGAAGCCTATAGTGGAATTTCCTTAACATTTTCAGCAATGAGAGTTATACATACTATAGTTATTACAGCTTAAATGCATAAATATGTTCACATTTTTTCTATCTATGTGAGTGGAGTTGAATGTAATGTTAATTCAAATGATTTTAGTAGAGCAGAAGATGTATATGTATTTTGATGTTTTAGAAATAAAATTTTACAGGTCTTGGACTATAAAAAGTTACTGTGTAGACGAGTTATTTGTGAAATTAGCATGTTAAGACTAAAATTAGACATTTAGAGGTTTTCTGATAGAATATGTAAGGAAATAAACGCTAAACTTTTAATAAGATGAACCCTTCTATGAAATATAAGCTTACAGTTTCTTTAGACATTTGTTCCCAAAATAGACAACACTGTCACCTTGTGGCAAAGATTGTTTATGGATGCTTTCGCTTACCCTGAAAACTAGTATTCCCATGATGTGATACACAGTCATATTCTGTATTTCTATGACGGGACATATGTCACTGCTACTTTCAATTTTCTTAAGTTCAAACAATACTATTCAAAGAAATAGTCAAAAATTAAAAACAGCAACTAAGTGGTTTTCAACTGATGTAAAGATTCATTATTTAAAATGCAATACAAACTCATTAACCAATTGTAGATCACCAAACTATACTTTCTATTTTTTCCCATAAAGGTATCAATAAGATATATACCTTCTAAGAAAGAAAAACCCAAATATCATCCACCCCACAATAAGTTATACAAATTATTTGATTTTGTATAGCAAATAGAAAATTCACATTCTCCTTCCTGAAATTTTAGGAAAGGAAAACAAAATTATCTGACTTTTCCTTATTTTAATTGCACTTTTAGCTGTGGAAGCTATGTCTCTCTGAATCTTAATTTTGATGTCAACAAGATGAAGATAATAATATTACCCATCTGCTGGGTTCTTGTGAAGATTAAGTGAACTATTGCAAATTATGTCAATGGTCCTTCAAACTGTACCTGAAGCTATAAGAACCACTTATTACATTTTAGCTCTCATTTCTGTTATATACACTGTAAGATGAAGATCAGCAATATACTAACATTTAACTTGTATTAGGGTTGACATAAGTCAGTAATGTTTTGGGTTAGACTGTCAGGCTAAAGATAGACTTTATGAGTACCATTCATAGCTAGCATACGGCTAACAGGGATTGGATTCCAGTTTAATTTGAACTCTCTGATCTATAGAATAGGCCATGAGCTCCTGCCCAATTCTAGTATTTATTAAACTTTGGGAAAGTAGTTAATATTTCCAAGTTCTAGTTTATTTATAATATGTGAACAAGATTTGAAGATTAAGATAATGCAAATGAAATACCTCTATTACAGTGTTAAACTTAAAATATCTAAAGTTCTCTGGTGTATAAAAATAAGTGCCAACTAAAACAGTATCAACATCTGCTACATTATACATGCTGTTAAGGAAATAAGATAATATATTAAAAGATAGGATAAAGCATACCAGGAAGACTTATAGGTAATACGATACATCTAGCCTCAAGATATGAGTGTGAAGAGTGAATCATACATAAGAGGCAAGGAACTATAATTTTAAAAATAATGGAAAAGAAGTGAATATACCTTGGAATGAATTTAGCCTAACAACTGTCAGAAAGCTTGGTCAAGCTACCAAATCTCTTTTTATTATTTTTATTTTTGTTTTTTTTTATTAGTTATGTACATCATCAGTGTGTAAACAGCACATGTAGGTACCATCCTTAGCCTCTTCCCTGTCCTTCCCCCTCTGAAGGGACCCTCCTTGTTGGGGATGCCAGTTATTTCCAAATGGATTGTGGATCGTGCATAGTGGTGGTATTGATCAGTTATGGGGAAGAGGCAATGTCTCTGTGCATTATTTCCCAACTTGTGCCTCTAACAATCTTTCCGCTCCCTCTTCTGAAACTTTCCCTGAGCCATGTTGGGTTTGTTTTAGGTCTACTTCAGTGATGAGGTCTTATAAGCCTCTGTGTCTCTGGATCTTTGGTTTGTAGGAGTTGAGTATTCTCTGTGTCTATATCCTTCACCCTTGTGCTGATTCCAGGTTCACCAAGAAAGCAGCACTCTTGCTTATTTCCCCAATGACTCTATGTTTCAGTTGGGGCCCTGATGAGGTGCCATAGGCTGATTCTCTCCTCCAGATCTGCATCCATCTGAAAAAGAGAAGCAAATTCTTCAATGGAGAATGAAGTCAGCACCAGGTAAATGGGATAACCATTATTAGTTTAGAGAGAATTTAATAGGTGTAGGCCCTCTTGTAGCCCAAGATTGGTGGGAGCTTGATACTGGAGAGTGAACTTGTTTTTTGGATATGATTTTGACTTGTTTCCAAGTTCCAGCTATGGGTTCTGTTCCACTGAAAGGATCCATTAGCCACTGTGGCTGTGTACCACTATTGCACTTGGATGAGCATCACGTAAGGTTGTTTGCTGCTGAGTAGCTTTGACCACATGTGTTGCTTGGACATATGCTGGCCATTTTCCCCAAGTAGCTCATGTAGCAACTTCTGGCAATAGACAAGATAACTGTCTGGGGACTGGCTCTCTTCCAGATTCCAGCCATGTCTCTCCATATTCTGTACCAACAGCATATGGTGTCTTCAGTAGTAGGGTCTTGCTCTGAACCATTGGTGGGTGATCAAGTTCTCTGACACAAGTCTGTCTTCTTATGGGAGACCTTATAGGTCTTTCTGATCAACAGCTCATTGTGGATGTTAACCACATGCTGGTACTGGGAGTTCCAGGCCAGCATCAAGGGAAAGAAGGAAGAAAATGTTAGGTAATATAAAAGAGAGAAACAGGAGAAGATTAAAGTTAGTCTTCATCATACACTCTCTAGGGCCCTTTGATTCAAATGTTCCCTCTAAGGACCTAATGAAGGTCCAGTCTTTTAGTCTGACTTTCAGTATATAGAATTTTATGGTACCAGTTCTAATTGGGTCCAGTTTTGTGTCCCCCATAACCATTCCCTCCTGCCCCACCCTCACAATTGTCTAGTCTTTGAGATGCCTATTAGATATGTCAGCATCTCAGGTAGATCCAGGTTAGGAACCACAGAAGAGTGAGACCATGAGTCTATTTTCTTTCTGCAATTGGGTGAGATCACTGAGAATTATCTGTTCAAAGTTTGACCATTTTTATTCAAATTTAATTTGTCATTTTTTCTTACTTCTCTGTAGAATTCCATTGTGTAGATATACCACATCTTGGTTGTCCATTAGTCTAATGATGGACATTTGAGTTGATTCCAGTTCTTAGCTATTATGAATTAAGCAGCTATAAACATGGTGGAGCAAATGCCTCTGAACTGAGGCATGGAGCTTTTAGGGTAAATGCCCTAAGGGAATAACTGGGTCTGTTGGTAACTCTATAGTTAACCATTTTAGGATTTTCTATATTGCTTTCCATAGTGGTTGTTCCATTTTACATTACCACAAACAATAAATTAGGGTTCCTATTTCTCCACATCCTTGACAGCATTTCTTTTCATTTGATTTTTTTAATGTTTGCAACAGAAAGGGAATCTGATGGTAGCAAAGCCCAGGGAGGGAGGGAAAATGCTAGCCTGCTGGCCTGGGTCCCAGTAGCCTGTGGGTAGTACAGCAGGAACTTGGCATAGCAGTCGTGCCTGGGATGGCAGTCCCAAGGAGGGCCGGGGAACACTGGCCTGCTGGCCTGGATCTGCTTAGCCTGTGGTAGTGCAGGAGGACCTGGTGGTAGGGTGGCTGAGACTTCTGCTTGAGCAGTTTGGGGTACTGGTGGGCTACCTGAGAGTGTGAAAATCAACAGATTCCCTACTTTGCTCCTCCACACCCTCTACCTGGAGGTCTACTATGATCTGCAAACCCTTAAGAACCCCAAAGATCTTGTCTTTCCTTCCCCATGAGGTGAAGTGTGGTTAGGCAGATGCCATCTTGACCAGAAGTTCCCTACCAAATCTCTTGAATGAGCTTACTCAGAATAAATAATATCATGACTATTATAGAATCAAATGAGATATTGTAAAGTGGTTAACACTGAGCCTTAGTCATAAAAGAATTCAAAAGTTAGCTGGAGATTTGTTTTCTGCATTCAGGACTTGATTATATCTCTTAATATCTTTTAATGAAAAAAACAGAAATAGCAAGTGAATTATTTGTGTGAGGTTAGCCAGCTGGGGCAAATATCTTTGAACTGACTAGCTGAAACATCAGGTACTCTTAAGGGGAGTGTGTAGCATAAGCTTTGAGACTCCTTCCAACCTCTTGTTTCACCCTGTTAAACACAGAGGAGGAAATAAAATCATGATCAAGTGTCCCCCTATCCTGCCCCTCCCTTGACACATGGGGACTGCTCCTAGGCACTGACATTGTGATTTCATCACCATGATGTAGTACTATGGGGGCTGATGAGTAGGTACCACTCCCTCAGGTTCATTTTGTTATTCCTCTTCTGGCCTGTTGGCAAGGCAAGGGCAGATGACAAGCTGAAACCCAACTAAGCTTATAGCTGTGGTCGCTGGTGAAGTCAACAACAGTAAGTCAGAGGCATAAATAACATTCCTCAAGTAGACCTCTATTTCTTCAATCTTTCTTGATAGAGGGGTATCTAAGTCTAAATTAAGTTGAAAAATTGGGAACAACCAACAGTATCATCGTAGAGTTGTAGAAGTTCTCTGAAAAGATCACTCCAATATCAGTATGAGTGAAAGTAGAGGAGTTTATTACCTAGGAGCCAAATAGCTTGAAGTAGCACTTCAAAGTAGCTCTGGGCCTCAGCTGAGATTTTCTTTACATCTTATAGTTTTCATAGCCAAGGGGAGGGGTAAGTGAACAAACAAGATGTGACAATTTGCATATCAATCATTTCCATAGTCAAGCCACCCTAACAATGAACTCTATTTTATTTTGTTTTAGCCTAAATTGTCTTTCCTTCTTATGGTCCCTTTGGGCCCTTTCTGTAAAGTTCCTTCTTTGGGGTTTTGGGCCCTTTCTGGATGGTTTCTTCTTTGGGATTTTTTCCATCAGCTGACAAAGATAAGTTTTAGCTCCTCAGCAATTAAATCCTACAGTAACTCAGTGAATCAGTTCAACTATTAGCTTCTTTTCTATCACATTCCCTCCTTTTTATTATCATAACACCTACAATTTTGTATGTAATGGCTGGTATACCTGGTATATCATATGTATTTTAATTATTCCCATACTAGATTAGATAAACCTGGACAGAACATTTAGAACATAGGATTTTAACATAAGTCCCAGCATAATTAATTATGAGAGGCCCCATTTAAGGAGCTAGCCAGTGTCCCCATGAAATCCACCTAATGGACAGGACCAGGGTCTGTGGTATATCAGCTATAAGATCTCCAGAGTCTTAGGTAAACATGACCTTGAGGGCCAAGCATGTGTCAGTTGTCATTGGGGACAATGACACTGTTAATTCCTGGTACCAGCTTCTGTAGCAAACAGCTTCAGGTTTGCTGAGATGAACTTCCAGACCAAGCACAGTTGTGGAGGAAGGGATATGTATTGAAGCTTACAGATCCAGGGGAAGTTCTATAATGGCAGAAGAGGCTGGCCTGCTCTTAAAGAACCAGGCTGAGAGAAAGCCAAAAGCCACACAGCACAACACACCTCAGGAATTCCAGCTAGGCACACTCTGCATATCTTTAGATTGAAATCCTAAACCGACCAGCACACCTTAAGATCCGCCCAGTGACACTGCCTCCAGCCAGGTGGATTCAGATGCAAACAACAAACTAATAAAACACTGAATATATCAGGGGCCATATATTCAAACTACCACAGATGGTATCTTTTGGCTGATGGGTGTAGGCCCAATTTCTAAGGGTATGTGGGTCCCCTTGTGTTACACATTTTAAGGGAGCATCATCAGTGGTAGAAAAATATGGCTTACCTTTATAAATCTAAGCAAAGAGATACTAGGATAAGTCAAGGCCGGGCTGATCAAATAGCCCTCCCTCTTTTGGGAAGCCTGGAGGACTGATTTTCCTCAGATGTGACTCTCCTATTGCAGATACATTGATTTGGAACCCATCTCTGGGTTTCCGTGTCATCCCCAATCAAGAAGATGAGTAAGTTACCAGAGGCTGGAAGTTAGTGAAGTGCACTATCATCTCCTGTGCCCTTCTCATGTGGGAGCAGGAACCAAAATATTGGTTATACTTTTAAATCCAGAGTTTCCAAATGGCCTTGGCTTCTAAATATGGTTATTAAATACTCAGAGAGACTGTACATATTTGATTAGCAAACAGATTTAGTTAAAAAGGTGCAAAACATATCTGGTCAGCAGAGCAGATCTGGTCAGAGAATGACACAATAGATTAAAATCATTCTGATTAGCATTTAAGTTTAGTTGTCAGGTGGCAGCGTAAGCGATATTTGGAACATAGAAAACATACTGATTTAATGTTTTAAGTATAGGCAGAACATGTTAGCAGCCCTGGAAACAATATTTTATCCACAACTTTAAATCAATGTATTTGATCTAGAAACTGTATGTCATGAAAAGACAAGACAGTATAAAAACTTGGCATCTGTGTTTGAAAACAACTTTGGCTAGTCTGTATGCCTATGTAGGTACCAATCACCCCACAAACTGGAAGCAGAATATCAGATCTTAAGATAATTTTTCTAGAGCAGGGAACATGTCCCAAGTATCAATATATCTATAAGCAATGAACTTAATATACCAGAAATGAGACAGTTATTTAAGTAAAACCTTGACTGATTATACATAGCTTAAGAATAAAGCCAAACATTGTCATTGTTGAGCTAAATTAATCTGATTTTAACATACATTAGAGACATTATGACAGATATAAGTGATTTCTTCATCAAGTACCTTGAATCATTGAACCATTTTTAAGTTTAACATAAAGCAATATTTATTATTGGTGGAATACATGAAGCTTAGACAAGCTATATTAACATCATTTGTATATTGCAGGCTTTCATAGGATAGAAGGAGTTCCCTTGGTTTTCCTAAAAACAAAGTCACAATGACAAAATCACCTTTTATAAGACTTAGACAATAATCTCAGCGATGATCACCCAGTAAAACAGCATGAACAAGACAGGAACCACCCTAAGGTTACAGTGTTTTTTTTTTTTTTTGAGAGAGAGACACAGAGAGAGACAGAGAGAGAGAGAGGGAGAGGGAGACAGATAGAGATGGGCGCGCCAGCAGTCTCTCAGGTGCTGTGAACGAAATCCAGATTGTGTGCCCCCTTGTGGGCAAGTGTGACATTGCGCCCTTGCGTCACTTTGCATCTGGCTAAATGTGGGACCTGGAGATTGGAACCGCTGGAGATTGGAACCAGCATTCTTAGGCTTAGGAGGCAGGCACCTTAACCACTAAGCCATCTCTCCAGCCCAGTATTGTTGTTTTTAATATATAGTAACCTTATTAAATATTAAAAGGTTGACAAATAGAGGAACATAGCAAACTTGGTTGAAAACTTTAAAGCCTGTCTTTAAAGTTTTACATTTACAACCTGAGTAACAAAACATTCTACAACCAGCTAGGGACATCCTTTGTTCGTCTGATATAAACTATAGGCTAATAGTCGTCTTAATCTCAAGTAGTCTGTAATCTGATCAAGCACTTTAAGACTTAATCAACTTTGTATTTAAGCCTTCTGTTTAAGTTTACTCATAACTTCATCTACATACCTTTACCTTACAATCTGTGTAACCATTCTGTTTTCATTACATAGGTTTTTTTACATCCTTGGTTAGTGCTATTAGAAGGTATTGTAATTTTTTGTTACTATTGAAACTGGGACAGCCTCACTGATTTCTTTCTCTGTATGTTTGTCCTTTGCATATAAAAAGCTACTGATTTTAGTGCATTGATTTGTATCCTGAAACTTTGCTGAAGGAATTTATCACCTTTAGAAGTTTTGAGATGGAGACTTTCAGGTCACTTGTATATAGGATCATGTCATCTGCAAATAGGGCTAACTTGACTTCTTCCTTTCCAATTTGAATCCCATTTATTTCTTTTCTCTGTCTTATTGCTTGAGCTAGTACTTCTAGTACTATGTTGAAGAGGAGTGGTGAGAGTGAGCACCCCTGTCTTGTTTCCAATCTCAGTGGGAACTCTGAGTTTTTAGGAACTTTATATATAGCCTTTACTGTGTTGAGATAGAAACCCTCCATGCCTATTCATTCCAGTGCTTTGATCATGACATAGTGTTGTATTTTGTTAAAGGCCTTCTCTCCATCAATTGAGATGATCATTTGGTTCTTATGGTTCAGTTTATTTATATGGTATATTACATTGACTGATTTCCATATGTTAAACCATCTCTGCATCCCTGGGATGAAGTCTACTTGATGAAGGTGGATAATGATTGTGATGTGTTGTTGAATTTTGTTTGCAAGGATTTTGTTCAGGATCTTTGCTTCTAAGTTCATTAGGGATATAGGCCTATAGTTTTCTTTCCTTGTTGCATCTCTGACTGGTTTTGGTATTAGGGTGATGCTAGCTTCATAAAAGGAGTTGGGGAATATTCCCTGGTTTACAATTATGCAAAACAGTTTGAGAAAAATTGGTTTCAGTTCTTCAATGAAGTTTTGATAGAATTCAGCTGAGAATCTATCCAATCCTGGACTTTTCTTTTTGGAGAGGTTTTTGATTACCTTTTCAATCTCCATGGATGTGATAGGTTTGTTTAGACTAATTGGATCAGGGTTTAGTTTCGGTAGGTGGTATGTGTCCAGGAATTCATTCATTGCTTCCAGATTATCCAATTTTGTGGAGTAGAGGTTTGGGATGTATGAACTGATGATTCTTCCAATTTCATTGATGTCTGTTGTGATCTCTCATTTTTCATTTCTGATTTTGTTAATTTGAGACTTCTCTTTTATTTGCTTGATCAATTTGGCCAGGGGTTTTTCAATTTTTTTTATTTTTTTCAAAGAGCCAGCTCTCTGTTTCATTGATTTTAAAAATTGTTTTCTTAGTTTCCAATTCATTAATTTCTGTTCTAATCTTGATTATTTCTTTCCATCTGTACCTCTTTGGGTTGGATTTTTCTTGTTTTTCCAGTGCTTTTAAATGGACAGTCAGGTTATTGATTTGAGATCTTTCTGACTTTGTAATGAAGGCATTTAGGGCTATGAATTTTCCCCTTAGGACTGCCTTCATTGTGTCCCATAAGTATTAGTAGGTTGTGTTTTCATTATCATTCAATTCTAGGAATTTTACAATTTCTTGTTTGGTTTCTTCCACAGCCCATTCATTATTTAAAAGTGTGTTGTTTAGTCTCCAGGAGATGGTGGGGTTCTTGATGTGTCTCTTGTTAATTTCTAGCTTTAAGACATTGTGATCTGACATGAGCCAAGAAATTACTTCAATTTTCCTGACTTTTAGAAGATTTTATGGCCTAATATATGTTCCATTTTGGAGAAGGTTCCTTGGGCTGCTGAGGAGAATGTGTATTCTGTAGAGTTGTGGTGGAAAGTTCTGTAGATATTCATAAGGTCTACTTGATCTATGATGTTGTTGAGTTCTATTATTTCCCTGTTGATTTTCTGCTTGGATGATGTGTCTATTGATGATAGTGGAGTATTAAAATCTCCAACTATGATGGTGTTGCTGTTTATATCTGTTTTACTGTTGAGTAGATTTTGTTTTATAAACTGTGGTGCACCTGTGTTTGGCACATATACATTTATTATTGTAATGTACAATTGGATCATTCCCTTGAGGAGTAAGAAGTGGCCTTCTTTGTCCTTTTTGAGTACTTTTGTTTTGAAGTTATTTTATCATATATTAATATAGCAACCCCAGCTTGTTTTTATTTCCATTTGCTTGGAATATGATTTTCCAACCATTCACCCTGAACAGGCCTCTATCTTTAGTGGTGATGTGGGTTTCTTGAAAACAGTAGATAGAAAGGTCCAGTTTTTTGATCCCTCCTGATAAACTGTGTCCTTTGATGGGTGAGTTAAGACCATTAATAGTTAAGGTTATTATTGTGAGGTTTGAATTAATAATCCCTGCCATGATGAGGTGTTTTATGGGGATTGGTGCTTTCTTGCTTTTTGTACTATTTTAAGCCTAGTCTATTTTGGCTAATGTGATGTTTGTCTTCTTGGCTCTTGAGACTGGTTGTTTGACTGTTCTGTGTGGAGTATTTCCTCAAATATTCACTATAAGTTTGGCTTTGTGTTCATATAATCATAGAGTTGACTTTTTCATGGAAAGTTTTTCTTTCACCATCTATTATGAGGGATACTTTTGCTGGGTAGAGTAATGTGGGTTGAAAACCATAGTTTTTTCAGGCTTTGAAGTGTTCCATTCCAGGCTCTTCTGGCTTTCAGGGTTTCCATTGAGAAATCTGATGTAATTCTGATGGGATTGCCTTTGTATGTTGTGAATTGTTTCTCTCTTGCTACTTCTAACACTCTCTTTTTGTTTTCGTTGTTAAGAGTTTTAACTATGATGTGTCTTGCAAAGTTTCTTCTTTGGTCCTGTCTGTTTGGTGTTCTATGGGCTTCTTTATCTGGATAGGCCTCTCTTTTGAGAGATTCAGAAAATTTTCCTCAATAATTTTCTTGAATATGGTCTCTATGCCTCTGGCCTAGATTTTCTCTCCTTCTGGTATACCCATGATCTGGATGTTTGGTCGTTTTAGGGTATTCCACAGTTCCCTTGTATTCTGTACACTTGATTTTTTGAACTTAGTAAAGTTTTCAGCCTCCCCATCAATTTATTCTGTCTTGTCTTCCAGGTCAGAGGTTCTTTCTTCCACATGAGTAACTCAGTTGGTGAAGAGTTCTAGAGAGATTTCTATAATTTATATTTGATCTTTGTTTTCTGTTGTGTTATTTTGCATCATGTCCATCTCTGTTTTGAGGTATGATTTCAATTCAAGTAATGATTTTCTTGATGCTTCCTGGAGGTCATTCTTGCATTTGACCAAGTCTTCATTAAGCTTAATCATCTGGTTATTAAGATCTTCCATTTCTTGACTTACCTTCAATTTATTCATATCTCTTTGGAGGGTTCTCACATTTTCTTCTATCTTTCACGAGTACGAAAATCTTGTATTTTCCCTGTCTATAATCTTAAGTTACTTTCAATGTTTCCTCTGGGGGTGGGCATTCAACATTTAAAATCTGGCCTTCCTAATTTACAGAGGCCTTTTTTTCCTTGTGTCATCTTAGTGTTATAATCTCCTGAATATTCCCTTCTGAAGTATGGTTTGTTTTTGACCATACAGTACACTTGGTAGAGGACATCCCACACAATGAATTTAACATTGTGTTAGTTCTGAAGAACAGACACAAAGACAAAGCCTTCCTGAGCATACACTGCTCAGGACAGAAATCATTCTGCAGGCTTGAGGCTGTGAGCCATATTCATACTTGTACACACTTCATATCAAGTGCACTTTTCAAACAGACTACAGATGGCCATCTCCCCCTCACACAATTATTCATTCATTTATTCAGCATTTAAACAATTTTCCTTATCTGATCCTATTCATAATCCTGATTGAGATAGTTACAGAGACCAGAGCAATATCAGTCCTTATCTAGCTAGTTACTGAGACTGGAATACCATTGATCCTGAACAGAATAACATCAGTCCTCCTGATGGAAAGTGGGCCATCACCTTGAAATAGTATCAAGGCTTAGGGAGACCTGACCAGTCACAATCCCAGTTTCCAGTTTCCCCAGGGAATTCTTACCTGGTCCGGACATCTTTCTCAGCCTCGTCTCCTTCCACTTAGGAATTCTGGTCCAGGGTTTTACAATCTCCTTGAGCCACCTGGGAGGGGATCCCATAGTTATGTCAGGGGTATGCGCTTCCCAGTTCTATGGACTTCTAGCAGACTGGGAGGCCCAGGAGCAACAGTCCTTTGTGATCAAATGTGGTCGCGGTGAAGGAAAATCTCACTGGGGCCTTCAGAGATGTAGAATTCCTCTGGAAAGATCACTCCAATGCCAGTATGAGGGAAAGTAGAGAAGTTTATTTCCTGGGGACCAAAGAGCTTGAGGTAACTCTCCAAAGAAGTTCTGGCCTCAAGCTGAGATTTTATTTCTATCTTATAGTTTTCATAGCCAAGGGGAGGGGGAAGTGAACAAACAAGATGTGGCAATTTGCATATCAACGAAGTCTGTAGTCAGTCAACCCTAACTATGAACTCCATTTTACTTTGTCTTAGCCTAAACTGACTTTCCTTTTTATTGACCCTTTGGGCCCTTTGTGGACCCTTCTTTGGTATTTTTCCATCTGTTGACAAAGATAAACTTTAGCTCCTCAGCAATTAACTCTTACAGTAACTCAGTGAATCAGTTCAACTTTTAGCTTCTTTTCTACCACAACAGCACCAGACTCAAGAGACCCTGTAATATTAAGACTCTTATAAACCAATCATTTGCCTGCCAAAGCATCATCTGCCAACTAGTATAACATCAATCAGCCCTTTACCATCCAATACTCAGCCAAATAAGCATAAATCACCGGGAATAGGCCATTCAGGTATGAATTAATCAAATTTATCAAGACCTAAGGAAGAACAAGCCAGAAAAACTCAAGTTTACTTTGCTGAAACCAACTAGACATGGATCAACCAAGCATACAAGATGATATGAACCAACTTGGCACAAAACAACCAGACATGAACCAATCAGAACCAAGCCAAACAAGAATAAAGCAACCAGGACAAAGCCAAGAAAAATTGGACCAACCAGGCATGAACCAAACAGGAGTAATACAATCAGGTGTAAGCCAAGAAGATATTAAACAATCAGGCACAGGACAAGTAGATCCAAGCCAACCCATCATTATCCAACTAGTTATGAGCCAACCAGACATCAACCAGTCAGACATGAACCAAGCAAGTATGAGTGAACCAGACCCAAGCCAACAAAATATGAAGAAACCAAATCTGAGCCAGGATAATATGAAGACAACAGGCCAAAACCAGCCTGATATGGAGCAACCAGAACCAAGACAACAAAATATGTACCAGCCAAGACCAAGACAGCCAGATATGGACCAACCAAAATCAAGACAACCAGATATAAACCAACCAGGACCAAGACAACGAGATATGAACCAACCAGGCACAAGCCAAACAGCCATAATCCCACCAGGCCCAAAAAATCCAGTAATTAATCAAATAGGTAGGATACAACCAGGCCAATCTCCTCTCAGCACCAGACCAGCAGATCCGTGGCAATGGAGTCCAGGCTATGCTGATGCAAGGCAACCGGATAAATGGAAACCATACCCAAGTTTCCCAGGCATGCAACAAACAGATGGATGGCTACGGGGACCAAGCCTTCCAGGTGTGAGACAATCCGATATGTGGCAACGAGTCCCAAGTCACCCAGGCATAAGACAATCAGATCCGTGGCAATGGGGTCCAAGCCACCCAGGTATGAGACAATCAGGCCCATCACAATGGGGCCCCAGCTACTCAAGCATGAGACAAGCAAGTCCATGGCAAGGGGGCTCAAATTACTCAAGCATGAGACAGATGGACTCATTGCAATTAGGCCCCAGCCAACCAGGCATGAAACAGATGGACACATTGCAATCAGGTGCCACCTATTCAGGGATAAGACAGATGGATGCATGGCAATCAGGTCTTATCCAACCAGGGATGAAATGGATGGATGCATGGCAAACAAGGCCCATCCAACCAGGGATGATACAGGCCGACACTGGGCCCAGTGAAGCAGGCATGAACCAGTTTGAGAGAAGGAAACTAGGATCCAGTGAACAAGGTGTTAAACAGTCAGAAATAGGAAAACCAGGGTCCAATGACCCAGGTACAAAACAGTATGACAAAAGGCAACCAGGATCCAGTGAACAAGGCATGAAACTGTCAGACAAAGAGAAACCAGCACCCAGTGGCCAAGGTACAGAACAGTCTGACAAAAGGCAATTGATGTCCAGTGAACAAGGTGTGAAACAGTCAGACAAAGAGAAACCAGCACCCCCTGACCCAGGTACAAAACAGTCTGACAAAAGGCAATCAATGTCCAGTGAACAATACAGGAAACAATCAGACAAAGAGAAGCCAGCATCCAGTGAACAAACTATGAAACTGTCTGATAGAAGACAACCAATGCCTGGTGAACAAAGCATGAAACAATCAGAAACAAGGCAACCAGACACAAACCAACCAAGCATAAAACAGATGGACACATCCCAGTTAGGCCCCAGCTACCCAGGAATGAGGTACTCAGACATACGGCATCCTCACTCCCCTCACCCAAGCATGAGACCACCAGATATGAGGCATTCTGGCCCCAGCCACCCAGAAATGAAACCAACAGATATGTGGCATTCGGGCCCCAGCTACCCAGGCATGAGACCTCCAGATATGTGGCATGCTAGCCTCAGCCACTCAGTCATGAGACCTCCAAATGTGTGGTATCCTGGTTCCAGGCACTCAGACATGAGACATCAAGATATGTGGTATTCTGGTCCCAGCCACTCAAACATGAGGCCTCTGGATATGTGGCCTTCTGGCCCCAGCCCCAGCCACCCAGGCATGAGACCAGAAGATATGTGGCAATCCCTCCCCAACCAACAAGGCATAAGAAAACCAGATACTTGGGAAGTTTTTTTAAGCAAACAAGGGATGGGTATGATGCAGTCGGGCATCAACCAATTAGACACCAGCCAACCTGATATCAGTCAGTTAAATACAAGCCAACCAAGACCCACCAAATCAGACAAAAGTCACCTAGGCACAATGCAGCGAGATATATTAGAATCAGGCTTGAGACAACAGGTTAAAAACAACCTAGTGGACATTAGCCAATGGGACCATAGACAACTAGGCATAGACCAATCAGGTGCAAATCAACCACAGTTAAGGGAATCAAGCATGAGCGATCTAGGCGTGAGTCTACTAGGGATATTTCAACCACCAGATGAAACAAGTAAGGCTCTCTTCCAAATAAGACCTGCAAAGCCTTCAGACTGCCCATCTATTCTGCGCATGATTAAAGTAAGCCTGTTTCTTATTTCTTAGAATTGTAGAGCTAAAAGTATGAAAGGGATGCATTAGTTAATTTAGTTTTGGGAACTCACAAAACTGCTAATCTTCATTTTCCCACATCTAAATCAGTATTGTAGTACCTGCTATATCAAAAACTGTAATATTTCCTTCATATGTGGAATCTAGATTAAAATATGAAATATGAAATAATGGCATGAAAAAATAGAGTATTTGGGAAGAAGAGTAGCAAGAGTGAAAAATGGCAGATAAGATAGGTTAGTGAGTTGGTATATATAAGCAAAGTATATAATATATATATATGTACAAAATGTCATAATGAAACCTATTATTTTATAATATTTATGTAGCAAAATTTGTAAAGGTAAAGTACAAGAAAAAAATCTGCTAATTAGAAATAATAAGGGTTGGAGTTGCAGCTTAATTGGTAGAATGCTTACCTGAGTTCCATCTCCCACAACGTGTCAAACTGGGCACAGTGCACATGCCTGCAATATCAGCACTTGGGAGGTAGAGGCAGGAGGATCAGAAGTTCAGCACCATCCTTGACTAGATAATTGTCTAGAAAGCTTGAAAGCAATCTGCCTTACATGAGACCATGTCTCAAAAATTAAATAATCCAGGATATACAAGTTTTATATATTTTCAGATGTTTATGGAACACTATTAAAAATGTAAAATAAAGCCGGGCGTGGTGGCACACACCTTTAATCTCAGCACTCGGGAGGCAGAGGTAGGAGGAGCGCCGTGAGTTCAAGGCCAGCCTGAGACTACATAGTGAATTCCAGGTCAGCCTGGACTAGAGTGAGACCCTACCTCAAAAATAAGATGTAAAATAAGAAAAAAAGCAAATGAAATCAGTGACTAAATTTTAGTATTATGATAGAATATTATGTTGGAGTTAAAAATCCATGTCAAGGCAAAAAAGACAGCTGTAATGATTCAATAACTTGATTGTATGTTACATTGCTTGTCATATAATAGGGGGTTCAAAGAATCATGATATAACCCACTCATACAAGATGTAGAGACTGAGTATAGTGCCAATCTTCATAAAATTTTAATGGTTAAAGAGGATCTTAGAGAAAAGGAAAGCTGGCACAAAGGACTCAGCTACTGTTTACAAGATTTCAGATATTAAAGAGTAAGGTTTGGGAATAGGTAGCCTTGTTGCTTCTAAAACCACATCTATTTGTAGAATGTGATGACTGGTTTCCTAGAAAAAAATGTTCTGTGCCATTTTATATAACCCTTCCAGAAGATTCCACAGACATAGACTCTGAGTCAAAGACCAGAGTAAACATTATTAAAATTTTCACTTTAATGGATTCCTTAAAATCATTATAAAGCAGTAATAATGGTAACCTAATAGCTATGGGCACTGTGCTATACTTTCAAAGGCCATAATTTATGTTAGGCACAACATAAACAATTCTCAATAAAAGAACCACAGGAAAACAGTACTTTAGATTCTTTATGGAGTAGATACGTAGCTGAAAAGAGGTCCCGGAATTTCACTAGAGTAAATTAATGCATATTCACTGTATAAAACAATAAAAAAGCTAAATTCTTTTTCTGAATCACAAATGTGTATGTAGTAATTGTTAGTTCTGTTCTTTAATATATGCTCATTTTACTAACTCATTTTCATTATGAAGTTTGCCTAACACTCTTACTACATTGTTTAGAGCTTCCCCTTATAATTCTTTACCTGAATAACTATTGCAATATATTTCTGTTGTATGTAGCTAGTTTATCTTAATTGCATCACATAATTATTTGGAGATCTAATAATTTTAGTTAGGAAACCATAACTTTTTCCTCAACAGATGTTGCATCTATAGCTTTTCTGTTTATTGTGGTGTTCCTCCAAGTGTGCTTTTAAATAATTGGTGATCCACAGATGAGTGTTGGTCAATACTATTTTATTTTTGATCATTGTATAAACAACTGCTTCTTTGAAGATCAGGTACTATGAACTTTAAAGGATGTAGGGATTATTGAATTACCCTCTCCTCCCTCAGGGAGTTTACAGTGTCATAGGGAAGTTGTAGACCTAAAAATGATTACCCTCCCTACCCCATCCTTTCTCTATACAGCAATCAAATGCTCAAAACTCCATTGGATTCTGCTTGAACTGAGAATAAAATCAAAATCCTTACTAAGGTTCAACATAATGTGGCACTAGTTTTAAAGCTTTTCTTCTGTCATAAATTTCATGGAATTATGGTCAAAATCCCTAAATTTACAAAGAAAAAGATAAATTTAAGTATAAATTTAATAAAGAAGACAAATGAGGTCTGATGACCCCTGCAAGGTCTGTGAGTAAAATATTGTAGTGAGCCAGGCGTGGTGGGTGCATGCCTTTCATCCCAGCACTTGGGAGGTAGAGGTAAGAGGATCACCTTGAGTTCAAGGCCACCCTGAGACTACATAGTGAATTCCAGGTCAGCTTGAGCTAGAGTGAGACCCTACCTCGAAAAACCTATGTGTATATATGTATGTGTGTATATATATATATATATATATATAT
The DNA here is from genome assembly GCA_036365145.1 of Orientallactaga sibirica. Lineage (NCBI taxonomy): Eukaryota > Metazoa > Chordata > Mammalia > Rodentia > Dipodidae > Orientallactaga > Orientallactaga sibirica. The sequence goes on along the minus strand of JAEOAD010000793.1, from coordinate 5,476,859 downwards.
ATATATATATATATATATATATATATGTGTGTGTATATATATGTATGTATATATATATACACACATACATGCATACAGACATATATATACACACACATATATATATATATATATATATATATATATATATATATATATATATAATTATTGGTGTAGAGCTATATCAATGCTATTAATGGAGAGGTCAGAAGTTCTCTAAAGTATATATCAGAATGTAGCATGTGAAAAAGGAACATTTAAAATCAGTGAATAAAAGATGGCTATTCAAAGTTGGCATTAAGATAACTAGGGGAAAAGATGAAGGTTAAATCTATCTTAGTGTTTATACTCAAAGAATATCCAAACATGCCAGTAATGTAAGAAGATAAAACCACACTTTGTACAGTTAATATACTCTAATAAACATAACCAACATTAATAAAGGAACAAGAAAAAAGAATATTTTTTTATGTTTTTAAGCACGAGATACAAATCACAACCAATCTGAATGTGCAAAACACAATGTAGTAAAAAGCCACAATTCAAAAGTTTGTAGTTAAACTGCCCAAAATAACTTATAGGCAAACTCATGACACAGACTTTTTTGTGATGTCTGTAATCATTATAATATACAACCTTTGTGACATCAAACTTGAATCCTCAGAAACCAGTTTTGCTTTATATCCCAGTTTTCATTTAAAGCAAGTGGCTCAGACAATTGACCTTCATAGGAATGAGATATCAAATCTGTCCATTTCTATTTTTGTTGAAGTAATGTTTTAGATTTAAAAAAAAAAACTTTAAAAATATTTTATTTATTTATTTTCAAGCAGAAAGATACAGATAGAGAGACAGAGTATGGGTATTCCAGGGCCTCTATCCACTGTAAATGAACACCAGCTGCATGCAATACTTTTTGCATCTGGCTTATGTGGGTACTGGGGAACTGAACCTAAGTTGTTAGGCTAGCATGCAATCACATTAACCACTGAGCCATTTATCCAGCCCTGATTTTAGATTTTAAGTTACTAGATGATTTGGATCAAGTGTGACTCATTTTAACACATACCAGGACATAGGTATATAAATGTTCATTAAAAACATCTTGTTGAGTATAATCTTAAGAATTCATTACCAAATCATAAACTGAAAGTGTGATTTATTTTGACAGGAAATGGCTGCACGTGAAAAGATGGAAGATTCAGTGGATATAACAGAAATGGGTAAGACACTTCATAGCACTTTCAGAGCAAGAAAAAGCAACATGAATTTGTGTACATAGGACTAGTACTTAGCTATGTGGAAACTCTTGGTATGGTTACATTAAAGTGGAATCATTAATATTATATACATATACAGGACAAAGATTTATAACCTTTTCAGTGTTCTACTATTTGATATTTTTCCTATTTTAGTATGAAATTGATACTTAACAATCTTCTAACTTTACAGACATCGATTTCAACTGGTTTTCACAATAGAAAATAAAAAAAATATTATTAGTAAAAAAGTGCTAACATGCAGTATGTTGGTAAAGACTTGTTAGGGTTAAATGAACAAAAACAAGTTGGGCATGATGACAAATGCCTTTAATCCCAGCACTCTGGTGACAGAGGTAGGAGGTTCCCTGTGAGTTCAAGGCCAGCTTGAGACTACATAGTGAATTCCAAGTCAGCCTGGGCTACAGAAAGACCATACATCAAAAATAAAACAAAACAAAGGATTTCATAAATTTACAAAAAAAAAAAAAAATATTTGTTACTTTTGACAATCAGCCATGCTAACAGACAGTCTAGTGTTGCATTGCTGGTAGAAATCACCCAACCAAGAGAAGCTTTTGGGAAAAAGAGGTACATTTTGGCTTATAAGCTTGAGGAGAAGCTCCATGATGGCAGGAGAAAATGATGGCATAAGCAGAGGGTGGACATCATCTCCTGGGCAACATCAGGTGGACAATAGCAACAGGAGACTGTACCAAACACTGGCAAGGAGAAACGAACTATAATACCAATAAGCCCAACCCCCAACAATAGATTGCCTCTAGGAGGCGTTAATTCCCAAATCTCCATCAGCTGGGGACCTTGCATTCAGAAACCCTAAATTTATGGGGGGCACCTGAATCAAACCACCACATTCTGCTCCTGGCCCCCATAAACTGATAACCATCCATGATGTGAAATGCAATGCATTCAGTCCATAGTTTTAATCAATCCTAATGATGTTCAAAGATCCCCATAATCCAAGGTCTTTTAACTGAGACAGAATACCAAAAAATCCCCCCAAACCCATAATGGCACAGAATAAACACTCACACTTCAATAGACGATATTGAGCATAGCAAAGAGATATTCAACCAATAGAAGATGTAAACAGGACAAACATCAAACTCTGAGGCTTCAAGTCCAACAACTCTAGCCAGCAACAGTCTGATAATTCTAACCAGAAACAAGTCTCTGGAGTTCCAATTCCTTCTCTGTAGCTAGGCTACTCATAGTCCTGGAAAACTTTATCCAGAGCCAGCAGCTCTCCTTAGCAACCATCTTTTGGTCCTTGTATCTCCACTTGTTTCCCCCTGCAACCCATAGCCCATCCTCATGGCTCCATCGGGTCTCCATACAGGCATCCAGCAAACCTGCTTCACACTGCCCATGGCCATTTCCAAAACACAAGACTGTGTTGAAAATTTAATGACCCTCTCTTTCCCACATTTCTTATACTCCATATTACCAGATATGGTACCATTTGTTAATCCAGGGGGGAATAAAGCAGACTTTGAAGAACAGGACACTCCTTCAGCCCCATTCAAAAGACTGCATTCTTTCTGTTGTCCCAATGCAGGTTGGCTGGGCCAATCTCAATGTTATAATCTCTCATACAATTGCAGCTGAGAAGGTAGTAATTTTGGCACAAAGATTTCATTTTCTCTGTGCCATATCCCTTTGCTCACACAAGTCCATTTCTGTGCAATGCTACCCTGCACAGATTCTCAGGACACAGGCATAACAGCAAGCTTCTCACACAAACTGCTTCTAGCCCAGTCCAGGCTAAGCTCTTTCTCACCCACACAAGCCAAACTTCACAGTCCATAGTTCTTACTGCATTCAGGTCTTTCAACTCTGACCAGAATAGTCCATCAAGCTGTACTTACAGCACTGCAAGGCATCTCTTAGACCAAGGTTTCAAAAATCAGCTCCAAAAGGCCAAAGCCACACAGTCAGGTGTCTAGTAGCAATCCCACTCCTCTAGTACCAGCGTCACTGTTGCAATCAGGTTTGAATTGTTGGTAGAAATCACCTAATCAAGAGCAGCTTGTGGGAAAAAAAGAGGTTTATTTTGTCTTACAGGCTCGAGGGGAAGTTCCATAATGGCAGGGGAAAATCATGCCATGAGCAGAGGGCAGAGATCATCTCCTGGGTAACATCAGGTGGATAATAGCAACAGGAGAGTGTGCCAAATACGGGCAAGGGGAAACAGGCTATAATACCGCTAAGGCCACCCCCCAACAATACACTGCATCTAGGAGGTGTTAATTCCCAACTCTCTATCAGCGTGGGAGCTAGCATTCAGAACACCTGAGTTTATGGGGGACACATGAATCAAACCACCACATCTAGTAATTATGAGTTAGAGCTTTTAATTTAAGTGTATTAATGAGTATAACACCTCAGATGGAAAAAAAGGGTTATTTACTAAGCATCAAATACATGTTATCGGCTAAGAACTTTCCAGTGAATTTTTTTTTGACCATAACATTGGGTGGCAGATTTGGAAGGATGTTGATATGGTTTGTGTGGTCTTTTGTGCCATCTTTTAACTAGCCTGTCTTAGTTTCATAGCTATGGCTTCACAGATTATTGACTAATCATATTTTATGATTTTTATGATTTTATTCTAGATAAATTAGTATCATAAGCATGTTAGGGAAAGCCTGTTATGATGGTGAATGCCTTTAATCCCAGCACTTGGGAGTTAGAGGTAGTAGGTTAGAGGTAGGGTAGGAGGATTGCTGTGAGTCTGAGTCTGAGTCTGAGGCCAGCCTGGAACTACAGAGTGAGAAACAGGTTAGCTTGGGCTTGAGTGAGACCCTACCTTGAATAACCAAAAAAAAAAAAAAAAAGGATGCTAGGGAAATCATAATTTTGTTGGTCTAAAGAACTTGAAGGTAAAAGACACTCATGATAGCAGCACTTAAACTAAAAGAGTATTATGTGTTGTTTCATTGTATTTAGGAAAATACTGCTCAGGGGTAATGTGTAAAACTTAATAAATAAGAGACCACAGAAACACCATGTATACTTCATGTTCAGCCTTAGGATTTCAGTATTTTTTTGTTTATTGTTCAAAAAATATTTTTATATTTTATTTTCAAGGAGAGGGGGAGAGAGAGAGAGAATAGACATGCCAGGGCCTCTTGCCACTGCAAATGAATTTGAGTTACATATGCTATTTTGTACAATGGGCTTTACATGGGTACTGGGGAATTGAACCTGGGCCATCAGACTTTGAAAACAAGGGATATTAACTCCTGCATCTCTCCAGCCCATTTTCCTTTCACGAGACAGAGTCTCATATATCCCAGGCTGGCCTCTAACTCACTATGATTTTTTTTTATTTGTTTGTTTTGGTTTTTTTTAGGTAGGGTTTCACTTTAGCTCAGGCCACCCTGGAATTTACTATGTAGTCTCAGGATGGTCTTGAACTCATGGTGATACTCCTACCTCTGCTTGCCAAGTTCTGGGATTGTTTTTTAAGAATGGCCTAAAACTTCTGATTCTGTAACCTCTACCTTATGAGTACTGGGAGTACAGGCATGTACCACCATTACAAGTTTATGTGGTGCTGGGGAATGAACCCAGGGCTCATGCATACTAGGCAAACATTCAACTAACTAAGCTACATTTTTAGCCCAGGCTTTAGTATCATTTACTTAAAATAATTTCATACTAATTCCAGTTGTTTTTAGCATTAAATGTCCTTGTGCAATTACAAAGTGATGCTAGAAATAGTTAATATCTACTCCACTTTTACATATTACTATAAGATTAAAAATATATGGTGTAGCAGAAACCTTTTTCACCATTCTCCTGTAATTCACATGAGTACCACAAAATATATTTAGTGTTATAAAAATATTACTACTTCTCATCTCTGGAATTTTATCATCATCTTCAATTAAAACTCTGATCATATTCACATTCCTTGTTAAAACACTATTCTCTATTCTATTAATTCATGTAACTGTATGTGTCTTTGTCTCTTCTAGGTACTGCCTATTACTGAAGATACACAAATTTGATTGACTTATGATACTAGGAATAATGTTTTCACATTGTAACTTGAAGCATAATTTCATTCTTTTAAATAATTATTTTAATTATCTTTATAGTATGAATATATTGCATATTAGTCATATTCCAGTTGGCTTATACTTTTATATTTTCTCTTTTCTACCCCCATTTCACTGAGGGTCTTCCTGAGTAACATACCATTGTATGTCAATATATTTTGTTTATATATTAATGAATGTTAGGTTTGCATACACATTTTGATTACTGTACATAATTTTGCATCCAACATTGGTGTACAAGTTAGTTCTTACTTTCATACTCTTTGAAAATATACTTAGGAATGGATCTTCTAGATCATATGCTATTATCTTTTAATAAGGAAACTTTAGCAGCTGCATTGTTTTAGAGCACCACCAACAATGCACAGGGTTCAAGTTCCTCTACATTCTTACCAAAATTTACTCAATCATTGTAGTTTTCACTTTCAGTTCTTGAGAATATTCATGCTGATCAGTGTGTATTTGCTCATTGTGTTTTTAAATTTTTTTCTAAAAATTGTTTATTTTTATTTATTTATTAGCAACTTTTCAGAGAGAGAAAGAGGGAGGGAGGGAGAGAGAGAGAATAGGCACACCAAGGCCTCCAGCCATTGTATACGAACTCCAGATGCATGCGCCCCCTTGTGCATCTGGCTTACATGGGTCCTGCGGAATCAAGCCTTGAACCGGGGTCCTTAGGATTCATAGGCAAACAACCGCTAAACCATCTCTCTAGCCCTCATCGTGGTTTTGATTATCAAGATTTTCTTCCATTCTGTTTTTTTTTATTATTATTCCTTTGGTGGGTATTTTATTAGAAGTTTTAACTTGTTCAGTTTTTCTATTTTTTCTTTTACTGTACTTTTACCAGATATACCTTAAAAAATCATTGCCACATCCAATGTTATGAAAAATCTCTACCTTACATTGATGGTTTCGATCTATATCAAGTCAAATTCTGAATATGATGTGAAGTATTTGTCCAACATTGTTACTTTATTGAAAAGACAATCTTTTCCTCAATGAATGGACTTGGCACACTTTTCAAAAGTAAAATGACCAAATAAGTTTCTGAATGTTTATTTGGAGAATTTCTGTTCTCTTGTTTTGGTCATTATATCAGGTCTCTTTCCAGTGCCATACCTTTTAAATTAATGCAAATTTGTATTACATGTCAAAATCAGAAAATGTAGGCCTCTTAACTCTATTCCTTTTTCTTAGGGCTATTTTAACTATTCACTTAGAATCCTGCATAAATTTGATGATAAGCTTTACACTTTCTATGAAAAAGAATGTTGGAGGCTAGGCATGGTGGCACATGCCTTTAATCCCAGCACTGGGGAGGCAGAAGTAGGAGTATCGCTGTGAGTTCACGGCCACCCTGAGACTACATAGTGAATTTCAGGTCAGCCTGGATAGAGTGAAACCCTACCTCAACAATATGTGTGTGTGTGTGTGTGTGTGTGTGTGTGTGTGTTTGTGTCTTTGTTTAGCACTGAATATGAAATTTCTGCTAGCATCAACATCCTAACAATTAAATCTTCCTATCCATAAACAGGGGCTGCCTTTTCATTCATTTAAGTCTAATAAAATTTGATTTTAGCAATATTTTGCAGTTTTCGATACATAATTTTGTCTACTCCCCTATTCTCAAAGAATATGTTTCAAGAACCTTAGTGTCCAGTCAGAAACTGGCCTCGATATCCATGACCTTGCAATGCCTAGCAATGCCTTCACAAAACCCTCAAAATAGAAGAAAAAGATGATGACATCAAATTAAAAGAGAGACTAATGGAGAGAGGGAGGGGATATGATGGAGACTTGAGTTCTAAAGTGGAATGGGGGGAGGGAAGGGAAATATCACATGGGTTTTTTCTTTGTATGTAAGTATAAAAGTCAATAAAAAAAAGAGAAAAGGAAAAAAAAAGAACCTTAGTGGGTAACTTATGCTGTAGATAATATCAAACCCTAAATATATTTCTCTGTATATGCCTATGACTGACATTAATTTCAAAATTACACATAGTAAACCATCATCAATAGTAACTAATAGAACAATCATAACTCTATCAGTTACTTTCTCATTTTTAGGAACAAAATACTCAACCAAAAGAAACTTAGGGAAGGAAAGAGCATATTTTGATTTAGAGTTCTCTAGCAGGTAGAGTCCATCGTGGTGAAGAAAGCACTGCAGGAGCAATAAGTCAGTATCACATTGTCACACAAGCAGGAGGGAGGGAGAGAGGGAGGAAGGGAGGAGGAGAAAGAGATAGAGAACAGCAAGCAAGAGTGAAGTATAACACCTCAGTGCTTTCCCCTATTGACATACTTCCTATAACAAGGATGTATCTCTTAAAGGTTTCACAACCTTCCTGAACAGTGCTACCAACTGGGGATCAAATGTTCACACACATAAGCTAATGGGGGACATTGTACATATAACCACAGCATTGCACACCTGGCCTCCATAGACTTTTGGCAAGCTGATGATGTAAAATGTATTCAGTCCAACTTCAAAAGTACCCATAGTCTTTACCAGTCCCAATACTGTTAAAAAAGCCAAGTCTAAACTCTCATCTGAGACTGAAGGCACTCTCTTCACTATAAGCCCTGTAAAATCAAAACACGAGTACATTCCAAAGGGGAGGGAAGAGGGAATAATAAGGAAATATTGGACTAAAGAGAGACCATTAAGGCAAACAGGAAATACTGCAAGTTTTGATTTAATCATCTGGGCTCCAAAAGACTTGTATAGCTCTGCTCCTCCAAATGCCTCTTTTATGAGCTGGATTCATCCTCAGCCCACACCTTTCCCTGATGGATCCCATGGTCCTGGCATCTCCAACATTCTGAGGCCTCCACAGAAACTCATAGTTCACTTTTTTAAAATTAAATATATATTTTTATTTATATTATTCTGATTTTACATTCATAGTATTGGTTCCATTGTCCTCCTCTCTGTCCTCCCACTTTCAAAGGGACCCTCATCAATGGGGAATGTGGGTCATGCATTGTGAGGTTAGTCAAGAGTTCTGGGGTGTAAGCCCCAATCTCTGTGCATAATGCCCCAACTTGTGACTCTAACATTCTTTCCGCCCCCTCTTCCGCGAGTTTCCCTGAGCCACGTTGCGGTCATTTTAGTTCTGTTTCAGTGATGAGGTTTTGGGAGCCTCTGTGTCTCTGGATATCTGGCTTAGTTGGAGTTGGATGTTCTCTGTGTTTATCTCCTTCAGCCTTTTTCTGGTGTCGTGATCGCCATGAACACTGAACTCTTGCCCTTCCCCTGAGTTGTTCTATGGTTTCAGCTGGGGCCCTGGTGAGGTGTGGTTAGCTGATCCTCCCTTCAGGTTCATTGTCCACCTGAAAAAAGATAAGCAAATTCTCCATCGGAGAGAGAAGTTAGTACTAGCTAGAAGGGATTCACTTTAATGTTTTCACAGGCTGGTTTTCATGGTCTCCATGCAGGGAATCTGATCCTGCTTGACCTTATTTAGTCTCAGCAGTTCTTTAGAACCATCGTGAAATATTCCACAGCCCTATAATCTTCCATTTTTCATTCTATGAAAATTAGTACAACATGGGTAATGCTGCTAAATTCTTCTGTCAGATTGGGAGGGAGCCTAGTAGCCATAGAACATAGCTATAGCAGCCTCTGTATGCTTACTTTGGGGTAAAGAGACTCCCTTCAGCATTGTTCCTTCAGGCCTTTTCCTTTCAAAGTAATCTGCATTTTCCTATCTGGAACATTCAGTGTGTTTGGACTTACACTCAGAGAACCTTTCCTATTGACCCACTGCAGAGAAGATTTCCCTCTAATGGTGGTAATCTTTAATTACAGCCAAAGAGGCTATAGTCTCTGAACATTGGATGTTACATTTGTTTACATTTCTTTTTGTGTACAATTTTATATTTTTTATCTTTCTCCTACGTATTTTGATTTTTAAAAAATTTTTGGTTTATTTTTATTTATATATTTATTTGAGAGTGATGAGAGAGAGAGAGAGAGAGAGAGAGATAGAGAAAGAGAGAATGGGTACCCCAGGGCCTCCAGCCACTGCAATTGAACTACAGATGCATGCACCCCCTTGTGCATCTGGCTTACATGGATACTGGGGAATCAAGCCTCAAACCTGGGTCCTTAAGCTTCACAGGCAAGTGCTTAACTGCTAAGTCATCGTTCCAGCCCCTGATCTCTTTTATTGTAGATCTGCGTAAGTGCAGATGAAAGAAGCCATTCCAGATTCATGTTGTTCTGCCTTGAAATTTCCTTGACCAAACACATTGGTCCTTCAATTTTAAATTCAGCTTTGCTTAAGTTCTCAGGACACAAGAAAAATGTAGCCAATTTCTTTGCCAGGATAGCATATGAACTACCTCTAGCCCAATTCCAGATATAGCCCTTTCCCCACTGTGGATCCTCATGTGATGAGCCTCTACAATCTACATTTCTCTTGGCTTTCTGATCTTCAAATCTCCAAACTATTCTGCTTATAGTATTGTAAAGTTTATCTAGTCCATTGTTCCAAAGACTTCCATAGTCCTATCACAAACCTGTTCCAAAAGCCTAAGAAACACAAAGTCAGATTTACTGCAGCAGTGGCTTCCCTTCTCAGTATCAATTTTCTTTATCAGTTACTTTTTTGTTGCTTGGACAAAATAGACAAGAAGCAGCTAGCTTATGATAGTAAAACAAATGTTTTACTTCAGCATACAGTTCCAGAGACTAGTGTCCATCATTTTGGAGTAAACATGGCAGGCCAGAATGGGGATCTTTTGTCACATTGCCACATTAGCAGGGAGGAATTAGAGAGATAACAGTATATGGGGCCTAGGTGCAAAAGTTCAAGGTCCACCCTTAGTGACAACCTTTCTCCAGAAGTAGTTCATTCCCTAAAGGTTCTACAACCTTATAATAGCACCTCAGGTGATCAAATGTTCAAACACACAAGCATATGGAGGACATTTTGTATTCAAACCACCACAATAACTCAGTAACTAATGGGATAAGGGCATAAACATCATGGACATATCACACACTAATGTAGTGATAGACACATTTTATTTCTGATTATAACATTTTCGTCTTCTTGTTCTTTTTCAGTCTAACTATTGTCTTTATTGAGTTTTTCAAATAATCAACTTTTGGTTTCATTGATGTTTCTATATTTTTTTCTATGTCATTGATCTCTGCCAAATTTTATTATCTTCTGTAACCACTGGGCTTATTTTTTCTAATTTCTTAAGGCATATATTATTGGTAAGATCCTTTTTACAATATAAGCATTTTCAGCTATCAATTTCTCTATAAACACTATGGTTGCTACATTCAATGGGGTTTTGTTTGTTGTGCTTCTTTTCAGTAATTTTCAGTTTTGATTGTTGTATGGTGTTTTTGTGTCAGTAATCAGAGTGAGTTGAAAGTTCATTTTGTTCTCAGATTTTTCTGAGTCTATTTCTTTGTAGCACCATTAAATTTTGGGGAGTCACATCAACTGATAGAGGTTGGAATATTGCCAGTCAACCTCTAATCCTCACCTCAGTGATTAGAGTGGCTGTCTAATGAGAACATGAAACTCATATATATATATATATATATATATAAAATTTGGTTTTTTGAGGTAGGGTCTCACTCTGGCCCAGGCTGACCTGGAATTAACTATGTAGTCTCAGGGTGGCCTTGAACTCACGGTGATCCTCCTATCTCTGCCTCCCGAGTGCTGGGATTAAAGGCGTGCGCCACCACGCCCAGCCGAAACTCCAATATTTTTAAAAATATTTTTTATTTATTTATTTGAGAAAGAGGGGGAAAGAGAGAGAGAATGGGTGCACCAGGGCCCCTAGCCATTACAAACAAACTCCAGATGCATGTACTACCTTGTGCATGTAGCTTATGTGGGTCCTGGTGAATTGAACCGATGTTCTTTGGCTTTTAACTGCTAAACCATTTCCCCAGCCCAGAAACACCAGTATTTCAATGGTAAGATTAATGCCTACTCTAGTTTCAGTAAACTGTTCCAGAAATCAAACTTTCATTCCACAGCTATCTGCCAGAAGACTGGAAAGGAACAGGCAGATAACTGGCACCTCACCTATGGTTGCATTTACTAGCCAGACTCCCCTGAATGTTCAATAATTCAAATAAACTCTATAGCTCAAAAATATTCACTTCAGACAATTTCTGCCAGTATAGTTGCTGGCCAGGAAGAGGAACGAATCCCTAACACTCTCTACTTTGCCAACTTTCCTTGCTGTAATCTTTCTAACATATTTTATATGAATTTATATTCCAGACTTACTCAGGGATGGCTTTGGGGACAGGCCCCTTTTTTACTGTCTGATTGCTGAGGCAACAAATGAAGAAAAAGATAAAGATCCAGGTAAATTTTCCTTGTCCTCATTATACAAAGTATATTTTCTATATCCTGAAAACAAAGTTCAGTTATATTACAATATAATTAATCATGTATAAACCAAGTGAGATCAATTGAAATTTTAAAGAAAATATTGGTATGTTCCCCTGATTAAGAACTCAAAACTAGAAAACATATGTCAAACTAAATGAAGGGTACCCACCTTTTAAAAGTTGCACATGATTATAATAAAGGAAGTAACTCTTCTGCATACACACACACACACACACCTAGACATTTTGTCCAATTAGTACTTATTATGTTACAAGGTAAAACAATCAAATCCTCTTTTATATTTTAGTTGAGAGAATATAAATTTCTATTTGTGGAAAAAGAAATATGTATGATTTAAAGCATTAACCTCTGTCCCTCTCTTCTGTCTACCTAGAAAAAATAAGTGTTGGATTTGCCATGTTCTTTTTCACATTTGATCCAAAGATTGGCAAGCTGCTTTACCTGGAAGAATTATATGTAGTTGGTGGTTATCAAGGTAAAACTTCCATTATAATAATACTTAAAAATAAAAATACATTTAATTTTTTGCTTATTTTTATTTATTTATTTGAGAGTTACAGACGGAGTGAGAAAGAGGCAGAGAGAGAGAGAGAGAGAAAGAGAGAATGGGAATGGGTGCATCAGGGCCTCCAGCCACTTCAAACGAACTCCAGATGCATGTTCCACCTTGTGCATCTGGCTTACATGGGTCCGGGGGAATAGAACCTCGAACTGGGGTCCTTAGCCTACATAAGCAAGCATTAACTGCTAAGCCATCTCTCCAGGCCCTAAAATATATATTTAAAGAGTAGAGATAGGACTTTTGCATACACATAGTTTTTAAATTTATGAAATACATTTATAGTCCATGAGCCTGATCACTAAGCTAGTGCAGTGAAAACTAAACCACAGAAAATCATTTCATTAGTACTCATCAGCATTGAAGTAAGTGATGCTATTTCAACTCCTAGTTTTATCTTTAAAATGATTTTACACTTTTGGCTTGTTTTAGCAGACATAGACAAGAAATGCACTGTTATAAGAAAATGCTGACCCTCACTTCTTTACTGACATTTACATAAACCCAAACTCTTTTCTATTATCACTGGTATAATGTTTTATTTAGAAAATTATATAGGAAACACATTAATTAGATGGATTTCAATTGACACATGCAGGATTTTATGTTATTTAAAACTAAAGCAAATGAACAAAAAGTAGAATTTTTCAACTTATAGTCTTCATTTGGCAGGTCTAGGTATTGGATCTGAAATGCTGAAGAAGCTAAGTCAGGTAGGCCTTATAATCAGTACTGCTATTGTTACACATTCATTTCCTTTATTGTTTTTCCTGTGTATATGTGTATGGGTGTGTGTGTGTGTGTACGTGTGTGTGTAAACATGTCTATTATATATGTGTTGACATCAGAGGTTGACATTGGGTATCTTCCTCCATTTCTTTCCACTTTACTTACCGAAGACAGTCAATCTCACCTGAACCCAGAGCTCACCAAATTAGCTAGGCTAGTTAGCCAGCTTACCCTGGGGATCCTCTGTCTTTGCCTCCTGAGCACTAGCATTAAAGGTGGGCCACCAAACGTACCTGGTATTACATGGGTATAGGAGATTCAAACTCTGGTCCTTAAATTTGTGCAGCACACACTTTATCCACTGAGCCAGCTCCCCAGTACCCTCAATATTATCGAACAGGACTTAAATTAGGTAATTAATCTCACTACTCTCCAACATATACTTCCAATTTTTATCTAAATTAAATTGAATTTTCAGATTGAGTGCTCATAAATTCTATGAGTTTTAGTTAATTAAAATGTATTTCTACATAACCTACAACCACCACTTTTGCTATCAAGGGGAAGTAGACATGAGGTAGAGTACAAAGTAATTTTAATTAAAAAATAGGCTCACAAAGTGAATCATAATAATATAAAAGATACTTTTTATTTTGGAAATGCACATGAGAATATATGTTACTTTTAAGGTAAATGTTTTCTGTAGATATTCAACAGAATTTTGGCCTTTTCAAAGGAGGGGCATAAAGCCTAAAACAGTAACACTTTTTTTCACATCTATAGAGAGGTTCAAATGGTATCTCTATATATAGTCTGGAATTATCAATCATATATAATATCATATAGAGACCTTCAATGAAATGTTAACAAAGACTATATTATACAATGGAATTAATATCTGCTTGTTTTAAAACAGATAGCCCTCATCACTCGATGTAACTGCATGCAGTTTTTTGTCATCATTTGGAACCAGGATTCTGTTGAGTACTACTCTCGCCTAGGGGCTGTAGACCGTTCTTGTGAAGAAGGCTGGCATATGTTCAGGTTTAACATAGATGAACTGTTGGAAATTGCAATGGAAGAATGAAAAGAGCTCAGTAGCAACTCATCCTAACATAGGCTCCAACACTTGACTGGAATCTGTGTCTACCAGCAGTTGTAAACTTTGAATGTTGTAAAATACAACAAATGAGCACATTCTTGTAGATACTTTACTTTGAAAGACATTTTACATATCTAATCATTTCTTCACCATCCAAACTAATATATTAGTGGCTAGTAACAGTTCTGACAATCCAAGAGTAGATAACACAGAAATCACTTACACTGGGCTTTGGGGATTTTTTTTGGTTTTTGTTTTGAGGTAGGGTCTTATTCTAGCCCAGGCTGACCTGGAATTCTCTATGCAGTCTCAGTATGGCCTTGAACTCATGGTGATCCTCCTACCTCTGCCTCCCAAGTGTTGGGATTAAAGGCATGCACCACCATGCCTAGCAGCTTTGGATATTTTACTGACTATATTTCTTTAAATTTAGGGTACTGGCAGGGTGTGGTGGTGCACACCTTTAATCCCAGCACTTGAGAGGCAAAGGTAGGAGGATTGCCATGAGTTTGAGGCTACCCTGAGATTACATAGTGAATTCCAGGTCAGCCTGGGCTAGAGTGAGACCCTACTTTGATAAACAAAACAAAACACTTTTTCACATTTTAGCCTATGTAAAATTGGGAAAAGTTTAATAATTAACTGGCAGTGTCTCAAGAGTTTACAAAGTTTTCTATATAATGAAATATGTGTATGTTTAAACTAAACATATAAGAGGGTAAAAAAAAAATTCTGTTTTGGAGATAAATTCCAAAGCCTAACTTGTGGAAAACTACAAAAACTACAAAGGAAACTGGCTCCTTATCTTAAGCTGATTTAGTACCATTGCCTCTTTGCAACTTCATTCCATTTGTGAACATCTATAGACTGTATCACGCAAGTGCTGTTCACCAATCTACATTTTTTTAAATTTATTTTTTATTTTTATTTATTTGTTAGCAATAAACAGAGAGAGAAAGAGTCAGAAAGAGAGAGAAAACAGGTGCACCAGGGCCTCCAGCCACTGCAAACAAACTCCAGATGCATGGCCACCTTGTGCATCTGGCTTACGTGGGTACTGGAGAATTGAGCCTCAAACCAGGGTTCTTAGGCTTCATATGCAAGTGCTTAACTGCTAAGCAATCTCTCCAGCCCATGCATTTGGTTTTTTAAAAATATTTTTATTCATTTATTTTGCAATCAAAGTGAGAATGAAGAGAGAAAGACAGAGAGAATGGGTGCACCAGGTCTTCCAGCTGCTGCAAACAAGCTCCAGATGCATGTGCCACTTTGTGCATCTGGCTTTACATGGGTACTGGGGGAATCAAACTTGGTTTGTTAGGTTTTGTAGGCAAGCTCCTTAGCCATTGAACCATCTCTCAAGCCCCAAATTTATCTTTCTAATTTGTATTTATATCTACCCAACAACTCAGAGATATTCCATTGTCAGAATGCCTAAAACAATTGTTTCTACCTCTCTGTCATTTATTTCTCAAATATATTCTACCTTTGTCCTGACAATGCCAGTTAAGTATTATTTATATTTACCAATTTTAGATGTGTTTAATTGTGAAAAAGCCAGTATTGTAAATTTGATGAAATATATTCAGTGAACCTGAATAAAGATGTTAACACATACTACTTCTATATTTGGATATATTTCTCTCCTTCCTGGTATTGTACAAATCCCTAGTGGAAATTATAATTGATAATTCTGGAACCTGCTTGGAAAAACATGTGAATTTTTGCTATGCACCATACAAAAGAAAATAACTCAGCAATATCTACCCATCAGGGAGCACTGCATGCAAGAAAATACTCTTTAAAATGGGTTGTACATGTTACAATCTATAAATACTAAGAACAAGGTTATATACAAAACCCCTGACTTCTACTTTGGAGTTGATGGATGTTAACACTGGAATTGGACTTGAAAGCTAGGTAGGCAGTTTGAATGTGGAGCCAAATAACAAAGAAGAGTATTCCAAGACGAAACAGCACAGCCAGTGAACAGAAGCACAAAGTGCAAAGCATGTTCATTGAATGAATGCAGTGTCATAAATACACTGTGGGGAGGGAGTATAAGAAAGAAAAGTCCAGATGTGAGCTTTGGTCATATATTAAGGAATTTTGAATTATGATATAGGCAATGGTGTGCTACTAAAGATTTTGCTAAGAAAACTATTTTTTAATACTTATCACAAAGAAAAATGTCACAGCATGACAGGCAAACTAGAAGAATTAGACAGCACTTACTACATGTTAGATCAATCTCAACATCCATTCCTAACACTTGACTCTTTTTGCCTTCTTCACCACAAGGAAAAAGTGAAAGTAGGAGTGTTACTTTATGAGAAGTACTGGTTTAGATATATTCAGAAGTCTGAGGAGATTCTATGAATTCATTGACTCTTCCGATGAAGAGGCTGAAACACCTTCTGCAGGATGTACATTTTCCTGACTCTTCCTAATCAGAATGTGGGTATACCTTCCTGTGCATACAGGAGTCATCTTCTGACTATGAGGTGTGCTGTAGTGTACAGTGCAGAAATGGGAAGTCTAGGCCTTTGATGGTACTAATGAACCACTTTACTAACTCTGTACCACCTAATTCCAGGCTCTAAATGGATATTTATATTTATCTGTTTAAGCTATAGTTAACTGGCTAACTTCTAAGCAAACCACATTTTGAAGTAAGTGAGTGAGATTGCTGGTACAGGAAGTTACTCTGATCCTAGGAATGCAATGATGGGAACAAGAGCAATGATGATAGGATAAGAGAAAATAAATTCAGTTTGAGAAACAAGAAATGAGAGAGAGGTAGAGACACTTTTTAGTGACATACATATTGACATTGGGGTACCTATGATATATTACATGGCTGTAAGTACTAATTAGAAATATAGATTGTTATTTAGCAATGGAGAAATATCAAGACTATAATACAAATGGTGGCAGGGGCTAATGAACCTGGCTGAATAAGAATGAGTGAATATACAAAGTGAGAAAAAATCACCAAGGATAGAACTCAAAGAGCCCTAGTAGATAAGGGATTCATGGCAAGAGAGAAATGAAGAGTAACAGGAGGAAAATGAATATGCAGCAGGACTGAGTTTCAAGGAGGGAGTGGTGAAGAATCAATAATTACTTAAGAGTTCAAGTGGGCATAGAGGCCAGGATGTTGTAATTTAGAGAAACATTGAAGTATAGTAAAAATAGGACATTAATTACTTTTTTAATATTTGTGGAAATTGTAGGAAAAAGCTCAGGTGAAAGAACGTGTGAGGGAATTGGTAGGGTTAAATTTTGTCTCACATTGTGCTTTTGGGTAGAAGAAAACCTGACTCAATTTAACAGCTGCAGAAAATAACTGAATGAAAAGAGAAACCAAAGTCTAGGCATTAAACATGATGGAATATGTTCTTAGTAACAATGGGAAGCAATGAGATTGATAAGCCAAATAGAAATATTAGTCTTAGGAAAGGGGATGCACAGTTACAGAGATTACATCTAGAAGGTAGATGGGTAGCTAGGAATAGTCATGCCTAATAATTGTACTTTTGCTCTATAAAATAAGAAACACAGTCAAATTGATCGGCATCAGAAAGAAACTTGAGAAGAAAGATTTGTAATAATTACTAAAGAAAAACAGAACAAAACACCCAGGAACCAGAAGAAAACAATTGTTAATCAGCATTAGTAGGACCATGGAATATATGGTCTTCTTACACAGAGATGTTTTCAGACATTTAAGAATAGTAAAAATTAAAACAGTGACAAACCCAAGGTTATGTGCCATAAATATCAAGTTTTATTCCAATACTACAAATGCAAACTGGAAAAAAAGTAGAGAGAACATATCCTTCCATCCACCATTCTAGTTAGCTGACATTAATTTTGAAATTGGAGCAATTACAAATGTGCATATGTACAAATATGTATATGTATGTACAAACATATACATATTTTGATTATATTCATATTGATGTTCATATCTTCATTTTGCTTTCTAATAATTCTCTTACAAGTCACCAAATACATCGTAGTACTTCTACCCATGTTATCTCTTTGGTTACTTAATACTGTTTCAATTGCTTTCATTATTTGTACTTTAATCACCCAGGTAATTGGTCAAATTATACATTTGGAGATGACATGCTATATGTGTCAGTTACCCAATACATGATTTTTCACCACCAGATGCATTTTCATTCATCTTGCAGTTCTCTAAGTACTCTCTCTCTCTGTAGTCTATTTTAGCTCCTAGTGCTGTACAGGTCTACATCTTCTGGATTAGACTGCCCATGGTCCATGAGCTTGGGGTCAGGTACGAACTGTGTAGAACCTGAAAAAGTATTAAAGTGAAAAAGTCATTTTATAAATTTGTTTTTGGTACTGTAATATATCAGTGAAGAAAATGTCAAATCTTTGGTAACATGAATTTAACACAAAAGAGACAGACAACAAATTTAAGTAAAATATATAGTACATCAAGTGATGATATGTACTTTGTAGAAAAAAAAAAGTATGAGGGGACCCTGTGAAATGCTTGGATCATTTTCAATATTAAATAGGGTGGCTAGGTAAGGTCTTCTAGAAAGGTGATATTTAAACAAAGAAGAAGGAGGAGGAGGAGAAGGAAGAGGAGGAGATGAGGGCATGAGCCTTGTGGATATCTGTGGAAAATAACTTCCAGCAAGTGCAAGGCCCCCAAGGCATGCCCGAGGAACCAATATGGTTCAAGGACAGAAGATAAATCCAAGAAGTGATAGATGTGATTAGGCTAGATCAAATATATTCATGTGAAAGATTGGGGCTTTTATGTGAAATAAGAAGCTACTGGGTAGTTTTGATTAGAAAAGTAACATGTTTCTTTCTAGTAAGATCATTCTTGGCTATGGAGAGAATAAACAAGCAGGGATTCTAGTTAGGAAGCAATTGTATTACCCAAGCAAAATGGCTGAGGCTTCAATTTGGGTAACAGCAGTGGAGGTGGTGAAGAAGAATTAGACTCTAATTCTGAAGGTATGATGAAGATGTCTAAATGGTTTAAATGTGTTGTATGCAAGAGACTATTTGACATGATCAACTGGGAGAATGGGGCTGACCTTTATTAACAGAAAAATGTGGAAGAAGCAGGTTTGTGGAAGAGCAAATGAAATGTTAAATTTTGGATGCAGTAAATTTGAATTGCTCACTCAAAATCTGACTAGAAATGTTGGGTGGCCAGGTAAGTATGAGTCTATTCGGTTCAAAGGAGGCCTTGAGTATATGATAGATTTTGTATTTCTAGACTGGAGAGATGGTTCAGTGGCTAAAGGCACTTGCTGGCAATGCATAATATCCTTAGTTCAAATCCCCAGATGCACAAGGTGGTACAGGCATTGGGAGTTATTTTGTAGTGGCAAGATGCTCTTGAATGCCCATAGTCTGTCTGTCCCTCCCTCCCTCCCTCCTTTCCTCTCTTTCTCTGTCTCTCCCTCCCTCTTTATCCTACTTGCAAATAAACAATATATAAAATATAAAAATTACAGTTCCAATGCATGTGTGTTTGTGTGCGTGAACATACACACACATATTAAAGCCATGATGTTATATGACATTATCTGCAGTCAGAGAAGAAGCAAGCCTCTTTGGATATTGCAATATTTTGCAACCTTTTGATATTATATGCAATTAAGAGAATATAACAGAGAAGTGTGAGAAGAATCAAAAGTAAGTGATAGTCTATTGGGCTAGTGAAGAGATTATTTTGAGAAGGAGGTTGTTTATGTGTCTTAATGGTTACTGATGGGTTTCATGGCCATGAGACTGAGAAGTGATTCTTAGACTTTGCAATGTGGCTCAGTGTTAATCTTGGCTAGCTTACTGTGTTACCAGTCAAACTGCTAAGGTATTTTTTTGCATAGGCTCATACTATCACAAAGGAAACACTTGCTATACAGTCACATATGCATAATGATACTGTTTAATGACAAACTTCATGTGCAGTATTAGATCCACAATATTATATAACAAAGGTGAAAAGTTTCTATCACTTAGTGATATTGCAGTGTGATACTTTTTACATTTGAGGTAATGCTAATATATAAAAAAAACTACACTGGAAATCAAAAGTATAGGCACATAAAATTATGTATAGTAAAGAATATTTTGGATGATGGAAAATATTCCTAACAGACATATTTAATGCATTATTTTAAATAGAACTCCTTACATTTGTTTTTTATATTTATTTTTATTTTTGGAGAGAGACACAGAGATACACAGAGAGATAGGGAGAGGAAGACAGATGGGCGCGCCAGCAGCCTCTCAGCTGCTGCAAACGAAATCCAGATGTGTGTGCCCCCTTGTGGTCAAGTGCGGCATTGTGCCCTTGTGTCACTTTGCATCTGGCTAAACGTGGGACCTGGAGATTGGAACCAGCGTTCTTAGGCTTAGGAGGCAGGCGCCTTAACCACTAAGCCATCTCTCCAGCCCAACTCCTTCCATTTGTAAAAAAAAAAGGTATGCCATGTTCATCAATGGCATACCTCATAGCAACTATCTGTCTTTACCATGTCTCTTGATTAAATCAGGAAGCCATATTGAGTACTGACTCTACAATCCAGGATTAAGTATACTCTAATATTTGTACAATGGTGAAATCTTCTAATGCCATATTCAGCATGTATCTCTGTCATTAAGAATGCCTAGTTTTATTATTGCTGTATTATTTGTACCTAACAGATAAGGAAATTTTAATTTAGAGTGATTAACTTGACCAATGCCACTCAGATACTAAATGGATGAGCAAGAACTGAGTTCAGGTATATCTGAATCCAACAGGACAAGCCTGGCTCTTCCAAAATGGCAGTGAGTACAGTAACAATATCATATAATTATTTTAGCATTAAACATGATAATAGGTACAAAGGGATGCATATACTTTGTGCATGGTAGATGGGAAAGAAACACTTTTCTGTTTTTTTTTTTTTTTTTTTGAGGAACTCACTCTACAGTTCCAGGATAGTTTCAAACTCACAGCAATCCTCCTACCTCTGCCTTCCAAGTGCTAATATTAAAGGCATGAGCCACCATGCCCAGCTAAGAGAAAACACACACACACACACACACATTTGAAAGAGAGAACATGTAATCTTCAGATAAATGGGCACCTTGTGCATCTGGCTTACATGGGTACTGGGGAAACAAACCTGGGTCCTTATGCTTTATAAGCAAGCACCTTAACTGCTAAGTCATCTCTCCAGCCAAGGCAACTTTTTACAAAGCAAGGGAAATTCATTGAGGAAAAGGTAAAGATATCTTAGAGTTAGGGGAAACATACTTGGATTTTAATCAGTATCCAAAGAAGAAAAAGAAAAAAAAAAAAAAAAAAAAAAGGAAAAGTTAGGCTTTGTTGAGTTAGAACTCAGAGAATTGGGCAGGCTGAGTAGTGAAGACCTGAGAGGAAATGCCAAGACAACTTTTAAAAAAAAGTTTTATAATACAATATTAAAAATATTTCTGAAAATTGTTTTGAGTTTTAAATATTATTTTAAAATGTAACTTGTTTGTAAAATGATTCTATACAGCTAAACGTTAAACTGATTCACTGAATTAGTTTAACATTTAATTGCTGAGGAGCTAAAACTTATCGTAGTCAACAGATAATCCTCCAAAGATCATGTATTACTACATATTTTATTTTTTAGTTTGAAAACATTCTGGAAAAAGGGGGGGGTGTGTCTCAGCAAATACACACACACACACACACACACACACACACACACACACACACACACACACACAGCTACAGGTTCTCTCCAGATTTTTCTTAAATCTTTACCCCCACCTGGTGGCAGCCATTGCTCATTACAAGTGAAGTGTTTAGAAAGTTTCCTTTACCAAGCAGACATATTAGTGGGCATGTGACAATTTTATGAAGCCCTAAGTTCCAAGTTTGCTTAACAGTATACATAAATTTACTAAGTCCTTTTGCACACCTATTGACTTTTTAAATTTATATTCTTATCCAGACTCTGGTCAAAGATTCAGTTCACTCAAATTACATGGACACATGGACTGCAAAGGCCATTTAGATCTGCATGCCTTACAAATTTAGAAATTCATAAACTGCTTCAAGAATTTTCCCCCCATAATTTAGGTAAGAGCTTATTAACTAGAGAAAAATACCATATTATTCCCTGTGGAATTTTTCTGTAATATATTTGACTGGAAGTTTGCGGGGAAATTCAAATAATTATAACATGGACATATGGATTCTTCTGGTTTAGAAAGAATTAACCTAGGTAATGCAATTTTTATTCTTTTGGAATTTTCATCTCATGTTCACCTGAGAAATTAAAGATATCTTTCCTCTTGCAAATTTCTTTACCTCTTGAGCATCACAATACAAGGTCCTCCTCCTACAAAAGGATAAAGCTGTCATGCAACTCTCCTTGAATCTTAATGCCTCAATTATTTTAATGCTTTCATTTCCACTTTACCACATTTTTTTTTGTCTCTAGGCTATAATACAGTCCTGCTATTGACAACTGCATGACTTAGAGCAGGCTGTTTAAGATGGGCTGGATAGATGGTTTAGTGGTTAAAGACACTTCCTTACAAGGCCTGGGTTTGATTCCCCATAACCTATGTGCCAGATGCAAAAAAAGTTGTTTTAAGTTTCCTGAAGTTTTTATTATGAAATGGAAATACCTAGCCACACATCAGAGTATTTTTGCTATGTTTTGCATTGTACTGTGGGTTGAATAACAATATAGTCCCAAATTTGGCATCATAGAACATGCTTGACAAAGGGTAGATAATAATACAATTCCCATTTTTACCTTCTTTGTTGCTTAGCTTTCCTTTGCAATAAGGTAGCTTATTGTGTTGAATCATTCACATTGTACAGAAAGACAAGTCTATTCAAACCACTGACTGCTAGAGTTATGTGAGCAGGCTGCCAAAATGGTACTGAAAACTTTGCTACATTCCTTTTTTTTTAAATCAAAGTTAAATCATGTTGGGATTTGTTTACAAATTATCAGTGTTGCTATTTGGTCACATTAAATGTTAATTAATATTGAATACTAGTAAAGTTATAAATATTGACAGTTGATGTTACATCAGCTCTTTGATGCTGAAATTTTTCTCCCTACCTGATGGTGGAAACAAAGACAACATGAGAAAAAGAGGCTGGTATTTTTTATGTAGAGAAGAGCCATACCTGTAAATTGATAGAATCTAGAAAAGCACAGTTTCCTCCTCCTGATAAAATAGCTTACATATATAAAGTGATATCAAATGTTTCACTCAACCAAACTAGCAGTATTATACTATACCCCCCCACACACAAAGATTTGTATTATTAAATACATGGTGATTTTAAAAAGTATCCCAGGTACCTAAGTCCCTCATAACCTGAAAAGGAATTCAAAGTACATATATAGGAAAAAGAAAAACTTATGAAAATATGTAAATGCAAAGTACCAATTAAAATGTCCTGAAAATTTTAATAAAAGAAAGAAAACAAAATTGAACCATTGCAAACAAACCTGAAGTGGGTTCTAATTTGGTCTTTGTTTCAGAGGTGAGTTTTGGTGGTGAAGGCACTGAATGTTTCAGAACATGAGTTGTTTTTCCAGGTATTTCTACTTCATTAGCGCTCCTTACCTGTTTACCAAAATAGATTTTTGAGATGGCTTATCAGTTAGGGTGCTTGCCTGCAAAACCTAAGGACCAATGTTGAACTCTCCAGATCTCACATAAGCCAGATGCACAAAGGTGAGGCAAGTGCAAGGTCACACATGCCCACTAGATGGTTCAACAGTCTGGAGTTTGATATCACTGGCTGAGGCCCTAGCGTGCCAATTCTCTCCCGTTCTCTGTCTCTTTCTCTCGTTCACTCACTCTAAAATAAAAAAAAATAATAATACAATAATGGGCTAGAGCAATGGCTTAGTGGTTAAGGCACTTGTCTGTAAAGCCAAAGGACCCAAGTTTGATTCCCCAGTATACCTGTAAAGTCAGATGTACAAGGTGGCACATGCAACTGGTGCTCACTTGCAGTGATTAGAGGCCCTGGCATGCCCATTCTCTCTCTCTGCCTCTTTCTCCCTCTCTCTCAAATAAATTATTTTAAAAAGATTTAATAACATTTAAATAAGCAGAATGCAGTATCATAAAATTATAGTATGTCAAGGTATTATGATTCTTTTATCACTTCCATTTTATCCATTGCTTCTAGCTAGTATTCCCACTACAAGTCAATACCTACAACCTCCCCCCCTCCAAAAAAATCCTCAATGTCCACTATTTTCATTCATTTAAACTGTACCTTCGATTTTTCTTTAGGTTCAGGGAGTGATTCTTTTTTTTGGCTTTTGGTCCATGATGATTTAACTGCTTCAAAAATTTGATGGCTTATAGCATATGCCTTTTTGCCAGTTACCTAATTCAAATAAAAAGTGAATCAAATAACATGTAATTTTTAAACCTAAAAGAAATACTTTAAAATTCTTAACAGGTATTTTATATGAAAAACTAAGTCATAATCTAAGTTAACAATATCAGTATCTAGTTTACATAATACAGAACAGTACTTCTCAATTCTTAAATGGACAATTGCTTGACTCATGTAAAAGGATAATGAATATGAAATTTCACTCATATTGTAACATGTCAATCTAAAATTATGTCTGTTAAAATTCATGTTTGTGATGCTGGGAATAGAACCCAAGGTCATGTATATTCTGACAAGCACTAGATCACAAGTCAAAACCCTATCCTTTTTTATATAATTTTAAAATATTCTTCTAGCTTTATTGATACATGACAGATAAATAAAAATTGTATTTATTTAAAGTGTACAACAAAGCTGGACATGGTGGCACACACCTTTAATCCTACTCTAGCAGAAAATAGCAATAAAAGAAAAACTTGTACTGGGTTACAGAGCCTCCCCAACAGTCCTGAAGTTACCCACAAAGACCAGAGAACAGACAGATAAGCTTTCTTCCACAAGCCTGCATGGGGAATGGGGAGGAGACCAAAGAACATCGAGATAAATTCCCTGTCTCTACTGCGAGTTACTGATAGTTTCAGGGTGACTAGCAACAGAAATTACATGAAATTTAAACTATATAGCTGCCCACTCACACTATGTATGCTTCTGTAATCTTGCTTGCTTGTAAGAAGAAAGATATTAAAAGCCCCTCTTGCCTAAGCTCAGGGCTGACACTATTAGAGTGATCTGGGTGTCAGCCTGCTAGTGTTAAGTCTTCCTTTCCTCTGTCTGCAAGACTCTGAGTCTCATTCAGGAAATTCCCACCACATTTTTGGAGGCCCCCACGATATCACACTGCCAGACCTCTCCATTGGGTAGAAGGGGCCACTGCTCCTGGGCTCTGCAGCCCACTAAGGCCCCTAGGACCGAGAAGTGCACATTCCTGATGTGATTCCGGGGCCTCCTACCAGGAGGCTTGGAGGAGGACTGCTGTGCCCTGGACCAGCACATCTGAGTGGAGGAGTGAGATGACCATCCAAAGGGACCGGGTAGGAAACCTGGGAAAGGTAGTACAGGAAGGATGTGGTGGAGACTGATCCCCATAAGAGGAATCCCTGAGACTTGATGAGGTTCCAAGGTGACGGCCCTCTTTCCTTCAGGTAGATCGGATGTTGCTGCAGTCTGATTATCTAGGTAGATCAGGATTAATATGTCTAAATAGGAAATTGTTTAAATTCTGAGTGGCTGAGAGTGAATGTGAGAATGAATGTGAATGGCTCCATGTCCCTGAGGCTACGGAGTCTGAGTGGGCCCTAACCTGTGGTACCGTTAGGGTTGTGTCACAAGAACGGGCACTCCTCTCCCCATAGTAGGGAGGTCTGACTAGGCATGGGGTTTATATGTATGGCCCTCATTGGTAAGACCCCATAAGACGCTGCAAGATGGCTGGCCAGGCGAGCATCTGACTGAGGGAGAGTCTCTGTACCTCCCCGTGCACAAACCAAATAATACCCTAGGCACATATAAAATGGGTACCTCACAGTTAAAGTACCGGACAGTGCTCCAGACCATGTTAGAAAATTTTAAGGGAGGGTATTCTGGAAATAATGGTATCAAGCTCAAACCATCACAGTTAAAGATCTACTGTGAAGTTCATTGGCCATCCTTTGGCATGGAATGGCCACTAGAGGGCACCCTAGACTTGGCTGCCATCTGCCCAGTGAGAGAAGTTTGAACTGGTGATCCAGGCCATCGGGATCAATTTCCCTACATTGACTGCTTGCAAGCGCTGGCTCTATGCCCGCCTGCCTGGCTGCTCTTCCATGTACAAAGAAATTCAGCTGCAGTGCTGGCTGCACAAGCCACCAAACCAGAAGAGAAACCCCCATCCATCAGGTCTCTGAACAGGACACTTAGCCTCCCCATATCTCCCACCTGTGAATCCCTTGCCCCCTGCAACCATTCCAGGATCAGAGGCGCCAGCACCCTCGATTCATCCGGCCCTGCCATGGGAAGAGACCAGGGTTCCCCCAAGCCCGCAGAAGCCCCTCCAGCTGAGGACCTCTCTCTAGTAGCACTCCCTCCAGGTGGGAAATGGGGAAGATCCCCAAACTCAGGCTGCCTGAAAACCGGAGGGGAACCAGTACCCCTCTGTCGTTGTGACAAGTCCCAGGCCAGCTCCTCCCCATAGCACATGGAACTTATGCTACCGGCCCAATACAGTATACTTATCAGCTCTTCACTACCACTGACCTCCTGAAAAGGTGTCACCATACTCCGCCATACTCAGAGCAGCCCCAAGCCGTGATAGATCTTTTGGCCACTATCATGCATAGTCACCAGCCAACCTGGGATGAATGTTGCCAGCTGTTATGCACCCTCTTGACATCAGATGAGAGAAGATGCATTTATCAAGCCCACCGAGCCTCATTGATTACTCAGTCTCCCCCAGATGCTGCAAACCTAGAACGATTTGCAGACACTGTCCTCCCAAATGAACACCAACACCAAAGAGGGGATGGAAGCGCTCATCCAAATGGGGCAGGCTATTACAGTCATAGTCCCCCATCACATCACTTCCCTACTCAATGGGTCAGCAAGCTGCTGGATGACTGGGGAATGAGTGGCCCAATACTGGGCTATGTTGGGAGAAAACCCCCAAGTGCAGATTGAGGCAGTGCTGACCCTGAATCCAGCAATGCATCTACCAGAAGAGGAGGGGAGCCTCTCCATTCTTATAAAAAGATATTGGAAGAAATCTTTTCTTCCAGGCCTGATTTGAAAGATGAACCACTCCCTAACTCAGATCTAGAACCTTCACTGATGGGAGCCGAAGTTTACAAGGGGGGGGAGTACCACATCGGGTATGTAGTAGTTACTGTTAATGAGATCTTGGAGGAGGGAGACTTCCCAGTGATTCGTCTGCTCAAAATGAGTTGGGTCATTATGCACAGAGTCATTGCCTCTCCCGGGTAACTGATGGCTACCCTCATAAGGCAAGACCCACATTACCCATGGGGGGAGGACAGGGAGAAGGCTAATGATGGTACCATCATGGCTGTATATACACTATATACACAACTAATATAAAAAGAAAAAAAAAACAAGTCTCTCCTCTGGGTGGGCGAGAAACACCCGTGGGGAGCTGAAGCCCAGTGCCTCCGCTCCCTGCAGGGCCCACGAGCCACCACACCCAGCGACCCCTCATGTTCTCAGAGAAAAAAATTTGAGTTTTTAATTGTGTATCTAATATTCCTTTTGTCCATACTTGGAAATTTATATTTAGATTGATTTCTCAAACGCACATATCTGGATGGGAAATGAGTGGATTAATAAAAACTTATTATAAAAACACCTTTTCTTTACTGACAAAAAAGGCTGAGTTTCGCACGCACTCCCAGAGTCCTCCTGCTCACAGAACGGAAGCGACCTATGATGATCTATATATACTGACTCCAGGAGTGGTGGTTTGATTCAGGTGTCGACCATAAACATAGGTAGTCTGAATGCTACTCTCTCCAACTGATGACAATTGGAAATTAAAGCCTCCTGGAGGCAGTGTGTTGTCAGGGGCAGGCTTATGGATGTTATAGCCACTTTGCCCTTGCCAGTGTTTGGCACACTCTCCAGTTCCTGTTGTCCAGCTAATGTTGGCCAGGGGTTGATGTCCACCCCTCTGCTCATGCCATCGTTTACCCGCCATAATGGAGCTTCCCCTCGAGTCTGTAAGCCAAAAGAAACCTCTTTTTTTTCCCCACAAGCTCCTCTTGGTCTGGTAATTTCTGCCAGCAATGTGAACCTGACTGCAACACCAGGTATGCCTTTGCCACACTCCATATCCATGGAGCCATCTACAGGGAAAGGGGACTACCAACGTCAGGGGGAAAAGAAATCAAAAAGCAACCAAAGCCTCTAACTTCTGGAGGCAGTCTGGGCCCTGAAGGCTATAGCAGTAGTTCACTGCCAAGCTCACATCCGAAACCAAGATAAAGTGAGCAAGGAAACAAGCTTGCAGACTAGACAGCCAAGCAGGCAGCCCTCCTCCAGGAAGTGAGTCATGGTCCCACTCCTTTGGGACCGAAAGGGGTGTGCTTTGCCCTACCAGTCTTCCCTGGGCAGTCCAAATACCACCCCAAGGAGAAGGACGGAACAACTGAGAATTCAGAGGGGTGTCTGATCACCCAAGATGACACAATCATAGTCTCCGAACGTGCAGCACCTGGTTTGGTTAAGCAGTCACATGAGGTGGTCCACCTGGGAAAAAAACAGCCCTACAGGCCCTGCTGCAGAGGTACACAGTGGCCCCAAGACTGGCAACACTAGCTAAACAAGCTTGCAGAGCATGCACGCAATGGGCACAGCACAATCCCAAGCAAGGGCCATGATCCCCGTTGCTGCCTCAGAAGCGGGGATACTATCCATTTGAACATTTGGAAGTAGATCTCATGGACATTTAGCCTAGTAAGGGCTACAGATACTTGCTGGTCATACTCTACTTTCTTGGGTTGGGAAGAAGCCTTCCCAACACCTACAGAGAAAGCCCAGGAGGTGTCCCATGCTCTAGCCAGAGAAATCATTCCATGCTTTGGGGTCCCAATAAGTGTAGGATCAGATAATGGCCCTGCTGACAAAATGCCTTGCTGACAAAGCAAGATTGTCCAGCAAATGTCTAAGGAGGTAGGACTAACTTGGGATCTTCACACAGTATCATTCCCCAGTCCTCAGGCAGAGTGGAAAGAATGAACAGAACTCTGAAAACCACTTTGGCTAAACATTGTCAGGAAACAGGCTTAACTTGGCCAGAAATCTTGACACTTGTGCTGTTCACAATGTAAAGCACTCCACATAAATGTGGGTTTTCCCCTTTTGAAATCCTGTTTGGATGTCCTCCGCTGATCTCTGGGAGTATGGACAAACCCACCTCCAGCAGTTTTTAAAAGACCTGGTCAACACTGCAGAGGAGATAGCTTAGATGCTTAAATCTTTCCCTTCCCTCTATAGCTCAGGGTCCTCTCCACTCCTGGAACCCAGGATATTGGGTCTGGACCAATGTCCCTGAGAGGGGAAGCCTAAACCCAAGGTGGGGGGGTCCATATCAAGTTATACTAGCCACTCCCTCAGCTCTTAAAGTTGTAGGTATCATGCCATGGATACACCACACCTACTCCAAGGCTGCTGCAGATCTGAGGCCAGGAGTGGAGACTGGAACTGCATCTGGACCAGCCACTGAAGCTGATCTTGTCCAGACAACCAGGAGATGGCCCTGGGATATCAAATCTGGCTGTGGCGGACCTTGCTGTTCCTGAACCTGAATTGGCTGAACAACCGTACTCAGCCCTGCTGCTGGTGCCACACACTTACAAGCTAGTCTGGGAAGCATCTCTATACCATGGATTGGCTTAACAGGGACAGCAGCCACTGGGGAGACTTCCATATTGCTCCAGCAGGTGTGACAGAGTCAACTATCTAATCAGATTAAAGAGGCTCTCAGCCTAGTTCAGCAAAGTTTAGTTACCCTGGAAAACCAGATAGGTTCCTTGGCCTCGGTCGTGTTGCAGAACCCAAGTGGACTAGATCTGATGAAGGCAGAGAAAGGAGATGTTTGTGTTTTCCTGGGGGAAGAATGTTGTTTTATGCAAACCAGTCAGGAGTAGTAAGGGAGAATGCCAGACAACTCCTGGAAAGAATTAAAGATGCAGGAGAGAGCTGGGATGTCTTACTGTCAGAGTAACCTGGAGCTCCTAGGGCCCTTGGTTATGGTCTTCTCGACCCTAATGTTTGGCCCCTGCTTAATTACCGTCTTACTCGAGGAATCAGATCGAGGCAGTAAGACTACAAGTCACTCGCTAGTATCAGAGGATCCCATTTAGAAGAGTCATAAAAGCTTATGAAGGTGAAGAGGAGGGGATCTAGCAGAAAATAGCAATGAAAGAAAAACTTGTGCTGGGTTATAGAGCCCCCCAACAGTCCTGAAGTTACCCACAAAGACCAGAGAACAGACAGATAGGCTTCCTTCCACAAGCCTTCATAGGGGGAGACCAAAGAACATAGAGATAAATTCCCTGCCTGTTCTGTGAGTTACTGATAGTTTAAATTTCTTGTAATTTCTGTTCTTAGCCCAAAACTATGTAGCTGCACATTCATGCCATGTACACTTCTGTAATCTTGCTTGCTTGTAAGAAGAAAGATATAAAAAGTCCCTCTTGCCTAAGCTCAGGGCTGATGTCATTACACAGTGATCTGGGTGTCAGCCTGCTAGCAAATAAATCTTCCTCTCCTCTGTCTGCATAGCTGAGTCTCATTCAGGAAATTCCCACAACACTAGCACTTGGGAGGCAGATGTAGGCAGATCGCTTTGAGTTTAAGGTCAACCTGAGACTACACAGTGAATTCCAGGTAAGCTTGGCCTAGAGTGAGACCCTACCTCAAAAAAAAAAAAAAAAACAATTAAAAATAAAGTGTACAGTGAAATGTCTGTGATATATGTGTAGTGATTTGTAATAACGACTGTATTCAAGCTAATCAGCACATTGATTTCTTCACATTGTCCCCTTTTATGTGTGTATGGTGAAAACACAAGCTCAATTCTCTCTCCAGATTTCCAGTATTCAACATATAATTATTTACTATAATTGCCCTTCTACAGAGATCTTCTGAACTTTTTCATCCTGTAACTGAAAGTTTATACTGTATGATAAACATCTCCTCATTTACTTCAGTCCCCAGTCTTTGACCACTATTCAATAATTTGCTTCTTCAAAGTTCATCCTTTCTAGATTCCACACATAAGTTATTTCAAATTTGTCATTTTGTGTCCTGTCATTTCCAACAATGTGAATTATATTGGACTTCATACTATTTGAATAATATATCTGTTTACAAAAGTATGGGAAGAATTATTTTAGATTATAAACAGCTGACTGAGAAAATAAAATTGTCAAGACGTTTTAAAATGAGTGTTTTTGCTTAAATTTACCTTTCTCCTTTCAATGAGAAAGAAAAGGAATCCCCTAACTTCTCCAGAGAATAATATTCATTTGTGGAAGAAAGATAAATTTAGGAGAAATGGCTCACACCAGTAATGTCCCAGATGGTAGACTCTGAGTTCTAGGTGATACCTATCAAACAGGGGAGGGAGAGGAAGAAGGAGATGACTCGGCTGTCAAAGGCGCTTGTTCACTAAGCCCATAGGCCCAGATTTGATTGCCTAGTACCCACATAAAGCTAGATACATAAAGTTGCTCATGTGTCTGGAGCTTGTTTGAAGCAGCAAGAGACCCTGACACGAGTGTGTGTACACACATACACAAATAAATAAAAACTTAAAAATGGGAGGGAGTGAACCTGAACTACAAACACACTACATCCTACTCCAGAATTAATGACTAAAATTTTCATTACTTCAATTAATAGCATTTTCCCTTGGACAAGCTTATGTTGCCTTCTTACTCTTTACCCATCTTTTCTGAGGTTTAAATTCAATAGGTATTGATGTTTACTTTATTTTTATGGTGAACCAGTGGGTTTATTGGAGCTACTTACAGGAACATGAATAACTCAAAGGCAATTGCATCACCTAAACATCCACCCCAATAGCAGCCACCACCCATGGAAGCTGCATCTCAGCTCAGCTGGTCATTCTCTCCAGTTCTTGTTCTTTATATAATCTCAGGAAGGTGGGGAGGGGAGCAGAAACTTGTGAATCTTGTCTAAGTTTCAGGAACGTCCTCAGCCTTGTTTACTCCTGACTCTGATGGGCTTTGAAGCTTCTTGAGTCTTAATCAGCTTGCCTCCAGGATGATCAGAAGAAATTGCTGTATAACAGTCTTGCTAATGCCCAATACTCATTTGGTTTGATTAATAAGGAAACTGGTATTTATGGAGTTTAACTGAGGTAGAGATCAAGCCATTAGAAGGCAGCAGAGCTGGACTTGCATGTCTCTTGCTCCAGAGCCAGCACTCCACCTTTGTCATCCTCTGTCCTCAAGATGTTTTGCAGTGGTTACACAGGCTGATGATTGATGATTTTGGGGAACTGATTGTACTTTCTACAAACATGAGTTTTTAAAAGTTCAACTTATGGTCTTCAAATAGAGAAGGTTTTGTTGCTTTTACTAAATATATATCTACACTTAAAAAATCAATACAAGCCTGTGAATATAGCTCAGTGAAAGAGTACTTGCCTAAGCATACATGAAGGCCTAGGTTCAATCTTTAGTACTGGAAAAAAAGCAATACAACAGTTTAAAGTACTCTTATTTTAAACAAACCCCATATTGATGTACCCATGGATTGTTTGCCTTTTTATGAGAAAGAGAGGAGACAGGAGAGAAAGAGAAAGAATTGGCTTCTCAGGGCCTATAGCCATTGCAACTGAACTCAAGATGTGTGCACCCCCTTGAGTGCATGTGTGACCATATATGCTTACGTCCCTGTGTCTGGCTTACATGGGACCTGGAGAGTGGAATATGAGTCCTTAGGCTTCATAGGCAAGCACCTTAATTGCTAAGCCATCTCTCCAGCCCTACTTGCCTTTTTTGACTGGGGAACTAGCATAAGTAATGTTGATATTAACATCACAATACATTCTTGAAACATACAACTGGGACCATTCAAAATTGTCATATTATCTCAGGATAAATCCCTAAAAATTTCAGTTTTTGTATTATAACATTATTCTTCAGAAAGTTAGCAATATCCTACAGCAATTTATACTCTTAAGAAGAGCATATATCTATTTTCCCAACATATTTACCAGCAGTAGGATTATAAATCTTTTAAGACTTTCTGAAGTTGAAAAGCTAGAAATCAGTATATATGGCAGGGGCTGTAGTTCAGTCATACAGCACTTGCAAAGCATAATAAAGCCATGGGTTTGATCTACAACTCTGTAAAAGAAAAATCCCAATACTAAAATGTAAGTGATGAAGCAGTTTGAAATTTATGTATTTGTTGTTAAAATCTTTCATGTGCTGGACCATTTATGTATTTTATTTTATAGGTTGTCTATATTCTTTTTCTACTTTTCTAGAGGACATCCATCTATTATAGATTTGAAGGAACTCTTAATACATTAAGGATGGGGATACTGTGTTGTATATAAGTACTTTCCCCATTTTTTCATTTATCGATTAACTTTGTACATTATTCATTGTGATACACAAATTATCTTGATGTATCCCAATATGTCAATTTTTCTTTGATGGTCTCAAGATTATGGTACATTTAAGACCTATTTTATTTCAAAATCATCCTCATGTCCCTCTTGTTTCTTCTCATGTTTTAAATAGCATTTGATTTTAAGATTACATCTGTATTCCATCTGGAAATTCTGCTTGACAGTTGGTGCGGATGGTAGGTATTTTTCTAAACAGTGAAGTTTTTAAAAATTTATTTATTAGAGACAGAAAGAGGGAAAGAAAGAGAGAAAGAAAAAAAAAAAACAAGCAAAGAAAGAAGAAAGAAAGAAAATTGGCATGCCAGGGCTTCTAGCCATTGCAAACCAACTCCAGACATATGTACAACATTGTGCATCTGGCTTATGTGGGACCTGGATAATTAAACCTGGGTCCTTAGGCTTCACAACACATTTCTTGAATAATATATCCTTTCTTTAAGGGCATATTAATCTGAAGCATTGTCATTATTGTATACCTATCTCTACCACTTGTATACAAGAGACATATTTAATGTAACTTTGGGACATTCTGTTCTCTTGCTCTTTTTTATTATTTATGTATACTGGTTGAATGAATATTAAATTCCACCCAAGCCTAGGACTACTGTAGGAATTGAAATTTCTGGATTTTGGAATACCTGTCATATTTAAATATTATTTTAATCTAAAAATAGGCTATTCTATAAACATACTCAATATTTTAAAAAATTCTCTTCATATGTATTTTAAACCATGAATTGTCTTTCTGTGTTAGGCTTATTTTACTTCACTTTTTGTATTCCAACTTCATCTATATTGTAAAAAATGGCAAGGTTACTTATATTTTATGGTTGAATGACATATCATTGTATATATGTATTGAAATTTCTTCAACCAGTCATCCACTGATGGAAACTTACATTCCTGACAAACTTAGGTATAATGCTATAATAATGCTGCTATATGCAGAGCTACAGATCTCTACAACATATTGATTTCATTTTCTTTGGATGTATACCACAGTAGAAGAGAGAATAGAAGTAGAAAGATGTAAGGGGCTAGAAGAATCATTGACATTGTTGGTCAAAAGGATCAAACTATCAGCTTTGATGAACTAGTTCTGGAATCTAATGAACAGCATGGTTGGTTATGGTGGTTTGATTCCGGTGTCCCCCATAAACTTAGGTGTTTTCACTGCTAGGTCCCCATCTGATGGCAATTTTGAAATTAAAGCCTCTTTCAGGCTGTGTGTTGTTGGGGCAGGCTTATGGGTGTTATTGCCAGCTTCCTCTCGCCATTGTTTGGCACATTCTCCTGTTGCTGTTGTCCATATGATGTTGGCCAGGAGGTGATGTCCACCCTCTGCTCATGTCTTTGTTTTCCCCTGCCATTGTGGAGCTTTCCTTTGAGTCTGTAAGCCAAAATAAACCCTTCCCACAAGCTGCTGTTGGTCAGGTGTTTTCAGCCAGCAATATGAACCTGACTGCAACAGTGGTGATACATGTATTAGATATATATTAAATATATTCATATATATTTATCTATGTACAACTTAGAATCAACAAATGAGAGAAAACATGGATGTACTATTTGTCTTTCTGAGTTTGGCTTATTTTGCTTAATCTGATAGCATTTTACAAGTTGATTTGTCTCATTACCATCAGTAAGTGGCCTTTTCCTAAAGTTGCTACATTAATTTTATTTGTAACTAAACAATTTAAATGTAATGTAATATGAAAAATATGAGAGTGAAAATAATTATTGTTTCTAGGAAAATTACTTAAAATGTATTGTAAAGATTCAAAACGGAATGGTAAAATATAATTGCTGCAAGTTAGTAAGAACAATATGAGGGTGAAAGACAAGGAAAATCTACAGGGATCTACAATCACATTATTTTCAAAATATTTTTACAGTATTCTGTTTTTAAAAGAAGTCTAGCCAGGCATGGTGTTGCACACCTTTAATATCAGCACTCAGGAGGCAGAGGTAGGATGACTGCTGAGTCTGAGGCCACCCTGAGATACACAGTAAATTCCAAGTCAGCCTCGGCTAGAGAGAGAACCTACCACAAAAAAAAAATAAATAAATAAAAAGAATTCAAAAAGAAATCGAAATAGGAAATTGTCGAGGATGCTACACACATAGACACACACAAAAACATATGACTTACTGTAAGAAAAATGCTAAAGATCTTCAACAAGGAAACCAATACTCCATGTAAAGCCTCTGGCCTCCACATGCATGTACACACATGTTCACACACATGTACACACAAAATAAAAGCTTCCCTTTCAAAGAGGCGTCCATTATGGATCTCACATTAAACCATGGTTTCTCTCTCTCTCTCCCCACCCCTCTCTCTCTATATATATATTTGGGGGGGGGGTTCGAGGTAGGGTCTCATTCTGGCCCAGGCTGACCTGGAATTAACTATGTAGTCTCAGGGTGGCCTCGAACTCATGGCAATTGTCCTACCTCTGCCTCTTGAGTGCTGGGATTAAAGGCATGTGCCATCACACCTGGATCCTTTCCCTCTATATATTTTAATCTGGAAAACATTGCCTATAATAATAGTATTAGTCAAAGTAAAAGCAAGGGTGTCATCTGTGGGAATTTGAGCAATAAACATTATTTTCCTTAGAGTAACTTTTTATAAATTAATATTAAAATTCAACAATGTTTAGTTATTCTTTTAAAGGAAAACTAAAATAGATAACTTATTTTCTTAATTTAAAAACACATATTATAATCTAGTTCTTTATTTGTTTTGTTTTGCTTTTTTCAAAGTAGAATCTCACTCTAGCCCAGGATGACCTGGAATTCATATGTAGTTTCAGGCTGGCCTCAAACTCACAGCCATCCTCCTACCTCTGCCTCCCCAATGCTGGGATTAAAGGAGATGGCCACCACGCCCAGCTGATGATCTAGTTCTTATCTTAATATTCACCTATTACAGTTTTTCTAAATATCTGTAAGCATGAAAATATGGCTAGAGGAGTATTCTATCAAATTGTTTTTATATCTGTGTGTGTGTGTGTGTGTGTGTGTGTGTGTGTACATGCACACACAGCAGGGCTTCTTTTCAATGTAAACTGCCAGGGACGGCATGCTCCAAAAAGCCTGAGTTGAGACCCAGTGCGTCCCTTGACACGGATCCGACCCCGTGGTCTCCTCTGGCTCATTTAGCTTGGCAAGGACATCTACTTCTTCCAGCCGTACAGCTCATGTTTGTGCCTTGATCTTTCTGATTTCTCTCCTTATCTTGGCTTGTTCTTTCTCTTCTGTGAATGATCTGCAGGCCAGCCATGACCCCGGGAGTTAGATGTAATGCCAGCTTCTGATAAGGTGATTTTGTGGAATAGTATTACGCAGGCAATAGGAGATGTGTTAACAGATCAAACAAAAATGGAATGGAAAAAATGGGTTTATTACAACAACAATAAACAGTGGGAGCCCCCTCAGGCTACTCATAAGGGGCATAGATTTGATCTTAAAGGCTTGCTTCTCCAGGTGGTCAATATCAGTGTGACCCTAAGAGTGGGAGAGTGGGACTTAGGATCTGGGACAGGAGAGACTGCAGAGGAAAATGGGCTGATGAGTTAGGTTTTATTATTTAGCTGTTAGGGATTTGAGACCCTATAACTGTTTATCCAAAAGATGACAAAATAGAACTTCGTAAAGATTTAATTCAGGCATACGCTTAGCAAATGCAAGTTGGATGTAATGATTAAGTTATAAATTATTGCTTGCAGAAAGGCAGACTGAGTTAACTATAATTGAATAATAGGCACCTGTTGTAGCCAATCTGTCTCTCACCTTTGCTAACTTGCAAGTGAAAATAGGATCAACATTTAACAAAGAATGAAAAAGAAACCACAAGGAGCTAGTTCCCCATTATTCAAAAAAGAATTGGTCAAGGTGTTTTTCAAAGGTGTTTTTCACAGTTAATGGTTAACAGTGCTTGCTCATAAAGATTGTAAGGGATGGGGTTAACTTTCCTGGAAACATTATATATTTGTAATTTTAAAGATTTTTTCACAGCTAATGGTTAATAGTGCTTGCTCATAAAGATTGTAAGGGATTGGGCTAACTGTCCTGGAAATATTATGTACTTGTAATTTCAAAGATTATGCATGCGTGTCAAATTTGGACACAGTTTTGTTTTTGCCTTTTTTCCTTTTGAAGCCTATTTCCTTGTATGAGAAAAATAAAAGACTGAGGTTTTGTGGCAAGAAGCAGCAGAGCGAACGAGCAGAGCGAGCAAGCAAGCAAGAACGAGCAAGTGAGTGAGAGAAAAGCCAGAAAGCGTGAGAATGAAAGAGAAGGAGAAAAAGAAAATGAAAAAGAAAAAGAAGAAGAGAGAGAATGAATGAGAGAGTGAATGAGAGACAGAGAGCGAGTGAATGAGTGAGAGAGAGAGTGAGAGAGAGTAAGAGAGAGAGAGAAGAAAAATGGCTCGCTGCTGAAGCCTGACCTGTCAGCTTGTACCAACATGTCCTAAGTTTTGTTTCGTTTTCGCCGTTCCTGTTCATCCCAACTTCGTGGTCTCACCCCTTGTTGATGCTAGGGCTGGACCCTGGCAGTAAACAGAACACCAGACACATGTACCACTTTGGGGGTCCAGGTTTACATAGATGGTTGGGGAATTGAACCGTGGTTGGCAGGCTTTGTAGGCAAAAACCTTTAACTACTGAGCATAATGTCCCCAACCCCACTATAATTTTTTTTGGTTGTTCAAGGTAGGGTCTCACTCTAGCTCAGGTTGACCTGGAATTCACTATGTATAGTCTCAGGGTGGCCTTGAACTCATGGCGATCCTCCCACCTCTGCCTCCCGAGTGCTGGGATTAAAGGCGTGTACCACCACACCTGGTTTCCACTATCAAATTTTGACAGTGGTGTTTTTTATAGATGGAAGCATACCGAGTGATTATGTTTCTTCTAGACCTTCCTCTAATGCTAATATTCAAGGAAAAGTCAGCCTCATTTTTACTAAAATGAAGAAATAGAAGCAAAGGAAGAAAAACTTTCATACCACAAAGTCTTGATTTCTCAATCTAAATGTATGCTAAAAATATAAGGACTATGGATGCACCTTAGTGCTTGATCAGCATCATGTGTAAGGCTCTGGGATCACTCCCTATTACTGAACCAAGAAAAAAAAATCAACACACACTATACAAATTAGTAGGAGGATCTTGAGATTTGTAGATAAGCTGATATGAAAATGTTAAAACAACTCCAAGGTGCCAGGCATGGTGGCGCATGCCTTTAATCCCAGCAATCAGGAGGCAGAGGTAGGAGGATCGCCATGAGTTCGAGGCCACCCTGAGACTACATAGTTAATTCCAGGTCAGCCTGGGCTAGAGTGAGACCCTACCTTGAAAAACAAAACAAAACAAAACAAAACAAAAAACAAACAAACAAAAAAAAAAAACAACTCCAAGGAGAATTTATGAGGGGTGTTTCTTGATTCCATGGGTTTACAATATTCAGTTTGCATATGTGTATCTGTATATTTATTTAACACCAGAAGTCTCTTTAATCTATTGTTTCTTTCTTTATTAGTATTATGCTAACATTTTAAATGGAAAAACTGCCAGCACATATAATTTTCTGTTAATTAAAAAATGAATTAGGGCTGGAGAGATGGTTTAGTGGTTACAGAATTTGTCTGCAAAGCATAATGATCCAGATTCGATTTCCCAGAATCCACATAAATCAGATGCACATGGTGGCACATGCATATAGAGTTCCTTTGCAGTGGCTAGAGACTCATGCACAGCCATGCTCATTCTCTTTCTCTCTCTCTCATAAATAAATAAATGAATAATAAATAAATAAAATGAATTGTATATAGGTCAACAATGGAACTGTGCTCACTTTGGTAGCACATATACTAAAATTGGAACCAGGGCTGGAGAGATGGTTTAGTGGTTAAGGCACCTGCCTGTAAAGCCAGAGGATCCAGGTTCAATTCCCCAGGACCCACGTAAGCCAGATGCATAAGGTGGTGCATGAGTCTGGAGTTCATTTGCAGTATCTGGAGGACACAGCACATTCTTCCTTCCCTCCTCCCTCCCTCCCTCCCTCCCTCCCTCCCTCCCTCCCTCCCTCCCTTCCTTCCCTCCCTCCCTCCTTCCTTCCTTCTTTCCTTTCTCTCTCTCTCTCTCTCTCATAAATTAAAATAAAATAAAATTGGAGTGATACAGAGAATATTAGCATGAACCCTGTGCAAGGATCACATGCAAATTCATGAAATAATGGAGTAGTATTTCTCCCCATAAATCTTTGAGTTCAGTGTCTCTGAACTTGATCCTTGGACCTGTATTTATATTGTTGAATCACAACCAAATTCATCCTATTTGTTATGATCACATAATTGAGAATGACATTATCCAAGCTGAGATACTAATATGATTTTGGAAGCTTAATACTTGACATCAACTATATGTTTCCGAATATTAAATGTTATAGATGTATTGTGACATTTAAATATTGTCACAGGGGTTGAACAAATATTGTAATGTTGCTCTTACTTAAAAAGAACTTACCTTTGCAATTATCACTGACTGAGCTGGGTAGCAGACAGTTGCTCCTAGTGTTGCCAGTCCTAGTGGATAAGTAATCTTCTTAAACCTAGAACCTATAAATACCAAGCAAATTATTTATTCTAAATAGAGATTTGATACTTTTATACTGTAATGTTTGCCTCTTTAAGCTATTACCTTCTCTTAAATAACTATTTAGGTAATAATACCAATCAAGATGGTACCTAAAATGCCCTTCAGGATCTCAATTCAATTAATGTGCTTAGCTGTCATGTTCAATTTAAGAAAAATGTCTTCAACCCAATACTGATAATTACCTACACAAAAGAAATTGATGATCTTCGTCACTTAAAGCCAGGTACTTTTTCCGTGTCCTAAGAAACTTAAAATTCTAATTACATTTTTTTCAAATATCTAACAAAGGATGATCACAGAGTTAATCAACTACTATGTTTGTGACACCATGTTAAAGTAAATGGACTCTCTTTTGTATGCTCGTTTTGATTAAGTACTTACAAAGGTGAAGGGCCCACCTAGCCAATCAGCTAAGAACTTCAAAAGGTACATAGCTCCTTCATGTCACTGATTTAGAATACTGAAGTAATACTAATTGTAATTAGCTTGACATAATTAATCCATTTTCAAAAGTGTCTTAACTAAGCATCTAAGAGTCATGTTCCTATCTTTTTTGACAGCAAAATCCTTTCAAAAACTTCTTATGAGAATCTAACTAGGAACTAACTAGGCTCCTCACTATAAACCTGTCATCTTGAAATTGCTCTCATTAACCTGAGTGCAGAAAATTCAGTAGCAAGTGTTATCTGCAATGGCTTTCCTTTTATCCTCACACCACCCCTTAAAAACACTTCCATGGGATTTTAGGGACACTGGCTGGACACCAACGGAAATCCACCATTATTAGCTAAAGCTTAGTTCTGCCACACTGTTGGGTCAAAATAAGGTGTAGCATCAGTGCCTGTCTGATTATCTTGGACTATGGTTATGACTGAGCAATTGGCCAATTTGTTTTAATAGGAGGAAGTACTTGTATTTTTTAATATTTAATATAATTAAATTAAATTAATTTATTTGAGAGAAACAGAGAGATTATGAGCTTCTAAGTAAGAAATTGATACATTTTGGACAGTTTCCTTCAAATTCACAAAGGAGGAGACAGAAGAAGGTTAGATAAAGAGTACCAAGAAAAGATACATGGACATATTAAGTTCTACTGCTCTGTGTAGTACAGTTGGGTGACTAGTACCCAGTAATGCCATATATTTTATGAATATAAGAGAGGAGCTCAAAGACTCTCAACATAAATAAATGATATGGAAATGGAAGAAAGTTAAAAAATCATCATATCCTTATGATATAGGGTTGTTTAATGGCATAAAAGAGACAGAGTTCACAAATCATGTTCAAGACTGATGTCATTTGAAAGGCTTACTAGTAAGAATAGTAGCAGCTGAGAATTTTACCACAAGCCTATTTATATAAAACACACACTAAACAATGAGTGTCTCAATATGCCAAGTCTGTTCATTCAAATAATGTACAAATAATATAGACTGTCTGTGGTGCACTGCTTGCTCTCCTGAAAACCTGGAGTTTTG
This sequence comes from Orientallactaga sibirica, assembly GCA_036365145.1. Taxonomy (NCBI): domain Eukaryota; kingdom Metazoa; phylum Chordata; class Mammalia; order Rodentia; family Dipodidae; genus Orientallactaga; species Orientallactaga sibirica. The sequence goes on along the minus strand of JAEOAD010000793.1, from coordinate 5,434,942 downwards.
GTACATGGTATATGAACAGCCCCCAATAAAACCCAGGCCACTCTTTTGCCTACAGGTGTCACTCACCTGTTGTTGAAAACATCTTACATTGTCTCAACATGTTACTAGAGAAATTAAGCACATTCTATGTAAGTCACTAGGAAAGGACTTCTAGAAGTTTATACCCAATTTCCTATAAACTTTTCCCTAAGTGCTTTGCCCTTTGTTGACTTTACCTTGTATCCTTTCATTGCACTGCTGTGACTTCATACTGATTTGTAGCTAGTCACCACACCTGGTAGTTGTTTTATGGATTTGACCCTCCAAATGAGTAAGATAGTGGGAAGAAAGGGCAAAGTAGGTATACACACATGGTGCAAAATGAGGCAAATAAAGAAAATATATCATATTTCACATTGAATGAGACTAACAGAGTGAGTTGTCTACTTTCACAAACACAAGCTTCAGCCAGATAATGCCAATTTTAACTACCTTGGTCACAATAAAACTAAAAGTGCCCCATATTTTATCTGAGATATTGGCATGTCTGCCTCAAATCCTTAACCTAGCTTGTTGTAGATAAGTGGAATAATTATTAAAACTAGCTTTTGAATGGTTAGTATACACATCAACATTTGCATGAAATTCTTAAGTACTTTTTTGGTAATGGAAGACTCTTAAAATTGTCTAGAAGATAAAAAGACCAATCATAATTTTAATAGGAATATATATGTTGAATATTTTAAAATATATGTATACATTTATATCAATATTAACACACACACACACACACACACACACATATATACTGTCACATTATTACTATAGTCAGTATACAGTACAGCTAAATGTTTTTCTAAAATTCTGCACATTATATTATTCTTTTGTAGTTATTGCTTTTCCTCCTTCCTTACCCCTGGGAACCTGCTCTCTGCCACTATAGTTCTGTAACTTTAAGAGTCATATATACGATGGCTTTTTTCAGTTAAACACATCACCATTGTTATATGTGTTGATAGTTCAAACCTTTATGCTGTTAAATAGTATTCCTTTGTAAGGATGCACTACTATTTTGTTTATACATTTACCTGTTTGAAGACTATCTGACTGGCTTCCAGCCTTTTATGATTATTAACAGAAGTGCTATATGCATTTATGTACAGAGAATTTCTCTAGGGCAGGTAAATACCCAGGAATCAGATTCTTAGATAAATGTATGTTTAACATTATGAGAAACTCAAGCTATTTTTCAGAATTATTGTGCATTTTCACCAGAAGTATATTAGAATTTCAGTTGCTCCCTATTCTTGATTATAGCTGGTATGGTCAGCCCTAGTCTTTATAAACATAAATATGGTATATTAAAGAATCTAAAGTCATTTTATGTTAATATATTCTGATGTTATTCAATAAAGTCTATGACATTACAATTCAGAAATTAATGTAACATCATTGAAAGAAAGAATATTTTTCACAAACCTACCTTTTCTTGCCGAAATCAAACCTGCCAATCCTGAAGCTGTAATCACGCCCATTTTGGGAAGAAAATCTTGAGGAGGATTCTTCAGATAGACATATGCATCTCAAAAAATAGTTAAAAGTAATATAAATGACTGACTATAATTGGTCATTCTGTATAAGTACAGTGCAGAAAGTCTGGAGATTAGCTTGTTTATAGTAGAAAATAATAGTAGATGGTTTAAACATTTTTCCATAAAGCTATACAAAATGAGGATATGAACAGCAACCTAAAAAGTTTATTACAATACTCATTACCAAATAAAATCTTCCATAATTGATTAATATTTTTCTTTTAAAAAATATTTATTATTTATTTGCAAGCACAGAGAGGTAGTGAGACAGAAAGAATGTGTGTGCTAGGGCCACCACCCACTGAAATGAATTCCAGATGCATGCACCACTTTATGTATCTGGCTTTATGTAGGTACTGGGAAATCAAATCTGGGTCATTAGGCTTTGCAGGCAAGTGCCATAACTGCTGAGCCATTTCTTAGCCCCAATTTAATACTCTTCAAAATGATATAAAATATTATTATTCCTTAATTAAATATGATGCTAGAAGGTATAGATTATTATGAATTACTATAAAGTAAATTCTTTTGTATGTACATGTGTGTGCATGAGTATGCATGTTCAATATATGTGTGGGTTCATGTGCAGGCACATATGCCTGTTTGTGTGTGTGTCTGTGTGGAGGCCATTGGTTGGTGTTTGGGTCTTCCTCTATCATTCTCCACTTTCTTCATTCTCCACTTTATTGAGACAGGGTCTCTTGTTGAACCCAGAGCTCATTAATGCAACCAGACCGACTAATTAGTAAGCACATGATTTTTTAGCCCTGAGATTCTAAGCATGCAGCTCTATGCCCAGCATTTTTTTTATTAGTTATCTATATAATGTATATAGAGCCATGAAGATACCATCGTTAGCCTTCTCCCTGTCCTCCCCCCATGGGGATTGTGGGTCTTACATTGTGGGTGTAGCCATCAATTATGGGGGAGAGGCAATGTCTCTGTGCATAATGACCAAACTTATGGCTCTAACAATCTTTTTGCCTCCTCTTCTGCGAATTTCCCTAAGCCATTTTGGGTTCATTTTAGGACTATTTCAGTCATGAGGTCATGGGAGTCTCTGTGTCTCTGGATATCTGATTATGTGGGCTCTCGATATTCAAAATTAGGTTCCTCATGTTTGCATGACAAGCACTTTAATCAACTGAGCAACTTCTCCCATCCCATAAATTAAATTCTTGATCTTTTGTGAATTATATTTCTATACTGAACATACTACTACCACTATCTATTCAAATATTGGTAAGATCTAGGAAGAAATAAAGATATTAAGGAATTTTTCAACTAATCCTTTCTTGTCAGTGTTCCCCAATGTCATTGTTCCTCAAAGCAGCTATTATTCTTGGTAGAAACCAATGGTAAAAATGAGAAATGAGACATGAAAACAAGAAAAAATGTGTAATTAAAAGTACAGCTGTCTTAGCTTTTATCAATTTAAGTTGTTTCTAGTTTCAAATTGGTGTTCATATAAGTTATTAATAGTAATCAAATATGTGATTATGGTTTTCAGGATTGATGAAGGATATGTGGGTATGGTGAGTACATGCCTATAATCCTAGCACTCGATAGGTTAAGACAGGATTATCATGAGTCACAGGCTAGTCTGGACTTCATAGTGAGAAATAGGTCCAGAATGATGATAAATATAATATTAATTCTTAATGTATATGATGTAATGATATTCCAAATACAGCTCATCAACTTCATGACGACAACTAAAGATTTAGCTGATATTTCTTTCTATCTCACATCCATGATTATTATTATTGTTTTTTTTTTTTTTTGAGGTAGCGTCTCACTCTAGCCCAGGCTGACCTAGAATTCATTATGTAGTCTCAGAGTGGCCTTGAACTCACAGTGATCCTCCTACCTCTGCCTCCCGGGTGCTGGGATTAAAGGTGTGTGCTACCACACCAGGATTCCATGATTATTTGGATAACTGGCATAGACAAAGAATATTGGGAAGCTATATTTGCAGACATTAAAAAGCTAAAGCTGGGTTGGAGAGTTGGGTTAGTGGTTAAGGCACTTGCCCACAAAGCCAAAGGACTCAGGTTCAATTCCCTAGGACCCATGTAAGCCAGATGCTCAAGGGGACACATGCATCTCAAGTTCGTTTGCAGTGGCTGGAGGCCCTAGCACGCCCATTCTCAATCTCTCTCTCTCTCTCTCTCAAATAAATAAATTATATATATATACACACATACCTAAAGTGTCAGTGGTTGAGACCTTTGCCTGCAAAACTGTAATGACCCGGATTTGATACCTCAGTACCCATGTAAAGCCAGATGTACAAAGTGACACATGTGTCTGGAGTTCATTCAAAGTGGCAAGAGGCCCTGGCATGCCTATTCTCTGTCTGTCTGTCCCTGTTCTATCTCTTTATGTTTACAAATAAATAAAAAGCTAAAGAGTCAAATATAATTACTTCCCAACATTAAACAATCCAAGGTGACTATCTGATATATCATCACAGCAATCAACAACAAAGTACAGTATGTTTTCATACAAAATAACACTTAAAGTAATGAACAAAAGGGAGAAGTATCTTTATCATAAAGATATATCTTTACAAATATATAATATGTAATTTGTAGTTAAAACTGGAATCAGTTTAAATATTGACACAACTATTACTAGTCATGTGACCTTAGAAATGCATTTAAATTTTCCAAATCTAATTTTCCTCACCTCTAAGATGGAAATATCTAATTAAAAGAGCAAAATTCAGCACTGTGACAAATTAAATTAGATAAATTATATAAAATTTTTCCATAATGTATTTGTATACAATAATTCCAAAATAAACAGTAGATACTATTTTCTTCATTACTGTTACCAATAAACTACAGAGCATCAATATAATCATAGTAAGGGACAATATACTATGTTTATTTTCCTTACATTTAAACATTGCAGCAAAAAACAATATAACTTTTCTAATTTTGGGTGGTTCACTCACCTACCTTTTCCAAATTGTACTGTATCCATTATCCCATTCTTCACAAACACATAAACACTCTAAGAAAAACAGGGAACAAAGAAAACATCCGTGTTTTTGAAAAAGCTGACAGACATATTAGCCTACAAATTTTAAACTATATTTAGTTGTTGATATAGTACTATATTAAAATCTAAACCTGGCTTTTCTGTATATTCACTATGAGGATATTTGCTTAAGTCATCATTTCTCTTCATTTCTTTGTTTTTTCTCTATTTAACATAATTTTTGCTTAGTATATTCTTCATACAAATGGGTAAAATTATTTCTACAAAATAATCAGAGAGGCTCACAGAGAAGATATTGAAAAAATTATAAAGATTTATCATCTCATATGATAATGGCCTAGAAAAATGAATGGAATTCAAATTAAACATGAAGGGAGGCATATTTCATAACAAAAGGAATATCTGACAAATAACAATGAAGTACCAACAATATAATGATTTGTGGAGAAAAACAAGAAAAAGCCAAAATAAAAGAGTTTTATCACTTTCCTTTGTCTTCCTATGCAATTAGCATGAGAACACAATTCAATTATGACTTTTATATCAGTATAGAAATCATCTTTCACAGACTAATATCCATCTTGTTTTTAAATAGGGACATAAATTCTCCATAAATCAAGATTATATTAACCCTCTGGAGGGATTAATGCTTTAAAGTAAGTTGTTTCATTTACCGGTTCTAATTAATTTATTCAAATGCAAGAAAGACTGTTGCATCTATTATGTGGTGGGTATTATCTCACATCAGAAGACAAATTATGTTGCAACAAGATTTACTCATAATCATGCTGTACTGTATTGTACAAACAAGAAAACACAACCCAAACATATGGCCTCCTTCACGGAACTAGCATGACATGAAAACAAGATCAACAGGTATTTTTCAAAGCAAAAAATAGTAGCAATTATATTACAAGGGGATGGAAATATTATTAGTCTCATAATTTTGTCTCATGTAGTTTAATCATGAGCAGAAATGCTCATCTTACTTAAAGATATAAAAACCAGTATACAACCTCAGTGCCTCTGAGTGGTTTGTCTTGAAGGACTACATGTAGACATTTTCTCCTGCAACATTAAAATATCTATTGATGAGTTGATTGTGAATTATTTAACCATTAAGAAAAACTAGTCTTTGTGGAAAATACCTTAGTTGTTTTTAGGAATTCATCTTCACCACTGGGGGGCACTGCTACATAAATTTCAAAATTTTAAATAGACTCAGAGCATGAATTGCATTTGCCCTGTATGATGATGTTAGGATTCACATAAAATAATTTAAATCAGACATAATTTTTAAGAATTACATTTTAAAAGAAAATTAGAGAGAAAGGCTGTTTACATTGAAGATGAAATGCATTTGAAAGTGCCCTTCTCTAACCTATTTGTTTCAGATATTAACTGAATAAAATGTTCTTTCAGTCTTAAATTGGGTGATAGTTACAATAGCAATTTGAGGATCTCTCAGGCACAATTACCTCACCAAAGACACATCTGAGCACATTATAGAAAATTAGGTCTCAAGAGACTTAAGTCTGAATCATCTAGCTATTGGCATATAGCCTGCAGGGCATGATTCAGACCATAATTAGTTAAGATATTTCACTCAGAGATCAAACTATTAAGAAGGAGTACAGCTAGTACCACTAGAATTGTATGAAAAGCACAAAGTAAAAATAACATGTATTCATCAGATACTGAAATATGGTACAGAATGATCAGAATTCATCGATTAGATATTCCACCTAAGAAGCTATTGTTCATGAACCAATTAGAATTTTGTTATGATACTAACTAAACAGCAAAAGGTTTCACAGTCAGCTCACACATGGTGGAAGACTATGTAGTTTATTTGACCAGAATTAAGAAAATACTTGGACTAAAGTAATTAAGATATAATGGAGATGTTGATGCTAACAGAACAATGTTTGTGTGATAATGAAACATTGGTGTGGTATCTATCCAACTCATCTACCTCACTGCTGACTGAAGGCTAAACATGAAAATTTGGTGAAATATACTTTATGTAATAACTGCTTCTATTTAGAATGGTATTATAAACTAGCCCCAAGAAGTGAACAGTATTTTGCTTAGCCAAATAACCAATGATTAAGAAGGAATCTCAGAACTATAAGAAGGTAAATAATGCTTTGTATGTCATAGGTGACATAAATTCTAGTTAAATTGTTTTAATCTGTATAGTAATGGTAGTAGTGTTATAGTAGGTTAAATATGGCTACACATTTGTTGCTGATAATTCTCCTGAGAAATTACATCTTGATCTTAAATAAGAATGTGGTCAAACTGACTTCTTAGACATTTCCATAAATGGTGAGAAGTCTGGCAAATTCTGCCCAAGGCTTTTGGTGACTATTTTTACAAGCCCATGTGAGTGGATCTAAACATAGATACTATGCTTGTGAGAACATGACTCGATGCTTCAATCAACAATGCTTGCTGAGTACAGTCTTCCAGTCATCCTTGGCAAGGTACTAGAGATCCAAGTGAAGTTATTTTGGCCTCTCTAGATCACCTCATTTACCAGATGAGTACTATTGAAAGCCTCTAAATTCTTATCCACAAAATAATGGGCCATAATAAATGATTTCTGTTTTGAGGTAGTTTTTTAAAAAAAATAAATATAGAATTTGAACTATTAATCAGAAACTTCTGATATTATATCACTATTAGAATAGACTTACCTTACACCAGCTAACATAATGAACAGTTGTCGTCCGGATGGATGCAAAGCCCATTTGTAAATAACCAGGCTCTTCTTCAACATATTTAGATTGGAGAGGTGGTGCAGTATATATGGGGAGCTAGAGGTAGAAGGAAAGTTCATGTCAAAAACAAACTAGCTCTGATGCCTTTTCCAGCAGTGTTACAGAACAGGAAGCCTTACTATCTCTTCCTTTAAAGAACTAAAATTGTAGATACAATCTGAAATACAGATACAATGTGGTAAACTATTAGTTACAAAAAACTATTAAGTAATGTCACATATAGTATGACCAAAATGGGGAGAGATAAATAGAGCAAAAGAGAGAGAGAGAGAAAAAAAAAGTATAATGAATTTCCCATTATGTTGCATATGATCTATCAAGCTGGCTTAGAACTATGTAGTGCTGGCTGGCCTAAATCTCATGATCCTCTTGCCTCTGCATCCTGAGTACTGGAATTGCAGGTGAATATCACCATGCCCAGCAGATAAAAGGAGAAAGGGCAATACTTGTTTACCTAGAAATATTTAAAATAATATTCACAGTAAAATTCTAATTGTAAAAACCTAGAAATAACCTAAACGCACATCAGGGGAAGAATGGACAATTAAACTGGGTTATAGACATGCAATGGAGTATTATAACATATAATTATAAATTAGAGAGAATCACAGCAACATGGAAAAATTAAGATGATTTTCAGTAATATAATATTAAGCCAAAATGGCGAGATGGAGAAAATTGCATGCAGATATGTTTCCAGCACCATAATTCAAACACAAGCATAAAATTCAAAACACCCAAATTGTTTAGCAAAACTAATATATGTTGTAAAAAAAAGTGATGCTAAGAACTTGGAGTGAAATAGTGGCTTATTTTGACTAGAATGAGATGTGAATGCAGGAAATTATTTTTTCCTTTAAATTGAGTGATAGGCCCATGGCTCATGGTCAGTTCATATTATTTTTATTTATTCCTTCCATATGTTCAATGAACAGCATTTGACTATAATCAATATTTAGTAAACCAAATATAAACATAAAAGAACTATGAAAAACTAATCAGGAAAGGATTTATTTACATAAAGGAAGCAAACACTATATCATGGTCAGCATGTAGGTTATTTCTATGAAGGCTGGTGAAGATATTATTGAGGAGAACAAGTTTTCAAGTCAACAGCAATGGTAAGTTGATCAGTGACTTTTGAGCTGATCTTCTACCAGTAAAAAATACAATGAATGCACTGCATGTTTGAAAAGATTCTAAGAGAGCGTATAAAAAGTATCTTCATCTCAAAGGCATCAGAATGGTTATGAAGCAATGTGTTATAATATTTTCCTTCTCAGGCATGGGCATTCAAGGATAACTGAAAGGTTTATGATAAAAGAAATATAGTTCTACTGTGAGAATTTTACAAACTAGCAAATAAGATGTTTCTGTGCTCTCTACAGAGAGAACACTCTCACTATGGATTGGAGGCCTTAGGCTTAAATACCACTTACTATATAAATTTAATCTGTTTGCACTCAGAAGTGGTGATTAGAGTAAGCAATAAAACTACATTTAAAATCAAATTCGTACCTAAGTAACTAGAACTCTCAAATCCTATGTTTTTCCTTGTTATTTCTTGGTATGAGAACAAGAAATTAATAACAAAATACGTTAAATTTGAACCACTGTGGAATTCAAGAAAGAAATGCCCAGGGTTCTTTATAGCTGGCTATATGTATGCAGCTAATGGACAGGTCATTATATTGATGTGAATTCTACAGATTTCATGGTTAAAAGATGGTTAGCCCATGTCCCTGCAAAGTTTTCCATTAACGGAAGATTTAATTATGTTCACTAAGTGGCACTTTACTAAGGCAGGAGCATAATGACACTTTTTTTCAAAAGATGTTTAATAAAAAAGTTGAACATAAAAGGATTTTTCTGGTTAGTGAGAGACGTAACAAAAGCTTCAAATGACCAGAACACATCATTCCTAAAATATTCTGGTCTAGTTTAATTTTTATTACAAACAAGTTTAAACTATAAAGTATAGTTCATAACACATAGTAAAAGAACCTTTTACATGCTGTATTTAATCATATTTTTCATTTGTTTAGAAAATTTAAATTTCTCAAGATTAGATCCTGACTTGTGAATAGCTCCTAGCAAACACCTGGCAACCATTTCTGCTTAATAAGTAATTCAATTAATCAATTCTTGTTAGAATGTACTGGGGAATGACTAGATACCAAATAATCATGTATATTCCATAGCAGAGTAAAACATAGTAATTTATTTTGATATTCAGAACTAAGTCTAGAGACTGCCTCCATAAGATCTGGTGGATGAGTCAAAATAAGAAAAAAAAAAAAAACACGACTAATTCCAGAGAAAGACAGTGAGCAAGAAATCCACAAACATAATGCTAGGGTACCTAAAAAGTGTGATAAAAAGATGGATTACTCTTAGAAAAGAAGCAGGTCAAATATAGCTTCACATGCATCGTTCTCCAGTAGTGGGGAAGGGAAACAAAAGACTCTTCCAAAAGGTAATCCAGATGGCCATGGTGAAAATCCTACTTTCAAGATAAACCCAAAGACTGAGTTCACAAGCCTGAAAATCAGTTGCAGGTTTGGGTGACAGAGTGGTGTGGTTCCTCCAGCGGACTGGCCAGCAGTGAAGAAAATTCATGTTCTGTCCTTTTGTATTGATTCAGAGGCAGGACAAGGGCCATCTTAAGAGGGAACCAATGGTTTCAATGTGAGAACAGAGAACAACCCTAAGAGAACGAGCCTGAATTTAATCTGTCACAGCCCTAAGGTGAAAGACAGTCCTGAGAGGTAGTTGTGGATAGTGGGAAGGGCCAACACTGAGAAGACAAACCATGAAGTTCGTAGGAGGCTTGACTCAGTCAGTGAGGTGCTCAAAGTGAGGTAGACCAAAGCGGGAGAGATTTCATCAACTGAAAACAACCATGGAGTTTGATAGCCCTGAGACTGAGCTCAGCAGGTGGACCAACCTCTGGAGCCACCTAACTGCCACTCAACTGCTGTACAGTCAGAAAATTCTAAAGTTCTAGTCGTCTACTTGATACCCCCAGCTTTATCCCTCAAGCAGGGTGATTAATACTCAAGTTTTAAAAGCACAAAACAGGCCCTCTCTCTGTATAAATCTCATATAAAATAATTGGGCGACAACCCCATGCTAAGACTTTAGTCATCACTGGATGAAGGTACCTGCCCACTCACAGACTGCAAAGCTCACTGTAGGCAAACGAATTAATGAATAAGCAACCTCTCCAGGTCCCTATTTGTTCTTTTTTGCCCCATGTTTTTTCTTTTCTTCTCTCTCCTATATTTTAGTAGTATTTTTGCTGTTATTGTTTTCTCCAAAACAAGCCCTTATTTTTATTCTTTATTCCACTTCTTACATATATCTTATTTTGTTTCTAGTGTGCCCTTATTATTATTAGGAAATCTTAAAAAAAAAAAAAAAAACTAATGTGTGTGTTTGTATGTGTGTCTGTGGGGAACCAAAGGACAATACCAGGTGCCTTTCCTCAAGAATGTCATCCATCATCCTGTTTTTGAATGTAGGGTGCCTCTCAAAGGCCTCAATTCCAACAATTAATCTAGAGTGATTGGCCAGCAAGCCCTAGGGAACCACCTGTCTATGTCTCCTCAACACTGGGATTATAAGAGTGAGCAACTATGCCAGGCTTTTTTTTTTTTTTTGGCATATGTAGGACTGTGTGTGGTTTGTGTTTATGTGAATATGTGTATTCATATGTGTGTGGGAACATGGATTTGGGTGCATGTGCACATGTGTACACATGTATAAAGGCCAGAGTATCAAATAGAGGTTTCTCCCAAAATCACTCTCCACCTTATTTTTTGAGACAGGGACTCTCAGTGAACCTAGGCTCACAGGTTTGGTTAGACTAGCTAGGCAGCAAGGCCTTGGGATCCAGTTGAGGCCTCCCCAGTTCTGGGATTACAAGTGATTTCCACATCTGCTTTTATGTCATTATTGGGGATCCAAACTCATATCCTAAATCTTGCATGCTGAGCACTTGCTGTGCTATTCTATAGCCCTTTTCATTCTTTTTAAAATAATTTATTATTTTGTTTATATTATTCTAATTTTTACATTCATATTGGCGACTCCATTATCCTCCTCCCTGTGCTCCCCCTTCCAAAGGGACCCTCATAAATGGGGAATGTGGGTCATGCATTGAGGGGGTAGTCAAGAGTTATGGGGGACAGGCCAAGTGTCTATGCATAATGCCCCAACTTGTGGCTCTAACACTCTTTCCACCCCATCTTCCGTGAATTTCCCTGAGCCACATTGGGATCCTTTTAGTTCTACTTCGGTGATGAGGTTTTGGGAGCCCCTGTGTCTCTGGATATCTGGCTTAGTAGGAGTTGGATGTTCTCTGTGTTTATCTCCTTCAGCCTTTTTCTGGTGTTGTGATCACCAAGAAAGCTGTACTCTTGCCCTTTCCCCACATTACTTTATGGTTTCAGCTAGGGCCCTGGTGAGGTGTGATAGGCTGATCTTCCCTTCAGGTTTTTCGTCCATCTGAAAAAGATAAGCAAATTCTCCAACAGAGAGAGGAGTTAGTACTAGATAGATGGGATGGCCATAGTTATTTTAGAGAGAATTTTATATGTGTAGGTCTCTTCAAGCCCATATTTGGTGGGAGCTTGATCTTGGAGACTGGGCTCATTTTTTGTACATGGTTTTGTCTTATTTCCCAGGTCCAGCAATGAAATCCATTCCACTGAGTGGATCTATTAGCCAAATCAAAAGCAGTTTGTTACCCACTATGGCTGTGTACCACTACAGCACTTCTTTGAACATTACATCAGGTTGTTTCCTGTTGGGTAGCTTAGACTGCGAGTTGGTTGGACAGATGTCGGTCATTTTCCCCCAGTCACTTGTGTAGCAACCTCTGGCACTAGACTAGCTAACTGTCTGGGGACTGACCCTCTTTCAGATTCTGACCAGTTCTCTCCATGTTTTGTCTCACGCACGTATGCTGTCTTTGACAGTAGGGTCTTACAATTAACTTTGGTGGGTCATCAAGAACTCTGACAGAAAGCTGTCTTTTTGGGGAAATCCTGTAGGTCTCTAGGATCAACACCTCATTGTGAAAGTTATAAGTCAGCACCAAGGAAGGGGAGGGAACAAAAAGATAGGTAATATTAAAGAGAAAGTAAGTATAGAGAGGAGAGGAAGAGAGAGAGAGGGACAGGAAAAGATTAAGGTTGGTCTTCATGATGTTCTCTCCAGTTTCCTGTGGTTCAGGTGTTCCCTCTGTGGGCCTGCTGAAGGACCAATGTTTTAGCCTGTTGTTCAGAATATAGGGTTTTATAGTATCATTTCCTCCCTCCCACCCTTACCCTCCCCCCATCCCATCCTCCCTATTGTCTGGTCCTCAGGGTACTTATTAGGTTTGGAAGCATCTCAGGTGGATTCAGGTTAGGAGCAACAGATGAATGAGACCATGCGATGATTATCTTTTTGTGATTGGGTGAGCTCACTGAGGATGATCTGTTCCATGTTTGACCATTTTTTTTTGAATTTCATTATTTCATCTTTCCTTACTGCTATGTAGAATTCCATAGTATAGATATACCACATCTTTGTTATCCATTCATCAAATGATGGACATCTGGGTTGATTCCAGCTCTTTGCTATTATGAATTGAGCAGCTATAAACATGGTTGAGCAAATGTCTCTGATCTGAGGCTTGGAGCCTTTACGGTAAATGCCCAGTAAGGGAATAACTGGGTCTATTGGTAGGTCTATGGTCATCCTTCTCAGGAGTCTCTATATAGCTTTCCATAATGGTTGAACCATTTTACATTCCCAATAGTAAAAACTTGTTCCTATTGCTCCACAGCCTCGCCAGCATTTGTTTTCATTGTTTTCTTTAATGTTAGTCATTCTTATTGGGGTAAGGTGGAATCTCATAGTTGTTTTAATTTGCATTTCCCTGATGATTAGGGATGTCTAACATTTTCTTAAGTGTGTATTTGCTATTTGTATTCCTTCCTCTGAAAACTCCCTGTGCAGTTCTCTGCCCCATTTTGTGAGTGGGTTGATGATTTACTGTTAAGGCTTTGGAGTTCTTTGTAAATTCTAGAAATTAGGCCTCTGTCAGTTCTATAGCTGGCGAAAATTTTCTCCCATTCTGTGGGTAATCTGCTGGCTTTGATTATAGTATATTTTTCAGTGAAAAAAAAAAAAAAAAAAACTTTCAGCTTCATGAGATCCCAATGGTTGAATGATTGTTTAATTTCCTGAGCTGCTGGGGTTTTGTTCAGGAAGTCTTTCCCCACTCCTATGTTGTGGAAGGTTCCTCCTATTTTTTCTTCCAGTAGTAGCAGAGTTTATGGTTTTATATTGAGGTCTTTGATACATCTGGACTTGACTTTTGTGCATGGTGAGATGTACAGATCGAGTTTCATTTTCCTACATATGGTTGTCCAGCACCATTTGTTGAAGATGCTGTCTTTTTTTCCATTCTGCATTGGTAGGGCATTCGTCAAATATCAAATAGTCCGGGTCTTCTATTCTATTCCATTGGTCTGTATTCCTGTTTTTATTACAATGGCTTTGTAGTATAGCTTTAGATCAGGTGTGGTGATACCTCCAGAGGTGTTTCTTTTGCTGCAGATATGCTTGGACACCCGAGGCCTTCTGCCTTTCCATATGAATTTTGAGATAGTTTTTCTATCTCAGTGAAGAAAGAAGTTGGGATTTTTACCAGCATTGCTTTAAATCTATATAGTGCTTTTGGTAAGATTGTCATTTTCACAATGTTAATTCTACCTACCCAGGAGCATGGCAGGTCTTTCTATATTCATAGGGCCTCCTCAATTTCTTTCTTGAGTGTTTTTATGTTTTCATTGTATAGGTCTTTCACTTCCTTGTTTCATGTTATTATTCCAAGGTATTTTATTTTCTTTGTTGCTACTGAAAATCGGACAATGTTAGTTGTTTTTCTGTATCTCTGTCTTTTGCATACAGAAAGGCTACTGATTTCTGTGCAGTGATCTTATATCCTGCTACTTTGCTGAAGGTGCTAATCGCCTTTAAGAGTTTTGAGATGGAGGTTCTTGGGTCACTTATGTACAGAATCATGTCGTCTACATATAGGGCTAACTTAACTTCTTTCTTTCCCATTTGTATCCCTTTGATTTCTTTCTCCTGTCTTATTGCTTGAGCTATTACATCTATACTATATTGAAGAGCAGAGGTGAGAGTGGACACCCCTGCCTTGTTCCTGATCTCAATGGGAATTCCTTCAGTCTCTCCCAATTAAGAATTACTTGGGCTTTAGGAACTTTATGTATAGCCTTTATTATGTTGAGATATGGGCCGTCCATGCCTATTCTCTCCAATGTTTTGATCATGAAGTGTAAACACAAAAACCACATGATCTTTTCATTCTTTTTTTTTAAAATATTTATTCTATTTTATTTATGAGAGAGAGAGAGAAAGAGAGAGAGAGAAAGGCAGATATAGAGTGAACGGGCATGTCAGGTCCTTCAGCTGCTACAATCAATTTCCAGATGCATGTGCCACCTTGTGCATCTGGCTTACGTACGTCCTGGGGAATCAAACCTGGGTCTTTTAGCTTTGCTGGCAAGTGCTTGAACCTGTAAGCCATTTTCCAGCCTGCTTTTCATTCTTTTAATAAAATCTGTTGCTGTTTCCTTTTTACTTTCATTTAACTCTACAACATTCTTTTACAAACTAATTTCTTTCTTCTTAAAAATATATTTATTTATTTATTCATTTGAGAGAGAGGTAGAGACAGAGAGAGAGAGAGAGAGACAATGGGCACACTAGGGCCTCCAGCCACTGCAAACAAACTCCACATGCATGTGCCCCTTGTGCATCTGGCTTACATGGGTCCTACAGAGTCAAACTTGGGATCCTTTGGCTTTGCAGGCAAATGCCCTGACCACTAAGCAATCTCTCTGGCCCTGTTTTTCTTTTTTTAACTTTGCTTATTTCCCCTTTCTCCCTTCATCTCATTCATTTACCATTTCCACATTCATCCTAAATAATGTTTAACTTCATAGAACATTACACATTAATTTTTCTTTGTTCTTGTTTATGCTCACTAGTTATCTACTAGTGGGCTCTAATTGATTTCAAACATATTTCCATATCCTGTACAGTTTTATGTTTCTGCTGTTCTAACAGTTTTGTTTTCTCCTCATAGAGTAATACTGGGCTGGCAAAAGCAGGCTTCTCCATCAGAAAATCCCAAAATATTTAGATGATTATAATATATATACTGTTTATTTTCAAATACCTTACAGATATTTCTTTTCAACTATAAAAAAATACCTACCAGAGACAAAGCTATATCTATCATATAGTAGTAAAATACACATAACTTTGCTATCATCAATATGTTACCCAAAGTTCACAAACTTCTGTAGGCAAATTTACCTGTTCTGGTCTCATTAGCTGTTTTTTGGTTTTCTCTTCTTTGGCCACATGTAAGCTCACAGATGCATAGATCAGACCTGATGAAGGCATGGTTGTCAGCTTTCCCATCTGAGAAAGATATACCAAACAGACTACTTTAAGTGAAAAGATTACCAGTTTTCATTTCCTGAAAATGTTTTAGGCATCTCAGGGAATATATTACACATTTAAGCACTCTAACTAACTTCATACATTTTTATGACACCGTTTATAAAATTATTTTATACTGGATGGCAGAGTACTATTTTATTTTTTTTATTTGTATGGTTATTATTATTAACAATATATTTTATATGGATACATCATGTGTTGGTACCCTCTTTTCCTTCACCCCTGCCCCTATTCTCCTCAGTGGAGTTGCAGGTATTCCCTATGGGGTTGTGTAGTTTATATGTTGTGAGAGCAGTAGTCAGTTATTTTTTTTTGAAATGCCTCTGGGCATGATGTCTCAACTTGTGTCTCTTATAATCTTTACACCACCTCTTCTGCAAAATTCCCTGAGACATGGTGGGTTCAGTGATGAGCTCTTAGGAGCCTCTGCTTTGGTAGGTATTGAGTTAGAGTACTATTTTAATCTGTGTTGCTGATCTATTTCATGTGGAATATACCATAAAACATATTAAGAATAGAAGCTCATCTTCCAACAAAAGATGACCATGAAACAATGATGGCATCTGTAGACTTATTGGGAAGGAGTAACTGCACTAATGTAGGTGGTGAAAACATACATGTCTACTGTCATGTTCTGCCTGGCTGCAAAAATTGCTGACATGTCATAGTGGGCTCAGAACACATACTGCTACCTGCTATCACTGCACGCATGTAACCATTTGGGAACCTGACAGTTATGTTTTTTTTTTTTTTTTTTTTTTTGAGGCAGCCACTTCATTTCCTACCACACCACCCATGCATGCTCCATGCTGGTCACACACAGTAACGATGTGTCTAGGGCTTAAGGTCCAATCTGGACATTGAGATTTAATCCACTTGCTGCTTGAAAATGAGTCAATTACAGAAGATGGAGGCCTGTCAGCAAGAATGAAGAGTTCAAGTACCTTCTGTACTTTAGTGTGATGTTCTCACTGCCTGTTGCCAATCAGAACATTTGTGGGTCAAGTCATGAGGACTAGCCAGTCTCAGGCTTTGAGGGTACCAGTGATAAGAAAAACTGATCATTTGATACCAGGCAGATCTATAATATAGATGCTCAGTTCAGTGAGCCCCACTCTTACCCTATTTGCTGTTCCCTCAATTCAAATGCATGGGGCTGAGAAGGAGGACATATTCATTCTACCTTCAAAAAGGTATAATTTGCTAGTGACTTGAATCAAGCTGGCTATTTGCCAGGTGAGGTGGCACTCAACAGCTATGACTACTGGTTCTTTCACACTTCAAGGGCATCTATATCCTAGTATTCATGCTCCTACCTTGGCACCTTAGGCAGAAAACTCCATATAGTGGCCCACTCATTTAGCCCAAACAGTTCCAGAAAGCTCCATCAGGTTTTCCTTCCTTGATGTACTTTGCTGAAAACCATCAATCTTGTACCCAACCATGCAGTTCCCCCTCCTCACCAGTCAACCTAGGACCCTCCTGAGGTAGGGCATGGTGGTTAAGGGGAGAATAAAAATGAGAAAAGAGAAGTGGAAGAGGACTGTTCATGGGGGAGGGGCAAAACTCAGAGGAGAATGAAGAACTGAAGTTCTTCTGCTATGTGGATTAACCTAGAAAAAGTAACCATCTTTCCCTAGAGCAGAAGGCCAAGTAAAAGAATAACGTTCTAATGATGCATAACAACTACAAGAATCTGTGAGTTTGGGATACCATGAGACTTTCAAGTGCCAAAGAGCATGTTCTACCTGTACTTCAACAAGAAGCCCCAAACCTATTCTTTATCCTGTTCTAGGCCAAGTCAATCATACTGGACATGGATCATCAACAAATGCAAGAGTGGAACCTCACCTCAAAGTGCTCTGCTTGAAATGGTGAGAATATATGGCAGTCATGGAAACAGAACCCCTGGTGGTATTTTTGGCCATCCACCCAGACCAAAGTAAGGCAAATGACCCTAGGTGCATATGGAACAAGTAATCTGACCTTGGTTCTGTATTCTTGGCCA
Organism: Orientallactaga sibirica; assembly: GCA_036365145.1. Lineage (NCBI taxonomy): Eukaryota > Metazoa > Chordata > Mammalia > Rodentia > Dipodidae > Orientallactaga > Orientallactaga sibirica. Next base: position 5,417,015 of record JAEOAD010000793.1, on the reverse strand, counting down.
TGGATTAACTCAATGGTTCTTTTAGGGTGTTCCAGGTTCTTGTCCTTGAGTAAAAGGGTCTATGGTTTATAAATACCAATCATCAGTATTAGGCCAATACCAAATTACAGAATCAAGTAATAGAGGCCACAAAGGTCACTCGGGTTCAGGAGCTTTATGGATTCTGTCCATGCTCAAATTTCAGCTAACTTCATGCCATATGACTGAAACCATATTGTTTTAGCCCACTTGTATAAACTGAAAGTTTATTCTGTCCTTTTTGTAAAAAAAGAAAGACTAAAAAGTAAGCAACAAAATACATACTTTGTCAGAAAATGGAAAAACAAATCCCTAATACAAAACAAGGAAAATCAAATGTATTGTTCATTTTAGGGAAACTGAAAAACTGGTTTGTGCTGCAAAAGCCAGTTAATAATATATATTTTGATTAATATATTAATTATAATATAATTTAAGGAAAATAAAAATATTAGTCATAAATATTAGGATTTATTATTTTAATTTTAAAGAAAATTAACAAGGGCTATTCATTTTATCTCTCTTTTTTAACATAGGATTTGTAAACAGAAACATTTTAAATAAAAGATTAATGTCACTAGGACTTGGTAGGTGGAACCCACTTATAATCCAAGCACGAAAGAAGCTGGTGCCAGAGGAGCCAGAGTTCAGGTTGGGCTCTATAACAAGACCCTGACTGAAAAAAAAAAAAAGTCTTATGTCTCTTGCCATTTCTGTTGCGGTTTTTACAAACACATAATGCATTTTATGATCAACCAGATTATTAAAATCAGAGTTGTACTACAAAGGTCCAAAATATTAAAAGGGATGTCAGTAAGGATGCTTACCTATGAACCTGAGGAACTTTGTTAATCAAACTCCAAGACTCTTAGAAGATATCAAGTCATAATATTTTTAAACTAGTCTTATAATATCTAACTAGGTCACAATTCTTCTAAGACTATTATTTCTAGATATGGAGAAAAATACCTTTGAGGTCTTATAATATCTGAACATTTGTGACAGCTAATGTTATGAATAACCACATTAATCATGTAATACAATAACACTATCTAGACTTTAAATGTGTACAGATTAGATAATAATATGATCTAATGCTAGAGTACTGATTTACTGATGTGGCAGCCTAAAAAATGTCCAGGAAAGAACCTACTGGGCAGGATGACGCATACCTCTCTTTATTAGTGCATTCAGGAAACTAAGGAAAGAGGATTGGGAAAGTGAACTCATTCCTTGCACCATAGGAAGCTGGAGGCCATCTTTGGGCTACATAGTGAGACCCTGTCAAGACAGACAGAGAATGAGAATTTCTTCTGTATTTTCTACTCAGTAGAGAATAAAGAACACTCATTCATTCTTATTGTCTTCAGAGATGCCTTGATTTTGACTATTACTGATGATGAAATTGTGTGGTAAAATGGTAAAAAAAAATGAGCTTAGGAGTTGCATAAACCTGATTTTGAATTACAGCTATAGAACATACTATCTAAAACTGGCCAGGCTGTGTAAGCTCTTAATAGTTGTATTGCATTGCTGATGATAGCCTTATGATTCATTGGTTTCATTTTCATCAACCACTATGGCCCTGTTTCATATACATTTCTAATTCACAACACTTATTTGATATAGTACACCTTATTTTATTGGTTTGTTAAAACTGAAATCATGGCCAATGGCACTATATCTCATGCTTGTATGAAGCTTATCAACACAAGAAGCAAGGGAAGAAAGAGGAAGCAAACATTGTCAAATACCCACTGTACAATGAAGTTGCACTGTGGTAATAAAGATGATCAAGATATGATTAACATTTTCATAGCCAAAGTCCAGTCAGAGATGGTATATAATAGAATAGCACAGGTTGATAAGTGTTATTGCTAAGCACAAATTGCTTCATGTACTACCAACCTAAACCAGACTCTTACCATCTGTTTGAGACAGCAGTACAAACAGGACCCATTATACAATCAGATTTGGATTCAAAGGATAGCTTTATTACTTATTTGGGATGTGTCCCTGAGCAAGTGACCATATGGGTTAATATATATGTGCAATAAGTATCACCTAAAACATAAGGACTAACACACAGAAAAGGCTCAGGATATATTAGTTGCAACTATCATCACCATCACTGTCATGCTGAATCTCACAGCCCATGAGACCACTCAAGACTCATCTAACTCCAACCAAGTGTAATTGCCACTGTCAAGTCAAGACAATTGTATTGTCAATCAGATCACTATACTGGCTCAAGAAAATAAATTGGCCACTTCTTTCCTAACATACTACTTAAATCCATTTTGTAATTTTCAGGTTCTGTGTAATCTATCTCCGACCTATATAGTTTTATCTTTCCTCAAGTCTTACCCTGAGCTTCTTATTGTATATGTCACTAATAATAACAATTACTCCCCAAATAGACTATTATTAACTCTGGGAACAAAGGGTAGAATATATTTATTTTCCTAGGATTGGTGACAGTCTCTGCTTGATATGGAATTACATATACAAAATATGTGGGTCCAGGAAATTAATAAATAAAATGGTTTATTTTTCCACTTTTGAAGAACTTTGCTCATCAAATCCACCACTCATTTTAAAATATTTGTCTAATAGGCAGCATAAAATGCTGTGGAGAGGTTAGAGTTATTTCATTGTTTTCAACACTGAAGCTGACTTTCATTAGAATCTGTGCTCACAGAATTACAAAACATAATATTTATACTTTTGATTAATACAGGTCACTACAGTGATTTTGCTTTTTCTTTTTCTTTTTCAAAGAAACAGAAATCATATTTTAGACATCTGTGGTAACATGCCCCAGTAGATGCTGGTACCCTGGAATAGAGCAATGTAACATATACCTCATGCAAATTTCCATATGGATTTTCAAATTGAGATTTGTAAAATTCAGTTGTGCTTGTAATATTGCAGATATAAAGTACTTATAAATATTTGGCTAAAAACTTGGTGAGTCTATTTCCAGTACCTAATGAGCTGTGACAAGTTGAGATTAGTCATCAAAATACAGGACAGCCATTAGCAGCTTAATAGAATTTTGTACTTTATGGTACCCTGGGGCGAGCTCACTTGTGAGGATCTGAAGGTAAAGGTAAAAATGGCATCATTGAAAGAACACAAGGCTGTGAAATGGAAAAAGTAGTTCTAGCCTCAGCTCTGCTAACTCACTGTGCAACCTTTCATAATAAATGCCTGTTCTGCCTCAGATTCTCTACCTTTGAAAGGGAGTTTCACTACAAAATATCCAGTTTATTCCAAATATGACAGTGCATAATTATGAAATTCAGTAACATTTTTCAAGTACATAATTTTACAGCAGTGAAATATTGCCACTTTTTCCTTTATAAAAACAGAAAGGTAGTCAACAGGAAATAAATGCCTTTTTATGTGGGTATTACTCCAGATAATATAAGCATTATATTAATTTGCTTTGAATTCAGTGAATATGGAGGAAAAGGAATTTTAAGAATTTAGAAATAAAGGCTACTATTAAAATATACAATTAAAATGTTTCCCATATATTAATTTGAAAATTTAATTATGAAGACCTATTTTCTCCTTTCTTATATATATTTTTTTAGTTTTTAAAAGATTTTAAAAAATATTTTATTTATTTATTTGAGAGAGAGAAAGAGGCAGAGAGAGAGAGAGAGAGAGAGAGAGAGAGAATGGGCATGCCAGAGCATCCAGACACTTCAAACTCCTGATGCATACGCCCCTTTAAAAGTATTTTATTTTTCTTTATTTGTTTGAGAAAGAGGTGGAAAGAGAGAGAATAGGTGCATCTGGGACTCTATTTGCTGTAAATGAACTCCAGACTCATGAACCACTTTGTACATCTGGCTTATATTGGTCCTGGGGAGTTGAACCTGGGTCCTTTGGCTTTGTAAGCAAGTGCCTTGGCTGCTGAGCCATCTTTCTAGCCCTCCTTTATTATTTTTGTATGAGAATAGTATAGATTTGTGTGGTAAGAGAGGAAAAAAGAGAAAAGATGAGAGTGATTAGATACTGTTAAACATGATAAATGAATCGCAACTGTTCATACTTTGATCAGGCAAGTTAAAGGTTTCAAAGTATTCAGATCCAGTAGTTGCACTAATTACGTGTATCAGATACTTTCTCATTGCTTGAACAAAATACATGACCAGACACAACTTGGAAAGGAGAGTCTCTTTAGCTGATAGTTTCAGAGGGTGAAGTCAAGCATGGCAGGAAAAGCATGGCAGGAACTGAATGCTGGCTCACATCATAACATCATCAGGGAGGAAATAGCAGAGTAATGAATGCTGAATACTCAGCTAGTCTTCTCATTTTTTTACAGTTCAGGAATACAGATAATGAGATGGTGCTACCCACATTAGGGTGTGTCCTCCACCTCAATTAATCTAATCTAAAACATCCTGGGCTGGAGAAGATGGCCTAGCAGTTAAGGCGTTTGCCTGTGAATCCAAAGATTCTGGTTCGATTCCCCAGGACCCACATAAGCCAGATGCACAAGGGGGTACATGCATGTGGAGTTTGTTTGCTGTGGCTGGAGACCCTGTCATGCCCATTCTCTCCCCCCGCTCACAAATAAATAAAATATATTTTTAAAAATCCTTAAAGTAAAGACCAGAGATTTTTTCCCATTGTGATTCTAAATTCTGTCAAGTTGATAATCATTATCCGTTATAAGACCATCCTTTATCAACTTGAAACTCAAACCTAACACTTTTAAACCATACCTAATTAAAATGGCTTATGGGCAGCTCATATTAAAAATGCATTGTTGCTATCATTAAAAATCTTTATAGTCTTTAACAGTTTCAACATTGTTTAAAAGAAGTTCAGAGTTTCTTCTGAGACACAGGTAAACTATTAACTGTAAGCTTCTATAACATAAAAATAACAAGTTACATACTTCCAACATGCATGGTAAGAATGTAAAAAAATTCCCAGTACACAAGGTAAGAATGGGGACACAGTACAGGAATTATCAAACCAAAGAAAGCCCAAAACCCAGCAATGTAAATTCCAAATCTTATAGCTCCATGTCTGTCATCTAGGACTCATGATGGGATCATCTGAACTTCAAAGGGCTTAAGGAGCTCTACTCCTCTAGGTGTGTACCTGTAGCCTATCTGTGGGTTGGATATACCCTGAGTCCACAGCTTTTCTTGGAAGATGCCCCTAAGCCCCTCAGTCTCTAACATTTTGAGGCCTCTTTTGTACCTTCACAGCTTCATACACTGGCATCATAGGGCCTCCTTGCAGGGACTCCAACCCTACCTTACCTTGCTTAGCCTCAGTGGCCTTCTGAAACTATGGTGAGATATTCCATGGCTCCTATTTTTATTCTTTCAGAACCCATACCATGTGGGCAGTATTACCAAATGCTGCTATCACATTAAGATGAAGCTAGGTACCCATGGAACATAGCTAGAGCAATTTCTGTATGCTGACCTAGTGAGCATAGACCTAATCACCATATTCCTTCAGGCATTTTCTTTTCAAAAGAATTTGCATTCTTACTATCTTGAGACTTCAGTGAGTTGGGTCTAGCCCTTGGGGAATCTTTTCTATTATCTCAGTGCAGATCAATCGATTTCCACTTAATAGTGGTAATCTCTTAACAATTACAGCAAAAGAGGCTGCAGCCTATGGGCCCAGGACTCTAAATTTGCTTAACATTTCTTTCCTTGCCAAACTTTATTTTAAATTTGTGTGTGTGTGTGTGTGTGTGTGTGTGTGTGTGTGTGTGTATGGAAGCATGTGCACACAACAGAGCATCTTGTTACCTCAAACAAACACCAGATATTTGTGCTACATTTTACATCCGGCTTATGTGAGTGGCTGGGAATTGAAACCAGGCTTGCAGACTTTGCAAGCAGGTGTCTTTAACCACATATTCATCTTCCTAGCTCCTCTTTTCATATCAAACTTTATAGTTTTCAGATGGTTGTGCTCCATATTTTCTTCTCTTTAATTGTAGGTCTAAATCAGGGCAGCACAGAAAACCATTCCAGAGACTCCATGCTTTCCTGCCTTGAAATTTCTTCCACTAAACACATTAGTCCATTACTTTTAAATTCAACTTTTTTCAAGTTTTCAGGACATGAAAATAATGCAGTCAGTTTCTTTGCCAGAATATCACATGAACTATCGCTAGCCAAGTTGTTAATAAAACATATTTGTCCCTCTGGAACCTCTTGAGTAAATCCTTGATAGTCTATATTTCTTTCAGCCTTCTTGTCTTTCAAACTCCTGCCAGAATGGATCATTAAGCTTTGTTTACTGCATAATAAAGATTCTCTAATTCATAGTTCTATATCATTCCAAGATTGAAACTGCAAACTAAATCTAAAAGACCATATGGTCTGGTTTATCACAGCAACAGCCCTACTTGTCAGTACTAATTTTTTGGTATTTGTCATTTGTCTCATTGCTTGGAAAAATACCCAGATAGAATCAGCTTAAGGAAAGAAAGGACTTATTTTATCAGCTTACAGTTTCAAAGGGAAATCCTTTATGGTAGAAAAAGCCTAGCAGAAGCAGGAAAACAGTGTCAAATCATCACATCAGTAGGGAGGAAGTAGACAGAAGTGATGAGTGCTGAATGCTTAGTTAGCTTTCTCTTTTTCATACAGTACAGGAACCCAGATCATGGGATGGTACTAACCACAATTAGGTTGACTCCTCCTACCTCAACTATTCTATCTAGAAAATTCCTCACAGAAAGGATCAAAGATATTTTCACATGGTGATTCAAAATCTGTAAGATTGTCAATCAGAGATTAGCCATCACACTACTATACATAATATATTTCACCTCCCAGGGTCATATCCTAACTAATAAAAAGAAAGGCCTTGGAAAGATAATCATTTAGAATGCTAAACTTAAGTTCGACACTGTTCAATATAGTATCTAACAGTAAAGTATGTTATTTATATTAGTAATGTATGTAGTATATTAGTATTAATTGAGTAAGACAAAATGAAATTTAAACTTTATTTTCTCTATCATATTAAACCACATTTGAAGGTCTCAATAGATAAATGCATCTCTGCTACAACTATACTAAATAGAATGCATATAGACAGTTTCCATTATTAAAGGCAGTTATATTGAATAGTGCTCCTTTGGAGCGCCAACACTCCTTCTAATGACTATCAAAAATGGAAAATTGAATTATTTATATTATTTTTACTTTGTAATATACAAATATCATACTCTAAAGCCATCCATTCAGAGCATATGTTCTGCTCTGAAGATAGCAAGAGAACTAGACACTGTTTATGTTACTGTTGTAGAATAAAATGGTATTTTGTTTCCAAGAAAATATTAAAAATGAGAATTATTTTCCTTATTCTGGAAAGATTTTCCTGAATTTTGAGAGATAACCATAAAAAGTCTACCTTTTTCTCATTTTGAAGCAAAAATTACATGGTGCTCTAGAAATGTAAACACAAAAAAGACATGCCTCTTATTCCCCTAAGGCCCATTTATGAATAAATACAATATCTACTAGTTTCTAATTTTGTATCTCCATTACTACATTCCTTCAGGAGTCATTTCAACAAGCAGCAAGTTGTTCCTCTTCATGCCATTGCCACCAGGGATGTCACTGTTAAGAACTCACTGTAGCAGACAGCCTTAGGTTGCTGGAATGAACCTCCAGACAAGCCACAGTTATGGAGGAAGGGATATTTATTGAAGCTTACAGATCCAGGGGAAGTTCCATAATGGCAGAAGAAGCTGGCTTGCCTTCACAGGAACAAACACAGAGAGAAAGGCCACAAGCCAAAACCCTAAAACCACACCACACTTAGGAATTCCACCCACTTTGCCTATCTTTAGACTGTACTGGAATTCCAAATCTAACTCCACACCTTAGGTCTAGAAGGTAGGATACACCCACAGTGACACAACCTCCAGCCAGGTGGCTGCAGATCTAAATTACAAATTTTAATAAAATCCTGAATATATTGGGGGCCATCCATTCAAACTACCACACTTACCATACTTAAGCAATACTAGGTAAGGACTCTAAATGTAGCCTTTTCTAACCCCGTAATTAGATTTGTCTTCTCACTCTCATTTACATTTTCCCTTCAAGTAAATAGTGCTTAGCAGCTTTATGTAAAATTTAACTTTAGCCTTGTTTCAAGCACATATTTTACTTTAAATTACTGATGGCAGATAGTCTATTCTTATACAAATGAAAAATCCAAGGCCTAAAATATAAAGTAACTGTGTCATCCTTGTAGAATTTTGATGTTTTACTATGAAGAGGGATCAGCTTTCTATAATTACTGCTCACCATTGCCTGGCATTTTCTAAAGCATGATTTATAAAACATGTCAATGTCAGTTTTATTATTTCTAGTGTAACAAGACTATGTAAACTCATGTTCAAGTACAGTGCTAATCATCTGAAATAAGGGAGGCAGAAAGACATTTTTCAAGAAAAGATATATCCCTTCTATAATTTCAAACTTAATTAATACTGTTTTAAATTTAAATACACACACAGGGTAACTAAAAAGGAAATTAATTATCTTGTTCACAAAGACTGGAAACTTGTATTCTTCACAAATCATACCATTAAACATAGAAATTTCAGCTATGTTGAAACTTTTAGGCATCTGATGATGTTCTAAAACTAAAGTAGGGAGAAACAAAAGTTTGTATTTCAAAATTGCCTGCAATTGATGAGCAGAAACCAAAAGGCTGAAGCAAGTGTCCTCCAGTTGTCTATCTATGTTTATAAAAGCTATATTTCCAATGTAGCAGTTAATAAGTTATAATAGTAAAGGTACACCATAGCTAGGAGAAAAATAAATCAATAATGCTGTTATAACCAGATATTTATTTTTATTTTTGGAGAAAAAAAACCCAACAGACTGGCCTTTTAATGTGAGAGAGTGAGAACGAGAGAGAGAGATTGAGAGAACTGGCTTGCCAAGGCCTCCAGCCACTGTAATGGAACTCAAGACACATGCACCACCTTCTGTACGTGTGTGACCTTGCCTGCTTGCATCACCTTGTGCGTCTGGATTATATGGGATCTGAAAGTCAAACATGGATCCTTAGGCTTCGCAGGCAAGTACCTTAAACATTAAGCCATCTCTCTAGTACACAAGTAGATATAATTAAATAGCATTGTGTAATACTTTACCGTGTAATGTCTCTATCAACATAAAGGGTCTTGGAAGACATGTTAGGCATTTAAGGAGCTTTGTATACTCTGAGTCTTTAAAATCTTCATATTAATACAAGAGAGATAGTAGGTATAATTTAAGGTGCTGTAAGTAAAAGTTTTAGACAGATAACCTGACTTCAAAAATAATAAAAAATACTCTCCATATGGCTAAAAGTATAAAATTAGGTAGAACTTTAAGATTGGTTGAGTGAGTGGCTTTATCAAGACAATTATTTCATCTCTTTACTATCTTACCCATATTCAAATGCCACTCTAAATGCATCATAAAATGTGATGATTTCTTGAAACCCAAATTTTAAGAACACTAATAGCACGTAGTAACATGCAGTGCATCTTCAAGAGTAAAATACACAAAAAGTGAATATGCTGAGAAAATAAAAAGGTTGGTGTAATAACTTGGAATAGAAAACTAGTCTTGGGAAAGTGACATAAAATTAACATTTGCCAACTGCCTACCATGCAATAGGAAGTATGTTAATGGTGCAGAAAGTGTAAGTGTTATTTTATTGGGCCAAACAAGTAAATTGATACAAGTACTATCAGAGACCTCTGAAGGGCTGAAAAACACTTGGAAAATGATCACTAAGCATATTACACTGTCCAAAAAGCCAACAAGCTGTATATATGCATGTGGTTGTTTGAATGTAAATGGCTCCCTAGGCCCAGGCATGTCTGATTAAGCTTCCTATTTAGTCTCCAGCAGATAGGGCACTGCTAGAGGAGGTGTATCATTAGGAGCAGATAATGAGTCCAGCCCTAAGATGAGATCAGAGGCAGCTTGATCTCTGGCTGTTGACTCTCTCCCTCTGCTGTTGATTCATGATGAAATGAACCAGCTTCTCTATCATGATGAAGATTTCCCTGGAATTTTTAAGCCGAAAATAAACCCTTTCCTACCATAACTGCTTGTGGTGAAGTAAATGCCCAAGCAACAAGAAGGAAACTACAATAGAAAACAGGTACTGCAAAGTGGGTTCGTTGCTGTGATGAATCTGACCATGTGGTTTTTGGTCTTTTGGAATGTGTTTATGGGAACAACATGGAACAATTTGGTGCTTTGGAATAGAGAAGCCTTGCAGTGTTGTATGCAGAGCTTGATTGTCTACTCTGGTCAGAGCTGAAAAATGCTAAGTGTAGAGAGAATTATGGACTGTGAAGTCTTGCATTATAAAGTTTCAAAGGGTAGTGAAAGAGCTTTGTTGGAACTGGGATATTGGTGGAAAGGTTGGCTGCATTCCACCCATGCCCTGATAATTTGAGCAAAGTTGACTTTAAAGGTGATGGGCTGGTATACTTGGCAGAAAGTGTAGGAAAGAAAGATAAGAAAGATGTACACTATCACCAGAAAAAAAAATTCAAGGAAGTTTGAAGTCATAGGCATAATCACAGTCATAGGCATAGTTTTGGAATTAAGCTGCAATTGTTAGGAAACTACCAATATTTCAGGTGTACCAACTGTTTTGCACTGGGAAAATGATGGCGCCTTGAGTGTGAAACCATCCCATGGGAGGCTCAAGCTAGTCAAAATGGAAATTCTTTGAAAAGTACCTTAACCAAAAAATGTGAAGGAGTGCCCTGTTCTTCAAGGTCAAGCTTTATTACCCCAAAGATTTAGAAATTTGGTTATCCTGCCAACCTGGTTCTGGTTTTGGAAGCATGAGAAGTGTTGGAAAAAAGTGTCATGAAGTGCATACATACCAGGAGAAGCTGAGATGTGGCAATGTGAAGCAGAGTTGAAATCCCTGTATATAGGCCCACTATGGCCATTGCATGGAGCTATGAAGATGAATTATGGATTGTAATGGAAACCCAAGGAGGTTAGAGATGCTAGAACTGTGGAAAGACTGCCAAGGAAGCTGCTGCCTTGGAATGGAATTTTCCTGGGCCTATGAGCAGCCCAGCTAGATGGGCAAATCTGTAAACCCAGAGACTTTATCACTGATTACAGATGTTGGACTTGGACTACAGATGTTTGCCTGCTTCTTAATGATCTTGCATTGGTCCATGGTATGCCTTTGCTTTGCAAAGGGAATGTTTCCTTTGTGCCATTATGTGTGGGAAGTATATTAGTTGTGCTTTAATTTTACAGGGCTCACAGTTAAGACAGTCTTGAATTCCAGATGGGATTTTGGACTTTCCAACTGTGTTAAATATGATAAAGACCATGGAAACTTTGAGCACACGTTGCATTGTGAGATAATCATGAGGGCCAGGGATAAAATGTGATGGTTTGCATGTAAATAACCCCATAGCCTCAGGTATGTTTCATTATAATTCTTCCTTAGTCTCCAGCAGGTAGAGCACTGCTGGAGGAGATATATCACTGGATGCAGATATTGAATCCATCTTTATGTTGTGTTCAGAACCAGCTTGGTGCTTGTTCTCTGGCTGTTATCTCCCCCTCTCTCTGATGAAGTGAGCCAGCTTCTGCTACCATGATGAAACCTCTTGGAATCTGTAAGCTTCTTGTCCTGTGTTTGTACTAGCAACAAGAAGTAACTGCAACAATGCATTTCATACTTACAGGCAAAAACAAACAAACAAACAAACAAACAAACAACAAAAAAAAAACAAATAGCATCAGAAACCTTTTCAAGAGAGCATTTTCTGAGGTTCTTACTAGGCTCAATTATCCATTCAGGTCGATGATTTATGTTTACCTATTCATTTAAACAAGAGCCACATAATATTGTAATTAGCAAAATTAAAAGAAAAATTGAAGACAGTGATGATGAAGATTAGGTTTACCTCCTCCATGTAAGATGGTATACATGTGATATAATTTTCAAAAGATTTAAGGCTCTAGCACTTATAAGGCAAATCTTAAGTTGACAAGAGTAAATAACTGCTCAGCTTAACATGGATGCTTTAGTAAATAACATGAATAACATACAGTAAATACTGAGTATTTTAATGAAAACACTGTACAAAAGAACTACTGAATTTTTGAGCATTGTTATCATTTAAAAATAGTATAATTTATACTTAGTAGCACTTGAAATTTTATCTTAGATAAATGAAAATTCAAGAAATACAACAATAAAAACAAAAACATATGGCAAGTATAATTAGAAAAATAAATCTGATAAAATCTTCAAGAAATGGAAAGAGCTGGCCATAATTTAATTTTTGCCAGTTTATGGTTATTATAGTCAGACAAATACTAAGCAGCTTGATTTTAATATAAATCAGTAATTTAATTTTCAAAAACCACCTGACATACGTGTCTTATGTAGGAAAAAAATGGTTCTATCTGCCTTGTAGACATGTGGGACAGTAATATTGAATGTATTCAATTTGTTTGACTAGATAGTAATAGTCCACAAGAACAAGTAAATGAACTATAGAGGAATGGTAAATTAATTTTTGTAAAGTACTTTTTTATTCTCCCAGCTTAACAACCATCTTTGCATCTATTCACACATTCTCTGACTCTAGACAATTGAGTCTTCCAAGGCCCCAACAATGCCAAGAACATCCCTCCCTCAGTGTACTCACGTCACCTTCCCTAATAAACACCTTTTAAATCCTGTAGCAAACATATCTGCCCAACGTCAGATACTCAAAAAAATCATTGCTAATACATTTACCTAATCCCTGCCCTTCATTGAAGGCATTCCTCAAGTTTTACTAGCTCACTGAAGGTCATGTCACCAAAGTTATGTATCTCATATTTGCTTGAAGCATTAATCTAGTGCTTATAAATCATAACACACATTATTTTTAAATATATCAGAAAATTAAGCAATTACACTATGAAAGTATTTCTCCTAGTAATATTAACAGTATTAATCTAAGCTTAATTTTTTTTCAAAGACCTTATTCTTTTGAAGCCAAAAGATGAGTGGGCTGGCTGGAAAGGCATAAATGGATGTTCCTCTTTCAGTGTGGAACTGCTATCAAAAATCCATTCTAAAAGAAAGTATCATTACCACAGAGATTTTAGTAAACTCTGGATCACTAGATTTGAATGGAGAGCAAAAGGGAGTTGTAGTTCAACAAACTTGCTTAAAGATAAAGTACCTTACATTCTATTGTTCCAATTTTAATTCTTCTCAACTCCTTCCCTCACTCTTCATTTCCCACAACCATTTGTTCTATATTTTTCTTCTTTTTATGTTTTTTCCTTCTTATTTTACCTCTATTTACTAGTTTTTCTCTCCCCAAATAGCTGTCTTTTCAGTAGATGAGTATGGTCTGTGAATAACGACATCTGTGTTTACCTGTCAGAGAAATTTCCTTTGTCTTCTTAATAATTGTGCACATACTCCAAAGGAAGAAAAACAGGGAATATAGATGTACAATTGATAAAATAACAAATAGTAGACTGATTTGAAACATGTCTGTATAATTTTCACTGATGCTACTTGACTCATTTGCATCATAGAAAAGAAGGTTAACCTCTCTTTTCATGCAAACACATCATATTTCCTTTTTAAAAATTCAGGACTACTTTGTTGTTGATGCTAGATTATTTTCCAAGGATAATAAAGTCTGTGATAATAACAAGTGTCACTAAATTCATCTGCTTTAGCAGACATACTACTGTGTTTTCTCTAGCTGAAATTGAAAAGAGAAAAGGTGTCAATATTTCATCTTGGAGATATCCCCTAAGAGCTATTTCTTTGTAGCAACATAAAAGTCTTATACAGGGTGCCTTATTTTATAGTAATCACCATTACTAAATATATAAATAAATAAAAATAAAATCTTGGATTAGTTCTGGTCAAGATGGCATCCACCTAACTTCGCCTCACCTCACAGGGAAGTAAAGGCAATTCCCTTAAGGTTTAAGGGATTTTTAAAGGGATTCCTGGCTCCTGCATGCTTCCAGAGGGAGGGAGTGGATGTGCAAAATAGGGAATCCACTGATTCCCACGCTCTCGGGCAGGCACTATGGCCTGACAGGTCCCACTGGACCTGCCTGAGCCCCCTCGCCTGCCAGAGCGCTGTGCGCCATTGCAGGCCAGGTCCTCCAGGCCTATGGAGCCGCACCATGGGTCAGATCCCTCCTATCCCTCCCCCCGCACTGCACACCATCCCAGGCCAGGTCCCCTGGGCCTGTGGAGCTGCACCACAGGTCAGATCCCTTCCATCCCTCCCTTGCCGGCCAGAGCCCCGCACGCCATCTCAGGCCAGGTCCCCGGGGACTGTGGAGCCTCACTGGGGGTCAGATCCCACCCATCCCTCCCTTGCCAGCCAGAGCCCTGTGTGCCATCCCAGGCCAGGTCCTGCTGGGACTGTCTGAGCTGCATCAGATCCCGCTGGGCCTGCCTAAACCCCATTGCTGGTCAGGTCCCTCCCTCTCTGGCGAGAGCCCCACACGCCACTGCTGGTCAGATCCCACAGGACCTGCCTGAGCCCCATTACCAGTCTGGTCCCTCTCTCACCAGCCAGAACACCATCACTGGTCAGGTGCCTCCCCAGCCTTCCTGAACCCCATTGCCAGTCAGGTGCCACCACCCCACTTCCCATGGCAGATCAGGGATCTAGGGAAGTAGGCCAGTGTTCCTGCACTACCCTTCCTGAGCCCAACTAGGGCAGTTGTTGTCCCCTCCCCCTCCCACCTCTGATAGGCAACGCAGGCCAGTGTCCCCCACTCCAGCCTGTCAGAACTCCAGGGGCCATCACCCTGACACTCATCACCCCACCCCACCCCACCCCACCCCAGGGAAGCAGGCTAGCATTTCACACCCTAGGCTTTCTGAACCATTGTGATGGGCAGACCACAACGAAAAAGGAATAGCATGAAAAACCAGATACAAATAAATCCAGCTAGACTATCTAGTCCCACAATGGATGTCTTGAAACAAATCACAGAAGAGACAATAGGATCAGAACGCCAAAATGAAGAGACAAGCTATGCAACCCTGGCCAAGAAAATAGCACAACTTTCAGAAACTCAACAAAGAGCCAATAATTGTATGAATGTTATCCTTGCCAGATTAGACCTAATAGAAAAGAACCAGGAAGGGTTCCAAAGACAGTAAATGATCTGAAGGAGAATGAAAAACAAGAGGTTCTCAATAACCAGCTGGCTAAGTTCAATGAAGACATAAAAAATGCAAGGATGAACTCCAAGAAGCATTAAGAAAGTCAGAAAATGATGTGAAAAGGGAACTTGACAGAGGGATGTAAACTATACATAATAAAAAACAGTAGAAAATATGAACCAAACTGAACAAGCCCAAAACTCTATAGAAGCTCTTAAGAATAGAGTCAGCCAAGTGGAGGATAGAAAATCAGAACTGGAAGACAAAACAGAAGAAATAGTTTGTGAGTCCAAAAATTTCAACAAGTTCAAATTTGTCTGTGAACAGAACATGAGGGAAACCCGGAATTGCAAAATTTCTAGAAATGAATGACAATGAGAACACAACTTACCAAAACTTATGGGACACAATGAAGGCAGTCCTCAGGGGGAAATTCATTGCACTAAATGCCCTCCAAACAAAGACAGAGAGATCCCAAATAAATAATCTAACCATCCACCTAAAGGCATTGGAAAAACAAGAAGTATCCAACCCAAAAAGCTCCAGACAGAAAGAAATAATTAAGATCAGAGCAGAAATTAATGAATTGGAAACTAAGAAAACAATTAAAAAATTGAGGAAACAAAGAGCTGGTTCTTTGAAAAAAAATAAACAAGATTGATAAACCCCTAGCCAATTTGATCAAGCGGAAAAAAGCGACAACTCAAATTAACACAATTAGAAATGAAAAAGGAGAAATCACAGGAGACATACATGAAATTGGGAGAATCATCAGGACTTACTTTATAAACCTCTACTCCACAAAATTGGATAATAAGGAGGAAATGGATGAATTCCTAGACACATACCACCTACCAAAGTTAAAATCAGAGTAGATTAATCTTCTGAACAGACCCATCACAACCACCAAGATTGAAAGGGTAATCAAAAATTTACCTAAAAAGGGCTGCAGAGATGGCTTAGGGGTTAAAGCGCCTGCCTCCTAAGCCTAAGAACGCTGGTTCCAATCTCTAGCGGTTCCAATCTCCAGGTCCCACGTTTAGCCAGATGCAAAGTGACACAAGGACGCAATACTGCACTTGACCATAAGGGGGCACACGCATCTGGATTTCATTTGCAGCAGCTGAGACACTGATGCCGCACCCATCTCTGTCTTCCTCTCCCTCTCTCTGTCTCTCTCTCCAAAAAAAAGTAAATAAAAAATAAAAAAATAATAATTACCTGAAAAGAAGAGTCCAGTCTGCAGAATTCTATCAAATCTTCATGGAAGAACTGAAACCAATCTTTCTCAAATTGTGCCACACAATTGTAGAACAGGGAAAGCTCCTTAACTCCTTCTATGAAGCTAGTATCACTCTAATACCAAAACCAGGCAGAGATGCCACAAGAAAAGAAAACTACAGGCCTATTTCCCTGATGAACCTAGATGCAAAGATCCTGAACAAAATCCTTGCAAATCAAATTCAACAGCACATCAAAAGCATTATCCACCTGGACCAAGTAGGTTCACAACCCAGGAACACAGCATTGGTTCAACATACGGAAATCTGTCAATGTATTACACCACATAAATAAGCTTAAACACAAAAACCACATGATTATTTCGATAGATGCAGAAAAGGCCTTTGAAAAAATACAACATCACTTCATGATCAAAACATTGGAAAGATAGGCATGGGTGGTCTATATCTCAACATAATGAAGGCTATATATAAAGAGCCTAAAGCCCAAATAATACTTAATGGGGAGAGATTGAAGGAATTCTCCTTGTGATCAGAACAAGACAAGGGTGCCCACTCTCACCTCTGCTTTCCAATCTAGTACTGGAAGTACTAGCTCAAGAAATAAGACAGAAGAAAGAAATAAAAGGGATAAAAATTGGAAAGGAAGAAGTTAAGTTAGCCTTGTTTGCAGATGACATGATTCTATACTTAAGTGACCCAAGATCCTCCACCCCAAAACTCTTAAAGTTGATTAATTCCTTCAGTAAAGTAGCAGGATACAAAATCAATGTACAAAAATCGGTAGCTTTTCTATATGGAAAATACAAAGAGAGAAAGAAATAAGTGACACTGTCCCATTTTTAATAGCATCAAAAAAAATACCTTGGAATAACATTAACCAAGGAGGTGAAAGACCTTTACAATGAAAACATAAAAACCCTTAAGAAAGAAATTGAGGAAGACTTGAGAAAATGGAAAGACCTCTCTTGCTCCTGGATAGGCAGAATTAACACTGTGAAAATGGAAATCTTACCAAAAGCAATATATAGATTTAGTGCAATACCGATAAAAGTCCCAACGTCTTTCTGCATAGAGATAGAAAAAAATGATGACAAAATTCATATGGAATGGCAGAAGGCATCGGATATCCAAGAATATCCTCAGCAAAAGAAACACCTCTGGAGGCATCACCATACCTGATCTAAAGCTATACTACAAAGCCATTATAATAAAAACAACATGGTACTGGCATAAAAACAGGATTATAGACTAATGGAACAGAATCAAGGACCCAGAATTTGGATCAAGTAACTATAGCTACTTGATATTTGACAAAGGCCCAAAGAATGTAGACTGGAACAAAGACAGCATCTTCAATAAATGGTGCAGGACAAACTGGAAAACCGTAGGCAGGAAACTGAAACTTGATCTACACATCTCACTATGCACAAAAATTAAGTCCAAATGAATCAAAGACCTCATTATATGACCAGAAACACTGCTACTACTGAAGGAAAAAAATAGAAGGAACTTTCCATGATATAGGAATAGGAAAAGACTTCCTGAACAAAACCCCAGTAGCTCAGGAGATTAAAAAATCACTCAACCAGTGGGATCTCATGAAGCTGAAAAGCTTTTTCACAGACAAACATACAATAAGCAGAGCCAATAGATTACCCACAGAATGGGAGAAAATTTTTGCTGGATACACATCAGACAGAGGCCTAACTTCTAGAATCTACAAAGAACTCAAAAACCTAAAAAATAAAAACACAAACAACACACTCACAAAATGGGGCAGAGAACTGCACAGGGAGTTCTCAGAGGAAGAAATACAAATGGCAAACACACACTAAAGAAAACATTCAACATTCCTAACCATCAGGGAAATGCAAATTAAAACAACTATAAATTCCACCTTACCCCAATAAGAATAGGAAACATTAAAAAATCTAATGACAACAAATGTTGGTGAGGTTGTGGAAAAATAGGAACCCTCATTCACTGTTGGTGGGAATGTAAGCTGGTACAACCACTATGGAAAGCAATATGGAGACTCCTAAAAAGGATGACTATAGAGGTACCAACAGACCCAGTTATTCCCTTACTGGGCATTTACCCTATGAGCTACAAGCCTCAGTTCAGAGATATTTGCTCAACCGTTTTTATAGCTGCTCAGTTCATAATAGCTAAGAGCTGGAATCAACCCAGATGTCCATCATTAGAGGAATGGATAACTAAGACGCGGTATATCTACACAATGGAATTCTACATAGCAGTAAGAAAATAATGACACAATGAAATTTGAAGAAAAATGGTCAAAGTTAGAACAAATCATTCTCAGTGAACTCACCCAATCACAGAAAGATAAGCATCACATGGTCTCACTAATCTGTGGCTCCTAACCTGAATTTGCCCAAAATGCTGACACACCAAAGAAACATTTTTTGGACTGGACAATAGGGATGGTGGGGAGAGAAGGCAGGAAACAACATGATACAATGCTCTAACAAGTGCAGTAGTGGCACGCAGCCATGGTTGGTAACCAATTGCTCTTAATTTGACTAATAGATCCACTCAGTGGAATGGAACTCATTGCTGGAACTGAGAAATAAGTCAAAACCATGTACAAAAAAATGAGCCCAGTCTACAAGATCAGGATACCACTGAATGTGGGCTAGAAGAGGGCCTACACATATAAAATTTTCTATAAAATAACTATGGCCATTCCATCTATCTAGTACTAACTTCTCTCTCCATTGGAGAATTTGCTTATCTTTTTCAGATGGATGACGAACCTGAAGGGAGGATTAGCCAATCACACCTCACCAGGGCTCTAGCTGAAACCATAGAGTAATGTGGAGGAAGGGCAAGAATACAGCATTCTTGGCGATCATGACACCAGAAAAAGGCTGAAGGAGATAAATGCAGGGAACATCCAACTCCTACTAAGCCAGATATCCAGAGTCACAGAGGTTCCCAAAACCTCATCACTGAAGTAGAACTAAAATGATCCCAACGTGGCTCAGGGAAATTCGCGGAAGAGGGGGCAGGAAGAGTATTTGAGCCACAAGTTGGGTCATTATGCACAGAGACTTGGCCTATCCCCCATAATTTTTGACTACCCCCACAGCGCAAGACCCACATTCCCCATTGATGAGGGTCCCTTTGGAGGGGGGAGGATAGGGAGGAGGACAATGAGTCACCAATATGAATGTAAAGTTAGAATAATATAAACAAAATAATAAATTATTAAAAAATAAAAACAAAATAAAATCTTGGGCTGGAGAGATGGCTTAGCAGTTACAATGCATGCCTGCAAAGCCTAAGGACCCCGGTTCGATTCTTCAGGTCCCACATAAGCCAGATGCACATGGTGGCACATGAATCTGGAGTTCGTTTGCAGTGGCTAGAGGCCCTGGCACACCCATCACACTCTCTTTCCCTCTCTCTGTCTCTAATAACTAACTAATTAAAATAAATAAATAAAAATATAGTAATCACCAGTGAGTCACTAACAGAGGACCTGTATATACCAGGGTACTTACATTCTTCTGAAAATAGTAAGTATGTGAATCATTTCTAGAAAGAATAAAATATAATTAAATCTACAGAGAACAACAAGTCTTTCAGCCATGGTACTACTATTTATTATACTGGGATATGAAAAGCCGATAGTTTACTGATAGCAGAAATTACAAAAAAAAGACAGCTGTGTTATCTTGCAAAACACTTGGAAAAAAATAATTGTATTTAAGAAGAAAAAAATCCATCTACAAAACTGTACTTGAAAAATTTGGTCCTTGTACATCAGCATTGCAAATAGTCTACTTGAAAGGAATGAAATAATGAAATCATAAATAAAAAAAAAACTCTTGGTAAAGTTAATAAAAGTAAAATAGCTTCTAAACTATAGCCTTTAGCATCTCATTGCTCTCACATTTGAGATTGCTCCATGTCTTAATTTAAACTCTTATCAGTTGATATTTGCCAATGAAAATGGTACCTTCATTCTCATTCTACAAGACTCCCTCAATTTTTTGAAAGATATTTTACTTAACCCTTGAAAACTATTTTATGCTTCACAGGAGAATTTTTGAGTAAACATTCTCTGTAGCAACCTCTGTGTTTAAATCTCTAGTTTAGTATTTGGTGAAGTGAGAAAGGATAACATTTTACATATACAGGCTGTGGAAACCAAATAAATTCAGAATATATTATAATTTTAAAGATAAATTTTGTTGTGAAAAATGTCATAAATAAGCAGGGTTTGAAATAAATAAGAATTCTAACATGAAGCAATTTATGTAAATATTCAGTTAAACAAAAATGATAATATGTAACACATTTCTATCCTACTTGCTGAACAGCCCTAATTTTCACTGTTCAACCCATGTACTGTTGATAAATATAGTGGCATTACTGCAAAATGCATTCTCCATTAACTCATGTATTTGAATAATTGCTCTCCAGCTAGTGGTGGATGATGTTTGGGAAGGTTGTAAAACCTTTAGGAGGTAAAGCTAATGTGTGGTATTTTTCTAGATGATATCCTCTGGTTTTCTCACATTCATACACACACACACACACACACACACACACACACACACAACACACACACACAGAGAGAGAGAGAGAGAGAGAGAGAGAGAGAGAGAGAGAGAGAGAGAGAGAAACACACATACGTGTGTGTGTGCATTGTAATAATAGTGGAATCCTATGTATTTTTATGGAATAATAATACATAATTGCTTTACCATTATCTAGTATCATAAACCATACAAGTCAGCAGTGACAGGAGACAGAAATTGGCTCGGCAGTCAGGGTAACAGAATCCCAAAGTGAATGATTGCCTTTTCCCAGACTAAAAGTGGGAAATGTCACTAAATCTACAAAGAAAACCTGTCATTCTTTCTAATCTCTTTCTTCCCTAAGAAACTCGTGCCCTCTAGGAAAGATTTACAGATTAAGCTTGCACCCTTCCTAGATGACAGAAACACTGATCCCTACAGAAGACTTCTGGAAATATTGCCCCATATTACAAAAACACTGTGTTTCTGTCCTAGAAACAGAAGCCAGGTCTTTGTCATATAATAACCTATAAATCTGGTCCTTGGCATGTAGCATTCTATGCTATGCTCCATAAACATCAACAACCTGAGCCTTGAAGTCTGCTACTCAAAACCCCTCTTGCCTCCCAGGGCAGGAGCTCCACATGGACAGTTTCTTATAGGCAGTTTTAACTAGGGACAAGTGCCCTAAGAGGAAACCATAATAGTCACCCTGCCTTGAAAAGAATAGAACTCTTGTATGACCCAGTTTCATCCACAATGGCTTCAGTGCTCCCTGCTGCCTATACAGTCTATCATACTACCTAGGTGGGCTATACTTTGAGTCAGCCCCTTGAATGTGTACACCAATAAGGTCTTCCCTTTACTTACATACCTTTAAAAACAATTGACAGTGAGTATAAAGGTTTGTCTATGCTTATCTTTGCACTCTCTCTGCCCTGTGATCTCTGTCTGGATACATGTAAGTCTGTAGAGGAGAGCAGAGCACCACTTCTTGGCCTGGGTAGTTTTCTGCTTGCCTTCTATATGTTGTTTTGGGGTACCTTCTGACTTCAATTACATGTAGGAATTTTCTGCAATCTCTGAGCCTACTATGTGTGTATTTCCTATAAACTCTACATGTGTAATTTTTCTAAATTTGGGGTGACCATGGGTGTAACCCTCTTTACTACCAATTTCTCATCTGAATTTCCTAGCCTTTGCTTTGGCACTTCCCCTCTACTATTATTCTTTAAGTCATCATCACTTAATTTCTTAACTTTCTTCCATGTGTAGGCTCACAAACTATACTTTGCCTCCAACATGAGTGAGCGTTTCTTCTAAATCTCTCTACATGAACTCTAGACCTTGTCTTCCATGTGCTTGTGAATCTGATCCTGTCTTATTCTAGATCCCAAATGAACCTCATGAACTATGCTATGCGTCCCACATGAGTGCATTTTTGTTCTAAATCTCTCTACATGAACTCTACATCCTGTCTTACACGTGCTTGTGACTCTGCTCCAGCCTTTTCCTAGATTGCAATTTCCTTTAAATGAACGTCACAAGTTATGATTTCAAACTCAATAATTCATAATTTATCCTTCTTGAGCCTGCTTTTAAAATTCTTTGTTAAAGATAGGATGAGAAAACAAAATTGGGATTCATAAGTTTGGGACACTTCCTGAACCCCAAAATCTTGCATCAGCATGATTTATTGTGACCCTAATTCTCCATTTTCTTCTGTGAAACTCTCCTCTGCTTGTGAACTGGGCACTTTTGAAAATTTTGTAAAGGGTAGATTCAGGAAATTTCTGTGGATAGCAAGTATTAGAACATTTGTTCTCTTTCCATTTGCTTATAAAGCTAATAGCAAAACATAAATAGTCTGTGTGTCGAACATTGAGTTTGGTAAGAATATATTTTGTATTTGCTTTAAGAAAGATTGACCTGAGCTTTATATGCTAATGAACAACACTAATCTGCTGGAATACAGATCCCTACTAGGATTGCAGTGCTGGTTTATGTCTGTAGCACTGATGCAGGACACAGATTCAAATAGCATGCACAGACAGGAGCCCATGCTGCCAGCACTCCATGTGGGACTCTGCACAGTAGGATATTCTGTGGGGTGCACAGACCCAGCAAGGCTGCAACTCATTCTATGTGGCAAGCAGCAATATAATGGTAGTAGAGAGAACCTGTGCCATGGCCAAACCCAAGTCCCAAATAGGCTGGGACCCTGCAAGTGTGACTTGCTAGAGAAAAAACAGGATCAAGTTGGGTGGAAGGCTCAGTGAACAGACATTATTTGCTGTGTTGTAAGGCCAGCCACCTAGGGACTGGAAAGGCGTATCAATAGTTGGAGACACTTGCTAGTCATTGAGTCTGTCTGATGTTTTTTGATTTGCCTTTTGTTTAGATAAAATGTTTTACCTGTAGACAGTTTGACAGATTTCTATAAGCAATTAACCCAAGTTTTTTCATGCCTGCATACTATCTAAATTAAAAATTAAAGAAGCAAGAAATGGAGCTGAAGTGGTAAAGGCACTTACCTGCAAAGCCTAATAACATGGTTCAAGTCCCCAGTACCCACAGGAAACCAGATTTATAGTTGCATATGCATCTGGGGTTTGTTTGCACTGCCTAGAGGCCCTGGTTTGCCCATTCTCTCTCTCTCTCCCCCTCTCTCTCTGCTTGCAAATAACTAAACAAATAAATAAAATAAATATTTAAAAAGAAGTTAATTTTTTTTCAAAAGCTATTAAAGGCCCAATTCACAAGGGCATTAAGACCTGCCCTGTCTCATGTAGTTATTAGAAGCTATTTTACTTATCTGATCGTGTGTGTGTGTGTGTGTGTGTGTGTGTGTGTGTGTGTCTGTGTATTTATTCCAGAGGTTTTTTCCAATACTGCTTTAGTGGATGAGAGATCCACAAAGTCAAATGTCAAGGGAGAGGCTAAATCCACAGACTCTCCTCTCTCTCACGGTTGCTAATGAGAGGGCGCAAGATACAGGATTACACCAGGCTACATTGTTAAGAAGCAACTAACCCAAATAAGTCTAGCACTCTCCTTGTAGCCACTCACAAAGAGAGAAAATGTCTCTCTCTAGAGGATGCTCTAGGTAAACAAACAAAAGAGATCTGGGACACCTTCCAATATATCATCTTTTGTTTTGTAGGTGGATAGCCATGCATCTTCAGCATAGACTATGCTAAATTATCAAAGTACCATCTACAAAGTATCTTTTGTAAGGCTTTCTTGCTCCAAGACACAAAAGTGATATGCCATCTCAGCACTCTTGGCTGCCATGGGACAATGTGTGCTAACCTCTGAGTGGGAGATAATCCTGAGGCTCCCAGTGTCTTGTTTCTCTAAGTAAATAAAAAAGCCACACAAAGCTATTGAAATTTTAAATCAGAATCAGCATACTGACATTTTGACTCTCTTTTTTTTTTCACTTCTTCTAGCTCACTGTAATATAAATTATATTAATTGTGATACATTGTTTAAATTTATGGTAAGCTGGATTCAGATAAGTGCACCCCCCAACTCAGACCTGAAGCAGGATCAAACCATGTGCCATCCCAAAATGGCCAACTTCCTCAATGACAAGGAGGGGGAGAATGACAAGCAGCATATAGTTTTCTTTCTCTAGTTTCCCTTTTATCTAAGATCACTAAAGCTTTGCTACTTTTGTGAGACAGAGAAAATAAACATAAATGTCAGTAATAGCCAGATTTAACTAGGGTTCACAGCAAGCTAGAATTTTATAATTTAACAACATGTGAACAGGTAATCTTAATTTGTAATATGATATTATGAATATAATTCAGAGTTGTCATTGCTAATGAAACCATTTCCAGGTGTGTTAAATTTATTGGTAAAGATCATGTCCAAAGCAGTTATCAAGTTTTACCTGCATCTACAAATTTATACTTTAAAATGTATTTTATAGGATTTATTAAAAAGGAATGCCTCAGATCAACAAGTAATAAAGTCTATATATTCATTGCTGGGTAAATATCATAAAACAAGTCTGGTAGTCATTTTTCCTAGGTCACATTTATTTTAAAGCACTTTTGGTGACCTAAATAATAAAAGGGAGAACTATAAGTACATACACCAAAGAAAAATGTTGCTTTTTTTTCAGATAGTTCTGGATTTTCAATCATAGAATGGTTAATAAGGGAAAGTTTTGTTGGCAGTTATGATCTGGAAATGTTGACCAAAAAGATTATGAAAAAACAAAAATATAAAAGGACCAAAACAACCTATGTAAATTATTATCTTCTCTCTTGCTTTTTGTCATGTAAAGATACCTCTCTTATATAAGATTTTATGCTGGACAAAAATGGGTAAACTGAGTCATAAAGTGCTTAATCAGGTTAAAACTCTTTAAGTATATAATCTAACCACTAGGCTTACCTAAAGCATATACCACACTAGAAAAGGTAATCCTAAGTGGATATAAGATGGTAAATTTGTGCCATCATGGCCCAAGATGTCAAAGTTAGAAATTCAGCTTACTTATATTGGTTTGCTCATGATGACAGTTATAAAACTTGTCTTTAAAATATTTAAGCAAGTTGATAATATTTCTATGATAAGCTTTTTAACTACTATAGAAACAGTCTTAAAATTAAATTTACTGCCAGGCATGATGGCACAATCCTTTAATCCCAGAGCTTGGGAGGCAGAGGTAGGAGGAACACCATGAGTTCCAGGACATCCTGAGAATACATTGCAAATTCCAGGTCAGCCTGAACTAGAGTGAAAACCCTACCTCAAAAAAAAAAAAAAAAAAATTTATTTATTAGTTACTGATTTTTTTTTTTTTTTTTCGTTTTATTTATTTATTTACGAGAGATACAGAACTAGGCAGGTAGAGAGAGAAAGACAGAGAGAGAGAGAAAAAATGGGTATGCCAGGGCCTCCAGCCACTGCAAATGAACTCCACATGTGTGCGCCCCCTTGTGCATCTGGCTTGCATGGATCCTGGGGAGTTGAACCTTGGTCCTTTGGCTTTGCAGGCAAGCGCCTTAACTGCCAAGCCATCTCTCCAGCCCTGATTTTTTTTATAAAAATAATTCCAGGGGCTGGAGATGGCTTAGCAGTTAAAGGCACTTGCTTACATACCTGATGTCCTAGGTTCGATTCCCCAGTACCCACATAAAGCCAGATACACAAAGTAGCACATGTTTTTAAAAATATTTTTATTTATTTATAAGAGAGACAGAGGCTCTAATTACCCCACAGTGAGCACCAAAAGGCTTACTGAAGAGGACCCTCAAGGAAATGTGGGCCTGGGGAGAGGGGATATAAGACTATAATCTATGTAAAAAATAATAATTAAAATTATATATACTAAATGATCATTGCTTTCTTTATAACTTGATTATAAAAGAGATAATCTAACTTTATCTGTGGAATGATTCTCCGCAGAATGTTGTTTTTCCCTGTGGAATGTTCCCCACCCCTGCCCGGAAAGTGTTTTTGTTGTTGTAATTTTTGTTCTTAGGGAGATAAGTAAGTCTCACTCTCTTATTACATGTGTGCTTTCTCAATTTTTGAGAAGCTCCATTCACAATTCTTGGGTCAAAGTGAGTTAACCTCAAGTTGTAATGCTAAAATCTGTTAATTACACAGAATGTAATTTAAACATAAACTGTTAGATATCTGGTCTAAGCTTCATCTATTTCAATAGTCATGGATATTAAAAATAATGAGACATGAAATTGCTGCATGTTAATCAAAGTAACCATAAATGATACACATCAGATTTATTGCTATAGATTTCTGTATCAGGATTAAATTTGTGGCTAGTCCAAATTAGACAAAAAGTTCAAAGCCACTAAGAATGTACACAGGTACATAGATATATTTAAAGGTGATATTAAGTTACTAAAAACAGGTTTCTAACCACAGAGTAATTGGGGAAATAAGAAAGAGTGCTGCTTTCTTGGTGAACCTGGTATCAGCACAAGTGTGAAGGAGATAGACACAGAGAACACTCAACTCCTACCAAACCAGAGACACAGAGGCTCCCAAGACCTCATCACTGAAGTAGACCTGAAATGAACCCAACATGGCTCAGGGAAATTTGCAGAAGAGGAGGTGGAAAGATTGTTAGAGCCACAAGTTGGGTCATTATACACAGAGACATTGCCTCTTCCCCATAACTGATGGCTACCCCCACAATGCATGACTTACAATCCATCCCCAGTGAGGAGGGTCCCTTCAGAGGGGGGAAGACAGGGATGAGGGTAAGGATGGTAACAAAATGTGCTGTTTACACACTGAGTACATAACTAATGAAGAAAAAATAGCAAAAAAAAAAAAACAGGTTTCTAGGTTTTCAGCTTAAAATAAGAAGTGTCTGTTTATACCTGCTACAACAGTAGTCAGTTGTTCTTAAGTACAAAAAAAAAATTCCAAAATTTAACTCTGATTTATTTATTTATTTAACTTATTTATTAGAGAGAAAGAGGCAGAGAATGAGAGAGAGAGAGAGAGAGAGAGAGAGAGAGAGAGTGCACCAGGGCCTCCAGGGCGCCGAGCTACTGCAAACGAACTCCAGACACATACACCACCTTGTGCAGCTGGCTTAAGTGGGTAAGCCTAAGGACCTGCAAAGCCTAAGGACCCAGGTTAGACTCCCCAGCAAGTGCCTTCATTGCTAGGCCATCTCCCCAGCCTTTTAACTCTGATTTTAGATTGCCTTACAGACTCAAAGGGTCAAAAATTTATATGGGTTTGAGCTTATTATAATGAGTTAAATATTTGACAGATTATTTGATTTGGGTTTGTTGCTAGCACACAAAATTGTTCATGTGTTTTACCTATAGTTACAACTATCAGATGTTTTAGGTACAATATAAATGATGTATATCCTCCAAAAGAATACAGTTAAAATAAGAGGTTAAAAATAAAAGTTGATGAAAACTTACTGCTAATGAAAAAAACCCATTGTTATTTATCTGATACTCAAGTGCAGGTCTCTCTCTCGCACACACACACACACACACACACACACACACACACACACACACACACATATATATATATATATATAACATCTTTCTCTGTGCCCATACAGAGGAGGTTTCATAAAGTTGCTGTAACTGTCATGAGTTGATTGCCTTTATGTTAGGGCTCCAATGGAGTTCCACTCTCTGCTACAAGAGACTGGGTTATCACCCTGGTATTCCTTATCCTGGGCACAAGAACCCCCTAGGAGACAAGAAAACATGCCCCCCTCTGCCCTGGGATGATTCCATTCTTCAGATAGACCTGTTTTACAAGGGAAAAGAATTGCAGACTGAGTTCCTGAGTTCCTGTATGTCCAACTCTTTTTCTATCACTGAGACCATCCAAAACTGACCCAAGGTCATTGGTTTGCCCTCAGGCTTCTCAATTTCCTGGCATATAGCGCTATAAAACTTTAAATTCCAGTACTCAACTGCACCAAGACACTATAAAGTATTTGAGAACAAATAATCTGGGACATTAAGTGGAGAAATGAGACATTATCTCTTGTTCATTCACTGGTACCCTCAAGCAACTTAAGACATTATTCAGAATCTTAAGTTTCTGGTTATGATAGAACATGCCAACAAATAATTGTTCAAAAAGATATAAAGACCCACTGGATGGGTACTCTAACTGCCACACCTGACAACTCCACTAACCTTGAAGACCAGGCTGGTCTGTGTCCCAATTCCCTAATGGCAATTAGGACTACCTCTTCAGAAAGGGGAAATGATAAGAGACAAAGTGTTTAGGCAGTCAGGGTATAACAGACCCCCAAAGTGATTATTTTTCTTTCCTTGACTAAAAGAGAAAAACCTTCAAAAGAGCTTCTCTTTTTTCCCCTGAAAAGTTACACCCTCCAGGAAAGGTTTCTAGATTAAGCTTGGACCCTTCCTAGATGAGAGAAACACTGATACCCTACTTAAGATTTCTGAAAATATTGCCCCATATTACACAAACTCCATCTTTCACCCCTAAAAACTGTGAAATCAGGTCTTTGTCACATAATAACCTATAAATCTGGTAATTGGCATATAGAATTCTATGCTATGCCACGTAAAAATCAACAACCTCCTTGAAGGTATGCTGCTCAACCCCCCTCCTGCCTCTCTGTCAAAAGCTCTGCATTTTTCTCTCATGGGGCTTCTCAATCCCCCTCTTGCCTCCCTGGGCAACAGTTCCACCTGGCTTCCCTCTCTTACATTCTAGGTTTAAGCCCCCTTTCTCTCCTCCCTTTTGTAATATAGCTTTAAGCTATAATAAAACCTAAAACTTATTCTGTGTTCTATGGATATCATTCTTTGAATTCATAAGACAAGGATTAGGGAACACCCAAGTTATTGGTGCACTAGAATACAAGGAACCCCAAAATTCCTGTATCATCAGGATTTAGTACAATTAAAAGTGATTAAATAGGGCTGGAGAAATGGCTTAGCAGTTAAACCACTTGTCTGCAAAGTCAAAGAACCTCGGTTTGATTTCCCAGGACCCATTTAAGCTAGATGCACAAGGTCATGCATGCATCTGGAATTCTTTTGCAGAGGCTGGAGGCCCTGGCGTGCCCATTATCTCTTTCTCTCTTGTCTCTCTCTCTCTCTCTCATAATAAAAATAAAAAATACTGTGAGTAAAATAAAGTGATTAAATAAATGAACAGTGAAATGACAGCTTGGTATAATTTCCATTACTAACGTACCTCCAATTCTGGGTTTACACAAAGTAAAAAATGTAACCAGAAAAGGCTCCTATCTATGGAAGTTCCCTAAACCACATAACTCTGCCTTTGTGGCCACTGACAGATTATGATGTAATCAGTGAGACAGAAATCACTAGCTGCCCCCTACCATGCCTTTTATGGCAAAGCATTTTTCAAAGTCCTGTAATATCTTTTGTTCACTTTATTTTTCAGTTCTTTGGGTGTGTGGTGCTGTGATAAAAGATGCTTAAGATGCTTGCAAAACCTGATGGACTGGGTTTGATTCACGAGTACCTACATAAATCCAGATGCACAAAGTGGTGCATGCCCCTGGAGTACATTTACAGTGGCAGGAGACCCTGGCGTACTTATTCTCTCTCTCCTTGCAAGTAAATAGAAAAACATTTTAAAATAATGCAAACGTATGTCTTGGAGTCTGTGAGAATATAAAGCAGCATGATTTAAACTAGACTAGGTTGGTCGAGAACCCTCTTGGAATATGCATTTTGTGTTCAGCAAATAGTGAAAGGTAAACACAGTAGAAATTAGATGAGGATGTTGCAGGGGAACTCTAGGAACAGCAGAAAGAGCAAGTAAGCAAGTAATTCAGTATTGAGAGATTTCCTGAACGACAAGAGAGGAAGCTTGAGTGCCCAAAACAGGGGAGGTGGATTCAATAGGAGGTAGAGTTCAGTTAGGAGAGTGATAATTCAGATAAGCTATGAGCTCCAAAACTGTGGAAATTCAGTAAGAATGGTGAATCAAAACCAATACTAAGCCAGTTAAAATCAATTTTGCGTGACCGAATTATTTATATTTGTATATTTTTCAGACTATTATACACATAA
The DNA here is from genome assembly GCA_036365145.1 of Orientallactaga sibirica. Lineage (NCBI taxonomy): Eukaryota > Metazoa > Chordata > Mammalia > Rodentia > Dipodidae > Orientallactaga > Orientallactaga sibirica. Next base: position 5,386,430 of record JAEOAD010000793.1, on the reverse strand, counting down.
TAAGTGAGTCAAATGTTACTGGAACGAAAGAGGCAGCTGGTTCGCAGATATATGTAAGTAAAAGCACCTTTTCTCATAAAAGAGGTTTGTTATTTCACTGAGAGTAACACCAGTGTAAATCGTAGATGCCAGGACGTCTACATCCTGGTTTGTTTTGCCTAAAACAATGTTTGAAGAAGTCCTCCAAAGTCCCTGTGCACTGTCGATAAATGCTCAGGCCTTTTTTTTTTTTTTTTTTTTTTTTTTTTTTTTTGCATTCATGAAGTAGCTACATAGTTGCCTAGCCAGCCATTTTCACCCGGGGATTCCCAATAGGTAGTGAGCCTCTTTATAAACAGTCTTCTGAAGGGACGTAGAGAGGAGGAAAGGCAAGTGTATTAAGGTCGCAAATGTTAACGATAATTCTTACGATCGCAGCTCCACACCGTCACTTGCGGACAGACTCCCTTCAGAAGTCAGTTGTACACCTTCCATCGATATGGAAATGTTTTCGGCACGGTAGTGAGTTAAAAAAAAAAAAAAAAGTAAGTTTGTTTGTACTTACCCTAAAAGCCGCCATACCTATGACCCTCTAGGCTCAAGTTTTCAGACGGAGAGCGCAGAGGGACAAAGCACTTCCATTAGACTTCCCCCGCGCGCTAGCCCCGCCCCATGACGTTCAGTGCTGCAAAAGCCCGCCCTTTCCCCCGCCCCCCGCCCCAGCTGCTTTTGCAACAGCTGAGGCTGGGTACTGCTCAGCTGTCTTACACAGAAAAGCTTTTATCCTTGCGATTGACCACGCTTTCCTCATTTAACCTTGTAGAATCTTCTCCACAGTCCAGCTGAAAATTGTTTTCCTTTATGAAGGACTTTTTTTTTGTTTGTTTCTCTCAAGTATATGTGATTTTTCGAGATAAGTGCTTAAATTCGAAATTCACCTGCCTTAATAAATAACTACATAGTCACAAGAACACATTATTACCTCTACCATAGTTGGGCAGGTTCATTCATTCTGAAATTATGTCACTAAAAACAAAATATTACTAGGAAGTTGTCCTAGTACCCTACCAAATGTGTTAGTTTCTCATAAAGAGCAAGGAGAAAAAGAGCAACAAAGATTATAAAGACTCAACTGCTATTCAAGAAAATCAGAGTATGGAGACTGGATGGGGGTTTAATGGTTCAAATAGATAAAAGATGCTGATAAAGTGATTTGAGAAAAGTCATGAGAAATTCAGGAAAGTGTCGGATGCAGAAGGAATAACTACATAAAAGGAAAGGCAGTGTAGCTGATGTGGTGAGTTCAAAAATAGTGAAACAACACTGTATAGAAGCTTCTTGTGTCATCATAAGGAATTTGGATTTTATTCTGAATAATGTAGGAGATCAAAGTTGTGCCTTTATTTAAGTTACATTATGAAAAGATGATTGCATTGCTCACAAGAGAATATAATGTTAGTAGGTATAATAGTCTCTATTGGGGCATGGACTCCCTGAGGTCAATAATTCAAAGAAAAGATGTTCATCATGGGCTTATTGCCTTCGTTTTTTATTATATTTTACTTTTTAAGTTTTTTAATTATCTTACAAAGTAGCAGATCTATTTATGGCATTTTCATGCATCAGTTTTTTTGGTTGGTTCTCCCTCCTATCTCCCTTTTTACCATTCTCCTTTCTACCCTTTCCCTCACAAAATTCCCCAATTCACTTTAATATCACATGTGTTCTACTGTCTTATCCCCCTCTCTCCCTTAAAACTTCTTTTCTCCTGTCTCATGGGTCTCTAACTCATATTTTTTCCAACTAGGTACACATATTTAAAATTTAGAAGCTATGGACTGCATATGAGGGAGAACATATGGTATTTGTCTTTTTTGGACCTGGGTTATCTCAATGTAATTTTTTCAGCTCCATCCATTTTACTGAAAATTTCATATTCTCTTTCCTATTTATGGCCAAAAAAATTCCATTGTGTGTATTTGCCACTTTTCATTATCCATTCATCTATTAATAGGCATTTAGGCTGGATCAATTCCCTAGCTATTGTGAATAGAGAAGCAATAGACATTGGTGTGTATGTATCTCAGTAGTGGGATAAAGAGTCCTTTGGATATATGCCCAGGAGTATTTAGCTGAATCATCTGGTAGTTCTATTTGCAGCCTTTTGAGAAAACTTTACGCTGATTTCCATAGTAGCTGCACCAGTTTACATTCCCATCAACAGAGGATAAGAGGTCCTCCTTTTGTATATTTTCACCAGCATTTGTTATTTAATTGCTTGATGATAGTTATTGTGATGCAATCTCAAAGTAGTTTTAGCTTGCATTTCTCTGATGTCATTAAAAATTTTTTTGTTATTACATATGAGAGCTGTTTGTTCAGTTCAATGAACAATTTATTGATTAGTAGTTTTGGGGGTTTTGTGTTTGATGTTTTCAGATATTTATATATTATAAATTTTAATTCCTTGGCTGAAGTATCACTGACAAAGATTTATTAAGTGCAAACTGTAAACAAAACACTAGTAGATTATTTTAATGGGCTCATTGGTATACATGAAAATTGTTTTAAGAAATAATGATGAAATTAATAAAAATGACCACAAAGGAAATGCAGAATTTCTTTCATTTACTATTTTTTGAACTCCATATCTATGTTAGGATAAAATTTCAGTATGATCCTAATGGGAAAAATATAGTTAACAGTATAACAAAAACTATAAAAGAAAACACAATTCATAGTATTTTAAGCTTTATTAATACATTTTCTAAGGAGAATAAAACCACAATAAGGAAGAAAGATGTCACCGTTTCTGATTTTGTAACTTAACAATTGAATATTTGTTCACCACTTTTTCAGAATTTTATATGTGTGAATATTCTATTGATGATTTGGGTAGAATTTTTATATTATCTTTGTTCTAGTTAATAGAAGGCCACTTTATTAGTTTTAATAATAAAATTTCCTCTAAAGCATCAAGTATGTAAATAGGAAAAGTCTTAAGATTGTGAAAGAGCTTATTATAGATTCAAGATTATCCAGCCAGACGTAGTGGTGCACGCCTTTAATTACAGCACTTGTGAGGCAGAGGTAGGAGGATCACTGTGAGTTTGAGGCCATCCTGAGACTACATAGTGAATTCCAGGTCAGCCTATAGTAGAGTGAGACCTTACCTCAAAAATTAAAAAAAGAAACAGAAAATCCCGTCTTCTTAAAACTTCATTCATGAGAATGGAGTGATTTCTTAGTGGTTAAGGTACTTGCCTGGGAAGCTTAAGGACCAAGGTTCAATTCCCCAGTACCCACTTAAGCCAGATGCACAAGGTGACACATGTATCTGGAGTGCATTTGCAGTGGCTAGAGGTACTAGTGTGCCTATTCCCTTTCTTTCTCTAGCTGCCCTTTTCTCTCTTTCTCTCAGATAAATAAATAATATTCTTTAAAACTTTAGTTATTATAATACCATCAATGCCATTGTTTCTTCTGAATTAAATATGAAAGCATTAAAATTCTCAATAATTGAAATTTTCAACCTAAATAACTTCTCCAGAAAAATGAATCATTCACTTCCATCATAGTTGGCAACAATTTTGGAAATGCTATCCCTTTGACAATTAGTGACAATGTGTGAATGAAACAATAACATTATTTGATTCATTGCTTAGATTAAACACACTGTTGGGTATAACTGATCTAGACACTCAAATACTGCCTTCTGATTTCTGGAACTTTCATGCAAGAATCTTTCCTCATTTATTCTATTATTTCTATTTCAGTTTTACTTTTTAAAGTCTAAATTTCAATTTTCTTACATTGTTATTGACTAATAACTGAATTTCCCACAATTTCTCTAAACCAGTCTTCAGTGTCTATTTTTCAAAGTTGATTTTGGCTTCCTCTGCATATTTTGTGTGTATTAAACCTCTTGGAAAATTTCAAATTCAGCAATCAGAATTTTCTCATAAGAAGTGTAGAAAAATAAGGAAATGGTTCTAGTGGTTGTTACCTTCTTAGAACAAAGTTATTTCACACTTTGCCATCATTTTCTATTTTGCCACTAGTTAATTCCTATCCTTCCTAAAATAATAGTTTAGGAGTTCAGCACACTGCTTTTCCTGGTTTTAAGGATGTGGGGTTTGTGTTAACAATTGCTTCCTACAGTATATCTTACATGCCGTAATTCCATATTGAAGCATATTGCACCTGGTAAATCTTAACATTGTAGTTTGCAAGCCTCCAACTTTTCATTCACAATAGATTTGCTTTGTAGAAATCCCAAGTACTATAATGACAGATAAAACCACCTCAGGGCATGGCCATTATGATGGATGGCCAACATCAAGGGGAAGTTAAAAAACACTGTAAATGATAATTAGGAGAAATATTTACCTCTCCAATTCCAAATTCAAACATTCTTTTCTTTGAAATCATATCCTTATTATTTAATAATTTAATAACTATTTAATTATTATCAAAGGATATCCTTTGAAATCATAGCCTTCTCATAATCTCAAGGCCTTAATGGATATACCAGCTCTCTATGGTCACACAGCAATTAATCCTAAATTTTGCAATTTTAGAAAAAGAGAAAATAATTTAATATCTCATAGTTTCTGTTGATGAGGAATTCACAAGTGATTTAGCTGAATGATTTTGCTAACTATCTCTTCACTGTCAATATTTTTAGAGTTGCAGTCATCAGTGGATATAAGACAAAAAGGGCAAAAGGAGACTTTGTCTGCCAGAATCATTGGAGTATCAGGCATGGATTTTATGTCCCAAAAAGCAAGGGTTGATGATTTTATGTCCCAGTGGTTGATGATGCTGGCCATATTATTCTACTCATGAGAGGTGAGTCACCAAGTAAAGCATATACACCATGGCACGGGAAACATGCACTGGATTTAAAGGAAAATATCACAAATTTTATATAGGTACCCTTTAAAATTTATATTTATTTATTTATTTGTATTGACAAATTCTCTACTTACAGACAATAAACAATACTTTCCTCCCCTCCCCAATTCACCTTCAGGACTCACCTCTCCATCATATCCCCTCCCTCTCTCCATTAGTCTCTCTTTTAATTTGGTATCATCATCTTTTTCGCCTATTATGAGGGTCTTTTGAAGATATTGCTAGGCACTGTGAGGTCATGGATATCGGGGCCAATTTCTGTCTGGACAGTTGCATTTTAAAGAGTTGTACCCTTCCTTTGGCTCTTACATTTTTCTGCCCCCTCTTCTGCAATGGACCCTGAGCCTTGGAGGATGTGATAGAGATGTTTCAGTGCTGGACACTCCTCTATCCCTTCTTCTCAGCACTATGTTGCCTTTTGGATCATAACAGTGGACATCGCCATCTGAAAAGAGAAGCTTCTCTAACCAGAAGTGAGAGTAGCGTTAATATGTGAATATGAACATTAAGTATAGTGCCTTCAGGGCAGTTTGGTGGGAATTATATACACATTTAGCCATACAAGAGCAGGCTTTATAGCCCTAAGGCTTATGACTTCCCCTGCCAGTCTTTTGATTAGGTTTTTCAGTACCAGGAATGTATTCCCTCCCATAGAGCAGGCCCATATACATTTGTAACTAGGATCCACATATGAGAGAGAACATGCAATGTTTGGTTTTTGTAGCCTGGGTTACCTAACTTAGTATAATCCTTCCCAGATCCATCCATTTCCCAGAAAATTTCAAAATTTCACTTTTGTTTTTCCCTGAATAGCACTCCATTGGGTAAATGTACCACATCTTTAATATCCATTCATCTGTGGAGGGCCATCTAGGCTGGTTCCATTTCCTAGCTATTGTGAATAGAGCAACAATAAACATGGTTGTGCAAGTATCTCTAAGGTAGTGAGAAGAGTCACTCAGATATATGCCTAGGAGTGCTATAGCTGGATCATATGATAAATCTATTTTTAGCTATCTCAAGAACCTCCACACTGATTTCCACAATGGCTGTACCAGATTACATTCCCACCAACAGTGTAGAAGGGTTCATCTTTTTCCACATCCCCAACAACATTTATTGTCATTTGTTTTCTTGATGGTAGCCATTCTGATAGGAGTGAAAAGCAATCTCAAAATAATTTTAATTAGCATTTCCCTGATGGCTATGGATGTAGAACACATTTTTAGATGTTTATATGCCATCTGTATTTCTTCTTCTAAGAACTCTCTATTTAGTTCCATAGCCCATTTTTTACTGGGTTGTTTAATTTCTTATTGTTCTGTTTTTTTGAGTTCTTTGTATATTCTGGAAATTAATCCTCTGTCAGATGTATAGCAGGTAAAGATTTTCTCCCAGTCTGTAGGCTGTCTCTTTGCTCTATTCATAGTGTCCTTTGCTATACAAAAGCTTTGTAATTTCATGAGATCCCAGTGGTTGATTAGTGATTTTATTTCCTGAGCAATTGGGGTTATATTCAGAAAGTCATTGCCTATGCCAATATGTTGAAGGGTTTCCCCTACCTTTTCCTCTAGCAGTTTCAGAGTTTCAGGTCTGATATTAAGGTCCCTGATCCACTTGGACTTGATTCTTGTGCATGGAGAAAGACAAGGATCTATGTTTATCCTTTTACATACAGATATCCAGTCTTCCCAGCACCACTTGTTGAAGAGGCTATCTTTTCTCCAATGAGTATTTTTGGTATTTTTGTCAAAAATCAAGTGGCTGTAGCTGCCTGGATTAATATTTGGGTCTTCTGCTCCATTGATCTACATGTCTGTCCTTGTGCCAGTACCATGCTGTTTTTTGTTACTATGGCTTTGTAATATAACTTAAAATTCGATATGGTGATACCACCAGCCTGATTTTTGTTGCCCAAAATTGTTTTGGCTATTCGAAGTTTTTTTGTGCTTCCACATCGATTTTAGGATAGTTTATTTCTATTTCTGTTAAGAATGCTATTAGAATTTTAATGGGGATTGCATTAAATGTGTAGATTGCTTTTGGTAAGATTGACATTTTCACAATATTGATTCTTCCAATCCAAGAACATGGGATGTCTTTCCACTTCCTTGTGTCTTCTGCAATTTCTCGCTTGAGTGTTTTAAAGTTCTCATTATAGAGATCTTTTACATCCTTGGTTAAGTTGATTTCTAGGTACTTTTTCTTGAGGCAATTGTGAATGGGAAAGATTCCATGATTTCATCTTCTGCATGTTTGTTGTTAGTATATAGAAAAGCTACTGATTTCTATGTGTTTATTTTGTATCCTGCTATATTGCTAAATGTGTTTATCAGCTCTAACAGTTTGCTGGTAGTCTTTAGGGTCTTTTATGTATAGAAGCATATCATCTGCAAATAATGATAATTCGATCTCTTCCTATCCAATTTATATACATTTTATGAGTGTCTCTTGCCTTACTGTTATAGCTAAGCCTTCCAGTATGATATTAATTAAAATTGGACACCCTTGTCTTGTTCCTGCATTTAGCAAAAAACTTCAAGTTTTTCCCCATTTAGTATTATGTTGACTGTAGGTTTGTCATAAATAGCTTTTATTATGTATGAGATATGTTCCTTATATTCCCAGTTTCTGTAGGACTTTTATGATGAAGGAATGTTGGATTTTGTCAAATGCCTTTTTGGCATCTACAGAGATGATCATGTGATTTTTATCCTTCTGACCATTTATATGGTGTATTACATTTATCGATTTGAGTATGTTGAACCATCCCTGCATCTCTGGGATAAAGCCTTCTTTGTCGGGGTAAATAATCTTTCTTATATGTTCTTATATTCTGTTTGCCAACATTTTGTTCAGAATTTTTGCATCTATGTTAATGAGGGAGATTGGTCTGTAATTTTCTGTTTTTGTTCCGTCTTTGTCTGGTTTTGGTATCAGGGTGATGGTGGCTTCAGAGAAGTAGTTCAGTAGAATTCCTTCCTTTTCTATTTTATGGAAAAGTTTGAGAAGCAGTGGTGTTAGTTATTCCATGATGTCTTGTAAAATTCACCAGTGAATCCATGTGGTCCTGGACTTTTTTAGTTGGGAGACTTTTTATAACTGCTTGGATCCTCATACTTGTTATAGGTCTATTAAATTGTTTATTTCATCTTGATTTAATTTAGGTAAGTACTATGAATCAAGGAAATCATCCCATTCTTTCAAATTTTCAAACTTAGAGGCATATATATTCTTAAAGTATGTCCTTATGATGTTGTGAGTTTCTTTGGTATTTGTTGTAATGGTGCCTTCTTCAACTCTACTTTTATTAATTTGTGTCCCTTCTCTCTTTCTTCTGGTCAGATTTGCTAAGGGTTTATCAATCTTGTTTATCCTTTCAAAGAACCAACTTTTTGTTTCATTGATTCATTGGATTTTTTTTTTTGGTTTCTATTTCATTAATTTCTGCCTAATCTTTATTATTTATTCCCATCTACTGATTTTTGATTTGCCTTGTTCTTCTTTTTCCAAGGCATGATGATGCACACCTGTAATCCCAGGGCCAGGAAAGCAGAAATAGGAAGATTCCCCAGAGCTTTCTGGCTAGTTTGTCTAGACTAATCTATGAACACTGGGTTCAGTGAGAAATCTGGCTTTGAAAAAAAAGGTGCAGAGCAATAGTGTAAGACACCCAATGTCAACTTATAAACTCCACATGCATAGCACACATGTGCATAAACATAAATGAGCATGAAAAATGTGAAAACTTAAAACAAAATCTTCACTTTTAAAAAATATCTTATTTTTATTTATTTAAAAAAATATCTTCCTGGGTCTCTATTTTTATTTATTTAAACCTGAGTCCTTGGGAGCGAGAAATGCCTTAATTGCTAAGCCATCTCTCTAGCCTCCAAAATCTTTACTGTTTTAGAACTCTTGTCTGTCCCATCAATTATAATAGTGGATATGCATCCAAAGAAATGAATAATGGTACATCTAGAAGCTGTAGACTGTTACTAGAAAATTTTCAGTACCTGGGATGGGATACCTTCCAGTGAGTTGTTGGCATCCCGGCCTCCAAAACATTAAAGGCTTTTGCCAAAGCCCTGGTTTCCCCTGAGAAACAGATAGTAAGACCCTATTGCTGAAGACATCTCTTGCCTGAGAGGCAAGGTCACTGAGAAAGCAAGCTGGTGCTGAGCAGAAAACCTTCTCCCTGTAGACCAGCCAACTGAAAGTTGGAAAAGCTGCACTGCATGCAGAGTATGGGAGACAGAAGTCAAGCAGTGCAGTGGATGCTGAATATTCAAATTGCCAGACAGGCCCAAAGACTGAACGCCAATAGTGGCATGTCTACTCGTGGGGTAACCAACTCTCTATAATTGGACTGAGGCCCTCCAAAATCTTTACTGTTTTAGAACATAAGCCTTGTCTGTCCCATCTAAATGTATATACTATTCCCACCAAGCTGCCCGGAAAATACTATGCTCATATTCACATATTAATGCTACTCTCACTTCTGGTTAGAGAAGCTTCTCTTTTCAGATGGCGAACCACTGGGATGATCCAAAAGGCAACATAGTGCTGAGAAGAAGGGATGGAGAAGTGCCCAGCACTGAAACATCTCTGTCACACCCTCCAAGGCTCCATTGAAAGAGGGGCGGAAGAATGGAAGAGCCAAAGGAAGGGTACGACTCCTACAATGCAACTGCCCAGACAGAAATTGGCCTTGATATCCATGACCTTGCTGTGCCTAGCAATACCTCCATAAGACCCTCATAGTAGAAGTAAAAGAGGATGACATCATATTAAAAAAAGAGACTAATGGAGAGAGGGAGGGGATATGATGGAGAGTGGAGTTCTAAAGGGGAAGGGGGGAGGGGAGGGAAAAATACGCACCTTTGGTATGTAAGTATGTTTTGTTGTCAATAAATATTAAAAAAAAAAGCTAATAAGCAGATCAGCCTATGTATCAACTGATAAATGGTTAATGAAGACGTGGCACATATACAAAATGGAATTTTTTTTCACTGTAAATAAAAATTAAATTGTGAAAATTTCAGGAAAACAGAGGAACTGGAAAATATTATATTGAGGTATGATACTGTAATACTACTATAATGCAACAACACTACTGCTAATAGCAATAATAACCTGAGGTAACCCAGGCTCAGAAAGTCAAACATTGCACTTTCTCTCACATGTGGATCTTTGTTTCAAATTTTTAGGTTTTTAGGTTTGTGTATTTAGCTTGGAGTGACTGGAGGCCTGGAAGCTAGAAAGAGGCAATGGGAGTGGGGAAAGGTATTAGTAGGAGGTAGTAGAACACATGAAATATGAAAGTAGAGGGGGGAATAATGAGGGAGGAAAGATTTAAGCAGACATAGAGGATGGGAAGGGGTGGAGGAGAGAGTTAACTACAACTAAGGATTGTGAAAATGCCATATGGAAATCTACTACTTTGTAAGCTAACTGAAACATAATTCTGGGAGGCTGGAGAAATGGCTTAGCAGTTAAGGTGCTTGCCTGTGAAACCTAAGGAACCAGGTTCAATTACACAATACCTACATAAAACTGGATGCACAAGGTGGCATATGTATGTGATGTTCGTTTGCAATGACTAGAGGCCCTGGTGTGCTCATTCTGTCTTAATATCTGCCTCTTTCGCTCTCTCTCTCTCAAATAAATAAATAAAATATTTTACAAAACATAAAAAAAAGATATAATCTGTACTCCCAAGCTCATTGCAGCATTATGGTAAGTAGATTAGCTATAGAAACTTGGTATTACAGGAGTGCATAAAGACAATGTACTATAGACACAAGAGAGTATAATATTCAGCCCTTAAAAATGGAAAATTGTCATTTATGATCATGGCTGAACCTGGAGAATATCACACTAACTGAAATAAGACAGGCACAGAAAGAGAAATTGTGGTAATTTGAATATAAAGTGGCCCTCATAGTCTCATGCATTTGCAACTTATCATCATACTTAATTTCCAGATGGTGGCAATTTAGAAGGTGGAGCTTTGCAAGAAAAGGTGTGTCATTGAGGGATGACCTTGAGGTTTATTATCCTAGCTCCAAGCTGAACACTTAGCTACTTCCAAGGAGATAAATGACAGCTTCCTCTTGGGCCATGTTTTTCCCCACCAGGATGAAACTTCCCCCCAGAACTGTAAATTGAAATAAACACTGTCCAACCATAAACTGCTTTTCGTTAAATGCTCAACAACAAGAAGTTAATTGCAACAGAAGCATGGTACTGAGGAGTAGAGTTATTGCTGCAATAAGCCTGACTATGAGTTTTTGGTCTTTTGAAACTGATTTCCAGAATGAATATGGAAAGATTTGCAACTGTGGATTAAGAGTCACCCTTGTAGTGCTATAATTAAGCTTGATAGTATGCTGGTAAGAGTTTGAAAGACCCAAATGCAGATAGAACTGGGAACTATGAAGGTTTCACTCATGATGTTGCAGAGAGGAAAGAAGATTTTCTCAGAATTAGCCTAGAGGCAGTTCATGTGGAATTCTCACTGCATTTTTCCCGTGTCCTGAGAGCTTGAGCAAAGGCAAATTTGAAAGTAATTGACATGTTGTTTGGCATGGAAAGGAGCAGAAGTAAATAAATGATATAAAGTTGGCACAGAAATAAATGAAGTTTTCCAAACTGAGACTGCAGCCTAGTTCAGCAGCAATTGGTTAAGTTAATTAACATTGGGCCAGCTGTTCTACATTGGGACAATAGGAAGAGTGCTGATAATTTTTAGAAAGGACTGGGCCTAAGGGAAGACTGCTGAGAGGGTTTCCTGCTTTTCAAAGTCCTACTTACTAACCCTCCCAAACTGGAGTAACAACGTTAAATGAGGGTCAATAGATTTGCAACAGTTATTTTTTTGAAGATGGCCCCTAGGAAATGTGGAGGAGGGTCATACTCACTTCATAGAGGCCACGAGGAACAATGGCAGGGAGCCATGAAGAAGAACTTTGTGTTGCAGTGGAGACCACAGGATTTTGGTGATGCCAGGACTATGAGGAGCCTGCCTAGGAAACAGTATTCCTTCTGACTCAAGTGAATCTGCTTGTAGTAGGCAATAAGAGCTACAGGGGAAGAATTTGAAACCCGTAGATTTTATTCCATGTACCATATGCCAGACAGAATTTGATAGTTTCCCTGCTTCTTTTCAATCCTGCATTGTTCTAGTCTTTTCTTGCTAATCTTTCCTTGCTGTGCCCAATTATTCCTTTTTGGAATGGTAATGGTTACTCTGTGCTATTATGTGTTGGGAGTATTTAACTTACGTTTTGACTACATTTTCACAGTTAAGAGACTTTCTTGAATTTCTGAAGAAACCTTGGAGTTTTGAACAGAGTTGGTATTGATATATACTATGGGGAGTTTGAATGTTAGACACAATGCATTTTGCATCATGAGATTGTCAAGAGTCTATGGAGTCAGAAGTGGAATGTGGTAGTTTTAATGTAAAGGGGTCATCATAGCTTTATGTCATTGTTATTAAAATTCATACTCTATACACACCTGATGACAATTTTGGAAGTGGACTCTTGCTGGAGGAGATGTGTCACTGGGGGAAGAACTTGAAATCTATTAGCCCAGCTCCAACCTCTGGACTGATGATAAAGGAGACAGCTTCCTGCTCATGACTTGCTTTTCTTCCACAATGAAACTCCTCCCTTGAACCTATAGGCTTATATAAACTATTTCCTCCCACAAGCTGCTTTAGGGCAGGTCTTTTGTCCCAGTAATGAGAAATTAACTGCAACACACATACTATAGGATGCTTTGGAGACTAAGACTGTTTTAATATGTAGTAGGGAAAGATGATGAGTGATGACTTCAGGTTGACATGTGAAGGGTTTGAGGCAGTTGTGGGGCATTTAGTTACATACTGCATCTCAGATGGGCGATCTGAACAATGCATGAAATTTTCAAAATTTGTATACAGATGACCATAAAAATCTTAGCAATATGTGGTTGTTCAGGGAGAAAATAGAGTGGCCTTCCTCCCAGTTGTCTTTAAGTTTTTGTTTTTGGTTCAGAGGGAAAATATAATTTGATTAAATTTTGACATATTTGATTAAATTAATATATTTACATAAAATTTATTATATTATTAAAATGTTTATAAGCAACTCTTATTAGTTGGAAATGAGGTAGAGCAGTAGCTAGAATGGAAAACCATAGTGGTTTGTATCCATTACAAATGTATAGATAATTGATTATAATGTGCTTAGACAAATGAGTTTGAGTGTGTGGTGTTTTTGCACTTGTAGTCAATGAACAAAAGAGGAAAGAATGAATGGAATTATTATCTAAATTAATAAATACTTGAAAATAAAATTTTATTGGACTGATGAACTATTCATTTAATATCTTTCTAATGTTCATTTTGAAAATTATTACTATTTTTGATTCATTTTGATTCAATTCATTGAACAATTTCTGCAACAGTCAGAGTAGAGTCATCTCCATGGTACATCCAGGGAATCTTTGTAAAACAAGTAAAAAGTAGTGCTTTATGGATTGAAGTTATGTTTCTTTTTTTAAAAAATATTTTATTTTTTATTTATTTATTTGGGAGAGAGAGAGAAATACAGAAATAGGCAGGTAGAGAGAGAGAGAGAATGGGCACGCCAGGGCCTCCAGCCACTGCAAACTAACTCCAGATGTGTGCACCCCCTTGTGCATCTGGCTTATGTGGGTCCTGGAGAATCGAGCCTTGAATCGGGGTCCTTAGGCTTCACAGGCAAGTGCTTAACTGCCAAGCCATCTCTCCAGACCCAAAGTTATGTTTCTTAAATACTGAGAGAAATTTTTAAAAGGCCACCAATTAAGGTTATATTTAATGTAGGAAATTATAGGTTATTTATTAAAAGTATTTAAATGTAACTCCTAAACACATGTACACCAAAACACTAATGGTAAAAGATTTAGGCCTGTAAGATTGCTCTTCAATTAAAGGCACTTTCTTGCAAAACCACCAACCTGGTTTCAACTCTCTAGCTACACATATGAAGCCAGATGGATGTTCTTTTGCAGCATTTGGTTCAAACACACACATACAACACACGCACTTACACACAAATAAAAATAATAATAATTGGTAAAAAGTATTGCTAAAATTTCTCCGGGAATCAGTACTGTTAGACATTACAGAATGGTAGAGAGTATTGCATATCATATATCTGAAAATGGTTTTGTATTTAGAATATGTAAATAACTCTTAAAACTAATATTAAAAGGCAACAGAATTGATGATGCGAAAGGAGCTATATAGCCAAAGAAAAATACAAATACCCATTATTAACACAAGAAACAATGTTGAACAACATCAACCTTAAATAAAATGCAAATCCTGACCAATAGGAGATAACATTTCTCATGTACTTTTTGGTAAGGTATACAGAAAACAATGGATACAAACACTACTTGAGTGCATTTTAAGTCTACTTAAGTGATGGACTCTTAGGAACCTCTGTATCTCTGGTTTGGTAGGTGTTGCATGTCCTCAGTGTCTACCTCCTTCACCCTTGTGCTAATATCAGATTCACTATGCAAGCAGCACTCTTGCTCATTTCTCTGGTTCCTCTGTGGTTTCAGCTGGGGCTGGGGTGAAGTGCACTGGGTTGTTTATCTCCTCAGGTTCAGCTACTGTCTGGAAAAGAGAAGATGATTCTTCAGTGGAGAGTGAAGTCAGCACCAGTTAAATGGGATAACCATCATTAATTTAGAGAGAATTTAAAGGGTGTAGACCCTCTTATAGCCCAAGATTAGTTGGAGCTTCACATTAGAAAGCAAAATCATTATCTGGATATGATTCTGAGTTGTTTCCCAGTTCCAGGCATGGTTTCCTTTCCAGTGAGCAGATCTGTTAGCCAATCCAAGAGCAGGTGGTTAGAGCCACATATTGGGACATTATGCACAGAGACATTGCCTTTCCCCCCATAACTGAATTCTGCCCCCATAAAGCATGACCCACAATCCCCATGGGGTTGACCTGCATCCCCAACAAATAGGGCTTCTTCTGAAAAGTGGTGAGAATGAGGGAAACGATAGTACATACATGTGTTGTTTACATACTAAGTATGTACATATCTAATAAAAGTAAATTTAAAAAAACAAATATTAGTTGATATAGATACAATGAAATAGTAAACTCCATAGCACTGCTGGTGACAATATAATACAGCAAGCCTTTACAAAGAGAATTTGACAGTAATTCACATTGTTAAATGTAGAAATGCCATGTGATCTAAAAATTCCATTTTTAAGGTATATCTATGCAAGGGAAATGGAAAAATGTGGACAAAAAGAAATATTCACAGGGGCCATATTTATAATAACTGAAGTGTGAAAGAAAGACAAATGTCCGTCAAAATTTGAGTGGATAAACTGAATATGTGAACATTTAATATAATAATATTTGTCTATAAAAGAGAAAAAAGCATTGATTCATTGTAATATATATATATATACCAATATACTAACTTAAATCCAGGCACAAGATTCCACATTGTATATGATTTCACTTTTATCATATTGATAAATCTTTCCATAGAGAATATTAATTAGTGGTTACCTTTGGATAAGACATTGAGGGAAAATGGAATGTTAGTACAAATAGGTACAGTATTTCTTTTGGAATGTTATGAAAATATTCTATTATCATAGTGTGTGGAATTGGGGTGAATCTCAATTGTAGATTGTGTGCTTAGCATACACAAACTCTTGGTTTTAATTCCCAAGATTAAAACACAGCAGAGTGATTTTACAGCTCTGTAAATAAACTAAAGAAATCTGAAAATTATGAATGTTGAGCATTTATTGCTCTCCGTTTCCTCACTGTGCTGATGACCAGTTAATTCAAGCTCTTGCCATCATGCCTTCCCTACCATGATGGACAGTAACCTGTAACTATCTACAGTGAAAGAGAGGGAAATATGGAGCAGTAATTATGATAAGAAAATAAACGGCTTGACAAACAAAAAAATGTAGCCAGCTATGCCCTCCTCTGTAGTCCCACTGAGGCAGGATAGAAAGATAGGAAAATTACGGGGACATGAGAAGGAAAAGCAACTTCTCACTCTGAATCTGGTTAAAGCCTCTTGTCAGGAGAGAAGAAATAATTTCAGCACAATTAATATTTGGTGTGGAGGCTGTCAACATAGAGACATTCCTCTCTTATATAGTTATTTTATGTTAAAATAACAATGTACCGTGCTTAAGTCATGACTGTGTGTGGGCATGCGCTATAAGAACAAACTGTGGGAATGAACTATGAGAATGAAATATCAGAATGACTTAAAGAAAGAACTGGGGATTTTTTTTAATGGAACTTACAAATAGCTTTTCTGATATTATTGCTAAATTCATTACTTGTAACTTGGTTTAAAGTTAATCTTACAACTGTGTAACCCACCTGATTGAAGCAATGTGACTAGATTTACTCTCTGCCTTGGTGTACCTTTTGCCTAAAGAGCACAGATAAACAGTATTGACAAGCAATATTTAGAGGTGCTGACTAATCTTAAGATATGCTCCTTTCCTCAGAGGACTGGTTGGACTTTAGACTCAATACAAAAATACAAGTGTATGACGTGCTGACCATAGTGTTGAAGATAACAACGTCCGTAACAACAGGCCCACTGCTGAAGGCAACAGGTGGGCTTAATGTGATTGCTGTTGTGATCAGCGTATGTGTGTTCTGGATCAGCAGAGTCCAGCAGGTCATACCCCTTAGATCTCTTCCTTTAAAAAATGTTTGAGGATTATCCAAATTCAAAATTTCCTTACCATTTGCTCATACAGTATACTGCTTGTTCACTTATTACTGGTTTTTCTCTGTTCGATAAAAATGCCGATGGATACCTGTAGGCAAGGGAGGAAGCCACAGCGTCAGGAACATCAAAGCAAACATGACAGTACATGCCATAGTTATTCTAATGGTTTCCACTAAACTTCTCTTTACATTCTTTTTTCCTCAGGCTTCTGTTAAAGGCAGCTAGCCCACTGCTGGGCTGACGGTACCAGAAGTTAGCTCACTCACCTCTTAGGCTCTGCTCCTAGAAGCAGTTTGTCCACTTCTGGATAGGAAAGTTCCAGAGGTTAGTCTTCACTAAATTCATGGCTGTGTCTCCCAAATGGAATAATTGTATATGGAAGATTATAAATGCCATGGAAAATAGATTGTATGTCATTAAAACTATTAAAGTCAGTATATGCAATTAGTCTAAAATCACAAATATAAAAAGCATGAATCGTTTTTCTGATTGTGTGGAATTCATGTAAGAGAAAAGTGCTCTGCAACTTTCTTTGGTCTATCACTGAACTTGTGTTGTAAATATGCAAATGGCATAAACAAAAACAAAGCAAATACAATTGTATATAAACAAATAAGTATCTGAAAAATCCAAACTGTTGTAGAATGCACAACCTTGGTGGCCCCAATGTTCATGTCTTTTATTTTTTATTTTATTTTTATTTGAGAGCAACAGACAGAGAGAGAAAGAGGCAGATAGATAGAGAGCTAATGGGTGCACCAGGGCTGCCAGCCACTGCAAACAATTTCCAGATGCATGTGCCTACTTGTCCAACTGGCTTACATGGATCCTGGGGAATCAAGCCTTGAACCGGGGTCCTTAGGCTTCACAGGCAAGTGCTTAACTGCTAAGCCATTTCTCCAGGCCCATTCATGTCTTTTATAATCAGTTAATTTGGATGCTACAGTTTGCTTCTATTCCATAGTGGAGATGATCGGACATCCCCTCTGTGTTATGTTATGAGTTTTCCCCTCTCTTTCTCTCTCTTTCTTCCCTCTCTCTGACACACACACACACACACACACACACACACACACACACACACACACGAAAGGCATAGAGTGAGACAACACTCAGTTTTGCTAGAGACAATTGAGGAACTGTACAGCCTTTAGCACTTAGCAATGGACTTTAGCCAAAGGCCTTCAAAACTTTATAGCTCATTCATACAATCACATGCACATTGCAATTGATTCTGCTAATGAAATGAGTTTATTTCAGGAGCTAGCTCATTCCCAGTTGAATCTCTAACTGAAGTCTTATGAAACCCTGAGAAGAGAAGCCAGATAAGCCATGCTCAGATTCTAACTCATGGGCAGTGTGGATTATTTTTGGTTGCTATTTTATGGTATTTTGTTACCCAGCATAGAAAACTAATGCAATAACATAAAATATATGTATATATATTAAATACTACTTCATTATGATAGATAAGGAAAACGTGGCATAAAGTCTAAATTGATGTGGCAATGAACAGCAGAATATATTTCACTTTATAGTGGAACATTTCACAACCTCTTCAAGTTGTCAGGGCAAAACTTCATTTGCCATTTTGGTATCAAAGTCCACTACTCCTCCTCCTCCTCCCCTGTTTTCCATCTGAGTACATAGATCCTTAACCCACACAGAGGATTACTCAAAGTGGAAGAATAAAATATATCATTTTTGGCAGCTTCTCATCATGTATGTCCAATTCCCAAGCTTTCCAAACCTCTTCATTCCTTAATTTTCTTCATCCCCATTTGAATCATTGCCGTTAAAACTAATACCAACAAAATCACTTTTCTGGATTTAAAAGTGAGTCTAAATAAAACTCATGAGCCTTGTGTTTAAAAAAATCAAAATCTCAATTTATTAAAAGAAAAGTAAGAAAAGACAAAACACTAGCTGATTTTACCAAGGACAAACAATTTCAGAGTACCAATGCACAAAACAAGAAATGACAAGGGGAAATAAAGAATGGATACTTAGGAAATTAAAATCATAAGTTCACTGAACATTTCTAATAAAATAAATTTTAACATGTAAATGATGCAGATAATTTCTTAGAAAAATATAGTACACCCAAATTATCCCATTAGATTTAGAATAAAACAAATAAATTTTTGAGGAAAAATGAAGTGTTATCAAAGAATAATGCACAAAAAGAAAAATAGTTATGAAACACCAACTTAGTTTTTTTTTTTTTTTCTACAAGAATGAAAGAGATTGCACCAGAATGACATTCATGGACCATTTTATTCACACAAGGATTTTATGATAAAAATATACTGGATTCTGATTCAGGATTAAATAAAAAAGTGAAAATTGTGAATATGATGAAATTGCAACCATTCATCATGTATATTTCCAATATGTCATTCACACAGTGCATATATAATTGCATTTCACATAAAAATATAATTATCAACCATTTTAATATGAAAGATAAATTTGCTGCCCCACCCTCACCCTCCCTGCCCGCAGGTAGCCCCACCCACCAGGACCTGTGCCACCCTGCCCCCCACCCTCCATGTCTGCGGGTAGCCTAGCCCACTGGGTCCCCATGCTGTCCCACCCCCCACCCTCCACAATGAAGACACTTCAAGGTAAACTACAGCTTCCTGCTACAGTTAACAAGATTCCTACACTGTCATGGGCAGACCACAGTGCAAAAGAAATAACATGAAAAATCAAATGCAAGTAAATCCAACAAGACTGCCCAGTTGCACAGTGGATGTCTCTAACCAAAAAAGAAGAGATAATAGGATCAGAACCTCAAAAATGAAGACATAATCAATTCAACCCTAGCCAAGAAAATAGCAGAACTTGTAGAAATTCAACAAAGGGCCAATAATTGTATGAATGCTGTTCTCACAAGATTAGACCTAATAGAAAAGAGCCCGTAAGGGCTCCAAAAACAGTTAAATGACCTGAAGGAGAATGAAAAAAAGAGGACCTCAATAACTAGCTGGTTAAGATTAATAATGACATAAATAAATGCAAGGAGGAATTCCAAGAAGCACTAAAAAATCAGAAAATGATATGAAAAGGGGACTCAACAGAGGATTGGAATCTATACATAAAAAAGCAATAAAAATATGAACCAAATTGAACAAACCAAAAACTCCATAGAAACTCTCAAGAATAGAGTCAGCCATGCGGAAGATAGAAACTCAGAACTAGAAGACAGAACAGAAGAAACAGCATGTGAATCCAAAAGCTTCAATAAGGTCAAAAATTTTTGTGAACAGACCATGTGGGAAATGTGCGAAATGTGGGATACCATTAAACATTCCAACATTAGGATCATGGAGATAACAGAAGGAGAAGAAATTCAGACCAAAGGAATTGAGAACTTATTCAACAAAATTATCGAAAAGAACTTTCCCAATCTCTCAAAAGAAAGTCCCATCAAGGTACAAGAAGCTAACAGAACTCCAAACAGACTGGATCAAAGTAGAAATTCTCCAAGACATATTATCATTAAAACCCTAAATATTGATAACAAGGAGAAAGTCCTAAAAGCAGCTAGGGAGAAACAGCACATTACATATAAAGGTAACCCCATCAAGATTACCTCAGACTTCTCAATGGAAACACTCAAAGCCAGAAGGGCCTAGAATGGAAAACTGCAAAGTCTATGAACTTATGGATTCCAACCCAAAATACTCTACCCAGCAAAAATATCTCTCATAATAGATGTGAAAGAAAAACTTTCTATGATGAAACCTGGCTGTACAAATTTATGAACACAAACCCAAATCTACAGTGAGTACTTCAGGGAATTCTCCACACCAAAGAATCAAATAACCAACCTCAAGAACATACAAGAAGCAGATAACAATAACCAAACTCAGAGAAGGCACGTAAAACAAAACAACCCTTCAAAGTCTAAAAAACACCAAAACACCACAACATGGCAGGGATTAAATCAAACCTCACAGTTCTTACTCTTAACATCAATGTCATTAATTCACCCATCAAGAAACATAAACTGACAGGATGGATCAGAAAATTAGACCCGTCAATCTGCTGTCTTCAAGAAACCCACCTCATGACTAAATATAGACACCTTCTCAGGGTGAAAGGATGGAAAATGATATTCAAAGCAAATGGAAATAAGAAACAAGCTGTCGCCACTATACTAATATCAGATAAAATATATTTCAAGCCAAAAGTAATCAAAAACGACAAAGAAGGCCACTTCTTACTTACCAAGGAAACAATTCAACAAGAGGATATCACAATCACCAATCTTTACACACCAAGCACAGGTGCACCACAATTTATAAAACAAAAACTACTTGACAACAAAACGGAAATAACCACCAACACCATCATAGTCAGGGACTTCAATACTCCATTATCAGCAATAGATAGATCATCCAAACAGAAAATTAATAGGGAAGTAAGAGAGCTCAATATCATCACAGAGAAACTAGATCTAACAGATATCTACAGAACATTCCACCTCAAATCTATAGATTACACATTCTTATCAGTAGCCCATGGAAACTTCTCTAAATTAGATTGTATATTGGAGCACAAAGTCTGCCTCCATATTTTCACGAACATTGATATAATCTCCTGCATGATATCAGACCACAATGCTGTAATGCTAGAAATTAACAACAAAAAGTATGCCATGAATCCCTCCAGCTCCTGGAAACTGAACAACACACTTTTAAAAAATAAATGGGTTGTGGATGAAATAAAAAAATGAAATTGCAAAATTTCTAGGATTGAATGACAATGAGAACACATCATACCAAAACTTATGGGACACAATGAAGGGAGTCCATAGGGGAAAAATCATAGCACGAAATGCTTTCATAACAAAGCCAGAAAGAGCCCAAATCCACCTAAAGGCATTGGAAAAACAAGAAGCTAACCCAAAAGCTCCAGACAGACAGAAAGAAATAATTAAGATCAGAGCAGAAATTAATGAATTGGAAACTAAGAAAACAATTAAGAAAATTGATGAAACAAAGAGCTGGTTCTTTGAAATAATTAACAAGATTGATAAACCCCTGGCCAAGCTGATCAAGTGAAAAAAAGAGATGCTTCAATTTAACAAAATTAAAAAGGAAAAAGGAGAGATCACAACAAACATAAGTGAAATTGGGAGAATCATCAGGACTTATTTCAAAAACCTCTACTCCACAAAACAGGAGAATATGGAGGAGAAGGATGAACTCTTGGACACATACCATTCACCAAAGCTAAACCAAGAGCAGATTAATCTCTTGAACAAAACTATCACACCCTTCATGATTGAAGAGGTAATCAAACACCACCCCCAAAAGAAGAGTCCAGGACCAGATGGCTTCTCAGCTGAATCCTATCAAACCTTCATGAAAGAAATGAAACCAATTTCTCACAAACTGTGCCACACCATCAGAGAACAGGGAGAGATCCCCAACTCCATCTATGAAGCTAGAATCACCCTAATCCCCAAACCAGGCAGAGATGCCAGAAGAAAAGAAAATTATAGGCTTATTTCCCTGATGAACATAGACACAAAGATCTTGAACAAAATCCTTGCAAACTGAATTCAACAGTATACCAAAAGCATTATCCACCTTGACCAAGTAGGCTTCATCCCTGGAATGCAGGGGTGGTTCAACATATGGAAATCTGTCAATGTAATACACCACATAAATAAGCTCAAACACAAAAACCACATGACCATTTCAATAGATGCAGAAAGGCCTTTGACAAAATACAACATCACTTCATGATAAAACATTGGAGAGAATTGCCATTTTCACAATGTTAATTCTGCCTATCCAGAAGCATGAGAGGATTTTCCATTTTCTCAAGTCATTCTCAATTTCTTTCTTGAGTATTTTTATGTTTTCATTGTATAGGTCTTTCACATCTTTGGTTAATGTTATTCCAAGGTACTTTTTTTGTTGTTGCTGTTGAAAATAAAATAATGTCACTTATTTCTTTCTGTGTATGTTTGTCTTTTGCATATAGAAAGACTACTGACTTTTGTGTGTTGATTTTGTATCCTGCTACTTTGCTGAAGGAGTTAATCACCTGTAAGAGCTTTGAGATGGAGGTTTTTGGGTCAAATATGTATAGAATCATGTCATCTGAAAATAGGGATAATTTAACTTCTTTCTTTCCAATTTGTATCCCTTTTATTTCTTTTTCCTCTCTTATTGCTTGAGCTAGGACTTCCAGTACTATGTTGAAGAGAAGAGATGAGAGTGGACACCCCTGACTTGTTTCTCATCCCAATGGGAATTCCTTCATTCTCTCCCAATTAAGTATTATTTGGGCTTTAGGAGCCTTATATATAGCCCTTATTATGTTGTCTTATAAACCACCCATACCTATTCTGTCCAATGTTTTGATCATGAAGTGATGTTGTATTTTGTCAAAGGCCTTTTCTGCTTCTATTGAAATGATCATGTGATTTTTGCATTTAAGCTTATTTATGTGGTGTACTACATTGACAGATTTCCATATGTTGAACCACCTCTGCATTCCTGGGATGAAGCCTACTTGATCAAGGTGGATAATGCTTTTGATGTGTTGTTGAATTTGGTTTGCAAGGATTTTTTTCAGGATCTTTGCATCTATGTTCATCAGTGAAATAGGCCTATAGTTTTCTTTTTGTGTGGCATTTTTGCCATATTTTGGTATTTGGGTGATACTAGATTCATAGAAGGAGTTGGGGAGCTTTCCCTGTTCCTTGTTCCCTGATTGTGTGGTACATTTTGAGAAAAATTGGTGTCAGTTCATCCATGAAGGTTTGATAGAGTTCAGCTGAGAAGCCATCTGGTATTGGACTCTTCTATTTGGGGAGGTTTTTGATTACTCTTTCAATCTCTATGGGTGTGATAGGTTTGTTTAGGATATTAATCTGCTTTGAGTTTAGCTTTGGTAGGTGATATGTGTCTAGGAATTCATCCAATTCCTCCATATTCTCCTGTTCTGTGGAATAGAGGTTTGTGAAGTAAGTCCTGATGATTCTCCCAATTTCACTATGTCTGTTGTGATCTCTCCTTTTTCATTTTTAATTTTGTTAATTTCAAGCATCTCTTTTTTTCACTTAATCAAATTGGGAAGGGATTTATCAATCTTGTTAATTTTTTCAAAGATCCAGTTCTTTGTTTCATCAATTTTCTTAATTGTTTTCTAAGTTTCCAATTCATTAATTTCTGCTCTGATATCAATTATTTCTTTGTGTCTATAGATTTTTGGGTTGGATTCTTCTTTTTCCAATGCCTTTAGGTGTATGGTTAGGTTATTATTTGGGATCTCGCTGTCTTTGTTATGAATACATTTAGGGCTATGAATTTTCCCCTAAGGACCGCCTTCATTGTGTCCCGTAAGTTTTGGTACAATGTATATGTATTGTCATTCAATTCTATAAATTTTGCAATTTCATCCATTACCCTTTTATTGTATCTAGTGATAAAATACATTGTGATCTGATATCATGCAGGAGATTATGTCAATCTTCCTAAATATATTGAGACAGGATTTATGGCCCAGTATATGATCTATTTTAGAGAAAGTTCCATGGGATGCCGAAAAGAACATGTAATCTGTGGATTTTGCGTAGAATGTTCTGTGGATGTCCATTAGGTCTTATTGATCGATAGTGTTGCTGAGCTCTCTTACTTTCCTGCTAATTTTCTGTTTGGATGATCTATCTATTGGTGATAGTGGAATATTGAAGTCCCTGACTATGATGGTTTTGGTGGTTATTTCTGTTTTGTTGTCAAGCAAGTTTTGTTTTATAAATTGTGGTGCACCTGTGTTTGGTGCATAAAGATTGGTGGTTGTGATATCCTCTTGTTGGATCATTCCCTTGGTAAGTAAGAAGTGGCCTTCTTTGTCTTTTTTGATTACTTGTGGTTTGAAGTCTATTTTATCTGATATTAGTATAGCTATGTCTGCTTGTTCTTATTTATGTTTCCTTGGAATATCATTTTACATCATTTCACACTAAGGAGGTATTGGTCTTTAGTGGTGAGGTAGGCTTCTTGAAGACAGCAGATCGAGGGGTCTAATTTTCTGATCCACCCTGTTAGCTTCTGTCTCTTGTTGATGAATTAAGGCCATTAATGTTTTGGGTAATAACTGTGAGGTTTGATTTAATCCATGCCATATTGTGGTGGTTTATGTGGTTTGGTGTTTTTTTTTTGGACTTTGTAGTTTTTTGCACCTTCTCTGAATTTGGTTATTGTAATCTGCTTCCCTGAAGTACTCTCTGTAGTTTTGGCTTTGTGTTCATATAGTTGTAAAGCTGAGTTTTATCATGGAAAGATTTTCTTTCAACATCTATTATGAGGAATACCTTTGCTGGGTAGGGTAGTTTGGGTTGGAAGCTATAAGTTCTTAGACTTTGCAGTGTTCCCTTTTGGCTTTCAGAGTTTCCATTGAGAAGTCTGAAATAATTCTGATGGCATCACCTTTATATGTAATGTGATGTTTCTTCCTAGCTGCTTTTAGGACTTTCTCTTTGTTATCAATGTTTAGAGTCTTAATGATAATATGTCTTGGAGAATGTCTCCTTTGATCCAGTCTGTTTTCAGTTCTGTTACCTTCTTGTACCTTGATGGGACTTTATTTTGAGAGAGTGGGAAAGTTTCTTCAATGATTTTATTGAATAAGATCTCCATGCCTTTGGTCTGAATTTTTCCCCATCTGGTAGTCCCATGGCCCAAATGTTGGGATGTTTAATGGTATTCCACTGTCCCCTCATGTTCTGTTCACAAAAATTTTTGAACTTATTCAAACTTTTGTATTCAGGAACTTCTTTTTCTGTTTTGTCTTCCAGTTCTGAGTTTCTATCCTCCACATGGCTGACTTTATTCTTGAGAGCTTCTAGACAGTTTTGTGCTTGTCCAATTTGGTTTGTATTTTCTACTGCTTTTTTAAAATGTGTGTGTGTGTGTGTGTGTGTGAGAGAGAGAGAGAGAGAGAGAGGAGGGAGAGGGAGAGGGAGAGAGAGAGAGAGAATGGGCACACAAGCAGCTGTGAGGCAGCTGTAAACAAACTCCAGATGCATTTGCCCCTTTGTGGGTAAGTGTGACATTGGACCCATGTGTCATTTTTGTGTCTGGCTAAACATGGGACCTGGAGATTCAAACTGGTGTTCTTAGGCTTGGCAGGCAGGCGCCTTAACTACTAAACCATCTTTCTAGCCCTCTACTTCTTTTTTATGTGTAGTTTCCATCCCTCTGTCGAGTTCCCTTTTCACATCATTTTCTGATTTTCATAATGCTTGGGATGCTTGCATTTATTTATGTCTTCATTGAAACTTAGCCAGCTGGTTATTGAGGTCCTCTTTTTTTTTTCACTCTCCTTCAGATCATTTAACTGTCTTGGGAACCCATCCTGGTTCTTTTCTATTAGGTCTAATCTAGCAAGGACCACATTCATACAATTTATTGGACCTTTGTTGATTTTCTGCATGTTCTGCTAATTGCTTGGTCAGGGTTGCATAGCTTGTATCTTCATTTTGAGAGTCTGATACTATTGTCTATTCTATGTTTTGATTAGAGACATCCATTTTTGTACTGGGAAACCTTCTTGGATTTACTTGTATTTGATTTTTCATGTTATTCCTTTTGTGCTGTGGTCTATCCATTACAGTGTATGAATCTTATTTAATTTAGGAAGAAGCTGTAGTTTATCCTTGAAGTGTCTTCAGTGATTATTCCCTTTTATGTTTGCTTTGATTAGGCTTCTGATTGCAATGGGGCCTGTCTGCTCAGAGGAAAGAAGCCCATGAGGCACTGGTGGGCACCCTAGTACATGATGAAGGTGTTTGTTTGTCAGTGGTTCAGGGTATGGGACTGTGTAGACAGGTGGGACAAAGCAGACTGGTGTTGCAGCTGGGATACAGAGGGGGAAAGGATGGGAATGCATTGTGGTTCTGCATGCTGATGGGTGAGGGGATGGGACAGTGGGTCCATTGTGACCATGTAGCAGGGGGTAGACAGGAGTGCTGGGTCCTATGACAAGGTGGGGCAAGGATTTGGGGCTGCTATTGTCAGCAGACTCATGTGGGATGGGCAGCAGTCCTGTTGGGGTGGCAGGAAAGGGGACAGAGAAGTAAAAAGTTGCCTGCTGGCCTGGGTCCATGTAGCCTGCAGGAAGTGCAGTAGCACCTGGTCTGTGCAGGGCGGGGTGGCATATGGGACAGGGGTCACATATGGATGTCCCTGTTGGCGGGAAAACCAAAGGGGCGAGGGAAAGGAAAGCTAGCCTGCTGATTTGGGTCCAAGTAGCCTGCAGGAAGTGCAGTAGGACCTGGTCCCCAGTCAGTGGGTGGTGGGTGGGATGGTGTTCATGATTGGAGGTCCCTTTCTTTCCCCTGAGGTGAAGCATGGTTAGGTGGATGGATGCCATCTTGACCAGAAGTTGCTTTTATCTTTTGATTTATCTTTCTGATTGTGTTCTTGAAGTTTTTATAAGATGTGAACATACTGGATCCTGACTATGGATCTCTACTATAGAATGATATTCTTAGATTCATAGACCAGTTGATTAGCAGCTCACAGGAAGATAACTCATGTACTGTAGAAGAAATTGATGAAATGAGTATTTTCTAGGTAAGTGGCTAAGATTAACAATTCAGTTTAATAATAGATACAATGAAACATTTATCTCTATCACCAGAGAGATAGAAATAATTTTTTCAGGCTTGAAACACATGCTAAATTTATTTTGTGCTTCAATCAGAATCCTAGGTCTCTAGCAAAGAAAAGCAGAAATCCATCTTAAGGATAAGTGCTCACCAATATGTATTCAAAAGCCAAGACAGAGTATATCTGTGTGAAATCCATTTGGGGGAGTTGAAAGGGACTCTAAAGTTTAGGTTATTTTACATGCCTTTATCATTTTACTATGCTGCTGACAAATGAGTCATATAAGAGAAAATTTTACTCTTCTTCAATGTGCAGTTAACAAATTTCCTTTATGTGGTCTATGGTTTTATATCACTTTTGTAAGATGCCACTAGAAATCCTATGTGCTACCTACTTGCCACCCAATTAGAGCAAGATAATGTTCTTATGTAATTTATTCGCATATTTCCCCTTTCTTATTCTGCAAATTTAAGATATTATCTAACACCTTTGGACCTTTGCAAAGATTTAGCTCCTTGAGATATCCTGAGTGCTAGGATCTTATTGAACACTGTCTGTCAGAAAGACAAATTGGGGAACTTGCTCCTATGTTTATAACAGTAATCTCTTTGGAAAGTATTTGAAGTTTTTAAGTAGGGTTGTTTTTGAGGTCAAAACTTACTTTTGAAGTATTCCAAAATCAAGTACTATTTCTAAGGCTTACCCACTATTGGTATGTTAGACTAATATTCAACTCTTGCTACCTGATGAGTCCTGGTAAGTGCAAATATCTTCAGTCATTGAGAAAGATTTTTTTCATTAGCAAGGGATCAAATTAAAAGAGACAAAATGATATAGTATATCATGGCTGCTACTTTTCTCTTTTGGCTTTAAGATATTACTGATCCAAAATGAAGTTAAAGTAAAGATTTTCTATAGACTAATGTATTTCTTCAGTTGATAGAACAAGAGTAGCACTATTAAGTTAACAAAAACAGAAACACGGGACAGATGAGATAATATGATTTCACAAGAGGTAAAACTACTTTGAGATACAAATGTATTTTCAGTGAGCAACAGAGATTGTACATCATTGTACCTAAGTCTTATTTAAAGGAAAGTTTCTAAAATTGTGTCAGTGTATGCCTCTATTATTTTAAGTGCTGATGCTATTATTCTTACAGACTGGGTGAAGAGAGAAGTGGTAATGAGGTTTATTTTTCCTTCTTTCTTTAAAAATCTGATTATTCCTAGAAAGTTAAATCAGATTGTTAAGAGTTTTTCACATATATATGCATGTATAAACATTATATACATATACATACACACATATATATGCATATACACATACACATGCATATACATGTACATATCATATACTAGATAGGAATTTTGACACCTGAAAATGTCCAGATGTGAAGATTATTGAAAATATAGGTTTTATTTATATATTTTTATGTGTGCATGTATAGTATATGTCATGTGATATGTGATGGAGTATAGGCAGGTACATGTACCTGCATGTGTAGGCTAGAGGAGAATGTTAGATGTCCTTCTCTATCACTGAACCATATCTCTCCTTGAGATCAAGTCTCTTTATTACCCTGAAGCTGTAGTTATTGCAAGTCCCAGTGATTCTCGGATTTCAGATTGCCACAGTACCGGGGTTACAGGTATGTGTGGTCATGCCCAACTATTTATGTGGATGATGGGGAATCAAATTCAGATGGTCTCAGGGCTTCTCATCTCCTCATGCTTGTATGACAAACACTGTTAACTGCTGAGCCATCTTACTAGCCCCTACATGGATTAAAAGTATACTTATATTCATATTTTAGGGAAGATATTTGGTTATTAAAAATTTGGCCAAGTCACATTAACTTAGTGACCTCAGAAATGTTGTGCTCCCATCTCTTGAGAGCAGTGGATCCTCTTTGTTTTCCCATCCCTTGAGACTAATGAATTCTTTTAGTTGTTCCTTTGTTATTGGCTTAAAAATGTCTTTAATGCTCTGCAATCTTTAATACTAAAGGGTTTATCTTACTAGGATAAATCACATCCTACATAATGTATCATGTGTTGACAAAATTGTAACTTATCTTTGGAAGCCTTGTTGTTTTTGATCTA
This sequence comes from Orientallactaga sibirica, assembly GCA_036365145.1. Lineage (NCBI taxonomy): Eukaryota > Metazoa > Chordata > Mammalia > Rodentia > Dipodidae > Orientallactaga > Orientallactaga sibirica. The sequence goes on along the minus strand of JAEOAD010000793.1, from coordinate 5,357,002 downwards.
AAATGCTGAGTAGATATTTGAAATCAGTCTTCATGTTTTCCTCATCTTTTCAGAAGTAGACTGCATACATAATGGATTAGAATCCTGGTGACATTTAAAATTCTGGAGGTCAATATGAAAATTAGGAGCATGCCTCAGTAAATATTTATGACATTGCAACCATTTTTTACAATTATTTATTTCATCTTTCCTATTAAGATAAATGCATCAGGTGATGAGGGTAATAGAGTCAAAATATCAGATCTTCATTGAGAGAAGAATTTGTAATAAAAAATGCAATTTTACAAACCAAAAATGATCTGGAATGCTGAAGACAATGCACAAATGAATTTCCAGGGCCACAATGGTGTGGTAAAGTCAACTGATGTGTACCTGAAAAAAGTATCAATAAGGAAAAGTAGTTTTATCAGTTGCTTCCTTGTTGATGGGACAAAATGCCCAGGTAGAAGCAGTTTATGCAAGGAAAGGATTTATTTTGGCTTATAGTGTCCAGGGATGTTTATCGTTGTGGAGAAAGAATGGCAGGAGCAGATGGCAGCAGTAGTTTGCTTCCATCATAGAGATAGATCATCAGGGAAGAAGTAGAGGGAGAGAGAGAGAGAGAGAGAGAGAGAGAGAGAGAGAGAGAGAGAACTCTAAGCAGGCCTGAGGTACAACCCTTGAAGGCTGCCCCCAGCGAATCACTTCCTCCAGCAAGTCTCTACTTTCTAAATGTTCTAAAACCTTCCAAAGCAGTGCCACCAACTGAGGACTAAGTGGTCAAACATATGGATGAATTATGGGGGACATTTTTACATCCAAAACACTGTAATACTGCTGATAGTGATCTGTCTGCCCAGAGCACATGAGAGGCAGTGCTCTATGTCCTCTCATACTTTGAGATAAAGAAGTAAACTTTTGGAAAATAACAAGAATGACATCATAATGATAGAATCTTTATCAGAATCATGGTTGATCAACAGTTTGATTCAGTCCAATCAGAAAAATTCAGTGCACATCCCTGAATAACTGAGTTGGATCAGGGGCTGCAATTTGTTTTCACAGTTCATAGCCCCAAAGAGACGTATTTTTATCAAGCCTTTGACACTTCTAAATTTCTCAAGTGGAAGAACAAACATTGAAACTTACAACAGGCCAAGAGTCTAAATTTTATGGATTGTGTGGAGGAGCAGCATTCACTTTTGTATTTGCAAAACAATGCTGGGATTAAACAGCCACAACATACATTTAGATATTGGGTTTCAACTCAGCTAAACTATATATCTACCAAATCTATACATTTATATAAATACTCAACATGTGTGCATGCACACACACACATTATCCGTTTTGGATTTATGCATGGATAAGTACAAAAACATAACCCATTATTGTATATTCATGTAAAAATACATTCATGTAAAAATACATGGAAGTATAACATTGAATCAACACAGATTCTCCTCCATCAAAGTTTGCTTTTTTCCCTTCCCTGCTATGGACCTTATCCAGACCCTTCCGTCAATGCACATTCACATCAATACATTTGGTAGATAGTGCCTAGGTATCTGTGCTGAATAAAATATAACAACTTGTGTTTTTACATTCCTTTCAATGTTCCAGCATGGTATATGTAAATGATACTAAAGTATGGGGGCAAGTGTCTCAGGGAGAACAAGACAGTGTTTTAACATAAGTAATCAAGGCATAATACTTTCAAAAGGGAGAAATTGTAAAAAGTCAGATTACAAAAATAAATTAGCTTGAGATCTGATTGGCATCCATTCATAATATGAGAATATAGAAAACTTAATCTGTACAAAAAGAATGAGAGCTCCCACTCAGCAACAGCAGAATAGTTGATTTTATAAGGTGGGAACAAGAAAATAGAATAGAAAAAAAGATGACTGGTTAATGTTAGTGTAACTTAGCTTTTTTCTCATTTTATTTTATTTTTTGCATGTCTGATATTGGGTGATGTGCATGTATGTGGGTATGTTGTATGAACATGTATGCAAAGATGTATGTATCTGTTCAGATATGAAACTAGAGGAGAATATTGGGTTTCTTCCCCTATCACTTCTCCACATATTTCATTGAGAAGTATCTGAATATAGAACTATGGATTTGTAAGCCACACAGTTCTCCACTGTTCCCCACTGGGAGTTACAGATGCATATGGTCATGACCAGCTATTTATGTGGGTCATGGGAATTGGATTCAGGTGTTCTCAGGCCCTTTCTGGCCCTCATGCTTGTGGCAAGAGCTATTACCTGCTGAGCCATCTCCATAACCCTAAGTTACTTATTTTATAAGGATTAAAGGAGAGGAAATTTCTTTATTGTATTGAGAAATACATGCTTGAATATCCTGTTTATAGTAGAAAGAACAATTTTTGAGGATATGCCTAACTTCATACGTAAGTGACTATAAGTAGTTTTTGTCTGTTTGCTGGAGTCCAGTCCAAATACTAGTTCAGAACAATAGCCTCCCACGATTTTGTTCAACAAAGTCGGTCTGCTGTTAACATTTTTATCAATTCATTTCTAGTGCTTTGATTCACTTAAAGCTCAATTCTTTTGTTTTTGATTGTTTTTTTTTTTTTTTTTTTTTTTTTTTTTTTTTTTTTTTGCTCTTTATGGAAGAGATTGAACAACAAAGAAATGTGTTTTCGGATTCCTTGTTTCCATCCTACCTATTTATTCTCACCTGCATGAGCAAAGACAAAGGGAACTGTAATCCCTAAGCCACTGCTACAATTAAAGCAAGAGAATTCATTTCTGAATGCTGGTGAGTTTTATCAGTTTATGAAGGACTAGAGAGCTCTTATACTTTTCTGCTTCAGTAAGACATGTCCCTGTTAGCAACCAACCCTTGCTGCTAAAACTTTCAAGAACTGTGAAGAGTATGACATTTTTTCATACTTATCACTGAATAAGTGAACTTGTTATAATTTCATAGATTTTGGCAAGATGATGTGAGATGACTGATTCAAAGAAAAGGAATATATTTCTTATCATATAGCAGGCAACATGAACTTCCTGCTTACACAAGTCTTCTTGCTCCTGTGTCTTATGAAAATGAGGCCATAGTAGATATTGTTCATATAGTAAATTTATGTCACGGCTTAGAAGACCTATAGTCTTACAAGGATGTCACAAGCAAATATACCCAATCTTTCACAGACGCTGGCATTATCTTCTGTATCCTGGTTTGGGAAAAAAATGTACCCCAAATCCCACCACAAATATATCTACATTTTATAGGGATGTTTGCTATAGATTTACTCTTGCAAATATAATACAGAAAAAGGTTGTCAAATGATGTGTAGAAATGCCATGGAGAACTGCATCTCTGAAATGGATCAAATGGAAAATTGGACACTTTATTCCTTCTTGGGCCACCTTCATTCATCATTTGACTTCAGGTTTTTTCCCCTTTTGCTTCTTGGTTAATGCAAAATTCTTCCTTTCCCAATATATTTTTCTCACACTGTAGAGAGACAGACATTGTTTTTAAGAGATTTTCCTTTAGTAGTTAATTACTAGGGTGGAAACATATGATGAATTTATCTCTAAGGTCACCAATTTATTTTAAATATTACTTTGACTTGTCTTGATGTTTTTGTTACAATGTTGTAGTGGTAGACCTTTAATAATTAGGCTATTACCTATTGTATATTTTGCTTGCATAATACACCACCAATTTATGGACATCCTTTCATAAGCTTATGTGTCATCTTTATATCTTCTTCTGTTAGGGGTTTATCATTGTGTTAATCAGGTAGTTCATTTTCTTGTCAAGCTTATTGAGAATCTTGTTTGATTTAAGTCATGTATTTCTATTGTGAAGTATTGGCTAAAAATGGGTAAGGATCATGACATAGTAGTTTAAATTTGTGAACAAAATAGGTGAGGATTTTAAGATAAGTGAAAGAAGGAATCTGTGAGTTTTTTTTTTCTTTTGGATTCTTTCCTATGAAGAATTGCTGGTTTTCATAATTAACAGTAAAGTTATAAAACAATATATTTCCAAAACACTGTATATATATTTGAGGAAGAGAGAGATGGATTAAGAGAAGGACACTACAAAAAGAAAACTATATGAGGTAATTCACGACAATTAGTGCCATTTCAGATGCATGCATATATAAAAATTATATACTTTACTACAAATATATACAATGTTAATTTTTATTCAAAATTGATAAAAGATGTTAATTTTGTAAGGTGTTTAAGGACATAGAATTGATGTTTGTAAAGGTGGTATGAAATAAATACTTTTATATCCTAGGTCACTGGATAACAACTGAATCTGTTGAGGTAATTGGTATCATACAATTATTTAAGAATATCACTTAAAATTAAAAATTTTAAACATTTATTATTATTATTATTATTATTATTATTATTATTAACAAGATGTTTCATATGGATACATCATGTGTTGGTACCCTCTTTGCCCCCTCCAAAATAAGTAAAAGAATAAATAAGTACAAAGAATTTAACTTAAATATTTAATAATAAATAAAATACCTGCTCTGGAAAAAATAACTTAAATTTTATTTGTGTCTAGTACTGAACATCAAAAGAATTAATAAAAACATATTTGAGGGCTGGAGATATGGTTTAGTGGTTAAAGCACTTCCCTGTGAAGCCTATGGACCCAGGTTAGATTCCCCAGTACCCGTGTAAACCAGATGCACAAGGTGGCTTCTGCATCTGGAGTTTGTTTGCAGTGGCTAGAGGCCATGGCATGGCCATTATCTCCCTCTCTCTCTCTCTCTCTCTCTCTCTCTCTCTCTCTCTCTGTGTCTTTCTATCTCTTAAATCAATCAATAAATAAAATATTTTTGAAACATATTTGAACTGATTTTGACTTTAATCTCTCCTGAACTTCCAGGTCCCTGCTTTCCTAAATCCCTCTCATCTTGGCCCTTCTGTGTTTAGATTGGGGGGGTTGGATCACAACCCCTACTCCCATGTAGACTCCCTGCCCACTCCTGATTTCCATATAGCAGGATCTCTCTGTACTTCTTTCTTCTCTTTTCCTCTCTAAATCGAACAAATCCTCTTTCACATTCTTTCCAGGCCCATGCTCAACTCCCATATAAGCTATCACACTATATGGGTACATCCATTCCTCTTTCCTTGGGACTTTTTCTGTTGCCCTGACTTTCCTGAATAAATGTAATAGTTCTTAAACACACGAAAAAATTGAATGTGGTTGGCCTGGAATTGGACGGAAATGGGAAGAATTATGACTGTCAGTGTTCATAATAATTGATTAAATAGAGCTTTGAAAATGGATCCTTCTGTTTACTTGGAGCATTGGTATGTAGCTTAAAAATCATCTTAATTTTCCTTTTTGCATGCAGTTGAATTTCAGCATTTAGCTAACTAGCATTTGCATTTGGAGTGTGTATTGCTTAGTTACTGATCACTAAAAATAGTCTTTAATGAGAAATATTTCCACAAACTAGGTTTGTGTGTTCACCTTGATATCCCATACTATTTGACAAGATCATCATTTTTATCCTTACTGATATTAACTATGAGTTAGGATTTTATGGTATCAGAGAAATAAAGAATAACATAGGAGGGTAGAAGTGCTAGCACAAACTCCTATAATTTTAATTGCTGAAGGATGATCAGAGTTCAATAGCTTGGGCTAAATAAGTGAGATCAAGTCAGCCTGGACTATATGATACTATAACTTAAAAAAATAAGGAAATGGTGGTGTATATGATCTCAGATTTAAAATGTGGAATCTGTACTAGAGAATATAAGCAGGTAATTTCTATATAAGACAATACATGTGTTACAAAGCTGTGTAACATCTTTAATGAGTATAGGGATGCAATTCAAACTATCCAATGACATAATGGCACTAACAGTGCAAAGTATTTGCACTGGTATGGATAGAGGATTATTGTGGAGGTACTGCAATCACACAAGTGTCTTGAAGAACTGTTCCACTTCACCTAGTACAATATAAAATTTGTATACTATAGCATATGAGTAGCAGTTCTGTTCTGGAGCCATATTCTTTTGATGTTCTTCACTTGATCAAAGCTCCAATATATGAAGATGCATTTTGTAGCACCTTGAAAACACCTTTATTTATGAAAGATATAGGAGAAAGGGGAGGGAGTGAGGAAGAGAGAGAGAGGAAAAGAGAAAGCGTATGGGCATGCCGTGGCCTCTTTCCACTATAAACACTGGAGCATCTTTTTGTGACTGTAAGGAAAGTGTAAGCAAAAGGAAACACTGCATTTATTCTCTTCAGACAGACTGTTTATTGACAGAAATAGCAAGGAACCTTAGCTTTCCTGCAGGATGAAGGCTGAAGCACTGGGCCAGACTATGGTGCAAGCTTATAAGGGGGATCCTAAGTAAAAGAGACTGGACCAGTTGTAGGTCCAAGGAAGTAGATAAGGAACTATAGTTATTTGTGTTTTTACTCAGAATATGCATTTTTAGGAAAAGTTGTCTAGGGAGGATATCACACCAGGTGGTTTCTATTTCCTCAAGGTTTTCTGAGCTAAGGGAAGTTTAGTTTATCATTCTGCAATAAACAGGCCTGTCAAGGCCATGCTTCTGATTTTTTTATTGCTTGTTGGTCTTAGGGATAGTTATTAACTCTTTAGTTCCCTCTAGTTTTCAAGGAAGGCTATTTACCCTTCAGTGACACCAAAGAAAAGAAAAACAGCATAAATGTAGCTGAAATGGTAACCTATTTTGATGTAACCATCTTGTGAAATATTATGAAACATTTAATAAAAAGTGTGTTTCAGCCGGTGTGTTGGTGTATGCCTTTTAATCCCAGCACTCGGGAGGCAGAGGTAGGAGGATCGCCATGAGTTCAAGGCCACCCTGAGACTACATAGTGAATTCAAGGTCAGCCTCGGCTAGAGTGAGATCCTGCCTCGAAAAACCACAAAAAATAAATACATAAATAAATAAATAAATAAATAAAATAAGTATGTTTCTATGTCTATATAAATTTAAAAGATCTCTAAGGCATAATTGAATGAAAATAGTATACTTTAGAAAAGTGTATTTTGTATTATCTCATATATATAAAAATACAAAGAAACACATATAAAAACTTCCACCAATAATTTTTCACTTATATAAGAGGGTTTACTATACTATGTTTTGTACCTATGAAATGTAAAGAAAAATACTTGACTGGGATGAGGAGACTGATGAACAACACCATCTATAATTGAACTTGTTCCAGATATTTCACTAAAAACTAAATAATTTCACTTTTTGATATGACATTATTATTATATTTAGAAATATTGTGCTTTATTTTCAATATAAACATTTCATTGAATCTTAACATTTTTATTGAAAATTGAGAATCTCTGTGGAAGAAATTGTATCAAAGCATCTCAAAAGGCTGACAATCTGAGAAATATGAAATATTAAAAGAGAATAATATCAAGTACCATAATATTAAATTTTCTCAGACAAGGAAATTAAACAGTTTCAAAAGGTTCTTTGAGATTTGGGATGTAACTCATTTGATAGAGTGCTTGCTTAACATGCACAAGGCCCAAGGTTTGATCTTTAGCACCAGATAAACAAGGTGTGGCAGCTAACACCTCTAATCCTAGTACTCAAGACTTGAACGCAGGAGGATCAGAAGTTCAAGTTCACCCTAGGCTAAGCAGTAGATCCATGGCTTCATAGGGAATGTGAAGTCACCCCTATGAGACTATAGTACTACACTGAGACTATAGTAGTCATGTATATCTGGGACAAAACACCCAACCATAAGCTGCATATAGGACGAAACAGTTCATTTGGTCTTACAGTTTTGAGGATGGAAGTTTCATAATGGCAGAGAAAGGCATGTCAGATTGGGAAGCTTGGGTATCACATCTTGTCACAGCAGCTGGGGGAAATCATTCCATTGGCCAAACTCTGAACACCCAGTGGGCTGGAGTAATAAATCCCAATGCCTGCTTCCAGTGACATACCTCTTCCATTAAGGGTCCACCTCCCAAAGGATCTGCCAGCTGGGGACTATATAGGAGGCTTAATAACAAATCCGTGAGGTTGAGGTTTGCATACAAATCACCTCCAAGACCCTGTCTCAAAAAATAAACAAAAAAGGCAATTTGACCTTCAGGAGTAAAAGAGTATGACAGTAGCACAGAAATAAACATTGGTTCAAGTAATAAGTGGCCCTTGGTGGCATAGGTGATCTAGTGTTATTGGATGAACAAAGAACAGATTACAATGGCTTCAAGTGTGACATGCAAGAAAATTACAATAGACTGTAACTTATCCTGTCAAAGTGTTTGGATATGAAGAAGAGAAAAGGTAATAGAAAAACTGATAAAGTTGAGAAAATTTTAATTTTTCCCTGAGATAAGTCATGTTTATATTCTGAATACAATGAATTAGTAGAAAGGGAGAGGTTGAAGACAAAGGAAAGAAAAATGGGTTCCTCTGACTGAAAGAAGACAAGAGTGATAGTATCTAGAGTACATATGGAGATCTTTGATTTATGTATCAGCTAAAGCAGTTTGAATTTACATAACTTAAACATACTAAAACAGAAGCAATAATGCAACCTTTCTTGGAAAGCTCTATTGTCACATATTTGTGTCATGTCTCCCATTCAATTTTCTAGTTTAGTCACTAGAAAAGACTTCTGAAAACATAATCCAGGGATAGCTCTAACTATATTTTCTATTCTGAGTGTGAATTCCTTTCTGAACAAGATTAATATGACATCTTGAATTTAAAATGTAGCAATTAATATAGGTGATACATTTTTTTACTGTCCACTACATTACCATCTGAAGCAGTTCCTTGTCACATTAATAGTATGCATAGTGCACCTCTGCCACTTACCCATGGAGTAGGCCAATTATCTTGCTTTGTAACACAAATTATTTTTCCAGGTATTGACTTACAGAGCATAAAAAATCTTATTGTCTTCAAAGTCATCACCTAGTACACCACAATTTATGGTACACATAAAGGTGATATTGTGTAGCAGACAGCTTCAGGTTCGCTGAGATGAACTTCCAGACCAGGCACAGTTATGGAGGAAGGGATATTATTTATTGAAGCTTACAGATCCAGGGGAAGTTCCATAATGGCAGAAGAAGCGACCTTCTCTCACAAGACCAAGCAGAGAGAGAAAAAGCCAACCAGCCACCACAGCACACAGAGCAAAACTACAGCCAAAAGGTCACACAGCACACTTCAGGAACTCCTGCTAGACACATTTGCATATCTTTACAATGGAATCTCAAACCCACACCTTAAGACCAGACCCCAGTGACATTGCCTCTAGGAAGGTGATTGCAGATGCAAACTATAACTAGTAAAACACTGAATATATTTGGGGACATATATTCAAACTACCACATATTGTATTAGTCATCTTTACATACCTAGAAGTTAGAAAACTGCTGAATATTTTAGTAAGGCAAATAGATATGATTGGAAAATAATTATCAAAAACATTTTGACTTACCTCTTCATTGAATGATTATTTTACTACCTGTTGATAAGGTTTGGGTCATCTGAAATTTCCTTTAAAGTGAAGAATAAACATTCTTCGCCTTGAACCCTCTACCACTATGGACATGATACAATATATGGTAGGTATCTTTACATTTGATGGTCAGAATGAAATTAACAGGACAGCTCTATGAATTTTGCTCCTAGTAAGAGCCTTCCTGACTATGTCACAACTTTATGGAAAAACAAGAGACAAAATGGTCATGTGATTTTGATTTGATATTTGCTAAAATAGGATAAGCTCCTTTTAGGATATATTCTAGAAATGTCAGAGATCACTGTGGAGCTGTATGTCTAGAGTGTAAGATGCTGTATTAGACAAAGAGTAAAAGATACTAGATTGAAATCATCCAGAACTTCAATTCCTGTAATACTTATGTTTCTTTTCTAAGGAAATAGGATCTATGCAGGATTTTTTCTGAAGTTTTAATGTGACCTTCTGGCATATCAAAGTGTTCAAAATGAATATATAGTGGAGTGACATCATGATTGTAACACAACTTCAATGTGACAGAGTTGACCTGAATATCTTTTGATTCCTTGTTTTATTTCCCAATTGTCTAATACAATATATGAAATTAATTATTTCATTTTTTGTATGTAAGGCTTGCTTTATGACCTATAATGTGAGTTATATTGGAGACAATTCTACTGGCCACTGAGAAGTTAGATGTATTCCCTAAATGTTGGATTGAGTAGTCTGTAGTTACCATTAAATATAATTTATCTATGAAATAATTTATCTCAGAAGGTTTTTGACAATATTTAGCTTGAAAGTTCTATCTGAAGATGAGATACCAGGATATATGAACTTTTATGCTCTTTCATAAGACTTTAGGAAATTGACCCTAAGTTTCTGGGTGTTTTTGTCAGAGAAGTGTGTTGCTTGCAGACAACAGATAGATATTATTATTAATATAGTAGGTTATTCTGTACTTATTTTTGTGAGTAGATTATGTGTGGTGTGGTATGTTATATGGAATATATGTGCACCATTCACATTTGTGTGGCAGCCAGAGGGGAACTCTGGGTTCTCTTCGCTATCATTAAAACACATTTTCCCTTGAGACTGGAACTCTATCTCAATCTAGAGCTGCTGGTTTTGATTAGTGAGCTTCAGCAAGTTCATCATCTCTACCTCCAATGGACTGAGCATACAGATGTGTGTGACCATGCCCAGCTTTTTACATAGGTTCTGAGGAAATTGAACTTGAGCTTTCTTGGGTCCTATCAGACCCTGATGCTTTAGCAGCAATTGAATCTCTCCAGCAACAATCTGCATTTTTAATTGTTTAGTAATTGCCATCTGCATTTAAGGTTATTACTGAAAAGGAGTTGTTAAGCCTTCAATGTCAATAGTTTTTTGTTCTGTTTTGATTTGTTTCGTATTGTTTTGAGGTAGGTCTCACTTTAGACCAGGCTGACCTGGAATTCACTATGTAGTCTTAGGTTGGCCTTGAGCTCACAATGATCCTCCTACATCTGCCTCCCAAGTGCTGGGATGAAAGGCGTGCACCACCATGCTCAGTTAATGTCAATAGTTTTACAATGTAAAGTAATGTGGAAAGTACTGTGTGCAGTAAGATATTAGTTACTTAGTGTATGAGGGGAAAGGAAATAAACAAGGTAAGAATATCAATTAGCATTGGCATGATGCAGAAAAGAGCAGAGAAAAAAAGTAAATAGAAGGGATATAGAACAACAAAGAAAAGGAGAAGTAGAGGTGAATCAGTTCTGGCTAGAGGTGGAATCAACAGAAAAACCTATAAAGGAATACAATCTGGCAACCTAAAACAAACCTTGCTCTCAAAAGGTTAACTCCAGGCAAGGGAGTATTTGCTTAGAAAACCTATCAAAAGAAAAAAAAAAGAAACAGGAAAGAAAAAGATATGCTACCAATGCAGAACAAAGTTGACCTTCAAAACTTACTTTAGATATTAAACCTGGGAAGTATATAAGTGAATGTAAGAGAACTTGGGCTGTGGCAGATTCTGAATGCATTTTCTCATTTGGATGGTGGTTTCTGCTTTATGTCTAGTAATTCCCACTTGGTTTGTGGATACCAGTTAGACTACTGTGTAGTCTTTTATAGGTTGAGTGGTAGATATGGTCCATGTCTCTGGGTGTTCTTTCACTGGTCGGATTTTGAATGCTGGTCCTATCTCTGGGTCATCCTTTCTAATGTTGGGAAGTACATTCAGAATTTATATGTTCTATATATTCTAGTTTATAGCTCAGATCAGATTTATACCTTACTAACTACTTCTGTGAGGTTCTGGCTCAAAGTTTCTTCCTTGTTCCAAAAATATTCTGCAGGATAGGTGTATTCATGACCTTCTTGTTGCTGGGGCAAAATACCTGACAAAATAAGTTTCAGCCAGGCGTGGTGGCGCATGCTTTTAATCCCAGCACTTGGGAGGCAGAGGTAGGAGGATCGCCATGAGTTTGAGACCAACCTGAGACTACATAGTGAATTCCAGGTCAGCCTGAGCAAGAGTGAAACCCTACCTTGGAAAACAAAAAATAAATAAATAAATAAATAAATAAATAAATAAAAAGTTTCAGTTTAGAGATTGATGTCACAGTCCATTATGGAAGGGAAGGTATGGTGGCAGGTGCTTGAAGCAGAGCTGGCTCATAGTGAGGAGTTCAGAGAATGATGAATGCCAGTGTTTAGTCATATCTTTACTTCATACAGTCCAGGATGCCAGCATACGGAATGGTGTAGCCTGCTGTTAAAATGTGTCTTCTTACTTCAATCTACCCAATCAAGATAATCCGTTACAGGTTTGCCTACTTACATAATCTCTCACAGGTGATTCTAGGTCCTGTTAAGTTGACAGTCAATGTAAGTCATCACACTAGGTTTCAGAGTGTATTTATTCTGACATTTGATGTGGAATCTCAGAGTGTGATTCATGGAAGATCTTTTCCCTCTAGGCTTGCAAAGTCTCTGATTCAATAGTGATCTTTTAAAGATAGTTTCTTGCTATTGCTCTGGTGGTGTCTTGATAAGATTATGTTTCCCAGTAGCCCTCTTCTTCTGTGGGTTCAGCTGCCATTCCTGACTTGAATTTTGTTTTATTATTTGTCTCCCACATCTCAATTACTGATCTTTAAAATGTACGTTAATGAAGAGTGTCGATTTTCTGAGACTCTTTGTCTTAACTAGTATATCAGGTCATCTACCATTGCACTTCCTCTCACTCTCTAATGGTTAATTCATCCTGAAGGGACCCTGGACATTAATTATCTCCTTTCTATACTACAAAGTTTCCTCCTTTACTTACCTACTGAAACTAAAGGTTTTCTGCTGCTACCCACCCCGTTAGATAGCTGTCACTCAAGTTTTCTTAGGTTATTCCCATAGATTCTCACAGGCTGCACATGAGTGCTGTTTATCATCTTCCCCCATTCTCTCTAATTTTATTAGTTTGGGTCTTTGCTTTCTTTTCATCAGATTGGCTAAGGATTTGCTAATCTTGTATATCTTTTCAATTAACTCTTTGATTGATTCTCTGTATTTTTTTTAGTCCCCATTTCAATACTATCTGCCTTTATCTTTATTGTTTTTTTTTCATCTACAGTGGGCTTTTTTTAGTCTTGTTATTTCTTCCGTAATACCTTAATTTACATCATTAGCTTTGGTTAAAAGTACTTTTAGATATGAGAGTAGCTACTCTAGTTTCTTTTTAGTTTCTGTTTACTTGATAAAGTGACTTCTATTCTTAGTTTGTGTGTTCCTTTGACACTGAAGAGTGTTTCTTGAAGACAATAGATGGATGGTTATTTTTTTTATTTTTAAATTTTTATTTATTTATTAGAGATGGGAGAGAGAGAGAGAGAGAGAGAGAGAGAGAGAGATGGACATGCCAGGGCCTCCAGCTACTGCAAACAAACTCCAGACGCATGCCCCAACTTGCACATCTGGCTTACATGGGACCTGGAGAATTGAACCTGGGTCCTTACGCTTCATAGGCATGTGCCTTAACTGCTAAGCCATCTGTCCAGCCTGATGGTATTGTTTTTAATCCAGTCATCAAGTTTGCATATTTATATTGGTGAGTTGGGGACATTTACATTCAAGGATATTATTGAAACAGTTTTGCTAATTCTTGTAATTTTATTGATTATTTTCTTATGTTATTTTCTTTATTTTGTTTGGTATTAAGCATTTGCTAATTCACTTTGACAGACATGAGAAATTCCCTCTTATCTCTGCTAGTTCATTTGCTCCTTTCATATAAATTATTCTTTCTCATGATCTTGAGAACATTTTGAAAAATATGAAGATACATTTGAGTGGATGTCACTGGCCAGAAGAAGAACATTTTGAATATAAATAGGCAACAATAACAATAAATTATATTGAACCATTCAATAAAATCAGAAACTGTGTCCTTAAAATTTATAAGTAAATGATGACAATGTTTTTAAAATATGCAAGGGAACCAACATAATAAAATAAATTGAGTTTATATGTTGTCTGCTAGAACACAATAAGAAAAACATACTATATGCTATTTTTCTCAAGAAATATAACTGGAATTAAATTACAGGCAATTTTAAACAAACACAAATTAAAAAATATTCTGAACCCACCCCCAAATCATATCTTTTAATCTTCAAAATAGTCAGTGTCTTGAAACTCAAAGGAAACATATGTAGTATTGAAATTTTAAGGAGCCAGGCATGGTAAGATTTAAGGAGAATGGGGATTCCTGGTATCTAAATGTATCATATGATTCTAAATTGTAACCTTTTACAAAGGTGTATTTTTGAGATATTTGGTGTAACTTGAATAGGACTAATCAGTTTCCAGATTTCTTTTGTGGTTACATATATTTGCCCTTGTTTATAGGATATACATGCTAAATTATTGTTCATAGTAGTATGTTAGATCATTAACTTTGTCCTAAATTTTCTAGAAGTAAAAATATCCTATTTTACTCATAATTTTTCTTTATGTATGCATTATTTCAAGAAAAAGACCCAAAATACAAATTATTATGTCTGATAACAAGAGATTTTTATTTAATATCAGAGTCTTACTTTGGGAGTTTTCTTTTAACATCTTCTTCAAGTCTTTGGAGACTTTGATATATTAAGTATGAAAGTCATTGCATAAGAAAAATTCTTTCTTATAAAAAATAAATAGAAACAATAAATATGATTTGATTTATCTACTAGGGCTATGTTAGATTATGTTTGGAGTGCTGGTTTTAAAGTGTATTTTCCTGAATATTCTTCTCATATATTAACAGATACTAATCAATATTTGCCTAAGGCTATTTTATGCTATAATAACATCATAGCAACCTAACCAGACCTTTCTATGTGAATACTTTATTCATGGAATTCTGAAAACTGTATCTTATAAAAACAAAGAAAAAGTCATCTAGTTATTGATAAGATAGCCATCTTGAACACTCTTGCTTATTTGCTCTATATGTAAACTGAATTGTCATCTATAGAAGTTTATGGCTGGGTTCATTTTCCTTATCAATATATCACCTTGTACCTGCTTAGCACAGTAAAAGTCTATGTGGTTAATGCTTAACTGTGTGTTAAACAAAATTAATGAATGTCATGAATCTTCTAACTCAAATTTTATAAAATAATCCTTTCGTCAATGAAACATTACTATCTGGAATAAATAATGTTCAATTAATCACTGATTATATTAGTTTTATCCCACAGAAATGTTCAGCTGTCTAAATCATAAAGATATTCAGAATCATTATTTACAATTACAAGTAAGGTCATTTGGTTTGGCCTTAGTCATCATTATTGTCTTATCAAAATAATGTTGTTGGAATAAAAAAAATGTGTAAAATATGAATACATAAATTAACATACCAATATTTTAAAAACTTTCTAGTAGAATGGAATAAATATGGCTGTTATAGAGTAATTGTTAACCACTGTGACATTTCTGAGATGCTTGATGTCTCTGAAAGGCAAGATGTAAATATGATTATTTTGAATTTGTTAAACTAGAAAGAAAGAGTTGTAGCAAGGTTATAGCTAAAATCCTGGGGTGTTACAGACAACTATCTTTCTCATAAATTATAAAGTTCTTTAATAGGATTGGTTTGCAAATTAGTAGGTTGAGCAACAAATTACCCAAAATTTGAAGTACCAGGTCTGGGCCATTAAGTGCACTTTTTCACATATATGATGGCCTAAGGGGGCCTGAGACCATCAGAGTTCAAATTTTTATACATCACACGAACAGTTAGGCATGGGCACCTGTGCCTGGAATCGAAATGTTACAGGGAAGCAGAGACCTGAGAATTATAGGAGTCAGGTAAATTCAGTAATCAGTAAAGCAAGCTCTGGAATCGGTAGATAGTCTGGATCAAAACAAAGACAGGTGGAAGATGGTGTGCTCTTGTCACCACAGTGAACACCCACCCCCAATCACCCTGCAGGCACAAGTGTATGGAGTACCACACCACACACATAACACACCATATACACATACAAGCAAAGAACCATGACATATGCTTGATAATTTTCTGTCTATGTCCCTGTCTCTGTATCCCTCTCGCTCATACTTTGTTGAGATAGGGTCTCATATAGCCCAGGCTATCCTTAAACTTTCTATCTAGTAGAGGATGACTTAAATTTCTGATCCTACTTCCTCTGTCTCCTAAGTATTGGGATTATAAGGCATACACTACCATGTATATTATATGCATTGGTGATGCAGCTCAAACCCCAGGGCTTGAAGCATACCAGGGAAACAATCTGCCTACTGAGCTACATCTTTCCTCAGTGAAAATTTTTGAATATTATTTTGTAAGGGTATGGATTTGGATTAAGTTTTCAAATAGCTAAATTGTTAACTCCCTTCTTTTCTTTTTCTTTCTTTCTTTATTATTGTTGTTGTTGTTATTATTATTATTATTATTATTATTATTATTTTTTTTTTTTGGTCTTTTGAGGTAGGGTGATGCTCTACCCCAGGCTGACCTGGAATTCACTGTGGAGTCTCAAGGTGGCCTCAAATTCATGGTGATCTTCCTACCTCTGCCTCCCAGGGGCTAGCATTAAAGGAGTGCACCAGCATGCCCAGCTCCTCCATTATAATTTTTTATTTATTTTTTATAATTTATTTTTTAAATTTATGTTATTCTAATTTTACATTCATAATGGTGACTCCATTATCCTCCTCCCTGCCCTCCCTCTTCCAACCTCATCACTGTAGTAGAACTAAAATGACCCTAATGTGGCTCAGGGAAATCTGTGGAAGAGGGGACAGAGCGAATGTTAGAACCATTAGTTTTTTAATTTAAATAGGTCTGTTTTAACAATGCTTCTATGGAAAATATTTTAATATAAAACAAAAAGCACAGTTTGAATGCAGATGACACCATTTATTGAAATATAAATTTACATGTAAATTATTTAAAGGAAAGACAAATTAGAATTTCAGAATAAATATATTACCTTCACTATTCTGTCAAATATTTATTTTATCAGCAGATAAATGTATTAGAAAAAAGAGCAAATTTAAACATTTTGCAATGCACCTTACACATAATTGTAATGTGTTGGAAAATATATGCCTAGTAAGGATGACACAATGACATTTACCATCAATAAATTTTACCAGATACAAAATAGTAACAAGGTAATTGGAAGAAATCTGGAATAACAAAATGACATCTATCACAGTCAGAATCACAATTTGCTTGAGAAGATGGAAGAGAAACAACTAACACTTATAGGTTACATAACTTAAAGTACAAGTCTCAACATGGTACAAATACAATATTCAAAATACTTAGGATAAACACCATTATCCAGGAGTTGAAACTTTGATTTCAAGATATAAGAGGGAAGTGAATTAATTTTTATTTCTGTAGCATCAAACATTTCTGATTTACATTGTATAATTTATTAAACTTATTATTGAAGTGTGAAATGTTTGCATGAAGGCAAATTGAATTATAATGGGATTTTGTATATAAATGAAACTATTGAAACATTTAGAAAAGAAATATTTTCAATGCATAAGGTTGAAGGTTAGCTGTCTTTTCCATTTTTGTTCACAACGAATGTGGACATTAAAGTCAATGTTTGTAATCGCTGCTCCCTTGTTTACCAACCTAACAGGGCAAAGGTTTAGAAACAAGACGCATATATTATGGATGCAGACGAAGTCATGTTAGAAGTTGAATTATCAATGATTTTAAATCATTTTATAGTAAAGTATAAAGTAATCCTTTTAGAGTAATTAAGAAAAATGTGTTTTGGTTTCAGAAACTACAAATGATTAAAGTGCTGCTACTTATGTACAGCCTTCCAAATCTTTCTTTCTTCTTTCTCTCTCTTCATTTTCTCTCTTTCTCTCTTCATCTCCCTCCCTCTCTCTCTCTCTTTCAGAAAAACAAGCATCCAAAAAATCAAAATGCCCATATCATGCCACTTATTTGGACAAAAGACTATGTCATAAAAATATTATCTGCTTTAGCAGGTATAGAATTCTTTTCTTATTTTTGAAAGTAGTCCTAATAAATTTGTACTAGTTTTGCTACAGAAATAAGATTTATTCACTAATTCAGTTTTCAAATGATTACAACCCCTCTGTAATACTGTTTGAGTTTTAAATTAGCAAAGTATTCAAATACTTATTGTAAATATTGCAATTTTAACAAAATCTTATATACTGAGCACCAGCAGTTAAATTCTAGTGCTGCAATAATTCAACCCCTGAATAAAGAAAAAAACATCACATCAATCTACACCACAGTTTACTTGACAATACAATACAGGCCACATTATACATGTCACATGTGTAGTAAGATATCACCTTGAGTGGTAAATTGTTTAAACATATCACAATAACTATTCAGTAAGAGACAGAAGTTAGAAATGGCCAGCAAATAAGGGCAACACACACTTGAAAAACTCAAATACAGCATCATTGTTAAATGGGCAATGTTTCAAGATACCAGTGTACTTTATTTACTGTCCTGCTTTTCTATGAAAACAACAAAACCTTGTATCCTTCACTTTCACAAGTTGAAAATTTAAAACCATAGTGAATCCTAAAAACTTAAGTATCACATTGTCTCTTGCTGAGTTTTTGGAATCAGAGAATAGTTGTTATTTCTCCCATAAGACAGATTTTTTTTTTCTGTAGTCACTGGTGATATATGTAGAAAAAGAGAAATATAGAATCACTTACTTGAAACATACTAGACATAGTCACCACAACTGAAACACTTGATTAGAAGGTTTGGTGAGCTTAAAGGTTTAGAAGCTGTAATGTGTAGAGGTGTTTTCCAAAATTTTAACAGTAGTGGGTATTTTTAAATTGATAATACTTCTTTGCGAATTTTTTCTTGTTGCCAGTGTTTAAATCCCACTAAGTTCTCCATAGGCATTGAAATTGATTTTTTCTATCTAGTACTGAACTATTGTGCTTTTAGAAAGAACTTTGGACATAATTATTCCACAAATTTAAGGTTCTCACATGTATGTGTATTTATCTTTGAATGACTTTATAAAGTTTTGGATGAATTATGAAAATTTGTTAATATCTTTATGATGATCATCAAGATTGTTGGGATTTGGGGGATACATGAGTAACATTAGCTATTTTTATTTCTAATAATTTAGAATTAAATATAATTTAAATGTCACTGCGTTTTATAATGAATCTTATTTTGAAGATGATCTTTTATTGTATTCTAATATATGTATAAGAATAGAGAAGTCAGTTTGTAGGTGAATATAATTGTATAAGATAATGAAATATACTAGAGGTGAGTCATTTTTTAAAAATAAACTCTTAAAATATTACTTTTAAATAGCAAAAATATGCTCTAGGTAAATTCACAAAGTGCACATTTTATCTTTTTATCAATGTGTTTTACAATTTAGATAAAGAAATTGGTATTTTTATCTACCTTCATTTTCTCAAAGATCCTAAAACAAGTACTGTATGTGAAAGAGATTTTATAATGTATAATAAAAAGAAAAAAAATTGAGCCTTTCCAATGCTATTCAAAACATAAAAAGTACTGATTAAAAAGGCTGGATTTGGGCCTCAGTGAGGCCTGCCAGCCATCAAGCCAAGAAAAAAAAAAACATAAATTGTAAAACAAAACAAAGAAGCAAAAAAAAAAAAAAAAAAAAACCAGAAAAGGGCTTCAACTCTTATGATACATATGTTGTAATAATCTTTGCAAGGTGGTGCTAAAGCCACCTACTTTCTGTATTAAGGATTACTTTGGGCAGTAAATGGTATTCAGACCCCTGTATTTTGACACAATCATTTTCATTTGGCTGCTTTAATACTGTGGATGTTACAATTTGGGGATACTTTGACATATTATTGAAAAAAATCCCTTTGGATTTCTACTTTTGTAAATCACTAAATATACAAAATAGACATCTTTACTCCATTCATTGTCAAGATGGAAGCAGAAGTTATGTTTAGTGTTGGAGTGCAGAATCCAGGTCAAACATGGAGTGATACTTGGCTCAAGTGAGGTATAGGGTAGAGTGAGTTTGAATGAATTCAAAAATAGTGTGAGGGAAAGGACGGTAAGTAGGGTGGGATGAGTAATAGGGTTAGAGTTAGTGTGGAATTGGTTGGGGTGGGGAAATGCGTCTGCAATGAAGATAAGGATAGTACTCTGAGAAAATTATGGGAAAACAGCTTGAGACAAAGTGGGATGAGGTATGGAGCATATGGACTTAATGGGGAGATCAGTATGGTAAAGGGAAGGTAATGTAAGGTTGAGGAGTATGTATCTGGTATTAGTACATCTGGGAAACAGTATATACTTTAGGGTTATTTGTTTATTTTATTTAAATAACAAAATGGCAAGTTTCAAGAAGCAAAAAATAAAAATAGTCTCTTCAAAATATTAGATCAGAACCTCATTTACTTTAAAACTATAGTCTTATTCTAATTATTGTTTTCTTCTTAGTTTTTCTTCTCATGTTCCACAAAATTTTCACTCACTCTCTGCTCTTGATACTTTTACAGACCAAGGCACTTTGTATACTTCATAACCTATGATCTACTAAAAGCACTTTGCTATATTTTGAACTTTCATTTCCAGGTATATTTAAAATATAATAATCAGATGAAAATACCATGTGCAATTAATTAAGCCTTTATGCCAGTTAATGATTTTAGAGTAACTAATGTATACCCTCTAACAGTCTCATTTAAAATACCATTTTTACATTCAGTTACTTTTATACCAAAGACCAAAAGGAAACCCCATTATTCTTTTTAAAGATAATTCTTTCTACATCTGTATGTTTTAATTTTATAATGATTGCTGAGGCTGTGGGTTTTTGAAATAATATTTGACTAAATTTGAAGGCTCCAAATCTTTATTTTATTTTCTAATTATGGAAAACAAAATCAAATATATTTTTAAAATGCTTTTTTATGAGCTACTTAAGTTTCTTTAATGTATAGGTTATGGATACATAATGATGGATGCCATAATACTTTGAGAAATAGTTTCTAACATTCTGTTGGCTGAAGTGAAGGTGGCTTGAACACTATAACTTTTGGGGGTTTTTGAAGGGTGTTTGTGGTAACTTTTCCTCTTTATCTTCTTAACAATTTAGAAGAATATTTTTCGTTTGCTTCATCTTAAAATACCCAGTGATAATGAAACATTATTTAGTAATGAAAACTTACTGATTACTCAGCTAAGTAACTTGTAAATTAAACAAAAACACTTGAATTTGTCTGAATTCAGATTGTACAATTTAATTTAAACTAAAACCACTTTAGTATAATTAGGTGATTGACTGTGAAAAATCTATGTTTAGAATTTATCTCTTACTCCCACAGGGCACTAAACACTCCACATTTTCTAAGAATCTTAGAAGGAAACTGTCTCCCTATGTTTGGTTAAACATTAAAATATAACTGTTATCTGAGAAATAGTCTTTTCTGAACAGTTAAATATGCAGCGAAATTTCAGTGATCTTTTTCCTTACTTATTCCAGCATTTATTTTTCAGCAAGTATTTTCTACTTATTTTATAGGGACTATATTTTAATGTAGAATGCTACACGTAGGTAATTCAATCTATCTTTACTTTGGTAAGGGGAAGTGCATTTAAAATGGTTTTGTTTACATTAGTATTATGCCTTCAGGTATGTAAGTCTAACATTTCTTACATGAAAATTTCAGCGTCAATTCATGTGGATTTTGTTAAGTTTTCTTTTTGAAAAAAAAATATGTACTCATTCCTCTCTAATTTCCAGAATTATGTTATTATTGAGTGACTAAATAATTCACTTGGGATTTAAAGACCTCTGAAAATAAATATGATGTACTATGGGAACTATTGAATTGCCCAGTTGTGACCTAACAATATGTAGTAGAATGAAACTCAGGCCATAAAGAATTTTTGTGTCAGGACTGAAAATACTCTTCTTAGACCATCTTCATATTTGATTCTTTACTTGACAGTTTCATTTAATTTCTTTAATTTTACAAAGTAGCAGCTGGCCATTTTACATATAAGTTTTATATTTAAATGTTAAGCCACTAAACACAGTATCCAAAATTACATGGTTCATAAAGCATGAGAAATAACACTCACACAGAAGGGTTTTGTTGATGATGAAGTTGGTGTTTTTGTGACTCTTTTTCAATTACATATTCATGCTATGTATAATTAAGCCAAATTTTCTTTACTGTCATTCTTTCCACTTGCTTTATGTTAAATATTAATTCTAGGTAAGTTATCTTTCAGTTTCCATCTTAATTTACCATTTTTACTCTCACAAGGTGTTTTAAAGATTAGAATTCAGTACTTCTGTTTCACAAAGTCAATGTGCCAAGAGCATATAAAGTTGACTTATCTGTTAAACAAGGTGATCTGTCAGTTTGGGTTTTTATGTTCTCAGTTAGTCATTGACACTAACTCAAGTATGGTAGCCTGTATCTTCCATTATTTCTGTGATTTTGTCACCCTATGAAAAATCCTGGTTATTCAAGTCTTAAATGGCATCCTATCTTCTGGAAAGGTAAGAAGAAGTAGGACAAAGAAATGTCATTATCTTTCCTGTTTTTGTTTTTCTGAGGCCAAAGCCCTGGTTCATGCAGCATGCACTGAACCAAGGGGAGTGAAGAGAGGGAGGCTAGCCAGCCTCTTTACCTCCTTCCTCAAGGGCCAAAAGGATCCTGTGAAAGGGCAAGAGCTTGCCCCCCCACCCAGACTAGAGATTACCACCCCTCACACTATGTGTTAAGGCACATAAGGGGTTAGGTGGTAACCTATTGTTTAAATTGCCCTTAGTTTTTTTTTTTTTTTTTAAAGAACAGCTACCATTATTCAGGAAACTTGAAAATTTAAATGTACAAATTGAATAGTGGCCCATGTGCCCTAAAACTCAG
Organism: Orientallactaga sibirica; assembly: GCA_036365145.1. Taxonomy (NCBI): domain Eukaryota; kingdom Metazoa; phylum Chordata; class Mammalia; order Rodentia; family Dipodidae; genus Orientallactaga; species Orientallactaga sibirica. The sequence continues at coordinate 5,334,073 of JAEOAD010000793.1, read as the reverse complement.
CACAAAAATTTTATTATATATGAATATACAAGAATAAGATTACCTTTTAATGTAATTTATGAAGTAATCTCATTATCTTAAGTTATACTTTATCTATCTTAAACGGGTTGTAAGATAAATGTTCTTGAAAACAACATTTTATAGATAACTATGGCTGGGAAATTTTAATACAGGGCTGATCACCTGGGCCAATGAAAAGTCATGTTCTTCTGAGAAGAGTATCCATTAATTTAGTAACATAGTTCAATAATATCTCTATTTTGCCCAGAATCTTTTAATGTATATTACTATAGTGATTGGGAAGAGTAAAAACTTAATTTTGAAACAATTACTATTATATTAGCATGCAATATTTTAGGCATCCTTTGGTGCTGTTCTCATCTTACATTATTTACATCATAACCACTATTTACAGTTCTACAGTTGTGTGTCTCCTTAAAATTTTAAGGCTTCCAATAAATATTTACAAATTTGTTATATATATGTCAGAAAAATGTATAATTAAATTCTCTTGTTATTGAGTTTTTTCCCTAAAGATCTTTTCTAAATATTCCAGAGAAGTACTGTATTCAAGAATCTTCTGCCAGATCTGCTTTCTTAGCTTTCAGTCAATAAAGTTATTGAGCATTAAGCTACACTGATGCAAATAATGGTATCACTTTCTTTTTTTCCATCAAAATATTCAAGAAGACCTGACATTACTGGTAGTCGTTCAGTATTATATGAAGATTAGTTATCATTTTTAGTGATAGATATAATATTATCACGTTAGCATGTAGAAATCTAGGCTTAAAGAAATGAGCATATTACTCATCTGCAAAGTGTTCCCCCAATCAGATTATCTCAAAGATAATGGGTGGTTTCCATACAGAATAAACTAGTAAGAAAACTAATCTGGTTCTATTCTTTGTGATAAAAGTTTATTGTAAGTGTATTTGTATATTATTTTGTATAATCTAAATTTCAACGTCCCATTTATTATTTTGAGTTGCCATATTTTGTATGTCTCTGCTTTGGTTGTGTCTTAGTGTGTTTCTTTAACTATCAGGATGGTTTTGTAATGTGTCAGTTTTTATAACCGGTGTTCACCTATCTTTGAAAGCTCAGTAAGTGGAGAGGTTCCAATGCACCTGGAAGTGCCAAAACTATGGTCAAAAGTTTCAAGATTACCCATGGGAACTTTGAAATGACTGCCCCTGGGTACTTTACCACTACCTCCAAGAACTTCAAATTTACCCATAGGGACATCACCAATGCCCCACAGAACTTCAGGATTGACCATTGGAACATCAAGATTAACTGTGGGGAAACTATTGACATTATACTTGGGAAGGATAATATTGCCCATAGGCTGTCCAGCATTATCTTTAGGAATTTCAGCGTTTCCACACATTGCCAAATTCTCAAATTTTGGATTATGAGGCAGATTTTCTCCAGCAGGTGCCAAAATTGTTTGCCAGGTTTCTTCCATGTTGTCTCTCTCCTTGGTATTTTCTAAAACACAAAATCAATGATTCACAATTTAGTGATGTTTTGTGAAGAAACTGTGATTACGAATGACAAACATTTCCACATTTGATCTCATTCCAATAACCTCAACACTTTCAAGTCACATGACAAAGTTACCACAACATGTAACATTTTTATTTAGTAAATCTACTGATTTAGATATAAAAATAGTAGAGAAAACATTGGTAAATAATCAAATAAAATGAACGGCAGTTTGGTTTTTATTACAAATTAGAGAGGTAGGAGACAGAGGATGTACAACAATTTCTTAGAGAAGGGATGCAGAAGAGTTTTAGCCATTGAGAAACACAATGGTTAGTGACTAAAGGATTTTTGGAGCAAAGCTGTTTAGTATGCTATTTCATTTCTTTGGTAATATGAGAAATAAATGCAATCTAGAATTCCGTGAGCATCACAAGTCATAAAATGAATAATCATGAGAATGCAAGTACCCAGGAATCTTTATAAGTCCTGGGAAAGGTTTTAGTATGTATGTTGCCAAAGCAAGAACACTGAGAAAGGTTTTAAATGTGAGAATGTTAAGCTAGTTTTATGAACAGTTAAAATGACAATATGATCTGAGTTTATTATGTTTTATTTAAATTCCAGTCTCTGATAAATAACTTCTGAGAGTCCTAAATATGTGTAGAAAAATGAACATTATAGATTGTCAATTTATAATTTACAGACAAAATCAGAGTTAGATTTCAGACTTGTCTTTGAATTATCTTTAGTAGTTTGGTGAAGGTAATGTATAAGAAATCTTTTTTAGTTGAAATAGTTTTTATAAAGTTACATAAATTCAGTTTCTGACAAAATATAATGGAAAATTTTAATATTATTTGGTATCCATATTAGCATTTTTGCATAGGCTCACATAGATGTAATGATAAAAGCAAAGATGCTACTCAATTTAAAATTTCAATCTAGTATACTCTATGGATATATAATACATCATAATTTTTCTATTAATATTGTCTTTAATCAGGCAGTGGCTACAACATTAACAATTTGTCAGTTGATACTTTCTCATCACTAGGTGATCACATAGAAAAAGAAATTAAGAAGCTATTTGTTTTGTTTTTAACCAGTGAGGCAATAATACTTGTTATCTCATTTGCTTTGTAAACTAAGAGGAGACTCTTAGTCACTGGACATTTGGAGTGACATTCTTTTGTCTATTCTATGGGTTAAAAGTGTGATTGAGGGAGGACTAGTCATTTTCAGTTGCTCACCTAAGTGAAAATTATTTTTAAAAGGCAACTCTTATACTAATCTTCTGAATTCATAACAAGTTTGTGTATTTTTTGGGTTTATTCTCCTATTATTATTATCAAATGGTATCAGGTTGAATTAGTCCAAATTAAATTCTGGCTGTAATCCCAAAATAATACTAAATGCATAGAGCTAATTCTCTCAGAAAAAAAAATAATGTTTTATAAGATAGAAATAAACAGATTTGCGGGTGGCAAGCTTGAAAATAAACTTATTGAAGAATATCTACTTGCATGGAAAATTAGATAAAATTTAGAACAGGAGTTAGATCAACTTTAAAACAACTTACTTCCTTTTAGTAAATTGTGATCAGTTGGTAAGAAGTGTTTCTCTTCTGGATTTAATGTAAATGAAGGTGCATTTTCTTTTGGGCTCCTGACATCACCGCAACGGGGTAGGCTATGACTGCGCTGCCTCTGGAGCTTAGGACGCTGATGCAGCAATGGGAAAGGGCATTGCAAAGCCTGGAAATGTTGATCCCGGGTTGGGGTGGTGGCTAGATTCTCCTTTTCTAGTTGGAGCTGGAGGTACCCAATCTTTCTGTTTTCAGTAGTAGTTTGGAGAACATGGAGTCCTTCACTGTTCAGTGGTGCTTCTATGAGCTCTGCCCAGGAACGCCGGAAGATGGTTCTTTCTCTGAAAGGATACATGCTTCTTGCTACTTCCAGGTCATCACTTCCTGGGGACTCTGCATTTTCTGGAGATTCCAGCCACAGATTTCTTGGGCTTCGTGGGCGACTGTATTCTGAGGATGGTGAATATTTATTTATTAAAGCCTCCAGGTGTATAAACCCAGTGAATTTCAATGTTGGAATTTCTGTATCATCTAGCTCCTCCTTTCCAGGCACACCAGCAACAAGTATTGCGGTGCCTTTCCCCCTTTCCTCTGGACTAGCAATTCCTGTAACGTCTAAGCGATGAGATTCTGGGACCCCTGGAGACTTAACTGGTATTTTCTCTAGGCGAAGAAGCCCTGAAGTTTTTGGTCTTACAAGGGCAGAGCTCTCTAACTCTTTAGTTAGTTGGGGGGTGGTAATCACTACCACCTGACTGATAATCCCCGTGTCCCTCTGATGGATACCTTCTCCGGTGGCTTGATGGGAGGCCATAGCTGGTTTCTGTTGTTTTTTGCTTCTGGCCTTTACCGCCTCAATAGGACGAAAATAGATGAACTCATCAGAAGGGTTTTGAGCACGTCTGTATTGGAAATTTGGCTTCACAGAAACAATCTGAAAGAAAATTCAAGTTCAAAAAGAGAGCTTATTTCATTATATCAAGTAGCCTGTGAACACACATCTCACATGAAAGCTAATGAATTTAGAGCTCATATTTTTAATGGCTATCACCTGTTGATATTTTCTGGATTCATGATATTTTATGTAAATAAATATATTAAATATTATATTTGCATTTAACAACCACTCTTAATTTGTGTATTTAAGTGTTTTAGTATATTCATAGTTTTTACTATCTATCACTACTGTCTTATTACAGAAGATATTTCATCACTCTGAGAACATCCCAGAATATCAACAAAAGTTGCAGAACAAAGTCCTATGAATACTTTCTCTGTATGAAAAAAAAGCGATGAGAGCTCTGGTGGAAAAAGCCAGAATTAACTTTTTTCAGACGTCTTGAAATCAACTAAAGCCTTGTAGCAATTTAAGGTCATTGTTAAATAAAATCAGCTGGATTCTAGAATTGTAAACTTTGTTGACTTTTAATCTGTCCAATCCACATTACTCTCTTTTCCAGATCCATGGAAGTTTTGCCGTCCAACACCTTCTAATCATGGTGAAAAACTGAGGCCTCAGAGCCTCTGAAATAGTTGAAACAGAGCTAAAGAAACCACTTATTTGTCTCAAAACCAATACTGTATGTGGCCTTTGGTGTCCTTTATTTTCTGCATTCTAATGCTTTGAAATCTAAGGCTTGGGTGACACTGGAAGGACCATCTCCTCAGGGCACCCATTTCTAGAGATAGTAGATTCTTCAGTCAAATTTGTCTTGATATCATCCTTTCAATGTTCAAAGAAAGAAAAATTTTCAAGTGTTGAACACCCACCTGTCATATGAATCTTGATCACATCAGGTATGTAGCAAAGTGAAGGTGGAGGTTAATTACTGCCCTGACTCTTCTGTTATTTTGTATATGGATTATTTATTCTGTTTTTTCAACATATATTTTTATTCCATTCTAATTATTTTTATGCAAACACTGAATATTGACATGACAATACTTTTATATTGCTGAATACACTTTCAAATAATAGAAAATCTGATTTTTCTACATATGTGTTGCTAACCAATGTTAAAATAGTAACATTACTTACAGTAGTAGATACCTGGCAATTGTTGCACCAAACCACAGGGAATTGTCTCTTCAAGGCCAAAACACATTTCGCATAAACCTTGGCACCCATATGTCTGTATTCTGTAAGTAAACATAGTGTTCTGAGTTTGAAAAGTCTGTCTGCAATAAACTTGTAATTTGGCAAATTTTGGAAGTGCCTTGTATATGTGGCTGAGTTTGAACAGGAAAGAGAAGGTAAAAAAAAAAACCAACATTTTGGCCCTTTCTTCCCTTCTAGCTATCACATAGTATACTCAGAGGTAACAATGGCCATTATTTTCAACTAGTCTTGATATTTGAGTTAGATAGTTAGGCTTAGTATTGCATTCAGGATTTTGCCAAACAACTCTATACAGATGTTTCTTGCTGAGACATCAGACCAACTACTAATTTTAGGATAACAGAAAATTATCTCACCTATGGAAATAGTGGTAAATATAGTATCCAGAGCCTGTGCTTTCCCACTCTTCATCATTTGATATGTGTGTGCATCTGTGTGTCACTGAAATATTTTATTTTAAAATTTCCTCCTTTTAAAATTTATTTATTTATCCATTCATTCTTACTGGATAGCTTTGCTCCAGTATGAAATAGTCTATTCTGCAATAAACTTGTAGATTTTTTGGTATATATTGGAATTATGTAAATAATTTATAATTGTTGATGAATATACAAAGTAGTAATATATGTATTTTTTCTTCATAAGCTCTTTTATCTGTATTATTTTACTATTCAGATCAGATTACAGGAATATTTTTTAATCATTGGAAATAATGAATATATGACCAAATTTCATGTAAAACAGTTTATTTTCTTGGTTTCATAATGGTTTTATAATGGGTCCTTCTATCAGTGGAAGTGAAAAATGATATTTATTGTTTATAATGGGTCCTAAGTAATCCTGCAGACTATAAAATTTGCATTAACCTACTCCTGATTTTTACTATCCTAGAATTAATCATTTAAGAAAAGATTCAAATACTTGATTGCAATATTGCATAAGGTACTAGAGATAGATGATCCATTATATTTGTGATTGGGAAGTTTCTGAAGAATAGGTCTGAAACCATTTGTATTTTATTTATATGGTAAGAGATTCAAAGAACAAATTGATAAGTCAGACCACTGGGATGACCCAAAAGACAACATAGTGCTGAGAAGAAGAGATGGAGGAATGTCCAGCACTGAAACATCTCTAGCACACCCTCCAAGGCTCAGGGTCCATTGCAGAAGAGGGGGCGGAAAGAATGTAAGAGCAAAAGGAAGGGTATGACTCCTTACAATGCAACTTTCCAGACAGAAATTGCCCTTGGAATCCATGACCTCACAGAGCCTAGCAATATCTTCACAAGACCCTCATAATAGGAGAAAAAGATGATGGTATCAAATTAAAAAGAGAGACTAATGGAGACTGGGAGAGGATATGATGGAGAGTGGAGTTCTGAAGGTGAATGGGTGAGGGGGGAAATATCATGGTTTATTGTCTGTAAGTATAGAAGTTGTCAATAAAAAATTAAAAAAAGAAATTAAACTAGTTTGATATTAATTCTGCTATTCTTGAATAAACATTTCAAAAGTAATTGTCTTATATTTATTAAATACACTATGGTAAAACTTCTGGTAATCCTTAGATGATTCCATATATGCAAATATGTGTTAATAATATGTTTATAATTAAAACATGTTTCTGCATTTTTAATAGCACAAGTCTTTTGGGCTTTGAAATTCTTACCTTCATTAGCAGCAGCATCTCCAAAGGAGGAACCATATGCTAACTCCAGCAATTGGCTAACCCAACTTAAAAATACAAAGGAGAAAAAGGCAAACATTAATAATAATAGAGAATAATTATTGAGTGGCTATGATGTACAAGACATTTTCTCAATACATAAACCACAGAAGTATGACCTATTGTTCTTTTCACCTTACAGATAGGAAATGGAATTCAGAAAGGTTTAGCAATATTCCACAGATTGAACAGCTAGTAAGTGGTAATGGCCATAATCTATGCAGTTAGCCCCAGAGTCCACAGTCTTTACCAGCACAGCATATGATTTTATCTACATTTATAAATACATTACACTTCAAAAGCCTTCACATCAAATGTCAAAACTTCCAAAGAAAATATTACTCTATAGCAAGCAATTTTTAAATTAATCATATAGTCAAAATTAGAAATAAAGCAAAATAAAGATCATGATATGAGGTAAGTACAAAAAGCACACAAGAAGCTTTGCTCATCATGAGATCAAACAAACCTATGACATTAAAAGTTGCACATCTTCTAAGCTTTCCATCTCACCATCATAAGGATACTAATTACTGACAAAAAGCCAGTCATACATATTTATGTCCCAAATTTCAAGCAGATTTCGGACTGGACTGATGGTATACATAAAGGCACAATTAAGTCATAGTTTATTTTTCCTAACATACACAATTCATAGAAATTCATAAAAATAGAATTATCTATTTTTACCATGTAAAAGTTATGTTATTTGTTGCTTAGGGTAAAACATTTTGCCCAAATTATATTATTTTCTTCTAACAACTGACAATGGAATAAAGTCACCCCCCCATCTACTTATCTCATTACCAAATTTAACTTTTCCTGATTAATTTCACTGAAATTCAGAAACTAGAAGGGGAAGAATAATAGAGCAAGACAGCCAAGACCAGTTTGCATTATAAAGAGCATAACATGTTCTAACCAGACACAGTTCTTCCATCCTTGTATGGTCATCTTGATGTCTCAAAGTCCATACACAGATTTCATTATTTAGTCTCAAATTTTTTATTATTATGTGAGTTCATGTTGAAATTATGATATTTGAAATAAAATAATAAAGACAATATAACTAGTATTTATGAATTGAAGTATAAAAGTAATAATCATAATATTGTGAGAGGATTTTATTCTAAGTGTTCTGGCTATTATTATTACAGACCTATATATACAATAAAATTGTTTCTTGATAACAAGCTATAATTTTGAAATTCTAAGATAGAAACCCTTTAGTAGTAAAGTTTGTTTTTAATCACTTGAAACATTCTTCACAGGGCTTTAAATTTATGATACTTAGTGAAATGGACAACATTTTTATTCATAGTTTAACAATTACATATCATAATATATTTTTAATTTTTTTTCAGTTTGCAAAAAAAGCCCCACTAAAAGTAGTCTTTGGATACAATGCAATAAAGAGAGTTTTTTTTTTTTTTTATATATATCAACTAGTTAAAAGTAGAGCTCTCTGTTGTTTCCTGTTTTTCAGATCTATAAGCATTTGTGATTAGTAGTTGTGATTTGAAAATGAAATGCTCCCCATAGGTGCATGTGTTTGAACATTTAGTCTTCAACTTGTGACACTGGTTTTGAACATTATGGAACCTTTAGGAAACGGAACCTTGTTGGAGGAAGTGGTTGACTAGATGTTGGTCTTGAGTTTTGATAGCCAGGTCCACTTCCTATTCAATATCTGCTTGCTGACTAAGGATATAATATGACCAGCTCTCTCATGCTGTTGCAATCATGCTTCCATGACAACAATGGTCCATATCTCCTCCAGTTGTGAGCTGGGGAAATTGCAGACTATGGAGGCCTTTTCTCGAGGTTTCAGAGGGGAGCAAGGACACTATCAGAAACTATGCTCTGCTACATTCTGGCAATGTACCTTGTTGCAGTCTATACATGACTTGAGAACTTGTATGAGCTAATTTCATAAGTAATAATTGGTTTGGTAGCCAAAATATTGGGGTAGACTACCCTCTGGGCTGTGTCATGGTTCTGCTCACTGTTGTTATCAAGATCTACAGTGATAAAAAGCAAAAAGTAGAATGGAAAGATGTGGTAGTATGTAGTTTGATAATGAAAGGCATGTGAGCAAATTTAAGTTTACAGGTTAGAAAGCAGCTGTGATTATTAAAGAGATCAGTGGCAGTAAAGACAATCTTCTCTCATTACTCAGAGAAAAGAGGAGAGGTGCCCTGAATGTAAGACCGTACTCATCAAAGGCCCTAACTTACTAAAAAATCAAATTCATTTGAAAGGAAACTGCCTTAATTGAGATTCTGAAGGTGCTGCAAAACAACTGTTTAGGAATATGATTTTTCTGATTCATCTATTAGGACAGAGGCTAGGCAGATGGAATGCATCTTAAGTTGGCAGCAGAATTTGGCAGAAAGGAGTCATTGACAACAAACAACTGCTTAGAAAAGTGTTTTCTCTGATTTAGTCAAACAGGCATACAGAGGCCAGCATGACCAGAGTATATCTCTGTTGGTAGCTGAACTTGGCAGAAGGGGTTTCTTGCCGAAAAATAACTGGATCTGTTAAAGGCTAAGGAAATTTGTGAAGTTAGACAGAATAAATTTTTCATTATGAGATGACCATGTGCCTATAGGGCCCAATGAAATAAGGCTGTGTTTTGAATGTCAAATATCCCTCTTACCCTCATATATTTGTATACTTGGTCTACAACTGGTGGATCTGTTTGGAAGGTTATAGAACCTTAAGGCGGTGGAGCTTTGCTGGAAGAAATGAGTCATCTGGGGCAGGCCTTAGGATTTGATCACCAGGCCCCACTTCTTGCCTACTCTCTGATTCCTGACTATGAATGCAATGTGATCAGCTGCCTCACATTCCCACTACCATGTCTACCCTGTCATGACGGACTTGATCCCTTATTGAACTTTAAGGAAAATTAAATCCTTCTTCCTGTAAGTTATTTCTTGGTATGAGAAAGATAACTAATATATTGCTGCATTGGATTGCTGCAGATGTGGAATACTTCCATCATAGTAGAAAGGTCTTCTTGACAACCTTATATTAATGGTTATGGAAAATGTGTTTTTATTTCATTCTCTTATTTTTTGAGGTAGGGTCTCAGTCTAGCCCAGGCTGACTTGTAATTCACTCTATATTCCCATGCTGGCCTCAAAATCACTGTGATCCTCCTACCTCTCATCCCCGACTGCTGGGATTAAAGTCATGAGCACCATGCCCAGAAAATACTGTGTTTTAAAGTTTGGTATTTTTTTATTAGTTATTTATTTGCAAGCAGAGAGAGGTAGAAGAGAGGCAGACAGAGAGAGAATGGGCACACCAGGGCCTCTAGCCACTGCAAACGAACTCCAGATGCATGTGACCCTTGTGCATCTGGCTTATGTGGGTCCTGGAGAATGGAACCAGGATCCTTTGGCTTCACAGGCAAATGCCTTAATGGCTAAGCCATTTTTCCAGCCCACTAAAGTTTGGTATTTTTCATAGGACTCAAACTTTTCATCATGTATATTTATTTTGTTCAATCTTATATTTACTGAAAATACAATCTCAGTAACATTGTTAGTATACAAATATATATCAAATGTGTATAAAACAATAAGAAAGTAAGCATATATTTTTCTTGCTGAGCAATTATTATTAGTGTCCTTTCTCTTGGAGTGCTATAAAATTATTTTTAGAATTACTGTCCTTAATTAACTAAAACTAATGTATTATATTAAATTATAAAATATTCCAAATTGTATTTATTTGCAAGGGAAGAGAGAGAGAAAGAGAGAGAGAGAGAGAGAGAGAGAGAGAGGAGACAAACATGGGTGTTTTAGGGCCTCTAGCCAGTGCAAATGAACTCCAGATGCATACACCATTTTGTGCATCTGGCTTTACGTGGGCACTGGGGAACTAAACCTGCATCAGTTTGTTTTTCAAGAAAGCACCTTAACTGTTGAACCATCTCTCCAACCAAATTATAAAATATTCTAAATGTAATGATAGCAGTAATTTATTTGTTTGTTACACTGATTAGTCATTCCTTAGTATACATATTCTAATGGGTTTTCTTTATATAGCAATGTTTTCAAAAATTATTTTTGTATCATCAGATTAAAAAAAAAACTATGAGAGCCAATTTCTCTATGATATTTTATCTTATCTTGTTATAGTTATAGCAATTGTTACCAAAAATAATTTAAAATAACTTAAATTTTCTTTTAGATACTCACTGATCTTGAATAAATTGACTTTCCTTATTAAATGTAAACAAAAATTGAAAATAAATAAAACTTGTGTTGGGGTGGAAAACTGAATTTTTAATGGTTCTGAATATATATTCTTTAAACAACTTTTTAATTGTAGTATGTTTATACATTTAAAAAGCTTTGCAAGCCAATGATCCCTCCAGCACAGAGGGCAGATTTATTCCCTGACCAACTTTAGTAAGAATGTCTACCACTGGGACAAAGGTTGGGCAAGCTTGTTGCCATCTCTGTAACCAATTCCTCACCCCATTTTGGTTAGTTAAATGTGCACCTCAAAATAAAGTCTATGTGTTAATAGACTACATATTAAAAAATCTTTGCTCTGGCCCTGGGCAATGTGGAACATTCCTTTATCAGCAGCAGGGAGGCTGTGGATGGAAGATGGGGAGTTTTGGCAAGCATAAATAGATAGCTATCTAATGAGATTGTAATTTGAGTCTTATGTCTCCCATAAACTCATATGTTTTGACTCTTGGTCCCAAGCTATTTGCATTTGGGAGGTGGAGCCTCCCAGTAGGTGTGTCATTGGGAGTGGGCTTTGGGGTGTTATATCCCAGCTTCCCCCTTTCCAGAGCTATATCACTCTCTTGCTGCTATCTTCCACCTGCTGTGACAAGGAGTGATGTACAGCCTCTGCTCTACCATTCGTTTCCTGCCACCATGAATCCTTAGTGTGATCCTATAAGCAAAATCAAACCCTTTCTTCCCATCTGCTGCATTTGGTTTGTGTGTGTTCTCTAAGTAATGTAAAGATAACTAAAACTAAAAGATAGCAAGAACTAGATAGTAAGATTCTGTCTCACAACTTTTTTTTCCCATTGATTGGTAGAAATGATCTTGTCATCCTAAAGCCACCACCCTCTTGTTCTTGCTTTATTTTCCAACACTAGATCAGTAAAGATATTTTTATTCAAATCTAAACTGATATTGGTCTTACAATCTTTCCCACAACTTCTCCCTTCTGTTCAAACAATATCTTACACCAACTCCTCCCTTATCCTTGTTCTCCTTCTCCACAACTCTCCTCCATTCTCTAGTCTACCCCTATATGCAGTATCCTCACATTAAAAAGTAGATAATGTGTGCCCAGAAGAATGGAAGAAGCTTCACTTCACACAAAGTAATCAAAACAAAAACAATTGGACCACCAGCATTGATTTTATTATGGCCACAGAATTATTTTATGTTGGAACCATTGCATATTTCTTTGTCCATTCTCGAGCCAGTTTTTCATACTGTTTCTTATCCTTGTGGTAGATCTGTGCAATTTCAGGAACCAAAGGATCATAAGGGTTTGGATCACACAACAGAGAGCATATTGAGAGGAGAACTTTGGAAATTGTTAGTGCTGGGGACCACTCAGACTTGAGGATATCCAGACAGATGGTACCCATTCTGCTGATATTTGGATGGTAAATTCGTGTGGTAACTGTAACCTTGGGTGGGCTGAAGGGATAATCCTCTGGAAATTTGATGGTTAGGAAAAAGACCCCTCCCTCATAGGGACTATCATCGGGCCCCATTATAGTTGCTTGCCAAAGGAACATATCTTCCCCTAGAGGCCCTGCGGAGCACTGGGATGGAGGGTCATGAGTCAGGTCGAGGAGCTCCTTTTGGATTCTCTTGAGGGCCAGCATTTGTTCCAAAGATGTGTGGCTCAACCTTATGAACAGGTCCTGGTAGCTGGTAGGTGTCTTCTGTGATCCTAGGGAGCAAGTAGTGGTGAGAGGTTGATAAATGGTTAGGCTGAAAGCTGGGTTGTGTTCCAAAAAGGTAGGTAGATGGGGTATAGAGAAGGCTTGGGATGAGGGGTTTTGGCTGCACCTGAAAGGCTGTAAGGACTTTCACTTAGGGCTTCTGATGATGTGCAGTCTGTTGCAGCTGGAGAGTGAGTCCACGTTGTTGTTGGGAAGTTGTGATGCTTGGTGGCAAAACTGCAGATGCTGCTACCTGAAGAAGCTGATGTTCCTGCTCCAGGCAGACTGTTACTAGCTCTGGCCTCAGGGAGCCAAATCCAGTATCTGGGCAACTGCAGGAATCCACTGTGTGAGGTCACAGACAACATTCTTACAGGAACAATAGGAAACTCCATGCAGTCCACAGGCCACAGAGTTTAAGGGGATGTGAGGTCAGTGCAGGGTCATACTGAGGGTTAATATGGCCTACAGGGTGTTTAAACATGACTGGAGCAAGGAAAATGGCAGAAGGAGGTCTTAGCTTAGCTGTGGGCCTCACCAAATGCTATTTATTCTCTGTGCTAGCTACAGGGCCACAATATATTGCATCCACTTAGTAACTAGAATAAGTATAGCCATTTTAATGAGTTCTCTTTTATCCATCATCTTGCTTTGCAACAATCTGTCTGTCCTCTGTATATGTTTAAATTATACATACCATGGCCCTTATTTCAGAAGTACTTCCTAAGGACATTCTCTTGTATAAAAAACGTTAGTAAATTTAGAATTGAGATAATACTTCAAAATTAACTTCTGGTAATGATTCTATACATTTATTTTTAGGAAGATTAAATGCCTTTGAAATGAATTTTTAAAAATATTTTGTTATTTATTTATTTATTTGAGAGAAAGAGAGAGAGAGATACAGAAATAGGCATGTAGAGAGAGAAAGAGAGAGAGAGAATGGGTGCAGCAGGGCCTCCAGCCACTGCCAACGAACTCCAGATGCATGTGCCCCCTTGTGCATCTGGCTTACATGGGTCCTGGAAAATTGAGCCATGAACCGGGGTCCTTAGGCTTCACAGGCAAGCGTTTAACTACTAAGCCATCTCTCCAACCCTGAAATGAATTTCTTAACTACAAAACACGTTAATTATTTTTTTAAAAAACTTGCAAGAAAAGCATGATAAAAGAATGAAATCCTTAAATCACTAGTCCTTCTGGCACATATAATACACTTCAGTTATTATTCTTTATAAAAATAACCATTTTGGGACTGATGTTTCCATTTGCAAATATAACGGTCAAACATAAACTTTTATTCTTGAGAAGTTCTAATACAGCTAATAATTGCATGTGTGTAAATGTAAAGCAAGATAATCATCAGTAAAATATCTTGGTCTCTTGTCTATATCAATTTATTTTGGTGAACTAACCAAGAATTTATTAAAGTGATCTTAAATACAGATAAATTACATAATATATGGCAATTACATTTAAATTGGATATTCTTCAGTTATGAAAACTTCTTGTTACAGAACAAGTATACCTAATCAAATATACCTATTCAACCAATTTAGGCATGCAAGATTAACTGACAATAAAAAGGACCAAATGCAGATATCTGAATAGGTCTCCTACTATTAAGATAAAATATCTAACACATTGAAAAGAATTTCTCCAAGTTTCTCAATATAGGGTTTATGAAAATAGCTTGAGTGTTTCTGGACAAGCTATTAATTCTGTAGTGAAATTTTAATTTCTTCATTTAAAATAACATTTGTAAGACTTTTTTCAAAGCATCTGAGTTAATTCCTTATATGAAAAAGCATATATGACATTGCAATTTTCAGGTAAACCTTTAGGCTCTCTTTTGCTGCCAGGATGACACTGAAAATTATTGTGCAAGATGGCAAACTATTAACACCAGTCCTTTTGATTGGATAGGGTGGAAGTAAGACTATACAATCTGTGTGAATTCTCTATAGGAAAAAAAAACAAAACAAAGGTTGTCATGATTTCCACATCCTTTCTGTGATCCATTCATGTAGGATATGCCTTTTTACATTTAGCAGTACTTCACTCCCAGTATGGCTATCCTCAGAATAGTCATTTGTCACTAACCTCCAATTATATATTTTTGAGAAATGGTCTTGTTAGCTTCCCTATGTAGCAAAGGTTGGCATCAAATCATATTTTTCCTCATCCTCCCTAGTAGCTGGTACTATGGATGTATTTGACCATGTCAGTTACAATTAGATATACATGTATTATTCAATCCCCCACTTCAACCTCCTACATGATGAGATTCTGGGCATGCATCACCACAGTTAATGATGTTTTTACAATGATTATCTAAGCCATCTATCTTTCCACTCTCAAATTCATATTCAACATGCTCATACAGAATTATCTCCTTAAAGGACAAAGCTATGCTTAAAAGTTTTCAATAAATTCACCCTACCTACAGTTTTAAATGTTAGCACTACTTTCTTGATGTCTGTCTTAGTGAGAATTAAACTTCATCTGGTATTTATTTAGTTTTTTTAAAAATTTTTTAAGAGAGAGAGAGAGATCACACCAGGGGCTCCAGCCCCTACAAATGAATTCCAGATGCATGTACCACCTTGTACATCTATCTGGCTTACGTGGGTACTGGGAAATTGAACCCAGGTCCTTATGCTTTTGAGGCAAATGCCTGAACCACTGAGTCATCTCTCCAGCTGTCTCTAGCCATCATCTGGTATATCTTTTCTGTTGTTGTTGTGTTTTAGGTAGGGTCTCACTCTAGCCAAGGCTGACCTGGGATTCACTATGTAGTCTTAGGGTGGCCTTGAACTCATGGTGATCCTCCTACCTCTGCCTCCTGAGTGCTGGGATTAAAGGCATGCACCACCACGTCCAGCTCTCCTCTGGAATATCTGATGCAGCATATATTATACTTCATTGATATTTTTACTTTAAATGTTCAATATCTTAACACATCTGATAGGTCTTTGATGAACAAGTTGGTCTTAATTTTTTGTTATCATTTAGCATATACAAGGAATTAAATATTTTTATATGAGTTCATATATTCATTAAAACTCAAACAATATATTTTTACAATGATTAATTTAGAAATATTATAATTCTAATTTTTCCACCTCACTTATAATTTAGCTCACAAATGTTATGTTATAGGGATTGAAGGTATTAGTCAACAAAAAAAATTAAAATCCATATACCGGGAAGACACTGTTAGTCTTCATTTGCCAAGCCTTCAGTAACAGTTCAAAGGTACTTTAACTTTCATCTGACATGATGAAATGCTTTTCTGAGGGTTTAGTTATATGACCATATTGCTTTCTTCTGATATAGTCATGATTACACTTTCATTATGGACAATGAACTGTCACACAATTTTAGGAATAAAAATGATACAAGCATCATTTCAATGTGGTATCCTATTTAAATACATGCTTAATTCTACAAAGAGAGAATCTTAATTTTATTACTCAAGTAAAATGACATGAAGGCAAAGCTGGTTTTCATACTATCTCCACAGATGATAATACTCAAAGGTCATACATAACTGTTTCAACCAGTTTAAAATTATATGGGATAAGACATATTAGCAACAGTTGTCCATCTTGATCTTTCTGTGCAATCATAAATGTTCCATTTAGTTATCTAAGAAACATCACAGCTCAGCAACTTGTTCTTTAATTTCCTGTGGCCGATTTCCTATTTCCCTCATTGACACAGGAGTTGACATAATATGGAATATATTTTGTATATAGGGTATTATAAAAGTCATAAAAATTCAATGTCAGATTAATGGGGTTGTTTCCAAGCTGGTTCTCCAACTTGAGCTTGCATCAGCATTGTTAAGAGGGCTTTTAAAACAAATTAATTGGTGGTGTTTATCTCATGGTTTCTGATTCAGTAAATCTAGGCTGAGGACCTTGGATTGGTATTTCTTGCAAATTCCAAGTGATACTCATGATTTTGGTTGGAAAATTCTGAGAATCCACTGGCTTGAACTAAAGGAACAAAGTTCATGATCTTTGCTTTCATAGAAAATGCATCTTTTAATATAAACTGTTTTATTTATTTATTTGAGAGATAGATAAATAGAAAGAGTATGAGCACAGAAGGGAATCTTGACACTGCAAATGAACTCCAGGTGCATGTGACACTTTGCATATCTGGCTTTACATGGGTTCTGAGTAATTAAACCCAGATAAGCAGGTTTTGCAATCAAATGCCTTTAATCACTGAGCCATTTCACAAGTCCAAGAATCCATCTTTTAAGGATCATCATATTTTATCTATATGCTGTGTTAATGGTCTTCTATCAATGGTGTGTTACTGATGCGTTCAGTCATTGCTATCACTATATGTTCAGTGTGGTCCTAGGTGTCTGCTAGTCAGGAAAATCCCTGGGGCTCACTGGCCAACCAGTCTTGCCTGCTCAGTGAACTCCGGGCCAATGAAAGAATTTATCTCAAAAACAAAAAGAAAAGGGAAGTTTACCAGGGGTGAGAGATGGTTTAGTGGATAAGCTCTTGCTGTGAAAGCATGAAGATAACAGTATGGGTACCCTTGTAAAGTCTGGGTTAGTTTGGTGGCTCCTTGTAATTCCAGTGCTCAAAGTGTTGAGAAAGGGCAAGTTGGCCAGGCATGGTGGCTCACACCTTTAATCCTAGCACTTGGGAAGCAGAGGTAGGATGATTTCCAGGCGTTTGAGACTATCCTGAGACTACATAGTGAATTTCAGGTCAGCTAGGGCTAAAGTGAGACCCTACCTCAAAAAACAAACAAACAAACAAACAAACAAACAAACAAACAAACAAACAAACAAACAAAAAACCCTTACCTTGGAAGAAAAGGCAAGTTGGCTAGCTAGTCTAGCCAAACTGGCAAGTTCTGGGTTCAAGTGAGAGGTCCTGCCTTAGAGAGTGATCAAAGGAGACACCCAACCTTAACCTCTGATCTCCACACGTATGCACATACACATGTGCATGCACACTCCATACGTACACATTCATGCAAAAAAGCTTTTTTTTTTCCTTTTTATTGAAAAGATAGTATGAATAATACCAGTTAAACAATGTAAGATATTACATAGCCAACTATATAGTGTTATCATGTTTAAAAAGTGCAATAGGTTTCAGAGAAGGGCAAAGAAGTTGGTTCGGTATATTTCAGTGCTTCTTAAGGAAGAGAGTTGAAAATAGGCCTTAAAGGTTCAAAAGTTTGGATAATTCTAATGAGGGAGAAGATTTTGAGCTGCTTCAATGAGGAGAAAGTGCTTCAATAAAAATTGCAATAGAAGCCGGGCGTGGTGGTGCACGCCTTTAATCCCAGCATTCGGGAGGCAAAGGTAGGAGGATCACCATGAGTTTGAGGCCATCCTGAGATTACATAGTGAATTCCAGGTCAGCCTGGGCTAGAGTGAGACCCTACCTTGAAAAACCAAAAAATGAAAAAAACAAAAAAAAATTGCAATAGAAGTATCATGACAAAAGAGTTACTTAGCCAGGTGTGATGGTGCACGCCTTTAAATCCCAGCACTTGGGAGGCAGGAGGATCGCCATGAGTTTGCTACTAGCCTGGGGCTACAGAGTGGGTTCCTGGTGAACTTGGGCTACAGTGTGGCTCTACCTCAAACAACAACAAAAAGGAATTACTTAATGATGATTAATATGAGTGACAAATAATAGGATCTATGGGATAAATTCTAAAGGTGAAAAGAATTGCAGACTATTTAGAAGTTTGAAATGATTTTTTTGAAAATTTATAGACGTGTGTATTTTGGGATGGTTTTATGGGCTATTTTTCAACAATTCAGAAAAGTAAATTCATTGAAGTATACTTGGCATAAAATATCTTCTTTAAAAGTTTTTTTGTGACACTATTTAATCTCCTCTTTCATCACCCCACACTATTAAGAAACATTTTGTCATAACAGACTGGATTTTCTATATTTCGTATAAATAAAGCCATATAGTATGTGGGCTATTGAATTTTGTTAGTTGGCTTCTTTCACTAAACATAATTAATTTCAATTTTTTCCACATCTTTGCTTAAATCAATAGGTATACATTATTTTTTTTGCTACACAGTAGTGTTCTACTCTATGTATATAATACTTTATCTTTCACCTATTCATATTCATTGCATTATTTCCAGCAAGGACTATTTGAATAAGGATGTTACTGGCTCTTGTGTACATGTCTTTGTCCAACAATATGCTTTTATTTTTTAGGGGAAAATGAACAGACTTGCAATGGCTATAGTATTTACCTCACCTCTGCTTTCCAAAATGATTTCTGACATTTTCATTTCCAGCAGTGATACCTGATATTCCAGTCACTATGTATTCAAATAACAGTATGTATTTTCATTGTTTTAAGTCCTAACCATTTTAAAAAAAAGTATATATTGTATGCATTGGTATCAACATTGTTATACTATGACTGACTGATGTGGTAAATGTTTTCATAGGCTTATTTCTCATATGTATATCATTAATATCAAGGCATCTGGTTAAAACTTTTGCATATTTTTAATTGGATTGCTGTTTTCTAACTATTTAATTTTGATAATTCTTTATGAAATCTGGATATAAGCACATTTAAAATATATAACCTCGAAATATTTTTGCTTCCTCTGTGAGTTGTCTTTTAATTTTATTGTCATTCAGAAATCGGTTATTTCAATGAGGTACAATTTATCAGTATATTTGTAGATTATTATTCTGAGATTTTACCTATGAAATATTTGCTTTTTGCAAGATTACAAATAATGTATCATATATATAAATGTATGATATTTTCCCTAAGAGTTGTATAGTTTTAAGATTACACTTTGGTCTTTAGACTACTTGGCTCAATATTTGTATATGGCATGAGCTGTAGATTGAAATTCATTTCTCTATATTGATATCCAATTATCTCAGGATAATTTGTTGAAGATATTATCCTTTATTTACTCAATTGTGTATACATTTTTGTTTAAAATTAATTATCTATATGTATCTCTATTACTGGACTTCCTTTAATGTTCTTTTTATATGTTTATCATTATGCAAATAAAACATTGCCTTCATTTCTGCAGTTTTGCATTATGTTTTTAAACCAGGCTGTGGTGTATTTGAACTTTTTTATTTAAAAATTTCTGGATATTATAAGTCCTTTACAGTTCCATATGAATTATAGATCAATTTGCCAATCTATATTAAAAGGATGCTAAAGATTGGGTGAAATTGCAATGAAAACTATAGAGGACTTTCTGAAGTAATACTGCCTTAATAATATTGAGCCTAAGTGTATAGGTTTTGCATGTTTTTTCATAGTAATCCAAGTCATTCAATATTCCCTCCCTTGGAGCAGGCCTCAAAGCCAATGAGAGAGCAAGTGTTTTTCACCATTACATACATGCCACTTTTGCAACTATTTTGATTTTATTTAAATGGCATTTTAAATTAAATTTCCAATTTGTATAAGAAAATACAAATGATTTCTGACATTAATTTTAGATTTTTTCAAGCTTGATCAGCTTAGGTATTGCATGCAACTTTTATAATGATTTGAATTAATTTTCTATAAATACAATCATGCCATCTGTGGAAAAATGTAATTTCACTTCTTTTTAATATGAATCTCTTTTATTTATTCATTTTGCTTACTTTATTTCACAGTATAAAACCTCTAGTACAATATTGAATAGAAGTTTTATAAGTTAAACAGTAACATCAAGAGTAACTATATTTTATTCAGCGGTACTGTTTATCAAATTAATGAAGTTCCTTTTTATTCCTTATGTGACATAAGTCATTACTGAGAATGGATTTTGTCACTTGCTGTTTTAGCATCAATTGAGATATTCATGTGGTTTTTAATTGGTTAGTATGATAAATTATATGAATTATTTTGTCATGCTATTGTGATTTTAAAAAGCATACTAAAATTTACCATTTGAACATTTTTAAAGTTTAAGATAATTGCAGAAAATCTTTAATAAAATCTGGAAAAGGGTCAGTCCCCAGACAGTTAGCTAGTCTAGTGCCAGAGGATGCTACACGAGCAACTGGGGGAAAATGGCCAACATCAGTCCAAACAACTTCCCGTCTAAGATACCCAGCAAGAAACAACCTGACCTAATGTTCAAACAAGTGCAGTAGTGGCACACAGCCATGGTGGGCAACCAACAGCTCTTGATTTGGCTAATTGATCCACTCAGTGGAATGGAACTCATTGCTGGAACTGGGAAATAAGTCAAAACCATGTACAAAAAATGAGCACAGTCTCCAATTGAGATACCATCAAATGTGGGCTAGAAGAGGGCCTACCCATATAAAATTCCCTCTAAGATATCTATGGCCATCCCATATATCTAGTACTAACTTCTCTCTCCATTGGAGAATTTGCTTATCTTTTCCAGATGGACAACAAATCTGAAGGGAGGATCAGCCAATCACACCTCATCAGGGCTCCAGCTGAAACCATAGAGTAATGTGGAGGAAGGGCAAGAGTTCAGTGCTCTTGGGGATCACGACACCAGAAAAAGGTTGAAGGAGATAAACACAGAGAACATCTAACTCCTACTAAGCCAGATATCCAGAGACACAGAGGCTCCCAAACCCTCATCACTGAAGTAGAGCTAAAATGAACCCAATGGGGCTCAGGGAAATTTGTGGAAGAGGGGGCGGAAAGAATGTTAGAGCCACAAGTTGGGGCATCATGCACAGAGACTTGGCCTATCCCCCATAACTCTTGACTACCCCCACAAAGCGTGAACTACATTCCCCATTGATGAGGGTCCCTATGGAAGACGGAGGACAGGGAGGAGGATAATGGAGTCACCACCATGAATGTAAAGCTAGAATAATATACATAAAAATAAATAAAATTAAAAAATAAATAAAGAAAGAAAAAATAACAACGAATAATGAAATTAACCATGCTTACCATTCTTTAAACATCATATACATGAATATATACTAAATTTTAACAACTTTTAAGTACATAGCTCATTACTGTTAAATATAATTACATCTTCTGAGATATAATATTCCAGAAGCTTTTCATCTTACAAAACTGAAATTTGTATTCATGAATAACTATTTAATGTGTTCTACCCCTCCTGATAAGTACCATTCAGCTTTCTATTTTTTGAATAATATTGACATTAATATTGTTCTTTAATCCATGAATATATTTATACTTATCTGCATCTTAATTTCTTAAGGTAATATTTCATAATGTTTGGAGTACATATATGTTATGTCCTGTGTTCTATTCATTTTTAAGGATTTTATTTTTCATATGTAATTATAAATATACTTATTAATTTTCTGTTCAAATAGTTGATTCTTAGTGTGTGGAAACACAACTGATTTTTAAAAAGATTTTATTTTTGTTTATTTATATAGAAACAGAGAGAGGGAGAGAGAGAAAGAGAGAGAGAGAATGGGCACACCAGGGCCTTCAGCCTCTGCAAACGAACTACAGATACATGTTCCATCATGTGTATCTGGCTTACGTGGAACCTTAACCACTAAGCCATCTTTCCATCTCACAAATTATTTTTATATTGATTTTGTGTCCTGTAATATGGCTATACTTGGCAATTCTGGTTTCTTTTGTGTATATTATTTAGTGTTTTTTACAAGTAAAATGTTATTCGTGAACAAATATAATTCTACCTCTTCCCAAGTTTGATCTCTTTTTTATCTAATTTCTCTAGCTAGGATGTATAATACTGTGTTTAATACAAATGATATCCTTGTATTGTTCCTCTTCTGAGAGATCAACCTGTCAGTCTTTCACCATTTAGTATGAAGTTAAGTGTGGACTTTTTTTTTTTTTAAGTGTGGACTTTTTATACATGGACTGTATCTATTGAGGTGGTTTCTGTTCATGGCTAGCTTGTTGATTAATCATAGCATGAATATGTTTTCAGTTTTGTGAAATATTTTAATGAATAAATTAAGATGATCATGTGTTTTCCTTATTAATTTGGGGATGTGGTTTAGTACATTGACTAATTTTAATATGTTGAGATATCCCTATTTTCCAAAAATGAATCTGACTTGATCATTATGTATACTTAGTATGCCTTCAATTGAAGTCGGCAAAATTTTCTTGAGGATTTTTGCATCATTATTCATCAATGATATTGGTATGTAGTTTCATTTTCTTGTATTTTTTCACTATTCAGTAGTGTAACACTGGTTTAGTAGAATAAGCTTTGAAGTATTTCCATATCTTCAGCTGTTCAGCAGAATTTGAGGGATACTGGTGTTTATACTTTTTGAACTGCTTGGAGAATTTATGAGTGAAGCCATCTAGCACATGGATTTGTTGTGGTTGTGAGTGTTTCATTACTAATTAAATATATTTACAAGTTATTGGACTATTAATATTTTTTATTTCTTCATTATTCTATTTTGGTTAATTATGTTTCTAGGAAAGTACACATTTTCTCTAGGTTATCAAGTTTATTCATATATATCATTATGTTCATTTTGATAATTTGTAATTCTTTCTTGATACACATGCTTATTTGTGGTCAACCCTTTCCATCTTCCTCTTCTGCCCTATCTCTTTGTCTCTACCCTGCTTTCACTGTCCCATCCTGGCATTTCCTTGTCAACTTTCATATCACTTAAAATCTGCTACCTTCCCTGCCATTCTCCCTTGAAGCCTCATTTTTTGCCCAATCTCATAGGGCTCACTTATAGTTTCCTGGCATCTACACTCTTTTCCTACAATAATACACACATACCTGTATGAGAAGGAGCCTGCAGTATTTGTCTTTCTGTACCTACATTACCTCATTGAATATATTCCAGAAAATTTTCTAATTTCACTTTTTTCTTTATGGATGACTATAATTTTATTGGATATATGCACCACCTTTTCATTCTCTATGCCTCTGTTTGGACACATTGATTTTGCAGAACAAAGAAAAAAATCCTCATGTGTCATCCTTAGGCATGCTGTCCACTTCCATTGATATTGGATCATATTGGTCTGGGCCTATCCAATTTGGCTAAATTGGCTGGCCAACAATCCTTAGGGATCCTCATATCTTCACCTCCTCAGTGCTTGGATCACCTGCATACTGGGGTTAGAACTTAGTTCCTTCTGCTTGCAAGTCAAGTACTTTCCTAACTGAGGTATCTCCATAGCCCTCAGTTTGGTCATTAAAAAGTCCTCAATATAGTTTGTTTGACTTTTTCTATTGTATTCTCTATTTCATTAGTCTCATTATCTCTCTCTGTCTTCTATGTTTACTTATTTATTGAGAGAGAGAGAGAGAGAGAGAGAGAGAGAGAGAGAATTGGCATGCTAGGGCCATCAGCCACTGCAAATCAGGTCTAGACACATGTGCCACCATGTGCATCTGGCTTATGTGGGTTCTGGGGAGTTGAACGTAGGTCCTTGGCCTTTGCAGGCAAGTGCCTTAACTTCTTTAGTTTTAGTTTGTTTTACCAACTGGAGAAATTCAGTTGTTAATTTGTGATATTTTAATGTATGTTTTTAGGGCTTTATTACAGCTCCTATCACTGCCTTTGCTATATTGGATATGTTTTGAAATAGTATGTTTTTATTTTTATTCGTCTTAAAGCATTCTTCAATTTCCTCTTTGGTTTCTTTTTCTTTGTTTCATTGGTTTTATAAGAGAGTGTTATTTATTTAATAGTTTTTTGTTTATTTTTTAAGATATTTATTTATTTATTTATTTATTTATTTATTTATTTATTTATTTATTTATTTATTTATTTGAGATAGACAGAGAGAGAGAGGGAGAAAGGGCGTGCCAGGGCCTCCAGCCACTGCAAACGAACTCCAGACGCGTGCACCCCCTTGTGTATCTGGCTTTACATGGGACCTGGAGAATCGAACTGGGATCCTTAGGATTCGCAGGCAAATGCCTTAACCTCTAAGCCATCTCTCCAGCCTGAGAGTATTATTTAATTCCCACTAATTTGTGGATTTTTCAAGTAAAGGTATTAAAATTGAATAATTATTTTGAACAAACATGAAAATAAAAATAATTCATTTTGCTTGTAACCTTTGTTCCTACCAAGCTACACTTGAATAAGGTTGAATCTGACATGAGCTCACTGGAGAGCAAGAAATAGGATGGCTCTCAAAATAATGCTTATATAGTCCTATAACTTGTGATCAGAAAAGTTTGTCAGTCTCTTATGCAAGTGTATTCTGGGGAAATTTTCTAAAAAGAGCTTCCTTATTGTTCTTTTTGTCTAGTATATCTCTTAAGTTGCATAGATACTGTGGTGAGACCTAATAAAAAGATCAAGTATTATTAATCCATGAAGCACCTTATAGCATAATTTATTTTTCCTGGATTAGGGATATACAAGTTTAAAAATGTTTTTTGTTTGTTTGTTTGTTTGTTTAAGAAAATGGAAATTCAAGTCATTTACTTTCATACTGTAAAGCTAAATTTACTAGATTCATTTATAAGATTCTGTATAGTGATCAGATACATTTCCATGATCTTCCGTAGAAAATAAATAATTTGGCATTTTCTGTTTAAAATTCCATTGGTGGCATTCACAATATTTTAAGTTTGAACTGAGCTCATTCTTCCTTGGGCGTTTTGGCTCAACATTTTTGGCTTAATGTTGAAATAGTTTATGGACAGCCAAATTTACAACATGACTGACTTCAAACTGACTATACTTGTTCTAATTCTGTATTCTTTTAATTTAAAAAGTCGGTTTATGTACACACACACACACACACACACACACATATATAGTATTTCTACTAATAAATTCAAGATGTTGAATAATTTTCTTGTATAGCAAATGAATTAAAAGCTCACAAATTAATTATTTGTAAGCCTTTTATTCTTTTGGTTAAAAACATATTTAAAAATTTTTCAGTCCTTTAAAAATATGGTCAGTCTTTTTTTGTGGCCAAACAAGAGGTCTATCATGGGGAATGTTCCATGATTATTTAAGAGGAAATCATGTCTCTGTTATTGTTGGGCAGAGAATTTTGTACTTGTCTGTTAGTGCAAATGGTCCATAATGTTGCTAATGTCCTTTTCCCTGACTCATATTTTGCTTGGTGGTTTTATCCATTATTTAAAATCATGGTATTTAGGTGTCCTATTGTTATTATTTTGCCATCTTTTTCTTTTACACTATATCAAAGTTTGTTTAAGGCATTTAGGAATTTTGACTTTTGTACATAAATCTTTATAATTATCATATTTTCTTATAAATTGGCCCTCTCATTCCTCTGTAGTGCCCTTTGTTCTTTTTAAAAGTTTTCTACTTAAAGTATATTTTTTCAGATAAAAATTCGGCCATCTATGTTCTCAATTATCCATAGATCTACAGTAACATAACATAATTACAATCTGCTTTTTGAATTAATTCTGTCAGTCTGTTTTTTGACTGCAGAGTTTAAGCCATGCCAATGTAATTACTGATGTAGAAGGACTTACTATTGCCATTTTGTAATTTTTTTCTCCATTCCTTTATCTCTTTGTTCCTCCTGTCCTGCATTCCTTTGGATTTCACTAATCTTGTAGGACCATGCTTTTAATTGCTTTCTCATTTCCTTTTATATGTATTATATAAATGTTTTCTTTGTAGATTACAATACAAGGGCATATCTTAAAGTTATAAGCTTATATCTCAAAATAATTACTTTATTTCTATCACATTAATAACTCTGCTTTATACAGGTTCATGCTATCAGTTTGGTTAGTACAACATTATATATTATGTACTGTTAGTACAGATTTATAGCTTTAAAAAATGTGACAGGATTTTAAATGTAGATCAGGATTCTCTGGATATCCTCCAGCCTCAGCCCCTCTCATGCTGGTATTATAGGTGTATGTATGCCAACACATTCTTCAATGTACTTTGATAATTTATTTTATATGTAAGAAATAGAAATACATTTGTCCACAAAATTACATTAATACATTACTCTATCTCTGTATTTACATTTACCAGATTTGATTTATATTAGTGTAAATTCTAATTTACTCTAAAATAAATAAATAAATTAATAAATAAATAAATAAATAAATAAATAACTTATTTCTCTGTGTGTATATCTTGGACATTTGTGTGGAGGTCAGAGGACAACTTTGAGGTGTCTGTACTCCACCTTCTTTGGCATAAGGCCTCTTGCCACTGCCAACAAAATGACTGCACAGAAAAAGGCAGACTAGCATATCCAGATGCTTCAGATTATCTTGACTCTGTGTCCCATTGTTCAGATCAGAGATGCATGTGCCACACTTTGCAAGCAGGAACCTTTAACTGATAAACTATTTCCCCCACCCCTCTACAAGTTTTTACATTAGATTACTATAGTGTCACAGGTTCTATCATGGAGCCTGTACAGTTTGGATGACATTTTCGTCAAGATCTGTTAAACTAAGTGCAGTTTTACTAGTAAGTCATTGCTAAGTGTTGCAGTTACTGTCTCATTACTTGGACAAACATATGACCAAAAGCTGTTTAAGAGAGGAAAGTCTCATCCATCAGGGCAGAAGAAATGGACTCACTTCCATAAATCCATAGCAGAGAGACACCACCAAAGAGACAGCAAAAATGAATATCCAGAATTCAAACACCTAGTAGGACTGGACTATAGAATCTGCCACCAGTGACACCTCCTCCCCAGAAAGACTACCTTCGAGACTCAAGTAGCAAGCTCAATCTTTTTTTTTTTTTTTGAGAGAGAGAGAGAGAGAGAGAGAGAGAGAGAGAGAGAGACAGAGATGGGCGTGCCAGCAGTCTCTCAGCTGCTGCGAACGAAATCCAGATGTGTACTCCCCCTTGTGGTTAAGTGAAGCATTGCGCCCTTGCATCACTTTGCATCTGGCTAAACGTAGGACCTGGAGATTGGAACCGGTGTTCTTAGGCTTAGGAGGCAGGCGCCTTACCCGCTAAGCCATCTCTCCAGCCCAGCAAGCTCAATCTTAATCAGTAATTCTTAGGGAAATTCATGGAATAGGGGGCTGAAAGATTGTTAGAGCCATAAGTTGGGTCATTATGCACAGAGACATTGCCTCACCCCCATAACTGATGGCTATCTCCACAATGCAAGACCCACAATCCCTGAGGGGGGAGGGCAAGGAGAAGGCTAATGATGGTACCATCATGGCTCTATGCACATTATATAGAAAACTAATAAAAAAATTTGAGCCGGGCGTGGTGGCACATGCCTTTAATCCCAGCACTTGGGAGGCAGAGGTAGGAGGATTGCCGTGAGTTCGAGGCCACCCTGAGACTACATAGCTAATTCCAGGTCAGCCTGGACCAGAGTGAGACCCTACCTCGAAAAACCAAAAAAAAAAAAAAAAAAAAAAAAAAAAAAAAGAAAACTAATAAAAAAATCAAAAAAATTCTTGAGGGTATGGGGACATAAATTTACATTTGAACACCATACCACCTTTTTCAGATTATGCCATTACTTTTACTTTCACAAAGGAAGAAACATGGTGGCTAGAGAGATGGTTAAATTGGTAAAGAGCTTACTATGCAAGCATGAGGGCCTGAAATCATATCCTCAGCACCCACATACAAAAGCCAGGTGTGTGTGTATACAAACACCTGTAAATCCAGCCATAGGGAGGTTGAGACAGGAAGATTTCTAGGAATTAATGGCTAGCTGGTGTAGACAAATCAGTGACATTCAAGTTCACTGAGAGAAATTATCTTGAAAAATGACTGTCAATTGAGGAAGATATGATATTGATATTGACCTCTGGCCCCCACTCCCCAACCCATCACATACATACAGAAATGCATGCCCCACACATACAAGCATATATATATATATATATATATATATATATATATATATATATATATATATACTACACACACATACAAATGTAAAAATGAAAATGAAAATTATATAACATAAACCAGTCTGTCCTTAATGTCTTAATTTTCATTTTTTGGTTGTGTGTTTACAATCAACTATGTTTTTATGTGGCCAAATATTTATCTTAATTAAAATACTTCTATACTTCTTTTTTTCACATCTTCAGTAAAATCATAATTCATGCATTTTTTATCAGAGAAAAAAGTATACGTAGGGCTACTTGTTTTTATCTAAATGACAGCTAATTAACTTTATAGTAAATAGAATTCCTGAAAGGTTTAAAGATTTTTATTTTTTCATATTATAAAATAATGCCTTTAATATCTTATATTTAACCAATAAATATTATAAAATAAGTATATTATTTATTTTTCTATAAAAGAAAATAATTTTGATGCAGAGAGCAAGGAGCCATTAAGAACCTCTGACTCTGTCATTGTTTTATGGAATGTATTCACTTAAGTTGCACTTGAATTTTGAAAAGTAAGGAGAATGGGGCACTTCCTTTAATTGTCTGATTGACCTCCTTTTGTTTTGAAACATTCATATCATTTTGCTATTATTTACTGCAGCCAAATGTCCCATGCTCATTTCTGTTACACACATTGCATGTAATGGCACACTTTAACTCTTCTGTATGCCATTTAATAAGTATTTAATATATTCATGAAGAAGGCAATAAGCATGACCATCATTAACTATTACCTCTTTTTTGCTTGTATCTCATCCTATATTCAGATATAATTTATATTTTATTTTTATTAGTTATGGACATGCTTAGTATGTTAACAGTATATATTGGTACCATCCTTTCCCTTATTCCTTCCTCCTTACCAAAGAGACCCACCTCATTAGGGATGCAGGTCATCCCAATAGGGAATGTGGGTCATGCATTGTGGGGGAAGCCATCAGTTATGGGGAAGAGGCAATGTCTCTGTGCATAATGTACCAACTTGTGGTTCTCCACCCCCTCTTCCACAAAATTCCCTGAGCCATGTCGGGTGCATTTTAAGTCTGCTTTAGTTAGGGGCTCTTAGGAGCCTCTGGATCTCTGCTTTGGTGGGTGTTGAGTGTACTCATTGTCTATTCCTTCACCCTTGTACTGATATAAGGTTCAACAAGAAAGCAGCACTCTTGCTCATTTCTACAATTCCTCTGTGGTTTCAGCTGGGGTTGGGGTGAAGTGCAATGAAGATATTTTGTTACTTTTCAAAACCTAACTGAATTTATGTCCTATTCTTCATCTTACTTACTCATGTTACACTTTGTTTTTATAGTTATTTCCTTATATTATGGCTTTAAACTTTTCCTCTTTATTGGTTTCTTCTTTTTAGCCTGCAAAACTATTCATACCTTTTTAGTTGTATAAAACAACACTAAAATTTCCTCCAATTTTCTCACAAATCCAATTTCCTATTTACTTCTTGAAAACATAAGTGCCTTTATTGTTTCATTGCTTTCCACATCATTTTTTTTTTCCTGGGGATGTTTACCCATACTAATCATGATGCCTTTTCTGGAAAATCTCACATAGCTACCTCATAGTTATCATAATTTTATTTTTCTCATAACAAGTTATTAGTTAAGTGCTGTCAAGAAAGAGTATTTTTTTCCTCTAGACAATAAGGATGTTGTGCTTGATTTTCTGTGGCATGAATTATAGACAGTGGCAATGTAACAGTATTAAATTCAACATAATTAAAGATGAGAGTGGGTTATATAAACTTAGTAATGGAAGAACAATGCTTCCTTCTGGCATGTTGAATACAAATGTAGGCAATATTCTCTTTGGGATTGTGGGTGATCTAATTTTAATTAAACATGAACATAAGGGTCTGATATAGTGTGAGATTCACTGATGATGTTAGTCAGCTCACTGGTAAGATGAAGTTTATAATATCAATAAGCGTTTCCAATTTTGAATTAATGTCTTTAAACACATAGCTTATATACATGGACCATTTTTTCATTACAATGGGAAAACTTCATCCCTCCACATCCATACAAATTATGCTTGTTTTATATATGTAAAGAGATTAAATATGATCTACCTGAAAGGATGATAAACTTTCAACTAGTAGCATAGAGCTTTCAGTTACTTTATGGACAGCAGAATGATTATGATAAGCAAGAATTGATGTGTCAGTTTTATTGTGTATTCTTTCAAATTTCTAGTACATTCATATAAAACTAATCAAATAACCCACATTTATTTATTGTACAAAACAGTATCAACCTGCAAAATGCATCAAACTTCAATAAAGTAGAAAATGTCAACAATTCCCCATAGCTCTCCCACACAGAACAACAGAACATAGAATGTGTTCCTATTTGCTTTGTAGTCTTAAATATGAGTAAAATCATACTGATTATTGATGACTGCCAAGTGTATTTTATTAATTCTATAATTTATCTAATGTTATCTTGGTTTTCAGCTTTACATTGAGAAACAAAATTAGATGGATATATGGCAGCTCTTATCAAAAGTATTTGATCCTTAAAATATGGCACATGATAAAAAATTTAAGATATGAAAAATGAGCACTTATGCATATATTTACAGATATTTTCATATTGTATAACCTGTACAGCCAACATATTATATGAAAATACATTATAACTATAAAAACAAAAACTTTCTTCAGAAAATGTAACATATATTATTCCTTAAAATATAATACTGTATATTAGTTGTATTTATATATCTCTGTTACAAAACATTTGAAGTATACCAAATAATTATTTCATAATGGTATCACAATACTGTCTTTAATTTTGAACATTCTATTTTGTAGGCTATAATTAGCCATTAAATGTTCTGATTCTAGGGCTGGAGAGATGGCTTAGCGGTTAAGGCGCCTGCCTCCTAAGCCTAAGAACACGGTTCCAATCTCCAGGTCCCACGTTTAGCCAGATGCAAATTGACACAAGGGTGCAATGCTGCACTTGCCCACAAGGGGGCACACACATCTGGATTTCGTTCACAGCAGCTGAGAGACTGCTGGCACGCCCATCTCTATCTGTCTCCCTCTCCCTCTCTGTCTGTCTCTCTCTCTGTGTCTCTCTTCAAAAATAAATAAAAATTTAAAAAAATTAAAAAATGTTCTGATTCTTCAGAGTCACTTCTCATTCTTATCACTCTTATGTGCTTTTTCTATGCAGGTGTTTTCAGAATCCTGGAATAACTTCAACCTCATCATCACCCAGTGGCTTCCCAGATGGATAAATTCTCTGGATAATAAACTATTGTTATGAACCCCATAATTCTTATTAAGATCCCCAGGTGATTTTGAGTTTATGAATCACTTTCCCAATTATTCTTATCTATGCCTATGGTTTTCAATATCACATCAATGAAGATAAGTCACAAGTATCATCTCCAGGTGAGTCCTTTACTCTGACTCCCATTCACAGGAACTATGTGGTTGACACTCCATATAATGTGCAAAGGTACCACAAAATCTACATGTTCCCCAGAAAATTCACAGTTTTTTTTTTCTGAGAAACAAGGTCCTCTTTCACTTTTTGGTTTAATGAAAATTACAATAAAATCCAGATTTCTGTGGAAGACAGAATCCTAGTGGTAAACCTTGACACATTATTCTTCCTCTATTCTTGTACACAACCAAGTAGCTTTGATCTCCTAAAAAGATATTGAATGCAACTCCTTGTTTTCATTTTCCCTGCCACAATTCTAGCTTATGTAAGTGTTTTTTACCCATTTCTCTGCATGCACTTTGCTCCTTTTTCTTCCAGTCTTTTCTCTATCTGATTTAGTTATCTGTTTCTGAAAAGCTTTTACCTACTTCTCTTGTCTCTTCAAATATAGTTCTTAATGTCAATCTTTATAAGGACTTTGAGGTCTACATGATATCTTCATCTGTATCATCAATTTGTTTCATCCACTATTTCCACATTCTAGCACACTGTCCAAGGTACTAATCCATACTAGGATAGAAATGAAATGCTTTTTACATTTAAATAATGCAGCATTATTTTCTTCTGGACCTAGGAGACACTTTATAAAAACATATATGTTAATAAATCAATGAACATAAGCCACTTACTAATTCATTTCATCTGAGCATGTAGCAGCGAAGTAGAAATCCTTGATTCTTGCATGGGTGGCTTGGAAAGCACTATGGGGCAAAGACAGAAAGCCAATAATTCAGTTTTCTTTCTAACAGCTATTCAAGCATTTAATACTGCAACCCCAAAGTGTCATTTCAGCCATCTGGCAAATTCCCTAATTTATATGTAAGAAAGCTAAAGTCTTGAAAGATTAAATGACTTACTAATGGTAATATGCTAGTAACAGATTTAATTAGGATACTGAGTTTTAGTCAGGCACTCAAAATATTCTTTTTTTAAAATACTAAGATGTCTGTTCTTTTTAAGTGAAATGTCACAGCAAAGTTACTACTCAGATTCTATACTCCACAGGAAAATTAAGCTTCTCCCTAATAGATTTACAAATAACAATATTTTTATTTTTTCATTTACATATTGATAAACATGACTCAATTTTTTTCTTTTGGTTTATGTTTTGTCAAAAGAATATTTCTACCTATCCACACATCTATTATCTATCTATATCTCTGTCTACGTATAAAGACAGAAAAATAACATATGAGTATTGGGGATTATTTAGCAATGATATAAATGTGCTCTAATGGAAATTTTTCTTTTAATATGCATATTTACTCCCTTAACTTATTCATGAAGATTTTCCATTGAGATTGATAGTAACTATACATGAATTCAATCCCAATTCCCATCTTGTGCATGTATATAGGGGCTTTATACATTTAAATATCATAGGTTTAACAGTAATTTCCAATGTATACACTCTATTAGAGCATTGCATGGCTTCAGATTTCCATTAGGTTTACATATATACTTTGTGGTGCAACTGACTGAAATAAAATATAAAACAATAAAGATTTTTAAACATTATTTTAAAAGAAGTATTCAATTTGAATTTAACTAATGTATCACTTGATAGTCTGAAATATTATAGGATTTTTAAAAAATATTGAGTTTCTTTTTAATCAGAAACAAACTTATGTATAGCTCCTATTGAAATGCTTTCTTGGTAAATACAACATGCTTTTGATTATATCCATAGCAACATAAATTCTTTGTGGCTCTCTTATAGATATTACATGCCTATTTACAGGACTGGAGCTTTAGTAATATATTCTTCCATACAAGAAGGGTCCTTTCTGTTACTGCCTTATTCCCACAGCTGTATTCCATTGCTGTAGGGAAGGATGATACTGACACTTCTTCATTTTTTGGGCTGTCACTCTCAAATAGCATAAGTTTCCAGTTAATTAAATACTATCCCATCCAATATATATGTTAAGTGGAAATTCCATGTCAGACAGTGTTGTTAGGAAGTACAGAACACATCTAACATGACTTTTGTGTAAAACAAATGTGTTGACCTTAATTAGGAAAACCTCTTCTGACATTAATTTTGTTAAAAATCAGTAAGTACACATTAGAGGTCAAATTCAAGTGACTTCTTTGAAGGGAAGACTTACTTTTCTTTTCATTAGGCATACATCCATTTTAACGTTCCTGGTAGCCTGATATTGAACTAAGAGCTCAAAGTTTACACCTGGGGTTTATCACAGTAGTAGAGTACTATTGCCT
This sequence comes from Orientallactaga sibirica, assembly GCA_036365145.1. Lineage (NCBI taxonomy): Eukaryota > Metazoa > Chordata > Mammalia > Rodentia > Dipodidae > Orientallactaga > Orientallactaga sibirica. The sequence continues at coordinate 5,299,673 of JAEOAD010000793.1, read as the reverse complement.
GGAATTGCAAAGCCCTGGGTTCTACACCCAGCACTGTAAAGCCAGAAGTTCCTGAGAGCTAAACACTAAAGTAGACAAAATGCATCTATCATGGCTCAGGGAATTTTGTGGCAGAAGGCATGGGGAAATTGTAAGAGCCACAGGTTGGGAAGGAATATCCAGAGGCATTGCACCCCCACAATGACTGACTGCTTCTCTCACAACTCATAATCCATCCACAACCCCCATGGGGAATACCAGTAATCCCACTGAGGAGGGACCTCAGAGGAATAGGGGCAAGGAGGAGGGAAAACATGATGTGTCCATACAAAGTATATACTTAATTAAACAAAAAGAACTCGAGGCTTCCTTAAATCCAATCTGTCAGTTACTAGCTAAATAATTTGGTCACATTAATTTCGCTTCTCAGTCATGTAATCTGTAAAAGTAGGCTAATGCCTCAAAGAGTTGTTGTATCAGATGACATCTTGTATAGGAAGTGCTTATCATACAGTACCTGGCATAAAGTATGTGTACGAAAAAATGGTAATTAGATAATTCTAGAGGGTCAGAATTTTTCAACAACCTATAAATGACAGTAACAGCAAAATTGCATAAACCTTTGGGTGGGTCTGTGAGAGTGTTCCTCAAGAAGGATTAACTGAGGGAGGAAGACCTTATACCAGAGTGAGTGGCCCTTCTGGTAATGGACTATATATGAACGAGCTTCAAGAGAATGCATAGCATTTTGCCTAGATGTCCGTGCTACTTGGTAGTGAATGTATGCATCTATCCTGTTGCTGGTATCCTTCATGGACATTTGAACCCAGCTTCATCAGCCTTCCCAATGGCTCTCCAGTAATACTCTAGGTATCCATGCCAGATTGGGATGGCTGAGACATCTAGCCTCATGGACTAAGCAGCTACCAAGTTTTCAAAATCATCAACCTACAGATAGTTATTGGTAGACTACCCAACCCACATTCTGTAAGCTACTCTAATAAATCTCTTTTATAATAAATACTCATTCTATCAATTCTGTTACTCTAGAGAACTCCGGCTTAAGAACCTTGCTGTTAGAGCATTTGCTTATTGGATAAACACATCATTTATTTAGTTCTGAAAACATAAAATTATGTGCTATTGATATTAAAAGAAGTTGACCATTATTTCAAAGATATTTTTTCTTTATGTATTCTGTATCATTAGTTAAAATATATGAGGCACAACATTTCCTAGTCTTGAAATGATCTCGTTCGGCATTTCTGTGACCAAAAGTAAAGAATGCTGTGACTCATATAAGGATAAAGCTACTCATTTTTCAATCCTTTTGTCTTTTATTCTGAATATAAATCAAATTTAATGAATGTTCTTTCTATATCAATGTTAAAACATCTATCATAGTCAAATCTTCCCATGTTTGAATGTTCTCTTTCTCAAATTTTACATATTTAAAAGCACTATATTCTTGAACTTTTGGTTTTCATAATGAATATAAATATGCTGCAACTGACAAAAGGGCTTATCCAAGTCCTGAGTAACTACAACATTTTTAAAATTCAGCCATTGATTGATTTTCCTTCCATGGAAATTTAAAGTTACTCAGAGCTTATTAATCCACTTCAAAAAGACAAAGGGAGTTTTATGTTATAAATAAGATATTTTAGTCTGGAGAGATGACTTAGCAGCTAAGGCACTTGCCTGTGAAGCATAAGGACCCAGGTTCAATTGCCAAGTACTCTCATAAGCCAGATGCACAATGTGGAACATGTGTCTGGAGTTTATTTTCAGTGGCTGGAGTCCCTGGCATACCCACTATCCCTCTCTCTCTCTCTCTCTCTCTCTCTCTCTCTCTCATATATATATATAAGTAAATAAATAAGTAAAAATAAAATATTTCAATATAGTTTATTCTTAGGGTGCTTATCTAAAAATGGAAGAAGAAAAGAATAAAACAATCACAGTAAGTAGATGTGGATGTTTTACCTATTTACGCAAGATAAAAACTAAAACTGTAGAATGCCTACCAGAATAAATAAAGTTCCCAAAATTTGGATACCATTTCTGCTCATTCTATGACATTTCTTCTCACTGAAAAATTACTATATTAGATATACTTCATCTGAACAAACTTACTACTTTTTAAAAAGCTCAGGAATTTTCTTGAAGAATTATGTTTCAATATAATAATTCATAATGTGAATTGTCCACAGTTAATGTTTTAAAATTGAAAAGGTCAATATAGTGTTAATTCATAGGAAAGATTAAAATATAAATAAAACATTTTTCTCTGTAGTTGCATAATATTGATGTGTCTTATTCAGCACTAGTATCTGTGGTGGTTTAAATGTGAATGTATGTCCCTCCTAGCCTCAGATTTGTTTTTTGAACATGAGACAGAGGTGATTTTTTTATTTTTCTTCATTTATTTGAGAAAAAGGCAGAGAGAAAAAACAGAGGGAGGGATGGAGGGAGGGAGAGAGAGAGAGAGCGAGAGCGAGCACAAGCAAACTCTACATGCATGTGCCACCTTGTACATCTGGCTTAGATGGAGACTGGGGAATTGAACCTGGGTCCTTACGTTTCCCAGGCAAAAGCCTTAACAGCTATGCCATCTCTCCATCCCTGCCTCAGTTAATTTTGATTAAAATTAAGCTTACTGTTAAATTATCTATCAGGTGGCTGGAGGAGGTATCACTGGAGGAGAATCCTGGGGTCCAGCCCTAAGGTATGTTGGGGGTAAGTTTAAGCTCTGTCTGTTTGTGGTGTTGGCTGTTGATGGTATCTCTCTGTTGAGATCTGTGAACTGGAACCAGCTTTTCCTACCATTTATGATGTTTACCTGGATTTTGTAAGCCTAAAATAGACTTGTTCCTCCCACAAACTGTGTTCAGCTGGATGTTCATCCCAGCAACATGGAGCTGACTACAAGAGTTAATTTGGTACCAGAAGTGAGGTGCTGCTGATTAATGACTCTGACCATGTGGATTTAGCACTTGTGTGATGGAGAAATGTGAAAGGACTTGGTACTTACGATTGAAAAAGCTTTATAAGGCAGTAAGCCAAATTTTATGGCTATTCTGGTGAGAATTTAAAAATGCTAAATGCAGAGAGAATTGTGTTGGGTTACAAACTTTCAAAGGGGAAGGAAAGATAGCAGAGAACTTCATTGTATCTTGGCTATGGGCAAAAGACTGGCTATATTCTGCTGTCCATGCACAGAGGGTTTGATTAAGGTTAAATTTAAAAAGTAATGGATTGGTGTGCTTAGAGAAAAGGTGTAGAACTGAAAGTTGTAAAATTTTAAATTGGAAAAATTCATACAATTTTAAAGGTATTGAAACAGAAACTGGTCTGAGGTTGCTAAACTTGTATATTGTTAAATGGAATACCACCATTAAGGGTGGTCTACCAACTTTACATTGAAACAATGGAAAGGATTCCTATGCATTAAGTCCACCAAGGAAAGTCTGATTGAGTAGGAATACAAGCTGTTTTGAAAAAAGATGACTAAAAGAAAGAATTCTGAAGACTCAAGGTCAAGACATATTTTTCCCTGGATGAAAAATGGCTGTGTCAGACTGCAGGGATGGATTAGTGGTTAAGTTGCTTGCTTGAAAAGCCAAAGGACCCAAGTTTGATTTCCTAGAACCCATGTAAGCCAGATGCACAAGGTGGTACATGCATCTGGAGTTCATTTTCAGCAGCTAGAGGCCCTGACATGCCCATTTTCTCTCTCTGTATGTGTCTTTCTCCTTCTTTCTCTCAAATAAATGAAAATTAATTTTTAAAATTGCTATGTCACTGTAGACCTTGTATTGATTTTGAAAACATAAAAACTATAAATACAGGTTATGAAGTGCACAGTGTTCTGGGAGCTATTACTGAGATGCAGCATGTGAAACAGGGTGATGGCAATGTGTAGAGAGTTCAATGAGGTCATTGTAAGATGAACCATGGTGTACAGTGGAGACCTGAAGATGTTTTAGATATATCTGGACTGTCCCAAGGCTATGATGGATTGCTGTGGGTTTCAGATGAAAGTTTTCCTTGGGCTACTCAGCCCAGCTTGAGGGAGGGAAAGAAACAGAAAATCCAGAGACTGTCATTACTGGTTATGGATGTCAGACTTTAACTATAGATGTCAGACTTTAACTATAGATGTTAGATGTCAATTTAATGGTTATTAATTTTATAGTGGACCAGTCTCTCCTTGTTATGCCTTATTGTGATGGAAATGTTTACTCTGTACCAGTATATATTAGAAGGACACAGATAAGAGACAATCTTAAATCTCAGATGATATTTTGGACTTTCAAACAGTCTTAAAGTTGTTAAAGTTATAAGAACTTTAAAGTAAACTAAATGCAATTTACATTGTGGTATGATCATGAGTCTATGGGGGTCAAGGGTGAAATGTGATGGTTTAAAGGTGAATGTCTGTCTCCCATAGCCTCAGGTATTTTGATAAACATTGTACTTCCTGACTAAGTTTCTAGCAACAGCTGGAGGAGTGGTAACTAGGGAAAATCCTGAGGTCCAGCTGTAAGGTGTACTGGGGGCAGATGTTCATTCCAGTCTAAAGGTGTGGAGAGAGCAGTTTAAGATTTGCTGGTATGAGTTTGTAATGGTGGCTATTGATGGTATCTCTCTGCTTGGATCTATGGATGGAATCCAGCTTCTTCTACAATTTATGTTTCCATGGATTTGGTAAGTCTAAAATCGACCTGTTCCTCTCATAAACTGTGTTTGGTTGTATGTTCATCCCAGCAACCTGGAGCTGACTACAGACAGTGTCTTTATTATATAATTTAACATAATAACCTACTCTAAATGAATTAATTTGTTAATCATATAGCAAATTAAAGATTATACAACAAGACTTAGTAGTACATAACATATACTGAAAAATACTGGAAATAATTTTTGCAGTGCTATAAATTTAAAATTTTTACTTATAAAATAGATATGAATATTTTATATTAGTGTCTGACTCTTCCCATATATAAATATATGGAAACTGTTGTATAATATAGAAGTTTCATAGTTTAAAATTATCTCTTCTTCACTTTTTCAATCTATATATTTTTAAAAATAGACATTAATAACTAATACAACTTTTACATTAGAAGCAAAAGCCAACATATCTCATTGGAGTAAAGGAATGTTTTGTTGCTATTTAGGTCATGAGCCAATGTTTAGTAAGGTGATTCTGCGTTTTCTTCCTTAATCATTTGCTTATCAACTTATAATTAATTTGATTATCTAATGTAGGGCTTTAACTCTAGTTGGACTTGATTTTGAGTTTGAATTTTCTTAAATTACTGGTAAAGTCTTTTCAGATCTTTCTAGCTACAAAAGATTTCTTTTTTTTTTAATTTTCTGAGGTAGGGTCTCAGTGTAGCCCTGGCTGACCTAGAATTCATTATGCACTCTCAGTGTAGCCTCAAACTCACAGCAATCCTCCTATCTCTGCCTCCCAAATGTTGGATTAAAGTCATGTGCCACCATGCCTGGCAAGATTTCTTATCTTATTGTTTGCATAAGTATATGTCTAGCAATGAATTTATTTATAGCTGCATTCTAACTTAACTTTATTGCTGATATAACAGAACAGAGAAATAAATATAAGTGGGATTATATGAATAAAGTGAGAGTTAATCTGTATGTGTATTGGTATGGGTTATTGAACAAATATTCATAGGATATATGTTAAACTGTGAAGTGAAGGCCTAATCTACTAGTATATATGTTACTCATTTTCTTTATATAAGAAACACTGATTAAAGAAATTGCACTGCAAATGGTTTACTAGTCTCTTTATATAAGATTTAAAATACAATTAAATAACCCACTATACCTACCATTAACCCACACAAATTTATGTAACATTTCTCCATGTAATCTCTTTTATATGCCTTTAATTGAATTTATTTCTTTTTGTGAATCTTTTATAGTGTCAGTTCAAATATTCTGAATTCTGATAACGATATTTGTAGCGCAATAAGAATTTGACTATCAACAAAGGATGTATGGCATTCAGTACCTTGAAGATAATGTTGCATTCATTATTTTTAAATAATATAATGACATTCCCTCTAACATGTGAACTTTACCACACTGATATAGCCATAGGAAAAAGCTTTGAATTCCTGAATTTTTTTCTGCTTTTTTTGGTGATAGATTTTGACAGAAAATTAGAAAGGAACAAATCAATACTAATTGATCCTCTGTCTCTTAAGCTTGCTGATACACTTATGTGTATATTCTTTAACTATAGGATTGAGGCTATATTGAAAGCAGAATATCATTTGAAAAATACTGTAAAATAGTAGGTATTAAAATACAGTAATTTAGAAACAATAAAATCAAAACAATAAGATAAGGTAAATAATGAATAGAAATGGAATAATAATTTGAAAATATTATAAATTATTGTATAATTCCTATGGAATCTATTATCTATAACATCTAATTATTGAAGCATATTACTGAAACACTAATACCCTGAAGAATCAGAGGGACTACTAGAAAATTTATAATTATAAATAGGCCTTTTGTTATACATCTGTTTTTGAGTGTTGACTTTGACTCTGAATTTAAAGGTATGCCATTACTTACTGGTCTCTTTTGCAACGTGAAGCCAAGTCAATTCTGAATTCTGGTAGATATATGAAACCATCAGCCTTGGTGTCCTAGGAAAGAAGATACAAATGTAAGGAAAGGACTTAATAGAGTTATACCTTGAAAAGACAAGATAGCCAGGTAAAAAGTGTTGCTACAAATAACATTTTTCTAGACTGCTTACTAAAGTATGAAGTTTGCTTATCATGCATTTGAAACAGCTTTCTACAAAGCAAATGGATCATGCATTTATTAAACCAGTGATGTTAATGATTATACAGTTACTTCTAAATATGCTCTCAACATAATTAGGACATTCAAAGCAGACAAAAAATATATATCCATGAAGGCCTGCAAAAAGACAGCAGTATAGCCACATGTAACACAATACTGAATTTTCTGTTGTCTAATATGCAATGATTATATATATATATATATATATATATATATATATATATTCTATTAATTTCAATTTCAAAACTCCTAAAATATTTAGTAGTGAAACTGCTAAGCATGAAATTTGTTAGCATATGGGCATTGCAGGGAAGTGTTTGAAATACAGTCTTTTATTTCTTATGCCTTTTTAATCACACAAGCCAACTCAACAAATTTCTATGAAATTTTGTCATGAAATGACAAAAGTAAGGTCTGGTTATCACGAATCTGCCCGTGCTTACAAAGTTACTTGTTCTTTCTGAGTCACAATTTCTTCAAGGACAAAAAGATGGACAAATTATTACTAGGCTGTAAATTTTTGACATGTGTTGTTACTTCTAGTGGAAAGATTCTATAGCAATACAAAGTTATGAAAATTATAAAACTAATAATCTTATGAATAAAAATTGAAGCTATTATATATTTAATAACATTATGACAAAGGGTCACCTGGAAAAATAAAAAAAAACTAATTCATTAAAAATGCAGTGGAACGGTGATTTATCTTATAATAAAGAAATTACTCATAAAAGAGTCTTACAATGAAATGAAAATGTGGTGAGTAGAATTTATTTTTTTCTGAATTTGGACAGAAATAAGATACATGATATTGATCATGTGTGACTATGAAAACTATATGAAATGATTTGATAATTTACATTTGGTCTTAAAAAGTAAAATTTGAAATAGAACATTTCCCCAAATAGATTGGGGAAAATATAATAGGAAATAATATGTATTAAGGACTTATTTGATGGATAGTGCAAATTTTATATAAATTTATATAAATTAATTTTTACAACTATTCAATAATACAACAATATCCATTGAGCACATACATTATGCCACATGTGAAAGATAAATTGGTGAACTGATGAGGGTGACATTGAGGGTGATAAAGGTTGTATCCATGCTTATAATCCCAGAGGCGACAGATTTAAATATAAGTGTAATAAAAGCAAAAGTAAATTTATAACATGCTAAATAGAAAGAGAGGTATTGAAGCTATGAGAACCAATAACAATTGATCGAGTTGGTGGAAGAGGTTTGAGTAAGGTTTCACTAAATATGGGATGTACTGAATGAAGTGATATCTTAAGGAAGACTGAGAGCTAATCAAGTAAGGTGATCATGAAGCATTAAAAGAAGAAAGACATATGCAAAGGTTCTATGATGGATGAAGAATAGCTCATTAAAAAATAAAAAAGTAGCCAAGGTAGCTGGACTGAAAAAATCACAGAGTGGAGAGTATAAGACGTTACTGGAGAAGTACAGGATTCATACAAGGCCTGACAGTTCAAGATAAAGATATTTTTAGCCTAAGAGTAATGGGAAATTATTGATGGCTTTGAATATAGAGGCATTGAGGAAAGTAAAGTGAGTTGATAAGGATAGGGTCAAATCCACATTTACAATTCCTTGAAAAGCAGAGGGAGACCAAGGTGAATATAAGGAGTCATGTAGAAGGCTACTGAAATTGTACAAGTGGACAATGGTGATGACTTGGACTAGACAGGGGCAATGGAAAGATTATGAATTTGATAGATACTTATGAGATAATTGTGACTAAACAGTATACAAGTAACAATAGTCAGTGAAAGAGTTGGGGCATTGAGGATGACTCATTAGCAGGAAATCACAGGATATAGATAATTTTGAGCATGTATGACAATGAATTTTGCTTTGTGAATATTGAATAGAAGACACTTGAGATATCACAGTGGAGAGATCAATCGAACTTATGTGCCTTAAATCTAAGAGGAGAAATTTGAGGTGTAGAATAAATATTTGTGACTGTGGTATACAGACAGTACTGAAGGCATGGGCATGGGTAAATGATCTTATACAATAATATACAACAATAAGAAAACTTAGCATTGTCTAATGAACAATTGCAACTTTTAAAAGTATGGGAGAATTGGGTAAATTTATACAAAATGATAAAGGCAGAGTGGCAGGAGGAAAAAAAGAGAGGTCAAGGAAAACAAGGTCTCAAAGTCTGTTGAACTTAGAAACATGGAGGTTCATGGCAGCCTTATCAAAATTATTCTAATAATAAGTGAAGAAGAGGGACTGGAGTGCACTTGGGAGTGATAGTAAGACAGCATAAATAGGATCACAAATTCAGATCATAAAGATAGAGATAGGTCAGTTAAGTGCTGGAGATTTCTTCTGAACTCCAGTCTTCTCTTTCACCTGGGATAAGCTAAATGCCATCTTATAGTAAATATGCCCAAATAAAAGCCCAGGAGCTTGCCCTTCTCATTACAAAAATGAGATTAGTTTGTTTTCATAATCAATGAAATGTATTTCATTAATCTCACTTTTATTAAAATGGAGATTTCAGCACATCTAAAAGGCCTGTGAGATATATCTAATTGAGAGGGAAAAGTATCAATATATAATAAAGGAGTGATGGAATGATTTGGCAAGTATTATTAGTCACCTTGAGAAAATGAACAAAATGAGTCTCAGAGAAGATAAGTAACTTGTTCAGCTTCTTAAAATTAATAAGCAAAAGGGCTTGGATTAAACCAGGTATTTTTGGTTTTAAAGCAATTAGTTAAAATACCTTTCCTAGACATCATTTTCTTTTAGTAAGAAGCAACATAAATGGCTTATGCCTGGCACAAGATAATTTGAGCATCCCTTTATTTGCCCTTAATACTAATACAGAGATGAAGAACTATTCTCAGTGTCAGACTTCTTTTCCTTCCTGGTGCACTTACATTCAGATGTGAGAACCAGTAGAGAGTTGAGTGATTCAAAATAAACCAGTATTTTTTCCAACTAAAAAAGGAGATTCCTCTAGACTGTCTTTTATGCCAAAGCCATCCCTCGCACTTCCCGTGGCCCAGTTCAGTACAGGCTATTGCACAAAATCGAGTTTTAGACCAAACATGTTGGTCTTCCTTAGAGAATAATGAGGGAAAGACCCTTTTAAACCAAGACACTGTAAAAACAAACATAGGAATAAAATGTTAATTTGGATATCATAACAATATAGATTTTAAATTGTCATAACATTTTCACAAGATTACAATAATGCAATACCACATCCATATTGTACAATTTTTCTTATCACTCCAAATGTTAATACCTTCATATTTTATTTACTTATGGCCATATGTATTTCTTTTGCAACTATTAATTTTTTTGTTTTTTCTTTTCTATTGGTTGTTAATCTTTACTTGACTAATGGACATATTAAATGTATTAACCTTTTGTCTGTAATATATATTGTAAAGTATCTTGTCTTTGACTTTTATTAATGACTTTTTCAGTATTTAGTCACAGATATGATATATATTTTCTCCTTTTATTGTCATGATTGTGTTTTTTTGCTTTTTACATCCAAATCATTAATATATCTTGAATTATTTTTGTATGTTGTATGAAATAGTGTCCTACATATAATTCTTTTCAAATGTAACAGTTGCTCCAATCTGTCTACTGGTTTGAAATATTGCCATTATATATTGAATTATTTTATCCATTTATGATATTTCTGTGTTTCTAATTTATTTCATAAAAATATCTAAATACAATTACTTTGCCAGTATCAATAATTTAGTATTACATATTCAGAATATTTTATGCTATATATGGTAAACTTACTATTAATTAATCTTAGAATTATTTCCTGGAGTTTTCTCACACTTGATGGCCTTTTAGAACTAAAGCCAACTTTGAAAAAAATCCTATTTAAATTTTAATTGAAAAATTTTAAGTTAATTTGATATTTGTAATATATGTTACCTTGAGTGTTCTGTGCCTTGAGCCAACACATATACCTCACTATATGACTTCTGTGACAAAAAGTTGTATTTCCATTTTACCCCATCTCCTATTAAATTTCATCTTGTGTATTTTATAGTTTTTATTGCTATATTAGATCAAAATTCCAGTTATTATCAGTATTTTTATTGTTGTTGTAAATAATAGGTAGTATAAATGGTTTTAATGTCAGCAATTTGAGTTTCTTCTATGCATGGTACATAGCCTAAAACAATAAAGGTAGGTGAAAAATTTAAATAAATTATGGTTCGACTAAAAGTTAATGCATACAAATCAAACTTTATTTTAGCCGTGTAAATAAGATTAAGAATATGACAAATGAAGGATTAGGGTTCATATTCATCCCTTTAAAGCATATAAATTTTAGCCTTGGAGTACTTTATGTACTGAGCTTCTCCTCAATGTATGTACTGCCTTCCTTAAAAGGGCAATACAAGGGCTGGAGAAATAGCTTAGCAGTTAAGGCACTTGCCTGCAAAGCCAAAGGACCATGGTTCGATTTCCCAGGAACCATGTAAGCCAGATGCACAAGGTGGCACATGCATTTGGAGTTCATTTGCAGCAGCTGGAGGCCCTGGAATGCTCATTCTCTCTCTCTCTCTCTCTCTCTCTCTCTCTCTCTCTCTATCTATCTATCTGCCTCTATCTCTCTCAAATAAATAAGTAATCAAATATTTTACAAAAGGGCAATACAAGCTCACTTATAATGCCTAACTTAAAAAAAATTAGTTTATATTATACTAATTATAAGTTTCTTCTGTGGTCTTGTTAGTTTATAGTTGACTTCTATAAATTTCTCCATTGCCCAACTGGAACAATCATACTAAAAAGCCAAATTACTATTACTTTATTTTGGACTCTCACAGAGATCTACTAATATATGTAAGCTCTCCAGCAGGCTTCAGTTGAGTAGCTCCTCATAATAGGTTATTTTCATTTGAAGTACTACATTTTTCCCATACCCAGCTACTTAGGAGTATATTACTAAAGAATACAAATTAACTTAGAATTCTAAAATCATGGCATGTGTAGTAGGTTACTTTCCTTATGTTTGATTTTAATTAATTTATTTATTGTTCCACATAATTTATTTAAATTTATAATCTATTTAGCTGTCACAAATAAACTGGTAAATCAGTAAGATATGATGCTATCATAGAGATAGTTAAATCCATGTAGAACCTATACTAGCAAATTTAGATAGCTAATGGTTCATAAAATTTTGAAGGGTTTGTCTTTATTTCCAGGAAAACTACATTATGAACCTTGGGTTATTTGAAGAAAAATTGTCAATGGAATATAGATAGATAGATAGATAGATAGATAGATAGATAGATATTTAGATAGATTATAGATAGATAGATGATAGATAGATAGATACTTATATTAGATTAGATTAGATTAGATTCAATGAAAGTTTGAGTCAGGTTCAATCCAGAGACACCAGTTGTCTGCACTCTTTTGGATTAAACATTGCTATTTGGATATTTTTATCAATAATACACAAGTAAATATCTACTCATGTTACTATTGTTTATAAGCCTCTCCAAAATCTTATTCTCTAATATGAGCATCAGCTGAGAGAAATGCATTCATAGGAATAGAAGGGAACAAAGCCAATAAATAGAAACTTACAATGCAGCTTGTTTTGGGCTTTTGCCTTCATGAAAAAATTTACAAAAGCCTACAAAGAAAAGAACATGCAAATTAACTACTTAATCCACCAAGTTTAGTGCTTATAAGAATTATTTTTTATCTTCATCAGACCAAGCAATGATGATAGTTCAACTTTATTTAAATTATAAGAGATGCAAACATTTAAAAATACACAAAAGTTCTTAATTAAATAAATAATTGTCAGTTCCCTAATTCTAACCATATCACATAAAGTAATGATTTAGATTGTCACTTTTGTAATAAATTTTCCATGAATGTCTAAAATAAACTATGCTATGTCTACTTGTGTTGTTTTTTTAATACACAGTTGGAATCAGCTTCTCACTAGGTATTTCATAATTATATATTTATATTCATAACTGATTATTCTGAGAGCATATTGTTTTTTGTGGCATGGTTATGTTAGTCCACAAAAACTTATATTGCATTATAATGATGTATTCAAGTGTGAAAAAATAAGTTTCATCACAATTTTTTCTGACAGCCAACTTTATAGAAGGCAATTGTAACTTCCATTTATTCTACTGACATTTGTATGTTAACTTCTGAGATTATTGAGTCAGTTTCCTCTTTTATATTTTCACTGGCAAAATATAATTTATTTTTCAATATATGTATATAGATATATATTTTCTTTTGATTTCTTTGATACAAAGTCTAACTATGTAGCCTAAGCTTGCCTTAACTGAAGATTATCTCTGCATCTTGAGTGTTAAGTTCACAGGCATGTACTATAATGTCTAGCATATAATTTTTAATGATAGCAAAATTCCACAAATATCAAAGGTAACACCTAAAATTCTATCACATTATTATCACCAGTAGCCTCACTACACGTCAGTAAACAATAAAAGTTTTCTCCTTTTGGTTATTGCAGTTATTTTCACATTCTAACATGGTTTGCTTCGTTTTTTACTCTGTCATACATTTATTTTCGATAGGCATCCTTTCTTCAAAGTCTACTAATTTTTCAAGATCTTTCTGCACATCTTTGTTTGCAGTGTCAATAATTTTAAAAATAATTTCTAATAATTTTTGAAGGGGATAAAATTTTATTTATGTAAAATTATAAATTATGAATGCTGAAAATAATAACCTAATGTGCAAAATGTTTACAAATATTTTTAGATTATATCATCTAATCATCTAAAGTTTATAAAAGGAGATCTAACATGCAAATATTTCTGAGCTTAACATGAGAAATTATATCACAGTAAAATAATGATTTGTCTAAGATCACCCTTAGTGGCAAAACAGGAATAACCCTTTTCCCTTGGATCAATATTTCTTGACTCCTACCCTGTGACTTTTCATATTAAAACATAAGAAAAAACAACATGCAACTGCACCTGTCATAGAGTGAGCACTTACTCAATACCTGATGGAAATTATTATTATTTGCAGTCATACTGCTTAACTATACAATAAATCGAAGCCCAAACAGACATATTCTGACATAGAAAATCTGTAGCTATAAACCATAGTAAAAATGATTACCAAATGTTTAATATATTTCAATACACTGTTATTTTGGTGTTTTAAGAGTTTCCAGAGCAAACTGCAACTCCTTGTCCCTCCCTGAATGTGTTATATCATAGGTATTAAGGCATGCAACCTGTTACAGTCTGATAAAATTAACTGAAAATTAAGTAGCATATTTTGGAAACACACACACACACACACACACACACACACACACACACATTGTTTTTTGAAGTAAGGTTTTGCTTTCTAGCCCAGGTGGACCTGGAATACATTATGTAGTCTCAAGCTGGCCTCTAACTCACAGTGATACTCCTACCTCTGCCTCCCAAGTGCTGGATTAAAGGCATGCACCACCATGCCTGGTGGAATAATATTTGTGAATGCATATGATAAAATGCATAGGATTATGGTGAAGAACAATAATCTCTAAATGCAGTTCTAATAACATTGAAAAATATTTTAAAATTAATGACAAAATCTAGAAGCAGCTGTATTAATTACCATTATTTTGAAATAGCTACTAACCCAAATTACATTTTGAAATATTTGTAATAGATAGAATGTGATTTGAAAGTACCAATAATTTTTAAACTGGGAAACATCACAATTAATATTAATGTCATTATGGTTTCTTTCCTCATTCACTTACATTTGAAAGTATTGCTAAGTTTCTAGATAGGGTTTAATGAATATATAATGTATTTTTACCTTTCCAAGGTCATGGAATTCCCTGGATCCTATCACTTACAGAATCTTTGAGGGTCTGAGGACATTAATCTGAGAACTCCTGTCCTAAAACAAAGCCCCACCCCTGTCATCAAGATGCATTTATGGCAAACCTGCCAAAAGAAATATAATGTAATAGAAATATAAAGATATATAGAGAAACTGGTGCCAACATAAGAGATAATTTAGGGAGAATTAAAAAATGTATTAATTTATATTTTTCCTAGAATTATTTTAAGAGAAATTCAAGAAAGTTGAATCTTAACACAATACAATATGCTACACGAAGGTACAACCAAGCACCAATAAAACAATTCTAGCAAATGTGAATTTTGACTGCTAAACTATTGATGGAAATCAGAGTTCAAGACAATCATATGACTCTATTTTAGTAATGGTCT
This sequence comes from Orientallactaga sibirica, assembly GCA_036365145.1. Classification (NCBI taxonomy): domain Eukaryota; kingdom Metazoa; phylum Chordata; class Mammalia; order Rodentia; family Dipodidae; genus Orientallactaga; species Orientallactaga sibirica. Next base: position 5,284,548 of record JAEOAD010000793.1, on the reverse strand, counting down.
GGAATCCAAGGGAATGCCATGTCTACTTTTATCTATGTCCTCTGTCCCATAAGACTGGTGTTCAAGGAGGTCCTAGGCCTTTTGGATAGGTTTGCACCTTCCCACTTGGGTCCTCTGGCTTCCAGAGAAGTAAGCATTTTCACAGAAAGAATCATTCAGGCCACCTATACTCAGTCAAGGACTATAGTAGGAAGAATAAAACAGAATTCCCAAATCAGCAAAATCCCTAATAATGACAGGTTTCTATGTTATAATTAGTTTTAAAACAGGCTTTTGATTCTTATCCTTATTTCATGAGAAGTCAAATAATCTATTTTAAGTTTATTAAAGTCTATTTTAGTGTTGTAGATTGTACTTGATAGAAATATCATGAATATTCCTCTCTCAATAATATTGGCAGTATATAATAACTACTAAAGTCATTATTGATTATTAATTTCAATATTTGGATAAATTATCATGGAATTTTGCAGAGACAGTGATAATTAGGGATAGGAAGAAACACCCAGAAACTTAGTTTCTACTGTTAAATGCAGGAATTTTATTTGAAACATTAAAAATTATAGAGATGGAGCTGGGCGTGGTGGCACATGCCTTTAATCCCAGCACTTGGGAGGCAGAGGTAGGAGGATCACCATGAGTTTGAGGCCACCCTGAGACTACATAGTTAATTCCAGGTTAGCCTGGATCAGAGTGAGACCCTACCTTGAAAATCAAACAAATGAAAAATTATAGAGATGGTTTACTTGGAGATTTAAGTCAACTATTTTATTAAAGCTTTCTATTTCATTTAAAATAATTTCCCTGGATGGCAGCCATATATATATATATAATTTATAATTAAAAAAATAAAATGAAAGCTTCCTATTGTATGATGCATGTCTCTTGAAAGTTTTAATTTAACAGAAACATTTTAAGAATTATACTTATTACTTCTCTATGTTTCAGAATCATAATATAATTTTATATATATCCAGTTATATTATAGATTTTATATCATATAATTTTATATGATATAAAATTATATGATATATAAATCTATAATATATAAGATACGATATCAAACAAAGCCAAACTCCAAAATTATAATTTTTAAACTGAGAAATTCAAAGTTTCATTGAAAATTCACTTCACAGGCTCATTCTTAATTAGCTTCAAAACATTTCTATAACAGCCTCAAGGAGAATTAAAAAAGAAATGCTTTCCAAAAAAAAGATTAATTCGTGTTTCTAACTTGCTGTGTGAGCTATAACACATCTCATAATTCTAATTTCTCTTTTGCATGGATTTCTATCACAGCATGTAGGGCCTAGAATAACATATGGTGAAGTAGATATTTACTGAAGCAATATTGTAGAACTGCTCCTAAAATAGCACAAAACTCTGTAACTTTATTTATGTATAGGATTATCTCTCGATGAAAGAATGAAGTAGATTTCCCATCCCTTACTTTTATTTGCACTCCATAGCACCTCTGTTTACTTTCTCTTTGCTGGGAAAAAAAATACTCAACCAGAAGCAATTTCTAGAAGGAAAAGAATGTAAGTTGGCTTACAGTTCCAAGAGGGTAGAGTCCATCATGATATTGCAGGAAAGGCATGGCAGGCCAGAACAGGAAGCCGACATCACAAAGTCCCACCAGCAGAAAGGAAACAAAGAGAAAGAACAACTGATGGGGCTGGGCTATAACACCTCAAGGGCCACCCCCATAACCCAATTCCTCCAATAAGGTTCTTCCTCTAAAGGTTTGACAATCTTCCAGAACAGCAGCACCAGCTGGGAATGAAGTATTCAAACACATGAGCCTGTGGGGTCATTTTACATTGAAACAACCACAACCTCTATCTTCAGTGTTGACTGTTACCACTTGTTTTGTTTTCTCTTGTCAAAAGCACACCAGTGTGCTTTGCCATTGTGATTTCCTTGATGTTCTTTCTCAGAGCGCAATAGTTTCTACATTTAAAATGACCCAATTAAGTGTGATTTATCACTTTTCTCAAACTTAATCTTGATTTGGTAGGAATGGGGACATTTTGAAAACTATAATTGTTAAATTTATGTTCCATCTAAAAGACAATGGTGAATTTTAAGAATTGGATATTATGAATTCTTAGCACTTCAACAATTCCACTATATACATAGATACCTGATTTAAGCAATTTTTTTTTTACTTAATAGATTTGGCATGAAATTTATAGGGTAATCCAGTAAATTTTAAAGCAAACAATACACTCTGCACAAATTTTATGTTTAAATCCTTGCCTGCCATAATTAGGTTTCTATATATAATTATTTTTCTAACTAATTCAGGCCTATATCATATCCTAGTAAAATAGTATTTTTGTCACGTCACTTTCCATATTGTATGACCATTCAGTATCCCTAATATAGCATCTTCCTTTTCACCTCTATGCCACCTCTGATCTTATATAATAAAGTGCCTTGTAATCAGTACCACTCCACTGTCACTGAAGTGGAATTTGCTTTGATTTTAGCATTTTTAACAGCCTCAACTCTATGAACAATTTGCTCATTTTTCCCTATACTGTATACTTTCACACTTGATATTAGCCAAGATACCAGAAGCAATGTCCATTTTAACTACAGACTGGGATATATAAAGTTTAGACTACTGAAGCATTGTTCTTGGCATTATGGCAATAAATGGATGGAATTAACTATGTTAAGGCTATATTACTTAATGAATAGACTTTTAAATGGTTATGCCTTATATTTAAGCAGACATTACTATAGTTTGAAAGGTTTTGCTTTTGTTTGTTTTCACAGTCCATATTTTTTCCAATAATGGCTCTACCATGGAGAGTATAGTAAACAATTCCCTCTCATTTCTTTGGATTTATTAGATGCCCAGTATTTCTTGCATTGAGTTTATTCCATGAGTGTTTCTTAATCATAAAACATTGATCATTAAAATTTATCTATAATTTTGAATTTTATATAGCAGATAAAGTTGATTTCTTAGTATGAGAGAAGGGATCAATTCAATTGATTGCAGCCAATATTTATTGAATTGCTATAGAGAAGTGGTGTATTAGATATAACAGTCAAACAAGGCAGTGTAATGTCCCTCTGATAGCTCAGCTAGTAGAGCAGAGGACATTAGGTGGTTCCAAATAAGGAAGAGTCCCCATTTTCTTTTTCATTTTCAAATATATTTTATTTATTTGAGAGTGGGAAAGAGGCTTAGAGAGAGAGAGAGAGAGAGAGAGAGAGAGAGTGAGTGAGAAAGAGAGAAAGAGAGAGAATAGGTGTGCTAGGGCCTCCAGCCACTGCAAATGAATTCCAGATGCATGCGCCCCCTTGTGCATCTGGCTTACCTTACGTGTGTCATGGAGAGTCTAACCAGGATCCTTTGGCTTTGCAGGCCAATGCCTTAACTGCCATGGCACCTCTCCAGCCCCCAGAGTCCCCATGTTCTAATTGCTTATAAATTATCTTGGCAATAACAAAACAAATGTAACAGAAACAGAAGTAGAGATATTTTAATTGAATCTATCATATATATATATATATATATATATATATATATATATATATATATAGAGAGAGAGAGAGAGAGAGAGAGAGAGAGAGAGAGAGTGTTCAGGGATATAAATACTTCACCCAAGGCAGTACACATTTGTAGCAAGAGAATCTGGTCTATCTATATTGAACACTGGCCAGTGTTTTCTCTCATATACCATACCATACCACACCACACCACACCACACCACACTACACTGATTATACCACACCACACCACACCACACCATACTATACTATACTATACAATATACTACCTCCTATTAGTTTTAGATATGTTTGAGAGAACCCTCCATATTATTTTAGCCTTATCTAAAGGCTTTTCTAGAGACATTTTCAAGCTTAATCTATAACTTAGTGAAATGTTTATGAGAGTTTATACAGGATAAAGGAAGGTTATACTATGTAAACTAATTGAATGTGTGTGACCTACCTGTTTTAATTTCTTAAAATGATTTTAATAGAAAGAAGTCTTCTCAATTTAATAATTTATATATATTGTTTAAAATAATCAAAGAAGAATTTTATATGAGTAGCTTGAACATAGACTATACAATTACTCATTGTTTTCATTTTCATTTTATATTTTCATTCAATATATATTTACAAACTGAATTTGAAGCAGTACATTTAATAACTTTGCAAAGAGCATGCTGAAAATTGTGCATCAGATATCATCACTGAGATACATTGTATTTACAAGTTGTATCCCTGAATCACCTGTTTCAGCATTTCACTTAGTCTTTAATAATAGGGTTATTTTAATTGAGTATGATAAGTTGACTGAATAATTATTATCTATCTATATAAGCACTTGAGAATTGCTTTCAGAAAATTTCATGTGATAACTATGTCAATTCTAATTATATCTTAGCTCTAAAATTATGGTTTATTGGATGTGCAAGTATTTTTGATGATGTGACAAAGGAAAGAGAGAAAGTAAGATTTATGTTTCATATTACTTGACCTTCTAATTTATGAAATGCAGTGATTATGTAAGATTTCAGAGATACACATGAGTTGTTTATTAGAGTGATTTAGAACTGGCATGTGTTAACTACATGCACAATATACTAATTCTAAAAGTACAAGAAGAACTTAACTCATTGAATATGAAACAAATTTTCATCATTTCATTATTTTCCCAAGGAAAGTAATATATATGTGCCTCAACTTAAATTATAAAAAAGACAATTAAGGGCTGGAGAGATGGCTTAGCAGTTAAGGCATTTGCCTGCAAAGCCAAAGATCCCAGTTCGACTCTCCAGGATTGGAAAATTACTAAAATTATTGATTTATTGTCAATGAAACATAGATGGGCAATATTACAAAATGACTTGTTCTAAAGCCTTATTCTCTATGCTTATAAAATAAAATGTAGATTACATTATTCCTCAATATATATCTAAAACCTTGATTTCTTACAAGTCTGTTCTTTTGTTTCTATCCCTGTCATTAGTAATAATTGGTACATGGAAATTCAAAATTTTGTGAAAAGGGAATTTAAAATATTATATAGTTATCTGATTTCTTTTCTAATATGGCTATCCATTTATTCCACAAAATGATATTCTGATACAACAATAATGGAACAAACTAAATCATTAATAACAACTAAGAGTTATACAATTTTGGATAGGAAAGACTAATGTTTTTATAAAATTAAAGCTAGCCACTGCACAAAAAGCTGACTATAGAAACAAACTCCCAATAACCCCAACAAAACTAAATCAAAACAATAATAAGTTATTTAAAAGAGTCCAACAGCATATAAAATATTCCATACAATACAATTGGCTGAAAACAGAGGGGAAACCTATGGTATGTTAAGTAAGAGTATGATTTTTATTGGTTGGTTCAAATGACTGTTTATTTCATATGCTACTTTTAATACTTTAGGCCATACCACAGACTTGATAATTTTAAATTTAGGAATAGCATTATCATTATACATCACATGAAAATATTCAGTCAGATATAAATGGAGAGAAAATCCTACCAGAATCATAATGGCTAATAAAATTGATATGATTGAGTTTCTTCTTTAAAGGATTTACAAGTTACTTTGCTCTCTAAAAGTGCCTTCCTGCCTACTCAATCTCATATTTATGAAATGCTATGAATTAGCCTTCCTAGCATCATGGAAAATAAAACAATATATAGTCTCTTTGTGCACAAAATATGATTCTTTGTCAGTGGAGGGATCTATGAACTGAAGTCCCCTTAATCGTCATGCATTTCCCAACTCTGGTTATGACTAATATCCTAGTAACTATCATATAAGACCTTTTAAAATTTATTAACATGAAGACTACTCTCTCCCATCAATCAAAAGTTATGAATGCCATTCAATAGGATTTGAGACCTGTAATAGAGACTTCACCAATTTCTGTAACCCATTTGCTGATGTTCTTCCATTATATTTGGAAAATACATTGCTTTATGGCTTCTTTTGTTTTGCAACTGTAAAAATTTAATGAAACCATTTCTATATTGGGACACATTATTTGTAGCAAGAGTAACCTAAGTTCAATGTTCTTGGGTCATATTGACAAATATTTGACTCAAGAATAAAGTATATTTCACACTCTTTGATGTAAGGGCTGTGATTTTCAAGAACAGAGTTCTGATTTACAAAATCTAGACCAACATTTCAGTAAGCCATGAAATAGTCAGACTTGGTTATTGCCAGCTTTCCTCATGATTGTATCTGATATCAACTCAACTAACCAAAATCAAATATATTTCTCAAATAAATAACTCAAAATATTCTGCTTTGGATTTCCCTATATATAAATTCTACTAATAAGGTCATACTTTTTAAGTCTCCTTTTTACTATTATAATGCCTTCCTGTACCACTGCCTGCCTTGGAATCTCTGACAAGTATAACTGATTTACCCTGCTGTAGCAAGCTCTGAATAAACACCCTGTGCTTTAAAAAACAAAACATTCCTTTGATTTCTTTATACTATTTCTCAGATATAGGTATTTTAGAGCCAAGATATGTTTTGGGCTATATATGTGATAGCCAACTAATATCTTCAAAAAATACAGATGACCAAGCAGCCTGAATTAACATTTTTATGGAGAATCTGGCCCAAATAGTCTTAACAAATGTCCCCTGTTATTACTATGGATAATACAATTTGAAAACATCACTTCTATGGAAACTTTGTCTTCTATTAATATTTATGAGTATGTATTACAAGATAAATCACAGCAAATAAAAGGAATACCCATATGAGTTTTAGCAACTCCAAATTACAATCATTTGCTTAGAAAATTTAGATAGAGTTGGAGACTTATTCTAACAGATAAAATCATATTCCTCCACCCAAAGTCACTTTAAGAAAATATTTCCAACATTCTCAGAAACTAATTACCTATTTATTATTATCAGAAGTCATTAACTGATAACAGGAGTCAATGAACAACAACATTACAATAGTAGACGTTGGGGGCTAGAGAGATTGCTTAGTGGTTAGGATGCTTACCTGTGAAGCCTAAGGACCTTGGCTCAATTCCCCAATACCCAAATAAGCCAGATACACAAGGTGCTCATGCATCTGGGGTTTGTTTGTAGTGGCTAGTGTCCCTGGTACACACACACACACACACACACACACACACTCTCTCTCTCTCTTTCATCTCTCTCAAATAAAAAATATTAAAAATAGTATATATCATAGGACCATTTAGCAATAAACTTGTTTGTTTTGCTTGACAGTGACTTTGGAGAGCTCTTTTTGATCCTCTTCTAAAAGTTGAAAAATGATTAGGTATTTTAGGAAGTTTCATAAACTCTTGTGAGAGGCTGTTTGGCAAACAGACGCTTTGCATTATGTAGAACATGATATAATCTAGAGGACCCATTTGTACTGGGTTATGCCTTTAAAAAACAAACAATAGCTGGGTGTGGTGGCACACGCCTTTAATCCCAGCACTTGGGAAGCAGAGGTAGGAGGATTGCCATGAGTTCGAGGCCACCCTGAGACTAAATAGTGAATTCCAGGTCAGCCTGGGCCAGAGTGAGCCCCTACCTTGAAAAACCAAAAAAAAAAAACAAAAAAAAACAAAAAAAACAAAACAAAACAAAACAAAAAAAAACAATAACCTGCGTTAAAAAGTCAACTTCAGAAATCTTCCCATCTATTTATTTCACAACAGGATAAAATTGAAAATTTCTAACTAATACTATAGGATATACTTGCTAAATTTAAAGATATATTACTCTAATTACTTATAACACATAGTACGTACTACACCATCTTTGAAGATTATCTGGGTCATTGAAGTTAATGAGACACACCATTACTCAAAATTCAATGCAAAGTTCAATGAAAATAGAGATTACCTTGTTTTGCAAAAGGACAAGGTCACAAATTACCTAGTGTATCCAGTGCATATACATATACACAAATGCATACTTTTCTGGTTTTGTTCACCAGCTTTGCCATCATCAGTATTTAATGAAACTAAGCAAATGTATAAATGATAACACATAAAATAATTTCAGTAAATAAATAGGATGCCTTATTTTTTCCTGAAAATTATCTTTTGTACTAGAACTAGCACTAGAGATATTCATAGCATAGGAAAGTTTTAGAGGAAATTTTTAGCAAATGAAATATTACTCCACTTCAGTTATATAATATAAAGTCATTGAAAATATAAAAAAATTGAAACATCTGAGTATGGGGACATGAATACTAGAGTGCAAGATTGAGAGATGGAAATTGTTGCCCATTCATATGGTAGAGGAAATAAGATATTTAAAGATGTCAGTATAAACTTTCCAGGAAACAAAATCCAGGGCTATGTTAAAGATTCTACAAGTCTTATTAACTGGTTAGTAATTTTTTGATTGTAGTGAATTGGAATGCTACAGATTTAAAGCCAAATTATCTTAGGCTACTTTTAGAACCCTTAATAGCCATTTTTTGCCCACACCTTTATTTTCTTTAAAGAGTTAGCTCTATATTAACTTAAATCTGAATGTGGTATAGCATAGCATGATTATATGATATGAACCAAGTGACTACTGAGGATAAAATGTTATAAATAATTTTTCACATATATTATATTTATTGGTTCAACATTGAAGAAGAAATATTGTATATATATGCATATACACACTTAATCATTCATAGTCTAAGATTCAACTCATTGGATAAATGATCTTCTTAGGAAGTTCAGTGTTAAAAGAAGTTACTTTGAAGGACAAATGATAATGATTCATTATTTTTAATTTTTTTGTTTATTTTTATTTATTAGCAACAGACAGAGAGAGAAAGAGGCAGACAGAGAGAGAAATAGAGAGAGAGAGAACGGGCAAACCAGAGCCTCCAGCCTCTGCAAACCAACTCCAGGCACATGTGTCACCTTGTGCATCTGGCTTACGTGGGTGCTGGGGAATTGAGCCTCGAAACAGGGTCCTTGGGCTTCATGGCAAGTGCTTAACCACTAAGCAATCTGTCCAGCCCCAATAAGGACTCATTATGAGATCAATATATTAATCTTTATAAGCTTGTCAATTATCTAGTTTAAATGTTCCTTTGTAGGTTTATATCTTTCAAACTTTCTAAATGCTTCATTATTAAAGGGTCTTTTTATACTTTCAGATTCAGGTGGATTTGTTATTTCCAACTGCTGCAAACTACTCATGAGACTGTGCTACATCCTTTGAAACTAATGTTCACTCATGCCACAGTAACTTTAATTAAATGTAATAAAAATAAACCTACTTGTACATAATGTTCACACAGATCATTTTTGAACATTTTCTTATTAATCAAACAATTGTGAAATTCTTGGTTAGTAAACAAGCAATGCAAGGCAAGTTTGCTCAACTCAGTTTTTAACTAATAGCACCTTTTGCAAGAGAAGATTGATTTTTCAGGAAGTGACCAAAATAAATCATACTATTTATTTTTATTTTTAAAGTTACTTTAAGATCCTAGGTGAGAAAGCATTATTATCAAAAAATGAAAACATTGTATTTTTTGCCTACAGCACATGTTAAAAATGTAAGAACTTATATGATGTAGTCATTAGTAATCTGTGTAATACCATGACTTTACCTCAGAAACAGTTATCATCATTATGGCAGTATACATGTTAACCTCTGACTTTAATTAGCTGTAGATGTAGGCAAACAGTGCCATGCATGTATTTCATTAGTTTAATGGAATTCTCTGAGGAACAAATATTTTGAAGTAGGTTTGCTAAATAGCAAAGAATAAAACTTCAAAAAAAATCAAGGTACAGGTACATCTGAACAAGTGGCAAAAAATTCTGTCCTTGAAGAGTGAGTTGAATTTAAGTATTTCAAATTATGCATTTGACTTTGTTTTTTATTACTGTTTAAAAATTAATTAATATGAAATAAATGAAGTATATCACAAATGGTGGGATGTTCAAATGCATAAGCAAATTTCAGTTAAAACATATAGTGTAAATATAATGTGTATGTATTTCAATATTTTCAATCTGATTTCTTTCTTTCTAGTTAAACCTTCATTTAACTAGACTTTATTATTTCCAGAAGATATAAACACATGAAGAACATATATTCCAATCACTAGGAAATATCTTGGCTTCCTAATACCACCATGAAGAATAAGCTTACACTTCCAGAAACAAACTACCTTGGCAATCTGCTAGTCTGAATGTTCCATATTGTACTAATACCTTGAGCTAATATCCATACAATATTGGGGTCATCAACATGTCATATAAATGATGAAGGAGGACCAAAAAGGAGAGAGAGAGAGAGACATCAAAATAGAAGAAGGACTAGTTAAAATGAAGAATGCGTTCAGAGAAAGGGGGTGAAGTAAGGGAACAAAAGTAATGGAAGGGAATATGATTAAAATACATTATGCACATGTACGAAAATTGTCAATTAAAAAAGTTACAAAGAACAAAAAGGGAAACTAATGTGCTAACTTAAGTACACAAACTCAGAAATGAACATACACATAAATGGAGAAGGCAATCAAAAACAATTAAATATGCAAAGAAAAGAAATGCCAAATTTCTATGTATCACTTCTAGTGAAAAAGAAGTCATAATTAAAGGAAAAAAGTTCAAAACCTATTTAATCAATGTTGAGAGGATAACACATTAATTTTACTATACCCTCCTCTCAAAGTCCAGGATACTAATGAAATATTTGAAAATGAAATATCTGATCAACAAATCAAAGAATTTAATAAATAGGATAAATAGTAAAATGTGTACACCAGACAATAAAATTAGTAAGGTAGAAATTCAGGACATGCCACCTTCATTAAACGACTTATCAAAAAGCAAAACTGGGGGGGGAGTATTAAAAGATATGGAAAATATATGAAAATAAATTTAATTTTTTTTCCAAATAATGTGAAAGGAAATACTAAGCTTCTTCTAGAAGAATAAGATTTTTTTTTTGAGGTAGGGTCTCACTCTCACCCAGGCTGACCTGCAATTCACTATGTAGAGTCAGGGTGGTCTTGAACTCCTGGAGATCCTGCTACCTCTGCATCCTGAGTGCTGGGATTAAAGGCATGGGCCACCACACCTAGCTCAAGAATAATTTTTATAGAAGCTTTCTCTTTCTATAGTGGATACTAAGAGAAAACTGGTCATTATATTTGTAGTTACTCAGAAAGTAATTTTGAACCTAGCCAAATTGTTACTCATGTGAAAGTAAAATAGCATATGCATACATTTGCAATGTAGAATATTCATTGCCCATAAACATTCTCTTAATAGGTCACATAGATACAGACCCACTAAAAAAATGAAACACAGAGGAAGATATGGTATATGAGAAAGTCTACTAAATGAATAAATATTAGCAGAAGAAAGCTATAAATCATACACTAAATTTATGGAATTGTTGATACTAATAAAAATAATATGTTAGCTATATTTAACATATTGAAATCATTATTATAGAGAAATTATGTATATACTGCCAAACCACCAAAAGGGGAAAATAATTAAAACTGGGTTCGTTCCAGAAATGGAAATTAAAAAAGCAATGAAAGCATTGTGAGCAAGTCAGAAAACAAACAAAATTAAATAGTATGGACAAGCCCAGATATAGCAATAATACATGCAATTGGATTTGTTTTTCTATTATAGGAACCTCAGACCATTGAAATGTTTTCATATTTCTTGCTTTAACTTATCAATTCATTCCTTGAACACAACTGGGATGTTTATTCACATTGCATTAAACACGCTAGAAGGGTGAAGAAATACTAGAAGCTGTTTGATTCTAGGCAATCTGTTCCCCCAAAGATGTTAACAATATTTTTACTTGAAAAGACTCATCTCTGAGGCTGGATAGATGGCTAAGTGGTTAAAGCTCAGTTAAGGCATTTGCCTACAAAGGGCTAATGACCTGAGTTTGACTCCCCAGCACTCATGTAAAGCCAGATGCACAAAGTGGAGCATGCATCTGGTATTTGTTTGTAATGTCTGGAGGCCCTAGTGCACCCATTCTCTCTGACTCTATTCTCTCTATCTCTCTCTGCTTGTAAATAAATTAATTAAAATATTTTAAAGGAGTCAATTCTTAACTATTATACATACCTAAATATAGAAAGTTTCACTAAATTCAGGGATTGTTCATATTAGTAATGACGGACCTCCTCCAAAAATTAATAACAAAAGATATGTCATAGATTTTTAGTTTTTTTTTTTTTTTTTTTTTTTTGAGGTAGGGTCTCACTCTGGCCCAGGCTGACCTGGAATTAACTATGTAGTCTCAGGGTGGCCTTGAACTCATGGCAATCCTCCTACCTCTGCCTCCCGAGTGCTGGGATTACAGGCGTGTGCCACCACACCCGGCTAGTGATTTTTACTTTTTGATAAGAGATAATTCTTAAGAAATTAGTGTAATTATCAGTATCAAAGTAAAAAAAAATACATGAACTTCAGTCTGGGATCTTTCATTTGCTATACGGTGACTAGCTATTCTCTAGTTTCAGTGGAATTTACTCATTCAAAAATAAGGCTTCTGGGGACTGGAGGGATGGCTTAGTGGCTAAGCGCTTGCCTATGAAGCCTAAGGACCCTGGTTCAAGGCTCCATTCCCCAGTACCCGTGTAAGCCAGATGCACAAGGTGGCCCCTGCATCTGGAGTTTGTTTGCAGTGGCTGGAGGCCCTGGTGCTCCCACTCACACACTCTCTCTCTCTCTCTCTCTCTCTGTCTCTCTCTCTGTGTCACTCTTAAATAAATAAATAAATAAATAAATAAATAAATAAATAAAATAAAAATAAACCAAAACATAAGGCTTCTGGGAGGACTGGGAGGATTGCTCAGTGGTTAACGATGTTTGCTTGCAAAGCCAGTTGACCTGGGTTTGATACCCATGTACCACAATAAAGCTATATGCACAAAGTGGGACATGTATCTGGAGTTATTTGCAACTGGAAGAGGCCCTGTCATGCCCTATAAACACACACACACGCACACACACACACACACACACACACACACACACACCCTCTCTATGTGTCCTTTCAAATAAATAAATGAATGAATATTTTACAAAAATAAGGCTACTTGGGCTGGAGAGATGGCTCAGTGGCTAAAAGTGCTTACTTGCCAAGCCTGATGGCCCAGGTACAATTTCCCATTACCCACACAAAGCTAGATGCACTAAGTGGCTTATGCATGTGGAGTTCATGTCCAGTGGCAGGAAACCATGGCATGCCCATACTTTCTCTCTGTGACCCATGATTTCTTTCTCTCTCCCTCTCTTTCTCAAGTAAATAACTAAAATATTTAAAATATTATAAGAAATGTGGCTTCTTTATTTCAAGTTGTAGTAATTTTATAATTCAATTATCTTCCCTCTCTGCATGCCTCTCCCTTAGTTTCGTCTGGGTTCCCCTTCTTCTGTAATAAGTGAATTATTTAATTAGGTTTTGAATATTGAACCAGCCTTGAATTCTTAGGATAAATTTCACTATATCACATATTTTTTAGTGTGTTACTAAATTCCATTTGATAATATTGAGTCAAATAATTTTTTATATGTCTACCTTTATCTATATTCACTAGGAATATTGGTCTGCTTATTTAGCTTTCTTTCCCTGGATTTGGTATCAAACTAATTCTGGCTTCAAAGAATCAATGGAGATGTGATGCTTCCTATTCATTTTCTAAAAGATATCATCACGGATTAGTAATGAGCCTACGTTAAACATTTGTTTTGAATTTTCCCATGAAAAATTTTGGCACTAATTATTTGTAAAATTTGGAATTACGAATTAATCTTTACTTCAGCTATGAGAGTATGCAAATCATTTATTTTATTTTGATCATCAGTAGTATTTTTTTTGAAGAATTGGTCCAGTTCATCTAACTAGTTAATTTTATATGTGTAACGTTGTTCATAGTATTCCTTTCATATCCATTTGATGTCTCCCAAGAATATAATGACAGACTCTGCTCCGTTTTTGATACTGGTCATTTTTGTCTTATTTTTTTCTTTAATTAGTCTTTTAATAGACATTTTTCAATTGTTTTCAGTTCCATCCATTTCTACTCTTATCTTCCAGATTTCCTTCTTTCCACATATTTTGAATTTTTCCCTTTTTTTTCTAGATTTGTACACTAAAAGCTTAGTTAATTCACTTGAGATGGCTTTTCTTCTAATATATTCATCTCATAGCATGAATTTTATCCTCTGCACTGCTTTATCATTTATTTTTATTTTCATTTCCATTTTTCAAGTATATTTCCCTTCATTTCTCTTGAGATTTCCACTATAACCTACAAATTATTTAGACTGTACATGAATTACCATTCTTATAAACTATTTGGAAGTAATGTATAGTCCACTATTTGTGGGAGAAGGATATTTAATAAAATAAGACAGATAATTTATTAGGCTATAAAATAGCTTCAAGTTAGTTATAAGACTGGAAATGAAAGTATACTTTTTAACACAGTGGAATTAAACTTAGGAAATCAATAGGAAACTATAACAAAAAAATCATCAAATAGTTGAGAAAAGAAAGTAAACAATATTCTTCTAAATAATAATGATGATAGTAATCAAAGGAAGGAATGTCATATCTAGTCACTGCTATGTTCAGTTAGATGATCTTGTCACTCAGCTCATGTTTATACATGAGTGAAGACGGATTCTTTGTTACTACTAGATCTAAAATTGAGACTCCTTCTTGGTTCCCAGTAGGTCTTTTGATATTCCTGTGGTTGTAAGTGGTAGGAATGGTTATTAGTTACTTTCTACTCATCTTCACTGGCGCTAATGGGAAGGGGGTATCCTTTCTGCTTCTGGGCAGTAGCAGAAATTCCTGACATTATACTAGGAATTCTATGACATATCAGCAAAAGAAGAGGGGAGAATGTCTCATTAGTGCTGAGTAAAGTGCCTGTCTATGCTCCATAGATCGTCTCAACTGAGCAGAGGTTAAAGTCCTGGTTCCCCTAACAGCACTAAAGACCCGGCTTCAGAATGCCTCATCACTGCCTAGCAAGTGTAGAATTCTAGCCTTTTCATTGACCTGGCTGTGCTGGTAGATGTGAAGTTTGAACCTCAATTTGGTTTGTGTATGGCTAGAGTATAGCAATTATTGTCTAACTTTTTCATGTTTGCTATGAAATTTTTGTTGCTTTTTAAAGAGAAACTTTAAAAATATTGTAAGTCACACATATGATTGATTATGTCATGTCTTCCTTCAATCAATTCCTAAATCATTTCATATAGTTGTTTTGATAAATATTAAAGGGGATAACTGAGACAAATTTCTATATTGATTGTCTTTGCTTAATGTAGTAAATTTTTGTCTGTCCATATTCCGGTGTTTCTGGCTTTCTACAATTTCTGTATTATTCCATGTTACCATCTGCTATGGAATAATATTTGTACATGCTATTTCCTCCACTCTAAGTACTCCATCTCCATCAATTACCCACTCATCTGCCAACTTTACCTAGGTTACTTTTAATTGTCCTTCTTTCTCAGGCCTATTACTTCCTCTATCATATTTTCCTGATGGCCTCTATCAACACACACACACACACACACACACACACACACACACACACACACACAAAGTTTCTTGTTACATATCATCATAAAGCTAAGTTATGTTTACTTAAATAACTATTTTAAGTTTATAAATATACATATTTATGTGTATAATTTAAAAATTTCCACCCCTTTTTCATTAACTACAGTACTCTTATGATAGAAACAAGGATGATATTTATTCTTTTTAAAAAAAAACACTTTTTTTAGTGATCCCTCATATGGCCTATATTATTTTACTTTATTTTATTTCATTTATGAGAGAGAGAGAGAGACAGAGAGAGGGGGAGAAGGAGGCAGATAGAGTGAATTGGCACACCAGGGCCTCCAGCCTCTGCAAATGAACTCCAGATTCATGTGCCACCTTGTGCATCTGGCTTACATGGGTACTGGGGAATCAAACCTGGGTCCTTAGGCTTCCCAGGAGAGCACTTTAACCACTAAGCCATCTCTCTAGTAAATGGAAAGTAAATAATAACTAATATTGAGGCAGTTAAATAAAAGGAAGGTAATATTGGTTCTGGGTCTTAGTGTGAAGAATATTTCCTTTTTCTTAAAGTGGTTTCAACAATGTATCACTTTGAGTGGTGTTAAAGAAAATGTTTTTACTTGGTGTTTTATTTTAACTTGTCAGAATGTCTTGCCCGTCTATATTTTCTTTTCATCTTACACACATCCCTTCTTTTTTTAAATACACATACTCCCCTCAAATCCTTAGACTCTGCTAAGTGAAGTTCAGATTGATATGATTTTTTTTTTAGCAAAGCCTCATGTAATACTGCAACAAAGTCTTTCTCTAAGATAATTAATTCACATTCATAGTTACTACTTCCAGCTGAAATATTAATTCTGAGTTTTCATACTAGTGTAATCTGAATTTCAATTACCTATATTCTTTTTATCTATTTATTTTCTTTATTTTTCGAGGTAGGGTCTCGCTATAGCCCAGGCTGACCTGGAATTCACTATGTGGTCTCAGGGTGGCCTTGAACTCACTGTGATACTCCTACTTCTGCCTCCCGAGTGCTGGGATTAGAGGCGTGTGCCACCACGCCCAGTTCAACTAACTGTATTCTTATTGTCACCAAATGACTTAAAATGAGAGCAGACTGTATCCTTTCTTTAAAATTACCTATATTCTTTTTTGTCATTTAAATATCATTTATTTATTTAAGGATATAAATAATGAAACTTGCAACATTTGTGTGGATTGCCTTCTGAAAATTCACAATTAAAAATAGCTTATTCCTTATAGTGAGCTGTTTATTTCTTATTTATTTATTTATTTATTTATTTATTTATTTTAATTTTACATTCATGTTGGTGCCTTCGATAGCCTCCTCCCTGTCCTCTCCCCTCTGAAGGGACCCTCCTCATTGGGGAATATGGGTTGTACCAACTCAAAATTAACTACATTCTTGTTAGCATATTCTTAGTAAGCACTAAGATTGTATTTAAAATTGAGAAAGAAATTAGATTCAAAGTCTCTGAGAAAACATAACCTGTGTGACTCGATATTTTTATAAATAATACTGTTTTTAGCTCAGTGAGAACAAATAATGAGTGGGCATAGATATGTTTACTTTAAGTAAGGCAAATTAAAAATTCTGTACTGACAGAGGCTGAGGTTCATTGGTAGAGTGTGTGCTTTGCACAGGAAAGGTATTTGGTTTAGTTACCTGCACAATAAAACAAGAGAAATGAAACAGGCAAAAATTAATAAAATAATGAATAAATAAATAAAAATTCTGCCCTGTGAAGACATACGAACAAGAAAAGTATAAATCCTCTACAAATAAAGAAAAACAGAAATCTTCATGAAATACTGGTAGCAAGAATTGTTAAAATGGAATATTTCCCCCAAAATGATGAAAACCCCATAAATTCTGGATATTTTCTCTTGTATATTTTAAATTAATAACCTTGGATAGGTTGTCTAGTACATGTCAGACAATGGCTTTGTTTATTTTGTTTGTTCTAACACATTTCAATCATTCTTGATTTTGTTCAGGTAGTAAGCATTCTTCAGTCTCCTTTATGCTAGTAATCACTCCAAGAGTATGGTTCTGATTAAAAGGTAAGTCCTGCCATCAATCTATATTCAGCTTTGCTTAGTGAATCTACCATTTATTTGCAGAATTAATTCCTTCTTTGAAAGTTAAGAAAAAAATGTATTTGAATCATTGCATTCTTACAATTTATGATACACTTATTAGGGGAGCAAGCTGTTTCAATGTAATTATTTTCACAGGCTACATTTGTTTATTTTTGTAGTATAAAAGTAGTATAGGTAGTAAACTATTATGTTAAAATATACAAATAAATTAGGCATATAAGCTTTAAATATTAAGTATTGTTTATTTTCCTTCCTCCAATATCCGTAATTTATTGTGCATCCTTCCAAACTTCTTTCAACATATACACATAATTATATTTTATAACTTTATATAAATATCATGTACCAGCCAGACAGTATAAAGTGAATCTATATGAATTGAAATGGAAGGATGTTCTTAATGTTAAAATGGTAATGGAAAAATGTAACTTTCAAAATAGATCAGAAAATATTGGTGTAGATTTTACCTTTGAAACTTGGAGTCCACTCTCATTTTTATTTCTGTCAGAAGTAGACCTAAAGGAAAGAAACAGCAACCTTTTAAAATTTCTCTAAAAGTAATCCAGAAATCTTCAAGTTAAAAATAAATTTGTTTAATGGTGAATATTCTCAGGCTTTCCAGGATATCAATATACAACATGATGTTTCCATAAAAATTTCCAGTAGAAAATAGAAAAATGATATCCAGTTATTTATAAAACCAAGCTTTAGAAATAACCTTTGTACTACTTTCTATATAATTGATTTCCAATGAAAAAATACAAAAAATAGAAAAGATTTCAGTGTCTCAACAATTAGTATATACTTATACAAATATGAATATGCATACATGTGTGTGCATATATAAATATACATGTGTATATAGAAATCAATATTGCTTCTTCATATGACGGAGTGTATGATTACTAAAATTGATGTTGCTTGAAATAAATAAGCAAATAATAAAGTTAGGTATGCATCTATATTAAAAATACCATGAACAAAATTTTACATGTTTAGTCAATGTAACAATGCAAAGAAATTAGTAATGGCCAATGAGTTGCACATCAATTGCTGTAAATATTTGATAGTAATTCCTAGAAACTTTGATCTCCAGCTTGTACTTTAATTAGGCAATATTTTTTACAATAATTTTCTGGGAATTTTAGCCAAGTAAAAATGTTCTGTGCATTTAAAATATGGCATGGTATGGTTATAAAGAAAATTTATTGCACTAGTATATGGCATAGAAAAATCTCACAGTCAAAAACAAAAGACAAATCAGTGTTATAGCCAAAATGTAATTTTTTTTGAGGTAGGGTCTCACTCTAGCCCAGGATGACCTGGAATTCACTCTGTAGTCTCAGGGTGGCCTCAAACTCATGGCGATCCTCCTACCTCTGCCTCCGAAGTTCTGGGATTAAAGGCATGTGCCACCATGACCGGCCAAAATGTAGTTATTTTTGAAGTCAGCTTCACCAGTGTGGTTGATTTTACGATTGAGCAAATATTTCTATCCTTTGTGAGAAAAGTGTACCCTTGCCTAATCAATTTTGGTTAAATTTGACAACTTTTCACTATAATATGAGATACCTAAGAACACCAATACCCAAAGAACCTAAAAAAAGAAAATTCTCAAGTAAAGTTTGTGAGCTACATTGTATTTTAGAAACCAACCTTGGGGTGTGTTAAAGAAGTAGTGCTATGTTACCCTTAGCATTTGATATTAAATCTCCTCTTTATGTTGTAAGAAAACTATTGAGGAAACATTTATTAAAACTAATAAAAAAGCTAACATAGTGTTGTGTTGTATAATTTAGTAAAATTCTCTATTTTATGTATTAGCTTAAGTATGAAAACTTTAAAGACAACTGATATTTTTGGTGAATTTAAAAATTTTATATATTTTTAAAGTGAAAATAGACTACACTGTCACTTCGATTGTCTATTTGCTCTTTTCTTATTTGATTGTTTTATCTATGAATCTTTTGGCCTCTTGAATATTATCATTTAATAAAATGTTATAAATATATATTATTTTGGGGAATATATAGAAATCACTATATAGAAGATACGCTGATATTTTATCATCAGTTTCTATAGAAATATCCAATATAGTGTTATTTTTCTCTTTGTTGCATCTCTCCAAATCAAGGAAAATGAGACTAAAAACCACACACTTAAACTGTTTCCTCTTACTAAGAGATTTTTAAAACAACAACAACAAAATATATATGATGTGATTCTTATAAAGATACTGACCGGGTAGACTTTTTTGCAGATCTAGAAGTTTCTTCAGTGTATCCGTCTGCTGGTTTCACATCAAGTCCCACCACAGCTCCCACAAAATATTCTTCTTCATATCTTATGGGCAGTCTCCTTGCTGGTGCTAGAGCAATTCCCTGTGGAGGACTCACAGCATGCATCCTTGACGGACTCACTGTGTGATCAACATACCCTCTTGCAAGACTCACAGCACGTTCCCTACCAGGATTCTCAGCATTTGTTCTTGCCGGGCTCACAGAGCGGCTCCTTGCATACCTCACTGCCAGTCCTGGGCCAGGTCTCATAACAACATCTCTTGCACAACTCACAACATGGCGCCCTTGATATCTCCCAGGAAGTCCTCCTTCAGGTCCCCAAGCTCGTCCCTCTTCTGCTCTCCACACGGGTACCTCAGAAGATCTTCTAGTTATTGCCCTCACGGGTTCTCTCAAAGATCTTTCAGCTACAAAAGCACCATCATTGTTATCAAGCAACTGTAGAAAACAAAGAAAGAACAAATAATTAGCTGTTAGAATATTAAAATTCACAAAGTTAGTAGTCATGATACAATTTGTAAGGGTGTTTAATTAAAAACATAGAGGTTACATTTCAAATTGTTCAAATTATTTTTGAGATTATCTTCAAAAATATTTCAATCAAGTTGGAAAGTAAAGAAAAATAAGATTTCAATGTATATCTTATTTCTTCCTGTGGAAAAAATAATGTGAGTTTTTAGATTAAAACCATTTTTAGGCATGTACTTGTTCTGGAACAATTTTTAAACATTTGAAATATGAAACCAGTTACATCATATTCATTATTTCAAATCTTTGAAACAACCCTTTTCAAAGTACAATTTTTATATGAGTATATATTTCAAAAGAGATACTGAGGAAAACAAAGTCAGATATTATCAGAGTATAGACATCTCTAGTGGATGAGTGGCAATGAAGTGCAGGTGATGAGTGATAGAGATGAAATTGTTGCTCTTGGAGTAAGTAAATATTTTAATGTAATTTTTATTTTTGAATATTTTATATAGTTTATACATTGAAAAACAAAATAAGTAAAAATAATGAAAGGCTAAAGCCTTTAAAGTAGTAGAAGCAACAAGATAATTTGTACATCAAATTAATAACTGAATTATACAGAAATAATAATTGAAGTAAGTAATTTTCATGACTACAATTATGTATTTGTAGTTTTTCTATTTTGAAGACAAAGCTTGAAAAAATAATGAGTTTTATCAATTGAATTCTAGTAGTATTGGCATAGTACTTCTGAGACTGTTTATTATGGGCCATACATTTTTTTCTATGCATTGTGTGAGTTAATATGCAGATAGCTTTGTATACCAGGTGTTTTTGTAACACAATAAATGTAGAAATATGACAAATGTAAAACATGAAATAGGGCTATTTGGTGTTAATCTTGAACTAAAGTTACTAGGAAGAATCTATGATTTAAACACACATTTCTTCTGTCTACATAAAGGACTTTTACAACAATATTACTGCAGTGACAATGTTGGTGTATGACTAGATTTTGATTTATTAGTGTCATTTCAGACTAGAAGGAGACAAAATTCTTAGGAGCAATATGTGATTTCAAGTCTGGGACAGACAAAAAATGTTATTGTAGGATGCTTTTATAAAAAAATCAAGAAAATGCAGAATGATCATTGCACATATCAAAAAGATACAAGATGTGATTTGAAGCAGTACTCACTAGTGTAATTTGCAACTGTCAAAAAGGAATAATAATAATGCTCTTTAATACATTTAGCAAAATGAGAGTCCATGTGTCTTCATTGTACTCACAAAGGGAAGGAGATAATTACTTGCATATACGTTATTCACTAAAAAATGAAAGTTAAAAGGAGACATACTTTAAACTTCCTTTTATTATGACAATTCAATCAAGAATTGTTACTAGATGGTAAAATAAGTGGATGTTTACATGAGAATTGAATATAACCCCATCAAATACTTCTTAATTAGAAGAGAAAAAAAATACCTCTACAGTGAAGACTCTGATATATATCTTTTAAACAAGAACAAATTTACATAATTTGTCTCCTTACATAATGGGAAGGGGAATAAACTTTATTTTTGTGGAATATTTTAATATGTGAAGATAATATAATAGGTATCAATGCCTTAGACAAATACTATTTAGAGAAAATAATAGACCATGACTGATAGCAGGACATTTGACAAAGGTTATAGCCTTCTTTCATCCAAAAAGTCAATGTCATGAAATACAAGGCCAGAAGGATTGTTCCATATTAAAGAGGGCCATGTAATATTTGATTATTGGATTTTGAATTAACAAAAAAGTGTCTTTTTGGAAAAAAGTATGAAATTGAATATTAGTCATGGATTTCAAATTTGTAACAATATCATTAATATTCTAAAGGGTCATAATAATGTTGTGGCTATCTAGAAGTATGACCAAGAACTTATGAGATACTGACATATTTAGGAGTGATGTCTGAAGTTTATTTTAAATATTAAGAAATAAGAATATTTAGAAGGAAGGAGGCACAACAGAAACAAGAGGAGAGGGTGTACTAGAGAGAGAGCTAGAGGGACAAAATATGAGCTATGATAATGAGATAAAAATAAAAGAGAATCACTAACATTGCAACTCTCTTCATGATACATCTAACCAAAGAGTAAGGACTTTTGTACAATATGCACCCAAAGTTTTGGGTCACATAAACTATATTTAAACTGCTTGAAACATTTGGAAACCAGACCTAAATTAAATGAAATTTTACTTATTTTTAGAATATAATGCTAATATATATATATATATATATATATATATATATTCAGGAAATTATTGATTTTTGTATGTTTTGGTGGTATCCATTGTCTGTAGGAAAGAAATGGTCTCTAAAACACCAGAATTAACTTAAGGGGAGTTTATTTATTTATTTATTTGAGAGAGGGAGAGAAAGACAAGGACAGATAGATGGAGATGAAAAGAATGGGTGCTCCAGGGCCTCTGAGCCACTGTAAATGAACTCCAGATGCATATGCCACAGTGTGTAACTGGCTTTATGTGGGTACTAAGGAATAGAACTTGGGTCCTTTGTTTGGCTTTGCCAGCAAGTTCCTTAAGTGCTATGCCATCTTTCCAGCTCCAAAGAGAATAAAGTTTTAGATGTTTTTGCCTTTCTACTTTTCTTTCTTTTCCTTTAGAAATTGAAAGAAAAATATCCATGGCTAAAAAGAACAGGATAGAGTGCTGTCAAAGAAAAAAATATGCTGGCAAAATAAAATAAATACTTTAAAGAACAAGAAGAATCCTGTTTTATTAAATACCAATTTAAATATTTAAAATAACATCATGCATGACAAAAAAACTTTAAGAAGTGTCATCTAACCAGCAGACATTTATATGTCATGTCTATCTGCAAAGTGAAACTTGTCATGTGAAGGGACTATTTAATTATGTTTTTAATATTTCATTCATTTATTTGACAGACAGAAAGATAAAGAATGGGCACACCAAGGCCTCTACCCATAGCAAATGAACTCAAATGCATGTGCCACTTTCTGCATCTGGCTTTATGTGGGTACTATGGAATCAAACCCAGGTCCTTAGTCTTTGCATGCAAGCACCTAAACTGTTGAGCCATCTCTCCAGTCCTTAAGTATTTTTTTAACTTTCTGATTTAAAAATCTTACCAATAGACTTAACCACAAATAGTAGAAAGCTTGTTTAACTGTGACAGTAACAAATTTCTTTACATGCTTTTCAGTCATTAAGATAAACACAGTCATGAACATGTAATTTCTGTTGGACTGTCAACAGATATCCATTATGAAAAAAAGATTTTTTTCAAGAGTCACAATACAGAAGAAACAAAATAAAATTGCTATTTTCCAGAGGTGCTACCTTATATTCAGTTAATTGTTAGCCATCAAACTCCCTTCAAAATATTAGCATGGATTCATCAGAAAAACAAGCAAATTTCTGAATGTAAGGAACTTTAGATCGAATTATTCTGAAGTTGAGAATGCATGGAGTTATATATGTGGAGACAGTAAACCTTAAATAAGTAATGTGAGAGAACATAATGCTTGAGCAGTAAGAGTGATACAGGAATTGATCATACTATATATAAAATGCTTGTTTCACCTTCAGTTCTGAAGAATAGTATACTAGACATTCAATTTTATACTAACAGCATCTATTTATTGTTTTAGTACATCAAAGATGTTAGATATCTTTTGGCATCCATCTTTTTCTTATTGAAAGTTCCTAACAATTCTTATTGAAACTTTACTCTAGGTCAAGGGATTGCAAACTATGGCCCATTAATTCCTTTTTAGATGCCCTATGAGCAAAAGGATGAGTTACATATTTTTAAGAATTATTTAAAAAACAAGGGATGGGCTGGAAAGATGGTTCAGCAGATAAGTATACTTCCTATGCAAGCATGAGGGCCTGAGGGTTCCAAAGACTGCTAAAGTTAGAATCCCCAGGTCTCATCTCAGCTGGGTGTGGCCATGCTATCCTGTAACCCCAGTCCAGCAGATTAGCAGAGACAGGAAGATCATCAGAGCCCCACAATCCCAGGAATTAGTAAAGAGACTATGGCTCAAAGCAAGACCAGGTGAACCAGAGATGTAGCAGCACATCTGACATTCTATTCTTACCACCCTGTAAGTGCTCCCTGTTGGTTAAGCATATGAGGCACCACATCACAACATGCACATGCACACACACACATGCAGAGAGAGAGAGAGAGAGAGAGAGAGAGAGAGAGAGAAAAAAACCAAAAGGATATGAGATGAAAAAAATACATGGCCTACAGACCTAAGCTATTTACTCACTTCTTTTGAATCAAATGCATATTTTCTACCTGATGATTTTTAACTTCTTTCCTTTATTATTTTCATCAGTTTGTCTATAATGAGCCTGATTTTTACTTTATATTTACTGTGTGTTGCAGCTCTGCAGGCTTGCTGAGTTTTGTTTTTTCATCAATTTGAACATATTTTCCAGTTTTAAATGTTGTTCTTCCCCCAACATCATTATTTTGTTTTCATATAATTTTGTGTTGTATGACAAGTACATGATATTCTAAATTGCAGAGTTCAACTTTCTTCTGTTTTACAGACTGGGCAATATTTTTCAATGCCTTAGTATGTTGCTCAGTCTTACCTAGATCTCATGATTTAGCTATGTAACTAAGGCCAATTTCAAACACACCATCCTCCTCTTCCTGTCTTCTAAGTTCTGGGGTTATTGCCATCCATCACTATACCAGAAAATTGGGGTTGTTTAGACCATACTCTAAGCATAGAAACAGAATTTTGACCCATGACAAGACCTAATGGCAAATTTGGCTTAGCTAACACTTTATTGTAGTAAACGTTACAGACACCTCTTGGCATGGAGTATAGGTTAAATGCCTTCATTACAAAGACAGTGAGATCCCAAATCAATAACCTGACTGTACACCTAAAGGCACTCAAAAAACAAGAAGAATCCAACCCAAAGAGCTCCACATGGAAAGAAAGAATCAAGTTTGATCAGAAATTAATAAATTAGAAATTAAGAAAACAATTAAAAAATTGATGTAACGAAGAGCTGGTTATTTGAAAAAATAAACAAGATTGACAAACCCCTGGCCAAATTTATCAAGCAAAAAAAAAGAGAAGTCTCAAATTAACAAAATTAGAAATGAAAAAGGAGAGATCACAACAGACATCAAGGAAATTGGAAGAATCATAAGGGCATACTTCCCAAACCTCTACTCCATAAAATTAAATAATCTGGAAGAAATGGATGAATTTCTAGACACATACCATCTGCTCAAACTAAACTCAGAGCATATTAATCTCCTAAACAAACTTATAACATCAATAGAGATTTAAAAGGTAATCAAAAACATCCCCCAAAAGAAAAGTCCAGGACCAGATGGTCCTCAGTTGAATTCTATCAACCTTTCCTAGAAGAACTCAAACCAATTTTTCTCAAATTGTTCCATATAATTTGAGACCATGGAATCCTCCCTGACTCCTTTTATGAAGCTAACATCACCCTAATACCAAAAGCAGACAGAGATACAACAAGGAAAAAAAGTATAGGCCTAATATCCCTAACGAACTTAGATGCAAAGATCCTGAACAAAATATTTACAAACCAAATTCAACAACACGTAAAAAGTATTATCCACCTTGATCAGGCAGGCTTCATCCCAGGGATGCAGGGATGGTTTATCATATGGAAATCGGTCAATGTAATATACCACACAAATAAACTTAACCACAAGAACTACATGATTATCTCAATTGATGCAGAGAAGGCCTTTGACAAAATCCAACACCCCTTCATGATCAAAACTCTGGAAAGCACAGGTATAGAAGGTTTATATCTCAACACAATAAAGGCTATATATAAAGCTTCTAAAGCCCAAATAATACTTAAAGGGGAAAAAACTCAAGGAGTTCCCATTGAAATCAGGAATAAGACAGGGGTGCCCAATCTCACACCTGCTTTTCAACATAGTACTAGAAGAACTACCCAAAGCAACAAGACAGGTGAAAGAAATAAATGGGATTCAAATTGAAAAGGAAAAAGCAACATTAGCTCTATTTTCAGATGACATGATCCTATATATAAGTAACCCAAAAGTCTCCATCTCAAAAATTCTAAAGGTGATAAATTCCTTTAGCAAAGTTGCAGGATACAAAAATCAATGCAGAAAATCAGTAGCTTTTCTATATGCAATGGACAAATATACAGAGAAAGGAATCAGTGAGGCTGTCCCATTTGCAACAGCAACAAAAAATTAAATACCTTGGAATAACACTAAACAAGGATGTGAAAGACCTATATAATGAAAACATAAAAACACTCAAGAAAGAAATAGAGGAGGACTTGAGAAGATGGAAAGACCTCCCATGCTCCTGTATAGGTAGAATTAATATTATGAAAATGGCAATTCTACCAAAAGCATTATACAGATTTAACACAATACCAATAAAACTACCAGCATCATTTTTCAAAAAAAATTGAAAAAAAATCTCAAAATTCATATGGAATGGCAGAAGGCCTCAGACATCCAAACATATCCTCAGGAAAAAAAAAAAAAACTCTGAAAACCTCTGGTGGTATCACCATACCTGATCTAAAGCTATATTACAAAGCCATAGTGACAAAAACAGCATGGTACTATACTAAAAACAGAAACAGACCAATGGACAGAATTGAAAACCCAAACCGTAGGGCAAGCAATTACAGCTGCTTGATCTTTGACAAAGGTACCAATAATGTAGACTGGAGAAAAGGCAGCATCTTCAACAAATGGTGTTGGACAAATTGGATGACCATATATAGAAAAATGAAATTAGACACACTCATTTCACCATACACAAAAATCAATGCCAAATGGATTAAAGACCACAATATAAGACCTGAAACTCTTCAACTACTGGAAGAAAAAAATAGGACTGACTCTATGATATATGACTGGTAAAAGACTGGCTGAACAAAACCCCAGTAGCCCAGAAAGTTAAACAAGCACTCAACAAATGGGATCTCATGGAGCTAAAAATCTTTTCACAGACAAACATACCTTAAGCAGAGCCAATAGATTACCATGGAATGGGAGAAAATCTTTGCCATCTATACCACTGACAGAAGCCTAATATCTATAATCTACAAAGAACTCAAAAAAAACCCACTAACAATAAAAAATCAAATAACCCACTCCAAAAGTGGGGCAGAGAACTAAATAGGGAGTTCTCAGAGGAAAAATTACAAATGGCAAGCACACACTTAAGAAAATGTTCAACATTACTAACCATTAGAGAAATGCAAATTAAAATAACTATGAGATTCCACCTTACCCAAATAAGGATAGCAAACATTTAAAAAAATCAAATGAGGCTGCAGAGATGGCTTAGTGGTTAAGGCACTTGCCTCCTAAGCCTACAGACACCGGTTCCAATCGCCAGCAGTTCCAATCTCCAGGTCCCACGTTTAGCCAGATGCAAAATGACACAAGGGTGCAATGCCACACCTGACCACAAGGCAGCATTTGCATCTGGATTTCATCCGCAGCAGTTGAGAGGCTGCTGGCATGCCCATCTCTATCTGTCTTCCTCTCCCTCTCTCTCTGTCTCTCTCTGTCTCTCTCCAAAAAAAAAATCAAATTAAAACAAATGTTGGTGAGGCTGTTGGGAAATAGGAACACTCATTTACTGTTGGAGGGGATGTAAGCTGGTACAACCACTGTGGAAATCAATATAGAGACTCCTGAAAAGGATGGGTATAGAGTTACCAGCAGACACTGTTATTCCCTTACTGGGCATTTACCCTAAAAGCTCCACATCTCAGTTCAGAGATATTTGCTCAACCATGTTTATAGCTGCTCAATTCATAATAGCTAAAAACTGGAATCAACCCAGGTGCCCATCATTGGATGAATGGGTAACACTGTTATTCCCTTACTGGGCATTTACCTAAAAGCTCCACATCTCAGTTCAGAGATATTTGCTCAACCATGTTTATAGCTGCTCAATTCATAATAGCTAAAAACTGGAATCAACCCAGGTGCCCATCATTGGATGAATGGGTAACACTGTTATTCCCTTACTGGGCATTTACCCTAAAAGCTCCACATCTCAGTTCAGAGATATTTGCTCAACCATGTTTATAGCTGCTCAATTCATAATAGCTAAAAACTGGAATCAACCCAGGTGCCCATCATTGGATGAATGGGTAACCAAGATGTGGCATATCTACATGATGGAATTTGACACAGCATTAATAAAAATGACACATTTAAATTTGTAGAAAAGTGGTTGAACTTGGAACAGATCATTTTAAGTGAACACAAACAATCACAGAAAGACAATGGTTGCATGATCTCACTCATCTGCAGTTACTAACCTGGATCAACCCATATTGCTGACATAACTGAATAGCATCTTGAAGCTTGGACAATAGGGAGGATAGGGCTTTGGGGGAGGGAAATGGTGGGGGTGGGACACAAAACTGAATGCAAATTTAACTTATACCATAGGATCCTATATCCTGGAAGTTAGACTAAAAGGTGGAACCCTCAAAAGGAACTTAGGGGGAGCACCTGAATCAAAAGACCCTGGATAGCGTGAGATGAAACCTAACCTAAAATTTCTCCTGTTCCTCTTTCTTTTCCATCTTTTTCATTTTCCCTTGGCACTTGCCAGTAATTCCATGTACCAGGTTGTGGTCTACATTCACAATGAGCTGTTGATCAGAGAGACCTACTAGATCTACCAAAACAAATAAGACAGACTTCTGTCAGAGCACTTGATTACCCACCAGAGGTTAATGGTAAGACCCTACTGCTGAAGACACCAAATGCTGTTGGCACAGACCACAGAGAGGCCTTGTTGGAATATGGAGGAGAGCCAGTCCCCAGACAATTAGCCCATCTAGTGCTGGAAAGAGTAACATGAGCTTCTGGCGGAAAGTGGCCAACATCTCTCCAAGCAACTCAAAATCTAAGCAACTCAGAATAGACAATCTGACATGATGCTCACACAAGTGCAATAGTGGCACACAGCCATGGTGGGTAACCAACTGTAGATATTCATCATTGATTCACATATTTCCATTAAATTTATGGTTTGTGTAACACCTGAAGACTTTGTTGCTGACTAACAAGCCCTAGATGGTGTCATGTATGGCACAACTGCAAACCAGTAATTTACAGGAATCCTTCCTCATCCCGCAAACATAAGGTGAGCCTCCTTTCATGCACATGTCTTTGCTTGTTCTGTATCCTTCCTCACACATTCTTCCATTTCTGTCATGATATTGTCCCCAGGCAGAGAGATGAGTGATCACTGTTTCTCCCTGTAGGTTTCCCTTCTATGAGGGATTAGAAGAATCCACTACCTGTTGTCTGCTGATGGAAAATATTTGCTTAAATGGTGTTTTGTGATGTAACTGTCTACTACACTTGTCCTGTTCCAGTTAGTCCATAACAGTTGAAAGTAGAAATCCCTCAAATATAAGTACTTTGTCTAAGGTCAACCATGAATCTAGAGATAAAAAATGATGAAGATGGATATTAGAGAATGGCTGGAATTTAAAAACATTTTTTATCTATTTATTTATTTGAGAGGAAGGGAGAGAGAGACAGAGCAAGAGAGAGGGGAGAGAGAAAGAGAGAGAGACTGACATGCCTGGCCTTTTGCCAATACAAACATAATCCAGACACTTGCATCATTTTGTGCATCTGCTTTACATGGCTAATGGGGAATTGAACCCAGGCCAACATTATATGCAAGCAGGCACTTTTAATCACTGAGCCATCTCCCCAATCCTAGTAAATAGTATTTAAGTGCTTTATCAGAATAACTCATTTAGTCCTCACAGTATCTCTATAAAGTTGGTACTGTTATTATCCACGTTACAGATAAGAAAAATAAGGACAGATAGTGAACTAATTTGTTCACGGCAACAAGGTGTTAAGTGATTATATCTGTTACTGATATCACACAAGCCTTATTCCAAAGTGTGAATACTTAGCTAGTTCTCTAGTGTGGCTTTTGTAAAATAAAAAATGAAAAATTCACTCCAAGTTATGTTACATATCTCATTCTGACTTGCCTTAAAAGTGAATTATCTACTGTGTATCTGTATACATTACTGTGAATTTCTAGGAATTCTAGTCCTACAAACCACTGGGAAATAAATTCTATACATGTATTTCCACAGCTATATGAATATATAACTACTTATTATCAGAATTAGTTACATATTTAACATCATTCTGTACAGTCACCAGACAGGAAAATCAAGAGTAAAATACTTCTATTTTGTAATCATTCAGTTTAGCTATCAAAGAGTCAGAATACCCTTGTTATAAATTAACAGCATTTATAGCAAGAAGCACTTATCAATGAATCTCAATTAATGTAACTGTTAAGTTCCATTGTCAACTTGATCAGATTAGGAATCAAGTAAGGGACAGACCACTTAAGTGTGACTCTGAGGGTATTTCCAGAAGGGTTAACTGAGGAACAAGATCTTCCTCCAGAGTAGG
Organism: Orientallactaga sibirica; assembly: GCA_036365145.1. NCBI lineage: Eukaryota > Metazoa > Chordata > Mammalia > Rodentia > Dipodidae > Orientallactaga > Orientallactaga sibirica. The sequence goes on along the minus strand of JAEOAD010000793.1, from coordinate 5,253,518 downwards.
AGGCCCTTCTGTTAGTGGATATATATGAAGCTCTGAGAGAACACAGTCCCTTCTTGCCTTGTCTATGCTACTCAATGTTGCATGTTTTTTGCCTACTTGTCCTCTGCTATTTGTGCACACATCAATTCTGTTTCAAAGACCAGCTGTTCTGCAGGAATCCCCAAGGCCTTCAGTGCCAGATTGGGGATGTTGAGGCTGAGAAGCTACTGAGTTTCTCAACACTCAAGCCAGCAGACAGCTATTGTTGGCACTGATAAGATCACATATTGTAATCTAAACCAATAAATTCCCTTTTATAATGTGTATTAATTCTACTGGTTCTGTTCCTCTGGAAAATCCTGATTAATGTAACTGATAATATTACTTTTGTGATAGATCGCTGTTACTTTAATCATACAGTGCAACATCTGTTTTATAATGGAGCAAATAAAACACTTTCAAGAGTATAAAGTAAAAAATCTAGAAAACATAATAAATGACTTTTATTAAAGTAAGAAGAAGGAATGATTCAGGAAGTTTGCATAACTACTCCTAATGACCAAATACCTATTCTAATAGAAATTCCCTATGTTTGAAGTCACATTCATAATGGAGTCTGTTAATCCCTATAAGACTTGAGTTGAAAAGTTGAAACTGGGAAGTGAGAATTATTAAAATAAAAATAAGAGAGGTCAACATTATTATAATATGCAAACAAACATTCCATAACTAGTTGTTTCCTATTCACTCGTCTATGAGAGTTAGGCTACGGTGATTTGGATCTTTTTCTATGTCATTATTCACTTAGTGACATTCATAGTGTTTCATACTCTAATATGATATATTTGGCTAGTTGATACACAAAAGGAGTTTTCCCAAAGAGTAGTGAAAGTGTCAGATGCATATGACCCTATGATCTTTTGAGGTGATCACATTAACTGAATGGCTGAAAAGAAATAGCTATAATGTTAAGAGATAGGGCATTCCAGAACTTTAGGGAGGCATCAGACATGTCTGGCACTGGTAAAGAGGAGCTCATGCTAAGAATTGTGCTTAGGAATCATTTGCCATTATTGTCATCATTATATTATGAGCCCTTCATAGTAATTATAAGAAATTATATTGAATTAATGAGTTTCAATTATTTTGGTTAATATATTTTAATTAGGTTTATTATGTTGTAGAAATTTAGTGCTAAAAAGACCCTTGAAATTTTAAAAACCATTTAATATAAGGTGAAAAGTATAAGAAACAATGTGGTAAGTTATCTTAAGACGCCAAAACTGTCTGTGAAAAATGCCAAGACAAAAAATAAAGCTGGTAAAATTCTCAGTACAGAACTCACTCCACTATAAATTCTTGTATCATGCATTTATGTACCTAAACCAATGTCATGTAGAGGACATTAGAGAACTGCTTTAGTGAATTTAAACAAGAAATTTAAGTTATATTTTTAAGTGTAGATTTAATAACAGTTTTGTTAGTAACTAATAGTTTCAAACTTTGGGAATTTGAAATCGCTTCCCACTGTGAATTTACTTAGAAGAACTGCCTTTTTAAAAAAGATAAGGCCATGATAACAATTAGCTCAATTCATTCTGCATTATCATAATTTACTAATTATTTAAATCTTAAATAATGACCAGTAATCATACTAGAGTTTAATTATAATCAGTCATTGAAAAAATAAATTGGCATTTATTAGAGTTAGCATATTGTGTCATTATAAGTCAATGTAAGTCAATGCTTTTTATAATCATTTGCTATAAAGGGGAAACATTTATATTACATTTCATGAGCTCCAATGCTGAGCTTCATTATTTGAAATCATATAATACTCTGAATTAACATAAATCTATGACATATTAAGTCAAGATATGATTATATATATATATACATATATATATATATATATATATTTCACTTGTTTTAAATAATTTTTTTCTATTTTTAGAGATGCATATTTTGTAAATTATAAAAATAACACATGTGGGACTGGAAAAGATGTCTTAGTGGTTAAAGCATTTACCTGCAAAGCCAAATGGCTCTGGTTTGATTCCCCAGGACTCATGTAAGCCAGATGCACAAGGAGGAGTAAGTGTCTAGAGCTTGTTTGCAGTGTCTGGAAGCCCTGGCATGGCCACTCTCTCTCTCTCTTTCTCTCTCTCTTACTCTCTCTCTACCTTTTTTTCTCTCTCTCAAATAAATAAATTAATTAATTAAAATAAAATAACACATTCATGTAAAATAGTACCACACATGGTTAAAACAACTTAGGTTTTGACTAAAAATATATAGATATAATCAGAGTTCAAGAGTTTGTCAGTTTTGCTCATAACTTTTTTACATCAATATAAAAAATGGAAATAAAATATGCAATAAAACAAATTTTAAAATCTTTCTTCTCCCCTGTTCTGTGTATTTTCCTGAGCCATGTTGGGATTGTTTTAGGTCTACTTCAGTGATGAGGTAAATGGAGCCACTTTGTCTCTGGATATCTGGATGGTAGGAGTTGAGTATTTTCTGTGTCTATCTCGCAGAGACATTGCCTCTTCCCCATAACTGATGGCTACCCCTACAATGCATGACCCACATTCCCCAACAAGGACAGTCCCTTCAGAGTGGGGAGGACAGGGAGGAGGCTAACTATGGTACCAGCATGACTGCATACACACTATCTACATAACTATTTTTTAAAAAAGATCATACACCACAAAAATCACTGAAAGGTCTTTCAAATAGAATAGACCATGTGGATGACAGAATATCTGGACTTGAATGCAAGGCAGAAGAAATACATCAGAGAGCCAACATCAACAACAATTTCAAAATTAAAAAAAGAACATGAGAAAGAAATGGAGAATACCTTGAAAAGACAAAAGTGTTCAAATTATATGCATACAAAATGAGAAGAACTTAAGGTTAATGTCATAGAAAATATGTTTAGCAAAATTATAGATGATAATTTCTCAAACCTAGGGCAGAGATGTCCATCCAGGTAGAAGAGACATACAGAATAGCAAATAGGAGAAGAAAAGAAATTCCACACAACACATTGTAGTATAAACCCTAAATATAAAAATATTAGTGTAAAATATGGAAAAAGATATTTCAAGCACATAGAGCTATGAAACAAGTAGGTGTGGTTATTCTAATATCTGTCAAATTAGACTTCAAACCAAAATTACTCAGAAGAAAATCACTTCATACTGATCCAGGGAACAATTCATAAAGCAAATATTAAAATTCTAAAAAAATACACACCAAAAATAGGCATAACCAATTTTATAAAACAAGGAGCACTAGATATAATGTCAAAGTTAAATTCCAACAATAATAGGTAGCTTCAATACCCCCCTGTGACCAAAACTTATCATCTTAACATAAAGTAAACAGAGAGTGAGGTTAAATGATGCTGTAAATCAAATGGACCTAACAGGCATGTACAGAACATTCTATCCAGGCACTACAGAATACACATTTTTATGAACACCTCATGAAATTTTATCTGAAATAGATCACATATAGGACACAAAGTTAGTCTCAATAAATTTAGGAAAATTGAGATAACTCCTTGTAATATATCCAATCATAATTCAATAAAGCTAGACATTAACAACAAAAGAAACAGCAGAAAATACAAAAATTTAAGATTGAACAACACACAATTGAATGATCAATGGGTAGTTTAAGAAATCAAGAAAGAAATGAAAAAAAAAAAGTTCCTAGAACTGAATGAAAATAAAAACACAACATACCAAGACCTATGGGACACAATGAAGGTTGTCCTAAGAGGGAATCTTATATCTCTAAATGCTTATATTATAAAAAATAGAGGGATCTCAAATGAACAACTTAATGATGCTTCTGAAAGTTTTGGATAAACAAGAATAAATCAATCCAAAAGTACTAGAGGGAAAGAAATAAAATCAGGGCAGAAATCAATGATATATAAACAAAGTAAACAAAGAATCAATGAAACAAAAAGTTGGTTCTTCTTTTAAAAATTTTATTATTATTTGCAGGCAGAGTGAGTTTGAGAGGAGACAGAGAGACAGAATAGGCACACAAGGAACCCCAGCTACTGCAAATGAACTCCAGATAATTGTACCACTTTGTGCATTTTTGTGGGTACTGGAAAACTGAACCCGGCAAGCGCCTTAACTGCTGAGCCATCTCACCAGTCCCAAAATGTTGGTTCTTTAAAAGATAAAGGGCTGGTGAGATTGCTCAGCGGTTAAGGCCCTTGCATGTGAAACTGAAGAATGCATATTTGAATCTTCAGGTCCCATGTAAGTGACCCAAGCACAATGTCTCACATATGCACAAGGACACACACACACACACATCTGGAGTTCATCTGCAATGGCTGAAAGCCCTGGTGCATCCATTCTCTCTCTCTCTCCGCCTCTTTCTCTCTCTTTCAAATAACTAAAAAAAATTTAAAAAGATAAAAACATTTGACAAACCCTTAGCAAAATTAACTAAAGGAGAGAGAAGACACTAATTAATAACAAGAATCAATAACAGAGGTCAGAGAACTAGAAAGAGGGCAGGAGTGTGGAGGGGGGAGCAAGCTAACAAGAGAAGATAGTAGATGTGAAAGTAGAGGGCAGTGTACAGGTGGCAAAAAGGTTTTGATATTTGGCAAAAAGATTTGAGAAGAGGGAGACAGAAGCCATGTTGGCTGAGGGCTCCACAAAACTATTGGCATTATTAACAATCCATATGTAAACCTACCTCTTTGTCAGAAAACCAAATTTGTAACAAGGTGCTGGAGAGATGGCTCAGTGGTCAAATGTGCTTGCTTACAAATCTGATGGCCAGCATTTGACTCCTCAGTACCCACATAAAATTCAGGTTCACAATGTGTTACATACATTTGGAGTTCATTTGCAGTAGGGCCTAGAACACCCACACTATATGCTCTCTCCATCTTTTTTTTCAAATAATAAATATATAACATATTTATATGTGGTGTATATGTAATGCATTTATAAATAATGTAATATAAAAAGCTAGTACTCTGCATGCATGAATAATGCTGTGAAAAGAATCCATAAGATGTTACAGGGAAATCACAGGACCAAGGGTGGTATATCCCCCCAATAAATTGTTGTTCATGGAGTCTCCTGAGGCTCCTAAAACAATACAGGCTATTGACTACATTCTTAGCTGTCCCACAGAACTAGTTGGTAAGACTCTATTTCTGTAGACACTACATGTTGTGGTCACAGGACACTGAGAAATGAAGCTGGAACTGAGCTAGAAGCAATCTAACTGCTGGCCAGTTGCCATAATGTTTGTAAGTGTTATGCTGGCTGCTGGGGGAGAAAAGTCACCAAGAGTCCAAGCTTTAATTGCATTCTGCATGCTACACAGCCAACCATCTGAGCAAGAATTGTCCAGTAATGCAAGTGTCCAGCAATTGCTCTCTGATTGGATTTGAGGCCTGTCTTTTGAGAGAGAATTCACTCCTGTTACTGAAAACGACCAAGTCAAAAGCCAAAATCTGGGAAGGTCCTAAGCCCTATTCTATGCTCATGTATATAAATGTATATGTTTATGCTCATTAATGATGTTATAACTTTTTGTTAGAGAAGCTTTTTTTTTGCAGATGGCAATGAAATTTCTATTAATGTAGTCATTCAATATTGAATATCCAAATTTTATATTGTAATTACCATGCAGTGATATTTCCTTTGAATGAGAATTTTGTGAAAATGACATTTTAAAATAGATAATGGATATAATCTTGGCAGCAGGGTTTTTAAGTATTTTAAAAACCTTTTATTTATTTGAGAGAGAAAGAAAGAAGGAAGGGGATGGGCTTTCCAGGGCCTCTAGCCCTGCTAACGAACTCCAGACACATGCACCCACCTTGTGCATCTGGTTTACATGGGTCCTGGTGAATCAAACCTGGGTCCTTTGGCTTTACAGGCAAGTGCCTTAACTGCTAAGCCATATCTCCAGCCCTTGGCAGTATATTTAAATCAAAAGGTATAGGGAGAGATTTAACATGGATATATATGTTGATGACCAATGTTGATTATTAGGAAAGACTAAAATTTAGGGAACATATCACTATTCATATCAGTAATGTTATTTCCCCAGGGATTTCAATAATATGCTCTAACTCTTCCTTCAGGTATCTGCTCAAAGTCCAGCAGATAGAACTCCCCTGACTATCCAATCTAAAGCATCAGTTTCTCTATTCTTTTGCATTTTGTAAGTAGTGGAATTCCTCTGAGTCTCAGGACCCTTAAGTGTTAAACTAGAAAATATCAACCATTTTCCAGAATTGTTAGGATTAAGTGAATTATTTTAGTGGTAATTTTTTTTTGGTTTTGCAAGGTAGGGTCTAACTCTGGTCCAGGGTGACCTGGAATTAACTATGTAGTCTCAGGGTGGCCTTGAACTCTCGGTGATCCTCCTACCTCTGCCTCCCTAGTGCTGGGATTAAAGGCGTGTGCCACCACGTCCGGCTTTTAGTGGTAATTTTTAAATTGTGAATTATTATTAAAATCACTAGCCATTATTAATGATGACCACACACCAACACCCAAATCACTATAGTTATTGGTATGCTAGAATCTTACTATTTTCTTTCTTTGTAGAAAAGAAAACTAGTAAGTTACCTTAAATGAGATCACTTACATCATGCTAGGAATGAAAGACTCTTGTAAATATGTTTAATACAGGATTCACTAATCATAAACATGAACTATTAAATTACTATATTTCACAATTTACTTAACTGTCATTTTCATACAGTATATAGAGACAGCAAAATTGTTGGTGTCTTTTCCCTTTATTTTACTTTTTATTTCAATGTTATCAAAGTCAGGCACTTGACACTGAAAAGTGCACTCAGGTTGAATGTTTGACACACCATGGTAGTTGATAAAACACTCTCAATTCAAGTGCAGGGTGTTTATAATTATGATTTTAATACACTATGGATCATGAGCCAAAAAAGGAATAAAACTTGGTGCATGACCAGATGCATAGAGAAGAAAGCAAGAGATAAAGGAAGTCATTCCCAACTAATCCTCTGCTATTTCTTCTGAAGAAACTCTTATCATCAGGCATGTTAAAAATATTCACAAAATATGCATAGAAATCCTTCCAGAAAGGCAGCAGCACTCTATGCAAAGCTTTGATGTGTACACATGCACAAATAATAATGGTTTATATATTAATGATGCAGAAATGTAGTATGAAAGAAGGAGAAGTAGACTGACAGAAAATTTGAGTGTAGAAACAGCTCCCATGTCTTTCTAACTTGCAGGGACCCAAATGGAAATGGTACCATAAAATCCTATACTCTGAACAACAGGCTAAAACATTGATCCTTCTGACTTGCAAAATGCATTTAATAATTCTTGGCATCAATTCTCGAATTCTAAAAACAGGAATCGTAATACAAGTTTCATCCATTTCTAATCATGAGGATTTTTAATATTAATATATGGAAGTAATTGATAAAATTTAAAGCATTTAAAATGTTAAACATTAACATCCTGTTAATTCATAATGAATTTGTCATATATACTTCAACTTTATATGTCTAAAACTACCATTTTGATCAGAGGTTTGTGTGTGTGTTTGTGTGTGTATGTGTGTGTGTGTGTGTATGTGCGTGTGTGTGTAAATTCAAATCTACTGTTGTGACCATGTCATGCTTCCTTTTTATATGTTCCTTTATTTTATATAATATAAACTCACAAGGAATAAAAACTATTAGTCATAAGGCCCACTTTGTTATCAGCATTTAGATACCTGCTAGCTAATTAGAAAAAATACTTCAACCAAAAGAATATTAAGGCCACATATTAAATGAGCAAAATATCTTGTAAGGATAATATAAAATTGAAACAAGATATATACAAATGACAAATACAGTTCTAAATATGGCAGTACTAAGTTAATCTGTGGTATGTTTATTAATTAGGTACCATTATCAATATTTTCTTATATGAGAACTGTAATTTATATATAAATACCTACAATGTCTTCAAATGAATGGACCAATAAGGTAGATCTGAAATTGTTTATTTCAGAATGATTTTACTATATACATTCTTTTTTGTATATCCTTAATGAAAAAAAAATGTGTCACAGATTGTTGGAGCACCTGACTGAGATGTAACTGAGAGTTATTCATATTAACATCAGTTGATATAGTTTCTTATTAATGTATCTAAATATTCCAAATCTGAGGAATTCCCTACATAATATAATGATGGATAAAATGTGGAATACACTTACACTTCTGAATTAGAAAAGGTAAGCACTTCTAAAATCTGACTGGAAAAACTTTACTCCAAAATAATATAAACATGTGACTGCTATATTGTATCTATAGGAACTATTTGTTACTTTTTAAAACCTATATTCATTTACAACATTCAGGATGTAAATGGGAATATGGAGATCATTAGAAATTTCAAAGATGCAATCCAAATCAATTTATAAATTGAATGAAATCCCTGTAAAAATATCATTTCTGCATTATCCACTGCCCTTGGTAGAATGAAATTTTTGTGATAGAGCCTTCAAGCACACTAATATATGTTATTAAGTTATACAAACATTTAAGGATCGGAAGAATCAATATTGTGAAAATGGCAATCCTACCAAAAGCAATCTACACATTTAATGCAATCCCCATCAAAATTCCAATGGCATTCTTCACAGAAATAGAAAAAAAACAATCCAAAAATTCATTTGGAAGCACAAAAAAACTTGGATATGTAAAATAATTTTGAGCAACAAAAATAAGGCTGGTGGTATCACCATACCTGATTTTAACCTATATTACAGAGCCATAGTAACAAAAACAACATGGTACTGGCACAAAAACAGACATGTAGATCAATGGAACAGAATAGAGGACCCTGATGTAAGTCTGGGTAGCTATAGCCACCTGATCTTTGATAAAAATGCCAATAATACTCATTGGAGAAAAGATAGCCTCTTCAGCAAATGGTGCTGGGAAAACTGGATATGCATCTGTAGAAGCATGAAAATAGATCCTCATCTCTCTTCATGCACAAGAATCAAGTCCAAATGGATCAAAGACCTGAATATCAGACCTGAAACTCTGAAACTGCTACAGGAAAAAGTAGTGGAAACCCTTCAACATGTTGGTCTTGGCAAAGACTTTCTGAATATAACCCCAATCTCTCAGGAAATAAAACAACAGATCAACTGTTGGGACCTCATGAAATTACAAAGCTTTTGTACAGCTAAGGACACTGAGTAGATCAAAGAGGCAACATACAGAATGGGAGAAAATCTTTTCCCGCTATACATCTGACAGAGGTTTAATATCTAGGATATATAAAGAACTCAAAAAATTAAATACTAATAAATTAAACAACCCAATTAAAATGGGCTATGAAACTAAATAGAGAGTTCTCAGAAGTAGAAATACAGATGGAATATAAACATCTAAAAAATTTTTCTACATCCCTAGTCATCAGGGAAATGCAGATTAAAACTATTTTGAGATTCCATCTCACTCCTGTCAGACTGGCTACCATCATGAAAACAAATGACTATAAATGCTGGCAAGGATGCAGAAAAAGAGGAACCCTTCTACACTGTTGGTGGGAATGTAACCTGGTCCAGCCATTGTGGAAATCAGTGTGAAGGTTCCTGAGACAGCTAAATATAGATCTCCCATATGAACCAGCTATACCACTCCTAAGCATATATCCTAAGGACTCACCTCACTACCTTAGAGATACTTGATCATCCATGTTTATTGCTGCTCTATTCACAATAGCTAGGAAATGGAACCAGCCTAGATGTCCCTCAACTGATGAGTAGAAAATGAAGATGTGGCACATTTACACAATGGAGTTCTACTCAGTAGTAAAGAAAAATGAAGGTATGAAATTTGCTGGAAAATGGATGGATCTGGAAAGGATTATACTTAGTGAGGTAACCCAGGTTCAGAAAGTTAAACATCACATGTTCTCTCTCATATGTGGATCCTAGCTACAAATGATTGGACTTGTAAGTGAGTAAAAATAAAACTCAGTAGCAGAAGCCAGAAAGCTAGAAAGGGAATATAAAGGGAATAGAAAGGGAGGGAGGGGGGACTTAATAGGATGGTACAGTATATATGTAAGTAGAAGAACAGATTAATGGGGTGAAAGGCCTAAGTGAGGTCAGGGGAAGAGATTGATTAAAGGAACAGTGGAGGGAGGGCTCATCAAAATCTAAAAGGATATAAAAAATCCTATGGAAACTTACTTTTCTGGACAATGGAACACTCAGAAGCCACAGATTGTTACTAGAAACTTTTCAGTGCCAGGGATGGGATACCTTCCAGTGAGATGTCAGCCAGGGAGGTCACAGATACCCCCAAAACATTATAGGTAATTGCCGAGGCCCTAGGTTTCCCACCAGGAATAGATGGTAAGACCCTATTGCTGAAGACTCCACATACTTGGGTGGCAAGTTCACTGAGAAAGCCTGCTGGAGCTGAGCTGAAAGCCTCCTCCATGAGGACCAGCTGACAGAAAGTTGGAAAAAGCTACACTGTATGCAGGTCAATGGGAGAGAGAAAACACCAGTGAAGGTCCTCAACAGTGAACACTGCAAACTTTAAATTTGGCCAGCCAGGCCAAATGAGCCAGCAGGTGCAATAGTGGCATGTCTGTTATGGGGGAAACCAACTGCTCTCTAATTGGACTGGAGGCCTGCTCTGTGGGAATGAACACATCCCTGATACTGAAAACATATGACAGGGGTGGTCATGAGCCCTAAGGGTGTAATGTCTGCTGGAGTCTCGCTAAATGTACATACTATGCTCACCAAACTGCCCAGTAAGCACTTCTCTTAATGTCCACACCCATATATTAATGCTACTCTCACTTTTGGTTAGAGAACCTTCTCTTTTCAGACGGTGGCAACCTTGGGATTATTCAGAAGGCACCATGGTGCTGAGAAGAAGGGACAGAGAAGTGCTCAGCACTGAAATGTCTCAAACCTACCTTCCAAGGCTCAGGGTCCATTGTGGAAGAGGGGGTGGAAAGAATGTAAGAGCCAAAGGAAGAGTAGGAATCCTTACAACGTCCTCCTCCAGACACAAAATGGCCTGGATATCCATGACCTCACAGTGCCTGACACTACCTATATAAGACCATCATAATAGGAGGAAAAGATCATGACATCAAACTGAAAAGAGAGACTGATTGAGAGGGGGAGGGGATATGATGGAGAGTGAACTTTCAAAGTGGAAAGTGGGGGGAGGGAAGGAAATAACATGGGATATTGTCTACAATTAAAGAAGTTGTCAATAAAAATAAAAATTTAAAAAAGTTATACAGCTGGGCGTGGTGGTGCATGCCTTTAGTCCCAGCACTTGGGAGGCAGAGGTAGGAGGATTGCCATGAGTTCGAGGCCACCCTGAGACTACATAGTGAATTCAAGGTCAGCCTAAGCTAGAGTGAGACACTACCTCGAAAAACCAAAAAAAAAAAAAAAAAGTTATACAAACGTTTAGTAAAAGTAACAAGATTTATACTATCTGAAACAACACCAGATTAATAAAAATATTTAGAAAGCAGTTTTATATGCTCTTCATTTAGCATAATTCAATGGGTTAAAAAGGCATAAAAGATGTGGAAGAAGAAAGTTATGCATGGGAGGGGAAGGGGGGCAAGAGATGGTAATTGTGGGGAATAAGTTCAAAGACCCATTATATACATTCATAGAAATAAGAAATGGATAAAATATGTATCGTGCTTCACATAAGTAAAAAAAAAAAAACTCTCCAAAATATTTATGGAATCATAAAATAATCTAAAGAACCAAGACAATCTTAAGCAAAAAATACAGAAGGTATCATATACTCTGAGTTTAAAACACATGATAAATCTGTAGTTATCAAAATAGAAAGATAATGACACAAACATACAGAAATAGACTAATGTAAAATAATGGAGAACATATAATAAGTAAACATACATATATTCACAATTAATGCTCAACAATAATAATGAAACTGGACCTGATAACTCACTAGTCATAAAAATCTATCAAATGGCTAGAGAGATGGGTTAGCTCTTAATGTGCTTGCCTCCAAAGCCTATGAACCCGTTTGTCTCTCCAGATCCCACATAAGGCAGATGCACAAGGTCACACATACACACAAGATAGTGCATGCATGTGGAGTTTGATTGCAGTGGCTGGAGGCCCTGGTACACTAATTCTCTCTTTTGCACTCTCTTTATCTCTCTCATAAAAATAAATATACTGACAATATGAAAGTGTTAGAAGAAAACAGGAAGAAATTGCTTCAAGATGTTAGTAGGTTAATAGGTACATGGGCTTTTTTGGACAAAAACTTAAAATCATAGGAAGAAAAAAGATTAATAAAGTATGTGTAACTAAAAACTTTTAGAGCAAAGGAATAATATAACAAATTATGGAACCAACCTACAGAATGGGAGTGAATATTTGCCCACTACATATATGGTCAGATGTTCATATCAAAACTACATAAGAGACAACCAGGACCAGGATGTGGTTAACATCCACGATGAGCTGTTTATCAGAGACCTACAAGGTTTCCCAAAAGAATACAGACTTCTGTAAGGCCACTTGATTACCCACCAGAGGTTAATGGTAAGAACCTACCTCCAAAGACACCATATGCTGTCAGTTAGGAATATTGAGAGACCTGGCTGGAATCTGGAAGAGAGTGGGTCCCCAGACAGCCCATGTAATGTGAAAAAGTGCTACATGAATTACTGGGGGAAAGTGGCCAACATCTGTCTTGGTAACTCAAGGTCTAAGCTATTCAGAAGTAAACAACCTGATGTGATGCTCACACAAGTGCAATAGTGGCACACAACCATGGTGGGTAACCCACTGCTCTTGGACTGTCTAACAGATCTGCTCAGTGGAAAGGAACCCGTATCTGGACCTGATAAACAAGTCAGAATCATATCCAGATAACAAATTTGTGCCCCAATATCAAGTTCCCACTAATCTTGGGCTACAAGAGGGACTATACCAATTAAATTCTCTGTAAACTAACAATGGTTATCCCATTTAACCTGTGCTGACTTCACTCTCAATTAGAAAATCTACTTCTTTTTTTTCAGATGGAAGCAGGACCTGAGGAGAGAAACAGCCCATCACACTTCACCAACGCACCATCTGAAACCATAGAGGAATTGGGGAAATGAGCAAGAATACTGCTTTCTCCATGAATCTGATATCAGCACAAGGGTGAAGGAGATAGACACTGAGGACACTAAACTCCTACCAAACTAGAGATCCAGAGACTCAGAGGCTCCCAAGACCTCATCACTGAAGTAGACCCAAAATTAACCCCTACATGGCTCAGGGGCCGTAAAGATTATTAGAACCACAAGTTGGGACATTATGCACAGAGACATTGTCTCTTCCCTATAACTGATGGCTACCCCCGCAATGCACGACCCACAATCTCCATGGGGATAACCGGCATCCCCAATGAGTAGGGTCTCTTTGGAGGAGGGGTAGGGATAAGGGTATGGATGATACCAACAAGTGCTTTTTACATACTGAGTATGTCCATAACTAATAAAAATACACAATAGACTTTAGAAATGAGATAGCAAAAAAATTATAACCAGATGAAAAATTAGTGACCTTCCTTCAAAGAAGGCATACAAATGGTCAAAATGTATATGAGAAACTCTTCCATGTCACTAATCATCATAGAAATGAAAATCAAATCCATGATGTGCTATTACTTCTCTTCAGTAAAAACTGTTGATAGGACATGGAAAGTTTACCAAGAGATACAGTTCATTGGCAGAACACTTGCTTAGTACATGTCAAGACCCTTGACTCAGACTCTAGTATTGAAAAAAAAAAGCAAAATCAAAATTCTTGAGAAAAGAACAACAAAAAATAACAAAACACTAAATTGAACAAGTGATGGTAAAGATGTAGAGAAAACTGAATTCTTACTCAGTCTTTGTAATGCATAAGTTAATGAAGCAACTACTAAACAGGATGGACACCACTCAGAAAAAAAACATGAAAATAAAACTAACTACTATAATACCAATCCATCTCACAATTGATTATATACATCCAAATGAAAAGAAATTCTGTTAAAGAGACAGTATGGATATGTTGTCATGTTTACTAGAGAACTATGTATAATTGCCTTCATATGGAATCATCCTAAGTACACATCAACCACTGAATAGATATATACATTGTGAAATACTATTCAACCATAAAATAGAACAAAGTCATGTCCCTTTGTGAAAGCATGAGGATCCTCTTGTGAAATGCACTAAGCCAAGCAAAGAAAAACAAATACTGCATGATCTCACATTATGAATATTAAAAATGTTGATCTCATAGTAGTTAAGAGTAGAAAGATCATTAAAGAAAGTTGGAGAGACATAGTGGGTGGGGAAATATTATCAATTAGAATTATGTAATAGAATGGAGTAAAAAGTTCTAGTGTGCTCATGTAGATTGAGGAGACTATCAACAGTGAGTTTGCACTGCATATCTACAAAAACTACAACAGTGGATTTTGAGTGCGTGTATGTATGCTCACACATACCATGGCACAAATGTGAAGGTCAGAGGACAAACTTGGATGTTGTTCCCTGATTTCCTGATTTTCACCTTGTTTTAGGCAGAGTCTTTCATTGACTTCTCAGTTTGCCAGGTCAGCTTACCCATAAGCTTCCTAGATATACTCCTGCCTCTGATCTTCCAATAAGCTCAATAGGATTGCAGATGTCTGCTATAGCATCTGGTATTTTACTCGAGTTCTAGGGATCTGAACTCAGGTACTCATGTTTGCAAGGCAAGAACTTTATGCACTGAGGTATTTCTCCTGTCCTAAGATTTTGAATATATATATTTTGGTTTTGCAAGGTAGGGTCTCACTCTGGTCCAGGCTGACCTGGATTTAACTATGTAGTCTCAGGGTGGCCTCGAACTCTCGGTGATCCTCCTACCTCTGCCTCCCGAGTGCTGGGATTAAAGGCGTGCGCCACCATGCCCGGCTTGAATATATTTTTAAAAGAAAATGGAAATGTTTGACTTGATTTAAAGATCAAACCATGTATAGATATGCCAACCATTCCATGATACCCTAATAGTACTTACAACTTTCATGCTTTTGTGTATCCTTTAAAGTAAATTGACCAAAAAAAATAGTGTTTTGTAATTCTGAGAATGTAGACTTTTTTAAATATGATAGAACTTTTTTGATTTTTTTACATCTAAGGTTTTTGTTTGTTTGTTTGTTTTGGTTTTTCAAGGTAGGGTCTCACTGTGGTCCAGGCTGACCTGGAAATCACTCTGTAGTCTCAGGGTGGCCTGAAGCTCATGGTGATCCTCCTACCTCTGCCTCCCGAGTGCTGGGATTAAAGGTGTGCGCCACCATGCCCGGATTTTAATATTTATTTTTTATATTAATAAACATCACAGAGAGAAAAGCTTTTACACAAACACACACACACACACTAAAACCTACTCCCACCCACTACCACACATGTTGTTCATTTGGTTTTTTGAGTTACCGTCTCACTCTAGTCCAGGCTGACTTAGAACTCATTCTGTAGTCCCTGATTGGCCTCAAATTAATAGAGATCCTCCTACCTCTGCCTCCCAAGTGCTAGGATAGATGGTGAAAGAAAAACTTTCCATGATAAAACTCATCTTTACAACTATATGAACACAAAGCCAAACCTACAGAGAGTACTTCAGGTAATTCTTCACACAGAAGAATCAAATAACCAATCTCAAGTGCCCCCAAGAAGTAGTCCACATTAACCAAAAAAAAAAAAAAAAAAAAAAAAAAACTCAGACCAAAAAAAGCCAACCCACATAATCCACCACAATAAGGCAGGTATTAAATCAAACCTCACAGTTATATCTCTGAACATTAATGGCCTTAATTCACCCATCAAAAGACATAAGCTAACAGTGTGTATCATAAAACTAGACCCCTCAATCTGTTGTCTTCAAGAAACCCACCTCACTACTAAAGACAGATACCTCCTCAGGGTGAAAGGGTGGAAAATGATATTCCAAGCATACACAAATAAGAAAAAAGCAGGCGTAGCTATACTTATATTGGATAAAATAGACTTCAAACAAAAAGTAACCAAAAAAGACAAAGAAGCCACTTCTTACTTATCAAGGGAACAATCCAACAAGAGTATATAACAATCGTCAATATTTATGCACCAAACACAGGTGCACAACAATTCATAAAGCAAAAACTACTTGGCAACAAAACAGAAATAACCACCAACACCATCATGGTTGGGGACCTCAATACTCCACTATCAGCAATAGATAGATCATCCAAACAGAAAATTAATAGGGAAGTAAGAGAGCTTAACATCACCATAGAGCAACTAGACCTAACAGATATATACAGAACATTCCACCCCAGACCTACAGATTACACATTCTTCTCAGCAGCCCATGGAACCTTCTCTAAAATAGATAAAGTATTGGGCCACAAAGTCTGTTTACATATTTTCAAGAAAATTGATGTATTTTCCTGCATGGTATCAGACCACAATGCTGTAATGCTAGAAATTAACAACAAAAAGTACGCCAGGAATCCTTCTAGCTCCTGGAAACTGAACAACACACTTTTAAACAATAAATGGGTTGTGGATGAAATAAAGAATGAAAGTGCAAAATTTCTAGAATTCAATGACAATGAGAACACATCATACCAAAACTTATGGGACACAATGAAGGCAGTCCTTAGAGGAAAAAATCATAGCACTAAATGACCTCATAACAAAAACAGAGAGAACCCAAATCAATAACCTAACCATCCACTTAAAGGCATTGGAAAAACAAGAAGAAGCCAACCTGAAAAGCTCCAGATGGAAAGAAATAATTAAGATCAGAGCAGAAATTAATGAATTGGAAACTAAGAGGACAATTAAGAAAACTGATGAAAAAAAGAGCTGGTTCTTTGAAAAAAATAACAAGATTGATACACCCCTGGCCAATCTGATCAAGCGAAAAAAAAAAAAAAAAAATGCTTCAAATTAACAAAATTAGAAATGAAAAAGGAGAGATCACAATAGATACGAGTGAAATAGGAAGAATTATTAGGACTTATTTCAAAAACATCTACTCCACAAAACAGGAGAATATGGATGAATTCCTAGACACATACCACCTACCAAAGCTAAGCCCAGAGCAGATTAATCTCCTAAAAGAACCCATCACACCCTTTGAGACTGAAGAGGTAATCAAACACCTCCCCAAAAAGAAGAGTCCAGGACTAGATGGTTTCTCAGCTGAATTCTATCAAACCTTCATGGAAGAACTGAAACCAATTCTTCTCAAACTATGCCACACAATTGGAGAACAGGGAGAGATCCCCAACTCCTTTTATGAAGCTAGTATTACCCTAATTCCAAAACCAGGCAGAGATGCCACAAGAAAGGAAAATTGTAGGCCCATTTCCCTGATGAACATAGATGCAAAGATCCTGAAAATAATTCTTGCAAACCTAATTCAACAGTACATCAAAAGTATTATCCACCTTGATCAAGTAGGCTTCATCACTGGAATGCAGGGGTGGTTCAGCATATGGAAATCTGTATCTGTAATACACCACATAAACAAGCGTAAACACAAAAACCATATGATCATTTCGATAGATGCAGAAAAGACCTTTGACAAAATACATCACTTCATGATCAAAACATTGGAGAGAATAGACATGGATGGCCCATATCTCAACATAATAAAGGCTATATATAAAGCTCCTAAAACCCAAGTAATTCTTAATGGGGAGAGACTGAAGGAAATCCCATTGAGATCAGGAACAAGGCAGGGGTGTCCACTCTCACCTCTGCTCTTCAACATAGTGCTAGAAGTATTAGCTCAAGCAATAAGACAGGAGAAAGGAATTAAAAGGATACAAATTTGAAAGGAAGAAGTGAAGTTAGCCCTATTTGCAGATGACATGATTCTATACATAAGTGACCCGAGAACCTCCATCTCAAAACTCTTAAAGGTGATTAGCACCTTCAGCAAAGTAGCAGGATATAAGATCAATGCATAGAATTCAGTAGCCTTTCTGTATGCAAAAGACAAAGAGACAGTAAAAGAAACAACTAACATTGTCTCATTTTCAATTGCAACAAAGAAAATAAAATGCCTTGGAATAACATTAACTAAGGAAGTGAAAGACCTATACAATGAAAACATAAAAGCACTCAAGAAAGAAATTGAGGAGTTGCTACAAAAATGGAAAGACCTCCCATGATCCTGGATTGGTAGAATTAACATTGTGAAAATGACAATCTTACCAAATGCACTATATAGATTCAATGCAATGCCGATTAAAATCCCAATTTCTTTCTTCACTGAGATAGAAAAAACTATCTCAAAATTCATATGGAAAGGCAGAAGGCCTTGGATATCCAAGCATAACCTCAGCAAAAGAAACACATCTGGAGGCATCACCATACCTGATCTAAAGCTATACTACAAAGCCAATGTAATAAAAACAACATGGTACTGGCCTAAAAACAGGAATATAGACCAATGGAACATAATAGAAGACCCGGACTTTGGGTCAAGTAACTACAGCTACTTGATATTTGACAAAGGCCCTACCAACGCAGAATGGAAAAAAGACAGCATCTTCAACAAATGGTGCTGGACAAACTCAACAACCATATGTAGAAAAATGAAACTCGACCCCCACATCTCTCCATGCACAAAAATCAAGTCCAGATGGATCAAAGACCTTAATATAAAACCAGAAACTCTGCTACTACTGGAAGAAAAAATAGGAGGAACCTTCCGCAACATAGAAGTGGGAAAAGACTTCCTGAACAAAACCCCAGCATCCCAGGAAATTAAACAATCACTCAACCATTGGGATCTCATGAAGCTAAAAAGCTTTTTCACTGACAAATATACTATAACCAAAGCCAGCAGATTACCCACAGAATGGGAGAAAATTTTCACCAGCTATACAATTGACAGAGGCCTAATTTCTAGAATCTACAAAGAACTCCAAAGCCTAAACAATAAATCATCAAACAACCCACTCAAAATGGGGCAGAGAACTGTACAGGGAGTTCTCAGAGGAAGAAATAGAAATAGCAAACACACATTTAAGAAAATGTTCAACATCCCTAATCATCAGGGAAATGCAAATTAAAACAATTATGAGATTCCACCTTATCCCAGTAAGGATGACTAACATTAAATAAACAATGAAAACAAATGCTGGTGAGGTTATGGAGAAATAGGAACAAGCTTTCACTGCTGGTGGGAATTTAAAATGGTTCAACCATTATGAAAAGCTATATGGAGATTCCTGAAAAGGATGACCATAGACCTACCAATGGATCCAGTTATTCCCTTACTGGGCATTTGCCCCAAAGGCTCCAAGCCTCAGATCAGAGACATTTGCTCAACCATGTTTATAGCTGCTCAATTGATAATAACAAAGACCTGGAATCAACCCAGGTGTCCATCACTAGATGAATGGATAACAAAGATGTGGTATATCTATACTATGGAATTCTATGTAGCAGTAAGGAAAGATGAAATAAGGAAATTTGAAAAAAATGGTCAAACATGCAACAGATCATTCTCAATGAGCTCACCCAATCACAAAAAGATAATCATTGCATGGTCTCGTTTTTCTGTCACTCCTAACCTGAATCCACATGAGATGCTGCCACACCTAATAAGCACTCTGAGTACCAGACAATAGGGAGGGTGGGATGGAGGGAGGATAAGGGTGGGAGGGAACAAGAGGGTGGGAGGACAAGGGTGGGGGTATACAAATAGGGACCCAAAATGAAATGATACTATAAAACCCTTTATTCTGAACAACAGGCTAAAACATTGATCCTTCAGCAGGCCCACAGAGGGAACACCTGAACCACAGGAAACTGGAGAAAACATCATGAAGACCAACCTTAATCTTTTCCTGCTTCTCTCTCTTTCTTCTCTCTCCCTCTCCTCTCTATACTCACTTTCTCTTTTATATTATCTATCTTTTTTCTTCCCTCACCTTCCTAGGCACTGACTTATAACTCCCAGTGCCAGCACGGGGTTAACTTCCACAATGAGCTGTTGATCCAAGACACCTACAAGGTTTCCCAAAAAAGACAGATTTCTGTCAGAGTTCTTGATGACCCACCAAAGGTTAATGGTTAGACCCTACTGTTGAAGACAGCATACATGTGTGAGACCAAACATGGAGAGACCTGGCCAGAATCTGGATGAGGGTCAGTCCCCAGACAGTTAGCTAGTCTAGTGCCAGAGGGTGCTACAGGAGCAACTGGGGGATAATGGCCAACATCTGTCCAAACAACTTGCAGTATAAGATACCCAGCAGGAAACAACCTGATGTCATGCTCAAAGAAGTGCAGTAGTGGCACACAGCCATGGTGGGTAACCAACTACTCTTGATTTGGCTATTAGATCCACTCAGTGGAATGGAACTCATTGCTGGAACTGGGAAATAAGTCAAAACCAAATGTGGGCTAGAAGAGAGCCTACACATATAAAATTCCCTTCAAAATATCTCTGGCCATCCCTTCTATCTAGTACTAACTTCTCTCTCCATTGGAGAATTTGCTTATCTTTTTCAGATGAACAATGAACCTGAACCTGAAGGGAGGATTAGCCAATCACACGTCACCAGGGCTCCAGCTGAAACCATAGAGTAATGTGGAGAAAGGGCAAGAGTACAGCATTCTTGGTGATCACGACACCAGAAAAAGGCTGAAGGAGATAAACACAGAGAACATCCAACTCCAACTAACCCAGATATCCAGAGACACAGAGGTTCCCAAAACCTCATCACTGAAGTAGAACTAAAATGACCCCAATGTGGCTCAGGGAAATTTGTGGAAGAGGGGGTGGAAAGAATGTTAGAGCCACAAGTTGGGGCATTATGCACAGAGACTTGGCCTACCCCCCAGAACTCTAGACTACCCCCACAATGCATGACCCATATTCCCCATTGATGAGGGTCCCTTTGGAAGAGGGAGGACAGGGAGGAGGATAATGGAGCCAACACTATGAATCAGAATAATATAAATAAAAAAAGAAAAAGAAAAAAAAAGAAACAGAATCTTGGAATTTTAATGCAGGTGTCTATTTGATACAAGTTCAAATGGCAGCCTATTTGCTTGATATTGGAGAGCTCAACATTGAATAATGAGGGTTACATTTATGTCCCAATTCTCTCATTCATCACAATGAAGTGTTTCATATCATTTATAATCTAGGGATTTCTTATTTTAGGAATGAATGAGATGCTTTCCTTCAAATAACAAGTATATCCAATATGTTTTAAGACATTTAATATCTCGGCTTTAATGTTGTCAAAGGAAGACGAAAAATTCTGGATTTTGATCCAGAAATGGAATATGAACAGATATATTTTGGTAAAGTCAGTGTACTTAGAATTCAAGTAAAAAATATTTAGGAATGATGTTTTATTAGTTAATTTTGACTGTGAATGAATAATTTGCAGCACTCCTCAATCTCAATATATTAGAGGAACACGACTAATTCCTAGAAGCAATATAATGGCATATTGATGCCATTATTAGAAGGTGGTGATAGTGTGATGGACTTCCTGGAATATACATATTTCAGAAACTAATAAAAAATATCTGGCCCCTAATTGATGTGCTTCCCATACTGACAAAACTGCTATATAGCAATGCAGATATACTCATCTTATTTTATGGAGATGATATTGTGTCCTATCCCCTAAAAAGAATACTAGTTACACAGAGATTTGTGAATCTCTGATGATTTCACACCTATAACTTTTATGAAGATTTTTGGGAAACCATCAGATTACAGTTTACCATGCTCACTAGACTTATATTAACTATGTATGAATCGCCTCTTGCTACTTCATATCCCAAAATAATGAATTTGTCGTTAATAATGGATTCAATATTTTATCTTAAATTATTTGCTCCTTCCTCTAAATGACAGCAAACATGTTAATGCAAAACTCACTCTCGGGTAACAGGTTGCAAACCTTTTTTTAAAAGAATTTCTGCTGACCTGTACATAGAAAAAATTTTTGGTAATCAGTAGGTGTGATTTTACAGGTGTCTCATATAGCATAAATTCCACTTAAACTACCTTTTTTGAGATTATGATAGCTGAATGTCAATAAATAAATAATCAAGATGATGATAGGGGAAAATCTTTTAGAGTAAACATAAAATTGCCTCTGAGAGCTCTAGAATATATTTCTATATTTTTTATTTCCCTTACCATGTCAGAAGTAAGCAGATCATAAGAACATTATGAAATCTTTCATGAAGGAAAAGGCAGCACATAGTTAATTTATTTGAATTTATCTACAGATTGAAATGAGAGATTAATGTATTAATTTGATTGGAGAGACCTGAACTTGGTTGGTTTTAGGTTTTAAGTGAAAAAAAAAAAAAAAACTCAATCTAATGGTAAAATGACAATCAGTTTTACACTACCATCATAAAGAAACACTTTTCTGAGCTATTCTAGTTAGGGTGTTTTAAATGAAAAGCTTTTCTTTTTGTTATTATCATAATATTTTCATAAACTTACCAGGGATCACTGAGTGTTTCATCCGTATTCTAAATCCTGCACTGACTACCCGTCCTCATCTCAACCTGTCTTTCAAAATTGCATAGATGCGCATGTCGTTCTGTGCAACAGAAAATCTGAGCATGGTTTCATATAGCAAGACACTTACAAGTTATTGTCCCTGGCATTAAACTCATGGCCTGTACATTAATACATGCTTATACAATTGCACTTACATTAAGCAACAGGTTTAATAAATTAGTGACCACCTATTGCCCACTAGATCATTTATGCATCAATTAACTAATACTTTTCACACATTAATATTCAATAGCTATTAAAACATGACAGTGCTAGGTAATAATGGTTTGTGTGTGTGTGTGTGTGTGTGTGTGTGTGTGTGCGCGCGCGCATGTACACACATGTGTATGTTCATGCTTGTGTGTAGTGAATTAGGTTAAGAGGGATAGGAAATGAAATTAATGATTCCTGCTATTAGGGAGCTTACACTTAAGTAAGCGAGGTAAACCATATATATTCAAATAGTTACAACAAGGAGTGGTAGCTACTTACTGTTTAATAAATGACATAAAATGATAGGTAAACATTTATACTTCTTCATTACTTTAATCCATCTATCTTTCTGCATTTGTGATTGGCAACTTTAAGTATCTTCCCCTTTAGTCATCAGCCTTCTAAATACAAGCCATGTTAATTCTTTTAGCCATGCCTTTCAAAATATTTCCCAATCTACATAATTAGTCCATCCAGTTTTTTCTAGATATTCAGAAGGTTTTTTTTTCCCCCGAAGGTAGGGTCTCACTCTAGCCCAGGCAGACCTGGAATTCACTATATAGCCTCTGGGTTGCCTTGAATTCACGGCGATCCTCCTACCTCTGCCTCCCAAGTACTGAGATTAAAGACATTCACCACTATGCCTGGCTATTCTCAGAGTTTTATTCATTTCCTTCATGAGCTTTTCAGAAAGGAAAATGGGTTAAGCTTTAATTTTGCCTAAGGCAGGATAACTAACATGACAATATATGGCACTCTTTTGTAAAATATATACTGTTACTCCAGTAATTCCAAGATACTCATCTTTCATCTCTTCAAATACACTCTATATACTCTGTTTCTCCATCCTATCTTCAAGATAAGTTGAATAAATCTTAAAATTTATTTTGTATAATAGACTGGATTATTTAAGTATATATATTTGGTGTGTGCTTTGCTATTGAATCTGAGAAAATATCAATTTGTAGAAATTTGCTGTTGAAATGGATTCATTTAAAGGAAATATATTTTGTTATTTTTGATTATGTGAAAAAAGCTCAGAAGTCAATGAAGGATAATGATATGTTCTATGTAAAAGTGAAATTTGTTATGATCTACGTTGAGAGATTTTTCATTGAAATAATCTGAAAAAATAAGATGTAGAGGTTTGTAAATCAAAGAACAAAAGTTCATTTTTGGAATTTCCTCAAAATGTTGGAACCTCAAAAGATATATAGCTCCTCTTTCCAAGTGCAAAATAAAGAAATACTTTTCTTCCATTTCAATATCATATTTTAAGTTCTTATGTTTTGTGCTATTAAAAGTCTATACCATATCTTGTTTTCTGGAGACTGTATAAACAACCTTACTTGAATGGGATAAACATCAAGTTAAGCAAACACTGCACAATACTGTTGAGTCTTAACTTTTAATTTTGAGCTTCACACTCACAAACAATACAATAATAATAAATAAGGTTAACAACAAAATAGATATTTATTATGTTGTCTTTTAAAAATAAAAGGACCAACACAATATTAAAATGTCTATCATAAAATTTTAAAAGTTAAGTCCATCTTCAGAATACATGGACTTCATGAAAGAATTTCTGGTGGAGCAAATATGTCTGTAGTTTGGATCATTGACAATACAAAATTATTTTTCTATGATGGTTAGACAGGACTAGAGTGTGTCCTTTCCTTAACTCTGTAGTGTGCCAGAAATATATAAGATGGAGGGGGAAATTTTTACACAGTAGTTTAAAGCAACAGTTTTGGCCATAGAAGGAAATAAAAACATGGTAATATAATGGGGAAGGTATGAGGGAATAAAGATTGCCCAGGGATCTCGGCAGTCTTTTGAAGTTATTTGCTCATATGGTCAAAACCTTCTTAGTTGTGATTTTGTCTTTTCCATTTCAAGGTATTCTTTTCAGGGTCAAGGTTTAGTCTGCTACCTGTCTGAAGGCTAAGCTGCAACAATAGGACAAAAAGAAACTAAGGAGTTAAAAGTGGTAAAAAAATTATATTCATCCTTAAGAGTATTTTAAACAAATTACTTAATAAAATATCAGATATAATGAAACATTGAAAGGTTCAAATCTTTGCCTAAGAAGCTACTATAATCTCTTTATAATAACAGGGATACTACTTAATGTAAAAATACTAATATTGGATGACAAGGATGTACATTTTGTAAAGTAAGTGTATGCTATATCAGGTTACTATTATGTTCACACTATTTGGTACTTATAATAGCAAGCTATTTTCATTATATAAAATTATCATTGTATGTTTAATTATAGCCTCTGATTATCACATTGTAGCTATGTGATCATATACAATTACTTTACTATACTATATTTCAGTTTTATCCTCTGGAAAACAGGCTAATAACCTAAGTACATAAATTTGTATGTTATATTGTTAAATACATACCTGAAGATTGATACTAGTTTTGTCTATTTTCTAATTCAACATAACATTTCAAACTTTTTGTGACACATAGTCAATTGATTATTTGTGTTCAAGAGTAGTATAAAGGGGGCTGGAGAGATGGCTTAGTGGTTAAGGCGTTTGCCTGAAAAGCCAAAGGACCTTGGTTCAATTCCCCAGGACCCACATAAGCTATATGCACAAGGGGGTGCATGCATCTGTAGTTCATTTGCAGTGGCTAGAAGCCCTGGTGTGCCCATTCTCTCTCTCTCACTCTGTCTCTTTCCCTCTCTCAAATAAATAAATAAAAATTAAAAAAAAGAGTAGTATAAAGCAGTAAAACAATACTAGTGAATTTTTTATCATTTGTTTTGCTTAAAACTCTCACTATTAGTAATCTCAGTAACTTTTTTCAGGTTTGGAATTTAACACAAATGCCTAGAAATTCTCATTTCAGGGACTATATCAACATTTTATTTCTTCACTACCAATCACTATGAAACTGTAACCAGGTTCTATTAGCAGTATAGCATTTATAGGATCAAATAGCCCTCAGCTTTTTTCCCCTTTTGCTCATTCTCCAGATTCTACTTTAATAGCCACCTTTGCATTCAGGAAGTACTAAGATGGCAAGTATGAATTAATGCAGATTGTTCTCAAATTATAGAAGATATACACTTTAGAAATTCATTTGTAATTTAATTATTAGTATTGAAACTATTTTCTTTTTTAAATCACTGTTAAAATGTTAACGAGTGTGTTCCTCAATGCAACATAAAAGTAAATAAAATTATCTGGGGACCACGGGTGTGGCTATATCTGTGGGTGATACATGCTGGTGCACATGAGTATACTGTTGTGTCTGTATAGACTCTGAGGGATTAAAATGTAGGTAGTGTGGATATATTGGGAGACTGTTTTCGGAGTTATCAACATAGTAGCATAGTCAGTTGAGAATTATTTGGTCACTTTTAGAATGAAACTACAGGGATATAAACTGACTTGAAAATGGAAAATAGAGGAGCGGTTAGTGAGAAAAATGAGGATTTCTTAACAGAAAGAACATGGTTTTTGGTATTGCAACTTTGCAAAGTGTGAGTCTGCAACTGTATTCATGTGTGTTTGCATGTATGTGAGCATATAAGGTGAAACAGGAGTAGCATAACCAGAGCATTCCTTTATTTTTACCTCTAATATACTCCTTTGCTATTGCTAAACTATTATCCCAATTTTCCATTTAATGGGGACCTCTATTATATTAGATACTAAGCCCCTATCCAATAAATATTTTACTTAATTCAGCAGATATCTATAAGATTATTGATATTACTCATGAAACAAAAGTGGAATTTTATTAATATTCTTGTTTGATTATTATGCATATAATATATAGATTTTTGTCTTTGACATTCAATAATTCAAGCTCAGAGTTAAAAACTTAAAAACTATAAACTCATATCTATTCCCCTGATGATAGAAAATAGAATATATTCAGATACAGCTGCTGAAGACTACAGCAGATTTCAAAGATTTTGGCAGCTTTAGAATATATCATACTGACATTAGATTATTGCAGGAAATACTTTCTGGATGTAAATTTCTAGTGAAATCTAGACCATCATAATGGAGTAAAAGATGATGACATCAAAATAAAAGACTAATGGAGAGAAGGACGGGATATGATGGAGTGTAGATTTGTGAAGGGGAAAGTGGGTTCTTTAGCTGATTGTACAAGTATTTATTATTTGAAGTGATAATATTACATGTTTCCTAATTTATTCTCTGACAATTAGTCTTAAATTGATTTGATTTTTTTCTACCTGCCTAGAGGTGTTGCTGCCATCCAGCGGGCTGGGCTGAGTTACCTTGTACAACTGGGCAAACCATGATTCTATATTTCCTGAAGAAAAAGGTCACTGGGAAAAGGTTTTCTACAAATACGGGTAGTAACAAAATTCATCCTTTCTTTGAGCTTGGACCAACTGATTCACATTGTATTGTTCACCTGTGTCTTTAGCATTTGGCTCACTCTCTCTCTCTCTCTCTCTCTCTCTCTCTCTCTCTCTCTATATATATATATATATATATATATATATATATATATATATATATATATATATATATATATATATGGAGGAGCTTGGATCCAATCTGAGATTTTTATTTTTTATTTCCCCTTTTTATTGACAGCTTCCATACTTACAGACAATAAACCATAATTCCTTCCCCTTCCCCCTTTCCCCTTCACAATTCTACACTCTATCATATCCTGTCCCTCTCTCCATTAGTCTCTCTTTATTTTGATGTCATCATCTGTTTCTCCATTATGATGGTCTAGAAAAGATAGTGCTGGGCACTGCGAGAGACCTTATTTTTTTAAATCAGTTTAATGATTGTTTTCTTCCAAAATTATTCAGAGAACCAAGGGAGAGTTCACATTTTTTAGAAGGAGATCTTTCAATTCTCATTGTCCTTAATTTTCCCAGAATTCCTCTCAGGCAGAATACTTTAGTCATATTTAATTTGCGATTATTTACACATTAATCCCAAAAGAAAATTCCAGTTCAGTTTTTCAACTGAGTCCTTTGAATACCCTCTCTTATTTGTGCTATAATTAAATGGTGTATTAGTTATATAGTTTGACCAAGGCCTTGGGTTCCTTATCATAGCATTGCTAACAAAAATAAAAACAGGCTGGGTGTGGTGGCGCATGCCTTTAATCCCAGCACTTGGGAGGCAGAGGTAGGAGGATCGCTGTGAGTTCGAGGCCACCCTGAGACTACAAAGTTATTTCCAGGTCAGCCTGGGCCAGAGTGGTGAGACCCTACCTCGAAAAACTAAAAAAAGTAAAATAAATAAAATAAATAAAATAAAAATAAAAACAGATCCGGGGATGGTGGCGCATGCCTTTAATCCCAGCACTTTGGAGGCAGAGGTAGGACGATTGCTGTGAATTCGAGGCCACTCTGAGACTACATAGTGAATTCCATGTCATCCTGAGCTAGTGTGAGACCCTATTTCAAAAAAAAAAAAAAAAAAAAAAAAAAAAAAAAAAAAAAAAAACGAAAAACAAAATAAAATAAAATAAATAAAAATAGAAAACAAAAGAGAAAAGATCTTTCTTATCAGACAAGTAACACATCAAGATTAGACCATTGAAGCACTTTAGTCATATGAAGGAATATCAAATTGATATATAAATGAATCATTTTATGGGACTGTCTGGTACACTGAAGGCTAGTAGAGAGGTTGAACAATTAATAGACCTTAAAGAAGTTGCCTATATCTTTGAACAAGAGATAGTTTTGTGGTATCTCAGACTGAATATCTAAAACATATCTTCCACTGTAAGAAAATATAGCATACTCATAAATAGCAAGGAATGGAAAAGTTGTTATTTTATGTGAATATATTTAATTAAGGAGCCATTTTAGAAGAACAATGTTTTATCAGGATTATGTGGATACTATATTTAACTAACTATAGATTAAGCTTTAATAATATTTAGTTTAATTAATATTAAACAATAATAAATTTATTAATACATCCCTGTTACTATAAGTTTTGTAAGAAAATGCTACACAAGATATTGCCATTTAAAATAAATTCCAAGAACTTTGGCTCAGTTCATTCTGTCTTCCTTTTGACAATATCATATTGTAACTTTAGGTTCTCTTGAATGAAAGCTTATTAGTTGACTTCCTCAGGTATTCAAGATACATATAAATAAATACATGGATTCTGTTTAATTTTTGTAGCAAGTATTAGAAGTGTTAAGGGAACTTTGTTATAAAAAAGAACACAATTGATTGCTTTGTCTGGAAACTCATTGATGGGAATGCCTGTATAATTCCACATTTATAAATATATATTTTATATAAATATGTAAAAACTAAATAATTATATTTTATATTTATAAATCTAAATTTTATTGTATAATAGGATATAGACTATCATTTTGTTCATTGTTGTTACTGAATCACTTTGTTCTTCATCAATTCTTTCATAAAAACTGGCCAACTTTCTGAACAGCTCTATGCAGTTCTTCCAAGAATATTCAAGTCTGTAAGAAATTAAACTTATTAAATCATCAAGTAAATATTTACTTCTTTAGATAAGGAATTTTATTGCCTCTGAAGAATTTAAATAATTTCCAAACAATTCATTGACATTTCAAATAACTCTAAACAATTATGTGATAGTAGTTGTTTACTAATGAGATTGTATTTCTCCTAATCTCAAAATTAATTTCAGGAATTAGGAATTTATAAGGTATTTCTAAATATTGCCACACAAAATAATCACCTACACACATCATTTCATCTAATTTAAACACATTGCTGATATGATTAGAGCATTTAAAACATTTTAAGCATTCTGTAAACTCAATAAGAAGCTGTTTCCTTTGTTTTCATATAGCTTCTACCACAAATGACTAATTGTTTTCTGCCAAGGTCATTAGACCACAAGCTCTTTGGAAGGAATTAACTATGTATGACTAATTCTCTATTTTTGATCTTACTACTCTGTTCAATTATTAAATGGTTATTTTAATGAATTAATGAATATGATGCCAGTGACTTGACTATATATTCTGGTGCTGGGTTGGTTGTTTTGATGGATTTCTGTTTAGTAGAAAAGTTTTATTTCCCTTAAGGTAAGTTTTTCTCACTTCATTTGAATGGAAAGCACTCTAATTCTCCCAACTATAGTTTTCAGTGGACATGTATAAGTCTCGATGAAACAGGGAAATACCAAAATACTAAAGTTCCTTTCTTTTCTTCATGATTCAGGGTCTTAAGGATGATGTTAAACTTCTGATCCTCTTTCCTCCACATCACAAGTACTGAGATTTCAGGTGTGTAATCATATACTTAGTATGTGCAGTGCTGGGGATCAATCCTAAGGCTCTGTATATGCTGAGAAAACACTAACTTTGCTACATCACCAGACCAGAAATACCAATGCACTAGGGATAAGAAACAATTCATTCTCCCCGAAATTGTTCTGTTAAGGAAGGCATATAAAATTTATTATTTTAAAGTTATTCATTATTTGTTTTGAAATTCTGTTCATCTCCAATTTGAAAATAATGTAATTGATTGCAAATATGTTAATTGTCTAGTTTTAGCCAAAATATTGGAAAGTATGTTTACATGGCATTGTATTTGAGAAGATATTCTATTAAAGGCTCATTTCTTTTGAGAAAGTGTGTGTGTGTGTGTGTGTGTGTGTGTGTGTGTGTGTGTGTGAGAGAGAGAGAGAGAGAGAGAGAGAGAGAGATTATTGGCATACCTCTACAATTAAACTCAAAACACATACGCCACATTGTGCACATGTATGACCCTGTGTGCTTGCGTCACCTTGTGTGTCTGGCTTACATGGGACCTGGAGAGATGAACATGAGTCCTTAGGTTTCACAAACAAGTACCTTAACTGCAAAGCCATCTCTCCAGCCCATAAAAGCTCATTTTTATATGTATAAATCAATATGCTACATTTGATAAATTTGTTTTTCATGTCACTGTAGTCTATTTTTCACATAGATTTCATTTTAGGGCATCCCCACTTAGGCAACATAGTGTTTTGGTAATATGATTTGAATCACAAATTATAATTACATTCAGCCATAAACATCAAATACATTAAAAACAATATTAAATATTTTATGCTATGACAAAAGTTCACTTGTGAGAAATAATTGGAAAAACATCTCAATTTCTAATATTAAGTATTTTATCTTAGCAATTACTTTTTAATAGTTATAACTGGCCAATATTACTTTTAAGCTTACATAAGGAGAAGCTGTAAACCCAAACTTGGAGATAATAGTTGTTCCCAGGCAGGTGCTGTCTCTTGGAAAATGCTTAAAACTGTTCTTTATTAAAGTGAGCATTAAGATATCCATGTGTATTTCCATTTTGACTACAGGAATCTCCATTCTATTTTTAAACTATTTTCATTTATTTATGAGGAGAGAAAGAAAGCAAGAAAGAAAACATGGACATGATAGGTTCTCTTGCTACTTCAAACAAACTCCAGACACATGTGTCACATTGTGTACTTGCTTGTATGTGGGTACTGGAGAATTGAATCTAGGCCAGGACATCTTGCAAGTAAGTTTCTATAACCACTGAACAATCTCACCAGTCCTGAATCTACATTCTAATTGTACAGTAGTACACTTACTAATTGTGTAGAAAGCAAAGTATTTCACATATATACATATTTATACATAAATAATATAATATTTGTTCACCATATTAAGTGAAGTATAAAAGGTAGAAAATTCAATGTATACGCAATAAATTTTGCCTCAGTAACATGTTGGTAAAGTTTTCACACATAGGATATTATTTGATATAAAATTACTTTACAAACGCTTAATATTAATTTGTACATGCAGTTCAGAATGATAGAGGAAACATTTGATAAAATATGCCTTCACTTCTTATCAGGAGAAATGAAGAGTAAGTTTTGTATTAAAAGTATAAAAGCTTCACTTTATTAATGTGAGAATATTAAGGGGTTTTTATTTCCACATCATTCACAAAAATAACTCAAATTTTATGTTTTCAAATGAGAGTTTGGAATACTATGGCTATTTCAGATAGACTGCCTTTTAATTATGACCAAATTCTTCAAAGATGGTTTTGGATATGCAGCTTGATCCATGGTACTTCAGGAGCATTTGACCCATCCTTCCTCCCTCCTTCCTTTCATTTACCTCTTTCAAGGAAAATAACCAAAGCCAAGATATATATGGGTGAGAGGAGATATGGGAAATAGTACATTTCTGTGACTAGAATTACATTTATGAGCTGTTCAATCATTAATAGAATAGTACACCTGTCACTCATGATGTAATCAAAACCATTTAGCTATCTGCCAAGTGGATAGCACAGAGACCTTTCAGATGGAAAAAAATCACATTATTGGCTTTAGGGTGTCAAAGAGATTGGATACCTAGCTTCTTCTATTCCACAGTTTGAATATACTATGAAGTAAAAAAACAAAACAAAAAAAACCCAACAACAACAACAACAAAAAAAACATCAAACCTTGTTAAGTGACATAATACTGTGAATTATAGGTAATGGAGAATAAATTTGAGATGCATATTTATATAAACTATAAACTTACCTTAAAAAAGTGATTCACAGCACCTGATGATATAGGAAACTTCACAACATCTGGTAGTTCAGCTTCTGCTAGAATATCAAAACTAGGGAGTTGAATGTCTGGATTGTACCAAATTTCTAAACTGGCAGGATCCTTGATGCCAATGGAATTCTGGATCTTAGAGAAATCTTTTAAAAAGCCAGATTCATTGGTATCAATGGCACACTTCGATCCAGTGGCATTCCTAAAACTAGCAGAGCCCATGCCACCAGAAGACTCTTTGTATTGAGCACCAAAGTTTTGGTAATAAAAAAAAATATAATCTCTACCAAGTTCAGGTGGACAATAAAATTTAGAAATAATCAAACAATCAGTAGTAAAATTATAGTTTGTGTCAGCAACAAAACAATAACATTTTGGGGGGAGAGAGCAATTAGAAATGCTTTCTAGTTCCAGATCATGGGGATTATTAATATTGCTGTTACCAAGAGAATTATGAGTATTGTGCATATTTCTTTCATTAAAGTTGGGGTTGATGATAATTTTGAGGCTACAGAAATGTGCAAATCTAGGGATGTGGTTAGTATTTGAGGCACAAATTTTTCCAGGAGTAACCCTGGAGCTTACAGCACCACTGCCACAGATGGTGTTGCTGGTGTTAGTGGCATTGATAAAGATAGCTGCAGACCTGGGTCTAATAACATAGCTACTTCTGTCAAAATAGTTTGGGTTGACTTCATAGCTAGATCCTATTTCATATTTAAATCCTAAGACATAGTTAACAT
The DNA here is from genome assembly GCA_036365145.1 of Orientallactaga sibirica. Lineage (NCBI taxonomy): Eukaryota > Metazoa > Chordata > Mammalia > Rodentia > Dipodidae > Orientallactaga > Orientallactaga sibirica. The sequence goes on along the minus strand of JAEOAD010000793.1, from coordinate 5,220,328 downwards.
CTGAGTAATATTTGATGGCAGCTGGGTGGTTGTGACCAGTGGTGCTAGTGAGTCTTGTGCCATAGTTGAGGTAAGTGATACTGTTAGTACTAATAGTACTGTGACTAGTAGAATTACTGCATTTGGTCTTACAGTTAAGTTTGGGATCTTTTGGGCAGATGTGGTTATTGTCTTGAGAGGTAAGATTGTTATTGAAATGAGTCTCATTGCTTCTTGGGCCAAGACTAGTTGGACTTGATCTAATATTCTTGGGGAAAATATCACTGTCTAGGCCAGTGGCACTTTTAGGGCCAGCACCATTATTGAAAGCAGAAGTATAGTCCAGCACAATTTTACTCTGGGTTTTGGAGGTGTATCTTGGATGAATTCCACTGTTGGAGTCAGAAGTATCATTTTGATAAATAGTCTTACTAAAACCAGAAGTATTGTCTGAATTACTGGTGCATATGCCCTCCTCAGTGCTGTATTTCAAGTTAACATCATTGATAGTGTTATGTTCAGATTCACTGTTGGGGTCAGCTCCATTTTTAGGGTCACCTTCACTGTTAGGGTCATTTCCATTTTCAGAGTCATCATCCTTGTTAGAATGAAATCCACTTGTATGTCCATAATCACTACTGGGATCAGACCCATTGTTGGCATCAGTATCATTTCCATAGTTATCATTTTCAGGATTACTGTCATCAGGGTCAGCTTTATCTTTGGGATCTTTCTTTTCTTTAGTATCATCTTCATCTTCACTGTCTGTATCATCTTCATTTTCAGTGTCTGTTTCATCTTCATAATCAGATTTATCTTCAGTGTTTGACTCATCTTCGGAAAGAGGCTTGTTTTTAGCATCAGCCTTATCTTTGAGATTTCTATTCCTGACAAGTTTAGTCTCATTGTCAGGACTACCCTCATTTTGGAGTTTGCTACTAAGATTGAACTTGTCCTCACTTTCAGACAGTGTTACTTGTGTTGAAACTATGTTGCCACAGACACTGTATTGGTTCATATTTTCAGAGTTCATAGGACAGGTGCAGGTAACAGTAGAAGCCAAGACATTTTGAAGAGCTGAACAACTTTCACAATGTAAATGAGAAGTTGAACTCAGAGAATATTTATGATCTTCCTGGTGGTGAAGGCAGCGTGTGCCCACAGGATGCTTAGGATCCAGGGATCGAGATAATGGGTTGTTTCGAGAAGTCTTGTGGTGTCTAAATGTCTTTGAACTTAGAGAATGTTTAGAAACCAAGGAAACATGGACCTGTCTAGGACTTTCAGAATCGGAATCATCCGAATTAATGGGGCATTTATGAAAAGAGGAGTTATTTATTTCTACAAAACATCTGGAGTTTTTTTGGTTTACCATGTCCAAAGAACGTGAAATACTTCTTCGAGTCTTGCGGCGTACAACAGGCTCAGGACTTGTACAAGTTGGAGTGCAGACAGGTGCTGGTTCATCAGAGGTGTTATCCTCAGGACTTAGATTTATAGGAATAATTTGAGGCTCAGAACTCTGAAAATTCTGAGAGTATCTGTTTTTGCTATAATGGCGCTTATAGACAGACACTCTGCAGCCGACTTTTCTGTACTGCTTGTTATCAATGAATGTGTTTGAGTCTGGAGAAAGACTAGGGCTGTACTTTTCCTTTAATTTTTTCTGAATTTGCTTGTCGCTGAGAATTGGAGAGACTTCTTTGAATCTCACAGTCTTGTCATCACTCTGCTTCATGAGTTGAATTCTGGAAACTGATAGAAAAGAAAATATGAGCAAATCTAGCCAAAAATATAATGAAGTCTAGTTTTGTTATTGACATTACAATATCACTCTGTCCAAAGGAAAATATAATTCCTTTCAGTATGTTATGACAGGTTTTATTTGATTTTTCAAGGGTAGGCCATGATCCTAAATACAGTGTTTGTTATAACTTTTAATATTTAAAGCAACAGTGGAATAGACTAGAATAGGAAGAAATAATGTGGTTGGAAAGTAATAAAGTGTTATGAGTACTGAAGATGTACAGCACTGTCAAATAATATAATAAAGCATTGTTTTCAAACTAGCATGTCAAGAATATGATTTTATAATTGTGAATTGTTTAAAATTTTCTTTTGTCATCAGGACTAAGAACACTAAGAGTGAGATATGCTAGTGCTCAGGCTTCAAGTACTCAAGGCAGAGTACTCAAACATGGAAAATAGTAAAGCATAGTATTTATAATAACCAATATTTTTATTCATATGAACTCATATGCATTGATGACTCATATTCTTTAACTTTGTATTTAGTTGATATTATCATATGATTAAACACTCTTTATAGTTCTAAGTTATGTAAATTATATTTTAGTGCTGTTTGGTTACATCCCCCTACATTGCTAAAATATCTATGTTTTTATTTATGTCATCTGATATTATTTAATAACTGTAATCAATTAGCTTTGTCACTTCTGATAAACATTTGTTAGCCAACCACTAAGCTAGGGTTTGTAAATAGAGATGAATAAGCACTAAGTCTTATTGTCTTTAAGAATCTGAAGGCAATAGTATAGGAATGAGCATCACTATGGCAACACAGAAGTTTCTATCTCTGCCCGTATAATTTCAGGAAAAGGTTTTTATAAAGAAAGTGCATCTTACAGGAGGAAGATGATTATTTTAGAGGGATCAAATATATTATAGGTACATATGGATTATTGGGATTCTTTTGGGAGGGGTCTCTAAAATGTCTGACAAGCTACTTGGTGATGGTCCTATCTTTTACCAGGACATCCAATATAAACTTTGTAGAGATGATGGTTTTGTCTACTGTGTAGATACTAACATGAACAGTTAATGAGAATAATGAAGTAGGGAAATTTGTTAAAACAAAAGAACAAGATACATAACAAAACTGAGATATATTATTTACCTTAAAGATAAATCTAAATAAATATCACGTAAGTGCTTAGGAGAGTAAAGAAAATGAGGCACTACCAAAGTGAGAATTTCAAAGTGAAAATATTCAGCTTTATCAAATAGAAATCAAAAGTGTAAAAATGCAATAAAAATGAAAAAAATCACTAAAGTAAGGTAAACTTTACTAAAGTAACTAAATCAAGGTGAAGAAAGTTTGAAATAATTTGATTAGAAGTCATTGAAAATTACCAATTGCAAAATAATAGATGAAAATAATTATGAAACTGTATGAGAATCAAAGAACACTGCCAACTATATCAATAGACATACTATGTGAAACTCATGAAGAGAATAGAAAAGTGGAAAAAGCTTATTTGAAAAAATAATGGAAGAAAAATCCCTGAATCTGGGGAAGAGAATAATCTACAAATCTCCTACCATCAGTAAGATACAAAACCACATAGCAAGTGACATACCAAATTTTGAAAATAAGAGAAATTTCATTATCTTTTATAAGAGAATCACTATGAAATTATTAGCAGCTTTCTCAACAGAAACATTGAAGGTAATGAAGGATAAATTGATATATTCAAAATACAAAAAGGAAAACATTGCTAACCAAGAATACTACACTAAACAGAACTGTTTTATAAAAACTATATAGATGAGGAAAGAGAAATGTTCTCTCAGACCTACATATGCATGTGCATACACACTTGTACACCTATACACATATACACAAAATCACAAATCCATGTAAAATACATGGGAAAATAATAAAGATAAAAGTTTTACATGCAGATGAAGTTTTCATTAGCATGATAGCCTGTGATAACTATGAAATATATTACTTAGCATAACCACCATATATATGTATATATGTATATATATATGGTGGTTATGCTAAGTAATATATACATATATACGGCATAAAAAGAAAGAAATTAAAGACAAAAGACAACCAATGAAACACAAAGGAATGTAGAAAGAGAAGAAATGACAAATCACTGCATCCTTTAGGTTTGTACATCCAATGGATAAGCCTATAAACTGAAGTTCCTAGAAAGCCACACCTATATTCAACATTCTACAATACTGACCGAGTAGAATTTCCATGAGTACAGGGAACTGGGGAAAGACCCAAGAGCTTAAGTGACACCATGACAGGCCTCAGTCACCCTGTAGGCCTTAGTTTCAGGTTCCAGGAATCTAAAATAGGATAAACGGTTACTGGAAAAACCACGAAGTTGCTATCACGAGCTAGCAGCACCAATGCCGGTATAGGTCAGCACTTTTGCAGTGCAGGACCAGATGGCCCAATGAGATGTACTAATAATAAAACAACATTTCAAAATGTTACAAATGTCAACCAATCAAATGTGTGCCAACCTGGAGATCCCTTCCCCTTGTTCAAACCTCAAAAACAAAAAAACAAAACAAAACAAAACAAAACAAAACAAAACAAAACAAAAAAACTACTCTTCTGCTTCTCGGGACTCTTGTACCGATCCACTGCGTTGGTGAAGTCAAGAGTCCGAACTTAAGCGTGCAATAAAGCTTTTTGCCCTTGCATACGTGTCTTGTCTTCCTTGGTGGTCACTGGGGGAGCCATGTACCGGACACAGCATTTGAGGGCTCATCCCGGATTCCCCCACAGACCCCTGAGGACTGCCAACAAGTGGAGCTGAAACTACTGGCTGGTAAGTGTTTGATTGCTGTCTTGGTTTGTCTCTCAGTCTCTCAGATCCCCTTTAGTATTCAGTATTCTGAATTCCGTTCATGGTCGGGTGGATGCACCCCTAGTGACCACTTTGCCTGGGCGGAGGGCTCTGGGTGCCCCAGGCCCACCTAGAGGGAAATTCTTTCCCCTCCTACTTTTGGAGGGACAACAAGGGTCACTCCCATGGAGCAGTGAGATGCTGCTGTCCCACTTTCGGTTTTGTATTTGCTGGCCAGCTGAACTTGTCTACTGTCTTTTCCTCCTGTTCTCTGTTGGGCTTGTTATTTGTGTGACAGGACAGATGAGACAGATGCAGACGATTCCTCTCTCTCTTTTGACGGACCATTTCAGAGATGTTAATGAAAAAGCTTCTAATCTAAGTATAGATGTCAGGAAAGGCAAACTTATTATTTTCTGCAGGAGTGAATGGCCCACTTTCAATGTGGGCTGGCCACCTGAAGGGACCTTTCACCTGCCTATTATATGGCGGGTACAAGAAAATATCTTCCAATACTCCTCCTCTGGGAAGGGACATCCAGATCAGATACCGTATATTATGGTCTGGCATGACCTAGTCGAGGACCCCCCTACCTGGCTAAAACCTTTTCTTTCTCCACAGCATGAGGCTGCAGCCATCCTAACAGCCAAGAAAAAGGACAAACCCCCTCCTGACTCCACTCCATCCCCTTCCCTACTTACTGCTCCCCTCTACCCCATCATATAGGATTCACAGCAGGAAGAAATAATTTCCCCCCACCGTATCCCTCTCCACCTTTAAATTTGCCACAACCTGCCGGACAGGATCCCCAGAGTCCACCGCCATCACCACAACCTCTTCCATTGCAGAGTCTCCCTCACACTTATAGCAGGGCCCCTAGAAACCAAGTGCCAGACTCAGAAAGTGCAGCACTCCCTCTCTGGGATACGAGACCCCCCAGAGCCAGCAGGCAACCAGCCATTTGCCACTAGTGATCTCTATAACTGGAAAATGCAAACTCCTAAGTTTTCTGAGAAACCACAGGGATTAATTGATCTTTTGGATCCTTTCATTTTTACCCACTTACCAACTTGGGATGATTGTCAGAAGCTTTTGCAGATTCTCTTCACTACATAGGAGAGATTAAAGATCCTGACAGAGGCCTGGAACTTGGTCCCAGGCACTGATGGAAATCCTACAAACAACCAGGCTGTCATTGATGCCTTTTTCCCATTAACTATACCTGATTGGGATTTCAACGTGGCAGAAGGTAAGGAAAGACTCCAAGTTTAACACCGGAGTCTAATGGGGGGTCTCAGAGCCACTGCTAGGCAACCTACTAATTTGGCCAAGGTTAGTGATGTTCAGCAGAGGAAAAATAAAATCCCTGCCACTTTCTTAGAAAGACTTATAGAGGCATACCGGATGTATACACCCATGAATCCAGAGCTTCCAGAGAATAAAACAGCAGTTATTCTTAGTTTTGTTAACCAGGTAGCCCCCAATTATTAGGAGAAAAATTCAGAAACTAGATAGATTAGCAGACAAAAGCTTGCAGGAGTTAGTGGTGTTGGCAGAGCAAGTATACAACAATAGACAGTCTTAAAGAACGCCAAGCTCGAGACATCGCTTCAGCCAACGAAAAAAATACCTGTAGTCTGGCCAAGATTCTTTTGGCAGCCACTAAGGAGTCCCCTGGAACCCAACACCGACGATACAAGAAGCTTACAGGAGAGCAAGGTAAAAGGGTATCTCCACAAGACAAACCCAAACTCCAATGCATCCAATGTGTTTGTTGTAAGAAAATGGGACATTGGATGAAAGACTGCCCTAAAAAGCCCCCTCAGAGAGGCGGTCAACCAGAATGAGTACGAGTTCTGGAATTAGAAAACTTTCTAGAATAGGGAAGATGGGGTTCGGACCCCCTCCCCGAGCCCAGGGTAACCTTAAGAGTGTAGGGGACACCAATTAATTTTCTGGTGGATACTGGAGCACAACATTCAGTGCTAACAAAATCTCAAGGAAAACTTTCAGACAAAAAAAGTCTTGGGTACAGGGGGCCACAGGTATGAATCAGTACTCATGGACCACCCGAAGAACAGTGGACCTTGGCACGGGCCGACTATCCCACTCCTTCATGGTCATATCTGAATGCCCCTACCCCCTTTTGGGAAGATACTTACTTACCAAGATGGGAGCTCAAATCTCTTTTAACCCAGATAGGCCTCATGTTACTGATAAGGATGGACACCCAATACAGATATTGACCATGCAATTAGAAGATGAATATAGACTCAATCAACAACCAGCGCTAATGATAGACATTGCTGAGTGGTTACAAAAGTTTCCCAGAGCCTGGGAAGAGACTGGGGGAATGGGGCTGGCCTCACATCACTCACCCATTTGGGTGAAATTAACCCCCCATATCAGGTGACTCTGAGACACCTGGGTACTTGTCCCCTGCCATTCCCCATGGAACACTCTGTTCCTGCAGATAAAGAAACTGCATACCAGAGATTACTGACCAGTCCAGGACCTAAGGGAAATAAATAAGCGGGTGATGGACATCCACCCAATGGTGCCAAACACACTCTTTTAAGTTCTCTGTCCCCATCTAGAATCTGGTATACAGTTTTGGACTTAAAATATGATTTCTTCAGTCTACCGCTGGCAGCACAAAGCCAGCCGCTGTTTGCATGACTCAGAACAAGGTTGTAATAGACAATTGACTTGGACATGGTTACCCCAAGGATTCAAGAACTCACCTACCCTGTTTGATGAGGCTCTCCATGAATATCTGGGTGAGTACCATCAGCTACACCCACATTTGACTTTGTTACAATATGCTAATGACATATTAATAGCAGCAGACATGGTGCAGGCTTGTCAAACAGGCACAAAGGACCTATTAACAACTTTGGGAGACTTGGGGTACCGTGCTTCTACCAAAAAGCCCACATTTGTTTAAGAAAGGTAACATACCTGGGATATATTCTTAAGGATGGACAGAGATGGCTATCTCAAGCTAGAAAAGACACCATACTAAGTATACCAACTCCCACCACTTGCAGAGCAGTATGTGAGTTCTTGGGATCCACTGGGTTTTGCCGCTTGTGGATCCCTGGGTTCAATGAAAAGGCTAAGCCTTTATATGAACTGACCAAAGAAAGAAGTCCCTTCCAATGGTCCTCAACCCAAGATCAGGCATTCAATGAAATAAAACAAGTGCTATTGACTGCTCCTGAATTGGTGCTACCTGACATTAACAAGCCCTTCCACCTCTATGTGGACGAAAGGAAGGGAATAGCCAAAGGGGTTTTGACCAAGACCTTGGGGCCCTGGAACCGGCCAATTGCCTACCCATCAAAAAAATTAGATCCAGTAGCAGCTGGATGGCCACCATGTCTAAGAATAATAGCAGCAACAGCCCAGTTAGTAAAAGATGCAAACAAACTAACATTAGGTTAAGAACTCCAGGTGGTTACCCCCCATGATATAGAGGGGGGGTCCTTAAGCAACCTCCTGATCGATGGATGAGCAATGCCTGCATAACTCATTACCAAAGCCTACTTTTAAACCCGCCTCAGATACAATTCTTCCCAAGCACAGCCTTAAACCTTGCTACCTTGTTACTGGATCCTGACTTGGAGGGACCCTCCACCACTGTGCTGACATCCAAGCCAAGTCTACAACATCAGAGAGGACCTCACTGATCAACCTCTGCCAGATGCTGAGTTTACTTGGTATACGGATGGCAGCAGCTTCATGAAAGATGGACAAAGGTAATGGGGCAGCTATAGTGACGGAAACAAAAACTGTTTGGGTGGCAGCTTTACCTAGAGGGGCTTCTGCACAATGGGCAGAGCTTACAGCTCTGACAAAGGCTTTGCAATTGGGCAAAGGCAGAAAGCTGAATGTGTATACAGACAGCCGCTATGTCTTTGCAACTGCTCATGTGCATGGGGCCATTTACCAAGAAAGAGGCCTCCTTACAGCTGAAGGAAATACTATTAAAAACAAGGAGCAGATTTTAGATTTGCTAGCGGCCTTGTGGCTGCCTTCAAAGCTGGCTATTATACACTGCCCTGGTTACCAGAAAGCTGATACTATGGTGGCCAGAGGAAATCAGAGGGCAGATGAAGTGGCTAAAAAGTTGCTTTAGAGACTGAGCTGATAATAACTGTACTCCCAGACCCGGGACCTCCTATTCTACCTGACACTCCTGGATATTCCACAGAGGACTTTAAAGGATTAATACTATGTCTAAGACTCAAGAAAAGGATGGAAGCTGGATCCATACCAGAGATGACAAATTAATTCTTCCTTCTCACCTTGCTAAGCAGCTTCTACAACACCTGCATCAGTCTATCCACTTGGGGACAAAGAGGACTGAGGAACTTATAAGGCATCGTGACCTCAAGGTGCTCAATCTAAGATCTCAAATTGAAAAAATTGCCAATAAATGTTTAAGTTGTAAGGTGACAAATGTAGACAGTCAACATTCTAAAAAACACAGAACTCGTTTAAGAGGCTCCGAACCTGGAGCACATTGGGAATTAGACTTTACAGAGGTAAAGCCTGGTAAATATGGCTATAAATACCTTTTAGTTTTCGTAGATACCTTTTCAGGTTGGACAGAAGCTTTTCCTACCAAACATGAAACAACACAGGAGTAACAAAGAATATCTTAGAAGACATCCTACCCAGGTATGGGATGCCTGCTCTTTTGAGCTCAGATAATGGACCAGCTTTCATTTCTCAGGTAACACAATAGGTAATTAAAATATTTGGGGCAAATTGGAAATTGTGCTTATAGACCTCATAGTTCAGGGCAGGTATAGAGGATGAATAAAACTCTAAAAGAGACACTTACCAAGTTAATTATGGTGACCAGCAGGGACTGGATCTCTCTCCTCCCCCTTCGCCCTCTATTGAGTGAGAAATTCTCCTTATATGATAGGACTAAATCCATATGAAATCATGTATGGGAGGCCACATCCAATTCTGCCTGACTTAAAAAAATCGCTTAATAAATTTAAGAACCAACATTTATGTGAGTCTTTCCAATCCTTAATTAAAACCCATAAGGAGGTATGGCCCCAATTAAAGGCCATATATGAGACTGGACCTCCCCCACCAACACACAACTACCAGCCAGGACATTGGGTGTTCATCCACCGCCACCATCTGGAGATGCTCCAGCCTCAGAGGAAAGGACCCTATGTCATCATCCTGATGACGCCCACTGCTGTTAAAGTAGATGGGATCGCCACCTGGATTCATCATACCCACATTAGTCCAGCGGATCCACTGGCTGAATCTGAGAACAACCAACCAGAATGGAGAGTTCAACCAGACCCAAAATCTCCCCTCAAGCTCAAGTGTCATCACTCCTATTAGCCTTCCTGTTACAAACTGTATGTACTAACCCCAATCCGCACTTGCCCTTCAACCTAACATGGGTAATTACAAATACTGTCTCAGGGGATATCCTTAACCAGATATCCTGAGTTGGCCCACTCAGCGGGGTTTGGTTCCCAGACCTATACTTTGATTTAGGTATGCTTTTAGACCAGGAGGGAGGAGATTCACACACACAGGAGATGAACTTTTATGTTTGTACTAGTCATGATTTAACCAAGACCCCAAAACGGACCTGTGGAGGTCCAGAATCTTTCTTTTGTGCCTCATGGTCCTGTATTTCCACAGGGGACATTTGGTGGACTCCCCCAAAGACCAGTGACCTCATAAAGGTCACACATAGAGCTAAACCTTTCTGCACCAACTACCTGTTTCAAAAAGGTAAAATAACCTGGTATAATCCAATAAAAATTCAATTTACTCCCCAGGGCAAAGAGGCCACCAATTGGATGACAGGCAAGTTTTGGGGATTAAGATTATACCATTGAGGAGTCTCCAGCTCAGGAGCTCTGTTCACTATTCACTTATTAAGTCAGGTCCCTACATCAGGTCAACACATAGGCCCAAATTCGCCTTTAATTAGGCCCCTTAACTGCCTCCTCTCCAGGCTTTACTTCTAAGCAACAGTTCCAAATGCCCTCCAACACCACCCTGGGGGCCCACACAAGACACTCCCAATGAATTTGAATTGCTAAACCTAACCTCTAGGTTTATTAAAACAGCCAATTTAACACAAGAATGCTGACTTTGTTTAGACCCAAAACCACCATACTACATGGGCTGGGCCACATTAGGAAACCTTACAGAACCCACAGAAGCCACTCCCCAGTGCTCCTGGGGAAAATCACCTGTTGTTACCCTACAGTCAGTGTCTGGGTCAGGACTCTGTATCATGAATGACAAAGAAAAGCTAGACAACTTCCCTCACCTTAGACATCTTTGTAATCAAACCCTTTTCAGTGATCCCTCCAATTCATCCTACCTGGTTCCCCCTGAGGAAACATGGTTTGCTTGTACAACAAGATTGACACCCTGCATTCATCCTCAGATTTTACAAAATTCCAGCTTGTGTGTTCTTGTAAGTCTTTTTCCCCAAGTATATTATTTACCCTTTGATACTTATCTTGATTACTTAGAGTCTCTGATAACACTTATCATAGGCAGAAACTTTGGACTTTGGAATTTCAGCTGTTTCCTCACAACTTTAATAGGAACAAAAATTGCCACAGGGGTAGGCACAGGGACTGCAGCCATAATCAAAGCAGACAAAACTTACCGAGCCCTCACTAACTTCATAGACAAAGACCTAGCCCAATTAAAAAATCTGTACGCCATCTAGAACGGTCATTAGACTCATTAGTCAAGGTAGTCTTACAAAATAAAAGAGGCTTAGACTTACTCTTCTTAAAACAAGGTGGACTATGCCAAGCATTAGGAAAACAATGTTGCTTCTACCTCAATAACTCAGGTGTTGTTAGAGACAGTTTAGCTATGATCCACGAACGACTTAAAAAAAGAACAACAAAAAAAGCAAGATAGTCAGAACTAGTTTGAATCTTGGTTTAATTACTTCCCATGGCTCACTACCCTGCTCTCTGCTTTGGCAGGAACTGTGCTTATTTTTCTATTGCTAATTACCATAGGACCCTGTATTTTCAATAGACTGGTTGCTTTTGTCTGGGAACACATCAATAGTGTACAATTAATGGTTTTAAGAAGTCAGTATGTTCCCCTGGAACCTTTAGGACCCAAGATTGGCTCCCCTTAGGTACATAAAGAGGGGGAATGAAAAACCCAAGAACTTAAGTGACATCATGACAGGCCTCAGTCACCCTGTAGGCCTTAGTTTCAGGTTCCCGGAATCTAAAACAGGATGAACAGTTGCTGGAAAAACCACAAAGTTGCTATCATGAGCTAGCAGCGCCGGCGCCGGTATGGGTCAGCACTTTTGCAGTGCAGGGCCAGATGACCCAATGACATGTACTAATAATAAAACAACATTTCAAAATGTTACAAATGTCAACCAATCAAATGTGTGCCAACCTGGAGACATGCCTCCCCTTGTTCAAACCTCAATAAAAAAAAAATAAATAAATAAACTACTATTTTGCTTCTCGGGCTCTTGTACAGATCCACTGCATTGGTGAAGTCAAAAGTCCTAGCTTAAGCCTACAATAAAGCTCTTTGCTCTTGCATACGTGTCTGGTCCTCCTTGGTGGTCACTGGGGGAGACATGAACTAGGCACAGCACTGGAATGTTGCATGTCCTAAACGAACCAAGTTATCTTGGATAATCTTATCCTCTTAAATAGCCATTCATTATCTACCACTGTGGGTGACCTAATATTCTTGTTACCTTTAGGTAAATCATTTTGGAATGGATGAACAGTTCTCCAGCTTCCACAACCCAGAAGCTAAGAATGTCATTAGATAACATCTGAGTCCTATAGAATAGTCTTCCAAACTGCTGCAAAGTACCTACACGATATTTCCATTAATGAACTTGAAAATATTTCAATTTATGACTTTGTTAGTTCTGTTACTATGAAAACTTAAGGAAACTGTTAACATGTTAGAACAAGGAATTTGGGGTGACCAAAATCTGTATTCCTGAACTGTGGTTACACAAATTTGGCTCCTGAACAAGGTATCTCTTGTTCTTTTGGGGGGGGTTATTTCTATGCTTTCTTTGCATTAAAAAGTTATTGTGGGGGCTGGAGAGATGGCTTAGAGGTTAAGGCACTTGCTTGCAAATCCAAAGGACCCAGGTTTGACTCCCCAAGACCCACATAAGCCAGATGCACAAGGGGGTGCATGCGTCTGGAATTTGTTGGCAGTGGCTGGAGGCCCTAGTGTGTCCATTCTCTCTCTCTCTCTCTCTCTCTCTCTCTTTACCTGTCTATTTCTGTATCTCTCTCTCTCAAGTAAATAAAAATAAAATATCAAAAACAGTTATTGTGTCTTGTATGTGGCACTCCATGGACAAGCCATTACCACTGGAGGAATCACTTGGATCAGAGCCTGATCCCGGCATGGGCTCCTTTTTCCCAACCACACAGTATTTCCTCCATGGATGCATGTTGTTGAGGTCTTTCTGATGCTTGGACTTCCCTTGATTTGGACAATTGTCCGTTAGTTTATTCCAAGCTGCTTTTTAGGATCTGATTAACTTTTGTTTGCCTTAAAAGCATTTGGTTTAAGATATCCCTTTGTTTGTTTGCTTTCAAAGCACTGTGTTTTCTGACTGGTTTGTGGTTTTGTTTGCTTTCCGACCTTTGAAAGCATTTTGCTTTCTGACCACCTGGTTTGGTAATTTGCTGGTAATTGGCCTCCTTCTTCTAGCATTACCCATATATCTAATTCAAGGAAACAGGAAATGTGGGGAGGAAAACTACCATTTGTTCCTCCAGCTGTTTTTATGTTTCATTACTGTGTCAATTTAACTTGAAAGTATTTGAAAAGGAAAAGCAAAAAAAGAAGAAAGACATCTCACTCAAGATGACTTGGCTTTACATTTCCATCAATGGTTGTCCATTTAAATTCTTTCTTTCTTTATTTTTTTTTTACTTTTTGCATCTTAAAATAAAAGTTCTAGACAATGGGATTAAAATAAAATCATAAGTGGGCACCTCCTTTTAATTAAAAATTTAATACATTGTAAAAGAAATGATGAAACTGTTAATTTTAAGACATTTGTAATATTGCTAAATCAAGTTAAAATGAATAGAGAATTAATAAAAATAGTTTACATCAGAATTAAGATAAATTCTAAGTTAGAAACCACATATGAAGGGGAAACATGCTGCATTTGTCATTTTGTGCTTGTGTGAGTTCGCTGAGTATAATCTGTTCCAAGTCTATCTATTTTCCTACAAATTTCATTATGTCATTTCTTCTTATTGCTGGGTAGAATTCTATTGTGCATATGTACCAGATTTTCTTTATCCATTTGTCAAATGATGGGCATCTGAGTTTAATGGACTTGGATTTTGTTGTTCAATTCTTTCTTAAAACTTAAAACTTTGCAAGATTTAAGTATCTGACTTGATATAAATATGAAAGATAATGAGAAAATGTTATTTTTCAAACCTGGGATAAATAAGTTACTCAAGTAGAGATTAAATAGACTCAGAAAATTATATTAATGCTTAGGTTTTCAGGAAACAATGGCTCTGCATGTCCTATACTTCTGCACTCCCTAAGTATTCTCACACTCTAATCTCTACAGTATAATTAATTATTCAAACATGTTCTCATTAGTAAGTAATTTATTTAATTTTCTTTGTAAATGTTCTAGAAAACTGTTCTTCCTACTCAGGGTTAATTTGTAGTGACTTTATGTTTTAAGTTTGTAGCAAGCAGCATATGTTTAATAATCTATATAAACTTTGTTATTTTGTGTGGTGCTTTTAGGTTGAACAAATATCTCTGCAACGAAGAGTGGAACCTTTATGGTAGATGCCCAGTAGAGGAATAGCTGGGTCATTTGGTAGATCTATGTAAGTATTCTCATCTGTCACATTCATCTACCTTTTATGATTTTCATCTACTCTTTTGTGACTTTTCTCTTCCTCTTCTATCTTCAAACAAAACAACATTCCTTATTAAAGGAAAATATTGTTATGGTCTATTTTAGGATAAAATGTAGAGGGAAAATGATATCATACTACATTAAAAAGTCCCATCTTAGAAGGCAAATCTGTACTGATTAACTCCTAAATATCAAACAGGGAGTGATGGCAAGTAATAGAATTGTATATGCCATGCATTTTTTTTAATTACCTGACTAAACTAACCTGACCTAATATCCTAAACTAACCTGATCTAATATAATTTAAATGTGTCCTGTGTGCTCATGAAAATTGCTTTGGGGGTTATAGAGCTGGCTCATCTATTAAAGCACTTGCCTGTAAATCCTGAGGGTTATGTGGAGTTGACTCCCAGGAACCCATGTAAGCCAGATGCACATGGTGTGGCATGCATCTGGAGTTAGTTTGCAGTGGCTAGAGGCCCTGACTTACCCATTCTCTCTCTTTCTCATAAATGAATAAATAATTTAAAATGCTTTCTTGTATTTTTCTTTGTATCATTTTGTGTTTTTGTCATTGAATACTTTCAGTTATTTATTATTATTATTATTATTATTATTATTATTATTATGTTTTTTTTTAAGGTAGAGTTTCATTCTAGCTCAGGCTGACCTGGAATTCACTATGTAGTCTCAGGGTTGCCTTGTACTCACAATGATCCTCCTATCTCTGCCTCCCAAGTGCTGGGATTAAAGCCATGCACCACCATGCCCGGTTTTCAGTTTTATTATTATATAGCATAACAATGATTATATAATAAATATATATAGGATGTATAACCATACATCAATAAAAGAAAAGTTAAAAGGAATACTAAAAGCACCACACAAAATTACAAAGTTTGTATAGATTATTAAACAGATGCTGCTTGCTACAAACTTAAAACATAAAGTCACTACAAATTAACCCTGAGTAGGTAGAACAGTTTTCTAGAACATTTACAAAGAAAATTAAATAAATTACTTACTAATGAGAACATGTTTGAATAATTAATTATACTGTAGAGATTAGAGTGTGAGAATACTTAGGGAGTGCAGAAGTATGGGACATGCAGAGCCAATGTTTCCTGAAAACCTAAGCATCAATATAATTTTCTGAGTCTATTTAATCTCTACTTGAGTAACTTATTTATCCCAGGTTTAAAAAATAACATTTTCTCATTATCTTTCATATTTATATCAAGTCAGATACTTAAATCTTGCAAAGTTTTAAGTTTTAAGAAAGAATTGAACAACAAAATCCGAGTCCATTAAAAACATATACAAGAGTGGTTGGGATTGCAGTGTTGTACCTATTAAGTGTTATTTTGGGAATATGTCTGCTTTTAAAATATCAATGTTTGTATGTGTATATATGTGAAAGTAAGCATTTAGGATATTTTTATTGCTATTGCCACTTTTGATAAACATGTTTTTCCAAGGTTCTTACCTCAGTCATCTGAGGTAAGATATAATTCTAAAAGCCTGGGATGAAAGAAAAAAAAAGCCTGCTTAAAGGCTTTCAATGGCTTATTCAGGTTACAGATGATCAAAATGCTTCCTTAAGACAAAAATGCTTGATTTTGAGCTTGCCTTTTGGTTACTTTTTCAAGTCCACATGAAAAAAAATCCCTTTTAACAAATAAAGTTTCAACATACTTGCTATAAAACAAAAGACTTAAATCTTTAACAAATAGCCTATTTAATTTTTTTTAAGAACATACAGGACTTTTGGACTGGAGAGATGGCTTAGCAGTTAAGATATTTGCCTGCAAAGCCAAAGGACCTCAGTTCGAATTCCTAGGACCCACATAAGCTAGACACACAAGGTAGCACATGCGTGAGTTTGTTTACAGTGGCTGGAGGCCCTGGGTGCCCATTCTCTGTGTGTGTGTGTGTGTGTGTGTGTGTGTGTGTGTGTGTGTGTGTGTGTGTGTGTCTGCCTCTTTCTCTTTCACTTTCTCAGATAAATAAATAAAAATTTAAAAAAAAAGAAAATGCAGGATTCTTAACATGTTTGACCTGTGTTTATAGCTGTTAGATATCTATGGTACAATATGCATGTGTTCTGTGTTTTAGATACAGCTTCCTGGTTTTTTATTTGGAACATAATTATCTTACTAAAAATGTAGTGTTTGGGGTGGAGAGATGGCTTAGAGGTTAAGACGCTTCCCTGCAAAGCCAAAGGACCTCAGTTTGATTCCCCAGGACCCATGTAAACCAGATGTGCAAAGTGGCGCATGTGTCTGGAGTTCCTTTGCAGTGGCTGCATGCCCTGGTGGGCCCATTCTCTCTGTTGCTCTCTCTATCTCTGCCTCTTTCTCTCTTGCTCTCTCAAATAAATAAATATTTTTTAAATGAAGTGTTTAAATAAGATTATTCAGTCTCTGGAAGTCTGTATTGAGAATAGCTATTTTCCTAAAGGGGAAAAATACAACTGTAATACTGTTATGTTTTAGGGAAAGGAAGAAGACTGTTTGGGATTGGAGTGTTGTAGCAATGTGTGAAGTGTAAACAGAAATATTCCTTAGCTGGCTAGTTGAATAGTTGTAAAGTGAAACATTATTTTCCTTTCTTTCCTTTTGTGGAACTTCAATGAGTAAAGTATATTTAATAAAATAAAACAGAAATAAATGACAATTTAATAACCATTTAAAGGTTTTCTAAATGTTATAATAATGATAATAAGATAGAAAGTAATTATCAGGTAATAAAAAGAGATTAAAAGTTGTGAACTATATTTTTGGTAAAGAAGTCTAAAGAAAAAGGATAAGAAAAAGATAAGAAATGACATGGTATGGTAAAATTAGTTTTGTTTCTAAGATAAAGGATTATTCCAAATAGAAACAAACAATGACAAAAATATGGAAATTTAAAGTATGTTATTAAAAAGTTGTGCAAGTCAAAACTTAGAGGATATGGGTATAAACAAGTAGGTTATAATTACTAATTTTTGTTTTGGTTTTTCAAAGTAGGGTCTCACTCTAGTCCGGGCTGACCTGGAATTCACTATGGCAATCCTCCTACCTCTTCCTTCCATATGTTGTGATTAAATGTATGTGCTGCCATGTCCAGCTGATTATAATATATTTTTTAAATCCTTAAGGTCAAAATTCAATGCCCTGAGATAAAACTGATGCCTGATTTTCTATTTTTAAACAGTTATATTTCCTTTTTAAAATATATTTTATTTATTTATTTATTATTTGAGAGACGGAAAGAGGCACAGTGAGAGAGAGAGAGAGAGAGAGAGAGAGAGAGAGAGAGAGAGAAAGGGAGAAAAAGAGAGAATGGCTGTGCCATGCTTCCAGCCACTGCAAAGGAACTCCAGATGCATGCACTCCCTTGTGCATCTGGTTTATGTGGGTCCTGGAGAATCAAAATGGGATCCTTTGGCTTTTCAGGCAAATGCCTTAATGGCTAAGCCATCTCTCCAGCCTTTTTTTTTATTTTTTGAAAATATTGACCTGATCTTAGTAACATTGATGAAAAATTGTCTTAGAAAACAAAATTTTTTATGTTTATTATTGGATAAGCCATTTAAAACATATTTAAATTTTAGCCAAATGCTTAGTTTATGTATTTTCCCATGGGTAATTCCTTCACTTGTTGGATCATAACTTGCCTTGCTAGTAGAGAAAATTATATTTCAGAGGAACTGTCCTTATATAGGACATTCTTGCTAAATTACATAATAATCATAAACCTTATTGTAATGATCAAATATTTAAATATATTTAAAATAGCCTATGTAAAAATGTATAAAAATGTAAAAATGTATAGTGCCTATGATCTTAAATCCACCAGACTGGTGGTTAAATAGGTGTGACTAATTGTCCATACTGATTTAAATAAAGCGTTCAGTTCTCTTAGCTTATTATATTCCCATTAGTTCTTCTAAATCTAAGATTTATCCTTTTAAGAAAACAATAACCATTATTTCCTAATAAAATAATTACTATGCACCCTATAAAATTAGGTAAAAACAGGGCTGAGGAGATGGCTCAGAGGTTAAAGATTCTGGCTTTTGCAAAGCCTGCTAGCCTGAGTTGGCATAGGTTCAATTCCCTAGTACCCATGTAAAGCCAGATGTGCATGAAGTCAGGTAAAAATACTACTGTATGAACCATCTCTATTAAAGGGATATATACATAAATCTATGAGATATTTAAAAAGGATAACTAAAAATTCAGAGTTCATTATAATATTTCCACAGTGAGCTCCTGAGAGATAAAGAAAAACAGTGATTTCAACAATTATAAAAATATATTATCCCCAAGATCTCCTTCAGCCTGGAGAAAAGTGGCTGGATCATAGACTTATAATCGTCTCTTATACTACAAAACTTCAGGACATAAATTCAGATTTCTATTTTTTTACCTCAAATTTCTGAGATCACATATATACAGACTTCAGAAAACATGGACGATACTCATCTTCAAGTTCATCTGACAATTGAGTATGCCAAGTAACTGAACATATCTGCTAACTCTCATTTTTGGACTTCTTAAGTACTTTTATATTTAGATATTTTAAAATTTTGCTAAGATATTTGGAATATTATTTGGTATAACCCTTAGTGATAAAAATAATGTTGATATTTAGCCATCAGGGAAATGCAAATTAAAACCACTTTGAGATTCCATTTCACTCTTGTCAGAATGGCTACCATCAACTAAACAAATGACAATAAGTGTTGGTGTGGATGCGGAAAAAGAGGAACACTTCTACACTGTTGGTGGGAATGTAATCTGGTCCAGCTATTGTGGAAATCAGTGTGGAGGTTCTTGAGACAGCTAAAAATAGATTTACCATATGATCCAGCTATAGCACTCCTAGCCATATATCCAGAGGACTCTTCTCACTACCTTAGAGATACCTGCACAACCATGTTTATTGCTGCTCTATTCATGATAGCTAGGAAATGGAACCAGCCTAGATGTCCCTCCACAGATGAATGGATAATAAAGATGTGGTACATTTACTCAATGGAGTTCTACTCAGTGGTAAAGAAAAATGAATTTATGAAATTTGCAGGGAAATGGATGGATCTGGAAAGTGAGGTAACCCAGGCTCAGAAAGCCAAATGTCACATGTTCTTTCTCATATGTGGATCCTAGCTACAAATGTATAGATTTGTGTGTGAACTGGAACCAAAAATAGGTACCAGAAACCAGTAAGCTGGTAAAAGGCTATAAGGGAGGGAGGAAAGGGAAGGACTTAAGTGTATGGTATTGCACATATGTAAGTAAAAGAACAGATTACTGGGAGGGGAATGGCCTAAGCAAGGCCATGGGAAGAGAATGCATAAAAGAAGGGCAGGGGAAGGGTCAATCTAAATTCAAGATATTGTGAATAAGACTTATGCAAAATTACTTTTTTGAATAATGGCACATCTGGAAGCTGTAGATTGTTACTAGAAAATTTTTAGTACCTGGGGTGGGATACCTTCCAGTGAGTTGTTGGCCAAGGAGGTCCCGGTAGCCTCCAAAACATTAAAGGCTTTTGCCAAAGCCCTTGGTTTCCCTTGAGAAACAGATAGTAAGACCCTATTGCTGAAGACATCTCTTGCCTGCGAGTCAAGGTCACTGAGAAAGCAAGCTGGTGCTGAGCAGAAAACCTTCTCCCTGTAGACCAGCCAACTGAAAGCTGGAAAAAGCTGCACTGCATGCAGCGTATGTGAGACAGGAGTCATCAGCAGTGAAAACAGTGGATGCTGAATATTCAAGTTTGGCCAGACAGGCCCAATGACTGAACGGGTGCAATAGTGGCATGTCTACTCTTGGGGTAACCAACTGCTCCATAATTGGACTGAAGGCCCTCTCTACGGGAGGGAATACATACCTGGTACTGAAAAACCTAAGCAAAAGTCTATGGTAGGTGAGGTCATGAGCCTTAGGGGTATAAAGCCTGCTCTTGTCTGACTAAATGTATATATTATTCCCACCAAGCTGACCTGAAAATACTACACTTAATGTTCATATTCACATATTAACACTACTCTCACTTCTGGTTAGAGAAGCTTCTCTTTCAGATGTCGATGACCACTGGGATGACCCAAAAGGCAACATAGTGCTGAGAAGAAGGGATGGAGGAGTGTCCAGCACTGAAACACCTCTGTCACACCCTCCAAGGCTCAGGGACCATTGCGGAAGAGGGGATGGATAGAATGGAAGAGCCAAAGGAAGGGTATGACTTCTTACAATGCAATTGCCCAGACAGAAATTGGCCTTGATATCCATGATCTTGCAGTGCCTAGCAATACCTCCGCAAGACCCTCAAAATAGAAGAAAAAGATGATGACATCAAATTAAAAGAGAGACTAATGGAGAGAGGGAAGGGATATGATGGACATTGGAGTTCTAAAGTGGAATGGGGGAGGGGAGGGAAATATCAGGTGGTTTTTTAGTATGTAAGTATAAAAGTTGTCAATAAAAAATTAATAATTAGGCTGGAGAGATGGCTTAGTGGTTAATGCACTTGCCTGCAAAGCCAAAGGACCCAGGTTCGATTCTCCAGGACCCACATAAGCCAGATGCACATGCATCTGGAGTTTGTGCACCTATTCTCTCTCTCTCTCTCTCTCTCTCTCTCTCTCTCTCTCTCTCTCTCTCTCTCTGTCTCTCTCATTCTTCCTTGCTCTCAAGTAAATAAATAAATAAATAGAACTAAAATATTAAAAAAAATAATAATAATTAAAAAAAGAGGCACTGGTTTAAATTGCTATTCACAAAAACGTTGGGAAGAATCCAAATGTAAATTTCTGTTTACTGTTATCAACGTAGTACTCTTTATGAACTGCTTTAGTCTGAATGCAAGCTCGAAGCACATTTCATCCAAACCTTGGAAAAATGTCCACTGAATATTGTCAATGAAAAAGCTAGCTCTCATTGACAAGCCAGTTAACCAAGCCAAGTTTATTTATTTTGACATACAGAACATATTCAGAAAAGTGCCCTAAGAAAACTTTTTCATCAATAAAGAATTGAAAAGCAAAAAAAATAAAAATAAAAATGTTAATATTGGTTTTAGTGAAGTTACATCTGAGAACAATATTGTCTTTTTTATAACTGTTTCTTTATATAGACCATTATTACTGTTGTTTCTAGCTCTTTCTATCACTACTACAACTATTTTTCTTCATATTAATAGTGTCAAATCTTTAAAGAGAAGACTCAGACTAACAAGCTGGGCCAGAACACAGGATTCATTCTTTAGTTGTCTAAAGGAAAGTATTCTGACTGTGAAAGATAGATACAACCTTTGGGTGTAAAGAGGGAGAAATATATTCCAAGCAAATGTATCTAGGAAACAAGCAAGTGTGGGTATCCTAATATATGGACAAATATATTTTAAATCAAAATTATCAAAACAGATAAAGAAGGTAACTTCATGTTGATAAAGGTGACAATTCACCATGTGGACTATTTAAATTCCATACATATATGTAGCAAACACAGGTACATCTAATTTTATAAAACAATGCTACTGGATATGAAGTTATAGATATATTCCAAAACAATAATTGTGGATTACATAAATACTCAACTATCACCAATAGAAAAAACAAAGAAAGAAAGAAACAGAAAAGCAATTAAATTCAATGACACCATAGATCAAATGGACCCAACAGACATTTACAGGACATTCTATCAAAGTACTACAGAATACAAATTCTTCTTAGTAGTTCATAGAACTTTCACTAAAATAGATTAACTATGAAGACACTCTAATAGTTATCTTCTCATTGTTAGGAAAGCATACCTCTAGAAGCATTTTATTGGATGAAGGGTTGATTTTAGGCTTACAATTTCTAATGGAAGTTTAATCAGGGCATTTAAAGCATAACAACAAGCTCACATCTTCATATATCCACAGCAGAGTGAGAACAGCACTGGCAAGGGCACCTCAAAGTCTGCCCTCAGTGACACACCTTTTTCCAGCAAGGCTCCACTTCCCATTGGCTCCACAAGCTGGGAAATAAGTAGGAAGCTTAATCAAATAAATTTAGGCTATGGGGGCATTTTACATTTAGATTACCATAGATACAAAGCAAGTCTCCTCTAATTTTATAAAATTGAAATAATTTTCTCTATTTTATCTAACAATAATTTCAAAAGCTAGATGCTAACAAGAGACAATATAGAAAAAAGACACAAAGTCATGGAGATTGAACAACACACTATTGAACAATGAATAGATCATCAAAGAAGTCATAAAAGAAAAAATATCCTATAAATAAATGAAAATGAAAACACAACGTACCAAAACCTATTTGGCACAATGAAGTCAATTGTAAGAGGAAGTTTATGGCTCTAAGTGCCTACAATACAAAAATAGAGAGATCTCACATAAATAACTTAATGATACCTCTAAAGGCATTGGGTAAACAATAACAAAACAAGCCTTAAGTGTCAGATGGAAATAAATAATAAAGATAATGGCAGAAATAAATGATATAGAAATAAGTGGAAAGAATTGATGAAATAAAGAGTTGGTTCTTTGAAAAGATAAAGAAGTCTGACAAATGTTTAGCCAAATTAACTAAAAGAAAATGAAGATCTTAATCAATGATATTACAGATGAAAAAGTAGTCATGTTTTGAGATACCAATGAAATCGAGGCAATCATAGGTGATATTTCATAAAACTGTGATTGAACAAATCTGAAAATCTAAAAGAATGGGATACACTTCTTGATTCATGTGACCTACCAAAGTAAAACTGAGATGAGATGAAAAAAAATAATAATCAGACATATAACAAGCAATAAAATTGAAGAAGTTATCAAAACTTATCCATTCGAAATGTACAGGTACAAATGTGCTCAGTGCAGAATTCTATCATGGCTGTATAAAAGAACTGAAACCAATGCTTGTCAAATTATTCTACAGAACAGAAAAGGAGGGAATGCCCCCTAAGTCCTATTCAGTCAGCATTAGGAAAATCAGATAGAAGCACAATAGAAAAGAAACCTACAGGGAAATATCCCTGATCAACATGGATGGATGAAAACATTATCAATAAGATGCTTGCAACTGGAATTAAAGAACATATTAAACAGATTCTCCTTGAACAAGAAGGCATTATTCCTAAGATTCAGGGATGGTTCAACATATGTAAATTAGTACATGTAATAAATCATATATACATAGACTCAAGGACATAAATTATCATATTAATAAATGTAGAACAGGTCTTTGACAAAATTCAACATCCATTTATGATAAAACCATTGGAAAGAATAAGGGTGGAGAGAAGCTATCTCAACATAACAAAGGCTATTTATAATGAACCTATAACCCACATCATACTAAACAAAGAAAAATAGAAGCATTTGCTAGTCAGATTTTGGAACAAGGGTGTCTACTTTTTCTACTTCTAAATAATAATAGTACTTGAAGCCTTATCTGTAGTTCTAAGAAAATAAATAGAAATAAAAGTGTTACTAATTGCAAAGGAAGAATTCAAGTTATTCTTTATTTTACTTTTATTTTATTTTTTTAGGTTCAACTTTTTTATTGACAACTTCTATACCTACAGACAATAAATCATGATATTTCCCTCCCCTCCTCCTATTCCCCTTCAGAACTCCACTCTCCATTATATCCCCCCTCTCTCTCCATTAGTCTCTCTTTTAATTTGATGTCATCATCTGAAACATCTCTATCACACCCTCCAAGGCTTAAGGGTCCATTGTGAAAGAGATGGCAGAAAGAATGTAAGAGCCAAAGGAAGAGTACGACTCCTTACAAAGCAACTGTCTGGACAGAAATTGGCCTCGATATCCATGACCTTGCAGTGCCTAGCAATACCTTCACAAGACCCTCATAATAGGAGAAAAAGATGATGACATCAAATTTTTATTTTATTTTAATTAATTTATTTATTTGAGACAGAGATAGGGAAAGGGAGAGAGAGAGAGAGAGAGAGAGAGAGAGAGTGAGAATGAGCACACCAGGGCCTCTAGCAACTGCAAGTGAACTCCAGATGCATGCACCCCCTTGTGCATCTGGCTTATGTGGGACCTGGAGGATCGAAGCAGGGTCCTTAGACTTTGCAAGCATGTGCCTTAACCAATAAGCCATCTCCAGCCCTCAAGTTATTCTTAATTTATAGATGATATAATACAATAAAGAGACCCCAATGACCACCAGAAAATTACCAGTGCTGATAAATACTTTCAACAAAGTAACAGGATACAAAAATTATACAGATTTAATGCAATGGCAAAAAAAAATCCTGACATTTTTCTTCATAGAGATAGAAAAAATGATCTCAAAATTCATATGGAATGGTAGAAGGCCTTGGATATCCAAGCATATCCTCAGCAAAAGAAACACCACTGGAGGTATCACCATACATGATCTAAAGCTATATTACAAAGCCACAGTAATAAAAACAACATGGTGCTGGCATAAAAACAGGATTATAGACCAATGAAACAGAATCGAGGACCTGGATTTTGGGTCAAGTAACTACAGCTACATGATATTTGACAAAGGCCCTAACAATGTAGACTGGAAAAAAGACAGCATCTTCAACAAATGGTACTGGACAAACTGGATAACCATATGCAAGAAAATGAAACTCGATCCACCCATCTCACCATCCACAAAAATCAAATCTAAATGGATCAAAGACCTCAAGATAAGACGAGAAACTGCTAGTACTGGAAGAAAAAATAGGAGGAATTTTCCATGAGTGGGAAAGACTTCCCGGAAAAACCCCAGTAGCAGGAGGGGAAGGTATGGGTGTGGGGGGGGGAAACAAAACTGGACCCAAATGGAAATGGCACCATAACATCCTATATCCTGAAAGACAGACTAAAAGGCTGAACATTCATAATGTCCTTAGAGGCAACACCTGATTCACAGGGCTCTGAAGAGGGTATGAAGACTAACCTTAAGCTTTTCCTGCTTCTCTCTCTCTCTCTCTCTCTGTCTCTCTCTCTCTACCTCTTCTCTCTCTTCTCTTATTCTCTTCTATATTGCCTATCTTTTTCTTCTTCTTTTCCCTTGGTGCTGGCCTGTAAGTCTCAGTATCAGCATGCAATTAATATCCACATGAGCTGTTGATCAGAGAGACCTACAGGGTTTCCCAAAAGAAGACAGATTTCTGTCAGAGTACTTGATGACCCACCAAAGGTTAATGATGAGACCCTACTGCTGAACACACCATATGCTGTTGGTATGGAACATGGAGTGACCTGGCTAGAATCTGGAAGAGAGTCAGTGTCCAGTTAGCTTGTTTAGTGATGGAAGGTGCTACATGAGTGACTGGGGGAAAGTGACCAACAACTGCCCAAGCAACTCGTGATCTAAGCTTCTCAGCAGCAAACAACCTGACTTGATGTTCACACAAGGGCAATAGTGGCACACAGCCATGGTGGGTAACCAACTGCTCTTGATTTGGCTATTAGATCCACTCAGTGGAATGGAACCCATAGCTTGGACTGGGAAACAAGTCAGAATCATATTCAAATAACTATCCCACTCTCCAATATCAAGCTCCACCAATCTTGGGTTATAAGAGGGCCTACACCTATGAAACTCTCTCTAAAATAATAATGGTTATCCCATTTATCTGGTGCTGACCTCTCTGTTTGCTGGAGAATTTGCTTCTCTTTTTCAGATGGATGCAGAACCTGAGGAAAGAATCAGCCCATGGTAACTCACCAGGGCTCCAGCTGAAACCAAAAAGTAATGGGAGAAATGAGCAAGAGTGCTGCTTTCTTGGTGAACCTGGTACCAACACAAGGGTGAAGGAGATAGACACAGGGAACATACCAAAGCAGATATCCAGAGACACAGTGGCTCCCTAGACCTCATCACTGAAGTAGACCTAACACAATCCCAGCATGGCTTAGGGAAATTCATGGAAGAGAGCACGAAATAATTGTTAGAGCCACAAGTTAGAACATTATGCACAGAGACATTTTCTCTTCCCCATAACTGATGGCTACCCCCACAATGCATGACCCACATTCCCCAAGGAGAAGAATCCCTTTGGAGGGGGGAGGACAGGAAGGGGGCTAACAATGGTACCAGCATGACTGTATACACACTATTTACATAACTAATAAAAAAGTAAAAAAAAATATTAAAACATAAAACTTAGAGTTACAAAATACTGTTTTCTAATAATTATTAGCATTTTATAGTTTTTATAACATACTGAGAAATATATCAGGAAAAAAATCCCATTGATAATAGCCACAAAATTAAATATCTCAGAATATTAATAACAATGGAAGTGAAAGACCTCAATGATGAAAACTTTAAAACCGCAACGAAAGAAACTGAGTGAAACACCAGAAAATGTAAAGATCTCTTATGCTCATGGATTGGAAGAATCTATATAGTGAAAATGGCCATCCTACCAAAAGCAATATAATACTAATAAAAACAGCATGGTATTTGTACAAATGCAGGCAAGTTGATAGAACAACAGAATAGAACAGAAGTGTCAGTTATCTAGTTATTATCTTAAAACAGTTCTGACACTATAGATTCTGACTTCAATTGTGATGAATAATATGATTAAATTCTTGGGCAATTTCTGTTGAATATACTCACATTTGTCATCTAGATGCTGGAGAGAATGTTCTTTAGTTTTCTTTTCCTCACCACATGGAGGGTGTGGTAGAATGGGCCTCCAAAAACCTAGAAACATTTAAAGTGGACTCAATTATTTTCTATTTCTTATAAAATAATATTGTACACAAGAATACATACTTCATGCTTCTGTGTAAAACTGTGTGATGGTATCATTACTTTTCCCCCCAGATATATTTATTTGTTGTAATAAAGATCATTTCCATGTTTAATGTTTACTAAAGGAATGTTAAAAGCTAGTTTTAAAGAATTACAGCATAAATTTATAATGCCTTTGTTACATACAAAACTTAAAGAATTACTCATTTAACTACATAAATCTTGTAGCAAATTCTTGTGTTAATGATCAAGTATGAAGTTGGCTAATAAGTATCTATTTAGAATCCACAGTTACAGGAGGAAAGTGACTTAATTATGGGTGTTGAACAGAAAGCTAGGGTATTTTCTTATACCTCGTTAATATTAATGCATACAAGGGAGAGGTATGGTAAAAACTGATTTGAAGAAGTGTATGTTACTCCTTTTGGATGAACAGGATGTGAGTAGAAAAAGCACTTTTTATTTTTGTTATGTTTTTTGTGTCTTAATAAAAAAGTAAGTGTCAGGTAAGATACAACAAAATAAGTAAATATATTTACAGACATTTTGTCAAAGTCTTACATATGAATAAAAACACTCCTCTTTCACTTATAGCTGTCTATTTTAATTATAAAATTTAGAAATCACATTTAATCTCAATTTAAATTTTAAATACATAACAGCTAAATAGAAGTGAGAAGTCCTAGTTACTCATGAGGGTGAAGAATAAGAATCAGGAGTTTGATGTCATCCTGGAATGCCTAGACAATGCAGTGATATTCTTGCTCAAAAATTATCTCTGCCATTTGACCATTTTAATGACATTTTTATCAATCAAGCTGCAAGTTCTATTTTTAGCATAAAGTGACAATAAGAGCTTGCGATTGGTAGAAGAGCATATGATTGGTAGTAGACAATGAAAATACTTCATGCTATTCATAAAAGAGAATAATTTCATCAAGTTTCAAAATTTTATCTACTTCTAGATTATAAGAGTTGGCATTTTATTTAAAACTTTGTATATTAAATTGTGTATGTATGAGGCAAAATGAGAACTATAAAAAGAAAAAAAAATATCTATTTACAGAGGACTTTAATTTGTAACATTTATTTTTTATATATGTTTATTTATTTATTTGAGAGAAAGGCAGAGAGAGGGGGGAGAGAGAATAAGAATGGGCACACCAGGGCCTCTAGCCACTGTAAATGAACTCCAAAGGCATGTACCACCTTGTGCATCTGGCTTACATGGTATTGCATTGAGGTTTGCATTGCTGCTGGAAAATACCTGACCAAGAGCAGCTTGTGGGGCAAAAAAAGGTTTATTTTGCCTTACTTACTCGAGGGGAAGCTCCACAATGGCAGGGGAAAATGATGGCATGAGCAGAGGTTGGACATCACCTCCTGGCCAACATCAGGTGGACAACAGGAACAGGTCAGTGTGCCAAACACTGGCAAGGGGCCACTGGCTATAATAGACATAAGCCCACTCCCAACAATACACTCTCACCAGGAGGCATTAATTCCCAAATCTCCATAAGCTGGGAACCTAGCATTCAGAACATGTAAATTTATACAGGACACCTGAATCAAACCACCACATTCTGTCCCTGCTCACACAAACTGATATCCATACATGATATAAAATACAATGCATTCAGCCTAACATTTTAAAAATCCCCATAGTTTTTATCAATCCTAATGATGTTCAAACATTCTCATAATCCAAGGTATTTAACTAAGCCATGATATCAACCCCCAAATAAATGATATAGAATAAACATTCACACTGCAAAATATGGCATTTTCCATAGCAAAGAAATATTTAACCAATACAATATTTAAAACAATCAGGGCAGCCGGGCGTGGTGGCGCACGCCTTTAATCCCAGCACTTGGGAGGCAGAGGTAGGAGGATCGCCGAGAGTTCGAGGCCACCCTGAGACTACATAGTTAATTCCAGGTCAGCCTGGACCAGTGTGAGACCCTACCTCACAAAACAAAAAAAAAAAAACAAAAACAAACAAAAAAAAATCAGGGCAAACATCACACTCTGTAGTTTCAAGTCCAACTATTCTAGTCAGTGACAAATCTCCAAGTCAGATAATTCTAACCAGAAAGAAGTCTCTGGAGTTCCAATTCTGCCCCTCCAGCTAGGCCACTCACAGACCTGGAAAACTTCATTGGGGCCTGTTTCTCTCCTTAGCTCCCATCTTGTGGTCCTGGTATCTCCACTTGGTCCCCGCTGCAACCCATGGTCAATCCTCATGGCTCCATCTGGTCTCCATGCAGGCATCTAGTAAATCTGCTTCGTACAACCCATGGCCATTTCCCAAACAAAAGACTGAGTTACAAACTCAATGACCCTCTCTTTCCTGCATTTCTTATACTCCACAGTACCAGGTATGGTGCCAATTTGTTAATCCGGGGGAGGGGGGATAATGTAAAGTTTGAAGAACAGGACACTCCTTGTGCATTCAGGCCCCTTCAAAAGAGTCTACATTCTTCCTTGTTGCCCAATGCAAATCATCTGGCCCAATCTCAATGGTTGTAATCTCTCAATTGCAGGAAGCTATTTTGGCCTAAACATTTCTTTCTGTGCCATATCCCTTTGATCACATCAGTCTGTTTATATGCACTGTAACCCTGCACAAGTTCTCAGAACATGGGTATAACAGCAAGCCTCTCACACAAACTGCTTCTAGACCAGTCCAGACAAAGCTCCTTTTCAGCCTCATAAGCCAAACTTCACAGTCCATAGTTATTACTGCATTCTGGTCTTTCAACTCTTACCAGAATAGTCCATTAAGCTGTACTTACAGCATTTCAAGGCATCTCTTAGGCAAAGGTTTCAAATTGATCCACATTCCTATTGAAAATTAGCTCCAAAAGACCAAAGCCACATAGTCAGGTGTCTAGGAGCAAATGACCCTACTCTCATTACCCACATTATTGTTGCAGTCAGGTTCACATTGCTGCCAGAACATATCTGACCAAGAGCATCTTGTGGGGAAAAAAAAAGTTTATTTTACATTACTGACTGGAGGTGAAGCTCCACAATGACAGGGACAAATTATGGCATTAGCAGAAGTTGGACATAACCTCCTGGCCAACATCAGGTGGATAACAGGAACAGTAGAGTATGCCAAACACTGGGAAGGAACACTGGCTATAACATCCATAAGTCCATCCCAACAATACACTGCCTCCAGGAGGCGTTAATTTCCAAATCTCCAGAAGCTGGGAACCTAGCATTCAAAACATGTAAGTTTATGTGGGACACCTGAATCAAAACACCACAAATGGGCACTGAGGAATTGAACATGGGTCCTTAGGCTTGGCAGGAAGGCACATTAACCACTAATCCATCTCTCCAGCTCTGCCACATTTCTTAAATATAAGCATATATTTTAAGGCATGTTTAAGAAATAGCTAAGAAACCAAACAATGATATTATTGGCACTGTGCATATCATCAATGACAAAGTATAACATTTTGGTGTCAGAAATGAAGGAGAGTGGGAGCAGATAGGAAAACTATAGTTTTAAGTCAGAAAGTATTTTTACTTGTTCATATGTCAGTGCATAATTAATAATAATCTACCCATTTGATATTTTACAGCCAAATATAAATATAAAAATTCAGCTTAAAGAAAGTATATTTCGTGGATTATTTTCATATCATATAATATTTCACAACAATATTATAAACTTCATATGTATTGAGAAAAAATTAGTCTAACAGTTCTTATGTTCTAGCTTGACAATTAATTAAAATTTCGGCACTGAGGGAAATAGTCAACTTGATCCTCAGTTTTCTCCTGTTGCAGCAGGCAAACTAATACAATATTATGATTTCTGATTCTCATTTAGAATATTCTAAATTTGAAAACATTGAGATACATATACTATAACTATGCTTGAAAACTAAGATAATGCAATCAGATAAACCTAATGTCAATGTTAGTACAAATCATGTGAACATTTTTAGCCTTTTAATCCTTACAAGGAAATGGGTATAACATATATATAATAGACATGAACAAAAGTATATGTTCATGGCCAACAGAAAAAAAACACAACTTTGGACCATGAGCTTACATCCTATTATTGGTGATGTTACATTGGTAATTAAATAACTGATTTGTGATCCAGCTTTTTTTTTTTGGAGAGACAGAGAGAGACAGAGAGACAGGGAGAGGGAGATGGAGAGAATGGGCACGCCAGCAGCCTCTCAGCTGCTGCAAATGAAATCCAGATGCATGTGCCCCCTTGTGGTCAAGTGCGGCATCGCGCCCATGTATCACTTTGCATCTGGCTAAACGTGGGACATGGAGATTGGAACCACTGGAAATTGGAACTAGTGTTCTTAGACTTAGGAGGCAGGCGCCTTAACCACTAAGCCATCTCTCCAGCTTGATCCAGCTTTTTTTGTTGGTAAATAAAGATGATAATATTAACCTACCTCCTAAAATTGGTAGGATTTAATTTATGTGTATATGAAATACCAGTGAATTGCTACTAATAAATTAATACTGCTCAATTAGTACTAATGAACTATTACTGAACAGTTTAAAACATTTCACAGTATAGTGTTATATTAAGCTTATTTATTGTTTGTGAAGAGATATAACAATAGTGGATGGGGGTTAGATATAATAATGGTAGCATTCCCATTCCCTCCTTTTCTCTCTATCTTCTTCTCTTTCTCTCACTAACAAATAAACAAAGATAAAATACTTTTAATTTTTTAAAAGGATCTCAGTTACTGAACTAATGGCTTAAAGAAAAATGTCCTTATCCAACAATTTGTTAATAATAGTTTATAAATGTACCCAAACACATAGTATATGCTTTATTATTTACAATCAATAGTCTACCATACATAAAGCATATAACTTAATGGAAAAGTCAGTGTTATTTGGGATCAATGTTAAGGATCATTATGTGGAATAGCACAATAAAATAGGAAACACTTATAATAAAGTGTATATTTAAAACAATCTTTAAAATATTCTTATTTAAATAAATAATGTGAGTCTATTAAGGCACAGAATTTATTGTTCTATCTCAAAGAGATGGTTTCTTAGACCATTTCAGAGCAAGATCTTGGTCCTGTTTGGTGCTTTGAGCAATTAGGCTCTGTGAATAATGACTAGACAATGAACAAGATATGATATGAATTAAAACTATGAGCATGTAATGATTACTTCAAAACAAACGGAGCAAAGGTGAGGGTATAAAAAAGTATAACCTGTTATAATATAGATAAAATAAAATAAAATTTAAATAATTGAGCATAGCCAAACAAGAGTGAAAAATAACTATTAACAAGTTGAGATGAGAACTATACAGTGAAAATTATGGAACTTGGGGAGTAATTATTTAGACAAGCTAATTTACTGTTTATGTAATCAGGCTTCTATGTTTATCTTTTTTCACAATAACTGAAAACAGAAATTTAGTAATCTCCATTTATCTAGTCCAGAATAAGAGCTACAGTCAACATGGTGTTTTCAGGGCATAATAGTATTTTGCTAAGAATTTTTAATTTTCTTCATTTTAAATTGAAATAAAAAATACCTAAAATGTTATAATTGCTCTTAATTTTTCAAAGTGAAATAAAAACCTGTGATAAGATGCCCACTCTCTCCATTTCTTATAAAGTGGTTTCAAGGCCAGGCGTGGTGGCTCATGCCTTTAATCCCAGCACGCAGGAGGCAGAGGTAGGAGGATCGCCATGAGTTCGAGGCCACCCTGAGACTACAGAATGAATTCCAGGTCAGCCTGGGCTAGAGTGAGACCTTCCCCCGGAAACAACAACAATAAAATAAAATAAAATAAAATAAAATAAAATAAAATAAAATAAAATAAAATAAAATAAAATAAAATGGTTTCAGGCCCATATTTATCGATGTTACTGCCATTTGTAAATGATTTGATGTTATTAATTGGACATGTGAAGTATGATATATTGTCGAAGTTCACATATATTTCGACTTACCTGGAGGACGATTTTCCTTTCTGCGGGCACCAAGCCGTTGTGCTTCAGTTTCTGAAATAAGTTTGTCTGTTTCATCACCAGAAGTAGTTTTGTGCCCTTTTGTACTGTCAGTTTCTATGAGATGTCTTTCTTCATCCATTTGAGATCTCTCATTTTCAAATTCACTCTCCATCTTCACAAGGTATCTTTTACTGTCACAATCGTCTTGCGATCTTTCATCTCCAGTTTTTGTCTGTTGTGTTTCAGAATTAGAGTCTGTTTGATCCCTTTCAAAGATAACTGGCAAATTATGAAGCTCATCTTGACATCTTCCAGAATCACCCAGTGGTTCTATAGTGGGAAGTTCATAGCTTCTAGAGCTATCCCAGTTTCTGCTATAGTCTAAATGTTTTCTTTCAAAGTCAACTCCATGTTTTGGAGATTCAGGCTTGTGACCCCGCCAGAGTTTTTCTAGGTCACAAGTACTCTGGCATATTTCAGCCTTTCTCATGGGTTTCATAGAATCAGTCATCCCGGGGCTTTCGGAGTCTGATTTCACTGTTTGTCTTTCCGACCAAGAATCCATCCAGTGTCTGTCCTTACCAGTGCTCAGCTGAAACATTTCTGTATCTATGAGGCATTTAACAGCTTCTGAGGCTTGCTCATGCCTTTCGGCTTCTGATTCCATCTCAAATGGGCCAAAATCAGAGTCCATAATGTATCTTCTAGATGTATTCCCCTGTTTTCCTTCTTGCATCATATGTATGCTAGATGTTGATGGTGAATCTGACCTAGCTCCTTCTGTATCAGAGTCCATTGTGTACTTCTCAGAATCAGGAATCAACCAGAAATTTTCAGTTTCCATGATTTTTTTGGATTCCATCAGGCGTTTTATAGAATCTGCAGCCATTAGGCGTTTTTCTTCCTTCAACATGTATTTCAGAGATGCCGAATCTGTGGAACACTCATCTGAGTCTGAGTCTATCCTATGACTTTCCTTGTAGGAATGCAAGTCATTTTCAGAGTCAGACTCTTCGGAGAGCTTTTCTGAGTCTGAGTGTATCAAATGTTTCTGAGATTCAGCATCCACCTGGCACTGCTCAATTCTCACCAGGTGTTGCTCTGTCTCTCTCAGATCTTCAACAGATTGTTTTTCAGAGTCTGAGTCCTTGGCACACTTTTCTGAGTCTGAGTCCATCTCCCAGATTACTGAGCCAGAGTCTCTGGAGTGCTGTTCGAAGTCTGAGGCAATGCCTCTATCAGAATCAGAAGCCAAAATATCACTCTCAGAACCAGAGTCCATCAGAGGAGTATCTTCAATGATTCTTAAATCTTTAAAACTTTTATGATACAAAGGAACACATAAAGGTTTAGAACCCTTTGTACCAGAAACTTCTGTGTCAGATTTGCTTATGTTATCATGTTGCAGTGTAAATTCTTCATTACTTAAAGAAAGGACAAACATGAATACTTAGTTAAATATTCTTCAAGCACATTATCTCTCTACTAAAACCATTATGAGAGAAAATATGAAGTATACATTTTTATCTGATGAGTTGTAAAATATAAATTACAACACTAGGCTTCTTGTGAAACAAATAAAAGGAATAATAGTGTGTGCTTATTTTATATTCTCTTGAATCTTCCCTCACATTATATTTTCAATACACCAAAAAGTAACTGTCCAAGTAGGTTACTTCCTTGCAATATACAACTTTCTTATCCTTATTTAATGAATGCATCAGTTTTGGAGTCAAATATATTGAAATTGTAGTGTAAAAGAAAATTGTCTTTTTCTATAGCCTAGTCTGAATGAAGACTGTATTTAGGTAGATTTGAATATTAGTAAGGATTACCTGGGGGTGTGGATTTTTTGTGGAGAAGAGTAACTCTCGGATACTCTTTGATTTGAATGGGAGATACATTGTAAGGTAGACACAGGTCCATGTGATGAAATAGTTGTAGTTATTGGCTGCAAAATAAATGATAAAAATTGTAACTTTACTTAACACAAAACAGCACACTAAGTCATTTAGACTGAAGTGAGGGTGTCAACTTTTTTAGCTACACTTGTGCTTAATGGACAGTAAGAAGTTCCAAAATAAAATTTCAGGATTGCTATTTAAACATAAGGGTGGGCATGGTGCACACATTATGAAGTGTTTCAAAGGCTGTACTTTCCTATAAACTAATCTCCACTTCCAAATACAAGATTAATCCTATGATAATTACCAGTCCCTTGACTATAACAGGCTTTAAAAAAAATCAAAAATGGAGAAATCTGAGTCTCTGTTAGAAAATGAGTGAGAATTCAGAAAAGTTTTCCCCCTTGTTGGTTGCTTCAGACAAAGGTAGACAATTTCTGCTACTATGAAAAAGCCAATTCTTTCACATGCTGAGAGGTATAGAGAAAAACAAACAAACAATGTCACGGAATATAAAGAATAAGTAAGCCATGCAAGGAGGAAGTAAAAACAAGTGATTATATGCTTCTAGGGAAACAAATATGGAAGTATTTTCTAACTGGGTTACAATTTTTTTTTTTTTCTGTTTCTTTATATCTCTCCTTGGGACTTTTATGTTTGTTTGTTTTGGTTTTTCGAGGTAGGGTCTCACTCTGGCTCACATTGACCTGGAATTCACTATGTAGTCTTAGGGTGGCCTTGAACTCATGGTGATCCTCCTACCTCTGCCTCCCGAGTGCTAGGATTAAAGGTGTGTGCCACCATACCAGGCTCCTTGGGGATTTTTAAAAGAATTTACTTTTTATTATTTTAGTTTTGGAGTGTGTATGTATGTATGGTGTGTGTGGGCATGAATGTACACATGCATGTTTTGTGCATCTCTCTGTGTGTGTGTGTGTGTGTGTGTGTGTGTGTGTGTGTGTGTGTGTGAGGCCAATGATGGGTGTCATCCTCAGGTATACCACCAGCCCCTTTTGGAGAAAATATCCCTTGGCCTGAAATCATCAACTAAGGTAGATAGGCTAACCATCAAGTTCCAAGGATCCACTGTCTCCACATACCCAACATTGGGATTCCAGGCAGGTGCAAGTACACCTGACATTTATGTGGATTATGAGGATTATTCTTGGGTCCTCATGATTGCAAGGCAATCACTTTACCAAAAGAACTGTCTACCTAACTTCTTTTCTTAGTATTATCTCTACATCCTGACCTGTAATTCTCTAAGAATCTTTGAAATAATTTTCTACCACCTCTCCTTGTTTATGCTTTGTTTAAGAAAGTATGAGTGAGGTTTCATTATATCACTGACTATAATTCACAAAAAAGGTTTGGAATCTACTGTCTCAGCAGATAACTGTGAGACTCAAATAAATAAGATAATGCCTAGAAAGAAAACTATTTAAAACTGTGTCAAAATTATAAAATATAAATGATTAAGTGATTTAAAAAGACAGCATTGTATATGGTAAAGGAATATGATACATATTGAAATTTCCACATGCCAGAGGAAGTGATTATCAAATGACATTCATATTTTTCTAAACTTTCATCTAAAAAGTTACAACATGAAAGCTAATAAATATATAATATGTGTTTAGCACCATTACCCATCAGGGAAATGCAAATCAGAGTAACACTGATATTCTATCATATACTAGGCATATTGGCTATTAAGAAAGCAAGCAACAAATGTAATAGATGCTATATACATCAAGATACTATGCTATATACTCATAGCTAACATCATGGGATATTGAGAAAAATTCAAAGTACTTCCATAAATATCAGGAAAATTACAAAGTGACAATTTTTTCTTACTGTTATTCAATATACTGCATGGAGCTGCAGATAGAACAATAAGACAAAAGAAATAAAAGGGGTTCAAATAGAAATATAAGAAGTTAAAGTATCCTTATTTTTAAATGATATGATTTTATATATAAAAGACCCTAAAAACTCTACCAGAAAACTGCTAGAGGGAGAAAGAAATCAGAGAAATAATCACATCCAAAATTACTTTAAAGTACTTTGTAATAAACTTACCCAAGATAGTAAAAGATGTCTACAATGAAAACTTTAAAATGAAGAAGGAAACTTAGGAAGACACTAGAAGATGGAAAAGGCCCCCATACTTGTGGGTTAGAAGAACTGATACTATACAAATGCCCATCCTATCCAAATCACAAAAATTCATATGGAAACACAAAAAGTCTTGGATGGCTCAAGTAATCCTGAGAAAAAAGGATAATGCTAGAAGTATCATACCAGATTTCACGTCATAATACTACATATTGTCCATGATGTGTCATCTTAATTACTTAGTGTATAGCGCAGAGGAGTATTTCAAATGGTCTAGTTCCATTAGACTTAAAAATATTGAATGAAGTAATGTCATGTATTATAAAATACAATTTTTTTTCTTGACTGGAACACTACTGAATTATATACTTTGTAACTTGTCAACAAAGTAGAGTAAAATTTGAGGTGAAAACATGATTAGTTAAGAAGTGCAGAAAAATGGTATTTTTTGAATTGTTGTCTTTGGGGGAGAAAATAAGTTCTTCCTACCAGGGTTCTACATATTCATACATAATTACAACATTTTTATTTCCTTTCATATCCTCCCCAAAGGTTAGGTTTGCAGATAACGCAAAGATGCACCCATGTGTTACACCTTAGAGAACAAGAGCAGCATTAAAAAAATTGTGACATAGGGCTGGAGAGATGGCTTAGCGATTAAGGCACCTGCCTGCTAAGCCTAAGAACCTGGTTCCAATCTCCAGATCCCACGTTTAGTCAGATGCAAAGTGACGCAAGGGCACAATGCTGCACTTGACCACAAGGGGGCACATGCATCTAGATTTCGTTCACAGCAGCTGAGAGACTGCTGGCACGCCCATAATCTATCTGTCTTCCTCTCCCTCTCTCTCTGTCTGTCTCTTTTTGTGTCTCTCTCCAAAAATAAAAAAAAAAATTGTGACATAAAATGCACTCTTCAACAAATAAATTGAAAGAACATCAGATCATGATATGAACATTTGTAGATATGATGAAGCACAGTAACCAAATTGAAAATTCAAAGTGAAAATGGTTCATTCATATATAATTTACAGTATCCATCACTCAAAATAAATACAGGATCAAAATAAAGAAAACACATTTAATTGCATAAATTTGATCATAGCACATACAAAACATAAGATAGGTACTGAAGTTTATATCTTATGAACAGCTATTGTGAGAGTTTTATAAAAATTTTAGCACTATTTATAGACTGTATGATAAAGGTAAACCACTAAAAAAGACATTATAAGGGGAACTAATGAATTAAAAATGGTTAATGAAAAGAAATACCATTAATCTGCGAAGAAAAAGATGAAGGGTGATTTACTGATCTTCTGAATCATAAAAGGTAATGAAGTTTAGCTAAAGAGTCTAGGTTCTCTAGTTATTTGTTAATTAAATAATTGATCAAAAATGAATGAGTTCTAGAAAAATCTGTTTTGAAATGGTAATTTTGTAACATCTTCTGTCTTTCAGTTTCCTAACTTGGGAAGAGGGGTATTATGGAGAAAATCAGGTTATAACAAGGCTGAAATAAGATATTAAATGAAAATGGCTCCCATAGTACTAGCTCAGATAGTAGTATAGGTTACCAACTGAGGGGAAGAGGTCCAAGACAATAATCTCTATATAAACTTTGTATAATAGATAAATTAGGAACCATAACAAACTAAATTCTTGCTAAACTCCTAAGGGGACAGGCAGTACTCCATCAGATTGTTATGAAGAAATGAGAGTCTTTTGTTGCCAAGAATTCTGATTTTTCAAAAGAAGCTAGAAATTTAGAATTTAATGAAAAAAAAATCTTTTGAAAAATGATTATGGGTTAATATGGCCAGCAAATTTTTATACTACAAATGTTGATGGAGCATTCAATAAAATTTTACTCTGTCAAAATCTTTTGAAATTATTTGAATACTTTTGTATTAGTCTGTTTTAATTACCACATATTTTCTATTAAGCCTTTATCCATATAGAGATTTTTGACAATAATCCCCTCTAACCATTTCTCTCTCTTTTGTCCCTATAAAGTTTTCATACAAGGACAACGGGCTGATTATTCAATTATGCTTGCTTCTTCAATTCTCCTATTTTCTATACTAATTATAGACTGATACAGATTGTAATTCAAAGTGATATGGAGTAAACATTTTGCTGTATCTCTAATTTCAACGTATAGATAAATAGGTATTTATGCAATGGTACATTCACTCAGAATGTCATTTATTTAAATTGAAATATAACCAAAGGTTTTCAATATTTATTAATTTAACTTGCTTTATTCTGAATTACTTTGAAGAAATAATTTTACCAAGTGTTTTCCAGTCCTCTGATTTATATGATCCTTTTGTTTACATTTCCAATATTCTTCTAATACATTTTCAAGAAATGGAGAACAAAATATTGATATTCTATTTGCTTTTACTGGAATTTTCTTAAATGAAGTTTTTCAAGCTTTGTAACACATGTTATTAATAAACCCATTCAACTCTTCTATGTCTAATTCTCAATCTACAACAAAAGTAATTAAGGTAGGGTTAAATTTTATTCGATACAAGATGTTGAATTTAACATGGAAATCTCTTATGTGTTCATGACTTCTTGCTTTCTTATTAGTAGTAAATTGAAAACAAAACAAAATGAGCAAAAAAAAAGCTTCCCAAATCATGCTGTATTTCCATTTCAGTAATGATAGTCAGAAAAGTTAGGGTTGTTATGTAGCAGAATATATTTACAATTGCAATTTTGATTTAGGTTATTTGGACAACTTAAGTGAGGTGATTTTAGTAAATAAGTGCTGTATGCATTTATCAGCATCACTCATATTAATATATTGCTTTATATTTTAACAATATTTTATATTTTATTTTTAGTTATGTGTTTATTTGACGAGAGAGAGAGAGAGAGAGAGAGAGAGAGAGAGAGAGAGATGGGTGAACCAGGGCCTCTAGCCACTGCAAATGAACTCCAGATACGTGTGCCCCCTTGTGCATCTGGCTAACCTGGGTCCTGAGGAATTGAACCTGGGTCCTTTGTCTTTGTAGGCAAACACTTTAACCACTAAGGCATCCCTCCAGCCCTGCTTTATATTTTTAAATACTTCCACACAAAAAAAATAAATTGTATCTCAAACACTATATTGTTAGAAGCATTATTAACTATCTTCATCTCACAAATTAACTGTATGAAAGGGAATATAAGATTTAGTTGAATGATGGCGTGTTACCTTGCAACTGACTACCATGATCCATTTCCTAAATTTGATTTTTTTTATATTGTAATACCTGAACTTACTTATAGAAAATTATAAAACTGATGAGTACACTGCAAAATAACCATGTTTAGTATGGTCAGGACACTTTCTTAGGTGTGTTAAGGATAAACCAAATCATTTCACTAAAGGAAGTTATACCATGACAGCAAAGCTGTGTTATTATCACATAACAGAAAATTAACAAAAAGTCAAATGCAAAGGTAAAACTTTATGATGTTATTTACAGAAGATTTATTGGTCAGAATAGACCTCATGGAGATCATGGATCATCTTTGGAGAGGCAGCAGTTTTCAAATTATAATCCAGAAATTGTTTGACATTTTCAGACATAAAGGCAAATAAGATATGTAAAATGATTCTAAAGAAAATGTACCATTACATAGCAGGACAAAAACTAAAACAAAAAACAAAAATATTTTTAGTGATATATGGAAATAAGAATGTAGCAGTTTTAATGGATCTTATCATGTATATTTTAAAATATTTGCATTTATATGTGAGCAGAGAGAGGCGTAGAAGGGAAATGAGTACACCAGGGCCTCTACTCACTGCCAAAAAACTCTACTCACATGTCCCTCTTGGTTTATATCTGGCTTTAGGTGGGTACTGGGAAACTGTATTCATTTAGCAGGCTTTGCAAGTGCACAGCTTTATCTACTGACCATTTCTCCAATTTGCATGTTTTCATTTATAAACAAAAAAATTGAAATTGATTTTCAAGTGAAAAAGAGGCGCAAAGGTGTTGAGTAGGAGAATCATAGTGTTGTACTGTATCACAAGGAAGAACTTAGCTTAGAACAAAATGCAGGCCATTTCCAAAGTACTTGGTTACCCACTAGAATGTGATTCTGAAAATAACACAGGCTGTGGTCACAGAATACTGAAAAATTGGTTGGAACTGAGATGCAACTTGGAACTGAGATGCAAGCCATTTCCCTAATGATAGTTGCCATAATGCTAAACAGTGCTATTGAGCTTCTGGAGGAGAAAAGCTACCTAGTTTGAACAAGCAGTGGATTCTGAAAGCTACAAAATCAACTAGACAGACCAGATGTACCTACCCGTGCAATAGAGGCACATAAGTTATGGGATAGTGATGGTTCAGCTTTGTTGTCAGCTTGATCTGTTTAGGAATCCACTGGCATTCCTCTTGGTTGGGTCTCTGGGGTTGATTCCAGGAAGGATTAACTGAAGGAAGAAATCCTTTCCCCAGAGTAAGCACTTCCCCCCGGAGTGGGCAGTCCTCATGGAGGAGGCCATTATGTAAGGAAGCTCTGGGAGAAAAGTACCCATTCCTCCCACCTGACAGCATTAGGTTTGGTAAAAAATTATGGGGACTTTTATGTTGGACTGAATGCATTGCATTTTGCATCATGTATTATCAGTTTATGGGGGTTGGGGGCAGAATGTGGTGGTTTGATTGAGGTGTTCCCCATAAACTTAGGTGGTCTGGATTTGAGGTCCCAGCTGATAGCAATTTGGGAATTGGTGCCTCATAGAGGCAGTGTTTTGTTGGGGCAGACTTATAGATATTATAGCCACCTTCCCCTTGCCAGTGTTTGGCACACGCTCCTGCTGTTCGCCACCTGATGTTGGCCAGCAGGTGATATCCAGCCTTTTATCATGCCATTTTTGCCTCTGCCATCATGGAGCTACCCTTGTAGACTGTAATCCAAAATAATTCCTTTCCTCCCATAAACTGCTTTTGGTTGGCTACTTTCTCCCATCAATGCAAAGCTAACTGCAAAAGGGGATAATCCACTGCGTGTGATTGGATAAGAGTTACTGCTCAGTGGGAGGGAATTCATGACTGGTACTGAGAATCTAGTCAAAAGCACATGATATGGAATGTCATAGACATGAGAGTGAAGCTTCCACTGTCTTTTGGCTAAACAGAGTCTTTAGGGCCATGATATACCCTTCTTAGTGTGTATGATTAAACTCTTTGAGGAACTCTTATCTCACTTTTGGTTAGGGAACCTTCTTTTTACAGATGGCAGCACATACTGAGCAGAACCAAGATTCATTTAAATGACAAGAAGAGCTGGGCCAGGGTTTACCAATGGATGAGTCATCTCTTTCACACCTATCACGACTCAGGGAACATTGCAGACTTAGTTGCAGGAATAATTTGATATTCTCAGTGCTACCCAGAGAACTGTCTCATAGGGATGATGATAGCTACTAAGGAGACTAAAAACTCACCAAATTAAAAAATAGTAGGAAAACTAATTTGAATTTTGTTTTGTAGTGAGCTCATTCATTATGAAAATTCTATAGAAAAATGCTGGGAAATAAAGAAATAGCATTACAGATTGAATAAGAAACAGCTATCATTAGTTACTCCGGCACTTTGAGTGTTCTTTTAGTTGAAAAATGCAGTTCAAGTAAATATACTTAAAATATTTGGAATAGAGATTTTAGTGTCTGTGGAAAGTAAAATATTACTTCTTTACTCTAATCATACAGTTAATGATTAGATCAGTTTTTCTCTTCATATACTTTTAAAATTACATCTCTCTTCCTAATTTTGGAACCATTATATTTGTAGGATATTAGTAATAAACATGTATGTTAGCATATGAAATTCACTTTTCAAATGTAAGTGTAGAAGCTGGAAGAATCTAATGTATAATATTCAAGGAGGTCCATAAGTATTATAAAATTCCTTCCTTGTGGATATACTGGAAGAGTAAATGGCCTCATCTCTTTATGGCAGAAGTACAAACTATGCTTTATTTGGGGGAAAATGGTGATAACTAGATAAATGCACCCAAATCCACTGGGTACTATTAGTAAATGCTGTAAGTACATAAATTGATAAGACAAACTAGGCAGCTTGAATAGGATTCAGTGTGATGAACTCATTACCTGTGATTCTTATAAAGTATCATTTGACTACAAAAATCAGACTGATTAATTATTTTTCAGGTTTTTCACACAAGATTTTACAAAAGAACTCATGCTTTGTGATATTTGAGAATTAGTAAGAATTAACCAAGTAATGATAGAATAGTGGACCTATAAGACAGTAGAAATGTACAAGAATCCACAAAATGTTAGTGCATATGGAGTGTTACTGGATTTGGAAGTAGTTATAATATGATAAATAGGCTCCAGAATAGGTAATTATAGGAAATGTTATTGTAAGTTTTTATAAGATTTTCCATAGATGTATATATTATGCTAAGAAATAAAAGCTATTAGCCTGAACTGAAAACCAGTGAATTTATGAAAAATTAGAAATATGCATAAAAATAAGTACTATAGAATATATCAATGGAAGAAATATCAAGAAACACATTAAAAATTGGACACTTTCAAGTAGGAAGGAAAGGAAATAAGAACCATAATAGTAATTCATATGATTTAGAATATTCATAATATCTTGAAAGAATTCATACTAACATGATCTTCTAATACTCATCAAAGGTAATTGCAATAATAGTCTACGGTAATATGATTCTATTTGCTTCAGAAGATACTATAAGGAGACAAATTCCATCTAAGTCCTTAAAGTCTAGCCACATGTAGAACATTTCTTCAGTCATGTGGTTTATTTTTATTCCTTAATTTCAAGAGTGAACTTCTCAATACTAACAATGAAGTAATTCAAATCACTCACCATTGATAGTTGTTGTTGAAGTAGAATATAATCAGGTTCATGTTCCACTGAAGAACTTTTGGCTTCAGGCTCAGTGGAAAGTGGCTAAAAGCAAAAGTGAAAATAAGACTAAATATTGAGATGTATGTGGTACAAAAAGGAAGCAATGACTCTTA
This sequence comes from Orientallactaga sibirica, assembly GCA_036365145.1. Lineage (NCBI taxonomy): Eukaryota > Metazoa > Chordata > Mammalia > Rodentia > Dipodidae > Orientallactaga > Orientallactaga sibirica. The sequence goes on along the minus strand of JAEOAD010000793.1, from coordinate 5,176,000 downwards.
TGAAAGGCTCAGGCAGCCCAATTAGCATTTCAATTTTTCATGAAAAATTAACATTAACTATACACTTGTATACTGGTAAACACAGAAACAGCTAATATGTACTGAAAGCTCCCTATATTATCCATTATTCTAAGAGTTTTATGCATGCCAACTCTTTTAATCCTTGTGGACATTTTATGAGATAGGTACTATTACAGATATGAAGAAACCGAGGCCTGAAGAAGTAAATGAACTTGGTCAAGGAGAGACCACTATTAAATTATAAAAATAAAACATGAATTCAAGGAGTCTTGTCAAAACTTTGAATCACTAAACTAGTCTAATAAATTATAGAAGTTTAAATGTAACAGCATTGTGAATATATGAAATGATTTATTTAATAAATTTCCTATGGAAGATAATAGGATTTATTTTAATGCTTTATAAATGTTAACTTATTTAATACAATTCAATGCCATATTATTTAGCCCATTTTATTTGAATATTTGAATGAATATTCTACCTTAAATATATTAGATCATCTTAACTTCCCTTGTATTTCTGGAAAAAATGTTCAGCTAGTATACATTAAGTGGTGGATGAACAACTACTCATCTACAATATTCCAAATTGATCAGAAAGCAATTCTCCCAAACTCACTCAACAGGGTCAACCTTTTTTTCTGCAACTAAATCAGATAAGAATGCCACAAAAAATAAATTGACAAACTGATACCCTTGTTAAATACTGATGCAGAGATTCTCACCAAAATGGTAGAAACCAAATCCAAAAATAAATTTAAAAAATATATAATATGATCAAATAGAATTTAGTCAAGGCAAGCAAGGATGGCTCAATGCATGTCAATAAACATTATATCCCACATGGACAAAAGACAACACTATATTACATCTTAATAGATGCAAAACAAAAAGTATTTTCTAAAATTCAACAAAAAATGCCACAAAGCTGAGTTTACAGGGAACAACCTTCTGTATAATATAGGCCATTTTTAAAATTATGCAACAGCTATCAACACCCTGAATAGTAACAAGTTAAAAACTTTCTATCTTAAAACTGAAATGATGCAATGATGTGCATCACAGTTTTGCCCACTTAATTCAACATGTCATTGGAAATCCTAGCCAGAACTGTTAGTCAAAAGAAGTGTAAAGCATCATGATAGAAGAAGTAAAGCCATCACCTCTTATAGATGACCTGTACTTATATAAAGCTTTAAACAACTCTGTCAAAACTAAAAATAAACCTACTAAGACTAATAAATATATCTAGTGATGGTGATCAAACCTAGCACTGATTTCATGATGGGCAAGCACTCTACCACGGACCTACATCCACAGCTCCTGTGACTAATAAAGACATTTTGTAAAATGGCAACATATATATCTATACAGCATATGTCATTCACAATACCTATATAAATTAAAATATTTAGAATTAAATTTAACCAAAGAAGTGAAAACTATATAACTACAACATTAAATGTTTGTGAAAGAAATTTAATAGGCTAGAACAAGTGAAAGTCATCCTATATTCATAGACTGTAAGAAAAAAAACTATTAAAATGTCCATATTGCCTAAATTAATCTACAGATTCATTGCAATTCCAGTGATATTTTTCACATAATTTGAAAAAAATCCTAAAATTTGTAAGCAAGTATCTTTAACTGCTGAGCCATCTCCCCAGCCCTTAAAAATCCCAAAATTTGAATGAAACTATTATAATTCTAAATAGATTACATAATCGATAGCCTAAACAAGAAAGCAAGGCATACTATATTAATTAACTTTAAACTGCACTTCAAAGGAATCATAACCAAAACAGATGGTATAGACATAAAATCAGTCATATATACCAGCAAAAACTAATGAAGTTTAGAGGTGAATATATATATATATACACACACACATCTATAGTCAGATGAATTTTGACAATAATCCAAAGAACCCACAGTATAGAATAAAGAATTGTCTTTCAAATAAATGATGGTGAGCAAGTTAGATGTCCACGTGTGGAAGAATTCAACAAGAGTATTATTGTCCACATAATCAATGCAAAGTAGATTAGTCTTAAATGTAAGGCCTGAATGTGTGAGTCTAAAAATATACAAGGGGAATATTTCAGGCCATTGAAAGGAACAATGTTTTCTGACCATACCCAAAGGAAGAATAAAGAAAAGGAAAGGCATACAAATGGTATTACATCAAATAAAGACCTTCTGCACAGCAATTCTCAAAGTGAAGAGACAATAGAAGAAGAGGAAATAGTTGAAATTATTAATCAGACAAGAAGTGAATATCAGAAATTATAAGTAACTAAAAATATTCAGTAGCATATAAATAAATAGCCAGAATAAAAGGTTGGCAATAAGCACCAAAGATATCTCGTAAAAGAACTAATATATATATATATATATATATATATATATATATATATATATATATATATAAACATCACTAACCATCGTGGAAATTAAAATCAAAAACACAATCACTCCAGAAAGAAGATGTGAGTAAAAGAGAACCCCTGCACACCACTGGTGGAAATGTAAATTGTCAAAGCTATTATGGAAAAGAATATGGAGGCTCCTCAAAAAAGTCAAGATACTGTTAGATACATAAGAGTTCTTTGATATATGTTCAGAAGAGACATCAGTATAAGTAATCCCCATATTTATTGTAGCACTATTCACAACAGCTAATAATTGAAAACAGTTTATGTTTGTCAATATATAAAGAAAACATATGGAACACACACTTATAAAAGAAGGAGATCCTGTTGTTTGTGACAACATGGCTGGGACTAGCCATGGTTATATTAAGTAAAACAATACAGCCATAGAAAGAAAAGTACTACATGATCTCACTCATATGTGGAATCTAAATAAACTGATTTCATAATAAAGAGTAAAATAGTGGTTACCAGAGTCTGAGAAGAGTAAGGAGGAGAAAGAGATCAGAATAGGGTGATCATTTTATACTAGGCGGATGTTAAATGGGAGAAATAAGTTTCTGTGCACTATTGCACAGCAAAGTGAACATACATGATGATGATGAATTGTTTTGTTTTGTTTTCTTTTTACATGTTACTTGTGGTGAGAAAATTGAAATTTTTTCTTAGCAATTTTCAAACACATATTACATTATTAACTGTAATCATCATGCTTTACAAAGTATGACCAGAACATTTTAAAAGAAGTATCTAATATAAGAAATAGGGGGCATCAACCTAAAAAAGAAATTAATACTTTTAAGAGTGGAGGATCAACTTTTGGAAGTCTACTTTCTATGCAACTGTCCAGACAGAAATTGGGTTCGATATCCATGACCTCACAGTACCTAGCAATACCTTTACAAGACCCTCATAATAGGAGAAAAAGATAATGACATAAAATTAAAAGAGAGACTAATGGAGATAGGGAGGGGATATGGTGGAGAGTGGAGTTCTGAAGGGGAATAGTGGGAAGGGAGGGAAATATCATGATTTATTGTCTGTAAGTGTAGAAGTTGTCAATAAAAAATAAAAATAAATAAATTGAGCAGTTAGTTGACTGTGTCACCTAGTGTGAACCAGTATTTTACTATTTGAGCAGCTGTAAAAAAATAATATTTAACAATATAGCATCATGAGGCCAATGGTTTTGAATTTTGGCTCTTATAATTATAAGCTATATATTTTTATACAATTGAAACTATAAGTCTTTGTTTCCTCATTTGAAAGAAAAGATTCTATCAATGCCTTCCCCACATTGTTGGTGCAACAGTTTAATGAGAGATTGTGGATAAAGTGTCTTGTATTGGGTACCACAGACTGATTTCCATCTGTATTTTTCTTCACAGTATTAAAAATTATCACATTAATGCATTTATGTTTTGAAGGATATCCATTTCGGGGAAGATTTTACACACTTTGATAAATAAGGCCATAAGAATGTTGGGAGAACCCTATTCTGAAAAATGAGAAGTAAAATTTAAATCCCTTGTCTTTGATGGGTAAATAGCTTTAATATGAAATAATAATATTTCAGTTACGAATAACAAAGCAGCTGAGGCTGTGGCTCATTGGTTGAGTGCTCATTTAGCATGCATAAAATGTATGGTACTCTTGAGTTTTATCCCTGGAAAAAAACTATTTATAATTTTTTATTCTTTTTATTATTTATTTATTTATTTATGAGAGAGAGAGAATGGGTGCACCAGGGCCTCCAACAACTGCAAATGACCTCCAGACACCTGTACCACCATATGCATCTTGCTTACATGGGTTCTAGGGAATCAAATCTTGGACCTCATGCTTTGAAGGCAAGCACTTTAACCACTAAGCTATCACTGCAGCCCAAATTTATTCATCCATAGAATGGATATTTGTTCTTATGCTCTCTTTCAGCCCAATATAAATAATAGCCTTAACCAGTTATCACAATATTAAATTTAATATTTGTTGACTGATAGTTTCAGTAGTACCATATTTTATACCCTTAACAGGATTTGTCAAGGTATAACTAAGCCTGATACATTAGAGGCTAGTTGAAAGGTAAAATATCTTTCAATTTGCTGAAATTCAATTTGTAGGTTATATCTGTGATAAATATTAGAAAAGGAGCAATTTAAGGTATTATCCCTTTAGTTGAAAGAGCAGTTATGCACTAATTTCTTACCTAAAATATAGTTGAAGGATTAAATACAATAACACATGATCTCACTACTACCCTAATGAAAATAGTAGTGGTGAAGTTGACCTTAAGATACGTGTAGATGCAAGGAAGGAATAATACATTTTAATGTTAGAAAATGCTTTTTATCATACAATTCATTTCTACATAAAAGTCTTTCTGCTCTTTCATTCTATTTCTAACATATCCCCACTCTAGAATAAGTAATATGTTTAAATATCAGATCTTTGAATAACTTGGAAATACCAGGTTTATGAATAACTTGGAAAAATCAGAAAATCTATGTATAAAATGGTTAACTGTGAATATATCTGGGTAAGGAGGAACTTTTCACATTTACTTCACAGAATTTTAAAACTTGAAAACCTCTGAAGTCACCTCTGTTTGATATCACAGTAATTCACACTTAGGCTACAAATAAAAACATATAATATCATTTAACATACCATAATAAATATATATTATGATCAATAATATTATATATTAAGCATTAATCATGTGTGTTATAATATAGATACATTGTAGTATAGCATACCAGCTATCATATATTTATAGCATATATGATATAAATATAATATAAAGAATAGACTCAGCCAGGTATAATGGCTCATGCTTATAATACTATCACTAGGGAGGCTGAGGTAGGAGGTTTGAAATAAGTTCAAGGCTAGCCTGGACCACAGAGAGAGTTCCAGGTTAGCCTGACTAGAGTGAAACCCTGCCTTGAAAAATAAATTATAACAAAAAAGAAAAGAAGAAATGAATAGATACATAACCACAAAAATAAGCAGAAATTTTCTTATTTTGCTTTATTTCTTAAGATTTTTTTCAAGTCTAGTGCCAGAGGGTGCTACATGAGCAACTGGGAGGAAAATGAATGACATCTGTCCAAACAACTCGCAGTCTGATACCCAGGAGAAAACAACCTGACGTAATGCTCAAACAAGTGCAGCAGTGGCACACAGCCATGGTGGGTAACCAACTGCTCTTGATTTGGCTAATAGATCCACTCAGTTGAATGGAACTCATTGCTGGAACTGGTAAATTAGTCAAAACCAGGTACAAAAAATGAGCTCAGTCTCCAACATCAAGATCCCACCAAATTTGGGCTAGAAGAGGGCCTACGCATATAAAATTCTCTCCAAAATATCTATGGCCATCCTATCTATCTAGTACTAACTTCTCTCTCCATTGGAGAATTTATCTTTTTCAGATGAACAATGAACCTGAAGGGAGGATCAGCCAATCACACCTCACCAGGGCCTCAGATGAAACCATAGAGTAATGTGTGGGAAGGGTAAGAGTACAGCGTTCTTGGTGATCACAACACCAGAAAACAGCTGAAGGAGATAAACACAGAGAACATCCAACTACTACTAAGCCAGATACCCAGAGACACAGAGGCTCCCAAAACCTCATCACTGAAGTAGAACTAAAATGATCCCAATGTGGCTCAGGGAAATTTGTGGAAGAGGGGGCGGAAAGAATGTTAGAGCCACAAGTTGGGGCATTATGCACAGAGACTTGGCCTATCCCCCATAACTCTTGGCTACCTCCACAATGCATGACCCACATTCCCCATTGATGAGGGTCCCTTTGGAAGGGGGAGGACAGGGAGGAGGATAATGGACTCACCAATATGAATGTAAAATTAGAATAATATAAATACAAAAATAAATTATTAAAAAGAAAAGTGTTTTTTCAATTTCAGATTTGTGTTTAACATATTTATGTTTTAAAAGTTTTTTTTATTTTAAGACTTTATTTTTATTGATTTACTAGAGACAGAGAGAGAGAAAGAGAGAGAAGGAGAGTGAGAATGGGCACACCAGGGCCTCTAGCCATTGCAAAAGAACTCTAGACACATGTGTCCCTTGTGCATCTGGCTTACATGAGACCTGGAGAGTTGAACCAGGATCCTTAGGCTTTGCAGGCATGTGCCTTAACTGCAAAGCCATCTCTCCAGCCCTATATTTATGTTTTTAATTTGGTTTGTGAATGCTTATCCTTCTAAAATATATATTTTTTACATCACTATTTCACTTCACCTTAATTTTACTGTGTTTACTATCAAAACACTAAACAGGATTCAGTATATTTCTCTTAACAGTTTGGTACAAGGAGAGTTTCTCAATCTTAATAGAACATGTAATACACTATCAAACATACCTTAAGAAACACTTTTTATATTTATTTTCATTGGTGATATGTACCATAAATAGGGACACAGCAAGCATTTCTAAATGAGCAAGGAATTTGACTGGATATATCACAAGCCAAGTCTTTTATTTTTATTTTTGTTTGTTTGTGTTTTTGAGGTAGGGTCTCTTTGCAGCCTAGGCTGATGTGAATTCAATATGTAGTCTCAGGCTGACCTTGAACTCACATTGATCCTCCTACCTTGGCCTCCCAAGTGCTGTGATTAAAGATGTGTGCCACCATGCCCAGCTATAAACCAAGATTTTACAATCAACCACTAATTATATCACCAGCAACTCAAAGGCAAAAAACACATTATATTTACTCTTGGTCCTTATTCCTATTACATAGTAGGGACTCTATAAATGCATGTGGCACTAAATTTATAATGATGACTTGAAGACATACTAACATAAAAGAAATAGAATGTAAATTTCAGAAAAAAAGGAGGGATTAAGTTGATAATGGAAACACACACACAAATGTTCCAGCTGGAAAGATGGCTCAGTGGATAAAGGAGCTTGGCTACAAAGCCTGTTGGTCATGGTTTCATTCCAATTCAACCTGCATATGCCAGACACAGAAAACTTGCTCAAGCATCTGGCATTAGTTTGCAGCAGCAAGAGTCCCAGGCACACTCAGACAGACAAATAGACACATACACACAGACACACACACACACACGCACACACACACACAAATGCACATACATTTTAAGAAAAATAAATATATATAGTAAAATTTGGAATAAAAATTAATGGCATGAGAATCCACATAGTGTAAATCAGTAAAACTTTTTTGTGTTGAATATATGAATGTAAGCATGAGATCCTAGCAAAACGTATGAACTGAAAGTTACAGGAAATTGTCACCTAAATTCTTCTTTGTAGATAAAAGCATTATGATACAGAAATAGTAAGGAAATCATTTAAGGTCAAACACAAAAGGTATTATGAAAAACAAAACTTTGATTACTACATTCCCTACACCTAATATGACACATAGTTTGATAAAAGGTGAAGGACTATTACACAAATGAAATAATCAGTTCGTAAAGGAGGAATAATACCATCAGAAGTTGGAAGATGTGTTATAGAATTTTCCTAATACTTTGACTTTTTTAAGTGTTCAGGAACAAACCTTATCATTACCAAATGGTACGCTTAAGTAAATAAGTGAAAACTTTAAGAAACTGTTAAAACTACAACGCAAGTATTCTTGTTTACTGTGATGAATAGCTTCCAAAAAGCATCATACTTTTTTTTTTTTTTAATAAACCTTGGAACTGGAAGTGACATGTTCCATGTTTCAACAAAAACAAAGATGTAGGATTTCTGTAGCAGATTCATCTTAAATTATATTTTTCAGATGAAACAAACTAGTACCTAACAAATCAAGTATCTTGAAAGATGAGGGAAAATTTATAAGCCCAATAGTTAAAGGGTAAAAGGACTGATAGCATATAGTAATTAAGATTTATCTAGAATAACCCTATGATTATAAAGTTTTGAAGTTTTTCAAGGTCTACACCAACCTAATTTTTGCTTATATCTGCATTATTTTTGTGAAAAGTTTGGTAGAACATAGAGTTTTTTCTATTTTTATTATTTTAGATAGGGTCTCGCGCTAACCCAGGTTGACCTGGTACTCAGGCCTGTTTTGAAATCACAGCATCAATCTTCCTAATCTCTTGGCTTCCCTAGTGCTGGGATTAAATGTTTAAACCAACAAACCCAACTGAGTATAGTCATTTTTTCTAATCAACCATATTCATACATGCATACACATATGGCATTATAACAAACTATAGTTATTTGATAAATATACTACTAATAATTTTTGACAAAAACTAATTCTTAAAAAGCTTATTGAACCATATTGTCAAAGAGATTTAAATAATGTCAAGAAGTTTACTGTGTAGAAAATGCTGAGAATAACTTTGAGAAAGATAACAGTATCAATAACAACATAGGATGCAAAAAGCTGGCAGTATAGTAATAATAGTAGATTTATCTGCCTAGTGAGAAATAAACTAAGGGAACATCATATTAAAAAAAAAAGTAGGTCAGCTCCAAATTTGGTGAAAAATGAGACCTGTTTTTAGAATCTCAAAAAGTTAATGCATTTGACTTTTCAAGTCATTTCACTAATTTAAATAAATAATCTCTTTAATTGTTATTTTTATGAGTAGAAATTTTGTAATTAAATCATAGTAATTTTAGGCATTCATTGTATCCTTTACCAACTTTGCCTAGTGAACTTGAATTTAAAACCTATTCCATTTCTTTTGTGGCTGCTACATTTTCTTGGTGCAGTTGAAAATATATATTTTATGAACAACCTTAGAATGGATCAATAGTGTGTTGTAATTTTTGTTAAATTGTTAAATTTGTTAAATTAATTATTGTATACTAGAACAACCAAATGTGCAATAGTAAAGCCCCTATTGTTTGTCACAAAATGTTATTATTCATTGCTTCTCTATGAAGATTAGATTGCCTTGGGTGGAATTGTAGGTAGAAATCAAACTGTATAAAGATCCAACTTTCCACAAATAAAAGGAATTTCAGTGAGGGTTTAGCTTTCATTTTTTACAGGAAGACATTAATATTGAATAATGACATTGAAAATGATCTTATTTTAAAAAATTAAGTCTATAGAAAGTAAAATACTGATATTTTTATTTTAGCGTATCAGTATCTACCAAGAATTGTGGTTTAGAATATCCCTTAAAATACAACAAAGTGAACGATAATCTCAGAAGAGTTAAATGTTTGCATAGAAGCAAAATTATAAGTTTCCATTTTTCTAAGCCCTATACTCTTGCTACTGACTATACCAAGGATTCTGGATGTTTGGTCCTGATATTAGAAGCATTGGCATGTCTTGAGGTGTTGTGAAAAACAAAATTCGCATCCCACTGTTACTGAAATGAGAAAATGAAGGAGTGGAGCTTAATAAGCAAATCTTCATTTAAAGATAAACAATTCCTCTATACACTTACATTTGAGAATTGTTCTCAATGACAAACATAAGAAATAAAAAAAGTGAAGCGTTTCTTGCAAAATGTAACTTGTACTAAGCATTAGGTGAGCTAAATAATATAAAGAGAGATTTATAATAAGAAGGGTACTGATTTAGTCAGTAGAGATTTAAATTAGAATTATAAAAAGTAGTATTTTTATTTACTTTAAAATATATTGCCTATATTACAAAGGTATGCCACATAATATTTTGACAGATGTAAAAATGATAAAAGTACTAGTTTAATAATCTATCACATTATATAATTACCTACTGTGTGTAAGAATGCTAAAAAATTCTTATCAAAATTTCAGATACAGGGCTGGAGAGATTGCTTAGTGGTTAAGGCACTTGCCTGCAAAGCCAAAGGACCCATGTTTGATTCCACAGGACCCACGTTAGCCAGATGCACAAGGGAGTGCACGCATTTGGAGTTTGTTTGCAGTGGCTGGAGGCTGTGGAGCACCCATTCTCTCTCTCTGCCTATTTTTAATCTCTCTCTCAAATAAATAAATAAATAAATAAATAAATAAATAAATAAATAACAAGAAAATATTAAAAAATTAAGATGCAATATTATTTTAACAATAGCCTAATTCTACACAATAAAATGTTAGATTTAGCCGTGCTTCATAACTTCCCATTTATATTGAAGTTGCTTATTCATGTTTATTTATTTATTTTTGTGTGTGGAATTTGTGTATGTGGGGTAGAGTTTGCAAGTGAGGATAACATTGACTGTTGGTTCTTGCTTCCCACTTGTTTTGATGCAGTGTCCTTTGTTCACTGCTATGAATGCCAGGCTGGCTTGTCTGCAAACTTCTGAGATTCTCCTATTTCTACTCCCTTCACTCCAGAGGAGCACTGGGAATTCAGATGCTTACCACTGTGCCTAGCATTGCATGGGGTCTTGGCATCAAAATGGAAGTCATTACACTTATACAGGTGCTTTATCTACTGAGCCATCACCCAACCTTGTATTGTATTTTATTACTTTCAGTTTTCTCCCTGTCACTAGCCCATAGGAACCAGTATTCTACTCTTTGTTTCTATTTGTTTGATGTTTTAAAGATCCAGAATGTGTGTTTAAGCAGTATATTTCTTTCTAAGTAGAGAATAAATAAATTTAACTTTAAGCATAGTACAAAGAAAGAGAGCATACATTTAGCTTAGCAATAATGTCCTCGAGATTCAGCCATCCTTTTAGTAATGGAAATATTTCTGTTTGAAGATTAAGTAATACTCCAATATATGTGAATACACACACATTCAAATATGCTTTTAATGGAAAGAAATTTAGACAGCTTCTAAAATTTTGGTCTTGACTTTAATGGGAAAGATATATTTCTATCTATTAATGCCTGATTGTGTGCCCGCATACTAGTGATTGAACTCAGGGTCTCACAAATACTATTAACATACTCTACTACTGAGATATAAGCTCTGTCCAAAGACTTTAGTTAACTGGACCTAATAAAATTAGGGAGAGGAAGCTACATTACATTTCATATTGCTAAAATATATGGACTAGGGGCTGGAGATATGGTTCAGCATTTGGGTTCAATTTCCCAGTACCCACGTAAAGCCAGATTCAGAGTGGCACATGTTTCTGGAGTTTGTCTGCAGTGGCGAATGCCCTGTGCACCCACCCCCCTCCTTGCAAATAAGTAAACAAAAAACAAACAAACAAATAAATAAATAATATTGCTAGGTGTGGTGCCATCTTTAATCCCAGCACTCAGGAGGCAGAAGTAAGAGGATTGCTGTGAGGTCAAGGCCAGCCTGAGACTACATAGTGAATTCCAGGTCAGCTAGGGCTAGAGCAAGAAAAAACTATATATGTGGATTGTATTGAGAGTGATTTCAAAAATTCCAATAATGTTGTAACTAAAAGAAAGTTAAGGAACAATGTCTTTAAAACTTCATAAAGTTGGCTGGAGAGATGGCTTAGGAGTTAAGGTACTTCCCAATGAAGCCTAAGGACCCATGTTCACCTCCCCAGATCCCACATAAGCCAGGCACACAAGGTGACACATGCACAAGGTCGCACATGCACACAAGGTGATTTACACATCTGGAGTCCAGTTACAGTAGCTGGAGACCCTGGTGTGCCAATTCTCTCTCTCTGTCATAAAATAAAGGCCAGTATGTTGGGCTTGCCTCAAATTATATATATATGGTATCTTTTGTTATTTATAATTTAATAGTGGGGTTAATTTTAATGTCAGGGTTACTTTTTTTGGTTTTTCGAGGTAGGGTCTCATTCTAGCTCAGGCTGATCTGGAATTCACTATGTAGTCTCAGGGCAGCCTGGAACTCACAGAGATCCTCCTACCTCTGCCTCCCGAGTGCTGGGATTAATGGTGTGTGCCAGTATGCCCAGCTTCTCAGGGTTACTTTTAATCATGACAATGATGCATTTAATATTCTATAATAAACTATATATGTATACACAGAAAAAGTATTTATATAACATTAAAACATACGGACACTTGATAAATATCCATCAAAATTAGATTAAAAATCTATTTCCACATTAGCAAAACACTGAAGCTGATATTAGACTCATCAGTTTTCTATTTCAAGGGAATCTCTTCCAACAGTCAAAGTATCAAACAAAAACCTCAGTCTGAAAGCTCAAGGTTTCAAAGTGCCAAATTTAACAAGTTAAGATGAGGGAATCTTGGATTAGAGTGGGCTCTAAATCCAGTAAGTTCTGCTAATATAGAAAGAAACCTTTGAAAACATACAGACTAAGGTCATATGAAAAGAGTGATGTGTAGTTACAGACAGTGATCACTGGTGGTGTTGGGCAACCATAGAAGCTGGAACAGTCATGGATTTTTTTTCTTAGTGCTGTCATAGGGAAATGATCCATGTATATAGAAAGAGAATGAGTGAAAGACTGAAGGGGAGTGTGTTGTTGCTGGTTGGAACATTTTTCAATGGAATAATAATTTTGAATCTGATCACTCTGCCCTGTCATAGTGAAGATCAAATAAGACTACACTGGAAGATACACTTAGATCAATAATTTTTATAAGCAATTTATAATTTAATGTTACATCTACATTGGATATGTACTTATATTTCAATTCTAAAAGAAAATTAGAGGTTAATTCTGCCAAAACAAGGCTGCATTATTGTGTGTCCTTTAAAGTAAAATATCTGGAAAATATTCTCAATCATTTCCATGTATATGCAGGTATTATATAGCAAATGAAAATAGATTAAACAAGCTAAGTTTCAGACACCACAAAAAATAGCCATTGGAAAAAGGGTGTGAGCTGAGATTCATTATTTCTTCCAAACTCCTCTGACACAATGAATTAAAAGAATAAGTCAAACTGATTAAAATGCTAAGTGATAGATTAATTCTACCTGTACCTGCTAATTTTAAATTTGAGGCAGTGTAAAAGAGAAAGCGAAGTGGAAAATTGAAGTTACATATGTTGTTTTTTGTCTCCTATATGTTTTGCTGTCTAACTAGGAACCAAGCCATCCAAGTTTTCTTATCATCACTATGGAAAAGCCATTTATTCAATGCTATCAAACTAAAAATTTTGTTTGAGCAGGACATTAATACTAAAAATTTTATGTAGATCACTACTGCTATTGAGGGTATACTTGGTATTTTCTTGTTCTTTATTTATGCTCACTTCAAAATCAAGATAAAAACATACAAAATAATGGGCCTATTATAATATCAAAACAATATCGGGCTAAAGTATGCACATATATTCTAAACTCTAAAATGATCCTTTTTGAGTTTTGCTGACAAAAATCTCCCGACTTGATTAGCCACTGTGCATTTCATGACATATTTTTGCTTAAATTTCAAAAGGACATATTATATATTTACTGAATAGAAAATGGGCTGATTATTTATTGCCAAAGTATTCTCTAAATGTAGATGAAAGCTGAAAAGGTTCAGTGTTTATTTAATACCTTCTTTACATTCATTTTGATTTGGCTTCCTATGAAATAGTGCCAAACCAGACCTTTTGTGACTTAGTTTTGCAATATCATGTTTTCATTTATCTGTGCTGTAAAAGGTACAACACAAAGAAAATACATATTGGTCTCAAATAACAAAAATTCATTCCATCTAGATAAAGGCTACTCCCATTAACACTTCAATATGCAATTTGCACATACATTTCAGCTTTCAAATTGAGCATCTTATCATCAAAGGTAATTTGCTCAATGAATTAATGATCCTTCCATTCTTTGACAATGACTATATTTATGTCAAAACTATATATAGGTGGAATCTAGGACCATTTCTTCTACCTGAAAATTATAAATAATGAACACATACAAGCTAGTAAGTGATTAGACATATTTCTGAACATAATAGGTTTTTGTGTTTCCAGTCAAATACAAAACCATCAAAAGGCTGACAAACACTGTAAAGTATGTAAGGAGATAGTGTTATTATGTCTCCATTTGTAGCGTAAGGAGTTCGGGTGCAGGTCTTTTGACCATTTGTTTCCCCAACAGACTTCAAACCATGTCATCTTCAAAATTAAATCATTTACTTTTGTGTGTCAGGAAGTAAATGGCTTGGAACTTGCGTAGCTGGAGAGTGGAACTAAATAAGTACCCTTCTACATATACTATTCTAGAATGGCACAGAAAGAAAGCAGTTTTTCAGTCATGAAGTTATTTATCTACATCTTTATTTGAAACAGACAAGTACAATTTCAAAGCTGTTCCCAGAAACAAAGTGTAACCTTTATTTTTTACCTTCCATAACCTTAAGCCTTGCCTTAAATCTTATCACTATGTATTACTAGGTTATCTTTTGTAATTGTGGGGAAATATATATTTCATAAGTTTTAAGTGACATAGATAGCTTCAGAAATGAAGATTCACAAGGTACAGGGAAAACCGTTTTGTGGATAGGTGTAAGTATGAATGGGAGAAAAAAAGAGTATGATCCAATGGTAATTATGCCAAATGATTTAATAAGGCTTGTCTATTTAGAGTCTTCTTAGTTTGTGTATATATGACAGTATATGACAGTGCCTTCCATGTAGGTAGGACAAAGAATTATTTTATGAGCATACTTCAGAAGGGTGGGTAATTAGAAGGGTGGGTAATCAGAAAGTGGCCTTGATATTTCTGCATTTTTCTCAGATTTCCTCAGTTTAATATGTATGGCAAGATACTACATTTTGGGAATCATGTTCTGAGCCCCTACATAAAGTCTACTACATTCATTCACTCATTCATTATTTTCTTCTTTCACTGCTATATGTAAGTGTAGCAGATCTTAATCTCATATCAGTTACCGGGCTGAAAGGTGAATTTTTATAAAGCACTTGACACTCCTAATCACATTCTTATTTGGGAAATGAGATAGTTCTGGCAATTCAAAGGGAGTCAGCAAGATACAAATTTAAAATCAGCAGTGACAAGTTGATGAGATAAAATACTAAAAAGAGCAGAATGCCAGTACGTACTGGACATCTTGAATATTGTTCTCTTCTTCCCTCATACTTTGACTTGAGAAAATATCCTATTAATTTTTGTGCTTCCATTCCTTTACAAGCTTCAAATTACCTAGTTGCACTGCCTTATCAGTTTTTTAATTAATTTATTATGTGGGGGGTACCACAGTGCATGTGTATGTGGGTAAGAGGACAACTCTGAGATGTCTGTGTACACCTTCTTTAAGGCAGGGTCTCTTTTTCCTGCAAACCACCTGCTAGCTAGCAAAGGAACTTCAGACAGGTCTACAAGCTGGTACACAATCTTCAGATTCTCCTGGCTCAACCTCCTATTGCCATAGGCTTCCCGGGGTAACAGAGCTATGCACCACCACTTTGCATCTGGCTTTATGTGGGTGCTGGATAATTGAACCCAGCCTGGCAGACTTTGCAAGCAAGTGTCTTTAACTATTATGCCATCTGACCAGCCATTTCTTATCTTTGTTAACATGCCATTTGTTCTGTTTGAAAATCTTACATGATCTAATAGTCTAAAGATACAAACATATTTTATCGTGGTGAATATCTTAGAATTTTTATTTCCTACATTTCAAGCTATTTTTCTAAGCCTGGTTGAATGCAATTATTTTCTTTAATCAGGTTGGTATATTAATGAAATACAATTCATTGCAAATGATCAGAATGTTTCTTCATGATATTTCCCCTTCCAAATTTTATGAATTATTCAATGGAAAAATCTTAACTTCGTTTAAAAAGATCATAAAGAAAAAATAATGTGATTTAAATCACTGATTTTTGGTCTCTTTACATATCCACTCTGTTCTTTACATTGCACAGTTAATTTTGAATTCCCTTTTTTAACAAGCTAAACATCTAATCATTTAAAGACTATGTACCTGTAATCACATGCTGAGAGAGAATAATCTGTACTCCTAGATGTACAGAATGGTTAGTGTGATTTCTGAAATGAGAAATTTTTGTCCTTCCATTCTGAGATTGAGGTGTAGCCTACTGAGAAGGGAGATGTGGAGGTAAACTGAGGCCCAGCTGCCTATCTATGAGGAATGGACCTGTTAAAATATTTAAACTGTCTCACATTCAAACCAACATATCGGTGGCCTTTGTTTAATGGTTTTCTATAATTGTAAAACTTCCAAAGGAGGGCAGGAGAGAAATGAGTTCCCTTCTCTTTCCCATTTGGACAAACTGAAATCAGCTTTAATCCAACAATTTTTGTTTCCTAATTTCTCTTGGAATACAGAGAAAATAATGCAGTGGTTTATGGACCTAAGGGATTATCAATAAATACTACATCTCACAAATAAATTCTGTTTGGATGTGCATTTATAAGCAGAACTAAAATATTCAACATATAAACATAGTTTAGGGGCTGGAGAGAAGGCTTAGTGGTTAAGCGCTTGCCTATGAGGCCTAAGGACCCTGGTTCAAGGTTCAATTCCCCAGGACCCATGTAAGCCTAATGCACAAGGTGGTGCATGCACCTGGAGTTCGCTTGCAGTGGTTGGAGGCCCTGGCGCACCCATCCTCCCTCTCTCTCTCTCTCTCTCTCTCTCTCTCTGCCTCTTTCTCTGTCTGTTGTTCTCAAATAAATAAATAAAAAATAAACAGTTTATCTCATATAAAAGTTTTTCATTTAATTATTTATTTATTTGCAAGCAGAGAGAGAGAGAGAGAGAGAGAGAGAGAGAGAGAGAAATTGAGCATCAGCATGCCAGGGTCTCTAGCTACTGCAAATGAACTCCAGCAGTCCAGATGCAATCACCACTTTGTGCATCTGGCTTTACGTGACTCCTGGGGAATTGAGCCTCGAACTTGGGTCCTTAGGCTTCACAGGCAAGTGCTTAACCACTAAGCCACCTCTCCAGCCCTATATTTCAATTCTTGCTTGAATTAATATAACTTAGAAAATGAGGCTGGAGAGATGGCTCAGTGGTTAAGGCACTTGCGTATGAAGCCTTACAACCCAGGTTTGATTCCCCAGTACCCAAGTAAAGCCAGATGCATAAAGTGTCACATGCTTCTAGTGTTGTGGAGTTCTCTCTCTCTCTCTTTCTCTCTCTCTCTCTCATCTATCTCTGCTTGCAGATAAATAATTTTTAAAAAGAAAGTAAATGCAATTCTACAGTGATAGCTTATACTCATTAAACGCTATGATTTACATTAAGATTCAGTGAATTACAGGTCAGCCTGAGCTAGAGTGAGACCCTACCTCGAAAAACCAAAAAAAAAAAAAAAAAAAAAAACAAAACAACAACAACAAAAAAAAAAAAAAAAACCTCTGAATAGATATAGGGAAAGGTACTGCTTCTGTAAGGTGACATAAATTCATTTATAAATCTCTAAAATGTCTATCCTTTTGGCTAATAAAAATTAAAAATAGATTCCAGGTTTAAAGAGATGGTTTACAGACAAGGCTCTTTCCTGTAAAGCCTAAGGACCAAGGTTTGATTCCCCAGTACCCGCATAAGCTAGATGTACACGGTGGCACATGCATCTAGAGTTTGTTTGTGGTGGTTAGAGGACCTCTCTCTCTCAGTGTCTCTCCCTGAAATAAATAAATATATAAAATATTAAAAATGGATTCCAAAACATATACAACTATCCTTGGATCCTATCATTGTTATTCTTTACAAAATAAAAAGACTTAGCCAACCATTTAGCACTCATTGTTATGTTACATATAAATGACTTAGATAAGTTTTTTCACCATTATTTACTGTTATTTATTTATTTATTTGTTATGTATAAAGTGTGTATGTAGTCATGCTGGTACCATTGATAGCCTTCTCCCTGTCCTCCCCCTTCCGAAGGGACCCTCCTTGTAGGGGGAATGTGGGTCATACATTGTAGGGGTAGCCATCAGTTATGAGGAAGAGGCAATGTCTCTGTGCATAATGTCCTAATTTGTGGCTCTAGCAATCTTTCTGCCCCCACTTCCATGAACCTACCTGAGCCATGTTGAATTTGTTTTAGGTCTACTTCAGTGATGATGTCTTGGGAGCCTATGAGTCTCTGGATATCTGGTTTGGTAGGTGTTGAGTGTTCTCTGTGTTTATCTCCTTCACCCTTGTGTTGGTACCAGGCTCACCAAGAAAGCAGCACTCTTGCTCATTTCCGCAATTACTCTACTGTTTCAGCTGAGACCCTTGTGAGGTGTGATGGGATGATCTCTCCTCAGGTTCTGCATCCACTTAGATAAGTTCTGATTTAAATAATTAATTTAAAAAGCTATGAATTATAAATTTGTGCTTCAAATATCAAAGATAATGAGTTTATTATCTTTCTGAACCTTTATATAATATTTGTTTTATGTCATCACCTCCTCTTTCAGTTCCTGAAATAGTCTTACTGAGCTACTGGTCTTAAATAACAGATACATGATTTATCAATTTTTACAAAAGTTGCCCTGAGATATTTATTTTTTTTTTTACCACATAAACACATCTTCAATTTTTGTTTGCTACTCTCTACCATCATGTCCTACCAATCAGTAATGTGCAACATGTAAGTCCTGTTGATTCTAGATCCTCATTTAAAGAAGACTGATTTGGATATTTCTATTATTAAATTAAACATTACACAAAACTTTAGTTATAGTAAATTTCCTATATGTTGTACAACATGAATGTTACTTAAAAGAATAACCAAAAATTCCTGCCATTATATCACTAACTTGTAGCAACTTGAATGACAAATGGATAGTTACTATGATAACTACAAAGTCCTTGACACATGACATCATCTAAATACTTGCATTAAGATTCTTGAAGAAACTCTAGTATGTTTTTTAAAGCCTTAAGATAATGTTTCTAAAATGAACACAGCACTCCTTATATATGTCTCTGAAAAAGCTTAAATTTCTAGGATTATTGACTATTTTTTTCCAGTCAAAAACTAGTCAATAGGTACCTGAACATTTTAGTACAGTTAATACTAAAAGTTTGAAAAGTTCGGTGCTATTAATCTTTTCTTTTTTTGGTAAGATATCAACACCTCAGAACTATTTTCCCAAGCAAGGATTTTGTAGCCATCTCTTTAAAATACAACTTTTTTTTTATTTTTATTCTTGAGACAGAGAGGAAGAGAGAGAGAGAGAGAGAGAGAGAGAGAGAGAATTGGTGCACCAGAGCCTTCAGGCACTGCAAATGAACTACAGATGTGTGTGCCCCTTGTGCACATTAGAGACATTGTGCACTTGCATCACTTGGTGTCTGGCTTCATGGTACCCAGAGATTTGAACATGAATTCTCAGGCTTTGCACGCAAGTGCCTTAGCCACTAAGCCATCTCTCCAGCCCAAATACAACCTTTGATTTGGCTTTTGTTTCTAATGCATGTGGGAAGGTATGTCCCTCATTTTCACGAACACCTCATTCATTATACTTTCTCCTGTTTTAAGATAGGTAATTTAGGGCTGGAGATATGGCTTAGTGGCTAAGGAACTTGCCTGTGAAGCCTAAAGACCCAAGTTTGATTCTCCAGTACCCATGTAAGCCAGATGGACATGATGGCACATGAATCTGGAGCGTGTTTGGAGTGTCTAGAGGCCCTGGCATACCCATTTGCTTCCTCTCTCTCTTTCTCAACTATCTGCTTCTTTCTCTCTTATAAATAAATAAAATATTTAAAAATATAAGGGATATAAGTCTCTCCTTGAGTTAAATGCTAATTAATAAACCTACTATCCTAGTCACAAGCAACATACCCCTTCTTAAGAGTATTTTGCACTATTTCATTTATATATGGATAGCGAGAGGAGGGAGATAGGCATGCCTGGGCCTCCTGCCACTGCAAAAACCTATAGAAGCATGTGCCACTTTGTGCATCTGGTTCTATGTGGGTACTGGGGAATTGAACCCTGGCTGTCAGGTTCTGCAAGCATGTTCCTTTAATCATTGAGCAACGTGTTCAGCCCTGTACTATTTCCTTAGCATATCCTTAGCATTTAAAAAATATTCCTGCCTTTTGTGGAGTTTTATCAGTATTCTCTGAAGGTTTTTCACTGTTACCAATAGTCATTACTGAACAATCTGTATTTACCATCTTCAACAAGAGCTTGATTTTGTTTGACAGTTTTTTTTTTTTTTTTGGCTGCAAAAGTATAACTAATGATTTTATTTCCAAATTTCCTATCTAAAGAAGCTATATAAATTATCATTATCTTCAGACTCATCAATATGTCAAGGAACAATTGATAAGAACTTAAGTTAAAACCCTAACATTGACAAATATTTTTTTCCAGAAAATTTCAAGTATAATAGAGCAAAAGTAAAGCACAAAATAATTTTAACATGTACTGTCAAGAATAAATGCAATGATTTATTGCCTTTAAAACGTCTATGTGCTAACTTATCCTAGATTTTTTGTGTTTTTTATGGTATTATTTGCTACACTTTTATTTGTTTAAAGTTTCTGATAACTGAAATTTATCAAAATTATAAGACTAGATAAAATATTCAAAATCCTAAAGAAACATCTTGTGTGAGATATTTGTTGTTCTTCTAGAGCCAGGTAGAGTGCCATCAAGGTACAATTAGGGCTGCAAGTGCTAATATGTTTATTTATGAAATGTCAAGTCAATTTACTTTCAAAAGGCTATTATGCCCTACCTCGAAAAACCAAAAAAAAAGGCTATTATGTATTTTACAAAAACAAGTTATTGATAAAATAGATCACATACTTTTACCACAGTTTCTTCTAAACTCAAAGCAGAGAAAAACAAAAGTACCACTAGATATTTCATGCATTATATTATTTTTGTTATTATTATTTGCAGTGTTGAGGATCACTCAATGCCAGGGACTTTCATAGGCTCAGGAAGTACTAGAAAACTAAAGCACAATCCCAGTTCTGATATTTTAAAAAATATATATGTTTTTCTTGTATACATAAGAGAAAATAAAATGTGAAATGGACATAATTCACACATTTAGAGTAATAACAATAGATTAAACACAATAATTAATGAAAATAATCTCTTTTAAATTCATTAAAATAGTAAGATAATTTCATTCTGATTACTTTTCAAAATGTTAGAGGTATTTGAAAGTTAATTTAAAATCAATTAAAGGAGTCATTATTATTCTCTAGACAACACTGCTTTCTCTACACTTTTGTGCATAATATTACACATAAAAATCACTGACTTTGCTCTAAATTGTACATTTGTGTCCCCACCCTTTCAGATTCTGATTTAGACATGGCAGAAATATTCAGAACTGTGCATTTTAACAAGTGTCTCTAATTGATTCTGATGCATACAGTGAAAAATTTGTACCTTGAATAACAATGATATAGAGGTAGCAAAGGAAAAAAATATTAGGGAAAGGACAGAAGAAAATGAATATTTATAGAATATATTAACTGCAAGGAATGGTGGCGAACGCCTTTAATCCCAGCACTTGGGAGGCAGAGTTAGGAGGATTGTCATGAGTTCACAGCCACCCTGAGACTACATAGTCTCATTAACTGGATCATTTTTTTCAGTATTTTTTCAGAACACTGAAGAAAGTCACCAGATAATGGAGAGGAAAACCCAGACAGTATGATATCACACAATGCAATGTGAGATAGAGTTTCAAAGAAGCAGTGTTAAACTGCATTACAGATTGATAGATGAGTACTGAAGAGACGGGGCAGGAACTTGATTTTTGTGTTTGAGTAGTGGATGGGTGGTGAGTGGTTCAAAATAGATTTGGCATTCCAGAGATTTTAGCTCAGAAGAGAAGGAGATCAAAGATATAGCTGAACAAAGCAGAATCAAGAACTATTTCATTTGAGAGAATTGGAGAAGACTGAGTACTGTTTATATATTGAATAGAAAGAACATGTGAGTGATAAGAAAATTCAAGAGATAGGTAAAGATAGAGAGAAATAAGGACATGAAAAGCATGAAAAGTTGAAAGGATTATACTTCACTAGGAAGTAAAATATCCTCCTCTGGAGTCGGGTGCAGTGGCACATGCCTTTAATCCCAGCACTCGGGTGGCAGAGGTAGGAGGATTGCTGTGAGTTTGAGGCCACCCTGAGACTACACAGTGAATTTCAGGTTAGCCTGGAGCTAGAGTGAGAGCCTACCATGAAATAGAAAAAAACAAAAAATCCTCCTCTGTACCTGAAGGGGAAAAATAATCTTTTCTGTATATAAGTATTTTGAAAATCTGAAGCTGAAGAGACTCAAAACTTTCCAGTCATTCATGTCTATGAGATGCATACAAATTTAAAATTGTCCCACTTTTCTTGTGAAACTAATATAGTATGCAATATTCATGTTCATATCTGTTAATTTTTATCTTAGCATACACACACACACACACATAATGTTTTAGTTTTGTGGCTTGTAATCAGTATTTTCCTTACTTACTATGGCATTCCTTTTGTAAATGAAACCACTTATTCTGTCTACATTTAAGATTTTAACTGGCATACGTGGGCTTCAATCCTCTACCGTAACAATTAATTTCCAGCTTTCTTTCCTTTTGTTCTTTCTTTTCACTTTCCTTCGTGTATATTTTGGATTATCTTACTCATTTTCCCTGATTTTATTCCCAATTTTACATTATTTTATTATTAACTTAATGCTTACCTCAGCATCTCATTGCTTTCAAAAATACCTTTCATTTGGATAATTCAAAGGCTATAAAACACTTTAAGTCCATTTTCCCTCCTCCCTCCTTATTTACTCCTGTTGTAATGAGCTAAAGTTCTATTTGAAGACCAATATCACTATTATTATCATTTTACATAGTCAATAATCATTTAGGTTGACATACATATTTACCATTTTTGTTGCTCTTCATTCCTTTCTGCATCCCCGAAACTTCATCTGGAATCATTTCTCTTCTATTGAAGAACCACCTTTAAGTTAGGTACGCTTGTACAAAATTCTCAGCTTTTATGTCCAAAAAGTTTTATTCACATTCACTTTGTTGGATATCTTTACTGGACAAAGATATCTCCATTTTCAGCTAGTTTCTTTCAGTCCTCCATGTTCATTTTTTGTTACAAATAGCTTTGCATCATTTCTGACATTGTCTTCTAGCTTGCATTGTTTTACAGTCTATGTTTATCTTCTTTCCCAGGTATTGGTCCCACATTTTTAAAGGATTGTTAGCTTTCTTATGTCTTTGAAGATTTTACAAATTCTTCAAGCTTTTGTGGTTGTTTTCAGTCAGAAGTGTGATAATGAACACCAAGTTCACCATTATTAGTGTACTCTCCAAAGCTTCATTAAAATTTGGCCAAAATTTTGATTGAAGAGGGATGTAAGGTCATATGCTGATATTTAAAAAAGAATTCTGAAGTTTTATATGGGGGTACTTTTAGAGGGTTGTGAAATTTTGGATTAGATTCTGAGACAAGACAACTGACACAGATGACTAAATGAATAAACAAGTGATATGGATGGTCCAACTGAACTTGATAAATATCAGTGACGAGTAAGAGATATATTATGTGGGTTGGTGCCTCCATATATTTTTAATTGGCTGATAGGGTAGTCATTCCTATCTATCACAGAATAATTTTGAGGACAAAATTAGCTGATGGTATATATTTCAAAAGAAAAGATGATTGAGAAAGTTAACTATGAAGCAGTGCAAATATTTACTTGAAATGTAAATACAGACTTTGAAATGATATGAAATGAATATCTTCTCTTGGTTACAAGAACAAAATGAATGGAGTTAGGTCTTTCAAGGCTTTACCTTTTAGTATCATGGACATTCTTTAAAATTTTGTTCATGGTATTAAGATTCATTCACAATTCACATAGTATTGCAAGAAAATATTCATGGAAGATAATATGTGGGTAGTAAAGTAACTGGCTATAAAAATACTTGAAACAAATGTAGGAAAGCACAGGATGAAATAAGTGAGATGAAATAGGAAAAAGAGATGCAAAATAGACTAAGAAGGTATCTTGGGAGTTGAAAGTCTATATATCTTATGTTTTAAAATATGAGCTATGGTAAAGCAACTTCCTTATGGAGCTAGTTTAAGAAAGGTATCACACCTAGACTAGCTACTACTACTAAAAAATAACAATTATTTGTTAGGAAGTTACAGAAAGCCTAATGTTTTACAGTAGGTTCAGTTTATAGTTCATTGCCTAGGTGTCATCTATTGAATGGAAATAAGTCACCTAAATGGTCCTAGGCTTCTCCTTATGAGTAAAGATGATCCATTTAACAATTTTGTAATTTAGTTCATTATTAACTCAATAATTTTGTAATTTCATTCATTATTTGCTATGGTAACTTTGGAATAGATAGAATTTGAAACCCTGGAAGAAAGGGCCTCTTTTGATGTTAAATTATAGATCTTTAATAATGAATTATAATGACACATTTGGAGGACACAAAATATTCCTTTTTAGATGATGTACTTTACATTAAAATATTTTTCAATATATAAACATTCACTTCACAAATATTTCCTAGCATTACAAATTTAAAAATGGTCCCTTTCTTGGACCTATTTTAAAACAGAAAAGCTCAGGGAGCAGGTTACTGAACTTGAAAATATCATAATATACTGCGCATCCTTTTCATGGAGTTAAATATAGTTCTGTGTTAATTTTCCTATTTTTTTGGAAGGAGACTGGATTTTCCTGCTATCTAGTAATTGCTGGGCTTTTATTTTATTGCTAGCCATTTTCCTCAAAAGACAATATTGATTCACAGCCACATCTACCTATTTGAATGACTTAATATATTGCAAAATTATGATCAAATTTTGTTCAAAAGTTAAGACTTTTTTTGGAGAGAGTCAGATGGAGAGAGAATGGGTGCGCCAGTGGCCTCTCAGCCACTCTGAACAAACTCCAGACTTGTTTGTCCCCTTGTGGGCAAGTGCAGCATTGCATCCTTGCATCACTTTGCATCTGGCCAATCATGGGACCTGGAGAATTGAATGGGTGTTCTTAGGCTTAGCAGGCAGGCACCTTAAATGCTAAGCTATCTCTCCAAAAGTTAAGACTTTTGTTTTGGTTTACTTATTATGATTATAAAATGACATAGATACCACAGTTTCTTGGGACATGACAGACTTCATAATTGACTTTAGTTTCATTGACTACTAAGAAGTGTGCAATGTTATAAACACTGTTTTAAATGACTGTCAAAGAACTGAGAAAATTGTGAATAAAGCAATGATATCATACAAAACAGCTGTGACCATTAACTTGGTCACAATAATCCAAAAGCCAAGTACACAAACAGCATACAAAGCAAGATACCTTAAGTGAAAGATGAGTATGACAAGATGTGAGTAGATATGGTGCTAAAGGACTAGGACATTTTCCTGGATGATAAATACATTCTCAGATGGGATGAATACTTAACAACTATTGTAAATAGCATAGGGATATGCCTACATTTGTGAGTAGGTTTCCTTAGCTATATAAATGAAATAAGTGAGGCCAGCCACATTAGCACACATCTATAATTCCACTGCATGGAATGTGGAAGCAGAAGGATGAAATCAAGACCTGTATTAGCTACACAACAAATGTAAAGGCCAGCCTGAGCTGAATGAGGACCATATCTCAAAGCAGCAAGCAACTCCAAAACAAAAACACAATAAATGAAAGAATTCCCCAACCTTTTCAGCCACCCAAGAGGTTATACCTTTATAGTCAGCACTTAATGAGACATAGGAAGAATAATTAAGAAACTTGAAACAGAGGGAAGAACATAAGCTTAGTACATTCCTTGACAGCACCAAAGCCATATCTATGTAGTATTTACGTTTGACCTCCCATGGTCCTTTCTTCATTCCCATTACTGTGTGTCCATGGAATTAGAACTGTTAAAGATAAGGAGTGGACCCAGAGAGAAGTAGGCAGAAGAAAAAAAAAAAAAGCATTCCTAATGTCATAGATAGATTTACCATGAAGCCAACGAAGCTTAAGTTTTAGGGCCCCCTCTCTTACATAGGCCCCTTCCAAGGCCCTTAGTACTTTTGTACTTTTATGCTTACATTTTATATTTTTGTTAATGTTTTGTAATATTTGGCCTTTTTTTTTTTTTTTTTTTTTGCTTTTTGAGGTAGGGTTTTACTCTATTTCAGGCTGACCTGGAATTCAATCTGAAGTCTCAGGGTGGCCTTGAACTCACGGCAATCCTCCTACCTCTGCCTCCCGAGTGCTGGGATTAAAGGTGTGTGCCACCACACCCGACATTTTTAAATTCATATCTTGTGATTTTTCTCATTATCAAAAATTCAATTTATATATAATTTTGTTTTTTAAAGAGGGACCCCCAAACTGTATAATGTTCAAGATATTAAAAATTTCAGTCACATCTTGTTACATGTATTTCATCAATAGTTGATAATATTTTACTTAATATTGTTCAAACTCTTATAATTCTCCCCTTATACCCAATAAAATGATTCATATCTACAAAATAAGTATTTCAATGAACATGATTAAAACTCAATCCAATTCCATGTTAGGAATTATTTGGCCACTAGTCAAAATATATGAAGCATTTATTAATTTGTCTCAGAGGCCACTATGGGTAGAAATAGGACATTGGACCTATTAAGTTAATATTAGATTCAGAGAAGTATAAGTGACCTGTGTTGCCATTAGCCCATATCTTTCATTTTATATATGAGAAAAGTAAAGCTTAGAGAGGAAGTAATACTTGCTCAAGTATACATCTGAGTAATTAGTGTTAAAGTATAAATAGGAAGAAAACTATTTATACCTTAATTGTTGCTATTGTTCAATTGTTTCTGCACTCATGAAGTTTATTTCCTAACATGTTTTGGATTTGTAAATATTGCATAACAATCTATAATGACATCCAAATTGTACTTGACTGGGATCCAATATATAAATGGATACTTTAAATCATCAGTAAAATAAAATATCATGTTCATTTAGTATGAAGATTACATTTAATAACATCCTTGATCCAACTGAACAATCAGATACAACTTCTATTTCAATAGTCTGTCATTTTTTAATGTCACTAATTGTTTCAACCTAAACAATTCTATCTCAATAATCTCTCCCTTCTCTATTCCATTAAATCATCTTGTCAAAATTAGTTTTTCCATGTAATTATAATAGTATTTCATTATGCAAATATAGATAATAAATGTCTGAAAATAGGTGAAAATAATCCAGAAAATACTAGCATGACTTTTGATGGGTTAATTGAAATCATAGTTGAACATTTTTCACATAAATAATTCATTCTATTAGAAGATATCTAAAGTTATTTTGTCTTTACTTAGACAGATTCAAGTCACAAGTAGGTAAGTTTAACAAATACTGGACATACACATGAATATAAAGATAGATGCAATCATACTATAAGTAAGCTAAAACAGCACACACAAAATGCAGTCATATTCTCTAGAAATTAATCTTCATATTTCTGATATTAAATATTTCTCACCTCAGTATATTTTTCAAATATATGTAATAAATTTGGTATACTCATATAAATAATATTATGATTCACGTGTATTAACATAATTATGGACCCCAGGGGTTTGACAGACAAAAGTTATAATCAACCAATCTGGCCAAAACTAAAAGAAAGTGATCAAAATATAAGGTAAATATTTAATAGTATTAATAATGAGGAGCACAAATTGACTCATATTATGAATAGGACTGTTTTGCCAGATAATTGTATTTGTTTAATTGGAAAATCATCATGATTTGGTTACACACATGAGCTGCTAACCTAAGTAGAGATTGATATGCCCTTTAGAAAAGCAGTTTTTCAATATGTATTAAGGAAGTTAAAGGTGCCCACAACCCATGGGGCAGTGATTACATGACAAGCAAATAATTCTGAAAATAAGATTAAGGTATTAATTTGCATAATTATGTGCCTTGGAGTACCAATATTAATAATACAGAAAAATTCAAATGCTAACAATATAATATCAAAGAAATAATATCAAGTTCATATTATCAAAATATAAACAGATATTTAAAGGAGTTTCACAATTGTATAAGAAGATGTGAATAGAAGATGGGCTAGAAGAAAATGCATAAATACTGTTAAAACAATTTAAATGGTTTTATGTGTTGTATGTATAATTAATAGTTAATATTTTGAACTTAGAAAAATTAACTACTGAAGTTAAGTAAATAAAAACAGCATATATATGTATATGTATATATGTGTAGATGTATATATATATATATATGTATATATATATATGTATATATATATATATATATACATCTACACATATATATATACATTTAAAAATATACCATTATTTAAAATATCCAATAATTAAAGCAATAGGATATTTCATGTTATATTCAGTTATAAATAAGATATGCTCAATACTGGTAGCATTATAGAATTTTAATTTGGTATATTACATCTATAATTTAAGAATGCCACTAATTTCAAACAATTACACACTGCCACCATAATAATAGTCATAGGATCATGTGAAATAAAATTATTTAAATGGATAAGAACATATTATACTTAACAAAGACAATTATGACCACTGTAGTTTCAATACCTAAAACATTGTAGGATTCTAAATCCAACAATAATTAAATAAATTATAGCATTTAAAATAAATAATATACAATTCATTCACTTAAAATTAATATGTTTACATCGAAATATATGTGATTATGTCATTTTTCATTATGTATATATTATATTGAGAAACATTAAAGGAAATAACAACAATTACCCCAAGTGATTGTAGAGAGGACTTGAGAGATATTTATAAATCATTTATTAATGCTGAATATTAATGATAAATCTTTGTTTAAAATTGCTTACCACTCGCACTTTAGATGGCACCTTTTCACCTTCACCACCACTGGATCCTGGGATTTGTCTTTCTGGTCTTGGAAGATCAGGAGGCAAAGCAATTATGTAACGACACATTTTAGTCACACCTTTGCACTGAAAAGAAGCAAAGGAAAAGGTAGATCAAACTCAAACCATTTTTTTAACTCAGTACTGTCATGTAACCTCAAAACTTTTCTTTCAAATAAACTTGTCTAAGGACAGAAAATACAAAACTTACAAATTGGATTGAAATGTGTATATATATTTCCAACAAACAATAAAGTTTTTTTTCCGGAATGAGTCAAAAGTGAAGTTTCGAAATACAAAACTGAGCTTAACTTCCTAGGATCTTTATTTTTTTTTTAAATTTACTTTATTTATTCTAGAGAGAGAGGCAGATACAGAGAGAAAGTAGACACGCCAGGGCCTCTAGCCACTGCAAAGGAGCTCCAGACTCATGTGCCACCTTGTGAATGTGGCTTTACGTGGGTACCAGGGGATGAAACCTGGATCCTTTGGCTTTTCAGGCAAGTGCTTTAACTGCTAAGCCATCTCCACAGCCCAACTTCTAATGATCTCTTAATCATGGTGTTGGAAATATGTAGAAGAATGAGATAGGGTGAAAACACATGCTAAATGATGACTAATTTAAAAATATCTCTTCACGGAAATTTCAGAATAGGCATAAGAGCCTACAAAGAAAATAATCATCACCCAGATTCCTATCCACAGGGAGACAAAGTAACAAGCTAAAAATTAATTTATCATTACATATATAATTATCTATTTATTTACTGTGGCTTTATTTCAAAATGCACTTTTTTATATTGAACTTTTTTAAGTTTGATTTTTTTTTTGTTCTTTAGAAACAAATTTATTCATGGGAAGTGGCAGGGGGGGGTAGACCACAGAAAAAGGATGATAACCATGGAAGCAGAGGTCTGCTGTATGCCTAAAGAGGAAGTAGATATCCCTTCACATCCTCTTATGGTGCCAGACATTTACCTTCAGGAGTAGACTCCAAAATATCTTCTTTCTTTCTTTCTTTTTTTGTTTTGTTTTGTTTTTCGAGGTAGGGTCTCACTCTGGCCCAGGCTGACCTGGAATTAACTATGTAGTCTCAGGGTGGCCTCGAACTCACAGCAATCCTCCTACCTCTGCCCCCCAAGTGCTGGGATTAAAGGCCTGCACCACTACACCCAGCTTTTACTTTTTTTTTAAGCAAAATAACTTTATGATACAAGATTATGCCCAGAGGCATTTCTTCCCATTTTAATCTTTGATCATATATATATTCCATTAATTTGAACTAAGCATACATAAATATGTGTCTACTGCTTTTTAGCAAAAAAAAAATCACTTCAATTGAGCATGTTTGGAAATGGTCTGCCCCATATGAATATATGTAGGGTACCTATACATAAATAAATCCTCATGCTTCCTTTTTTTGGTGAGAGCATGTTTTTTTGGAAATGACTCTTGTGTTCCACTTGTTGTGGGTAATAAACATTTTTCTACTGTT
Source organism: Orientallactaga sibirica (assembly GCA_036365145.1). Lineage (NCBI taxonomy): Eukaryota > Metazoa > Chordata > Mammalia > Rodentia > Dipodidae > Orientallactaga > Orientallactaga sibirica. The sequence continues at coordinate 5,145,310 of JAEOAD010000793.1, read as the reverse complement.
AGGCCTTGGTGGCATTTATTGAGGCTTTGTACTCTCCACTATATGAATGTGTTGCATTAGTCTACATTCTCTCCACTCCTAAAATGGTTTGAGGAGAGACACGGACAAGGGAGCTGGTTTCCAGTCTATACAAAGGGTATTTAGGGTTGAGAGCTATGGAGAACTGAGAACAAGACGAGGGACAAGTGGGAGAAAGGGGACAAGGACCATTTTCCAGAAGCCATAGATTTCTAATTCCAAAATGAATTAAAAAAAAAAAAACTCAGCCACAAGCAGTGTTCATCCATTGTCTTTCACCAGGGCTGTAGTAAGAGGAGTGAGGAGAGCAAGTCAACTACCTCACTCTTGGCCAAAGGAGCTAGGTAAGGACAGGGGCTCCCTAAGAGTTTCAGAGTGTGAGGAAAACAAAAATTAAATATTACAAAAATTATATAGGAAGAGTCAAGCCAAGGTACCATCCAGAGTAGAGCCAGCCTGCAAGAGAAGTCTGTGCTGGATCACTGAGGCCACCTCTACACTAGACGCCAGTTATTTGCCATGGCCATAATTGCAACAGCTGCCCTCTCCATCATAGCAGAGAATGCCACCAACAAGCTCTCTTCTCCATAGTCATACTACTACTCAGTCTTCTTGCTAAGGTTTCCTTCTGCCCAGATGAAGGTCCTTTCACACTTTTCAGCTGTTCCAGAGTAATGACAAGTACCCATCTCGGATGCCAGTCATCTGGCAGTCATTACTTTTGATGTTGGTAAAATTGATATTGTGAAGCAATGGGCAAATATCTGCAATAGTTCTTGCCAATAAAGATTTCATCACCATCCAGTGGGACCTTGGCATTGCCATGCTTGTCACATCTCACTGATTTCACATGGCCAAGCTTTGGAAAGCTGGCTGAGGCCTTTCTATCTCCTAAGGTGTGGTGGTGGGTTTAGGATTCCACCACACCTTAAGATCTGTCCAGTGACATTGCCTCCAGCAAGGTGGCTGCAGATGCAAACTATAAACTAATAAAACAAAATAAAACAAAATAAAATTTAAATACTCAATATATAAAATATTATATAGTGTAGCAGTGTTGGGCCTTGCTAGTAACATGCTGGACCTGTGAGGAGGCTGACCTGAACTATTGGACATGGCCAGGGACCCTGGGCTGTGGGGTTGCAGCTGGCCCCCTGTCAGGAAGTCCCTGGCGACGGTAACGGCCTTCCCTATGTTGTAGGTTGTAGTGAGCTGTCATCGCCCAGAGTGGGCAGAACTGCCGAGGCACTCCCCCCAGACCCCAAAAGGCTCTGACCATTCCATAAGTCAGACTTTGCTCCCCACAGTTAACTGACCTTGTGGCTAGCTGCCCAAGAGACCCCCATGTGGCTAAAGTCAGGTAGCCTTCCCACCCCCCACAGTTTTGAAGTCACAGCCTTCTGTTAATCTCCTCTTCCGCCCTTCCCCCTACCTTCTTTTATCCTTCCCCCATAGCTTTGAAGTTACTAGTCCTTCCACCATCTAGATAACAGCCCATAAACTATGCATCCGATTGCCATATAGTCTGCACGTGCCATCTCAACCTTCCCCAGGGACATCGGTGGCCAATGACCCCGCGGGAACGGGAAAGGAATGAGACCCACATAGTAGAGGACATAGAATTATGTAGTACTCTACTATGAAGATGAATATAGTATATAGGCAATATTAGTTTTAGAAAAAAAAAAAGTTTTGGAAGGCAACTTACCACATCTATTATATCAGATTCCATCTCGTGGCTAAGATCAGACTATAAAAAAAGAAAAAAAAAATCAAGTTAGTCTGTATGGCTGATATAAAACCTATTTATTTAATGGAAAAGAAACTAATAATGTAACTGTATTTCAAACACTATTTTTATGTTAAAAGGTATGCATTCTTAGCCAGGCATGGTGGTGTATACCTTTTATTCCAGCACTCAGGAGGCAGAGGTAGAAGGATTGCCATGAGTTCAAGGTGACCCTAAGACTACTTAGTGAATTTCAGGTCAGCCTGAGCTAGAGTGAGATCCTACCTCGAAAAACAACAACAACAACAACAACAACAACATATATATATATATATATTTCAGAATCTGGGGGAACAATCTCTGATTGCCCCTTTTAAAATAGATGGCTCTTAACCATTCCCATTTATTATGTTTTTTACATACCATGACTTTTCATGGACAATTCACTGAATCACATTTTCCTTACTCTCTGTTCTCATGCTGATCAAGGCATTATATATTGTATTTATGAAACTTTAGAATAATTTTTTTTTTTGGTTTTTCAAGGTAAGGTCTCACTCTAGCTCAGGCTGACCTGGAATTCACTCTGTAGTCTCAGGGTGGCCTTGAACTCATAGCAATCCTCCTACCTCTGCCTCCCGAGTGCTGGGATTAAAGTTTTTTTTTTTTTTTACATGCATAGCAGACTTAATTTGTTTAATCAATACCTATGTTGTCTTCTATTCAGGACAATGAGATTAAAACTTTTATACTCAAATTTCCTCTTTTACCTATTTTGTGCCATCATGGTCAAATATTTTAGTTCTGTCTTTTCATCAATGTCAATTAGTTTTCATCCACTACAAAGCTTATAAATATTTTAATGATTATTTCTGCTTACCATAGTTCTTTTGAAGAAGTTAATCCATTTTGTAGTGAATAACATATTAGTACACAAATACAAAAACTTATCAGTATTTAATTTTGTTGAAAACACCTTTTGTTCTCAGTTTTGAAGGATATTTACACATATTAAATTTGCCTTCAATTGTTTATGAACAGAATGTAAGTATCTTAATTGTTCTATCCAAATTAAATGTATTACACAACCATCCTTAATAACCATTGCAGTATTTCAGTTTTTGCCTTCAAAGATTTGCTTCCTAGAGTTCCCTCCATCCATGTAAAATTATAATACACAATGTTATCTTCTGTTGCTCTGAATAAAAAGTCAGAAACAAGGGCTTGGGAGGAGGCTCCACGGGTGAAACGCTTTCTACACAGGAAGGAGGATCTGAGTTTAAATACCTAGCAAGCATATGCACCTGTAATCCCAGCCTGGGACAAGTTGGCTAGTTGGACTACATAAATCAGTGAGTTCTGGATTCAATGAGACTCAGTATTGATAAATAAGATGGATAGCAATAGACAGAGACACCCAACCTTTGACCTCCACACAAATATGCATGCACACGCACACATGAAACTGCATACATATGTACATATGCATATGCATTCATACAACACACAGGTAAAATAAATTTAACAAATGCTAAAATCAGATTTCAGTTTTAGTTTAGCTTATTTCAAGATTGTCTAATTGTTCTGAATGATTGGTAGGAATGTTTCATTTAGCTTCCAGCTATGGTTGTTCAAGATCATGGTGCCAGCATCTATAGCACTAGTAGGGCAGACATTGTCACTGGTATCACAAGAGCAAAAGCATATATGTCAGTGGTAATGATGCGCGTAGAAGAGAAATTCAGAGATGTGCCTGAGATCCATTGTAACAAACCACTCATGTGGGATGTAATCCAATCCCAGCAATAATCCATTCCAAGGGTAGTTTCTATAATTGAATTAACTTTTACAAGGCTAATTTTCTCTTTTGAAGTTATTTTTAAATGTTAAAATTTAAAGTTGTTCAAATTAATGTGGTGCTATGTGAAGTTCGTGTGTGTGTGTGTGTGTGTGTGTGTGTGTGTGTGCATATTTATTACAGGTTGATTTTCTTTATTTACTTTTTCAATAATTCAAATAACCTTACAATAATGTTTACAGATGAGGTTTGTATACTTATATCCTGTCTATTAATTTGTTGAACTTTTTCAATCTGTGGGTTTAAGCATTTTGTCACATTTGATAATTTATTCTTGGGTATTATTTTTTAATATATCTGTCTTATTTTCTTTCTCACTCTTTTTAATTAAAATTACATGTCTGCTAGACATTTTACACACTTTATACATCCTTTGTTCTCATCTTTTCTCTCATTGCTTTGGTTTGGCTATTTTTAATTAATTTATGTATGTTTTTCTGCATTTCTTTAAAATAATAATCACTACTATTTTAATCCTTTCTCTACTACCCCAGTAACAGTGTTATAACTTCTATTATTATGGATGTTGACAATTATTTTTCTGGTTTAGTAATTATTTTTGCCTGTGTCAGTGGTATATCTAGTAGTTATGCTCAAGATATTATGGAAAATACACTGCAAAGTCTAGATTACACTATCTACTTCTAAAGTATATTACATTGTTTTGAGGTAGGCAGTAACATTACCAGTAGGGCACATAAATCCTTTTGGGTTTTGGTTTCAGAATTAAGGTGCTGTATTTGAGTGTGTTTATTAACTGTAGGTTGGTGTCTTTCTAAATGCTCAAGTGAAAATGCTCAAAAAGTCAATTTATTCCTGTTTGGTACAAACCTGAATAACTCCATTTTTAAAAACATATTTATTGAGAATTCTCATACATGACTATTTGTAATTTGATCATATTCCTGTCCTATTACTCTTTGTTCCCTTTCTCCCACATATACGGAGCACCCTACTGTTTCCAAGTAGTCCTTCTGTTTTGTTGTGTCATTCTTTTTGTCCTCCTCTGTCTTCTATGTCAAAATGTTGATGGACACAATTTTGTGCAGGTCTTGTGGAGGTACACTATGGCTATTACAGTTTATTTTTCTGGCTCTTCTTTCACAAGGTTCCCTGAGCCTTGGAGGGTATAATAGAGATGCCTCATTTAGTGTTGTGCTCTCCACAGCTTCTAATTTTTTCTTTGATAAGTTTTGAGTCTCCTCAGTATATCCTGCCATCTCTACAGAGAAGCTTCTCTGGATAGCAGTGAAAGCAGCATTAATATTCTTTCTGCCCCCTCCTCAGCAATGTTCCCTTAGCCCTGGTGTGTATTAAAGAACTGACACATCCAGTGCTAAGCACTGGGATTTCTCTTTTTCTCATAACCTTGACAAATTTTGGATATCCTACTATTTTCATTGTCATATGTACATAGAAAAATTTTCTAATCAAAAGTGCCATAAGCTTTAATTAATGGGCATAAGTATATTCATTAGGTAGGCAATTTTATGGGTTCATAGTATTCATTTAGCCAAAGAAAAGTGGTAGCTTTCCTCTAGGGTCTATGCCCTTTTAAGCCATAGGTTTTTGACTCAGAAAGAAATTCCCTACAAATGAAAAAGGCTTAAAATCACTCAGAGAGCAATTGGTTACCCTCATTTATTATTGGCCACTATTGCACCAGTGTGTACATCTTGCCTAGCTGATTTATTGTGTGTTTGCAGAATCCATTGCTTATTAAGACTGTAGATGATTCCGGCCCCCCACCTCCCGCAGTTTATACAGCCTTTTCCAGGACTGTTGCAGGTAGCCAGCAGGGAGGTGGCTTCCAGCTCAGTTCCAGCTTGAATTCTCAATGTCCTACCACCACAGCATTACGGTGTCTTCAGCAATAGTGTCTTACCATTTAGTTCTTGCAGGTAACCAAGAGCATTAGAAAGAACCTGAATTGTTTTGGGGGCCACATTGGTCCCCCTACTTAACAGCTCACTGGGTGGGGGTGGCCCATCACTGCAACTTGAAGTTACCTGCCACCAACTAAAGCTTAAGGATAAAGCTTTCTCCATCCATCAAGGTCCTTTTTTCCCAGTTTGTCTCTCTCTCTCTCTTTCCTTCTCTCTCTCCATCTCTTTCTCCCCCCTTCTCTTACTCTAAATATATTTTAATTAACTAATGAAGAAGTGATTTTCTATATGATTTATTTATGTCTTTATGTTTATGTATCACTCCCTCTCCAACTCCTCTCCTTCCTACCTTTTCCCTGTCCTCATTTAGGCCTTTCCACCTTCTATGCACTGTCCCTGTATTTGCCTGTCTACAATCTGATCCCTTAATCCCTCCCCATTTCTCCTCTCTCAATACACCATTCTACATTCTTGGCCTCTATGGTTGACTCTTATCCCAACTTACAAAAAAGTCTAAATATTCAAAGGTAGGCTCTACATATAAGAGAGAACATGTAACATTTGTCTTCTGTGCCTGATTTACCTCACTTCGTATACAATTTTCCACATTCATCCATTTGTGTCAGCAACTGAGCATTTAGGCTGATTCCATTTACTAGCCATTCTGAATACAGCATCAATAAACATGGCTGAACAAGTATGTATTAAAGTGTAAAGTCCTTAGGGTATATGCCCAAAAATTCTGGGTCATATGATAGGTCTAGTTTTAGGTTTTTGAGATACTTTTGTGCTAATTTCCAAATTAGCAATACAATTTGAGATTTTAATCAAGAGTGAATAAGGCTTCCTTTTGCACCACATTTGCTATCATTTGATTTTTTTGATGACAGCCATTCTGACTGTGGTGAGATTGAATTTCATAGTTGTTTTAATTTGCATGTTCCTCATGGCTAAAACTGCTGTACATTTTAAAAATGATATTTTGGCCTTTTGCAGTTCATCTTTTGATACGTCTCTGTTAAATGCCATGTCCATTTTTTACTGGGCTGATTGATTTTTTAATTGCTTGGTTATTTGAGTTATTTGTATATTATACATATTAATCCTTTGTCACATGTATAGCTGGTAAAGATTTTCTACCATTTTATAGATTGTTGACTCAGTTTGCAGTTTCAATGGATAAATAATAGCCTTTTAGTTCGGAGAGTCCACTTGCTGATTGTCTTATTCTCTGTCTTACTGAAGTCTTATTCAGGAAGTCCTTCCCATGCCTATGTCTTGAAGTATTTTCCATAATTTTCTTCTATTTTTTTTTTAGGATTGCAGATTTTACAATGATACTTTTGATCCATGTGAAGCTAATTTTTACACATGATGTGAGATAAGGTTTAGATTCGCTCTTCTCTATATAGATATCCAGTTTTCCCAGTACCATTTGCTGAAAATTATGTTTTATTTTCAATGTGTGGTTTTATCCTTTTCATCAAGAAATTAAGTGACTATAGTTACATGAATTTATACCTAGAAATTCTTTTCTATTCTATTTATCTGCATGTCTATTTGTGCCAGTATGATGCTGTTTTTAGTACTATGGTACTATAGTATAGATTGAAATTAGATATGCAGTATTGTTTTTGCTGAGGACATTTTTTGAGAAACTTGTGCTTCTGTGAGGACTTTTTCTTTGGTAAAGACTGTAGCTGGAATTTTAATTGTAATTACATTGAATCTATAAATTCTGGGGGGTAGGATGTCCAGTGCATGATGTTAATTCTTCCACTCCATGAGCATGGGCAATCTTTCAATATTTTTGCCTTTAATTTCATTGGTGTTTTAAAATTTTGATTGGGGAGGTCTTTTGCTTCTTTGGTTGGGGATATTCTGAGGTATGTAATATATAATTGTTAATTTTTAAAAATTATTTGTAAAGGGAGAGAGTGTGTGTGTGAATGTGAGTATGGGTACACTAGGGCCAATTGCTGCTGCAAACTCCAGATCCATGTACTAACTTTGTGCATCTGGCTTTATTTAAGTACTGAGGAATGAACCCAAACTGGCAGGCTTTGCAAGCAAGCACCTTAAACTGCTGAGCCATCTCCTCCACCCAGTATGTAATGTTTTCGGTGCTCTTGTGAATGGGACTCATTCCTTGATGTCTTCTTCAGTATGTTTGCATTTACATATATAAAGGCTACTGATTTTTATGAACTAATTATTGTATCCTGCTACCTTACTTAAATTGTTTATCAGCTCTAGCTTTTGGATGGAGTCTTTTTGACTCTCTCCGATGCATAAATATCTGCAAGTAAGCACAGCTTGACTTTTTCCTTTCCAATTTTTATCCATTTCATTTCTCTTGTCATCACTGTAGTGAAAATGGTAAGCACTATGTGAAATAGTGCTGGGGAGATTGAATGCCCTTGTCTTGTTCCAGATCTTACAGGACATGCTTCATGGTTTTCTCAATTTAGAATGCTATTATTGGGTTTATGTTTGTCACATATGGCCTTGATTATGTTGAGAAATGATCCATCCACCCCCAAGTCTCTCCGCAGTTTTTATCTGGAAGGGATATTATATTTTGGGAATGACTTTTCTGAATCTATTGAGATGATCACACCATTCTGACATTAGGTCAGTTTATGGGATGATTTACATACGTGTCAAAAAATTATCCATTTCTACTAAATTTTCCAGTTTTATGGAATAGTTTTGATTCTATCGATTTCATTGTTAATTTGTTATATCTTCCTTTTCATCTTTAATATCATTAATTAGGTTCCTCTTTTATTTCTTTTGTTAATTTGGCTAAACATTTGTCAATATTGATCATCTTTTTGAAGAACCAAGTCTTTGTTTCATAGATTCCTTTTTTTTTCTAACTAATTTTAAAAATATATATTGGGAGCTTTAATATACGGCACAATTTTCATATTGCCATAATATCATTCTCTTATGTTCCATTTTCCTGACCTCCATTCCACTGAGGGCTCTCGTTAGTAGTCACTGGGGGGTCATTGAGGCACTAGTCAGTTCCTATGTGGAGAAAAATGCCTCTCATTATACCCTCCCACTCTGTGGCTCTTACATTCTTTATTTGCCCTTTTCTGTATTATTCCTTGGGCCTTGGAGGCACATTAAAAGTCCACTTTACTGTTGAGTCTTCAGAAGCCTCTTATTTTAATACTTTGATGTTTTCTAACTTCTATTTCAATAATTTCTGCCCTTATCTTACTTTTTTGCATGTGGACATTTTCCAAAGTTTCAAGTGGAACACTAAGTTATTTATTTGGGGTTTCTCTTTTTATATGATGTAGCTTTTTAGAGCTATAAACTTTCTTCTTAGAACATCCTTCATAATGTCCTACAAATTTTTGGTAAAGTGGGCATTCATTTTCATTTAGTTCTAAGGATATTTTATTTCTTCTTTATTTTTTCAACAATCCATTAATTGCTCAATAGTTTTTCAATCTCCAGGAGAATTTTTTATTTTCTGTAATTTTTCTTGCTGTTGATTTCTAGCTTTATTGCATTATAGTCAGATAAATATAAGGAGTTATTTTTATTTTCCTAAATTTGTTGAAAATTGATCTACTTTAGAAAACATTTCATGGGCTGCTAGGAACACTATGTGTTTTTTAGTGTTTAATGTAATGTTATGAAAATATTTGTTAAGTCCAATTGATCTATGATGTCCTTTACCCCTCTTCTTTCTCTGTTTACCTTCTATCTAAATGATCTGTCTATTGGTGATTGTGGAGTATTGATGTCACTTACTATTGTTGTGTTGTGATTTATCTCTGACTTTATATATAGCATATTTTGTATTATAAAATTAGGTGCATATATATTTGGTGATATTAATATTGATAATTTTAATGTCCTCTGGGTAAATTGTTTCACTGACTAATATAATGTGACATTCTTCAACTCTTCTCATTAATTTTGGTTTGAAATCTATTTTGTCAGATATCAGAATAGCGACACCTTCTTGTTTCCTAGTTCCATTTACTTGTAATATATTTTTCCATTCTGTGAAAGTATGACAGGGTGAACCTAAGGTATCAACTGTATATGACTGTAAAGTAATTTTCATGAAGGCAGCAAAAAGATATGGATCCTGTTTTCTGATCAAGGATATTAGTTTATGTATTTTGAATGGGGATTGAAACCATTAATATTCAGTGTTAGAATATTAATGACAGACATCTCCTTGCTCCATCTACAATTATAATTCTTTTCGAATGTCATTCATATTTTCCATGGAAATCTAGAATGTTTAAATGTCATTTCCCAAGGTTTAAAACTGAACTCTTCCTAATGTCTCAGGGTGACCAGGTACATGGTTAATGAGTAGGAACAGTTTGTCTCAAAAATTGGCTTAAATATTCATCTATTAAATCATGCTATAGTAAATATGGAGAAAAAGAAAATAATTTATTATATTTTAATCCCCATAGTATTTTAAAAATGGTAAGTGAGCATTGACTTAAAGTTACTAAGTGCATCTTCCACTATATAAGGTTGTTTTGCTTCATTAAAAAGGTATTGCAGGGCTGGAGAGGTGGGTTAGTGGTCAAATGCTTGCCTGCGAAGCCTAAGGACCCCAGTTGAAGGATCAATTCCCTAGTACCCATGTAAGCCAGATACACAAGGTGGCTCATGCATCTGGCGTTCGTTTGCAGTGGCTTGAGGCCCTGATGCACCCATTCTCTCTCTCTCTCTCTCTCTCTCTCTCTCTCTCTCTCTCTCTCCCCATCTCTCCCTCCCTCTTTATCTGTCTCTCTGTCACTCTCAGATAAATAAATAAAAATAAACAAAAAAGACTAAATTTTATTTTTTTAAACTTTTTATTTTATCTTATTTTTTTGGAGAGATACACAGAGAGAGAGGGAGGAAGACAGAGATGGGCGAGCGAGCAGTGTCTCAGCTGCTGCGAACAAAATCCAGATGTGCGCGCCCCCTTGTGGCCAAGTGCGGCATTGCGCCCTTGCGTCACTGCATCTGGCTAAACATGGGACCTGGAGATTGGAACCGCTGGAGATTGGAACCAGTGTTCTTACGGTTAGGAGGCAGGCGCCTTAACCCCTAAGCCATCTCTCCAGCCCCCAAAAGACTAAATTTTAAAAAAGGTATTGCCTATGGCTGCCTTCCATCACCTATTAGAGTTTCCAGATAACTTGTACCTTCTCCATCAGTACATTCTTTTCACCTTGCATGTCTATGTTGTAGAACTTATAGGTTATGTAAATAAATCATATGAAACAATCTCTTTTAGTTTGAAAGTTTTCTTCAGTAGCTTCCTGATGACTTCCCCTCAATGTAGAGCTGAACATAGGCTTTGAACAAGACTTTGGCTCCAGGCTTGGCATTGGTTTAAGGGAATGTTATGGCTTATATATTTTTTCTTCATACTATGAAAACTTTCACCATTTCAGAATTTTCTTATCATTAAGTACATACTGAACTAGCGCATTAAACTTAGTTTGAGGGTTTTTTTTTTTTTTTAATTGACAACTTTGCTAAGTGTTTCATACTAGAGGCCAAGGTTTCAACTTATCTCAAGTTTTGTCATGCCTTCATCACTACTAAGCTTAATTACTTGAATGTGGAGTAAGAGACTACAAATATGCATGTTTTATCCACTTTAAAAATTATTATTTATGTGTTTATCTTTAACATATTGCATATTAATTGTATTTTCATTGAATTATATTTCTAACTTCTTTGTTTAATCTTTCAATAGTTTGAAACTAGATCTCATTAACAAGCACAGGTTTACTAAAGCTTGTTATGTACTCTAGGTTGAACTCAAATTATTGATCCTCCTACCTCAGCTTCCTGAATTCAGGGATTACAGGCATGCATCATCACAACTCTATGCACAGATAAGTTTTCATCTATTTATGCATAACACACTCTAGATTTTCTCTATAAATATTTTAATATGCATTTAAATTATCATGTGAATACTTACATTAAAACTGCTTAAAATTTCCAATTTAAAATAATATTTGGTTAGGTTTCAAATACCTTTCTACTTATTTTTATATCACCTTTTCCTTACTTATCATATTTTGGTAACCTATCTCCTCTGTTTAACAACTACATGCTTATTTCATTTATAATGATTTTCATCATTCCATTATTTTAATTTATTTATTTGTGTTAATGATCATTGTTGGCAGACTGTTATATATGTGTCTCACATTTGTGCATTTCTTTTGAACAGAGGCTCTATGTTGCTCATCATGGGATTCACAAGGATGCTAGTGTTACAAACACCTTTAAAGACAAAGATAGTGGAATGAAATCTGTGTTTACGGACATGGCTGTTTATACACTATGTACATAATTAATAAAGAAAAAAATGAAACAAACAACAATTGCTGGTGAGGATATGGGAGAAAATGAACATTCATGCATTGCTGATGAGAATGAAAATTAGTTCTGCTATTTAGAAATCAGTATGGAGGTTTCTCAGAAAACTAAAAATACAATGACCATATGACCTGGCCAATAACTGTTGAAGGTATTTACCCAGAGCACAATAAAGCAACATATCCCAGAGTACATCAATGTTTAGGTAGCACTGTTTACAAGAACTAAGTAAAGGGATACTTATAAGTACTTACAAAAATCAGAGAGATATCAAATTCATGGAAGGCATATCTATCTATAATTAATCCACATAGTATATGCCTGCTATAATACAGCAATAAATCAATTCTTTGAGGAATTAAGTCATTGGTGCTTTTATTTTATTTTTAAATATATTTGAATTTTTTATTAGCTTACAAAGAATTAGGTTTTATACTGGTATTTTCATATATTTTTGTTACCTTTTCTCCCTTCCCTTTATGCCTTTTCCCCTAAGTAAGTCTTTCTGCTTTAATGTGATGTGTTTCCCTTTGTCTTTTCCCTCTTCTTCTCACCTCTTATTTCCCATCTTATGATCTTTTACATAGAATCATACCCAATAAATAAGAGGATGTCATCCATGACTTAAATGTCATTTATAAATAAATGTTCTTTTAATTATGTAAAATATGTTAGCCTTGCCCATTCTGGAAAACTTTACTTTTACAGCCTTAAGTTTTATTATATTGCTTGGCTAAAAATTAAGACCTATACAATTTACAATTATCTCTCTATATATATACACACATATATACATATGTGTGTGTGTGTATGTGTTGTCAATAACACATTTATTTTTCTGGAAGCAGAATAACCCAGTACATTGAATTAGCTTAGAATTCCCCTTGCAGCATTTTTGTATATCCATCACTTTATGGTAGTAGATGATGCATTTAGTAACAAAAGAGTGTAGATTATATAGAGAAGCACATAACATTTCTAAAAATAATGAATTAATTGTGAAAATTACATGGGGAAAGGATAGTGATATTGATAATATAGCACTGTTGCTTTACCAAAAGCTGGAACTGGATTTCAGATATCAGCATCAAACACTTTCAAGTGTAAACTTTATAACTAAGTGGCAATAAATAAAAGGCATTTATGACATCAGTAAATGCAAACATAAATTATTTCACTTGGCATAAAATAATTTTCAAAGAGAAACAACATAAGACAGATCCATATTTAGTCTTTTCATGTGGCTAACAGGAAAGCTTTTATAGGAAGCTAAATTAGGAAATACTGAAACTGATAAGATATTGCAACCTATTTCTTTTCACGTTGATAGGTATATGCCAACACCTTAAGAATTGCAAATGTGAGCTGGGCATGGTGGCTCACATCTTTAAGTCCAGCACTCAGGAGACAGAGGTAGGAGGATTGCCATGAGTTCAAGGTCATCCTAATACTACATAGTGAATTCCAGGTCAGCCTGGGCTAGAGTGAAAACCTACCTTGAAAAAAAAATTGCAAAGATTAAAGAGTGGAGATTACCATTGCTTTTATAAAATAAACATGCAAATAGAACAAGACTTTTTTTATTAAATAGAAACTTCATATGGACAGACACATTATGTGTTGGTGGCATCATTTTCCTCCTCAATGCACTCATTCTAATGAGGGTCCTTCTCAGTGGGATTGCTGGTATTCCCCATGGAGTTGTGGGTTATGAGATGTGAAAGAAGCAGTCAATCGCTGTGGGGAGTTGTGGGAATAGCTCTGGAAATTCCTTGAGCCATGGTGGGTGTGTTTTAAGTCTACTATAGTGTTGCAATCTCATTAGCTTGTAGATTTATGCTTTGCTATGTTTTGAGTATAACATACTCATAAGACATTTGTACAACAGATTTTATAATCACAAACTCCACTTACACCAATATGGAATATTATTAATCAGTGGTAACATAATCAAGTCTAACTTAAAATGAGAAGGAAGCAACTCTACTCAATAATACCAAAATTAAACCTCCAAAAGATTAGCATCATTCTTCATTCTTAATCATTATTAATTCTAAAATTTAATGAATATTAAATAGACTATTTAATTTTATTAGATTTCTCTTCTATGAATCCATATTTATTTCTGAAATTTAAGCTCCCTAAAAGAAGCAGGAGAGACCCTGAAGTAAAGTTTATTTATTGAGAAAAACAATACTTAACCTGGAATGAAAGAAACCATTTTGTTAAAAAGCTAATTACTTGATGACATACCAAAGGTTATTGGTAAGACCCTACTGATGAAGACACCATATGCTGTTTGGAAAGAACATGGAGAGACCTGGCTGGAATCTGGAAGAGAGTCAGTCCCCAGAAAGTTAGCTTGTCTAGTGCCAGAAGGCGCTAAATAAGTGACTAGGGGAAAATGACCAACATCTGTCTAAGCAACTCGTGGTCTAAGCTACTTATCAACAAACAACCTGACCGTGATGCTAACACAAGTGCAGTAGTGGCACACAGCCATGGTGGGTTACCAACTGCTCTAGATTTGGCAAATGGATCCACTCAGTGGAATGGAACCCCTATCTGGAAACAGGAAACAAGTCAGAACCATATCCCAAAACGAGCCCGCTCTGCAATATGAAGCTCCCACCAATAGTAGGAGACAAGAGGGCCTACACCTATTAAATTCTCTCTAAAATAATAATGGTTATCCATGTATTTTGCACGGACCTCACTCTCTGTTGGAGAATCTGCTTCTCTCTTTCAGATGGATATATATCCTGAGGAGAGAATCAGCCTATCACACCTCAATGGGGCACCAGATGAAGCCATTGAGTTATAGGGGAAATGAGCAAGAGTGCTGCTTTATTGGTGAACCTGGTACCAGCACAAGAGAAAAGGAGATAGACACAAAGAACTCTCACCCCCTACTAACTCAGATATCTAAAGACACAGAGACTCCCATGATCTTGTTACTGAGATAGACCTAAAATGAACCCAACATGGCTCAGGGAAATTCACAGAAGAGGGGGTGGAAAGATTTTTAGAGCCATGAGTTGGGTCTTTATACACGGAGTCATTGCCTCTCCTGCATAACTGATGGCTACCCCCATATGCCAAGGCCCACATTACCCATGGAGGGAGGACAGGGAGAAGGCTAATGGTACCATCATGGCTGTAGATATACTATATACATAACTAATAAAAATATAATTTTAAAAATATAATTATGGAATAGACTTTCCTTTCTGGAGCATTAGTTTACATTAGCGTTTACAAAATTAAAGTCAACTCTTTAAAACAAATCTCAAAATTTGTAGGGTTTTTTGTAATCAGTGAAAGTGTAACTATGTACATGCGTATAGCAAATAGTAAATATTAAGTCAACAGTTACTTTTTCATTACCCAGCACTGAGGATACAAACAACTATGCTCTTCTACAATACAAATACCACTCAAAATTCATCAAAGCAGAAATTCAGAGGTTACAGAGAAATTTACAGTAAAGTAGACTTAAAACATGCCCAGAAAAGCTCAGATAAAATTGCAGAAGAGGGGGAAGAAAGATTGTAAGAGCCACAGTGTGGAAAGAAGTACTCAGGTACTGCCTCCACCACAGAGGCTTAATGATGCACTTACAACCTCACAGGGCTTATCGATACCTCCGCTGAAGAGGGCCCTCAGAGGAATATGGCTGGGGGGGAAGGGGGTATGAGTATAACATGATGGGAATATGATCATCATGATATGTACATACAATAAAATTCATAATTTAAACTCTACATCTTTAGTTGGTATATTGAGTCATACTCCAATTCATGTATTATAAATTATATATGTATAATAATGTTAACTAGAAAGCACAGTGTAACTCCCAAATATAAAATGTTTCTGGATTGATGCCTGATTTGAATCATCTCTGTTGCTTTTTATCATTATCAATACAGAAAATTATGATGGATGATAAATACCTGGTTGGAAGCTACAAATGAAAGAACATCTCATAAATGTACTTCTTGGAAAATGAGAATAATATGGAATACTTAAAAAAAAAAAAACACCCATCAAATGTTGGACAGGGGAAGAACTTCATGTCAAAGGCATAGAAAACATCCCTCTAAAATTAAATATCAGTGAATAACCATAAGAAAAGTAAAAGACTTCTGTAATGAAAGCATTAAAACACAGAAGAAAAAAATGAAGAAGACACAAGAAAATGGGATGATCTCCCATGTTCATTGATTGGAAGAAATAATATCATGAAAATGGTCATCCTATCAAAAGCAATATACAGATTCAATGCAATCTAACTTAAATGCAGCACTGTTCTTCATAGATGTAAAAATTATAATCTTAAAATTTTTATGGAAACACAAAGCACCTCTGATAGCCTAAAATGTCCTCAGCAAAAAGAATACTACAGATGGTACCACCACTCTTGATTTTAAGTTATACTACAAAGCTATAGTAATATAAATATCATGGTATGGGCACAAAACAAACTCATAGTACAACAGAAAAGAAGACCCAGGTATATTTTCAAATAACTACAGCCACTTAAACTTTGATAAAAAGCCTAAAAGTGCACTGGAAAAACTAAAAAAAAAAAAAACAGCATTTTCAACAAGTAGATAAATAAAAGTGTAAAAATGAATCTAGACTCTTTTCCTCAGCCTGCACAAAAATCAACTCCAAATGGGTCAAGGACTTCTATATAAGAATAGAAAATAATTTCTGGGATAAGACTCTGTGGTAGTTTGAATAGATGGTCCCCAATATATTCAGTGCTTTATTAGTTTGTAGTTTGCATCTGCAGCCACCTGGCTGGAGGTAATGTCACTGGGTGGATCTTAAAAGTGTGGTAGTGGGTTTCAGATTTCAATCTGAAGATATGCAAAGTGTGCCTAGCTGGAGTTCCTGAAGTATGCTGTGCTGTGTGGCTTTTTGGCTTGTGCTTTTCTCACTCTGCTTGGATCTGCGAAGGCAGGCTAGCTTCTTCTGGCATTATGGAACTTCCTCTGTATCTGTAAGCTTCAATAAATCCCTTCTCATTAACTGTGCCAGGTCTGGAAGTTCATCTCAGCGAACCTAAACCTGTCTTCTACAGACCTCAATTGCTTAGTTAATAAGAAAAACACTCAACCAATGGGATTTCATGAAACTAAAAAGCTATTGGACAGTAATCAACCAATCAACCAGTTCAATAGACAGTCTAGAGAATGGGAGAAAATATTTGACAGCTATACATTAAACAGAGGTTTACTATCTAGAATACATAAAGAACTCAAAACACTAAGCAAAAAATAAATCAACCAATCCAGTCAAAAGCAGGACAGGGAACTGAACACAAATGGCCAATATACATCCAAAAATGTTCAATATCTTTTAAAGATATATAATTTATTTATTTATAATCAGAAAGAGAAGAGATAAGACAGAGAGAATGGTTGTGCCAGGGTCTCCAGCCACTGCGAATGCCCTCCAGATGCATGAGCCATAATGTGCTAATGGCTTTATGTGCATACTAGGGAATCAAACTCAGGTCATTAGGCTTTGCACGCAAGCACCTTAACCACTGAGCAATCTCTCCAGCCCCTGTTCAACCTCTTTAGCCATCATGGAAATGAAAATTAAAACTCCTATGTGATTCCATCTCACTCTGGTCAGAATGGTAATCATCAAAAACTCAAATGAAAACAAATGCTAGTGAGGGTGTGGGGAAAGAGGAATTTTTATTCATTGTTTGTGGGAATGTAAAGTGATACAAAGTCTCTATGGAAATCAGTATGAAGCATTCTCAAAAATGTAAAAGTAGATGTACCATTTGATCCATATATTCCCCTCATGGGTATTATACCCTAAAGATGCTACACTTTACTATAGAGACACTTTCTCAGCCCTGTTTTTTTGCTCTTCTTCACAATAGCTATGAAATACAATTAGCCCAGATGCCTCTCAGATGAATGCATAATGAAGATATTATACATATACACAATGGCATCCTACCTCAGCATGAAGGTAAAATGAAATTATAAAATTTGCAAGAAAATGGATAGACCTGGATAAAATCATACTAAGTATGGTAACTTATGCATAGAAATAAAAATACTGCATGTTCTCTCTCATATGTGAATACTATCTTGGAATAGATAGATTTTATTGTATATTGTAGTAAGAAGTTTAAGTACTAGTGGCCAGGAAGCTAGACTAAGGCTTGGAGAGAGGGATTATGGGACATTATGGCAGTCAATTGTGGGACAGAGCACAGGGGGGCGAAAAAGTCTAAGGCAGGCAGGGCAAAAGGAAGGAGAGATGGTGAGGCCTACACAAAAGTGAAGACATTGTGAATAAATACCATAGATACCTAATTTGTTAGCTATTAAAAGAAAAATAAAATAAAATAAAATAAAATAAAATAAAATAAAATAAAATAAAATAAAATAAAATAAAATAAAATAAAGACAGAACAGAGTAAGAGATAGCTTGGACAGTTATTACCCTTTGAGGTTGGAGAGTATTTTATTTTAAAGACATGGGTTGTTGCAGGTGAATCTTAGAGCCAGACATGAGTCATTTCCCAAACTGTGAGATATTGGTCAGAAAGGCTCATGAGGTCCCCAAAGCATTACAGGATACTGACATGTGTTGGTTACTGTTGCAGGTACCTTCTTGCTGTTGGACAAATATCCAACCAAAAGCAGATTATTGGAGGAAAAGTTTTATTTTAGCCTTAGAGATTCCTGGGTAAATTCTACCTTAGTAGAAGAAGCTGGCTCACTTCCATAGATATATAGCAGAGAGAGAAACAAGCACAACCAGTAAGCATTAATAGCCAGAGCTAAAACACATTAAGGCTGGATTCAAACTCTATCCCCAGTGACATAACTCCTCCAGCATGGTTCCTCTCACTAAAGACCAAGTAGGAGACTTAATATTAACCAAAATTCCCAAGATATTGGGCACATAATCCACATGCAAACTACCGTATTCTTCCCCAGGCCCCAATGCAAACTGCACTCAATCCAACTTCAAAGCTCCCCATAATTTTTACCAACTTTAACATCATTCAAAAGTCCACACTGTCATCTGAGTTTCAAGACTGCCTCTTAACTGTGAACCTTGTAAATTCAAAGCACAAGTTACATAATTCCAACACATAATGGCAGAGAATAAGTGTTTACATTACAAAAAGATAAAACAAGGAGAGACTTGCACAATGTAAAATCAATAGCCAGTAGGTATATATGAGGTATCTGTAGTTCCAAGTCCAACATTCATAATCAGAGATGAATCCATTATGGGTTTTCATTCTTCTCCAGTTGTGGAATAGCAGCAATTCCACAGTCCTGGTATATATAAAACATATTTGGGTCTGTACTGTAAACAACAGTTCATCTTTACAACTTCATACAATGGATTTACTTTTCCTCCCCTAAGTAATTTTAACTCCCTTTCACAATACTACATCTTTTTGGCTCCTAAAAGTAGTATATTTCATACAGTGGATTTGCCAGGTCTCCACACAGAGATTTCAACCTACTTTACATGCCACCTCTCAGTGGCTCCAAGAACCATGCATACTTCATTACCAATTTTACTGCAGTTTTCATGCTTCCAAAACCAGTAGCAGATAAGCAGTGTAGCCAAATTCATAAGTCTAAGGGGGGGAATAAAACTTGACCTTCAAGAGGATATCCTTCACCAGTCTTCCCACAAGCCACCTCCTTTCAAAAGAATTTGTATTCTTACTACCTTTAGCCTTTCATGGATCACCCTTGGGGTATCATTACTACTGTTTCAATGCAAAACAGTTGGTTCACCCTTAATTGTGGTAATCTTAACAATTTCAACTTTAGTACATTGTCTCTGTTCCATTAACTTAAAACTTGCTTCAATTTTTTTTCTTGTAATGAACCTAATATCATACACACACACACACACACACACACACACACACACACACACACATATATATATATATATATATATATATATATATATATATATATATATACATGGTTTTCTGAGGTAGGGCTTCACTCTAGCCCAGGCTGACCTGGAATTCACTATGTAGTCTCAGGGTGGCCTCAAACTCTCAGCAATCCTCCTACCTCTGCCTCCCAAGTGCTGGGATTAAAGTCGTGCGCCACCACGCCCAGCTTCATATATTTTTGTTCTATAGGTTCCACCCTGTATTCCACCAAGAACACCACTTTAGTCCAGTTCTCATGGGGCAGGTGGTACTCAACCAGACTTTTCACCAGTAGCTCAGTTGCAACAATGTTCTCTCCATCTCCACTGAAAGTTCTTAAAACAAGCCCTTATGGTCCACAATTTTCTCTGCATGTAGAATATACAAGTTATCATCAGATGTGCCCATAAAAGTCAGCTTACAGCACTTCAAGACTTCTCCAGTTGAAAGTACCTAATCCTTCCACATTCCTCCTGCAAATACATTCAATTTAAAAAGACCAAACACATTGCCAGGAATCGTGGCACATGCCTTTAATTCCAGCACTCAGCAGGCAGAGGTAGGAGGAATGCAGCGAGCTAAAGGCAACCCTGAGACTACATAGTGAATTCCATGTCAACCTGGACTAGAGCGAGACCCTACCTCAAAACACAAAAACAAACGAACAAACAAACAAAAGACCACACCAACATAAACCACCCTACTTCTTGGTAACAATTTGCTGTTGTAGTTACCTTCACATTGCTGGGGAAAAACATCCAAACAAAAGTAACTTATGAGAGGAAAGGGTTTATTTCAGGCTTACATATTCCCAGGGAAGTTCCATTATGGTGGGGAGAAGCTGGTTCAGGTCCATAGATCCATAGCAGAGAGAAAAAAGACCATAACCAGAAAGCACCAATAGCTAAAACTGGGTCTCTATACACCTTAGGGCTGGATTGAAGGTCCATCCCCAGTGGCATACCTTCTCCAACCTTCTCTGCTCACTAAAACCCAAATAGGAATCCTAATCTTAATAAAAATACTTGAGGCTATGGGGCACCTACATCCACATTCAAACCAACAGAGTTACTTACTAGACTATTCCTGAAAACACCATAGTCTGCAGTCATAAGAAATTGAGAAATCAAGTTGGAACTGAGCTGGTAGCCATTTACATGACAGATAATGGCTGGAAGGCCCTACATTAGCTGCTGTGGGAGAAAAGCCATCTACAATATGAACAAGTAGTGGATCTTGCAAGCTACAAAATCAACCATCCAGGTAAAATGTATCATAAAGTGCAAAAGTGTCATGTAATTTATTAGGACACTCAAGTGCTCTCTCATTGGATATGAGTCATGCTCAGTGGGAGAGAATTCATGTCTGGTACTGAGGACTGAGTCAAAAGTCTTTGACTTGGCCATTCTAACTAGAGCGTAGGTTTGACTGTTCTTTGGCTGAATGGAGACATTATGCCTTTGAAGTCTGTATGTTTAAAGCCTTTGATTCATGCTGCTCTCACTTTTGGTTAGAGAACTTTCTCTCTCTTTTCTTAACAGGTAATGACACTGAGGAGCTCAAAGAGTCATCAAAATGACAGGTGAAGAAAAATTCCAGGACTTAGATTAGTCATCTCTGTCATACACACTAGGTCTCAGCAAACATTGCAAAGGGGGTTGAGCAAAGAGTTTGAACGATGCTCTCACAGCTAGCCATATAATCATCTCTATAAAGATGGTGGTAGACACTGAGGACACTTAACACTCATAAAAGTAGACAATAATAGAGCTTAATACTAAAGGATATTTCTACCATTCCCTGTAAGGTTCAAGGAACATTGCAGAAGAGGGGGTGGGAAGAATGTAAGATCCACAGGGTGTATAATTTTTTCATAGTGCAATATCCTCCTGACATGAGCTAACTGGAGCATTAATGACCCTGTAGTAGTTGCTGATGCCCCCCCAAAAAGCAACATGGGTCAAGAATGCTCAGTGAAAGGCAGAGGAGTGGTGGCTTCCTGAGTTGTACACTGCTAGGCATCTTTTGCATCCCCTGCCCACTCACTGGCTGTAGAAAATGGTGAAAGGATCCTCTTACTCTGATATTTTGGGGGTCAAAACCAATGCCACACAGGAAGAATTAAAAAAGCTTATAGGAAACTGGCCTTGAAGTACCACCTTGATAAGAATCCAAATGAAGGAGAAAAATTTAAACAGATCTCTCAAGCTTACAAGGTTCTCTCTAATTAGAAGAAAAGGGAGTTACATGACAAAGAATGATAACAGGCATTCAAGTAGGGTGGTACAGGTTGTGGTTTTGGCTCTCCCATGGATATCTTCGATAAAATTTTTGGAGGAGGAGGAAGGATTCAGAAAGAAAGGAGAGGTAAAATTGTTTTGCAACAGTTCTCCATAACTTGGAAGATTTATA
Source organism: Orientallactaga sibirica (assembly GCA_036365145.1). Classification (NCBI taxonomy): domain Eukaryota; kingdom Metazoa; phylum Chordata; class Mammalia; order Rodentia; family Dipodidae; genus Orientallactaga; species Orientallactaga sibirica. The sequence goes on along the minus strand of JAEOAD010000793.1, from coordinate 5,123,072 downwards.
TAATGGTGCAACAAGAAAACTGGTTCTGCAAATGAATGTGATTTGTGACAAGTGTGAAGGCCTAGGTAGTAAGAAAGGAGCAGTAGAGTGCTTCCCAACTGCCAAAGTACTGGAAAGCAAATAAGGATTCATCTGTTACACCAGGAATAGTTCAGCAAATTCAGTCTATGTGCACGGAGTGCCAGGGTCATAGAGAACAGATCAGTACTAAAGATAGATATAAAAGCTGCAATGGAAGGAAGATAGTTCAAGAAAAGAAGATTTTAGAATTTCATATTGAGAAAGGCATGAAATGTGGTCAGAAGATAACATTCCATGGTGAAGGAGACCACGAACCAGGACTGGAGCCAGGAGATATTATCATTGCATTAGATCAGAAATACCATGATTTTTTTACTCAATGAAGAGAAGATCTTTTCGTGTGAATGGATATACAGCTTGTAGAAGCAGTGTGGCTTCCAAAAGCCAATATCCATTCTTGACAAATGAACCATCACCTCTTATCCAGGTCAGATTGTCAAGCACAGAGATATCAAATGTGTGCTAAATGAAGGTATGCCAATATATCACTGGCTATATGAAAAGGGATGCCTAAGCATCAAGTTTAAGGTAAACTTTCCTGAAAATGGCTTTCTCTCTCATGTTAAACTCACATTGCTAGAAAAACTTCTTCCTGAGAAGAAGGAAGTAGAAGAGAATGATGAAATGGATCAAGTAAAACTAGTGGACTTTGATCCAAATCAGGAAAGACATAACTATTACAATGGAGAAGCATATAAAGGATGATGAGCACCATCCCAGAGGTGGTGTTCAGTGTCAGATCTCTTAATGGAGCAGTGACTATCACTCACTCCTGGTCCTGCATATGCAGTAGTGAATGAGAGAAGAACTGTAATCATATGCTCACTACTTGCTATTGTGTTTGTGTTAATATTCAAATATAGTAGTGTTTTAAAAGTTAAATGAAGAATAAACACAAATATAAAAGCTCTGACTTTGCCCTGTATGTATGATAACTTTGGTATACAAAATAATTTTTAGTATATGTAAAAACATCTTTTAAAACCTCCCCTAGTATCAGGTTATACATTGTAATTGATTCATCAGAGTACATGACAAACATAGCCTGCATGACCTTTTATTGTTAAACTATAGAGTTAAAATTATATTTAACTGGTAATCAGAAAAAGAAAAAAAAAGCAACATGGCTGAACCCATTAAGAATTGATATAGAGTGTTGAGGAGGACAAAATGAAGAAGACAATAAAAATAGGCAGGATTACCTTGAAAGAGGAGGGTCCTCAAGGGATTGAGGGGAAGGGAGAGTAGACTGAAGAAAAGGATAAAGGGATGGGAACATTATCAAATTACTGTATGTTCTCAATAAAAATAAATGTTCTGCTCCTTGGAGTAGCATAAATATGATATACTGGGTACCCAAAATTGCCCAAGTATATGAAAAGTGTAGCTAATGCATCATTCACTTGTTTGATGTTTAATTTTATAGTTTATTTGAAGGTAACATCTAAGCATTTGGTTCTCATACCTGAATATATATTATAATTATTCGAGAAGCTTCAAGAGAAAATGTTCAGGATCAATTTCATACCAACTAAATCTACAATATCTGAGGCTAAGGATGGACATCAAAACTTTTTTAAAGTTCTTCCAGTTGTTTTTATGTGAATTTAGAAATGACACAGAAACTGTGAGGTGAGTTTTAGGAAGAAAGTGGTATTTGCCTCCTTGTGTGATACTTTCTTTCACATTATCCAGTTTTAGGTCCACTCCTACTGAGGGTCCTGATTTTTCTATGAAGAATGGTTTACTCTTCAGAAATGATTCACTGATTGAACTATTATACTGATTTGAATTTTTCTTACATGATCCAGATTCTGAGGATAGTTGGAGTCCTTTAGTTTCAGATAATATTTATAGAAATTCTTTTTGAGACTTTTAAATCAAGCTTTCTTATATTTTAAGGCCAAAGTGACTGACTGATCATGGCTTTTCATAAGTTTTATTCATTCTTACATGCTTGTTTAAGAAATAAAATTTCTTGGCTAGGACTGTGTTTACTTCTTTAGCCAGAAACATGTATCAATTGATCTTTTAAAATGACATTTATTTCTATTCTTTTTAGCACCTAGCAGATTTCAGACTTTTTGGCATTTAAACCTTTGTGTGAGACCTTATTTAAAGTGAGTTTTTCTTTTGACCTTTGCATGGAACACAACTGATTGACTAATCCCTAGTAGAAAGTAATATATGACTATTTTCCAAACTGCATTAATATATTTACACTTGTCTGGAAATATTTTCAGAAAAAGAATGATCAGAGAAAAAAGGAATTTAAAATAGAATGGGAGGATATAGTGTCAATATTTTCTAATAGAGAATGCAAAGTCCTTGTTATGAATGAGGTTCAGCAGATATTTTCCAATATTTATTGATGTTATAATAAAGATAAAAATAATATGTTTAATTTATTCCTATGCTAAACTTTTTATTTCCATTACTTTGAGTGCTAAATTAGATCTCTTTCAAGATACAATACTTAAGAAATCACACATGCAGAAAAGATCACTTATAATTTACAAATAATTTAGCAGGTATTACCATTCTTTAGTCAATTTATTAATCAGATTAAGTACAATAAATGCTTTCAGAACTGTTATTAAAATATTGATGAAAGTTAGGAGACATATTAATTATTCTACAATTCTTAAATGGCCCCTGAAATAAAGAAATGTCATGCCCAAAATTATCAATAGTGTTGAAATTGAAAGGCTCTCCCCAGGAATAAAACATTCTGGTTTCAAATTTTTGGCCTTACTACCTACGGATTTCATCATTAACAAATCTCTCAGAAATTATCTTAAATTGTCAGTTTCCTTCTACCATTGATTATGACTGAAGTAGCAGGTATTAGGAATAGTATTTTTAAATGTTCTGATACATATGAGCCCAGGCAAATTGCTTAAATCTTTTTGTCTTTGTTTCCTCAATGAAATGAGACCAATAAACATATCTTATGGAGATGTAATGGTGAGTAACTAAATGAATATACACAAAATATTTTGTATATAGTAAGCACAATATGATGATTATATGATTACCAGCTGCTTTGAGAACTAGGCATGTATACCACTGCTTGACTAGCAAGGATATGAAACAGACTGAAGGGAGTCTTCAAGCAGTTTTCATGACTGACATGTATCTCCAAATTATCAGTATCTTTGGAGTGGAATTAGGATCTGTGAGATTCTAAATTACAGACACTGATATTGCAAGTTGTGTGTAGGTAAGCTGAAAGAACATGCTAATATTCTTATGAGTGTAATATCTGTAAAACAAAACCAAGATTAACCATTAATTTCTGAATAACCACATGGTCATATTTGAGCATTAGTATGGGAATTAGGCACCTTGCACTTTATAAATAGCTATTATGAACTAGAAATCCTTAGAAGGTAACTTCCATTCTTTAGGCTTCTGTTTTAATATATATTAAGTGAGCAGATAGACTAGCCATTCTTTAGGATAATATTCAGATATAATTTTATAGGACAGAACATACAGAGTAAGGTTTCAGTACTTCAAAATCCATACTTTAAACCTTCTTTCAAAAATTATTCTCATGATAGAGAAGAGACTTAACTCTTTTCTAATCACATTTTATGGTAGAAACTTTAATGTTCTCATCCCTAGTATCAAACACAGTGCATAACACATAGTTTTCTATGAGTATTTCAGGTTCATTCTATAAGCAAATGGAATTGATAGTTGAAACTGTGGCTATTGTAATATAATTATGTATATGTTGCAGGGTTGTCTTCAGTACCATTTCTGACAAACTGCAGAAGGAGGTGTAGCAATGCTGGGAGATATTTACTTGAAAACAATTTCTTATTTAATGATTACTAATTAATTTCTCACTAAATTTTCTACTGTACTTGTAAGCCAAATATGCATATTTTTTCTTTTGCTTTCAGGATTCTTACAATGAATTTATTTACAGACAATGCATTTCCCTCCTTTAATAAGGGCACCACCTCACATAGGAAATGCTAGGCAGAGGGTAGAATTTAACAAAATGACAAATTGCAGGCTTAAAGAATGCCCTTCATTCCAAATAGGAGGCATGAAGGCAGCTTAAAATTTCCCTTAGGCCTCATTTCTAGAAGACCCTAACTAGCATAATCATAACTTTTCAATTTTAAAGCACTAGGAGGCCAATCCTATAATTAAAGTTGTGCTTTAAGAAAATTAATCTCATAGGATATGGTGGCTAAATTGGAATAAAGTGTATGCTGAAAATATAACTATCTTCTGTCCTTTTGTTATGCATGTTATGTGATACACAGTTGATGTGAATGTCATCAATGAACAGAAAATCTAATGGAACTGTGAAGTTCACTAATATTAACCATAAAAATCAGAAAACTACATAAATAATATCTCCCAATCTTAACCAATGACAGAAGCACAGTTACGAAGCTGTGTGTCACAAAGTCACAAAATTTGTCATGCTTGGCCATTTAAACTTATTGCTAAACTGCTTGCGAATGAAACACATTATAAAACCTTAAGAAAAAAAGGAGAAAGCTGGACATGGTGGTGCACGCCTTTAATCCCAGCACTTGGGAGGCAGAGTTAGGAGGATTGCCATGAGTTCAAGACCTCCCAGAGATGACTTAGTGAATTCCAGGTCAGCCTGGACTAGAACAAGACCCTACCTTAAAAATCCAAATTATTTTTAAAAGAAGAAATGAGAATTTTTTGGGTGTGTGTGTGCACGTACACATTATATATATATATACCTGCAGACATGCAGAAATTAGAGGATAATGCCTGGTGTCCATCCTACATCACTTTTCTACATATTTCCTTGACACTGGGAATCTTTTTGAATGTGAAGCTGTAGTATTTTCAAGCCCCAGAGATTCTCTGTTCTCTGGATCGCACAGTACTAGAGATACAGACATGAATGGCCACCCTGGCTATGTTGGCTGTTTATATGTGTCCTAGGGAATCGAACTTGAACCATCTTCTGCTCTGTTAGTTTTTCATGTTTGTAGTAAGTGATCTTATCTAAGAAACTATCTCCCAGGCCAAGTAACTATTTTTCCTTCAATTAACAATTTTAATTAATATTTCTTGGCATGTACATGTGTTGTGGATATGTGTGTATGCATGTTCATATGTGTATGGGTACACATCTGTGTGAGGGTGCACATACATGTGTATGTGGGCCAAAGGAAAACTACAAGTAACATTCCTTAGTTACACTGTCTGCATATCTATATATCTATATATCTCATATCTATATCTCTATATATCTATATATCTCTATCTCTCTCTCTCTCTCTCTCTCAATATATATATATATTTGTTGTTGGTTTTTCAAGGTAGGGTCTCACTCTAACTCAGGCTGACCTGGAATTCACTATGTATTCTCAGGCTGGCCTCGAACTCTTGGTGATCCTCCTACCTCTGCCTCCCGAGTACGGGATTAAAGGCATGTGCCACCATGCCCGGCTGCTTCTATGTTTTTGTGTTTGTGTTGCATATGTGTGTGTTTGCATGTATGTGTGTTGCACGTGTTTGTATGTTGTATTTATGTGGCTACATATGTGTAGGTGCACATGTATATGTGCATGCATGTGAAGCCCAAGGTTAATGTAAGGTGTCTTCCTCAATTGCTCTCCACCTTATTTTGAAGACATAGGCTTTCACTGACCCAGAGCTAATAGATTAAGCTTTAATATTTACCCTGGTGTTCCTATTGACTCTGCCTCCCTAGCAATGAAATTACAAGTGAACACTACTACATCCAGGTTTTACATGGATACTGGGGATTAAACTAGGATTCTCTTGTGTGTGTTAAGTACTCTACCAAACGATCCATCTCCACACTCCTTAAATAACCAATACTTTTCAATGGATATAAGTTGAACAAAAAATCTATCACAGAATTTTGAGGCCCGTGACAACAGTGTTTATTATATAGATGATTTAACGTGAACTAGCAAGTATATTTCTCTAAATTTAAACATCAATTTGAAGAATTGCATACACATGTATTTATGTATATATCTCTTCATTAGGCTATCAGGTATGACAATATATACTATGAATTTATGATAGTATTATTTATTCTTAACAGTTTTATTCTTATCACTACATGTACATAGTTGTCATCTCAGGTTTACTGAATCTCATTTAACAGAATATATTGCTAATATTTATAGTGCTTCATCATGGCATCATTTCTTGGCCAAATGTCCAATTCAATTTGGAATATGTTCTACCCGTATATAAAAACTTCTATGGCCAAATTGGATTTAAAAGAACTTGTAGTGTGAAAGAGATGGCTCAGGAGTTCAAGTGCTTGCTTGCAAAACTTGATAGCCTGTGTTCAATTCCCCAGTACCCACATAACACCGATGCACAAAGTGGCACATGCATCTGGAGTTCACACGGACTGGCAAGAGGCCCTGGCATGCCCATACTCACTCTCACTCTTTCTCTCTCTTCTTGCAAATAAATAAATAAAAATACTTTAAAAATAAATAGAGCCTGTAAACTGATTTCAATTTAATTAATAAGAGCAGATGTTTTTCATGTACTGTTCTCTGGAAATGTGCTCTGGAAATTTCATTATAGCAATGTTGAATAATAATAATATTGAATATTCCAATATGTTTCAAAGTAGTAAGATGCCATTGAAAATCTGTGAAAAAACACATTCTTTTAAACTTCATGTTTCAAATCATTACATAAATATGCCACAAGAAGACTGACTACTTCCAGAAGGTGAAGATGAAAAGAAGGCATTTTTAGGTTGAGCACAAATCCTTTAAGGTATGTTCACTGAAGGAACACACTTGTGGCTGGAAGAAGTAGCTATGCTCTAAGCTATTTTCATTCTAATTTTCTAACCATAACAATAAAAAGACAGGGAATATTGTACTTTATTTCAACTCAAGGATCAATTGTTATTCCTCTCTCCCTTGTCCTCTCAGGACTGCTTCAGGAGGGTCATGCTAATGTATGTGTATGAGGGAAAGTGGCCACATCAGGAAAATATAATTGCTAAAGCCAATGATTTCTGAGAAATTGAGGACATAGAGCAGGGTTAATGGATCTCTTCAGTGGTCCTACCTGTTAAGAAAGATATTTCATATTTAATCTCTATAAAAAAAGTTTTAGCATGGATGTTTCATTTTGATGGATACTAAGTGACATCCTTAGTCCTTGAGAACAAGGTTACCTTTGCCTACAAACATTCTGGAAGCCATGAAAACAAACCTCTTAAAAGAGATTCTACTTTGGGTAGCATAAGTGATAATCAGCTACATTCTAAAATCCATTATCCTGGTAAAATTGAGGCCAGACATCATAACAATTTCTCCAAGCCAATGATTGAAAATAACAGGGAGAGTAATTTAAGTCCATTCGTAGAAGATGCAGGCCACTCTGACAGGTAAACATCTAGTTAACTCTCTACTGTCATTGCTAAAACTTTTAGAGGACTGCACTTTAGTATAATACCAACTTTCCTTTCTCATTTTCTGTGCTCCCATCCTCCCAACTTCCTTGCCTACCTTCCTCTCCATTACTCTCTTATTTCATTCCTCCATTCATGTGCCCTTCCCATGCTAATTTTTCAATTCCCTTTATAGGATTTTCCCTAACACATTTCTTGCATGCTTAATCTTATCATGTCCTTTGCTATTCGACAGACTCAGACTGAAATCCACTATATTTCATAATTACCTCCTCGACTTGCATATATACTACCCACTTCCTTTAAGCCTAACCTGCTCAAAATACTAATTACCCCTTTCTAGCTTTTTTTCCTCTACTGACTTTTATTCAACTTACATGAAAATCTAAAAATCCAAAGTTAAGATCCATAATAGAAAGATCACATAGCATTTGTCTTTCCTTTTGTGAGTTACTTCACAGAATAATACTTTCCACATCCACCCATTTCCCCTGAATTAATTAATTTTATTTTTCTTTATAGCTGAATAAAACTCCATTATGTATATATACTATATAATCAGTATTCATTCACCAGGTGATGTGCATTTGGAATACAACAGCAATAAACATGTATGAACCATTATCCCTGTATCTTTGTAGTAGAATGTGGTAGAATACAGAGTCTTTAGAGTAACACACACACACACACACACACACACACACACACACACAGAGAGAGAGAGAGAGAGAGAGAGAGAATTTTTGCTGTCAACTGTAAAAAACAGATTATATAACCAAGAATGAGAGCAGCATTAATGAAAGGAGATAAGCATAGACATTTAGAAGCCTTTTTGAAGAGCATAACTTCTCCTTTTATCCAAAGAACAGTGGAATCTTACTTTTATGTTCTATGACTTTCCAAGCCATAGACTTCTGATTTATTTCTCAGTACCAGGTATGAATTCTCTCCCACTGAGCTGGATTCATAACCAGTCAGAGAGCAATTGATTATCTCCACAGCCTGTGTGCCACTATTGCAACAGTGTTCACATCTTTCTGAGCTGATTGATTTTGTAGCTTGTAGGATCCACTGTTTGTTCTTCTTGTTGGTGACCATTATCCCCCAGCAGCTCACATAGCACTGCCCAACACTATGAGAGCTAGCCAATAGGAATCTCATTTCCATTTCAGTTCCAGTATGATCTCTTGGTATCTTGCAACCACAGTCTGTGGTGTATTCGGGAACTGAGTCTTGTCTTTATTCCTGGTGGGTAATCAAGTGCTCTTGCAATGGTCTGTATTGTTTGTGGTAACTCATGACCCTCCATAACCAACAGTTTACTGCAGGGGCTAGCCCCATTCTGGCACTGGGATTTAGCATAAAAGCCCCATGCTTTTAAACATATTTTTATTTATTTATTTGCAAGGAGAGGGAGAAATAGGGGGGAGAGAGATAATGATAGAGAGAGATTGATAGAATGGGTATGTCAGGGACCCCAGCCACTGCAAATGAACTCCAGATAAATGTGCCACTTTGTGCATCTGGCTTTACGTAGGTACTGGGGAACTAAATCTGGGTCATTAGGCTTTGCAGGCAAGTGCTTTATCTGTGGAGTCATCTATAATTGGTCTCTGTAATTGTCAAATATACCCTTCGCTGGGCGTGGTGGCACATGCCTTTAATCCCAGCACTTGGGAGGCAGAGGTAGGAGGATTGCTGTGAGTTCAAGGCCACCCTGAGAAGACAGAGTTAATTCCAGGTCAGCCTGCGCTAGAGTGAGACCCTACCTCGAAAACCATATATATATATATATATATATATATATATATATATATATATATATCCTCCTCTCATGCCCCCAACCAAAATCTTTCCAGCTTTTAAGCATGATGGTGTGATCTATTCTGTTGGAGAACTTTTCTGCATCTATTGAAATGATCATGTGATTTTTGCCCCTAAATTTATTTATGTAATGTATTATGGTTCTCTAATTCCATATGCTGAACCATCCCTGCATTCCTGGGGTGAAAACCACTTGACTGAGGTGGATGATAATTTTTATGTGTTCTTGAATTTGATTTGCAAGATTTTTTTGGAGAAATTTGGCATCAAGTTCATCAGAGATATTGGTGTATACTTTTTCTTGTTGTCTCTCTGTTGGTTTTGGTGTTAGTATAATACAATTTCATAGAAGAATTCAAGGAATATTACCTCCTCTTCAGTTATGTGAAATAACTTGAAAAGCAGGTTTTTTTTTTTTTTTTTAGTTCTTATATAAAGTTTTGGCAGAAATCTGCAGTGAATGTTTATCCATTACTTCCAGATTTTCTAATTTAGTGGAATGTAAGTTTTTTTTTTTAAATATGTTCCAATAATTCTCCCACTTTCATTGGTATAGGTTGTAAAATCTCCTCTTCTATAACAAATCTTGTTGACTAGAGTCTTCCTTTTTTTCTCTTTTGACTTTATCAATCTTGCTTATCTTTTCAAGAACCAGCTAATTTTGTCAATTTTAAAATTATTTTCCTCACTTCCAATTTATTAATTTCTACTCTGATATTTATTATTTATTTCCATCTCATATTGTTGGGTTTGGATTGTTCTTGTCTTTCCCAAACATTTAGATGCACCATTAAATTATTTACTGAGGGTTTTTTCTATTTTTGTAATGCAGACATTTAGAGCTATAAACTTCCCTCTTAGGACTGCCTTCATTTATGTCCCATAAGTTTTGTTATGGTGTTTTTTTTTTTTTTTTCACTGTCATTCAATTCTAGGATTTTTTAAAATTTCATTTTCTATTTATTCATTGCTACTGGGCTTATCCCCAATTCCAGTAAGTGGATTTGCTACAGTTTTGCCCCGGTGGTGGGTGTAAGGCAAATGTGGACAGGTGGGAGAGCACCCACTTGGGCCCTGGGTGTCCTACTTGTTGACTGGGACTACGGAATGTGATCATCTGGGGAGTCCTTTTTTTCTGGCAGGGAGGAGACAGATGTGTGTTGGGGGGTCTGATATTTTTGATGTTATCACTTCTGAGTGGAGTGAGATGGAATATTAAAGTAGTTTTAATTTGCATTTCCTGATGGCTAAATGTGTTGAAAGATTTTTTTAGAATGTAAATTCAAATGACTTTGCATTAATTATATATAAAGTGGTCCTATAGGTACATGGTGGCATTTAGAAATATATATATATATATATATATATATATATATATATATATATATATATATATATAGCTTCTGTGATAAGACATATAATGATTTGACATGCTTTCTTGCCTGCCATGAAGAAGGTTCCTTTCAAAACTATAAGCCTGAATTCAACTATTTCCACCCATGAGCTGCTTCTCCCTCTTGCAATAAGAACATAATTGTTTCTCCCCCTAGCAATAAGAAAGTAATGGCAACAGTAGTCTAATGCATTTTAAAATTTTTATTGATTTATTTATTTTGGTCTTTCGAGGAAGGGCCTCAAAATATATGGGCTTTAAATATATGTAATTTAAGCAGTTGAGAACATTCCACAGATAATAAATATTATAGCTGTATGGTGTAATATAAGGTGTTCCAATTTTTCCATAGGCTCTTGTGTAGAAGGGTTCATTTCCAGCTGAGACAATTCAGAGTTAATTAGACCATGAGGCCTCTGCCTCCATCAATGGAATAATCCATAGATATATTCATAATTTGATGGTATTACTGTGAAGTGTTGGAAATATATAGTGGTAGAGCTCAGTTACGTGCACTAAGTTACTAGATGCATGCCTTTTAAGGATGTTTCTTGTCCCTTGTCCCTTCTTATGAAGTTCTACCTCTGTCTGATTCATAGCCACCATGATGTAAGCACTATCCTGTATTGTGCTCTTCACACCACAATATTCTACTTTACCACAGAACCACAGTGATGGGGCTAAAGTCACTGAAAGCATAAACATAAAAGAAAAATATTTCCTCCTTTATGCTGTTTATATATGTAGTTGTCACAATGATGTAATGAAAAATTTACTAATATAATATCATAAATTCATAAAATAAATAAACTGTATAAAAGCACAAAAGTATAAAATCTTTTCTGAAAATTTCATCAATATTCATAAACTTTTAGCTACATTTTCGAAGGATAATGAGAGGAAACATAAAGCTACATCAATAAAAATAAAAATGTATGTCACACACCTTTAATCCTAGCACTCAAGAAGCAGAAGTAGGAGAATCGATGTGAGTTCAATGTCAACCAAAGACTACATAGTGAAATCCTGAGCTAGAGTGAAGCCCTACCTCAAAAGACCAAAATAAATAAATCAATAAATTTATTTTAAAAATGTAGTAGACTACTGTTGTCATTAGCTTCTTATTGCTAGGGGGAGAAACTATCAGAAGCAGCTCATAGGAGGACAGAGTTGAATTGGGGCTTAAAGTTTTGGAGGGACCCTTCTTCATGGCAGTCAAGAAAGCATGTCAAATCATCATATCTTATCACAGAAGCTAGAGATGAAGTAGCTTGAATGAGCTAGCTAGCTAATACCCAGTAGGGCTGTACTAAATAAAGCACTAAAACTCCTTTAGCAAGGCTCCACTTCCCGAAGGCTCTGTCAGCAGGGGATCCAGTATGTGGCTTAACCACAAGCACATGAGGCATATTCAAAATACCCCAACTACCAATATATATCATTATAAGAAATGTTATAAGCAGTATATGCCAAAAATCATAAAAATAAAAATGGGAAAATCTTAGAAAGATACAAACTATAGAAATGTATTCAAGAACAATTGTAAAATAAGAATGTATCCAAAAGAAATTAATATTTCTACTTCAGAAAAAGGAAAGCTCATGACTAGATAGTTCACTGGTCAATTGCACCACATATTTATAGAAAAATTCGACAAATCCTTCATACTATTCAAAAAACAAAAGAGGAGAGTATACTTCATTAATCATAGTGTTAAAACAGAATTACCCAGATATCAAAATAAGGCAAAATATAAATTAAAATTCAATAAAAGTCCTTATACATATAGGTATTCTCTAATATCCTAATAATACCTTTATTATTTCACTTCCTTCCTTCCCTCCAACCCTTTCTTTTTGAGACAGGGTCTTTCTGGAACCTGAGTAAACCTGGAATTCGCTATGTAACCTAGGCTTGCCTCATTCTCACAAGTGCTGTGTGATTAGAGACATGAGCCACCATACCTAGCATCATTTCATATGATGAACAAAAACTTTTTAAATACAATTTAGCTGTGTTTACCTGTATCATATTTTCTTTGGTTGTTCAATCTTTTGATGTCCTATCCAATGCCCCATTGCCTAATCCAAGGTAATTAAAATTTGATTCACTTGTTCCCTATAAGAGTTATGTGTTTTAATTCATATTCATGTTACCTGAGTATTTTTAATTCATGTCTTGTATATTTTATTTAGTGGGGCAGAAAATAAGTTGACATGTGGAATCTGTTTTTTCCAAAATGATTTTGTTTAAGATACTTTTCTCTCCTGATTGAATAAAATTGTTATTTAATGAAAAGGCTCTTGTTTACAAACCTGTTGGTTTATTATATCTGTTCTCTCAATTCTATTTTGTTGATACATAATTTCTATCTATCTTTAAACTATAAGAACACCATTTTAATTACTATAGGTATCCATTAACTTAAAATCTTTAATATACCTGACTCTTTTCTAACATTGATTTTTGCTATTTAGAACAAAATAAATTTGACATAATTTTATATCATTTATTTATTTACTCATGTGTGAGAGAAGGACAGAATGGGGGTGCCAGGGCCTTCAACCACTGCATACAAATTCCAGATGCATATGCCACCTTGTGTATCTGACTATTATGGGTACTGGGAAATCAAACATGGGTCCTTAGGCTTCATAGGCAAGTGCCTTAACCACTAAGCAATCTCTCCAGCTGAAATTTCCCATAAATTTGATGATAAAAATTTCTGCTTTAAAGTATTTTGAATTTTTATAAGATTTACATTGAATTTTTCAGCTCTCTTATGATAGTTATAGATATATTAAAATTAAATCTTCATATAAATGAACCTGGGATATATTTGCATTTATTTGACTTTTCTTAAATTTCTTGTAATGTGGTTTACAGTTTTAAGTGTATAAATCTCTCATTGTCATTGTTTAAATTTTTTACTGAGTATATTATTCTTGTAGATGCTACTGTAAATGGAAGTGGTAATTTCATTTTCAGATTGTTCATTTATGGTATGTTAGAAATTCAAATGATATCTGTGTGATTATATTTTATACAACTACACTCATTTATTAGCTTTAATAGCATCCATGTACATATATATATATATATACATATAATTTAAACATTCAGCCTTTTGTCATGTTAATACAGTTTTACATCTTCCTTTTCATGCTCTTTTATGTGTTTCTAATTTAATTGACCTTGATATAATGTACAGTACAGTATTTAACAGCAGGATGTCTTGTTCCTGATTTTAGGAAGATTACATCATTCACCACTGACTATAACATCCACTGAAATTCTTTTTTATTTGTATTTTTATATTTACTTATTTGATAGAGAGGGAAAGAGGTAGACAGAGGTAGAGAGACAGGATGGGTGAGCCAGGACCTCAACTATTGCAAATTAACTCATGATGCATTTACCACCTTGTGAATCTGGCTTATGTGGGTCTTGGGGAATCAAACCGAGGTCCTTTGTCTTTGCAGGCAAGTGTCTTAACCACTAAACCATTTCTTCAGCCCCTCACTGGAATTCTTTAAGAAATATCATATATAGTTGAGGAAGTTCCCTAATATTCCTATATTCTTAATATTTGCTTATACCATGATGTGCTTTTGAGCATTTTCACATATTTTATCATTTGAGAATCATTCTATAAATACAGATCATATTGATCAATTCTAATATATATATATCATACCAAGGATTCCAGATTCCAGCTACTGCAAACTAACTTCAGCTGTAGGTGCCACCTTATGTATCTGGCTTATGTGGGTCCTGGGGAATTGAACCTGGGTCCTTTGGCTTTGTAGGCAGCACCTTAACTGCTAAGCCATTTCTCCAGCCCATATATATGAGAGAAACAGGCAGAGAGAAAGAGAGTGAGAGAAAGAAAGAGAGAGAATGGGAGCACCAGGGCCTCTAGCCACTGCAAACGAACTCCAAATGCATGCACCCCCTTATGCATCTGGCTTACATGGGGCCTGGAGAGTTGAATCAGGATCCTTTGGTTTTGCAGGAAAGCACTTTAACTGCTAAGCCATCTCTCCAGCCACCAATCAATTCAATTTTTAATTTTTCATATGGTGGTAGGGTCCTGATAAATATCCACAAATGATCTTGAACTTGTATTCTTCCTGTGTCATCTTCCTGAATTCTGGGGACTCCTTTTGTGTATCAACACACCTGGCTAATTGATTTTCTTATATTAACTAACTTTGTATTCTACTTTGTCATGTCACAGTATCTTTATGATATTCTGTTACTGTGTTATTGATGACTTTCCATCTATAATTATAAGGAATATTGGTCTATATTTTTATTATCTGATGACATCTCTTGGTATTGGTATCAGAATAATGCTAGCTTTATAAACCAAGATAGGTAGAGTTTGCTTCTCTTACATTTTTGTAAAAATGAGAAGGATTGTATTGCAGTTAGTTTTGTGTTGCTGACCAGAAGGAAAAGGTTTATTTTGACATACAGACTCAAGGGGAGATTCCATGATGGCAGGGGAACTGTGGCATGAGAAGAAGTGGACATCACCTCCTGGCCAACATCAGGTGGAAGGTGTTCCAAACATTGGCAAGGGAAAGCTGGCTATAAAATCCATAAGCCTACCTCCAACAACAAACCTCCCCCAGAAATATCCAATTCCCAAATTCCTGTAAGCTGTGGTTCAAGCATCCAGAACACATAAGTTTATGGGATAAACCTGAATCAAACCACCACAGACTGGTTATTACTAACATTTATATATTCAGAAAATGTTTGAATAAAGCCATTTTGTCCTGGACTTTTTTTCTGTTGAGACAATTTTCCTTACAGTTCCAATATTTTTTGGTCTCTTGAGATTTTATGTTGCTCTTTTAGTTAGTTTACATTTATTAACATGTCTGTAGGAAAATGTTAATTTCATCTAAGTTTTATAACTTGTTAGTAAACTTTTAAGATTTTTATTCATATAAAACTTTAAAAATATCCTCTCTTTTTCATTGTCTATATCATTAAAATTAGTCTATTTTAATTAATTAATTTCTTTTTGTTTTTCATTTTATTTTTACTAAATGTAGCCATTATGTATAAAAAGTTAAAAAATTAAATTGAGGATCAGTTGATACTATTTTCCTTTAGAGATTATTGCTGATTTTATCAATCAGAGTAGATGCAGACCAATTCAATACAATGAATGATTATACTAATTTAAATCTTAACTTTGATTACAAGGTCAGGTAGTTTCTATGTGACTTATCTTTAAAACAAGCACGTCCATTTGGTATTTCACATAGTTACATAAAACTAATGAAAACACTTGTTACTCTTAAACTTGTCAACAACCAGTTTCTATTTTATCTCAGCTTGTTATCCTCTTATTTGGAATTGATAAATATACCTCCAGATAAAAGTATCATTAAATATGCAGTTCATTCCTTTTGGGTCCCCATCCCTATGTGACCTTAGACTATTAAGTGTAAGATATTTTAATATTTTTGATAGTACAAAATTGAAGAATTTATTTTCTTTTGTTTCCACTGTAGGATGATAGGTCCCATAGGAATATAGAATGATTTTGCTGCAATTAGCTGCCAAATTTTAATAACGTTAATGAGTCATGAATTTTTTCATGATCCTTTTTCCATAATAAAATAAGAAATGGTAGGAGGCATGCTAGGAAGAGGGCTTCTAAAGCCAAGACTCTTCTCCCCATAAAGAAAATAGTTAGAGCTGGGTGTGGTGACACATGCCTTCAGTCCCAGCACTCAGGAGGCAGAGGTAGGAAGATTGTGTGTCAAAGGAGAGCTTACAAGTACATAGTAAATTCCAGGTCAGCCTGAACTAGAGCGAGACCCTACCTTGGAAAACCAATGAAAAGAAAAGAAAATAGTTGATCTTTATATTTAATATATTCACAGGTATGTTTGTATTTACCATCACATTAAGAAAAAGATACATCCCAACAACAGACTTGAAACAAGGGTATGTAGATTAGAAAGTTGTTATATTTAGACATTAAAACAAAAGTTCGCCTATTATTATTATGAAAAATTCTCACATGTAACAAACGTTTGAATTAATTCTGAGAAACAAAATTCAAATGGACACAATGCCTGTGCTAAGGAATACTATTACATGATTTTCTGTTCATTTGCATCATTTCTATGAAGCCTAGTATATTTTTCTGTGTGAGGCAAGATTTCAAATGATCATGTATTTAAAACAACCATATAACACATCATATACCAAATTGTAGAAAGTAAGAACTACCAAAGGAAGAGTGGTATTCTTCAATGTGTGGGATGAGAGATGAATGGATGACTGAAACTTTGAAAAAAATGAATGAATGAATGAATGAATGAGCAAATAAATTATACCTTAAAAACAGATGGTATATCGACAAGGGTAGAAGTCAAGGTAGTAAATTCTAGCAAACAGTATGACAAAAATACTGATACTGGTTGAAATAAATATGAAATATTTAAGGATAAATGAGTGTAGACTCTTAATTGTATTATATGGGGAACATAAATATGTAAATGGTTACTATGCATGAAGGAGTACACTCAGCAATAATTTTCACGATTAGATAGACTATGATCCCTAGATAGAAGTGACCATTTGAAGGTTTATGATTAGCTTAATAGTTATTTTTGAACAATCCAGCAATATTGGTAAAATCTAATATAATAGAAAAATATTATATTTCTAACAAAATAAGAGTCTTCTTGCATCTTGGCAATAGTAAAAAAGACACAGGTTTGTACAGGTGTTAGTGAAGATAATTTTACTGTACTCGATGAGTAAATGTATATGAAGATGTATGGAAAACAGCACAATGAAACTATGCCTTACCTGTTCAGACAAATGTTTCAGTAATGTGACATGTTTAATGAGATGATTTTTCAGACTGGAAAATTCTGACATGCAATCAAATGGAGGCCTGCCAGGGAAGGGTGACAAAGAGATCTCATAAATCTGGGTTTTTTAAACTATGATATATTTATACCTCAGGAAATTGAAAATTATAATCCAAAACAGAGCATTTTGAATCAAAAGTGAAAACTGTCAGCTAAATTACAGAAATCACAACATTATGTCAAACAAGTATCAGGAATTTATGTTGAACCTGATTAAATATGGTATGTCTAAAGACTTAATAAGGTGGTAAGATGGCAGGAACACAATTTCTAATAGGTATTCTTGTTTCCTTACTATAAAAATGATTGCATAAAAATAAAAAGAAGAAAGTTGTAAGCTCTTAGCTAATTATATTATCCACAAGTAAATTATGTGTTCATTTATTCATTTAAAACATGGATTCGCTGTGAGTGCTATTCATTTTGTACCTCAAATGAAATATTTTTAACACTAATCTAAATGAAATGTTTGGGTTTTCTTATTTATCTCTAACATAGCTTTTTGCCTTCTATAGTCAAGGGACCAGAAATAACAACTAAGCATATGAATGAAGTGATGAAATTTATGCAGTATTAAGGATATTTCATGTGGGTGTGTAACTCAGTAATAGAGTAATTGCTTAGCATGAGCAAGACCTTGCTTTTAATACCCAACAAATATATTTTAAAAATGGACAACAATTTTCAGGGTGCCATTTGTAAAATAAATTTAGCAACTATTTCAGTGCTAAATCGACATTTATTCTCACAAGGGAATTGATTTTTTAAAGAATCAGCAGGAAAAAGAAATTTATAATCTCCTCTAAAATCCTAGGTGATTACAATCTCTGTTGTTTACATTAAAATGCCATTTTGAAGTCTATTTCTGAAATAGATAACATGGGAAAAGATTCAATTTACCTTCTTATTTACAAGCAATAATTAACCATATTTTAAAAAGGTAATTAGAGATACAACTGAAATTATAAATTCATAAAAGTATTCATGAGAAATTATAGGGTGATCTCTGTAACTTTCTCTAGATTATGACACATATGTGCAAATTACTTTGGGTCATTCTACCTTTTATTTGTTTCTGGACCCCAAAATAATAAGCAAATAAGTAAGAAAATACAGAACTAGTTTTAAGTAAAGCATATTCCTTGATTTGCCCTACCTGTTAATTTTCAACATAAAATATGCTCAGTACATGTTTAGTTGTCTAGCTTGCTTAGGTAAGTGGTCTTCAATTACTATATAGTATCACTCAAGGTATTTTGTCATAAAATTTTTCTAACTCAA
This sequence comes from Orientallactaga sibirica, assembly GCA_036365145.1. Classification (NCBI taxonomy): domain Eukaryota; kingdom Metazoa; phylum Chordata; class Mammalia; order Rodentia; family Dipodidae; genus Orientallactaga; species Orientallactaga sibirica. The sequence goes on along the minus strand of JAEOAD010000793.1, from coordinate 5,104,150 downwards.
GTCAGCAAACTACTAAGAGTTTCAAAGGGCAATGGAAACACTGAGAAAAATAGTTTTCAACAGAGTCTAAAGCTCTATTTAGTATCAAAACTAAATTTTTGAAAGCTCTTAATGTCTACACTAGATTGTAAAATATATCTTCTATTACTAAATGCCACATTAAAATGAAACTGTTTCATGTATATATACTCTAAAATTCTTATAAAATAAATATTTTGTATCCTGTAGTTCATAAGAAATTGAAGTATTTTTTATATAAAGACTAAACATAAAGACTAAACATTATATATATATATATATATGCATATGTATGGATAAAGTGGGTATAGGTCAGATAACTAAACTATCCTTTTAGTGATGATTTCTTGAATTAATTTCTTGAGTGAATTTTAATTCCTAAAAGATTTATTAACATTATTACCAAAAATACAGCTGTAAGTTGCCTTTATAAGTAAAATTGAAGTAATTATTATGCTTCAAAAGACAGATTTGATTAAACAAGGCTGATTCAGTTCAAATAATAGATAGAATTACAATTTGCAAAGAATTCCAGCTGATAACTAATTGTTGAAAAATGTAAAATTTTGCAGTAACGTTCCTATGTTTTCTTTTAAAAGCGAAAATATTAGGCAAATTAGGATAAGTCAAAAAACTCATTTTCCCTAGGTATATAATGATTCAATTTCAAAGAAATAAGATATAATTCCACCAGTTGACATTCTAAACTTATATTTTGTAAGGAAATTATAATTATGTATAGGACATTCAATTTGTTTGAGTCCTAGTTCCTCTAAAAATCATGGAATTCTTTTCTCAGAAATAAGTTAGATAAGTTTATCATAAAACTTCCAAAAAGGTAGACTTTCCTAGGAAGGCATTGAAAAATTGAAGTGATTAAAACATAGGAATTTTAAAGTACTGAATCTTTTTAAAAGACCACAGCCAGCAAAACACATAATATTATTCCTTAATGAATTCAGTCATAGGCATTTGGTATTCAAAGGTCAATGAGACTTAACCTTAGTGAAAACATTTATTTACTTTTAATATCTGTATTTAGTAGCCACTTTTTAAAAAATGATGAACCTGAAGAATCTATGATTCAGTAAAGTTTAATTTTTTTTTGTTTTTTCAAGGTAAGGTCTCACTCTAGTCAAGGCTGACCTGCAATTCACTATGTAGTATCAGGGTAGAATTGAACTCACAGTGATCCTCCTGAGTACTGGTATTAAAGTTATGTGCCACCATGCCTGGCTAATATAAAAAATTTCATCTATAACAATGCTAAGATGATTTATCATGCTTGAAAAATATTATATCAGTTTTTTTCTGAGAGAATAATCAAATTATCCTGAGAAGTATTTGTTATAGAATTCAGGTGGATCAAGGTAAGTCCTCTTCAATGATACCTGGTTCCACTGATGAAATCCAAGAAGTCCTTAATTTGAGGAATTTGTTGAAATAATACTAGACTTCTTTTTAATACTAACATATTGATATGAGTTTGGTAATGAGATTAATTTGATAAAATGAGGCTATGAATTATCAAATGTTGTATTAGTGGATTATGTACATTTGGGGGTGACTCCTGCTATGACAGCATACTATGACGATCTTTGCTCCTCAAAGTCAGCTTATTCCTAATACTCAGATTATTTTATTTTTGATTATGATTCCTGGGCCTTAGTTTTTAGTAGCTGGTTATCAGAAATATGCTTTTAATAAACTCAAATGGAAAGAGACTAGAAGAATGGCTGAATTTGTCAAATTTCATCTGATATCCAGTTTGAAATTTGTTTGAACTACTGTGTCAATTGCTTAATATTTTCTTCCTTATGTGAACAAGTGTATTCGCCAATCAAATATTAATTGCAAAAGAGGAACGATGTATAAAGAAGAGAATCATGACCTCTCCCCCATTCATTTCTACCATTAATCATAAACTTATGATTCTTATTTCTTGCTATTTTTTCCTCTCCTCCTCTCTTTCCTTTGTTAGCAGAAGCAAAAGGCCTCTGAGTAAATATATGTGAAATGACTCATTTATGTAGAGAACCTATGATTTACTACTACCTTTGATCAAAACATCAAATAGGAAATAAAAACATTCATTATAACTAAATATTATTATCAAAACAAGATTAGAAAACATCTGTTTTTGAATAGCCTTCTCTTAGTAATATAAAGTTTTAGAAATATGACTAACACTTGTTTATTAAAATATATATAGTTTACTAATATAGAAAGAAAAACATTTTAATGCTGCACAGTCCTGGTAGTATCATTGAGAACTTTTGTGCATTCCTGAAAGTCTATAAAAAAGTAATGGCATATTTAAAAGTATAAATGAAATTTTATCTATAGAGAATATCCAAAGTGAATCCATAGGGAAACATACTATTTTTGTTAACTGTGTCTTTTCTGTAAAAGTTAGATGGTCAAGGATTTATTTACAAGGAACCATGTAACTATACTATACACCCTATTGAGGTATTAATGATCAATAAATTGTTTGTAAACATTTTAGAAATATATATATGTATTCTAGTTCACACTTAAGATTTCTGAGAAGAATATAAGGGGAAAATATAACTATCTTAGGGCTCCAAATGTCAGATATTAGGAATTACCTTTCCAAAATCTTTAATATCATCTTGATCATATTAACCAGTTCAACAGTAGCTGTAAGAATGTTATAAGGTGGCTGTTCATTAATGCCATGTAGACTACGTGCTGTTCTTCTTTCCGATATCATGACAAGAATACGGTCAATAGCATGCTCAAGTTGTTCACTTTCTTTTCCAAATGTGGTAGGCATCTTTATATCATTCTGAAATTAAAGTGGAGTTTGGGCGGAAGAAATGAAGCAGTTCTTTTCTAACACATTATAAATATGGAATAGGTCCAATACCAGTATAATTTAGCCAAAATAACACAAGAGGGATGCACAATAACCATCAATCACTTTTCATTCCTTAGATAAGCTTTCTACTAATATTTATAACAGTCACTGCAGTCACCACATAAAGGACAGAGCAAGAATAAAGCTCAGCTATGGCAATACTGACAGAATTTGAGAATGTAACAAAATTTACTTACCTATAATTAAGATATAATTAATTCTAATATAGATTTGCTACATTTATTTCTTAAAAGTATAAACTGTGGAAAGGGAAAAAAAAACTACCATTTCATACTTCACCTATATCCCATTGTGAGAGCTGATAATTATAAACATGTGGGAACTAATAGATATTTAATTGAGTTCTGGTATTTCGATGTACCACATCAAAATCGTACATAAAAGCCAGGGTCTCTTTCCACTGGACATGAGCTCCAGATGCATGTGCCACTTTGTACATCTGGCTTTATGTGGGCACTGGGGATTTAACACAGGGAGTCAGGCTTTTCAAGCAAGCACCTTTAGCTGCTGAGCCTTTTCTCTAGCCGTCTTTCAAATCTTTTATTAGCAGCAAATTTCGACATGTAATATTTCTGTTTGTGTTACTGTTGCTCCCAGATCCAGTGGAGCCTCCTGTTTTAGAAAGTGACAATTTCAATTTGGCTTCCCCAAATGGCAAGTACTGAATTGTTCTTTAATGATGTTTTAATGTGGCTTTCAGATATTCTGGCTCCTTTCCTTTTTTGTGTATTTTTTCTTTTGTTTTGTTTTGTTCTGTTTTGTTTTGTTTTGTTTTGTTTTGTTTTGTTTTGTTTTGTTTTGTTTTGTTTTGTTTAACAAGCTACTGGTCTCAGCACTGAGAAGTGAGCTCTGCAATTAAGAAAAGCCGATGGCCAAGAGGATCTTTCTTTGTATGTCACCAATATTAAGCTATATACTAAACCTGAAAGTTATAATTGGTGCCATAGTTTATGGCACCTATGTGACAACTTATAGCAGGTTGGCCAATATATTGAGTTCAAAAGTTTTGGTTTCACCAATATCTTCCAAGCAGTCACACATCACTTGTCCTAATATTTAATCAGAAAGTTCAACATATTTGCATATGTTAAACTCTCATACTGAATAGTGTTTTCCTTTTCTTCTTTTTTTTCATAAAATTTGGTGAACCAATGAGCTTAATTATGGAAGCAGAGCTGAGGGATTATTTAGAGCAGCATTGACAACTTACCAATCGCTATGCCACTAAAGAAAACTGACTTTCATGCTGGAGAACAGGCTTAGTGGTTAACCTGCTTGACTGTGAAGCCTAAGGACCCAGGTTTTCCCAGTATGTACATACACAAGATGTACAAGGTAGCACATGTGTCTGGAGTTAATTTGCAGTTGCTAGAGGCTCAGGTGGATACATTCTCTCTTTCTGCCTCTTTCTCTCTCTCCAAAATAAATAAATAAGTAAAATATTTTTTTTTAAATGACTCAACCTTAGCCAACATTATCTGTCAATATATTCTCAAGGCAGGTGGGGTCTTATGAGTCCCTACCTGCTGCAATATTGACAGGCTCAAATTTATGCACATATTATGCAGATAATTATATGTGCTGAAAGTAAACAAAAGAAAGGCTATGTCATGAATTGAGGGATCATTTGAATGTGGTTTTCTGCGTCCCTTTGGTTAAACATAAAACCAGTTTTGTGGTCCTCTTGCCTTTCCATCTTGCTTTAGGAGCTTATGATTTTTATAGGTACACAGAATAATACATCTTATGATCATGGATTCTAGGCAAAGCTTCTGAAAGACAATACATATCATATCAAATGTAGGTATTTTTCTTGGTTTACTTCTTCATAAGGATTCATTTTTATCTTCAGGCCAAATGAATGAGAATGTAGAGAACTTCCTAAAGGAAAAATTCTTCGGAAATACCTGTAGATGGTATGAAATGCCTTCAATTTTGGATATATATGTATAAATTTCTCCCTAGTATACTCTCATTGTTGACTTACTTGTTATTTTTGTATTCCCTAAGTGCTGGTACTTCAGAGGTCACAAAGTTTTATTTGTGTTCCAGGGTGGAAACAACTTGTTAGATCCTAACAATATTTTCATATATACATTTTTAAGTCAAGTGCATCTTTTCATGAATTTCCCTCTGCTATCTAACTCATATAATCAGCACACATTATTGCCAATCTCCAATTTAATATTTCATACTAGATGGTATAATATATGTAATATTTTACCCTATATCATTATTATGTGTATTCTCATAGAAGTACTCATTTAATTTCTATTCTTGCCTAATTTATGGTTCAGGAATGCATAAATTCAATAAAGGCATGAACACCATGAATATTTTTATCTCACCATAACCCTAGGATACATGGCAATGATTGACATGTAAGATGTCAAAATTATTTATTGAATACGTCAGTGAATTATGGCTAACATAAACCATAAAAAGTGAGAAGATATATGTTCTACTTTTGTCATTTCAAAAACCTAATTGGCTGGAGAGATGGCTTAGTGGTGAAGGAGCCTGCCTGCTAAGCCTAAGGACTGGGTTCCAATCTCCAGGTCCCACATTTAGCCAGATGCAAAGTGATGCAAGGGCGCAATGCCTCACTTGCCCACAAGGGGGTGCACAAATCTGGATTTCATTCACAGCATCTGAGAGACTGCTGGCACGCCCATTCTCTGTCTCCTTTTCCCTCTCTCTCTCTCTCTGTGTGTCTCTCTCCAAAAATAAATAAAATAATAATGAAAAAATAAAAAAAAAACTAATTCTGTAGCCTTTAACAATTTTTAAAAAATTAAAAAAATATATTTATTTATTTGGGTGAGAGATAGAGAGATAATGTGTATGCCACGGCCTCTAGCCAGTGCAAACAAACGCCAGATGCATGTGCCACCTTGTGCATCTGGCTTTATGTTGGTCCTGGGGAATCGAACCTGGGTTCCATTGGCTTTGCAGGCAAGTTTCTTAAATCCAAAGCCATCTCTCCAACCCTTTAACAAATTTTTAACTATTCTAACTTCCCCATGATTTCAAATTCAAATAAACTCCAAGCAAGTTCTTAGAATTAATATATAAAAAGAAATTATATATGGAAACATTTAATATATGAAATGTATATACATCTCCTTTACCCAATATATTACCTACTTCATTTTTTGATACTATAGAAATCAGAAAAAAAGAGAACTATTTTGGGAGAAACATTTACTTAACAACAATACAGTGACTGTTTTATAAGTGTCCTTCATTATGTTCTACAGACGCTTATAATGACATTCCATGAAAGTGTTAAATATTGGGGTGAAAAACAATGCAAAAGTTCAAGAAATAGATTTCCAACATTCTGTTCAAAAACAGTCGAGTTATGTGTATAGGTTTAATGAAACCAGACAAGATTAGCCAAATGGAAACCACTTAGGAAATAGAAGTATTTGTAGAGCTGATACTAGATATGTGCTATAGAGAAAACTGGTATAATGAATAAAAGACATATAAATGAAGAGATCGTTGAGTAAACATATCCAGATGATATAAAACAAAATGGAAAATGAGTATAATATAAGGATATCTGTTCAGTATAGACAGAATTATATTAAATAAATATGAATAAATGATATGCAAAGAATATCAGAAATTATACAAAGAAATACTTTATTTTAGAAGTTAATGAATGACATAACAATATTACTAGAAAACAGTATTCGTATCTGAAAGATTTACATTTAAAATAAAGGTGAAGTGGGAAAAGGTAGAAACTTAAGAGAGTCTAGCATTTATATGCCAATATTCTTCCACTAAAACAAGTAGGCATTGATTCCTGAGAGGCTAGAGTTATTTAAACAATTGAAATGTTTTTTCTGTCCTGAATTTAAAATAATGAAAAAAATTATGAAAGGCGGATACTAAGATTATATATTTGAATAGACAGTATAAGGAACATGGAAATAAATTACCTTTTAAAAAGAAAGTGAGTCTGATTGGCTGAAGGAAAATTTTAGTCATTATTCCAAGTGTTAATAAAAAAAAATTACAGGGCTGGAGAGATGGCTTAGTGGTTAAGGCATTTGCCTGTGAAGCCTAAGGACTCCAGTTTGATTCTCCAGGTCCCACGTAAGCCAGATGCACATGGTGGTGCATGAGTCTGGAGTTCGCTTGCAGTGACTAGAGGCCTTGGTGCAACCATCTCTCTCTCTCTCTCTCTCTCTCTCTCTCTCTCTCTCTTTCTCTGTCTCTAATAAATAAAAAAAATCTTTAAAAAAATTACAGCTATGCATACAATATTAGCACCATTTACTTCTGTATTAAATTATTACTTTTATAAAACAGTTTATAGTCTAAAAGCAATGTTAAAATTCACAAAGAAGCTTCATGCTGGTCACTTTGTAAAATATATCAGTTTTTCTTTTATTTATAAATAGCCACTGGAAACAGGTATGAATAGTGAAGTGATGAACTTGAACAAGTCCAGGGTTTAAAAGTTGATAGGTTTTCAAAGTGCCATTTGTTACCAGAAGCTGAGAACTGACTATTATTGAACAGAGATCAACAAGTTACAGATAGATTGGATGAAATATGGTTTTGATTTGGAATTCAAATTAAATTGATTGGATCAAGTTATGGTTTCAGTCACTTGCTTTATGATGTCTATATCAGTGTGTAAATATCTTCATAGACATAACAGTCAGAAGTTGAGAGTACAGGCATTTTAATGAATCATGTAAACTTTTCTATAGCTACAAATACTATAGATTAGTATGCTATTTTGCATTGTCAAAACAAAAATAGAACTGTATGTTATCTGTATCTGAATATATAAACTTGCTTATTTATATTTGTGTACATATGTACATATACACATGCATATAAGATTTTATGTATATAACATGTAATATATACTTAAAAATTACATGCAATTACATGCAAAACTACATATAATATGTATGGGTATTAAATTACAGTTAGGAACTTTTGTACAGTAGGATGTTTAAAGATAATACTAATATATGGTATATTTGAAAGATCTAAAGGAAATATTTGAAAGCTGTCACCATAAAGGAATGACAAATGTTTGATCAAATATACTTGCTTAACATGAATTAAACATTATGTAATTCATACATGTATCAAACATATTTTACCTTTTAATACACACAACTTTACATACCATTTTAAAAATTATTGCATCAATTGTAGTGTTTTGAACTGTTACAAAGTGATAATATAACACATATCTAAAATATGTCAAACATAGGATGTAGATTTGTGGGAACCATATTTTACCTAGATGCTCAGGATTATCTTGTATATGTGTAGTTAATTTCTTCTTATTATTATTCTTTTTTTAATATTTTATCAATTATTTTATCAGTAACTTTAAGGCAATTAATGTAATCTATAAATTCTATGTCAGGAAAAAGACAAGACAATGTAAAACTTGGCATCTGTGTTCGCAAACAACTCTGTAAACCAATGTCTGTAAACCAATGTCCCAAACTAGAAGCAGACCAGCAATTTAAGATTATTTTTCTAGGGCAGAAAACATGTCTTAACTATCAATATTTCTACAGTAATGAATTTAGGATACTAGAAATGACTCAATTAGTTAAGTGAAACCTTGGCTGAGACTGATTATACATGGCTTTAAAATAAAACTTGATTATTGTTGAGTTAAGCAAGCCTGATTTTAACATACACTACAGACAATATGACAGACATAAAGTAATTTTAAAAATAAGTACCTTTTACCATTGAACAATTTTAAGGCTTAACTAAAGAAATATTTATGACTGTTATATGAAGCTTAGACAAACTATATTAACATTGTTTATATACAGTAGATTTCTCTAAGACATGGGGAGCTTTCTCAGTTTTCCTAAAAACAAGATTACAATAAGTTACTTTTTATAAGACTTAGATTATAACCTCAGTGATAATCACCAAGCAAAACTAGCATGAACAAGACAAGAACCATTATAAAATTACAGAGTTTTAGCCAGGCATGGCAATGTATCCTTATTGATAGCCAAAATATCATGTACTTTGTATAAACCAAATTACAGTATTCTGATATCTGGAAAAGCCTGATGTTAACAAAAAGTAGAATTCACATATTTAAGGCACATGAGGCTACAGAGAGTAAACTATGAGCAAAAGATCTGCTAACAGAATTTAAAGGTATGGTCTCACTCTGGAGCAGGCTGACCTGGAATTCACTATGTAGTCTCAGGGTAGCCTCGAACTCACATTGATCCTCCTACTTCTGCCTCCCAAGTGCTGGGATTAAAGGTGTGTGCCACCACACCTGGCTTATTTCTTACTTTTCATCTATAATTTCGGGCATTATGTATATGTTCCTTCTCATGCTTAAAATGTCAGTATACCTTTAAATATCAATAAACAATGACATTTTGTGAGCATAAACCAAATACATGAGTCAACAATTAGCCATGAATTAGCAAAAACAGTAAGGAAAATGTTCACTCTGTGACAATTGAAAATGAATAATTTCAAAGGTATAACAGAAGGTAGTACTCTGACTTCTTTGGGACAATTTTTGCCTCAATAAGAAATACACCATTAAATAATTCTTGTCAGAAAAGATAGGATGAAATGCACCTCTTTGCAATAAATGCACAAATTTTGTTCACTCAATAAGTTGAGTGCCAACATTGTGCCAGACAAAACATCTAGTGGTAACTTACAAAATAGTTATAACTAAATAATATTTTTAATTCGTAGAACTAAGAAGATACATTGAAAGCAAGTTCAAGAAGAAAGTTTATAGCTAGAAATGCTTATACTAAAAACAGATTATAAGGATAAAGAGATGGCTCACCAATTAAGAGCACATTCTGTGTAAGCATCTGGCCCTCAGGAGGTCTGAGAGACTACTGGAGTTCCATATGAATATGGAACACCCACATAAACATCATTGTCTAGCCACACACATCTGCAATTCCAGTCCCATATAGGGTCAGATGATTGCCAGGAATTGTGATAAAATAATAAGATCTAGAATCAGTAATAAACTCCAGAGCCCAAGTAAGAATAGTCAGAAGAGAAAATGATTCAGACAAACATAATACTCTGGCCACTGCAGGTCAACACCACACTGCAGGTGAGTACAGAGGGTACTGCATGTGTAAATAAACATGTATGTTTTACACACACACACACACACACACACCACATTAAATACACTTGGAAAAATATGATTTACAAATAAATAAATTCATGATTTACCTGAATTTTTTAGAAAAAATAAGAACAATGTAAAAACGAAAACAAATATGGTTTATGGGAAATAATAATAAATGTCAGAGCAAAACTTTTAATAGAGTGGAAATGACAAGGCCAATACAAAGAATCAATGAAACAAAGAGTTTTCTTATTGAACAATGAACAAGATTGACAAACCCTTAGTCAAATTAACCAAAAAATATCCGATAATGCCCAATTAATAAAATTAGAGATGAAAGGACAGTCATTACAACAGATGCAAACTAAATATACAGGATCATTATGGTATACTTTGAACAGCAAAATACCAATAAATTGGAAAATCTGGAAAATAATGAATAACTAGCCACATCTGACACACTGAAATTAAATAAGAGTATATGAGCAACTTAAACAGATCTATAACAAACAATGAGATTTAAGCAGTAGTAAAACATCTTTTCATGAGAAGATGCAATGACCTTTTATGCTCATTGATTGGAAGAATTAATATTGTTAAAATATCCATGCAACCAAAAGTAATATACAGATTCAAAGTGATCCCAATCAATATCCCAGCAAAATTCTTCATAGAGTTATAAAATACAGTGTTAAAATTCATATGGAAGCACAAAAGGGCCTTGGATAGCCAAAAGTACACTCACCAAAATGAACACCACATCTTATTTCAAATTACACACTACAAGGCCATAGTAATAAAAACAGAATGGTACTAGCATAAAAACAGATGCATTGATCAATGGAATAGAACTAAAGATCAAGGGGTGAGTTCAAGTAACTACAGCTACCTGATCTTTGACAAAGGGGCCAAAAATACTCACTGGAGCAAAGACAGCATCTTCAGCAATTTGTGCTGGAGAAACTGGATAGCCACATTTAGAAGATTAAGTTTGAAATTTCTCCTCTTACCTTGCAAAAAAGTCAACTCCAAATGGACCAACTCTCAAAATAAGACCTGAAACTCTAAATAGACTAGAAGTGAAAGTAGGGAGAACATTCCAAGATACAGTTGTAGTGAAATTTTTTCTGAACAAGACCCCAGCAGCCCAAGGAATTAAGCAAACACTCAACAACTGGGACCTCGTGAAAATAAAATAAGCTATTATACAGATAAGCAAACTATCAACAGGCTCAATAGACAGCCTACTAAATGGGAGAAAATCTTTACTAGCTATACCTCTGACAAAGGTCTAATATATAGAATAAAAAAAGAACTAAAAAAAACTTAAATAATAAAACATCAAGCACCCAACTAAAAAATGGGGCAGGGAATTGAACAGAGAGTTCTCAAATAAAGAAATACAAATGACTATTGAACACTTAAAGAGAGGTTCAATATCTTTACTCATTAGGGAAATGCAAATTAAAATAACTATGAGATTGCACTAACTCCAGTCAGAATGGTAACCATCAATGAAATCAAATGACAGCACATGCTGGTGGTGGTGTGGTGAAAGAGGAGCCCTCATTCACTTCTGGTGGTAGTGCAAACTTGTACAGCCACAATGGAAATCAGTATGGAGACTCCTCAAAATGCTGAAAATAGAACTACTATTAGATCCAGCTGTACCTCTTTTGGGCATATACCCTAAAGACTATACTGTATTTCACAGAGACACTCACTCAACCATTTTTATTGCTGTTCTACTCACTATAACCAGGAACTGGAATCAGGCCAGATGTCCATCAACAAATGAATGGTTGAAATGGTTAAAGAAAATATGCCACATATACATAATGGAATTCTACTCAGTTGTAAGGAGAATATAATAATCAAATTTGTAGGAAAATGGAGGGACTTGGAAAGTAATTATGCTAAGTAAAGTCACACAGGCTCAGAAAGACAATGCTATGTGCTATATGTTTTTAGTGGCATGCATGCAATCCTAGCACTTAGGATATGGAAGTACAAGGATCAGTCTGGGCTACATAGTGCATTCCATGCCAGTCTCTAGGTTCCATGTGACCCTATCTCAAAAACTAAAAGAAACAACAGCAAATTGTTGGCATGGAAAAAAGATCACCCTTATACACTGCTTTTCAGAATATAATTTGTGTCAGTCTGGAGTTTCCTTAAAATAGAGAAATTGGACAGGGGATAAGGCTTTGTTGGTAATGTTCTTGCCACACAAGCGTGAGGGCCTAAGTTCAGAATCCTAGCATCCATGCAAAACAACAGGGTCTGTGGTGCACACCTCTAATATCAGCACTGGGAAGGTGGACACAAGGAATCCCTGATGTTGCCTAGCTAGCTAGTCTAACCAAATTGCAAAACTCTAGGTTCAGCAAGAGATGCTGGATCAAAGAATAAAAGTAGATTACTATTGAGTAAGACTCTTGGATTTCTACTTTATGCCTCCATATGCACACACGTGTGTGTGTAATCTGTACATATACACATATGATCATATACATACAAAAAGAGAAGCAGCCTGCTCTCCACAGGACCAAGCAGAGAGAGAGAAAAGCCAACCAGCCACCACAGCACACAGAGTAAAACAAACTACAGCCAAAAGGTCACACAGCAGACTTCAGGAACTCCTGCTAGACACATTTGCATATCTTTACAATGGAATCTCAAACCCATCACCACACCTTAAGACCGGCCCCAGTGACCTTGCCTCTAGCAAGGTGATTGAAGATACAAACTATAACTAGTAAAACACTGAATATATTGGGGACATATATTCAAACTACTCATTCATTCCGGCCCCTGGCCCCCCCAATATATTTAGCTCCTGGCCCCAATAGATTTATAACTATCACACATTGTAAATTGTACTCAGTCCAATTTCAAAGGTTCTCACAGTCTTGATCAACTTAAGATAGTGAGTCCTGTACAATCAAACAAGTTAAATACTTTCAACATGTAAAGGCACAGAGTAAACATTTTAATTGTATAAGGAATAGCAAGGAGAGACTAAAACAATGCAAACTCAATCACCATCAGCCATCATCAAACTTCTGCAGTTCAAGTTCAATATAACCAGAGACAAACAGTCTCCATGTTTACCAATTCCGCCCCTCAGCTGGGCAGGGTCGCCAGGGTAAACTTTCATAACATGCCAACACTGCATTCCATGGAAGCCCTTTTGTACAGTCCTGGTATATCCAAAACATCTTCAGGTCTCCATGCAACCCACGGTCCATCTTCCAAAGGCTCTTCCAGCCGATTCCTGAAGGTCTCCATGCCCTGCCTCATGCCGCATCTCAGCAGCGGCTCCTGGAACCGTGTGCAACTCATGACCACTCCATGCATTTTTCATGCTTCCAAAACTAATACCAGGTGTGCAGGACACAGCCATATTCTTAATCCAGGGACAAAATAAACCATAGCCTTGAAAAGCAGGTTCCTTCTCCAGTCAGCTCTTTCCAAGAGTTTGCATTTTTAACAGTCTTTCCTCAGGCATCCTCTCCATTGTTTTAATGTAAATCAAGTCAGGCCACCTTCCTTCCACCTTCCTTAAGATTGCTAATGTGTCAACAATAGCAGCTTAACCAGTCTCAGTGCCTCTACTTTTAGCTTGCTTCAGGTTTTCCAACTCAAAATCTTAAATCTCAGTCCGATATCTTTAGCCAAGCACATCAGTCCATTACAAATTTAACCTTGATCAAACTTTCTGGGTCTGGATAGCAGAACGTAGCCATCCCTTATGCCAGTAGCCCAGTTCCAACAAAGTCCTCTGCAGTCTTTCCTTCCCCTTAGAAACCTCATAAGCCAAGCCTCGAAATTCAGTACTATCTGCACTTAGCATTCTCAAACTCTCATCAGAATAGTCCATAAAACTTGGCTTACCACTCCAGAAGGCATCTTCAGTTGCAAGCACCAAGTCCATGCCCATTCCTCCAAAACAAAGGTTCCAAAAGACGAATATCCACACGGTCAGGTTCATCTCACCCCACACTCCTCGGTACCACTTTACTGTAGCAGACAGCTTCAGGTTCCCTGAGATGAACTTCCAGACCAGGCACAGTTATGGAGGAAGGGATATTATTTATTGAAGCTTACAGATCCAGGGGAAGTTCCATAATGGCAAGAGAAGCGGCCTGCTCTCCACAGGACCAAGCAGAGAGAGAGAAAAAGCCAACCAGCCACCACAGCACACAGAGTAAAACTAACTACAGCCAAAAGGTCACACAGCAGACTTCAGGAACTCCTGCTAGACACATTTGCATATCTTTACAATGGAATCTCAAACCCATCACCACACCTTAAGACCGGCCCCCAGTGACCTTGCCTCTAGCAAGGTGATTGAAGATACAAACTATAACTAGTAAAACACTGAATATATTGGGGGACATATATTCGCTCAGAATAGAGTGAAACCCTACCTGAAAAAAACCAAACAAAAAAAAAAAGATACAATCACAAAGGCAAATATCACTATATATATGCAATGAAAGCAGAGGCAAGGTTGTTGTAGGGAATGAATGGGACCAGTGACAAGCGAACAGTAGGAAAAAAAAAGAAATGGGAAGGTATGGGGAAAAATAGTTGGGTCAAAATACATAATAAGCTTGAAAGAAAATGATTTTATGAAACCCATCACTATATACAATGAATATGCATCATAAGACTACGGAAACAGAAGAGGTAGAATCAGGATCATACTTGAGGCTTACTGGAAAGCCAGTCTAGCCTAATTCATGAGCTCCAGAAAAATGAAACAGTTTGCCTCACAAAGTAGACATATTTAATGGTATTAGGTTATTTTGTTGAAATGACAGAAAAGTCCTTTCACTTCATGACAGGTTTGGAGAAAATATTACTTATCCACACAAGAGGCAAATTATATCACATAGGAGACAAATTATATAACACAACATTACACATTGCAACTGTTTGTTGTCTCAACATTCGTGTAAATAGAATAGTCATAATGGAAGCAAATATATAATAGCTAAATTGAAGAAGTTTAACCAAAAAAAAAAAAAAACTAAACTAATATAAGACACAACCTCATGTATTAGAAAGAAGAGGTTAGACTTGTAATTGTGAATGCCTCCTCACAATGGAAAGCATTTTGGATGTTATTTTAGAAAAAAAAAAATATATCATCATACAGTTATTTTCAATAACAATTCATTGTCACACTTTTGAAATTATTGCATGGAACTTTTGATTTCAGAGGTTTATCAATTAAATGACCTATATTACTGTGTTATAAGTGCTCAAAATCTGGGTGTGGCAGCATATGTCAAGGGACATGGGTTGCTTACTCCTGTGAGAAGCCTGGTGAATCAATTTGTTTAAATATTTGTTCTCCTGATATGAACTTCATGGAAAAAGTATGGAGATGCCTGAGATAAATGGATATATAGATTTTTCTTATCTTACTATGAGGTTATGGCCTCTTGTCAGTTACTTTCCTGTTACTAGGTCAAAATACCCAACAAAAAGCAACTTTGTTTTTTTATTTTAAATTATTTTTTTACTGACTTTTATACTTACATACAAAAAAACCCACCTGATATTTCCCTCCCCTCCCCCCATTCCACTTTAGAACTCCAGTCTCCACCATATCCCCTCCCTCTCTCCATTTGTCTCTCTTTTAATTTGATGACATCATCTTTTTCTTCTATTTTGAGGGTCTTGCGGAGTGTTGCTAGGCACTGCAAGGTCCTGGATATCGAGGCCAATTTCTGTCTGGGCAGGTGCATTGTAAGAGGTCATACCCTTCCTTTGGCTCTTCCATTCTATCCGCCCCCTCTTCTGCAATGTTCCCTGAGCCTTGGAGGATGTTACAGAGGTGTTTCAGTGCTGGGCACTCCTCTATCCCTTCTTCTCTGCACTATGTTGCGCTTGCCTGTGAAGCCTAAGGACCCCGGTTCAAGGCTGGATTCTCCAGAACCCATGTAAGCCAGATGCACAAGGTGGCGTATGCATCTGGAGTTCGTTTGCAGTGGCTGGAGGCCCTGGCATGCCCGTTTTCTCTCTCTCTCTCTCTCTCTATCTATTTCTGTATCTCTCTCCCTCTCTCTCTCTCTCAAATAAATAATAAAATATTTAATAAAAAATGTCATTCTAATGAAATCTTATTTTTAACACAAACCAACTTTGAGAGACAATACCTCTTCATCTTAACTTACATATCTAACACTTAGTAGCCACAAAAGGGGTAACTAGGAGTTTAGAACAATTTGAAAGTACAGTTAGATACAAACTACCAAAAACTCAGATCAGAGAGCAAGAAAGTTGTTGCAATATACACACTATATATGTGTGTGTGTGTGTGTGTGTTTTATATACATATATATACATATATATATATGTATATTTATATTTATATTTATACACACACACTCATACATGACTAATAAAATGAGTAGAAATAGTGAATAGTGATATAAATCAGTGTTTTGATGGTTATAGATTAACAACTGAATTTTTGAAAAGAAAGCATGCATGATGGATGTCAAAAATTCAGTTGTTAGGGCTGGAGAGATGACTTAGAGGTTAAGGCACCTGCCTGCTAAGCCTAAGAATGCCCGTTTGATTCTCTAGGTCCCACATTTAGCCAGAAGCAGTGATGCAAGGGTGCAATGCTGCACTTGCCTACAAGGGGGCAAACATGTCTGGAGTTCATTCACAGCAGCTGAGAGGCCACTGGCACACCCATTCTCATATATATATATGCAAATACAGTGCTCATGCCACTTAAACAAGGCTTACCTTTTGACTTATGATAAAAGAAATGATAATAGCAGCATAATATATATTCTATAATATATAGAAATAACCAAGACATGACAGAAAAGGAAGTTACAAAAGGATCTTGTACACAAGTCAAACAATGTTCTTGACCTGTGAGTCAAGGGTTATGACTACATCTAAAAGTTGACTACTCAAAATTAATTTTTAAAAAAGCAGTTGACTTCTCTACAACTTGAAAGCATTATACATATTCAAAATGATTCTCCAACTAATATTTTTACATCCATATAGGCAAAACTATATCCCATATCCCAAAGATGGTGCTTTCCAACCCCTGTTACTTTGCTCAAGCATTTCTTTTAACTTGGGGTAATTTTTCCTCAAAAACTTTTGGCTGAAAATTGCTATCATCATATTTCCCTGCCGACTAGACTCAATTCACTGTCTCTTTTGAGAACATTTTTGTATTTCTGTTTGAAAAGTTACTTCTCTAGGCCTAATTAGTATATATAAAATGTATATATTATGTATGCATTTTGGTCATTTCTTTTTTGTTTGGGTAAGAACAAAAAACATAGTAAAAATCTCAGAAACATTTTTATCCCAAGAATTATTTGAGTGTACATATGAATAACAATGTATATGTAAATATATTTTTGAAGTTTTACTTTATTTTGCTGTGGTTTACAATGATAAGCTTGCAAACAAATGCAAAGTGTTAGGATGTTTGCTTTTATTATTGCCATCATAATTTTCAGTATGTCTGTACTACTTTCCTTTTCCTCCCTAAAATCTGCTATTTTTAACCAACAACAGATAGAAGATTTGATTATAGGAAATGAAGTAGAAAAGTCAAGAATGATAAAAATGAATTGAAACACTATCATTAAGGACAAGAACTAAACTCAGAAGGGGTATTTAATGATAGATTCAGCAACCTGGAGTGTACCTGTTAGATTTTGGCAAAAGGGAAGGCTATGATAAGGATAATGCCAAGAAAAGGCTACTCTGGTAATTATGTAGACTGGATGGGAGTAGAAAGCAAGAACATATACAAAATGGAATTCTATTGAACGATAAAGAAAAATGAAATTCTGCAATTTTCTGGAATATAGTTGGGGCTAGAAAAGTTTGTACTAAGTGAGGTAACCCATACCCAGAATGAAAAAAAAAATCACATGTTCTTTCTCATATACTGTTCCTAGTTTTGAATGTATGTACATATATCAATAAGGGCATGTGATTTTATTTTCTTACTGCTGAGCAGAATTCCATTGTGTAGCTATACCACATCTTGGTTATCCATTTATCCTGGAATTCTGCACAGCAGTAAGAAAAAATTACACAATGAATTTTGTAGAAATATGGTTGAACAGATCATTCTAAGTGAACTCACACAATCACAGAAAGAAAACCGTTGCATGGTCTCACTCATCTGCAATTCCTAACCGGAATCAACCTGAGTTGCTGACATACCTGAATAGTATCTCAAGGCTTGGACAATAGGGAGGATAGGGCTTGGTGGAAGGGAAAGAGGGGACACAAAATTGAACCCAAATTGAGCTGGAACCATAGACTCCTATATCTCGGAAGTTAGCTAAAAGGTGGAACCTTCAATAGGACCTTAGGGGGAGCACATGAATCAAAGGACCCTGGAGATGGTGAGATGAAACGCAACCTTAGATTTCTCCTATTTCCCTGTCTTTTTATTTTCCCTTGGCACTGGCCTGTAATTCCCTGTACCAGAATGTGGTTTATATCTACAACGAGCTGTTGATCAGAGAGACCTACTAGATCTCCCAAAACAAACAAGACAGACTTCTGTCAGAGCAGGTGATTACCCACCAGAGGTTAATGGTAATATCCTACTGCTGAAGCCGCCATACACTGTTGGCAAGGACCATAGAGAGATCTGGTTGGAATCCTGAAGTAAGCCAATCCCCAATTAGCCCATGTAGTGCTGGAAGGAGCTACATTCGCTACCGGGGAAAAGTGACCAAAATCTGTTCAACAACTCAAAATTGAAGAGACTCAGAAGCAAAAAACCTTACATGACGATCACACAAATGCAATAGTGACACACAGCCATGGTGGGTAACCAACTGCTCTTGGACTGCCCAATGAATCTGCTCAGTGGAAAGAAAACCATATCTGGAACTGGGAAACAAGTCAGAATCATATCCAGATAATGATTCTGCTTTCCCTTGTCAAGCTGCCACTAATCTTGGGCTGTAATAGGGTCTACACCCTTTAAATTCTCTCTAAATTAATAATGGTTGTCCCATGTAACTGGTGCTAACTTCACTCTCCGTTGGAGAATCTGCTTCTCTTTTTCAGATGGGAGCTGGACCTGAGGAGATAAACGACCCAGTGCACTCCACCCTGACTCTAGCTGAAACCACAGAGGAAATGGAAAAATGAGCAAGAGTGCTGCTTTCTTAGTGGATCTGATATCAGCACAAGGGTGATGGAGATAGATACTGAGGACACTCAACACCTACCAAACCAGAGATGCAGAGACTCCTAATTGCCCATCACTGAAGTAGACTTAAAATGCTCCCAGCATGGCTCAGGGAATTTTGTGGAAGAGGGGGCAGAAATATTGTTAGAGCCACAAGTTGGGACATTTTGCACAGAGACATTGCCTCCATTAACTATAATGCATGACCCACAGTCCCCATGGTGTTGACCTGCATTGCCAATGATGAAGGCCTCTTCAGAAAAGGGGCAATGAAGAGGCAAAGGATGGTACCAACATGTGTTTTTTACATACTAAATATGTCCATATATAATATTTTTTTAAAAATAAGGGGATGTGAGAAATGCTGTTGACTATGAAGCTTAATGAGAAGGGAAGAGGTATAGAGAAAGAGAAAGGAGAAAGTGTAATGTGACATGAAATTGAAAGGAAGACTATAGGAGGTAGGGATACAAGTACAGAAGGGAAACTAAAATTACTGATAAAATACTAATCATCTGTATGCTAAAAAAAAAAAAAAAGAAGAAGAAGACCATGGGATAAGAGTACTTACAGAATAATAACAATAATAGTGACAACAGCAGTAGTTAGAGTCAGGAGGTAGAAGAAATAAAGGAGGTAAAATAGTTATGATCAGAAGAAAGGACAGTAGAGAAAGAGAAATTGCAACAGGTGCTAACATTCATTTAGAGCCATGTACAAAAATTTTAACACTATTTCAGGTATTATTTACAAGGGTTTTTTTTAGCACTTTCATCTCCATTTGCAAATAAAGCTTCAATAAGCTCTGATACACATTTGTACACAAGATCATACAGCCAGTAATTGTCATCTGGAATGTAAACCCAGTCCGCATGGCTCCAAAGCCTACACTATGAAACTCTATGCTGAATAATTTAGACAGACATACTTTCTGAACATATACTTAAATAATTTCATTTTGTCAAATAACATTTTTTAATTAAAATAAAACAAAGAAGCAATTTATGAAACCAGAAATATCTGTGGACAAAGTAATATCATAACACAAAATAAAATTAACTCAAAATAGCATATGGTAAACTTTCACTTGATAACATTTGGCAACACTTATTTGCATTTTATCACTAGCAATTACTATAGACATTAAAAACACACAGTAACAGGTTGAAAGTAACAAAAACCAAAAAAAATTGTGAATTACCAAGAACATTAGTCTTTAGAAGATAATTTATATTGATTCTCAAAAGAGACTAAGAAGAGAAACTCTTCCTCAGCTAGGCTATATGAGAGATACTGGTCTTATTCACTGGAAATGATGAAGCTTCAGATATTTAATTGAGCATTTATATACATAATTTAATTGCACCATGGATGGTACTAATATATCATAAAACTACTT
Organism: Orientallactaga sibirica; assembly: GCA_036365145.1. Lineage (NCBI taxonomy): Eukaryota > Metazoa > Chordata > Mammalia > Rodentia > Dipodidae > Orientallactaga > Orientallactaga sibirica. The sequence continues at coordinate 5,083,473 of JAEOAD010000793.1, read as the reverse complement.
AAACTGCAGACATCTACATATAAAAAACTTATATTAAGTTTATTACTTATAAGGCAATTTATAAATGATAGCTATGATTCCTTTACATACTTGCCTCAGTTAATCATATTTATTAATTTATTTCTATTGAATACAAGTGACAGAAAATGAATAAATCAATAACCCTTTGATGAAATATGTTCATGTTTTAATAGTGCCTCTCCATCTTAACTTGAAAAATACATTTTCTATACAAGATTGAATTAATGATAAAAGTTACTTGTTAAACATATGATGCTTAGCCAGGTGTGGTGGTGCACACCTTTAATCCCAGCACTCGGGAAGCAGAGGTGGGAGGATTGACATGAGTTCCAGGCCACCCTGAGACTACATAGTGAATTCCAGGTTATCCTGGGCTAGAGTGAGACCTTACCTCGAAAAACATATATATATGACTTGTAAAATGGAAAAATAAATTTTTCAATGACTTAGTAACCTTTATACACTGTATCAAAAAGAAAAAATACTATATTTTTGTTCAGGAATAACTTAAACACCCTTATATACCATGGTGTCATATCTTCTCTTTCTCCTCTCTCACTCTTTCTGTTTCTTTCTTTCACACACAAGGAGGAACATGCATATACATGCATGAATGAGTATGCATGCATGCATGCACACACACACACACACACACACACACACACACAGAGTGAACAGACAGAAAAGAATAGAGATGACAACATGTCAAACTTTCATGGCATTCAAAATTCCAGGGACAAAACAGATTAAGTGCTATAACTTCTACAGAAGCAGAATTAAGTAGCCTTCATGCAACATGAACCAATTAGTCATTCCAGATGTTTCCATCTGGATATTTGGAACAATGAAAATATCCCATTTGACTCACTTTTTTCCACATTATAGGCAGCTGTTAATATTAATGACCCTGAACCATCGCATTAACTATACTTTAAACCATGAAAGTATAAAGCAGAATATATCCACATCATTATGGTTTGGTTTCTAGTATTGTAAGGATTTCTTCATCAATTGATATCAATAGATTTATTAGTACAGCTACTATTTTTTCTTACCTGGTTTTCTCTTTGCATAGCTTCTTTTCAAATTTTCTCTAAAGATGGAAGAAGAGAAAAACAAAATAACTTATGAAGAAAGTGAAGCCAAGGAATAAAAAAATGGATTAATAAAATGTTTAAAAAAGAGACAAGATGAAGTATGTATGTTCTACACAGTGAATTTTGTTCTAAATCATTTGTTATTCTATTTAGGTGTACTAAATACTATTTAAATACATTTAGCTGTCTAAAAGTCCATACAATTACATTCATGACCAATCGACATTTTTATATTTTTTAAAAAATTTACATTCTGAAAATTTGGTAAAAGAATTCTTAATAATGAAATTTTCAAACTCCTAGCTTCTGACACATCTCCTCTTCAAGATTACTGATCCTGCTCCTGAAATAATATGTGTATGTTTTTAATTCCCACCCCCATACCCAGAGTTAAGATTCACCTGAGTCTGGAGACTTGAACCCTTGGTAAAGTTCATCTCACAGAGAAGAAAGTCATTATGAGAGTGTTTCTAGTCAAAATACTAAGAAAAAATTATTCAGAAGTGACAGAAGCTTTGGGAAAATGACTATGTCATCTTATAGCTAGCAAGTAATAGTGAAGGAAGGGAATAGAAGGCATAGTCAGACACATGTCTTGCTATTAATAGAATGACATTTCTAGCAGCTGTCCAAATAGTTCAAGTCCCCCATCACAACTGTAACTTACCTCAGAGTCTATAAAATTAACCAGCTACCAATTTTGGAATTTAAATGACTATGAATGAACTTGGAAAACTTTCTACATATAGGCTATGCAAGTGATGAATTGCCTAGTAAGTAACAGCATAAATTTCCCAAATTTGCTTACTATGCAATCTGCCACTAGGAATCAGATACTCAGTTGATTAGACATTAGTTTTTGTATCACATATTTCATCTTTGTATTTAGCTTTTATTTTCGATTAATAGAAATAAAAGTGTGATGAAGAAGAGAGGGGAGAATAAAGGGTATTTTTCATTTCAAGGTTGTATGATTTTAGATTTTTTTACCTAGAATGTTGAAGAACTGAAAAAAGGAAGATAAACATTAATTGCAAACATAAAATAGTAGGTACAATATTTGCATTTATGGATGAAAATTATCTGGATGTATAATATATATGAAATTATTGTAGGGGACCTTATTATTACACATCGCTTTTATATATTAATTATAAAGGGGAAAATTAACAGATATGAAAAGTTGCTTTGGGTGAGAAGGTTTAGGCATACAAAAACAGTGACTGTGGATCAATTTCAACATAGTCATGATATAAAGAATGAAAAGAGCATAAAAAGTAGCCAGGTGTGGTGGCGCACACCATTAATCCCAGCACTTGGGACGCAGAGGTAGGAGGATTGCCATAAGTTCAAGGCTACCCTGAGACTACATAGTGAATTCCAGGTCAGCCTGGGCGAGAGTTAGACCCTACCTTGAAACACACACAAAAAAAAGTGATATTGGTAATATTTTTGAACATGAAATTCGTCATAACTATTGTGTCAAAAAGATATAGTAAGAATATGCATCATTTGTATTATTAACCAATCTTATTAACCAATCTATTATTCTATAAGACATTCATTTTAATATGTAGGAATTTCTCTATTCCACTATATTTAAATATCTATTTCATTCATTATAGTCTCATTTCCTCAAATTTTCCATTCACTAACACATTATTATGGGGAGCTCAGTAAATAAAACTAAAGAGAGAGTTGTATTTTTTAAAATAAATCTGTTTGGAGTGACTAAAGTCTAACTCCATTGTGCTCAGAAAGAAAAAGGAGCAAATGACATTGTAATGAAAAACTAGTCACATGATAAAAAGGGTTACAAGCCTGAGATGGGAAATAAAAGTTTTTAATTGTCTTCTTAAATAAATTTCAAAAAGAAGTTTGGTGCAGGTAAACTAACCTGAATGAAGTTGAATATTGAACCAAGTTACTTACTGACTTTTCCTTCCAATTGCTACACAGTAAACCATCTGTTTTGTCGTCGTTTAGATCACATTCCATTCTTCTAACATAGTTACAATTTACAACCATTTGTTATAGCAACGTGGGACTCAGGCAACTGGATGTATTTTAAAGAACGCTGTAAAGTAATCTCTACATTTCACAGAGTTGAGGGAGAGAACAATAGCTTTAGTATCTGAAAATACTGCCTGGATGCCTGAATTCACTAATTTTTTTAGTGATATAACAGAAGGAACTTTTGAAATAGCTAATGTTTATTGAAAACTTCATAGAATAAAGTACACAAATCTGAGTAATGAAGGTATATGGAAAGCAATAAAATGTTTTATGTACATCTTTTTCAGAAATACTGAAATAATCCAATTTACTCACATCTTACAACAGTCTCTGTGCCAAAATCTAGATAATACAGAAGTCACAATTTAGATTTCTTATTAGAGAGTGATGTATTCAACCTCATATTAAAGTATTAACTATGTCAACAAATTCAGGTATGAACAAAAACAAAAATATTAATTTTATGTATCATGAAAGAAAGCCTAACCCTTTGCATTATGTGTGTATTTTAAAATAATTTTAGCACTTCTTCTTTTTTAATGTTTTAAAATTTCATTTATTTATTTATACTTGTGTGTGAGAGCACTCCTTAGAGTCTCTTGCTGCTGCAATTCATGCTGACATGGCTTTATGTGAGTACTAGGGAATTGAACCTAGAGTAGCAGGCTTGGCAAGCCAATGTTATTAATCACTGAGCAATCTCCTCAGCCTCTTTTTTTTCTGTTTTTGCAAAACATTTCCTAAACAGTACTATTATTAGAATAGAAGATTAATTATACTTTCTTGCAAAGGTTACACACAATTGCTAAATGGCAATGGTAGTAATTACAGCACTTTGTGATAGTAAGAGGAATTATCTTATCTCATTATTTCATTCCAGTAAAGAAACGTCACTACTCCATTCAGTGAAATAAGACATTGTTGTCATACAGCAATGATTATTACATTATCACACTTGTCAGTAATCATCTTCACATAAATAAAAATGTAATTACAGGACATATAATTTTCATTAATTCACCAGTATAAAATATAAATGAATACATTTTCATGCATATTTAATTTATTGTGTTCATATTGTCAAATGCATATGTACTCATCTACACATACTGCAGCAGTAATCTACTGTCCTTGCCTAGGATTGTTTTTTGTGATCAACTCTAGGAAAACACCCAGTACTAAAAATGACAATTCAATAAAGATAGATTTTTTTTTCGAGGTAGGGTCTCACTCTGGCCAGGCTGACCTGGAATTAACTATGTAGTCTCAGGGTTGCCTTGAACTCACGGCAATCCTCCTACCTCCACCTCCCGAGTGCTGGGATTAAAGGCGTGCACCACCATGCCCGGCTTCAATAAAGATAGATTTTATATATTATTCTTTGATGACCAACCCCTTTTATATTTCCTGATGGATTGGGGCTATATAGTTAAAAACTAATACACATCAATATGTGTCAGTAAATACTCTTTGATTTAAAAAAATGAAGGACCTTTGCAAGAGATCTAAAAGTCATACTGGGGGTTTTAATGATATATGATATATGATATGATATGACTATGACTTTCTTAGGCAAGTAATGAATAACATAGATAAAAACAATTCCTACCTCTTAATTAGTTGATTTTAAATATATGAATTTGCAAATTTTCTTGCTGAGTCAATTTTTTTTTTTTTTTTTGGTTTTTGAGGTAGGGTCTCACTCTGGCCCAGGCTGACCTGGAATTAACTATGTTGTCTCAGGGTGGCCTCGAACTCACGGCGATCCTCCTACCTCTGCCTCCCAAGTGCTGGGATTAAAGGCGTGAGCCACCACGCCCGGCCCTGAGTCAATTTTAATAATGTAAATATGTTAAATGGTGATAGCTTATAAATTATATTGCCTATTTTGCCTGTTTGTTACATTTTACCCTAGTGACAATATGTTCTTTTCAAAGAGTGGTCTCTCTCTCTCTCTCTCTCTCTCTCTCTCTGTGTGTGTGTGTGTGTGTGTGTGTGTGTGTGTGTACTTCTACTGACTTCCTGGCACTGAAGTTATACTATAGCCTCTTCTCATCCATTCTGTAATGCTGGGCTCATTTTCAGAATTTGAGTCTGAAATAATATTACCAAAAGTCAGCCATCTATATAAAGAGTAATGCCTCTATGACCTCTACAAACATATGTTAGCTTTATTGTTTAATTTTCCAAACTATTAATACAGGTCATTCCTTAAGGAACATATATACCTTCAAAATACCATATGCCATTAATTAGAGAGGGAGACTGATTTTATTTTATTGCAGTATTTTAGTTGTAGTTGTTTCTTTAGAGTCTTGTGTATACCAAGCTGTCTTTGAGCTTGCTATATATCCAGGGCTAGCCTATAATCCCAGTACTTGAGAGGTGAAGGCACTAAGGTTAGATAAAAGTTCAAGATCAAGATTAGCTGCAGATTGAAATCAAGGCCAGTCTGTGCTACATGAAATCTGGTCTCTTAATAAAATGGCCTGTCAAATATGACTATCAAATGAAAACATGAAGACTTGTACTTAAACATAATTAAGCACATGATATTACTTATATTATTCAAGTAATTAATAGTCTCTAGTAAATAGTTTTTGAATGAATGAATGTTTTATATTTGTAGAATACATGAAGTTCTCACTAATGAAAAATACATTTCAATCTTTGTTAAATTGTCCTAGATGTATGCTTTTATATATTATTTAAGTTTTGCATTAGTCATCTGTGGCAGATTGAAATTAAAATGTCCCTCAAGTGTTTGTAATTAAGGTTCCCACTCATTCTCCAGCTGGTAGAGCCTGTGTGGTACAGGGCCTCGTAGAGGTGACATGTCATTGGGGGTATAGGCCTTGTGATTTCATCAGTCCTGCCGTACAAGGTGTTGAGAGCTGGCTTATTCAGACTATTTCCTTCCTGCTTCCTGTGAAGTTGTGATACCTCAGCTTCCCCTCAAAACTATAATCCTAATATAAATCATTTACTCCCATATGCTGCTTCTGGATGGCTATATTGTCCTAGCAATGATAAGGTAACTGTTACACTATTATTATAAAATAGCAGCTCTATTTCTAGCTATGAAGATAGCTATCAGGAATATCAAATATAACCTTGATAAGCCCTTAATCATCCTTGTTTTCTTTCTGATCCTAAGGGGTACAGAGATGATCTATCTTCATTACATGGGAATTTATAAGCCACCAGCACCTTAAAACCTTCATCCCTAAATTACATTTCTTAAAAGAAATTACTTTAGACAAAAGATCCTTGTGTTTTGTCAAAAAAAAATCTAGTATATCATCCCTGAGACAGAGGAAGAAGCACCAACTACTTCAAACAGAGCCACAATTTAAATACAAGAATGAGAGGGGCTTACCAGATGTTTCAAATACTATAAGCAGAGTCTATAGTAATCATAATATCCTTAGAACTTAAAAGGTGAAAACTGCTATTTACTTTAGACCACATAGCATACAGAAGCACACTCTGGCTTAATAAATCACTTTTTGTTAAGTACAAAGACTAGAAATACACTAAGACATCCTTCAACTTACCTTGTTATGAATATGAATAATAGTTTTGAACTATATCCTGATGATCAGTGTGATTTCAGCGAAATTCAGTAAGTTGTTTCTTGGTTAGGTTTAGTAATCTCTTTCCATTAACTTCTGCTCTTTCAAAAAATTTTTCATATATCAAAAGCAGTGCTAAGAAAGAAAAGAGTTAGAGACGTCAAGGAAAATAGTTCATTGTAAAGAAATTATACAATTCTAACATAGGTTTGTTCATAGTATTTTGTCATTATCAGTGAATCATTGGCGCTTTGTATTGGGAACTGGGAATCAATGAGAGACTCTATCTCAAGAAAACATGTGATGAACAAAGGAGAGGGACAGCCATTCTACTTCTCTGGCCTCTGTGCATGCATGGGGTATGAATATCTGTGTGTGTTCATGCACAAGGGAGCACACACACACACACACACACACACACACACACACACACGTAGACATACACTAAAAATATACCATAAATTACACTATATACTCCATACACATGCAAATAAAAGTCAACACATTTGGATCACTGCATTTTGGACAAAACGAGCATATTGTGTATATATATATATATATATATATATATATATATATATATATAATGTTGCCTTTTCAGGCATTAATTATATAATTTTAAAGTTGGTCTAATCAACAATTTCTAGCTATAATCATGAAATGTTGCTAACAAGAAATACTGCAATTTCTTTTTAAAAATATATTTTATTTATTCATTTGAGAGAGTGAAAGAGGCAGAAAAAGAGAGAGAGAGGGTATGACAAGGCCTCCAGCCACTGCAAATGAATTCCAGATGTATGTGCCCCCTTGTGCATCTGGCTTATGTGGGTCTTGGAGAGTAAAACTGGGATCCTTTGGCTTTGCAGGCAAATACCTTAACTGCTAAGCCATCTCTCCAGCCCATATTGCAATTTCTTTAAGGGATCATGAAGACTGAAGAAACTAAACATAATCCTGAATAAAATTCATCATAAATATTCAAGGAAACATTTAGCATGGAAAAGAATTGATTAAAATTGCATGCTAAATCAGCAAACCACTTGAAAACACAAGCATCCATTAAAAGAATGTGTATAACTAATAAAAATAAATATTTTTAAAGTAGAAGTTTCATTCACAATATCTGACATATAAAGTTCTAGATTGTAAAACCATCTGTATTTTGATATACTTCTCACAGCCATCCTGGCAAGCAATGTTTAAATTATTACCAAGAATGAAAATTACAATCAATACAAACCTATCGATCACAACATTTGTGTTTATTCAATATGATTTTTATGGCATGCACCTTTTTCCCAACTACAATTTCAATTTTATTCTATGTCATTTTGCCCCCAAAATTTCTAGGCACAATATTTATTATTATTTATAAGTTACAGTATCAGGTATTTTGTCATAAAATCATTGTGTATGTATTATAATTTAAAATAAATGTATATTAAGATGTATGCTTTGTTCATAAGTGAAAATGGTTAGATGTTTTTGATTACAAAATAGCAAGAATTACTGTCTTAATAATAACTAACACTTCCTACTATTTTAAACACTTTTCATATATTGCCTTATTTAATTTCACAACTCTGTGTTGAAGCATATGTTATCTCCTCTTTACATATGTAAAATCTGACTCATGGAGATATAATGCTGAAGTCATAGTTTAAATCTAATTAGTCCATTTTTGGAAGAATTTTTAAATGACTTACTATATTTACATGATATATTTTTACTGCGTTTACCCTAATTACTTCTTCTAATTCTCCTACTCTATCTGAACCCCTTCTTTTTTCCAATTAGTCGTTCCCCTACCGTCCTGTTTTACTTTGTGATCCACTGAGTTTACTTAAGGCTGTTTGTAAGGTTCTCACATAGCCCATGGTGTTCTAGGACTGTCTAGGTAGTCAATGTTGACTTTGAACTCCTGATTCTGCAGCCTCTACTTCCCAAGTGCTATGTTTAGAGGTGTGCACAACCATAGAAGGCCAATTAAATCCAAGTAGTCTAACTCACCATTATTAATTTCACTTATTTATTTAGTCAACAAATGTATGTTGAATGCTCTCTATGTACATAAAATTTGCTACAAATTGTGGAGGAAAACGTACAACACAATCCTTGCACTTAAAGAGCATATAATAAACTTTCTTAAGACAAGTAAACATAAGAACATATAAAAAGATAAAAGTTCTATCAGAACATAAAGTGTAGGGAAGAAAACTATATGAGTTAATAAGATATGAGATACAATGAAATTTGAGTGAGTAGGGAATGAACATTTTCATGCACATGCTCTATGCCACATTTCCTATCACTATGAGTAGAATATAATTTGGAATCATTAATAAATGTTTTGTTTCTACAACTCACCATATTGTATATAAACTAACACATTATTATAATTTTTATTTATTTTTGTTTTACATATTAATGAAATGTATGGTGACATTATATGTGTATTAAAATTAATTAAACTGTCCATCATCTCAATTACTTATCATTTTTGTGGTGAGACCATTTAAATGTACTATCTTATAAGATCAATTAAAATCTCTACCAATGGGCAAATGGATAAAAAGTAACTCTTTAGAGAAAATAATACTTAAAACATTCTGCTGTTGACACGTTGCGATAAACATGATTAACACTAATGAATTGTGTAACTCAAAACAGAAGAAAAGATTTTTATAGTACTCACTAGAAAGAAATTACATATTTAAGTGACTTATGCTAAACACAGAGTTCATCAATACCTAGTAGTTATATAGGTAAAAAAATTACATTTCACTTCATATATTAGTATAAATGTTATGCCTCAAAGTGAAAAAGTAACATAAAATAAGCAAAAACATCAAATAGGATGTTTTTATTTATTTTGCCATATTAAAGTTGTAAATTGGAACAAACAAAATACATACACAAGTTTTTAAATGGTGCTAATATTTTAATGATTGTCAGCATTATTATTTTATAAAATAATATTGTTAAAGCTATGACAATGTCTAAAAACCGTGAGTTAATGTATAAAGTTGATGAATATCAGATAAAATGTCTACTTCTACCTCTTTTACTACTGAGTTTTACTAGTGACCCTTAATTTAAGTTTTACTGAAACATATAAGGTTGATAGAGCTTTTCCTAATCAACTAAATATGAAGGTATAAAAACCATATAATGAGTTTCAACTCTTTAAGCCATACTAAAATTACAATATAAAGCAAAGCAAAAATTTCCTGATGGAAAAAATAAATTTGGGACAAGGCCTGAAGTATTAATAGCATTATATTATTATCTTGTGTTTCACTGTTTTACCAGTGTCATAATTGATAAAGGAAATAATATTCCCTGCATACACTGGAAAACATTGCTTCAGACACGAATTGGCAATCAGATCATATCCATCATTTGTCATTTGCAATATTCAATAGATTATGTGGGAATTTCATTTAGACAGCATAACAAATTAAAGACAAATTGCTTAAAACTTGAATATGAAACTGAAATGACAAGAACTAAAATTCTATATCATAATGTAAATCATTTGTGTGGTATATGTAATGGTTAAGATTAAGAATACTATAGGACACAGATCAGGAGGGTACTCATCACCTACCAAAGTAGAAACCCAGAGGAACCTAAGAGCTGATCACTGAAGTAGATTTAAAACTCACCCACCATGGCTCAGGGAATTTTGAGGAAGAGGGAGTAAAAAGATTGTAAGAACCACACGTTGAGACATCATGCCCAGAGGTATCCCCCCCCCAAAAAAATAACTGACTGCTGCTCCCACAATGCAAAACCTACAACCCCATGGCGAATACCTGCAACCCCACTGAGGAGCATCCCCAGTGGAATGGGGACAGCGACAAGGGAAAAGAAGGTACCAACACATGATGTATCCATACGAAACATCTTGTTAATAGTAATAATAAACATTTAAAAATCAAAAAAAAAGATTAATAATACTAAAACCAAGCACCCTCTCTTCAAATTAAAGTATTCTTAAGATAGTAATTATTTTTTTATTAAGTAGAAATTTTGTATGGAAAAATCGTGTGTTGGTAACATTCCCCTCCTCCCTGCCCCAATTCCATTCAGGGCCCTCCTCAGTCTTGTCATTTACTAGACACATGATATTAGCAAACTCACTTTCCAAACCCCTTATTACTAATATTTAAGATCAATGTAAATATTAGTATTACTCCCATATTTGCAAATATTAAATGATATAATGAAATGACAGTGTATCACAAATTGTAAGAAAATAGTAAATGGAAAAAAGTATAATCATTATTATTATCCCTAATATGGACAATGTGAAACATGCAGGCTAAAATTAGTCAGTGAATATTTAAAGAGGACCCCATAATAAACAATATTATCAGAATTAATGTACAATATTAGTCTGTCTTAATGCCTACTTGTTCCTTTCAGCCAACCTGAGAGTTTTGAAAACAATGATACCAGAATATTAGAAAAGAGAAAGGTTTGAAAATAAGTCTATAAAATTAATCTATAATATGCCTCTGAGTATTATTATTTTGTTAGCTTTTAATTATCTGGTACTGACTTTGCTTAATTATAAAACTGAATTGTATACACTATAAAATTGATTTTAACTCTTCTAATATTATCTTTTCACTGCCTTTAGAGTAGTAGTCAATTATCATTTTAAAACTCTTGCATAAATACACATATATTACATATGATATTTATAACTGTTAAATAAATGAACAACTATAATGTATTATCACTTAATGTCTTATTCCTTCATAATGGTATAGTGCACATACAAATGTATAAATTGTATTTACTGAGCAATATACAATGTGACTAGGGTGACAGAATGAAGATATTTGCTTGTGTTCCCCCATCTCCAGAAATTAGCCCTATTTGCATACGACATGATTCTATACATAAGTGACCCAGGAACCTCCATCTAAAAACTTAAAAGTGACTAACTCCTTCAGTAAAGTAGCAGGAAACAAAGTCAATGCACAAAAATCAGTAGCATTTCTATATGCAAAAGACAAAGATACAGAAAAAGAAATAAGCACCACTGTCCCATTTTCCAAAGCATCAAAAAATAATACCTTGGAATAACATTAACCAAGGAGGTATGTATCAGACAGCTTTAGGTTCGCTGAGATGAACTTCCAGACCAGGCACAGTTATGGAGGGAAGGGGTATTTATTGAAGCTTACAGATCCAGCAGAAGTTTGATAATGGCACAAAAAGCTGGCCTGCCTTCACAGGTCCAAGCAGAGAGAGAGAAGCCAAAAGCCAAAAGTCACACAGCACAGCATACCTCAGAAACACTAGCCAGGCACACTTTGCATATCTTTACATTGAAATCTCAAACCTACCACCACACCTTATGATCCATATTGTCTCCAGCCACATGGCTACAGATGCTAACTACAAACTAATAAAACACTGAATATATTGGGGGACCATCTATTCAAACTACCACAAGGTGAAAGGCCTTTACAACGAAAACATAAAAACTGTCAAGAAATAAATTGAGGAGAACTTGAGAAAATGGAAAGACCTCCCATGCTCCTGGATAGGCAGAATTAACATTGTGAAAATAGCAATATTACCAAAAGCAATATACAGTTTTATTGCAAAACCAATAAAAATCCCAACATCTTTCTTCACAAAGACAGAAAAAATTATCTCAAAATTCATATGGAATGGTAGAAGGCCTCAGATATCCAAGCATATCCTCAGCAAAAGAAGTACCTCTGGAGGCTTCACCATACCTGATCTTAAGCTATACTACAAAGCCATAGTAATAAAAACAACATGGTACTGGAATAAAAACAGGATGATAGACCAATGGAACAGAATTGAGGATACGGACTTTGGGTCAAGTAACTACAGGTATTTTATATTTGACAAAGGACCCAACAATGTAGACTGGAAAAAAGGCAACCTCTTTAACAAATGGTGCTGGACAAATTGGAAAACCATATGCAAGAAAATGAAACTCGATTCACACATTTCACCATGCACAAAAATCAAGTCCAAATGGATCAAAGACCTCAATATAAGATGGGAAACACTGCTACTACTGGAAGATAAATTAGGAGGAACTTTCCATGATATAAGAGTGGGAAAAGTCTTCCTGAACAAAGCTCTAGTAGCTTAGGAAATTAAACAATCACTCAACCATTGGGATCTCATGAAGCTGCAAAGCTTTTTCACCGACAAACATAGAAGCAGAGCCAATAGATTACGCACAGAATGGGAGAAATTTTTTGCTGGATACACATCGGACAAAGGCTTAATTTCTAAAATCTACAAAGAACTCAAAAACCTAAACAATAAAAAATCAAACAACACACTCACAAAATGGGGCAGAGAACTGCACAGAGAGTTCTCAGAGGAAGAAATACAAATGGCAAAGACATACTTAGGAAAATGTTCAACGTCCCTAATCATCAGGGAAGTGCAAATTAAAACATCTATGAGATTCCATCTTACCCCAGTAAGGATAGCAAACATTAAAAAATCAGATGAAAAGTAAAACAAAACCAACCAAACAAACAAATAAAAACCCAAGATCCAACCTGTCTTTTACTTAAATACATTTCCCTGCCATATAAATCATCTCACAAACCAACTGGAATAAAGTACCAGAATTTTGAATGCTGGAATGAATTTAATATCATTTTTTCCATTGGAATACAGAATAGAAAGTTTCAGTTTTTAGACTGTATGATTGAATGAGGAATTAGATTTCTGAGGTATTAGAAATTTATTCAGTAAATCATAAGAACATGACATTATCTATGTGTATATATATAATGGATCTCATATCAATGATAGAATTAAAGTCTTTATCTTTTTTTATCTTTTGCCTATTTTTATGTCTGTGGAGAGTGCACCAGATGGAAGCCAGAGTTTGACATTTGGTTTCTTCATCAAATTGCTCTCTGGCTTATTCATTGATTTGGCTAGACCCAGGGAATCCCATCTCTGCCTCCTTGAAGCTAGGATTAAAGATGTCCTTCAAGTTTGGCTTTCATGTGGCTGCTAGAGATCTATACTGAGGGCCTCATTCTTGTCCAGCAAACACTACTCACTGAAGAATCTTTCCAGCACCAAAAATGAATATAAAAATGGAGAAAACTGACTTTAGTGCAGACATTATTTTCAAGATGTTATATGAGTCATCTATTTAGTGATTTGGATTTACAGACAAGCCTATTTCCATTAACTTCTAAAACAACCAAAAAATGTAATTTTCTATGTAAGCTTTTCTGATTTCTTTTGGAAAACATCACATGTAATCAATAGGATTTTTTTGTATGTATAAATTACTACAAATACCATTCTCAAATATATTTTAAATACTAAAAAGAAGTATTGCCTAAAGAAGCACCTCTGGAGGTATTACCATACTTGATCTAAAGCTATATTACAAAGCCATGGTAATAAAAATAGAAATATAGACCAATGGAACAGAATTGAAGACCCAGATCTTAGATCAAGTAACTACAGCTACTTGATCTTTGACAAAGGAGCCTGTAATGTAGACTGGCAAAAAGACAGCATTTTCAACAAATGGTGCTGGACAAATTGTATAACTATATGTAGAACAATGAAACTAGACTCACTCATCTCAACATACAAAAAATGAAGTCCAAATTGATTAAAGACCTCAGTGTAAGACTGAAACTCTTCTGCTACTAGAAGAAAAAATAGGAGGAATTATCCATGATAGAGGAGTTGGGAAAGACTTCCTAAACAAAACCTCAGTAGGCAAGGAAATTAAAGGCAAGCAATGGGATGTCATGAAGATAAATAGCATTTTCAAAGACAAGCATACCATGAGCAGAGCCAATAGATTACCCACTAAATGGGAGAAAATCTTCTCCAGCTATACCACTGACAGAAGTGTAATATCTAGAATCTACAAAGAACTCAAAAAACTAAATGATAAAAAAATAAAACAACCTACTCCAAAGTGGGACAGAGAACAAAATAGGGAGTTCTCAGAGGAAGAAATGAAAATGGCTACCCACACTTAAGAAAATGTTCAACATCCCTAACCATTAGGGAAATGCAAATTAAAACAACCATGAGATTCCACCTTATTCCAGTAAGGAAGGCAATGATTAAAAAAAAATCTAATAACAAATGTTTGCCAGGATGTGGGGAAAGAGGAATGCTTATTCACTGTTGGTGGGAATGTAAACTTGTACAACAACTATGGAGATCAATATGGAGATTCCTGAAAAGGTTGAACATCGAGCTACCAACAGACCCAGTTATTCCATTACTGAGTATTTATCCTAAATGTTCCGTGCATCATTACAGAGGTGTTGGCTCAACCATGTTTATAGCTACTCAATTCATTACAGCTAAGAACTTGAATCAACTCAGGTGTCCATCATTGGATGAATGGGTAACGAAGCTATGGTACATTTAGGCAATGGAATTATACTCAGCAGTAAGTAAAAAAAATGATACAATGAAATTTGTGGAAAAATGGACAGACTTGGAACAGTTCATACTCAGTGAACTCACACAATCACAAAAAGACAAATGTTGCACGGTCTCAATTATCTGCAGTTCCTAACCTGCACCTGCTCAAATTGCTGACATACGTGATAGGCAACTCAAGGCCCAGATCATAGGGATAGAAGGATTCAGCGGGCGAGGAAGGGCAAGAGGGGCAAAACAAACACAAAGCTAAATCCCAAATAAACTGGTACCATAGAAACCTTTATCCTTGGAGATAGAGTCCACAACAGGAGTAAGGGGGGTGGACCTGAAAAAGAAGGGCCTTGGAGAGGGTGGGATGAAGCCTAATCTTAAAAGAAATTTTGTCTCTGCCCTGTATATCCCAGTTTCAGAAATTGGTTGCACCCCACATTGACCTGTTGATAAGAGAGACCTATGAGGTCCACATATCAAGACAGTTTTCTGTCAAAGCACTTGATTACCCACCTGAGGCAAAAGGAAAGACTTGATTGCTGAGACAGTATATGCTGCTGACACAGAACATGGAGAAACCTGGCTGGAATCTGAAAGAAAGCCAGTCCCCAGACAGCCTGTCTAGTGCTTGAGAGCACTACATGAGCTATTGGGGAAAGTGGCCAACAGTGGTCTGAGCAATAGTGGCATCAATCCTTGGTGGGTAACCAATAGTTTTCTGATTGGCTAAGAGAGCTACTCAGTGTAAAGGAACCCATATCTGGAATTGGGAACTAGATCAAAATCCTATGGAGACAAATTATGCTCTCCAGTGTCAAGCTCTCAGTAGTCTTTGTCTAAAAGAGGGATTACATACATCAAATTCTCCATAAATTAATAATGCTTATCCCATTCAAATTATGATAACTTTACTCTCTGTTGGAGGATCTGTTCTTTTTCAGAAGGTAGTGATACCAGAGGAGATAAACTACCCCTAGCACTTCAGCCAAGCCACAGCTGAAACCACAGAGGAATTGGAGAGATGAACATGAATGCTGCTTAGATGCTAAACCTGATAATCAGTGCCAGGGTGAAAGAGACAGACCCTGAGGATACTCAACACATACCAAAACAGACATCCAGAGGCTCCTAAGAGTTCATCACTGAAGTTAAAACTAACTCACCATGACTCAGGGAATTTTGTGGAAGAGGGGGCAGAAAGCAGAAAGATTGTAAGAGCCTCATGTTGAGACATCATGCCCAGAGGCACTGCATCCCTCCAAAAATAACCGACTCCTGATCCTACAAGGCATAACCCACAACCCTATAGGGAATACCTACAATCCCACTGAGGAGGGTTCCAAATGGAATGGGGGCAAGGATGAGGGAAAAGAGGGTACCAACACATGATGTATCAATACAAAATATATTTCTAATGACAATTATAAAAGATTTAAAAATTAAAATTAAAAAAGAAATATTGCCTATGAGTGCAACAGTAGTAATATACAGTCCAACTTCTGGAGAATATCTTCCAGATTCAAATTTGGTCTGAAACTTTATTAGCAATATGGAGGACATATACATAACATGTGTCATTCTTACTTTTCAAACTCATTCTCATTTCAGATACAATTAATTGATTATAGTATGTTTTCTTCTTAAGCTAAGAAACATTTTACATAGCTATTTATAAAGTCAGCCATCACTAACAAATCAGTGAATACAAGTGCTTGAATACTGTTTATTATATTTGACTTCAAGAAAATTTCTGCTCCTTATTTTTGCAAACCAATCTTAAGTGGTCATTGGCAGGCTTTTTAGTTTAGCAGCAAATTATTTCCACTCAATTCTGGTTAATTATTGCACCAGCTAAATTTATCCATATATGCATATCTAGCCTATAAGAGTAATAGTTCCATCGTTAGCAATGGTACCATCATGGCTGTATATATACTATATACATAACTAATAAAAATATATTAAAAGAAGAGTAATAGTTCCTTAACAATTATCTTGGTGTTGTGATTAATTTTAATCCATTATCAACAACCTTACTTGACTGTTCTCCATTTTCTAACACAAAAATCTTGTATTGTTGTATCTTTATAATTTTCCATATACTGGCTACATTTCCAATTACCACTATATAAAATTATTTTCCAAATAAGTCCAAAACTTCCATTTCTTAAAATATTCTGAATTTTCCCATCCCTATGATGTTAATCCTGTTACAACTCCCCCCCCACAAAAAATATTTTCCTACATATCTCTAGTAGGTTTAAACCCCTGCTACTCCTTCAAGTAATGTTTTGTATATGTACATGTGTGTGCATACATGCACACAAAGCAATTTTTAAAATTCCTTCAATTTACATATCTTCCCAATGGCATTCTTGTTTACAGATATATATTGTTTTACTGCTGTGAAAAATGTACTACAAGCTAATGTATGCATAAATTTATTTTTGCATTCTTCTTGGTTCCGAGAATTGACTCCAGACAACACTGAGTGCTCTTATAAATGGAAACTAAGTACACATTAATATTGGGTAACTGGCTAAGTCTTCCCAACTGAGACAGACCCCATTTTCCCCTATGTATTATATAAATGTTCATAGGTACCTTTGTTTGGTTATGACAATAATTGGATAGCACTACTTGTGATATTTTGTGATCAGGACACATGTATACTAAATATCCTTCATTATTTAAGATAATTTCTCACAAGCAGAAATGTATTCTAATTATAACCTCATATACTTTCCTCCCCAAATATCAATAACATCACTTGAGAAATATTAGTTGTACTCAATGAACATTTAAATGGTAACTAAATTTTGCCCTACATTTGAAGTTTCATATGAACTGCCAACATTGATTTGAAAAAAATGTTAAAGATGAATATGCCACCATTCATAATAATAGATTTAGCCAAGTTCCTAGGATTGCCTTTAATATTACCCTTTACAGTTAAACCTTGTTTTTGAATTTTATTTTATTTTACTTATTATTATTATTTTTTTGTTTTTGTTTTTTCAAGGTAGGGTCTCACTCTAGCCCAGGCTGACCTGGAATTCACTATGTAGTTTCAAGGTGGCCTTGAACTCATGGCGATCCTCCTACCTCTGCCTCCCAAGTGCTGGGATTAAAGTCATGTGCCACCACGCTGTTAAATTTTATTTTATTTCAGTTTATTTGTTTGTGTATACATATGTGTGTGTGTGTGTGTGTGTGTGTGTGTGTGTGTGTGTGTGCATAATCACATGTGGAGGTCATAAGACAACTTCAAGAAGTCTGTGTCCCACCTTCTTTGAGATAGGGCTTTTGTCACTGCAAATGAACTGCCATACTATAAATAAATGTTAGACTACCGGCTCAAAAGCTTCTGATTCTCCTGACTCCACCTTTCATTATCTTAGGTGCTTTGGGATCACAGATACATGTGCCACTTTGCATCTCTTTTTAGTGTGGGTACTGAAGAATTGACCCAGAGTGGCAGGTTTTGCAAGCAACCACTGATCCCATGCAGTTACTACTTTGTATGGTTGTTCTCAAACTTTTTTATAATGAAATTCCTTAGCGAGCTTAGGCATTGTGGCATGTACTTGTAATTCCTTCACTCTGGATTCTCTAGGAGTAGAATTATGAGATTGGGGCCAGCTTGAACTACACAATAATTTGCAGGCCATTCTAAAAGAAAACACTGTCTCAAATAATAGTACTATATAACTTAAAATCAACTGAAGTCATGAAACTACCTGGATTAGAAGAAATTTTCCAAAGCTGCTTTTAATGTGTATTGCTGTCAATAAACCAATGTATACAAATGGACTTAGCATCCACCATATTTTGTTTGGCATTGTATTAAGCATTATGGAGGTATGCAGAAACAAACAAAAGACAATCCTCAATAAATAAAGATTTGTCCAATGGAGATAAAAGTTAGTACTAGATAGATGGGATGGCCATAAATATTTTGGAGGGAATTTTATATGCATAGGCCCTCTTCTCGCCCACATTTGGTGGTATCTTGATCTTGGAAACTGAGCTCATTTTTTGTACATGGTTTTGACTTATTTCCCAGTTCCAGCAATGAGTTCCATTCCACTGAGTGGATCTATTAGCCAAATTAAGAGCAGTTGGTTATCCACCATGGCTGTGTGCCACTACTGCACTTGTTTGAGCATTACGTCAGGTTGTTTCCTGCTAGGTATCTTAGACTGCGAGTTGTTTGGACAGAGGTCGGCCATTTTCCTGCATTTGCTCTTCCAGATTCTGACCAGGTCTCCCATTATTTGGTCTCACATGTGTATGCTGTCTTTGACAGTAGCGTCTTACCATTAACCTTTGGTGGGTCATCAAGAACTCTGGCAGAAATCTGTCTTTTTTGGGAAACCTTGTAGGTGTCTCAGATCAAGAGCTCATTGTGAAAATTAACCCTGTGCTGGTACTGGGAGTTATAAGTCAGTGCCTAGGAAGGTGAGGGAAGAAAAAGATAGATAATATAAAAGAGAAAGTGAGTATACAGACGAGAGGGAGAGAGAGAAATAGGGAGAAAGAAGAGAGAGAAGCATGAAAAGATTAAGGTTGGTCTTCATGTTGTTCTCTCCAGTTTCCTGTGGTTCAGGTGTTCCCTCTTCGAGCCTACTGAAGGACCAATGTTTTAGCCTGTTGTTCAGAATAAAGGGTTTTGTAGTATCATTTCCTTTTGGGTCCCTATTTGTATCCCCCCACCCTTGTCCTTCCTCCCACCCTCTCACTCCCACCCACACTTACCCTCCCCCATCCCACCCTCCCTATTATGTGCTTATTATGTTTGGCAGCATCTCAGGTGGATTCAGGTTAGGAGTGACAGATAAACGAGACCATGTGACAATTATTTCATCTTTCATTACTGCTATGTACAATTCCATAGTATAGCTATAGCACATCTTTGTTATCCATTCATGTAATGATGGACATCTAGGTTGATTCCAGATCTTTTCTATTATGAATTGAGTAGCTATAAACATGGTTGAGCAAATGTCTCCGATCTGAGGCTTGGAGCCTTTAAGGTAAATGCCCAGTAAGGGAATAACTGGATCTGTTGGTAGCTCTATGGTCATCTTTCTCAGGAGTCTTCATATAGCTTTCCATAATGGTTGAACCATTTTACATTCCCACCAACAGTGAAAGCTTGTTCCTATTTCTCCACAGCCTCGTCAGCATTTGTTTTCATTGTTTTTTTTTAATGTTAGCCATCCTTACTGGGGTAAGGTGGAATCTCATAGTTGCTTTAATTTGCATTTCCCTGATGATTAGGGATGTTGAACATTTTCTTAAATGTGTGTTTTCTATTTGTATTTCTTCCTCTGAGAACTCCCTGTGCAGTTCTCTGCCCCATTTTGTGAGTGGGTTGTTTGATGATTTATTGTTTAAGCTTTGGAGGTCTTTGTGGATTCTAGAAATTAGGCCTCTGTCAGTTACGTGTAGCTGGTGACAATTTTCTCCCATTCTGTGTGTAATCTGATGGCTTTATTTATAGTATACTTGTCAGTGAAAAAGCTTTTTAGCTTCATGAGATCCCAATGGTTGAGTGATTGTTTAATTTCCTGAGCTGCTGGGGTTTTGTTCAGGAAGTCTTTTCCCACTCCTATGTTGTAGAAGGTTCCTCCTATTTTTCTTCCAGTAGTAGCAGAGTTTCTGGTTTTATATTAAGGTCTTTGATCCATTTGGACTTGATTTTTGTGCATGGAGAGATGTGTGGATCAAGTTTCATTTTCCTACATATGGCTGTCCAATTTGTCCAGCACCATTTGTTGAAGATGCTGTCGTTTTTCTATTCTGCATTAGTAGGGCCTTTGTCAAATTTCAAATGGACAATGAACCTGAAGGGAGGCTCAGCCAATCACACCTCACCAGGGCCCCAGCTGAAACCATAGAGTAATAAGGGGGAAGGGCAAGAGTACAGCGTTCTTGGTGATCACTACACCAGAAAAAGGCTGAAGGAGATAAACACAGAGAACATCCAACTCCTACTAAGCCAGATATCCAGGGACACAGAGGCTCCCAAATCCTTATCACTGGAGTAGAACTAAAATGACCCAATGTGGCTCAGAGAAATTCACAGAAGAGGGGTCGGAAAGAATGTTAGAGCCACCAGTTGGGGCATTATGCACAGAGACTTGGCCTATCCCCCATAACTCTTGACTACCCCCCACAATGCATGACCCATACTCCCCATTGATGAGGGTCCCTTTGAAAGAGGGAGGACAGGGAGGAAGATAATGGAGTCACCATTATGAATGTAAAATTAGAATAATATAAATAAAAATAAATTATTTAAAAAAAGATTTGTTTCACAAATCTATACTGATAATATAATAGTAAAAATAGGGTACCAGTAGCCACCAAGTCCCAAATTTATACTAAAAATTCGTAAACACCTCTCTGTAACTTTGTATATGATTGAAACATATTTACCATAACCTCGGAGAGACCTTATCACCCGTATTGAATAATCATAGTTAAAACTCTTTCAAATGCATCAATCTTTTCTTCAAAAAGAAAATGTGAAACCATTATGAGAAATACTAGCCTCTAGCTAGTTGATATATAATAGTAATTACCCACATTGTGAAAATGAATTGCAAAAGTACTTCCAGAATGTTATTTAGAGAATTGAAATAGAAGATTTTGTCTTGCTGGGTGTGGTGATGCATGCCTTCAATCCCAGTACTTGGGAGGTAGAGGTAGCATGTTTGCCAGGAGTTCAAGGCCACCCTGAGACTACATAGTTAATTCCAGTTCAAGCTGAGCTAGAGTGAGACCCTCTAACTCAAAAAAAAAAAAAAAAAAAAAAAAGAAGAAGAAGATTTTGTCTTAAGCCAGGTGAGTTTCACTGGGCTCAATCTGGCAATATGAAATTGACACTACATACATTATCTCTGACATGGGGAACTTATAATCAACAATTTTTGCCTAATTCCTTCTGCCACTATTGAATCTAGGAATTATTTTTAAAAATACCCACTACTCATGCCTGAAATGCAATAGGAGGAATTGAAATGCCTCTCAGAATACTCTCAATACAAATCTAGCAGGGTCTCAATAAAGTTTGGCCAGCTCACAAATACTGCATCTAGAAAAATACCATTATCCCAGCTTTACTCCCAGAAATAACAATTTACCCTCAATGTCTGATCATTAGTTTATAAATTCTTGTAAGAGAAGAGTTCCTATAGATTTGCACAACTAAATTTCACATAAATGTTAAAAATTTTACACATACACACACAGGGAAAGAGAGAAAACGTGAATGCATTTCTTTTTCTAAAGTATCATAAATCAGCCATAGCAAACCTCTTTTATTTCCATCTAGTTTATGAGCAGATAGGAACAGGTCATATCCTAACTTTATACAATTTATATCATTAACCAAATGACCAAATTATTTTTTAAATTTTTATTTGATTTTATTGTGATTCTTTTCACTTTTTCCATTGATACTTTTGTGAAATATGATCCACATAAAACAAAGTAAATAATCATAGCAGATTTTTCTGATTGTTTTGATACCTTACAAGCTCTCAACATGATTGAAATCAAAAACATTTATGTCCAGAAGCAAGGAGCTCAGGCGAGGAATGAAATGTAGACTAAAGTCCTGCTGTACTCTGCCTTCAGAGAAGATCTCTGATGTAGAGCTGTGCTCCCAATAAAGAAAATGTGTTTTGTTTTCTTCACCTAAGAGCAGTTACTTCTTCAAGTAATACTTCCAAAAGGCCTAAATGGATTTTGAGTAAAAGCCATATTTCTAATTTAGACCTCAGAAAAGGGCATGTTCTAATTTATACAGAGGTGTTTTATCTGCTTGCAATACTTTGCAAATAGGAGCTTATTTTTCCAATATTGAAAGTATAATACTATACTTAATTCTCATGGAATATAGCTTTTAGTTATCATATGCTGGCTTTTTTACTGTATATTTTGTATACACAGATCACAGAAACTGTGACTAAGGATTGTGTTTTATAGATGTGTTATAGGGTTTCCCACAGAATTTAGAGTTCTTCCTAATTATTATTTGATAAATAACTGTTTGTTGAATGAAGGTTCCAAGTTTAAATGTATGTCATAACCCCAAATAGAAATATGAAAGTGTCAACTATCACATTTTAATAACTACAAACCTATCAAAAGATTTATTTTCAGTTTCTTGAAGTTTATTTAAATACTTTTACATTTTTGATAAAGAATGCTAGAATTCTTTCTAAAATAAGTGAGGTTCTGGTGTTTTCTAGTTTTATATTTGATATATGACTATTTAAAATTAAGCATATTGCCTCACATTTCTACATATGGTATATTATATAATTTATTCAGTTATGTTTGGTAGTTGGTAGAATGCAGACAACCATACCTGAACACTAAATCTTAACAAAATTACAAGATATCCAAGTTTTCAAGTATCATGTTTGCTTTAAAAAGAAAAGATATTAGCTGGTGTGCTGGCACACGCCTTTAATCTCAGCACTTGGGAGGCAGAGGTAGGAGGATGGCCATGAGTTTGAGGCCACCCTGAGATGACATAGTGAATTCCAGTCATCCTGAGCTAGAGTGAGACTCTA
Source organism: Orientallactaga sibirica (assembly GCA_036365145.1). Lineage (NCBI taxonomy): Eukaryota > Metazoa > Chordata > Mammalia > Rodentia > Dipodidae > Orientallactaga > Orientallactaga sibirica. The sequence goes on along the minus strand of JAEOAD010000793.1, from coordinate 5,059,728 downwards.
CTTCTAAAGACAGAGTGAGAGAGAGGGAGAGAGAGAGAGAGAGAGAAAAGATATATATGACTAATGTTTACTATTCCAGCATGTAATAAGGTCTAAAGTTGACTATGCCCTAACAACAAGTAACAGCTGAACTGAAGAAAGAATAACTTCTTAGATTGTACATCTTCCAGAAAAAATAACTCAAATTGAATTGTATACTTAAATATAAAACATAAGCAAGTAAAACAGAATAAAAACTTCATGACCTTTTAGAAACAACATCAAAGGTACAATTCATTAATGAAAAAACTTGTGTTTTACTTTCTTAAACTTAACATATAATTAGGCTGTAGGTAAAACACTATCAAGTTCTTTGCAAGAGATCAAAAAAATATATAAATGACAATTAAGCATGGGAAATGATGTTCCACTTTATTTGGAATTGGTCAAATACAAATTAAAAAAACATTGAGATACAATTATGAGATTATTAGAATTATTAAAGTTCTAATCAGAAAATACTGGTGAGGATAAGTAGTACATGTTGCTCTCTTTCATCACTGATGAAAATTCAATGGGCTGGAGATATGTCTTAGTGTTTAAGGCTAAAATCCCAGGTACCTCAAAACCCATGTAAAGCCAAATGTACAAAGTGGTGCATGCCTCTGGAGTTCTTTTGCATAGGCTGAAGACTCTGGTATGAATAATCTCTCTGTCTGTCTCTCTTCTTTCTATCTCTCTTTGCTTGCAAATAAAAAAAAATATTTTTAAAAATGCAAACGGGTATGTGGTTAACATCCACAATGAGCTGTTGATCAGTGAGACCTACACGGCTTCCCAAAAGAAGACAGATTTCTTTCAGAGTACTGGATGACCCACCAAAGGTTAATGGTAAGACCCTACCTATAATGTAAAAGAAAATTCTGAACTAGGTTCAAACTGTCCCCTTGAAGCAGGCCTGATACCAAGTACTGAAAACAATGCAATATTGAAGAGATTGGTCTTTGAAGCAAACCAGTAAAAGCAAACATCTCTTCCAATGACTATTTTCTTCCTTCTCATCATGATTATCTCTCTGTATGCCCTCATTAAATATAAAAGTATTCTCTTCCCTTTTGCATCCTCATCATAGTGCTAATTGGCTCAAAATTCAATTTAAACATTAAGTCAAACCACACAATTCTCTACTCAGATGCCTGACATGTTTTTTCTTCTTTTTTTGTGTGTGTGTAGGTTGCCCAGATGTTAGCCATCAGAAGTGATGATCACAAAATTTAGTATTACAAAATGAGGCTTTAAAAAAATTCTAACTGCTTTGAGTCTGTATATATCTCAAATCGACTTTATGATGTTTTTCTCTTTTATGTCAAGTACTGACAGGAAGAGACTGCTTCTGATAATAAATGAAGTCAAGGGCATTGTGACCTCTTTTTGCAGCAAAATGCTTGCACTCAATTAAGAAATGCTTAATTTCAAAAGCGTAAACAAGTAGAATTTTCATTGGCTATGTTGAATTATTGAATGTTCCAAAATGTCTGTACTGTAGTCTTAACCCAGATGTCCATCATTAGATGAATTGATAACTAATATGTGGTATATCTACACAATGGAATTCTACATAGCAGTAAGAAAAAAAAATGACACAATGCAATTTGAATAAAAATGGTCAAAGTTGGAACAAATCATTCTCAGCGAACTCACCCAATCACAGAAAGATAAGTCTTGCATAGTCTCACTAATCTGTGGCTCCTAACATGAATTTGCCCAAAATGCTGGCACACTTAAGAAACACTTTTAGGGATGGTGGGGAGGGAAGGGAGGGTAAGGGGGGACAAAAAAAAACTGGACCCAATTAGAAATGGTACAAAAAAATCCTTTAACTTGTAAGACACACTAAAAGGCTGATCCTTCATCAGGTCCTTAGAGAGAACACCTGAATCACAAGGGCCTTGAGAAGGTAGGATGAAGACTAACCTCAACCTTCTCCTGTTCCTCTCTCTCATCCCCTCTTCTTACTTTTCTCTCTCTCTCTTTCTCTTTCATATGACCTATATTTTTCTTCCTTCTTTTCCCATGGCACTGACCTGTAACTCCCAGTACCACCATGTGGTCAACATCCACAATAAGTTGTTGATCAGTGAGACCTACAAGGTTTCCCAAAAGAAGACAGATTTCTGTCAGAGTACTTTATGACCCACCAAAGGTTAATGGTAAGACCCTATTGCCAAAGACACCATATGTTATTGGGATGGAACATGGAGAGACCTGGCTGGAATCTGGAAGAGACAGTCCCCAGACGGTTAGCTTTTCTAGTGCCAGAAGGTAGTACATGAGCAACTGGGGGGAAATGACCAACATCTGTCTAAACAACTCGAAATGTAAACTTCCCAGCAGCAATCAACCTGACGTGATGTTCACACAAATGCAATAGTGGCACACAGCCATAGTAGATTACCAACTGCTCTTGATTTGGCTAAAGGACCCACTCAGCGGAACAGAACCCAAACCTGGAACTGGAAAACAAGTCAGAACCATATCCAAAAACGAGTTCCCCCTCCAATATCAAGCTCCTACAAATAGTGGGATACAAGAGGGCCTAGACCTATTAAATTCACTCTAAAACAATAATGGCTATCATGTACCTTGCACTGACCTCACTCTCCATTGGAGAATTTGCTTCTTTTTTTTTTTCAAATGGATGTAGAATCTGAAGAGAGAATCAGCCCATCGCACGTCACCAGGGCACCAGCTGAAGTCATAGAATAATTGGGGAAATGAGCAAGAGTGCTGCTTTCTCAGTGAACCTGTTATCAGCAGAGGGTGAAGGAGATAGACATAGGGAACACTCAACCCCTACCAAACCAGAGATCCAGAGACACAGAGACTCCCATGACCTCATCACTGAAATAGACCTAAAATGAATCCAACATGGCTTAAGGAAATTAGCGGAAGAGGGGGTGGAAATATGGTAAGAGCCATAAGTTGGGTCGTTATGCACAGAGACATTGCTTCTCCCCCATAACTGATGGTTATCCCCACAATGCAACACCCACAATCCCTAAGGGCGGAGGGCAGGGAGAAGGCTGATGATGGTACCATCATGGCTCTATGCACATTATATAGGTAACTAATAAAAAAACATAGGCATAAAAACATAAAAAATAAAAAAAGAAATGTTCAACATCCCTAATCATCAGGGAAATGCAAATTAAAACAACTATAAGATTCCACCTTACCCCAGTAAGGATGGCTAACATTAAAAAAAAAAAAAACAATGGAAACAAAAGCTGGCGAGGCTGTGGAGAAATAGGAACAAGCTTTCACTGTTGGTGGGAATGTAAAATGGTTCAATCATTATGGAAAGCTATAGGGAAACTCTTGTAAGGATGACTATAGACCTACCAACAGACCCAGTTATTCCCTTACTGGGCATTTACCCTAAATGCTCCAAGCTGCAGAGCAAAAGGATATGCTCAACCATATTTATAGCTGCTCAATTCATAATAGCTTAGAGCTGGAATCAACCTAGATGTTCATCATTAAATGAATGGATAACAAAAATGTGGTATATCTATACTATGGAGCTCTACATAGCAGCAAGGAAAGATGAAATAATGAAATTAAAATAAAATGGTCGAACATGGAACAGATCATCCTCAGTGAGCTCACCCAATCACAAAAAGATAATGGTCGCAGGTCTCATTCATTTGTGGCTCCTAACCTAGGCCCACAGAGGGAACACCTGAACCACAGGGAACTGGAGAGAACATAATGAAGACCAACCTTAATCTCCCCCCCCCTCTCCTCTCTATACTCACTTTCTCTTTTATGTTACCTATCTTTTTCTTCCTCCACCTTCCTTGGCACTGACTTATAACTCCCAGTACAGCATGGGGTTAACTTTCACAATGAGCTGTTGATCCAAGAGACCTACAAGTTTTCCCAAAAAAGACAGATTTCTGTCAGAGTTCTTGATGATCCACCAAAGGTTAAGGGTAAGACCCTACTGTTGAAGACAGCATATTCGGGTGAGACAAAATATGGAGAGACCTGGTCGCAATCTGGAAGAGGGTCAGTCCACATGCAGCTAGTCTAGTGCCAGAGGGTGCTACACAAGCGACTGGGGGAAAATGACTGACATCTGTCCAAACAACTCACAGTTTGAGCTACCCAGCAAGAAACAACCTGACACAATGCTCAAACAAGTACAGTAGTGGCACACAGCTATGGTGGGTAACCAACTGTTCTTGATTTGGCTAATAGATCCACTCAGTGGAATGGAACTCATTGCTGAAACTGGGAAATAAGTCAAAACCATGTACAAAAACGATCCCAGTCTCCAAGATCAAGCTCCCACCAAATGTGGGCTAGAAGAGGGCCTATGCATATAAAATTCTCTGTAAAATAACTATGGCCATTTCATCTATCTAGTACTAACTTCTCTCTCTGTTGGAGAATTTGCTTATCTTTTTCAGATGGACGACGAACCTGAAGGAATGTTCAGCTTATCACACCTCACCAGGGCCCCAGCTGAAACCATAGAGTAATTCAGGTGAAGGGCAAGAGTACAGCTTTCTTGGTGATCATGACACCAGAAAAAGGCTGAAGGAGAGAAACACAGAGAACATCCAACTCCTACTAAGCCAGATATCCAGAGACACAGAGGCTCCCAAAACCTCATCACTGAAGTAGAACTAAAATGACCCCAATGTGGCTCAGGGAAATTCATATAAGAGGGGGCAGAAAGAGTGTTAGAGCCACAAGTTGGGTCATTATGCAAACAAACTTGGCCTATCCCCCATAATTTTTGACTATCCCCTCAGTGCATGACCTACATTCCCCATTTATGAGGGTCCCTTTGGAGGGGGGAGGATAGGGAGGAGGACAATGAGTCACCAATATGAATGTAAAATTAGAATAATATAAACAAAATAATAAATAACTAAATAAAAAATAAGAATTAGATATATTTTTTTCAAAATAAGTGTTCATATTTCTGCATTTTCTCTCAATATGATCAATCCAATTCTTTTGGGTTCAGAGTAACTAAATGTAATTTTAATCATCCATCTATAGCAGTATATTTCTGTTATTTTTAAATGGCTTAATGAAAGCTGTATTGATGCTTTTTAGTAAAATAGTGATATATATTGTGCAATCCAGAACATCTATTGCCACTATTAAGAATGGGATTTCATGGTTAAGAGTTACCTAAATGCTGAAGACACCATATGCTGCCAAAGCAAAACATGGCAAGACCTAGCTGAAATCTGGAAGAGTCAGAACCCAGACAGCTAGTCTAGTGCTGGAAAGCACTATAATGAGGCACTTGGGGCAAGTGACCAACAATGGTGTGAGCAACCAGGGATCTAAGCTGCTCAGAACCAGCCAGCCTTGCAAGAAGTACACACTAGTGAAATGATGGCACAAAGTATTGGTGGGTAACAAAAGGCTTTCTGATTGTCTAAGAGATCCACTCACTGGAAAGGAACCCACATCTGAACTGGGAACCAGGTCTGAATCCTATGGAGACAAAGATTATGCTCTACCATGTCAACTTCCCACTAGTCTTCGTCTAAAAGAGGACCTACATCTATCAAAATCTCCCTAAATTTATAACGCTTATTTAACTTAACCTATGCTGACTCCACACTCTGTTGGAGAATATATACATATGTATTTTTTTAAGGTAGCGAAAAAACTGAGGAGATAAACCACCCCTTGTATTTCAGCCAAAGCCCAGAGAAAACCACAGAGGAATTGGGGAAATGAGCAAGAGTGCTGCTTCCATGGTGAGGCTGACAATAAACGTCAGAGTGTAGGAGACAGACACTGAGGACACTCAACACTTACCAAAGCAGAGATCCAGAGACTCCTAAGAGCTCATCACTCAAGTAGACTTAAAATGCTCCCACCACGACTCAGAGAATTTTGATAAAGAGGAGGAGGAAAGATTGTAAGAGCCACAGGTTGGGATGTCATACTCAGAGGCTTTGTCCTTCCCTCACTATCTGACTGCTGCTCTCACAACCCCATAGGGAATGTCTGTAACCTCACTGATGATGGTCCCCAGCGGAATGGGGGCAGGGACAAGGTAAAAGAAGGTACCAACACAGGTGTACTCATACAAAAGATATTGGTAATAATAATAATAAGCAAAAGAAGAAAATATTCAAATATTAGATCAGTAATTTGCTGCTCACTTAAACTCTCTGTGTTTATAATTCCTGAAAATATGTTTTAACTTTTTTATTTTAATTTTACATTCATGTTTGTGCCTTTGATAGCTTAAAAATACAGATTAAAGTACTTATTATTGTTGTTCACTGCTTTGTTTTCCCTGCTGTGATTAAAAAAAAATTGTGGAAGAGGGGGCGGAAAAATTCTATGAGCCTCAGGCTGGGACATCATGCCCAGAGGCACTGAATCCCCACAATAACTGACTGCTGCTCCCACAATGCATAACCCACAACTCCATTATGAATACCAGCAACCCCACTGAGGAGAGCAACCTGTGGAATAAGGGCCAGGAGGAGGGAAAAGATGGTACCAACACATGATGTATCCATACAAAACATGCTCTTATTAAAGGAAAAAAAGAAAAAAAGGTATCTCAGTGACAGCTTCTGTGTTCTAAATAAAGAACTATTTTATGAAATATGGCAATTCCTAAGATTTAAATGCTTCTTTATAGAGTTTGTAAGATTGTTATTTTAACCAAAATATATCATTTTGTGTGTGTGTGTGTGTGTGTGTGTGTGTGTATATATATATATATATATATATATATATATATATAGATAGATAGAGAGAGAGAGAGAGAGAAATTGGAAAAGAATGAGAAATGCTTATAAGTCAAAGAGCAATTTGTACTCACAGAAGAATATAAAATGGTAGTCTTGTCTTTAAGTATAACAGAGTTCCAAGAGTTTCACCGATTTCTCAATATAAAATAACTATCTGCATTGAAATAGTAGAATTGAAAGCTTTTAGTAATTTAGCACTGAAATTTCATTATTTTAATCATTTAATTCTGATACTGTAAAGTGAGTATGATGTAGAAAACATTAGTATAGGAGTCAGAAAAGCAGACTGTTTAGTTCTAGTTTCTATCACATGTTGCCATTTTTGTAATTTTTGATAAATCACTGATTTTGTTTAAGTGAATTTACTTATTTGCATGTGCATGTGTGCATACATGAACACCTGTGAAATTATTTATCATTTCGTTTATTTGAAAGCACATGGAGAGAGAGATTGAAGGAGAATGGGTTGCCAGGGCCTCTAGCCACTGCAAATGAGCTCCAGATGCACATGCCATTTTTAAAGATTTTTTTTAATTTTTATTAGTTTTTTGGAGAGAGACACAGAGAGAGACAGAGAGAGGGAGAGGAAGACAGAGATGGGCGCGCCAGCAGCGTCTCGGCGGCTGCGAATGAAATCCAGATGTGTGTGCCCCCTTGTGGTCAAGTGTGGCATTGCGCCCTTTTGTCACTTTGCATCTGGCTAAACGTGGGACCTGGAGATTGGAACCGCTGGAGATTGGAACCAGCGTTCTTAGGCTTAGGAGACAGGCGCCTTAACCCCTAAGCCATCTCTCCAGCCCTCCTGCACATGCCATTTTATGCATCTGGCTTTATGTGGGTACTGGGGAATTGAATCTGGTTCCTTAGGCTTTAGAGGCAAGCAACTTAACTGCTAGCTATTACTCCAGCTATCATTGTACTATCATATTATAAATGGAGTAGAAATTTCACATAGAAGAATGAAAAATATGTCATTTTTATATTTCACCAAGATGTATGTATGGCTATAATAGTGTAGGAAAACAGCAATCCTTTTTCCCTAAATATGACTTTAAACAATCTACAAAGTTGTCAGTTTCTCATTCATTTGAGAAAATTTCAACCAAATTAAAGGCCACAGTGTGCTCTGGCTTGGTAATTCCATGTGCACGAACTTATGGTAAGTCAATATATTCAGCTACTGCAAATAAGACACTATCTATGAAGAAAGCATCATTGATGTATTTTGCTTTTCCTGGATGTTTAACTACTGGGTAATAACTCTTGTACAGAATTTGAAAATTACTTTGATTGCTAAATGAGATGTCATAAAATAACTGACACTTTTCAAAAATTGGTAATTTTTTTTTCTGGGTAACTGGCTCTTCTATTCACTTATTAATTCATTATGCCCGATTTTGCCAAAGGGGGGAAAAAAACAAGAAAGCTTTATGTAATAAAGTAAAGAAACTTACCTTTGTTCTTTTCTTATACTTAACTAATTAACCATGGAGTGCTAATTTATGATCCAATAGTATTATTAAAAAGATCAACTGTTAATAGTTGTCTTAGATTATTTCTGCTTTGAATATATTTCAATTTGATATGTAATACATCTATCAATACATGACATAAATTAATGAATTATTTAAAAGAACTTGATTTCAACAGTCATTTTCAAGGGTAATTAAATCCCTCAAATAAAATAATTGCATATATTATCTATGTAATAACAAATAACTTCTATCATAAAGACCTTACAGTTTGCTCCATCTTGCTGAATGAGTATAGTAACCTTGAGGAACACTAACAAGATTAAGGGGTTGTACAACTGTCTAATTATTTTATTATATATCTAGTAAAACAAGTAAATTTATTGAAGCTAGATCTATTCCAGTTTCATGCATGCATAGACCCTATATGTCTCAGGGAAGAAAAGTCAACTGTTATTAAACATTATTCCCTGAGTTGGCAAATTATATTTACAAGACTACTGAGAGGGGAAATGACTTTAAGTTTGAAAAGAATATCAAGTGGTTTTTGAATATTTGGTATCTTCTTGTCTTTAGGAATAAATTATGAGGAATAATACAAATTCCTAAATAGCTATTGACACTGAGAGTAGTCCTAGTATGAATATAATATTCTGGGTACAGTAATAAAAATAAATCAATCACACATTTAAAATGACAGAGCTACTGTCATATTGGAATGATACAAAGAGATACCCATATCCTGTGAGTCTAAAAATATGGACTGTTGTCTCATTTCTTCTAAACCAAGTCACTAAATATCTATGCAACTTGGCCTTTTCACCTCTGGAATTAGAGCTGAAGTTTAAGATAAGATTAGTTTTAATGTTTAATACCTGAGGTATTTTAAATATATGTATAATTCCTGCAAAGCAGTAGATATTGCTTATTTTGAATTTCCTACATAAAGAAAGGAAATATGTAGTCCAACTGTGAAAATTATAATTTATTTGTCTTTTATTAATTATAATTAGACTCAGTATACTACAACTAATGAAGAACCAATAGCTGTGGAATTTTTCCACTGGCTCTGAAGAAATTTACAACCTAGGCTATGGAGCTGAGGAGATAGCTCAGTGATTAAAGTATTTACTTGCAAACCTTGACAAGGCCAGGTTCAATTCCCTGGTGCCCACATAAAGCCAAATGCCCAAAGTGGCACATGCATCTGAAGTTCGTGTACAGTGACCAGAGGCTCTGACACACCCATTCTCTTTCTCTCTTCCTTTCTGTCTTTCTCTTCCTCCTTCCTTCCCTCCCTCTCTCCTTGCATATATATAAAATATTTTTAAAAGAGGTTCAAATATTTGAACCAAAGTTTTAAATATTAGGCAATAAGTAGTGCAGCCTAAAAATAGAAACAAGAGGAAGTGAACCCTACAATAAAATGGGTTTCTGACTAGAAGCAATTTCCATACTACAACGCAGAAAAATAAAACTCCAAAAGAATCTGATACTCTCACTAATATGAGAATACATATATGGAGGTCAGAGGAGGGGAAGAAGCTAAAATTTGTGAATAGAGCACAGGACAAAACACTAGGAGATTCAGAGATCTGATAGTGGATACCCTGACTCTGCCTGAATTCTATTTGGCAAAAGTGTATAGTGAAATGCTACCACTACAAGAAAAATTACTGCCAAAATAAGAATTACTGGGAAATTCTCAGCCAAAGAATAGCAAAAGTTCATACAGTTCTAGGAATAACTTCAGACCATATGAAACAGAATAAAGATGTGCTTCATTAAGACATGAGTAAATGAGCAATGACAACAGAAATGTTATTTATTAGTGGTAGTAAATTATACAGGATAAAGGTTACTATAGAAACAACAATTTAAAAAATTAGGGAAAAAGCCTTGAAATAATCAACTTGATTTGTTAATAATATACTTTAGAAAAAATACTATTTAAAAGATAAGTCAAAATTCAGCACTGAACATAAACCTTGCAATGCAATGTATTCAAAAGAAACTCACTAGATATGAAGAAAAATATACACCTTACAGCTATGTAAAAACATTAAAATATAGCTAACAAAAAGTGTTTTATCTGTAAAACAGAATAGTTTTTTAGAAACAGTGAGTTAATGACTTCTTATACAGATAACTCAGATAAATTTCAAAATCATGCTAAGAAAAAGCAATAAATAAAACAGGACACATTTATATGATAATCCAGAAAAGATAAAATTAAAATAAAGAAGTCAGGAGATCAGATACTTGGGGCCACAAATGAAGACTTGAGCCACAAAAGGGCTCAAGAATATTTTCAAGGTGGGGCTGGAGAGAAAGCTCAGCAGTTAAAGGTACTTGCGTGCAAGCTTGATCCCTGGGTTTGATTCCCTAGTACCCATGTAAAGCCATATGCACAAAGTAGTGCATGCACCTGGAGTTTGTTTGCAGGAGGCCCTGGTTCACCTATTCTCAATCTCTCTCACTCTCTCTCCCCTCTCTCCCTCTTTATCTCTATCAAATAAATGAATAAAATATTTTTAAAAAGAATATTTATTGTTATTCTTCATCTTGAGAGTGGCCATGGTGCATGAAGAAATATGAATGTTTGAAGTTATTAAGCCAGAAACTGGAGAATAACTCAGTGGAATAAAGTGCTTGCCTCTTAAAATTGAGTTTCCTAGTTCAATCTGCAGACCCCACTTTAAAAAGCCAGAAGTCATTTCAAGCCTCTGTAATCCTGGCATGTTGATGCTAATCCTGAAGACAAGATGGGACTTTGAAACAGAAGAATTTCCTAGAAGCTTGTGGTAAGTTTATTAATTAACCTCAAAGAAAAACAGCTGAGTACAAATGGAAAGGAAACAAAGAATATCTCAAATGAGGTAAAAAGGCAGAGGGCTGACCCCAAAATTTTCCTTTCCCCTTAACATGAATGTCATGGTATGTCTTCATTTATACACACACACACACACACACACACACACACACACACACACACAATCATTAAATTGTATATCTAAAATGGATGAATTTTAGAATATCTAATTCTGTACATCATTAAAACTGGTATGATGAGTGAAAATTACTGAACTAATGAAGTAAAATATTAAAGAAAATGATGAATTCTGTATGAGCCCTATTTGGTATTTAAAAATTGTCATTATGTTATATTTGTGTATACTATTAAATTTATGTTATGCTAGTGTTACTCAGTAAACATAGGCACAACTTAAATTAAATATGTGCAATTAGAATAAGAAAAGTAATTCTAAGTTTAGTGAAACATTGATTGAAGTAATTTGATGAATCTGGCAGTCTACCAATAAGACTCAGTTATGATTTTTCCAACTTTACCATGCTTGTTACCTTCTGTTTCTCAAATGTGGATCTGATTCAGTAGCAAATGAATTAGAATAGTTATCTACATGGAGCTCTGTTGTTGAAAGATGAAAACTGGGCTGGAGAGATGGCTTAGCAGTTAAGGTGCTTGCCTGCAAAGCCCAAGGACCAAAGTTTGATTCCTCAGAACCCACATAAGCCAGATGTTCATGGTGGCACATGTGTCTGCAGTTAGTATGTAGTGGCTAGAGGACCTGGCATATCCATTCTCTCTCTTCCTCGCTCCCTATTCCTCTCCCTCTTTTTCTCATAAATAAATTAATTAAATCCTTAAAAATAAAATAATAAAAAGAGGAAAACTTGTTAGAGCAAGACATCCACATCATGGCAATCTAATAATTACCTCGAGAGTATAGCATCACTTTGAAAATACCATTCAGACTACACATGCTCAACAATTTTTTCTGTAATAACAAATTCTGGAAAGGGAATGGGGTAAGAGGAGCTCTTATTGACTGTTATTAGGTCATTTACCTAAAAGACTCAATATCCTTCAATAATGATACTTGTGCATCCATATTTATTGCTGTTCTCTATTCACAAAAGCTACAACATAGATGATTGTTGTGACTAAATAATGAAGATATGGTGCATATGTACAATGGCATTTTTTAGCTATAAAGAAAAATAAAAATATTAAATTTCCGGAAAATGAGTTATAATAAGTGATGAAAGTCAGGCTCAGAAAGATAATTCCCACATGTTCTCTCTTATATGAAGGTCCTATCTTCACATTTTTAGATTTGTATGTAAATTGAGTGAGAGCAAGTAGAATCCATGAAGCTAGAAGGGAATAATGAGAGGGTAGAGAATAAAGGCTTAAGAGCAGGAAATAAATAATAGAACACATATGATATGAAATCGGGGGTTGGAACACTTGGGCTGGAATGGTTTAAGTGGGGAGAAGGGGTGGATAGAAAAGAGAAGGGGTGAGGGTTAAGAAAAATTATGAAAAAAGCAATATGCAAACCTATTTCCTTGTTAGCTAAATAAAATGTGATTTTCTTCAAAAATATTCTGAAGAAAATTGCCCTTCATGGGTAAATAGTCCTGCTCCCAGAAAACATGAGTTAGTATAGGGAAATCCTAGGAAGAGGTTTAGAATACATCACGGTGAGTTGTTGTCAAGGAAATACACTACATTCTATGCTATTGCCACTGTTCTTGGTTAACTACCACAACTAGATGGAAATATCCTATTGCTGAAATCACAACATGCTTTGTTTTCAGGATGTGAAGAAAACAAGCTAGAACTGAGCTAGAAGCTCTCCTTCTGCTGGCAATCTCATGTAGTACTGGCAAGTGCTATACAGGCTGCTGTGGTAGAACCGTTACCTAGTGGTGGATCCTGTAATCTACTCAAACTACCAGCCAGACAAGATGTACTCAGTGGTGCAATAGTGGAATGACTGATATGGGAGTAACTCTTTTCTAATTTGATTTGAGGCCCATGTCACAGAAGTGAACACATGTCTATTATTGAAAACTAGTCAAAAACCTGTGGCTGGGGAGGTCACTGGCCTTAGGTTGTAAGCTACTGTCATCATTTGGGTATATGTATATGGTTGTAGCAGACAGCTTCAGGTTCGCTGAGATGAACTTCCAGACCAGGCACAGTTATGGAGGAAGGGATATTATTTATTGAAGCTTACAGATCCAGGGGAAGTTCCATAATGGCAGAAGGAGCTGGCCTGCCTTCCACAGGACGAGGCAAGAGAGCAAAGCCAAGCCAGCCACCACAGCACACAGAGCAAAACTACTGCCAAAAGGTCACACAGCATACTTCAGGAACTCCTGCTAGGCACATTTGCATATCTTTACAATGGAATCTCAAACCCACCATTAACACCTTAAGAACGGCCCCCAGTGACATTGCCTCTAGCAAGGTGATTGCAGATGCAAACTATACCTAGTAAAACACTGAATATATTGGGGGACATATATTCAAACTACCACAATGGTGTTATATATTTCAATTAAAAAAATCTTTCTTTCTTTGTTTCTTTATTTGAGAGAGAGAGAGAGACAGACAGACAGACAGACAGACAGACAGACAGACAGAGAAAATGGGTGCACCAGGGCCTCCAGCCATTGCAAATGAACTCCAGATGCATGTGCCATCTTGTGCATCTGGCTAACATGAGTCCTGGGGAATCGAACCTGGGTCCTTTGGCTTTGCAGGCAAACTCCTTAACTGCTAAGCCATCTATCCTGCCCTGATCCCCTTCTTTTTAACTAATCCCCCTTCTACTTTAATATCTATTTTTGTTCTTGTGTGTATTTGATCTGCTGAGTTTCATTAGAGTTGCTTGTCATGAGTATGAGTGGGGTTATTTACCAGAACACATACAACATACTAGTGGCTATACCACTGAAGAAAATGTTTCCCAGTCCCCAGCAAACATTAACTGCCTATAACTACTCAGGGGAGGATGAAGATTTCATGTCCTTCTCCAAAATATATGGGGGAATATTGATGGGGCTGAAATTGTACAGGTCTTGTGACGGTAATTACATTTGCCACAAAGTCAGAACTGAATAGATACACCATGTCCTGAAGACAGCATTCCACAACATTCCTTCCCATCCTATGGCTCACACATTCTTTCCCCTCCTCTTCCACAGTGTTCCCTGAGCCTTAGAGGGGCTAATATTGTCTCATTTATCATGAAACACTAAAGAGTCACTTACTCTCCACACTTTGACAAGTTTGGAGTCTCTTCAGTAGTCACTATAAAAATAAGCTTCTCATCAAAACTGGCTGGAGGCCCTGGCATGGCCATTCTCTCTCCCTCTCTCTCTCTCTCCCCCCTCTTTCTCTCTGTCAAATAAATTTATTTTTTAAAGAAGTGGTTCAGTGGAAGGAGGACAGGAAGGGGCTATGTAAGAAGATAATTGGAAGCTACTCAGCAGCAAACAACCTGACATGATGCTCACACAAGTGCAGTAGTGGCATACAGCCATGGTGGGTTACCACCTGTTCTAGATTTGGCTAACAGATCTGCTCAGTGGACTGGAACCCATACCTGGATATGGGAAACAAGTCAGAACCATATCCAAAAACCAGCCCACTCTGCAATATCAAGCTCCCACCAATGGTGGGATACAAGAGGATCTACACCTATTAAATTCTCTTTAAAATAATAATGGTTATCCATGTACTTGCACTGACCACACTCTCCATTGGAGAATCTGCTTCTCTTACCAGATGGATGCAGAACCTGAGGAGAGAATCACCCATTGCATCTCAACAGGGTACCAGCTGAAGCCATAGAGTTATAGGGGAAATGAGCAAGAGTGATGCTTTCTCGATGAACCTGGTAACAGCACAAGGGAGAAGGAGATAGGCACAAAGGACACTCAACCCCTACCAAATCAGATATCCAGAGACACAGAGACTCACAAAACCTTGTCACTGAAATAGA
This sequence comes from Orientallactaga sibirica, assembly GCA_036365145.1. Taxonomy (NCBI): domain Eukaryota; kingdom Metazoa; phylum Chordata; class Mammalia; order Rodentia; family Dipodidae; genus Orientallactaga; species Orientallactaga sibirica. Next base: position 5,044,650 of record JAEOAD010000793.1, on the reverse strand, counting down.
CCTAAAATGAACCCAACATGGCTCAGAGAAATTCATGGACGAGGGGTGGAAAGATTGTTAGAGCCATGAGTTGGGTCATTATACACAGTCATTGCCTCTCCCGCATAACTGATAGCTACCCCATAAGGCAAGACCCACATTACCCATGGGGAGGACAGGGAGAAGGCTAGTGATGGTACCATCATGGCTGTATCTATACTATGTATATAACTAATAAAAATATATTTAAAAAAACAAGATAAATGGAGGGAATTATGATCAAATGCATACAAATATAAAATTGTCAATAAATGAATAAAATAATTTTTTACTAAATTAATTTTTTACTAAAGTAAATTTTATAAGTTATCACAAATTTCTCTCTGCATGTGCAAGCATTTTGCATTGTAATTGTAATGCAAGGTATTGTCTTTTCCTATTATTTTTCATTGAACCATATAAACAGACTCAATCAGAACTCTTCTTAAAATTGGTAAACACTTTCAGCAAAGTGGCAGAATAGAAGATTATCATACATATGCCAACATCAGATATACTGAGAAGAAATCAGCAACACACTCCTATTAATAATAGCCTCAAAATAAAATGCCTTATAAGAACATAACAGAGGATATAAAATACTATTAAACACTAAATATTAATAAAATGAAAATTTTAAAAATATTGACAAAACTGTAGAAGATACTAAGGAGATGAAAAGACTTTCTATGCTTATAGATTGGAAAAATTAATATGCTAATAATTGCCATCTACAAGCAATCTACAGAATCAGTGCCATACCAATAAATATTCTACTGTCACACTTCACAGAAATAGAAAAATGTCTTAAAATTCATATTGTAGGACAAAAGACCCCCATTCAATGAAGCAATACTGAGCCAAAAGCATAATGCTAGAGGCATCACCATACCTGATTTCAAGTTACACTTAAGAACCATAATAATAAATACAATATGTTACCAGCACAAAACAGACAAATAGATAAATGGAATAGAACAAGTCCATGAAATTACAGCCACATGATATTTGATATATATACCAAAAATATACTTTACAGAAAACACAGCATCTTCAACAAATGGTACTGGTAAATCTGAACATCTACATGTTAGAAGAATGAACTAGAACCTTATCATTCACCCTGCACAAAAAATCAACTTCAAATGGACCAAAGATCTCAATATAAGACCTGAAAATATGAAACTTCTAATAGAAAAAGGGTAGAATACACTAAAGACACAGACATAAGTAAAGACTTTATGAATAGAACTTGTCATTCAGACATAGAGCCGAGCAATGACAGATGGGTCTTTATAACATTAAAAATCTTCTGAACAAAAGAAACAATTAATCAAGTACAGAGACAGCTTACAAAATGGGAGAAAATCTTTGCTAGCTATACATCTAAGAGATTATTATTATCTAGTCTATACAAATTCAAATAAGAAAGTAAACAATCTATTAAAGTGAGGTAACTTGTGGTTCACCTCAGTGGTATGGTACTTGCTTTGTATGCACAATGTCCTGGATTCAAACCATGATACCACAAAAATGTATTTTTTTTTTTGGCTGGAGACATGGTTCAGTGGTTAAAGGCACTTGCTTGCAATGCCTAACAACCCAGGTTCAATTCCCAGTTCACAAGTAAAGCCAGATGCACAAAGTGGTGCATGCATCTAGAGTTCTTCTGCAGAGGCTGGAGGGCCTGGTGTGCACATTCTCTCCTCTCTCTCTCTCCCCTCTTTCTCTCTGTCAAATAAATTTATTTTTAAAGAAGTGGTTCAGTGGAAGGAGGACAGGAAGGGGCTATGTAAGAAGATAATTGGAAGCTACTCAGCAGCAAACAACCTGACATGATGCTCACACAAGTGCAGTAGTGGCATACAGCCATGGTGGGTTACCACCTGTTCTAGATTTGGCTAACAGATCTGCTCAGTGGACTGGAACCCATACCTGGATATGGGAAACAAGTCAGAACCATATCCAAAAACCAGCCCACTCTGCAATATCAAGCTCCCACCAATGGTGGGATACAAGAGGATCTACACCTATTAAATTCTCTTTAAAATAATAATGGTTATCCATGTACTTGCACTGACCACACTCTCCATTGGAGAATCTGCTTCTCTTACCAGATGGATGCAGAACCTGAGGAGAGAATCACCCATTGCATCTCAACAGGGTACCAGCTGAAGCCATAGAGTTATAGGGGAAATGAGCAAGAGTGATGCTTTCTCGATGAACCTGGTAACAGCACAAGGGAGAAGGAGATAGGCACAAAGGACACTCAACCCCTACCAAATCAGATATCGAGAGACACAGAGACTCACAAAACCTTGTCACTGAAATAGACCTAAAATGAACCCAACATGGCTCAGAGAAATTCATGGACGAGGGGGTGGAAAGATTGTTAGAGCCATGAGTTGGGTCATTATACACAGTCATTGCCTCTCCCGCATAACTGATAGCTACCCCCATAAGGCAAGACCCACATTACCCATGGGGGGAGGACAGGGAGAAGGCTAGTGATGGTACCATCATGGCTGTATCTATACTATGTATATAACTAATAAAAATATATTTAAAAAAACAAGATAAATGGAGGGAATTATGATCAAATGCATACAAATATAAAATTGTCAATAAATGAATAAAATAATTTTTTACTAAATTAATTTTTTACTAAAGTAAATTTTATAAGTTATCACAAATTTCTCTCTGCATGTGCAAGCATTTTGCATTGTAATTGTAATGCAAGGTATTGTCTTTTCCTATTATTTTTCATTGAACCATATAAACAGACTCAATCAGAACTCTTCTTAAAATTGGTAAACACTTTCAGCAAAGTGGCAGAATAGAAGATTATCATACATATGCCAACATCAGATATACTGAGAAGAAATCAAAACACACTCCTATTAATAATAGCCTCAAAATAAAATGCCTTATAAGAACATAACAGAGGATATAAAATACTATTAAACACTAAATATTAATAAAATGAAAATTTTAAAAATATTGACAAAACTGTAGAAGATACTAAGGAGATGAAAAGACTTTCTATGCTTATAGATTGGAAAAATTAATATGCTAATAATTGCCATCTACAAGCAATCTACAGAATCAGTGCCATACCAATAAATATTCTACTGTCACACTTCACAGAAATAGAAAAATGTCTTAAAATTCATATTGTAGGACAAAAGACCCCCATTCAATGAAGCAATACTGAGCCAAAAGCATAATGCTAGAGGCATCACCATACCTGATTTCAAGTTACACTTAAGAACCATAATAATAAATACAATATGTTACCAGCACAAAACAGACAAATAGATAAATGGAATAGAACAAGTCCATGAAATTACAGCCACATGATATTTGATATATATACCAAAAATATACTTTACAGAAAAACACAGCATCTTCAACAAATGGTACTGGTAAATCTGAACATCTACATGTTAGAAGAATGAACTAGAACCTTATCATTCACCCTGCACAAAAATCAACTTCAAATGGACCAAAGATCTCAATATAAGACCTGAAAATATGAAACTTCTAATAGAAAAAGGGTAGAATACACTAAAGACACAGACATAAGTAAAGACTTTATGAATAGAACTTGTCATTCAGACATAGAGCCGAGCAATGACAGATGGGTCTTTATAACATTAAAAATCTTCTGAACAAAAGAAACAATTAATCAAGTACAGAGACAGCTTACAAAATGGGAGAAAATCTTTGCTAGCTATACATCTAAGAGATTATTATTATCTAGTCTATACAAATTCAAATAAGAAAGTAAACAATCTATTAAAGTGAGGTAACTTGTGGTTCACCTCAGTGGTATGGTACTTGCTTTGTATGCACAATGTCCTGGATTCAAACCATGATACCACAAAAAATGTATTTTTTTTGGCTGGAGACATGGTTCAGTGGTTAAAGGCACTTGCTTGCAATGCCTAACAACCCAGGTTCAATTCCCCAGTTCACAAGTAAAGCCAGATGCACAAAGTGGTGCATGCATCTAGAGTTCTTCTGCAGAGGCTGGAGGGCCTGGTGTGCACATTCTCTCCCTCTCTCTCTCTCTCCTTGAAAAAAATATATTTAAAAGTGTTTTTTTAATTAAATAAAATATGGTAAAGAACTTTGTAGATAGTTCTTAAAGTAAGAAATAATATGATCAACCAATATTTCAAAAGGTGTTCAACATCCTCAGTAATCAGAAAAATGCAAGTTAAAACTAGTTTTGAGATTCCATCTCACCCAATAGAATGGCTATCATCAAGGAAAGAAATAACAACAAATGCTTGTGAGGTTTCAGATAACGCTAACTACTGTTTACTATGGGTGGGGGTGTAAACTGGTATAGCCACTATGGAAATCAATAAGGAGATGTTTAAGTCACAATTCTTATTGCTTTGACAAAGTATATGATGGCAATGAGTTAAGGAGGGAAGGTATATTCATTTTACAGTTTTTAAGTTTGGGATCATAGTCCACCTTTCAGGGGAAGGCATGTTGGTAGGACCATGAAGCAGCTGATCACATTGCATCCACAGTCAGAAAAGAAAGAATTACAAATGTTTGTGCTCAGCACACGTTCTCCTTTCTATACAGTTCAGGACCCCCAGCCCACAGAATGGTGTTTACTGCAGTTATGGTAGGTTGTTCAACCTCAATTAACCTAATCTAAAATCACTTTCATAGGAAAGCTGAAAAATTAGTTTTTGTTTTGATTTTAAATCCTCAGTTGAAAAGACTAATCAAAACAATTCCACCCCTTTGCAACTTGACATTCAAACATATCACTTTTAAGCCATAACTTTTGAGCTCTTATCTTAGAGGCTCATAGCCATCTCATAATGAAAAATGCATTAAAAAGAAGGAGAGGACTTCCAGGTAAGATGGCGGCATAGGAGCCTCACCAAACCAGATAGGGAGGGATTTAAGCAAAACTACACTCTTCTTTGGAAAAGAGCAGAATATTTTTTTCCGGGAAACAGCAGAAAATCAGTAAGACGGCCAGAATCCCACTGTGGAGCTTGCGGCCCGACCCATGGCAGCCAGCTCCACAGTGGCTCCAAGCCGCAGCCCTGAACCGCTGAGCTGCCACTGCAGTCTCCTCACAGAGCCCAGAAATTTAAAAAAGTCTCCTGAGCTACGAAAGAGATACAGGGGAACAGTATGAGCAACTACAGGCTTCCTGAACTCACCCATTCCCCAACCATCAGAACCGCTGTGATCTGCCAGCATTCAGCAACTAGCAGCAGCATATTCAGCTCCATGGAGGCAAGCTCAAGCTCTGTACCACATCACCAGCACCGCATCCAGCACAGCTGAGCCAAGCTCCACAGCGCAGGGAACAAGGTGGGCACTCAGCATTGGTAAGTTTGGAAGTCACACCAAAAGGTAACTAGTCCGGCTGACAAAAAAAAAAAAAAAAATACGTAGGCCTGCACTGGAAGTGCTAATCTCTCTTTCCAGGTCAGGGCAGGTTATGGGTTACATATTTGTGGTTTGCCTTACCATTTTCAAATAAGCTGACTATGGGGTGTTGAATACTGTATACTTTTAGATTTAGAGGGCCTTTATCTTTTGCTTTTGTCATTATTGGGGGCAGGGTCTGATCCAGTTCCAGGCTGACTTGGAACCCAAGTCAGAACAAAATCCTCTATCTCCTAGCTAACAGTATTAAGGGTGTAGAGAAACACAGAACCTTAGGGGGTTTGACATTATAAGATTGTTTGTTTTAATACCCACACTTGTATACTCTGTGTTCATTTTAATTGAATGTGTATTTTGCTCAGTTGAAGTTTAGAACTTGCCAGTAAATTGATCCACCAGTCCACTACAATACTTGCTTTTCAAGCAAATTCAACAGCTAGGATTACTTCTGAGGTTGGACTTGGGTACAAGTGCTATACTTGGCACCTTAAACTCATATCATGAAAGAATATAAAGGTGGATAGCCATACCTAAGAACACTGCAAATAAATAGAAAACCTAAGCATCGAATCAATCCATGATGTAAAATCACTACATTATAATACATGAAACACAAAGAATCAAGGTAATACAATCCCACCAAAAATTATAAATCCATCAGAATTGTTCACCAATGAGACTGTTTAGTTTGTTAGATGAAATTCCTGACAAAGATTTCAAAAGAATGATGTTATCTATACTCAAAGAAATGAAAGAAGAAATAAAAGAAGAAATGAAAGGAATCAGAGAAGAAAACAAAAAAATTAAAGAAGAAAACAAACTCTTGAAGGAGAATAAAGAAAAACAGCTTAATGAAATGAAAAGGTCATTACAGGACATGAATAAGGAAATAGAAATACTAAAGAAAAACCAGGCTGAAATCCTAGCTCTGAAGAACACAGTCAGTGAAATAAAATCTCTGTGGAAAGTCTCACCAGTAGAATGGATGAAGGAGAAGACAGAATATCTAAACTAGAAGACCAGATGGCAGACCTGATACAGTCCAAGAAAGAGAAAGACAAGCTAATAGAAAGGTATGAATGGGAATTCCAAGACATGCATGACACTATGAAAAGATCAACCATAAGAATTCAAAGTATAGCAGAAGGGGAAGAATTTCAATCTAGAGGCTTAGTAGGTGTTTTCTACAAAATCATAGAAGAAAAATTTCCCCAAATTGGGAAAGAAATGCCAATGCAGATCCAAGAAGCATTTAGAATACCAAACAGACAAAACTTAGAAAGATCCTCTTCTCACCATGTTATAATTAAACTACTAAACATGCAAAGCAAAGAAAATATATTGAAAGCAGTTAGAGAGAAAAAGCAAGTGACCTTCAAAGGGAAACCCATCAAGATCACAGCAGATTACTCAACACAAACTTTAAAAGCCAGAAGGGCCTGGGGTGATGTATTCCAAGTTCTGAAAGATAAAAACTGTCAACCAAGATAACTTTATCCTGCCAAGCTATCTATCCAAATTGATGAAGAAATAAGGACATTCCATAACAAGGACAGGCTAAAGGAGTTTATGGCAACTAAACCAGCTCTACAGAAAACACTTGCAGGAATCATTCACACTGAAAGAAAGCAAAAAACACACAGCAGGAAATAGGAAAAAATAAACCATACTCAAATAACAGTTAACACAAGTGAGTAAAGTGAAAACCAGGGAGAACTACAAAACAAGAAAAATGGTGAGAATAAATACATATCTTTCAATAATAACTCTTAATATCAATGGCCTCAATGCCCCAACCAAAAGACACAGACTTGCAGACTGGATTAAAAAGCAGGATCCTACCATCTGTTGCCTCCAGGAAACTCACCTCTCAATAAAAGATAGAAACCTTCTTAGGGTGAAAGGTTGGAAAAAGGTATCAAGCAAATGGGCCTAGGAAGCAAGCAGGGGTTTCTATCCTAATTTCTGACAGGATAGACTTCAAACCAACATTAGTGAGGAAATATAAAGAAGGTCACTTTATATTGATTAAAGGATCACTCCAACAGGAGGACATCACAATCCTAAACATATATGCTCCCAACACGGGGGCTCCAAGTTTCATCAAACATTATTAGACTTAAGGTCAGAGATAACTCCAAACACAATAGTAGTGGGTGACTTCAGTACCCACTCTCATCACCTGACAGGTCTACCCAGCAAAAAATAAACAGAGAGACATCTGCATTAAATGATATCAAGGAACAAATGGACCTAATAGATATATACAGAACATTCCATCCAAATGCTGCAGAATATACATTTTTCTCAGCAGCACATGGGACATTCTCTAAAATAGACCATATAATAGGACACAAATCAAATCTTAACAAATACAAGAAAATTGAAATAATCCCTTGTATGCTATCTGTCCACAATGGGATTAAACTGCAAATCAGAAACAAGAAAAACTACAGAGCTTACAGAAATTCATGGAGACTAAACAGTACATTATTGAACGATGTATGGGTCATTGAAGAAATTAGAAAGGAAATTAAGAAATTCATAGAATCAAATGATGTTGAAAATACAACATACCAAAACCTTTGGGACACAATGAAGGCAATCCTATGAAGGAAATTTAAAGCTCTAAGTTCCTATATTAAGAAATTAGAGAGTTCACAAGTGAACAATTTAATGTGTCACCTTAAGGCCTTGGAAAGTGAAGAATAAGGCAAACCAAAAATCAGTAGACAGGAAGAAATAATAAAGGTTAGGGCAGAAATTAACGAAATGGAAAACAAAAAAAACAATAAAAAAAACAATGAAACAAAGAGTTGGTTCTTTGAAAGGATAAACAAGATTGACAAACCCTTAGCAAATCTGACCAAAAGAAAGAGAGAAGAGACAAAAATTAAGAAATTTAGAGATGAGAAATGCAACATCACAACAGATACCAAAGAAATTCAGAAAATCATATGGACATACTTTAAGAATATATATGCCTCTAAGTTTGAAAACCTGAAAGAAATGGATGATTTCCTTGATTCATGTGACCTACCAAATTTAAATCAAGATGAGATAAACCATTTAAATAGACCTATAACAACTACAGATATCCAAGCAGTTATAAAAGCTCCTAACTAAAAAAAGCCCATGCCCAGATGGATTCACTGCTGAATTTTACCGGACATTCCTGGAAGAACTAACACCAATGCTTCTCAAACTTTTCTATAAAATAGAAAAGGAAGGAGTTCTACCAAAATCCTTCTATGAAGCCAGCATCAACCTGATACCCAAACCGGACAAAGACAGATCAAAAAAAAGAAAATTATAGACCAATCTCCCTCATGAACATAGATGCAAAAATTCTCAAAAAATACTAGCAAACAGAATACAAGAATATATCAGAAAGATTATTCACCTTGACCACGTAGGCTTTATTCCAGAGACGCAGGGATGGTTCAACATACGCAGATCGATAAATCCATATAAATGATCTGAAGGACAAAAATCACATGGTCATGTCAGTAGATGCAGAAAAGGCATTTGACAAAATCCAACCTCTTCATGTTGAAAGTATTACAGAAACAGGGAATAGAAGGATCATATCTCAACATAATAAAAAGTATTTATGACAAACCTACAGACAACATAATACTAAATGGGGAAAAACTTGAAGCTTTTCCTCTAAATTCAGGAACAAGACAAGGGTGCCCACTTTCCCCACTTCTATTTAATATAATACTGGAAGTCTTAGCCATAGCAATAAGGCAAGTGACACTCATAAAAAGGATACAAATCGGAAAGGAAGAGATCAAATTATCATTATTTGCAGACGATATGATTCTATACATAACAGACCCTAAAGACTCTACCAGCAAACTGTTAGAGCTGATAAACACTTTTAGCAATGTAGCAGGATACAAAATAAATACACAGAAATCAGTAGCTTTTCTACACACTAACAACAAACATGAAGAGGATGAAATCAGGGAATCTCTCCCATTCACAATTACCTCAAAAAAAAAAAAAAACTTGCAATAAACTTAACCAAGGAGGTGAAGGATCTCTACAATGAGAACTTTAAAAAACTCAAGTGACAAATTGCAGAAGACACAAGTAAATGGAAAGACACCCCAAGCTCCTGGATTGGAAGAATCAATATTGTGAAAATGTCAATCTTACCAAAAGCAATCTACACATTTAATGTGATCCCCATTAAAATCCCAATAGCATTCTTTGCAGAAATAGAAAAAAACAATCCTAACATTCATCTGGACACGCAAAAAACCTCGAATAGCCAAAACAATTTTGCACAAAAATCAGGCTGGTGTTATCATCATACCTGATTTTAAGTTATATTACAAAGCCATAGTAAAAAAAAAAAAAAAAAAAAAAAAAAAACAGCATAGTACTGGTACAAGGACAGACAGGTAGATCAATGGAACAGAATAGAAGACCCAAATATTAATCCAGGCAGCTACAGCCACCTGATTTTTGACAAAAATACCAAAAAATGTTCATTGGAGAAAAGAACAAGTGATGCTGGGAAAACTGGACATCTGTATGTAAAAGGATAAAAATAGATTCTTGTCACTCTCCATGCCCAAGAGTCAAGTCCAAATGGATCAAGGACCTTAATATCAGACCTGAAACTCTGAAACTGCTAGAGGAAAAGGTAGGGGAACCCCTTCAACATATTGGAATAGACAAAGACTTTCTGAATAAAACCCCAATTGCTCAGGGAATAAAACCACTAATCAACCACTGGGATCTATTGAAATTACTAAGCTTTTGTACAGCAAAGGACACTGTGAATAGAGCAAAAAGACAACCTACATAATGGGAGAAAATCTTTGCCAGCTATACATTTGACAGAGGATTAATATCCAGAATATACAAAGAACTCAAAAAACAGAATAATAAATCAAACAACCCAGTTAAAAAATGGGCTATGGAACTAAATAGAGAGTTCTCAGAAGATGAAATACAGATGGAATATAAGCATCTAAAAAAGCATTCCATACCCTTAGCCATCAGGGAAATGCAAATTAAAACCACTTTGAGGTTCCATTTCACTCCTGTCAGAATGGCTACCATCAAGAAAACAAATGACAAGTGTTGGTGTGGATGTGGAAAAAGAGGAACACTTCTACACTGTTGGTGGGAATGAATGTAATCTGGTCTAGCCATTGTGGAAATCAGTGTGGAGGTTCTTGAGACAGCTAAAAGTAGATTTACCATATGATCCCGCTATAGCACTCCTAGGCATATATCCAGAGGGCTCTTCTCACTACCTTAGAGATACTTGCACAACTATGTTTATTGCTGCTCTATTCACAATAGCTAAGAAATGGAACCAGCCTAGATGTCCCTCCACAAATGAATGGATAATGAAGATGTGGTACATTTATACAAGGGAGTTCTACTCAGTGGTAAAGAAAAATGAAATTATGAAATTTGCAGGGAAATGGATGGATCTGGAAAGGATTATATTAAGTGAGGTAACCCAGGCTCAGAAAGCCAAACATCACATGTTCTCTCTCATATGTGGATCCTAGCTACAAATGTATAGACTTATGTGTGAAATGGAACCAAAACTAGGTACTAGAAACCAGTAAGCTGGTAAAAGGTTATAAGGGAGGCAGGAGAGGGAAGGATTTAAGTATATGGTTCTGCACATATGTAAGTAGAAGAACAGATTACAGGGAGGGGAATGGCCTAAGCGAGGCCATGAGAAGAGAATGCATTAAAGAAGGGCAGGGGGAGAGTCAGTCAAAATTCAAGATAGTGTGAATAAGACTTATGTAAACCTACTTTTTTGAATAATGGCACATCCAGAAGCTGTAGACTATTACTAGAAAATTTTCAGTGCCTGGGATGGGATACCTTCCAGTGAGCTGTTGACCAAGGAGGTCCTAGTAGCCTCCAGAACATTAAAGGCTATTGCTAAAGCCCTTGATTTCCCTTGAGAAACAGATGATAAGACCCTATTGCTGAAGACATATTTTGCCTGAGAGGCAAGGTCACTGAGAAAGCAAGCTGGTGTTGAGCAGAAAACCTTCTCCCTGTAGACCAGCCAACTGAAAGCCGGAAAAAAGCTGCAGTGTATGCAGCCTTATGGAAGAAAGATGTCATCAGCAGTGAAAGCAGTGGACACTGAAAATTCAAGTTTGGCCATATAGGCCCAATGAGTGAACGGGTGCAATGTCTGCTCTTGGGGTAACCAACTGCTCCATAATTGGACTAATGGCTCTCTCTATGGGAGGGAATACATACCTGGTACTGAAAAACCTAAGGAAAAGTCTATGGCAGGGGAGGTCATGAGCCTTAGGGCTATAAAGCCTGCCTGGTTAAATGTATATATTATTCCCACCAAGCTACCCGGAAAGCATTACGCTTAATTCTCATATTCACATATTAACGCTACTTTCACTTCTGGTTAGAGAAGCTTCTCTTTTCAGATGACAATGACCACTGGGATGACTCAAAAGGCAACATAGTGCTGAGAAGAAGGGATGGAGGAGTGCCCAGCACTGAAATACCTCTGTCACACCCTCCAAGGCTCAGGGACCATTGCGGAAGAGGGGGCGGATAGAATGGAAGAGCCAAAGGAAGGATATGACTCCTCACAATGCACCTGCCCAGAAAGAAATTGGCCTTGATATCCATGACCTTGCAGTGCCTAGCAATATCTTCGCAAGACCCTCGTAATAGAATAAAAAGATGATGACATCAATTTCAAAGAGAGACTAATGGAGAGAGGAAGGGGATATGACAGAGATTGGAGTTCTAAAGGAGAATGGGGGAGGGGAGGGAAATATCATACGTTTTTTGTATGTAAGTATAGAAGTTGTTAATAAAAAATGCATTAAGTCGAACTTCAAAAACTCTCATAGCCTTAAAAAAAATCTCAACACTATTCAAAAGGGTTAGTTACAAAATCTCTCCTGAACACAGGTAATCTCTTGTGAGCCCCTGTATTATCAAAACACAAGTTACATGATACCAACATACAAGTAAATATTACCATTCTAAAAGGTAGGAATGGAGGCCTATCAAAGAAAGATCAGACTGAAGCCAACCCAATAATTAGCAGGGCAAACACCAAATCCTTCAGCTCCATATCTGGCATGTAGGTTGCATGATGGAATCATCTTCACTTCAAAGGAATTAGGTAGCCATGCCTCTCCACTTTTGCTATCTTCAAGAACTCATAGCATCACTCTTGGTCCAGCTCCATGTTGCACCTACAGTTTTCCTTGGCCGAAGCCCCATTGTTCTGACATCTGCAGCACCCTGTGATAAGCAATGCAACAACTAAGGTTTCATCTTCATAGTTTCATGTAGTGATCACCCAAGTTGTCCTTGCAGGGACTCTGACCCTACTATACATGGCCTTATCACAGTAGCTCTCTGTAACTATGGATGAGAAAAATTCCATTATCGCCTCAATCTTCTTGTAGCCTTTTTTTTTTTTTTTTGGTTTTGCAAAGTAGGGTCTCACTCTGGTCCAGGCTGACCTGGGTGGCCTCGAACTCTCAGTGATCCTCCTACCTCTGCCTCCCGAGTGCTGGGATTAAAGGCGTGTGCCACCACGCCCAGCTTTCTTGTATCTTTTATGTCTCCAAAACTAGTGAGCTCCTTGTGGCAAGCTTTAAACTCTCTCACATTCCTTTTCCTGCCAAATGTCATCATTTTCAAAGCCTTCTCTTCCAAATTACTGCTCTCTCTTACTATAAATCTCTATAAGAGCAGTCTGCTATCAGTTATGGCATATTGTGAATGCTGTCCTGTCTTGAAATTCATTTGCCAAAAAAATTAGCCATTGCTATTGAATTTAGTTTCATTCAAGTTCTCATGAGACGTGCAGAATGAAGCCAGATAGTTTTCCATAACATCACAAGAATGATTTCTCACCCAAGTCCTGACAGTCTTGTTCTCCTCTCAAACCTTGTGAAACAAGCTTCTACTGGCCCATGTCTCTCTCAGTACTCTTGTCTTCCAAAGTCCTACCAAATGCCCTACTAAGTTCTTCTCACATTATTCGGGAGCTTTCCTAGCCCAAAGTTCCAAACTTTTACATGTTTCCAGCACAAACAAATTTCAAATGCTGACATGGTTGGCCGTATGGGTGACTTTATCACAACAAATGACCCCCATCCTCAGTACCAATTTTCTGGCTTAGTTATCTTTCACATCACTGTGATAAATAACTGACAAAACAATAAGGAGGAAGGGTTTATTTTGGCTTACTGTTGGAGTTTACAGTACATCATAAAGAGGAAGCCATGACAACAGAAGCATAATGCAAATGGTCACATTGCATCCAAAATCAGGAAGTGCTCAGCTCACTTTCTTCTTTTTATACAGTCCAGGATCCCCAGCCTATGGAATCATGCTGCCCATATTTAGGGTGGTTCTTTCCATCTCACTTAACCTATTGTAGAAACTTCCTTTATAGATCAACTCAGAGGTTTGTTTTCATTGTGATTCTAAGATCTCATTAAGTTGACAAAATTATCAACCAAGGGATTTTTCTCTAAAAAAAAGTATACACAGGGAAGATGGCTCAGAAGCTAAAAGTGATTAGTTGGAGAATCTGTCAACCCTGGATGAAACCGCAACAACTACATAAAGCCAATTACAAAGTGGCACATGTTTCTGCAATTCCAGTGTGTCTACAACAAGGGTCAGAACCAGGAGAATCTGAAACTCAGAGGTCAGACTGATTTACAGCATCAAGAGAACCATTCTCAAAAAAAGCAGAGACTTCCGGTTAAGATGGCGACATAGGAACCTCGCCAAAAGAGGGAAGCGAACAAAAGCAAAACAAACCCCAGCAAAATACACTTTTCTACTAAAAAGTGAGATACATAGTAAACTTTCAAGCCCAGCAGAGAAGTAGGAGAGTTCCAGAGCGTCTGGAGCCCACAGAAGCGGCTCCACAGCCGCCGCCTGCGGCGGCGCGGCGCCGCCTGAGACAGCTGATCCCCAGAACTTTTAAAGGCGGGCGAGGAGAATTTTCCACTCACACCGCCTCCTCACAATCTCAAGAAGCGTGGAAGGAGGACAGTAGAGACCAACAAAGAGGCTAGTGAGGAAGAGGATCGCGTAGAGGAACAGACGGACTTCAGCCGCCACTCACAGCCTCCCCTCCCCCACCACGAGTGCAAGTACGGCGCGATCAACAGAGACTTGGGAAAGAGCTCGCCAGCAGCATCGGGCGCAGGGAAAGCAGAGACCCGCAAACGCAGCTGACCTCCTGAATCCACGTCACAGCAAAGGAACCAAGCAGCCGGGCAGCATAGCTGTGATCAAACCCGTTCCAAAAGGTAATTTGGTTTTATTCATTGGGGAAGGGTCTCTCTTGATCACAAGCTGACCTTGGAACTCTCTACAGATCAGAAATCTTAGCCTCCCAGCTGACAGGATTAAGGGCGTGGGCTAACACATATCCTTAGGAACTGTGACTTTGTCATAATACCTGCTTTTGCACAAATACTCTGTGCTGTATTTCATTGAAGGGGTACATTGTTGAGTTAAATTTTTGGATCTTGACTGTATTCTGTTCCATTCACCCCACTTGATAATCTCATAGCAGGCAAGGGTCACTTCTGTGATTACTTTGAGAGCCTTAAGAACCACACTTAACACCTTAAACTCCTACACTGAAGACATATAATATCAGATTGATTGATACATCTAACATTACTGCAGATATTTAGAAAACCCAAGCATTAAATTAATTCAAGATGCAAAGATCTCTACATTACAATACAAGAAACACAAAACATCCAGACAATATAAATCCACCAAAAAGTATTAATATATCTGAAATGACCTTCAGTGAGGCTGACTTAGAGGACATCCCCGAGAAAGATTTCAAAAGAATGATTATAATTATGTTCAAAGAACTCAAAGAGGAAATGAAAGGGTTCAAAGACCTCAAAGAAGAAATCAAAGGATTCAAAGAAAACACAGAAAACCAATTTAATGAAATAAGGAAGTCAATACTAGACATAAATACGGAAATAGAAAGAATAAAGAAAACCCACTCAGAAATGCTAGCAATAAAGAACACAGTCAGTGAAATTAAAACCTCTGTAGAAAATCTCTCTAGTAGAATGGATGAAGGAGAGAACAGGATATCGAAGCTAGAAGACCAAGTAGCTGATCTAATACAGTCCAACAGAGAGAAAGACAAAATAATAGGAAGGTATGAATGGGAATTACAGGATATTCGGGACACTATGAAAAGATCAAACATAAGAATTCAAGGGATAGTAGAAGGAGAAGAATTTCACTCCAAGGGCATAGTAGGTGTTTTCAACAAAATCATAGAGGAAAACTTCCCCCAAATTGGGAAAGAGTTGCCAATGCAGATACAGGAAGCCTTTAGAACACCAAACAGACAAAACCTGGAAAGAACCTCTCCCCGCCATATTATAATTAAACTACCAAACATACAAACCAAAGAAAATATATTGAAAGCAGCTAGAGAGAAAAAGCAAGTGACCTACAAAGGGAAGCCCATCAGACTCACAGCAGATTACTCAACACAAACTTTAAAGGCCAGAAGGGCCTGGAGTAATGTATTCAAGTTCTGAAAGATAAAAACTGTCAACCGAGATTACTTTATCCTGCAAAACTATCTATCCAAATAGATGGAGAAATAAGGACATTCCACAACAAAGACAGGCTAAAGGAATTTTTGGCAACTAAACCAGCTCTACAGAAAATACTTGCAGGAATCATTCATGCTGAGGAGAAAGCAAAGCACACACATCAGGAAATAGGAAAAAATAAACCATACTCAAATAACAGTTAAAACAAGTGAGTAGAGGGAAAACAGGAAAAACTAAAAATAAGAAGAATGGTGAGAATAAACACATATATGTCAATAATAACTCTTAATATCAATGGTCTCAATGCCCCTATCAAAAGACACAGACTTGCAGACTGGATTAAAAAGCAGGATCCTACCATCTGTTGCCTCCAGGAAACTCATCTCTCAATAAAAAATAGAAACCTTCTTAGGGTGAAAGGTTGGAAAAAGGTATTTCAAGCAAATGGGCCTAGAAAACAGGCAGGGGTTGCTATTTTAATTTCTGACAAGATAGACTTCAATCCAACATTTGTGAGGAAAGATAAAGAAGGTCACTTTATACTGATTAAAGGAACACTCCAACAGGAGGACATTACAATCCTAAACATATATGCCCCTAACATGGGGGCTCCCAATTTCATCAAACAAACACTATTAGAATTAAGGTCAGAGATATCTCCTAACACAATAGTAGTGGGGGACTTCAATACCCCACTCTCATCACTTGACAGGTCTACCCAGCAAAAATAAACAGAGAGACATCTGCATTAAATGATACCATGGAACAAATGGACCTAACAGATATTTACAGAACATTCCATCCAAATGCTGCAGAATATACATTTTTCTCAGCAGCACACGGGACATTTTCTAAAATAGACCATATACTAGGACACAAATCAAATCTTAACAAATACAGGAAAATTGAAATAATCCCTTGTACATTGTCTGACCACAATGGGATTAAACTGCAAATCAGCAACAAGAAAATATACAGAGCATACAGAAACTCATGGAGACTAAACAGCATTTTATTGAATGATGTATGGGTCATTGAAGAAATTAAAAAGGAAATCAAGAAATTCGTAGAATCAAATGATGATGAGAATACAACATACCAAAACCTTTGGGACACAATGAAGGCAGTCCTACGAGGGAAATTTATAGCCCTAAGTGCATATATTAAGAAATTGGAGAGTTCACAACTAAACAATTTAATGCTTCACCTAAAGGCCTTGGAAAAAGAAGAACAAGGCAAACCAAAAATTAGTAGACGGGAAGAAATAATAAAGGTTAGGGCAGAAATTAATGAAATGGATACCAAAAAAACAATCAAAAAGATCAATGAAACAAAGAGTTGGTTCTTTGAAAGGATAAACAAGATTGACAAACCCTTAGCAAATCTGACCAAAAGAAAGAGAGAAGAGACAAAAATTGATAAAATTAGAGATGAAAAAGGCAACATCACAACAGATACCAAAGAAATTCAGAAAATCATACGGACATACTTTAAGAATATATATGCCTCTAAGTTTGAAAACCTGAAAGAAATGGATGAATTCCTTGATTCATATGACCTACCAAAATTAAATCAAGAAGAGATAAACCATTTAAATAGAACTATAACAACCACAGAGATTCAAGCAGTTATAAAAAGCCTCCCAACTAAAAAAAGCCCAGGCCCAGATGGATTCACTGCTGAATTTTACCAGACATTCCTGGAGGATCTAACGCCAATGCTTCTCAAACTTTTCCATAAAATAGAAAAGGAAGGAACTCTACCAAAATCCTTCTATGAAGCCAGCATCACCCTGATACCCAAACCGGACAAAGACAGATCAAAAAAAGAAAATTATAGACCAATCTCCCTCATGAACATGGATGCAAAAATTCTCAACAAAATACTGGCAAACAGAATAAAAGAATATAGCAGGCAGATTATTCACCCTGACCAAGTAGGCTTTATCCCAGAGATGCAGGGATGGTTCAACATACGCAAATCCATAAATGTAATACACCATATAAATGGTCTGAAGGACAAAAATCATATGGTCATCTCAATAGATGCAGAAAAGGCTTTTGACAAAATCCAACACCCCTTCATGGTGAAAGTATTACAGAAACTGGGAATAGAAGGAGCATATCTCAACATAATAAAAGCTATTTATGACAAACCTACAGCCAACATAATACTAAATGGGGAAAAACTTGAAGCTTTTCCTCTAAATTCAGGAACAAGACAAGGGTGCCCACTTTCCCCACTACTATTTAATATAGTACTGGAAGTCTTAGCCATAGCAATAAGGCAAGAGACACTCATAAAGGGGATACAAATCGGAAGGGAAGAGATCAAATTATCATTATTTGCAGACGATATGATTCTATACATAACAGACCCTAAAGACTCTACCAGCAAACTGTTAGAGCTGATAAACACTTTTAGCAATGTAGCAGGATACAAAATAAACACACAGAAATCAGTAGCTTTTCTATACACTAACAACAAACATGCAGAGGATGAAATCAGGAAATCTCACCCATTCACAATCGCCTCAAAAAAAATAAAATACCTTGGAATAAACTTAACCAAGGAAGTGAAGGATCTCTACAATGAGAACTTTAAAAAACTCGAGCGACAAATTACAGAAGACACAAGGAAATGGAAAGACATCCCATGCTCCTGGATTGGAAGAATCAATATTGTGAAAATGTCAATCTTACCAAAAGCAATCTATACATTTAATGCGATCCCTATTAAAATCCCAATAGCTTTCTTCACGGAAATAGAAAAAACAATCCTAAAATTCATCTGGAAACACAAAAAACCTCGAATAGCCAAAACAATTTTGCGAAACAAAAATCAGGCAGGTGGTATAACCATACCCGATTTTAAGTTATATTACAAAGCCATAGTAACAAAAACAGCATGGTACTGGCACAAGGACAGACAGGTAGATCAATGGAACAGAATAGAAGACCCAAATATTAATCCAAGCAGCTACAGCCACCTGATTTTTGACAAAAATGCCAAAAATATTAATTGGAGAAAAGATAGTCTCTTTAACAAGTGGTGTTGGGAAAACTGGACATCGGTATGTAAAAGGATAAACATAGATCCTTGTCTTTCTCCATGCACAAGAGTCAAATCCAAATGGATCAGGGACCTTGATATCAGACCTGAAACTCTGAACCTGCTAGAGGAAAAAGTAGGGGAAACCCTTCAACATATTGGCATAGGTAAGGACTTTCTGAATATAACCCCAATTGCTCAGCGAATAAAATCACTAATCAACCAATGGGACCTTATGAAATTACAAAGCTTTTGTACAGCAAAGGACACGGTGAGTAGAGCAAAAAGACAACCTACAGAATGGGAGAAAATCTTTGCCAGCTATACATCTGACAGAGGATTAATATCCAGAATATACAAAGAACTCAAAAAACAGAATAATAAGAATTCAAACAACCCAGTTAAAAAATGGGCTATGGAACTAAATAGAGAATTCACAGAAGATGAAATTCAGATGGCATATAAACATCTGAAAAAATGCTCCACATCCTTAGCCATCAGGGAAATGCAAATTAAAACCACTTTGAGATTCCATTTCACTCCTGTCAGAATGGCTTCCATCAAGAAAACAAAGGACAATAAGTGTTGGCGTGGATGCGGAAAAAGAGGAACACTTCTACACTGTTGGTGGGAATGTAACCTAGTCCAACCATTGTGGAAACCAGTGTGGAGGTTTTTGAGACAGCTAGAAATAGATTTACCATATGATCCAGCTATAGCACTCCTAGGCATATATCCAGAAGACTCTTCTCACTTCCTTAGAGATACTTGCAAAACCATGTTTATTGCCGCTCTATTCACAATAGCTAGGAAATGGAAGCAGCCTAGATGTCCCACCACAAATGAATGGATAATAAAGATGTGGTACATTTACACAATGGAGTTCTACTCAGCAGTAAAGAAAAATGAAATTATGAAATTTGCAGGGAAATGGATGGATCTGGAAAGGATTATACTAAGTGAGGTAACCCAGGCTCAGAAAGCCAAACGTCACATGTTCTCTCTCATATGTGGATCCTAGCTACAAATAGACAGACTTGTGTGTGAACTGGAACCAAAAATTGGTGCCAGAAACCAGTAAGCTGGTAAAAGGCTATAAGGGACGGAGGAAAGGGAAGGACTGAAGTGTATGGTATTGCACATATGTAAGTGAAAGGACTGATTACAAGGAGGGGAATGGCCTAACCAAGGCCATGGGTAGAGAATGCATAAAAGAAGGGCAAGGGGAGGGTCAATCTAATTTCAAAAGATTGTGAATAAGACTTATGTAAAACTACTTTTTGAATAATGGTACATCTAGAAGCTGTAGACTGTTACTAGAAAATTTTCAGTACCTGGGATGGGATACCTTCCAGTGAGTTGTTGGCCAAGGAGGTCCCGGTAGCCTCCAAAACATTAAAGGCTTTTGCCAAAGCCCTTGGTTTTCCTGAGAAACAGATAGTAAGACCCTATTGCTGAAGACATCTCTTGCCTGAGAGGCAAGGTCACTGAGAAAGCAAGCTGGTGCTGAGCAGAAAACCTTCTCCCTGTAGACCAGCCAACTGAAAGCTGGAAAAAGCTGCACTGCATGCAGAGTATGGGAGACAGAAGTCATCAGCAGTGAAAACAGTGGGCGCTGAATATTCAAATTTGGCCAGACAGGCCCAAAGACTGAACGGGTGCAATAGTGGCATGTCTACTCGTGGGGTAACCAACTGCTCTATAATTGGACTAAAGGCCCTCTCTACGGGAGGGAATACATACCTGGTACTGAAAAACTAAGTAAAGTCTATGGTAGGTAAGGTCATAAGCCTTAGGGGTATAAAGCATGGCCCTTATCTAAATGTATATACTATTTCCACCAAGCTGCCCGGAAAATACTACACTTAATGCTCATATTCACATATTAATGCTACTCTCACTTCTGGTTAGAGAAGCTTCTCTTTTCAGATGGCGATGACCACTGGGATGATCCAAAAGGCAACATAGTGCTGAGAAGAAGGGATGGAGAAGTGCCCAGCACTGAAACATCTCTGTCACACCCTCCAAGGCTCAGGGATCACTGCGGAAGAGGGGGCGGATAGAATGGAAGAGCCAAAGGAAGGGTACGACTCCCTACAATGCAACTGCCCAGACAGAAATTGGCCTTGATATCCATGACCTTGCTGTGCCTAACAATACCTCCGCAAGACCCTCATAGTAGAAGTAAAAGAGGATGACATCATATTAAAAAAAGAGACTAATGGAGAGAGGGAGGGGATATGATGGAGAGTGGAGTTCTAAAGGGGAAGGGGGGAGGGGAGGGAAAAATACGCACCTTTGGTATGTAAGTATGTTTTGTTGTCAATAAATATTAAAAAAAAAAGAAAAAAAAAAAAAAAGCAGAACAGAGACAATTCCTGTGAACTCCACACACATACCATAGTATACACACACCCAGCCACACGTACACAAAAATACCCAAATAAAATAAATATTTTAAAGAAATTAAATAATAAATCTTGAACTGTTATATGACCCAGTTACATCACTTCTGGGCATATATCCAAAGAACTCTATATTCTACCACAGAAATGTATTTGATCATCTGTGTTTATTGCTGATCATTAATAATAGCAAGGGAATAGAATCAGCCTTAAGTGTCTATTACTGATGAATGGATAATGAAAATGTTGTGCATATATACAATGAATTATCATTCATCCATAAACAAAAATGAAATTGTTAGATTTGTAGGAAAACAGAATTTGGAAATAACTTATTAAGTGACATCAGAAAGACAAAGTTGCACATTCTTTCTCACACATAGATCCTAGCTGATATTTTATATGTATGTTTAAGTCTGAGTGAGTGTACAGAATGTCAAGAAACTAAAAATGATGCCACAAGAAGGAAAATAGAAATTTTAAGGTGGTGGACAGTAGAATACAATGATAAGGAAGTAGAAGTGGGACTATTAGGAGAGAGGTTTAAGGAGGTATGAGAAGTAGGGAGATGAGGGTGTTCAGGGATCTGGAAGCATCATCCATAATTAAAGAGTTACGAAAAAGTCAATTAAATTCATTTATAAAAATATGTAATGGATTATACCAAGTATCATGATATTATAGATATGAATGACCCATACTCCCTTCTCTGAAAGCACACATATTTTGTTAGGAAAAATATGCCAACATAAAGCACTTATAGAAAGAAATAAATTTTCAGTCAAATATTCTTGTATTAAAATCACTATTGCTGGGCTGGAGAGATGGTTTAGCGGCTAAGGCGCCTGCCTACTAAGCCTAAGAATGCTGGTTCCAATGTCCAGCAGTTCCAATCTCCAGGTCCCACGTTTAGCCAGATGCAAAGTGAGGCAAGGGCGCAATGCCGCACTTGCCCACAAGGAGGCGCACGCATCTGGATTTTGTTCTCAGCAGCTGAGACACTGCTAGCACGCCCATTTCTGTCTCCCTCTCCCTCTCTGTCTATCTCTCTCTGTCTCTCTCTCCAAAAATAAATAAAAAATAATTAAAAAATTAAAAAATCACTATTGCTTATGTATTCATTAGAAATGTAGAATCTTTGGCCCTACCTTAAGATCTACTAAATCAAAATGTGAATCTAAACAAGATTTTCCAGTGTTTCAATAATAACACAATAAAGAATGGGAAGGATTGTTTTAATGACCATCTTTAATTTTGACTCTAAACTACACTGAACATTCTACAGATTTACAATCCATAAAAGACTGTGACATAGATGATAAGTTAACTATTCCATGTGTAATGTTTTACCAACTGTTACCTGGTTTGTTTTGACAATATTTTTCAGATAAGAAATTTAGTGCTATTCCTTACACATTTGAAAATATGAAAAAATGAAATCATCTATAATTGATTATCAGAAAAATCAAAAAGATTTTGTACTAATTATAATTTTAATGCAAATATTCAAGAAAAGATTAGAACACATACAGGTTTTTACCAATTATTATCATAAAATTTATTCGTACAACTAAGTACGTTTAAAAATATAGTTCTCAGTGGCTAGTCTGGTAGTGCATGCTTGTAATCCCACTGCTGTAGTGGCAGAGACAGGTGAATCCTTGAGTCTGTCAGTCTAGCCTACTTGGTGAATTTCAGGTGGTTGAGAGACTCAAAAAATATGAACAGCACTTACAGAATTACATCCAGGACTATTTTCTGACTTCCACACATGTGTGTACACACCCACCTACATACCTATACTTTCAAACACATGAACACACACATACACACACACACACACACACACACACACACACAATCATCTCAAGGACTGTAAACTTTTACTTGCTTGCTATTTAGAAGAAAATGCACATATTCTTTAGGTGTTTTCCTTAGAAGTTGTTAAAAGTCTACAAAGATACTTAGTCATGATTAAATCTGATTTGTAGCCAATTATCTTATGAATGTTTATTTCAATGGCATACCAGAATCTAATAAAAGTCTGTATACTCATGACTCTGAATCATTTGTCCAGATTAAAACGTAACCCTAAAATGAAAACATTATTAAAATTTTTGGCATGGGTTAACTATTCCTTCTCTAGATTGGTTGAGGTCAAAATATTAAAGTATTTGCATTGCATATATATTAACTCAGAGAGTAGATCCAAGTATTTATACAAAATTCAACTGTGCTTCATATTTATTTAGCTTATATGCATAATGTGATGGTAATTTCATATATTACTTTTAGTGTAGCTATGTTTTTACTGTGACATGTCTCACAAAGTCAGAATCTTCCACTTGAGGTATCATGGAAATGTGAATCACCTATGAGGTTTTGGATCATTTTGGTTTTCATATTTTTACTAGGGATACTCAGCTTGTATTTTAAATACATCATCACAGAAAATCAGCATAGCTAAAGCATGAGATGAAAATCTGAGTATAATAAAAATAGGTATTTGTAGATCGCTCCATTATGTACCAGGCATAATGGTAGGTGATTTGTAAGCTTTATCTTATTAAATATTCCACAATATTCTATAAGATAGATGATATTATCATATTTTGCCACATAAAGTTACTGACAGATTCTCAATGAATAGTGGAATTTGAATTTTAACTTCACAACTACAATTTTACTTGATAAAATATAGTAAGATACTTCATTATAAGGAGTTATTTAAATGTAAAATTTTCAGATATTAACATAAGCATTTATTAATCAAGTAATACAAATACTGACATACGGGCACCATTTCAGCATATAATCTCTACACATGAGAACTTAAATTTTAAATATTAAAAAAAATATTCCAGAGCTAGAGAGATTGTGCAGTGGTTAAAGGTGCTTGTTTGTAAAGCCTGTCGGGTTGGGTTCAGTTGCCCAGTACCCATGTAAAAAGTCCTTTGCACCAAGTGGAGCATGCATCCAGAATTTGTTTGCAACAGCACAAGGCCTACCACATCCATACACACTCTCTGTCCCTTTCTCGCTCTTGCTCTCCCTCACTCTTTAACCTCTCTCCTTCCCCACAAGGGACCAATAAAAGGAGCACCCTAGCAATATAGAATCCCACAGAGTGAGTTGTGTTGAAAGTCTACCCGAAAGCAAAGTCCTACAGTCCTAGTCTTACCAAGCCATAATGGGTTTTTCATATCTTCTTGCTTTCTACCTATCTCAGTGATATAATAGGACCCAGATTCACAAGCCAGGACTTTAATGTTCACACATCGTTAATGAGAATATAAGGGGTACTGAAACCACTAGCTAGAAGTAACAGGATGCTTTTACACTGGACACGAGGAATAAAGTATGAAGTGTACGTTGAGTAAGAAAATTGGATTTCTGTATTCACTTGGAAGTAATGATTTGATGCCACCATCTGTTACTTCAAAATAATCAATAAAACTGAGGTAAAACCAAATAAATAAGTGAATAATCTAGAAACTTAAGAGGAGAACTGGGCAGTAGGTAAGATCCTCCAAAGACTTCTCCCCAAAGACATACCAAATAGAACAACTACATATTCACTAAATTATCAGCACAAGTGCTAAAATAATCAGAATATAGTTTTTATTATCTGGTTTTAATATACCAAAATGAAAAGATGCAGTGAAGAAGGCAGTAAGGATCTACTCATATCATACCCTCAACCCCAAATTCCAGCAGCCCAGCTCAGGAAAAGGTGCCTTTTTGAGGAAAGAAAAGAGAATTAAGTCCTGATATTGGACTTAAAACTATTACCAGGTCACCATGGTGAAACTTAGTGCTAAGCAAAGCCCCATTTTACTTGAGTCTCTGGAACAATATTAAGTTAACTACCACTTATTATCTAACCTTGGATAGCAGAATAAGGAGCAATATTACACCCCCTGAGAATCAAGTTAGGAAAACAAGCACAAACCTTTGTCTCAGAGTAACAAATTCTAGGGTGGTAAGATTAAGCACTTCACAGAAACCAGAGGACCCATATGCACGCCTATATTCACAATGGGAGTGACTATCCAAATTCTATTATTAGAAACATGGACACTTACAGGACAGACCGCAGTTTCAATCAGATCAGTTCCAGCCTTGAAATGGGGATGAAGAATAACTTGCAACTTAAGATTTTGCAGGCTGTGAGACTCAGTCATTATCTAGCTTAGTAACAGCTTTTCTGACAAAGAGATTATCTCTACTGACCCTACTGCAGCCACAAACAAACCAGCTGTGAGAAGCCAGTACTTACACGACTCTAGATTTGTCTTGGACTGTGTCAGAGTGAGAGATTCATGTTTTTGTCTACATCACCACCTGTTGTGCTGTGGACCTCCAGAAACCTATGAGACTATGGAGATATTCTATCTCATTCAGTTGTCATTCAGTTTATAATCAATGCAGGTGATAAAGGTTTGCTTTTTTCAACTCTAGTCTAAACTCAGGAAACATATTATAATGAAAGATCATATTCACAGGGAATTGGACAGTGTGGTAAGCATAAGATTTTACCCTAGAATTTAGTGCAGGTTCAGTGAAACCTTACACTAGGAAAATCATCACAGACCCTGTCTCCCAATCTGCCTGTGATTAGAGCTTCTAGAACAGCTCTAGGATCTGGGAAACAAGTGAACCAAGTATATCAGTCTTTATTCCAGCCAGTGCCGTCTGTAGATTACAAAGGTCATTGACCATGACTCCACCTCAGCAATCAAAGCCCATAGAAATGTTTGATCCTAACCCAGTTTTGTGCTGGACTTGGGAGGATTGTGGGCTCAGAATGTAACTCATATATGTGGCCTTAGCAGCCTAAAGCTGTCCATACATATTAACTTTGAAAGCAGGGACGAATCTTGCAGTGCCTGTTCAACTTACAGCAACTGGATGAAGTATTTAGGTCTTATTCTACCCAAGCAAAAAGCTTTGAAAGACAAAATATTCTCTATAGGAAATCTGTTGTTTCTTTCTGGAGCTGTGGGAGACATTCGAAGATGGAGCCTAGCTGGTGGAAATACCCTACTCATGATAAGCCTTTAAAGATTACATGCCCCACCATCCTTCCACAGACTCTACTTCCTGATGATAAGAACAACCTGTGATGTATGCTTTCACTATCATGACATCAGCTACTCCATCATGCTTTCCTCATCATGATGTACTAAAACATTATAAAACCAAAATAAATCATACTTTAAGTTTCCCCAAACAGACATTATGTTCACAGCAAAATAAACCTCATAAACAGGCAAATACACATTACAACCTGTCAGAAAACCAAACTTCCCTTAGTACTCAAAGTAAGGTGTTAGAAACTAATCAGGCCACAAGCAGTATAGGAGGATTCAGAGAATTTATCAGAGTTGGTTTATGAAAATTAAATAAGATTAAAAGAGAAAAGTTTCAATAATATAATAGAGAAATGTATCAGAGAAAGCAGTAAACAAATACTCTTGAGGTGGAAAATGCTATCAGTAAAACAAATAATGTGACACAAAGCACCAATACCAAGATAGACTAAAGGTAAAAACTAGTGAACTAAAAGACAACTTACTGAAAATACACTGATGGGGGATTTTTTAAAAAGCATGAAGAAAAATGATAGAACTTATGTGAAAGTCCATTATATCATAATAATGATGTCAATTCAACAATAGTAAGAACTTTGATCCAGTGTTAAAAAGCAAATATGGGGCTGAAGAGATGCCTTAGCAGTTAACCTGCTTGCATATGAATCCTAAGAACCAAGGTTAAATTCCCCAATATCCACAGAAGCCAGATACAAAGGGTGGAGCATGTGCCTGGGGTTCTTTGCAGTGACTAAAGGCCCTGTTGTGTCCATTCTCTCTCTGTGTCTCTTTCTCTCTCAAATACATAAATAAATAAACAAAATATTTTAAAAAGAGCACAGTATTAGAAAGCCTACTTCAATAAATAATAACAGAAAATGTCCATAAGCTTGAGAAAGACATAAATATCTAAGAATATGGATGTCAAAGGACACCAGTCAGATTTAACTCAACTCCATCCAAAGTCATCTAATAATAAAATTTTCACTGATAAACAGTAAAAATTCTCAAGACTTAAAGAGAAAAGAAATAGAATATAGGGCATGATAGTAGGCCCAGTTGTCTTGAAAACTGAATTCTAGGCCAAAAATAGGGAGTTTCTATGCATGTCCATGGAGATTGGCATGATATCTCAAACTACTGAAGAAAAGTAATATCTGTCAACTGAGAATACTGTTACCAACAGTTATTCTAAAAATGAAGTAGGATAAAAAGGTTTTTAGTCAAATACAGGCTATAGTTTATCTCTACCAGTGCTCTTTTACAAATAGAGGAAATGTCTCAAACTGATAAGGATGTTAATGAGTAAGAAGGAAACATGAGAAAGTACCAAACTAATTGGAGAGGAATTACACAAAAATACAAAATAATATTGTGTGTAATGTAGGTGTTCATATCTTTCATATGAACACTGAGCAAATAATAAATATATTAAAATATTAGGCTAGACTTATGTCCAAGGGGAAAGGCAAATTCAAAATAAGGGAAGAATAGAATACAACTGGAGTGTTTTCTTATGAGTTGATTTTCTCTTGTTCTTTGTTGTCATGTTTTTATTCTTTTTTTATTTTAGAGAGAGTAAGAGAGAGAGAGAGGGAGGGAGAGAATAGGCGTGACAGGACCTCAGTCACCCACTGCAATAGAACTCCAGACACTTGAGCCACCTGGTGGGCATGTGTAACCTTGAGCTTGCCCCACCTTTGTGCATCTGGATTACATGGGATCTGGGGAGTCAAACATGGGTACTTAGGCTTTGCAGGCAAGCACCGTAACCACTAAATCATCTCTCCAACCTGTGTTTTTATTTTTATTTTATGATCATATAAAATTTTTACATTTCAAAATAACTTGTTATAATCATAATCAATTTCTGCAAGACTAATAGCAACTTTAAGACATATTTCTCAATAGAATAAAATAATAAAGGAGCTGTAGAGATGGCTCAGTAGTTAAGGTACTTGCCTGCAAAGCCTAAGGATCTGGGTTTGATTTCCCAGTACCCACGTTAAAACAGATGGACAAGGTGGCACATGTATCTGGAATTCATTTCCAGTAGCTAGAGACCTTATTTTGCTCATTCTCTCTATGTGTGTCTCTCTCACTTTCTCATAAATAAATAAAATTGAAATAATAAAAACATAAAAAATAATAAGGAAACCTCAAAATATACTACTAGAATTAACTATTTAGAAAAAAAAAAGAAAACAACACTCAGAACAGAAATAAAACTTTATACCTAAATAATTTCTTATATTTCACCAAATTAAATTCCCCAACTAAAAGGCACAGAGTAGCTGAATGGATCAACATGGACTGAAAGTGTATAAATAAAATAAGATATTTCATGGAAGTGGAAGCCAAAAGAAAGTAGGAATAACCATAGCAATATAAAAACAGTAAAAAAAAAAAAAATCAGGGCTGGAGAGATGGCTTAGCGGCTAAGGCACCTGCCTGCTAAGCCTAAGAACGCTGGTTCCAGTGTCCAGCGGTTCCAATCTCCAGGTCCCATGTTTAGCCAGATGCAAAGTGAGGCAAGGGCACAATGCCGCACTTGCCCACAAGGGGGCGCACGCATCTGGATTTCGTTCACAGCAGCTAAGAGACTGCTGGCACACCCATCTCTGTCTCCCTCTCGCTCTCTATCTCTCTCTGTCTCTCTCTCTCCAAAAATAAATAAAAAATAATAAAAATAATAAAAATCAAAGAGAAGTGTTATTATATAATGATAAAGGGATCAAGTCAACAGGATAAAATAACATTTATAAATATATATGAACCTGTTATTGAGATATTATGACAGTTTGAATGTTTGGTCCCATAGACTCTTTTTTTTTTATTAAACTTCCTAATGAGCCCCTAGCAGGCAGATCCTTCCTACTGGGGAAGAAGTATGCCACGGGGGGGGGCGGGGGGAGGAGGGAGATCTTAGAGTTTTGCCCTAAGATGTGTTTGGGAGTAGATCTTCATTCCAGCCCAAAGGTGTTGAGAGAACCGTTTGAGCTTTGGCTGGTTGTGCTCGCTTGTGGTACTGGCTGTTGGTGTTGGCTCTCTTCTTGGATCTATGGAAGGGATTCAGTTTCTTCTGCCACTGATAATGCATCCCTAGACTCTGTAAACCTGGAACAAACCCATTCCTCCCATAAACTATGTCTGGGTGGATGTTATTCCATGCAACATGGAGGTACCAAATTATACAGAGCAAGTATTAATAGAGCTAAAATAAAAGACAGATTCCCATATAATAACAGCTAGGACCCTAATACTGCTCTTTCAACAACAGATAGTTTATACCAATAGAAAATCAAGAAACATCATGGTTAAATTGCATACTATATCAAATGTACAAAACAGACATCTACAGAATATATAATCCAGCAGATGCTATGTATACTTTTTCCTCATCAGTTCACAGAAAATTCTCAAGAACAAATCATAAAAATTGTGTCCCAACAATTAAAAAATAAAATCACATTGTTCTGACAACAATGCAATAAAGCTAAAAAATCAAAGAAAATATTTGGAAAATATAATAGTATAACAAATTACAAATTAAACCATTCATTTTTGAACCAACAATGGATTAGAAAACAAATCTAGAAGGATACTTTAAAGCATTCTTGAAACAAATGAAAGAGAGCATACCAAATTTATGGGACATAATGAAAATACTACCAAAAGTAAGCTTATGGCAATGCCCAAATCTATAAGCAGCAATATTTCAAATAACACATTTTAAGAAATAGAAAAATGAAATATAAAATTTTAAATTATTATAAATAAATAAACAGTAAAGATCATAATAAAATTGAATAAAATAGTAAAAACATAAAACATCACTAAAACACAAGCTGGACTTTGAAGTATATAATCAAGTTACATGGGCCTGGAGAGATGGCTTAGTGGTTAATCACTTGCCTGTGAAGCCTAAGTACCCCAGTTTGAGGCTCGATTCCTCAGAACCCATGTAAGCCAGATTCGGTGGTGCAAGTATTTGGAGTTCGTTTGCAGTGGCTGGAGGACCTGGTGTGCCCATTCTCTATCTGCCTCTTTCTCTCTGTCTGTCTGTCACTCTCAAATGAATAAATAAATAAACATTTTTTTTAAAAAAAGATACAGAAACACTTAGGTAGACTGGTAAAAGAGTGAAGAACCAAAGAAATAAAATTATAAATGACAAGATTGATATTAAAACTGACACCACATAAGAAATGGTCGCTAGTAATTATCATTAAAAATTTTGTGAAAAATCCTTATAATCTACACTAATTAACCAAGCAGCTTCACTGATGACTTAAACTTAATGTTTGAAGAAGAATTAAACTAGGATTCGCTTAAGCTATTACAAAAATAAAAGAGGATCAAACTCAAACATGTTTTGAGGTCAGTCTAATAAAACCAAATCACATAAGGAAAAAAAGAATCTAGGAAACTAGAGGCTAGTATGCTTCATGGACATAAATGTAAAGTGTCACAACAAAATGCTGTCAAATTGAATTCAACAACACATTTAAAACACTGACTCATAGCCCCACGATGTGGCACACACCTTTAATGCCAGTCCTTAGAAGTCAGAGGTCGGAGGATCACTGAATTCAAGGTCAGCCTGATACATATAGTGAAATCCAGGTCAGCCTGGGCTAGGGTAAGAACTTACCTCAAAAAAAAAAAAGTGACTCATTATCAAGTGGTATTCATCACAGGGGCTCAAGGATGGTTCAATATGTGTATACCAGTAGAAGCAAAAATGGAGACATGATTCTACCAACTAACACAAAATATATACAGTAGCATAGCCCTTTAATCCCAGCACTCGGGAGGCAAAGGTAGGAGGATCACTGTGAGTTCAATGCCATCCTGAGACTACATAGTGAATTCCAGGTCAGCTTGGGCTAGAGCAAGACTCTCTCTCTCTATGTATGTGTATATATATTGAGCCTCAGTTTCCTCTCCAGTTTGAGCCTCAGTTTCCTCTCCAGTAAGAAAGATTGACTACCAGAGCAAACAAACCAAAGTGTTGGAAAGAAAAAAAAATAAACTCCTATGGATATACAACACAATGATCTACAGGATATATATTGGCTTGGGTACCACAAATTAAGGACGGTATAAAGCATATATAAGAAAAGACATTATAATTACTTACTTCAGGAGGAAATAAAGTAGAGCACCTGGGTGTGAATTAAGGCACTTGCCTGAAAAGCCTAAGGACTTATGTTTGACTCTAGAGATCCAACCTAAGCCAGATGCACAAAGGTAGGCAAAGAGCAAGGTCATACATTCCCACAAGTGTCTGGAGTTTGATTTCAGTGGCTGAGGCCCTGGCACACTAATTATCTCTCTGTGTCTCTATTTCTCCCTTTCTCTCTCTCTCCAAAAAATATTTTGCTTTTCTCAATTAAAACCCTATTGAGCTGGGCATGGTGGCACATGCCTTTAATCCCAGCACTCGGGAGGCAGAGGTAGGAGGATCACCATGAGTTCAAGGCTACCCTGAGACTACATAGTGAATTCCAGGTCAGCCTGGACTAGAGTGAAACCCTACCTCAAAAATCCAAAAAAACAAAAAACAAAAATCCCCTACTGAGATGATTGATGATAGATGATAGACAGGTAGATAAATGATATTGATAGATAGACAGATGATAGATAGATAAATAGATAGATGATACATAGATAGATGATAGATAGACAGATAGAGAGATGGAGTTCTACATGCAAGTGTCCCATATAATCTTCACAAAACTCCTGTTAAATTCAGTATGTAGTGGAATGGACTCTCAGAGGATAGTCAAAAATTGTATAATTCTAAACTGATAAGATTACAATATTATCATAGGTCATATTACCTCAAAGTGTTTAAAAATATCAGTAGGTTATATTATCTCAAAATTTTAAAAATTATTTTCAAAGTCTTATAAATATTTTAAATCAGTTACATCAAAATAAAAACAAACATAAATTAAAATGACCCCAGATATTCCCCATTTAGTCCATCTAATATAAGATTTACCATATTTAACTGTTTTACTAAAAACTTGGCATTTCAAAAATTATAAATGTGATAGTCTGGTATTTGGAAAAGAATACTTGCCTTTGTATGAGAAGAGGAAAAAGCAGACCTTTAAAACAACATGTTAAATATCATAACATATATTCAATAAATGTCAGATCTTGGAGCATTTATTTCTGTTTTTGCATTTCTTTCTTTGTTTTTATTTTTTGAGGTAGTGTCTCATTTCAGCCCAGGCTGACCTCAAATTCACTATGTAGGCTCAGGGTGGCCTTGAACTCACAGGGATCCTACTACCTCTGCCTCTCAAGTGCTGGAATTAAAGGTGTGTGGCATTATACCCTGCTACATTTCATTTTTAATTTCATATTAAGAATGGAAAACTTTCACATATGAAAATATTTATAAAATATATGTACATAAAATGATAATTTGAAATTTCCCCACAAGAATATGAAATAGAAGATAAATGTGTTGCAATAATGGTAAAAACCATCTTAGATATGCATTAATAATTACTGAAGCTGCATGATGAATGAATTAAGGTTCATTATATAATTATCTTTACTATGCATGCCTTTGAGATTTCTATAAGGTAGAAAATAATATATTTTCATTGTAAGAGAACTTAAATTCAAAACATACAAATAGATGTCAATTCCAGGTGTCAGTTATAGTCTTTATTCTCTGAGTACTGATAACAAAATTTGTCATTATTCTTCACAGTGGTCATATTTATATGTTGACTCATGTACATTATAATGAGAAATTTGGATGTTTAAAAACCTAAAAAATGTGTTCAATTATGCTGCATTGATACTCCACCACTACAAAAACAATGTACATGGAGTATAGTGAGCATGTTTTATGAGGAAATGTGAACATCATTTATTTATGGAATAAACTCAAGATAAACTCTAATACTCTCCTCATATTTACCTTTTACCACACACCATCTTCCTTTCTCAATATATTCTTTAAAATCAACAAGACAAGGGCTGAAGAGGTTGTTTAGTGGTTCAGATGACCCATAATGTGGAATTGCCACACCTCTCCTAATTGCCATTTCTCACTAACTAATGGAAATAATATATTAGAGGACATTTGAATGGCATAGTTATTTGTTTGGATTGTTAGCAAAAGATAGAATTAGAGGTGTTTTCAATTTTAAAACTTATTATTACGTATTAGTTTTTATAAAATATTATCTTCATAATGAATTTACAGTAAAACTTACAATGTTGACAGATTAGTTTTTTATAATTTATTTTTATTTATATTATTCTGATTTTACATTCATAGTGTTGGCTCCATTATCCTCCTCCTTGTCCTCCCTCTTCCAAAGGAACCCTCATCAATGGGGAATGTGGGTCATGCATTGTGGGGGTAGTCAAGAGTTCTGGGGGGTAGGCCCAAGTCTCTGTGCATAATGCCCCAACTTGTGGCTCTAACATTCTTTCTGGCCCCTCTTCTGCGAATTTCAATACAAACTTCAATAAAACACCTGAATCTATGGAGAAAATTCATTCAAACTACCACCGATAGCTTAAACAATAGAAATTCACTTCTCACAACTCTGAAGGCTCAAGTCTAAAAACAGTACAAGCATAGTAAATTTCATTAAGTTTCTGGTTGCTTTCATGCTCTATAAAAGTTTTCTTGTTCATCTTAGAGAGAGAGAGAAAGAGAGGTGGAGTCAGGAGGAGGATGGGTAAGTATACCAGGACTTCTTGCCACTGAAAACAGATTCCAGATATATATGCTACTTTGTGCATCATGCTTCATATGGAAACTAGAGAATCAAACCTGGGACAGCTTAATTTGCAAGCAAACACCTTTAACTGTCAGTCCAAACTATTTTAAAATATTTTATTTATTTATTTGAGAGAGAGAAAGAAGCGGAGAGGAGAGAGAGAAAATGGGAGTTCCAGGGCATCCAGCCACTGCAAATGAACTCCACACGCATACACCACTTTGTGCATCTGGCTTATATGGGTTCTGGGGAATTGAACCTGGGTTACTTGGCTTTGCAGGAAAGTTCCTTATCTGCTAATCCATCCATCCAGTCCCAAAGTCCAAAGTATTTTTGTTATTTAAATTTATTTTTTTATTCACTTACCCTAGAGAAGAATAGGCTAACATGAATAGTCATGATTTTGATTTTTTTTGTTTTTGTCAATTACAATGTAGCTGTCAAGATTAGCTAAATGGTGTACAAATTATCTCAAGACAAACTGATGGGTAAAGGAACAGTCAAGATTTGATAAGGGATAATGTGATTCTCTGCCTTCTAGTTTCAGACACAGAGAAAGTTAGTGTCAACATACTTAATTTTTTAAAGGTGGTGCTATCCTGTGATACAGGGCCTGTATCACTCAGTAGCAATTTCTATAAGTCTAGGACATGTTAGAAATGAAGTACCAGAAGTTATGGCTGAATGGAAAGAATTTATTGTAACTTGAAGAACATATTGACAATTAGATAACAATAAAGATGTTACATGGTTCCTCAGATGTTTCAGAAATAAACCTGTTCATGTAAGTAAGATAGAAGCTATTGGAATAATGAATTAATTCTAAACATAGATCTACCTCACACATTAGCCAGAGTTTCAAGTCACAGACATAAGACACACAAAACATATTTTAACTATGTATAGAAAAGAGCAGATTATCACGTTATAAAAGTAACTATCATTTTACAGTTTATCAGTGAATATCACACAGAAGAAATGGCAATTTCTGGACCCTTGTAAGGATCTAAGTTTGGGAAAGTCATTGACTGGCTGAAGATAAAATATTTTTGAATGTGGCAGGATAAATCTCAAACTAGAAGAACTTGAATGGAAGCTATCAGAAGTTGGAGCCATACAGACTGATTTGGAGGAGAACCCTCCAAAAGGCATTGCAGATGTGATGGTATCCTCAATTAGAAACACTTTGATGCATGACAGTGATAGCTCCAACAGTGATAATGAGACCAAATAGAACTACTGACTAAGTAGCTCTAAAGTACAAAAAGATATTTTTGAGGTTTCACATTTTTTTCTGAAAAGGATTTCATTATTAATCTCTATACATTACTCTAGTGTTATAAGTTATACAGAATAATAACTAAAGGAATACATATATCTGACCCAAAGATGTATGAAAATATATTTAAAAGAGCACAAATCAGAAACTGAAAAAAAAACATGGAAAAAGAAGGAAGCAGATGAGACAAGTCTAATATATCTGTGATTTCATTAAGCAAATGGAATACATTCATAATTATATAAAATTCATAATTCATAATTATATAAAAATCCTAGAATGTGCTTTTTATGATACATAACCAAGGTATAAAGACAAAGGAAAAAAGTAAATAAAAGAATGAGAAAAGACAGTCCAGAAGATGGCTTATGCAGTAAAGCTAAAGCCAGTAAAGCACTTGTCATTTAAGCATGAGGAATAGAATTCAGATCCCCAGCACAGATATGAATATGTAGAGTGGGTGTGTCAGCTTCATGTAATCCCAGTGAACAGGAGATGTTAACAGGGAATACACCAGGCATGCTGGCTAGCAGTGGTTGAAGTGAGAGATCCTGCCACAGTGAAATAATGTGAAGAGTGATCAAGGACAACACCCCCAATGCACTTCTGGCTTCCACATGTGCACACACATGTTCACTTACCCACATATACATACTCTCACACACACACCACATACACACAAAAAATGGAAAAATAAATCAAGAATAACTTTATCTTAAGATGAATAACTTACCAATCAGGCAAAATGTGCTAAACTGTTGCAATAATGGCATGTCTAGTATAGGGGTAAACAAATTCTTTCTGATAGGATTTGAGGACAACTTTGGAATTCATGCCTTATACTGAAAATTCAGTGATTTGGAAGGTAACACTCCCCAGTGATAAGTGAGTACTGTTGTTTGAGGATATGGTATGTTGAGACCATCAAATTATCCTCTGCATAGTTATGTTTATGTCCATAGATTAGTGATCCTCTAATTTTGGTAAGATATGCCTCTTTCTGTAGATGCTAATAAGTACTTTGGAAACTCAACACTAATCAAAGTGCTAAAACATGGAAGTTGAATGCTATGCACTAAATGAGATACATCTGTTACAGCTTCCAAGGCTCAGGGGACATTGCAGAAGTGGTGGTGGAAAGAATGTGATAGTTGTGCTGGAGAGATGGCTTAGCTGTTAAGGTGCTTGCCTGCAAAGCCTGAAGACCCAGGTTCTACTCCCCAGAACCCAGGTAAGCCAGATGCACATGGTGACACATGCATTTGGAGTTATTTGTTGGCTAGAGGTACTGGCCCACCCATTCATTCATTCATTCTCTCTCTCTAAATAAATAAATAAATAAATAAATAAATAAATAAATAAATAATTTTTAAAGGAATTTAAGAGTTAAAGGATGGGGAGGAATGCTTTGGAACACTGTGCGATATAATATTGGGCCCATTATCATTTTGTCATGAATGATTGAGGAAGACCAAAAAATGTTACTCAAATAGAATAGAGACTACTTGGAAAGAAGAAGGGATTTGTGGAAAGGGGATAAGGGGATGGGGGAAGGGAGACATAAGAAATTAATTGTAGGAATTATGTACATGTATAAAAATTTTGGGCTGGAGAGATGGCTTAGTGGTTAAGGCACCTGCCTCCTAAGCCTAAGAACGCTGGGTCCAAACTCCAGCGGTTCCAATCTCCAGGTCCCACGTTTAGCCAGATACAAAGTGACGCAAGGGTGCAATGCCGCACTTGACCACAAGAGGGAGCACACTTCTGGATTTCGTTTGCAGCAGCTGAGAGGCTGCTGGCATGCCCAATTCTATCTGTCTTCTTCTCCCTTTCTCTCTGTCTCTCTCTGTGTCTCTCTCCAAAAAAAAGTCAATAAAAAATGGGGTTTTTTTGGAGAGGGACAGAGAGAGAGAGAGAAGGAGAGGGAGAGGGAGACAGAATGGGCATGCCAGCAGCCTCTCAACTGCTGTG
The DNA here is from genome assembly GCA_036365145.1 of Orientallactaga sibirica. Classification (NCBI taxonomy): domain Eukaryota; kingdom Metazoa; phylum Chordata; class Mammalia; order Rodentia; family Dipodidae; genus Orientallactaga; species Orientallactaga sibirica. Next base: position 5,007,027 of record JAEOAD010000793.1, on the reverse strand, counting down.
AATGAACTCCAGATGGGTGTGCACCCTTGGAGGCAAGTGTGGCATTGCACCCTTGCATCACTTTGCATCTGGCTAAACGTGGGACCTGGAGATGGGAACCAGAGTTCTTAGGTTTGGCAGTCAAGCACCTTAACCACTAAGCAATCTCTCCAGCCCAATAAAAAGTTTTTTTTTTTTAAAAGAAACTTGGTATAACTCATCAGAGCAAAACTGAAACAGTTTTTAAGTCATACACTCTTCTGAGTAGAAAAATGGTAAAAGTCTGAAAATACGAAGTGTTGATGTAGATAAGAACTAACCAAAACTTTCACACATTACTAATTGTTTAAAGTGGTGTGACTTCTTTGAACCATTGTTTAATATCTTCTAGTAAAAGTGAAACAGTGTTTATTTTATAACTAAGTAGTCTCACTCTCTGACATATAGTAAAGAAAACTGAGGATATAAGTCGGCTAATGAATTTATAATAATATTCACCATTACTTATATACCTTCTAGTAGCACTGTATGCATTGTGAACAAACATTGGAATGTAAACATAAGTTGAAAAATGTAAAAAAAAAACTAATAAAAGCAACAGGTTGGAAAATGTGAAGATATAAAATGTGATGAATGAAGCCATTGTCCAAGAAGAAATGAAACTATTGATAGCCAAAAGAATATGCTATGGACTGAGTTGTGTCCATAGCACAATTCATATATTGAAGTTCTATAACCCATTATTAAAGTGTATGGAGATGGGGCCTTTGGGTAGTAATTACATGACTTTATGAGCACAGGATTCTTATAATGAGATGAGTACCAATATGAGATCAGAAAATGCTGGCTCTGTCCTACTCCACACTCACCACATAAAATAATCAGAAACCAACTTAGTATAGCACCTTGATCTTGAAATTCTCATCCCTTCAACAGTAGGAAATAAATATCTGGGTGTCCCTCCCTTGGAAACATTGTTGGCATGTGTGAGTTGACATGCATGTTCTGGATGCGTGTACCACTAGCCCAAAAATACTATTACTATTGCCACTGTGTACTTCTTTCCCATGTTCCCACCAATGCCAATGATACAAAATGCCTGTCCTTGGCCAGCACCATTGCTGCTGTCAGTGTATGTGATTCTTCTTGCTACATATGGCAAAGGGCATTCCATCCACAGCACAATTGCTAAAGCATTTGAGTCTGCACATACATTATGGCTCAGTTTGTCTCTTCTACAACCATACCACTTACTTGTGTCAGGGTCCTGTGCTCAAGGCTATACATGCCTGCTTGCTCCTGATGCCATCTCTCCTTCTCCTTCCTGGGCCCACCAACATTTTCACAATTTGAGCCAGTGTTCCCTACACGAATAGGGGTACCACTGTAGATAAACTAAAATCTAAGAACCATCTAAGAAGCAGCACCAAGTATCTCCAAGACTGAATTTCAAGCTGCACACAGTGATGAAAAGGCAAACAAACACAAAGCACAGTTCCAAATATTCATTTCACAAGGGTGTGTCAGAAAGACCTGATGTACGTGCTATCTCCAAATGGGTAAATCTCAGTGGAGAAGAGGTAATTTGAAAAACCAAACCAATTTGTCCCAAGAATTGCCAATCCCATAGTAGAGGCCCTAATGAGAGCTATTAAGGAAACTCCAGACCAAAAAAAAATCAAAAATGATAATAATGTAAAAGGAACTCAAATGAGACATATGTATATACATGAATGAAATCATGAATGGATTCAAAAAGAACACAAATTAATGACTCCATGAATTCCAAGAGAATACAAAAAGTTAAATGAAATGAGGAAGTCAATGGAGGATATTTAAATGGAATTCAATAGGGATAGAAATTCTGAAGATAAACAAACATAAATAAAGCAGTAAGTTGAGCTGGAGAGATTCCTTAGCAATTAAGGCACTTACCTGCAAAACCTAAGGACCCAGGTTTGACTCCCCAGTACTCATGTAAGCCAGCTTCACACAGTGGCACATATATCTGGAGTTCTTTTGCAATGGCCAGGGGCCCTGTAGAACCCAATCTCTCTCTCTATTTTCCTCTTTTTCTCTCTTTCTCACTATCTCTCATAAATAAATAAAATATTTTTAAATACAGTAAGTGAAATAAAAAGCTACAAGAAAGCCAGACAGTACTCAGGAGGTAGAGATAGAAGGGTTTCTGTGAGTACAAGGCCAGTCTAGGACTACAGAGTGAAGTGCATGTCAGTCTGGGCTAGAGAGCATCTCTACCTTGAAAAAAAAGGCTTCAAGGAACGCTTCATCAATAAGCATATCTGACAGGCAACTCGAGGGACAGAAAATGGGGATGGAAGGGTTGGAGGGAGGGGAATGGAAAGGTGGGGGCATATGCACAAAACTAAATCCAAAATGAATTGTAACCATAGAAACCTTCCACCTGGATAGTAGACTAAAAATTATAACCCTCATCAGGGCATGGTGGTGCACGCCTTTAATCCCAGCACTTGGGAGGCAGAGGTAGAAGCAATGCTGTGAGCTCAAGGCCACCCTGAGAATACAGAGTGAATTCCATGTCAGCCTGGGCTGGAGTGGGAACCTACCTTGAAAAACAACAACAAAAAAATTATAACCCTCAATAAGAGTATGAGGGGATTGTCTGGGAAGATGGGCCATGGAGAGGGTGAGATGAATCCTAACCCTAAAACACTTGGCTTTGGCTTGTAACTTCCCAGTACCAGAAATAGGTTACAGCCCACATTGAGCTATTGATCAGCAAGACCTAAGAGGCCCATGAAACAAGATAGGATTCTGTCAAAGCACTTGGTTACCAGCCTGATGTAAAAGGTAAGACACTATTGCAGAAGACACCACATACTGATGACACAGAACATCAAGAGATCTGGCTGCAATCTAGAAGAAAACCAGTTCCCAGATGGTTAGCCCATATAGTGCTGGAAAGTGCTACATGAGCTTCTGGGGTGGGGGGGAACAACCAACAATGTTGTAAGCAAGCAGGGGACCCTGCTATATGAAAACAACCAGCCTGACAAGATGTACACACACGTCCAATAGTGGCACCCACTATAGGTGGGTAACTAATAACTTTCTGGTTGGCTTAGATTTCCACTCAGTGGAAAGGAATCCATACCTGGAACTGTAAACCTAGTGAGAATCCTATGGAGACCAAAATTATGGACTTCAAAAGAAGCTTCTAGTAGTTTTTTTTTTTTTTTTTTTCCAAAGGAGAGGCCATGCCCATCAAAATCTCTTTAAATTAGCAATGCTTATCCCCTTTAACCTATGCTGATCTCACTCTCTGTTGGAGAATCTATTTTTCTGTTTTAGAGGGCGGTAAAAACTGAGGACAATCAAAATCTATCAATAAGACAAGAAAAGATAGCTGATTCCTTGGCAGGAGAAAAACCACTCCTCTAACATCAGCAAGTATCAAGATAAAACTAAAGGGAACTTGGGAAGGTGAAGAAGAGTGCTGCATCCATGGCAAGCCAGACAACCTGAACCAGGATGATGAAGACAAACACTGAGGATACCCAAAACATACCAAAGCAGACATCCAGAAGCTACTGAGAGCACAACACTAAAGGAGACTTAAAACATACCACCATGGCTCAAGAAATTTTGTGGAAGAGTGGCAGAACAATTGCAAGAGCCACAGGGTGGGAGGGAATATCCAGAGGCATTGCCCTCCCCTGATGACCGACTGCTGCTCTTACAACTCATAATCCACAATCCCATGGTGAATATCAGCAATCCCACTGAGAGGGACCCTCAGTGGAAAAGGGGCAGAGGAGTAAAATGATGGTACCAATACATGATATGTCCATACAAAGTTTCTACTTAATAAAAAATTTAAAAATCATAAATCAGAAGTTAAAAATACTGTATGAGGCTGTATCTATGCAATTGTTGGAGAAAATGCTGCCACCATAGTTCAAAGACAACAGATCCAATTTGGATGTAGCAGGACATGAAACTGTTCTTATTTCTATATATGAAGCTCATAGATCAAATATATGATTTTCTTATATGTAAAAAAAACAATATTGTTCCCATTGCACTCATCTTCTATCCAGTATTTACTCTACTTTGGTTAAATTGTTTGTTTTCAATAGTTCAGAACTTTGTTAACTAGATGGTGTTGTTCAACTATAAGTAAATTGGCTATATTCAAATATGGGCATGTTGACCCAAGTATTAGCACTTTTTCGATGGATTAAATTACATACCTGGGGTTCCGGTCAAGATGGCGTCCACCTACTCTTGCCTAACCTCACGGGGAAGTAAAGGCAAGACCCTTAAGATTCAAGGGATTTTTAAGGGGTTTGCTGGCTCTATAATGCTTCCAGGGGGGGATGAGCAAAATAGGGAATCCACTGATTCCCATGCTCTTGGGCAGGCGCCATCACCAGGCAGGTGCAGCCCTTGCTAGGCAGGGCCCTGCGCATCATTGCAAGTCAGGTCCTGCCATAAATAACCACCAATACCATCATAGTTTGTGACTTTAATATTCCACTATTGGCAAAAGACAGATCATTGAAACAGAAAATAAACAGGGAAGAAAGAGAGCTCAACAACACAATAGGTCATTTAGACCTAATGGACATATATAGAACATTCTACCCAAATTCCACAGATTACACATTCTTCTCAGCAGCACATGGAACTTTCTGTAAAGTAGATCATATACCTGGTCATAAAGCCAGCCTCCAAATATTTAGGAGGATCGACATAATTTCCTGCATGATATCAGATCATAATGCTCTATTGCTAGAAATTAATAACAAAAGATGTGCCAGGAACCCAACCAGCTTCTGGAAACTGAACAACACACTCTTAAACAATAAATGGGTAGTGGATGAAATAAAAAATGAAATTGCAAAATTTCTAGAAATGAATGGCAATGAGAACACAACGTACCAAAACTTAGGGGACACAATGAAGGTGGTCCTCAGGGGAAAATTCATTGTGCTAAATGCCTCATAACAAAGACAGAGAGATCCCAAATCAATACCCTCACGATCCATGTAAAGGCATTGGAAAAACAAGAAGGATTCAACCCAAAACCTCCAGACAGAAAGAAATAATTAAGATCAGAGCAGAAATTAATGAATTGGAAACTAAAAAAACAATTAAAAAATTGATGAAACAAAGAGCTGGTTCTTTGAAAAAATAAACAAGATTGATAAACCTCTAGCCAATTTGATCAAGCGGAAAAAAGAGACAACTAAAATTAACACAATTAGAAATGAAAAAGGAGAGATCACAACAGACTTAAGTGAAATTGGGAGAATCATCAGGATTTACTTCAAAAACTTGTACTCACCCGGGCGTGATGGCGCACGCCTTTAATCCCAGCACTTGGGAGGCAGAGGTAGGAGGATCACTGCAATGAGTTCATGGCCACCTTGAGACTACATAGTTAATTCCAGGTCAGCCTGGGCCAGAGTGAGACCCTACCTCAAAAACCAAAAAAAAAAAAAAAAAAAAAAAACAAACAAACTTGTACTCCACAAAACTGGATAATATGGAAGAAATGGGTGAATTCCTGGACACATACCACCTACCATAGTTAAACTCAGAGCAAATTAATCTCCTGAACAAACCCATCACAACCACCAAGACTGAAAGGGTAATCAAAAATCTACCTAAAAAGAATAGTCCAGGACCAGATGGCTTCTCAGCTGAATTCTATCAAACCTTCATGGAAGAACTCAAACCAATCTTTCTCAAATTATGCCACACAATTGGAGAACAGGGAAAGCTCCCTAACTCCTTCTATGAAGCTAGTATCACCCTAACACCAAAACCAGGCAGATGCCACAAGAAAAGAAAACTACAGGCCTATTTCCCTGATGAACCTAGATGCAAAGATCCTGAACAAAATCCATGCAAATCAAATTCAACAGCACATCAAAAGCATTATCCACCTGGACCAAGTAGGTTTCATCGCAGGAACTCAGGGTTGGTTCAACATATGGAAATCTGTCAATGTAATAATACACCACATAAATAAGCTTAAACACAAAAACCACAAGATTATTTCGATAGATGCAGAAAAGGCCTTTGACAAAACACAAAATCACTTAAAGATCACAACATTGGAGAAAATAGGCATGGATGGTCTATATCTCAGCATAATAAAAGCAATATATAAAGAACCTAAAGCCCAAATAATACTTAATGGGGAGATATTGAAGGAATTCTCATTGAGATCAGGAACAAGAGGGGGATGTCTACTCTCACCTCTGCTTTTCAACATAGTACTGGAAGTAATAGCTCAAGCAATAAGACAGGAGAAAGAAATAAAAGGGATAAAAATTGGAAAGGAATAAGTTAAGTTAGTCTTATTTGCAGATGACATGATTCTATATATAAGTGACCTAAGATCCTCCATCCTAAAATTCTTAAAGTTGATTGACTCCTTCAGTAATGTAGCAGGATACAAAATCAATGTACAAAAATCAATAGCCTTTCTCTATGCAAAAGACAAAGATAGAGAGAAAGAAAGAAGTGGCATTGTCCCATATTTAATAGCAGCAAAAAAATACCTTGGAATAACATTAACCAAGGAGGCGAAAGACCTTTACAATGAAAACATAAGAACACTCAAGAAAGAAATTGAGGAGGACTTGAGAAAATGGAAAGATCTCCCATGCTCATGGATAGGCAGAATTAACATTGTGAAAATGGCAATTTTACCAAAAGCAATATAGAGATTTAATGCAATACCAATAAAAATCCCAACATCTTTCTTCAAAGACATAAAAAAGATGATCTCAAAATTCATATGGAATGGCAAAAGGCCTGGGATATCCAAGCATATCCTCAGCAAAAGAAACACCTCTTGAGGCATCACCATACCTGATCTAAAGCTATACTAGAAAGCCATTGTAATAAAAACAGCATGATTCTGGCATAAACACAGGATTATAGAACAATGGAACAGAATCGAGGACCTGGACTTTGGATCAAGTAACTACAGCTACTGGATATTTGACAAAGGCCCAAAGAATGTAGACTGGAACCAAGATAGCATCTTCAAAAAATGGTGCTTGACAACCTGGAAAACCATATGCAGGAATATGAAACTTGATCTACACATCTCACCATGCACAAAAATTAGGTCCAAATGGATCAAAGACCTCAATATATGACCAGAAACACTGCTACTACTGGAAGAACAAATAGGAGGAACTTTCCATGATATAGGAGTGGGAAAAGACTTCCTGAACAAAACCCCAGTAGCTCAGGAGATTAAACAATCACTCAACCATTGGGATCTCATGAAGCTGAAAAGCTTTTTCACAGACAAACATACAATAAGCAGAGCCAATAGATTACCCACAGAATGGGAGAAAAGTTTTGCTGGATACACATCAGAGAGAGCCCTAATTTCTAGAATCTACAAAGAACTCAAAAACCTAAACAATAAAAAGTCAAACAACACACTCACAAAATGGGGCAGAGAACTGCACAGGGAGTTCTCAGAGGAAGAAATACAAATGGCAAACACACACTTAAGAAAATGTTCAACATCCCTAATCATCAGGTAAATGCAAATTAAAACAACTATGAGATTCCACCTTACCCCAGTAAGGATACCAAACATTAAAAAAAATCTAATGACAACAAAAGCTGGCAAGGCTGTGGAGAAATAGGAACCCTCATTCACTGTTGGTGGGAATGTAAGCTGGTACCACCACTATGGAAAGCTATATGGAGACTCCTAAAAAGGATGACTATAGAGGTACCAACAGACCCAGCTATTCCCTTAGTGGGCATTTACCCTAAGAGCTCCAAGCTTCAGTTCAGAGACATTTGCTCAACCATGTTTATAGCTGCTCAGGTCATAATAGCTAAGAGCTAGAATCAACCCAGATGTCCATCATTAGATGAATGGATAACTAAGATGTGGTGTATCTACACAATGGGATTCTACATATCAGTAAGAAAAAAAAAGACACAATGCAATTTGAAGAAAAATGGTCAAACTTGAAACAAATCATTCTCAGTGAATTCACCCAATCACAGAAAGATGAGCATCACATGGTCTCACTCATCTGTGGCTCCTAACCTCAATTTTCCTGAGATGCTGACACACCCAAGAAACATTTCTAGGACTGGATAATAGGGATAGTGGGGAGGGAAGGGATGTTAATGGGAGGGCAAAAAACTGGACCCAATTGTAAATGGTACCAAAAAAATCGTTTAACCTGTAAGACATACTAAAAGGCTGAAGCTACATCAGGTGCTTAGAGAGAACACCTGAATTACAGGGGCCTCGAGAAGGTAGGATGAAGACAATGATAGGAATATGCATCAAAAACCCCACATTTCACCAAAGTTGAACACTAAAAGAAATGGAAAAAATTCTAGATGCATATGACCTACCAAAATTAAGCCAAATGAGATGATTTAAACATATCTATAGTAAACAATTCCGTAAAATCAGTAATAAAAAACTCTCCTAACCAAAAAATTTCAGTTCAGACAAGTTCACTTTAGAATTCTATCAGACATTTAAAGCAGAACTTTAGCTAACATTTCTCAAACTTCTTTCATGAAATATAAAATGAACCTATCTTCTTTTACAAAGTCAGTGTTATGCTAATAGCAAAAGGAGAGAGACAAAACAACTAGATCAATATACCTAATGAACATACATATAAAAATTCCCAATTAAATATTTGCAAACCAGATTCAAGAACATATCAAAGGTATCATTCTCCTCAAAAAAGTTGGCTTCATTCCAGTGATGGTTCAACATAAAAATCAAAAAAAGTAACATACCACATAGACTCAAGAACCAAAATGAATGATCTTCTCAACAGATGCAGAATAAGTCTTTGACAAATCAAAAACCCCTTCATGACAAAAACACTGGAGAGACTAGGAATTGAATGAACATATCTTAACATGATAAAGGCTATATATAGTTATTGTATAGTCAACATCATACTAAAGGAAGCAAAATTCTAAGCATTCCCACTGAGATCTGGAGAAAGACAAGGATATCCACTTACTGCACTTTTATTTAAAGTGGTGCCTAAAGTCTTAGCCAGAGTGGTAAGAAAAGAGAAAGAAATAAAAGGGATACAAATAACAAAATTAGTGAATCTATCTTTAACTTCAAATTATTTGATTCATACATCAATAGTTTGGGTTCATCTTCCTACCACACCATTCTTTCCCTCATCTCTCCATCCCCGTTTCTGCTTCAATCTTTTCTCCATATACCATCCCCCTCTAATCTCAATGTCACATGTTTTCTACTATCCTTTACAAAGGCCCTCCCAAAAGTCATATGCTATTAATGAAAAACTGTAGTATCAGGAATGAGATACTTCCCAATGAGCTGTTGATCAGAGAGCTATAGAGGCCCCTGAAACAATACAAGATATTTCCATTTCTCTTGCTTATCCAATAAAAACTTGATGATAGGTCCCAATTTCTAAAGATCAAGAGAAACTAAGTTCAATCTAAGTTGGTGTTTCTTCCCTGGAAGCTATGCTTCCTGATGTCAGAAAGTGCTATGTAAGGTGTTAATAGAAAAAAGTCATCAACAGTACTACCCACTTCCATACTCTGGGTGCTCAACAAACAACCGGCCAGGCAAAATGTGCCCACTGGTACAGCAGCAGCCTGGATGTTGTGGGAGTAGCCAACTGCTTTCTGATCAGATTCGAGGCTTTCTTCACAAGAAGAAATTCATATCTGGTAGAGTAAACCTGACCAAAATACTGTGGCTAGGGAAATAAGTCTTAGGGAGTATCTACTACCCAGGTTATGCTAAATGTCAAACTGTCTTCTAACATCTGTGGTGCATTCCCTTGAATTTGTATTTCTCAACGCCTTCATTGTAGTCCTTCCCCACAACCACCACACACTACCCATGGCTAGAGGTTAGTGCTGAGATATTTAGCCAACAAAATTGCTGAGAATGACTACCGTGTTCTCAGTCTTACACAGGATATTTAATAAAACCCTACAAGACTCAAGGAACCTCATAGATGAGATGAGCAAAAAGAATGTAAGAGTATGAGGAGGAGGAGAAGGGCTATTAAATATTGTCTTCTGAATATCACATGATCATTATCTCATGGATTCATAGCTGCTGTGGTTTACTACATAAGATGGACTTCCTCAATATTTCATTGTAGAACGGGGAAACATGAGATTCTATGTGTCCTAGTGTACCTAAAAGCTGTTGGTAGAATGGGAGCCATGCTTATTCTACAGTAAATAAGCCCCTGATCATGATCATATCAGCAATCCTAATTTAGCCAAAAAAGTCAAAAAATCATGAAAATAGGTTTAGGGATTACTTGGGAAGAAGGACTTTTCCAAGTAAGAGAGAATAATTGTGGTATAAAAACTTAAAACACATTATATACATGTATAAAAGTATTAAAATAAATTTTTAAAAAGAAAATAAATCATTAATAAAGTCACCAAGTCTATAGTATTTCTCATAGCATCTTCAACAAACAGAGAATTAGTTATCTCTGGGGGAATAAAATTTGTATCACAATTAGAAATGTGATATGCAGCTAGGCATGGTGGTGCACACCTTTAATCTCAGCACTCAGGAGGCAGAGATAGGAAGATTGCTATGAGTGCCAGGCCACCCTCAGACTACATAGTGAACTCCAGGTAAGCCTGAGCTAGAGTGAGACCCTACCTCGTGAAAACAAAAAGAAAGAAAGAAAGAAAGAAAGAGAGAGAGAGAGAGAGAGAGAGAGAGAGAGGGAGAGAGAAAGAAAGAAAGAAAGAAAGAAAGAGAAATGTGATATGCTGGACAAAGCCTGTCTCCATATTTTCAAGAAAATTGACATAATTTCCTGCATGATATCAGACCACAATGCTGTAATGCTAGAAATTAAAAACAAAATGTATCCCAGGAATCCCTCCAGCTCCTGGAAACTGAACAACACACTTTTAAACAATAAATGGGTTGTGGATGAAATAAAAAATGAAATTGCAAGGTTTCTAGAATTTAATGACAATGAGAACACATCATACCAAAACTTATGGGACACAATGAAGGCAGTCCTTAGGGGAAAAAATTATAGCACTAAATGCCCTCATAACAAAAACAGAGATCCCAAATCAATAACTTAACCATCCACCTACAGGCATTGGAAAAATAAGAAGAAGCCAACCCAAAAAGCTCCAGACAGAAAGAAATAATTAAGATCAGAGCATAAATTAATGAATTGGAAACTAAGAGGACAATTAAGAAAATTGATGAAACAAACAGCTGGTTCTTTGAAAAAATTAACAAGATTGATACACCCCTGGCCAATCTGATCAAGCGAAAAAAAAAAAAAAGAAATGCTTCAAATTAACAAAATCAGAAATGTAAAAGGAGAGATCACAACAGACATGAGTGAAAGAGGGAGAATTATCAGGACTTATTTCAAAAACCTCTACTCCACAAAACAAGAGAATATGGAGGGAATGGATGTATTCCCAGACACATACCCACCTACCAAAGCTAAGCCCAGAGCAGATTAATCTCCTAAACAAACTCATCACACCCTTTGAGATTGAAGAGGTAATCAAACACCTCCCCAAAAAGAAGAGTCCAGGACCAGATGGTTTCTCTGCTGAATTCTATCAAACCTTTATGGAAGACCTGAAACCAATTTTTCTTAAACTGTGCCACACAATCAGAGAACAGGGAGAGATCCCCAACTCCTTCTATGAAGCTAGTATTACCTTAATTCCAAAACCACACAGAGATGCCACAAGAAAGAAAAATTATAGGCCCATTTCTCTGATGAACATAGACGCAAAGATCATGAACAAAATCCTTGCAAACAGAATTCAACAGTACATTAAAAGCATTATCCACCTTGATCAAGTAGGCTTCATCCCTGGAACGCAGGGGTGGTTCAACATACGGAAATCTGTCAATTTAATGCATCACATAAACAAGTTTAAACACAAAAACCACATGATCATTTTGATAGACACAGAAAAGGGCTTTGACAAAATAAAACATCACTTCATGATCAAAACATTGGAGAGACTAGGCATGGATGGCCCATATCTCAACATAATAAAGGCTATATATAAAGCTCCTAAAGCCCAAGTAATTCTTTTTTTTAATTAATTATTTTTTATTGACAACTTTTATACTTACATACAAAAAAAAACCTGATATTTCCCTCCCCTCCACCATTCCATTTTAGAAGTCCAATCTCCATCATATCCCCTCCCTCTCTCCATTAGTCTTTGTCTTAATTTGATGTCATCATCTTTTTCTTCTATTTTGAGGGTCTTTCAGAGTTATTGCTAGGCACTGCAAGGTCATGGATATCGAGGTCAATTTCTGTCTGGGCAGTTGCATTGTAAGAGGTCATACCCTTCCTTTGGCTCTTCCATTCTATCTGCCCCCTCTTCCGCAATAGTCCCTGAGCCTTGGAGGGTGTGACAGAGGTGTTTCAGTGTTGGGCACTCCTCCATCCCTTCTTCTCAGCACTATGTTGCCTTTTGGGTCATCCCAGTGGTCATCGCCATCTGAAAAGAGAAGCTTCTCTAACCAGAAGTGAGAGTAGGGTTAATATGTGAATATGAACATGAAGTGTGGTATTTTTAGGGCAGCTTGGTGGGAATAATCTATACATTTAGTCAGACAAGAGCAGGCTTTATACCCCTAAGGCTCATAACCTCACCTGCCATAGACTTTTGCTTAGGTTTTTCAGTACCAGGCATGTATTCCCTCCCTCCTGTAGAGAGGGCCTTCAGTCCAATTATGGAGCAGTTGGTTACCCCAAGAGTAGACATGCCACTCTTGCACCCATTCAGTCATTGGGCCTGTCTGGCCAAACTTGAATATTCAGTGTCCACTGTTGTCACTGCTGATGACTTCTGTCTCCCATACGCTGCATGCAGTGCAGCTGTTTCCAGCTTCCAGTTGGCTGGTCTACAGGGAGAAGGTTTTCTGCTCAGCACCAGCTTGCTTGCTCAGTGACCTTGCCTCTCAGGCAAGAGATGTCTTCAGCAATAGGGTCTTACTATCTGTCTCTCAAGGGAAACCAAGGGCTTTGGCAAAAGCCTTTAATGTTTTGGAGGTTACTGGGACCTCCTTGGCCAACAACTCACTGGAAGGTATCCCATCCCAGGTACTGAAAATTTTCTAGTACCAGTCTACAGCTTCTAGATGTGCCATTATTCAAAAGAGTAATTTTACATAAGTCTTATTCACAATATCTTGAATGGGAAGAGATCAAACTATCATTATTTGCAGATGATATGATTCTGTACATAACAGATCCTAAAGACTCTACCAGCAAACTGTTAGAGCTGATAAACACTTTTAGCAATGTAGCAGGATACAAAATAAACACACAGAAATCAGTAGCTTTTCTATACACTAACAACAAACATGCAGAGGATGAAATCAGGGAATCTCTCCCATTCACAATTACCTCAAAAAAAAATACCTTGGAATAAACTTAACCAAGGAAGTGAAGGATCTCTACAAAGAGAACTTTAAAAAACTCGAGCAACAAATTGCTTAAGACACAAGGAAATGGAAAGACATCTCAAGCTCCTGGATTGGAAGAATCAATATTGTGAAAATGTCAATCTTACCAAAAGCAATCTACACATTTAATGTGATTCCCATTAAAATCCCAATAGCATTCTTCACAGAAATAGAAAAAAACAACCCTAAAATTCATCTGGAAACACAAAAAACCTTGAATAGCCAAAACAATTTTGCGCAACAAAAATCAGGCTGGTGGTATTACTGTACCCGATTTTAAGTTATATTACAAAGCCATAGCAACAAAAACAGCATAGTACTGGCACAAGGACAGACAGGTAGATCAATGGAACAGAATAGAAGACCCAGATATGAATCCAGGCAGCTACAGCCACCTGATTTTTGACAAAAATGCCAAAAATATTCATTGGAGAAAAGATAACCTCTTTAACAAGTGGTGCTGGGAAAACTGGACATTTGTATGTAAAAGGATAAACATAGATCCTTGTCTCTCTCCATGCACAAGAATCAAGTCCAAATGGATCAGGGACCTTAATATCAGACCTGAAACTCTGAAACTGCTAGAGGAAAAAGTAGGGGAAACCCTTCAACACATTGGCATAGGCAAGGACTTTCTGAATATAACTCCAATTGCTCAGGGAATAAAACCACAAATCAACCACTGGGACCTTATGAAACTACAAAGCTTTTGTACAGCAAAGGACACTGTGAATAGAGCAAAAAGACAACCTACAGAATGGGAGAAAATCTTTGCCACCTATACATCTGACAGAGGATTAATATCCAGAATATACAAAGAACTCAAAAAACAGAATAATAAGAATTCAAACAACCCAGTTAAAAATGGGCTATGGAACTAAATAGAGAATTCACAGAAGATGAAATAAAAATGGCATATAAACATCTAAAAAAGTGTTACACATCCCTAGCCATCAGGGAGATGCAAATTAAAACCACTTTGAGATTCCTGTCAGAATGGCTACCATCAAGAAAACAAATGACAATAAGTGTTGGCATGGATGCGGAAAAAGAGGAACACTTCTACACTGTTGGTGGGAATGTAATCTGGTCTATCCATTGTGGAAATCAGTGTGGAGGTTCTTGAGACAGTTAGAAATAGATCTACCATATGATCCAGCTATAGCACTCCTAGGCATATATCCAGAGGACTCTTCTCACTACCTTAGAGATACTTGCACAACCATATTTATTGCTGCTCTATTCACAATAGCTAGGAAATGGAAGCAGCCTAGATGTCACTCCACAGATGAATGGATAACAAAGATGTGGTACATTTACACAATGGAGTTCTACTCAGCGGTAAAGAAAAATGAAATTATGAAATTTGCAGGGAAATGGATGAATCTGGAAAGGATTATACTAAGTGAGGTAACCCAGGCTCAGAAAGCCAAATGTCGCATGTTCTCTCTCATATGTGGATCCTAGCTACAAATGTATAGACTTGTGTGTTAAATGGAACCAAAAATAGGTACCAGAAACCAGTAAGCTGGTCAAAGGCTATAAGGGAGGGAAGAAAGAGAAGGACTTAAGTGTATGGTATTGCACATATGTAAGTAGAAGAACTGATTACAGGGAGGGGAATGACCTAAGCGAGGCTATGGGAAGAGAATGCATAAAAGAAGGGCAGGGGGAGAGCCAAGTAATTCTTAATGGGAAGAGACTAAAAGAATTCCCATTGAGATCAGGAACAGGAGAAAGAAATCAAAGGGATACAAATTTGAAAGCAAGAAGTTAAGTTAGCCCTATTTGCAGATGACATGATTCTATATATAAGTGACCTGAGAACCTCCATCTCAAAACTCTTAAAGGTGATTAGCGCCTTCAGCAAAGTAGCAGGATATAAGATCAATGCTCAGAAATCAGTACCCTTTCTGTATGCAAAAGACAAAGATACAGAAAAAGAAATAACTAACATTGTACCATTTTCAATAGCAACAAAGAAAATAAAGTACCTTGGAATAACATGAAACAAGGAAGTGAAAGACCTATACAATAAAAACATAAAAACACTCAAGAAAGAAATTGAGGAGGTCCTACGAAAACGGAAAGATCTCCCATGCACCTGGATTGGTAGAATTAACACTATATAGAGTCAATGCAATGCCGATAAAAATCCCAACTTCTTTCTTCACTGAGATAGAAAAACTACCTCAAAATTCATATGGAAAGGCAGAAGGCCTAGGATATCCAAGCATATCCTCAGCAAAAGAAACACCTCTTGAGGCATCACCATACCTGATCTAAAGCTACACTACAAAGCCATTGTAATAAAAACAACATGGTACTGGCATAAAAACAGAAAAATAGACCAATGGAACAGAATAGAAGACCCAGACTTCAGGTCAAGTAACTACAGCTACTTGATATTTGACAAAGGTCCTACCAACGCAGAATGGAAAAAGGACAGCATCTTTACATATCATTATCAATAGTTATTCAGCATATACATATGTCAAAAGACATTGAACTATGCACTTAACATAAGTGCATTTTCACTATATATATAAATATATTAAAAAACAAAATTTTCAACACAACTAGCTAGGACAATAAAACAGCACTTTCTCTTCAAAAATGACTAGAATATTTTACAAACTAAGCTAAAATACATTAATTCAAACTTAGTCAATGCCTTTGATCTAACATGATATGTTATTCTGTTTTGATTACAGACTCATTTGAAAGATTTTCAGAAGAGCAGGAAAAAAACATTAAAAGAACAGAAGGTAGGGCTGGAGAGATGGATTAGCAGTTAAGGCATTTGCCTGCATAGCCAAAGGATCTCAGTTTGATTCTCCAGGACCCAGGTAAGCCAGCTGCACAAGCAGACGCATGTGTCTGGAGTTTGTCTGCAGTGGCTGGAGGCCCTGGCACACCCATTCTCTCCCTCCCTCCCCCCCTGCCTCTTTCACTCAAATAAATAAATAAATAAATAAATAAATAAAACTTATCTGAAAACAAGAACAGAAGGTAGATGAAAAATAAGAAAAACATATAATCAGAACATTATTGAGCAAATAAAATTGTGAAACTCCAGCTATATATATTTTTAAAAAGAAAATACCTCTTAAGAGTTAGAAAAGGGCAAGAGACAATTATAAATTCACATGTAACACTTTAAAAAATATTACATGTGGGCTGGAGAGATGGCTTAGAGCTTAAGGCGCCTGCCTGCTAAGCCTAAAGAACCCGGTTCCAATCTGCAGGTCCCACGTTTAGCCAGATGCAAAGTGACACAAGGGCGCAATGCCACACGTGCCCACAAGGGGGCGCACACATCTGGATTTCGTTCACAGCAGCTAAGAGACTGCTGGCACGCCCATTCTCTATCTGTCTCCTTCTCCCTCTCTGTCCTCTCTATGTCTCTCTCCAAAAATAAATAAAATAAAAAACTTTAAAAAATATTACATGTTTATAATCTTTTTTGTTCTTCCCAATGTTCTGCTAAGCAGGGAAATTATATATCCTCCACACTTAACAGTGAAGAAACAATCTCAGAACAGTTAAGTTGCTTGTACAGCATCAGACAACTGACATGGCATTCACAGTGACTCCATTGTCTTTACACTGCAACAAACAAAGGGAGAATGACTAAGAAAGAAGAACAGGAAATGGACACGCAAATTGTTACCATTCATGTTTTGTATAAATATTTTCTTTCATTCCTTTTGGCCAAATCAATATGATTTAATTTTGTGAAAGAAAATTTTTGAATTTGTCTATTGCTCCTTGTCCTAAAAGGTACATAATCTTAATTTTAAAAAAAAGTACACAACAATGAGGACATGCAGTTCCATATTAATGTACATCTTCCTATTTGGCTTTCACTTAAGATTCTATATCTTTATTTGGAAAGTGAGTAGAGCCTATAAGAGACTTAAAACCAAAATATCACTCCCATAAATTTATTCCAGAAAAGAAATATATTTAAACACACATGCTAGTACGTGAACACATGTGTGCACACACACATTCACACACACAAATTAAATTTCACTCATTTCTTCATTAAAATACTTAAATGTTCAAATACATTCATATATTCTGGACAACATACTAAATTCTATATCCCCTCTAGGGTTTTAGAAGGTGCTCCTCCCATTTTTATGTTACATAATAAAGAAACCTTTTACATTCTAAAAAAAGCTTAGGTAATATTTATCCCTATAGGTAGAATTAAGAAACATTATCACAAATATATCTAATTTTGGTATTCCAAAGCCTAATGATTTTCTTTATTCATAAAGGAAATTCACATTCTATGTTGGTATTTGGCATATAGTTTCAGTGCTTTTAAAATATATATAGAATGAGTTAATGGGCAAACAGTAGATGGTAGAATTAGATTTGATTATTACTATTGATTCATTTGTGTTAATGTTTCCATGAAATACTTGGTACATAATTTGTAAGTTAATAAAGATTCTTTCCTCTCTCCCCACAAAAGTCTTAATTTCTTTACTTAATTGCGTGTAGAATCAAAGGACATCTTTACAAATCAACTCCAGTATCATGCCTAGAGTCTTGAAAACAGTAGATTGTTTGCCCACTATTGTGAATGGTGAAAAATATATGTGTTCATGATATCAAATTACCTAGAAGTATATAATACATGTGTTGCCTCTGCTTAGGTAAAGTACAAATCCTATATTTTAAATACACTAACATATTTACTAGAGGTAAAGACAACCCAACAGAATTTAACATTAATGAATAACACAGAAGGAAACATTACTTTTAGAAAGCACTATTTCCAGTTAACTCTAGATGGAAGGTATAACATATTAATTCAAACTCAGGTATGGGGTTTCAAGCCCATTTGGAACTAATTTCATGCTCTTGCCTGCCTGCTTAACTACCGCACCCTGAGAAAGGATGTCCCCAATGTAGACCCATGTGAATACTTCCTAGGCACTGACTAGGCTGCCCAGGTTCCAGGTGAGAAGTTCTCCCATAAGCATTTAGTCCTCCAGGTTGAACTGTCCTGCATATCATGGATTGAGGATCAGGCCAATTTGGCACTGACCTTATTCCCTGGTCTGCCCATCTGTGCCACCATGAGGAATACAGGGAATGCATCTGTCACACTCTCCAGTACAAATGGAATTAAAGACTGTTCAGGCAATATGTCATACAGTAAAGTTCAAAATTAATGAAAATATAAATAAATGAATAAATATGAATTGCCAATACTGAACTTCACTTTTCTGCACATGGATATCCAGTTTTGCCAGAACCATCTGTGGAGTAGAATGTCTTTTTCTTTGTTTTTGATGCCTATCTCAGAAATCAGGGGCAGGAGAGATGGGCCAGTGGTTGAAGGAGCTTGCTTACAAAGCCTGACAGCCTGAGTTTGATTCCCCCAGTACCCATGTGAAGCTAGATGCACAAAGTGGTATTTGATTCTGGCATTTGTTTGCAGTGGTAGGAGGCCCTGGCACATCCATACTTAGTCTCTGCCTCTCTCTCCTTCTCTCTCAAATAAATAAAATATTAAAAAATGGGTTCATTTCTGGTTCCTTTGTCTATTCCATTGGTCTACATGCCTGTTTTGGTGCTGGTACCATGTGGTCTTTGGCACTATGCAGTATAATATTAGGTCAGAAATTTTGATAGCTACAGCAGTGCTTTCTGCTTAGGATCACAGTGGCTATGTTTGGCCTTTTGTGTTTCTATATGAATAATTGTTTTTTTCAAATTCTTAGAAGAATTTCATTGGAACTTTGATGAGAATAGCATTGAATCTGTAATTGCCTTTGGTAATATAGCCATTTTCACAATAATGAAACCAAACCAAGAACATGGAAACTCTCTCTGTAATATTATTTTTTTTAGTGTCTTAAAGTTTTCTTTATAGATGTCTTTCACATCCTTGGCAAGACATATTCTTAGGTACTTTATTTTTGTAGAGCTGTTGTGAATGAGATATTTCTTTCCTAATTTCTGTCCCAGGAAGTACATTGTTGTAATATGTGCAATTCACTGAGTTCTGGGTATTGATTTTGTATCCTGAAACTTTGTTGAAAATGTTTATTAAATCTAAACATTTTCTGGTAGTTTCTATAAGGTCACTTATATATAAAATCATGCCATTTGTAACTAGGGATCCACATCTCCTATGCTCCACAAAAAACAATTCAAAATCAATCAAACATTAATGTAAAACCAGAAACTCTGAAAATACTAGAGGAAAACATAGGCAATGCACTTCAAGTTATCTGTTCAGATCAGCAGTTTGAGAAGAGTTCTTCAATAGCACAAGAAACAGTTCCCAAAATCAACAAATAAAACTGGATGAAATTAAAATGTTTATGCACAGCAAAGGTAACTACCAGCACAGTGAACAAACAGCTTACAGAATGAGAGAAAACATTTCATAGTTACACTTTGTATTGAAATTTATTATCCAGAATATAATTTAAAACTTTAAAAATTAACCAAAAATCCTTGCCAACTCCTCAGTCTGAGTTCCTTGCATGGACAATGTGTGGGTGGACATGGCTGTCTTGAATGAGTAGGCCAGATCTGTTTCTCACCTCCACCCACCTCCCATGTCTGAGTTCCTTGCCTGGACAGTGTGTGGGTATGTGCAGTGGTCTGCAATGAGTAGGCCAGACCCTTTCCTAGGCTGATTCCACCTCTCCAGTCTGAAATCCTTGCGCAGTATGTGGGCAGGTGTGGGTGTCTGGAGTGAGTAGGCCAGACCCATTTCTGGGCTCCTCCACCTCCCTGGTCTGAGTTCCTTGCCTGGACAGTGTGGGAGTGGGCACAGCAGCCTTGAGTTAGTAGACTAGACCCCTGTTTCTGGGATCCTCCCACCTCCCCAGTCTGGGTTGCCTTTGCTGGTCTGTGTGCTGGAAGGCACAGCACAAAGTAGGCCAGATCCCTATTCCCTTGCTCCTCCCTGTCTCCTGGTTCTGATAGGTCTCATTGTTCCTTGCTTGGGGAGGCCTGGACCCTGTGTGAGCTGTGGAATCAGGCTTTTTGTCCTGGTATCCTGACTGGCCACTAGGACCAACATCGCTGTTCACCTGTGTCAGAGGGTCAATGGGTCAAAGGACAAAAACTTGCTTCCTCCTCAATAAAACAGTCTTCCTAAAATGAGTAGACAATAATGCAAAAATGCCAATGAAAGTCAGAAAACTGAGAGATCTCCACCAAGGATGCCTAGTCCTACAATGGAAGGTTCCAATGAAATCCTAGAGAAATCAACAGAAATTCATTCCTAAAATGAAAACACAGCAACCATTGAGACATTGATCAAAAAATCATTGAACTTGAAGCTATCAAAGAACCAACAATTGTATCAATGAAATTAAACAGAATCATCTCCTAGAGCATTCAGCTTTTGACAGCAGGCTTAACTGGATTGAAGAAGATGTTAGACCCCTCCAAAGAGATATGAATGAATTGAAGGTAAGTCAAGAAATGGAAGATCTCAACAACTGATTGATTAAGCTTAATGAAGATTTGATCAAATGCAAGAATGAACTCCGGGAAGCATCAAGAAAAACAGAACTCAAATTGAATCCATACATCAAAATGGAGATGGACAGGATACGAAATAACACAATGCTGGAGATATGCCTTGGTGGTTAAGGCGTTTGCCTGCAAAGCCAAAGGACCCTGGTTTTATTCTCCAGGACCCACGTAAGCCAGATGCACAAGGTGGTGCATGCATTCGGAGTTCATTTGCAGTGGCTGGAGGCCACGGTGCACCCATTCTGTCTCTCTCTCTCTGCCTTTTTTCTTATTCTCAAATACATATTTTTAAAGTTAAAAAAAACAACATAACACAACAGAAAACAAAAATCAAATAGAAATTATAAAAACCTCTGTAGAACCATTCGTGAACAGAGTTACTCATGTGAAAGATGAACCTCTGACCTGGAAGATAAGACAGAAGAAATATATTGGGAGGCCAGAAACTTTGCTAAGTTCAAAAATATCAAGTGAACATAATATGAGGGAACTGTGGGACACCATAAAACCTCCAAACATCTGGATCATGGGTACACCAGGAGAGGAAATCCAGACCCGAGGCAAAGAGAACATACTCAACAAAGTATTGAAGAATTTTTTCCAAATCTCACAAAACAGAGGCCTATCCAGACACAAGAAGCCGACAGAACACCAAATAGACAGGACTAAAGAAGAAACTCTCCAAGACACAACATATTTAAAACTCTTAACAATGAAAACAAAGAGAGACTGTTAAAAGCAGCAAAAGAGATGCAATTCACAACATGCAAAGGCAAGCCCATCAGAATTACATCAAATTACTCAATGGAAACCTTGAAAGCCAGAAGGGCCTGGAATGGAACACTTCAAAGTCTGAGAAACTATAGCTGCCAACCCAAGCTACTTTACCCAGCAAAATTATCTCTCATAATACATGGTGAAAGAAAAACTTTCCATGAAAAAGTCAACTCTATGATTATATGAAAACAAAACCAAACCTACAGAGATTACTTCAGGCAATACTCCACACAGAACAGTCAAGCAATCAATCTCAAGAGCCAACAAGATCACAATAAACAAAATAGACCAGGCTCAAAACAGTACACAATACAAGAAAGCACCAAATCCCATAAAAGACCTTATCATGGCAGGAATTAATTCAAAACTCACAGTAATAACCTTAAATATCAATGGTCTTAACTCACCCATCAAAATACACAGGTTATCAGGATGGATAATAATAGGAGTAAAAGATCATGACATCAAAATGAAAAGACAGACTGACTGAGAGGGGGAAGGGATATGATGGAGAGTGGAGTTTCAAAGGGGAAAGTGGGGGGAAGGTAGGGAAGTGCCATGGTATATTGTCTACAATTAAGGAAGTTGTCAATTTAAAAAAATTATAAAACATGAACCACCAAAAAAAAAAAAACTGGACCCTTCTATCTGCTGTCTTCAAGATACCTGCATCACCACTAAAGATAGACACTTCCTCAAGGTGAAAGGTTGAAAACAATACTCCAAGAAAATGGAAATAAAAAACAAGTGAGTGTTGCTATATTAATATCTGATAAAATAGACTTCTAACCAAAAGTAATCAAAAAGGATAATGAAGGTCACTTCCTAATTATCCAGGGAATGATCCAAAATGAGCACATACCAATCATAAATATATATGTGTCAAACACAGGTGGATAACAGTTTATAGAACAAAATCTGCTTGAAAATAAAACAGAAATAAACACCAACACCATCATAGTCAGAGACTTCAATACTCCACTATCATCAATAGATAGATCATCTAAGCAGAAAATCAACAAAGAAATAATAGAGCTCAACAACATCATAGATAAACTACACTTAACAGATAGCTACAGAACTTTCCACCAAAACTCTACAAAATACACATTCTTCTCAGTAGCCTAGGGAAACTACTCCAAAATTGACCATATATGAAGCCATAAAACATGCTTTTACAAAGTCAGGAAAATTGAAGTAACTTCCTGCATCATGTCAAATCACAAAGCTTTAAAGCTATAAATTAACAACAAGAGACACATCAAGAACTCCACTAACCCCTGGAGACTAAACAACACACTTTTAAACAATGAATGGGTCATGGGAGAAATCAAAACAGAAAACGTAAAATTCCTAGAATTGAATGGTAATAAAACACAACCTACCAAAACTTTTGTGGGTCATAATGATGGCAGTCATAAGAGGAAAATTCACAGTCCTAAATGCCTTCATTACAAAGACAAAGAGATCACAAATCAATAACCTGCCTGACTGTCCACCTAAAGGCATTGGAAAAACGAGAAGACTTCAACCCCAAAAGCTCCAGCTGGAAAAAAATGATCAAGATTAGAGCAGAAATTAATGAATTGGAAACTAAGAAAATAATTTAAAAAATCAATGAAACAAAGAGCTGGTTCTTTGAAAAAATAAACAAGATTGATAAACCCCTGACCAAATTTCTCAAGGAAAAACAAGGAGAAATCTCAAATTAACAAAATCAGAAATGAAAAAGGAGAGATCACAACAGATATCAATGAAATTGGAAGAATCATCAGGGCATACTTCCAAAACCTCTACTCCACAAAATTATATAATCTGGAAGAAATAGATGAATTCCTAGACACATACCACCAAACAAAACTAAATTCAAAGCAGATTAATCTCCTAAACAAGCCTATCACATCCATAGAAATTAAACATGTAATCAAAAACCTCCCCCAAAAGAAAAATCCAGAACCAGACAGAGATGCAACAAGGAAAGAAAACTATAGGCCTATATCCCTAAAGAACTTAGATGCAAAAATCCTGAACAAAATCCTTGCAAACCAAATTCAACAACACATCAAAAGCATTATCCACCTTTATCAAGTAGGTTTCGTCCCAGGGATGCAGTGATGGTTTAACATATGGAAATCTGTCAATGTAATACACCACATAGGTAAACTGAACCATAAGAACTACATGATCATCATCTCAATTGATGCAGAGAAGGCCTTTGACAAATTACAATAACACTTCATGATCAAAACACTGGAAAGAATAGTCATGGAAAGTTTATATCTCAACACAATAAAGGCTACATATAAAGCTCCTAAACCCCAAATAATACTTAATGGGAAAAAAAAACTCAAGGAGTTCCCACTGAGATTGGGAACAAGACAGGGGTGCCCACTCTCACCACTGCTCTTGAACATAGTACTGGAAGTACTAGCCTAAGCAATAAGTTAGGAGAAAAAAATAAAAGGGATTCAAATTAGAAAGGAAGAAGTGAAGTTAACCTTGTTTGCAGATGACATGATCCTATAATATAAGTGACCTGCAAGTCTCCATCCCAAAATTTCTAAAGGTGATAACTTCTTTCAATACAGTGGCAGGACATAAAATCAATGTACAAAAATCAGTAGCTTTTCTATGAGCAAAGGACAAATATACAGAGAAAGAAATCAGTGAGGCTGCTGCTGTCCCATTTTCAATAGCAACAAAAAAAAATTAAATACCTCTGAATAACACTAACCAAGGATGTGAAAGAGCTATATAAAGAAAACATGAAAACACTCAAGAAAGAAAGAGAGCGGGACATGAGAAGATGGAAAGAACCCCCCCCCATGTTCCTAGATAGGTAGAATTAACATTGTGAAAATGGCAATTCTACAAAAACAATATACAGATTTAATGCAATACCAATATAAATACCTTCTGCACAGAGATTGAAAAATGACTGGAAAATTCATATGGAATGGCAGAAGGTTCAGATATCCAAACATATACTCAGAAAGAAAAAAAAAAAAAAAACCTCTGATGGTATCACCATACCTGATCAAAAGCTGTATTACAAAGCCATAGTGACAAAAACAGAATGCTACTGCAATAAAAACAGAAACATAGACCATTGGAACAGAATTGAAGACCCAGATCTTATGGCGAGTAACTACAGCTACTTGGTCTTTTACAAAGTGCCAATAATGTAGACTGGAGAGAAGAGAGCATCTTCAACAAATGGTGTGGGACAAATTGGATGACCATATGCAGAAAAATGAAATTAGACTCACTCATTTCACCATACACAAAAATCAAGTCTAAATGGATTAAAGACCTCAGTATAAGACC
The DNA here is from genome assembly GCA_036365145.1 of Orientallactaga sibirica. Taxonomy (NCBI): domain Eukaryota; kingdom Metazoa; phylum Chordata; class Mammalia; order Rodentia; family Dipodidae; genus Orientallactaga; species Orientallactaga sibirica. Next base: position 4,981,916 of record JAEOAD010000793.1, on the reverse strand, counting down.
TGAAACTCTTCAACTACTGGAAGAAAAAAAAATAGGAGGCACACTCCACCATATAGGACTGGGAAAAGACTTCCTGAACAAAACCCTAGTAACTAATGAAATTAAACAAGCACTCAACCAATGGGATCTCATGAAGCTAAAAAGCTTTTGCACAAACATACCATAAGCAGAGCCAATAGATTACCCACTGAAAAACCACTGACAGAAATCTAATATCTAGAATCAACAAATAACTGAAAAAACCTAAACAATAAAAAATCAAACAACCCACTCCCAAAAGTGGGCAGAAAACTAAATATGGATTTCCCAGAAGATAAATTTCAAATGTCTAACATACACTTAAGAAAATGTTCAACATCCCTATCCATAAGGGTAATGTGAATTAATACAACTATGAGAGTCCACCTTATGCCAGTAAGGACAGCAACATTAAAAAATCAAATGAAATCAAATGTTGGCAAGACTGTGTAAAAATAGGAACACTCATTCACTGTTGGTGGGAATGTAAGCTGGTACAACCACTGTGGAACTCAATATGGAGACTCCTGTAAAGGATGAATGTAGAATTACCAACAGACCCTCTTGTCCCCTTACTGGGCATTTACTTTAAAAACTGTACATGTCATTTCAGATGTATTTGCGCAACAATGTTTATAGCTGCTCAATTCATAATAGCTACAAAAACAGAATATTCCCAGATGTCCAACATTGGATGAATACCAAAATGTGGTATATCTATCCAATGGAAATCCACTCAGTAGTAAGAAAAAAATGACACGTTGAAAATTTTTGAAAACTGGTCGAACTTGGAACAGATCATTCTACATGAACTCACACAATCACAGAAAAACAACCATCACGTGATCTCACTCATCTGCAGTTCTTAGCCTGGATCAGCCCAAGTTGGTGACATAACTGAAAAGCATCTTGAGGCTTGGACAATAGGGATGGTAGGGCTTGGGGGAAGGTAAAAGTTGGGAGGACACAAAGCTCAAATTGAACTGGTACCATTGAATCCTATATAGGCATGGACAGTTTATATCTCAACATAATAAAGGCTATATATAAAGCTCCTAAATCCCAGTACTTAATGGGAAGAGACTGAAGAAATTCCCACTGAGATCAGGAACAAGATAGGGGTGTCCACTCTCCTCTGCTCTTCAACATAATACTGTAAGTCCTAGCTCAAGCAATAAGACAGGAGAAAGAAATAAAAGGGATACAAATTGGAAAGGAAGAAGTTAAGTTAGCTCTATTCTCAGACGACATGATTCTATACATAAGTCACCCAAGAACCTCCATTTCAAAGTTCTTACAGGTGATTACCTCCTTCAGCAAAGTAGCAGGATACAAAATCAATGCACAAGAACCAATAGCCTTTCTATATGCAAAAAAACAAAGATACAGAGAAAGAAATAAGCGACATTGTCCCATGTTCAATAGCAACAACAAAACATACCTTGGAATAACATTAATCAAGGATGTGAAAGACCTTTACAATGAAAACATAAAAACACTGAAGAAAGAAATTGCGGAGGACTTGAGAAAATGGAAAGACCTCTCATGCTCCTGGACAGGCAAAATTAACATTGTGAAAATGGCAATATTACCAAAAGCAATATACAGATTTAATGTGATATCAATAAAAATCCCAACATTTTTCTTCATGGAGATATAAAAAAAAAATCTCAAAATTCCTATGGAATGGTAGAAGGTTTTGTATATCCAAGCATATCCTCAGGAAAAAAAAAAAAAAAAAAAAAAAAAAAAAAAAACCACCTCTAGAGGCATCACCATACCTAATGTAATGCTATGTTACAAAGCCATAGTAAAAAAACAAAACAAAACAAAACAAAACAAAACATAATACTGCCATAAAAACAGGATTATAGACCAATAGAGCAGAATTAAGGACTCAGACTTTGGGTCAAATAAATACAGCTACTTGATATTTGACAAAGGCCCTAACAATGTGGACTGAAAAAAAAAAAGATAGCATTTTAAACAAATGGTGCTGGACAAACTATATATCCATATGAAGGAAAATGAAACTCGACCTACACATCTCGCCATGCTCAAAAATCAAATCCAAATGGATCAAAAACCTCAATATAAGATAATAAACTCTGCTAGTACTAGAAAAAAATAGGAGGAACTTTCCATGATATAGAAGTGGGAATAGACTTCCTGAACAAAACCCCAATAGCTCAGGAAATTAAAACAATTACTCAACCATTGGGATCTCATGAAGCAGAAAAGATTTTTCACAGACAAACATACAATAAGCAGAGCCAACAGATTACCTACAGAATAGGAGAATAGCTACAGAATTGCTGGGTATACAACTGATAGAGGACTAATTTTTAGAATTTACAAATAACTCATAAACCTAGTCAAGCTGGGCATGGTGGTGATGCCTTTAATCCCAGCACTTGGGAGGCAGAGGTAGGAGGATCACTATGAGTTCGAGGCTATCCTAAGAATACAGAGTGAATTCCAGGTCAGCCTGAGCTAGTGTGAGACCCTACCTCAAAAAAAAACAAAACAAACAAACAAAAAAAAACTAAATAATAAAAAGTCAAACAACCCACTCAAAATGGGGCAGAGAACTGTACATGGAGTTCTCAGGGGAAGAAATACAAATGGCAAACACACACTTAAGAAAATGTTCAACATCCCTAATTATCAAGTAAATTCAAATTAAAACAACTATAAGATTCCACCTTACCCCAGTAAGGATGGCAAACATTAAAAAAAATCAAATGAGGACTGGAGAGATGGCTTAGTGGTTAAGGATCCTGATTGCTAATCCTAAGATTGCCAGTTCCAATCTCCAGGTCCCACGTTTAACGAGACACAGTGATGCAAGGGTGCAATGCTGCACTTGCCCTCAAGGGGACACACATGTCTGGAGTTCATTCATAGTGGCTGAGAGGCTGCTGGCGCATCCAATCTCTATCTGTCTCCCTTTCCCTCTCTATCTTTCTCTGTGGCTCTCTCTCAAAAAAAAAAAAAAAACTCAAATGAAAAGTAATGCTGGTGATGTTGTGGAGAAATAGGAACTTTAATTCACTGTTGGTGGGAATGTAAGATGGTACAACCACTATGGAAAACAATATGGAGACTCCTCAAAAGGTTGACTATAGAGTTACTGAGCAACCCAGTTATTCCCTTACTGGGCATTTACCCTAAAAGCTCCATGCCTCAGTTCAGAGAGATTTGCTCAACCATGTTTATAGCTGCTCAATTCATTATAGCTAAGAACTGGAATCAACCCAGATGTCCATCATTAAATGAATGGATAACCAAGATGTCATATATCTACACTATGGAATTCTACACCGCAGTAAGGAAAAATGACACAATGAAACTTGAAGAAAAATGGTGGAACCTGGAATAGAACATTCTGAACAAACTCACCCAATCACAGAAAGTTAATTGTCACATAGTCTCACTCATCTGTGGTTCCTAACCTGAATCTACCTGAAATGCTGACATACCTAATAAGCACGTGGAGGACCGGACAATAGGGAGGGTATGGTGGGAGGGGAAGATAAGGGAGGGGAGGGACACAAAACTGGATCCAAATGGAAATGGCACCATATCATCCTATTTCCTAAAAGACAGACTAAAAGGTTGAACCTTCATTAAATCCTTCAAGGCAACACCTGATTCACAGGGCCCCATAGAGTGTATGATGAAGACTAACCTTAAGCTTCTCCTGCTTCTCTCTATATATCTCTCTACCTCTTCTCTCTTCTCTCATTCTCTTTTATATTACCTATCTTTTTCGTCCTTCTTTTCCCTTGGCAGTGGCCTGTAACTCCCAGTACCAGCATATGGTTAACATCCAACACACAATGAACTGTTGGTCAGAGAGACCTATAAGGTTTCCCAAAATAAGACAGATTTCTGTCAGAGTACTTAATGAGCAACCAAAGGTTAATGGTAAGACCCTACTACCACAGACACCATATGATTTTGGTATATAACATGGAGTGACCTGTCTGGAATCTGGAAGAGAGGCAGTCCCCAGACAATTAGCTTGTCTAGTGCCAGAAGGTGCTACATGAGTGACTGGGGGAAAATGCCCAACATCTGTCCAAGAAACTTGTGGTCTAAGCTACTCAGCAGCAAATAACCTGATGTGATGCTCACACATGGGCAATAGTGGCACACAACCATGGTGTGTAACCAACTGCTCTTGATTTGGCTAACAGATCTCAGGAACTGGGAAACAAGTCAGAACCATATCCACAGAGCAGCCCACTCTCCAATATAAAGGTCCCACCAATCGTGGGCTACAAGTGGGCCTACACCTATGAAATTCTCTCTAAAATAATAATGGTTATCTCATTTATCTGGTGCTGACCTGTCTCTCCATTGGAGAATTTTCTTCTCTTTTTCAGATGGACAGAGAACCTGAGGAGAGAATCAGCCCATCACACCTCATCAGGGCCCCAGCTGAAGCCAGATAGTAATGGGGGAAATGAGCAAGAGTGCTGCTTTCTTGGTGGAACTGGTACTAACACAAGGATGATGGAGATAGACACAGAGAACACGCAGCTCCTGCCATATCAGATATCCAGAGACAAAGAGGCTCCCTTGACATCATCACTGAAGTAGAACTAAAACTATCCCAACATGGCTCAGGCAAATTCACAGAAGAGGGGGTGGAACGATTGTTAGAGCCACAAGTTGGGACATTATGCACAGAGACATTGCCTCTTCCCCATAACTGATGGCAACCCCACGATGCATGACCCTCATTCTCCAATGAGGAGTGTCCCTTCAGAGGGGGGAGGACAGGGAGGAGGCTAATGATGGTACCAGCATGACTGTATGCACACTATCTATATAACCAATAAAAAAGAAGAACAAACATCTTAATAAAGTTGTTTTCATCCCACTGATACAAGGTTGATTCAACATATACCAAGACCCTGAAAAATTAAATTGATTAAGACACTAGATGAAGAAATAACCTTCTATGCTGTTGGTTTGGCAGAATTAATATTAGGAAAGTGGCTATACTACTAAAAGCAATCTATAGATTCAATGCAATATCCATCATAATTCTAGTACTATTATTCTCAGAACTAGAAAAAAATCCTAAAATTCATATGACTACACAAAATAACATATATAGTCAATGCAAGCTTAAGCAGAAAGAACCTTGCAGGAAGTATCCATTACCTAAGCTCAAACTACACTTAAGAGCCATAGTGATAAACATGGCACAGCACTGGCATTAAAAACATAAATGGAACAAAACAGAGGACCCAGAAACTAACCCACATAGATATTGCCACCAAATTTTTGACCAAAGTGTCAAAAACATACACTGGAAAAAGCCAGTCAGTTCAATAAATGGATATACATTTGCAGAAGTATAATATTGGAGTTTTATCTTTCACCGTGAACAAAAATCAATTCAAAGTAAACCAATGACCTTAATTTAAAACCTGAAACCCTAAAACTCCTACAGTAAATCATAGAGTAAGTATTTCAGGATATTGGTATAAGCAAGAACTTTCTGACAAAAAATAACCACCCAACAGCACAGAAAACAGCCATAAGAATAAACACATGTGCTTGCATAAAATTAAAAGGCTTCTGCACAGCCAAAGAAACTATCAGCAGAGTGAATGGAAATTCTATAAAATGGAAGAATATCTTTACAAGGTGTATTGCAGACAGCACATTTGTATGTAGAGCATATAAAGAATTGTACAATTCAGATACTCTCACATTTCCCCTCTATTCATACTAATAGAATAGAGTATAAAGCCAAAGGAAATGTAATACTAGTTGATTTTCCAACTGCAGTTTCTCTACCTTAGCTGTATTTCTATGGATACTTTACTTCCTTATATCTTTCCTTTCTCTTGCATCCTTACTTTTATCTAGGTGCCATTTTCAAAAACTGTAGAACAGCTGTAGCTATTTCATCCTGGAATTAAATTATCAGGATCAATTCTCCATTTCCAGAGTGAAGGGTGATACCTTTGATGTCCCACCAATGGTGGTCATAGCTGTCCCTATAAGCTGCTGGTGTTGCATGTAAAAATGAAGACAACAAACTTATTTATTCCTGAAATATAATAAGAGGCATTTCAAAGAGGCTTTCAGGAAAAAAAAACTTCTTCCTCATAATGAATCTATGTTCCCATAGTCTACACTTATTTCAATTCTACTATGTCATGGAATAGACTATGATTACATTGGTCTTCTTTCTAATGTTTTTATAAGTAACATTATTCACTTTTTAATGATATTGGTATTTTATTGTATTTTATAGAACAAGTTATAAATGTATATATTTAAAAGTGTAAATTGATGCTTTAAAACATGTTTATATGACAAAATCAAGATAACTTATCTATTACTTCCCACAAATCATCTTTATGAGTGTGTTTAAGATATATTCTTTGTAATTGCATATTTTAGTGCTCAAAAATTTATTGCATTTGAACTTCTTTAAATTAATTATGATAAATTTTACTGTATGAACAAATCACATTTTATAGCCCCTCTCCACTTCCCTCATTCCACTGATGGCTTTCCTCAGTGAAGTTATTGGTATTCACCATGGGGTTAATAATGCATCAGTCAGTCTCCATAATTGTGAGATATATAATACAGTTGCATTAACTATAATCACTATTTTGTATAACAGATACCAAAAACGTATTCCTTGTGTATAACTACAACTTTGTATATTCTTCCACAAAGCTTATCTACTTAATCATAGAACTACTTTTAGCATGACAATTTTTTTATAATAAGAATGAAATGATTTCTCCTGCCAAATATGTCCTTCATAGTTTGTAATTTTTACAATATGACTATATTTCAGGAGTGGAAGATTAGGTCACTATGTGTCCATTATCATTGTATTTCCTAATTTTCAAATTTTGCAAACAACCAGTTTAATTTATTATTTGTTGATCAACAAAAATTTTGTGAATGAAAGCTATCTCCTAATTAATGCCTTCTAAGATACACTCCTTCACTTTATGTTATTAAACACCAATTCAGGGATCTGGAAAGATGGCTCAATATAAAAGGTGTCTGAAATGAAAGTGTGAGTACCTAAATTCAGATCTCCAGACCCCACCTAAAGCTAGAAGCTGTGATGGGCTTCTGCAATCCCTGTTTATTTTAATTACTTTCTTTTAGAGTGGCTGTTATAAAATATGACTATGCCACTGAAGTTTTAGTTGCAACCAAACAAGTTATATAAGAAAGACAACTTAAACCTGCCTTATCATAAGGGAAACTTTACAAGTAAAGGAAATATTAAAGCCATTACATTGTCAATAATAATAATATTAATAGTTAATGAGTACATACTCTTTATAGGGAATTATAATGCATACTGTGAAATGAAATATTAATAAAATATTATTTAACTTCAAATATTTACAATTTGATAAAGATAAGGCATGCATGCATACATGTACACATAAACCCTAGAATAATCGACAAATAGTGTTTTGAGAAGCAAAGAAAATGGTATGGGAAAAGATAGGAGAATGACTTTTCTTCTCACATTAATACTGCTTTCATCGGTTTATAATTTCAAGGTCCAAAATATACAAGAAAATAATTACAGAAGTAAAAAGAGCAATAGCAACTAAAATTTAAAATATCTTAGTTCATTGCAAAAGCAGGAAATAAGTCTTATTCCCTAAAATACAAAGTAAGATTGGCTCTAGAGATTTTACTTTTTCTGACATTAAACCCTATGAAGTTTAGAACTAACATGTCAGAAAATAAAACAGACACTATGCTCATTTGAAATCTTTCTGCATAAAATTGAATGGATACAATGTGTTATTCACTTGGTATCTGTTAGTATGAACACCAAGTGAATGATTAGTGTCTGCTTTCAAGGGTAAAGTATATCAAAAGTAATAAAATTTAGTAATAAAAAATTAGTTACATTTATCTTCATTCACTGCATTCCTTTCTCTAAACAGTCCATATTCTTCAGTAATTGGATCCTTCCAGTAAAAGGAGGTAAATCACATCTACTAGATTTTTTTAATTACAGGTTTTATTTATTTTAATGTTTTTATATTATTATTATAAATATATTTTTATTAGTTATGTATATAGTGTGTATACAGCCATGACGGTACCATCGTTAGCCTTCTCCCCATACTCCCCCCCATGGTTAGTATGGGTTTTTCCTTATGTAGGTAGCCATCAGTTATGCGGGAGAGGGAATGACCCAACTCATGGCTCTAACAATCTTTCTGCCCTCTTCCACGAGTTTCCCTGAGCCATGTTGGGTTCATTTTAGGTCTATTTCAGTGACAAGGTTTTGAGTCTCTGGATATCTGATTTGGTAGGGGTTGAGAGTTCTTTGTGTCTTTCTCCTTCGCCATTGTGCTGGTACCAGGTTCACCAATAAAGCAGCACTCTTGCTCATTTCCCCTACAGTGGCTTCATCTGGTGCCCTGTTGTGGTGTGATGGGATTTATTTTTATTTTTATCTATTGTTGTTATTTTGAAATTCTTGATAATCACATAATTATTTTAATATTAATTTAAATTATAATATATTAAATTTTGTTGTCAAACAAGAAAGACATATATTAAATAATGACAGTGAGTGAGAGTGTTTGTGTGTGTGTTTCTCTGAATTGAATACAGGGTTTTGCATATAGCATGCAAGTTCTATAACAATGTGCTAATAGCTCAACAATAAAATTATTTTTATAATGTGTTTATCATAAAACATAATGGTGTGGTCTTAAAGTTAGAGATCTCAGGTCTCAACTTTTTTTTTTTTTAATGGTAGGGTCTCGCTCTAGCCCAGGCTGACCAGGAATTCATTATGTAGTCTCAGGCTGGCCTTGAACACAAAGTGATCCTCCTACCTCAGCCTCCTGAGTTCTGGAATTAAAGGAGTGCACCACCACACCAGGCACTAAACTTTTAACATTGAAACATACTGTAAAAGACTGCATGTTAATATTTGCATTCATGAACAAATAATTTAGGAAATCTGACAACTAAGCTTTTCAGATGGCAATGACCACTGGGATGACCCAAAAGGCAACATAGTGCTGAGAAGAAGGGATGGAGGATGTCCAGCACTGAAACATCTCTGTCACATCCTCCAAGGCTCAGGGTCCATTGTGGAAGAGAGGGCAGAAAGAATGTAAGAGCCAGAGGAAAGGTACAAATCCTTAAAATGCAACTGTCCAGAGATAAATTGGCCTTGATATCCATGACCTCACAATGCCTAGCAATACCGTTGCAAGACCCTCATAATAGAAGAAAAAGATGATGACATCAAATTAAAATAGAGACTAATGGAGAGAGGGAGGGGATATGATGGAGAATGGAGCTCTAAAGGGGAATGGGGGGGGGAGGGAAATATCATGTTTTTTTTTCCTATGGAAGTATAGAAGTTGTCAATAAAAAAATTTAAAAAAAGACTTCTGAATAAAAGCATTAATATACTACATCTGAATTTCTCATTAAAAGTTTCATCCAGAAAAAAAATAAGATGAACTTTGACATGGATTGACATGTTTCAAATATGTTTCAGAACATCTTACCTTCCACCAGCATATGAACTTCAGTGGTAGAGAATGCCACAATAGGATGTTCCTGGATATATATATTTTAAAAAGTCATCTCTCAGAATGGACAGAGAAAATCTTACAGTAGTTAAGAGTTAACATTTAAATAATCTTAATGCCTAACACTTAAGTAATAGAACTTAATTGGGTTCAGGCCTTGCCTATTCATAGAGTCTGAACTGTTTTAGCCTATGTGATAAGGGGGAAAAATGATCCAACATCAATTAATAGTTGAATTATTATTGAGTACCTATTCAATAAAACTCAAAAATTCAAATATAAGTAAGAAACACCTTATATCCCACAGGAATCGACTCTACTAAGAAACATCAGAAACAAAGGAAAGATATTAATTAATTAACTTAACACAAGTACTATGCAAAGAAAATGTTAAGAAATTTATGTTTAACTGCATGTAAAGCAGCTTCATGCAGTAGGTGGCATCTTAGTCAAACCAAAGAAAATTGGAGAGAAGACAGCCCTGAGAAAAAATAATAATATCTCCAATACTAACATCAAGAATAACTTGCAAGACCCATGAAAATTAAACAAAGTCAGAAACAGCATGCTTTCTAAAATTTACAATATTCATTATGAAACTATGAATAATTATTAGTTTTGGTAGTTTTGAAACTTCAATTTATTGCAGTTTGTAGGGTATATGGTGAATTATTCATCTTTTAAAATTCAGATTCAGCAAAATGCAATGCAAGCAGACATAGTAGCACACTGGGAGCTACTTGGGAGGTGGAGGCTGGACCATCCAAAATTGAAGGTCAACCAGGAATACATAGTGAATTTCAAGACACTTTGGGCTACATGAAACCCTGTTTCAAATACTTCAAAAAATGAAGAAAAGAAAGAAAGAAGGAAAGAAGGAAGGAGAGATAGAAGGAAGGAGCAAGAAAAGGAAGGAAATAATGAAGGAAATAAAGAACAAAAGAAGGAAAGAAGGAAGAAATGAAAGAACAAAGGAAGGAGGGTGAAGAGGAGAAAGAAAGGAAGAATGCAAGGGATGGAAGAGAGCAGAAAGGAACTGAAGAATGAATGAACTAATGAAGGAAAGAAAGAGGAAAGAAAGGAATAAGCAAAGGAGGGAAGGAGAGAAGGAATGAATGAAAGAATGAAGGAAGGGAGAGAGATGGGGATAAAAGGAAAGGGGTAATGGAAAGGAAGTAGAGTAGGAGGGAATGAAGGAACAAAAAAGAAAAGAAAGAGAGGAAAGATGGCACAAATAAAGGAGGAAGGGTGAGGATCAAGAGACTGAAGGTATGAAGGTAGTGAAATGAGGGAGAGAGGAAATTAAAAGATGGACAGATGGCAATAAAGGAGAGAGCTAGGGAAATAAAAGAAAAAGAGAAGAAGGGAAGGGAGGGAGAACCAAAAAAAAATGATGGAAATGGGGAAGGAAAATAAAGAAGGAAGGCAGAAGGAGAGAAAAGAGAGAGGGAGATAATAAAAGAGGAAGGGAGGGAAATGAAGGAGAGTATGAGGGAAATAAAGAAGGGAAGGGAGAAAGAGGGAAGAGAGTGTGAGAAGGAAGGGGGAGAAAAAGAAATGTGGGAAAGAAGGAAGGAAGGGATAGAAGAGAGGAAGGAATGGAGAGGTTGAAGGGAGGATGGGAGAGAAAGGAAGGAAATAAGGAAGAGGGAAAGAATGAAGGAAGGGAGGGGAAGATGGGAGAGAGAGAAATAAAGGAAATGGAGAGGTAAAGGAAGAAGGGAAGAGGGTGAGAGGGAAAGATGAGACTGGTGGAGGGAGGGGTGGAGTTTATGGGGGAAGAGTGGTGGAAGGAAGAAAGGAAGCGAGGGGGATGGGAGAGAGAGAAAGAAAGTAGAGAAGGGTTGGGCATGGTGGCATGCATGTCTTTTATCACAGCACTTGGGAGGTAGAGGTAGGAAGCTTGCCATGAGTTTGAGGCCACCCTGAGACTACATAGTGAATTCCAGGTCAGCCTGAGCTACAGTGAGACCCTACCTCGAAAAAAAAAAAACAAAAAAAGGAAAAGAAAAGAAAAGAAAAGAAAAGAAAAGAAAAGAAAAGAAAAGAAAAGAAAGGAAAGAGAAGGGAGGAAAGAAAGTAAGGGAGAGGAGAAGAGATGGGAGGCAAAATAAATAAGGGAGTGAGGGAGATGGAGAAGAATGTTAGACATGGGATAAAGTGAGGGACAGAAAGGAAACACCAAGGAGAAGGATGAGAAAAGAATGAGGGAAGGGAAGGAGGGAAGAAAAGAGAAGGAAATGTTGGAAGGGAGGGATTTTATGCACAACGGGAGGGAAGGGTGGGAGGAAATGAAGGGATGGAGGGAAGGAGGAAGATAGGAATAGAGAGTAGGACAAACATGTAGGGAAAGGAAGACTGGCAGAGATGGATGGATGGAGGGAAGTGAGAGAAGGAGAGATAAAGGAGTTAAGATGGGATGGAAGAAAATGAAGAACAGAAAGAAAAGGTTTAAGGGAGGGAAGGATAGAAAGAAAGGATGGAAGAAAGGTAAGGAAGAGCTGGAGGGAGAAAAAGGTAGGAAAGAATTCAAAAAGGGAGAGAAAGGAAGTATGCATAATGGAGTGAAGGGAGGGTGGGAGGAAGGAAAAAATTGGAGGGAATGAAAAGAAGGAAGGAAAGGAGGGAGGGAAAGTGTGAGGAATAGAGGAAGGGAAAAGAAATGAAAGGAGGGAAGGTGAGAACAAAGCATGAAGGAAGGGAAAGGAATTAGGAAAGAGTTAGAGAATGGGATCCTGGAATTGAGGGAGAAAAATGAAAGAGGGAAGAGAACATGGGAATGGAACTAGGGGAGTGAGGGAAGGAACGGACAGAGGAGTGGATATTGGGCGTGGTGGAGGGAAATGAAAGACAGAGGGGAAAGGAGGAAGGCAACAAAAACAGCAGGGACAGATAGGAGGGAAAGACGATAAGGAAGTGAGGAAGGAAGGTATATGTGAGAATGAGGGAGTGAAAGAAGGAGGGAAGGGAGGGATAGAAGGAGAATGAGAGTAAAAGGAAGGAAAGAAGGATAGAAAAGAGAGAGAAAGGGGGCTGGAGAGATGGCTCAGTAGTTAAGGGGGGTCGCTTGAAAAGCCTAAGAACCCAAAACTGGTGGCTCCCCAGTATCCACATGAAGCCAAATGCACAAAATGTATCATGCATCTGGAGATCCTTTGCAGTAGCTAGAGGTCCTGGTGCACCCATTCGCTCTCTTTCCTTGAAAATAAATAAAATATTTAAAAAGAAATCTAAATAGGGAAAAAAAGAGGGATGGGAAGAAGAGAGGGAAAGGAAAGAAAGAAGGGAATTAGGGAAAAGAGGAAGAAAAGGGAGGGAGGAAAAGAAAAGAAGGAAGGGAAAAGAGATGGGAGAAAATGAGAGACAAATGGAAGGAGAAAATGACTGAGGGGAAGAAGAGAAAAGAGTATGATGGAGAGGAAGGAGAGGAAGGAAAGGAGAGAAGAAGGAAAGGGAAGGAAGGAATGAATGGAGAAGGAGGAAAGGAAGAAAGAAAGGAAAGAAGGGGCAAAGGGAAAGAGGTACTGGAAGGAGGAAAGGAAAAGAGATACTGGGGGAGGAAAGGAAAAAAAGAGGAAGGAGAAGCAAAGAGAGAAAGGAGGGTATTAATGGAGTGAATGGAAGAAGTGTACAGAATAAAGGGAAAGAGAGAAGGAAGTGTGGGTGTAAGGGAGGGAAAGGAAAGAGGGAAGAAAGGGAGGGAGGGATGGGAGGACAAGAAAGGGAGAGAGAAATAAACAAAAGGAAGTGAGAGAGGTAAAGGAAGGGGAGAAGCAAGGAAGGCAGGGAAAGGAAGGTGGGAAAAGAGCAAGAGAGGAAAGGATGGGAGGGAAAAGGAAAGGAACACAGGGATGAAATGAACAGAGGGAGGAAATGATGGGAGGGAGTGGGGGACTGAAAGGAAGGAGAGAAGGAATCAAGGGTAGAAAAGGAATCAGGGAATGGATGAAAGGAGGAAGGGAGTCATGGGAGAGACAGGAGAAAAGGAAGGAGGGAAAGGAAGGAAAGAAAGAAGAGAATGGTGGGAAGGAAAGGAAAGGAGGGAAATGAGGGAGAGAGTTTTGGATGGAAAGGAGAGTGGACAGGAGTGAGAATGAAGGAATGGAGTGGAAGAAGGGAAGGGATGGAAGGATAGATGCAGGAAAAAGAAATGAAAGAAGGGAGGGATAGGAGGCATAGGAAGGAAGGAAGGAAGGAAGGAAGGAAGGAAGGAAGGAAGGAAGGAAGGAAGGAAAGAAGGAAGGAAGGAACAAACGAAGGAAAGAAAGAAAAGAAGTAGGACAGATAGGGAGGGGAAAGAGGGCTGGGCCAGAGGGAGGAAAAGGAAGAAGCAAAGGAAAGGAGTGAAAGAAAGGAGGAAAGGGAGGGAAAGAACAAAGGGAAGGGAGGGAGAGGAGGGGTGAGAAGGAAAATAGAAAGAATGGAAGGTGGAAGGTACTAAACGGGGCTAGAGATAGAAAGTAGTGAGGGATATAAAGGAGAGGAGAGAGGGAGGGAAAGGAAGGGAGAAAAAGAGGAAGAAAAGGAGTGTGTGAGAGAGGGAGAGGTGCGAGGGAACTGAGGGAAGGAATTTTCGGGAAAAGGTATAGGATGTACTGAGGGAGGGAAAGGAAGAAGTGAGTGAATAAGGAATAGATGTGAGGAAGGACAGAAGGGATTAGAAAGAATGAGGCAGTGAAGAAGGTAAAGGAAGAGGAATGGAGGGAGGGAAGTTTGGAAGGATGGATAAAGGAAGGGAAAGGAAGTTGGAAAGTGAGGGGAGAGAAGGAGCTGGAAATAAAGAAGGAGAGGGAGAAGGAGGAGGAAAGCGGGATGGGAGAGAAATGAGAGAGGGAAGGGACAATTGGAGGGATACAGGGGGGAGGGAGTAAAAGGATAAGAAAAGGGAGGGAGTGAAAGTAAGGAGGGAAGGGCGGGAGCAAGGGAATGATGGGAGTTTGGGGATAGAAAGGAGGGAGGGAAGTGAGGGAGGAAGAATTGGAAGTAGTGAGGCAGGTGAAAGGAGAGAAGGAAGGGTCAGCAGGGATGGCAGGGATTAAGAAGGGTGGTACTGAAGCAGGGAGGGGGAGAGTGGAAAGCAAAGGGAAGAAAGGACTTAAGGGGGCATGGGAGAGAGGGAGGGATGGAGGAAAGGGAAGGTAGGAAAAGGGGAGAGAGAGGGATTGTAAGAAGGAAATAATGGGATGGAAAGATGGAAGGGAGGGAGGAAATGAAATGAAGAAGAGAAGAGAGGGAAGAAAAGTAAAAAGAGAAGGGAGAAAGGGAAGGGAGAAGGTAGAGAGGGAGTAATGAAAGGGAGGAAAGGACAGGTGTGAGGTAGGGAGGGAAAGGAAGGTTGGAAGGGAGTGAAGTAGGATAGTGTGGGAGAAGAAAGAGAGGGATGAGAGGGCGAGACAGACAAATGGAGGGAAAGTAAGGAGGGAATGGAAGGAGTCAAGTGAGGGAGGGAGAAATCTGAGGGACATGAGTGAGTGAAGGGAGGAAGAATGAAAAGAGAGGGGGAGATGAGAATGTTTGGTTGGAAAGGAGGGAGAGAAGTTATGAAGGGATGGGAAGGAGTGAGACAGGAAAAAGAAGGAGCAAAGGAAGGGCAGGAAGATTGGAAGAAGGGAAGAGATGACTTAAGGAGGGTTGCAAGGGAAGGAGCAAGGGAGAAAAATGGAAGGTGGAAGGGAGGGAAGGAAAGGAAGAAGGAAATGATGGAATGGGAACGAGGGAAGAATGGGACAGAGGATGGAAAAAAAAGAAGAGAAGAGAGGGAGAGGAAGGAACAAGAGAAGGGGAGAGAGATAGTGAGGGAGTGATGGGGAAGAAGAAATGGGTGTGAATGAGATATGGAGGAAAAAGAAAGAGGGGAGGGAGGGAAGGAGGATAGTAAGAAGGAAGAGAGATGGATGTGAGGGAGGGGTGGACAAAGGAAGGTAAAGAAGGGGAGGGACAGAGTGGAGTAAGGAAAGGAAAGCAAGGGGGAGTAGTGGGATGGGAAGTGGAGGAAGGAAAGTAAGGAGGGAAGTGAAGGGAGGAGTGTTAGACAGGAGGGAGAAAAGGAACAACTGGAGTGAGGGAGGCAAGGAGCAAGGCAAAGGAGGAGAAATAAAGGGAGAGAAAGAGAAAGCAAAGAGAGAAGGAACAACTGAAAGAAAGGAGGTAAGGGAAAGAGGTAGAGAAGTAGTGATGGCAGGTTTGGGTGGAAAGGGATGGAGAGGAAGTGACAGGAGGGAATGAGGGAGGGAAAAGAAGGAGAGAGGGAGAGCAGGAGGGAAAGAGGAAAAGGGGAAGGAGGAAGGGAGTGAGTGATGGAAAGGAATGGTGGGAGGGAATACTTTAAGAGGGAAACATGGAGGAAAACGAAGGTGGAAAGGGAGGGAGGAAAAGGAAGGTGGGAAAGGAACAAGGAAAGGGAGACAGCCAGATAGCCAAAGGAGAGAAGTACTGAGAGATGACTGATAATAATTGGAGGGACAGGATGAGGGGAGGATGGGAAGAAGGGATGAGTAGTAGTGAGGTAGGGAGGGAAAGGAAGAATGGAATGGAAGGATGAGAGAGAGGGAAGGAGGGATAAATGAGATGAAGGAAGGGAAGGGCTGGAGAAAAGGAGGCAGGAAGAACGGAAAAGGAAGAAAAGGAGGGAGGAAGGGAAATCAAGGAAAGAAGAGTGGGAGGGTACAGAAAGGGAGAAAAGGAGGAAAATAAGGAAAAGTAATTAGGAAAAGGAGGGGGAAGAAAAATGACAAAAGAGATAGTGAGGGAAAGGAGGAATGAAAATAAAGAGGAGGAGGAATGAGAGTGAGGGAAATACAGGACAAAAGGAGCGAAAATAGAAGGAAGAGAGGGAGGAAACAAAAGAGGGAAGGGATAAAGAGAGAAATTGATGGGGAAAAGGGAAAGGAATTGGGAATGAGAGGGGGAGAGAGGGGGAGAAGAAAAAAGGAGAAAGAGAATGAAGGGAAAATGAATGGGAGGAAATGAAGGGAGACAGGGAGGGAAATGAATAATGGAATAGAGGTAGGAAGGGATGAGGAGGAAGAAGGGAGGGAAAGGGAGAAGGGGAATAGAGGGAAGCATGGGTGGCAGGGATAGAAAAGAAGGAAAGAAGAGAGGGAAGGAGCGAAAGAAAGGGAAATGGCAGAAAAGAAAGGAGGCATGGAAGGCATGGATGAAGTGATGGGCAGGAGGGATAGAAAGAAAATGGAGGGAAGGAAGGGAAGGATGTAATGGAGGGAGGGAAAGGATGAAAAGAAGAGTAGGAGGGAGGAAAGGATGCAGGGAGGAGAAGGAGAGGTTAAATGGAAAGAGAGATGAAGCAAAGAAGGGATAAGGAGGCATGGAGGGGAAGAAAGGGGATAGGAATAAAAAGGAGAGAAGGAATGGAGGGAGATAAAGGAACAAAGGAAAGGGAAGGGTGGAGGAAATAATGGAAGTGAGGGAAAGAGAGAAAAGAAGTGGAGAATAAGAAAGGATGAAAGGGAGGAAGGTATAAGAAGGAAGGTAATGGGGGAGGAAGGGAGACAGAGAGGGCAAATACTTTGAGAAATGAGGGAGGGAAAGAAATGTACAAAGTGAGGAATTGGAGGATATGGGAAAGAGGGAGGGAAAGAGGGAAAAGAGGGAAGGAGAGAAGAGGGGAGAAGGGAATTTTAGAGGGAGACATGTATGAAAAAGGAGGGAATGGAGGATGGAGGAAGAGAAGGGAAACAGGAAAGAGATAAAAGGAAAGGAAGGAATGGAGGAAGAAAGGAGCAAATGAGGAACTCAGCTATAAGAGGGATTGAGGAAAGGGAGGAAGAGTGTGAAAGGAAGGATGGAAGGGGTGAGAAAAAGGAAGGATGGAAGGTAAAAGGAAGGGGAAAGAGGGAGGAAAAAAGAGAAGAGGGGGACATGAAGGACAGGAAGCACAGAAGAGAGGGAGGGAAAGGCATGGGACGGAAGGAAAAGGAAAGAGGGATGACTTGGAGGGAAGGGAGAAAGAAAGGAGGAACGGGGGAAGAAGTGAGTTGGGAAGGGAAAGTTTGATAAGGAAGGGAGGAGGGAAGGAAGAAGTTAAGGAAAGAATGGACGGAGGGGAAAGGAAGGGATTGCAGAGAAAAATTGAGGGAATTGATGGAGGGATGGAAAAGAAGGGACCGAATGGAGGGAGGTTGGTAGAAAGGTATGGAGCTGGAGAGATGGTGCAGAGGCTAAAGCTACTTGCCTTCAAAGAGGTTCAGCCCTGGTTCAATTCCACAGTTACTCAGGTAAAGTTGAATGCAAAAAATGATACAAGCTTCTGGTGTATCATTTGCAGTGGCAAGAGACCCTGTCATGTGTGTATGTACACATACACACACAAATACACACACACACACACACACACACACACACACACACACACACACATGAAAATAATCCCCCCAAATAAGTATAATCAGATTAGATGAAATGTATTGTGATTTTGCTTCTGCTTCATTTAGCTCAATTTACTGAAAACCTTCCTAACAGCCATTGCTTGAATTCCTGAAAAGTAGTTTTTGTTTCTTTTTATCTTTACCTTGCCCCTTAGGGAAAATAAATGTAAATCTGATTCTCTAATTGTAGGAATGGCAAAGTGCTAAAGTCTTTTAGAGCAGTGCTGTCCAGTGGAATATTCTGCAGTAGTGAAATATTCTATATTAACATTGTTCAATAGACCAGTTATTACCTTTGTACAGCAATTAAGTAGATAAAACAGTGACTAACAAGACTTGGGGGCTTGATTTTAATTGTATTTAATTTATTGAAAATAATTAACTACCAAACTTTGCACACAAGTTTAGAGTGCACAGTCTTGTATTACAGTTACATATGATATTGGACTAAAATGAAGGCTACCATCGTAATAGGAAGATCTGAAAGAATTTTTATGCTTACTGTCAAATTATCTCATGTCTAAAAATTCAGAATGAAAATAGCAAGGAGCCCACCTGTACCAGCAAGTGTTATGGTAGCAGAAGGTATAAGAAGGAGATGATAGGTTATAAAGCAAAGGTGTGGGTAGGCTCCAGTGTGAAGGTGATTCTCAGTTACTGTGAAAAAAAATTAAAATGAAATTATTTAGCCACTTATCTAAGTTCTGTCATTCAACAGAATGATTGCTATACTAAAAACGAAAATATTTCATGTCATTCTTGTACATTCAACAGATAAGTGATATGCCTTGTAAAATGCCAAACACATAATTTCATGTTTTAAACATGTAATTATGATTATATAGATATAGATATATTTACAAACTTCTAATTCCAAAATAAAAGGTTCTTTGGCATGCAATGGAAATAATTTTGCCTTTTCTTTTTCTATAATCTACCTGTTTTGATTTTTGCCATTTTGTATTCCATTGCTTTCTCCCTTTAACTGTAGATAAGAGGACTGTGCCCAGTTTTCTCACACTGCTCTAAATACATATGTCTGCTTATATGAAACATTCACCAGGGGTTCTTATCTCAGGTTAACAATGAAAAGGAAACGAAAACTGGTAAAACAATTTTGTAAAACAAAATGTGATGTGAATAGTAGATTTTTCCCCCTTGTTAAGACCTCAGAGTCTATTTTTTTAATTCTGAGTAGCTTTGAAAAGAGCTAATTAACCTTAGTTTTATGCTGAAAGGATAGGTCTCTAGGTTGTGTAGGGTGCTAAGCTGGAAACTGGAGGGCCACTAATGGTTAGCATTTTAATTAAGTTTTATGTACATTAAATACACAGCAGACATCCTTCTACCATATGTATTACAATAAGGGATTAAGAATTGAAACATTGTCCCCCCCCCGTCACGAAATTTTCTAAAAACGTCAGCTGACTTCATCATGGTTATTTTCATAAAGAAAAATATATAAATAATGTTGAGAGAGATCATAAAAGTTGAATCATATACTGGGGGACTTAAAAGGGAGAGTGTGACTGTTATCTAAGCAAAAGGTCATCCGTTCGTCCCCAAAGAACAGCATTGTGGCAATATTGTGACAATATCCCAGGTTTGAGGACAATTTAATCTTGTGATGAATTTTCTTCACGCTGTGCGGAAGTGCGTTTTCCCCAAACCTACGTCCATTTTCCTCAAACCCAGGGGCTTTTCCCTCTATTTACATCCTACTTGTACCTCGCCTTAGCCCCGAGCGATTCACGGGTCTCTCATCTCATTAGAGTCATTAAAGCCAACCCACCCACAGGGCCGAAGTGTCCATTGACCAACCTAACGGTCTAACGGTCCCCTCGGTGCCGTCTTTCCCGTCGTCAGTGTCTCTGTCCTCACCAGACGTTTCCCCCAATAGTCAGGACCTCCATTTACCAGGTAAAGTTCGAAGCTGACATGAAACACAAAACCTGGGTGACCACCTGAAGCCAGCTGGGGGACCTGGGGTCGCCTGTTCACTCTTCCTCCTCGTCGGAGCCCAGGACTTCCCAAGGACCGTCCGCCTCCCCTCTGGAAGCACACGCGGTCTAGTCTGGTGAAATCGCGTCGCGGAGATTCCTCAGAGCGCTAAACGCTTCCCTGCCACCTCCCACCATCCCAGTGGGGACAACAAACAAGCAGGCCACCTCGCTACTTGTCTCTTCCCCTATCCCACCTGGCCAGACGCCGCCGCCGCCGCCACCGCCGCCGCCGCCGCGTCGCCTGGATCCCCCTCAGCGGCAGAACGCCGCCCGTGGGTCTCCTCCGCCTCGCGCCCCCGTCAGGGCTCGCCGTCAACAGTCGGCGCGTGCTGAGGAACCTCCGCTTGTGGTCTACGTGACGTAGCTCTAGCTCCGCCAAGCGGGGCTGCTGCAGGCGCAGCGGCCCCGGGGATTGCCCTTTGCCCTCTCTGGCCACTTGAAAGCAATTCTTCAAAAGTTTGTTTCCCGGAAAAAAAGGTCCCAATATCCGAGGGCGTGTTTAAGGATTCTCACAAAATTAAAATTAAGCACACAAGCAGAACTTCTCTGTCTCCTCCCCTGCTCTCTCTTTCTCTCTCTCTCTCTCTCTCTCTCTCTCTCTCTCTCTCTCTCACACACACACACACACACACACACACTACGCGGAAGAAAACTAAGAGGGAAGCAACAGGTGGTCTCGAATTCCTAATGCAAAAGAGGCCATCATTGGAACGCTGAGCCACAGTGAAGCCATGTCCCTCCCTACGTGTGTGGGAAATTCATTTTTCCTTGCTTAATCTTTATAGACCATATAATTGAGACCAACTTGAAGGGGACGGGAAGTGGGGGGAAGGCTAGAACTGTAGTCTTTTGTAACATTACCACGGACCTTTGGGATTTGTTCAAGTAGTACCCCTTATTAACGTGCTGTGGACTTAAAATGATGTATGTTTAAAGTTGACCCACGCAATTACCCTGTATTTACACTGTAACTTAGATCATTGTGTTTTATTGAAATTCAAATGATGACTAGAACACTGCATTCCATAACGTTATGAATTTACAGCCCAACTTTAAAACAAAGCTGAAATTATGCTCTTATGATTTTGTAGCCCTCTTCAACAACATACCTGAATATTTCTTTAACTGCACCAAGTGTTACTGAAGCAGTGGGTGAATGCACATATTTTATTAAAGAAAATTTCCTTATCAAAGAAAACATCTAATGGGGTAATAAAGTAAATCAATGTTGTTATTAATGACCCTATTCATTGAAAAACATTTCCCCAAGGACTCCATGCCCCCACAGAAAGCAGGCTGGTCCACCAAAAAGTATGACCCAATTGCTGAATATAGTAAATTTTGACTGGAAAGATATTTGTATTTAATTCCCTCATTTTACAGATGAGGATACTGAGGACCAGATTAAAAGTGTTTGTTTCAGGTCACACATAATATACTGTCAATTGGAAAAGGGATCAAACATCTGTACCCAAGTGTAATGCTCCGCAAATATATCCCCATACATACCAGATTTAAATAGCATCTCAGAAAAGTGCAGAGATTTTTCAAGTCCAACACTAGTTTCTGTCTCCCAGGATCTAGACACAAGGACTGGGGAAAACAAAACAAAACAAAAAAGCAATACAAAACATCCAAACACTAATGATGAAAGAGGAAAGCACATGATGGTAAGTGGGGAGAGGTAGAAGGAACACAGAAATCAGTATTTTCGCAAGCATGAATATATATGAATCACTTCAAGCCAAATGAAATTATTAGATCCAGGGAGCAAGCAAGGAAAAAGCGTATGCTGGCTCATGTCCGTTTTTACAAAGGTAGCTATTTGCCACCATTACCAGCTGTCTTGAAGCAGCTTCTCTCCTGTTTACTCTTTCTATGCATATATACAAGTAAGTTGTAATTATTATTACCATTATTGACATAACTTTGGTATACCTACAGGCAAAATTGTCTTACTTTTGGGTATTTGAAAACATCATTCAAGAGTCTATGGATTCATAGAAGCTAAATTAGACTTGGCATGTTAAAATGGCCTTTGTTATTTAATTAAAGGGATTTTTTTTCCTTTAGAATTAGGACTTAATAGTTCATTTGTTGTTATTCCCCATTGTTTCAGTATCATGCAAGTTAATCTGATAAACTAAGCTGAACTAACTTGTTAATAATTATTGCTAACTTTCCTTTAAAAATATTTATAATTTGGAGCTGGGCGTGGTGGCGCACGCCTTTAATCCCAGCACTTGGGAGGTAGAGGTAGGAGGATCGCCGAGAGTTCAAGGCCACCCTGAGACTACCGAGTGAATTCCAGGTCAGCCTGAGCTAGAGTGAGACCCTACCTCGAAAAACCAATATATATATTTATATATATATTTATTTATATATATATATATAATTTGACAGTAGCTCTGAGTGTGTCAGTCACCAAGACGTGCCAGGTTTAATTACTCCTCCAGGCCCTATTTGTCATTTAAATTTTTTTCATGTATACACAAACTAATATTTTTATTAAAACACACAAGCCAACTAATAATCAAACATTATAGGTATGTAACATCACCTAAAATCCTCTAGTTTTAAGGAAAAGGGATTGAGTGTTCTGCAAAGGTAATAGTAATGGATTTTGAATATTGCGTCACAGATTTCAAAGTGTTTTCACATGCACCTTCTTCTTTCTGCAACAGACAACACATCATTTGCCAAAAAAAGACTAAATTCTTATTTAGCTGCTACATTGTGTTCACTTGAAAATAATATTTAACTAAAACATAATAAAATCAATATTAAGTGCATTTTGAATACATTTCAAAATAAAGACACACACACACAAACACACACACACATTTCTCTTGTCTCTCTACCACATAGCAAGGAAGAATAAAACTACTAAAACATGTTTCTCTATTTTATTAAGATATAAATGAAATCATGAATCTAATTTAACTATGTAATCACAATTAATTCATATTTTCTGTTTTCTTCTTTGTAAGGTTCAAGTACCTCAGATAAGACAGATAACTGAATTGCATAAATAGTGCATAAGTAGGAAAGATTCAATTAAAAATCCCTGTTAACCTAACAAGCAGCTTGGTGAAAACAGTTAATAATGCATTGCTTACTAATAGTAAAACATTTGAGACAGATCTCAAGTATTCTCACCATTAAAGAGAGGAGATAACTATGACAGATTTTAGATATATTAATTACTTTGATTATGATATACCAAAGCACTATATTGGCAGCTTAAATATACTCAATATTTTATTTGTCAATTATGCCACAATAAAGCCATAAAAACAGTTTAAAATCCTATTTCCAAACATTCAGCCCTGAAATTTAGTTTTCCCAAATAAAATGCAATTTTACCCAGCACAAACACCCTTCTGAAAACCTGCAGAAACATTATTTTAGTTGATCATCTAACTCTTAAAATATGCATTTTTTAATCTTTACATTATTACCTAATAAAAGCAGCAGTAGCAAAAAAAAAAAAAATACACTATTTTTCTTTCCTAATTCCCTCATTGATCTCCCATTACAGATCAGGCACAGTTACTTACCATGATTCAAGTATAAATTTATAAGAAAAAGTGACTCACCTATAAGAATGCAGCAGGTTGTCACGTTCAGAATGGAATTCAAACAACAGTGACTCTTACAAGTAAGAGAGCTTACCACCAGGTCTATACTCTGAGAAATGCTTCCCAAATCTAACCTACTCCCCTAAGCAACAGCCTTCATCCATCTACTGGTCATTGCTTTCTCTGACGTTATTTGCTGTACTGTAGTAGCATCCAGTCACATGGCAGCTGCATGAGAGGGGATATCTAACAAGTGCTTTACAAATCATCTTCTGCATCTGTGTGATGCCATGTGAATTGCAAAGTATTTTTACATATATTATCTCATTTGAGCCCCAGAGCAAGGTTTTGAAAGTGGTTGGAAAGAAAGACTGTTATATCCATCAGAAGATGAGGAAACTGAAGCTCAGAAAGATTAAATTATTTTCCCAATGCAGCACTGTGAGCTAAGAAAAAAAGCTGGTTTATACCTATTTTTACCTACTACTTTAATGCTCTATAATCCCTCAGATAAGTATATCAGAGTTTTAATATTTTCATAATTTACAGCAATTATTTCATATTTTCTTTCAGAGATTAATGAAAAATCATTAGCATATCATGATCACAAGTTTTGCCTTTCTGGGCAATACACTATCCTAGCAACAACCTTACCTCTCTCATAAACTCCTTCCCTGCTTTCTAATTCCTCTGGCAAATGTTCTATGCACTGTATTAATAAGTGCAAGAACTTCCCCAAATCCCTGTTTTGTGTGTACATTCATCTAGCTATCTTGTTTTATTGTTATAGGTTCAAATATCCTGTCAACATTAGCTCCTTTAAAGCAAGGTGTGGTGGCTCATGTCTGTAATCCCAGCTCTTAGGGGGCAGAAGCAGGAATAGAATTTTAGGTCAACCTAGGCTACAAAGTATTACCACGTCTCAAAAATAAAAATAATTAAAAAAGAAAAAAAGAAAACCTACCTCCTTTGAGTAAATTCTTGTTAATTGTTCTCCTTACAGATATAGGAAAACTATGTCAACAACACATCCATCCATACACACATGCACACATAAAAACAAGTACACACAAAATGTTACATAATTTTAAAAATCCTCTAAGAAAATCACTGTTATATAACAGCCAATAGAGGTGAGGTTAATTTGAGAAAAAAAACAATGATTCATTAAAATAATTGTGGACTTAAATTACTAAAAAGGGAGATATCAGAGATATAATAAAGGAAAAAGATTGCCAAATATATGGGCAATAAAGAGTTAATGAAGAAAAAGAAAACATACTTGCAATAGAATGAAAGAAAGGCAAGCATTATACTTATATGAAGAATAGTTGAGGGGCTGGAGAGATGGCTCAGTGGTTAAGCAGTTTGTTTTCAAGGCCAATAAGCCTGAGTTTGATTCCCTAAGACCCATGTAAAACCCTGATGCACAAAGTGCCACATGTGTCTGGAGTTCGTTTGCAGTGGCAAGAGACCATGGCTTGCTTATTTGCTCATTCTCTGTCTCTGTCTCTCTCTCTCTCTCTCTCTCAGCTTGCTCGTTTGCTCATTCTCTCTCTCTCTCTCTCTCTCTCTGTATCTCTCTCACTCCCCTTGCATTATAAATAAATAAACATGTGATTGAAAAAGAATAGTTGAGGGCTAGAGAAATGGCTTAGCAGTTAAGGCACTTGCCTGTGAAGCCTAAGGACTCAGGTTGAATTCCCCAGATCCCACATAAGCCAGATGCACAAGGTGGTGCATGCATCCGGAGTTCATTTGCAGCAGCTGGAGGCCCTGGCACACCCATTCTCTCTCTGTATCTTCCTCTTTCTCTCTCTCAAATTAATTAATTAATTAATTAATTAATTAAATGTTAAGAAAAAAGTATAGTTGAGGCAAAATGATAACTATATTGAGGTTGAGAAGGCTAAGGGTAGGTTTATATGCAGTTATTTCAAGTAATAGTCATTTTTTAAAAAATGTATAAATTATAGGGCTGGAGAGATGGTTAGCAGTTAAGGTGCTTGCCTGGAAAGCCAAAGGACACTGGTTCAATTCTCCAGGACCCACATAAGCCAGATACACAAAGGGACATGTGCATCTGGAGTTCGTTTGCAATGGCTGGAAGCCCTGACTTGCCCATTCTCTCTCTCTCTCTGCCTCTTTCTCTCTCTCAAATAAATAAATAAATACAATATATTTTAAGTGTATAAATTTTAATCAAGAAACTTTTACTGAGTACATAAAATATGCCAGGAACTTTTTAAAGTCTTTTGCCATATTTTAGTTCATATAAGTTGAATAAACAGCCATGTATGATAGGAACTAAGAGTATTCTCATTTTATATATGGAGAAACAGGTTAATTGCAGATTAATTTAGGAGTGGCATGAAGTAACAACTGGCCAGTAAACAGAGTTACATGTATGCATAAGTTACCAGGAGCACTTGGTGGGAGACAAACAGACCTATAGTAGTAACCTTTCATAGAGAAACAAAGTAAACGATGTTAATAATAATGATTTTCATTATCCAGCAAAACAGATTCATATTCAGTGAACTCTCACTAAGAAGAAAGAAATATATGGGAAACTTTTTTTTTTCAGTTTTAGTGACAAGATCCTACTATTATAGACTAGGCTGGCCTGGAACTAAAGATCTTCCTGCCTCAGCCTCTCAAGTGCTGGTGATTCAAGCATGTACCGCCATATCCCATTTTGACACTCTTCAAATAATTTTAATTCTACATTTTTATTCTAAGAAAGAAAAGTGTTGCTATCTTAAGGAATTTAAAACAAAAAACTAAGATATGAATATAGAATTCTCTTAGCATAATTATCTAATTTGATTCATTTAACAGTGTTCTAAATAGTTGGGGCACACACATGTGCACACACACAGACTCCTTTATGAGAGCAGAAATTGGGAGTAAAACTTTTAAAATATATATTCATTTGGGCTGGAGAAATGTTTCAGTTGTTAAAGGCTCTTGCTTGTAAGCCCTGATGACTCAAGTTTGATTCCTCAATGCAAATGTAAAGCTAGATGCACAAAGTGGTGCACACATCTGGAACTGGGATATAGTAGCAAGCAGTGCTATACAGTCACACTCTTTCGGTCTTTATCTCTTTCTCTCTGCCTTTCTCTCAAATAAATAAATGGAAAATGAATAATAAAATTTTATTTATTTATGAGAGAGAGAGAAATAAACTCCAGACAAAGGTACCACTTTGTGCATCTGGCTTTACGTGGGTACTGGGGAATTGAACCTAGGCAGGCATGCTTTCCAAGCAATCACTTTTAACAACTGAGTTTTCTCAGCAGCCCCAGAGAGTAAAACTTTAGAATCTTCACATTAATCACAAGAATAAGACACAAGATTGCAATTTGAAAACTAGAAAAAGGAAAACACACTTAGATTAAGTTTACTTTAGAAATTGAGCCCAAGCTATCTGATTCCAGATTCTTTGCACACTGACAGTTATGGAAAGATTTGTTCATCGGAGGACACGGTATATAACAGATTTGATAGCTGAAAAGCAGATACGGGAGTTGTGAGAAGAGGTACAGGAATAAGAAGGATTGACTTCCATAATATTGAAAGGATGGAAAGAAATAGGGAAAGTGAATCAAATCTTATATTAAAATTCATAAGTATTAGAAGTGAAGTTCTTATCTCTTCCAAGAGAACTGGACTGAAATTTCAGTATATCATGTTCCATACATTTACTAGTAAACACAAGTACTACATAAATTATCCCTGTGCGAACCACTGTGGAAAAGGTCTACATGCCACTGATTCTAGAACTCAATACTATGTGCCTAAATGTAGACTATTTCATATTTTGAATGCACTAATATGAATTTGAGCTACATCTCCAACTTTCCGTCTATCCCATTAACCTTATTAGCTTAAATTCCTGCCACAATTTGCAGTACATATGGAGGCAACAGATATCTTTATAATGGTATTTTGAGGGTAATGGGAAATCTATACCATCTCTCAAACTCCCTAGAAATTCCAGCCTGGAACAATGGGAGATATTTCTCCTTCTTCCCTTGGGGTAGTACCCTAATCTTAAAGTTCTAGAGGATAAAGGATTGAACCCTATTTGTATTCATTAGCAACTGACTGGTGATTTAACAATTCTATAGCCAAGAGACTGAGTCAGAGTACACTGAAGTTTCAGAGTGATAAGTGGCTAAGGGATAAAAGATATCGGGAAGGTACAGAATCCCAGATACTATCTGAGAAGAAATATAGGCAGTTGGGCAAACTTGTCTTACTTTATAGTTTAGCCAGAGAGCCACTACCAAAATGCTGTTGTTCTTTTAAACCTTGGGGAAAATTCTTCAAAAGAAGCATGGTGTGTATGCTGGATTCTTTCCTCAGTAAATATTTTGGCTATTAAACAAGCCAAATAATCTTCTTCTTCAAAGAGCACACTGAAAAAAAAAATTAAGAAAGACTAGTGCCAAAATAGCAAATACTCAAAATGCTTAGAAGGTGGTACATAGAGCTCTGTGGAACACTTGCTCTGTCAGTTTCAATCTTGTAAAAATAAACTGTCATCTATTTGTAAAAAAAAAAAAAAAGAAAGAAAGAAAGAAAGAAGGAAGGAAGGAAGAAAAAGAAAAAGAAAAGAAATAAAAAAAATCCTAAGGTTTTTAATGACTAAATGCCATGGGAAGATAGTGTTTTCACCATCAAAAAGTAGTTACACAGAAAAGAAAATCCAAAGAAATAGCTTAGTATCTATAATAACCATAAATACCAAGCATGTAAGCTTGGGTCCAGTGAATTCTTTTTAGAATCTTAATAGTAGTACATTTGTCTATCTTAAAAGCTGAATTTGTCTTGACCAAGAATGTGACTTCAGAACAAATCTACAGCATCAAAGTACCTGATTTAAATTATATGACAGTCAGGCATGATGGATCATGTGACAGTGAGGTGAAGCTAAAGAAAGAGTATTGCCTTGAGTTTCAGGCCAGCCTATACTACAGTGTGAGGCTCTGTCACAAAATAAATTTTTAAAAATAATTATACCATAAAGCTCTTAATCAAAACAGCATAAGACAATCCAACTTCTATGGATATATTGAAAGGAAATGAGATTTTTATGTCAAATAAATAACTAGTCTCATATATTGCAGCATTATTTATAATAACCATGATATAAAATCAACTAAGTTTTCCATCTATAGAAACAATATATATGTATATGTATGTATATATACATGTCTATTTGTATAATTGTACCTTTTAAAAATAAGTAATTTCTGTCATAAGTAACAACATAGATGAGCCAATATACTAAATAGAGCAAACCAGATACACAAAAAATAAACACTGCCTGATCTCACTAATATGTGGACTCTTTAAAAAGTTGAATTTAGGGGCTAGAGAGATTGCCCACCAGTTAAGGCACTTACCTGCAAAGCCTATTGACCAGGGTTCAGTTCCCCCATTATCCATGAAAAGCCAGATGCACAAAATGGCACATATATCTGCAGTTCATCTGCAGTGACTAGAGGCCCTGGCATGCCCATTCTTTTTCTCAGTCTTGCAAATAAATAAATGATTTTTAAGTTGAATTTATATAATACGGAATTGAAGATTAGAATGATGGCTCCTAGGTGATAATTGGGAGGTGGTACCTAGGAAATGAGAAATGTTGGTGGAAAGGTTCTATGTTTCAGTTAGAAAGAAAATTTCTGGGGATCTATCACAAAACATGCACTATAGACAATAATGATGTATGATATTACTTGAAAATTGTTGCCAGTGTACCTTATGTATTCTAACCATGAAATAGTCATATATCAAAATTCATGCTGTATGCTGCTAATATATAATTTTATTATTTGATTATATTTTATTGAAACTGAAAACAAAAGATAATTTAAAGTAAAATTTTAAAAAGCAATTGTTCCTCTGTTTCTTCAAATGAGGTGTTTCAAAATGTTCTTTCTTGCAAATGGATGGATTTAAATTCATTCATTTCAATATTATTTTTCCTAGGTGTGTGATACAGACTACATTCAAATGCCCCATATTAGATAGGCTACTAAGAGACTCATACAAGCCTACCTGTGGCATAGACAAAGTAAACTTTCTCAAGCTTCAGACAATTCTAACTTATTCCTATCAGTCGAGCATCTCATTTTTTCTCTTTATTCTTATGTCTGCTTAATTTCCTTGAAAGAGTCATGTAATAGTTCTGGGCCTCAATTATTTCATTTGCAAAATGGGGCCAACAATACCCCCAAGTGCTGCTTGTGGACCATTGTGATAATTTTTGTGCTTTGTAGAGTAAATTCAAGGTAAAATGTTATTTTTTTTTTTAGAAATTGTACACAGGGAAAATATTAAATATATTTTCTTTTAAACTATGTGCTTATTCTTTCTTAATGACATTAGAAGGTTAAGAAGGAAGAACTTTATTTTTATTTCAAAAAGCAAACAAGGAAGAATCTCTAATATTTTCTTTGTTTTGTGCAAAGAAGCAATTGAAAGGGGACATTTAGAAAGGAGTGCTCAACACTGTATCTTTTCTTTCATGCACAAGACCTTAATGGGCCTCATTAGAGAAGAGAAACAAGCACACAGATAAGTGCAGATTGCTCCTCATGGTCCTTTTGTGGAAATTATTTTTTAGTCACCCTACAGAGTTTTAGGTATCATTCTAGCATTTTCAAATACAATTTGTTTTAGCTGATTATCCTTTCTCCCTCTTCTGCCCCTCCTGCTTCCCCCTTTTATCCCTTCCTTCCGTGTGCATATCATATGTGTTCTTTCATCCTTCCCCCATCCCCTTTCTTTCCATTGTTAGGTTTTTATACTGACAACCTTGCTTATGGTTTTTAAGACCACTTAGCATTTAACAGTACTAGTACTTGGCCTAAAAACTACCACTTTTCATCGAGATCTTGACAATATAACTGGCCACAGTTCTACAATAGGACTGTCCAAAATTATAGTGTCATTTCAGTTTTCTTTGAGAGAAAGAATATAGCGGAGGAAGTGGTAAAAAGGAAGAAATGAGTATAGTAAAATCTGAGGACTCACTTTACCTTTTAAACCTCACTATGCATTGGACCTTATAAAATACTTCTCAGTATCACACTTGACATCATTCCAGGGACACAACTGACATGAATGGTAAAACTCTGATATCCATTCTCAAGTATTACACAGCTTTTAAAAACTAGAACAGTGAAAACCTCATTTGTGTCTCTAATTGTGTAATAAGAAATGTGTGGTGAAAACCTAAAGCAAAGTACCCATACACCCAAGAATATGTTAATTCTCTCCCCCTACTTATCCTTCCTCCCATGAAAGGCATTAAGTAATCCTCATGTCTCATTTTGCTACTTTGTTAAATTATTATTTCTGTCCTCAGTTAAGAAATTCTGATGTACTGCCCTGTGATAGTTTTTAAAAATCTAAAATATCACTTTCTATAGAGAACAATAAAATAGAGTTTTGAAAGAAACCTTAGACCCAAGGACTTCTGAGTTCAACATACCTGAAAAGGTTATCATATTCTTATCTTTTTATTATACTCACAATATAAATAAGTCAGTGTTTAAAAACAGTAGTTCACCATGCTGTAAAAATACAAAGCCAGTAGCTGTTTTAATGAAAAGGAAAAAAATGAACAGGAGTCACAAGAGGCCTATGTGATTGGAATGCTAATGAGCTCCACTAACGTCACTGATATCTCTGCTCCCTCTCAAACCATTCCTCCTTTATGAGTTACTTTGAAATCACGGAATTACATGCTAAGGAAAGCCATTTATCCAAACGTAATTGATCTGAACAGGATCAATGCAGCCTAGTTAGTTTACCAACTGAATGTATTTATTTTATTTCAATGTCTATCTCTGGTTCACTTATAAGGAATATAGAGCTCAAGGGATAATACTAATGAAAAATAAGTTCCATTGGTGATGTGAAAGAAGTGTTCATATATGAGTAATTATTTAAGAAAATGTCTTTCTTCTAGTTTCTCTGCAGATAATTATCGGTGTCAATCAGAATCAACTTGGCATAGCTGAAGGCATTCCCAAATGGGGCACAGTTGAACACAGTGCATTTTATTTTTTTTAGGCTCAAAATTGTTAACCATGTTAGACCTAGTAAAAATGCTAGTGCTATGACTTTCAGGATTAAACCCCTCTAATTTCTAACCAGAATGCCATATTATCTTCCACTAAATTGCAAAGTTATCTCTAGTAATACCTGGGCCTCTAGGTCAGCTTCCAAACATCCAGAAGGTACCGAACTTCCCTTCTTCAAGAGGTTGTTTCTATTGCCAGTGCTAAACATCACAACTAATCGCATAAAAATACAGATGCTTAAAGACTTTGTTTACCTGAACTCATTTAAGTCCCACAAAAGTACTACAAGATAGTCATTGTTATTTGTCCCTATTTGATATAAGGGTAAACTGACACTTTGAGAAATTGTTTCCTTTATTTATCTAAGGAAGAACTATTGTTTTATGTTATATTTCAAACAACTGGCCTCCAACTCTATTTGGGTAAAGGAAATCAATGGTACTCCTGTGACCAAAGGCGTCATGCTACATTTTGCTGTCTATGAAGAAATGTAATCTCTACCCATTCATTAATACTTATGCCTGAATGTCTTATATCCGGCCTCCAAAGATCACTTCAAAGCTATAATGGTCCTTCCTTTATTTCCAAATAACTAAATCTGTAGCTAACTTATTAGAATTAGATATTGTAGTCAATTCACTTGCAGAAAGGTATATACAGTCGTGGTTTAAATGTAAAAAATTCCCCAAAGTGTCATGTTTGAATACTTAATCACCAGTTAATGACACTGTTTGGAAAGGTTTTAGAGCCCTTGGGGAGTAGAGCTGTGCTAGAGGACATGTGTCACTGAGGACAGGCCTTGGGGTATTATAACCCATCCCTACTTTCCACACTTAGTGCCCTTTCTCTGCTTCCTCCCTGCTGATGTGACAATGTGACACTGGCTGTCTTCTTCATGCTTTTCCCCCTTCATGATAGAAACTTCCCCCTGGGAAGTTTAAAGCAAATCTCTTTCCTTATGTAAGTTGCATCTCGTCATATGTTCTGTACTGGTAATGAGAAATAACTGCTACATTGCTCATCAGAACTTAAAGTCATCCATTAAAAAACTCTGCCAAATGACTCATCTTACCTTGTTCAATACTACCCTTATAGTTTCTAAGAATTCCTATAGGTCCTCATTCAGCCCTCAGGTTAAGCCTTTTTGAGGTACTTTTGGGAACATTTTTCTATATTTAGATCAGATTTCAATCCTAAATGAAACCCAGTCTTTGAGCAAATTTGCCTCTAAATTCAATGACTTCCAGCATGCTATCAAAAAACCTGGTTTACAGAGACTACCTAATCTATTGGAAAACAAGATGACCCTCTGTTCAAAAAGGGAAAAGAGATGCTAATTACATCTTTCAGGGAGGCCCCTCAAAGCCAAAAATTAACTTGCCTATGGAAAGTCCCTCTTACTATATCTTTATCTTTTCCTACAGATATGAAGGTCTCAAGAAATGTCAGCTAGAATCATAACTCCTGGAAGGGAGACTGTTCTGAGGAACTACTTCTTATTAAAGCATGTAAGTGAACTTAAAAACCTGTTAAAATTATGAGATAAGTAATATTTTTACTATGTGTTCCTAGTTCAAAAAAACATAACTTACTGTCTGTGTTTGGTTCTGGCTAGCGTTTAATTTGCTGTATTCTTATACACAAAATAAAACTCTAAATCACCCTGCTAACATTGACCTATGTTTCCAGATCACTGGACCTGAAGTGTCTTCTATTTTGTATAATCATCTGTCTTCTATTTGCATTCCATCTATATGATGAGAGGAAATCATTTAATTGAGATTAAGTATTGCATGCTTATAATTCTATTACTGTCATGTTTACATTCCAAAAGCTACAAAATAAGATTCACACAATGCTATATACAATAATCCTTATCATGAAGAGCTTTGGAATAAGATGTCCAGATTTTCATGGCTATCCTATTATAATCTTAGTAGTGATCCTATTCGTCTTTGACCTTGTGAACTTAAGTACTGTTTTATACTGTCTCCACTTGTTTACAGCCAATCCAGCCTCAAATGGTCCTGTAATGCTCTAACTCTTATCTTGGTCCCTTTGATTGTCCTGGAAGGCCTGAAAGTGAGCATGAGTGGAGACCCTATTCTTCAATGCCAGAAGTAGCCAAATTAATTTGACATCCATTTCCCAAATGATTTTAGGGTTTCAACTCTTGCTGGAAGAGAGGGGTTTTTAGGCTACTAGTCATACATTAGTAGTCTGATGGAGATGAGATCCTCTGTCATAGTCAGCATTTTGTTTAACCAGAAACTAAAATGGAAGAATTTGATTACTGTTCAGAAGAATGGCATATGAGTTGTATCTCTGACCCTGGGTTGAAACATAGTATTCTAAACTTCCTGAAAGATCATAATATTACTATCTAGCAGAGGCGTTCTGGTAAACAAGGGCATGCCATTTCCGCTCTTAAAAGCTAATCCAAAAGGGTCTGTCAATTGGGTAGGAATCCCCCCTCAAGAATCTTCTGTTTAAGAAATTAGTATAACATAATCCGGGCATGGTGGAGGCAGAGGTAGGAGGATTGCCATGAGTTCAATGCCACCCTGAGACTACATAGTGAAATCCAGGTCAGCCTGGGCCAGAGTGAGACCCTACCTCAAAAAAAAAAAAAAAGAAAAGAAATTAGTATAACATATGCTTAGTAATGCAGGTTGAGCTGGGCGTGGTGGTGCATGCCTTTAATCCCAGCACTTGGGAGGCAGAGGTAGGAGGATTGCCGTGAGTTCAAGGCTACCCTGAGACTACATAGTGAATTCCAGGTCAGCCTGGGCTACAGTGAGACCCTACTTCAAAAAATCAAAAAAAACACATATTTTTAAAAATTTTAAAAAGGAAAATGTAAGAGCATTGTATTGACAACATAAAAAGCAACATACTACCTGTTAAAATAGCAACTAATGGGTCAGGACAGTTGACTCAATGGAAAAGGTGCTCTCTGCTCAAGCTAGGGTGCCTTAGTTTGATCCTCAGGCCTCAGGTTAAAGGCCAAAATCCCTGGCAGACTTCTATGATCCCAGCAATCTTATGCTGATGGAGAAATGGGAGGCAAAGACATGAGACTGTCCAAAAACCTTAAGGTGATCCCAGCAAAGGACAGCAGAACAAAATTCAGATTGAGAACACCTGCCTCAAATGAGGTAAACAGGCAAGTACCAACCCTAAAGTTGCCTTCTGACTCCCATACCCTTGCTATGGCACACATGCACCCACTCTCACACATGAACACCTGTGCAACACACATGAACATGCACAAGCCCAAATAAATAAAATTAGCAACTATAGAAATTTTAGAGATTACTATAATTCTCAAATTTATAAAAGAATTTTGGGATAGTTCTTTAAAATTATGAAGCACTGACAAGCAAACAGAACTTCACTTTCTTTGTATATGCATGTTTATGAGTGCAAGTTCATGTATGTTCACATGCATGCAGAGTCTAGTGGCCAATCTATCTGTCATCTTCATGAACACTATCAACCTGCTTTGAGACAAGGTCCCTCAGTGACCTGGAGCTCACAAATTTGGCTAAACTGACTAGCCAGCAAGCCCCAGGGATGCTCCTGTCTCTACACCACCAGCACTGGAATTACAGGCATGCACCACCACATATGTCATTTTACATGGTTGTTGGGTATTAAACACTTACATGGCAAATACTTTACCATCATTGCTATGTCTCCAATCTCTAAACAAAATTTTATAATCCAGGAAAGAAATTGTTAATTACGTTGACAATATATAGCAACAAAATATTAACAGAGGTCTTTCATTTGGATGACATTTTCAAAGTAGAATTTTTCTCTTAATTTTTCATTTGTATTAAGTAATAAAAATAAACATAACTCCAGATTCATCATTAAAATGAAGCATTCACTATAAGCTGTTCAATCATTAAAATATTTAATAAACATTTTAAAACTCCTTGCCTATCTTGCACACCTATCTGAAGTTATCCTTCCTCCTTTCTTTTCCACTTTAGCTTGGTCTCCAAAACACTCAGTAGTAGGATTTGTAACAGCATCGAGAGTCTAGATGTAGAAAATCTGCACTTCAGTTAACCTACAGTCACCACTTAAGTTTACAGTTCTAGTGATTGATTTTTTTATCTATAATGAAAGGAACTTCTGATAGTAGTAGAGAGTAGTTGGGTTTTTATTTTATTATTTTCATACTAATTAGACTGACAAAGCTTTTGGTTAATTACTGAAATTAATGTACCTGTCAGAATTGCAGTGACCTGCTGTTAAAAAAAAGAACCAAAGTGGATGCACATGGTGGCACATGCTTCTGGAGTTCATTTGCAGCAGCTTAGGTGTGCCAATTCTCTCTCTCTCTCTCTCTCTCTCTCTCTCTCTCTCTCTCTCAAATAAAAATAAAATAAAATAAAATGAACAAAAAATAAATAAATAAGGCTCATTGAAAAATATAAAAGAAAATTTTAAAAAAATGAACCAAAGTGCTAATGGTACATCTCAGTGGTAGAACACTTTCCTAACTTGTGATATACTCTGGCTTCTAGCACTACAGGAAAAAAAAAAACCTCTAATAAAAATATACAAATAGAATAATCACAAATGCTCTCATATAGATTTGGCAGGTAAGTTCATACACAGGCTAAATCTTCAGAGACTTAATGCAAAGGCAGATTAATCCCCACTGACATTGACCAAACTTGGTATGTGATTTTCAAAAACCAGCATCTATTCATGAGAGAGTCATGATGAGCACATTAACTTGTAATTTCTAAAGGGTATTTGGAGTATAAGCCACACAGTTAAGTGGTATCATGACAGAAGAAAAATTATATATGGGCACCACACTTCTCTTTCTCTATCCCCATAAAGTATCACTACTATTCATTTAAAGATTCTAGAATTTCCCTGATTAACATAAACTCTGGCAAACTAATCCTGTTTTCTATTACTGCAGTGCATAATTGACATATACATAAACCTTACACACTTAAAACCTAAATCATCTATGTTCCTTAAGTGTATACTGTCTATGGACATTTGTGGAAGCTGCAAATATCAAAACACAACATCTTTTCTAATAATTACTCAACATAACATCAAGTCAGCCACCAAAATAAACAATGACATTTCAACTGCATGTGGATTGGTATCACAATATTAAAATAGTCTGGCTTCTCTTGAATTCTGTTTACTTTTACTTCTCCTCATAAGGCCTAGTGTAATATGCAATGAGGTGGCCACATTTACCAAAAATAAAAAAAAACAAATTTCATTTTTAAAATGCCATAATGAAATTTAATTCTTTGTAGACTAATAAAAATTAAAAACCTTTTAAAGATCATCTGCTTAATTTTTAACTTTATAATATAATATGAAACTATTAATTTCAAAAAATCAGCATAGCCATTCAATAAAGAGTTTTATAATATAGCATGTCAAAATTAGTGAAGTATTCAGTTTTGAAATATTCATACCATTTTGAAATATTATTTCATATAAGCATTCAAGAGATGCCTACATTTTTAAACACTTAATCCTAGGCAGTAGCATATGCCTCATTTAAAAGTCTGCCCATCAGCTTATATCTCATCCACATGTATGGTGTTTACCAGCATCTTACTGCTATACTCTTCCTATTTTCATTGCCTACATCCTATATTTTTCTGCTTTTTTTAGTCAAAACCAAGTTCTCAGTAATAAAAACAAATTTAAGAAGTTAGATTTTAAATTCCTTTATTTTCACTTTTGATTTTTACTTACATGTTAAAAAAGGAAGAAACAATTCAAACCTACCTGTTGGTGATAGTCCCACATTATCCTATGCATATACAAAAGTGGTTTAAATATTAACATGATAAGAATCCTTAATGTTACCAAGAAGCTTACTTAATCTCTTTACTGTATAGAGCAGAGACTCCATCTTAAATATTAGTGTCTATTTTGTTTGTGTTCTACTAACTTTCCCAAGTTAGTAGTCTTCAACCAGCCTCTACACTTAAAACCCTTGTGTTAAATGTAAAAACAAATCAAGGCTCTATATAGAACCAAAATACTCTAGGTCATCTGCTTTTATTTCTTACTTATGTATTTATAAAATGTCTACTCGCTTTGAAATTATAACCACAGTGATTTGAGGGCTGGTAAGATGGCTCAGTAGATAATGTGCATCCCATGTGATTTTTAGTGACTGAGTTCAGGTTTCCAGAACCTAAGTAAACTTGTATGGTGTAGCCTAGCATCTGTAATCTCAGCACACCTATGGTGTAAAGGGAGATAAGAGGCAGAATTGCATGGAAGCTTATGGCCCAGCTAGTCTAATGAATGAAGCAATGAACAATGAAATAAATGGAAAACCCTGCCTCAAACAAGGTGGGAGGTGAGAAATGACACCTAAAGTTGTTCTCTGACCTCCATATTCTTTCCGTGTATGTATGTATTCACACACACACACACACACACACACACACACACACACAATTTGATGTCATTCATGTACATAGGTTATATGTTGACTTTATGATATTTCCCAGTGAAGTCTAGCATACAGCAGAATAGAATCTAGAAGGTGTTACTGTTTTCTGAACAAGGTTCATGGAGGAGAAAGGGAGCATAAAATAGGGGGAAAAGGGAATAAAGCAATAATTTGGATAATCAAAAAACTATATAATTAATCCCTAATCTGAGTTGGGTGTTGTTAACAACTTTTAAATAAAATTCTTTAACTACTTATTAAATGTATTTCCTTTTATGATAGGTACTTTATATTCAGCATGTAAAAATTACCTTGACCACATATTGCCATTTATTCTCAGAGTAAATGCACTTTCTAAATAGGCTTAACATTTAACTGCAGTCTTTATTTAAACAATTAACTAGCAATTGAACAAAATACAGCACATGCAGTTTTATTCAACTTTTCCAACATGTACCCGGCACATGGTAAACACTTAATAAATACCTGTTGATTTTTTCAGTTGTCACTGTGTATTAGGAATAGAACATAATGTAGTCTGTTAAAACCATTTGGATTAGTCCTCCCTAATGAAGTGTCCCCTCACAAACTTAGTTCCTATATTCTGAGGTAAATATTACCATCAGTACAAAATGACATATTTTTCTGACATGCTGGTAAATTATGCAATCACCAAAATTTTATCTACATTAAAATTATAATCTTACTGATATAAAATAAGGAACAGAAACACAGCCATCTTAATAATCACTTCACCATATATACCATCTCCATCTAAAACTGTAGTATCTATTTTATTTGTATTCTGCTAGCTTTCCCAGTTACTAATTAAACATCAACTACACTATACATTTAGAGCAACCTGATTTTGAAAATCAAATACCTGACTGAATGCCAGAGTTCAGCACTCTGAAACCCAGAATTGTATTTCTTGTTCCATATTCATGACATTCTAGAAAATTACAGTTGAAC
Organism: Orientallactaga sibirica; assembly: GCA_036365145.1. Lineage (NCBI taxonomy): Eukaryota > Metazoa > Chordata > Mammalia > Rodentia > Dipodidae > Orientallactaga > Orientallactaga sibirica. The sequence continues at coordinate 4,942,797 of JAEOAD010000793.1, read as the reverse complement.
TGTAAACCTTAAATAAATACATTAAACTAAAAGGAGCAGCCAGAATATGTCATAGTATAACAAATGAAAGTTTCTAATTAGAATTTGGCACTGCAATATTTTTTAAAGGTAAATCCTAGCCACTGGACAGTCCAAGGCAATTCCTTTGGAAACAGTAGATATCATCTGAATGCCAGAAATACTCCAGAGTTTTGTCTTGATATTTTTAGTAAAGAAATACCATCTGTCAAATGCAAGCAGTAAAGTGGCACTAATCAGGAAAATAACAGGAAAGTTATTTCTGAACTAATTGTCCACCATCTTCTAACTAACTAAATAATAGCAATAATAATAATAATAATAATAATAAAATCACTGCTTGAGCCTTTAAATGCATTCCTTGGAATGAAAATTTACACTTTAGTCTAAGATTATAAAATGTACAGAATTTAAAATACAATGGTTGACATAGTTTCAAGTGGGAATTGTATTCTCGCTTACCTATAGAGGCTTTCAAGGAAGTTACAGGTCTCAATGAAGGAATATAAATTTAGTAACAAAATATTGACTATGCACTTATGCTTTCACTGATATTTACAAATCTAATGACTGCTACAGTAAGATGATCTCAAATGGTTTTATTTAATATGTGACTTGCAATGAACATGTTAGTACATTGGAATTTCCAGGAGTCTTAGACTGCTCAATAATGTTCCATTATTTATATTAAGAAAGTGTACAATTCCCTGAGACTACATAGTGAATTCCAGGTCAGCCTGAGCTACAGTGAGACCCTATCCCAACAAAAAAAAGTACAGTTGAAGCACAGTAAGATAAAAACATGAAATGCATCTTAATAAACTATTGTGTGAGTTAGCAAATAAAACCATACAGAGAAATATATAAGTAGTCCAAATAACAGAAAAATTCATTCACTAAAATTTAATTATATTTGCCTCAAAGATGTCAGTGCATTTTTTTAAGTAGCAGCAAGTGTTATTTAATTTGTCAACTCAATTTTATCACTCTAGACTTTGACTTATCCTTACTGTCATCATAAATTCTCGTTTTGCTCATTCCCTTCTACAATTTTTAAAATGAAAAATATTGACAATGTTTTGGCATTTGACACATCTCATCTTTTGACAAAGGCTAGTTTCTGTTTGGGTATACATACCAAGATAACTATAATCTATCTAGTTACATAAAAAACTCATCTTGAGTTTTGAATTTTGGAGTAATTTGCTTTTCTAGTATTAAGTTAACAGCCACACTGCTCTAGAAACAAATTACAGCATTTTCATTTGTCAAGAATAGCTGACCATTGATTTTATTGTTACCTATTTTTATACTTATATTTGTTCAAAATAAATAAAATTATCACTAAGATGATTGATTTTGCCATGCATCATACATATTTAAAAGTCAAAATCCCCTGAATAAGCTAAATTCTTTTTCCCCACAGTTTTAGTCTTATAAAAAATTCTTAGTGTAATATGTATATTAACAGTCTATTCATGCTTCATTACAAAGGTCAAACAACTTCACACTCCATAGCAAAAATAATAAGTGTGCAAAATTAGTATCAAATACTGTAGTTTTTAAAAATCTCTTCTCCAATGTCATTTTTGGATGTCATTTTTAAATGTAGAGTTGATGTCTGATAAAATACATAATAGTTGATACTCTTAAAAACTTGCACTGATATGATTGAAGCACATTGTATACATGCCTGAAAATGTCACAGCAAAACCAATTACAATTTAATTTACATAGCTTCACAATTACATTATGCTATATATGTAGGTAAATATCAAAACTCAAAAAACTTGCACCTAGTGTACACATATAAAGAGAAAAGGTTTTGTCCCTTCCTACTTGTGTAGTATGAGCCACAGATATACAGACAGATAACAGTTTCTAAGTTTTCAGGAATTCCCCTAGTGACAATATTCTTATAGAAAAGGCAGGCTCTATTGTTTCTACCACAGTCCTTACACAGAACAAATACTGTGCTTCCCACTTTAATCATCATTGTCCTAAAACATAGCTATTTTTTAAAAAAATACACACTAGTCAAAGAAAAAATGGATAATTCGCTAGGGTTACTGAAATTAGCATGAGTTTTTCTTTTTTCCAGACCTCATCAGCATTCTTGGGATCTTGACTGAAAAGTCTCCACAAGTGCTGCATACATGCAAGCTTTCTAACCTCATGATATCATCTCATTTGAAAAGGGAAAAAGCATCTAATCTGAGAGACAGAAAGCCACACAAACATAAAACCAATATATCATTCAGCACAAAAAGAAGTATACAAACTTGCCTGTGTTTGTCTATTGAAGCATTCAATTCTAACCGTACTTCTTGCTAAGCAGATTCTGGCAGCATGCTCGCTGTGATGCTCAATCAGCCCCGTTTAATCAGGCTTAAGAGAAACTACTGTATTACATAGCACGTGAATACATTCAGAGTGAACTCACAAGTGACTAAAACCAACAGGATACACTGTTCTTTCTACCAAGAAGCCAAATCAGAAAAATTATATTGAGACAGAGAATGCAAGCAAAAATACAGGGAAAAAAATCACCTTTTGTGCAAGGTATGCTGAGGTGTCTTGCTTGCCTAACAGTTTCAGTGATAATACTTTCTCATTAATACTAAATAAGAATAGAGGAGATGACAAGAGTCTAGAGAAGAGGAAAAGAGAAAAGAGAAGAGGGGAGAAAGGGGAAGGAATGAATGTTTCCTTTCTTAGAGAATGAAAGGGAAGGGAGTGCAGTACTCCTTTATGAGGTAGCATCATAATAAGCCACATCTAATTGTGTGTGCATGAGCGTGCACACGTGCATGTGTTTTAATTATTTTTGTACCAAACCAATAATGAACACAATTAGCCTCACTGGTTTATTATGATACATGCACTATGTAACACTCTCAAAAACTTGGAGCATCAATATTATATTCAAAGCTAAACTATTTTTAATGTCTTTACAATGCGTTTCCATTTCACTATCTACTGATTAGATGCCTAGAAATATCAAAGTATAGGTCCCTTGGAACAATTCAAACTTATGGCCCTCTAGGTCCAAAGCTGTCTGAGGCTTTCTCATCAAAAATGATTCTAGAATTTTTCTTCACAGTAAGAGTACAACAAAAGAACTATAACTTGCTAGTTATTTAATGTTTAGTAAAAACAGGTTATAACCCGAATTAAAGATGTCTATATAATCATTTAATTGGTGTCACACATAATGTTGGAAAACAGTCTTCTAAAAATTGTTATAATTCAAAAAATGCACAAATTAGGATACAGGAATCTAGGTTGAAATGCCAAATATTGGATTTACAATTTGTAGATAAAAAGAGCAAAATATATCACATGAGGAATTATTCTGTCAGTAATGAAAAATGTCCTCCCTCCAAAACTCTTTTTTTTCTTTATTTTCTTTTTCCTAAACTTTTATTGACAGCTTCCATAATAATAAAAAATAAACCATCAAAATTCCCTCCCCAGCCCATTTCTCACCTCATAAATCCACCCTCCATCATATCCCCTCCCCCACTCAATTAGTCTCTCTTTTATTTTCATGTCATCATCTTTTTGGGCCTATTATGAAGATCTTGTGTAAGTAGTGCTAGACACTGCAAGGTCATGGATATCCAGGCCATTTTGTGTAGGGAAGAGAGTATTGTAAGCATTCCTACCTTTCCTTTGCCTTTTACATTCTGCCACCTCTTCCACAGTGCCCCTGAGCCTTGAAGATGTGAAAGAGATCTCAGTGTTGAGCACTCCATTTTCATTTCTTTTCAGAAGTATGGTGACTTTTGAGTCATCCCAGTGGTCACTTCCATCTGAAAAGAGAAGCTTCTTTAACCAAAAGTGAGAGTAACATTAACATATGGGAATAAGCATTAAGAAAAAAGTAAGAGCCAAAGGAAGGATACGACTCCTTACAATGCAACTGTCTAGACAGACAGAAATTGGCCTCTATATCCATGACCTCGCAGTGCCTAGAAATACCTTCACAAGACCCTCATAATAAGAGGAAAAGATGATGACATCAAATTAAAAGAGAGACTAATGGAGAGAGGGAGGGGATATGTTGGAGAGTGGAGTTCTGAAGGGGAATTGGGGGAGGGAAATAGCATGGTTTATTGTCTGTAAGCACAGAAGTTCTCAATAAAAAATGTTTTAAAAAAGTGCTTATAGGCAGTTTGGTGAGCACAATGTATGCATTTAGCCAACAATAGTAGGTTTTACTCCCCTAGGGCTCAAGATCTCCCCTGCCATAGGCTTTTGACTAGGTTTTCAATACAAGGCATGAATTCCCTCCCATGGAGGGGGCCTGCAGTCCAATTTGAGAGTGGTTGGTTTCCCCCATAACAGACATGCCACTATTGCACCAGTTGGGATATTTGGCCTGAATAGTCAATCTTAAGCTTGTAATGTCCACTGCTGTTTACCACCATTGATGACTTGTCTCTCTCATAGTGCTTCATGCAATGTAGTTTTCCCCCAGATTTCTGTCAGCTGGTCCACAGGGAAGAGGTTTTCAGCTCAGCTCCAGCTTGATTTCTTAGCGACTTTTCAGCCTAAGCATGTGGAGTCTTCAGCAAAAGGATCTTACCATCTAGTTCTGGAAGGAAACCAAGAGCCTTGGCAATGATCTGTAATGTTTTGGGGGCATCATGGACCTCCTCGGCCAACAACTCACATGAAAGTATCCCATCCCTGGCACTGAAATGTTTATAGTAACAATTTATGGCTTCTGAGTGTGCCATTATCTAAAGAAGTACACCATGGGTTTGTACAGAACTTTTCATTTTTTTCCAAAGATACTCATACAGTACACTTACTAATACACGTTCAAATGCTTAATTCATAGTAATCATTTTTATTGACAATTTAAAAATGTATATATTTTATTTTGATAATAAACCCTCCAATTACCTTTTCTTGACCTACTTTCAATTCTTCCACTATACCCCTTCTTCCCAACTAGCACCACTTCTAGTTTTATGTCTCTTTCTTGCTCTCTCTCTATCTGTCTCTCAGTGGGGGTGGACGTGAGAGAGAGAGAGGAGAGAAAGAGAGAGAGAGAGAGACCTGCTGAGTTTATTAGGATTGCCTGCACTGGCACAAGTGAAGGATTTTTTATAAGAGCACATGGGTCCTACTGAGCATATACCACTACATAAAATGTTTCTTGTTCCAGAATTTAGTGGATTTAGTGGTAATGTTACAAGTTTTTCTCCATTTAGGATGATAGCAGCTATAAGTTTATCATATATAGCCTTTATTATATTGAGATAAGTTCTCTACATCCGTACTATCTTCATGGTTTTTTCAAGAGATGACTATGTTAAAGGCCTTTCTTCATTGAGATGATTATGTGATGCTTGCCCTTCAGTCTGCTTATGTGACATGTTGCTTTATGTATGTTCCACTATCCCCATATCTCTGTAATAAAGCCAATATGATTGGAGTGCATGATCTCTCTCATATGTTCATAAATTTGGTTTACTAATATTTTGTTGAGAATTTTTCATCTATATTCATTAGGGATATTGGTCTATAGTTTTCTTTTGTGTTGTATCTCTGGTTTTGCTATTAGAGTAATACTAGCATCACAAAAGAATTTAGACAGCATTCCTTCAATTTCTATTTTATACAATAACTTGAGGGCTGGAGAGAAGGCTTAGTAGTTAAAGCAGTTGCCTGTGAAGCCTAACCACCCAGGTTTGATTCCCCCAAACCCATGTAAGCCAAATGCACAAAGTGGCACATGTGTCTGGTGTTTGTTTGCAGGGGCTAGAGGCCCTGGCATGCCCATTCACTCTATCTGCTTCTCTCTCTCTCTTTCTCATAAATACATGAAATAAGGTATTAAAAATTACTTGAGGGCTGGACAGATGGCTTAACGTTAAGGTGCATGCCTGAGAAGCCTAAGTACCTTGGTTCAATTCTCCAGGTCCCATATAAGCCAGATGCACAAGGGGGTGCATGTGTCTGGAGTTCGTATGCAGTGGCTAGAGGCCCTGGTGCACCCATTCTCATTGTCTCTCTCTATTTCCCTCCCTCTGTCTCTAATAAATAAATAAAAATGAAATCTTTTTTAAATTACTTGAGAAGCATTGTTTATAGTAATCTCAAAGATTTGGCAGAATTCTTTATTTTTATTTTTATTTATTTATTATTTATTTGACAGAGAAAAGGGAGAGAGAGAGAGAGAGAGAGAGAGAGAGAGAGAGAGAGATAATAGGTGCCCCAGGGCTTCCAGTCACTGCAAATGAACTTCAGATGCATGTGCCCCCTTGTGCATCTGGCTAACATGGGTCCTGGGGAGTCAAACCTGGGTCCTTTGGCTTTGTAGGCAAATGCCTTAAGCACTAAGCCATCCCTCCAGCCCTTGGCAGAATTATTTAATGAATGTTTAGAATTGTAATATACTCTTGGTGAATTATTCCCTTGAGCAGTATTTAGTGACTTTCTTTATCTCTCCTGATTAATTTTGGTTTCAAGTCTAATTGCCAGATATTAGAATAGCAGTATCTCCTCAGTTCTTGGTTCCATTTGCTTATAATACTGCCTTCCAGTATTTTACCTTAAGGCAGTGTGGGTCTGTGACAGGGAGTTGAGTTTCTCATACACAGTAAAAACGTACATGTTGTTCTCTGATCCAGTCAGTTAAGGTGTGTCTTTTGATTATGGAATTGAGACCATTATGATTCAGAGTTATTATTGAAAAGTGTGAGGTAATACTTGTTACTTTATTTTGTGTTATTGTTTTTTTTTACTCTTCATTCATTTATCAATTCTTGTAGCATTGATTTATTATTTCCCATCCACAATATCCTCTTAAATGTGTGAAGCATATCTGGAATAATGATTATAACTTCCTTTAGTCTACTTCTATCATGGAAAGTTTTTCTTTATCCTAATATCAGAAAGATAATTTTACTGAGTATAGTAGTTTGAGTTGAGAGCTATGGTCTTTTAATACTTGAAATATATCATCCCATGTCCTTCTGGATTTTAGTCTTTCAGTTGAAAATCAAGCTGTTATTCTTACAATACTGCCTTTACATGCAACTTGGTGTTTCTCTCCTATGGTTTTAGTGCCCTTTCTTTGCTCTGTTTATGTATAGATGACATTAGGTGCTACTTTTCTGATCTTGACTGTTTGGTGCTCTGTAAGCTTCTTTTAAGTAGATCAACACCTCTTTCTAGATTTGGGAATTTTTTTTCTATAATTTTATTGAAAAATTATTTCTAGGTCATTGGTTTTGAGTTATTCTTCTGTGTCCAGTATTTGAAAATTTATTCTTTTCAAAGTGTTCCAAATATTACTCATGTTCCATTTATATGATTTGTGGAACTTCTCATTGGTTTTGCCTATATAATCCAATTTCTCTTCCTTGTCTTCAATGTCTGATGGCCTTCTGTCTTCCATTTGATACATTCTATTGGTGAAGCCACCCATGGAGTATTTTACTTGAATTATTGTATTTTTCATTTTTATTTAGTTTGGTTTTTCCATCAGGATTTCTATCCCTTTATTGAATTCTCTTTTCATATTCTGATTTGATTTCATCATTTGATTTAGCTGGGTTCTGTGCTTGTGTGTGTGTGTGTGTGTATGTGTGTTCTCTTGGAATTCATTTAGGTGCTTATTTGTGCATTCTTTAAATTTACTCAAAATTGTATCCACATGTTTATCCATTTCCCTGTTGAGTTTTTTGTATATTTTGTTTTGTTTTTAAAGGTAGGGTCTTGCTCTAGCCCAGCTTGACCTGGAGTTCACAATGTAGTCTCAGAGGAGCCTTGAACTCATGGTCAACCTACAAACCTCTGCCTCCCATGTGCTGGGCTTAAAGGCATGTACCATAATGCCCAGCTATGTACATATTTATAATCATTCTTTTGAGTTGTCTAGAGTTTCCTCTAAGTTGCTTTCATTGTGATATCCTATAATGATACTGATAATTCTTTGGGAAGACATATTGGTTTGGTTTTTCATGTTACCAAATTTGCATTTAGATTTAACCATCTGGAGGTAGTTATGTTGGTAAGGTCTTTCTGGCACACCTGTATAAAGTGACTATTTGCTTGATGCCTTTTATTTATTTGTGTTTGCTTGTCTTTGCTCTGATTTGTGTTGCTTGGGCTCTATTCTTAGAGCTGCTTCCTTAATGTGGTAGAAGAGGTCATCTTAGTTTGGCTGCAGATGTGTCCAAACAGAATCCCATATCCAATGGTATAAATGTTAGCTTCACAAAGAGAGATGTGTAATTTTCTATCCTTGAATTATTGGCCATTGATAGATAATCTGAGCAGCAATAATATAGATTAATGCATAGTCATCTTTTTAATAAGCTTGAGGAATACATAGGTTTTTGTAATACTTTAGTGCATAATATTTTATAGTTAATATTGTATTTAAAAATTCCATTCATATATTGACAAGTTAGTGAGAAAACATTAATTCTTGGCATATGTTGGTATTACTTTTGTGGTGATGCAATTGTGATCACAAACATTCTTTTCTGCTCAAAGGGATTTAAAGCCAGCTCAGCATTTGTTACCTCATTGCCTAAAGTGCTCTAAATGTTCCCATGCCCAGAAAGACATTAATTGAGGGCCACTTTAAGAGATATATCATTGTAGGCAATTTTCCATCTGTGATGGCTAAGTTAGAGAAAAAATCACTCATGCTGACTAATTTGCTATATAACTGCAGTAACTTGGGCTATGAAAGAACCTTCAGGAATGAGTCATTCCAATCAGCATGGTTTTGCAGATAATTGAAGTTTATTTCCCAAACATTGCTTCTGAAAAATAACATAGCCCTACCTTCTTCATTTTGAATAGGCTAAATTACATAGAGGTTAAAAAATAAATATTCTACTAATGTGTTTATTTTAATGTTTGTCAAGTTAAATTGTAGGATTATCAATTCTTAGTATATTCACATGCATATGCATACAATCTTTATAAGCAGGGAAATAAAACTATGATTTTTAATTTGTATTTATTTTATGCTAAATTTATCCAAGTGCCACATGCTTTTGTTTCTTTAGTTTCTTCTTGGATATATTTTTTCTGGACAACATCTTCTCTCTTAAGAACAGTGTGTTTCTTTTCATCAAGGGTAACCTCAGTGTTGCAGAGAGCTTATATATTGTGGTTTTCCATAGCCTCAAGTGTTTGAAAGTCTCCTTCTTAGTCCTCAGGTGGTGGCAATTTGGGAAAGTTGTGAGGTACATGTGAAATGAAGTCTTGCTGGAGGAGGTACATATTCTGGGGGTGGTCTTGTTGGGTAACATAGCACACTGAGTGCTCAGAGCTAGCTCACTCTGTTCTTCCTGCTGCTGAGATAAGATGTGGCACCCTGCTGTAACATCCAAGCCATGCTTTTCCTACTATGATGAAGCTTTATGTACAGGCTATAAGCAGAAATAATCATATCCTCCCAAAAGCTGCTTCTGATTTGTTGTTTTGTCCCAGCAACAAGAAGGTAACTGATGTCAATATGTCACTACATCTTAGATGTTCAGTTTACCTGGATGTGTTCAATGATAAGAGTCTACATGTGAACCCATAAGCCCATAAGTTCTGCATGGATCTCTGGTGTTTTAATTAATTAATTATTTTGTTTGTTTGTTTATTTATTTATTTAAGAGAGAGAGCAAGACAGAATGGGCGGGCCAGGGCCTCTAGCCACTGCAAACAAACTTGAGATACATGTGCCACCATGTACATCTAGTATATGTGGGTTCTGGGGAATCAAACCTGGGTCCTTAGGTTGTGCAGGAAAGTGCTGAGCCATCCCTCCAGACCCTAAATCTCTATTTTGAAGCACATGCACCAGAACCTCAGCACTATTTTTTGGGGGGTACTGACCCCATACTCACCAACTTCACTATTATAGCATAAAGAGGACATGCATTGCTTCTTTAAAGTGACATATTTCAAATAACTATTGGCTTTTAGAATATTCATACCCTTAACAACCTGGGAAGTTTTGCAGGTGTTATTAAATAGTAAGATTCAAGTTTCTTGATTTGCATGTTTTTGTGGGATTTTCTGGATCAAAAAACTGCAAACCATTTTTACAGATCACCCCAGGCCACTTATAGAAAGAGCAAAAAATATTACTTTTAACCTTTTGTGGCTATTTTTTTAAGATAGGTACATGATTCAGAATGTGAATAGTGTACTGTTACTGTACAATGATGCCCCTGGATGGTGGTGGGAGGGGGGCTGATTGATACCTCCCATACTAAATGACTTGAGATTGCTATTCTCTGTGCATTTTGTTTCTGGGCTTTAAAGCTTATCTACCATTTCATCTCTGTCAAACTGTCAGCTGTCAGTTTGGCTATCAATGTGTATGCCTCTTGCACTTACAATTGGTGAAGATTTGAACACAATATATTCAGCCTTACTAGAAATGAGAAGAAAAATGAAAGCTTTTAATTATCATTTTTGTTGCTTAGGTATTATTTTTTTTACTTCCTTCATCGTTTGAAATGTTATTCTAAAAGGTGAAGCTATAAATTGCTAAATCCTGTTAAATAGTGTTAAAAGTAGACAGCTCCAAGCATACTTGTCTCAGAGGTACATCCATTTAAAGTGTCCATCTATTTCTAAGCCAACTAGAATAAAGTAGGTAAGGGGAAAATGTCTTCACAGCATGGATATTATTAACTAACTTTGCCAATATAGTCACCAGCTCTTGGGAGTATATTATCCATTGTAATGTTGGTCAGATGATGGTTATTAGACTCTGTGGTGTATAGGAAATTTTGTTCTTGGGGAAAAATACTTGAAGAAAGTGACAGCTCTCTACGCTTAAAACTAATGAAGATAAGTTACCTTAAAAAGTAATGAAGTTACAGGTGATAAGATTTTTTAAGTGGAGTTTCTTGCAGCACAAAGCCATATTACAGTAATTCATCTTTCTGTGTGGTTACATTGGGTTAGAAGTTAGGAAACCTGTGTTCCCTATGTTAGCTCTGCCATTAATATGTTGTGTGGCAGTTAGCAAGTCATTTAACCTGTATATGCTATGTTCATTTTTCTGGACCCTGTATATCTTAGAGTTTAATTATGAGGAAAATATTAAATTATGTGTGTAGTAGACTTTTTGTTTAGAAGGATACCATGCATGTACAAATGTGATACGTTCTTATTACTATAAGATCAATTGAATAGGGAAAGACATCTCACATAATATTGAAAAACAAATATTAAAATTATAAATTATCCAAATAACACTCATTTCAAATCTGGAGAAATTGGACGCAGAAATTAGAATTGACTTATCTATAGGAATCTGCTTAACAACAAAAGAAGCAGAAATAAACCATGCTCATTAATCTATGAAAGTACTTTTATGTCTTTCTAGATGCAGTTTAGTGTCCACAGACTGAATCTTTGGGCAAATAAACAGTGTAGTAGGAGAGACCTGTGAAAAGCTGTTGTGTAGGCTAATTTATATATCAAGTCCATGAGGAACAAGTGTTTCTTACGAAGGAAATCCACATAGAAGCTTGGCTTGTAAAGAGCATTTATCTTTCAGAATCAAGTCAATGCCTATTATTGTGATCAATCTACAATGAGTAAGAATTTTAGTTAACTTCTGCATTGTCATGAGACTATAAAAAAATGTTAGTTAATTTGGATCCTTGGGGTGGATTGTGGGCATTACAAAATATACAACTATATGAAAGTTGGCACAGAATAGAAAGTGATGTGGATGTGGGCTATTTCTAGGTTTTTTGAGTAATTCTATGTCAATTCTTCACTGGAGCACTTGGACTGTAAGAATTGTTATGAAAGAAGGGAAGTAAAGCAATTCAGGGAAGGAAGGAATAAAAGATTAGATAGTGGAATTCCAGCTATATGTCAGGTGATTTGTATGTATCATTGGATTTACCCTATATAAATAACTTAGGAGGTACTCATAGTATCCATTTGACAGATTAAGTAGTAGCAACACTCACTGTGTGCTAGGCAATGTGATTACAACTTCATGTGTGTATGTAACAGTCTTAGAATTGAATTATCAAGTTCATATTATTATACTATTACATCTTATCATTACATATTGTTATACTATTAACTCATAGCATACAATTAAATCTATTTTACAGATAAAGACACAAGCATAGAGAACAAAAACTAACTGAAAAGCAATTTTCTGAGGCTACATGGCTAGACAATGACAGGCTAGATTCAAATCCAATAAAATCATTAAATTATGTTATATTTTCAGCTAATATTGTCCATAATTACATATGTAGTTTAGTAGAGTATTTGTTAGAGTCTCTCGTGCTATCTATATGGATAAAGGTGAAGAAATATAAGTTGAAAAACTGTGAAGTCAATTAGATAAAATTGATCAAGCAGTTGATTCAATAAGCTAATAATGTAATGTGGTAGCTCAAGTGTTAGTAAACATTGTAACCACATTTATTAAAATAGAATTACTATTAAACATACCAAACATTTATATGCATGATTTTTAATGTTTAATGTTTGTTTAATATACATAATGTGGTGATTTGAATTAAAATATCCTCAAGTGCTTGTGATTAAGCTTTCTATTAAGTCCCCAACTGGTGGAGTCTTTTGGAGGTAGAGCCTTGCTGGAGGTATGTTGCTAGGGGGAACATTGGAGTTAGACTAAGCCACAGAATGTTCAGTGCTAGTTCCGTCTTGCTGCTCTCTGCCTGCTGTGGATGTGTAATGGAGTGAGTCAGCTTCCTTCGTTGTAATGAAATTTCCCCTCAGAACTATAACCCAAATCAGAGCTGGAAAGATTGCTCAGCGCTTAAGGCACTTGCCTGCAAAGCCTAATGACTCAGGTTTTATTCCCCAGCACTCACATAAAGCCAGATGCCCAAAGTGGCACATGCATCCTCATTTGCAGTGGTGGGAGGCCCTGGCATGCCCACACATCTCTCTCTCTCTCTTTCTCTCTCTCTCTCTGCTTGCAAATAAATAAAAATATTTTATAAAAACTATAATCCTGGACTGGAGAAAAGGCTTAACCATTTAGGCACTTGCCTACAAAGCCTGAGGACTGAGGTTTGATTCCCCAGGACCCATGTAAGCCAGATGCACAAGGTGACACATGAGTCTGGAGTTCGTTTGCAGGGGCTAAAGACCCTAGCTCACCTATTCTCTCTCTCTCTATCTCTCTCTCTCTCTCCGTGCCTCTTCCTCCCTATACCTCCCAAATAAATAAAATAAGTAATTTAAAAAACTATAAGCTTGAAATAAATACTTTCCTCTCCTGAGCTGCTTCCAGCCAGGTGTTTGTCCTAGCAATGAGAATGCAACTGCTTCTTATAATGTGAAAATATACATACACTCATGACATCATCATTAGTATTAAGGTAATAAATACACATATAGTCTCCAAAAATCCTCTTGTCTTCCTTTGTTTTTGTGTGGGAAGAATTGAAAATATGAGATCTGCATTCATAACAAATTTGTAAGTACAAAATAAAATATTTTCTAGTAGTTCTTTAGAATTTATTTATCTTGCATAAATTTAATTTTATAATGCCTGAACAACTTCATATAAAATATAATATCCTGAACAAGAAAGGTACATATATATTTGGTCAATAATACAATGAGATAATGACAGGATAAAATTTGGAGTCTTGCATTCACTGCCAGCAATATTTATAGAGTATTCTAGACAAGAGAATAAGAATGGCAGTTGATATTTTGCAAACACTTAAGATGTGCCTAACATTCTTGCAAGTAAATATGTGTATTGTGTTTTTTAAAAATTAATTTATTTTAAAAAAGTTTTTATTGAGAGAGAGATACAGAAATAGGCAGAGAGAGAGAGAGAGAGAGAGAGAGAGAATGGGCACGCCATGGCCCCCAGCCACTGCAAATGAACTCCAGATGCATGTGCCCCTTTGCGCATCTGGCTTATATGGGTCCTGGGGAGTTGAACCTCGGTCCTTTGGCTTTGCAGGCAAGCACCCTAACTGCTAAGCCATCTCTCCAGCCCTTATTTAGTTATTTGCAAGGAGAGAGAGAGAATGGGTGATCCAGGGTCTCTAACCATTGCAAATGAACTCTAGAGGCATGCACCATTTCTTGCATCTGACTTTACATGGATACTGGGGAATTGAACCTGTTTCATTAGGCATTGCAAGCAAGCTCCTTAACTACTGACCCATCTCTAGTCCCCTGTCATATTTTCTTAATATCCACTATAATCTCAAATGAAGATAATGCTATTAGTCTCAGGAAATAAGAAGCGTAAAATAAGAACTGAGTAGATTTCTTAGTAGAAGAAAAAAAATGGTAAAAAATCTAAAAACCTAGATGTCTAGATTAAATCCTTAGCTTGGGCAATAACTTAAAGAGTTCAGATAGTCTCCTAACTTTTGTCCTTGAATTAAAACAAAGTGAGAAAGTGTAACCTTAAAATAACCACAGATAATATACTGTCACTCCCTGCCTTCAGCTCTGATTTCAAATGCTCTTAACAAAGATTTACTTGACTTAAGTTTATTTGCCTATCTGCATTCAGGGAACTTTAAATTCCATTAAAGTCAGAGTAATGGGTTTTATTCCCATCCACATTTGAAAACACAGTTTGGCTTTCCTTTTCCTTGCCTTACACAATTTTTCAACTGATGTGTCCATTGATGACCATCTTTGATTTTCTTGGCAAACTTACTATTTTAGCCTTGGTGTACTCAGGGGTGAAGTTATGAATAATGGAGCACATGGTCATAGATTTTTGTGGCTGTTTACAACATTCAAATTAAGGATTGTGCATGGACATATTAGTTAATTAAGATCGTGCTGACAACATTGATCTATCCTTGTTCACCAGGCTTCCTTTTTAAACCTCTAACAATGAGTCAGAAGATTTGTCTTGAATTTTTTCTAAGATAGCAATAACAATTTTGGTTTAAATACTTTAATGATTATAGCTAACATCCTTTTCTAGCAGCAAAATGCCCCTGTTATTTTCATTTTGTAAAAAGGGAATAAAGAAAAAAACATATCCCAGAGATGTTTATGAACTTACATATGATTACACAGCTAAGAAAGGAGAAACAGATTCAAGAATTGTAGCTTCAAGTCCACAGTCAATCTCCATTTAGTACTGTTTCTTAGTCTTAGAAGTGCCAAGTATTGAGGAAAGTTAAATTCTAATCATGACTTTTATATTCCTGTACTGTTATTTTATTTAAGCCATTATAACAGCTTGTGCTTCAAGTTCTTCATCTTTATAATAAGGTTGGATTAAATTTTCTCAAATGTCCTTCTGGCCTTGAATATTCCATGATTATGTGCACATACATGCACATACAAAGGTTTTCCTATAGAGTAGTCCTCAATTTGCATAGTAATTATCACAAGCACAAAGATAAAGTATTGACATTGCTTTTTCATAATTAAATCTTATGAGTACCTATATATATCATCCTATCCCTTTCTTTCTGTATAGCTCATTATAAAGGGGCAGGTAAACAAGAGGTTGTTGAAATTCACTGTGTTCCATTTCTATTTGCATTCTATTGAGAACCTTTCTAATAGAAATCATCACAGTTCAATCATAGCTATTATTTTGGTCCATTCAGAGTTCCACCTCTATCTTACCCTATTATATTCACAGATAAATATTCATTCTACTTTGAATAAGGAGGAGATGCATGACCTCTTTTCTATCTTCCTCAATTGTATTATCTACTATCATATGTTTGTAGTCACATGATCCTATTTAATACAAAAGTAGATAAGGCTCATAGTACTAAAAATCCATTGTAATCTTCTTGGGAACTGTGTATAGTTAAAGGGATTCTGAGTGATTAGTACACTGGTACTTTGTCTATATTTCATTAAGTTAATAAATGCTTCATAATTTCAACTTGAGAAAGAAATAGTTGAGGTGGATGTTTGAAAAATGTACTTGAATAGACACCTTTTCCCAATAAAGATTAATGTGTATGTGTATATATGTGTATGTGCATGTGTTAGAGGATTTCAAATTAAGTAGTTCCCAGTCTAAATCTTATCTTCAGTGAAATGTGGTATTATGTGATCAAAAAATTTGTTAACAAGAAGGATAGACTGAAATCTGTTTTCAGAAAAAAAAGGTTAAAAGGAAAGCAACAAGACTTTTTTTTTTAATTGAGCATTTTCCAGTTAATTGCTGGCATTTTAAAAGCTAATGATTATATTTTTGTGTTTGCTAATTCCTTTTGTATCCAACTAATGGACAGATCAAGCAAGTCAACTTAAAGATTTAATACAGTACTATGCCTGAGTTAGAAAAATTTTAACTACAAATAATGTGTCTAAGCAATATACAATATTAGTATAATTTCCATTCGTTATATGTATTTTTTTACCTTTCTGAGACTTAATTTCCATATACAAAATAATAGAAGTTGGTTTTCTATGGAACTTAAGGACCAATTCTGCATGACTAATGCCTAATCCAACATAAATGTAAACATACATCTGCAGAAAATTCCATAAGAAAAGCTGCTTAGTCATATGGCAATTATGAGATTTATAGAAGTGTTCAGATGATAATAAGACTATCAGACAATTCTAAAGGCTTCTTAGTGATGATAGACTGATAGATGATATACACACACACATATATGCATATATTTCATAATATATATGGAAAATAGATAAATTATAAAAAGGAAACTTAATATTTGAGATATAAGGAGATAGAGGATAGATGCAGAAGAAGAGGAGGAGAAGGAGGAGGATAAAAGAAAAGGAGTAAAGGAAGGAAATAAATTGTTATAGGTAGATAGATGATAAACAGTTGACAGACAGATAAACTTTGTACAAAAATGTACAAAGTAGGAAGTATTTCTATCATTCCCTTTTCATAGTTGTCTCAAAGAAGGTTTAGTAATATTAGACAATGTTTTGATAGGTCATACAACTATGCCACAAGGATAGCAAATTCAGATATTTTTTATTTATTTATTTTTAAATTTTTTAATTATTTTATTTATTTTTGGAGAGAGACAGAGAGACAGAGAGGGAGAGGGAGACAGATAGAGATGGGCGTGGTAGCAGTCTCTCAGCTGCTGTGAACAAAATCCAGATGCGTGCACCCCTTTGTGGCCAAGTTCGGCATTGCGTCACTTTGCATCTGGCTAAACGTGGGACCTGAAGATTGGAACCGGGTTCTTAGGCTTAGCAAGCAGGCACCTTAACCTCTAAGCCATCTCTCCAGCCCTGATCTTTTATATTTATACACATTCATACACACATGTGTACATAAATCCATGAATAGCTGCATATGTGTATACATATATACATGTTTGTTTGTGATACTTATAAATTTTACAATGGAAAATTGCAGAATACATGTAAAAATAGAATGGAGTAGTAAATTCCCATGCATATATCATCTAATTGCAACATTTAGGTTTTTTTTTTCCAGGTAGGGTCTCACTCTAGCCCAGAATGACCTGGAATTCACTATGTAGTTTCAGGATGGCCTCAAACACACAGTGATACTCCCCCCTCTGCCACCTGAGTGCTGGGATAAAAGGCGTTCACCACCACTGCTGGCCTAATTTCAATTTTTAACATTTTACCAATCTTATTTCAATAGACTTGCTCACATCTATTTTCTCTAGGGCATTTAAAAACAAATCTGATCTTGGAGACTGAGCTCGTTTTTTGTACATGGTTTTGACCTACTTCCCAGTTCCAGCAATGAGTTCCATTCCACTGAGTGGATCTATTGGCCAAATCAAGAGCAATTGGTTACCCAACATGGCTGTGTGCCACTAGTGCACTTGTTTGAGCATTATGTCAGGTTGTTTCCTGCTGGGTAGCTTAGACTGCAAGTTGTTTGGACAGATGTCAGCCATTTTCCCCCAGTTGCTCCTGTAAGTCAAAACCATGTACAAAAAATGTGCTCAGTCTCCAAAATCAAGATACCACCAAATGTGGGCTAGAAGAGGGCCTACGCATATAAAATTCCCTCCAAAATATCTTTAGCCATCCCATCTATTTAGTACTAACTTCTCTCTCGGTTGGAGAATTTGCTTATTTTTTTTCAGATGGACAAAGAACCTGAAGGGAGTATCAGCCAATCACACCTCACCAGGGCCCCAGCTGAAACCATAGAGTAATGCGGGGGAAGGGCAAAAGTACAGTGTTCTTGGCGATTACAACACCAAAAAAAAAGGCTGAAAGTGATAAACACAGAGAACATCCAACTCCTACTAAGCCAGATATCCAGAGACACAGAGGCTCTCAAATCCTCATCACTGAAGTAGAACTAAAATGATCCCAATGTGGCTCAGGGAAATTCATGGAAGAGGGGGCAGAAAGAATGTTAGAGCCACCAGTTGGGGCATTATGCACAGAGACTTGGCCTATCCCCCAGAACTCTTGACTACCCCCACAATGCATGACCCACATTCCCCATTGATGAGGTTCCCTTTGGAAGAGGGAGTACAGGGAGGAGGATAATGGAGTCACCATTATGAATGTAAAATTCGAATAATATAAATAAATAAATAAATAAATAAATAAATAAATACAAATCTGAGAAATTATGTTATTTCTTCCATAACAGTTCATCACATGAATTTTAATGATTATTGCTTGGTGATTTAAAAAGAAATAGTTATCACATTGTTATCCAACAAAATTAACCAAAAATTCTTAATGATTTTCAATACTCAACTGAGAGAATTATATGCAACATGGCTGATTCAGTAATGTTCAGCTGACCAACTGACCTATTTTTCAGCAATCTTAGGTAAATGCTTAGAAACTGACTTACTTACACTCAATCATGAAATAATAAGAACAGTTTGTTTCTAGTAAAATAAAGGATGGTATATTGAATTATTGGACAATACAGTCCAGACTTTAAGTAACATGGAACCTGGAGATATTTCAGCAACTAGGGAATTTTCAAAACGAAAAGGAACCATCATATGTATTCAGTGTCACTGAGATTCAATAGAGACCATGTGACCACAGGCTACCAAGCCAGAACATTCCTCAAGAGGAGAGCGAGGCAAAATCTCACTCTATAAAATGAGACATAACAGTATGAGGATAACTAAAGTCTTAGTTCAGGGAAGGTAGAATGTTAAAGGAAAAAGCTTTGAGCATTTGGTGTCATGGAAATTCCTACCAAGACACAAAGTCACAGCACAAAGACGTCTAGAATCATAAACTAACATGCTATTTTAGGAACAAGACTCATGTCCTGGTTCAGGCTAATCTGGGCCTGAGTCTGTAGGTTGAGATTATGTCCTTCAGTTTCAGGGATTGTTGAGCTGGCGGGATCATGGTAGAATGTGTAGTTGTAGTTGAAGTATGGAGATAGAGGAGGAGAACAATTAATATTATTTTAATAAAATGTGCCCCAGGTTACTCTTTGTATGAGATAGAGAACTAGAGAGAGAGAAGAAATCTACACAATTAGAATAATCAAACATTGATTTTATACATATCTGGAAAGCTATATGAAATTCTTTCTTTAATTGCTACACATTATTGGTTAAGTACTTAAAAACATTGGCAATAAATGGCAGCCTTTTCTTGATGGGTTTTTGAGGAAAAATTACATAAATAAGAGGTCAAGAAAAGATTCCCTTAAGTTACTTTATACGTGATGATGTCATCTAGATCCCTTTTCATATGGAATTAATGATATTGTTCTGAAATGAGATTAATGTAAATTCAAAGTCAATAGTTAAAAAGAGATTGAAGATTTATTTGATAATGGCACACATAAATCAAAGAACTGAACTTAGTCAATTTAGCATATCAAGAAAAGCAAACTGGGGACGTATTGCTTAGTATATAATACCATGACTGCTAGGAAACTGTGCTCTAGCTTATAATAAGTTTATAATAACTGACAAAATGACAACCCCTTAAAAGAAAGTATGTCATGTTTTGCCCTTAGTAACCCTATGGACACAAGCAACTTTATTATTCTGACTTGGCTTTCTTTAACAGTGAAAAAAAATATGCCTTTGATAAAAAGCTATTAAGTGATTAACAAATTATGATATTGGTCTCAGTTATGGTATTTGTATATAAACATTTGGGTGCAAATCAACTTCTTTGAACTTGGATCAAATAAGTGATGTTTCTGAACACCAGATCTCAGATTTGCCAACTATTAGTCATCTCTAGGGATTTGATCTTCAAGCCAACTACTACCTCCATAATAAAATTTAAAAAGCAGTGTTTGTCTTAGTTGCATCCCTCCTATTATTTCTGTGGTTTTACCTTTTCAAGGGTTCCATCCTTGATTTACACATCCACTAACCTTCCCCCAAAATACAGCTTTCCATAGCAAATGTTAAGCATTATCCCCTTTATTTCAGAAACATATGTATTTTAAGTTGCTTAATTTCTCTGGCTACACAGATAGAGTTAAGCAATAGAAGCAGGTGAAAGAGGAAAACAAGGACATTCTGGCAACCCCCCCCCAATGCCACCCCTTAGGTAACCTCCTAAAGTATTGCCTTTGTCCTTCCTGCTTCCATGCCTCTTGCTATTACTTTATTCTCTCACTTAAGCATCCCTCTCACTTTCCTCAGAGAAATTAAAAAGTCAGATCTAGGCAGGAGAAATTGTTTAGTAGTTAAGGCATTTGTCTGCAAATCCAAAGGACCCAAGTTCAATTCCCAGGACCCACATAAGCCAGAAGCACTTGGTGGTGCATGCATCTGGAGTTCGATTGCAGTAACAGGAGGCCCTGGCACACCCATTCTCTCCCTTTCCATCCCTTCCTCTCTCTCTCTCTGTCTCTCTCTCCCTCTTTTCTCTCTCATAGATAAATTAAAAAATAAAATATTTAAAAAGTTATAACCATCTTGTTTTATCTTCTTTTAGCAAATTGTCCTAGCATTTTAGTTTCTACAAATGGTAATAATAGTCTGTAATTATTACTCTGCCTCCCAAATGACAGTACTCACAAAGTTTTACAATATATACACATGATAGCTAGATATATGATAAATAGATGATAGATAGACAGAGGATAGATAAATGATATACAGATATATATATAGGTAGAGACTTATTACACATACACAGGTAGAAACATAAATATGTCTACAAAACTCCTGTTTATATTCAAGTGTCTGGAGTTAGCTGACTTCCTCTTTCAGGATTAG
The DNA here is from genome assembly GCA_036365145.1 of Orientallactaga sibirica. Classification (NCBI taxonomy): domain Eukaryota; kingdom Metazoa; phylum Chordata; class Mammalia; order Rodentia; family Dipodidae; genus Orientallactaga; species Orientallactaga sibirica. The sequence goes on along the minus strand of JAEOAD010000793.1, from coordinate 4,921,627 downwards.
TATAAACATAATAATGAGCAAATGAATAACATCCCAGAATATTAAAGATAAAATTATGAAGGAAAATAAGTAAAATATTATCTTAACTTAAAACAATAATATAATATGCTTGCAATTTGAGGTAGAAATTCTTGTGGTTTTTCCAATGTCAGTGATCTCAGAAGTTGTTACTGATGAAAGAATCAAGTTTATTTCTCTGATCTCTTTGGTTAGAGAGTATATAAACTATGCTTCTATGCTTAATTTAAGAAAAGTTGATTTCTGTTTGTTGTTTCCCTAGAGACTTCATAAATGTAATAAGCAGAAAGTATAACTTATCTATTATAGCTATTTTTCATCAGATAAAATATAATGCTGTTCTCTATTTTATAACATCAGATATCTTTCCTTATATATCTTTCTACAGAACTCAGAAAAATGATAGTAATAGAACAAATAATCAAACATCAAAGTAAAGTTTAAAAAACTATCACAGAAATATTTTCTAAGAATTGAATAGCCCCTCCCTTAGTCCTATCCTCTAAAATTGTATGATTTTTATGTCTTCTTTCTAGAAAGATGTTTTTACTATGGAACATGAGAGTCAAGATTGATTTCAATATGTTCTGTTTTTCTGTAATAAATGCAGGAATATTTTCTGTCAAAGCACAATTTTGGGTAGACGTTTTTTATTAGGAAATGAGTAAATGATGATAAAATAGTTATTAGAATAAACTTTGATAATGATTATTAAATGCCCATTGTTAACTTTCTATTATTCATTTTGACTGGATTTATTTAGTTAAGATGGCTTTGTTACATCCCCTACCAACTGCAATTTTCAAGCAGTCTTTAAAAACAGAGCCTCTGTCTTCCTATTATGACCCTGCACCACTCTCCCATACTTCATGTATATAAAATTCAGGGTGATTATCTAATACTTTATACAAAGTAGATACTAGGAATAGATTTGTTGAATGACCCTCATCATTTTTACTTCCCACTACACTTTCATTTTCATGGCATGTCTCTGATACACATTCGCTAAAGAGCTCAACTATGCTGATGGAAAATTACTTGGTGATTTGCTTTTTCTGTTCTCATTTGAGGATATCTGTGTTAAGGTAGCACTTCCTGGAAATTTTCTGACTTTAACAAAAAATAAGTATTTTTGCAACACTGATTTGCTGCACAAATAATGGCCAGATAGAAATAAATACAATTGTGTGCAGATGTTTCATCATGTGAAATATGTAGCAACCAGAAAATAAATATTTGCATAATATGAGTAGCTATTTCCTCAGGTTTAAAAAAAAAAAAAAAAACCTCTTAGATTCCTTTTCTGTAGAAAAATCTAAACATATCATGATAAGGCCATTTATATTTTGTCAACAATTGTAAAGTCTTAAGCTACATGTGATCTATCATCTAGCAATTCCTCCCCTAGCATGTACTCATGAAATAATCAAGATGTATGCAAAAAATAATACATAAAGATCTACAATATTATATTATTTATAATACAGGAATATTAGGAATGAAATATCAGGCAATGAAAAATTGTTTAAGTAAATTATAGTAAGCCCATATGGAAGTGAGATGTATTGTGATTAAAAGCATGTGGTAAGAGAATATTAATCCAGATGGGAAAAGAGGCACAACCAAGTAATAAGCTAAAATAAAGGCTTCAAAGCATTTAAACTATGATTATATTTTGGAGTAGGTACACAGATGTAGTTATAAATATAACAGTAGATATATATAAATAAGCAAAAACATTAAAGTTTATTTCTCAGTGGTAGTATTGCAGATGATTTTTAATCATTGTACTCTCATGCTTTAACATATTTTCTGTTTTTGGAATATATTTACCTTTGTAATAAGAAAAAGGTGCTAAACAGATCAGGTATAACAAAACCATAAATGAGGGTTTTTTTTTTTAAAAAAAATCACATTCTGTTTGTACATTCTCTGTTGAAAATAAGGCAACCCTTTTGACAGTGGCTTGCACAATATAACATATTTTGGATATATGCTGTTAGCATATGATGTATTTGTGAAGGGAACCATATTGTGTTATTTAAACTGAGGTTGAAAATAGTTTCTGGAGATAAAATAAACAATGTAGAAGTATAATTGTTTATGCTTAGTCCTTATTATTTATATTTCATCTAATTTTTCAGAATGTAAACTGTTGTAAACCTACAGAGAGTATCTTTAAATGAAGGGGTATTTATTCTTTCTTAATAAGTCTTCTGAAAAACAGATGAGATTCAATAATCAGCTACATGTTTTACTTTTGTACCTCTTAGAGACATGCTAATAGGTGCCAGAGTCAGTGACTTATGTGTAGCCATGGATGCAAGAATCAGCTAGGAGCTGATTAAAATTAGAGCCAGCGCTATGCTCAGGGACAGAATTATGAAGAGGTCTGTTTTTCCCCGTGCATGCAGATTGAATGCATATGTTGCTTAGGCACTTGAGTGGATGAGGATTGTGATGTTTCAGTATACATAGTTTAAAATATACAGATGATGAGGTCTGTGCTCTCAGGAATTTGTAGTGTTAATTAAATTCACAAAAAGGATGGCATATAATAATCCCCTCAACAGTGTGCAACAGATTGGTCCAGAAAATAACCTGCAAATGGCATGTGTTTATCTACTCTACACTTACATATTTTATAGCTCAAAATATTCAGACAATTTGCTTTATTCAAAAGTCAAAATGCACTGTACAAAAGATACCAGTAATGATGTAAAATAATTTACAGGAAAAGAGAACATATAGGTATAATAATCGAACATCAAGACTGCCTGGAGCTTTGTACAAGCTTAGAATTTTCAATTCAATATTATCTAAAATACATCATCCTCATTTTCATCTCTTTTTATTTTATGGCGAAAAAAATTGACCACGTGACTCTCAAACAGAAAATTTAAGATTAGCTACTCTACTCCAAACTATTTCAATGAATTTTGAAATTTCTTTAGTTCACCCAGCTATATGGTCTGGTGAGATAAATTGATTTTAGAAATAACTTCCATTTTTCCAGGTATATAATATCTGCCATATTCCATACACATTGCTTAATAAACTCATGAATAGTAAATAGTTTTGATTTTTGGTATCAAATATGCTACCACATAACTAACTTTTTAAATGATTTTTTATATTTATTTGAGAGAGAGATACAGAAACAGGCAGAAAGAGAGAGAGAGAGAGAATGGGCACGCCAGGGCCTCCAACCACTGCAAACGAACTCCAGATGCATGTGCCTCCTTGTGAGTCTGGCTTACGTGGGTCCTGGAGAATCGAGCCTTGAACCGGGGTCCTTAGACTTCACAGGCAAGCGCTTAACTGGTAAGCCATCTCTCCAGCCCCACATAACTAACTTTTATAGTAGAATCCATGTTATCTGTAACTATAAAAAAAAAAAAAAACTTTTTGAAGCAAGGTGTAGTGGCACACACCTTTAATGTCAGCACTTGGGAGGCTGAGGTAGGAAGATCACCTTGAGCTCAAGGGCACCCTGAGACAACATAGTGAATTCCAGGTCAGCCTGGGCTATAGTAAAACCCTACCATGAAAAACCAAAAAGCAAACAAACAAACAAACAAAAAAAACCAACAACAACAAAGCCTTTTTGAAACAGGCATAGAGGAACATGCCTTTAATTATAGGACTCAAGAGACAAGGGTAGGAGGATTGTTGTGATTTTGAAGCCCACTACATTGTGAATTCCAGGTCAGAGCCTGGGCTCAAACTCAACAACAACAATGATACGAACAACAACAAAACCTTTTTGTTGAGAAGACAGACTTTTTAACGTTCTGCTATTTAGTCCTTGTAATATAATCCCTTATAAACAACAGATTTGGTGACGTATTATTTCATATAATGACTTTTCAAATTACAATTTTGGAAAACTTGCACAAATTCTGTACATATTAAGCTCAGTGTTTTACTATTTGCCTCAATGAAAAAGCACCCATCTGGGCTTAGCTGCTAAAGCACTTGCCTGCAAAACCAAAGGACCCAGGTTCAATTCCCCAGTACCCACGTAAATCCAGATGCACAAGGCACATGCATCTGGAGTTTGTTTGAAACAGCTGGAGGCCCGGGTATGCCCCCCTCCCTCATCTGTCTCTTTTTCTCAATCTCTCTTAAAGAAATAAATTAAAATAAAATATTTTAAAAAAATTAAAAATAAAATAGTAACTTTTCCATATCTCATTTAACAATCTCCCTTCATCATAGTTTTTTTGGATTCTTTTATTTTTGAGTCATTGTGGAAGCTATTCAGAAATTTAAAATAATACTAATAGAAAAATGTAGGTATATTTATTTATATAATGAAAATTAATTAACAGGATGATAGAATATAAGATTTGGACCTTCCACATTTCAGCTTCCCATGGAGAATAAAACCGAGGGCCAACTGGAAAGTGTGGAGTGTGAGCCATGAATTATAACAGAGGTGCAGAAGTAACCTTAATAATCAAATAAGAATATTTGCCTTAGCCAGGGTGAAGAAGACAGGAACTGAGGATACTCAACACATACAAAGCAGAAATCCAGAGACTCCTCAGAGTTCAACACTGAAGCAGACTTAAAACACACTCACTAAAGCTCAGGGAATTTTTCAGAAGAGGGGTGGAAAGATTGTAAGAGCCACAAGTTGAGATGTCATGCCCAGAGGCATTGCCTCCCCCCAATAAGTGACTGCTGCTCCCAGAAGGCATAACCCACAACTCCATGGGAAATACCAGCAACCCCACTGAGGAGAGCCCCCTGCAGAATGCGGACAGGGAGGAGGGAAAAGATGGTACCAACACATGATGTATCCACACAAAGTATGCTGGACAAAAGCGGCTTATGAGAGGAAAGTATTTATTTCAGGCTTACAGAATCTGGGGGAAACACCATCAAGGCAGAAGAAGCAGGCTCACTTCCATAGATCCAAGCAGAGAGACCATCGAACAGCCAGCAAGCATGAACAGTCAGCGCTCAAACTACTCTGAACACAGGAACTTCCCCAGTGACATAACTCCTCCCACTAAGGCTTTGCCTGCGTAGAAACTCAAGTTGAAAGCTCAATTTTAATAATAAAAAAATCCCTGAGGTTATGTTGTCATACATTCAAACCACTACAAGGATTAAATTTTAAATTTGTGGTGGGGGGCTTTTGAGGTAGGATCTCATTCTGGCCCAGACTGACCTGGAATTTACTATGTAGTCTCAGGCTGAATTCAAACTCATGGCAATCCTCCTACCTCTGCCTCCCTAGTGCTAGGATTAAAGACATGCACCACTACACCCAGCTAAATTTTAAATATAAAAAATATATATTTTTTTATTTATTTGCAATCAGAGGGAGAAAGAGAATACCAGGTCCTCTAGCTGCTGCAAAATCCAGATGCACGTGCCACTTTGTGCATTTGGCCTTATGTGCGTACTGGGGAATCTAATCAGAGTCGATAGGCTTTGCAGGCAAGTACTTTAACCACTGAGCCATCTTTCCAGCCATAATCTTTTCTTTAGCCCTGTTGTTGAAGACAACACGTGTTTAAGTTGCTGAACAAAAAAGAAAGCCAGCTAGAATTAAGCAGGAAGCTTTCTCCCTGCTGGTTTGCTTGTATCTAGCAGGAAGGTGCTATGCAGGTTGCCAGGGGAGAAAAGTCATCAACAATCCTACCCAGCTGTGGATCAGGTGTACTTCATAACTAACCTGGCAGGAACAATGTGCCCACTGGTGCAATAGTGTCATGACTGTTATGGGGGGAACCTACTGCTTTCTAATTGGTTTTGATGGCCACTCCATGGGAGGGAATTCATGTCTCACAATGAAAACCTGTCCAACAGCCTGAGACTTTGGACATAGGCCTAAGGGAGAACATACTACTGAGTTAATGATAAATAGACAGCACGTGAAACTTTCTACTAAGTATCTGTTTATTCCTGTAGATTAGTATTGCTTAAAGCCTTGGTCACAGAAGTTTCTTTTTGCAATGGCCAGAGGTTAATGCAGAGATACATACACAGCAAAATTGGTAAGAATAGGTGTTTTGGTATGTGTTCAGCCTTAAATTGGATGTCTAAACCATGCCTTTAGAGGCTCAGAAAACCTTATGGAAGAGGGAACATTAAGAATATAAGAGCAGGGAGATGGGGAAAAAGGCTGTGGTATGCTGCCTTCTGGATACGACATAGTCATAACACTCTTGAACTCACAGAAATTGTGATTTCCTGCATAAGATTGGCCATGTCAATATTTCATCATGTATAGAGAAAAGGTTCATAAGACCCAATTCCTCACACAGTTACTAATGGCAGCTAATAGTTGCTGAGAGTGAAGTCATGTTCTTCAGGAAAGTAGCCACTGGTAAGTTACCCATTCTCCAGTAACTAACCTCCCATGCATGTTCATGCAAGCAATCCTAAATTAATCAGTGGATCAAAAACAAACCAAAATAAAACAAAAACCTAGCATTAAAGATGGATGTGGGAAAGAAGTGTTTTGGTGGAAAAGGAGAGAAAAAGAGAGAGTAATTAAAGAAGAATAAGATCAAGATACATTACATTATATATAAAAATGCCAATTAAAATGTATTATTGAAGGCATCCAGCTTACTTTTTCTGTTTTTGATTTCTTTTCAAGGTACAGTATCACTCTGGCCCACGCTGACCTGGAATTAACTATGTAGTGTCAGGGTGGCCTTGAACTCGTGGCCTAGTTCTCTGTCTCCCTAGTTCTGGGATTAAAGGCGTGTGACACCACACCAAGCTCGCATCCAGCTTTTAACATGTTGAATTTAAGACACATATGAGCTGTTGAATAGGCACCTGCAATGTTTGTCATACACTTAGGTGAGATCTGGGCTCTATCAAATATCAAATGTCATCTTCATGACAGTAAATCTGATTCCTTTGCCTCTGAGAAGTACTTGTGTTATGAGTAAGCAATTAATTCTATGGTGTTATGGGAAGCATCTGGGTCACGTTTAGCTTTGAACTACTATTCTACCACTTACTAAGTAGTGCTACTCAAAAAGACCTTTAAGCATTCTGAGATTTTAAGTGAATGTGACAAGATCTGTTTTACCTACCTCTCAGTTTTAGTGAGCCCCAAAAGATATGGTATATATGAAAGTGTGAAACATTATACTGATTTTATAGTTAATGGAAAAGTTTTGCTGCCCAGTGACTATTTTAAAATTACAAACATACATCATGTGGACTTGTAGAGTCTCAAAAGATTCTATAGTTAAACACTCATAATCAACTGACAAGTTAATAAGGCATAGGACAAAGATGTGTTGTTTACAAGAACACAGAGCTGTTTTTCTTTCAATATTTTTGTTAATGTCCACAAATTGTACATAGTGTTGGATTTCATATAGATAATTTCTTCCAATTATATTATGTACTTTAACCTATATTTACCCCTCCCATTACCTACTTTTTTGTTCTTCTCTCCTTTCCCCTCTCATTAGTTAGTATCCTCTCACCCCTAAATCTCACTACTGCTATAACTCAAGTTATATATATATATATATATATATATATATATATATATATATACATACACTACATACTATATATACATACACTGTTGTGGTTTGAATACACACACACATATAACCTTAGGTATATTTGATTAAGATTCATATTTAGGCTTCAGCAGGTGGAGCCCTGCTGGAGGAGGTATATTAATGAGTCAAAACCCATGAGAGGTGTAGAAAGCCAGCTTGAGCATTTGTTGTTCATGTTGTCTTTCTGCTATGGATATAATGGAATGAACAAGGTTCCTCCACCATAATGAAGCTTCTCCTGGAATCTGAAAGGCTAATATAAACTCTTTCCTTCCATAAGCTGGTTTTGATTGGATGTTTATCACAGCAGTGAAAAGGTAACCATGACACACACACACACACACACACACACACACACACACACACACATTTAGGAGGTTTGGGATATAGTTCAGTTGCTCAGTGGGTAGTGCTTGCCTTGGACCTGAGTTTGGAACCAATATCTATGTAAAACACTGCACCTAGTGAAGTGTAGTTGCAATCCCAATGCTGGAAAGGCAGAGACAGTAAATTTCTTGGCACTCACTGGCCAGCTGGTCCAGCATGATTGGTGAGACCCAGACCAATGAAAGACCCTGTCTCAAAAGAGTGGATGGAATTCATGAAAAATGAGACCTGAGGTTATTTTCTAGCCTCCTCAAACATGTAATACATATGTTCCCACACACAAAATATTCATACACACAGGCATGAACACCCCCATCCAAAAGAAATCTAGGAGCCACAAATGAAAATATACAATACTTATCTTTGTCTGATTTCAACTTAATATGATGATCTCTAGTTGCAAATCTTTTCTTGCAAATAATGTAATTGAATTCTTATTTATGGTTGAATAAAACTCCATTGTCTATAACCATATATTTTTTTAATATTTTATTTTTATTTATTTATTTATTTATTTGATAGAGAAAGAGGGAGAGAGAGAGAGAGAGAGAGAGAGAGAGAGAGAATGGGTGGGCCAGGGCCTCCAGCCACTGCAAACGAACGGCAGACACCTACACCCCCTTGTATATCTGGATCCTGGGGAATTGAACCTGGATCTTTTGGCTTTGATGGCAAATGCCTTAACTACTAAGCCATCCCTTCAGCCCTATAACCATATTTTATTTATCCATTTATCTGTTGAATGCGAATAGCACCTAGGCTGGTTGTTTCATTTGAGTATTGTAAATAGTTCTGCAGTAAATGTAGATGTAAAAATATCTCTCTGGTATGTTGAGGAAGTCCTTTGGGCAAATACCCTGAAGTGGTTGAGCTGTATCACAAAGCTGGTTTCATTAAGTGTGGGGGGGGTCATTAAGTGGGGGGGCATGTCAGAGCCTCTTACCACTGCAAACAATCATATATGGTTGTACCAGTCTTTGATGTAGGTGGCTTGGGAATTGAACCCACGCTGGCAGGCTTTGAAAACTGATGCCTTTAACCACTGAGCCATCACTTCAGCCCTCAAAATCTGATTTTAATATATATAGGCATGTCAGGGTCTCCTGCTGCTACAAATGAACTCGAGATGCATGTGCCACTTTGTGCACCTGGCTTTATGTGTGAACTGGGGAATTGAAATGAGGTTTTCAGACTTTACAATCAAGCATTTTTGTCCAAAGAGCCATCTCTCCAGCCCGACAAAGGTTATTTTTTGACAATTCTGGAATTTTATGCTTCTAGTTAATTGTAATGACACAGTATATTGACTGCTACATTGATTGATTTAGACTTTTGGTCAAGTGAATCTTATTGAACAGAGTGTAAAAGATTTGGTTATTGATGCTTCATGATAAAAGTTTTCTGCCTTAAAGCTCTATGGGAGTTGTGGGTGAGAAGGGGCAAATTAAATGCTGTTAGTGAAAACAGGTGCAAACATGAACGTTTCCTTTTTGGCACCTATTTCCTCCCTTTTTTGGGGAGAGCGGGGGGGGGTAGAGGTAGGGTCTTGCTCAAGCCCAAGCTGACCTGGAATTCACTGTGTAGTCTCAGGGTGGCCTTGAACTGACAGTAATCCTTCTACCTTTCTCTCCTAAATGCTGGGATTGAAGGAGGGCACCACCACACACAGCTACCAATTTCCTCCTTTGAAAGCAGTTTTTGTTTTATTTATTTATTTTAGTACTTTATTTATTTATTTATTTGCAAGGAGAGAGAGAACGGGTGTGCCAGAGCCTCCAGCCACTGCAAATGAACTACAGATGCATGAGCCACTGTGCATCTGGCTTTAAGTGAGCACTGCGGAATTGAACACTGGTTATAAAGCTTTGCAGAAAAGTGTTTTAACCACTGAGCAAAGTATCCAGCCTTCGTTTTTATTTTTACATTAACATCTTTTGTCTTCATTTTATATATTTACCCAAAACAGGAAGGAACTTCAGAATCAATAAATTTAAGTCACTGCTATCTGGATTTCTTTGGCTTTATATTTACCAGATATAATATTAAGATGAGTCTTTAGTGTCAGGGAAAAAAAATCCAGAATTTCTTGTACATTCTTTCCTTGTTTTTTTATTAAAATGTATTTTGAATTCTGTGGAAGTATGATGTGCTTTCCTCTCTAAATAGCCTGGAAGTATATTGAGGCTAGATGGAATTCGTTTATTTTGTCCTTGAGCAACCTTCTCTTTCCCCTGTTCCCACTTTGCATGCTCACAAGCGCACAATGTCAGGATATTGCTTAGAACATTGAAGGTTTTTTATACAAAATTGTTGAGCTCAATTTCACAAGGTATGAAATACAGAATTCATTGTTTGGGGAATAACAAGTTCTCGATGGGTGAGTCAACAAGGGCAGAATCAGTTTGTCCAAAATACTTTGACAGATTGCACAGTCATATCAGTATAATTTACAGAACCTGCTTTGTGCTTTTGTACATTGAGATGGATTACTTAGTGAAACTGGAAAGAAGGAATGGCAAATATGGAATCCAAAATGATTTTATTTATTTATTTATTACAGACATACTTAGTATGGATACATCATGAGTTAGTACCATCCTTTCCCTAGTCCCTGCTCCTATTACACTGGAGGCATTCCTCAGTGGGGTTGCAGGTATTGCCCATGGATTGTGAGCTATGGGTTGTGGGAGCAGCAATCAGTTGTTGGGGGAGGGAATGCCTCTGGGCACAATGTCCCAACCTGTGGCTCTTACAATTTTTCACACCCTCTTCCACAAAATTCCCTGAGCCATGGTGGGTGAGTTTTAATTCTACTTCAGTGATAAGATCTTAGGTGCCACTAGATCTCTACCTTGGCAGGCGTTGAGTATCCTCAGCTCTGTCTCCTTCACCTTGGGGCTGATTGTCAGGCTCACCATGGAAGCTGCATTCTTGCTCATCTCCCCAATTCCTCTGTGGCATCAGCTGGGGCTTGGCTGAGGTGGGAGGGATAGTTTATCTTCTCAGATCTTGCTATGCTCTGAAAAAGAAAGATTCTCCAATGGAGAGTGAAGTAAGAACAGGTTAAATGGGATAAGTGTTATTAATTTATGGATAATTTGATGGATGTAGCCACTCTTTTAGCCAAAGACTAGTGGGATATTGGAGAGCATAATCTTTGTCTCCATAGGAGTCTATCCTGGTTCTTACATCCAGATATGGGTTCCTTTCCCCTGAATGAATCTTAGCCAATCAGAAAGCTATTGTTTACTCACCAAGTCTATGTGCCACTATTGCACTTGTATGTACAGCTTCTCAGGGTGTTTGCTTCTGAGTAGCTTAGACCCCTGGTTGTTCTGAGCATTGTTGGCCACTTTCCCCCCGTAGGTCATGTAGCACTTTCCAGCGCTAGACTGGCTGTCAAAATGAATTTTGTTATTATGAGAGAATCATTTTAACTTGTTTCATATGTATGATTTCAGATGGTGTTTTCTAGAAACCTATACACAATATATCAAAATCATTCAAATTTTCAAGATATATCTTGTTGATTGGTCTTGATTGGAGGATTTTCAGTGTTTGTGCTTGTGTGTGCATGCATGTGTTTGCACATGTTTCTCTCCTTGTGTGTATTAGTGGGTGTACACAATTAAGTGCATATATGTATGAGAGAAAGAGTGAGAGAGTGATAGAATACAGAGACAGATATGAGTTACCATTTTCCCTAAATAAGTCGAACCATGGCATAGGCATGAGGCAGATAGTCTCACCCTTGCCTCTGCCATGAGGTGATGAGTCATCATGGGGAAATATTTAGGAAAGAGAACCAGGCATTTGGTTTATGTCTCAGTGTAAGCTGCTGATGCTAAAAAGGGAACACTCTATTTAATAATTTGGTTTGAGATTTGGCAAAGGCTAAATACATAAAGTACATTTTATCTTTGTTAAATGCATTTCTTTTCTGTAAATAATGTGTTAAAACAATATTCTCCCTAGCAGAAATTATAATTTTGTACCTATGCCCCTTAAGAGGAAGGAAAGTTTTTGTGACTCCCTCCTTATTGATTATTCTTTTGATTCAGGAGAGGCATTATTTGTGGCAATGAATAAAATGTACTACAGTTTCCATTTTTGTTCTCTGGCTAAATTTAGTTGGGCTGGTAACATTTCATTCTTCTTGTGGTCTTTGTCCTCATAGGTTTGTTCTTATTCATGTAAATATATGGGAAAATGTCAATAGCAAAGTGAGGCCATTATAATGTTAAATGGACAATCCTATAAAATCTAGTATCTTTTCCAATTTCTTTTAAAGATAAGGTCTAGAAATTGCGATGTGACATTAAGAGTACAATTTAAAGCCAGGCATGATGGTGCATGCCTTTAATCCCAGCACTCGGGAGGCAGAGGTAGGAGGATCACCGTGAGTTCAAGGCCACCCTGAGACTACATAGTTAATTCCAGGTCAGCCTGGGCCAGAGTGAGACCCTACCTCAAAAAACCAAAAAAAAAAAAAAAAAAGTAAAAAAAGAGTACAATTTAGTGAGGATGTTGTAGGGATGAGGAAGTATATTACTTTGAAACTGAGCATATAGAGCAAGGAGACTATGAATATTTGGTATGAGTTTCTAACAGGAGGAATTGTACATTTTGATTAACATCTACAATTGTGATACTAGTTGACTACACATACTAGACATCATGGCAATTCTAAACTTTTACATTAAACAATGATTGAAATCCCAATGAAGAATTTTTCCCACCATACTACTGTACCACAAAGTATAGGATAATATTACTTAGGACTTTTCTTTGTAGGTATTCACAACTAAAAAACAGATAAATTAGTAAAGAAACTCTTAGGGGAGGTGCTAATATTTACCAAAAACAAATGGCTGTTACTAAGTAATTTCTAATATATAGCCAAAATATAACAAAGGGACCAATTCTTAAATATGATCAATACTTAGACATGATAAATCCCATCATCATGTATCTGAAATAACCATAATCCTACTTAAAGTTACTATCCTCTAGTGAAAAATGAAAACATCATGTCTACTAAGATAGGTTAGGAAATATTAAGGGCAGCAGCTCAACACAGTGACTAGATTTATAAAATATTGTCACTGAATATGACTGTCCTTATTCAATGCAATTTCACAGTCATCACTTTAGATATTATCAACTCATTTATATACATATGTGTGTGTGTGCATGTGTATATAATTCTACTGGAAATCTGTTTACTCTCCTTTATTATGACTCTTTTCAGTCTTCATGATACTACCCAAAAATCTTCCCAAAACCTTATTTTCATAATTTTGCCACCCTTGATCAAAGACATATATTAATTAACTCTTAAATCATATGAAACCCTCTGAGTTTTATAAATAATACCATCCAGTGATATGTAATACTATCCCTGTTAGGCTTCTAGAATGTAACTCTCTGCCTTGACCAGATTAGCTTCACTAAAACTCTGATTATTTTTTTTAACTTCTTATCTTTGTGTGTTTTTTTTTTTTTTAAAGAGAGTCTGTGCTACATTTTTTGGAATATTCTTCTTTCTGGTTATCTATTATCATCTTGTCCTTCAAAACTTAGCTTTGAGTCAATATGTTCAAGTGGCTTTCCTTAAGCTACCCACAACTCATACTACTACATAGATGTCAGTCAAATTGACATTGTAACTCATACAGATGGCTGAATTGTCTTAAATTGTTTCAAAAGATTTTACCTTAAGCAGTTTATGTTCACTGAAAATGGTAGGCAATAAAGGCTAGTGATTACAAGAAAATTTAAGAACAGCCCATATGGTAGAAAAATTCTCAAACTATAGTGTACAGAAAAATAATCTTGGATGCTCTTGTTAAAACTTGAAAATCCTAGATCCCATTACCAGATATTTTAACTCAAGAAGTTTATTATGAGGCCCAAGAAGCCACATGTTTCAAGTGTTTCAATGTTTCTAAACAAAATAATCTGCAGACCAAATTACTGCTGGAGTATGTCAGAAGTCACTGTTTTACTTCCTCAGATAACTGACCATCATTTTAAGATATAAGAAAATAAACACTGTATCTGTCTTACCAATTGTTTTTTGATGTTCTTGGTAAACATGTCTTGAATAAATACATGTTTTTTAAATTTTTTATTTATTTTAATTTTACATTCATGTTGGTGCCTCCAGTAGCCTCCTCCCTGTCCTCCCCCTTTTGAAGGGATCTTCCTCATTGGGGAATGTGGGTTATGCATTATGGGAGTAGCCAACGGTTATGGAGGAGAGGCAATATTTTATTTTTATTTGTTTATTTGAGAGAGAGAGATAGATAAGTAGGCAGGGAGGGAGAGAGAGAAAGAATGGGCACACCAGGGCATCCTGCCACTGCAATCAAACTCCAGATGTATATACCCACTTGTGTATCTGGCTTACATGGGTCCTGGGGAATTGAAACTGGGTCCTTTGGCTTTGTAGGCAAGTGCCTTAACTACTAAGCCATCTCTCCAGCCCATGTTTCTTTTTTTTAATAATTATTTTTTTTATTGACAACTTCTATATTTACATACAAAAAGTGCATGGTATTTCCCCCCCCATTCCCCTTTAGAACTCCAATCTCCATCATATCCCTTCCCTCTCTCCATTAGTCTCTCTTTTAATTTGATGTCATCATCTTTTACTTCTATTATGAGGGTCTTGCGAAGGTATTGCTAGGCACAGCAAGGTCATGGATATCGAGGCCAATTTCTGTCTGGGCAGTTGCATTGTAAGGAGTCGTACCCTTCCTTTGGCTCTTCCATTCTAACCGCCCCCTCTTCCGCATTGGTCCCTGAGCCTTCTTTTTAAGAACTAAATTCTTCTATGTTCACAGTAACTGGTCTTGTAATGATAAATGAAAAACAGAGCAAAAAGCAATATTAAATGAAAGCCTACAATCATACCCTGCATTGTCCTCCAATGATTCCAAACTAATAGGTAAAATTTATATCCTAACCCACATTCTCCTAACTTAAGAAACTTGTTGAATTAATGAGTAATGAAAGTAATCCAAAGGGTGCTACACGAGCAACTGGGGGATAATGGCCGACATCTGCCCAAACAACTTGCAGTATAAGAAACCCAGCAGGAAACAACCTGATGTAATGCTCAAACAAATGTAGTAGTGGCACACAGCCATAGTGGGTAACCAACTGCTCTTGATTTGGCTAATAGATCCACTCAGTGGAATGGAACTCATTGCTGGAACTGGGAAATAAGTCAAAACCAGGTACAAAAAGTGAGCTCAGTCTCCAAGATCAAGATACCACCAAATGTGGGCTAGAAGAGAGCCTATGCATATAAAATTCCCTCCAAAATATCTATGGCCATCCCTTCTATTTAGTACTAACTTCTCTCTCCGTTGGAGAATTTGCTTATCTTTTACAGGAGAACAATGGACCTGAAGGGAGGATCAGCCAATCATACCTCACCAGGGCCCCAGCTGAAACCATGGAGTAATGCCAGGAAAGGGCAAGAATACAGCATTCTTGGTGATCGTGACACCAGAAAAAGGCTGAAGGAGAGAAACACAGAGAACATCCAACTCCTACTAAGCCAGATATCCAGAGACACAGAGGCTCCCAAAACCTCATCACTGAAGTAGAACTAAAATGACCCCAATGTGGCTCAGGGAAATTCATAGAAGAGTGGATGGAAAGAATGTTAGAGCCACAAGTTGGGGCACTATGCACAGAGACTTGGCCTACCCCCCAGAACTCTTGACTACCCCCCCAATGCATGACCCATATTCCCCATTGATGAGGGTCCCTTTGTAAGAGGGAGGACAAGGAGGAGGATAATGGAGCCAACAAAATGAATGTAAAATCAGAAGAATATAAATAAAAAATAAATTATATAAAAAAGAATAAATAACAAGGAAACAAAACTAAAAAATAAGTAGTCATACCACATGAAACAATGCACATTAACATTTCCATATATATTTTTGGGGGGGTTTTCAAGATAGGGCCTCACTCTGGCCCAGGCTGACCTGGAATTAACTATGTAGTCTCAGGGTGGCCTTGAACTCAAGGCAATCCTCCTACCTCTGCCTCCCGAGTGCTGGGATTAAAGGTGTGCACTACCATGCCCAGCTTCCACATATTTTTTGAAATTGAGAGGGTCAGCTAGTACTATCTAAGAACTACATGGAATCTAAGTTTTATTCCCTAGTTGAATAGATGCAAAAATATGAGATCTTAAGGGCAAAAATGACAACTTTGACATATGTGGATGAAGACTCATCAAAATTTAGACTAAATATGGCATACAGTGAAAGAGAGGCATCAAAAATAAATTGATGTTGGCTGGGGAGATGACTCACTAGTTAAAGGTGCTTGCTGCTCATGTTCAGTTCCCAATTACCCACTTAAATCGAGATTCACAAAGCAGTGGATGTGTATGAAGTTCATTTGAGATGGTAAGAGACCCTGGTGTATTCATCTCTCTCTTTCTGTCTCTCTGTCTCTCTGTCTCTGTCTCTCTCTCCCTCTCTCTCTCTCTCTCTCTCTCTCTCTCTCTCTGTGTGTGTGTGTGTGTGTGTGTGTGTGTGTGTGTCTCCCTCTCACTCACAAACAAATAAATAAAAAATATTTTTTTAAATGTTAGGTTGGGCTGGAGAGATGGTTTAGCAGTTAAGGTACCTGCCTACTAAGCCTAAAGAATGCCCATTTGACTCTCCAGGTCCCACATTTACCAGACACAAAATGATGTAAGGGTGCAATGCCACACTTGCCCACAAGGGGGCACATGCATCTGGAGTTAGTTCACAGTGACTGAGAGTCTGCTGGCATGCCCATTCTCTCTCTCTCTGCCTTTTCCTCTCTCTCTCTCTCTCTCTGACTCTTTCAAAAAAAGGTTTAGGTTATTGTAGACCAGACCCCTGCTTCTGGGCTCCTCCCATCACCTTCCTTCTGGCTTGCCTGCATGTAAAGTGTTTGATGGGCCTCTGGTCTGGAGTGAGTAGGCCAGACCCCTGCTTAGTAGCTCCTCCCACCTCCCTGGTGGGGCTCTGTGTCCTGGTCTGTGTGCAGGAGGGCACTGTACAAAGAAGGTCAGATCCCTGTTCCCTTGCTCCTCCCAGTCCCCTGTTCCTGGTAGATCTCATTGTGCCTTGCTTGGGGAGGCCTGGTCCCTATGTGAGCTGTAGAATTATGCGTTTTGCTCTGATATCCTGACTGTCCACTGGGTACCAACATCCCTGTTCACCTGAGTCAGAGGAAGCATGGACCAAAGGGCAAAAACTTGCTTCCTCCTCAATAAAATAGTCTTCCAAAAATGGGTAGACAACAATGCAAAAAAGCCAACGAAAGTCATAAAACTGAGAGATTTCCACCAAGGATGCCTAGTCCTACTCTGGAAGCCTCCAATGAAATCTTAGAGAAATAAACAGAAATTCGTTCTCAAAAACACAACAACCAATGAGGCACTGATCAAAAAAAAATTGCTGAACTAGAAGCAATCTATCAAAGAACCAACAATCATATAAAAGAAATTGAAAAGAATCATCTTCTAGAGCACTCATATTTTGACAGTAGGCTTAACTGGATTGAATAAAATGTTTGAACCCCCCAATGATACATGAATAAATTGAAGGAGAGTCAAGAAATGGAAGATCTCAACAACTGGTTGAATAAGCTTAATGAAGACTTGATCAAATTCAAGAATGAACTCCAGAAAATCAGAACTTGAATTGAAATCATACCTCAAAAAAGATGGACATGATGCAAAAGAACACAACAGAAAACAAAAATCAAGTAGAAATTATAAAATCCTTTATAGAACCCCTCACCAATAGAGTCACTGATGTGGAACACAGAACTTTTGACCTGGAAGAGAAGACAGAAGACCAAAAACTTTGCTAAGTTCAAAAAATCAAGTGAACAGAATGTGAAGGGACTGTGGGACACCCTAAAATGACTAAACATCCAGATCATGGGTATACCAGAAGGAGAGGAAATCCAATCCAAAGGCATAGAGACCATATTCAACAAAATTATTGAAAAAAATTTCTGACCCTCCCCAAAGAGAGGCCCATGAAGATACAAGAAGCCTATAGAACATGAAACAGAGAGGACCAAAGAAGAAACTTTATAAGACACATCATAGTTAAAACTCTTAATAACAAAAACAAAAAGAGAGTGTTAGAAGTAGCAAGAGAACAACAATTCAAAACATTCCAAGGCAATCCCATCAGAATTACATCAGATTTCTCAATGGAAACCCTAAAAACCAAAAGGGTCTGGAATGAAACACTTCAAAGCCTGAAAAACTATGGCTTCCAACCCAAGCTACTCTTCCCAGCAAAAGTATCCCTCATAATAGAGGGGGAAAGAAAAAAGTTTAAAAAAGTAAACTCTATGATTATATGAACACAAAGCCAAACCTACAGAGAATAATTGAGGGAATACTCCACATAGAATAAACAACCAATCTCAAGAACCAACAAGAAGAAGATCACAATAACTAAAATTGACCAGGCTCAAAATAGTACATAATAGAAGAAAGCACCAAATACCATAACACACCTCAACCTGGCAGGAATTAATTCAAGCCTCAAAGTAATAACCTTAAATATTAATGGTCTTAGCTCACCCATCAAAAGACACAGGTTATCAGGATGGATCAAAAAACTGGACCCTTCTATCTGCTGTCATCAAGAAACCCACGTAACCACTGAATACAGACACCTCCTCAGGGTGAAAGGTTGGAAAATGATATTCCAAGCAAAGGGAAATAAAAACCAAGCAGATATTGCTATATTAATATCTGATAAAATATACTTCAAACCGAAAGTACTCAAAAAGGACAAAGAAGACCACTTCTTACTCATCAAGGGAATGATCCAAAGTGAGCACATCACAATCATAAATATATATGCATCAAACACACGTGCATCACAGTTTATAAAACAAAATCTACTCAGCAACAAAACATAAATAAACACCAACACCATCATAGTCAGAGACTTCAGTACTCCACTATCATCCATAGACAGATCATCCAAGCAGAAAATCAGCAGGTAATAATAGAGATCAACAATATCATAGATCAAGTAGACCTAACAGATTTCTACAAAACTTCCCCTCCAACTCTACAGAATACACATTCTTCTCAGCAGCCCACAGAAACTTGTCCAAAATTGACCATATATTAAGCCACGAAGCATGCCTTCATACAGTCTGGAAAGTTGAAGTAGCTTCCTGCATCATGACAGATCACAACGTTTTAAAGCTAGAAATTAACAGCAAGAGGCACATCAAGAAATAAACCAACTCCTGGAGACTAAAGAACACACTTTTAAACAATGAATGGGTCACGGAAGATATCAAAAAGAAATTGTAAAATTCCTAGAATTGAATGATAATGAAAATACAACCTGCCAAAACTTATGTGGCACAATGAAGGGGAAATTTCATAGCCCTAAATCCCATCATTACAAAGACAGAGAGATCCCATATCAATAACCGGACTGTCCACCTAAACATGTTGGAAAAATAAGAAAAATACAACCCAAAAAGCTCCAGACAGAAAGGAATAATCAATATTAGAGCAGAAATTAATGAATTGGAAACTAAGGAAACATTTTAAAAAATATATAAGAAATGAAAAGATGGTTTTTGAAAAAATAAATAAGATTGACAATCCCCCATCCAAATTTATCAAGCAAGAAAAGAGAAGTCTCAAATTAACAAAATCATAAATGACAATGAGAGATCACAATAAACATCAATGAAATTGGAAGAATCATGAAGGCATACTTCCAAAACTTCTACTCCATAAAATTAAATGATCTGGAAGAAATGGATGAATTCCTAAACACATGCCAACTACCAAAACTAAACTCAGAGCAGATTAATCTCCTAAATAAACTTATCACATGCATGGAGACTGAAAAGGTAATCAAAAACTTCCCTCCAAAGAAACCCAGTTGGCTTCTCAGCTGAGTTCTATCAAACCTTCACTGAAGAACTGAATCCAATTTTTATCAAACTGTTCCACATAATTGGAGATCAGGAAATCTTCCCTGACTCCTCTTATGAAGTAAATATCACCCTAGTACTAAAATCAGACAGAGATCCAACAAGGAAAGAAAACTATATGCCTATAACCCTAAAGAACTTAGATGCAAAGATCCTGAACAAAATTCTTGCAGACTGAATTCAACAACTCATCAAAAGCATTTCAGCCTTGATCAAGTAGGCTTCTTTCCAGGGATACAAGGATGGATTAATATGTAGAAATCGGTCAATGTAATACACCTCATAAATAAACTGAATGATAAGAACCACATGATCATCTCTATTGATGCAGAGAAGGCCTCTGACAAAATACAACACCACTTCATTTTCAAAGCACTGGAATGAATAGGAATGTAGGGTTTATATCTCAACACAGTAAAGGCTATATATAAACTTCCCAAAGCCCAAATAATACTTAATGGGAAAAACTCAAGGAGTTCCCACTGAGATTGGGAACAAGATAGAGGTGTCTACTCTCACCACTGCTCTTCAACATAGTACTAGAAGTATGAATCCAAGAAATAAGACAGAAGGAAAAAAGGGATTCAAATTGGCAAAGAAGAATTCAAGTTAGCCCTATTTGCAGATGACATGATACTATGTATAAGTGACCATCCCAAAACTTCTAAAGGTGATAATTCTTTCAGCAAAGTGGCAGTATATAAAATCAATGCACAAAAATCAGTATTAAAAGAGAGACTAATGGAGAGAGGGAGGAGATATGGTGGAGAGTGGAGTTCTGAAAGGGAATGGTTTATTGCCTGTAAGTATAGAAGTTGTCAATTAAAAAATCAGTAGCTTTGCTATATGCAATGGACAAATATATCAGTGAGGCTGTCCCATTTTCAATAGCAACAAAAAGTTTAAATACCTTGGAATAACACTAACCAAGGATCTGAAAGGCCTATATAATGAAAACATAAAACCACTAAAGAAAGAAATAGAGGAGGAATTGAGGAGATGGAAAACCTCCTATGCTCCTGGAGAGGTAGAACTAATATTGTAAAAAATGGCAATTCTACTGAAAGCAATATACAGATTTAATGCAATACCAATAAAAATACCAGCATCATTCTTCATATACATTGCAAAATGATCTTAAAATTCATGAAGAATGGCAGAAGGCCTGGGATATCCAAACATATCCTCAGGAAAAAATCCCCCTCTGGTGGTATCACCATACCTGATCTAAAGCTACATTACAAAGCCATTGTGACAGAAATAGCATGGTACTGGAATAAAAACAGAAACATAGACCAATGGAACAGAATTAAAGACCCAGACCTTAGGCCAAGTAACTACAGCTACTTGACCTTTTAATTTTTTTCTTTTTTTAAATTTTTATTATTTATTGACAACTTCTATACTTACAGAAAATAAATCATATTTCCCTCCCATCCCCCTTTCCCCTTCACAACTCTGCTCTTCATCATATCCTCTCCTTCTATCCATTAGTCTCTCTTTTAATTTGATGTCATAATCTTTTTTTCCTATCATGAGCCTTTTGTGAATGTTTTGCTAATCACTGTGAGGTCATGTATGTCGAGGCCAATTTCTGTCTGGACAGTTGCATTGCAAGGAGTGGTAGCCTTCCTTTGGCTCTTACATTCTTTCTGCCACCTCTCCTGCAATCAACCCTGAGCCTTGGAGGGTGTGATAGAGATGTTTCAGTGCTGGACACTCCTCATTCCCTTCTCAGCATTATGTTGCCTTTGGGTCATCCCAGTGGTCTTGACCATCTGAAAAGAGAAGCTTCTCTAACCAGAAGTGAGAGTAGCACTTAATGTATGAACATGAACATTAAGTGTAGTGCTTTCAGGGCAGTTTGTTGAGAATAATGTACACATTTAGCCAGACAAGAGCAGGCTTTATACCCCTAAGCCTCATGACCTTCACTGCCATAGGCTTTTGTTTAGCTTTTTTCAGTATGAGGCATGCATTCCCTCCTATAGATCAGGCCGTCAGTCCAATTAGAGAGCAGTTGGTTTTCCCCAGAGCAGACATGCTACTATTGCACCAGTTTGGTCACTTGGCCTGTCTGGCCAAACTTGAGGCTTCCAGTATCCACTGTTTGCATCACTGATGATTCTATCTCCCATAGGGCTGCATGCACTGCAGCTTTATCCAGCTTTCAGTTGGCCGGTCTATAGTAAAAAAGGTTTTCTGCTCAGCACCAGCTTGATTTCTCAGTGACCTTGCCACTCAAGCATGTGAGATCTTCAGAAATAGGGTCTTACCATCTGTTTCTTAAGGGAAATCAAGGCCCTTGGCACTAGCCTGTAATGTTTTGGAGGCAACAGGGACTTCCATGGCCAACAACTCACCAGAAGGTGTCCCATCCCAGACACTGAAAATTTTCTTGTAACAGTCGATGGCTTCTGGGTGTGCCATTATTCAATAAGAAGGTTTTCATATGTCCTATTCAGAATATCTCGAATTTTTTGTTGTTGTTGCAGAGCATGCCTGATTACCTTGAAACTTTATTAAGGATAGATGAAAATGTGATGTTTTCTAATGATTTAATATTGCACAAATTAGCCCAGATTTCATTAGGATACCTGCTATAACATATAGCAATGCCAAGTTAGGCATACCATACCCATGTACATAGATATTGAAGATCAGGTAGCCTGCATTGTGGTAAGACTACTCCATAATATAAATTACTTTGAGAAATTTTCTACCAATTATCTTTCAAAAAGTATTATTTTCCTTAAGAGAGTGCAATATCTTGATTTTTTTGCTATTTTTATTTTTTTTATTTTTAAATATATATTTTTATTTATATTATTCTGATTTTACGTTCATAGTATTGGTTCCATTGTCCTCCTCCCTGTCCTCCCTCTTTCAAAGGGACCCTTGTCAATGGGGAATGTGGCTCATGCTTTGTGAGGTTAGTCAAGAATTCTGGGGGGGTAGGCCCAATCTCTGTGCATAATGGCCCAACTTATGACTCTAAAAATCTTTCCACCCCCTCTTCCGCAAGTTTCCCTGAGCCACATTGAGGTCAGACTTTTTCTGCTGTCGTAATTGCCATGCACGCTGTATTCTTGCCCTTCCCCCACAATACTCTAAGGTTTCAGCTGGAGCCCTGGTGAGGTATGGTTAGCTGATCCTCCCTTCAGGTTCATTGTCCATCTGAAAAAAGATAAGAAAATTCTCCAACGGAGAGAGAAGTTAGTATTAGATAGAAGGGATGACCATATATGTTTTGGAGGGAGTTTTATATGTGTTGGCTCTCTTCTAGCCCACATTTGGTGGTATCTTGATCTTGGAGACTGAGCTCATTTTTTGTACCTGGTTTTGACTTATTTCCCAGTTCCAGCAATGAGTTCCATTCCACTGAGTGGATCTATTAGCCAAATCAAGAGCAGTTGGTTACCCACCATGGCTGATTGCCACTACTGCACTTGTATGAGCATTACGTCAAGTTTTTTCCTGCTGGTTATCTTAGACTGCAAGTTGTTTGGACCAATGTCGGACCTTTTCCCCCAGTTGCTTGTATAGCACCCTCTGGTACTAGACTAGCTAACTGTCTGGGGACTGACCCTCTTCCAGATTCTGGCCGGGTGTCTCTGTGTTTGGTCTCACACACTATGCTGTCTTCAACAGTAGGGTCTTACCATTAACCTTTGATGGGTCACCAAGAACTCTGACAGAAGTCTGTCTTTTTGGGGGAACCTCAATGGGAATTCCTTCAGTCTCTCCCCATTAAGAATTACTTGGGCTTTAGGTGCTTTATATATAGCCTTTATTATGTTGAGATATGGGTCATCCATGCCTATTCTCTCCAATGTTTTGATCATGAAGTGATGTTGTATTTTGTCAAAGGCCTTTTCTCCATCTATCGAAATGATCATGTGGTTTTTGTGTTTCAGCTTGTTTATGTGGTGTATTACATTGACCGGTTTCCATATGTTGAACCACCCCTGCGTTCCATGGATGAAGCCTACTTGATCAAGGTGGATAATGCTTTTGATGTACTGTTGAATTCGGTTTGCAAGACTTTTGTTCAGGATCTTTGCATCTATGTTCATCAGATAAATGGGCCTATAATTTTCTTTTCTTGTGGCATCCCTGCCTGGTTTTGGAATTAGGGTAATACTAGCTTCATAGAAGAAGTTGGGATTCTCTCCATGTTCTCCTATTGCGTGGCACAGTTTGAGAAGAATTGCTTTCAGTTCTTCCTTGAAGGTTTGATAGAATTCCACTGAGAAACTGTCTGGTCCTGGACTCTTCTTTTTGGGGAGGTGTTTGATTACCTCTTCAATGTCAAAGGGTGTGATGGGTCTGTTTAGGAAATTAATCTGCTCTAGGCTTAGCTTTGGTAGGTGGTATGTGTCTAGGAATTCATCCATTTCCTCCATATTCTCCTGTTTTATGTAGTAAAGGTTTTTGAAATAAGTCCTAATACCTCTTCCTATTTCACTCATGTCTGTTGTGATCTCTCCTTTTTCATTTCTAATTTTGTTGATTTGAAGTGTTTCTTTTTTTTTCACTTGACCAAATTGGCCAGGGGTGTATCAATCTTGTTAAGTTCTTCAAAGAACCAGCTCTTTGTTTCATCAATTTTCTTAATTGTCCTCTTAGTTTCCAATTCATTAATTTCTGCTCTGATCTTAATTATTTCTTTCCATCTGGAGCTTTTTGGGTTGGCTTCTTCTTATTATTCCAATGCCTTTAGGTGGATGGTTAGGTTATTGATTTGGGATCTCTCTGTTTTTGTTATGAGGGCATTTAGTGCTATGATTTTTCCCCTAAGGACTGCCTTCATTGTGTCCCATAAGTTTTGGTATGATGTGTTCTCGTTGTCACTGAATTCCAGAAATTTTGCACTTTCATTCATTTCATCCACAACCCGTTTATTGTTTAAAAGTGTGTTGTTCAATTTCCAGGAGGTAGAGGGATTCCTGGTGTACTTTTTGTTGTTAATTTCTAGCATTACAGCATTGTGGACTGATATCATGCAGGAAATTACATCAATTTTCTTGAAAATATGGAGGCAGGCTTTGTGGCCCAGTACATGATCTATTTTAGAGAAGGTTCCATGGGCTGCTGAGAAGAATGTGTAATCTGTAGATTTGGGGTGGAATGTTCTGTATATGTCTGTTAGGTCTAGTTGCTCTATGGTGTTGTTGAGCTCTCTTAGTTCCCTATTAATTTTCTGTTTGGATGATCTATCCATTGTTGATAGTGGAGTATTGAAGTCCCTGACTATGATGGTGTTGGTGTTTATTTATGTTTTGTTGCCAAGTAGATTTTGCTTTATGAATTGTGGTGCACCTGTGTTTGGTGCATAAATATTGATGATTGTGATATCCTCTTGTTGGATTGTTCCCTTGATAAGTAAGAAGTGGCCTTCTTTGTCTTTTTTTGGTTACTTTCAGTTTGAAGTCTATTTTATCTGATATAAGTGTAGCCACACCTGTTTTTTTCTTATTTTTGTTTGCTTGGAATATCATTTTCCATCCTTTTACCCTGAGGAGGTGTCTGTCTTTAGTGGTGAGGTGGGTTTCTTGAAGACAGCAGATTGAGGGGTCCAGTTTTCTGATCCACCCTGTTAGCTTATGTCTTTTGATGGGTGAATTAAGGCCATTAATATATAACTTTGAGGTTTGATTTAATACGTGCCATATTGTGGTGGGTTGTGTTCTTTGTGGGTTTATTTATTTATTTATTTATTTTTTGGTTAATGTGGACTGCTTCTTGGGGGCTCTTGAGATTGGTTACTTGTTTCTTCTGTGTGGAGAACTCCCTGAAGTACTTTCTGTATGTTTGGCTTTGTGTTCATATATTTGTAAAGATGAGTTTTATCGTGGAACGTTTTTCTTTCACCATCTATTATGAGGGATGCTTTTGCTGGGTAGAGTAGTTGGGGCTGGAAACCATGGGTTCTTAGAGTTTGCAATGTTCTATTCCAGGCCCTTCTGGCTTTTAGGGTTTCCATTGAGAAGTCTGAGGTAATTCTAATGGGATTCCTTTTATATGTAATGTGTTGTTTTTCCCTGGCTTCTTTTAGGATTTTCTCTTTTTACTTGATGTTTAGAGTCTTAAAGATAGTGTGTCTTGGAGAATTTCTCCTTTGGTCCAGTCTGTTTAGAGTTCTGCTAGCTTCTTGATGGGATTTTCTTTTGAGAGAGTGGGAAAGTTTTCTTCAATTATTTTGTTGAATACGCTTTCCATTCTTTGGTCTGTGTTTCTTCCCCCTGTGGAATACCCATGATCCTAATGTTTGGACCCTTAAGGGTGTCCCACATTTCCCTTATGTTCTGTTCACAGAAATTTTTGAACTTGTTGAAGTTTTTGGACTCACGAATTGTTTCTTCTGTTTTGTCTTCCAGTTATGAGTTTCTGTCTTCCACTTGACTTACTCTGTTCTTAAGAGCTTCTATAGAGTTTTGGGCTTGTTCAATTTGGTTCATATTTTCCACGGTTTTTTTATGTATAGTTTCCATCCCTCTGTCTAGTTCCCATTTTGTGTTATTTTCTGACTTTCTTATTGCATCTTGAAGTTCATCCTTGCATTTCTTTATGTCTTCATTGAACTTAGCCAGCTGGTTATTGAGGACCTATTTTTTTTTCATTCTTTTTCAAATCATCTAACTGTCTTTGGAGCCCTTCCTCGTTCCTTTCTATTAGGTCTAATCTAGCAAGGATAGCATTCATACAATTGTTGGCTCTTTGTTGAGTTTCTGAGAGTTGTGCTATTTGCTTGGCCAGGGTTGCATAGCTTGTCTCTTCATTTTGGGGTTCTGATTCTATTGTCTCTTCTGTGCTTTGATTTGAGACATCCTTTGTAGGACTGGATAGTCTAGCTGGATTCACTTGCATCTGGTTTTTCATGCTATTCCTTTTTCGCTGTAGTCTGCCCATCGCAGTGGTTCAGAAACCTTGTGTATAAAATGTAAGCCTGCTGCCCTGGGGTGGGGTGGGGTGCAGTGGTGATTGTCTGGGCAGTGGTCCCTGGAGTTCTGTAGGCTGGGGTGGGGGACACTGGCCTGCTGGCCTGTGTTCCTTTTGGAGGTGGGAGGGGTAGGGGAGCACAACCACCCTAGTTGAGCTCAGTCAGGGTAGGGCAGGAACACTGGCTGGATCCCTGATCTGCCCCAGGAGGGGGAGTAATGGCACCTGATTGATGGGGGTCAGGAAGGCTAGGGGGGCACTTGACCACTGATGGGGATCTGGCCAGTGAGGGAGGGGTCTGACTAGGGATGAGGGTCAGGAAGGCCCCCTGGGATCTGATGTGGCTCAGGAGGGCCTCCCCAGTACTGGCCAGGTGAGGGAGGGATCTGACCGGTCCCTCAGACTGGCAGGGTCCACCGGGCCTCTGGGCGGTAATCCAATATCTTGAATTTTGATTGACCCTCTCCCCACCCTTCTTTTACAGAATCTCTTCCTCTTTCCTCTCTTAGACCTTCTCCTCCCTGTAATATGTTTTTCTACTTACCTATATACAATACCATCCCATTAAATCCTTACCTCTCCTCCCCACCTTATGGCCTTTTAATTTTTATTTATTTGAGAGAGACAGGCAGAGAGAGAAAGAAGCAGAGAGAGAGAGAGACACACACAGAGAGAATGGGAGCACCAGGGCCTCCAGCCACTGCAAATGAACTCCAGATGCATGCACCACCTTGTGTCTCTGGCTTATGTGGGTACTTGGGAATCGAGCCTAGAACTGGGGTCCTTAGGCTTCACAAGCAAACACTTAACTGCTAAGCCCTCTCTCCAGACCCAGACGTTAGGGCAATTAAAAACAGCTATTTTTTCTTTGACAAAGGTGCCAATAATGTAGACTGGATAAAAGACGACAGCATCTTCAACAAATTGTGTTGGACAAACTGGATGACTATATGTAGAAAAATGAAATGAGACCCACTCATTTCAACATATATAAAAATCAAGCCCAAATGGATTAAAGACCTCAATATAAGACCTGAAACTCTTCAACTAATGGAAGAAAAAATAGGAGGCACTCTGCACAATATAGGCTTGGAAAAGACTTCCTGAACAAAACCCCAGTAGCCCAGAAAATTAAACAAACACTCAGCCAATGTGATCTCATGAAGCTAAGAAGCTGTTGCACAGACAAACGTACCATAAGCAGAGTCAATAGATTACCCACTGAAGGGAGAAAAATCTTTGTCAGTTATACCACTGACATAAGCCTAATATCTAGACTCTACAAAAAACTAAACAAAACTAAACAATAAAAAAATCAAACAACCCACTCCAAAAGTGGAGCACAGAACTAAATACAGAGTTCTCAGAGGAAGAATTACAAATGGTGAACACACACTTAAAATGTTCAACATCCCTAACCATTGGGGAAATGCAAATTAAAACAACTATGAGATTCCACCTTACCTCAGTCAGGAGAGCAAACATTAAAAAGTCAAATGATTATAGTTTATCCATGCTGAAACAGTATTTTTTTTCTTCCTTCTTACAATGTAAAAATTGATTCATAGTAGGAAAAGGATTTACTTCTTATCTATGTGTCATTAAGCTTCATGGCTTTTCCTTCACTGGCCTGCATGCCATATCAACCATAGTGTTTCTAAATATGAGTGGAAACTCTGTTTTATTCCAGGCCTCTAGCCTTGCATCAGTACCATATGGTTTTAATTATTATAACTCTAGGATAAACCTCATGTGCACAAGCAAGATTCCCCACTTTTATCTGCTTTGTCACAAACCTCTTGGCTTTTCTTTGACCCTCACTGTTACAATTAGAGTTCAGGATGAACTTCCCAAGTTTTATTTGAAACATGTGAAATTTGTATTGGAGTTGATTTGAAAACCATAAATAAACTTGCACAAAACAGAAAAAAAAAGTCAAATGAAAACAAATGTTGGTGAGGATGTGGGTTAATAGTAAAACTCATTCACTGTTGGTGGAATGTAAACTGATACAATCACTATGGAAATCAATATGGAGACTCCTGAAAAGGATGAAGATCGAGCTACCAGAAGACACTGTTATTTCTTACTGGCCACTTACCCTAAAAGCTCCACTCCTCACTTCAGAGATATTTGCTCAATCATGTTTATAGTTGCTCAATTCATAATAGCTAAAAACTGGAATCAAACCAGGTGCCCATCATTAGATGAATGGCTCACCAAGGTGAGGCCTATCTACATGATAGAATTCTAGTCAGTGTAAGAAAACATGACACATTGAAATTTGTAGAGAAATGGTCAAACTTGGAACAGATCATTCTAAGTGAACTCACACAATCACAGAAAGACAACTGTTGCATGGTCTCATTCATCTGCAGTTCCTAACCTGGATCAGCCTGAATTGCTGACATATCTGAATAGCATCTCAAGGCTTGGACAATAGGGAGGGTTGGGCTTGGTGGAAGGGGAAAGGTGAGGGGGAACACAGAACTTAACCCAAATTGAACTGGTATCATAGAATCTTATATTCTGGAAGTTAGACTATAAGATGGAACCCTCAAGAGGACCTTAGGGGGAGCACCTTAACTTAACTTCAAACTTCTCCTATTTCTCTTTTTATTTTTGTTTTCTTTTTCTTGGTACTGACCTGTATTTCCCTCTCCCAGGATGTGGTCTACATCCACAATGAGATGCTGATCAAAGAGACCTACTAGATCTCCCAAAACAAACAAGACAGACTTCTGTCAGAGCACTTGATTACCCACCAGAAGTTAATAGTAAGACCTTATTGCTGAAGACACCATATGCTGTCAGCATGGATCATACAGAAGAGAGCCAGTTCCCAGACAAATTTCCATCAAGAACAGGAAGGTTCTACATGAGCTACTGGGGGAAAGTGGTCAACATCTATCCAAGCAACTCAAAGTCTAAATGACTCAGAAGCAAACAACTTGACATGATACTCACACAAGTGCAATAGTGGCACACAGCCATGGTGGGTAACTAACTGCTCTTGGATTGGCTAACAGATCTGCTCAGTGGAAAGGAAACCATATCTAGAACTGGGAAACAAGTCAGAATCATGTCCAGATAATGATTCTAGTTTCCATTGTCAAGCTGCCACTAAACTTAGACTAGAAGAGAGTCTACGTACTTTTAATTCTCTCTAAATTACTAGTGATTAACACATTTAACCAGTGCTGACTTCATTCTCAGTTGGAGAATCTGCTCCTCTTTTGCAGATGGGAGTTGGACCTGAGGGGGAAAACAACCCATCACACTTCAGGCAGGTCCCAGCTGAAACCAGAGAGGAATTTGGGAAATGAGCAAGAGTACTGCTTTCTTAGTGAATCTGATATCAGCACAAGGGTTATGGAGATAGATACTGAGGACATTCAACACCTACCAAACCAGAGATCAAGAGACTCCTGGGTACCCATCACTGAAGTAGACTTAAAATGTTCCCAGCATGGCTCAGGTAATGTTGCAAAAGAGTGGACAGAAAGATTGTTAGAGCCACAAGTTGGGACCTTTTGCACAGAGACATTGCCTCTCCCCCCATAACACATGACCCACAATCCCCATGGGGTTGACCTGCATCCAAAATGAGGAAGGCCTCATCAGAAAAGGGGCAAGGTTGTGTGAAATGATGGTATCAACATATGCTATTTACATACGAAATATGTCCATATGTAATAAAAAATGAAAAAAAGAGTTTAGGTTGCCAGTCTAGAAAAACAGGAGAATGATTGTGCCAATGTTAATGGTAGTTTGGTATCTTGGGATAAACTGAATTTATTTCTTGACAAATTGAAAATCAAATGTCAGTAATTAATAACAAGGGATTTTATGAATTTAACTGAAGTTAGTACTCTGAGATTATAGAATAAGGCCTGTTCTGCGGTTATAAATCAAATATTTTAGTTTCAGCTCTGTCACTGACATCCCAAGTAGTTCCAGAAAGTCATGCTTTCTCTAATCCTATAAATTTCTGATTTTCAAAATATGAATAACTGGTCTATTCTCCCCACTTTACAAAGTGTTACCAGAAGTACAGAGGATGTACATAAAAGTATATATGAAGGACTTCTGGTCAAGATGGCATCCACCTAACCATGCCTCAATTCAGGGGGAAGGAAAGGGAAGACATTTAGGGCTAAGTGGGGGTTTTATCGGCCTGCAGATTCTAGTAGACCTCCACTGGGTGGGTGAGGAGGAGCAAAGCAACAAAATAAAATAAAATAAAATAAAATAAAATAAAATAAAATAAAATAAAATAAAATAAAATAAAATAAAATAAAATAACTTGGAATAACACTAACCAAGGATGTGAAAGACCTTTACAATAAAAACATTAAAAAACAAACACTCAAGAAATAAATTGAGGAGGTCCTGAGAAAATGGAAAGACCTCCCATGCTCCTGGATAGGTGGAATTAACATGGTGAAAATGTCAATCTTACCAAAAGCAATATACAGATTTAACACAATACCAATAAAAATCCCAACATTTTTCTTCACAGAGGTAGAAAAAATGATCTCAAAATTCATATGGAATGGCAGAAGGCCTCAGATATCCAAGCATATCCTCTCCAAAAGAAACAACTCTGGGGGCATCACCATAGCTGATCTAAGGCTATATTACAAATCCATACTTATAAAAACAACATGGTAGTGGCATAAAAACGGGATTATACCAATGGAAAAGAATTGAGGACCCGAACTTTGAATCAAGTAACTACAGCTACTTGATATTTGACAAAGGCCCTAACAATGTAGATTAGAAAAAAAAGACAGCATCTTCAACAAATGGTGCTGGACAAACTGGATAACCATATGCAGGAAAACAAAACTTAATATACACATCTCGCCATGCACAAAAATCAAATACAAATGATTAAAGACCTCAATATAAGACTGGAAAATGCTACTACTAGAGGGAAATATAGGAGGAACATTCCATGGTATAGGAGTGGGAAAAGTCTTCCTGAAGAAAACCCCAGTAGCTCGGAAATTAAACACTCACCCATTGGGAGCACATGAAGCTGAAAAGTTTTTTCACAGACAAACATACAATAAGCAGAACCAATAGATTACCCAGAAAATGGGAGAAGTTTTTTGCTGGCTATACAACTGACAGGAACCTAATTTCTAGAATTTACAAAGAACTCAAAAACCTAAACAATAAAAAGTTAAACAACCCCTCACAAATGGGGCAGAGAACTGTACAGGGAGTTCTCAGAGAAAGAAATACAAATGGCAAACACACACTTAAGAAAATTTTCAACATCCCTAATCATCAGGGAAATGCAAATTAAAACAACTATGAGATTCCACCTTACCCCAGTAAGGATGGCAAACATTAAAAAAATCAAATGAAACGAAATGCTGGACAGGTTGTAGAGAAATAGGAAACCTCATTCACTGTTGGTGGGAATGTAAGATGATGCAACCACTATGGAAACCAATATGGAGAGTCATAAAAAGGTTGACTATAGCATTACCAAGCCACCTAGTTATTCCCTTACTGGGCATTTATCCCAAAAGCTCATGCCTCAGTTCAGAGAGATTTGCTCAACCATGTTTATGGCTGCTCAATTCATAATAGCTAAGAACTGGAATCAACCCAGTTTTCCAATTATTAGATGAATGGATAACTAAGATGTGGTATATCTACATGATGGAATTCTACACAGCAGTAAGGAAAAATTACCCAACGAAATCTGAAGAAAAATGGTGCAACCCGGAATAGATCATTCTAAGCGAACTCTCCCAAACACAAAAAAGATAATTGTCACATGTTATCACTCATCTGTGGCTCCTAACCTGAATCTGCCTGAGAAGCTGACATAACAAATAGGCATCTCAAGGACCAGACAATAGGGAGGGTGTGGTGGGAGGGGACACACAAAACTGGACCCAAATGGAAATGGCTGCATAACATCCTATATCCTGAAAGACAGACTAAAAGTTTGAAATTTCATCAAGTCGTTAGAGGGAACACCTGATTCACAGGACCCTGGAGAGGGTATGATGAAGACTAACCTTAAAGTTCTGCTGCTTCTCTCTCTCTCTCTCTCTCTCTCTCTCTTCTCTCATTCTCTTTTATATTACCTATCTTTTTCTTCCTTCTTTTCCCTTGTCATTGGCTTTTATCTCCCAGTACCAGCATGCAGATAACATCCACAATGAGCTGTTGGTCAGAGACCTATATGGTTTCTCAAAAGAAGACAGATTTCTGTCAGAGTCCTTAATGACCAACCAAAGGTTAATGGTAAGACCGTACTGTCAAAGACACCATATGCCACTGGTACAGAACATGGAGTGACCTGGCTGTAATTGAGTCAGTCCCCAGACAGTTAGCTTGTCTAGTGCCTGAAGGTGCTACATGAGCAAATGGGTGAAAGTGACCAACAACTGTCCAAGCAATGTGTGACCTAAGCTTCTCAGTAGCAAACAACCTGAAGCGGTGCTCACACAAGGGCAATAGTGGCAAACTGCCATGGTGGATAACCAACTGCTCTCGATTTGGCTAACAGATATGCTCAGTGGAACAAAACCCATAGCTGGATCTGGGAAACAAGTCAGAAACATCCAAAAAATGAGCCTGCTCTCCAATATCAAGCTCCCACCAATCTTGGGCTACAGGAGGACCTAAACCTATGCAATTCTCTCTAATATAATAATGGTCATCACATTTATCTGGTTCTGACCTCTCTCTCTGTTGGAGAATTTGCTTCTTTTTCAGATATATGCAAAACCTGAGGACAGAATTAGCCCATCACACCTCACCAGGGCCCCAGCTGAAACCATAGTGAAAGGTGGGAAATGAGCAAGAGTGCTGCTTTATTTGTGAACCTGGTATCCACACAAGGATTAAGGAGATAGACACAGAGAACACTCAACTCCTACCAAACCAGATATCCAGAGACACAGAGGCTCCCAAGACCTCATCACTGAAGTAGCCCTAATGTGATCCCAGCATGGCTTAGGGAAATTTGCGAAAGAGGTAGCAGAAAGATTGTTAGATCCACAAGTTGGGACATTCTGCACAGACATTACCTGTTCCCCATAAGTGATAGCTACCCACATTTCCCAAGGAGGAGAATCCCTTTAGAGTGGGGAGGATGGGAAGGAGGCTAACTATGGTACGAGCATGACTGTATACACATTATCTACATAAGTAATAAAAAAGTATATATGAAGGCTGGGCGTGGTGGCACACACATTTAATCCCAGCACTTGGGAGGCAGAGATAGGAGGATTGCTGCGAGCTTGAGGCCACCATGAGAATACAGAGTGAATTCCAGGTCAGCCTTGGCTTAAGTGAGAACCTATCTTGAACCCCCCCCCAAAAAAAAGTATATATGATATAAAAGTTGATCATAGTTGAATTAGGTGTTCTTTGAATCTGAATATATGGAAAGCATTTTGAAAATTGTAATAAAAAACTCTGTCATGCATTTAAATGAAGATGATGATGATAATTAACTATTCTTTTCAACATCCATGAAGTGTTATGCTAATAACCACATGAAATGACCTGAAGAGGCATAATTATGTCCCTTTGAGATATTTGCAATTATTCTTAAACCCCAAGCATAGAGAAAATTACCCAGAAATTACTACATTTAACATCAAGGAAGACCTTTTTCTCTGTCTGTCTTTGTCTGTACTCTCTCTCCTCTCTCCCTCTCACTTTCATATGACTGGAGTTTCCATTAATGCTTAAGGAATTATTACTCAATCTTCCAGTCATTCACATTTATTTTTTCTAGACATAATTTCCTTCTCTTGGCTCCTGGTCCTTTGCAAATGTAAAGATATCTTGTGTTATTTCTGCTATTATAAAAAAAGCACAACTTTTATGTGCTTGACAGAGATGGAGAAGAACTCTTGCATTGCACTTTAATAATCAATATTCAGTTGTTTTTATACTTAAACAAATGGAAATCAAATACAATAAATCCTTATTTTTTTATAAGACAATCTTCCTTTTTATATTCTCTTATCCATGCCCATGCAATTTTAATGAATTGAAGCCAGCTGCTCATTGTAGTACCTTAGGCGTGTAGTCTAGGGCTTCTCCTTTTCCCCTAATTCTTCCCCTTTCTCTTTTAGCAAACAGGCCAGCAAATATACCTCGTACAATCCGAAGCAGCACAATTAGCAATGATATGGGAATGGTTTGTGATTTTCTTTCTTTCTTTCTTTCTTTTTTCTTTTTTCTTTTTTTTTCTTTTTTTTTTCTTTTTGGATTTTCGAGGAAGGGTTTTCACACTAGCCCCACTAGCCCAGGCTGACCTGGAATTCACTTTGTAGTCTCAGGCTGCCCTTGTACTCATGGTGATCCTCCCAAGACTGCCTTCCAAGTGCTGGGATTAAAAGCATGTGCCACCATGCCTGGCTCTAAGCAATTTTTCTTTTTTTGGCTTGTGATTTTCTATGATTTTCCATGTCCAGTTAAGTGAGAACTTGCTGTGTCTCTACTATGTGCTGAACCTTTGCGAGACTTGATAAAGTGATGCTAAAAGTACACTATCATTTTGAGTACCTATTATGTTACAACTTCTGCTAGCAATTTTCCTTACACAACTCTGATGTAAGTACAAATAACATCATTTTCCCTGATAGACATAATTTGTAAAGGTATAAAACTACACTAGTTATAATGGCAATAGAAGGTGATGCCAGAGGGGAGAAAGGAATTTTAAGAGTTAACATTCTGAATTCAGTGAGAGAAACAACATGATTAGAGTAGAAGCATCTGTTTGTGGAGAAATAAGATGGGATACACTTTGGAGGGCTCTAAAATTCCATTGGAAATCAGCATAGGTTTTGAATCAGGATTAAATAAATGATCATTTCTATTTTCATATGTGTATGTGTTTGTGACGTGCATGTACAAGTCTATAAATGTTCACATGTGTGTCCATGCACAAATGCATGGCCTCATGTGTGTGCATATGCATGTGTGTACACATGCATGCTAGAGGTTGATGTCTGTGTTTCCCTCAATTGCTCTTCACTTTATTTACTGAGGCACTGTCTCTCACCAAACTAAGGGCTCACTTATTCATTAAGTTTTGGTAGCCAGTTTCCCATACAGATGTCCTGCCTCAGCCTCCAAAGCCCCTAGACATTAAGCAGGCCTCCACATCTGTCTAGCAGTGTCCTGGGGATCTGAATTCCATTCTTCACACTTGTGTGGCACTGAGCCATATCCTCAGACCTAATACATTATTTCTTGAAAGTAATTTGCTGAAATCAAGTATGTGTACAACAAGTAACATGGAAAACAGGGAAGATTACATCTAATATCACCGAGATTAAGAGACCACTTAAGAAAATATTACTGTAATCCACTCCTGAACTGATTTAAAACTATAACTCAGGGAAGAGAGAATTCAAGGTTGACTTTGAAGGAAGAATCAACTGAACTTTGTTGTTCTATATGCTGAATATCACAGGCACACATCATGAAAAAAAAAAACAAAAATGATTATCAACCTCTAATATGAAATATATCATTTTAAGAAATACTTATGAATAAAATATGGTAACATCAAATATAGGCATAATGTAGTAAAATAGCCATCTAGAATTTCTTAATTTTGCATAACTTTATACCCACTGAATAGCAATTACACTTCCTTTCCACTGTCCCACGGCATCCACCATTCTATTTGCTGCTTCCATATTTATTCTAAACACTCATATAAATAGAATTAATTAATTCTATTAATTAATTCTATTAATTAATAGAATTAATTAAATGTTCTTACAATGGTAAAAGAAACCAAAACTTCTACCTCATGTCCAAAAAGCTCTAAGTCAACCTAAAGAAGGTCTCAACTGGTCAAATAAAGGGATTTTGACATCATGAAGAAAATCAACAATAGTTAATTAAGACACATTGCATATGCTAAAATCCATGAGTACATCCTGATACTTAAGTTGACAAAACCAAAATGACAAAAATAAATAAAAACAAAATCCTCAAAAGAGAACAACATAATGTAAACCATTACAATCATATTTTCATGTCATATTTCATTCCTTTAAAAAGTGCTTATATCATTTATCTGTGGATAATTGCCAACTTATTTAATAACCCACTACACCATTCCACATGTTTTAGTAATTATATTGCACCATGTTATCTATGAAGTAATATATCATCTATTGAACAACGGTGGCAATGGTGAAACCAAATAGTACCCTGTTGTTCTATTTTAAAAGCTTATTACCTTGAAGATGGCTCTTTCTACTCCAGAATACAAGTTCCATGATTCCTTCCAGCTCAAAAATTTCATAATTTAATGAAAATTATAGCTGAAGACTACTTTCAGTTCACTGTGGTGCTTGTTTATTTATGAGAAAAATAATTTTCTGTGGAATGCCCATGAGTGTAGAGTTGAATGATTTTTACTATGACTTCTTCCAAATTTTTATTCAGAAATTCATATACAATGCTCTTAGCCTAATTTTATCTAATGTATCATAATTCAATCACTTGCCTCTATTTAATAAGACAGAGTGTAGTAGAAATAAATATCAGTATTTTGCATATCTATTTTCTTGTACACATAGGTATAAAATGCTATGTTACAAACAAATAAAATGTTTATTAACAAAGCTTTTTTACACTTAGAGATTCTGTTTTTTTTTTTTTTTCCCTTGAGATAATATGCCTCAATGAATGGACAAAAATGGCCAATTCTATGATGTGTCACAGGAAATAAAAAAGGAAAAATGCATTGATAGGCATCATTTTGTACATCTATGTATATAGTATCTTCTCAGAAATGTGGAAAGCTGGTGGTGGGTGTGAATGACAACCTTGCTTCCACTTGTACATTATTTTTAAAAATTATTTATTTATTTATTTGCAAGGAGAAAGAGAGAGAAGAGTGGCAGACAGAGAGAGAATGGACATGCCAGGGCCTTTAGCCACTACACACAAACTCCAGATGCATAGGCCCCTTGTGCATCTGGCTTATGTGGGTCCTGGAGAATCAAACTGGGATCCTTTGGATTCGCAGGCAAACACCTTAACTGCTAAGCCATTTCTCTAGCCCTTCATTGCTGGTTTCCCTCCCTGCAGGTAGAGCGGAAGAAAGAGCCGATCTAGCGGCTTTTCTTGAGGCTGAGTGGGATGACGGGTGTCAGTGGCTCAGACGACTCCCCACTAAACATCGGAGAGAAAAACACACTGAGCCGCGAGTCTTGTAGAGGCAAGAACTCGTTTTATTGTAATGAGAAGATGTATATATAGTTTTGAGAAAGAGGGGTGGGTCCCAGGATGGGGAAAAGGTGTAAGGGCCAATAGTATTTCACCACGTCAGCAGTAGCTGGGTGGAGGCAGTTTCGGCTTAGGCCTTGCTGAGTCACTCTTAAGCGGAAGTAGGCCAAAGACAGGTCGCGAAACTCTAGTCAGGCTTAGGAAGTTCCACTAGGCCTCACACCCAGGCCTCATAGGGCCCAACCCTTCATTGATATTTTTGCCTATATGAGCATCTAATCAATATTATATGAACAAAAGCAGAACATATTCATGAATGTTGAAGCATTTGGGTGATTATATTTGTTATAGGATTCACAGGAATTAGCAAGTCCAGATAATTTTTAAAAATGCTGTCATTCTCAGGTAAGTCCATTGATCAAGAGGCTTAAAGGACCATATAGCTGCTTGTTGTTAGAGTCTTGTGTTTCATACACTCATGCTTCCATATAGTTACTAGTTACTGTCTACAGCCATATTACCTTTATTGGTGTGTGAACTGGAAATTCTATTGTAAAGCTTAGGTAGCTGGCTCTAAACTCAAAGGAAGTGGCTTGAAGCACAGAAAATATTGACAGTTGGTACAAATCAAGGGAGTAAGCCCACAACTGAATGCTTCACTAGGTAGGTATAAATGAGTTACAAGTCATAGTAAGAGTCTTAGTTCAGTGAGTGAAATTGGCAAATATATGTTTGTTATCAAAGTATCAGGAAGTAAAAAAAAATTAAGGTAGTGAGCTAGAACCCAAGAGGTTGAAAATCTGATGAAAACTAAGGCAGCAACAACTAAAATGGTAGACTAAAGTAAGAAACTCTTTTCTAACTATATCTTTTGTAGATGATCTCATAAAGTCCCAGACATTCAAAATATTTATATTTTGATGGCTACCAAGTTAATAGGCCAATCCTGTATCTCCTCTAATACTTCAACTCTAAATCCAGTATCTACTGTACAATTTACATTTCCACTATATATGGAATTGATATCTAAATTTAACATTGCTATGAAGGAACTCTTGATGACAGCCCTATATCTCTTTTTCTTTTGCTCACTCTGCACTGTACACAGGTTTTTTTTTTTTTACATTTTTATATGTTTTGAAACAAGTGAAGTTTAATATTGCTATCCCATGAAATTATGTACTTTCAGAGTCTTATGTATGATTGATGCCTACATTTCTTTCTTTCCTTTTTTCTTTTAGAGAGAGTAAGAGTGAGCAAGCAAGAGAGAAAGAAAGAGAGACAGAGGGAGAGAGAGAGAATTGGCACAACAGGGCTTCAGCCACTGCAATTGAACTCCAGATGCTTGTGTGACATTGTGCTTGCCTCACCTTTGTATGTCTGGCTTACATGGGAACTAGAGAGTCAGACATTGGTCCTTAGGCTTCACCAACAAGTACCTTAACTGCTAAGCCATCTCTTCAGCCCTAGTACCATCTTATAATCCATGCCCCAATTAAAATGTAATTTCCAGAGACAGACCATTCTATATACCCTATCTAATGTAGCATTCCCCAAACTTCCATCAGCATTTGTTCTGTTCATATTTCCTTCATCACTTACTTATTCCTCTTTAATACAATCTATTAAAGCACAAAATGCTATCTATATCTTTGGTACCTGAAATAGTGCATGTAGCATAACAGATTATAAATAATTAATGATTGGACCAGTGGAAAAAAATAAGGACCTGGAAAAATTACCATTTCATCCATAATTGACCATCTGGTCTCTTGTTCAAATTAGAGAGAATTCTCTATATATTCCAGCCTAGAGAGTTAAAATGCTGGCTTGTTTCTTGTAAGGAAACAATAAAGACACCACAGTTATTATTACCCACTAAGAAGATTAGAGGAGATATCAATACCACAATTTCAAATCTAAAATATCAAAAATCCAGCACATAAAGTATCTATACTAAGTTTCTGTCTTGGCATCAACAAAATGAGGGCATAAGGACATGTGGGAGATCTGTAGTCACATGAGAAGTATGATTCTGAGGACCTCCAGGTCAAGATGGAATCTGCCTAACCACACTTAACCTTTCAGGGAAGGAAAGGTCCTTCACTGATCTTCATGGGCTCCTTCCATCTGAGTACACAGGCCCCTTTGCCATCATAAGCCTAATCAAGGCAAACATAAAAGGCAATAATCACTGAAGGCACTTCAAGGGTAAAGTAGAGCTTCCTCCTAAATTAAGTAAGATTCCTACACTGTGATGGGCAGACCACAGCACAAAAGCAATAACGTGAAAAATCAAATGCAAGTAAATCCAACAAGTTCACCCAGTCCCAAAATGGCAGTCTCTAATCAAAACATAGAAAAGACAAAAGGATCAGAATGCCAAAATGAAGATATAAGCTATGCAACCCTGGCCCAGCAATTAGCAGGACTTGAAGAAAATCAACAAAGGCTCAATAGTTGTATTAATGCTCTCCTTGCTAGGTTAGACCTAATAGAAAAGAACCTGGATGGGTTCCAAAGACAGTTAACTGATGTGAAGGAGAGAGACAAAAAAAAGGACCTCAAAAATAAAGCTGGATAAGCTCACTGAAGACATAAGTAAATGCATGAATGAATTCCAAGAAGCATTTAAAAAATCAGAAAATGAAGTCAAAAGGGAACTTGAGAGACAGATGGATACTACACATAAAAAGGTAGTAGAAAATACAAACCAAATTGAACAAGTTCAAAACTCTATAAAAGCTCTGACGAATAGGGTCAGCCATGTGGAGGATAGAAATTCATAACTAGAAGACAAAACAGAAGAAACAGTTCATGAGACCAAAAGATTGAATAAGTTCAAAAATGTTTGTGAACTCAACATGAGGGAACTGTGGGATACCCTTAAACATCCCAACATTGATTCATGGGAATATCTGAAGGGGTAGAAATTCAGACCAAAGGCATCCAGAACTTATTCAACAAAATCATCAAAGAAAACTTTCCCACCCTCTCAAAAGAAAGTCCTAAAATCAGCTAGGGAGAAAAAACACATTACATATAAAGTTATCCACACCAGAATTACCTCATACTTCTCAATGGAAACTCTGGAAGCCAAGAAAGGCCTGGAACAGAACACTGCAAAGTCTAATAACTTATGGATTCCAACACAAACTACTCTACCCAGCCAAAGTATCCTTCATGATAGATGGTGAAAGAAAAACTTTCCATGATAAAAGTGAGCTTTACAACTATATGAACACAAAGCCAAATCTACAGAGAGTACTCCAGGGAAATCTCCAGACAGAAGAGTCAAATAATCAACCTCAAGCGCCTACAAGAAGCAGATCACAATAACCAAACCCATAGATGGCACAAAAACCTACAAAGTCCAAGAAAACACCAAACCACACAAACCACCATTATATGGCAGGGATTAAATCAAACCTCACAGTTATTACCATAAATATTAATGGCCTTTATTCACCCATCAAGAGACATAAACTAACAGGGTGGGTCAGAAAAGTAGACCCCTCAATCTGCTGTCTTCAAGAAACCACCTCACCACTAAAGACAGACACCTCCTCAGGGTGAATAGGTAGAAAATGATATTCCAAGCAAATAGGAATAAGAAACAAGCAGGTGTTGCTATACTACTATTGGATGAAATAGATTTCAAACGAAAAACAATCAAAAAGACAAAGAAGGCCACTTCTTCTTATCAAGGGAATGATCCAACAAGAGTCTATCACATTCATCAATCTTTATGCACCAAACACAGGTGCATTACAACTAATAAAACAAAACCTACTAGACAACAAAGTAGAAATAACCAACAAGACTATCATAGTTGGGGACATTAATACTCCATTATCAGCAATAGGTAGATCATTCAAACAGAAAAATAACAGGGAAGTAAGAGAGGTCATCAACAACATAGATCAGTTAGGCCTAACAGACATCTATAGAACATTCTTCCCCAAATTCACAGAATACACATTTTTCTCAACAGCCCATGGTACCTTCTCTAAAATAGATTATATACTAAGCCATAAAGCCTGCCTCCATATTTTTAGGAAAATTGACATAATTTCCTGCATGGTATCAGATCACAATGCAGTAATGCTAGAAATTTACAACAAAAGATGTGCCAGGAATCCCACCAGCTCCTGGAAACTGAACAACACACTTCTAAACAAAAATGCATAGTGGATGAAATAAAAAATGAAATTAAACAATTTCTAGAATTGAATGACAATGGGAACACATCGTACCAAAACTTATGAGACACAGTAAAGACAGTCCTCACAGGAAAATTCATAGCACTAAATGCCTTCATAACAAGGACAGAGAGATCCCATATAAATAATCTAACCATCCACCTAAAGGCATGGAAAAACAAGAAGAATTCAACCAACAAAACTCCAGATGGAAATAAATAATTAAGATCAGAGCAGAAATGAATAAATTGGAAACTAAGAAAACAAGAAAACTGATTAAACAAAGAACTGGTTCTTTGAAAAAAATAAACAAGATTGAAAAACCCCTGGCCAATTTGATCAATCAAAAACAGAGACACTTCAAATTAATTAAATTAGAAATGAAAAAGGAGAGATCACAACAGACATAAGTGAAATTACGAGAATCATCGGGGATAATTTGAAAACCTCTACTCCAAAAAAACTGGGCAATATGGAAGAAATGGATGAATTCCTGGACACATGCCTTCTACCAAAGCTAAAGTCAGAGAACATTAAGCTCCTAAACAAATCTATCACACCCATAAAAATTGTAAAGGTAATCAAAAACCTACCCAAAAAGAAGAGTCCAAGTCTAGATGGCTTCTCACCTGAATTTTATCAAACCTTCATGGTAGAACTGACACCAATTTTTCTCAAACTGTGCCTCACAATCAGAGAACAGTGAAAGCTTCCCAACTCCTTGTATAAACCTAGTATCACCCTAGTACCAAAATGAGACAGAGATGCCACAAGAAAAGAAAACTATGGGCTTATTTACCTGGTGAACTTACACGCAAAGATCCTGAACAAAATCCTTGCAAAATGAATTCAACAACACATCAAAAGCATTATCCACTTTGATCAAGTAGGCTTCATCCCAGGAACCCTGGGTTGGTTCAATATACAGAAATCTG
The DNA here is from genome assembly GCA_036365145.1 of Orientallactaga sibirica. Classification (NCBI taxonomy): domain Eukaryota; kingdom Metazoa; phylum Chordata; class Mammalia; order Rodentia; family Dipodidae; genus Orientallactaga; species Orientallactaga sibirica. The sequence goes on along the minus strand of JAEOAD010000793.1, from coordinate 4,878,346 downwards.
TCAATGTAAAACACCACATAAACAAGCTTAAACACAAAAACCACATGATCATTTCAATAGATTCCGAAAAGGCTGTAGACAAGGTACAACATTACTTTGTGATAAAAATATTAGACAGGACAGGCATGGACAGTTTATATCTAAACATAATAAAGGCTATATATTAAGAGCCTAAAGCCAAAATAATACTTAATGGGGAGAGACTGAAGGAATTCCTATTGAGATCAGGAACAAGACAGTGGTGTCCACTTTCACCTCTGCTCTTCAGCATAGTACTGGAAGTCCTAGTTCAATAAATAGCCCTATTGGCAGATGAGAAGACTCTATACATAAGTGACCCAAGAACCTCCATCTCAAAACTCTTTTTTAAAAAATTTTTTGTTTCATTTTTGTTTATTTATTTGAGAGTGACACAGAGAGAGAGAGAGAGTGAGAAAGAGACAAAGAGAGAGAGAATGGGCACAACAGGGTCTCCAGGCACTGCAAACGAACTCCAGATGCATGTGCTACCTCATGCATCTGGCTTACATGGGTCCTGGGGAATCGAGCCTTGAACCAGGGTCCTGAAGCTTCACAGGCAAGCACTTAACCACTAAGCCCCTCCATCTCAAAACTCTGAAAGGTGATTAATTCCTTCAGCAAAGTAGCAGGATACAAAACCAATGCACAAAAATCAGTAGTCTTTCTATATGCAAAAAAACACAAAGATACATAGAAAGAAATTAGCAACATTATCCCATTTTCAATAGAAAGAAAAAAATAATAAAATAACTTGGAATAACATTAACCAAGGATGTGAAAGACCTAAATAATGAAAGCATAAAAACAGTCAAGAAAGAAATTGAGGAGATCTTGAGAAATTGGATAGACCTCGCATATTCCTAGATAGGCAGAATTAACATTGCAAAAATGGCAATCTTGCCAAAAGCAATATACAAATTTAATGCAATACCAATAAAAATCCCAGCATTTTTCTTCACAGAGGTAGAAAAAAAAGTCACCATACCTAATCTAAAGCTACATTACAAAGCCATACTGACAAAAAAAAATCATGGTACTTGCATAATAACAGGATTATAGGCCAATGTAACAGAATCAAGGACCAGATTTTGGGTCAAATAACTACAGGTAATTTATATTTGTAAAAGGTCCCAACAATGTAGACTGGAAAAAAGACAGCATCTTCAACAAATGTTGCTCTACAAACTGGATAACCATATGCAGGATAATGAAACTAGATCCACACATCTTGCCATCCACAAAAGTCAAGTCAAGTCCAAATGGATCAAAGACCTCAGTATAAGACTGGAAACTCTGCTACTGCTGGAAGAAAAAATAGGAGGAACTTTCCATGATATAGGAGTGGGAAAAGATTTCCTAAACAAAACCCCAGTAGCTCAGGAAATTAAACAGCCACTCAAGTATTGGGATCTCAGGAAGTTGAAAAGTTTTTTCACAAACAAGCATATAATAAGAACAACAAATAGATTACCCAAGAATGGGAAAAATATTTGCTGACTATACAACTGACAGAGGCCTAGAATCTACAAAGAACTCAAAAACCTAAACAATAAATCAACCCCCACACAAGATATGGCAAAAAACTGAACAGAGTTCTCAGAAGAAGAAATACAAATAGCAAACACATGATTAAGAAAATATTCAAGGGCTGGAGAGATGGCTTAACGGTTAAGGAGATTGCCTTCAAAGCCTAAGGATCCAGGTTTGATTCTCCAGGTCCCACATAAGCCAGATGAACATGGTTGCACGTACATCTGGAGTTCATCTGCAGTGGCTAGAACCCTGGCATGACCATTCTCTCTCTCTCTCTCTCATAAGTAAATAAAAATGAAAATAAAATCTAAAAAGAAGAAAATGTTCAACATCCCTAACCATCATGGAAATGCTAATTAAAACAAATATGAGATTCCACGTTACCCCATTAAGGATAGAAAACATTAAAAAATCAAATGAAAACAAATGCTGGCAAGGATGTGGAGAAATAGGAACCCTAATTCACTGTTGGCAGGAACTCAAGATGGTATAACCACTATGGAAAGCAATATGGAGACTCCTAAAAAGGTTAATTATGTAGTTAACAACAGACTCAGTTATTCCCTTACTGGGCATTTACCCTAAAAGATCCACATCTTTGTTCACAGAGATTTGCTCAAACATGTTTATAGCTGCTCAATTCATAACAGCTAAGAACTGGAATCAACCCAGATGTCCATCATTTGATGAATGTATAACCAAGATGTGGTATATCTACATGATGAAATTCTACACAGCAGTAAGGAAAAATGACACAATGAAATTTGAAGAAAAATAGTCGAACTTGGAACAGATCATTCTCAGCAATCTCACCTAATCACAGAAAGACAATCAACACATGGTCTCACTCATCTGTGGCTTCTAACCTGGATTTGCCTGAGATGCTGACATACCTAATAGACATCTCGGAGACCAGACAATAGGGAGAGTGGGGCGGGGGACGCAAAACTGGACACAAATGGAACTGGTGCCATTAAATCCTATATCCTGAAAGATAGACTAAAAGGTTGAACCTTCATCAGATCCTTAGAGGGAACACCTGAATCAAATAGCCCTTGGAGGGTATGAAGAAGACTAACCTTAATCTTCTCCTGTTTCTCTAGCTCCCTTTTTTTTCTCTCTTTCTCTTTTATATTACCTATCTTTTTCATCCTTCTTTTCCCTTGGTGGTTACCTGTAACTCACAGTACCAGGATGTTGTTAACTTCCACAATGAGCTGTTGATCAGAGAGATGTACAAGGTCTCCCATAAAAATATATACTTCTGGGGTTTGAGAGATGGTTTAGTGGTTAAATACTTGCCAGTGGAGTCCAATGACCCTGGTTTGAGGCTCGATTCCCCAGGATCCACATAAGCCAGATGCACAAGGAGGTGCATGCAACTGGAGTTTGTTTGCAGTGGCTGGATGCCTTGGCACACCCATTCTCTCTTTGCCTCTTCCTCTCTCTGTCTGTTGCTAAAAAATAAATAAAAATTAAAAAAAGAAGACAGACTTCTGTCAGAGCACTTGATTACCCACCAAAGGTTAATGGTAAGTCCCTACTGCTGAAGACACCATATGCTGTTGATACAGAATATGGAGTGATCTGTCTGGAATCTGGAAGAGAGTTAGTCCCCAGACAGTTAGCTTGTCTAGTGTCAGAAGGAGCTACATGAGCTACTGAGGGAAAATGGCCAACATCTGTCCAAGCAATGCATGGTCAAAGCTACTCAGCAGCAAACAACCTGATGTGATACTCACTCAAGTGCAGTAGTGACACACAGCCATGGTGGGTAATGAACTGCTCTTGAATTAGCTAATCAATTAATCAATAAGGCCTGGTTACATTGCTCAATCTTTAAGGCTCTTGCCTGCAAAACGTAATGACCTGGGTTCAATTCGCCAGTACCCACATAAAGCCAGACGGACAAAGTGGCACATACATCTGGAGTTTGTTTGCAGTAGGTGGAGGCCTTGGTGTGTGCATTCTCTCTCCCTCCCTCTCTCTCTCTCTCTCCTTACAAAATAAAGAAATAAAATATTTCTTAAAAAAGAAAAGTATGATTCTAAAATATTTATACTAAAAGTTTTTACTCAAGGCCAAGGGGATGAGTCAGTGGATGATAGTGTTTGCTGCCCAAGTATGAGGAACTGAGTTCAGTTCCAGGTATCCATGTAAAAACTGTGTGGTCATCTGTACTATTATGCTCAACCCTGAAAGGAGCAGAGACAGGAGGATCGCAGGGGCTTCCAGGCCAGCCAGTCTAATTGAAATATGAGGAGCTCCATGTTTAGTAGTAGACTCTGGATCAAAGAAATAAAGAAGAAGAGAGACAGCAGAATATATCTGATATCCTTCTCTGGCCTCTAACAATGTGTGCATCTTTGCAATGTGCCTGCACACATTTGTATATATAACACACAAAATGCCCACCAAATATCACACATACAAGACACTGCACATACTAACTCCCACACACAAATATTTTCTCTGGTGAAGTTGGTATAATGGAGAACTCAGAATTCAGCAACTATTGCTCCAGAAATCTGAGTTCTCTCCCAATGTCATTATACTTATTATACCCTATGGCTTAACTGCCTAAATTCTACTGAGATAGATGAAGTAGAATGTTAGTAATTGGCTACCATGACTCTAGGGATGAACTAAAAGTAGAGTCAACTTTTCTAAAAGCTATGATTAGGGACTTCAGACAGACCACAACAAATCATCATTCTTTTTTAAATTACCATGAGATTCAAGCTACCAGGAAGTAAATAGGCTTACTCTGATCCCAGAGATCTGAATTTATATTGAAATAACTTGATGGTTACCTTATCTTGGCAAAACAAAAGGCAAAGACATGAATTCTGTGCCTAGTTAGACATGTGCTAAAATAGATAATAAAACTCTTTGGTTTTCAAATATAGGTGACTTTTTTCTTATTTATTATTCTTCATATTAATATTTTTATATTTCTAATTATGGCAACTTTTAGCATGACCTATATGGAATTATGAAATAAAAATTAAATGCAAGCATTTGAAGATTTTTCACGTGGGAAAAGCATTTGACTATAGTTTTGTATATTCATTTTCAATTTTGACAGGTTTAAACTCACTATTTTCTTACTTGGCTACAACTACTTTAATCTAATTTACGAGTGGATTCATTGTTTGTATATCAGTGCAATCTTCAAATCACCCAAAATGCCAATACAAAGTTATGACATCTTGTTTTCTCTTAGTAGAAGTATATAGGACAAAGAAAAGACAGGGACATTTGGCAATTTTTGTTTGTTTGTTTGTTTTGAGGTAGGGTTTCACTCCAGCCCAGGCTGACCTGGAATTCACTATGTAGTCTCAGGGCTGCCTTGAACTCATGGCAACCCTCCTACCACTGCCTCCTGAGTGCTGGGATTTAAGGCATGTGCCACCACACCAAGCTCCAACATTTGGCAATTCTTAAGATTCAGAGAAGCTAACTGATAATTCTGCATAATATTGAAGATAATTTTATTGATTTTGATAAAGTACCCTTTCATTGTGGTACAGTTTTCTCAGTAATAACTATTTTTATCTAAGGATACAGATTGAGAGCAGTATTACTTCTGATTATTTTTTAATTCAGAAACATTTCAAAAATTTACCTATTTTCATGGCACTTAACAAAAATATTTCTTGGGGAACTGAAAGTTAAAAATGAATATTTGTTTCTCCAGATGGTTATAAAGTGTACTTCACTTATTACACTGCTTATCATGTAGAAAAGTTAAAATTTTGAAATGCAAGATGATGTCTAGTCATCATGTATAGTCTTTTTATGGTTCTACCTTTCCAGAATTCAGAATCATTATATTCGATGGAGCACACTTATTTAAAACAATTTAAGTTTAAGAGCAACTACAGCTGCAGGGCATCAGTTACAGTTGCTTATGCTGCAGCCCCTTTTCTAGTTCCAATTCATATACATGATAACAAAAAACGTGCCCTAAAACTGTTTTATAGTATATATTTTGTTAGAACCTATTAAGAAAAAAGATATGTCTATATTACAAAACATATTCCTTCAGAATTCGTTTAAATATCTATACACACAGCTGTATAAAAACAATCTTACCATTTTCATTCTTATCCCTTATGAAAATGTTATCGACATTGGTCATGATGTGCTTTAGTATTTATGCATAACTAAGCCAGAGGGGAGGCTGATTCTACTTAGATATCTTTTGTGTCATCAGTATTACAAAGACATTACTTTTCTTACCACCTCTCCTTAAGTTTTCTGGCTTGCCCTACTAAATCAGGTTATTTTGGCATCATTGAAAGCTGCTAACAGCTTGCAAAAAAGTCACTTACATTGATTTTATACTTAGAGGTTTAAAGTAGCCACTTCACTTCTTGTCCATAGTGAAAGTCTCCAAGTAGACGAAAGGTTGCAACAATTCTCCCAAGCATTACAGACATGTTAATGAGCTGCTGGTATGGTTCTTTAATAATGAATTAGAAAAGCTTCAGTCTTGGAATGAATGTTTATAGAACATCCATTCAAAATGTGATTAACACAATATTAAGAGTTATCCTTTCACAGAAGTATTTTAAAAATAAATTCTTGCCATCAGGGAGCTTATGTTCTATTCATAGACATACTAGTAAATACTTTCAAAATACAAAAGATAGAAGGCACTAAACAAGTAGTAGATATATGGAGAGCTGCAATATATCTTTGAAGGTAGTAATCACTGAAATTTAAAGTCAGAAAAGACTTGTTGGAACAAGTAAGTCTTGCACTATGTAGGTGACCAATAGGACTTATTTTCCATCAATGCTAGACAATGCTGAGAATATGGATTGAAATTTCAGAAATGATATTTTTTTTCCTCAGCTGCTTTCAAAAGTGAAATAAATCCTTTACTTTTTTCATTTTTTAAAATTAGTTATCTATATAATGTGTATACAGACATGATGGTACCATCGTTAGCCTTTGCCCTGCCCTCCCCCCTTGGGGATTGTGGGTCTTGCATTGTGGGGATAGCCATCAGTTATGGGAGTGAGGCAATGTCTCTGTGAATAATAACCCAACTTATGGCTCTAACAATCTTTCCACCCCCTCTTCCGCAAATTTCCCTGAGCCATGTTGGGTTCATTTTAGGTCTATTTCAGTGAAGAGGTCATGGGAGTCTCTGTGTCTCTGGATATCTGATTTGGTAGGAGTTGAGTGTTCTCTGTGTCTATCTCCTTAACCTGTGTGCTGATACCAGGTTCACTGAGAAAGCAGCCCTCTTGCTCATTTTCCCAGTTATTCTATGGCTTCCGCTGGTGCCTTGGTGAGGTGCAACGGGCTGATTCTCTCCTCAGGTTCTGCGTCCGTGTGAAAAAGAGAAGCAGATTCTCCAACAGAGAGTGAGGTCAGTGCAAGATACATAGATAACCATTATTGTTTTAGAGAGAATTTAATGGCTGTAGGCCCTCTTGTATCCCAGTATTGGTAGGATCTTGATAATGGGGAGTGAACTCATTTTTTGGGTATGGTTCTGAGTGGTTTCTCAGTTCCAGGTATGGTTTCCTTTCCACTGAGCGGATCCCTTAGCCAAATCAAGAGCAGTTTATAACTCACCATGACTGTGTGCCACTATTGCACTTGTGTGAGCATCACATCAGGTTGATTGCTGCTGAGTAGTTTACACCACAAGTTTCTTAAACAGATGTTGGTCATTTTCCATCAGTTGCTCATGTAGCACCTTCTGGCATTAGACAAGCTAAACTGTCTGGAGACTGACTCTCTTACTGATTCCAGGCAGTTCACTCCATGTTCCATCCCAACAGCATATGGTGTCTTCGGCAGTAGGGTCTTACCATTAACCCTCGGTGGGTCATCAAGTACACTGACAGAAATATGTCTTCTTTGTGAAACCTTGTAGGTCTCCCTGATCAGCAGCTCATTGTGGATGTTGGCCACATGCTGGTACTAGGAGTTATAGGTCAGTGCCAAGGGAAAAGAAAGAAAAAAATATAGGTAGTATGAAAGAGAAAGAGAGATAGAGAAGAGAAAGAAGAGGGAGTATGCGAGAGGAATAGGAAAATTTGAGGTTAGTTTTCATCATACCCTCTCCAGGCCCCTGTGATTCAGGTGTTATCTCTAAGCACCTGATGAAGGTTGAGCCTTTTAGTATATCATTGAGGATATAGGATTTTTGTGGTACCATTTCCAATTGTATCCAGATTTTTGTCTCCCCCACCCTTACCCTCACTTCCCGCCCCACCATCTCAGGTGTGTCACCATCTCAGGCAAATTCATGTTAGGAGCCACAGATGAGTGAGACCATGAAACACTTATCTTTCTATGAATGGGGGAGTTCGCTGAGAATGATCTGTTCCAAGTTTGACCATTTTTCTTAAACTATTTTTATATATTTCATTCATTGAGAATCCTTAGGATTTATGCTTTCATTATTATTTTCCACTTTTGATACATAGCTTCACAGTTGTTTTTAACTTTCATCTGTATGGCTGTGACTAGACCCTGCCTGAACTGTGAGTGACTAAGATTGACAATAATACCTTTTGTCCTTTTAGTCTCTTTCTCCTCAATATTCACACAAGCATTAGAAAATACTTAGGAATCGCATCATGAAAAGTAAAATTTTAACAGTAGCTGATAAATTACACAAAATCTGATTTAATGTGTGATTTTTTATTTGTAGGTGAATGCAATTTAATTCTATGCATGACTTGCCTCAGTATATAATAATATCCTTGATAAGTAGTACCAGACTATGTTGAATTTACATTTATGTAATCCCTTCCCTATTATACATTTAGCATGATGATTACTCAATACATGGATAGTGAACTGAAGGCCAATATTAACAATATGGATGTTGAGAGACAGCAATGGCAAAGTTCAAGAGAAATTAAGATGTGAGCAATTTAAGTTAGATATTATGTTTGGGACTATTTTTTTCTATGGCAATGTTTGAGTAATACATATTCCAATTTCCACTAGAATTTTTTTACTGCATTCCTATTTGTATTCATGGTATGCAATCAGAGAATGTAGCTAGTTAAATATTTTGTAAGAATATGAAATATGCCTCTATATATGCATATTATAAACATGGTTTTCTTGGAACAACATGTTTTTCTTTTCTTTCTCTTTTTTTCTTTTTGAGGCTGGGTTTTACTCTATAGCAGGTTGGCCTTAAACTTACAGTCTACCTCACACTCCATAGCCTCAGGCTAGCCTTGAACTTATAATAATCCTCCTACATTAGTATCTGTGATGCCAAGATTATAAGTGTGAGCCATTTTGCCCAGTTTCATTTTTTATAATAAAACAAATGTGAACAACAGGTTACATCATTTGTGTTATCCGCTTAGGGATTTGGTTTTATTTATTTATTTATTTATTTACTTATTTATTTATGCAGTGCTGGTGAATCATTCAAGGGCCTTGAAACATTCTAGGCAAGTGCTCTAGCACTGAGTCATACACCCTCTATTTTTTTTTCCACTTGTGTTTGCCTGTAAGCAAACAGAGTTGTTATCCTCATGAATTTACATCAGTTCTATTTCTCTCCATCTTTAGTACATTTACCTCAATTATATAATGCCTAAAGAAACTATTGGATACTTTTAGAACTTATTAATACCTACGTACATAAAGGGTTCTTATACTATAGTTTTCATTAACCTGTTTATGTGCCCAATATGTCAGAGTAAGTAATGAGCTTGGTTTTAGTTGATAATTGAGTGAAGAATTTCTCTTTTTTCTTAGACTTTTCCATATGAGATTAAAAATCTTATCAAAGAGTAAAAATAATAGCAGCCAATAGGAAGATTTCTAACATAAATTAAAATATGAGGTGTTCTGATTGCTACTGCTTTATAACATTAAGCTTTAAAGGGGGCGTTTTTATTAAATGAAATCCCAAAGAAAGCAATTTGGTCCTTCAAATATATTGCTAGATAAAATTGCAGTCATATATAGGTCACCTACCTGGGTCAAAGAAAATTTGAATTTCTACAAATGTATTACATTTTTTATGACTGTAATGATATAATCTTGCCCAGATTCATTGATGAAGTTACCTTATCAATTGTGGTGTTGGTGTTAGAGATCCATGTTGACTTTATTACCTTGCCCAATCTTATAGCTTTGTAGATGTTTGAGGCTGTCTTGCTAGGTAGCCCTGACTGGCCTAGAACTTGCTACATAACACTTGCTGGCTTCAAATTTGTGACAGTTTTCCTGCCACTGTCTCTTGATTTGTTTCTTGAGCTGGGATTATTGCCATGAGTCACCACTCTTTTTATTATTATTTTTTCTTTTTTTATTAAATATATATATTTTTGTTTATATTATTCTGATTTTACATTCATAGTATTGGTTCCATTGTCCTCCTCCCTGTCCTCCCACTTTCAAAGGGACCCTCATCAACTCTTGACCTCTGAATATAATAGGTGAGCCAGAATGAGATGATGTTATAGTGCTCGGTTAAGATGGCATTTCCTTCGAAAAAGACAAAAGAGAAATTTTGCTTGACAATACCCAGAGAATCTCTAGTTTGAAGAAGAAAAAGTGTATGCAAATGGATGGGATTTCTAAAATTTTATTGAAATGAATATTTTTCAAAAATAAGTGTGGCCTGGAGAGAAGGCTTAGAGATTAAGTGCTTGCCTAGGAAGCCTGAGGATCCCAGTTCAAGGCTCTTCCCCAGGACCCACGTATACCAGATGCACAGGGTGGTGCATGCATCTGGAGTTCGTTTGCAGTGGCTGGAGGCCCTGGCGTGCCCATTCTCTCTATATATACCTCTTTCTCTGTCTGTCACTCTCAAATAAATTAATTAATTAAAGTTTTTAAAATAACAGTAATTTTGTTGGGCTGGGTCTGGTGGCTCACGCCTTTAATCCCAGCACTCAGGAGGCAGAAGTAGGAAGATTTCTGTGAGTTCGAGTCCACCTGAGACTACATAATGAATTCCAGGTCATCCTGGGCCAGCGAGAGACCCTACCTTGAAAAAGCAAAATAATAATAAGAATAATAAGAAGAAGTTTGTTGGGCTGGAGAGATGGCTTAGCAATTAAGATGCTTACCTGCAAATCCAAAGGACCCTGGTTTGATTCTCCAGGACCCACATAAGCTAGATACACAAGGGGGCGCACTCATCTGAAGTTCCTTTGCAGTGGTTGGATGCAAGAAGTGACACATGATCTAGAATTTATTTGCAATGGCTGGAGGCCCTGGTGCTCCCATTCTCTCTCTCCCTATCTGCCTCTTTCTGTCTCTCAAATAAATTAATAAAAGTGTTTTTTTAAAAAAACCTAGATTCTTTCATATCTAGTAAATTTTTTTTAACTATTGAGAATACTCGTTAGTTTCTTCAAGTACAGGCTGGCAACTTTTCAAATATTACTTGAGTTCATCCGATCATTAAAGAGCTTTATTGTCTAACCTATATCTTCTTGAGGACCTATTTCTCCTTTTTTCCACATTGTACTTTTATACTCATCATTCACAACAAAACTCATATGTTACAGTATCCACTCATCCAGACATTCAATAAATGTTTCTAAATTTCTCCTATGTTCCATGAACTGTGATAGTTCTGTGATGAACAAAATTGGGCATAATGCCTGAAATCATAGAATTTGCAGTTTGTCAGGAGACTCAATCAAATCATTACTCATAAAACATAAAATAACAACTGTGATGACTGAAATTTTGAAAGCTTTGAACTATTTTTTCTTGTGATTCTGGAAATTTTTGTCTCATTTTTCCATAGCAATGTTACTTTTTCTGTATACCATTTACTCTCCTGTGCATCCATATCATTTGGGATACATGTTCCTTTTTATTTTGCATACATTTCCCATAATCTTTGTTTTAATTTTTGTTTTTATGTTCAATTGTACACACACACATTCTCTCTCTCTCTCTCTCTCTCTCTCTATATATATATATATATATATATATATATATATATATATATATATATGTACAATTACCACCTCAAGAGCATGCGGAGACTTATTTCTATAGGATGTGTTGGAATATGCCTTCTGAATGTCACATGTTATGATGGCTAGCACTCACTATTATGAGAGATGTAAATACCATACTCTGACATTTCATAACAAGTAATAACATGTAATGGTAAGATACATATTTCTATACCACTCATCACATTACATGAATTTCTTCCTATGATCATACTCCTATAAAATTATAAGCTCAGGCATTTATAATAGATAAACACAGGCTTAAATCCTGTCCTGGCCATTTGGATACTACACCTTGGACAATTGACCTAACTTCTCTAAACCTTGGTTTATTTACCTATAAAATGAACATGATTCAATCATTGTTATATTGTGGGTGAAAAGAAAATCATATTAGGTGAAGCAACTAGCACATGCTATGAATAAATTATCTGATTTATTGGTCAGAGGACTTGTACATCCATTTTATATCTAATCTATCATAGATGCCCAAAACATGCTGCTGAATAATTTCTCAACACAAAATGTCCCAAGTTTTAAAACTTATTTCAAAAGGCATATTAGAATGCATCATATAAAATAAGCATCTGCATGCCCTTGAGGTGCTAATTATCTTGCTTTAATACTACAAGATATTGTTGAGTGCATAGGTAAATTTTTTTGGAAGAGGCTGACCTTTCTTAAGCAGCATCAGATAGGAGGAGTGGAAACATTAATAAAGGAGAAAATTGCGGGCTGCATTTATTAATCAACAATTATCCAATTTTGTGCCAGGCAAGAGAAATGTAAGACATGATTTCTGTAGTTAAAGAGCTTACAATCTAGTTGAGAAGACTGACTCATGTAACTATTATAACAATTAAGTACAACATTGTGTGGTGCTTGTTCTCAGTGCAATACAAGTCCAGGAAACATAAAAATCAGTGTTAGTTGCAGAATGTCAGGAAAGGCTATTAAGTTAGGGCTTCAAATGAAAAGGTGATTTTTCAGACCTAGAAAGACAAATGGAGAAAAGAAGAGATTATTTGTCAGACCTACACTGCAGTACTGTTCTTTGCTTTAGAATTCTGTATTTGAGAAAAGCAATTGATTTATACCTCAGACACTTAGCCTAAAATATTTTCTCTCATATTTGACATAAAATGCTTCTACATGTGAAACCTATTGCAAAGCATTTTAATTCATAATATGAATATGGCATCATGTATTACAGATAATAAAAATAATCATCATGTAAGTTGTAAATCTTAAGATTTTATTTACATATATGTAACTGATTATCATATAAAAATTGCAGTAATACAATTATTTCTACTACATAAGTGCATATTTAAAATGCTAAATTGTACTAACAATTTTCAGAATTTATTTTTGAAGGCATATGTTAACATTTTTTTCAGTAAATTCTGGTGCTGAGAACAGAAGCCAGGGACTGGCAGATATATGACAAGAACTCTACCATTGAACTACTCTCCCATCCATTGACTTTTAAAACAAATCCTTATTTAAAATTTATGGCATCTTTCATTTTCCTATTCATTAATTTTGATATGTTAAGCTGTTCTTATCAGTATGATTTTAATGTAGGCATCAAGCTTGAGGTGGCTTAAGGAAAAATAGGTTTAGAAAATTGGTGTTCCTGTTAAATGGCTGGATATTCATTCAAACATACAAGTTTCAGGTACTATTAGTACATCTCTGCTACAACATTGGAAAGAAACTAGTATAATGCTGCTTATGAATGTATCCTGTGAGACTATAAATGTGCATTATTTTCCTCGTGCTATATTTGATAGTTTCTGTTATCAATAATACCAAAAGAGGAGCAAACCAATATTCCTAAAGTGTATATTACCCTAAAACAGATGTGGAAAAAAATCTTACCCATCTTTAAAATGTGTATCCAACAAAAGATACTATTTTGAAAATATTTATTGATTATTCTTGAGGCACAGGTTATGAATTCTTCTTGAAACTTTCGAGTATGCATGGACCATTGCTTTTTTTAGGCAATACCAGGATGCTACAGATAAGGGCTCCAAATCCTTCATTTTATTTTAACCTGCTTAACAGAAGGAAATAGATGGTGGGGTAATCCAAAGCACCAAGTCATCTAGCAATCATTCTAAAATAGACTAATCTGGGCTGGAGAGATGGCTTAGTGGTTAAGGCACATGCCTGCGAAGCCTGAAGACACTGGTTTGATTCTCCAGGTCCCATGTAAGCCAGATGCACATGGGGGTGCACAAGTCTGGAGTTCATTTGCAGTGGCTAGAGGCCCTGGCATGCCCATTCTCACTCTCCCTCTCTCTCTTTCCTCTCTCTGTCACTAATAAATAAATAAAAATTTAAAAAATTTTTAAATAGATTAATCCTATATCTTGTGTATATATATATATATTTCTCTACTGTGTAGACATGTTTTTCAGATTTTAATATGAATATATGTGCATGTGAGAAAACATATTGGAAATAACTTGAATAATAATTAGTAAATTATCTTAAAATCTAAAAACCCATATTTAATAATTCAAGGAGAAAATTAATATTACATAGTAATTATTACTTCAAATCATTTCAGGTATGATATCTATATGAAGAAAAATGCAGTGCACAATCACATAAATAAGATATATTCTCTGTTCCCCAGGATTTTCAAGGTCGTGAGAAAAAAGTTCATATATGCAAACTATCAAAACAGAAAGTGATAAGCTGTTATAGCTGAGAATACAAAAATATTTTCTATGTATTTCTTACATGTAATCCACATTTTGAATATTGGATATTTTTACTCACATGTAGCTATACAAAACATCATTGAGGAATTTAACTACTTTGCTTTGGATAAATAGCTTTTTGAGTTCCAACTTTCAATAATAATATATTTTATAAACCCCAAAGGACTTAATCTTCATTGTGTTCTTTAGGCTTTTGATAACATGAAAAGTCTCAAGTAGGATTTCATAGAAAATACATTGTGACATAGTTTACTATGCTGATGTCCAAAAGGAACATATTAAACTACAAACAATTATCGGAGTACAGAGTGCTATGAGATGGGAACACACTATAAGATGGCATGCCTGTAGTGAAAGCTTGTTTAATCTTGATGTGCTATGAGATATAGCTTGAGTATAAAATGTGTGGGAATTTGAATAGGATATTTAAATGAGGGAAACTAGAAGGCATATGAAGAACAGATTATGTAGGGCTTTTATTAAGTATTGAACAATATGGAACATGGGCTTTATGTTGTACAGAGTAAAGAAAACTTACTGTCAGCATAAGTAAGGCCATATTTTCATGTAGATTTTTTTCATTCAAGTGCTCTATCCACTGGGCAACCTCCCCAGCACTGTGGTTACTATATTAAGGAAGAAATTAATGGCATTGAAAACAGTTAGGAACACTGTAGTATTTAAAGTCAAAGGGACTTGACAACTATTTAAATATGGGAAAGTGAATGTAGTGTAGAGTGGTTCTAGAATTCTGTGAAGGTGGCAATTCCATTAATAGATTTATGGATGCAGACACAGAGATAAACATGAAAAAAAATTCCATTTTTGATGTGTTAAATTTGAGATACCAATATACATTCAGAAAGACATTGGAACTGTACATCTATAGAATAAGACAATAAGCCACAGTATAAAAGAAGAAACACCTATGATTATTATTAGCAAAAGTAATGATAATAAAAAGCTTTATAAAATACTTTCCTAGATAGATGCTTTATGTAAGACTATATGTATGACTTTATGTCGGAGACTAAAAGAAGGTAAAGATAATGTCATTTCATAACATGATTGCCTCTATGGGTGCAAAGGTAAATTCTGTTATTTCTATAACATATGTAGAGTTTTATAGGTTTTTATTTTACATTTATTTATTTACTTGAAAGAGAGAAAGAGGAAGAGGGAGTGAGAGCCTGACAGGGCCTCCAGCTGCTGCAAATGAACTCTAGACACATGTGCCACCGTGGGCATCTGACTTACATGGGTCCTGGAGGATCAAACCTGGGTCCTTTGGTTTTACAAGAAACTGTCATAAATACAAAGCCATCTCTACAGCCCAAGTTTTATGTTTTTTTAAAGAGTCAGAGAGGGAGAGAGACAGAGAAAGAAAGAGAGACTGAAAGGGAGGGAAATAATGGGTGCACCAGGTCCTCCAGCCACTACCAAGGAACTCCAGATGGATGGGCCCTCTTATTCATCTGGCTTACGTGGGTCCTGGGGAATCAAATTTGGGTCCTTAGGCTTTGCAGGCAAATGCCTTAACCACTAAGCCATCTCTCTAGCCAAAGTTTTATGTTTTTCATATAAACATCAATGATATTAAGAGAAAGTTTTTGTAAAAACTGTAGAAAATTATCTCCTAAATGTAATCAGTAGTTTTATGTTTTCAGGAGAAGAAATAATAAGAATATGCATTTATATAACATGAGATATGACAGATGCCATCTCTAACAAGTATCCATTAGTGTCTGCACCAGGGTATGACCTTACTTTCTTACATGAGAGAAAGAAATCAGAATGGCTTTAAAGTAAGTGACATTTTCAATAATGGACCAGATATTAGATTAAAATTTAAAAGCATATTTTGTATAATAAAAAGTGGATATGTAAATGTTTCATGAAAGATCCTTTTAGGATATAGTTAATTGCACTGCCTTTTAATTGATTTCATTTCAACTGTAAAATTGAATGTTTAACTTCAAACTATGTTTTCCTTTCTCTTAAAAGTTATTTTTCTTCTAATTTTTCAGTCAATCTTATGATTTAAACCTGCATATGTGTATAGGACTCAAATGTCAACCCCTAGGGAGAGCTTATATTAAATAAAATTACTGGAAGAATTATGTTCTTGGTGGTGGGTGCAACGAAACGCTTCTGTGGCTTCTGAGGGGGTAGTGAGGAAAATTAGTAAAGAAAGGTGTTAGTAACCGAGAAAAACCTCATTGTCTTTTATATAAGTTAAGTCTGTATCTGTTGCCTTCATGTGTGAGAACATAAGAAAAAGTGTCATGCTTCTAGGAGAACAGGGAGGAATTGGAAATTGAATTTTCTTTTGCAGACCTTTGCTCTGCAGTGACCACGGCAATGAGTTCCCTGATTATAGCATCCTTACTGTGAGTCAGCACAGGAAAATCGTCACAACTATGTGATTCTCAGACTTCAGTTTTAGATATCTTAGGCAAATAAGTGTTTTTCTCTAAAACAAGTATGTCCTATTTGAAAACCCAATTTCTTATGACCTCTGTGTTATACATCAAAACTCATAACAACACAATGGTTGAGATCAATTTCCAGTGGCATTGCCCTATATAACATGAATCTAAACAATAGCTTTTTCTAGCATCATCATC
This sequence comes from Orientallactaga sibirica, assembly GCA_036365145.1. NCBI lineage: Eukaryota > Metazoa > Chordata > Mammalia > Rodentia > Dipodidae > Orientallactaga > Orientallactaga sibirica. The sequence continues at coordinate 4,861,444 of JAEOAD010000793.1, read as the reverse complement.
TCAGAACCAAAGGACATTTAAATGTGTAAATACAAGATATTGAATCTTGCTCTTCTGAATCTCATTATATATGCAGTAATAGCATCAGTGTTGAATAAAGGTGAAATTAGAAAAAATGAGTTCTTCGAATATTTGCTGTCCTCTGTTATCATTGGAAAATTTATAATCATAACTCTATAATATTGCTTGCACTTCATACTGTCACTTCTCTCATTCTGGAACTCTAATTAAGGAAACACTAGATGTTCTCATTCTATTTTTCATGCTGTCTACTTTTCTTGCATATTTTTCAATTTCTTTATTTCTCCATATTTGCACCATGGCTATTATATTCTGATCTTTATTTCAGTTCACCGATTATGTATTCAGTTATATATTTACTTTCCTACTAAAACCATATGTTTTATATACTTTTTTGAGGAAGGGTTTTACTCTAACCCAGGCTGACCTGGAATTCACTATGTAGTCTCAGGCTGGCCTCCAATGCTCAGCAACCCTCCTACCAGTGCCTTCTGAGTGCTGGGATGAAAGGTGTGTGCCACCATACCCCTCAGAGAGAGAGAGAGAGAGAGAGAGAGGATGGGTACACCAGGGCCTCTAATCACTGCAAATGAACTCCAGATGCATGAGCCACCCCATGCATCTGGTTTTACATTGGTACTGGAGAATCAAACTTGGGTCAATAGGCTTTGCAGGCAAGCGCCTTAACTGCTGAGCCATCTCTCCACCCCTTTAAATAGTTTTTTTGAACTTCAGTTATTTCATTATTTACTTTTATGCCATTACCAAATCTACCTGCCCACTTTAGTTTTTGTTTCCTCTAATATATATATATATATATATATATATATATATATATATATATATATTTTATATTATTCTGATTTTACATTCATAGTATTGGTTCCATTGTCCTCCTCCCTGTCCTCCCTCTTCCAAAGGGACCCTCATCAATGGGGAATGTGGGTCATGCATTGTGGGGGTAGTCAAGAGTTCTGGGGGGGTAGGTCCTGGTCTCTGTGCATAATGCCCCAACTTGTGACTCCTACAATCTTTCCTCCCCCTCTTCCGCGAGTTTCCCTGAGCCACATTGGGGTCATTTTAGTTCTGCTTCAATGATGAGGTTTTGGGAGCCTCTGTGCCTCTGGATATCTGGCTTAGTTGGAGTTGGATGTTTTCTGTGTTTATCTCCTTCAGTCTTTTTCTGCTGTATTCATGTCCTTCCCCTGCGTTGTTCTATGGTTTTAGCTGGGGCCCTGGTGAGGTGTGATTAGCTGATCCTTCCTTCAGGTTCGTTGTCCATCTGAAAAAAGATATGCAAATTCTAGATAGAAGAGATGACCATATATGCTTTGGGGGGAATTTTATATGTGTTGGCTCTCTTCTAGCCCACATTTGGTGGTATCTTGATCTTGGAGACTGAGCTCATTTTTTTGTACCTGGTTTTGACTTGTTTCCCAGTTCCAGCAATGAGATCCATTCCACTGAGTGGATCTATTAGCCAAATCAAGAGCAGTTGGTTACCCACCATGGCTGTTTGCCACTACTGCACTTGTATGAGCATTACATCAGGTTGTTGATATCTTAGACTGCAAGTTGTTTGGACCAGTGTTTTCCCCCAGTTGCTCGTGTAGCACCCTCTGGTACTAGACTAGCTAACTGTCTGGGGACTGACCCTCTTCCAGATTCTGGCCAGGTCTCTCTGTGTTTGGTCTGACACACGTATGCTGTCTTCAACAGTAGGGTCTTACCATTAACCTTTGGTGAGTCACCAAGAACTCTGACAGACGTCTGTCTTTTTTGGGAAACCTTGTAGGTGTCTCAGATCAACAGCTCATTGTGGAAGTTAACCCCGTGCTGGCACTTGGAGTTATAAGTCTGCACCTAGGAAGGTGAGGGAGGAAAAAGATAGATAATATAAAAGAGAAAGTGAGAATAGCAAGGAGAGGGAGAGAGAGAGAGAGAGAGAGAGAGAGAGAGAGAGAGAGAAGAGAAGGAGAAGCAAGACAAGATTAAGGTTGGCCTTCATGATGCTCTCTCCAGGTTCCTGTGGTTTGGGTGTTCCCTCTGCTGGCCTGCTGAAGGATCAATGTTTTAGCCTGTTGTTCAGAGTAAAGGGTTTTATAGTATCTTTTCCTTTTGGGTCCCAATTTGTATCCCCCCTCTTGTCCTCCCTCCCACCCTCTCGTTCCCTCCCACCCTTACCCTCCCTCCATCCCACCCTCCCTTTTGTCTGGTCCTCAGAGTGTTTATTAGGTTTGGCCGCATGTCACATGGATTCAGGTTAGGAGCGACAGATAAACGAAACCATGCGACGATTATCTTTTTGTGCTTGGGTGAGCTCACTGAGGATGATTTGTTCCATGTTTGACCATTTTTTTCAAATTTCCTTATTTCATCTTTCCTAAGTGCTATGTAGAATTCCATAGTATAGATATACCACATCTTTGTTATCCATTCATCTAGTGATGGACACCTTTCAATTGCAACAAAGAAAATAAAATATCTTGGAATAATTTAACTAAGGAAGTGAAAGACCTATACAATGAAAACATAAAAACTCTCAAAAAAGAAATTGAGGAGGTCCTACAAAAATGAAAAGACCTCCCATGCTCCTGGATTGGTAGAATTAACATTGTGAAAATGGCAATTTTACCTAAAGCACTTTATAGATTCAATGCAATGCCAATAACAATACCAACTTCCTTCTTCAATGAGATAGAAAAAACTATCTCAAAATTCATATGGAAAGGCAGAAGGCCTCGGATATCCAAGCTCATCCTCAGCAAAAGAAACACCTCTGGAGGCATCACCATACCTGATCTAAAGCTATAACTACAAAGCCATTGTGATAAAAACAACATGGTACTGGCATAAATATTTTTGAAACAAGTTGATCCAGTATTTTTATTTTTTATCCAGGGTTGATGGAAATAACATAACCTCATATTACTAACATGGAAAGGGTTCCTTCTAAGGAGGGAGGACAGGGAGGAGGCTCTTGAAGGCACCAACATGAATGTAAAATTAAAATAAATGAATAAAAATAAAAAAAGAACTAGTTGGCACCCACAATCAACCACCACACCTCCAATCTCACTGATCTTTCTGTTATATTACTGTATTCATAATACTACCTTATGTTTTCTAGAAACAAAAAAACTCACTTCTCTGTCTCTATCTGATTATTTATTATAATTTTATTCACAATGGAATTGTAACTTTTGAAATATATTTGAATGTATGCCTTGGACCCCCCAAAATAATTCCCTTACTTTTTAATAAACTCAACTGTTCATTTAAAACATGCTTTTGTTCACCACATTTCTAGGTTTACTATAATGAAACAATTTCCATATTTCTGATTTTATTGCCAGAAATTGAAGCCTCTCAGTTCATTTCCATGAATCTCTTCCAATTACACTTTCAGAAAAAATTCTCCATAGAATGAGTACAAAATGTACGAGCCTCAAATCTACTCTTGCTCCTTAAACACAGTGCCTAGATTAAAGAAATGTCTGAGATGCCAACACTGTCTTTCTTTACTTTGGTTCCCAGCCTGCAGCAGATTGTTTTTATGGTTCTAGGCACCTAACTCAGTGCTTTCCACATGCTAGCTAAGTTAATTACCCCTGGGATACAACACTAATCTTAAAAGAATGTGTTCCAACTGTCCACAGAGTTTTTCTTTTCCTTTCTTACTACATCAACCACTCAAGAATTAAGAGAGATATTGTGCCAGTGTAGTGCCAATTGCATTTCTTTTACTTAATTTGATAAAAGGTAACCTTATTGAAACTATTTATATGCCTAATTGTATGTCTTTGTGTACTCCATTTTGTCTTAATCTTTGTCATTATTTCTCTTCCTGGGGAACATAATGTGGCAGGTGAGTGGGTAGTAGTTTTGTAGTGGTAATTCCTCTAAGAAGAGTGTTCATACAACATTAATGCCTTTACATGCACTGGAAAATTTAAATTTTTAGATATAACTACTGTTAAGAGATAGATAACTTCATGTCCCTTAGGTAATTTGTTGCATTTCAGCGATTGTATGCCTGTAATTCCTCTTAGTAATTCACTCCCAGTTCCTCAGCTCTTTTCTAGATTTTACTTTATTTTTAGTCATTATTTCATATAAATTATTCTTATTTCTAGATATTCCTTAACACATGTCTCAAGTACCAAAATATCCTTGCCTTTCATCTCTTAAGATATTACTTTATTTGTAAAATTGTGTTGATGTAGTTCAGATGAATAAAGTCTTAATACATAGCATGTGGAATTTAAAGCTGAATCATTTAATTACTCAATAAATTTGCATTTACATATACTTAAAAGAAACATATTTAATCTACTTGCAAATGTCTTTTTAAAATTTTATTTATTTATTTGAGAGAGAGACAGAGAGAGAGAGAGAGAGACAGCCAAGAGGCAGAATGGGACAGCCAGGGAATTTAGTCACTACAGACAAACTCCAGACCCATGCTCCACCATGTGCATCTGGCGTCCTTTGGCTTTTCCAGCAAGCGCCTTAACTATTATGCCATCTCTTCAGCCCAACTTGCATATAATTTTTTTTTTTATTTTTGTCCTCACTTGTAGGGAACTTTGCCTGTTTTGTGCTAGTATGATCACTACATCTTTAAGCTACAAGCAATATGCTCATTCAACTTCTCTTCAGGCTCTTTTATGTATTAATCTTTCTAAAGATCCTTATATATTTACATTAAAAATTTGTTTCATTATACAAATTTAATATTTGTCAAAGAGATGAAAAGTATACCACATTTGAGAGGCACTTAAGAGTTCAGTTGCTTAGGACCTCAAAGATAAATGCACCAAATGAAAATATGGACAAAATTCATCTTGATGTGGGTATACCCATTTTCTCTCTTAAATAAATAAAATACTTTAAAAAGTAAATAAAAGGGGAAATTAAGTACATGCTAAATAGGAAAAAATGTTTTGCCTTTTGTAAGTAATAAGCATAAAAATATGTAAAATTCTTTGTTACTATCCCAAAACTAATGCTAAGTAAGGTCGTTTAAATGAAATATTTTCTAATTTCTGCTTTATGTCATGATTATTATTAATGTTCACTTTCCCATTTTTAAACAAAATTAATTCCATACATTCTGAATTATGAAGATTAAGTGAGATCATGCAGGTGAATATAACCACTATAGTACTCAATATTATGGAAGCTTAAAGATTAAACCCAGGTTTAATATATTTGACTTCATAGGTTTTATTTTGTAAACTTGCACTCTATTATTTATGTAGGTTAAGTCTTCATAATTAATTGCTTATGACATACACAGATTAAAAATATTACAGAGGATTTGCTTAGGAACATGTTTATTTAGAAAGTGAATAAGTGACTAGATAGACACTTTGAATCCTTAGATGTTCAATAACTGTAAATTATATAGAATGGTTTCCCACAGTTTTAAAATATCAATGCTGTCCTTGTCCAGCTAGAGACTGTCTTTAAAGTTTTAGAGCATTGGCTTCTTTCTCTTGATGAGCTTGTTCAGAATATCAATAATACCCTCACTACAAGAAGGCACTGATCTGTAGACAAATCTAATCCATGAGGCCTAAAAGGAAATTGCCATGCAGTGTTAGAATATTAACACCAACTTTTGGTTAAGACTACTTTCGGTTCTATATTATACATATTGTGTGAATACCAACTTTTTGTTTCTGAAACGCCTGCCTACACTGCGTTTGATCAACTGAACAACTGAGATTTAAAACACTCTTGATCAATATTTTCTGCCATTAATCACTCAAATCAATTTTGTTAAAAGATATCCTCACTGGACTGGAGAGAAGTCTCTGTGGTTAAGGCACTTGCCTGCAAAGCCTCACGACCTAGGTTCAATTCCCTCATACCCACCCAAAGCGAGGCATACAAAGTGACACATGAATCTGGAGTTTGTTTGCAGTGGCTAGAGGCCCTGGCACACCCATTCTCATTCCCTCTCACTCTCGTTTGTCTCTCCTTACAAATAAATAAATATTTTAAAATAACCCAAAATATACAGGCTGGAGAGATGGCTTAGTGGTTAAGACACTTGCCTGCGAAGCCTAAGGACCCATGCTCAACTCTCCAGATCCCATGTAAGCCAGACTCATAAAGATGAGTCAAGTGCAAGGTCTCCCATGCCCACGAAGTGGCATAAGTGTCTGGAGTTCAAGTGTAGGCTGAGGCCCTGGTGCACCAATTCTCTCCCTCTCTGTCTCTCTCTATCTCACTTCCTCTAAAAATTAAAAAAATAAAAAATAAAAAGATATACCCAGAATGCCAGAATGATGGGTATTTAAATCTCTGTATGCCAACTAAAATATAAAATAAAATAAAATATATACTGACTAGGCCTGAATTCACATTATTCAGGGGTATTTTTGATTCTTTTCATAAGACATAAGTAGAACTTATGAAATATAAATAATTATTACTGCCAATAGCCTAGCCACTTAGTTGCAGTACTCCAAATGTGTATATTTGATTCAATACATTTGTGAGTTTATTAGTAAATTTTTAAAGGTGATTTGTAAGAAATAAACCCAATGAAAACCTTTTACTCTTTCCAAACATATACTCTTTTTCATTTGTACCTCATATTTTAATAATAAGCAATTAAATTTAACATTACTTTATTTCAATTTCTACACCTTATTCCAAGGAAGAATAATATGTGATGTGCTTTCTTTACTATTAAAAAGAGTCTTTGGATAAAACTCCTTGAAGTGCAGAAAGAAGGACTACAGACTTGGGGATATATCTCAGTAGTAGAATACTTATTTTGTGAGAGTACCTGAATTTTATCCCCAGTACTGTCTAAAATTTGAAATGAAGGATAAAAATGACATTAATACTTAATATGGGGCTGGAGGGATGGATTAGCAGTGAAGTCACTTGCCTGCAAAGACAAAGGACCAAGGTTCGATTCCCCAGGACCCACATACCCCAGATGCACAAGGTGGCACATGCATCTGGTGTCCATTTGCAACAGATGCAGGCCCTGGTGTGCCCATTATCTATATCTCTCTCTCTCCCCTCAAAAATAATTAAAAATATTTACAATGTAAGGCAAAATGGTATATCAATTTAACCAAAGTGGCAGATTTCCAAATTTTAAAGATGGAAAGAACTGCACTTATGAAATTGTGACATAAGATACTAAAGCCTTGGCAGCAAAGGATGGAAATTGAAGAGGGTTATTGTAAACAAAGATGTATAAATTACCAACTGAATATGTTAAACATTAAAATGACTCTTGTCATTATGATTTCTGAATCCTCATAACAAATCTATATTACTAACACTGTAGATTTAGTTTTAGAACCTATAGAAGCCTCTCTCATGTATCATTCCACTTAAGGAGAGATTAATTATATTGCCTCACGGCTCAAACCAACTCATTATAATTCATTTCCTATTTATCATGCCACCAAACAAATTGGGATGATAAAATGGAACTCAGTTACAGTGATCACCAAATTTATCTAGACAAGACAATATGGATCCATACTCTGAAGCTGAAGAAATTTTTACTGAAGGAAAAATAATAATTAAAATACACTTTATAAGTCAGATTTATAAAATGACTACATAACCTTTTCACACAGGTTGTGCAATACAACCAGCAGTAAAATAATATTATTCAAAGATCTGAAAAAATATTCATGAAAATTTCACTGCCAACTATTTTTGTTATATATTATTTAGAAATTTTAATGGAAACAGTGGTACTCATTCAAGTTTGAAAGAAATATTTTATCTTTTGAACATCTAGTAAATATTCAAAACACTTCATTTTTCTCCTCTGGGTTTTGTTGTTGGAATCTGACTACCAGAAGATATTAGATTTCTGCCCACACACATTTCATTGCAGCTCGGTGTTCTTGGTTACTTGTTCCCACCTCCAGGGACCAGTCTGGCCACATTAGGAATATTATAGCTTCAGCCCAAGTCTGACTGGCTTCCTTTTTCATCAAGATATACCTTGGTATTACTATGTCATGTTTTACCTACACAAATTCTTTTCTTTATGTAAGCGTCCATGACTTCACCATTTTTTATATTTGTCTTGAATCATCAGCACTCACTTTCTTGATTGATATGTAAGACTGTCCTGGCCTGCATTTATACTTTTTGGTCTCTGACACTCTTCTTTTTTCTTTACCTTTGTATTTATGACTGCCTAACATTTGCCTGTCAGTTTAAATCCTAATGCTTTTGTCGCCTACTTACTGATGCTTATTTTCTTTAAGTAGAATCTTAATTTCTATAACCCATCCAGAACACTTCTTGATCCATAACCTTGCATACGACCATGGCCACATGTATGACCTATTATGATTCCCCCTAACTACCTAAAAGTTGGAACTTGGACCTTACTGTTTTATTCTGACTGTGGACCTTCCTGTGACACACACACTTTGCTCACGTTTTGCATTGCCAAATCTTGGCTCTTCAACCCACATCTACTTTCTAGGAATGAAAATTACTTAGTTGTTAATAGTCTTTTTTAAATGATCATTAAATCCATTTGATCAAAAGGATATAACTTTATTAAATTGTTGACTCAGCAACATTAAGGAATTCACTTTGTATTTCCTTGTATTGTTCCCTTACCCAAAAACAAAAAATGCAAAAGATGTGGTAGTTTTTTTGTCAATTTGTCCTAAAATACATTCCAACATTTAATGTTTGGAGTTCAGTGTGTTTTTTTCCCAAGTTTATCAAGCGATTTTGCATATTTAAGAATTCATTTTTAGCTATTTAAGATGACACAGGCCTATAATCCTAGTATTTGGGAGGTGGAGACAGGAGGATTGAGAGTTCAAGAGCCAATTTAGGTTACACAGATCCACCTTGTCCCAAAAAAGAGGGGTGTGGCTCATTGGTATAGCAATTGTGACTTGTCACTTGTACAAAGTGCCAGGTTTGATCTGTAGCAGTGATTTTTGTTTTTTGATCTTTGGTATCCAGACTTCAGCACTCCCATATATTAATTTAGCACAAGTAGGTTTCGGTGCTTCTTAAGGTATATTTTGGTTTCTAGCCAAAGGTATTTTCAATCTATCTTTTATTTTAAAAGAGAATCACTGGTTCCTTTAAGTCTTCAAATCTTTTAGTTCTTATAGGAACACTTCAACCTTCAGATCAAGTTATGAGTACTAACCTGATGGATTCACCAGGCTAGTTGCCTTGCTTATGGGCAATTCTCCAGTTTCTGCCTCCCTTCTGGGCCTACCCATGTTGGGATTATAGATGCTATTGCTACAGAACCCTGTGTTTTATGTGGGTTCTGGGAATCTGTAGTCATGTACACAGGCTTGCTAGTCAGGCTGTTTTTTTTTTTTTTTTTTTTTTTTTCCCCACTGAGCCATCTCCTCAACCATACTATGAATAGTTTAGGACAAAAATTAAAAATTATGTTTTAATAAATACAATGTTGCTGGCACATAATAGAAGTTAAATGTTTGTGTTTTGAAATTGTGTTTATTATTACCCCTTAGAGTTACAGCATAATATTCTTGACCTTTATCTTACATGCTAATTTTCTAGTGAGTCTAGGTGTAGTGGCACATATGTGTATTCCCAACACTCAGGAAGCGAGACAAGAGGATAGAGTTGAGGCAATCCTGAGATATATAGCTAGTTCCAAGCCAGCCTTGGCTACATAGTAAGACCTTGTCTCAATAACCAAACAAATTACCAAACAAAATACAAAAATACTCTTAAAAAGTCTTTCTAGGACACAAATTGCTTGAATCTCATGAGTTTGTGAATCTACAGTAGAAATCCAAGAGTTTACATTTCTAACAATGTCTCAAGTGAGACTGATGCTGCTGCTGTAAGGTAAACATGTTGAAAATCATTGGCTTAGTTTAAGTATAGATTATTAGGAACATCACAGCTAAATACCGGAGTGAAGCTCTGGAATCATTTTCATTTTAGGAATGTGCTAAGTATGCAAGCAAGTCCCATTAATAAATTTTTCATAAATGAAGAAAATACGTTAAACACAAATGGTAATTTAGGGTTGTGCTGTAAAAATTATGAAACAAAATCTTTAGAAGTATAAAGATGATATAATTAATTCCATTATTTGGACAGTTAATATATGTTCATAAAAAGATAATGATTTTGAAAGCCACTAGCAGAGTGGTTATCCTAATGATTTCTGTTTATTATCCTCTATGTGGTTAACTAGACATGATCAAAGTAAGAGAAATGTTCCTACAGTTGGTATCTCTTTAACAGCTTAAATATTAAGACTACAGCAGTAGGGAATAATTAAATTCTTCTGAAAACAAAAAGTTAGCATTCAGTTTTCCTTCCACAATTATTTCCTTCATTTTTTTCAGTTGGAATCATTTAAAAGGACCACCACTTCAGGTGTTACGGCACATTCCTAGAATACCAGCTCTGGGAAGACTGAGGATTGCCATTAGTTCGAGGCCAACCTGGAATACATAGTGCATTCCAGGCTAGTTTGGTTTACAGAGCAAGACACTGTCTGCAAAACAAAGACAAGACAACACTCAGTTTGGATTTTCTCCTCAAGTTTTTCTACATTACTTTGAATCTACATGTAAGTAATCTACAAAGTGCAAAGTATATGAGTGGACTAAAAGTGAACAGATTTTCTAGGTATTGTCTCACTCTAGCTCAGGCTGACCAGAATTCACTATGTAGTCTCAGCGTGGCCTCGAACTCATGACTCCCAAGTGCTGGGATTAAAGGTGTGTGCCACAATGCCCGGCTAGTTTTTTTTTTTTTTTTTTTTTTTTTTAATCTAATGATCCATGTTGTTTAAAGCTATGCTCTTGACTTATTTTAGGTGGATTTCACATAGTGAATTTGATTAACATGTATTTGAACAATGAATTGGCTATTATTTGAAAAGATTAAAAGAAAACAGAAAGCCGAGAGCTTTACCTTTGAAATATGCAGTCCTATTCTCACCTAAAGCACACCGAAAAAGTAGTATTTGTATTCAACACATTGGGGAAAAAAAGTGAGCAGAAAATTCATTGTCTTTTATTACTGAAACCACAACCTAGAAATTCCTCTACTGCCACCAAACCAAGTTGCAAAATCCTAAATCCACTGTATCTTTAAGGAATTTCCTTCACACGATCTGAAAATTAGTGTTTTCTTTGTGTGTGGAGGGGGGAGGTGATTTCTGAATGTATGCTGTGTGGGGGGTGTGCATGTGTGTGTGATCATGAAATACCCCCATGTATTTGCCTGTGGAGTGGTAGCCTCATCTGTGGTTGCCAAAACTGAATGTCGGGTGTCCTGCTCCATCAATCCCACCCTCCTTGCCCTGCATTCTTATTTGAGCTGGAGTCTCTTACTGATCCTGGAGCTTACCTTCTTCTTTTCAAGCTTTGGTAATTCTCAAGTTTCTACTCTACTCCCCTGGACAGTAGGACTGGAGTTATAGACATGCATGGTCATGCCTAGCTGTTTATATGGATGCTAAGGAGTTGAACTAGAGCAGTCTCTCAGGCCTCCAACAGACTTCATTCTTGCACAGGAAGTGCTCTTAACAACTGAACCATCTATCTCTCCATACCTGAAAATTTATATTTTCTTTTGTGTGTGTGTGTGTGTATGTTTTGCATTCCTTTTTTAAAATAATTGTCTGAAAAATTTCAATGACTGAGGCCTTTTTGATTCTACTAAGTCACTATTATTTTGTACAAATACCTTTTAAGTTGATTATTGCTTCCCTTTTAGTGATCTTTTATGTTCTCTGTTCTGTCCTTTGCAGAGCCATACAGCATTACATCTATCTTTGTCCCAACAGTTTTTCATATATTAGAAGACAGCTATAACTTCTCCAGGTCTTTTTAACATGCATCCTCAGTTCCTGGAGCGTTGCCACATATCACATATTTACAGGATGTCAATTCATTCATGGTTTCTCTTCTATGGATGTGCTTATTAATGAATATATCATAAAAATAAGGATAGTAAATAGAACATAATAAGTATAGTGTGAGTAGGACAGAGAAATGTATCTTTTTAAGCACTAAAAAAAAACATTTATCTTATTTTATTTATTTGAGAGAGAGAGAGGTAGGGTGAGATAGAGAGAAAAAGAGAGAGACTAACTGGTGTATCTTAATCCCAAATTCCTAATCTGATTAAAAATTTTATTTAATGACTTGAACAATTAGCTTTCATTCATTTATTCAAGAAGTACTTACTAGGCTGGGGATGTAGCTCAGTGTCAGAGTGCTTGCCTAGCATGTGCAAGGTCCTGGATTCCATCCCCTATACTACAGAAATAAAAGTATTTACTGATTTATTCTACCTTGTATTGTTGCCTTTTCTAGATGCCAAGTAATAAAGGAAACTGGAAAACAAATCCTTGCCACCATGAACCTAATTTTGTAATAATTAAAAAGTACAGAAAGCAATTGGTTATACATGCTATGAAGAAAAATAAAACACAAATATAGGGAGTGTTAACAAAGTCACAATTTTAAGTAAGGAAAATCTCCTTCAAGAGGCTACATTGGACTAAAGAGTTTAATCTAGTGAGGAAATGAGTCATTGAAGGGTAAAAGGGCACAATGGTACAAGGTTTCTAATATGAGTGTGAGCTTTACTTGTGTGAGAAATGGAGAGAATGCTGGTGTAATTGGAGAATAAATTGGTGACAAACAACAGGAAGTAATGTCAGAATGATGACAAACCCAGCTCATTTAGTGTCTTGGAGACATAATAATAATTTTCATTTTATAGTATATGAGAACGGAAAATATTGACCAATCTGGAGCTGGGCATAATCTGATTTTTGAAAAAATTCATGAAAACTCTTTGTAGATGCTGAGAAAGATTGAGGATTCTTGAACTAAAGCTTTCAGTGGCTTTTAATTGAATCAAGTTTTCTGCCTATTTTTAAAGGCATTTATCTATATACATGTTACTGCCTTTGTCTATTCTTTCCCCTTTAAGACACTTAAATATCTGTCAAATTACAGTTGTAACAGAATAATTCTCCAAGTTTCCCATTTACACATGCCTCCATTCATAAAAAATGTCATTCTTATCTGTGGTTCATGACTGAGCATAAGATCAGTACTTCATTTTAATGTTAGGAATTTTTATTGTGTTCTATTTTCCAAATGGTGTTGCAAATTATGATATAGCAACAACCAACAAATTCTAGGACACTCACGGAATCCAGCAAATTTGGAGAATGAGTAAATGAGTACCAAATAATAAACATGTGGGCTGACATTCATTTTTTTTTTTTACCTGTAATGGTGATCACCAAAGTAAGTTCTGGCAGAATACACATTGAGGCTAGTTCAATGGAGCCCATTTTTTCTTGTTTTAGTCTCAACATTCAATCAGTCGCATGACTACACTTTCTCTTACTGAAAAGTTACAAAGGTTCCTTGGGAACCTTCCTAATTTTAATAAAACTGCCTGTACATATTTGTCAATTGACCCCATATGCTCTGATTTGATTTGGCAATTACAATGGGTGCAATTTTTCTGAAATTGAATCTTAAGTTGGAAGAACAGGCAACACCTGTTCAAATGACTGTCAAGAAACTACTGTAGTTATGGGGATGCTGAATGTTCACAGCTATTAAGGGAGAGAATTAGAAAGTTCCGACCATAGATACAGCTGGTAAGTGCTTGGAAGAGGCACCCCACTACAGGAAGCCATCTCTCCTCCCCCCTCCTCACTCTTGGGTTCTGTGCTGAGGCCAGGGACTGTCCGGAGCTGATCTCGGGCTCCCATTGGCCGCTGTCTTTCGTGACGTCACGATCATGATGAGAATTGATGATCGGACACGCTGATTTCATTGTCTGAGGCGGCAGTGGAGACCCAGGAAAAATCTCGCGGAACTCTCCTGCCCCAGCACTGGTCTGATCTTGGATCCTCTGATCCCTTCCGTGACCGCACCACGCCCGAGGTAGGCGCCCAACATGGGTGGGTGTGAAGGGCGAAGGAGGCTTTCAAGTCACGGGGATAATGCTATGCCCAGTAGGGGGCCCGTAGGTTCTGTGGCCTAAAGAGGCAGCCACCAAATTAGCGTGGCTTCTGGGGAGCCAACTGCATTTACCCACCAAGCAAAGACTGGCTGGAGCGTGAGGTTAGAAAGGAGCTGAGGATGGGGATACCGTGGGCATTGCCACAGAGTGCAGGACCTCGCTCCCACAGAGGGAGATGTCTAGGATGCACTTTTGGCCCAGTAGTAAGAGGAACAGGCGCCTCTGCTTCCGAAGAAAGGACCAAATTGAATTCTACCACTTCTAGATTTCACTGGACAGTAGATTTCTCACAGCTTTACTCAAACGCACCTAGGACGCTGCGCCTGCGCATAAGCATGGGGGGGGGCGGCCAGGAGAATAGCCATGGAGGTTTGCGCAGGCGCTTTTTCCGTTTCGCTGGAGGGGGTGGGGCTGAGCTTTGCCTGGGCTGAATAAGAGAAAGGTTAGGGAGTTGGCCTTAGGATGTTTCAGTGCGAGTTGATGGGTAGGGATTTACTTTGAATCTAGCATGAGTGCAACAGCATCAGTATGGGTCTAATAAATTTGAGAAAGCAAATCCTTAATCTCCAAAAATTTAGGTTTGAGGTAACAGAAAGAAGTTGAATTTGTGGACTAGAAAGTTTACAGATAAGAAACTGAAATGGGTGCAAGGCGATATTTTAAGGAATGTGACTTTGAATCTTCAAGGAACTCTGTTTTCAGATGATATTCAGTAATGTTGAATATTTAAACTTTTGAGAGCCTCTGTGAGGTCTGTGCGGCGACTCAGAGAAATAAATTTTATTTGTCTTTTCTTAATCATTTCTCGGCCCATAAATCTTTAGCTCCTGTTTCAGAGTTGGTGCTGTCCTTCCTGCTAGTACCACCTGAGTCAAAAATCTATTATATGGGACCTTGCCCAGCATCCCCTTATTGAGAGGAACTGTGCTCCTCAGCAGTTTTGAGGACCAAACTATTTCTCTGTCATTGGTGGAGAAAATGTTCATTAAGGTTATAATTTCATAGAGTGATCACATTCATATTTCACAGGAGAATCGGAATTTTTCTCCAGTTTTTATAACTAAGAACTTGTCATACCTTGGCCATTTTCTTTTACTTCATGTATAATCTGAACTCTCATTAGTACCCTTCCAATCAGAAAAAGAGATTCCTGAAAGTGTTCCTTCACCTGTTCTCCATCCTTAATTCATCCCCCTTCTCTGCTAATACTTCTTCAATAACATTTTCTGTAACCAAAGTAGTCTTGGCTTCCTATTTTCTAATGTTCCAAGCCAAATTCTACCTAGATTTTACATAAACTTATTATCTAGGTTTCTGAATCACAGATGCATCATTTTACTTTATTCTTTAGGGCATGCCTCTCCTTCACATTCCTTGTTGAATCTGCTTTCATAACCTTTCTTCTTATACCATTGCCAGCCTCTTCACCTAGGTTACCTAACACCTTCCACGTAATTCGAATCTTACTTACTTTGCAAAGTTCGTTCCAGTTATTCCTCTCTATTAAGTGCCTCCTAAGTGTAACTGCATGGTTATGTAGATCACCTTCCTAGAATTCTCACGTGTGTGTGTGTGTGTGTGTGTGTTGTGGTTATTGTTGTACTGGACCACATAACCGGATTTTATATCTTTCCTTAAGGATTGGGAATATGCTATTCACTTCTTTTCCATCTGCTCATAGTGCCTGGTGGACTAATCAAAGTAACTATAAACATCTAAGCTCTTTTTGTCTCTATAAAACAATTCCCTGGGGTGCAAAGATATAGAGTGAAGTGTATGCATGTGAATACTTACTCATCATGGGTCAGAGAACAGTTCTTTCAGTGACTAAACATATCTGATTATAAGTCAGGGAGAACACATGATGGAGAATCCTGTATAGTGAGTGGCTTCCAAATATAACAGGTCCTCATAAACAAGACCAGGGACCATTACATCATATGCAGTTTTGTTTTTAATTTTCTCAGTTTTAAATATGCCATTTAGAAGTGTAGTATTGCTCTATACCTCTCTCTGATGACATTGCATCATGGGTCCTCTCTTGATATCTACTCTTAGTGACTTTTTATTGCATTATACCTTCAATTGCTGTTTTACATTGACTTGCCTTAATAGTTTTCATTTGCACGTCACTTGAATCACAACTGATCATCATCAAAATTGCCATAATTGTTATTACATATATTGGTTGTCACTCACTTATCCCTTGGGCTTCAAACGTCATTGTTCTACAGAGCTCAAACTTTACTTGAATAGTAATAGAATAATAGTTTAATATAGAGGATTGTATAGCTTTCTCTTCATTATTTGAAAGTTTATGGTTTTTGGGAACATGGGTAGAAAACAGTCTGGAAGGATATTTTATTTTGTAGATTTGAAAGTGATTGTCATAGATTATTGTAAGTGAACTGTGAATTGTATTTATTATGAGAGAAAATCCTTTCACCTTGTCCTTTTCTCTTATTATGTAAATTATGTGAGTCCCTTCAAAGCTGTTTACTGTGTAGCCAGCTCATATAGTAATTACTATGATTTCCTTAGACATTTACATGCCCACCAGTATACAAAATGATTCAGTTAGGTAATTGAAAAGAATGTGATGCTGAAGAATATTCTGTACATTTTATAAAGCCTAAATAAAAGATGAGGATGTGGCATTTGTGCTTTAAAGTTATAATCCCTATGTAAAAGATCGGAAAACATTGCTTGTTTGTTTTTATTTAGGTTGCAGAGTTGAACTAGAAAAGATTTTCAAGTGATAAGCCAGTTTTCTCATTTTATGTGTGGGGAGTCTATGCCTCAGAGGCCTAGGCGTTGAGCTAACATCTTTATAAACATTATCACATTTCAACCTTATAACATGTCTGGGAAACATTTTCTAACATTATTTCCCAATTTTAAAAATGAGAAAACCAGGCTATAGACATAGCTTAGTGGTTAAGGTGCTTGCCTGCAAAGCCTAAAAATCTGGGTTCAATTCCCCAGTACCCACATAAAGCCAGATGCACAAAGTGGCACATGCATCTGTAGTTTGTAGTGGCTGGAGGCCCTGACATGCCCATTCTGTCTCTCTTTTTTCTATCTCTCTTTGCTTGCATATAAATGAATAAAATAATTTTAAAAATGAGAAAACAGAGGCTTACCATTGTTGAATTACCCAAGACCATACGGCTAAGACTAAATGGTCATAGTCAGGACTCCAATGTAGATATATTTGACTCATGATCACCAAATTATGTTTAAGTAATATAATGGATTTTTAGCAGAGATATAGCTAGTATCTAAGTCTTCAGAGTGCTTGCTCAGTGGGGGGGTGTGTATGTTTATGCCGTATTAATTTTCATGAACCCTGTGACTTCTACAGACTCAGCTATCTGTGAGCCTGATGGAATGGTGTATAGTAACATTTATGTTAAGTATTTTTTCAAATACTCTCAGTCTTGATGTTAAAACATGACATGAAATTTTGCATAAAACACATTTAAAAATATTTAATTCTTTATGATTTTAAAATTGTTTTGTATAGACAGTATTATATTTTTAAACAATAGAATCCCCAATAGGATAAAATTTTTGAATTGTTGATTTTGATT
The DNA here is from genome assembly GCA_036365145.1 of Orientallactaga sibirica. Taxonomy (NCBI): domain Eukaryota; kingdom Metazoa; phylum Chordata; class Mammalia; order Rodentia; family Dipodidae; genus Orientallactaga; species Orientallactaga sibirica. The sequence continues at coordinate 4,843,802 of JAEOAD010000793.1, read as the reverse complement.
TTGTGGAGTGGAGTCAGCTAAATGGGTGGTATCATGAAAATACATTATATAGTTATGCACACTGATTTTAAAGAGATGATAATTCTAGAAAGATTAAATCTATTTAAGAAATGTGCTGGAAGTACTATGGTTAGAAATGTAGTGCAGCAGCAGAGTATTAGCCTAGTAAAATGAGACCCTGTGTTTGTTCCCCAGCAACACACACACACACACACACACACACACACACAAACACAAACACACACACACAGGTGGAAAGTTTAGCATGTTCAGGAATTGATTCTGATAGCCTGAAACCTTTCCAGTCTAAAAAAATAAAATGTAAAGACCAGAAGGTGAAACCTGTTTGTACAGTCATGTCTGGGACAGCTAATAGAACCACTGCCTGAGTTGAATCATACATTCAGGGTCACTGAATGTATACACAACAGTAAATCAAATACTACATTTTACATCTGCCATCTCTAAAGACCTACACGAGTAGCTATCCTACCTCCTAGATTTCCTATTATTTTACAATTGGATTAATCTCTACTTGAGTTAGTCCTTATATGTGGCAATGATATCAGGGAAATATCTCCTTAGCTTCTTTTTCCTTAGAATTGAAGACAATTTCGTTTAAAGTATTTAAGACAGCCTTGCAAATATGTGACTGACATACACTCAATAGACATTTTGTTTCCATGTAGACAAGTATTTGGGCATGGTTATTGTGCAGGGTCACACAACCAGCAAATGGCAGAGCTTGGAACTACAGGAAATAAATGTAGGGGCCATTCTAAACTCTGAGAACTTGACTGCTAATCTGATAGGTTATAAGTCAGGGAGTTGGAATAGAATCTATTTTTATTTTCCCCCAAATGTTTATAGAGGTATATGTTTTTGTATGTCACCTAACCCTTGGAATTTTTTTCTCAGCATTAAGATTATTTTTTTCCCAAAAAAATCTGAGGTTTAGAGGAAAGAGATCATTGTGTCAACATTCAATGGCTTCAAATGGCATGAAATACATAGACCCATATTCTTTCCTAATGTCAAACAACCAGTGGTGAAAACCTTTCCTCAATGAGTTTTATAAAACAATAGGTTGTAAGATATGTTTTCTTCCACACTAATTTATTGCTTGAATACATTCTTATTTGGTTAGCTACATCTACCTATTGTCTGTTTTATGCATAAGAATAGGTGAACCATTTAAGAAAGTAATTGTGCGAGACCCTTCTTCAAACTAGCTGCACTCTTTCACATACTAACAACTTTTTGTTTGGAAATCTTGAAATAGTAATGACTGGAAGAGACCTGGGGCACTGGAAAATGTGGAATAATAAATGTGTTCTGATCTGGAGAGATGGCTTAGTGGTTAAGACACTTGCCAGCAACGTCAAAGGACCCAGGTTCAATTTCCCAGTACCCACATAAAGCCAGATGCACAGGTGATGCATGTGTCTGGAGTTAATCTGCTGTGGCTAGAGGCCCTGGCATGCCCATTATCTCTCTCTCTCTGTCTCCCTATTTCTCTCTCTCAAATAAATAAATTAGTAAAATTAAAACAATTTTTTCTGTATTAGTGGTCAGTATTACATTAGGTATTTGACTTCTTAGCCTTGACTTATTGCTACTATTCTAAGTCAAATGTATAACCATTTGAGTTATTTTTGAATATATATGTTAGTTATGAAAGTATCATTCTATCATTTTGTTTAGAACCCTCATCCTTTTATCACTGATAAATGGTTACAATAATCTGGAGGTAAGTTTGAGGGTTTTTAAATTTAGCTAGCAATAGTTTACATTCTTTCCTAAAATTTATTCATGATTGTGTTGTGGAACCAATTTAGTGTTCTGCTTGGGTTTGGTGCATTTGTATCCACTAAATCTTTGATATTCAAAATTGTCCTATGGAGTGACAGCATGAAAATCTCCTGGGAGGTGCTTTATAAACTGGAAATCTCTGGCCCTCTTCCAGACAATGGAATCATCCCTTGCATTTTAGTGAGATCCCCAGGTTGTCTGTAAGCACATTAATATCTTAGAAACACCGATGAAAGTGAAATCTTACTTTCCTGAACAACCTTGACTTTTACAAGCTGATAGAGAAAAAACTGATTTTGCTTGTTTTATTTCACTTTCACAAATGTGTAATTATAGTCTTCCAATGGATATTATCTGACTATTATAGATTAGCTTTGCTCCATTGTGGAGTCAACACTGTCTTTGGAAGAATAGTTATAGCTATGTTACAGGTAACATTTATGAATCTGGGAATGGTCTCAACATTGAAATGCATTTATCCTAATTAACTTGACTTGTCAACAAAATGTCACAGAAATACATACTAGGGCACTGTCACCATCATGGCAAAAAGAAATTAAAGATTTTTTTAAGGTTTTCTGGTCATTGTTGGAACAATTTACAACATAATTACTGGTTAAGATAACATAAGTTTGGCCAAGTACTGTGAATCATCCTATAACCCCAGCATTTAGGAAACTGAGGCAGAAGAATTAGAAGCTTAAGTCCAGTCTGGGCTATACAACAAGACCTTGTCTCAAAAAGCTAGAATAATGATAATAGATGTTTATGTTTGTGGAAGTCAGAAATATCAAATGGATCTCATGGGGTAAAATCAATTCATTAGTTCTCTTCTTTTCCTGGAATCTTAAGAGAAGAATCCATTTCTTTGCCTCTTTGAAATTCCAGAGAATAACCACATTACTTGTCTTATGGCCTTCTTCCATCTTTAGAATAAGCAATATCTGAAAACCTCTCACATTGCATCACTCTAAGGCTAGCTTATCTGCCTCCATCTGCATGATTAAGGACTCTGTGATTGTACTGATACTGATCAGATAATATGGAACAATTTATTTTATGATCACCTGATTAAGAACATTAATTCAACCTGCAATCTTGATTCTCTTTTTTTCATATAACCTAACAACCACAGTTTTTAGGAATTAGGAAACAAACATCTGAGTGAACTTGAGAGGGCATAACTCTGCCTACTACAAAAACTGGTAACTTTTGGTTTGTGAAGTCATAATCTAATTGTGTTATGTTTGTATTGAGGTGATTACTTACTGTCATGGATTGAATTTTGGACCATCCACTCTTTGAACATCCACCCATTGTTGAGATCCTAATCCTTAGAACCTCAGAATGTAACCTCATTTGTAAAGAAAGTCGTTGTAATAATTAGTTAAATAAAAGTAAAAATTTTATGAACTGTGTGTGGGGTGTTGTTGCACTCAGGTTCAAATTGCTGGCAGAAATACACCCAACTGAGAGCAGCTTGTAGGGGAAAAGGGGGCTTTATTTTGGCATTGGCTTATAGACTCAAGGGGAAGCTCCATGGTGGCAGGGGAAAACGATGGCATGAGCAGAGGGTGGACATCACCTCCTGGCCAACAACAGATGGACCACAGCAACAGGAGACTGTGCCAGATACTGGCAAGGGGAAATTGCTATAATACCCATAAGTGCACCTCAAACAATGCACTGCCTCCAGGAGATGTTAATTCCCAAATTTCATCAGCTGGGAACTTAGCATTCAGAACACCTAAGTTTATGGGGGGCACCTGAATCAAACTAGCACAGGGGTGCTTGATCTAATATGACAGTTTTCTGTATAAAAAAGGAAGAATACTGCATGAAGGTCATGTGATGCATATAGATGGCATCAACAAACCAAGGACAGAAACCTTGATTATACCTTTCTCTCACAGTCTTTAAAAGGAACTAATCTAATGTTGGGGTGTAGCTCAGTTAGTGATAGGGCCTTTATCTAGCATGTGTGAGGACCTGAATTCCATACCCAGAATCTGCTCCCACTGAAGGAGAAACCAACCCTAGAAATAAACCAAATACACTGTCCCCTAACCTTCTGAACTGTGATAAAATCATTTTTCAGTGCTAAAACTACCTAGTTTTTGATACTTTGTTACAACAGCTACAACACCTAATTTAGACGAGATTGATAATGAGGATATGCAAGTAGCATCTTCTCAAAAGCAAATTTCTAATAAGTTTGTGTTCTATGATATGCTACATTTGGACAAAATGGTACAGATATTAAAGAATTTATGCATTGCATATTTTGGTAGAACACATTCCAAAGTATGCTACTTTGTATCTCTGGCACTTACTTAGTTTATTGAACTGTGAAGTGATGATATGATAGTTATTTACTAAAATATAATACCTAGTTTTAAACTTCTGTGATCTTATTATTTCAATAAAGTATTTAATCTATAGATTTGTAGAATATCAATTCTAGGTACACTCCTCAAAATTTTGCTAAGCCTTTCTTTTTTAAAAACATATTTTATTTATTTGAGAAAGAGAGACAGATGATGAGAATGGGCATACTAGGACATCTAGCCACTTCAAACAACTCCAGATGCATGCGCCACCTTGTGCATCTGGCTTTATGTAGTTACTGGGGAATGGAACCTAGATCCTTTGGCTTTGCAGACAAGCACTTTAACTGCTAAGCCATCTCTCCAGCCCTGCTAAGCCTTTCTTTAGGAAACTTTCTTAATGACTCCTATTATCTCAGTCATTCATTTTCTATTTTATAACCTATTTTAAAATATAAGTAATTAAGATGTTATTGAGAAACAATTTTTGACCTTTGTGACCCTCTTGAATTCATAACCATTTTGAAATGAATTAAATATAATTTGTATAAAATAACAATTGTTGAGTATGGTCATGAATACACCATAGATAATATATTCCATAGATTCAAATATAGTTTGATTTTCACCAAGGAGTGTAACTATAATGAAATACTCAGAAGCATATGAATTACATAGCAATCTTTCTCTCAGTACTTCATACCTTTATGGTAAATAAGACTAGCCAAGAGGAATTAAGCACCAAAAATCAGCAGTGAGTGTTAAGCCTGTTCTTTCAATGCACACACAATTATCAATTGAAAATAACATATGCTTTCAGTTTTAATGCCAAAGGCTTTACATAGGGCAGTATCTTTCAAACTGAAGTTTGCACATACCCAGGAGTGCCAGGACTTTTATCAGAGATCTGGAAAATAATTCTATGATTTTTTTTAATTTGTAGTTTTAACTCACTAATCATAAAAACCATATATATATATATATATATATATATATATATATGAAATATATATGAATATATACCATTTTGCCAAATAGGAAGAAAACAGTTTTTTTATATATTTTATTTTTATTTATTTATTTGGGGGGGGGAGAGAGAGAGAGAGAGAGAGTGAGAATGGGTGTGCCAGGCCTCCAGCTTCTGCAGATGATTTCCATATGCATGTGCCACCTTGTGCATATGGCTCACATGGGTCTTGGGGAATTGAACCTGGGTCCTTTGGCTTTGCAGACAAGTGCCTTAACTGTGAGGCCATCTCTGTAGCGCAAAAGGTGTTTTTTTTTTTTTAATTTGAGAGAGACAGAGAGAGAGGCAGAGACAGAAAGAAAGAGAGAAAGAAAGAAAGAAAGAAAGAAAGAAAGAAAGAAAGAAAGAAGCAGAGAGAAAGAGAGACAATGGGCATGCCAGCGGCACCTCAGCCACTGTGCATAAATTCCAGACATGTGCGCCCCCTTGTGGGCAAGCATGGTATTGTGTGCTTGCGTCACTTTTTGTCTCAGTAAATGTGGGACCTGGAGATTGAACTGGCATTCCTAGGCTTAGCAGGCTAAGCCATCTCTCCAGCACTCAAAAGGTTGTTTTTTATAATTATTATCAAAGATAAAATGACGGCTGATGAAATAAGAATTGAGGACTTTAGGAAGAGCATCTCAGACGCAAAGAAATTTTGTCCGTTTAGGGAAGATCTCATTTCTGTTTTTGCTTGTCTTTTTAAAATGAAGAGTAAAGATGTCACTTTACACATGGCTCTTGGATTTGGTGTTGTTCTTATGAGGTATATAAGTAATAAAGTATTTGTTTAGGGAAAGTATTTATGAGGATAATTTTATTATTTTATTGACAAAAATATGCATGCCATTGTGAATATATGATCAGCAATATTTTGGGGTACTGATGAGGCAAGGTCTCTTCACATAGCCCAGGATGATCTTCAGCTCATAATCCTTCTGCCTCAGCCTTATAAATGTTGGGTTTACAGACACAAATCATCATGCCTGGCCAATGCATTCTTTTGATATATGTGTACATGGTATAATCACTAAGTTAAGCTAATTAACATACATATTAATTTGCATGTTTGTTTTTTATGTTGGGAATATTTAAAACCTACTTTTTAAGTAAATAATCCATTGTTATTAACTATAGTCATGTTGTATAAAACATCTCTTGAAATGATTCCCCATGCTTAACTGAAATTTTTGTATCCTTTGATTAATGTCTATCTGCCATCTACCCAACCCCAGCTCCTGGCAACCATAATTCTACTCTCTGTTTCTATGAATTCACCATTTTTAGATTCCATAAGCACAATCATGCACAGTTTGTCTTCCTGTATCTGGCTTATTTCATTGAGCAAAATATCCTCTACTTTCATCCATGTTGTTGCAAATGATAAGATTTTCTTCTTAGATAAGGCTAAATAATGTGCTATTGTGTGTCTATACCATACTTCCTTTATTTTGTGACCCATCAGTGACATTTAGATTGATTTCAATATATCTTGGCCATTGTGAATAATGGCACAGTGAACATAGAAATGCAGACCTCTTTACCTTGTCCAAATCAGTTCCTTTGGATATATCCTCATTAATGATATTGAAATGATATTGAAAGAAGTCATATGATAGCTCTATTTTAAATGTTGAGGATATTTCTTCAATAGTTAACAATATTTCCTTTTTCTCTGTGGTGAATAAATTTAATAAATTTATGTTTCCAGCTTTAGTTAATTAAACACATACGTTTGTGTAGTGTATATGCCTGTGTGTGAATATACAGTATTACCTACTTATCACTAGATGGTGAACTTAGGGAAATTTGTCCTAACTCCTAAAAAGCAACCTGTGTACTGGAACATTTTTCTTCTAGGTATGATATAAAATAAGGAATAGGAGATATAAAAACTTATGAATAAAAGATATAAAAATAGATCTTTACAACTAAACCAAACTATTCTCTCTTTACATACATACATACATACATACATACATACATACATACATACACAAAAGATGATATATGGTTGATGCACATACACATATGTATGTATCTATAATTCTTAACATATACTGTGCAAATCTGATTCAGGAAACATCATATAATATCTATGTCAAAAATTATGGAAGTAACCTTTAAAACTCATTTTAATCACCAATAAAATTTCCTTCTGGAAGTAGGTAAGAGGAGATGTAGGTCAGAATTATGAGGATGATGAAAAATGTTGAGAGAGAACTATTAAAGCTATATTCTCGCTGGTCGTGGTGGTGCACACCTTTAATTCCAGCACTCGTGAGGCAGGGGTAGGAGGATCACCATGAGTTCAAGGCCAAGCTGAGACTACAGAGTGAATTCCAGGTCAGCCTGAGCTAGAGTGAGACCCTACCTCGAAAAACAAAAACAAAAACAAACAAAAAAAAGATCTATTCTCAATATAGTGAAATCCAAGGGACATATGATATTTTGATATAAATAAAGTATTTATAATCCTTTTTCCAATGTGGAATTATGGCAAACATGATAAAGCTTCCTTCACTAGTACTAAACTAAAATGCAGCCTATGTTAAAATAAATTAACAAATAAATTAACATACTGTGAGTTGCAAGACTGTAGTGAATACCCATGGCCAGGAAAACATTGACTAGTGAAATGTAAACAGTATGTTTAGGTGCAACAATCTAGAAATTTAGAAAGAAACATAATTAAGCAATAAATATGTATGGATCAGGATACTATCCAGTTTATTAGAAGATGTGTTAAATCACTGGATATTAGTTTCTTAAATTCTGTGTGGGAATATGTGAAGGCATTGCATGAAAGCAGAGTGAAAGACTGGGAAATTAACTAGTCAGCCAAATGAGGCCTTGTTTATGTTTCTCTCATGGAGTGGATTACTTGAAGTTGATGTTTCTCCTTTTTTATAATGATAGGAATTTTTATATCTAAACATATTCAAAGTTATTTAAAGTTTATAGACATACTGAAGCATGATAAAGGAAGATGTCATTAATGCTAATAAACTACTATTACTAATTAAACATTCTGATATCCCAGATATTTACTTGTTGATGTAATTTTCCCCCTTTGGTGCAAACATTCCCTTAATTCTTCAGAATAAACATTAAAACAATATGTCGTGACTCACACCTGTGATTCAAATTGTAGCACCCTGGGAGGCCAGGGCAAGGGGTTTGCTGTGAGTTTGAGGCCAGGCTGTGATACAGGGTGAGACTGTCTCAAAAACAAATAACTTAAAAATTAGAAATGTAGCTATAAAAGTGTCTTGTAGATATGTATGTTTCATATATTTATGTGCACAAAACTGCCTCACAATTTGTGTTTATGTCATGATGAGTGTAAATTAAATATTATGTGGCTTGTAAACATCAATACTAATCACACAGAATTTTAAAGTGTTTTTAAAAGTAAGGACAGAAAAAGAAAAAAAAATGAGGACAGTATACAATTTCTTTGTGATCTGAGAAAGTTATAATAGGTTGTGTATAATATCTCCTCTTTTATAAGTGATAGAATCCAACTTTATCTCTAAAAATATGAGATGTGTACAGTACATTTCACAAAATTATGACCCACTAAACAAATAATAAATATTTTTCATGGTATTATAATAGGAGGGATAGAGATATAATCCCTAGATAATGCTGGAATTAATTTTTGTAGTACCTATAAATTCTGGCAATTTAATTGTAAAATCACCTACATAAAACAGTTTTGGTAGAGATGAGAACCAGTCAGTATAAATAATAGATGAGGATGACAGCTTCTGAGAACAGATTTTCAATAGCAATGATTTTGTACACGTTCAAATTTCATTAAGTTTAGATATCAGTCAATTATTATATGTTTATTCAAGGTTTTGTTAAATAAAACATCATTTAATAACTTAGTTTTAATTGGAGAATCCACCTACTTTATTATGATAACCTTTTTCAAATATTATTCATATTAAACAATTCTACAAAGGCAACCAACATATGTGGACTCTGTTGTTATTGTTTCTTTTCCTTTTTGCTTAGCTTTTGCATTCTTCAATATTTTAAAAGATTGAACTCTATTACAGAAAGGGATCATGGGATCATTTTTTCCTTTGCTATCCTAGTATCATATATGTTGCCTTCATATGAGGTTTATTTACAAATGATATAGGAATGGATTGATGTATATTAAAATAAATATTCCCAAAATGAATGAATAGTTGTTTACACAAATACTATTATTAAAAAGTCTTTTAACAAATATTCTTTACACAGAACATTATAGTTTAGCAAATATTTTAGTGAGGAAAAAACTAGATGCAAAGAAGAGTAGTACATGTTTTATAATCCCATTATTTACTTCAGGGAATTCAGGTTCAAGAGTTCAATTATCTCTGCTAAAACTAGCAAGTAATAATGCTGAATAGGTACAAAGTTGACTTGACCCCTCAAGTGGCCCAATCTCAAATAATGAAGTCAGTTTCAAGTAATGTAAATATATCTCAGAACAAAGACTAACCATATGTAATGATTACAAAAATATCTAATATCCACATAAAAATCAATAATGTCAGACATTAAATGGAAAATCACCTTGCATATATTGATGCAGGAAATAAAAATCTCAGTGAATAACCAAAGCAACAAATAAAACCACTAAATTTAGTGTAGGTGTAGAAACACCTACTGTTATTACTGTATTCCATATTTTTAGGAAGAGAAACACACAAGCAGGATGAAGAAATAAATGAAATTTTTTTAATGATTCATGTTGAAATTATAGAAAAGTTAGAGCATATAAAATGGAAGCTGAACATAGTTGTATATTCCTGTCAACTTAGCACTTCAAGGTGGAACCATGAGGATTAAGGGTTTAAGGTTATCCTCTGGTACATAGTTGGTTTGACACCAACTTGGGTTACAAAGGATCTTGTCACAAAATAAATAAATTGATAAATGTATATGAAATGGCAAGTAAAATAGGATGGTGTTATCAACAGATGTTCATTACAGAAGGAAAATAGTGAATTTGGATGCATGTAAGTATTAACTATTCAAAATGAAAAATTATATATATATATATATATATATATGCAGAATCATGAATGGAATATTAATGAACACTGATAAAAGATACTTCTACACACAGATTTCTGTAGTTTAAAAGGTGGAGAGAGGAGGAAAAATATTTACAGATTTAGAGTTAAAACTTGATAAAACTATTATCCTATATTATAGTTAAGAAGTTCAACACAACTTATGAATAAAAATGATGAAGAAAATGGTGCCAGGGCACTTTATGATCTAGCAATTTGTGAAAACCATAGAAAAATGTTATTAAAAACAGTGGGTGTAGGGATGTAGGTATAGGGGTCAAATAACAATCATAATACTATCCTACTGAAAACAGTGCAACACAGAAACAAATGAAATCTTTAAATTATGCAATAGAAAAAATTTGATTGGTTGGGGATGTAGCTCAGTTGATAGAGTGCTTGACTAGCATGCAAAAAGAAGCTTTGGGTTTGATCTCAACCACATAAACTGGATTTGGTGGTGCACTCCTGTAGTAACAGCACTTGGAAAGTGGAGGCAGGAGGATCAAACTTTATTGGCTTCTTAAGGAGTTCAAGTGCAGACTGAGCTAGAATCCCTGTCTCAAAAAAAAAAAAAATCTAACCCAAAATTCTAGTTCAAAAAGAAAAATAAAGCCAGGCATGTTATCTTTAATCCCAGCACTTGGGAGGCAGAGGCAGGAGGATTGCTGTGACAGCCTGAGACTACATAGTGAATTCCAGGTCAGCCTGGGCTAGAGCGAGGCCCTACCTCAAATAAAACAACAACAAAAAAGCCAAAACAAAAGAGAGAGAGAGAGAGAGAGAGAGGGATTCTTCCTGCTTATACAAAAGAAAAAAATCAGCAACAGATGTACACTGATAAAAATGTTAAAGTCCATCAGGCAGTAGGAAAATACAGCAAGTGGAAATGTAGACCTACATAGTAAGAACAGTACTACAAATAAGAAATAATGTGAGGCTAGAGAGATGGCATAGTGGTTAAGGTGGTTGCCAGTGAAGTCTAAAGACCCAGGTTCAACTCTCCAGATCCCACATGAGCCAGATGCACAAAGTTGAGGCAAAGGCAAGCACAAGGTCACAGTTTCCCACTAGGTGGAGCAAGTATCTGGAGTTCAATCTCTCTGTCTAAAAAAAAAAGAAAAAAGAAAAAAAAAAGAAAGAAAAAGAAAAGAAAGAAAGAAAAAAAAAACAACCCAGTTCTGTCCAAGGTGGAATAACCCACGATAGCTATCTCTCCTGCTGATTATGACTGAGTTGAATTTTTAAAAAATTACCTTTTGTCTGAAAAATGAACAAAAACAGGCAAGAAAGAAGAGACAGGAATCAAAATTTAGAGCTTCCCTATTTGTTTGTTGTTGTAACATTTTGTTGTTCTTTTTGCCTCCTTTTTCTTGGGGCTTTGACCCAAGGTTGAATCCTAATCAAAGAAATCTGAACTGGTATATTACTGGCTGAAACTTTAGTAGCAGCTTGCTATCCTAACAGTATTGGGTGGTGCTGGGGTTGGGGTTCAAGAATCAGTCTCTGTCTCTCTGTGTCACACTGACAATCACTCCCTTACTCTTTCCTTTATGCTTTTGCACCAGAAATGTCTTATGATATTTTGATATAAATAAAGTATTTATAATCCTTTTCCAATGTGGAATTATGGCAAACATGATAAAGCTTCCTTCACTAGTACTAAACTAAAATGCAGCCTATGTTAAAATAAATTAACAAATAAATTAACATACTGTGAGTTGCAAGACTGTAGTGAATACCCATGGCCAGGAAAACATTGACTAGTGAAATGTAGACAGTATGTTTAGGTGCAACAATCTAGAAATTTAGAAAGAAACATAATTAAGCAATAAATAATATGTATGGATCAGGATACTATCCAGTTTATTAGAAGATGTGTTAAATCACTGGATATTAGTTTCTTAAATTCTGTGTGTGGGAATATGTGAAGGCATTGCATGAAAGCAGAGTGAAAGACTGGGAAATAACTAGTCAGCCAAATGAGGCCTTGTTTATGTTTCTCTCATGGAGTGGATTACTTGAAGTTGATGTTTCTCCTTTTTTATAATGATAGGAATTTTTATATCTAAACATATTCAAAGTTATTTAAAGTTTATAGACATACTGAAGCATGATAAAGGAAGATGTCATTAATGCTAATAAACTACTATTACTAATTAAACATTCTGATATCCCAGATATTTACTTGTTGATGTAATTTTCCCCCTTTGGTGCAAACATTCCCTTAATTCTTCAGAATAAACATTAAAACAATATGTCGTGACTCACACCTGTGATTCAAATTGTAGCACCCTGGGAGGCCAGGGCAAGGGGTTTGCTGTGAGTTTGAGGCCAGGCTGTGATACAGGGTGAGACTGTCTCAAAAACAAATAACTTAAAAATTAGAAATGTAGCTATAAAAGTGTCTTGTAGATATGTATGTTTCATATATTTATGTGCACAAAACTGCCTCACAATTTGTGTTTATGTCATGATGAGTGTAAATTAAATATTATGTGGCTTGTAAACATCAATACTAATCACACAGAATTTTAAAGTGTTTTTAAAAGTAAGGACAGAAAAAGAAAAAAATGAGGACAGTATACAATTTCTTTGTGATCTGAGAAAGTTATAATAGGTTGTGTATAATATCTCCTCTTTTATAAGTGATAGAATCCAACTTTATCTCTAAAAATATGAGATGTGTACAGTACATTTCACAAAATTATGACCCACTAAACAAATAATAAATATTTTTCATGGTATTATAATAGGAGGGATAGAGATATAATCCCTAGATAATGCTGGAATTAATTTTTGTAGTACCTATAAATTCTGGCAATTTAATTGTAAAATCACCTACATAAAACAGTTTTGGTAGAGATGAGAACCAGTCAGTATAAATAATAGATGAGGATGACAGCTTCTGAGAACAGATTTTCAATAGCAATGATTTTGTACACGTTCAAATTTCATTAAGTTTAGATATCAGTCAATTATTATATGTTTATTCAAGGTTTTGTTAAATAAAACATCATTTAATAACTTAGTTTTAATTGGAGAATCCACCTACTTTATTATGATAACCTTTTTTCAATATTATTCATATTAAACAATTCTACAAAGGCAACCAACATATGTGGACTCTGTTGTTATTGTTTCTTTTCCTTTTTGCTTAGCTTTTGCATTCTTCAATATTTTAAAAGATTGAACTCTATTACAGAAAGGGATCATGGGATCATTTTTTCCTTTGCTATCCTAGTATCATATATGTTGCCTTCATATGAGGTTTATTTACAAATGATATAGGAATGGATTGATGTATATTAAAATAAATATTCCCAAAATGAATGAATAGTTGTTTACACAAATACTATTATTAAAAAGTCTTTTAACAAATATTCTTTACACAGAACATTATAGTTTAGCAAATATTTTAGTGAGGAAAAAACTAGATGCAAAGAAGAGTAGTACATGTTTTATAATCCCATTATTTACTTCAGGGAATTCAGGTTCAAGAGTTCAATTATCTCTGCTAAAACTAGCAAGTAATAATGCTGAATAGGTACAAAGTTGACTTGACCCCTCAAGTGGCCCAATCTCAAATAATGAAGTCAGTTTCAAGTAATGTAAATATATCTCAGAACAAAGACTAACCATATGTAATGATTACAAAAATATCTAATATCCACATAAAAATCAATAATGTCAGACATTAAATGGAAAATCACCTTGCATATATTGATGCAGGAAATAAAAATCTCAGTGAATAACCAAAGCAACAAATAAAACCACTAAATTTAGTGTAGGTGTAGAAACACCTACTGTTATTACTGTATTCCATATTTTTAGGAAGAGAAACACACAAGCAGGATGAAGAAATAAATGAAATTTTTTTAATGATTCATGTTGAAATTATAGAAAAGTTAGAGCATATAAAATGGAAGCTGAACATAGTTGTATATTCCTGTCAACTTAGCACTTCAAGGTGGAACCATGAGGATTAAGGGTTTAAGGTTATCCTCTGGTACATAGTTGGTTTGACACCAACTTGGGTTACAAAGGATCTTGTCACAAAATAAATAAATTGATAAATGTATATGAAATGGCAAGTAAAATAGGATGGTGTTATCAACAGATGTTCATTACAGAAGGAAAATAGTGAATTTGGATGCATGTAAGTATTAACTATTCAAAATGAAAAATTATATATATATATATATATATATATATATATATGCAGAATCATGAATGGAATATTAATGAACACTGATAAAAGATACTTCTACACACAGATTTCTGTAGTTTAAAAGGTGGAGAGAGGAGGAAAAATATTTACAGATTTAGAGTTAAAACTTGATAAAACTATTATCCTATATTATAGTTAAGAAGTTCAACACAACTTATGAATAAAAATGATGAAGAAAATGGTGCCAGGGCACTTTATGATCTAGCAATTTGTGAAAACCATAGAAAAATGTTATTAAAAACAGTGGGTGTAGGGATGTAGGTATAGGGGTCAAATAACAATCATAATACTATCCTACTGAAAACAGTGCAACACAGAAACAAATGAAATCTTTAAATTATGCAATAGAAAAAAATTTGATTGGTTGGGGATGTAGCTCAGTTGATAGAGTGCTTGACTAGCATGCAAAAAGAAGCTTTGGGTTTGATCTCAACCACATAAACTGGATTTGGTGGTGCACTCCTGTAGTAACAGCACTTGGAAAGTGGAGGCAGGAGGATCAAACTTTATTGGCTTCTTAAGGAGTTCAAGTGCAGACTGAGCTAGAATCCCTGTCTCAAAAAAAAAAAAATCTAACCCAAAATTCTAGTTCAAAAAGAAAAATAAAGCCAGGCATGTTATCTTTAATCCCAGCACTTGGGAGACAGAGGCAGGAGGATTGCTGTGACAGCCTGAGACTACATAGTGAATTCCAGGTCAGCCTGGGCTAGAGCGAGGCCCTACCTCAAATAAAACAACAACAAAAAAGCCAAAACAAAAGAGAGAGAGAGAGAGAGAGAGAGAGAGGGATTCTTCCTGCTTATACAAAAGAAAAAAATCAGCAACAGATGTACACTGATAAAAATGTTAAAGTCCATCAGGCAGTAGGAAAATACAGCAAGTGGAAATGTAGACCTACATAGTAAGAACAGTACTACAAATAAGAAATAATGTGAGGCTAGAGAGATGGCATAGTGGTTAAGGTGGTTGCCAGTGAAGTCTAAAGACCCAGGTTCAACTCTCCAGATCCCACATGAGCCAGATGCACAAAGTTGAGGCAAAGGCAAGCACAAGGTCACAGTTTCCCACTAGGTGGAGCAAGTATCTGGAGTTCAATCTCTCTGTCTAAAAAAAAAAGAAAAAAGAAAAAAAAAAAAAGAAAGAAAAAGAAAAGAAAGAAAGAAAAAAAAAACAACCCAGTTCTGTCCAAGGTGGAATAACCCACGATAGCTATCTCTCCTGCTGATTATGACTGAGTTGAATTTTTAAAAAATTACCTTTTGTCTGAAAAAAAATGACAAAACAGGCAAGAAAGAAGAGACAGGAATCAAAATTTAGAGCTTCCCTATTTGTTTGTTGTTGTAACATTTTGTTGTTCTTTTTGCCTCCTTTTTCTTGGGGCTTTGACCCAAGGTTGAATCCTAATCAAAGAAATCTGAACTGGTATATTACTGGCTGAAACTTTAGTAGCAGCTTGCTATCCTAACAGTATTGGGTGGTGCTGGGGTTGGGGTTCAAGAATCAGTCTCTGTCTCTCTGTGTCACACTGACAATCACTCCCTTACTCTTTCCTTTATGCTTTTGCACCAGAAATGTCTCTATTTAAAAAGTTGTGTTTCCTGAGACTACATAGTGAGTTCCAGGTCAGCCTGAGCTAGAGTGAGATCCTACCTCAAAAAACAAAATAAAACAAAAAAGTTATGTTTTATGGGCAATGAGGAACACAAACTCATAAGACAAACTCCAAATTTCTAGATAAACTATAAGAACAAGTAACCCTTATATGCAGGACAATATGCAAGAAATCCTAGAGGAGAATGTTGGAGAAGTGAATGTTTCAGTACTAAATATAAACCTGTAAAATGTTCAAACTTACCCTTGAGTTACTCTTGAATGGAACAGATCCAAGTAACATAGTAAAGCACTGGAGAAGAAACTAGCATTCAAGTACCCCAACAAGTGGTACTAGTGTGGGGAAAAGATCAAAGCAACACATCTAAGGATTTTATTTTATTATTTAATTTATTTTTATATTATTCTGATTTTACATTCATAGAATTGGTTCCATTGTCCTCCTCCCTGTCCTCCCTCTTCCAAAGGGACCCTCATCAATGGAGAATGTGGGTCATGCATTGTGGGGGTAGTCAAGAGTTCTGGTGGGTAGACCCCAGTCTCTGTGCATAATGCCCCAACTTGTGACTCTAACAATCTTTCCACCCCCTCTTCCACGAGTTTCCCTGAGCCATATTGGGGTCATTTTAGTTCTGCTTCAGTGATGAGGTTTTGGGAGCCTCTGTTTCTCTGGATATCTGGCTTAGTTGGAGTTGGATGTTCTCTGTATTTATCTCCTTCAGCCTTTTTCTGGTGTCGTGATCGCCATGAACGCTGTATTCTTGTCCTTCCCCTGCGTTGTTCTGTGGTAGGCGGGGGCCCTGGTGAGGTGTGATTAGCTGATCCTCCCTTCAGGTTCGTTGTCCATCTGAAAAAAGATAAGCAAAATTCTCCAACAGAGAGAGAAGTTAGTACTAGATAGAAGGGATGGCCATAGATGTTTTGGAGGGAATTTTATATGCGTTGGGTCTCTTCTAGCCCACATTTGGTGGTATCTTGATCTTGGAGACTGAGCTCATTTTTTGTACCTGGTTTTGACTTATTTCCCAGTTCCAGCAATGAGTTCCATTCCACTGAGTGGATCTATTAGCCAAATCAAGAGCAGTTGGTAACTCACCATTGCTGTTTGCCACTACTGCACTTGTTTGAGCACTATGTCAGGTTGTTTCCTGTTGGGTATCTTAGACTGCGAGTTGCTTGGACAGATGTCAGTCATTTTCCCCCAGTTGCTCCTGTAGCACCCTCTGGCACTAGACTAGCTAACGTTCTGGGGACTGACCCTCTTCCAGGTTCTGGCCAGGTCTCTCCATGTTTGGTCTCATACACGTATGCTGTCTTCAGCAGTAGGGTCTTACCATTAACCTTTGGTGGGTCATCAAGAACTCTGACAGAAATCTGTCTTTTTTGGGAAACCCTGTAGGTGTCTCGGATCAAGAGCTCATTGTGGAAGTTAACCCCGTGCTGGCACTGGGAGTTATAAGTCTGTACCTAGGGAGGTGAGGGAGGAAAAAGATACAAGGGGGGGATACAAATAGGGACCCAAAAGGAAAAGATACTATAAATCCCTTTTCTCTGAACAACAGGCTAAAACATTGATCCTTTAGCAGGCCCACAGAAGGAACACGTGAACCACAGGAAACTGGAGAGAACATCATGAAGAACAACCCTAATCTTGTCCTGCTTCTCTTTCTCTTCTCTCTCTCTCTCTCACCCCCCTCTCCTCTCTATACTCACTTTCTCTTTTATATTACATCTAAGGATTTTAAAACTGAACTGACCTACCCAGAGAAGGCAAACATGCTGCAGTGAGAAGCTAACAGAATTGCCTGCTAACTGTATTCTCCCACCTCCAATTATTCCAACAAATAACATATTAAAAGTTAGGGCTGAAAGAAATCAATAATTGATTTTTAAAGTTTACATATGGGCTAAATATCACAATGGTAATGAGGGTAAGAAGAAATAGTGAACTTTACGATAAATAAATACAAATAAATGATTCAATTTGATGCAAATGGAAAACACAAAGATATGAACACAGCCTCAGAATATGTAAGACCAGAGAAAATTGGCAAAGAAGGCAATTGATGTAGAATATTTTATTTCAATACAATAATGGATGAAAATCCCCAAATTTGGTTAAAGAGACAGATTTACAGATTCAAAATTTGAGGAGTCTGAAACAAGATAGACAAAGAAAATCAAGCTTAGACACATCATAATCAAGTGGCTGGTAATCAAAGATAATAGATTTGAAAATTTCCAGATTTCACGTGAGAAATTATGGAGACCAAAGACAATAAAAAATAATAAATTAATTAATTAAATTAAATTAAACTTTTTAAAAGTGTTGAAATATTGCCAGCCCTAAATTCTGTAGCTAGTGAAAATATATCAGGAATGATCATGAAATAAAGACATTTCGAGATGGAAAAAATGATCATTCACCAGCAGATCTGCTCTACAGTGTTAAAGTGAGTTGTTTGGGTTGAGCAGAAATGATACCACAAGAAAACTTAGAATTCCACAAATGAAGGAACAAAAAAAAATGTTGGGCTTGAGTGATAACTTAGCAGATAAGGCCATTGCCTTTGAAGCCTAAGGACCCAGGTTCAATTCCCTAGTACCCATGTAAGCCAGATGCACAAGGTGGTGCATGCATCTGGCATTTTTAGCAGTGGTTGGAGGCACTGGTGCACCCATTCTCTCTCTCTCTCTCTCTCTCTCTCTCTCTGTCTCCCAATACATAAACAAAATAAATGTTAATATCTGAGCATATATATATATATATATATATATATATATATATATATATATATATATACAACCAAGATGTAACAATGCTCAATGTGCTTAGCAAGAGTTCAAGACTCATAAGCTATAACTAACAAAAAATAAAGACAGAAATAAGAAATATACAAATCCATAATTATACTTGAGGAATTTCTAGAACAATTAGTCAGAAAATCACTATGGATTAAAAGGGGCCAAACAACACTATATACCAACGTGATCTAACTGCTAGGGCTATTTACCTAACAATAGCAGAATATATGCCCTCAAAATGTACATGGAACATTGATCAAAAGTAACTATATTATGGGGCATAAAACAAACTTTCAATTGTTTTAAATAACTGAAATCATACAAAGTATATTCTATAATCAGAAACAACCTAAAGTGGAAGTCTCTACCAGAAAATCCATAGCTGGGAAACAACTATATTAGTTAAACAATAAGGTGAGTTCAAAAAGACTTAACTGAAAACAATTAAAATCACTAAACTTTCAGAATTCAGCTAAAGCACTATTTAAAAATAAATTTATGAGCCTCACATGGTGGTGCATGCCGTTAATCCCAGCACTTGGGAGGACCAGGTAGGAGAATCGCCATGAGTTTGAGGCCACCTTAAGACTACACAGTGAATTCCAGGTCAGCCTGGGGTAGAGCAAAACCCTACCTCAAAATAAATAAATAAATAAATAAATAAATAAATAAATAAACAAACAAACAGATAAATAAACAAACAAATAAATAAATAAATTCTTGAGGTCAAATGCTTCTATTTGAAAAATAAAACAGCTCTCAAGTCATCAGTATAAATTCAATCTTCAGAAACTACAAAAAGGGTAAATTAAATCCAAACAAACCAGAATAGAGGGAATATTAAACATAGAGTAGAAATCAATGAAAATTGAGACAGAAAAATTGTGGACAAAAAAATCAATGAGGCGAAAAGCTCTTTTTTCAGATCAATATGTGATAAGCTTCTTTCCAAGTTCAAAGGAGAAACAAATTACCAATCTCAAAAAGGAAAAAGATAAATCACCACAGACTATATAGTCATTAAAAGAATAATGAGGAAGTGTAATGAACAACTTCACACCTTAGAATTCAGCAAGTTAGATGAAATGGATCAAGTTTTTGAATGACACAGAGTACCAAAACTCATTCAAAATAAGATGACTTGAGTAGTATAGAATTATGATTTATATTATAAAATTATATAATGGTGAAGACTCTTTAGTTTTTATTGGTGATTTCAAACAAAGATTTAAGGAAAAATATATCAATTCTATATAATCTCTTTCAGAAGAGAGGATCCATTCCTAACTCATTATACTAGTACCAAAGCCAAATACAGGAGTAATTAAAACCTTTTTAACCAAAAAAATCGTCAGGGAGAGATACCTCAGTGGTTAAAAGCACTTGCTTACAAAGCCTGACTGCCTGGTTTCAATTCCCCAGTAACCACATAAAGCCAGATGCACAAAGTGGCACATGCATCTAGAGTCAGTTTACAGTGGCAGGAAACCCTGGCACACCCATACTCACTCTATCATCCTCTTTCTCTGTCTCAAATAAATAAGACATATTTTTAAAATAGTAAAAAGAGTGAATTTTACTGAATGTAAATTTTAAATTGTATGATGGTAATAGATAAAAGGGGTAGTGTTAATATAGATATGTTGCTCAGGATTATGATGTAATTATGATGTTGCATTATTCTCAGTTTCACGCTTTGTAGACAAAATCATCAAGAATATGTTAGATTTGAATAGGTGGCAATTTTGTTTTTTCAAAGAATGAATATTTGTAACTTTGGGATGGGAGGTACTTTTCAAATGACTTAACCAGCTAGGATATTATTAAAGTCTTGAGATGCATTTAAGTATAGCATCAAATATATAAGAACAGTGTAATTTCAAAATTTATCTGAAGTATTAGCATGTGAATATATGGTGTTGACTAGCTGGAACACTAAGGAAGCAGTCATTCCTAGAAGCTGTAGGCTTTAAGTGCTTCTAAATAAATTTAATATGTTTATTTATTACTCTGCATGCTTGAATAGGATATAGTGAACATAATTTACCTTTTATCAGTGATTTACAGTCCTCATTAAAATACTGACTCCTAACCCAGAGAGGAACCTCAGAAAATCCAACCTAGAAAATAATAGATATATCTTACAGTCTAGGCTTTCTACAATATGTACAACCATGAAGAAGAGGAAGGCCTGATTATATATTCACAAGTTGAAAGTTTGCCACTCTCCTCACAATCTGTCTCAAAGTACCTTGCTTGTAAATGTACACCAGATGAGATAGTTCTGGAGCTTCTGATTATGGTTGAACAATTTAGGTGCTATGACAGTAAAAGTTGCTTTGATGAACATTATCCCTACCTTGTGGCCTAAACATCAGTGAATATTTGTTCAGGTTGCAAATGAGAAATTTGACTTGCAGATTACTGAATCTCCTTTACCAAGTTAGTTTTTTCTGAATGTTTTGGAGACAAGCCCTACTCTCATTGTTCTGTGCCCTCTTCTGCATTTTCTCTAATCAGATCTCTTGACAAGGACAGACATATTTAAATGAGAAGGAAGTTTCAGGATATGGTTATATGATACTTTATTTTCTTGACTCAATTCATTTATTGTTTGAAGTACTCAGAGGAAGAGAAATTACTTATTTCCATATTGATGTACGAGGTTGTTTTTATATACTACATACTAGAAAAAATGTTTAGTTTGGCATATGGTGTTTTGTTGTCTGTTTCTCTGATTTCAAAGAGACACTTACTTGGGAGAGAATTCCTGTCCGTCGACTTTTAAGAATAATGCTTTCAGTGTGACAGGTTTCAGCAAGAACTTGAAATTCCCTTAATCAAATTACAAGTATTCTTCATAAAAATGCACTACTATAATTCAATCTTTTAAAAATTGCCATATTTGTGAGATATAGAGTTTTGCTTTTGATATTAATGATCTTACCTAAGGGCAGGGAAAATAAACTGCTTTATAAACTCATCTTGTTTAATTATTGGTGGTGTCAATTTAATTAAAAGGGACATAATTTCTACATGATATATTAAATTGTACTGATTTTATATTTTATTTACATACCATAGATATTAAATAATTATTTTGGTTAGTACTGTATAAATTCAAGACACTTTAACAGTCACTAACCATTTCTGTTTATTTTTAACCCTTCAAAGAAATATTTTATTGAGCTGAGTGTAGTTGTGTAAATTTGTAATCCCAGAATTTAGGAGATAGAAGTAGAAGGATCAGGAGTTGGAGGCCAGCCTGGCATAGATGAGATCCTGTCTCAAAACAAACAAACAAACAAACAAACAAACAAACAAACAAACAAAAAACAAAAAAGATGTTTTGTTTTAATAATAAAAAATAACCCCTTTATCCCAGAATGAGAAAAATAAAAGCAACCTTTTGTTCCAGAGCACTGCTTCTGACGGTGAAGACATATGCCAGATGCCTTTCTTGACAAAGAACAGTGAGCACCTCTGTTGATAATTCACCAAGTATGGCTACCACTATCTCTGGCTTTACTAGCCATGTTTATTTCAGTGAAAGAAACTTTTTTCCCTGATGCACCGACACTAACCAGATAAGAGATTTTTCCCTTTTCTCTTTTATTTATTTCTTGTTTTCTATTGTTTTTTGCTTTGAAGCTCAAAATGCTTTGGTGCTTTTTGGAGCAAATTCATTAAGTGTTTATATTGCATACATTTTTTTTTTTTTTTTTTTTTTCAGAGAGAAGCTGTCTCCTTTTAGCACACAAATTATTGCCCATTATGGAGGATTAATTCATTTAAGGAAATTGTGCAGCTTGGAAGTGCTAAAATTGTATAACAAACCAGAAGTGTACAAATTCTACACATACAAAATTTTTATTCCAATTTTCAGAGTATCTTCTTTTATTTTTAGATGAATCTACGTTCTGTATTTACTGTAGAACAACAAAGGATTTTACAGCGTTATTATGAAAATGGAATGACAAATCAAAGTAAAAATTGCTTTCAGCTCATATTACAGTGTGCACAGGAGACTAAGCTGGACTTCAGTGTAGTCAGGGTAAGTATTGAGGTCTTACACTTGAATTTATAGCTTTTTATTACAAGTGATATTTGCTTAATATGAGAAAAACTATTCAGGGTATGAAGTCTTATCTTTATAAACAGCTTCATTTCCCTAGTGTAAAAATACAGATAACCATTTAGTATAATTTATTTATATCAATACCTTCAAAACACTAAGACCTTTGCAATATGAGCATTTCTTTTAAATATCCCAGTTCTTTGAACTAATACCTGTAAGATTAGTTGTTGATCTTATGCTTCCTTGAAACTTTCAGTTAATTTAGATACAGCCTCCACAATGATAGGAAAACAAGGATTTTCTGAGGGAATTACAAGTACCTAGCCTTTTGTTGTTTTATTTACAATTTTTCCTCAGATGTTTGTGATTTTTAGTATTTTTATCTTTTCAGGAATCTCTAATCTGTTTTATGAATATATATTTTCCTTCTAAACAAAATGTATGCATTTTAATGCATGGCAAGGAAGAGAGGGAATCCCAAGGGAGGGAATTAACAGCCATACTTAGCTGTAAAACTCCAAGCTCCTACACACTCCTGAAAGACAATGAAAAGGTGATAGAGAGGGGGCAAGAGATAAATCTAACAGAGCTAGTGATGGATTTTATTGACTGCATTGGCCCTTTTATGTTTATTTAAACATGCTACAAATTCTCCTTGTGTGAAAGCTTAATGATGATTCAAAGATTAGCAACTTTCCCATCCATGACATTTAGTAGGCTAATTTGGGAAAGAGAAAATTTATCTTTTTATGATTATTTTGCTATTCAACACACCTTCAAAGAGCCTAGAGTTAAAAAAATCTTTTGATAAGCAGAATTATTTCAGAACTGTTTCCTAAAAACTAATCAATTCACTTTCAAAAAGGAAATTATGCCATGAGTTCTCTGTAAAGTATCCATATCTGTTGTTTATTTTCTGAGATAAACTATCAGACATATTTGTTTAAGAACTAGAAACATTTCTTATTGATAGCTCTAAATGCAGTATTTAAAATTACCCTTACTGAACACCAGGGAAAGTTTTCAGTTGTCTTAGGAAAAAGTAATATAAAAGTTTCAAGTTGATATAATTGCATTTTATAATTATAAACCCTTTTATACTTCTTACTGTAATTTGCTTGGATTTTTCTTCCTTTTGGATTACCTTAAAGTAAAGGGCCTTCCCAGGTAGCTACATTGAAGTAGATTCAAATTTGTTATTGTAATTTTGCCCATACATTGTACTTGAATGTGTTTAATTTTTGAGATTATAAAGAGATACTTATATTTATACTCAACAAAGTGTAAAAATATAAAACAAGAATAGTAGTATAATGTTATATGTTGTGTTAAGCAGATTAATTATTTTGGTTCCAGGAAAGTATCAACTGCACACAAATTCAGTGTTTCTAATCTATGTCTCAACACAGTTTGATTGTTTTTCCATTCAGGGGAAAATAAGTTGTATGAAAAATATATCCATATATAACCCCTCTTTTCATAGTTTGCTAAGTTTATGTGCTCCACTCAGAGGCCTTTGTTTATTATTTTCAATGTATTGTGATTGTCCTCAAAAGAATTCATGTTCCATTACATTAAGAATTTGATCCCAATGTAAAGAGAACATACATGGTAGAACAACCAAGAAAAAAAAAAAATATATATATATATATAAAATAGGGTGAGGGACAAAGAAAATAAATACAAAGAGTGAGGTATCAAAAGTGGAGAAAAAAATTTGAACGCCTATTATGAAAATGTCATGTATGACAACTATTATGTTATGCTTACTTTAAAAATTAATAAAAGGGGGTTGGAGAGATGGCTTAGCAGTTAAGTGCTTGCCTGTGAAGCCTAAGGACCCTGGTTCAAGGCTCAATTCCCCAGGACCCACAAAAGCCAGATGCACAAGGTGGTGCATTCATCTGGAGTTTGTTTGCAGTAGCTGGAGGCCCTGGTGCCCCCATTCTTTCTCTCTCTCTGCCTCTTTCTGTCTTTGTCTGTTGCTAATAACTAAATAAATTAATTAATAAAGAAAAATTAATAAAAGGCATGCTCTAGAATTTATTGGTGTAATGATGATAGGTTGCTGAGCATATTAAAAATTACTGAATTGGAAAAAAAGAAACTTCAGAGAGTGAATTTGTAATAGAGCACAGAAGTGAATTTTATGATCACCAAGTACTGATGGCTCAAATATCTTACTTTTTTTTCATGTGTAGGAAGTTAGCTAGTTCCTCACTCTAAATTCTCATTAACTATTGTTGACTGACCTATTTTTCTTTTCCTTTTTGACCAGTGAAGCATTTACAATGAGTACATTTAAATTTGATAAGTGCTGGTAAATTTTAGATCTTACTACTGAAGAACTTTGGGTAAGGTTTAATTCAGTGTTTCGGTACAACTCAAGCAATAGTTTTTTTTTTTTTTTTTTTTTTTTTTTCCACATAGGTGCACATATTTTTGATTTATATACTTTTGTAATTTTCTCCAGTATATAACATAGAAAATAATGAACTCTTTTCTTTCTGGCTCAAGTATTTCTTTGCAGAAACCATTTCTTATACTGTGCAATGGAATAATATTGTTCACAACTTGATAAAGTATGTGGTTATCCCCCTTTATTAAGAAAACTCAGACTGCTACTTAATGATCTCCTATATTGATTTTATGTTTTCCCTTTTTCTTGGATGAGAAGTGCTGTATTTTAAAAATTTGTTTTTAGCATTGCAATGGCTTTATTCAACACATAGTTGAGCCAGGTGTAGTGGTACCTGCCTGTAATCCCAGAACTGGGGAAGCAGAGGTAGGATGATCCATGTAAATTTAAGGCTAGCCTGATCTACATAACAAGATCTTGCCTTAGAAAGACAAAAGTAATAAAAGTTTCAGAAAAGTATTAACTTCAGAGTTTCAAAAAATAAACAGGTGGCTGGAGAGATTGCTTAGTTGTTAAAGGCACTTGCTTGCAAAGCCTGATAGCCTGGGTTTGATTTTCCAGTACCCATGTAAATCCAGATGCACAAAGCGGCGCATGCATCTGGAGTCTGTTTCCAGTGGCATGTGGCCTTTGGTGCATCCATACTCTCTCTCTCAAGTAAAAAAGTAAATATGTATATTTAAATTACAAACAAACAAGTTTGAGTTTAAAAACAATGACAGGGGCCTGGGGAGATGGCTCAGCAGTTAAAAGCCCTTATTTTCCAAGTCTGACAACCCAGTTTTATTCCCCAGCCACCCACACAAAGCCAGACAGGCATTTTATTGCAGCTGCAAGTGGCCCTGGTGTGTGTGTGTGTACGTGCGCACACACACATGTGCAAATACATAATTTAAAAAGTAATTACAATATTTAAATGTAACCCACTAGAGAAGCATAACTTTAAAAACTGCAGATACTAACCTTTAAAAAAAAACTTACTTATAGACAAAACAACAGGAAGAAATTAAATGGCCAAGATTTAAAAGCAATTGTCTTGGGGCTGGAGAAATTGCTTAGTGGTTAAAGGTACTTGCTTGTAAAGCCAAAGGTTCCAGGTTTGTTTCCCTAGAACCCACATATACCAGATGCACATGGTGGCACATGCATCTGGAGTTCATTTGCAGTGGCTAGAGGCCCTGGCATGACCATTCTCTTTCTGTGGCTCTCTATAATATTTGTATCTCAGAAAACACTCCATTTTCTCCACTTTATTTGTTTAAAACTAGGCAGATCAAAAACTATTATGGAAGTATATGACTAAATGTTTTTGGGTATTCACAAGATTGCCAATATTATTTTTGGAATGGAGGAGGGGGACGAAACAAGAAGACATGTCTCTGGACTTATGTAAGCATTTTTTTTCAAATGTAAATTCTTGGACAGGGATGCAGCTTAGTGTTAGATCCCTTGCCTAGCAATTGTGAAGCCCTAGGTTCAATCTCATTCCTCCCTAATATGAGAGAGAGAAAGAGAGAGAGGAAGAAGAAGAAGAAAAAGAAGAAAGGAAGGAAGAAAGAAAGGAAGAAGGAAGGAAGGAAAGAAAGGGGATGGAGGGAGGGAGGAAGGAAAGAAGAGAAAGAGGGAGAGAGAGGGCCAGAAAAGGGAAGGAAGGAAGGAAGGAAGAGGGAACAGAGAGGAGGGGTGGGGAGGAATGGAGGATGGAAGGAATAGAAAAAAACTCTTAACTTTACACACCTATAATTCCAGCACTTGAGAGGTAGAGTCAGTCCTGGATAACTGCAGGTTAGGAGGCAGCCTAGTCTACACAGCAAGTTCTAGGCTAGCCAAGGTTAATATAGTATGATCTTGTCTCAAAAAAATAAAAATCGGGCTGGAGAGATGGCTTAGCAGTTAAGGAGCTTACCAGCAAAGGCAAATGACCCAGATACTATTCCCCAGTGTCAACATAAAGCTAGATGCACAAGGTGGAACATGCATCTGGAGTTCCTTTGCAGTGGCTAGAGGCCCTAGTGTGCCCATTCTCTCTCTGTCTACCTGCCTTTATCTCTTTCTTTCTCTCTCAAATAAGTAAATATTAAAAATAAGACGTATTTTCAGCCACCATAATATTCATGAACATATTACTGAATATAACATCCCCCAAATCCACAAACTATACCACTGTATAGAACCTTAGTTATTGTACTGTTACATTCCAACTTAGCCATGGCAAAACCTCTAAGTACCTTTAACTCTCCCACAAATTACCTTCAGGTTAAGGATTGCTGGATCTTCTAAAGAATACTGTTTTTCAAGAAACCATTGTCATTTCATGTTAGAGCTGATTGTAATTTCAATTAACTTATAACTTTATAGTGTTAAAAAACCTGTTGAATGTAATTTACCAAAATACACCTTTGTTGAAGTGAACATGATTCATTTCTTTTATATTTTATTTACTTATTTGCAAGCAAAGAGAGACAAAGAGAGAGAGAGAGAGAGAGAGAGAGAGAGAGAGCCAGAGAGAGAAATATAATGTCAATGGTGTTCCAGGACCTATTGTTACTGCAAAATAATTCCAGACACATGTGCCACTTTGTGCATCTGGCTTTGCATGGGTACTGGGGAATTGAACCTGGGCTGTCAAACTTTGTAAACAAGTACCTTTCACCACTGAGCAATCTCCTCAGCCCCAAAACATGTTTTAATTATGGGCTAAAAATCTCTAATAGAGTGAGTACAATTTAGAAATGTTAAGATTGTAAATACGTTGCTAGAGAATTTCACAGGGCAGGTAATGAAAAATATTATCTATGTATATTATGATCATTAACAAGCCAGTCAAGCTTAATTCGAGTGGTAAGGCACAAATGGTAAAACTACACTGTTCCTATGAACATTTACATACTATCTTTTGTAGGGAATCTAACCTTAGAATGATCTACTCATCTGCCTCTCCATCTACCTCAACATAGAATTTCCTCTTCTCTCTCTCCCATTTCTGTGGATGCTTTATCTTCCTCCTCCTCATGTCATTCAGATGGATCAGCTTCATTTTACTTCTCATCTTCACCATCTTGTCCCCATCTTACTCAGGCGTCATTATCCCCCTGATCAAATCCATCAAAGTATGCTATATACAGCAATTACAAAACAAGTTCTCTGTAACCACCAAAGTTTAGGGATCATAGTTAAACAAGACTCTACAAGATTTAAAGATTTTTCAAAGATTCTACTGTACGGAAATCTTTGATGCTGTTTCTACTCAAATTGAGGTAGGGGATCTAGGCATTTCTCTGCCAGGACTTCCTCGAGAAATTACATTGTCACTAAGTCCCAGCTGGGAAGCAGAACCAATGAACTTAATACCTTGTTAGCCATTCCAAGAAACTTAAACTAATACTTTAAAAGTGTCATTCATGCAGCTGGAAAGATGGCTTAGCAGTTAAGGCACATGCCTTCAAATCCTAAGGACCCAGGTTCGATTCTCCAGATCCCATGTAAGCCAGAGGCATAAGGGGGTGTATGCGTCTGGGGTTTGTTTGCAGTGGCTAGAGGCCCTGGCCTGCCTATTCTAACTCTTCCTCTCTCTTTCCCTCTCTCTGTTTGTAATAAATAAATAAAAGTAAAATCTTTTTTAAAATGTGTCATATTCACGCCTTCAGTTTTCCCTTTGACACAACCAATTCTCAAGATTAACTCTAATTCCCCCAGGGCTCTCTGTTCCTTATTCCAGGTTAATCTTCATCTCCATGTATTCTTCCTCCTGCTCATCTGTAACTAACTACTCTACTCTTTTCTCTTTTTTTTTTTTGTCATTCATAATACCCATAATCCTAAAACTTTTAGAAATTAATGAAACAAAAAGAAATAGAAATTGTACTCACACAGAATCAGTGTGGAAAAGAAAGAAAAGAATAGCAAATGGAGTCAGAGAGTTAGTTAGGACTCTAATTTCACTGTTTCCACCTTCTCTCTCTCTTTCTCTTTTATACACACACACACACACACACACACACACACTCACACACATCATTCTCCTTCAGTGGCTATTCCCTCCTTTATTTTTCCTTTTTATTGTTATTTATTATTTATTCATTTTTGTTTTTTTTCTGAAGCAGGGTCTCACTTTAGCCCAAGGTCACCAGAAACTGACTCTTACTCCTGATTGCCCTTGAACTCCCAGGGATCCTCCTACCTCAGCCTCCTGATTGATGGGATGAAATGTGTGCACCACTACATCTAGCTCTATTTTTCCTGTTGAAAGAACAATGTTTAGTGCACATTTTACTTTAAGTACTATAGGGGTACTTGCAACCAGCAACCTCTATCACAAACAATTCCCCTTCTGCCTTCTGGGTTTCTTGTTGTTGTTGTTTTGTTTTCTTTCCTTTCCGAGGTAGGATCTCAAACTATCCCAAGTTGACCTGGAATTCATTCTGTAGTCCCAGGCTGACCTTGAACTCACAGCAGTCCTCCTACCTCTGCCTCCCGAATGCTGTGATAAAACGTGTGTGCCACCATGTCTGGCTATTTTGTTTGCTTGTTTCTAATTTGTGATTGAAAAAAAGATACCAGATATGTTCAAAATATGTATAAATCAGAGAAAGTGGGCTATAAGGTAGTATCCCACCAAAATACTGAAGTACATTTTCTGTTTTGTCTGTGTTCTAGGTAAATATGGTGGTAGTTGGCTGAATTTTAATATGTACATAATATTCTATCCCACTCCATTTTTGTTGGATACACAATGTAACTAGCATAGTATATTAGGTGCAATATGGAATATGTATAAACAGTAAAAATATTCAAGCAAGACGTAAATTTGAAATGCGCTAAGTTAACTCTTAAACTTCCTGAGGTAAGGTTGGTAATAAAGAGAACACAATACATTGTGGGTTTTTTTGAAATATAGTCCAGAGACCCCCTCCTCATATACTCGTTAATCAATTCAAATTTTTCCAATTCTCTATGCTTTCAACTGATATTTTTAAAGGTAATGCTTACATGTTTATGTAATTTATAAACACATTATTCCTCCTACACATTTTTAACATGAAAAGCCATACCAGGGAAACTTAATATGAATATTTATGAAATTCACCTATTTGGAAATTATGTTTATTCAAGGACATTTCATTTAGCTTTTGCTATTGTCACCTGTGATATTTACATTTATGCATTCTTTGGCTTTTACCTCCTACTTCTGCTTTTCAAAAAAGTAAATCAGTGTGTTGAAAATTGCCACTACATCATGTGAAACAAAAAGCATCATAGTTTCTGGTACATTTTCATTATGGGTAAAAATAATTCAAAAATTAAAATATGTATCAAAGGCCCATAGTTCAGGAGTTTTGAGTCACTTTACATGGAGTAATGGAAGAGGAATGTATTTTTAGATCAAACAGAATTGACTGATATTTTTGCTAATTGTTGGGAGGACTTCCTTCCTTATGCTATTATATTTGGCCCTCGGTTTCTTCATTTGTACAGTTAGAAAAATAGCACTTTACAAATTAGCTAGCATACATAAAGAGTATGTAATGGAGGATTCAATAATGTTGCCTTGCACTTACAGTATTATAGCAACATTGATGCTATGTCTAGTTGTACATAACATAAACATTAAACATCATATGACTTAAGCTGGGCGTGGTGATGCAAACCTTTAATCCCAGCACTAGGGAGGTAGAGGTAGGTGGATCACTGTGAGTTCAAGGCCATCCTGAGACTACATAGTGAATTCCAGGTCAGTCTGGGCTACAGATTGAGCCTGTACCTAGAAAAAAAATCATATAACTTACATAGTTTTCAAAAGAACATTATAGAACTCATACAATTAAACCCTGCACTGTTTGTGCAAGACTAGTTCATTTAATATTTTTATTTACTCATTTATTCTGTTTAATTTTTAGTAGGTTGGTGTATTTTTGCAGTTTATCATATGATATACATTTTGGAATATGAAGTTCCATAATTACATTATGGAATCCAATATTTCTTATTGTGTAGTTTAAGAAGAACCATGATTTAAGGTAATAATCCTAAGATAATTACAATAAATTACAAATATAGAAGAATTATATTTTATAATCAAATTCTAAATGTCAACCTCTAATATTACCTTTATTAATAACTTTTTGGTTGGTAGAAGTAATGCATATTCACTGTATAAAATTTGTTGAGAAAAAAGTGTAAACAAGAAAATGGCTACTATAAATTAAAGACAGACCAAAAAATGCATTGCTGACAAAGACTTACTCTTTTTAGTTGAAAATTAGTCTTACAAATCAGTTAAAAAGACAAAAACCACAATATAAAAATAGGTAAAGATAATGCATGCATGATTAGTTCTACCAAAGTAATATAGTAACCATAACAATTCAATCAATGTAGCAATCACGTACCTTTTATTAACATCCAGAGTAGTCTAAATTATAAAAAATACAAACTAGGGGTTTGAGGAGAACAGAATTTTCATATGTTGAAAGGTACTTAGAAAATAGCAGACTTAGCAATTTTCATTCTAGTATTACATTCTAATGAACCACCAACAGGAAGATGAATACATAATGAGGTGTATTACAATACAGTTTATGATAATGAATATCTCTGAACATAATTTAAACAATGTAAAATTAACCATTATGATATATACCTATACAACAGAAGTCATTAAGCTTGAAGAATATGAATGTATATTTGAAAGTACAATAAGCATTTTCTTTCTTCTATTTATGTGTGTATTTGTGTGTGTGTGTGTGTGTGCATACGCGCATGCAGCAGGGAATCTTGCCACTGAAAATGAGCACTTGTACCACTTTTTAAAAAAGATTTTATATTTATTTATTAGAGACAGAGAGAGGGAGAGAGATAGAGTGAGAATGGGTGTGCCAGGGCCTCTAGCCACTGCAAATGAATTCCAGATGCATGCAGCACCATGTGCATCTGGCTTACATGAGACCTGGAGAATCAAACCAGGGTCCTTATGCTTCACAGGAATGCACCTTAACCACTAAGCCATCTCTCCAGCCCACTTGCACCACTTTTTGATTCAGGCTTATGTGGGTGGCTCGAGAATTGATCCCAGACCTGTAGCCTTTGTAAGCAAAAGCCTTGAATCTCTTAAGCAGCCCTCCCATCCCCATTTTTCATTTTTAAAAAATTGTGTTATTTTATTTATTTTTAATTTTACTCATTTGTGTGTGTGTACATGCCTGTGTGTGCAGGCACAGCAGTTTCTCTTGTCACTGCAAATAAATGCCAGACTATCACCAAATACATGTGCCACTTTGAGCCTGCCTTAATGTGGATGCTGGGAAATTGAACCTTGGCCAGCAGGCTTTACAAGCAAGTGGTTTTAATTGCCAAACCTTCTCCTTAGCCCAAAATGATCATTTTTGAATGATATTAAAGGTCTTATATTTTGTGTGCTTTCATTTTTTGCTATTACAAATAAAATGAAAGGATATCATTAATTTCATCTTTGTCTATATTAGTTACTATATTTTAAGATGTATTTCTAGAAATTTATTTAATGGCTAAAAGATGTGAACATTTTTGGAATTCTTTTTCTTTAAACTTTTTTATTTTTGGAGAGAGACACTGAGACAGTCAGAGAGGGAGAGGGAGACAGATAGAGAATGGGCGCGCCAGCAGCCTCTCAGCTGCTGTGAAGGAAATATATATGTGTGCGCCCCCTTGTGGGCAAGTGCGGCATTGCACCCTTGCATCACTGCATCTGGCTAAATGTGGGACCTGGAGATTGGAACTGGGTTCTTAGGCTTAGCAGGCAGACGCCTTAACCTCTAAGCCATCTCTCCAGCCCTGGAATTCTTAAACATCTTTAGAATTATTGATCAACAGTAATTGGATGGGTCTTGTGGCAGAGAGGAGCAATGACACTCAATTTTCAGTTTCCACTTATTTAGTGGATGAACCTTTAACCTATGCACTAATACTATCCTTTAACTTTATCTTTTATTTTACCTTTGGGTAGACTTTACTTACATGACAAGAATATAATATATCACTTAGAAATGTGTTTATCTGGATTTGGTATTTTTTTAATATTGTTTTCTATCCTTTCAGACGTGGGTTGGAAATAAGCGAAGAAAAATGAGTAGTAAAAACTCTGAATCAGGAACAACAGGAACTGTTTCTGGTACTTCATTGGCAGCTCCAGACATTACAGTCAGAAACATAGTTAATATTGCTCGCCCCTCAAGTCAACAGTCTTCTTGGACTTCTGCCAATAATGATGTCATTGTAACTGGTATATATAGTCCAGCAAGTTCATCAAATAGACAAGGGCCAACCAAACATACAAATACACAAAGTACAGAAGCACAGAAAAACCCTTGTCAGAAAGCAGCTGGTAAAAATGACACTGAGTTTCAGTTGCACGTGCCTGTTCAAAGACAAGTAGCACACTGTAAAAATGCATCCCTGCTCCTAGGAGAAAAAACAATTATTTTATCAAGACAGACAAGTGTACTAAATACTGGAAACTCAGTGTACAATCACACAAAGAAAAACTACGGGAGCTCTCCAGTTCAAGCTTCTGAAATGACAGTACCTCAAAAGCCATCGGCATGCCACCGACCTTGCAAAATTGAACCAGCTGGGATTCAGAAGTCATATAAGCCTGAACATACAGGACTGGCATCACATAACTTATGTGGGCAAAAGTCAACCATTAGAGACCCTTACTGTAGAACACAAAACTTAGAAATTCGTGAAGTGTTTTCATTGGCAGTCAGTGATTACCCTCAGAGAATTCTGGGAGGAAACACCACACAGAAGCCTAGCTCTGCAGAAGCAACTTGTTTGTCCATTGCAATGGAGACTGGCAATGCAGAGGATGAATATGCCAGGGAGGAAGAGTTGGCATCGATGGGAGCACAGATCACAAGCTATTCAAGATATTATGAAAGTGGCAGTTCCCTTCGAGCTGAAAACCAAAGTTCAACATTGCCTGGGCCAGGAAGAAACCTGCCAAATTCACAAATGGTGAATCTTAGAGATTTGTCAGACAATGTACTGTATCAAAATAGAGACTACCATCTGACACCACGGACCTCATTACATACAGCATCTAGTACAATGTACAGTAATTCAAATGCATCACGGGGTAATTTTTCTCCTCATTTTGCATCATCAAACCAACTGAGGTTATCACAAAGCCAAAACAATTACCAGGTAAGGTGTAAAGTTATTTTAAAGTAGAAACTTTCTATGGACAAATCATGTGTTGGTACCATCATCTTCCCTCCCCCACCCCCACCTCCATTCCACTGTGGTCCTTCCTCAGTTGTGTGCTGATATTCACCATGGAGTTGTGAGAGCAGCTGTTACTTATTGTAAGGGAGGGGGGAGAACAATGTTTGGATAGTCCTTTCCACTCTGTGCCTCTTAAAATCTTTCCCCTCTTCTGCAATCTTCCCTGAGCCTTGGTGAGTGTGATAAAAGTCTGTGTTAGTGTTAAGCTCTCAGCCATCTCTGGAGTTCTGCTTTAATATGTTTTGAGTGTCCTCAGTGTCTAACACCATCACTGTGGCACAGGTGGTCAGGCTTGCTGTAAGAGCAGCATTCTTGCTTAACTCTCCAAATTCCTCTGTGGTGTCGCATGAGCCCTGGGTGATGTGTGAGAGGTGGCTAATCTCCTGATAGGAAGTCAGGTATCTTCTCTTGTCATGTTAGTAGATTTTTGGTCATCCCTGGTTTTCTTTTTTGTTGCCTTCTGTGAAAGAAAAACAGATTCACCAATGGAAAGTGAGAACAGCGTGGGCTAAAGGGGATAAGCATTGTTAATTAAGAGAGATTTAGATGTGTGTAGCCTCTGTTTTGGGCAAAGACAACAGGGAATTTGTCATTGGATTCCATGACCCTCATCCCCATTGCTAAAGTGCAGTTATAAAAATTATGATTGTAGCCATTTATATTAGGATGTGGGTCATAATTCATATTTTGAAGTCCTCTGACATTTAAAATTGGCTTGTTCAAAAACTGGCAGTTTTATGGGAAGCATAGCATTATCCATATTTAAAATAGGATTAAATTGGCCATGTACCCAATTGCCCTCTTTGAGTACATAGCCATGCAAGTTAATCATTATTCTAGGTGCCAGTGGCTAAGAAATAAGATGCTGTAATAAATCAACCAACTGCTTTCTCTAAAAGTAAATGCCTTATTTAAAAAAAAATAAATTGAGCATTAATCAAATATTCTTTTGTTAACAGTTTAGACAGAACAACCCATAGTGAGAGTAAAAAATTAAAGATTCTTGCAATAAACAAGTGTAATTTCTTTACTATTATATCTATTCAAGTCTTAGGTGAGCTTTAAATAATGTCTTCTCAGTGTGACATTAGCCTAACTCAGAACATTGTCTACGGCAACAGATTTCCCTCTAAGAAATTTCCTCCTGCCTCTGCCTCCCAAGTCCTGGGATTACAGCCATGTGTCACCATTCCCAGAAGTGATCTTCTTAATTGTAACAATGGTTATACATTTGCCATTTGTTGATGGCCTATAAAATGTGGGGCCCAGGCCAGCCTGTGCTATATAATTAGTGGCTACCTATTTTAAGAAAAACAGTAAATAAAAATAAACCTTTTCATACATATGGAGTGAAATATTTGAGAGTCTACATTTGAGAAAGAAATACTATTTAGTACTGCCTGAGAGAAGAGTAGAACTTAGCACTTATACTTACTTTAAAGATTAAAATCTTATATATTCCTATTCATATTATACCAGACTTCCTTCTTGCAAACTTTCCCAGTAACAAAAAGGTGAATATTGTTTTAAGATAACTCTTGGTACATTATTTTGCCCCACTTTTCTTTTTTTAATATTTTATTTTATTTTATTTTATTTTATTTTATTTTATTTTATTTTATTTTATTTTATTTTATTTATTAGAGAGAGAGAGAGAATGGACACACCAGGGCCTCTAGCTACTGAAAATAAACTCCAGATGCAAGTGCCACCATGTGCATCTGGCTTACATGGGTTCTGGGGAGTCAAACCTAGGTCCTTGGGCTTCCCAGGCAAGTGCCTTAACCACTAGACCATCTCTCCAGCCCCTCACTTTTCTTTAATTTGATGTGATTCAGCATGAAGTAGAATCTATGGAAGTTAGACCTCAGGGTTCTGATGAAGCTGTTACCAACACTTGGATCATTACCATATACGACCTATTGGGCATGTTGAAAACATTTCTACCTATGAAACTAAGTATGCAAGCAAAATTCTCTTAAGCTTCTGATCCTGGAATTATATAATGAGATATCTCCTCTGCTCTTCGATATACCAGTTTCTCAGCCTTCTGAGTGCTATCCTCTAGTTCCAAGCTATCTGGAAGAATCAGTATAAACTGAGGAAATTATAAAAAATGCTAAAAGGTTAAGATGAGCATGGTGATGCATGCCTGTAATTGCACCACTCAGAATGCTGAGACAGGAGGAGTGCTGTGAGTTCAAGGTCAGTCTGGGCTACATAGTGATATTAAAAAAATCACCAAAAACTCATGTTAGTAGAATAATGAATACCTATTAGTGAAGTAAGTGTATTATGATAGTTTTCTCTAACTTCTGTCAGTACTTGTGGACTTAAAACCATTTAAAATAAATGTGAAAATTTGATCATCATAGAAACTTTAAGTTGTCATGTCATACTACATGAACATACATTATATTTTTACTTGAAGAAAGTGATAGCTAGAAAGGTTGAAAGACTTGGTCAAAATAATTCTTAGAAAAATACTCAAGTAATAGTCATCTGCTGAATGGATGGAATCAGCACAGACCATTTTCAAACAACTATTGAGATGCAGTTCACAGGTTATAAAATTAACTATAAAAATTTATAAATACACTTACTGCAAAATTAAAATATACAATTTGGTGGTTTTTAATATTTTCATATAATTGTGAAAAGAGCACTATGATTTTATAATATTTTATTACTTCAAAAATACCACATCCACTAACATAGCACAGTTTCCATTTCATCACCAAGCAATTACTAATCTACTTTCTGTCTCTATGTATTTAACTTGTTCTTGGTACTTATATTATGAAAGTCTTAGCTGGTCCTAGTGGCACATGCCTTTAATCCCAGCACTTGGAAGCACTTGAGGCAGGAAGATTTCCTTGAGTTCGAGGCTACCCTGAAACTACATAGTAAATTCCAGGTCAGCCTGGGCTAGAGGAAGACCCTACTTCAAAAAGAAAAGAACATAAAAAGAAAAAGAAAAAGAAAATCTTGTGACTAGCTTTTCTAAATTAGCATATATTTGTGGTCTATCAATGTTGTACTATGTTTTAATGTTTAGTATTAATATTATGTCTTGTAATCCAGGAACATGATCTTATAGGATTCTTAATTTCTCTTTTATTATTTTATTTATTTATTTATTTATTTATTTATTTATTTATTTATTTATTTATTTATTTATTTATGAGAGAGAAAGAGCCAGATAGAGAGAGAATAGGCATGCCAGGGCCTCTAGGCATTGTAAATGAACTTCAGATGCATACACCACTTTGTGCATCTTGTTTACGTGGGTATTGGAAAAAAGAACCTGGGTCCTTAGGCTTCGCAGGCAAGCACCTTAACTGCTAAGCCATTTCTCCAGCCCTCTTATTTTCTTTTAAAAGCTATTCTCAATAGTCAAGCTTGCATCTGCTTTAAGTTTATTCCCAAGTGCATTATGTTTTTCATGCTAGCTCAAATGGAATTGTTTTACAATTTCTTTTTCTTTCTTATTTTACTCATCATTTATGATGATAATGAATTTTTTTGATTTTATTTGTTTTGTTTTGCTTATTTTAATAGACAAAGGATAGCTTAATTTTTATTAATCACATTGGAATTTTAGTTTATTGCATTATTATTGGAAGATATTTTATTATTGCTTTAGACTCTACTCTTTTTGTTTTAATTTTATTTATTTATTTGAGAGTGACAGAGAGAGAAGAAGGCAGAGAGAGAAAGAGAGACAGATAGTGAAAGAGAGAGGGAATGGGTGCACCAGGATCTCCAGCCACTGCAAATGAACTCCAGATGCATGTGCCCCCTTGTGCATCTGGCTTACATGGGTACTGGGGAATCGAGCTTCGAACTATGGTCCTTAGGCTTCTCAGGCAAGTGCTTAACTGCTAAGCCATGTCTCCAGCCCATTAGTCTCTACTCTTCAGTCTGTTCAATTTTCCGTTTTCTTCATACTTCTGTCATAGAAGGTTGTTTGTGTTTAGAAATTTATCCATTCCTTCCAGATTAACCAATTTCTTGTCATATATATTTTTTATAGTAACATATACATGATGCTCTTTTATATTTTTATTGTGTCAGTTATAATATTTCCTCTTCCATTTATAATATTCTTTGGTCCTCTCTTTTTCTTAGTCTATCAAAGATTTATCAATTCTATCTTTTTAAAAGAAACAACTTGATTTTGTTTTATTCTATTATTTTGTGCTCTTCTTCATCTATTTCTCCTCTATTCTTTATTTCTTTCATTATGCTAACTTTAGGTTTAATTTGAGATTTTTATTATTTTTAAAAATATTTTATTTATTTATTTATTTATTTATTTATTTATTTATTTATTTATTTAACAGAGAAAGAGGGAGGGAGAGACAGAGAGAAAGAGAGAGAGAGAGAGAGAAAATAGGCGCACCAGGGCCTCTAGCCACTGCAAACGAACTCCAGCTGTGTGCACACCCTTGGGCATCTGGCTAACATGGGTCCTGGTGAATTGAAACTGTGTCCTTTGGCTTTGTAGGCAAACACCTTAAACACTAAACCATTCCTCCAGCCTGAGATTTTTATTCTTAGTTTAGTCATTTATTGTCATGAACTTCTCTCTTAGAATTGTCTAAATTCATTGTTTGTTGCTATGAGAAAAATTTTGAGACCACATAATTTATCAGAAAAAGGACATGGATTTTGCTTAGCAGGACCTCAGGAGGTTCGTAGGTCTAAGAGCATGGCATAGAAAACTGAGCAGCATCTGGAAACAGTCTACCAGCTCCTTAAACATTGCACAGGATATCACCATGAGGCAAAGCTAACTTGTATGTTACTTAAGCTTCCAGTATTCTTCTTAAAACCACAAATGCCATCAAGAAGCCCCACCCACCATCTTACATCTCTTGCTAATTGAGTCCCAAAGGACCCACATCAAAATCCATTAGCATATGAACTTGAGGATTAAGTTTCCTACATTTGAACATTCAAACCCTGGCAATAAGTGCTTATGCTGAATCACATAAGAGTTGGTATGTTGTATTTATCCTTTTTTGTCTCATATTTTATCTCTTCTGACTTATTTGTGTTCTGGAGTGTGTTGTTTTAAATTCCAAATAATGATAAGTCTTCTAGTTTCTGTCATTATTGATTTCTAGCTTCAACCCATTCCATTGATTTCAGTCGCCTTCCATTTCTTGAGTTTTTTTTGTGGCCTAACATATGATCTCTATTTGAGATTATATCTGATGCTCCACAACTGATCTCAGAATATGTTATAGACGAGTTTATTTTAGTTAGAATAACGTATTAAGGAATTAAAGCTAACATTTGCATTTTTTCTGTAATTGGTAAAGAAGTTTTATATTTTCTCAAGGGTTAGCCCTGAGCAAAATCCGATACTGTTTTTAAATATTCTAAAGGTCATAATTTCACAAGATTCAAATTTATGATTTGTTTATCACTCAGTGCCTTTGTATCAGGCAACAATATTTCCACATATTAAATTGTATTAGTTCATTATTTTACACAAGTGTCTCAAGAATCAGGAATAAAATCAGATTTGTTTTATAAAGACTGAAATTCCAATTTTCTTTTTTTAACATCCACCAATAGGTAACAAAAGTAAACAAAATGCCTCACCCTCAGCCATCATCAGCTGCCTGTAACTCCTCAGGGAGGGAGTAGGCTTCTTAAGTCCCTCCTCACCTGCATGATGGAATGTTCAAGGGCTCAATTTTGTTAAAGCAATTTTTATGTTCCATTTTAAAATTTAGATCCTACCTTTAACTTTGCCTTAATATTCCCATATGGATTATATGATTTAATATTCCCATATATGTAAAAACATTGATTTTATTTCAAAAATATCTATCATTAAGAATTCTGTTCATATGATAATACCCTATTTAAAAAATTTCTGATTAATTTATGGGTCTAGTAAAACTATTAACTAAACTATGTTGTATTTATGTGAGCTCATATAATTGAATTTTTATCAATTAGCATTTTATTAAACTGAATTTGAGCTACTGAAATAGCCAGGTGATAACTGGGTCTCCCAACAAAGTTCAGTAGTAAGGCAGTCATAAATCAGTGCTTTAGCGTTCCATCAGTTGTTTCGGTACTAGCTGAGAATCAATACCTATCAGTCACTATACTTTCTGCGTGCAAAATTTCCTAGATAGTTTTCAATTATGAGGTGGACAGCATAGAAAGTACTGCAGGGAATGTGATAGGTAGTCAATAAATATTTGTTGATTGTTTGAATTAATTCTGGTTCATTATTCACTTGCTATGCTTTTCTGAAATTCAACAAAAGGCCAAGTGTGGTACTATCCAAGAAAATATTGAATGGGGTAAAAACTTTGGATTAGGAGAATGAATAGATCATTTCTGACTGAAAACAATGTGTTTTTTTAAGCAAAGAAGAGAAGATGTTCTAATGCATATAAAAGAGGTTCCACTTTTTACCCCTCCAAGTCTTTAGCAGTGATTTGAGAAACAGATTGCATTTACAAACCACCTTTCAGTACTATCATCTTGGACAAGCAACAAACATATTTTTAGAGGCCATAAAAACAGCTATTCCCAGGCTGTAGAGTTGGCTCAGTAGTTAAGTTACCTGCCTCAGTTTCCCAGGACTCACGTAAGCCAGATACAGACGGTGGCACATATATCTGGAGTTCATTTGCAGTGTCTTAGAGGTCCAGGCATGCCATTTCAGTTTTATCCCCTTCTCTTTCTCTCTTCCTCTCTCTCTCAAATAAAAAAATAAATAAAATATATTAAAAAAACTATTTCCATTATCTCCAAACTGCTTATTTATATTATGTCTCATACATAAGACCTATCTTTGGCTGTCAGTTTTGATATTTATCTTTTTTATAATTTATTTTTTATTTATATTATTCTGATTTTACATTCATAGTATTGACTCCATTATCCTCCTCCCTGTCCTCCCTTTTCCAAAGGGACCCTCATCAATGGGGAATGTGGGTCATGCATTGTCGGGGTGTTATGGGGGATAGGCCAAGTCTCTGTGCATAATGCCCCAACTTGTGGCTCTAACACTCTTTCCGCCCCCTCCTCCACAAATTTCCCTGAGCCACATTTGGGTCATTTTAGTTCTACTTCAGTGATGAGGTTCTGGGAGCCTCTGTGTCTCTGAATATCTGGCTTAGTAGGAGTTGGATGTTCTCTGTGTTCATCTCCTTCAGCCTTTTTCTGTTGTCGTGATCACCAAGAACGTTGTATTTTTGCCCTTTCCCGGCATGATTCTATGGTTTCAGCTGGGGCCCTGGTGAGCTATGATTGGCTGATCCTCCCTTCAGGTTCATTGTCCATCTGAAAAAGATAAGAAAATTCTCCAATGGAGTGAGAAGTTACTACTAGATAGATGGGATGGCCATAGATATTTTGGAGGGAATTTTATATGCATAGGCTCTCTTGTAGCCCACATTTGGTGGTATCTTGATCTTGGAGACTGAACTCATTTTTGTACATGGTTTTGACTATTTCCCAGTTCCAGCAATGAGTTCCATTCCACTGAGTGGATCTATTAGCCAAATCAAGAGCAGTTGGTTACCCACCATGGCTGTGTGCCACTACTGCACTTGTTTGAGCATTACATCAGGTTGTTTCCTGCTGGGTATCTTAGATTGCAAGTTGTTTGGACAGAGGTCGGCCATTATCCCCCAGTCACTTGTGTATCACCCTCTGCACTAGACTAGCTAACTGTCTGGGGACTGACCCTCTTCCAGATTCTGGCCATGTCTCTCCATGTTTGATCTCACACATGTATGCTATCTTCGACAGTAGGGTCTTACCACTAACTCTTGGTGGTCATCAAGAACTCTGACAGAAATCTGTCTTTTTTGGGAAACCTTGTAGGTCTCTCGGATCAACAGCTCATTGTGAAAGTTAACCCCATGCTGGTACTGGGAGTTATAAGTCAGTGCCTAGGCAGCTGAGGGAAGAAAAAGATAGATAATATAAAAGAGAAAGTGAGTATACAGAGGAGAGGGAGAGAGAGAGAGAGAGAGAGAGAGAAGAGAGAGAAAAACATGAAAAGATGAACGTTAGTCTTCATGATGTTCTTTCCAGTTTCCTGTGGTTCAGGTGTTCCCTCTGCAGGCCTGCTGAAGGATCAATGTTTTAGCCTGTTGTTCAGAATAAAGGATTTTATAGTATCATTTCCGTTTGGGTCTCTATTTGTATCCTCCCACCCTTGCCTCCCTCCCACCCTCTCATTCCCTCCCACCCTTACCCTCCCTCCATCCCACCCTCCCTCTTGTCTGGGCCTCAGAGTATTTATTAGCTTGGCAGCATCTTGGGTGGATTCAGGTTAGGAGCAACAAATAAATAAGATCATGCGACGACTATCTTTTTGTGATTGGGTGAGCTCTTTGAGCATGATCTGTTCCATGTTTGATCTTTTTTTTCAAATTTCCTTATTTCATCTTTCCTTACTGCTACGTAGAATTCCATAGTATAGATATATAACATCTTTGTTATCCATTCATCTAGTGATGGACACCTGGGATATTTATCTCTTATTTCCTACTTTCCCTATCCTAGTTTTAAGCCCAGACTACCTTTTGTACTTCTTCAATTGATTATACACACATAGACACATTAAGTTTCCTAATATATAAAAGTGTAATGATGTTCACATAAGATATCGACTTGGAACCTCTTATGACTCCATGGTTTTGGCAGAACTATATCTAAGCATATCTGGCAGTCCTAGACTCCACAAAGTAACGCAAACCTACCTTTATAGTGGTTTAAAGTGACTATAAGTCTGGAGAGATGTCTCAATCCTTAAAGATGCTTGCTTTCAAAGCCTGTCTACTTGTGTTCAGTCACCAGTAGTCACGTGAAGCCAAAACACACAAAGTGGTTCATGTGTATGGAGTTTGTTTGTAGCAGCAAGAGACCCTAGGAGTTTGTTTGTAGCAGCAAGAGGCCCTATGGTGCCTGTGCCTATTCTCCTGTTTTCTCTCTCTCTCTCATAAATAGAAAGTATTTTAAAAAGCAAAAAAGTAAATAAATAAAGTGACCAAACCCAAGACATATTCAATCATCTTTTTAAAAAATCTTTTATTTATTTGAGAATGACAGAGAGAGAGAGAAGCAGAGAGAGAGAGAAAGAATGGGTGTGCCAGAGCCTCCAGCCACTGCAAACGAACTCCAGATGCATGTGCCACCTTGTGCATCTGGCTTATGTGGGTCCTGGGGAATCGAACCTCAAACCGGGGTCCTTAGGCTTCACAGCAAGTGCTTAACCACTAAGCCATCTCTCAGGCCCTCAATCACCTTTTTTGGCACAGGGTTTCATGTATCCCAGTTTGGCCTCAAACTTATTATGTATCTGAACATGAGCTTGAACACCGAGTGCCCCTGCCTCCATCACCCAAATACTTGGATTGCAGATATGTGGCCACATCCTATTCTTTTTAGTATATGTGCTGCCGAAGCGAGCACAAACACATCCTATTCTTTTATTCCAAGATGGTGATGCTGTTTTTTTTTTCTGGAATGTCTTTTTTTGAGTTATGCCCATCAAAATTCTAGTCATTTTTAATGTTCAACTGAGATATTGGTTCACAAGTGGGTGTAATTTTGCTATATATACAGGACATCCATTATAACATTTATTATTATAAGTTTCTTTGTATTAAAGTCTTTCATTTATCTGTCTTATCTCTTCCTTTCAAGTTATACTCCTTGCCCTCCAGGAAATTATGTTGTACCTATCTTTTTATTTCCTATAACAAATAAAAAAGGCACCCCATATACAAGAGATACCTGATAGACATT
Organism: Orientallactaga sibirica; assembly: GCA_036365145.1. NCBI lineage: Eukaryota > Metazoa > Chordata > Mammalia > Rodentia > Dipodidae > Orientallactaga > Orientallactaga sibirica. The sequence goes on along the minus strand of JAEOAD010000793.1, from coordinate 4,799,367 downwards.
TGAACAGAATTTAAATTAGTTACCTTGGAAAGTTATAGATATTTATTTTAATAATGTTTAATTTGCAAAAATTTTTGAAGTTGTCTTACAATTGTTTTAAGAATCTTTTAAATGCTTTTAGCCATGACAAATCATCATCATTTTAGGGAAAATTGATTTTGGAAAATAAAATTCATTCTGAACCACGTTTAGTGAATAATATGAAAGTTCAATCTGGGCTGTATTTTTCGGTTAGAATGAGAGATGTGTGAAGTAATGAGACAACCTCTGCATGAGGCATGAGCTGACAATTCCAAATTCCCCAAATGAGTTCAATAATGACTATCATTGTAATGAGTTTATAACTTTTTAAATTGTCTACTTTGGAAAATACAGCACCCATTTTGTTGTGTAAGTTCTAACATTTGTTTTAAATCAGGCTTGTCTTCTTGGAGATTTTCATTTTGTAATTTTCCAAACCAGAATGTTTAAAGGATCATTTAAATGAGAAATTTATTGCCCTTCACATTGGAGTATACTATACTACTACTGTATTTTATATGTTCTAGTGAGTCCTCAATATTATATGAAACAAAACTCCTCAGAGTTGGGCAAAACATTTATCTGTAGTAAAGTTTTTAAAATTCGAAGTTGATTGTGGTATCTCATGCCTATAATCCCAGCACTCAAGAGATTGAGGTAGGAGGATCACCATGAGTTTGAGGCCAGTTTGGGCCATAGAGTGACTTCAATATCAGCCTGGGTTGGACTGATAATGCCTCTTTTTTAAAAATATATTTTCTTAGTTATGTATATGTACGACCATGATGGTACCATCGTTAGCCTTCTCCCTGTCCTCCCCTCATCGTTATGTGGGTCTTGCCTTATGTGGGTAGCCATCAGTTATGCGGGAGAGGCAATGACTCTGTGTATAATGACCTAACTCATGGCTCTAACAATCTTTCTGTCCCCTCTTCCATGAGTTTCCCTGAGCCATGTTGAATACATTTTAGGTCTATTTCAGTGACGATGTTTTGTGAGTCTCTGTGTCTCTGAATAACTGATTTGGTAGGGGTTGGGATTCCTTTGTGTCTATCTCCTTCGCCCTTGTGCTGGTACCTGGTTCACCAACAAAGCAGCACTCTTGCTCATTTCCTCTATAATTCAATGGCTTCATCTGGTTCCCTGATGTGGTGAGATGAGCTGATTGTCTCCTCAGGATATGCGTTCATCTGAAAGAGAGAAGCAGATTCTCCAATAAATAAATAACTAAAACATATTTTTAGAAAAAAAAAAAAACAACCCTGATGTGGTGGCACATGGCTGCAATCCTGGGACTTATCAGGAATTCAAGGTCATTTGCAGCTATATAGTAATTGCAGGCTAGCCTGGGGCTACGTGAGACCCTGGATAATTAAAGAAAGAAAGATGGAAAGAAATTAGCTTGGTGGCTCACAACTATAATCCCAGCACATGGGAGGCTGAGGTAGGAGGATCATCCTAAATTCAAGGCTAGTCTAGGCTACAGAATGAATTCCAGATCAGCCTTGTTAGTGATACCCTACCTCAAAAAAAAAAAGGGTTCAGGAGATGGGGGTGGAGATCTTATGTAGTATTTATGAGGCCCTGGATTCCATTCCCAGCACTGCAAAAGAAAGAAGAAAGAGGAAAGAAAGAAAGAAAGAAAGAAAGAAAGAAAGAAAGAAAGAAAGAAAGAAAGAAAATGAAAAAGAAAAATAAAAGGTTCTTTATTTCTTGAAAGAACTATCTTTATACTGTTTATGTATTTTTTGGTGTTGATCAACATTCCAAGTGATGTTAATGCCTTACTGAGATTCCATTTGTTGTTTTCACAGATTTCAGGAAACCTTACTGTGCCTTGGATTACAGGGTGTTCTAGAAAAAGAGCAGTAAGTAATCTTTTATTTGAAGCAACAAATAGGTTTCCTCTCATGTTGTTAGTTGGCATGTCATTAATATTTATGATTCATATAAAGCTAGCAAAACAGCCTTGATAAGGCTGAATTTTCTCAAAGAACATATATTTTAAGATCATAATATTTATTTATACTACAAAAGTAACCTTAATTAAAATATAGTAATCAACACACTAAGATATCTGTGGGCAGGTCTTTTTTCTGCTTTAAAAAACATTCAAAGGCAACTCATGATGTATCCTACATTTTCTACAGTTAATTCGATCATACAGCTGAATCACAATTGATGGAATACATGTTGAACAACATTAAATGACATACATTCCATTTTTAGCATAGTTTAATTTTGCTAGATTAATTTATAATGTTTTTTGTTTTGCATTTTGGGTGGGGCATTTGGGGTATTTCTGTATATAAAATCATGGCATTTTAAATCAGTTACATTGTGCGTGTTTTTTTTTTTTTTTGTTGTTGTTGTTGTTTTTTGCAAGGTAGGGTCTCACTGTGGTCCAGGCTGACCTGGAATTAACTATGTAGTCTCAGGGTGGCCTTGAACTCTCGGTGATCTTCCTACCTCTGCCTCCCAAGTGCTGGGATTAAAGGCGTGCGCCACCACGCCCGGCACATTGTACGTGGTTTCTTAAATTTGGATTTCTTTGTTTTCATTTTCTTGTATGATTATTCTGCCAGGACTTCCATACCTATGTTGAATGAAATTAGGGGGAAAAATCCTTGTTTTCTTCCATATTTTATAGAGAAAACTTTCTGTTAATTTTTCTATTCAATATAATGTTAGACATAGGTATATTATAATCATTTTGTCGACTGTAGTCTCTGCACATGTCCAACAAGAATAAAAATTACAGCTTGTTTAGTGAGTGCCAACTTGTAGTACTATTTAAGTCTAATTATGTACATCAAATCCATTTTGTTAATAATAGTTGATTCTTTTTCTTTTATAACATTCATATCTCCTGATATCATTATAAACCTTGTTTGTAGCATTCATTTCACACTTATAAAAGTCATTGCTTATTCACATCATTCTAACATGTCATATTTGTGGAATGATTGACTATTAAATGCTTAGTCTATAAAATTAAAGTTCCAAGCAAGAAAATAAGAACTTAAGAAATGCTTTAGAATATTTCAGAGAATTGAAAACATTTAAAAATGAAAAATTGGGCTGGAGAGATTGCTCAGCAGTTAAGCTGCTCGCCTGCAAATAAATCCTAATGACCGGGATTTGATTCCCCAATACCCATGTAAAGCCAGATTCATAAAGCAGTGCATGCATCTAGAGTTTGTTTGCAGTGGCTAGAAGCCCTGGTGTTTGCCCATTCTTTCTCTCTTTCTCTCACTCTCTCTCTCTTCTCCCTGTCTCTCTCTCTGCTGTACCACTGTTAGTTGGAGGCCAGTCTGATCTACATAGGAAGTTTTAGAATTCTAGGTCAGCCAGGGCTTTCATAGTGAGACCCTGTCAAAAAAGGCAAATGTAGGAAGCACCTACCATTCCTGGGGATAGGGAACAAAGAAAAAAAGTTTGAACTTTTAAAATCTACAAATTTCTGGAATGAGATCTGCTGAGCTCGGGCTTAGTTTTCTGAGTTGAGGAAATGCAAGTTCATACTGGTACCTCTTGGAGCTCAGGGTGTCTGGTTCCAGGACTGTGAAAAAATAGGAACTAAATGTTAGAATTTCCAATCACAAATATCCAGATACAGATCTCTTCCTGGATGATACTTTAAGGAACTAGAAGCAAAATAGGAAGAGCAAGTGTCTTTTTCACTAGTAGCCTTCCAGACTCCTCTATGGTTTACTAATTGGAGGATTTAATGGTAATTCCCTTGATTAAAGTGAAAATGTTTGTACTCTCCACCTATCCTTTAGAAAGGTTGTAAGACTGCACTTAGAACTGAGAAATAGTGTTTTAATCATTAATACATAATAAATGAGGAATTTCATTTGCCTTTATTTCATATGTTAACCACACTTTATATGTTGCTATTAATGAAATGGATAATTTGGGACTGCAGAACTTATTGGTTGTATTCAATCTGATAGCATTTTTTTCTTGTAAAAACTATTTATGCTACTTGCATTGTACCATGGTTCATCAGTAGTAAACAAAATAGCATATTTACTGTATTTGTTATTTTCAGAATGTAACATATTTTATTTCTAATTTATGCCTCTGAATTATACATATTTATAGTATTTTATAGTCATACAGCATTTTGATGCACACATATATAATTCATAATGATCAAATTAGTATAATCAGCTTATTTAACACTTTAAGAATTGGTCATTTTTTTGTTGAAAGTGTAGTCAAAATTCTCTTTCCTGGCGATTTTGCATTTACAAAAAATATTGTTAACTATAGTGAAGAACACTGGAAGCTACCTCATATAACTGTTACTTGGAAAATTTTAATGTCTCTCTGTCCCTTTCCTCCCTACTCTTAATACACTGTAGTAATCTCCATGCTACTCCTATGAACAGAATCAATGTTGTAGTTTCCACACAGGACAGACAGTATTCATATTTTTAACTTTCTGCCCCTGTTTTGTTCACTTAATGTAATATCTTCCAGACTTATCCATGTTGCTGCAAATTACAGGACATCACTCTTATATGACTGAATAGAATTCTTTTTACCCAATCATGCATTGATGGACACCTAAATTGACTTTTGGATTACTGTGAATAGTGTTTCTTTGGCATACTGATTCATTTTATTTAGCTATTAACTGAGTAGTGATAATGCTGGATTATATGATCTTTCTATTTTTAGTTTATTGAGAAAACATCCAAACTATTTTCCAGCATGACTATGGTTTTGAAGTACATTAATTTAAAGATTAGTGATATCTAACATTCTTTTCATATAATTGTGTGGTAGTTTGCCTTTATCCTCTGGCCATAGCACGATTCCCCTTCTTAGAGAATATATCACCTTGGCTCAGTAGCCATGGTGACAGTAGAACAGTACAGTGATAGCCAGGTCTGTGACAATGAATATGGAGCTATTGATGCTCCCCTATGAAAGAAGAGGGGAGAGTCAAGGACCCTCACATAGAATCCCAGCCATTACTCCTTTCTGTCCTCCACCTCAGCTCAAGGTGATCATGGGAGATATTAGAATATTTAGAAAGTAGAAGGTTAAATGAAGGTCAATCTCCATGATGTAGCTTTCACGAGGTCATCATCTATGTTGATGTGGAAAAATGCAGTAACAAAGCTGTTTTGTGGTCACCCACCCTTCTATAAATTGGCCTTCACACATACTCCATAAATGTCCCAAGTAAACTCAGTGGTTTACCAAGTTTAGTAGAAACTTTACTGTGATTTCTTGTCAGTGCCCTATCTGGGGTGAATATATATTTGGTACATTTTCCCAGGACAAGATAATGTAAAAGTTTGCTGGCCATTTGTGTGTCATCTTTGGGAAATGCCAATCTATATATCACTTGCCCCTTTTAAAATCCAATTATTTGTAGGTTTGGGTTTTCTTGTTGTTTTGTTTTGATTTGTAGATTTTTTCAGTTATTTCATATTTTCTGGCTATTCATCCTGTGATTTAGAGATAATTTGCCATATTTATTCCATTTTTATGTTGATTCTTTACTCTGTGATGTTCATTTGTTGTCCAAAGCTTTTTATATTAACTTAATACCATTGTTTACTTTTACTTTGCTTGTCTTTGTTTTTAGGGGTAGTAATTCAAAGAACTTTAGTACTGAAGCATTTTCTCTATATTTCCTTCTAACAGTTTGGGAGAATATCTCATTCTAATCCTTGTAGCAATATATTGTAATAAGTAGAGCAAGTACTTCTTTGTTTGTTTCAAGGTAGGGTCACACTGCATCCCAGGCTGACCTGGAACTCATTCGGTAATCACAGGCCAGCTTAAACCTCATAGTCATCCTCTGACCTCTGCCTCCTGAGGGCTGAGATTAAAGGCTTGTGCCACCACACCTGGGTATGTTATTAAATATATTTAAAACTTATCAATAATTGTGCTGGAGAGATAGATCAATGGTTAAAGGTACTTGCTTGTAAATCCTGATCGCCCAGGTTCAGAATGCCAGTACCCAGGTAAAACCCAATGCACAAAGTGGTGCATGCCTCTGGAGTTTGTTTGCAGTGGCAAATGGCCCTGGTGAGCCCATACTCTCTCTGCCTCTCTCTCTCTCTCTCTCTCTCAATCTCTCTCTCTGCCTCTTTCTCCCTCCTCTCTCTTCCTCTCCCTCCTTCTGTTTCTCTGATTGCAAAAAATAAAACAAAATACTTAAAAATAAATTTATCAATCATATTTTTGGATTAGAGGACATTTTATTAAAATGGATTATAGTTGATATTTAACACCAAATTGGCTCCAAGAGAAGAAAAAATATTTTAAATAGATTAATTTATATGCAAGAAGAGAGAGAGAGAGAAAGGGAGAGAGAATGAGAACAATGGGTGTACCAGGGTCTCTAGCTACTGCAAACGATCTCCAGAAACATGTGCCACTTTGTTTATCTGGCTTTAAGTGGGTACTGGAGAATCAAACTTAGATGGTTAGGCATTGCAGGTAAGCTCCTTAACTGCTGAGCCATCTCTACATCCTTGAAAAATATTTTATAAAAATGAATAATATTACCTAGCAGTTTAAATATGTATAGACTGTCAAGCTCTTGATTCATAGGTTCAAGTAGGGAAACAGTAAAAGGATAGTGAAAATCAAGTAATGGTAAGTAGCATTTCAATATAGTCCTCAACTTGAGGTTCTGTGGAAGTAGTAGGACAATAACATTTGCAATGACTAAAAAAGAAACACTCTTTAATCATTACAAAATAAAACTGTGGCTAAAAGATCATTAAGTCAGCTTAATGTCACTTTTGAGATGCAGTTTGTTTACTCATTTCTGTTTAGTTTTTTTTCCTCTTTCTTTCATTGAGATAGGATCTCATGTTATAGAGTAGATAGATCTGAAAGTCACTACATAGCCAGGCTGTCCTTGAACTTGCAGTAATCTTCAACCTTCCAAGTACTAGGATTGCAGACCTGGGCCACAGTGCCCATTTTCATCTGTTCTTTTTTTTTTTAATTGAGAACTTTTAATATATGAACATACTGTAATTTGACCATATTCACCATCCCTCTTTGTCCCCTCTCTCCCACCCCCTTGACAGTTTTTTTTTTAAGTTTTCATCTGGCCCACACCCCCCCACAGTCATCTAAAGTAAAAACTGTAAAAAGTAAACCCTGACTGCTTTGCAGGGGTTTTAAATTTATCTTATATAGGATAAAAGAATTTTAAGGAAAATAAATTATTTTAATTGAGTATTCATACGTTTGAAGTCAAATAACTACTTTTCATGAGAATTGAATTTGTCTGAAAAATAGATAGCTATGGGTAGGTAGATGGTTGATTTAAAAATTCTTACTTTTCAGCACTTTTTTTTTAGAATGTTGCCTAAAAGAAGAAAAATAAACAAGCTATTTTTGCTTTATTCTTTTCATACTTATATAAAATCAACATGTAAAACTTTATTTCAGGGCTGGAGAGATGGCTCAGCCTCCACTGTCAAACTTGCTTGCAAAGCCTGTTGGCCTAGGTTCACATCAACCATACACATGTAAAGCCAGTTGCACAAGGTGATGCATGAATCTGGAGTTTGTTTGTAGAGGCAAAAGGTCCTGGCATGCCCATTTTCTTTCTATCACCCTCAAATAAATATTTCATAAAAGATGTATTAAACATTTATTCAATTAATATTCTTACATATATTTTTAATATAATATGTATCTGAACATGAACCTCCATGGAGTAAGGGTGAGTTCCATTATCAGCCTACTTAATATCTATGTATACAGAGAAAACAAGTGATAGTATGCCCTTGGGAAATGTAGAATTCTCATAACTTTTAGGAAAGAATATTTAATTTCCCTTATTCTAATTCACATAACTCACATTTTAAGCATCCCACTGAAATTAAAGTATTTAAATCAAGAAATTTTGATGATAAACACAGTTAAAAGAAAAAAAATAACATGAAATCTCCTGCTTTCTCCTTTTCACTCATTTTCAATAATTCTTCAGAGCTGAAGAGATGGCTTAGTGGTTAAAGCACTTGCCAACATTGCTGACAAATCCAAAGGACCCAGGTTTGATTCCCCAGTATGCAGATCCACAAGGCAGCACATGTGTCTGGAGTTCATTTGCAGTGGCTAGAGGCCCTGGCATACCCATTGTCTTCCTTCCTCCTCCTTCTCTCTCTCAAATAAATAAATTTGAATTAAATTAAAAACATCCAATAACTATTCATATCTCACTTCTATCAACTGAGAATGAAATATATTACAATTCTTTATTATAAATTCTCCAATGTCTCTTTTCATTTAATTATCCACCAACAAATATTTATGTGGAGCTCCTACTATGTTCCAGGCATTGAACTCTAGGTGCTTGGCTTATATTAGGCACACAAAAATCCCTGTCCATGTGGAGCTCACTTTCTCCTGCAGTTAAGAGGAAATAAACTGTAAGCAATTAAATATAATAAGCAAATAAATTACATATTAGACAGTCATAAGTACTTTGAAAAAGATAAGAAGGATCACAAGTTTGAATAGGGGATTAAAGTATTACAGTATTAAATATGCCTCAGCAGTGAAGAATATTTACTGCAATGTACATGTTGATCCTTTACTATTTCATTACTCAAATGCTCTATCTTTGCAATTTTTTCATTCCTTTACTGTTACCTCTTATGGAATTCAAGGGGAAGGATTAAATAAAATGTATTACTTATATATGGACTGTAGCAACTAACTTCTTGTTGCTGGGACAAAACATCCAAACAAAGCAGTTTATGAAAGGAAAGGGTTTATTTTGGTTTAGAGTTTCAAGGAGAACCTTCACTATAGCAGGAAAAGATTAACAGGAACAGATTGCTGGGTATCACATCTCACAAGCTTGGAAGAAGCAGTAAGAGCAAGCTATGAACACCCAGTGGCCTGCCTTCAATCACACAACTTATAGCAAGGTTCACCTCCCAAAGGCTCCACCAGGTGCTGAAGAAGTAGGAGGCTTAATATCAAATATGAAACTATGGGGGAAATTTTGTATTCATGCCACCCCACGATTTTTTTTATTATGAGAGAAAGAGAGAGAGAGAGAGAGAGAGAGAATGGGCATGCCAATGGACTCTCAGCCACTGTGAACTAATTCCAGACACATGCGCCCCCTTGTGGGCAAGCTCAGCATTACATGTTTGCCTCACTTTTTGCATCTGGCTAAACATGGGACCTGGAGATCAAATGGGCATTCTTGGGCTTGGCAGGCAGGCGCCGTAACCACTAAGCCATCTCTGTAGGCCCCAAGAATTTTTGATAATTTAATATTTATCTATTAATATTTGCTTAAATAATGAGAACTTATAATTGTATTTCCATCTACTCTAATGTCAAAATAGAAGAGGCTCAGTGTTGTTTCTGTTTTATGTTTAACATTTGCATATTTTTTTCTATGTTGCTATTCTATTGGAGGAGCTACTATCATACTTTAATGCCTGTGTGGTAGGGTACAGTATAATACTTAGTTGTGAATTAAAGATTAATAGAGCTTATTTCTGCCTTGCCTGTTTAAATGTGTTGTGCAATGGAGTTTTTCCACTCCTTTTGTTATTTTACCATGTAAATACATTCTGGTTTCCTTTTTTTTTTTTCACTTTCTCTATTCTCATTTCCTCTCTTATCTCTCTGTAACCAAATTTGTTTTGTGCCTCCAGGGTCATTTATAACTGTGTTGTGACCCAGCTACAAGTCTCTCTTTTGATGTGAAATTCCAAAATACTTACTGTATTTGCTGAACATTACATACAGATTCATTTATACTTCATTTTCTGTTTTTATATTATTTCTTTCTATCACCTATAATACTTAACAAAGTTCTGAACCTTTCTCTGTGAAAATGAGTTGAACTAGTATTGCATTGTTACAATATTCTCTACTTGAAAACCATAGATAAACTGATTTGATTATATTGGTCAATTATTGGACAAAAATCAACTTTATTTTTCAAAATTTGTGCTAGTTGTTTCTAAGTTTGTTGAGTCATATCATTGTTTTATATCATGTAGATATAACACAGCTACATGATTAGAGAAACAGTGGGAAGGAAGTGCCTTAATAAGAATCATTGAAGTCTATGTTTTGACAACATGACAATATGTTTTCAAATATTTTATATCAGAAATTTTTATAATGAAATAAATTAAATGGATCAGTCCATTCTTTTTATAGTAATCAGATTATTAGAACTTTTTTGTCAACTAAAAGGAGACTCTTTGTAAATGGCTAATCAAAAATTAAGAATTATAAACCAAATTTATAAATATGAGATTATCAGTTTGGTTTATTTAAAGGTGTTTTTAAAAATCTTACTTTTGGGGCTGGAAAGATAGGCTCAGCAGTTAAAATTATATGTTATCAAAGCCTGAAGTCCCAAGTTCGATTCCCCAGTGCCACATAAAGCCATATGCATAAATTGGTACATGTGTCTGGAGTTAAGTTGCAGTGGTAAGAAGGCCTGGTGTGGCCATTCCATTCTCTTTCTCTCTTTCTTTGCAAATAAATAAATAAAAATACCCTTTAAAAAATTAAAATGCAAACTTTTAGGGCTGGGACAATGGCTCAAAAGTTAAGAGTGCTTGCCGCTTAAGCACCTGAAAGTATCTGAGACAGCTCGAGTCTTATTCCCTAGAACAACTAAAAAGTTGTGTGTCCATGAAGGACTATAACTCTTGTCCCTAGGAGATGGAGCTGGAAACTGGAGAATCTCTGCAGATTGTTGATGGAAAACAGCTGCTTCAGGTTGAAGGAAAGACATAATCACAAGGAAATAAACCAATGTGCAATGGAGAAGGGCACCTGAAGTTCTCTGGTCTCCACACACGTATATGACTAACTTGCACATCTGCAAACATATGTGTATTTGCCATGTATAACATACCATACATAATACCAAATACACACACCAAAAAAAAAAATCACACTCTTGGGGACTAGGGTAATGCCTCAGTAATCCTTGCTGCACAAGCATGAGGATGTATATTTGGATCACAAGCACCCATATAAAAGCCAGGTGTGGTGCCTGTAGTCTCAGTGCTGGGGAAAGGGAGAGGGGAGGATCCATGGGACTCAATGGACAGCTAGTCTAACTGAATCACTTAGCTGCAGATTCAGTGAGAAACCCTGTCTCAAAAAAAATAACATGGAAGATGGGTAGGAATATCCTATTGCACAACCCTCCCCTCAGAGACTGACCGAGGCCTTCATGACCCCACACTGAATACCAATAACCCCACTGAGGAAGGCCCTCAGGGGAATGGGAGTGAGGTGAGGAAATAGGAGTCTAAATTTTATTATTATTTATTTTATTATTATTTATTTATTTGAGAGAAAGATGCAGAGAAAGAGAGAGAGAGAGAGAATGGGTGCACCATGGCCTCCAGCCACAACCAAACTTCACACACATGGGCCACCTCGAGCATCTGGCTTATGTGGGTTTTGGGGAATCCAACTGAGGTCCTTTGGCTTTGCAGGCAAACATCTTAACTGCTAAACTATCTCTCCAGCCTGAGTATACCCTTTAAAAATTAAGTTTAGAAAAAGGAAAAGTTTTAAGAGTTGACTAGCAAGTTTAAACGTGATAACTAAGTGAAGTTTTTACAAAACACTCTATTAGAAGTGTGAATACCATAGCGGGGTTATTCAGTAGCAAGCAGATGGGGAGAGGAGATATGAGTACAAAGTTTTTTTTTTCCCTATTTTTGAGAGACATAGAAAGAGAGAGAGAATTGGCATGCTAGGCCTCAGCCACTGCAGTCAAACCCCAGACCCTCCCATCACCAATTGGTCATGTGTGACCTTGAGCTTGTCTCACCTTTGTGTGTCTGACTAATGTGGGATCTGGAAAGTCAAACCTGGGTCCTTAGGCTTCACAGACAAGCTCCATAATCACTAAGCCATCTCCCAGCCAGAGTACAGAGTTTTTATAAAAATGTCAAGGAATATTTTTTTTTTTTTTTGGAGAGAGAGACAGAGAGAAAAGGGAGGGGAAGACAGATAGAGATGGGTGTGCCAGCAGCGTCTCAGCTGCTGCAAACGAAATCCAGATGTGTGCGCCCCCTTGTGGTCAAGTGCGGCATTGTGCCCTTGCATCACTTTGCATCTGGCTAAACGTGGGACCTGGAGATTGGAACAAGCGTTCTTAGGCTTAGGAGGCAGGTGCCTTAACCGCTAAGCCATCTCTCCAGCCCCAAACAATAATTTAAAGCCTGAAGTCCCAAGTTCGATTCCCAGTGCCACATAAAGCCATATGCATAAATTGGTACATGTGTCTGGAGTTAAGTTGCAGTGGTAAGAAGGCCTGGTGTGGCCATTCCATTCTCTTTCTCTTTTCTTTGCAAATAAATAAATAAAAATACCCTTTAAAAAATTAAAATGCAAACTTTTAGGGCTGGGACAATGGCTCAAAAGTTAAGAGTGCTTGCCGCTTAAGCACCTGAAAGTATCTGAGACAGCTCGAGTCTTATTCCCTAGAACAACTAAAAAGTTGTGTGTCCATGAAGGACTATAACTCTTGTCCCTAGGAGATGGAGCTGGAAACTGAGAATCTCTGCAGATTGTTGATGGAAAACAGCTGCTTCAGGTTGAAGGAAAGACATAATCACAAGGAAATAAACCAATGTGCAATGGAGAAGGGCACCTGAAGTTCTCTGGTCTCCACACACGTATATGACTAACTTGCACATCTGCAAACATATGTGTATTTGCCATGTATAACATACCATACATAATACCAAATACACACACCAAAAAAAAAATCACACTCTTGGGGACTAGGGTAATGCCTCAGTAATCCTTGCTGCACAAGCATGAGGATGTATATTTGGATCACAAGCACCCATATAAAAGCCAGGTGTGGTGCCTGTAGTCTCAGTGCTGGGGAAAGGGAGAGGGGAGGATCCATGGGACTCAATGGACAGCTAGTCTAACTGAATCACTTAGCTGCAGATTCAGTGAGAAACCCTGTCTCAAAAAATAACATGGAAGATGGGTAGGAATATCCTATTGCACAACCCTCCCCTCAGAGACTGACCGAGGCCTTCATGACCCCACACTGAATACCAATAACCCCACTGAGGAAGGCCCTCAGGGGAATGGGAGTGAGGTGAGGAAATAGGAGTCTAAATTTTATTATTATTTATTTTATTATTATTTATTTATTTGAGAGAAAGATGCAGAGAAAGAGAGAGAGAGAGAGAATGGGTGCACCATGGCCTCCAGCCACAACCAAACTTCACACACATGGGCCACCTCGAGCATCTGGCTTATGTGGGTTTTGGGGAATCCAACTGAGGTCCTTTGGCTTTGCAGGCAAACATCTTAACTGCTAAACTATCTCTCCAGCCTGAGTATACCCTTTAAAAATTAAGTTTAGAAAAAGGAAAAGTTTTAAGAGTTGACTAGCAAGTTTAAACGTGATAACTAAGTGAAGTTTTTACAAAACACTCTATTAGAAGTGTGAATACCATAGCGGGGTTATTCAGTAGCAAGCAGATGGGGAGAGGAGATATGAGTACAAAGTTTTTTTTTTTTTTCTATTTTTGAGAGACATAGAAAGAGAGAGAGAATTGGCATGCTAGGCCTCAGCCACTGCAGTCAAACCCCAGACCCTCCCATCACCAATTGGTCATGTGTGACCTTGAGCTTGTCTCACCTTTGTGTGTCTGACTAATGTGGGATCTGGAAAGTCAAACCTGGGTCCTTAGGCTTCACAGACAAGCTCCATAATCACTAAGCCATCTCCCAGCCAGAGTACAGAGTTTTTATAAAAATGTCAAGGAATATTTTTTTTTTTGGGGGGGAGAGAGACACAGAGAGAAAGGGAGGGGAAGACAGATAGAGATGGGTGTGCCAGCAGCGTCTCAGCTGCTGCAAACGAAATCCAGATGTGTGCGCCCCCTTGTGGTCAAGTGCGGCATTGTGCCCTTGCATCACTTTGCATCTGGCTAAACGTGGGACCTGGAGATTGGAACAAGCGTTCTTAGGCTTAGGAGGCAGGTGCCTTAACCGCTAAGCCATCTCTCCAGCCCCAAACAATAATTTTTTAAAAGAAGTATGAATAAAAAGTTCCAAGTACAAATAGATACTGGATGTTTTCATATTATTATTTTTATATTATTTCATTTAATCATTTGCAATCCTTGGAATTGGTCTTGTATTCCAGATGAAGAAAAGGAGTTTAAACAATGTTCAGTATGGAGAAAAAGCAGGTTATACTTGATAGGCTAGAAATTACTCTCTATTAAACTATATGCAAAGAAAGAAAGAAAGAAAGAAAGAAAGAAAGAAAGAAAGAAAGAAAGAAAGAAAGAAAGGAAGAAAGAAAGGGAGAGAGAAAGAAAGTGGAGAATGATTGAGGAAGATAGGTTCTTTAGACTTCTGGCCTGAACACACATATGCACAACCACTTGAAATACACATGTGCCCACACACATAATGTATATATGAAAAAATACACTGTTGGGCTTGGTATGAGGCTCAGTCGATAAGTGACTACCCTACAGGAATCATTGGGTTTGATGACCAACACCACATAAACTGGGGTAATGGTGAACACCTGTAATCATAGTGTTTGAGAGTTAAAGGGAGGAGGACATACTCAGCTTCTTAGTAGGACAAGGCAAGACTGAACTATGTGACACCCTTGGAGTGAGAAAAACAGAAGTAAAAGCTTACTGTACATGCCCCCCCCACACTTTGTCCCAAGTTAGCACACTTTTCTTCTGACATAAGCGCAGTGCACATCCATCTGCACTTGGATGTCACATGAAACAATGAAATTTCAGTACATCACATTTTCATGGTAAACCTTTTGAAATGTCTACTTATATGCATACTTTGTTTAGTTTTGAGGAAGTTTACATTATTTTCACATCACTTAGTTTAGAGAATTTTCAATTTGTTTGCAAGCAGAAACAGAGCAAGATAGTGCATGGGTGCACCAAGGACCCTTGCCACTGCAAAAATTCCCCAGATGCATGTGCCACTTTGTGCATCAGGATTTACATGGGTACTGGAATTGAACCCAGGCCGTCAGGCTTTGCAAGCAAGTGCCTTTAGCCACTGAGCCATCTCCCCTAAGCCCAGAAAATTATTTATAACTGTTAAAGGATATTGTATACCTGTTCATTTAACTCAGAAAAAATACCACTTAGGCTAGCGACCAAGTCTATAAATTGTGCTATTATAAAATGTTAATATAATATATTAATATAATATATTAATATAATATATATTATGATATGTATAAATTGTGTTATTGGAAAATTAGAACATGTGCATTAAAGTACCTAGTATCCTTTCCATTATGATATATTCACTTTAATGACAACCAAGATCATACAAAATCAGTACACTGATTTTAATATACTTAGAACTTAAAGTCTCTTTTATGTACTCATTGTTACATTTTAAAATATAAGGTAGAAACATGGATTTTGACATTCTTGTGACTATATTTATATATTCTCAGCCAGGCATGGTGCCTCATGCCTTTAATCCCAGCACTAGGGAGGCTGAGTTAGGTAGGAGGATTGGTGTGACTTTAAGGCCATTCCATACTGGACTAAAGAGTGACTACCTGTCTCCAAACAATGGAAAAAATATAAAGATTGGTTGTCTCATCATTCTGTTATGGAAAGTGAAAGCGCTTAAGGGCTACTCCCCTTCCTGGTGAGCTAATGGCAAAAATTAGAAGGAGAAGTATAGTGGAACAAAGGAGAATGAAGGAGAGGGCTACATATAATCAATATATATATATAAAATATTTTTCATATATATATATATATGAAAAGCTAAATTAAAATTAATTTTACATGAGGGGGCAGCAATGTACTCACAACTTCTTCAGAGACTGATGCAGGTAGATCTCCAGTTTGTGGCTTGCTTGAGCTATGTAATGAGACCCAGTATAAAGAGAGAGAGAGAGAAAATTTTAGATGTATGGGTCAGATAGAGAGATGTAAAAACCCTAAATTTATTTACATCCCCCATAAAGAATAAATCTGGAGCTGGGGAAATGGCTTCGTGGTTAAGGCATTTGCCTGAGACACCTAAAGACCCCTGTTTGATTCCCCAGGACCGCCTTAAGCCAGATGCACAAGGGAGCTCATGTGCTGGAGTTTGTTTGCAGTGGTTGGAGGCCCTAGCATGCCCATTCTCTCTTTGTCTCTGCCTGTTCCTCTCCCTCTCTCATAAATAAATAAATAAATAAATAAATAAATAAATAAATAAATAAATAAATAAATAAAAGTCTATCCTGACTTGCTCATAAATAGAGTATAAGTGAAGAAAATTGTGTAACACTTAAAACACAAAGAATTTCAAGGCCCAACTGGTTGTGATGGTGCATATCTGTAGTTTAGCTATTTGGAAGCTGAGACAGGCAAGATCAGTTGTGCTCTGGAGTTTGAGATCAGCCTGAGAAACATATGTGTCAATGCTCTGTTACTGGTGAACTTTTTATCTCATTTCTCCTCAAAGGAAAAAAAAATCAACAAAATACACAGAAGTTATTTAGCCAAACAAAGCAAATATTACACTGAAGAGACAGGGACAGGGAGAGATTGAGAGAGAGATTGGAGTTTATAGCAGGCTGACCTGAAGGAGTGTGTTCTGTATCATGGATTTTTAAGAAGATTCTATAAATATTTATGAGGTGGCTTACATATTCATGAGGGTACGTTGACACGTTTCCCCTGGCAAATCATGGTGGTTTAGAAGATCTGCCTTTTAGGGTATTTCTTCCTATGATCTTCTTGTATAGCCCACAAAGGGAACTTAAAAGCACAATACTACCAATATTATAATGAATCTAGGATCTTTTCAAGATGCATACCCTTGATTAGTGTGCATGTATGTAAATCAGAAATTGTCTGGCTCCCTGGTTTCTAACATAGTGGGAAGAACCTAACTGTAGATTCAAGAATATTTAGCCACAAAGGGGCATTCCGATTGTCAGAAGACAGTTACCAAGATACAGCTGCAGTCTCCTTGGTACCCTCACGTCTAACTCCCTGCCTTAAAAAGGCGACATAACTACCAAGATACAGCTGCAGGTTTCCTTGGTTACGTCATATCTAATTACTTGCCACATTGTTTCAAATATATATATATATATATATATATATATATATATATATATATATATATATAGAGAGAGAGAGTGTATATATATATATATATATATATATATATAGAGAGAGAGAGAGAGAGAGAGAGAGAGAGAGGAGAGAAAGAGAGAAACGAAATTAAAATTTTACCAGTAACAGAGCATTGACACATACGTTGCTCTGGCTGATCTCAAACTCCAGAGCACAAGTGATCTTCCCTGTCTCAGCTTCCAAATAGCTAAACTACAGATATGCACCATCACAACCAGTTGAACCTTGAATTTCTTTTTATAAATGTTACACATTTATTATATATATATATATATATATATATATATATATATACATATATATATATATAAAATCAGTCTCAGAAAAAAAAAAAAAAAATTGAGCTCTTGTTTGCCTCTGTGCTCCTGAGGATCAAACCAGGGCCTTGAACATGCCATGTGAGTGTTATAATATGAAGCTGTATCTTTAGTACTGATATCCTTAACCCTGAGGTTTTTTTAAAGTCTTATAAAAATGCAAAGGGCATTGCCTGCAACTTTAAGCATCAATATTTCAGAAATTTCTTATTTTAGCTTTGAATTATTTTATGCTTCAACACCAAGGTGGCTGAAAAGTTTAATCAGTCTCTAGCACTTTTTATATGCCAATAACATATCTCATATTCTAGAATGATTCCTTGAAATGATGTAGTTAATGTAATTTGTCCCAAAGACATAGTAGAGCAAATCATTCCAGACTTTTAAAAATCATTCCTAAGTTAGCATGAATATGTTTTAAGCTCAAAAATAATAAAATTACAACTGAAGATTTTTAAAATATGAAAGTTTCAACACACAAGTTTGTGCTTTAGCCTCCACAAAACATGCATGTATGTACATATGTTCTTGTACAAACGTGCACCCACATGCATGCACATGCATACACACCACACACTCACAAAGTTATGTACATATTAGAAAGCCTAAATCCAAAATATTGAGACTAACAAATGACTGATGAGGAAAAAAATTACATTTATTGCTGTGTGATAACAAAATAGTTTAGTTGTTTTGGAAGACTTTTTGTCAGTTTCTTTAAAAAGTTTCAGAGAGCTTTACCATATGATGCACATGTGCATTCCTACTGGTTTACCCAACCAATTTTAAAATTTATGTCAATCCAAATCCTTACTGCAAGTATTAATAGCTTCATTTATAACCATCAAAAAGTGGAAATGGAGCTAGAGAGATGGCTTAGCAGTTAAGGTGCTCCTAGGAAGCCTAAGGACCCAGGTTTGTTTCCCCAGTATCCACATAAGCCAGATGCACCAGGTGGCACATGCATCTGGAATACTTTTGCAATGGCTTGAAGCACTGGTTATGCACATTCTCCCTCTCTCTCTCTCTCTTTCAAATAAATAAATAAAATAAAGTTAAAATACTTTGGAGTGTCTCTTTAAAGAAAAAAAAATGTTAAATAGGCAGAAAGGATGGCTTTGTGGGTAAAGTGCTTGGAGTTCAAGTGTTAGGACTAGAGTACCGATCCCTGGCACCCATATGAATGCAGAGTGGGTGGGCAAGGCAGCCTTCCTGTAATCCTAGGGCTATGCAGGCAGGATACCTGGAGCAAGCTGGCTAGCTAGATGAGCTGAATCTGTGAACACTGGTTTCAAGAAAGAAAGAAGTGGAGAGTTATTGAAAAAGACACCCAGTGTCAACATCTGGCCTCCATATGTATGTGCACCTATGCATATGTGCTTCCATATACATGCAGACATGCACACACACACACACACACACACACCTGGAAAAAGTAAAAATGTGGATAGACTGTGACTGTGATATTGGTGATACAACCAATATCATTCTGTGACTGATAAGAATGAACTAAGACATGCAACCTGGCCATACAACTGCATAGTCCCATGTCCTCAGGGTTCTGGTTTGCTGTGAAAGGGAGCATCATGTTAGCTGGACACTGTGTAGGAGGAGGCTCTTTACCTCTAGGATGAATAGAAAGCAGAATGCAAGACCCAATGTTTTGTTTGCTTTCAAGCTTGTAATTTTCTCTATTATTTTGTGTTTTTTGCTTATCATACATAATATATTAAATGTAAATAGTAATGGTCCTTATCAATAATTTCATATGTGTGTATAATAGTTTTCAAATTCATCCCTTTGATTACCATCCCTTGGTCCTCATGCAGTTTCCTACTGGTTCCATTCCTCTACTCAAAAACAGGCCCTGCATTACTGGCATATTTTTAGTTTATTTGAGAAAAAGTATGTGATATCTGTCTTTCTGAGTCTGGTTTGTTTCAATTAGCATGACAATCTCCAGTCCCATCCATTTTCCTGCAAACAGTATAATTTCATTTTTCTTTAGGACTAGTGTGTGTGTGTGTGTGTGCGTGTGTGATATTTTCTTCTTTTATTCATCCACAGATGACACCTAGACTGTTTCCATAACTTGGCTATTGTGAATGATAGCACAATAAATACGGGTATGCAAGTATCTCTAGTGCATATAGACTTGAATTCCTTCATATATATTAGATATATACCCAGAAATAGTATAGCTGGATCATATAATAGTTATATTTCTACTTTTATGAGAATCCACACTGAATTCCAGTGACTGTATAAATTTGTGTTCATACAGTGTGGTAAAGGTCTCTCCCTCACCCATCCTCACCAGCATTTGCTGTCCTTTGTTTCCTTGACAATAGCCATTCTGACTGGGGTGAGATGGTATCTTAATGGAGTTTTTATTTGTATTGCCCTGAAAACTTTATGTTTTTGTTACTATTTATTTATTTATTTATTTATTTATTTATTTATTTATATTTGAGACAGAGAGAAAGGGAGAGAGAGAGACAATGGGCATGACAGTGCCCTAGCCACTGCAAATGAACTCCAGACAAATGCACCACCTTGTGCATCTGGCTTATGTGGGACCTGAAGAATTGAACCTAGGTCCTTAGGATTCACAGGCAAGCGCCATAACCATTAAGCCATCTCTTCAGCCCAGCTTTATGTTTTTATTGATCATTTGTACTTTTTTCTTTTGTGTACTATCTGTATTGCTTGGATTGTCTGTTCTTCTTATGTTTAGCTTTTCTCAAAAAATTTTGTATATATTCTGCAGATTAATCTGTTCAAACAATATCTGGCAAAGATTTTTCTTCCATTCTATATTGCTCTTCACTTTGGTAATTGATTCCTTTGTAGTACAGAAGTGTAATTTCTTGCAATCCCATGCCAATTCTTCCTATTCTTTCCATACCTATTGGAACCCTATTCAGAAATGACTTTAGTGTCACTCTGAAATTATGAGATAATTAATTATTTTAATCTTCATAAAATTTAATTTATTGCTTTGTCACCTTGCTATTGATGTCATAGCTAAGAATCAATTTACGAAATGTAAGGCCATAACTATATATTATTTTATGAGTTTTATATTTTAGCTCTTACATTTAGGTGTTGATCAATTCTGGGTGAATTTCTGCATATTTTATGAGGTAAAAATCCAGTTTCATTCTATTGTATGTAGCTATCTAATTGTTCTAGCATTCTCCATTAATGGTCTTTATATCATTCTCAATAATCAGATGATCAGATGCATGAGTACTTGTGCTCACTTGTAATCTAGTAGTGAGAAGTGGAAGGAGGAGGATTAGAGGTTTAAGGTCATCTTTGGAAACATTGAGATTGAGGCCACCCTGTGCTGCATGAGACCCTGTTAAAAAGTATGAGTTCTCCAACTTTCCTCTTTTTTCCTAAGATGGTTTTGGCTGCTCAGAGTCAACTGCAATTCCTTACCACTTTTAGTTTCATTCTTTCAAGGTCTGTAAAATTGATAGATGAGCATTTATCACAAAGATGAGACAAGTGCAAGATCTCACATGCCCACTAGGTAGCACAAGCATCTGGAGTTCGATTGTAGTAGCTGAGGCCTGGCATGCCATATCTCTCTCTGTCTTTCTCTCTGTCTCTCTGTCTCTCTCTCTCTCAAATAAAGACACTGAGGGGCTAGGAAGGTCGCTCAGTGGTTAACGGTAATTGCTTTCAAAGCTTGATATCCCAGGTTTGATTCGCTAATACCCATGTAAAGCCAGATGCACAAAGTAGATATGTGTCTGGAATTCTTTTGCAGTGGCATAAAGTCCTGTTATACTCACAATCAGCCTCTCTATTTTTGCTTCTTTCTCTCTGTCTCTCTCTCTCTCTAAAAGAAATAAATAAAAATTATTTTGGGGGGCTGGAGAGAAGTCTCAGTCATGTGCTGACAAAGCCAAAGGGCCCAGGTTTGATTCCCCAGGACCCATGTAAACCAGATGCACAAGGTGGCACGGAGTTCATTTGCAGCAGCTGGAGGCCCTGATGCACCCATTCTCTCTCTATCTGCCTCCCCTCAAATAAGTAAATAAAAGTCTAATTTTTTTTTAATCAGTAGGGCTAGAAAGAGGGCTTAAGGGTTAAAGTGCTTGCTGGCAAAGCCAAAGGACCCAGATTGGATTCCCCAGGACCCATGTAAGCCAGATGCACAAGGGGACACATGTGTCTGGAGTTTGTTTGCATTGGCTGGAGGCATTATCATGCCTATTCTCTCTCTCTCTCTGCCTATTTTTCCTCTCTCTCTAAAATAAATAAATAAAAATAAATATTTACAAAAAAGAATTCACTGAATCTGCAAGTTCTTTTGGAAGAAACTGCCATCTTGACATGACCACATCTTCTAATCTGTGAACATGGGGTGTCTTTCAATACTTAGCCCTTTAATTCTCTTAGCAGTGCTTTATTTATTTACTTTTAAGACTTGTATCTCTTTTATTAAATTTATTTTTAAATATTTTATTCTTTATAACACTATGGTGAATAGAATCTTTTAAAAATTTCCTCTTCTGATTGTTCATTGTCAGTATGTAGATATATAATTGATTTGGGATAATATGTCTGTATGCTGAAACTTTGCTGAAGTTGTTCAACCATTTGATCATTGTTCAAAGTACTCTTTAAAAGGACAATTTATGGTTTTATTGAAATGATATATGTGTGTGTGTGTGTGTGTGTGTGTGTGTGTGTGTGTGTACTTTTATCATATACCAAAACTATGATTTAACATCTTTCTAATTTATATTCTTTTTATGTCCTTTTCTTGCCTGAATTTGCTAGCTAGGAGTTCAATGTTAAACAGAAGTGGTGGAAATGGAATCCTGGTCTTGTTCCTGACATAGGGAGAAAGTTTTCAGTTTTTAATTATTAAGTATGATTTTATCAGTGTGCTTTTCCTAACTTGTTTATGATTCTGAAGAAGTTCTGAAACTTCCAGTACTATGGTGTATTATATTTATTGGATTTTTTGTACCCCTCTATAGCTGCTATTACTAATTTATTGAATATTGATTATTTTACAATATGTAAAATATCATTACATGTTTTTACTGAGCCATGTGAGTTTATTTTCGCCTTGTTCTATATTTAAAATAATTACTTTTGTGTGTGGTTGTGGCCTATATGTGTGTGTATGTGTTCATGTGTGTGATTGCAGGTCCTGTCATATGGAAGTAAGAGAACAAATTTGAGGTTTATCCTCACTGATCCACTTAATTTGAAACAGGAATTCTCTCAGTCTCACACTATTCTTTTTTACTAAACTCATCATGAGCTTCCATAAAATTCTCCTACATCTGCTTCCTTCTCCCACACAGAATGCTAGAATTATAGAGATCTGTTATTACTTCTGTATTTTTTGTTTTCTAATTTTTAAAAATATTTTATTTATTTATTTATTTATTTATTTATTTATTTATTTATTTAAGAAAGAGAGAGAGAATGGGCATACCAGAGCCTCCAGCCACTGCAAACAAACTCGAGATGCTTGTGCCACCTTGTGAATCTGGCTTCTGTGGGTACTAGGGAATTGAACTTGGGTCCTTTGGTTTTGCACACAAGCACCTTAACCACTAAGCAATCTCCCAAGCCCTGTTTTCTAATTTTTTTTTTCTTTTGTTTTCCAGGTAGGGTCTCACTCTATCTCATGCTGACCTGGAATTCACTATGTAGTCTCAGGTTGGCCTCAGATGTTTTCTAATTTTTTGATGCAAGGTCTCATTTTAGTTCAGGTTGACCTGTAGCTCACTCTGTAGCTCCTGGCTGGCTTCAAACTCACAGTGATCCTCCTCTTTCAGCCTCCTGAGTACTGGGGTTAAAGGCATGTGACACCATGCCTGGCTATTGCTTTTTTATGTGAAATATGGGGGTTATCAGTTTCAGGTACTCAGGCTTGAGTGGTGAGCACTTTAGCCACTGAACAACCTCCCTATCTCCTCCTCCTCTTTATCTCCTTCTCTATCTCTATCTATCTATCTATCTATCTATCTATCTATCTATCTATCTATCTATCTATCTATTCATGCTAGTCCAGGTTGACTTGGAACTCATTACAACAAAGAATGGCTTTTAGCTCTCTGCATTCCTTCTACCTCAACTTCCCAAGTGATAGAAGTTAAGGTGTGAGCTATTACACCAGCTTATTGCTGTTTTAATTTTTTTTAATTTTTTATTGACAACTTCTATACTCACAGACAAAAACAATGATATTTCCCTTTCCGATTTCCCTTCAGAACTCCACTCTCCATCATATCCCCTCCCTCTTTCCCTTAGTCTCTCTTTTAATTTGATGTCATCATCTTTTTCTCTTATTGTGAGGGTCTTGTGAAGATATTGCAAGGGACTGTGAGGTCATGGATATCAAGGCCAATTTCTGTCTGGACAGTTGCATTGTAAGAGGTCATACCCTTCCTTTGGCTCTTACATTCTTTCCGCCCTCTCTTCTGCAATGGACCCTGAGCCTTGGAGGGTGTGACAGAGATGTTTCAGTGCTAGACACTCCTCCATTCCTTCTTCTCAGCACTATGTTGCCTTTTGTGTCATCTCAATGGTCATTGCCATCTGAAAAGAGAAGCTTCTCTAACCAGAAGTGAGAGTAGCATTAATATGTGAATATGAACATGTCTGCTCTTGGGGAAACCAACTGCTCTCTAAATCTCTAAATCTCTCTAAATCAAAAGTCTATGGCAGGAGAGGTCATGAGCCTTAGGGGTATAAAACCTGCTCTTGCCTGGCTAAATGTACATATTATTCCCACCAAACTCCCCTGAAAGCACTACGCTTAATGTTTTAATTTTTTTAAAAAGCTCCACTCATTCATTCATGCCTTTGCATGTGTCTGTATATTGATCAGGTGTGTTTTAGGTTTATCCTATTATTTTATCACCAAGTCTACTATTGGGATCTCTAGTACTTTTCCCACACACAACTATTATACTTTTCCCTCTCTTGCCAACTGCTTTTCCACATCTTTTCCTCCTGATCTATACCTCTTTATTCTCCATAACTACTACTTCCATAACCTCAAAACCCCTAAATTGTGGAAACTAACATTATCCCAGCTTCTCTCTCCCAGATACTTGTGCTAGCTCCATCTTCTGCAAAGTTAATACTAATCCTGATCCCTAACCCTCCCTATACCCTTTGCACTTCCACATAAACAAAACCCTTATATACTTCATATCAGCCTTGCTGGTTTACCCATCAGCAATTATTAAAGCCAAAGAGACCAATTATTAATTCACTGTTAGGACATTTACATAGCAGGCTTACTCATCCATTTAAATCACTTCATCTATTAGTAGTCTACTCTGAGAGCAATATAAAAGCCACACCTAGCACCTTTGTCTCCTAAAGATGTAACTTCTTACCTACACATCTAAGAATATAGCTGGCAAAATAAACAGAAAATCCAAGAAAATATTGTGAGGTGCAAAAACCCCAATGTAGTTATAGAAGAAATATAAAAATTCAAGCCAAGGGTGTGGAGAATGTCTCAGGATAGCTAATCCAAGAGCTTTTGGGATTATTCTATCTGCCTCCCATTTCATATCAGTGTACTGGGATTACAGAAGCCCACTGGGTTTCTGGATTTTATGTGAGATCTGGGGATATTAACTCTGATATTTAGGCTTGCACAGAAAGCACTTTATCCACTGAGCCATCTCACAAGCTCTTAAATGGCATTTAAAAATATTATTTATAGCAGGGCATGGTGGCGCACGTCTTTAATCTCAGCACTTAGGAGGCAGAGGTAGGAGGATCGCCATGAGTTCAAGGCCACCCTGAGACTAATAGTTAATTCCAGGTCAGCCTGAGCTAGAGTGAGATCCTACCTCAAAAAAATATATTTATTTATTTATTTAAGAGCAAGACAAAGACAGAGAGAATGGGTGCAGCAGGGCCTTTTGCCACTGCAAATTATATCCATACACATATGCCACTTAGTGCATCTGGCTATTTTGATGAGTACTGGAGAATTGAACCCCATGCTAGCAGATTTGCAAGCAAGTGCTTAACTGCTGAAGTATTGCCCCAGCCCTGAAATGTCAATTTTAATACAAGTAAATTAAGTATCAGTTTAAGCAACTAAATGAGATGACCTATTTTCATACTGCTAGTTTAAAGTATGAATGTTTTAAATACATTGTCAATATAACTATCATTGTTTTCTCTTTCACATGGGATTTTTAAAATAGTGGTGGGATGGCAGGATAATTTCTTGATATATACATATTTTATTAAATTAAATTGTTTCATCCCATACCAGATGCTTATATTCATTGTGGTTTTCCCATTCACAGATAAGAGCCACCTGCAAGCCATACCTATGATAATTATTTGAGAATTTAATTACATTTTATGAGGTTGAGTTTTCATTTTTAGATCGGTGTTGTATTTTACTTGAGTGATATTGAAAATGTTTAAAGTGTGTTGTAGAAGGCTGCTCTGTCTGGCACACTTCCCTCCACTATGCTAAGGTGCAGCAGGAAGGCCCTCCCTTACAAGGTGCTAAACTGATGTCTACACTATGCTCTTGGTCTCCTAGAATTGGGAGCTAAAATTATTTTTCCTTATATAAAATAAACAAAATAAATATTTACAGTTACAGACTGAGTACAACAATAAAGAACCTAAAATGCATTTGATAGTAGAAGAAATAAAAATTGAAAAGGCAAACATCTACTGAGGTGCAAATATATTTTACAGAATAGTTGGTCATACATCATTTTTAATGGAAGCAAGTGTAAGTTTGTAAACAGCACTGCTGTATTCCTACATAACACACAATGTTAATTGAATAGCTGAGAAAAGATCGTTACCATGAATTGCTCTTTTTGTTCTGTCATGTAAAAGTGTATTTTATTTAATACATCTTAAAATGTCATATTAAACATGGGTAGTAACAATTCATGACATGCAAATCTGCTTTATAAAAAGATATACCAGTAATTATTATTGTTGGATTAAGATTTTGAGAGATATGTAAACTTATATAAGTATTCCTGAGGACTTAACTGCTTAATTTGCTCCTATACTTACTCTATTGATCTATAATTTTTTAATATTTTATTTATTTATTTGAGAGAGAAAAAGAGAAAGACAGAAAGAGAGACAGAGAATGATAATGAGAGAATGAGCATGCCAGGTGTTGCAGACAGCTTCAGGTTCACTGAAATGAACTTCCAAACCAGGCACAGTTATGGAAGAAGGGATATTTATTGAAGCTTACAGATCCAGGGGAAGTTCCATAATGGCAGAAGAAGCTGGCCCTGCTTTCACAGGTCCAAGCAACAGAAAGAAGCTACAAACCAAAAGCCAAACAGCATACTTCAGGAACTCTAGGTGGAACTAAGCATTTTGCATATCATTAGGTTGTAATTTCAAACCCACCACCACACCTTAAGATGTACCCAGTGACACCTCCTCCATCCTGGTGGCTGCAGATCCAAACTACAAACTAATAAAAGACTGAATATATTTGGGGCAATCTATTCAAACTACCACACCAGGGATTCCTGCCACTGCAAACAAACTCCAGACACATATGCCACTTTGTGCATCTGTCTTTAAGTGAGTACTGGGGAATCAAACCTAGGCCACCAGGCTTTGCAATCAAGCACGTTTAACCACTGATCCATCTCCCAGCCGCTGATCTATAATTTTATAATTTTCTTCTCCTTTTTGTTCTAACACCTATTGTGTAATTAGATATGCATTTTCCATGACTTCTACAGGCTCATTCTATTGCATCAACAAAATAATTCTTCCAAATTATATTGTAGTGCTGGTGTTGCCTTCTCATTGCTGGGAAAAAACACCCCACCATAAGCAGATGATGGGAGGAAAGGTTTTATTTCAGGTTTAGAATTTTGAAAAGAAACTCATCATAGCATGAGCAAGACAGCAAGGAAGGAAGTGGTCAGAGTGAGCATCCTCTGGCAAAGGGAAGCTGGGCTATAACAACCCAAAGTCTTCCCCATGCAGCATACCTCCTCCAGCAAGGCTCAATGTCCCAAATCCCCACCAGCTGGGGATTGAATATGAAGGTTAATCACAAACACACCCAGGCTTTGTGGGAACCTTTATATTCAAACTACCACAATGGGTTTTCCATTTTCATTTATTTATTTTTTAAAATAATTTATTATTTTGTTTATATTATTCTAATTTTACATCCATATTGGTGACTCAATTATCCTCCTCCCTGTCCTCCCCCCTCCAAAGGGACCCCTATCAATGGGGGATGTGGGTCTTGCACTGTGGGGGTAGTCAAAAATTATGGGGTATAGGCCAAGTCTTTGTGCATAGTGACCCAACTTGTGGCTCTAACACTCTTTCCTCCCCCTCTTCTGTGAATTTCCCTGAGCCACATTGGGATCATTTTAGTTCTACTTCAGTGATGAGGTTTTGGGAGCCTCTGTTTCTCTGGATATCTGGCTTAGTAGGAGTTGGATGTTCTCTGTGTTTATCTCCTTCAGCCTTTTTCTGGTGTCATGATCACCAAGAAAGCTGTACTCTTGCCCTTTCCCCTCATTACTCTATGGTTTCAGCTGGGGCCCTGGTGAGGTGTGATAGGCTGATCCTTCCTTCAGGTTCATCATCCATCTGAAAAAGATAAGCAAATTCTCCAATGTAGAGAGAAGTTAGTACTAGATAGATGGAATGGCCATAGTTGTTTTATAGAGAATTTTATATGCATAGGCCCTCTTCTAGCCCACATTTGGTGGGAGCTTGATCTTGGAGACTGGGCTCATTTTTTGTACATGGTTTTGACTTATTTCCCTGTTCCAGCAATGAGTTCCATCCCACTGAGTAGATCTATTAGTCAAATTATTTTTAATCAATATCCTTCTTATTTTATATATTTCTAAATGATAAGTTAAGTAAAACAGCCAGCTCCTGTAAGCTGTAGGGAATTAGCAATAGATGTGATAGAAATGGGTTGCTGACAAGATGTCATATTGCAGGAGCCTGTAGTAGCTTCCCCTTCAGCTCAAGAATTTCACTGCAGAGTATTTATCTTCAAGATCTAGGTTAGTCAACAAATAAGATTCCTCAAAGAATACACAGCAGCAGGCAGTATCAATTGCAAACCTGAGCTGCCACGACTGAATGAGCTCTAGAATAGCAAACAGGTCTTTGTTCTTATAAATAGGAAAAGGAAGGAAAATCAGATCTTTTGATAGTCACTCTCATCCAAGTGACACCTGTACTTTACAGTGGCAGTGACTGAAATGTAAATAGGAAAACATGAAAGCTACACTGCCATTTTGATTATATACAAATGTACAATTTTGAAAACATGAAAGAAAATAGGAAAGGTGAGATAGCCTTTACAAAAATGCTGGGAAAATCCCAAGCATTTGTAGCCATCACTGGTTTTTCTAAAAGAGCAGTTATTCCCCTGAGGTATCTGTGCTTCTCATTGGAAATAAGTTTACCTCAAATAACAGTTTGTACCTTTATCTTGTTTAGAATAGAATCAAGTATGTGGGCGATGTAGGTGTCAGGAGAATAACATTTATTAAGCCACTATAACTAGGAGCTTACTTTATTTTGCATAGGATTTCTCATTTAATCTTGTTAGCAATGCTCTGAGGAAGATAGTATTAAGACCATCATTGTAAGATAAAGAAAATAAGCCTCAAAGATTAAGTCACTTGTCCACAATTAGGAAGATATAGAACTAAGGTTCAAATTTAGGATTTTCTAGATTCCTGCTATTTGGCACTGAAAAAAATGCAGCTTACTTTATTACAAATTTTAAGTCCCTATTAGATGGTTATTATAAGTAAGAGATATACAACATTTATGATTTTTTGATGGCAAATAGAAGTTATATATATATGTTGACCTGATGGGGATGTTTTGGGCTGTTTTTCCTAGTTTGTTCTTGGACACATAAGAATAACAGTATTTTCTCTCTTTTAAAAATCTCATTGTATGATTGTGTGTGTGTGTGTGTGCACGCATGCACGTGTGTGTGTAAGGGTGTGTGCATCACATGCATGTACAGAGGTCAGAAGATTACTTGTGGTGTCAGTCCTCACCTTCCAATTTGTTTGAGACATAGTTCTTTTGTTGTTCCTCACTGTGTAAGACAGGGTAGCTATCCCACAATGAGCTAACTGGATTCTCCTGTCTCTGCCCTACCATCTTTCTA
Organism: Orientallactaga sibirica; assembly: GCA_036365145.1. Taxonomy (NCBI): domain Eukaryota; kingdom Metazoa; phylum Chordata; class Mammalia; order Rodentia; family Dipodidae; genus Orientallactaga; species Orientallactaga sibirica. The sequence goes on along the minus strand of JAEOAD010000793.1, from coordinate 4,769,665 downwards.
TAGGAGGGCTGAGATTATACTCCCTTGCTACCTGGGTCTGGTTTTATATGGATTCTCTGGATGAAAACTCAAGTAGTCATGTTTGCATCACAAGCACTTTTGCCCACTTAGTCATTACCTCAGTATCCCTCCTTTTTTTCTGACAATGTCTTATGTAGCCTAGGTCCTTTAACTTCTTATCCACTTGTCTCTACTCTCTGATTGCTGGGATTACAAGCTTGTGATACCAAGCCTGGTTTATGAAATGCTGAAGATTGAACCCAGGGTTTTGGGTGTGCTAAGCAAGCATTCTACCAACTGAAGTACATTTCCAGCTCAATTCCCCTGTTTTTATTGACACTGTTGCCTAAATTTAGAGAAAAAAGTACTTAATTCTACTTAAAGAGGATGAGATAAAGAGGATGAGACTATGTTCTATTTACTTGTATGAATGTGTGTGTGTGTTTGTGTGTGTGTGTGTGTGTGTGTGTGTGATGTGTGTGTGGGTATACATGTGACATGGCATTCATGTGGAGGTCAGAGGAAAATGTCAGGATGTTAATTCACTCCTTCCACCTTCTTGGAGAGAGTCTCTTCTGTCTTGCCACCCTATACACCAGTCTAGGTGGTCAGCATGCTTTTCGATTCTGATAGCTACACCATACCTTGTAGTAAGTACATTGGAATTTCAGACATGGACACCACTTTACACTCAGCTTTATGTGGGTGATGGGGAGAATTGAATTTAGGCTATCTGGCTTAAAAACAAGAACCTTTAACTGTTGAACCATCTGTTCAGCTCTGGTGGGCACAGTATTTTTTCCAACTCAAGAACCTAGTGATCTGTATTCAATACCTGTAAGCTTAGCGATAATAAAGGATTTTATTCCACTTCTGCTCATTGGTGAAGTCTTCTTTTTATATTATATTCTCTGAGCAGAGGGTTGTGACTTTCAACGATTGTAAGATAAATCAAATTTCTATGTAATGTCACTTGCAAATGTAGAGCTCACTGTTGATCATAGATAAACAGCTGAGCTGATTCATTCTTTTTAATTTTTTTTTTAATTTGAGAGAGAGAGAGAGAATTGGCGCAGCAGTGTCTCAGCAACTGCAATCGAACTCCAGACATTTGTGCCACCTAGTGGGCATGTGTGACCTTGTGTTTGCCTCTCCTTTGTGTGTCTGGTTTCTGTGGCATCAGGAGATTCAAATATGGATCCTTAGCCTTCACAGGCAATCACCTTAAACCGTTAAGCCATTTCTCCAGCCCAGATTCACTCTTTTAAGAAAGAAAGATTAGTGGCTGGAGAGATTTCTCAGTGGTTAAGGTATTTGCCTGTAAAGTCTAAGAACCCAGGTTTGATTCCCCTGTACCCACATAAGCCAGATAGCTAGAAGCACAAGGTGTCACATGCATCTGGAGTTGTTTGCAGTGTCTAGAGGCCCTGGTGTGCCAATTCTTTCTCTCTCTTTATATGTATATATCCTCTTTCTCTCTCACTCTCTCTCAAATCAATAAAATATTTTTTTAAAGAAAGATAAACTAAAAATGATGGCTATAGGCTGGGCATGTACATCAGTGTTTGAACTCTAGCACAGTAAAAGAAAAAGCCCGGGATACAATTCTCATTATGACACAGAAATCACTTGACAAGTTTTCACATATTGTGCTTTAGGAGGAGCATTTGGCCACAGACTTGGATGACAGTATAGATAGTCCCCAACTTTACATTTTTACACAAGAAATATTCAGTAGTAAGCATATTTGGAATTTGCAATATTGATCTTTTCACAGTCTAACAATATGTGGCACAATATTCTCAAAGCCAGGCAACAACAGCAGGCCACAGTTCCCAGTTAACCATGCAATTATGAAGGTAAACAGTTTGATATTATGGTGTACTGTGTTGCTTAGCTGTGGTGCCCAGTAGGTTAGATGCTATAAAGGCATTTTAAGCTTACTAAAAGGTCACCAATTCTACCAGCTGGAGACACAGGAGGCCTGATGTTTTGTACTATTTTATAATCTAAAGTTCTAAGATTTAGGAAAACTAATGATGTTAAGTACAGTGTCCACGCCAGCATACTCAGAACTAGAAAACTCATCCTTCTATGCAAGTTCAAAGGCTAGACTATAAAACTGTCTCAACCTACAAATGAAAAAGGAGGAATTTCATCATACTTAGGAATTTGTTGAATTCAGATCTTTAATTGAATGACTAATGGTCACCACAAAGAAGGACAATTTGCTAGACACATTCTATTGATTCAAATGTTAATATCACCAAGAATCACCTTCACAATCACACTCAGTACAATGTTTCATCAAATATCTAGCTATACCATGGTCTAGACAAGGTGACAGATTGTGACTGGAATATATTTCCAAAATGTAAGGACAAGAAATTATCAGAATATAAAATATATCTGGTTGAAAGTTGTTAATATCTGGCATATTTTTATTTTACAATTTTAAATTGATTTTATTTATTTGAGAGAGCGTGAAAGAGGCAGATAAAGAAAGAGAGAATGGGCACACTAGGGCCTCTAACCACTGCAAATGAACTCCAGATGTATACACCACATTGTGCATCTGGCTTATGTGGGTACTGGGGCATCTGACCTGGGTCCTTAGACTTTGCAGGCAAGTGTCTTAACCACTAAACCATCTATCCAGCCCATGGAATGTATATTTTTAAATGTGTACAATTCAGTAACCAAAAATGAAAATAGCCCAAATAAGCTATGAGCAATAGACATAATTGAATTTTTTTCAGAAAATACATACAAATGTCAAATTTTTTCAAACAGTAATCATCAAAACAGGAATTGGGGTTCCTCTGCCAATACCCCAATATAAGCCAACACACCAATAATTCTGAGATGTCCCCAGATTCTTGTCTTATAAATTCAAATAACTGATATCCACAAGCCAGAGGGTAAAGTGTAGAAATTTTATCCGATTAAAAGAAGGAAAGAGAAGCAAGTACTGTGAACTCCTGCTCATGATAAGGTAGGAAAGGGTAAAGCTTACCTACAGACTCAAACTGGGGTCATTTATAGGTTCTGGGTGGGGACTGAGCTAATCTAACATAACCCTAGGTTCAGGTTTAATCTTTCCAGGAATCTTAATTCTCGGAAAGGGGAACTCCTGCCTAGGGAGGCACTCAGGTTGAATTTATGTAAAAACAGATCTAGGGAACTCCTTTAGCATCAAGAAATAAGGAGAGAAGCTGTATCCTTCTCTGACCTCTAGCAAAGTGGAAGCTGCAAGGGTAGGCTCAAATACATTTCTGGCCTTAAATATGGGGCTCAATCACCCTAAACTTTCTCACTTTGTGAGCTGTTGATGGAAACGTAAAACAGTGCAACTGCTGTAAAATAACAGCATAGAGATTCCTCAAAAAAGTAAAAATAGAGGGTGTAGCTTAGTGGTAGAGTGCTTTGCATGGATATGGCCTTTGGTCCAATTTACAACACTGAAAAACATAAGGAAATTAAAAATTGAATTATGTGATCTGGCAAATCTACATCTGAGACTATGTCAAAAATAATTAAAAGAGCCGGGCGTGGTGGTGCACGCCTATAATCCCAGCATTAGGGAGGCAAAGGTAGCAGGATCGCCATGAGTTCGAGGCCACCCTGAGATTACATAGTGAATTCCAGGTCAGCCTGGGCTAGAGTGAGACCCTACCTTGAAAAACTGAAAACTGAAATCACCAAAAAAAAAAGAAAGAAAGAAAGAAAGAAAGAAAGAAAGAAAGAAAGAAAGAAAGAAAGAAAGAAAAAAAAAAAAAGAAAGAAAGGTCTTGAACGATTTGTATGTTTTACCTGTGATCTCTGGGTGTATCCAGGTTTTCGGTGCCTTATTCAAAGAATTGGAACATACACACAGACACGCACACACACACACATGCACGTACACACACGTACACACACACATGCATACACAAAGTAAAGCAACAAGAAACTTTATTAAGTGCAAAGTGATAGTACACTGCCAAGGGCAGTGGGGCACCTGGAAGGGAAAGTATTGAAGCAGTGTAGTTGTAACAAGGCTCACCAAAAGTAAAAGTTAGGAATGTTCTTGTAGTCTCCAATTTCCTAGAGGTCAGAAATAAAAGGCTTTGATCTTTGCTTATCTCTTTCTGCCTAAAGAAGTTACCTTCCTTTGTTTTCTTTTTCCTTAAATGTGACTCCCTCACTAGATAGATCTCTTTTGCCCTAAAAAAATTACCCTTTCCTGGAAAAAAATAGGAAGGATACTTCCTTTCCTGGATGATTAAAACCTGATCCCCTACTTAAAAACCTGGCATCAGGGCTGGTTAGTGTAGGAACCATCAAATCCATAGGAGATCCCAATCTGAGTGTCTGTGTGGCCTTTCCCAGTTTCTGGTATCCTGATCCAGTGTCCCCTTGGGCAGGAATTCTGTAATTCTTTCCTGCTCAAATTCTCATTATAATAAAATCTTCCTAAATCATAAATTCATAAGACAAGGACCTGAAGACCTCTTATTCAGTGGAAATTTTGTGTCACCTTGACAGTCCAGACCCAACCCCCTGAGTCATTGCCCACCCAGAGCAGAAAAGGCTCTGTTGCTCTTAAAGACATCTCAAAATTCCCATTTTAGTACTCAAGGGCCCTGGTGGTTTCCTGGGGCTTCTTTTTAGAGTCCCAAAGAAGGAGGGTCAGTTGCCAAGGTTTAGAACAGTCTCTATTTTGATTGAAAGATCTTTTCTTTACTGTGCATGTCCCTTCCCATGATGTATCTAATTTTAATAGTGCACATACCAAATCATGGATAAGATGGAAAATAGGAGGTGTCATAGTTTGAATCTATGTCCCTCAATATATTCAGGTGTTATTATAATTATGTCTGCAGCTTCTGCCCTTAATAGGCAGACTCAGGCTAGAGGAAGGGCATGTCACTGGGAGTGAATCTGAATTCCAGCCTAAGACATGCAGAGTGAGCTCTGCCAGGGTCCCAGTGGTTTGCTGCTGGCTTATGGTGCTGCTGGTGGTTTTTCTCTCTGCATGGATCTGTCAAAGGGGGCCAGCTTCTTGTGCTATTATGGAGGGACCCCTGGTTCTGTAAGCTTCAAATAAATAAATCCCATTCTTCCCATGAACTGTGTCTGGTTTGGTGGTTCATCCCAGAAGCATGGAGCTGACTATGACAGGGAGTTTTCCCTTAAACCTTTACTAAGAGCACATAGTTTACCTTACTTCACATGCACCCCAAACCATCCAAGCCAGATGACCTCTGCTGTTCTGATCCCAGATAATCCTAACATATTTGAATAAAAACTATTCACAAATAATGGTTGATAGGGAAGGAGAAACCAATTTCATTGTTTGGAACTGGGTGTATGTGCAACATAGTGCAGGTGGGTTCTCAGGTTGCCAACAGGTTGCTCAACTGCATTGTAGGAAAGGGGGAATGTTTACTACCCAAACTAAGGTGAGTCTCAGGTCAATAAATGACTTCCTTATGCTTGTCTCCCTTGTACATTTATAGCAGTAATTATCCACAATGCCTCAAAGATGGAAACAACCCTACTATCTATCAATGAACGAACACAAAGTTGATAGCTATAGGTAGGTATCTACATGTCGTAGAACATCATTTAGCATTTATAAAAGGAAATTCTGATACATGCTGCATCGTGTATATAATTTCCAGATATTTGTCTAAGTGAAATAAACCATTTACATAAAAATAATTACTCTTGGGCTAAAAAGATGGCTTGGCCGTTAAGACACTTGCCTGTGAAGCCTAAGGACCTAGGTTCAACTCCCCAGAAACTATGGAAGCCATATGTACATGGTGGCACATGCATCTGGAGTTCCTTTGCAGTGGCTAGAGGCTCTGGCATGCCCATTCTCACTCTCTCTCTGTCATAAAAAGACCAATCGGTTGGCCTTGCCTCAAAAAAGTGTATTAAGTTATTAATACTAGAAAAAATGTATTAGTATGGCTTAAAAGTACTGCTTAGGATAGTGCAATGACATAGCAGGTAAAAGTACTTGCCATGTAAGCATGAGGACCTGTGTTTGATTGCCAGCACACACAAAAAGACGTGTGTGTCCACATGCAGTTATAACTCCAGTCCCAAAGAGCGTGGAGACAGGAAAATTGCTGGAGATAGTGAGACAAAGTAACTAAATATGTCAGCTCCAAGTTTAGTGAGATACTCTGTTTTAAAGAAATAAAGTGGAATAGTGATAGAGGAGGTCATCCAATTTTTCTCGCCTGGCCTCTACCTGTGTGCACAAGGAGGATGTACATTTATCTGCACCCAAACCTTTGCAGGCACCACTCACATACCACATATACATCAATGAAAAATATTATTTACATGAAACATAACTCTAACACATGACTTATAAAATTTTGGCCAGTAGGTTTAATTTTTTTAATAAAGAAGAAAAACAATAAATATAAACATGGCCAATAAAATATAAATGTGATTAATCATGCTTAATATATGTAAAACTGGAATTTGTGGTGAACTGGAAATATTACAAAGTCAAGTCCTATCATTGGTAAAGATAGCAAAAATGGGACCATTATGCGTTTCTGTCCTCATTCTACATTTTTTTTTCCTTTTTACAATGAAATCATCCCTTGATATCTGCAGGATATTGATTTTAGAACCGTTTATGGTGACCACATATCATGGATGCTGATGCTAAACATACAAAATTGCAAAGATTTTACTTATAACATATGCACTCTTCCACATACATTAAAGTATGTGTAGAGAACATTTTATAATATCTAATACAATGCAAATGCTATGTAAATATGTGTTGTATTGTTTAGGAAATAATGACAAAAAAGTCTGTACATCCACTAAAGTTCCAACTATGATGGACCCAACTACATAGTATATAAGTAAGACAGAAGAACAATCCTCAAATGAGTGCTAGAGAGAGACTGGTAATCTAGGAAACAGATGCTTCAGAAAAGAATCATGCCAATGGAGTCAGCAGAGCATTCAGCACTGGTAGAATTAAGTTTTGCTTTTTAAAACTTCTTTAATTTTTAAAAAATGTTTTTCAATCATATCAGGTAAATCCATGTGTGAAAAATCCACAGATACAGAGAATCAACTGTAGTTTAAAAACCAGGGACTGTGGATATGGCTCAACAATGGAACATTTGTAAAGCCTTGTGAGATTCTGTCTTTCAACCCTGTTGCTGCACTAAAATTTTATATATATATAGCTAAAGTACAGGACTCATATATTACCTGAATCCTATGTGTAAATGGATTATATGTATAAAGCAGTGTAGCAAATACCTGTGGAAATGTGAAGAAGGGAGTTGAGGGGAATGTTCTCAAGAACGTTCTGTTTATTTGAGACTGGATTTCAGTGTACAGCCAACGCTGGCCTGCAACCCTTAATCCTTTGTCCCTCAGCACTCTGAGTGCTTGTAACACTATATGTATATTAAAAATGGAAAAGTCTGCACCTTTACATTGAAGTTTTATCACCTAGTGTTCTTTTTAAAAGAAAAGCAAAGAATGAAATACCCTGAACTATCCTTGAGTCTAATGAAAAGTAGAGAAGATTTCTGCTTGTTGTGTTCCAATAGAAGCTAACAAGGCCACAAAATTATCTAGTTACTTGAGCCAAGCCTCAGCTTTTACTTCCTAGATTGTCAGGCTTACTGGAATGCTTCTCTTTACATAAAATCAACAAAACCATTGCTGGCCTAAGCTAAACTTTTAAGCTGCTACAGTATGTCTCATAAAATAAAGTTGACTTGTGAGTCCAATAGAAAGACTTCAATTTCAGGTTTCCTTTAGGGTGAATTTACCTTCTCCATTTAAATCTCCACTGTTTTTCCTTCTCTAAATAGGTATTTTCAGTTTTAATACTAATTGATTTTTATTACCTTACTTATTTTCTTAGTTAAAATATGCTCTTAGGAGCTTTAAAAATAACTTCTCTTCTCCCATAAGCTTCTACTTAATAGGTATTGTCATAATAGGTCGACTTTAGCATTGCTAATGCTAAGACCCCAGCACATTTCTAGCAAATCAAATCAAGTTTTATTTAGTTCAATTAAAGAATGAATCAGCCTTGGATGTTCTCTAAATGAATTACAAATTAATTGGCTGAGTGTGTTCAGTGTTCTGTTCATTACTCCTTTCATTCTGACATTAATGCCGGTTAACCTGCACTGGAGAATTTGGTGCTATGGAAATTTATGGGAATGTTTATGCTGGATGTTATAATGAATTATGTGAATCTTCCTAGAATCTTATGTCATTATTTTGTTCATGGTTTTGAGAATTTTAGCTCAACAACTGTTGTGCAATTAATGTGATTTTTGTGTTGCAAGTAATATGTGCAGTATATTTTTATTTAAAAAAACTTGAATGTCATCTTCTTATTCATTTATTGTAAACATACAGTTGAGTAGTAGTACTTATAATAAGTGTTACTCAAGGTTGCTTTTTAAGTAGGGAAATAAAGAGTTACCTAATAATCAAATTTAGTAGTATACACAGATCCTTATTGATAGTAAACTGAGAATTAAGACTGATTTTTCAAAAGATTGTACCTTTATAACAAATTTGTGCCTATTGTTCAGTAGTACATGAACTATGATAACCATTTTGTGTTAAGTCATGTTTATGTCTTGTATATAATTTTTTAAGGTTACTTGAGTCTAATTTAGGAGGTGCTCTATTTTAAATTTCACTTAAAAAGGACATGTCAAAAGCAGCAACAGAGCTTCTGTTGAGTTACTTTTCCTTGAGAGATGTGAACAAACATCTTTCCACTTCAGCTAGAACACCAAAAACAAACCAAAGAAAATAATTCCATCCAAGTCCAGATTGGTGAGCCAGCAGGTTTATTAGGCTTACTTACAGGAGCCTGGGTGAATTGAAAATAGTTGCATAACATAGATTTCTCACCCCATCATGGCTAAGGGTGGACCTCACTGAAGCAGTGACATGAAACCCTGACTTCAATTAACCTTTTACCTCCAGTATGCTTTAGCATCTCCCAAGATTATATGCAGCTGGAAGGCAGGAGGGAGTGTTAGTTGTATTCCCCAGAGAGGGTCCTGTTCATTTCCCCAATACTAATTTGGAGTGTGCGATATTTTAAATAGATGGCCCCCAATATATTTAATGTTTATTACTTTATAGTTTACATTTATATCCACCTGGCTAAAGGCTATGTCATTGGGTGGATATTAAGGTCCAGCCCTAAGGTATGGTGTCGAATTTAAAATTTTAATTTAAATATATACAAAGTGTCTAGTTTTACCTGGAGTTATTAAAATGTACTGTGTGACTTTTTGCTTTTGTTTTGGCTTGTGGCTTTTTTCTCTGTTTGGGCCTATGAAAGCAGGGTCAGCTTTTTCTGTCATTATGGAACTTTCTCTAGATATATAAGCTTCAATAAATATCCCCCTATCCATAACTGTGTCTGAACTAAAAGTTTATCTCAGCAAACCTAAAGCTATCTGCTACAGAAATTGGTACCAGGAGTGGGGTAAAATTCTAACCATATAAATTTTGGTGTTTTAAAACCTTTGTTTTGAAAAAAAGACATGGACTTGGTGCTTATAACTAAAGACGCCTTCTGAAATTGTAAGCTAAGTTTTATGGACTATTCTGATAAAAATTTAAAAATACTAAATACAGACAATATTAAACTTTGAAGCTTGACTTATGAGCTTTCTAAGGGGAAGGAAAGAATACAAAGGACTTTGTTAAAACTGGACTACTAATGTAAGGGCTGACCGTGTTTTGCTGCCCAGCCCTAAAACATTTGATCAAAGTTAAATTTATAATGGACTAACATGTTTGGCTAAAAATATTAACATTTTAAGTTTAAAAACCTCAAACAAGGGCTGGAGAGATAGCTTCGCGGTTAAGGCACCTGCCTTCTAAGCCTAAGAATGCTGGTTCCAATCTCCAGCAGTTCCAATCTCCAGGTCCCACATTTAGCCAGATGCAAAGTGATGCAAGGGCACAATGCCGCACTTGCCCACAAGGGGGCGCACACATCTGGATTTCATTCACAACAGCTGAGAGACTGCTGGCTCACCCATCTCTATCTGTCTCCCTCTCCCTCTCTCTCTGTCTGTCTCTTTCTGTGTCTCTCTCTAAAAAAATAAATAAATAAAAAACCTCAAAGAAATTAAAATTACAGACACTAATGCTGGTTTTATATGATTAAAACTGCTTCTGTCAACACTATGATAAAAATATAAACTCTAAAAGTTAACTAAAAAACCTGCTCTTCAAGATCATAATTTATTTTATCCCTAAATTAAAAATATGACTGTGTCCTACACACCTGATATTGGTTTCAAAAACATTAAAAAAATACAGAGTGGTTATAAAATACACACCATTCCAAGAGCCACTGCTGAGATGCTGAGATGCAACCTGAGGCAGGGCATGAGGCCCTGATAAGCTAACAAAGCCATTAAAATACCTATCTATACATATTTTATATGTAATATAAATTATATATATATATATATATATATATATTTAAATATTTTATTTATTCATTTGAGAGAGTGAGTAAGAATCAGATAGAGAGAGAGAATGGAAATGTCAAGGCCTCTACCACTGCAAATAAACTCTAGATACATGCACCACCTTGTGTCATCTGGCTTATGTGGGTACTAGGGAATTGAACCAGTGTCCTTAGGCTTCACCGGCAAGTGCCTTAACTGCTAAGCCATCTTTCCAGCCCTTATTTTTTAATTAAAAAACACATATCCTCCACTACTTGAGGTAATTGGAGACATCGTAGGGATAATGCCTTAAGGGAAAAAAATCTGAGATAGTTGTATTCCTAGCTTGCCCTTGGACGTTGCCCTAAGGAAAGAGTCCTTTGACTTTGCTTTGCCTGATACCATATCAACAAAATGAAAGTCATTATTCTGTCATTTTTAATTTACTTCCTAGGGATGCCTCAAAGCCTTAGTGAATTAGAACAATGTGTAAAGATCATACTTTATTGGATTTTATAAAAAGCAAAAGAAAAAAAAAGTTTAGGCTTATTAGGAAATTTTTTTGAATCCATAAATGATTATATACAACTACGATGTCCTCCTACATTTCACCTGACCAGAAGCAACTTATGGGAGGAAAGGTTTATTTCAGACTTAACATCATCATACATCAATATCAGGGAATCAACAGTCAGCACCAGCAAGCATGAGCTGACTCTAAACACACACTTATGACTCTGACTCTATCTGAAGGTCTAACCCTGGTGACATACCTCCTCCAGCAGGGCTCCACCTCCCAAATGCTCCAAGCTGAGGACTAAATAGGAAACCTAATTACAAATAAATAAGGCTATGGGGACATTTTACATTTAACCCACCACAGATGGAATCTCACTGTAATTCTATGTGTTTAATTTGTTATGACATGTGTGTTGTGTACATGTGTATGAACCCAATGCATGTAATTTTAAACAAACTTGCACTAAATACACAGTTTTGTAACATTTTTTTTTTTTTAGAGTGTGTCATGTATCCTAGTCTGGCCTCTAACTCTATGTAACTATATGTAACTCTAACTCTATGTAGCCAAAGAATGGCCTTGATCTTGCAAGGCAAGCATTTTACCAACTGATCTACATCACCAACTTAAATGTACATTTTCTGAACAGAGGGTCACAGGAATTGAAAAACAAATTTATATGCTATTTTTACTGAACATGTAGGTTCATAAATTTGCTATCAGTTTCCTTGTGTAGCAGACAGCTTCAGGTTCACTGAGATGAACTTCCAGACCAGGCACAGTTATGGAGGAAGGGATATTATTTATTGAAGCTTACAGATCCAGGGGAAGTTCCATAAAGGCAGGAGAAACAGCCTGCTCTCAACGGGGCCAAGCAGAGAGAGAAAAAACCAACCAGCCACCACAGCACACAGAGCAAAACTACAGCCAAAAGGTCACACAGCACACTTCAGGAATTCCTGCTAGGCACATTTGCATATCTTTACAATGGAATCTCAAACCTACCATTAACACCTTAAGACCAGCCCCCAGTGACATTGCCTCTACGAAGGTGATTGCAGATGCAAACTATAAAGTAATAAAACATTGAATATATTGGGGGACATATATTCAAACTACCACATTCCGCCCCTGGCCCCCAATATATTTAGCTCCTGGCCCCCAGTAGATTTATAACTATCACACATTGTAAATTGTACTCAGTCCAATTTCAAAGGTTCTCACAGTCTTTATCAACCTTAGATAGTGAGTCCTGTAAAATCAAACAAGTTAAATACTTTCAACATGTAAAGGCACAGAGTAAACATTTTAACTGTATAAGGAATAGCAAGGAGAGACTAAAACAATGCAAACTCAATCACCATCAGCCATCATCAAACTTCTGCAGTTCAAGTTCAATATAACCATAGACTGAGTCTCCAGGTTTTCCAATTCCGCCCCTCCAGCTGGGCAGAGTCGCCAGGGAAAACTTTCATAACATGCCAACACTGCACTCCATGGTAGCCCTTTTGCACAGTCCTGGTATATCCAAAACATCTTCAGGTCTCCATGAAAACCACGGTCCATCTTCCAAAGGCTCTTCCATCCTATTCCTGAGGGTCTTCATGCCCTGCCTTCATGCTGCATCACAGCAGCGGCTCCTGGAACCGTGTGCAACTCATGACCACTCCATGCATTTTTCATGCTTCCAAAACTAATACCAGGTGTGCAGGACACAGCCATATTCTTAATCCAGGGACAAAATAAACCATAGCCTTGAAAAGCAGGTTCCTTCTCCAGTCAGCTCTTTCCAAGAATTTGCATTTTTAACAGTCTTTCCTCAGGCATCCTCTCCATTGTTTTAATGTAAATCAAGTCAGGCCACCTTCCTTCCACCTTCCTTAAGATTGCTAATGTTTTGACAATAGAATCTAAACCATTCTCAAAGCCTTTACTTTTAACTTGCTTCAGGTTTTCCAACTTAAAATCTTAAAATCTCAGTCCAATATCTTTAGCCAAGCACATCAGTTCATTACAAATTTAACCTTGATCAAACACTCTGGGCCTGGATAGCAGAACGTAGCCATCCCTTATGCCAGTAGCCCAGTTCCAACAAAGTCCTCTGCCGTCTTTCCTTCCCCTTAGAAAGCTCATAAGCCAAGCCTTGAAGTTCAATACTGTCTGCATTTAGCATTCTCAAACTCTCATCAGAATAGTCCATAAAACTTGGCTTACCACTCCAGAAGGCATCTTCAGTTGCAAGCACCAAGTCCATGCCCATTCCTCCAAAACAAAAGTTCCAAAAGACGAATATCCACACGGTCAGGTTCATCTCACCCCACACTCCTCGGTACCACTTTACTGTAGCAGACAGCTTCAGGTTCGCTGAGATGAACTTCCAGACCAGGCACAGTTATGGAGGAAGGGATATTATTTATTGAAGCTTACAGATCCAGGGGAAGTTCCATAAAGGCAGGAGAAACAGCCTGCTCTCAACAGGGCCAAGCAGAGAGAGAAAAAACCAACCAGCCACCACAGCACACAGAGCAAAACTACAGCCAAAAGGTCACACAGCATACTTCAGGAATTCCTGCTAGGCACATTTGCATATCTTTACAATGGAATCTCAAACCCACCATTAACACCTTAAGACCAGCCCCCAGTGACATTGCCTCTAGGAAGGTGATTGCAGATGCAAACTATAAAGTAATAAAACATTGAATATATTGGGGGACATATATTCAAACTACCACACCTTGTATTCCAAAGAAATTAGGGAACAAATTGTTAAAGGAAAATGCATTTATTTATAGTTTGAACAAGGGGAGGGAGTCTGATTTTCTCCTCACTGTGTCTGTGGTCTTCTCAAAATTTATGGAAAGCTAGAGAAAAAGGTAGGACATATGTGAATTTAACCATATGATAGGATAATAGGTGTATTCTCTGGGTCTTAGATTGTCTCCTAGATGGTTTCTTGCTCAGGTTCTGGTACAGGAAATTGGTATCTTTCATATTCCCTGTTTGGAAAGAGAAAATAGGGTTTTGTGGAATGCTGCTTTTCCACCTATCCCAGGCTTGGTTGAGTTCTTTGTCCACAAGTCCATTGTTTTCACAAGTGAAGAATATCAGCCTTTTGTGTCCTTTCTGGAGGTTAGTTTCAGCTCCTGTATCCTCCATTCATTTCCCTTAATCACAATAATTTGCAACTAAAAAAAGTGATGGCTGATAGTCAAAGGGAGGAGCACAAATATCTCTCTTTAGAATACCTCTATTGCTCAAATTTCAGCATACAATCATGGCTATATTACTATGCATTGAATTTAACTTGGTACATCCCACCCTGATGTTCCTCTCTACAAAATTGCTTTTGTTGATTATACTAATTTTTTAAAATGTATTTTTCAGCTACAGGACCGCACTCAGTTCAGTGACCGAGACTTAGCCATGCTTAAGAAGTACTGGGACAATGGTATGACCAGCCTGGGCTCTGTTTGCAGAGAGAAGATTGAAGCTGTTGCAACTGAATTAAATGTTGACTGTGAAATAGTTCGGGTAAGGCATTTTCAATAATTTTCCTGCTGTAGTTGATGAGCAGCATACATGAGAGCTTTACAAAATAATGTGAGGTACTGCATATAGTACCATTAATGAAGTGAAAAGACCCATAAAATGGGAAACATTTTTTAAATTACGTATTTGATAAGTAACTTGTGTCCAGAACATGCAAATAAAACAATTCAATAATGAAAAGACAAATAAAGCAATTTTCAAACAGGCAAAGGATCTGTATAAACATTTCTCCAAAATATATAAATGGCCAATAAGCAGATGAAAACAGGTGTAATATCACTAGTCATTATAGAAATGGAAATCAAAATCAAAATGAGATAGCACCCATAATAGTAGCTATAGTAAAAAACAAGAGATAATAACAGTATTGGTCAGAATGTACAGAAACTGGATTCCTTAGGTGCTGCTAGTTGGAATGTAAAATATTTTAGCCACTTTGAAAAATACTCCTCAAAAAATTTGACCTAGCGTTATTGTATGAGCCAACAATTCTACTTTTAGCTATATGTAGATAATGCAAGGTATATGTTTAGCCAAAAACTTATACACATATATGCATAGCAGTGTTATCCTTAGTAAGCCAAAGTAGAAATGATATAAATGTCCTCCAAGTGAATAGATAAACAGAATATGGTATTTGTATATAATAGAATATTATCACTGCATAAAAAGAATGTAATGTTGACACATGTGACAAGATGTGTAAGACTTAAAAACATTGGTCAAAGAAAAAGTAGCAAGTGACATATCGCATCTATCACATGTTATGATTAGATATATATGAAATGTACAGAATAGACATGCTGTTGTAGTCAATTTTATGTTGCTGGGATGAACCAGGCACAGTTTATGGGAGGGACAGGATTTGTTGAAGATTATGGATCCAGATAAGTTCCATAATGGCAGAAAAAGCTGGCCCCCTTTCTCAGGTCCACACAGAGAGAAGTTCTACCACCAGCACCACAAGCAAGTATGCTCTAGCAACCTCAGGCAGAACTCAAACACTCTGCATACCTTTAGTCTGGAATTCCAGATCCATCCTCCAAACACACCTTAAGACTAGACCCTAGGATCTACTCACAATGACACCTCCACCAGCCAGGCAGATGGAGATCTAATTACAAGTTTTAATAAATTCCTGAATCTATTGTGAATCATCCATTCAAATTACCACACGTACTATAGGGGCAGAAAGTAGATTAGTGGTTGCTAAGAGTTGGAAATAGAGAGGATTTGGGAATGGCTGCTTATGGATATAGGATTTTTCTCTGTTATTATGTAGGTGTTCTGGAATTAGTTTTGATTCATGCACACTTTGTAAAAGTATAGAATATACCTTACTTTTACACATTAAACAAGTGACTTGTTTGATACTACAACTATACCTAAATAATATTATTTACAAATCGCATTCTGTGATCTCAAATATGTGTCACATTCACATCATAAATGATAGATGAAATAATCGTGCTAATCAATTAAAGGAATAGTAGTTTCTGTTCCATTTGAAAGATGTTGATATGAGGTGTAGATAGTGATGGTACTGTAAATATTCAATTATCAATTCTTTAAGAAAAAAAAAGTGCTTTCATTTTATCTCATTTGCTCATTTCCATGACATAAAGATTTCCTGCCATAGCTTATTCCATGTCTCACTCCGTTTGAAGTTTGGAAGAGAAACTAACAATTGGCTCTGTTAACAGGTATGAGTTGGCTTCAGCACATACTGGAGAAACATCTCAGGAAATCAAGAAGGAAATACTAATAAAGAACAATTTCAAAACAAAAAGTTCTTCTAGCTTAGAACATATTGTTTCATACACACACAGAGAAAGCAATATATGGAGATATGGGATAAACTTTTCTTAAAATAAATACTATTCTAAAAATAAGTACTGTCCTATTCAGAGCCTTGCTTTTTTTCTAGTTAGGATCCAGATGGTAAATCAATTTCAATCCTGTGTTTAATGAGGATGCCACTATGTGTTAGTGTACACTAACAAGGAAAGAGAAATTCATCAGGCACTTCCTATTTTTAAGGAGCTTAGAGTCTAGCAAGAGGGATGACACAAGAATTCATATGACTAAAGAGGAAGTGGAATGGGATCATAGTATGTGGAACCTGAGTCTATCCCAAGTGTAGGAAAATGGGGAGCATGTGTTCTTGCTAATGTCATGGTTATTTTTTATTCTTTTCTTAAATATTTGTAAATATTTACTTAAGATTGACAAAGACAGAGATAATGGATGTACTAGGGCCCCTTGCCACTGCAAACAAACTCAAAATGCATGTGCCACTTTACATGGGAACTGGAGAATTGAACTCATGTTGGAAGGCTTTGTAAGCAAACACCTGTAAACACTGTGCCATCTCCCCAGCCCTGTCATCATTGTTTTTTCATATATATTATTTATTTGTTTGTTTGCAAGCAGACAGATGGAGAAAGAGATAGATGATAGATGATAGATGATAGATAGATAGATAGATAGATAGATAGATAGATAGATAGATAGATAGATGATAGACAGAGAGATAGATGACAGAGAATAGGCACAGCTTGGCCTTTTAACACTGCAAACAAATTCTAGATGCATGTGACACTTTGTGCATCTGGTTTTACAGGCATACTAAGGAGAAGAATCCAGGCCATCAGGCTTTGAAAGAAAGTACCTTTAACCACTGAGCAATCTCTACAACCCACAATTATTTTTTTAAAGTCAAAGTTATACATGTACATAGCTTAGGGAGTCATATTCTGTAGAATTTCCTTAAAAATGAGCATTTCCCACTCCTCCCCTCCTATAATTTCCAGTAACAGGAGTCAAACAATTTTACTTTTAGATGATTCCATTTTCTAATTGCTTCATATGTGGAGATGTTCTGTCTTAATGTGAACTCACTGTGAGCTACAAAAAAACGTCAAAGTAAAATTGACTTACACATGTGATTTCACTTCCATATGTTAGTCCAATTAGAATGCTGTCTGCACCTATCATGGAAGGGGAGGAAGGCTTCAGAGTCTCTAGTGTCTCCTGTCTCCTTTGTCTTCTTCTTCCTTGTGTTGCAGCCCATACTAAAGGTCCAGAAGGATGTTCTATATGGTCCATGCAGTATAACACAGAGAGGGAAGAAGAAAGATCAAAGGGTGTATAGTAGCTATCTTTTAAAGAGAGGCTCTAGAAACTATCATTTGACACTCACTTCCCTCACACTAGCTAAAGATTTTTCACATTATAAAACAAACTTCAAGGGAAGCTACAAATATAGTGTTACTCTAGACAATCAAGTGACCAGCTAAAACTGCTATGATTCTGGAAGAAGTGAGAATAAAAATAGAGAATAGCCATCTGTTCACATTGCTACATTTTGATTTTTCTGTGTTACAGATTGTGTATTTAATTTTCACTATGAATTTCTAATTTATATAAAAAATTGCTGGGCTGGATAGATAACTTAGCAGTTAAGGTACTCACTTGCAAAGCCTATGGATCCAGGTTCAATTTTCCAGTAAGCCAGATGCACAAGATAGCACATGCATCTGGAGTTCATTGACAGTGGCTAAAGGCCCTGGTGTGACCATTCTCTCTCTCTCTTTCAAATGAAAAAATAAGTATTTAAAAAATATTTTTTCATTGATCCTTACACTTACATTCATATTTCCTTTCTATCCTACCTTAGTCTTGGTTAGTATAATATTCAATATTAATATTAATTCATTTTAATTAATACTAATACTGGTCTTACTATGTAAATAACTTTTTAACATATTATTTTTGTTTTCTGCAATTCATGAGTTCATGAGTTACTTAGTTTTGGGTTTTTGTTTGTTTGTTTGGTGTGGTTTAATTTTTGGATTTTTGTCTTTGTATGTGTACTGGCTGTGTGTGTGGTATATATGCAGGTCTGTATACATGTTCATATGTATTTGGACACATGCTTCTATGTGTGTACATGTGGAGGCCAAAGGTTTAAATTAGATGTCTTCCTCAATCACATTCTATATTATTTTATTTTCAGTTATTTTTTCTTGAGACAGGATCTCACTCTGCAAGCTATCTTGCAGTCACAATGTAACCTAGAGTTCCTGGCAATCCAACTGCCTGAGACTCCTGAGTGCTGGGATTATAGGCATGAATCACCACACATGGCTCGCTTTATCTTTTGAGACAAAAGCTCTCACTGAACTTTGGAGCTAATGAATTTGGCTAGATTAAGTAGCCAGTAAACTCCAGGGATCTCCTTTCTCCATTCCCATCCACCACTGGGGTTACAGGCCTCCGTGACCATACCCTGCTTTTATGTGGCTGCTGGGGTCCTGAAGTCAGGTCCTTATGCTTCTGCAGCAAGCAGTTTACTAACTAAGCTATCTCCCCAGTCCCCCACTTTTTAAATCAGAGTCCTACTATTCCATGGCTGTCCTAATACTGACTATATAATTTCCAGGGTGGTTTCAAACTTCTGTCAATCTTTCTGTTACAGCCTTCCAAATGCTGAGATTATATGTGCGTACTACCCCACCTAGCTTACTTATTTTTTTAAGTTTTTTTATCAAATTTATTTTATTTTTAATGTATTATTTTTATTTTATTTATTAATTTATTTATTAGAGAGGGAGAGAGAGGGAGAATGGGTGTGCCAGGGCCTAGCCACAAACTCCAGATACATGTGCCACCTTGTGCATCTGACTTGTGGGACCTGGAGAATCAAACCGGGATCCTTAGGCTTCAGAGGCAAGAACCTTAACCACTAAGCAATCTCTCCAGCCCTTAAATTTATTTTTTACATTGAAACTTTGTATGAAAACATCAAGCGTTGGTATCATCATTCCCATCCTCCAAGCCCTAATCCACTGAGGGCTCCCCTTAGTGGGATTGCTGATAGCCTACTTATTTTTTAAAAGCTTTTTATTGACAACATCTGTAAGTATAGACAATAAACATGGATAATTCCTTTGCACCACTCCCATTGAACCTGTCCCAAATCCACCCTCCATTGAATCCATTTCTTCTTTCCAATTAGTTTCTCTTCTATTTTGATGTCATCATGTTTCCCACCTATTATGATACTTACTTTTGCAGCTAGAATCAGACACTATGAGGTTATGATAATCACATGTAACCCAGCTAGGGCTGGAACTTGCTACCAAGCTGATTATGATCTTGAACTTTTGATACTCCTGCCTATATCTTCCCAGCACTGAAATTACTGTCATGCACCCTGACACTTGGGATCAGTGTTGGGATAAAGTCCAGAGCTTCAGTATGATAAGCAAGTGTTCTACTGACTGAGCTACACCCAAGCTCAATGGAGTCTTTTTAAAACATCTATTCCCAATATGAAAGAAAATTAGTTAAGATATCTACTAGATGGAGAAATGGGGAACATCTTACTATTTTATTTGTAATGAATTTCCAACATGTTCACAACAGGGGGAAAATCTGAACAAATGCTGTGTTTTCCAAGGACTTTTTCTGTAATATTTGGTAAATCACTTTAAAGAAGCACATTTATTACATAAATATGTCCTTGAGATTTCAGTAGATGTTATAAGAACAGTAGTCCTTCTCATTACTGTTTACTAAAACAAATTTTGCCTCAGGATGTCTATTTAACCATTACTTATGGTATAATTTGGCAATTTTATATTTTTTTCTCTTTGTTACATCACGTCCATTTACCAACTTCATTCATGGAAAACACATTCCAAGATCTCCCATGCATTCTGGAGTGAGGGTAGTGGCCAACATTGGGTATACTGCATTTTCCTTATATATGCACGTTTGTAAAAAAGTTTAATTTTTAAGTTAGGCACAATAAGAATTGAACAGAAATGACTAGCAATAAATAATTATATTTACATATCAAAATTATAGTTATGTAAATGTGTTTTTCTGTTGAGAGTCAAGACAAATATTAATATTTTCAGACCACAGTTAACCACAATTAAATAAAATGGCCAGAAGCAAAACTGAGTAAGACTTCTAAGATAAGGAAGAAAAGTTGGCATACTTTTCCTTTGATCTTATTATGAGTTATATACATGCTTCTTAAACTTGAAATGTTATTCTTAGATTATTGTTTCTTCATTGATTTACTGACTTATGCATCTAACATGTATGAGCTAAATACCTATTATGTGCCAGAACTCTTGGAAGTACCATAGGAAAATGACAACTGTAGCCTGGTATGGTGGCACACACCTTTAATCCCAGCACTTGGGAGGCAGAGGTAGGAAGATTTTTATGAGTTCAAGGCCAGCCTGAGACTACAGAGTGGTTTCCAGGTCAGCCTGGGCTAGACTGAGACCCTATCTCTAAAAAATAAATAAATAAAACTGTAACTCTTTCAAAGAATTTGCAAATTATCATGTTTAGATCTTATAAAGGCTGTGGGCTTAAGTTACCCATAAATTGGGATAATATATCACAGCTGTATGTGGATAAGGTTTCAGTCACCATTAAGTCCTCATAAAATATTAGTTCCTTGTCTTTTAAAAATATTTTTTAATTTTTTAATGTTTTATTTATTTATTTATTTGAGAGAGAAAGAAGGAGAGAGAAAGAGGCAGACAGAGAACAGGCACGTCAGGGCCTCCAGCCACTGCAAAAGAATTTCAGACACATGTGCCCCCTTGTGCATCTGGCTTACATGGGTCCTGTGGAGTTGAACCTGGGTCCTTTAGCTTTGCAGGCAAAAGCCTTAACTGCTAAGCCATCTCTCCAACCCATAGTTCATTGTCTTGTTCCCATTCTGTTTAAGTCTGCCCTTTCTGTGTTTGGGTTAAAATATATGTCAAAATATATTCCTATGTGACCAAATATTTGTATAAACAATATACACTTGAATGTTTGGAATACATTTTTTAACGATTTTAATAAATTTCATGGAAAACAGATGCATGTCGTATTTTCATAGGATGGTGGCTAGATTTGAAGTATCTTTAAATAGAATGATATGTTTCAATTTTGCAATAGACTCTATAGTATCTATTTTTTTTAATGCAGAATCTCACTTAATGGCTCAGGTTGGTCTGTAACTCACTATATTGCTCAGAAGGCATTGAACTTAGAATGATCCTTTTGCCTTGGTCACCTGAAAGCTGGGAGTACAGGTTTGAGCCATTATACTGGCTTTTATCATTTGCCACGGACATTGATTTAAAGCTGGTAGGAAGCTGAGGCACAGGGTTTACCTACGATTTGCAAAGTCCTAGGTTTAGTCCTAAGCACTGAGGAAAAATGTATGTGACTTTCTTTAGGGACTGGGGTTATTGCTTAGTGATAGGGTGTTTGCCTGCTATGCATTAGGCCCTGAGTTTTTTTTTTAAAAATTAGTTATCTATTTGCAAACAGAAGGGAGAAAGAGAGAAAGAGACCGAGAGAATTGGTGTGCCAGGTCCTCTAGAAACTGCAGATGAACTCCAGACACATGCACCCCTTTTGTGCATTGGGTTTTATGTGGGTACTGGGGAATTGAACCTGGGTCATTTGGCTTTGCAAGCAAGGACTTTTAACCACTGAGCAATCTCTCCGATACAGGCCCTACGTTTTTGACACCAGCAAAAAAAATTAAAATGTTAAAAATTATACCTTTTTATAGGCTGGAGTGGTGATTCACACTTGAAATCCTACCATTTGGGAAGCAGAGGCAGGAAGATTACTGTAGGTTCCAGGCCAGCCTCATCTATATATCACATTTCAGGCCAACCAAAACTACACAGTGAATCCATGTTTCAAAAATGACAGAAAGAGGGCTGAAGAGATTGCCTAGTGGTTAAGGCACTTGCCTGCGAAGCCAAAGGACCCAAGTTCAATTCCCCAGTACCCATGTAAGCAAAATACACAAGGGGGTGCATACATCTGGAGTTTGTTTGCAGTGGCTAGAGGCCCTGGTGCATGCATTCTCCCTCTGTCTGTCTTCTCTCTCTCTCTTTCCTTGAAAATGAAATAAAAGAGATAGAGAGGTGCTAGTGAGTGAATACCCTGAATCTGAGTCCAATGCCCCGATCAGATCAATTAGATAGATAAATAGATAGATAGATAGATAGATAGATAGATAGATAGATAGATGATAGATAGATAGATATCATTTTCTAATTTAGTTTAACAGCCAGTCATTCACTAGAGATCAGACCTCTTTGCTCCCATTATAACATTATTTCCATTTCTACCTCACAAGAGTAGGTATTATTATAATAATTACTTTGGATACTGCTTTAAAAATCTTAAGCCACTGAATCAGAATATCTAAAGAAGAACCTGGGAATCTGCTTCTCTTCTCTCCAATATATTGAGGGATTTAGGTAAATTTTAATACTTCACTACAATATGTCAATGAGGTTAAGTAATCCAGCAAGTTCTTTTTCTTGTAACACTTGGTCAAAAGAAATTGTTTATATTTGTCTGTTTGCTTATTAGCTGCACCACTACTAGATAATATAATCAAGTTCTATGTCAAATTCTGTAGGCTAGGCTAGCCTCAAAATCAACATTTTGCCTGTTATGTTCACCACTGTATATGCTTGGTACATAGTAGATATTAATTAATAATTGTAAAATTGATGAATAAATGTCTAACCAAAAGGTGTGCTCTTTATTCATAGCATGCACATATTACCAAATATTCATTAACATACATTTTTAATATCTTATTTATTTATTTATTTATTTATTTATTTATTTATTTATTTATTTATTTATTTATTGAGAGAGAAAGAAAGAGGCAAATAGAGAGAATGGACGCACCAGGGCTTCCAGCCACTGCAAACTCCAGACGTATTTGCCACCATGCGCATCTGGCTTAAATGGGACCTGGGGAATTGAGCCTGGACTTTAGGCTTCACAGCCAAGTGCCTTAACCACTAAGTCATCTCTCCAACCCAACAACATACATTTAATGTAAATTTTGGAAGATAAGAAATATACTTAACATTTTATAGGAGATGAGAGTCTTTATTACATTATCTTTATCCCATTAGCCATAAGAGTTATTTTAGACACAAGGAATCTGAGGCCTAGTGATAAAATAACTTTTCACTGGGTCATGTAAAATGATTGAAAAACTAGCTATTTCAAAATTAATGATGTTTAATTTGAAATAGAGAAAAACTACCCTCTACATATTTAATAGCTAGAATGTAGAAGGGGAGTTTTGGGGTGAGAAAGATCTAGAGCAAAGAACTGGACAAAATGTCTCTAATAAATAACTAGCCACTGATTTACTTTAAAGAAGAATATTCAGGAGAAAAACCAGGACTAGGAATTGTTGCAGAATTCTTCAAATTTTTATACAAATACTACATGTAAAACTTAAGACTGTCTGGATTTGGCTATGCAAACCCACATTGATAAGTTTTCTTCCCCAGCTGATCTACTATACTGTAAGCATTCTCTGAATACACATGGAATAATATATATATATTTTTTTGGTTTTTGCGAGGTAGTGGAATAATATTTTACTAGTTGTCTGGACATCTCTTTACTGAATCAGGTTGGCCCACAAACCATCAAAGGTTGCTATAGCAATATAATGTAGAATACTTATTTGTCAACAACACAAGAGATTTCCCATAGTTTGGAAAACTTGCAC
The DNA here is from genome assembly GCA_036365145.1 of Orientallactaga sibirica. Classification (NCBI taxonomy): domain Eukaryota; kingdom Metazoa; phylum Chordata; class Mammalia; order Rodentia; family Dipodidae; genus Orientallactaga; species Orientallactaga sibirica. The sequence continues at coordinate 4,745,523 of JAEOAD010000793.1, read as the reverse complement.
ATTTAAGCTCAAGGTGCTAGAAGATTTAATATCTGATGATAAGACTCTCCTTTCTAAACAGCTATTTTTATGGTGGAAATGATAAGAGATCACTGTGGTTTGGTTTCAAAAAAGCACTAAATCCATTCATAAGAGATTAACCCTAGTGACCTAATCTCGTCTCAATGGCCCTGTGGGATTTCTGTCACCTTAAGGGCTAGAAGTTCAACAGACTAATTGGAAGAGAGGACATTAATATTCATACCATAGCAGCTATTAAGATTATTTTTTTCTTCTGAGTTTGTATAAGTGTAATAAAGTGTTTAACATTGAATCCATGTATTAATTCATTTTCCATTTCTTTTTACAGTGTTTATTTAAGGCAGAATCACCTTATGTAGCCCAGGATGGCCTGCAACTCATGATTAAATGTGCATGCCACCACCTGAGGTACTCCCTTTTAGTTTTGTGGAGTATTTAAAGAGATTTTAACCTTAATATGTAATGAAATCTCAACACATCCCAATATTCACATCACATATTTTACCTTTGTCATTGTACATACCACAGTCACTCACTTTTCTCAGGAAGGGTGTGATCGAAATTGAAGATAAATAGAAACTTGGTTTCTGCTTTACTTTTCCCCAGGTTTTAAGATGCAAGTGAGACAAGAAACAAGCTAAAGAGACTGGTTTCTTCCTTCTTTTGCACATATCATCATTTGCACAGTAGCTAGGATTATTGTAAAAGAAAATCTTCTAGGAGCTTGGAAGATGGGTCAATCAATAAAGTATTTGCCCCACAAGTATGAGGAGCTGAGTTCATCTCCAGCATCCACATAAATATCTGCTTGAGGAATTGTAATCGAAGCACGGGGGAGGTGATTTCCAAGGATACCTGGCACTTGCTGACCAGCAGTCTATACAAATAGTCTACCCAGGCTCAGTAAGAGACTGTCTCAAAAAATAAGATGGAAAGTGATTAAGACACATGACATTGACCCCTGACCTCCACATGCAGTGAGAACCCCCATTTGTGTGCTCACACACATTCATATATCAGCATTCACCATGGACATACACAAAAAGAAGCTTCTATAATACACTTCGATAAGAACCTGTATTCATAGGAAATAGTACAACTAAATAAATAAATAACAATATAAAGGAGCTTTAATGAGAAGGTCTATTTCTTTATTTTTTTCTGAAGTCTAGCAGCCCATTTTCAATGAGACAGCATAAAAGGAAATAGAAAGGAAACTACTTTCTAAACTAGCATTCTTCATATGGTGAAAGTTAGTCAAATTAGGAAAATTAATATCGGTAAATATATTGGGGGGTCTGCTTTGATTAAGGGGGGTCTTCATATAATTTTGAGAGCCATTTTGGTGAGAATATTAAAAAAACTGTCCAGAGAACAATGGAGACTTCTCTCTGGGGGTTTTCTGTTTCTTATCTGTAGACCCTTTTGCTAAAGACACCAAAAGCTGCCATCTTAAAAAGCCATGTGGGAATCTAGAGAAAAGCCAGTCCTCTCCTGATAAACCATAATGGTGCTGGAAAGTGCTATGAGAGCTACTATGTGACAATGGTCTCCAACAACACAAATAAGCAGGAGACCTCGAAAACTACACAACCCAACAGATGGACAAGAAGCATACCTTCTACAGTAGTGGCACAGAGCCCGTGGCAGTCACCAACTTCCCTCTGATTGGACATGAAGCCCATTCAGTAGGAGAGAGCTCATATCATACTGGGAACCAAGTCAGTTCACCACAGACAGAATTTACTTTAGTATGTCAAATCTTTTAATCCATAACTATAGAGCATTTCTCCATTTAATAAGAATCATTTTGAATTAACTATTAGAGTCCTATACCTGTTTTATTAAATTTTCACTTAAGTATTTGATGTTTTTCAGGGTTTGAAAATAGAATAGGGCTGCGAATAACATTCAGAAGTATGCAACTTGCGTTGCATGCAATCATTGATTTTCAGCACTACAAAGGGAGAGAGAAGATGGGGGGAGAGAAGTAATATTTTTAAATTGTTTAATTCTGTTTTCTGACATTTTTTCACACACACACACACACACACACACACATTGCATTGCATTTTGATCTTATGCACCCCATATTGCATTGCATTTTGATCTTATGCACCCCATATTACCCTCCATTATCCCACACTGTCATTGTACCCTTTCTTTTTAATTAGAGATTCACATTGTTCATTTTTACCATAAAGAAAAATAATTGATTTATATATGTTAATTTGTATTCTGAGACCTTACTGAAGTCATTTATTGCATGAATAAGTCTGGGGATCTTCTCCACAGACAATTATATGATATACAAGTAGGGAAAGTTTTATTCCTTTCATTCTGACTTGTATACCTCATTTTTCCTTTTCTTTCTTAAAGTTATATATATATATATATGAAATAACGGGTTATACTCTTTTATCCCCTCACTCCTGCTCCCATTACCCTGAGGATCCTCCTCAGTGGCATTATGGTATTCACTGTTAGCTCATGAAGGCCTCAATCAGTCCCTGTGGGATAGGATAGCAGGGAGACCATGACTCAGGGTATTCCTACCCAATCTAATTAATGGATGTATAAAAGCCACTTCTATGTTTAAAATGAGTGATCTAAATGGATATCTTATTATATTCATGATCTTAAAATACTTTACATGATGTATTTCACTATCAAGGTGTAGGCTTTGAGGGCATAGAGATTGCTTTGAGGGCCTAGAGATTTCTTTGAGGGGCAGTTTTTAATGAATAATAAAATTTTATCAATAGTTTTAAGGCTATTCAAGTATTCTATTTTATATTGTGTTAATTTTCATTTTTAAAGAATTGGCTTATTTTAAGTTATAAATTTGTATGTAGAACTAGTTTTTTATTTATTTTATTTTATTTTATGTTTTTTATTGACAACTTCCTTAATTGTAGATAATAACCCATGGTACTTCCCCCCCCACTTTCCCCTTTGAAACTCCACTCTCCATCATATCCCCTCCCCCTCTCAATCAGTCTCTCTTTTCATATATATATGTCATGATCTTTTCCTCCTATTATGATGGTCTTATGTAGGTAGTGTCAGAGGCACTGTGAGGTCATGAATATCCAGGCAATTTTGTGTCTGGAGGAGCACTTTGTAAGGAGTCCTACTCTTCCTTTGGCTCTTACATTCTTTCTGCCCCTTCTTCCACAATGGACCCTGAGCCTTGGAATGTGTATTAGATATGCTGAGCACTCCTCTGTCCCTTCTTTTCAGCACCATGGTGCCTTCTGAATCATCCCAAGGTCACCACAATCAGAAAAGAGAAGCTTCTCTAACCAAAAGTGAGAGTAGCATTAATATATGTGTGTCGACATTAAGAGAAGTGCTTAGTGGGTAGTTTGGTGAGCACAGTATATACACTTAGCGAGACACCAGCAGATGTTACAACCCTAGGGCTCATGACTACCCCTGTTGTAGGTTTTCAGTATCAGCAATGTGTTCCCTCTCATGGAGCGTGCCTCCAGTCCAATTAGAGAGTTTCCCCTATAACAGACATGCCACTATCTCACCCGTTGGCTCATTTGGCCTGGCTGGCCAAAATTAAAGCTTGCAGTGTTCACTGTTGAGTATTTTCACTGGTGTTTTCTCTCTCCCATTGAACTGCATGCAGCACAGGTTTTTCTAGCTTTCTGTCAGCTGGTCCACATGGAGGAGGCTTTCAGCTCAGCTCTAGCACGATTTCTCAGAGACCTTGCAGCCCAACTATGCGGACTTTTCAGCAATAGGGTCTTACCATCTATTCCTTGTGGGAAACCAAGGGCTTTGGCAATGGCCTATAATGTTTTGGGGGTATCTGTGACCTCCTTAGCCAACAATGCACTGGAAGGTATTCCATTCCTGGTACTGAAAAGTTTCTAGTAACAATTTATGACTTCTGAGTGTTCCATTGTCCAGAAAAATAGGTTTCCATATGACTTATTTATATCCTCTTAGATTTTGATTAGCCCTCCCTCCACCTTTCCTTTAATCAATCTCTTCCCCTGACCTCACTTAGGCCTTTTAACCCCCATTAATCTGTTCTTCTACTTACATATATACAATACCATCCTATTAAGTCCCCACTCCCTTTCTATACCCTTTATATCTCCTTTCTAGCTTACTGGCTTCTGCTACTGAGTTTTTATTCCTACTCACATAGAAGTCCAATCATTTGTAGCTAGGATCCACATATGAGAGAGAACATGTGATGTTTGGCTTTCTGGGCCTGAGTTACCTCACTAAGTATAATCCTTTCCAGATCCATCCATCATCCAGGAAATTTCATAACTTCATTTTTCTTTACTGCTGAGTAGAACGCCATTGTGTAAATATGCCATATCTTCATTATCCACTCATCAGTTGAGGGACATCTAGGCTGGTTCCATTTCGTAGCTATTGTGAATAGAGTGGCAATAAACATGGTCAAGCAAGTATCTCTAAGGTAGTGAGATGATTCCTTAGAATATATGCCTAGGAGTGCTATCACTGAGTCATATGGTAGATCTGTTTTTAGCTGTCTCAATAACCTCCACACTGATTTCCACAATGGCTGGACCAGATTGCATTCCCACCAACAGTGTAGAAGGATTCCTCTTTTTCCACATCTGTGCTAGTATTCATGGTCTTTTGTTTTCATGATGGTAGCCAATCTGACAGGAGTAAGATGGAATCTCAATGTCATTTTAATATGCATTTCCCTGATGACTAGGGATGTAGAACATTTTATAGATGTTTATATGCCATATGTATTTCTTCTTCTGAGAACTCTCTATTTAGTTCCATAGCCTATTTTAATTGGGTTGTTTGATTTATTATTATTTAATTTTTTGAGTTCTTTGTATATCCTAGATATTAATCCTCTGTCCAATGTATAGCTGGCAAAGATTTTCTCCCATGCTGTAGGTTGCCTCTTCGCTCTATTCACAGTGTCCTTAGCTGTACAAAAGCTTTGTAATTTCATGAGGTCCCAGTGGTTGATCTGTGGTTTTAGTTCCTGAGCAATTGGGGTTATATTCAGAAATTCTTTGCCAAGACCAATATGTTGAAGGGTTTCCCCCACTTTTTCCTCTAGCAGTATCAGAGTTTCAGGTGTGATATTAAGGTCTTTGTTCCATTTGGACTTAATTTTGTGTGCATGGAGGGAGATAAGGATCTATTTTCATCCTTCTACAGATACATAGCCAGTTTTCACATCACCATTTGCTGAAGAGGCTATCTTTTCTCTAATGAGTATTATTGGCATTTTTGTCAAAGATAAGGTGTCTGTAGCTACCCTGACTTACATCAGCGTCATCTATTCTGTTCATTGATCTACATGTCTGTTTTTGTGCGAGTGCCATGCTGTTTTGTCACTATGGCTCTGTAATATAGGTTAAAATCAGGTATTGTGATATAGCTAGCCTTATTTTTTTGCTCAAAATTGTTTTAGGTATCCAAGGATTTTTTGTGCTTCCAAATGAATTTTTGGATTGTTTTTTCTATTTCCATGAAGAATACCATTGGAATTTTGATGGGGATTTCATGAAATGTGTAGATTGCTTTTGGTAATATTGCCATTTTCACCATATTGATTATTCCAATCCAAGAACAAGGGATATTTTTCCAGTGCCTAGTGTCTTCTGCAATTTCTCGCTTGAGTGTTTTAAAGTTTTCATTGTAGAGATCCTTCACTTCCTTGGTTAGGTTTATCCCAAGGTACTTTATTTTTTTGATGCAATTGTGAATGGGAGTGATTCTCTGATTTCATACTCTGTGTGTTTGTAGTTAGTATATAGGAAGGCTACTTATTTCTGTGTTTTTATTTTGTATCCTACTACATGGGTATAGGTGTTTATCTGCACTAACAGTTTGCTGGTAGAGTCTTTAGGATCCTTTAGGTATAGAATCATATCATCTGCAAATAATGATAACTTGATCTCTTCATTTCCAATGTGCATCCCTTTTATGTGTGTCTCTTGCCTATTGCTATGGCTAAGACTTCCAGTACTATATTAAATAAAAACGGGGACAGTGGACACCCTTGTCTTGTGCCTGATTTTAGTGGAAAAGCTTCAAGTTTTTCTCCATTTAGTATTATGTTGACTGTGGGTTTGTCATAATAGCCTTTATTATGTTGAGATACGTTCCTTCTATTCCCAGTCTCTGTAGGACTTTTTTTATTAATTTATTTTTTATTTATATTATTCTAATTTTAATTCTAATTCTATTTCTTATTTCTATTCTTTTTCTAATTCATAATGGTGACTCCCTTATCCTCCTCCCTGTCTTCCCTCTTCCAAAGGGACCCTCATCAATGGGGAATGTGGGTCATGCATTTTGGGGTAGTCAAAATTTATGGGGGATAGGCCAAGGCTCTATGCATAACGCCCCAACTTATGGCTCTAATATTCTTTCTGCCCACCTCTTCTGCGAATTTCCCTGAGCCACATTGGGATCATTTTAGTGCTACTTCAGTGATGAGGTTTTGGGAGCCTCTGTGTCTCTGGATATCTGGCTTAGTAGGGGTTGGATGTTCTCTGTGTTTATCTCCTTCAGCCTTTTTCTGGTGTTGTGATCACCAAGAACGCAGTACTCTTGCCCTTCCCCTGCATTACTCTATGGTTTCAGCTGGGGCCCTGGTAGGTGTGATTGGCTGATCCTCCCTTCAGGTGGGTTGTCCATCTGAAAAAGATAAGCAAATTCTCCAATGGAGAGAGAAGTTAGTACTAGATAGATGGGAAGGCAATAGACATTTTAGAGAGAATTTTATATGTGTAGGCCCTCTTCTCACCCACATTTGGTGGTGTCTTGATCTTGGAGACTGAGCTTATTTTTTTACATGGTTTTGACTTATTTCCCAGTTCCAGCAATGAGTTCCATTCCACTGAGTGGATCTATTAGCCAAATCAAGAGCAGTTGGTAACCCACCATGGCTGCATGCCACTACTGCACTTGTTTGAGCATTACATCAGGTTGTTTCCTGCTGGGTAGCTTAGACTGCAAGTTGTTTGGACAGATGCTGGCCATTTTCCCCCAGTTGCTCATGTAGCACCCTCTGGCACTAGACTAGCTAACTGTCTTGGGACTGACACTCTTCCCGATTCTGACCAGGTCTCTTCATGTTTTGTCTCACACGCGTATGCTGTCTTCGACAGTAGGGTCTTACCATTAACCTTTGGTGGGTCATCAAGAACTCTGGCAGAAATCTGTCTTTTTTGGGAAACTTTGTAGGTGTCTCGGATCAACAGCTCATTGTGGAAGTTCACCCCATGCTGGTACTGGGATTTATAAGTTAGCACTAAGGAAGTGAGGGAAGAAAAAGATAGATAATATAAAAGAGAAAGTGAGTATAGAGAGGAGAGGAAGAGAGAAGAGAGAGAGAGAAGCAGGAAGAGATTAAGGTTGGTCTTCATGATGTTCTCTCCACTTTCTTATTATTCAGGTGTTCCCTCTGCAAGCCTGCTGAAGGACCAATGTTTTAGCCTGTTGTTCAGCATAAAGGTTTTTATAGTATCATTTTCTTTTGGGTCCCAATTTGTATCCCCCCACCCTTGCCCTCCCTCCCACACTCTCGCTCCCTCCCAGCATTACCCTTCCCCCATCCCACCCTCCCTATTGTCTGGTCCTCAGAGTGCTTATTAGGTTTGGCAACATCTCAGGCAGATTCAGTTTAGGAGCAACAGATAAATGAGACCATGTGACGATTATCTTTTTCTGATTGGGTGAGCTCACTGAGGATGATCTGGTCCAAGTTTGACTGTTTTTTTTTTCAAATTTCATTATTTCATCTTTCCTTACTGCTACATAGAATTCCATAGTATAGATATACCACATCTTTGTCATCCATTCATCTAATGATGGACATCTGGGTTGATTCCAGTTCTTTGCTATTATGAATTGAACAACTATTAACATGGTTGAGCAAATGTCTCTGATCGGAGGCTTGGAGCCTTTAGGGTAAATGCCCAGTAAGGGAATAGCTGGATCTGTTTTCAGGTCTATGGTCATCCTTTTCAGGAGTCTCCATATAGCTTTCCATAATGGTTGAACCATTTTACATTCCCACCAACAGTGAAGGCTTATTCCTATTTCTCCACAGCCTCGCCAGCATCTGTTTTCATTGTTTTCTTTAATGTTAGCCATCCTTACTGGGGTAAGGTGGAATCTCAGGAAATTAAATAATCACTCAACCATTGGGATCTCATGAAGCTGAAAAGCTTTTTCACTGACAAAAATACTATAACCAAAGCCAGCAGATTACACACAGAATGGGAGAAAATTTTCACCAGCTATATAACTGACAGAGGCCTAATTTCTAGAATCTACAAAGAACTCCAAAGCGTAAACAATAAATTATCAAGCAACCCACTCTCAATATGGGGCAGAGCACTGCATAGGGGGTTCTCAGAGGAAGAAATACAAATAGCAAACACACTTAAGGAAATGTTCAACATCCCTAATCATCAGAAAAATGCAAACTAAAACAACTCTGTAGGACTTTTATCATGAAGGGATGTTGGATTTTGTCAAATGCTTTTTCTTCATCAAATGAGATGATCATGTGATTTTTGTCCTTCAGTCCATTTATATAATGTATTATGGTTATTGATTTGTATATGTTGAACCATCCTACATCTCTGAGATAAAGCCTATATTCTTGTATTCTATTTGCCAATATTTTGTTGAGAATTTTTTGCATCTATGTTCATGAGGGAGATTGGTCTGTAATTTTCCTTTTTTATTCTATCTTTCTCTGGTTTGGGGATCAGGGTGATGCTGTCTTCGTAGAAGGAGTTTGGTAAGATTCCTTGCTCCTCTATTTTATGGAAAAGTTTAAGAAGCATTAGTGTTAGTTCTTCCATGAAGGTCTGGTAAAATTCAGCAGTGAGTCCATCTGCGCCTAGACTCTTTTTAGTTGGGAGATTTTTTTTATAACTGCTTGGATCTCCACACTTGTTATAGGTCTAATTAAGTGGTTAATTGCTTCTTGATTTAATTTAGGTAGGTCATATAAATCAAGGAAATCCTCCATTTCTTTCAGATTTTCAAACTTAGTAGAGTATATGTTCTTACAGTATGTCCCTATGATATTTTGAATTTCTCTGGTATCTGTTGTGATGGTGCCTTTTCATCTCTAATTTTATTCATTTGTGTCTGCTCTCTCTTTCTTTTGGTCAGATTTGCTAAGGTTTTATCAATCTTCTTTACCCTTTCAAAGAACCAACTCTTTGTTTAGTTGATTATTTGGATTTTTTTTGTTTATATTTCATTAATTTCTGCCCTAATCTTTATTGTTTCTTCCTGTCTACTGATTTTTGGTTTGCCTTTTTCTTCTTTTTCCAAGGCCTTAAGGTTTAGTATTAAGTTGTATACTTTCATCCTTTCTAATTTCTTAACATAGGCACTTAAAGCTATAGATTTCCCTCTTAGGACTGCCTTCATTATGTCCCAAAGGTTTCGGTGTATTGTGTTCTCATTATCATTTGACTTCACGAATATTTTGATTTCCTTCTTGATTTCTTCATTGACCCATTCATCATTTAGTAGTTTATTGTTTAGTTTCCATGCTTTTGTGTATGTTCTATAGCTTTTCTTCCTATTGATTTGTAGTTTGATCCCAGTGTAATCAGATAGAGTGCATAGGATTATTTCAATTTTCCTATATTTGTTAAGATTTTATTTGTGTCCTAATATATGGTTTCTTTGTGTATTCTGCAGCATTTGGATGACATGTCCTGTATATATCTGTTAGGTCCATTTGTTCTATGACCCCATTTAATCCAGAAGCAGCTGTATTTATTTTTTTGCAGGGATGACTTATCAATTGGTGAGAGTGGGGTGTTGAAGTCACCTACTACAAGTATATTTGTTGTTATCTGTGACTTTAGTTCTAATAGCATTTGTTTAATGAAATTGGGAGCCCCCCTGTCAGGTGCACATATGTTTAGGATTGTAATGTACTCCTATTGGACTGTTCAGTTAATCAATATAAATTGACCTTCCTTATCTTTTCTAATTAATGTTGATCTGAAGTCTACCCTGTCAGATTTTCGGATAGTGACCCCTGCTTGTTTTCTAGGCCCATCTGCTTGAAACACTGTTTACCAACCTTTCACCCTAAGATAGTGTTCATCCTTTGTAGAAAGGTGAGTTTCTTGGAGGCAACAAATTGAAGGAACCTGCTTTAAAACCCAGTCTGCAAACCTGTGTTTTTTGGTTGGGGCATTCAGGCCATTGATAATAATAATAATAATAATAATAATAATAATAATAATAATGGTTATTATTGAAAGGTGTGTTCTTATTTTTGCCATTTTTCTTGTCTTATAGTTCTTCTGGTTTTACCTTTGCTCTCTTGTATTAACTAGTATTTGAGTATGGTTTGTTTTTTCCAGGTTCCTTATGTGTGTGCTTTTCTGTCTCTTCATCATGGAGGATCCTTTCAAGTATTTTCTGTAGACCTGGTTTTGTCTTCAAATATTCCTTTAGCCTGCTTTTGTTGTGGAATGCCCTTATTTCTCCATCTATTTGAATGGATAGCTTTGCAAGATAAAGTAACCTTGGTTGACAGTTGTTATCTTTCAGAACTTGGAATATATTATTCCAAGCCCAACTTACTTTTAAAGTTTGTGTTGAGTAATCTGCTATGATCCTGATGGGCTTGCCTTTGTATGTGACTTGATTTTTCTCTATAGCTGCTTTGGATATATTTTCTTTGGTTTGTATGTTTGGTAGTTTAATTATAATATGGCAAGGAAAGGTTCTTTCCAGGTTTTGTCTGTTTGATGTTCTAAAGGCTTCCTGTATCTGCATTGGCAACTCTTTCCCAATTTGGGGGAAGTTTCCTTCTATGATTTTGTTGAACACACCTACTATGCCTTTAGAGTGAAATCCTTCTCCTTCTACTATACCCTGAGTTCTTATGTTTGATCTTTTCAGTGTCCCGAATATCTTGAAATTCCCATTCACATCTTCCTATTAGTTTGTCTTTCTCTTTGATGGACTCTATTATATCTCCCACCTAGTCTTCTAGTTTAGATATTCTGTTCTCTCCTTCATCCATTCTACTGGAGAAATTTTCTACAGAGTTTTTTATTTCACTGATTGTCTTCTTCATTGCTAGTATTTCTGACTGGTTTTCCTTTAGTATTTCTATTTCCTTATTTATGTCTTGTATTGACCTCCTTATTTTATTAAATTGGTTCCTATGTGTCCTCTGATTTTTTTTGATTTCCTCTTTGAGATCTCTGAACATATTTATAATCATTCTTTTGAAGTCTTTCTCAGGCATTTCCTCTAAATCATTCTCACTGAAGGTCACACAAATCAAAATAAATAAATAAATAAATAAATAAATAAATAAATAAATAAATAAATAAATAAATTTAGGATCAGATTTTAGTGGTGATGATTGTCCTACTCTACAAAATTTACCAAAAACAAGTATGCACTTACAATATATATATATATTGCATTTTCTCCCTTAGGATGTTTTGGCATGGTTCCTGTGCCACTATCTTAACTGGAAGCTCGAGAACTGTTTATCTCATCCTCTCATCCTCATGTATTTCATGTCTGCCAAGTCTATAGTGATATACTCTGGTTCATTCCTGATAGTAATAGCTTAGCTATTTTTTGCCACTCTTGGTATATATTTCTCCATTTCATGAATCATTTTAATAAATCCACTTTTGTGGGGCTTTTTGGTTTCTAAATATTTTTATTTATTTGCAAGGAAAGAAAGAGAGAGAAAAAAATGAGAAGTGTGTACCAGGGCCTCTTGTGACTACTAACAAATTTCATATGCATGCACTACTTTGTGCAACCTGCTTTATGTGGGTAGTGAGGAACTGAACCCAGGCCATCAGGCTTTTCAAGCAAGTCTTTAACCACTGAGCCATATCTTCAGTCCCCTTTTATGAGGAAGAAACTCTCTGTAGCCCAGGCAGACCTGGAACTTACTGTGTGGCCCAGGCTGGCCTTAAGCTCATGGAAATTATCCTACTTCAACTTCCTGACTGCTGAGATTAAAGGTATGAGACCATATCTGGTTTAATGAACACACTTAAAAATAATATACTTCATTTAAATTTTTGTGTGTTTTTGCTGCAGAAAACCAAGTATAAAAATTCTGGGGGCTATAGAGATGACTTAGTGGATAAGGTGCTTGCCTGCAAACCCAAGGGCCCAGGTTCAATTCCCCAGTACCCACATAAGCCACATATACAAGGTGGTATATGCATCTGGATTTCATTTACAGTGGCTAGAGACCCTCTGTACCCATTCTCTCTCTCTTTCCCTCTGTCTCTCAAATAAATAAGTAAATAAAATAAAACTAAGATATATAAAATTAATTTCTACCTACAAACTTGAATTAAATATTTGCTAACTGAATTCAGATGTGGTGGCACATGTCTTTAATCCCTGCACTCGGGAGGCAGAGGTACGAGGATCACCGTGAGTTCAGGGCCACCCTGATACTGCATAGTAAATTCCAAGTCAGCCTGGACTAAAATGAAACCTTACCTCGAAAAACCAATATATATATATATATATATATATATATATATATATATATAGAGAGAGAGAGAGAGAGAGAGAGAGAGAGAGAGACTGCATACTGACAAAAATTCATATATAGAGTATATAAAGCAGTATCAAAACACTATCTTATATGTTCCATTACATACTTCAATTAGAAAATGAAGAGGCAGGCTGGAGGGATGATTCAGTGGTGAAGGCACTTGCTCGTGAAGTCTAAGGACCCAAGTTTGATTACCCAGTAACCACATAAGCCAGATGCACAAGGTAGCACATATATTGCTGAGAGTAATAATAAAATGGCACTGTTTCATTAGAAAATAATGTGGCAGTTTTTTGTAAAACTTAAAATTTAATCATATGCATTTGCATACTTGTGAATTTGTCCTAGAGAAATTAAAACTTATGTCTACACCAAAACCTATCCATGATATTTCATAGTAGGTTTGTAATAGCCAAAAACAACTAGGTATAACATGTATCCATATATATGTATATATCGTTTGTTTCAACAGGGTCATGTTATAGAGCCCTGGCTAGTCTTAAACTCACAACAGTACTCTTACCAGAATGACAGATATGTGCTACCATACCTTGCCTACATTTTTTGTTACTGTGTTATCATTTTGTAAGGCATTAGTTAGAAGAAACAAAGTGAATACATAAGACTGTCTCTGAATTTTTCTGTGACTCTAGAATTATTTCAATAAAAAGTTTAAGAATTGGACATGATGGCTTACATCTGTAATTACAACATATAGAAGACTGAGACAGAGGATTTTTGTGAGTTCCATGCTAACTTGAGCTAGCTACAGAATGTTATCCTTTCTTAAGATATACCCCTATCACCAAAAAACAGTTTCAAGTCTAAAGATGTAGCTCAGTGGTAGTACACTTACCTACCTGGGCTCTAAATCCAATTAAAATGAAAATTTAGACTTCTGAAAACACCAAGGTATTAATTATGGAGCCAAACAAATAGAGAGCACATTTTCAGCTACAAAGAACAAGCTTAGAAGTCGAATGTGAACTATTGTTATAGTTGTGTACCTAGCTGCTTTGGAAAAAGAAAGGACTCATTTTGTGAAAGGCTTGTGAAATGTTTTCCTCAGAATCAAAATAAAATCAGAAACAAAGGTAATCTGTAATGGCTTGAATGAAGCTAAAAAGTCTGAATATGTAAATAAATTCCCTTTCTGCCAATACATTTAAAAAATAATTTTTGTACCTATAAATTCTTTTAAATCATATTTTATGCTGCATCTATTTGTTATTTTAATGCCCAGAACTTCTGAGTTTTCTGTTTACAAAATTTTCTCTTATATTTCTCTTACAAAGACTTGGATTGGGAATCGGAGAAGAAAATATCGTTTAATGGGAATTGAAGTTCCACCTCCAAGAGGAGGTCCTGCTGATTTCTCTGAGCAGCCTGAGTCTGGTTCTTTGTCTGCACTCACACCAGGAGAGGAAGCTTGCCCTGAAGTAGGAGAGGATAATGACAGAAATGATGACGTCTCCATCTGTTTGTCCGAAGGAAGCTCTCAAGGTACTTTATATGCTGTACATCCCAATAATAGCCTCAGGAAATTTGATGTAGTTTTACTTGCTTTTCAGCACACTGCACTTTAAATCTAGGGTTTTCAAAACATGTGACCAAAACTTTGAAAAGAAATTTATTTTTCATGCTTCCACGTAAACAGTCTCGCATACCAAGTCACTACACGAGGTGTTCTTCTATCATAACATTTAAAATATTAATCATTACAACAGTCCATATTTATAACTAAGTAAGTGATTATTTTTGAAATGCTAATCATTTTAGGTTAGAGCCCTGTGTGCACCATTGTGATCAAAGAGAGTATGGTATAATGTGTATAATGTGATGAGCGATAGACTTCTGCAGTCAAATGCTCTACCACTTAGCTATACCCCCAACAATAGACTTCTGGTCTGAGAAACCATACAACTCTCAGATTTTCTACTAGATGAGTATATAGCTTTATGCAAATCAATTAACTCAATGGACTCATGTCCTCATTTACTGAAGAAAATTAGACTGGATCATTTATTATTACCTTTCAATAGTTCCCTAACTTAGACTACAGTTGATATTAATATCAATGGATTAATACAATCAATACTGTTTGTCATGAGGGGTATAAGACATTTGACTTCCTAGAAACTATTCTGATATCATTTTATTAGCAATTTCATTAATGTTTGCTGTATGTATCGTAGCACTTATTTATTGTAAGTGCACACTTGTTTTTAGTAAATTTTGTAGAGTAGGGCAATCATCACCACTAAAATCTAATCCTGGATTTATTTATTTATTTATTTATTTATTTATTTATTTATTTTGGTTTTTCAAGGTAGAGTGTCACTGTCGCCCAGCCTGACCTGGACTCTTAAGCTAGTCTCTAACTCAGAGAGATCTTCTTACCTCAGCCTAAAGAATGTAAGGATTAAACCCTAAATGAAAGAAGAGAGACAGAGAGAGAAAGAGAGAAAAAATAAAGGAAGGAAAGAAGGAATAATTGAGAGAGAGAAAAAATGAGAAAGAGAAGATGAGAGAAAGAATGAATGGACACATCAGTGTCTCTACTTGCTGAAAATGAAGTCCAGATGCATGTGCCACTCTGTGCATCTGGCTTTACGTGGGCACTGGGTAATTGAATGTCGTTAGGCTTTACAGGCAAGTGCCTTAACCACTGAGCGCATCTCTCCATTCCTCAAATTTCATCAGCCCCATAGTCATTGTCCCTTTCTAAAATAACCTTCAAGGCACACTAATCATGCATTTGCTCATTTAAAAAATATTTTATTTATTTAAGAAACAGAATGAAAGAGGCAGACAGAGAGTGAGTATGGACACACAGGGCCTCCTGCCATTGTAAACAAACTCCATACACATGTGCCACATTGTACATCTGGTTTAATGTGGGTACTGGAAAATGGAACCCAGGCTGTCATGCTTTGCAAGCAAGAACCTTAACCACTGAGAAATCTCTCCAGTACCACATTTGCAATTTTTTAAATATCTTTTTCATTGATATTAATTCAAGCTGTTGATTCTGTTGTTTTTTTGACTCTTAATTTTATATATGATTTACTTTTGAGGTAGAAATGACCTCAGATTCATTATGTAACAAAGATGGTCTTGGGCTGGAGAGATGGATTAGTGGATAAGGCATTTGACTGCAAAGCCAAAGAATCCGGGTTTGATTCTCCAGGACCCATATAAGCCAGATACACAAGGGGGCACATGTATGTGGAATTCATTTGCAATGGCTGGAGGCCCTGGTACTCCCATTTTCTCTCACTCTCTCTCTGCCTCTTTCTCTCAAATAAATAAATAAAATATATTTTTTTAAAAAGACAGTCTTGAACTCTTGATCCTTCTACCACCATGTCTGAATTGCTGGGATTCCAGGTATATGCCACCATACTTGACTGTATTAGTAAATTTTAAGAACTGCATTGTTTGTACTATATAAATTGTATGTTAATATAAATACTGATCATAAAATATGTAATAATATTTAATTATTAGGACAATAATAAAATTTGAAGTAGCTTTTCCATGCAAATTGAGGTTTAGCACAAAATTTCTGGGTCTTTCTGTGAGCTCTAGAATATTATCCAATAACTAGAGACCTCAAAAGCTCATATGTTGAGAGGATTCTGTCATTCTGTATCACCTCAGACTACACAGGTTGAGAATTCTTGGAAGCCAGGGTGAGTGACAACTCCACTTTTCTGCATTAGGGAAATAAATTAACCTGTGAAAAGAACAGGCTTACTCAAACTATGATAATGTAGAAAAAAACAAGATATATTATTGGAGTGTTCTTCTTGGAGGTTGGTTAATTTTGGGTGAAAATTCCTCATTACTCCTGATCCTCCTGCTGTCACTTCCTGTTTATGATGCTTGTTGATAGTAGAGTTTTGCCTGCATTTTTTGTTTTCCCTTATATCTATGCTTTCTTTTATGGTTTCTGACTTTGGTATTATAATTACAGTCCTTCCTTGTCATACAGTTATGAAAATAAACCCATTTTGTACATCCATAAGTCATATTTTTATAATTTCATATGTATTTCATCTAGAATTTATTTTGTCTTAAAAGCAAAAACATCGGGCTGGAGAAATGGCTTAGCCGTTAAGGCATTTGCCTGTGAAGCCAAAGGATACCAGTTCGATTCTCCAGGACCCACGTAAGCCAGATGCACAAGGGACACATGCATCTGGAGTTCATTTGCAGTGGCTAGAGGCCCTGACGTGCCCATTCTCATTGTCTGCCTCTCTTCTATCTCTCTCTCTGCTTGCAAATAAATAAATAATTTTTTTAAAATCCTTATTAAAAAAACCAAAAATATCTTAATTAGGAAAATACCTAAAATTACAATTCCAAATAGTTAACCATTTCTGAGTTCCAGACCTGTATTATCCAATGGTTCTATAAGTATGCCCTGCTATCTTCTAAATCTCAGTATGAATAAGTTGAATGCATCTTCCTCTGTGACAGCCTATCACTTTAATATGATACCAGTAAAAAATCTTGGCTGAATACAGGAATGATGGTGCACATCTTTAGTCCCAGAACTTGTGAGGCAGGGATAGGAATATCACTGAGAGTTCAAGACCACTCTGAAACTACATTGTGAATTCCAGGTCAGCCTGGGTTAGAGTGAGACCCTACTTCAAAAACATAACAAAAAAAATCTTGGATGAAATTTGAGGACAAAATTGTAATACAAATTGTCAAAAATACATTCTTTAATATATTTAGAGAGAGAGAGGGAAAGAGAGAGAGATTATACACAGATACATAAAGACATAGAAATGTGCAGATGGGTTACATTTTATAGATCTGACTCTTTACAACTGTAGCTTTATAAAATGTCTTAATATCTGGTAAGGCTTTTGTGCTTTGCTTTTGCATTCCATTGATTCTTCTAGAAGAATTGTTTTTGTATTTGTGTTTGTATATTATGTATGGTGTGGAGCATTTGTGTGGTGTGGTATGTGCAGGTATGGACATGTGGAAGCCAGAGAATGCCAAGTGTCTTCCTTGATAATTCATCTCTTTCTGAACCTGGGGTTTCGGATTTTGTGAGCCTCCAGTGATTCTCTGATCTCTGTTCCCCACAGGACAATGTTTACAGGCATGCATGGTCATGCCCAGGTGTTTTCATGGGTGCTGGGGAATTGTACTTGGGCAGTCTCAAACCCCCACAGGTCCTCAAGCTTGTAAAAGAAATGTTCCTACCTACTGAGCCATTTCTCTAGCCCGTCTAGATGAACTTTGGAATTATTTAGCTATCTATCCCTTTTCCCAACTTCCTCCTCAAAATTAATTCAGTTTGCACATTTGAGTTATAGATGATAGCAGGACACAAATGTAAAGGCTTTGGAGTATATGGGTCTGAAGCTCAGAAGAGAGCTGAAGACCAGAGAATATGGTAATTCCCTAAGCTGAGGTCGAAGAAATGGAGGTTTAAACAAGAATATTAAAAATATAACAAGAAAAGACAATGGACAAGTATTGTGTTTTTGGAAATATTTAGATTTGGAGGCTAGAGTGGAAAAATGGCCACTGAATGAACATTTAGGAATGAGAAAACATGATAGTCTGCTTTTCCTAAAACCAAGAAATGAGAAAGATTTTAGAAAGAAGAGGAGTCATTATCTCAATGATTTCAGAGAAATTGAGTAGAAAGGAGAGGCCATTGAATCAGTGTTAAAGAGGTTCGTTGCAAAAGCAATTAATTGCATGCCCATGGGGGAGGCAGGAAGATTGTAGTCGCTAGAATAATGAAAGGGAAAGAAAAACTGTCACTGTTGGAAGGACAGTGAATATTAAGACCAGGTATTTCAAATATTATCAAGTGTGAATTCTCTCTCTCTCCTTCTCTTCCTCTTTTTTATCTCTCATTAATATTGATACGGATGATAAGAATGTATAGGAGAACTGTGGGCCAGATTTAAAAATAATCAAGAAGAAATAAGCATTTCATGATTTCCAGGTCCGTTAACACTTCGTTCTGTAAACACGTTTTTGTCTTCTGTTAGTCTTCCCTAAATTATATGTGCCTGGAAATATGTAGGCAATTCCCAATAACACATGCCAGGATTTTTAGAGCTGTCCAGCAGGTAGTTAGGAGGGAAGAAGGAGGGAAGCAGGGATTTATGTGCTTTTCTGAGAGAGCAGGAAGGCTGTGAAGAAATATCCTGATAAAGGAAAGTACTTAAGCCTGTAAGTAGAGTTTCATTCCCTAACTGCCACTTTCCCACCTGAAAGAGAATTTTAGAAAATAAGTACTCAATGGGGGAAAAATGTTAATTTAAAAGTCCACTTTAATGGTCCACTTTTAATAAACCACTGTTCCTGCACTGGCATCTTTTGTCATATAATAGTGTGTTTTCTAGACAGCTGGCATACTAATCAAGACCTAATGAGAAAAAGGAAAGGGGGAATTTTATGTATGAATCAAAAAACACTTGAGAAATACAATTGCCTTGAATTTCTCTCAGTGGCTTATTTTTCACAGCTGCATGGTAACCTTTTCATTCTCGTCAGAAATTGCCACAGAAAAGTATTTTCTAATACTGAAAGGAGTTGCTTTTACTCTGCAGTTTCCTCAAAGTTCTATCCTATTCTCTTCTGCATATCAGTGATAGAGTATACTAATCTGATTGATTTGACCTTTTGTAATGATTAATTGTATTATCATCTGTCTTAAATTAATGTCCTATCTTTAAAATATGCTAACCATATTCTCTTTCAGTTTATGAAAATGTAGTTAGATTATGTTTACTTTGAGATTCCCATTAATTACTTCTTAGAGATGTAGAGACAGAATAATTAGAGTAGTGAGATCAATTATACTATTTCAAAAGCCTAACAGCTGTAATTTGGAGTCTTTATAACACAGATGTTGATTTATAGGATTAGAATGTCTTCTAAATGTTTAAATGAGGAAATATCTTTAAACCAGGGTTTATATATTGCATGTTAAAAATAAACAAATGAATGCCAGGCGTAGTGACACACACCTTTAATCCCAGCACTCGGGAGGCAGAGGTAGGAGGGTCGCCGTGAGTTCAAGGCCACCCTGAGACTACATAGTATATTCCAGGTCAGCCTGAGCTAGAGTGAAACCCTAACTCTAAAACCAAACAAAAAGTTTAAAAAGTAAACAAGTGAAAATCACATACAAAAAGTAGAATAAGGATTCTTTTTGCAATTTGCAGTAAGAGGCAGATTTAGCCAGAGGAAACAAAAAGTACTTGATCTTTCAATAATCCCACATCTGTTCCTTTTTTTCCAAATAGCAGACAGACCCCTTCCTGACTCAGAGCTTCTGACTTAACCTCTAACTCCCACCTTGCACCTCTGTCCTTCTCCCCCCCTATTTCCTTTCCTTTTCCCCAAGTGGATGTGAAGAGAACATAGGTGTGGTTGGATTTTTTTTTTTAAGGTACATAGGTTTACTTTTCCCACAGCTGCAAATGTCAGCAAAAGTAACACTTGGATAACTTGAGTTCCTTAATTTCAAATTTTCTGTCTACCAGATGTTGATAATTAAGGAATTTTAAATATTTTCACTACATTGATAAGCAAAGTGTTTGAAGCATAAATTTTAACATTAATTTTACAATAGTTCTTCTTTTTCACCTGTTTCTTATTCTGTGGGTGTGCACATGAATGGTAATTCTACATACAGCTATTTAGTGTAAGCATATAGCCATCACATAGAGTGCCCTCTAGAGTTTTAGCTGATGAATTCTCCTTTTTGTTTTCCAATTAGCAAAGCTTCTTTTCTTGAAGAATTAATGGGCACGCTGAGTGTTTAGCTTTCAAACCTTTCTTTACATTAAGCTGTCTAGAAGCAGAATAAATTATTCCTTATTCAACGTATCCCTTCACACCTTTCTATTTTCGAAGCTTCAAAATATCTTTATTGAAATTGTCTAAAATAATCAAACCATGCATAAATACATTGCCAGTAAAGTAAAACTATGTACAAAGTGATATGTAAGTGAGAACAGGAATGTAAGGCAATCCTATGAGGAATGGTACTGATAATGATCTTGCTGATGAGGCCACCAGTCCTAATATCAGAACTACAGTGAGAGCTGATGATAGTTTTTCTCTCCATCCATTTCATTTAGCTGCTTATTATGTAGGACTTGAAACATCTGAATAATGAATAAGTAAAGGTTCTTCTGTCTAGGAACCATTCTTTTGTAAAATTTTAAATAGATTTTTCTTACATTTCACATATAAATAGGGTCATGTGAAGTTTCCTTTTTTTTTATTTCCTTTCCAGCTTATTTCACTTAGAATAACATCCTCCAGGTTCATTCATGTTGTACCAAATGGTAGGGAAGAAAAATCAAAAACCAAATAAAACTGTAGTTTCCAGATTTGGGATGGGGAGGGGAGTTTGAAGAGATGTAAGTCAAAAACAACAATGTGGCGATGTGTAAGATGAATAAGTAGAAAGTACCAATGATGAACATGAAGACTATAGTTAAGGACACTGTATTCAGGATTTTGCTAATTGATGATAGCTACTATTGCCCAGTGAGTGGGAAAACTATGTGAGATGAGGTGTGTGTGTGTGTGTGTGTGTGTGTGTGTGTGAGAGAGAGAGAGAGAGAGAGAGATTCATTTGTTTCATTATAGTAACCATTTACTACATATTTATATTCTATACCATAAATAAAATTTATTTCTAAAAAACAGTGGAGAAGAATTAAATGGAATTTTTTTTTTAAAAAACTTTTAACTGAAATGCTAGTAAAGTACTCCTGGATATCTTATATTTTAATTCTTACACAGAATTCTCTTAAGTTTAATTCTGGACTATCCCTAGTTTCTTCTTAAATTTCCCCGATATTTATACATTCAGCTTTCTATTATGTAATAAGAGGTCATTTACCAAGGAACTGAGTAATCCATCTAGTATCTATCCAAATAATTGCCATAACATTGCTTGGAAGAGAAGAGTAACATAAAGAGCAACACTGCTGCCCAGTTTTTCTAAGGCATAAGAATGAGAATAATGTAAAGTACAGGAGGTTTTGTATGTTAAACATCCTGTGCCTTAAACCAGCCTCTTCCCACAGTTAAGAACAGAGAGCTTTTCACTAGACTGATATCTCTAAAATAATTTATTTCCATAATATTTTCTCTTCCTCTGTTTTACAATCTTAAATTTGATCAGAAAAGAAGCATATGTTCATACTAGAAAATATTTGATAATAGAATTTTTAAAAAATTGTATAATCTTCACAAATAACCATCTGAAAATAGGGGGAAGGAGATATTTTTGCAAGTATTTTCTTTTTGTATATGTACACGAATATCATTGAAATATTTCTGCCATTTTTATGAATGTTTTATAACTGGAAATACATTATTTACTATTCCATTTCATAGACTTAAAAAATACTTTATCATTTTTGTCTTATTACATCAATCAACTGAGATTTAATGGCACAGGCCTGTAATGCCAACTCAAAAGGCAGAGACAAGAAGATCAATGCAAGTTTGAGGACAACCTGGTCTATGTAGTGATTTCCAGATTTCCCAGGGCTACATAGAGAAACTGTCTCAAAAAAGCAGTATTTAATACTTAAATAAACAAAAGAAAGAAATATAAATCATCTATAATTTATATATATTTCTATCTAGAGATAATAATGGAAACATACAAATAGTGCCATCTTATTTTTACTCCATAAAAGTGTGTTTTTTTTTCTTTTACAAAATTAAAGACTATGTGTATCTACATAGTAGACTTTGTCTCCTTCATTTTTAAAAATTTTCTTTAATTAATTAATTTGCAAGGAGAGAGAGAGAGAATGAATTAATGTGCCAGGACTTCTAGCCACTGCAAACAGACTCCAGATACATGTGCCACTTTGTACTTCTGGCTTTACATGGGTACTGGGAAACTGAACCTGGATCCTTAGGATTTACAGACAAGTGCCTTAACCACTGGACCATCTCCTCAGCCAATTTTTTTTTCATTTTCAAGCAAACTATTTTCTTATTATTGACTATTTTCTTATTATTAACTATTCTAATAATTTTAGTGACTTCATAGTGTTTACTATAGGGATAGATCCTAAATGATTTCTATTTACTTACTTGTGTTTTTTTAGGAATAGAATTGCTTATCAAAGTACATTTAATGTTAATTTACCTCTTGTGTTTTTACAGTATAGAATTTAAGTGAACTTGAAAGAAATAATCTCAATAAATTTTGAGATGTGAGAAATAAAATATTCACATTTTTTTTCTATAGAAGAGCCCAATGAAACTGTTCTGAATGAAACAAGGGCTCATAAGGATGAAGACCATGCTGTATCTGCAGATAATGTGGTATGTACACTTTGACATTTCTTCATTCTTAGTGGATGGTTGGATCTCAAGGATGTGGTGGCAGTTGGTGACAACATCAAAATTTCCAGACTAAAGTCTTACTCCACTTTATAAACCAGACTAGTACTTTCCCCAATGAATTTAATATATATTTGAGTACTTAATAAATTGAAAACACCTCAATTTTTACTTAGCAGCTATCCAAATATAAAATGTAATACACAGTCCAAGTATATTATTTTATATATAACAAGTTATTTTTCCTCAACACACTGAGCAAGGAGAAGATTTCTCATTTGACATATGACAGAATTAAATGGAGTTCAGCTTGTTCAGCCTAAGATCATAAAGGAAGCCATTGTTAATGTTGGTGTTTGCATCCAAAGACTTCTTACTCTGATTTCTCTGTTTAGACCATACCTACATGTTAGGAAGTTTTTATTTCTTCTTTGTTCTGGACAAATTAGACTCTGCTGGTCATCTTCAAAAAGAAACATACCATCATACTTTCATTTTTTTTTTCTTTTCAGTTGGTATTCTGTGTTTTATTGCCATTAAAGCATGGCCCTTACAATAGATTTTTCTGTTACAAAGTAGCTGTGATATCAAGATTTACCTTGGTTTACATTACAAACATTTCTTTCACACTACAATCCTGACACATCCCTAATAAAATTTGAGTGCATAAATTGTGCATCTTTGTTCATATTTGTTAAATATCAATAGCATCTAACATTGTTTTCCACATACAGAGTTTAGTATCACACTTTATTGATTTCAGTTATGCTTGAAGTCCCTGTTTGACCCTTCAAAACACTAAATTCAACAAGAATATTGGAAAATAAGCTTTGATTTTTGAGGCAAAGTCATGTTTCAAAAGGTACATAGTATTAATTATTTTCAGCAGTGAATTGTGCTAATAGTTGAAATCTCATGAATAATAATCTCCTTCTACTATATATTTGAATTAGAATACAAAGTTATATACAATTATTTACAAATTGAAATATCTTTTCCCCTAATTACTTTTAGCCTAGGCTTCTCTGCATTGAATCTCCCCTGCAGTAGACATTTGAAGATAATAAATGAAGTCATGGCATGGTATGACTCATAGTCACTTAGGCACCTAATTTTTCAAGAACAATTGATTTCTAGAGACAAACTCCAAACTTTTAAAGGTTGAGCTCTTCTGCCTGTAACTTTTGAGTGCCCCCAATTATTCACGGATGACAAATCACACAGACATATAAGACCTATTTATACACACAAATCTATAAAGTGGCCTTTTGTGCCTTCTGTCCTTAAGTGCCTAGCTCTTTTTTCCCAGAACTAACCCAAATAGGTAGAGTATCTAAAAATGAAGTATCATGTCTGAGGTCTAGGGACAGTCGACATGATTAAGACCCAAGTTTATAGCTATTATACTAGAAAACAAAACATTAGATTCATTTCCAGGCAGTGATAGAAAGCAATTTTGTTGCAGCTGTCCTTCTGACTCAGAAGCCCTGGGCAGAAACTCTGTGATGGTATCATATCCTCATAAACAATATATCAAATATCAAATGTGATCATTCCAAGTTTGTTTGTGACATATAATCAGCATATATATATATATATATATATATATATATATATATATATATATATATTTTTTCAGGGTATGAAGCCTAATTTCAAATTCTGCTTCTAACATACTGCTGTTAATTTGATTGTTTTTCAAAGCCTGGCTAATGATTAAATCCAGTTTATTTGTTCTATTTTTGAAAATTTCTTTTGGGTTGGCAGGGTTTAAATGTATAAAGGAATCTGAATGAGTATGTTTTCTCTTATCTATGTTCTTTATGTGCAAAAGAAAGGAATAAAGAATTTGTGTCACTCTCCCAGTTGGCGCTTTCTGGCCATTCTTTTCATCAGCTTGAGCTATTTTGTTTATTCTTTTGTCATATATTAAACCAACTGTGCACAAAATAATTCACAAGCCATGTATATTAATTCTAAAACTAAGGGTACTTTCAACTCTGTCTCTCCTGTTTTCTTTCTCTTTGTTACTGTTCAGTGACGAAAATAAATCAAAGTGTAATTTTCATCACATCATCATAGATGTCTGTTTTTAGTTGCCTAGGTAATGGAGTGTATTAAATATGTGAATTTGGGGCTGGAAAGATTGCTTAGTGGTTAAGGTACTTGCCTACAAAGCCAAAGGACCTAGGTTCAATTGCCCTGGACCCACATTAGCGAGATACACAAGGTGGCACATGCATCTGAAGTTCATTTGCAGTGGCTGGAAACCCTGACATGTCCATTCTCTCTCTCTTTCTCTCTCCCTTTCTCTCTCAAATAAACAAATAAAAATAAAATATTAAAAAATAAACCACCCCTCCAATCTTAGCCAAGGCCCAGGCAAAATCACAGATGAAGTGGGGAGATGAACAAGAGTGCTACTTCCATGGTGAGCCTTATTAGCAGTGCCAGGGCGAATGAAACAGAAGAGCACATACCAGAAGAGGGGACAGAAAGATTGTAAGAGCTGCAGGTTGGGAAGTCATGTACAGAGACATTGCCCTCCCCCTACTAATAACTGACTGCTGCTCCCACAGTGCATAACCCACAACCCCATGGGGACTAGCAGCAACCACACTGAGGAAGGCTCCTTGTGCAATGGGGGGGCAGGGAGGAGGGAAAAGGTGGTACCAACACATGATGCATCCATACAAAATATGTTCTAAATAAAAATATAAATTAATAAATACCAAAATGTGACTTTTTTAAAAAATGTATTTTCCTATTTTCCTTTGGAATACATGCCACATGCTGACAATTTTCATTAGAAGTAAGAAAGAGGCATGTAGAAGCATAAAAGAAAGCTGAGGAGATAGCACTTGTTTGTAAAGCCTGCTGCCCAATTTCAGTTCCCCCAGACCCTGTAAAGTTGTTTGTGAGCCAGATTCCTTAGTTATGTCAAGACACACAAAGACAACTCCTACGACCTCCACACACATGCTTATAAACAAGAAGAAAGCCTTTGCTATCATTTATGTGTTTACTACCCTTACTGGACACTAGTTCCCAGTCACTGGAGGGCGCTATTTAAACATGGTTATATATTTTTAAGGGTACACTTAAAAGAAAATAAAGGAATTTTCCCATTTCATAAACAATCATCAATTAAAGGTATGAGGGATGACACAGAGACACACGGTGTAACACTGAAAGGCCAATTATCAGAGTTTATTCCAAGTAACATACATTACTCAATCACTAAACCTAAATATTGAGTAAATATACTGATACTTATTTGTGAAAATTTTCTTTATTTATGTTACAGAAAATAGAAATTATTGATGATGAAGAAAGTGACATGATAAGTAATTCTGAGGTAGAACAAGTTAATTCTCTCCTGGATTACAAGGTAAATGTAATTTCAAATAATGAATTCATTACGAGAAGGTATTGAGTGAAGCCGAAATTTACAGTGCCTGCAGTTTTTAGCCAATAGATTAAGCAGTTTGAAGCTCTGCACGGATTTTTCTCGGGCAACTTAAAAATCAGCTAGAATGCTGGGCATTTTAGTAGCTGTTGGCTGGTCTAGTGGTTATGATTTTAAACAGAATATTTGCTGAAGCAGGCTTAGTATTGATGTACAACTGGGGGTGCATATTAGTAGTTAATGTAGAATTTATTACAAACTCTTTTGAAAGGCAGTGTTCCTTTTTATTTTTTTAATTTATTTATTTGACAGAGAAAGAGGGAGAGAGAGAAAGAGAATGGGCATGCCAGGGCCTCTAGCCACTGCAAACAAACGCCAGGCACATATACTCCCTTGTTCATCTGGCTAACGTGGGTCCTGGGGAATCGAATCTTTGTCCTTTGGCTTTGCAGGCAAGCACCTTAACTGCTAAGCCATCCCTCCAGCCCCAGTGTCCCAGTGTTTTTAAATGGTAAAGAGACTAGAAGAAATAGCAGACATCCAGAGTCCCAACTATTCAGGAGGATGGAGCAGGAGCATTAACTGAGCCTAGATTTCTTTTGTAAAATTGTTTATTTAATTGATCACATGTAACCCAGGCTGGCCTCTAAACTTGCTCTGTAGCCAAATAATGCCTTGAACATGGCTCTCTCTCATGGTTTTTTTTTTTTTTTTTGGTTTTCTGAGGTAGGGTCTCACTCTGGCCCAGGCT
This sequence comes from Orientallactaga sibirica, assembly GCA_036365145.1. NCBI lineage: Eukaryota > Metazoa > Chordata > Mammalia > Rodentia > Dipodidae > Orientallactaga > Orientallactaga sibirica. The sequence goes on along the minus strand of JAEOAD010000793.1, from coordinate 4,718,397 downwards.
GACCTGGAATTAACTATGTAGTCTCAGGGTGGCCTCGAACTCACAGCGATCCTCCTACCTCTGCCTCCCAAGTGCTGGGATTAAAGGCATGCACCACCACGCCCGGCTTATGTTTTTTTACAAAATATTTTATTGACAACTTCTATACTTGCAGACAATAAACCATTATATTTCCCTCCCCTCATCCCTTTCCCCTTCAGAACTCCACTCTCTATCCATATCCCTTCCCTCTCTCCATTAATATCTCTTTTAATCTGATGTCATCATCTTTTTCTCCTATTATGAGAGTCTTATGAAGGTATTGCTAGAGCCTAGATGTTTTAAACTAGGCATAGTATCAAAATGAGACGTTGTCTCAAAAAAAGAATAACAAATAGATAGTAAATAGTAAATGGGATTCCTGGAATTGCAATTTCTTCCAAGGTCATCTTTAAGACTTTAAAATGCCTGTTCTATGAGCTATTTTGTCTGTTTGTTTTTGAGGTAGGGTCTCACAAGTCTCTTAGTCTGACCTGGAACTCACTCTGTAGTCCCAGGCTGGCCTTGAACTCACAGTAATACTCCTATCTCTGCCTCTGGAGAGTTTCAGTTAAAAGCATGTGACACCATGACCGGCCTATAGGAATTTTTAAAACAATTTCCAAAGAAAATATAAAATTAATATGAATAGCGATGACCTTTTCTTAATGACACTTATTAGTAAACTATAAGACATCCTTTGACAAAGCGTCATACATAATTCTTTTTTATTAAATTTTGACAAATGATCAATCTGCATGTCAATATGTTTTCTGAATAGATGTATAAATGTTCTCCCTTTGTTAATCAGCATCTTATGTTGCTAGATTACTTTGGACCATCTGAAATTTTGGCCACATAGTCTTTTTTTTAAATGCAGGAGTTCTTGCATGATATCATTTAAGTGTTAAAGAAGACACTTGTGATCTTAATATAGTAACAGAAAACACCATTTAACTAGAATAGAAAACAGCTGTCATTTTCTCACAAATCTTTTCAGTTTTACTATAATTGAGATTTATGTCATTCAACATATTCTGTTTTCCAAATGTTTTTTAACATGGCAGGCTTTAAAATATTGGATATTATAAACACAAGGAAATTATCTTTTGAAATTTGTTTGCTAAATGGTCAAACAACACAGTAGAATTCTGTATTTAAACTGTAGTTACAGCCAGATATAGTAGTTTGTATCTGTAATCCCAGAAGTTGGGAAGCTGAGGCAGAAAGATTGCCACAAGTTCAAGGCCAGTGTGGGCTACATAGCAAGGCCTTCTCTTTTAAAACTAAAAGATAAATAAGTAAATAAACATTTAAACCAAAAAATACTGTATTTCCAAGTAACGGAATTATATGTTGCTACTCGTGAAGTAGAAGAGATCAATCTAGCATCTCCTACATTGTCATATAATATTTCTAAATATCCAGGTCAGGATTAAAATGTCTCTAGAGGCCGCTATTTGGCACAGGCTATGGAAAGTCCAAGCGAAAGGCCTGGATTGCACAGCTGTTAAGTGTGCTCCACTTAGCACTCTGCAGCAGGTCACAGAGAGTTGGGCTCAGGACTCAGAGGATTCTTTCCAAGACCTCTCCCCTCTGTGGTAGCAATCCACTTCAGAAGGTTTGGAGCTAAAGTCCAGGGAGGACAGAGCACAGTGTCCAGTCCAGGAATGTCAATGCATACTTTTTCTGAACTCTAAATGTTAGGTATTTTAGTAAGCCATCATTTTCCATTGTGGTAAATGCTGTAAGAATAAAGTTATTCCCTCACTACCTCATTAAGGATATCCTTTATAATACATAACCTCCTAAATGAACTTGTTTTCTTTAATTCTCAAGAATTTTCACAGATGTAAAAATGTGTATTTTTATAATCATTATTTTATAATTTTTCAATTTTCCTCTTCTGTGGACTTTGTTATCTGGAGTTGTCATTGGAGATTGTGAGGCGCTGGTTCAAAACATAAGAAATTTAATATCTTTCAAAAATTGTTATACTCCATTTGCACATACATATTCATTTTCCTTGTTTAGGAATAAAAATTACTTTATTCATTTCTTAAGTATAATCATCATGACATTCTCAGAGGCAGAAACTTACCATATTCACCTATGTATTACCCGACTGATTTATTTGCTGTGTAAGTGAATGAATTAACTTATCTTTCAAAATAAATAAATTAAATAAGTAAAGTGTTGTATCAGCTTTGATTAGTAGTTAGATAATGATAAAACTTTCCTGCAGTTGTTATTCTCTCATTCTTGGGATTTACTTCAGAAAACTGTAAGAAAATTTTCTATGATGCCTTTGATAATTATTAATATGCAATTTGGACATAATAATGTTTCTTATTGAGAACCATAGCTAGAAGTCGATATTTCTATGAGATTTAACTAACCACAAGTGCTTAGGAACCAAACTGATGGACACAATATCTGAGGCATGAGTAACTATATCATAAAATAGGATCTCAGACTTGGCAAACATTAATAGCCTGTTCAAACATCAAAGCTCTGATCTACTTATAACCTTGTACATGTCCAACAACCATATTGGAGAAATATTATCAAGGTTTATGGGGAACATAGGGAAGATTTTAACAAAACTATGTTAGGTATTGTTTTATGAAATTCTGTGATGTTATCGAACCATTTCTTTCACAAACACTCCCTTTAATTTAGGAAAATCTATAAATTACTGATTGTAATCTAGAAAGCATTCAGTAAGCTTGCAGATAGCATTTCTGAGAAGAAAATATCTACAATATTAAATTTTATTAAAGTTGTTTATGTTTTACAAACATTTTATGTATACCAAGGAAGAGAAATTCTTCCATGAAAAATTACAGGATTCACACGTGAAAAGATGTGACTTTCGCAGATATGAACTATGATTTAACATGTTTTCAAATGCACTATGAATGCAACTCCAAAGGACTGTACATTCAATCAAAATACTACTATGATGGCTGATATGTCCTGTATTTTCTGCATGGTGGGGTGGCACATACCTGTAACCCCAGCATTTGGAAAGTGGAGGCAAGAGGATCAGAACGTAAAAGCCAGCCTTGAATGCATAACAAGTTTGAGAGCAGTCTGGGCTATGTGAACTCCTGTCTCAAAAAATCCAAATAACAAAAACAATAACAAAACCTACTTCCTTGTTAACACTTCACTAATGCTATTGCTGAGACAATGACTACTAATAAAAACAAAGGTTTAGAATTAGTAAACTATAACATGCCTGAAGCAATGCATACTTGTAACTTATAGAGTGATTTGGAATAGAAACTTAGCCTGTGCAGATGTTTTACTTTTTATTAAATGGTCTGGAAAGGAAGCAGTTTTATGGTGTAAAATAAGATCTAAACTTAGCTGAAAACATAAATGATGCAATAAACATGCTCATAGACTGAATGTAATTAATACCGCAGAATCCACTCAATTGAAACAACAAAAATACCCATCAAATCAAGTAATTTTAATGCATTTCATACAGATTTTTGAACAAATGCTTTAAAAAGTCCTGCTGACCAGGTTGGAGAGATGGCTTAGTGGTTAAGGCGCCTGCCTCCTAAACCTAAGAATGCTGGTTCCAATCTCCAGTGGTTCCAATCTCCAGGTCCCACATTTTGCCAGATGCAAAGTGACACAAGGGCGCAATACCGCACTTGACCACAAAGGGGCGCACACATCTGGATTTTGTTCACAGCAGCAGAGAGGTTGCTGGCATGCCCATCTCTGTCTTCCTCTCCCTCTCTCTTTCTGTCTCTCTCTGTCTCTCTCCAAAAAAAAAAAAATGTCCTGACATAAGATCAGATCTCCAGCTAGAGAGAATATTCAGTCTACTTTCACAATTTTTGGCAAGAAGGGTGGCTGATAATTTAACCTTTTTATTTATTTTTATTTTTCACATAATTTTATTTTAACTTTAACGTGACAAGATTATAGCTTTATATATTCATGAGGTACAAAGTTATGATTTTGAATACAGTATATAATAATTAAATTAAGCTAATTAACATATCCATCACCTGAAATACTCATTTTCTGTGGTATGAACTTTGAAATTTGTTTTTTTAATGATTTTGGAATGTACATTTTTACACTATTCTTCATATAAAAATGCAGCATTAAAAATGAATATTTTCATTAGTGAAAGTATGCCTAGAATTGGATATTATGACAAGTGGAGTGAGCCAGGGGCAGAAAGACAAGTACTGCATGTTCTCATTATATGAAGAATCCAAAACAAATGAACTCAAAGACAAAAGTTGGAATGGTGGTTATCCAAGGTTGTTGGCGAGGGTTGAGAGAAAGAGAGAGTATTGATACTCATAGTGTATAAAGCTTCAGGTAGGAATTAGGGCTTTTTTTTTTTTTGGTTTAGTTTTGAGACAAGGCCTTGGCATGTAGCTTAGGCTGGCCTCAAACACCTGGATGCTGGGATTATAGACATGCACGATTGTGCCAAAATAGTAATTTTTTTTTTTTTTTTTGCTTTGAGTCATGTTCTGTGCTTGTTTTAGGGCTTTTTATGTGTGTATATGTTTGGTATGAATGTGTGTTTTTAAGTATGTCGGCATACATGTATGTTAGTGCACATGTTTGTGCTCATAGTGTGTATATCAGAGGTTGATTTTGGGTGTCTTCCTCATTGAATCTCCACCTTATTTACCGAGGCAGGGTCTCACACTTGAACCAGAACTCTCCAATTCAACTACTATAAATTGCCAGCTTGCCTGGAAGTTTCCTGCCTCTGCCTCCTGGTTTTCAGTATTATACACAGGCCCATTGCCTGCCCTGAATTTATGTGGGTGCTGGGAATTCAAAATCTGGTCTTTATACTTTCACCCCAAGCACTTTATCCATTGAAGAATCTTCCCAAATCTAGCTTGAGTTTTTTTTTTAATATTTTTATTTATTTACTTATTTAAGAGAGAGATACAGAAATAGGCAGGGAGAGAGAGAGAGAGAATGGCAGGGCCAGGGCTTCCAGCCACTGCAAACAAACTCCAGATGCATGTGCTCCCTTGTGCATCTGGCTTATGTGGGTCCTGGTGAATAGAGCCTTGAAACCGGGGTCCTCAGGCTTCATAGGCAAGCGTTTAACCGCTAAGCCATCTCTCCAGCCCTAGCTTGAGTTTTATAGTTTTAGATTTCAATGCTAAGGATAGATTCCAGCCTTCAAACCTGAACGCTGTCATACAGCTAGACTCCCAGTCCTCTTATTTTTCTCAGATGGCCTTACTATGTAGCCTAGGCTAGCCTAAAACTCAGTTTGTAGCTGAAATTGCAGGAACACACCACCCTGCCTGACTACATATTTTGTATTTAATCAGTGTACTATGATATGATTTCCAGACAATAAAGAATTCACAGCCAGGTGTGGCAGCATATGCCTTTAATCCCAGCACCCAAGAGACAGAGGTAGGAGGATCCTGCACCATGAGTTTGAGGCTACCCTGAGAATACATAGTGAGTTGCAGGTCAGCCCGGGCTAGCGTGAAATCCTACCTCAACAAAAAGATAATACAAAATGAAGATGGTATCCACCTAACCATGCTTCACCTCATGGGGAAGGAAAGTCAAGATCTTTGGAGCTTTGGGGTCTGCAGATCCTAGAAGACCTCCAGTGGGAGGGCACGGAGGAGCAAAGTAGGGAATCCACTGATTCCCACACTCTCAGGTAGCCCACCCATTCCCCAAACCCCTCCAACAGCCATCCCAGCTTCTGTGCCACCAGTTTCCTCCTGCACTACCTGCAGGCCAGCGGGCTTGCATTCCTTCCTACCTCCCTTGGCTCTTTTCTTCTATCCTAGCTGCTGCCCTGCCTTGCACAGACCAGGTGCCCCTGCACTACCTGCAGGATACACAGAGCCAGGCCAGCAGGCAAGCATTCCCCCTCACTATCATGGTTTTCCTGCCACCCGCCACTGGGACTTTCGTCTCAGCCACACAATCCACCTTGCAGTGAGCAGACCAAGTCCTCCTGCATTACCTGCAGGCTACATGGACCCAGGCTGGCAAGTTAGCATTCTCCCCTCCCTCTCTCAGTTTTCCAGACACTGAAACTTTAGTCACAGCTGTGACCACCATCTCAGCCACCGCCTTGCCAAGCTTGGACCAGGTCCTCCTGCACTATCTGCTGTCTATGTGGACCCAGACCAGGAGGCTAGCATTACCCGCTACCTCCCTCTGTTTCCCCCTCCCTTCCTGGCCCCTTGACCACCACCAATCCCACCCACACCACGTCACCTGACCCACAGCACCCCTTAGTCCCATCCACCCCCTGCTATGTGGCCCCAATGGACTCCTCTGTCCCATTCCCTCACCCCACCACATCACAGGACTAAGCAATCCCATCCTCCTCTCTCCCCAGCCCTGCTGCAATAGACAGGCCCCATTGCCATCAGAAGCCTAAAAGAGTCAAACATAAAAGGGAATAATCACTGAAGACACTTCAGGGGTATATTACAGCTTCCTCCTAAATTAAATAAGATTCCTACAGTATGATGGGCAGAACATAAAAGGAATAACATGAAAAATCAAATGGAAGTAAATACAACAAGGTTGTCCAGTCCCACAATGGAAGTCTCTAATCAAAACATAGAAGTGACAACAGGATAAGAACCCCAAACTGAAGACACAAGCTATGCAACCCTGGCCAAGCAATTAGAAGAACTTGCAGAAAATCAACAAGGTCCAATAATTGTATGAATGTTGTCCTCATTAGATTAGACTTACTAGAAAAGAACCAGGAAGTGTTCCAAAGGCAGTTAATTGATCTGAAAGGGAGTAAAAAAAAAAAGAGGAACTAAAAATCAGCTAGCTAATCCCATTTAAGACATAAATAAATGTAAAGATTAAGTCCAAGAAGCATTAAGAAAATCAGAAAGTGATGTGAAAAGGGAACCCAACAGAGGGATGGATACTATACATAAAAAGGCAATAGAGGTCTGGAGAAATGGCTTAGCAGTTAAAAGCTTCCCTGTGAAGCCTAAGGACCCCAATTGGAGGCTGGATTCTCCAGGACCCATGTAAGCTAGATGCGCAAGGGGGCACATGCATCTGGAGTTTGTTTGCAGTGGCTGGAGGCCCTGGCATGCCCATTTTCTCCCTCCCTCTCTCTCTCTCTCTCTCTCTCTACCTGCCTATTTGTGTATCTCTCTCTCAAATAAATAAATTTAAAAAATTGAACATATTTAAGAAGGCAATAGAAAATACAAAACAAATTGAATAAGTCCAAACCTCTATAGAAGCTCTCAAGAAGAGAGCCAGTCATGTGGAGGATAGAAACTAAGAACTGGAAGACAAAACAGAAGAAACAGTTCATGAGTACAAAAATTTGAATAAGTTCAAAAATTTTTGTGAACAGAATATGAGGGAACTATGGGTTACCCTTAAATGTCCAAACATTTGAATCATGGGAATACCAGAAGGGGAAGAAATTAAGACCAAAGGCATGGATAACTTATTCAATAAAATTATAGCAGAAAACTTTCCCACCATCTCAAAAGAAAGTTGCATCAAGTTACAAGAAGCTAACAGAACTCCAAACAGACTGGACCAAAGGAGAAATTCTCCAAGACATATTTTCATTAAGACTCTAAATATCGATAACAAAGATAAAGTCTTAAAAACAGCTAGGGAGAAATAACACATTACATATAAAGGAAACCCTATCAGAATTACTTCAGACTTCTCAGTGGAAACCCTGAAATCCAGAAGGGCCTGGAATGGAACACTGCAAAGTCTAAGACCCTATGGCTTCCAACCCAAACTATTCCACCAGGCAAAAGTATCCCACATAATGGATGGTGAAAATAAAAACTTTCCATGATGAAAGTAGCTCTACAACTATATGAACACAAAGCCAAACCTACACCAAGTTCTTCAGGGAATTCTCCACACAGAAGAGTCAAATAACCAACCTCAAGTACCTACAAGAAGCATATCCGAATAACCAAATTTAGAAAGTGCAAAAAACTACAAAGCTGAAGAAAACATCAAACCAAATAAACCACCACAATATGGCAGGGATTCAATCAAACCTCACAGTTATTACCTGAAACATTAATTGTATTAATTCACCCATCAAGAGACATAAGCTAAAAGGGTGGATCATAAAATTAGACCCCTCAATCTGCTATCTCCAAGAAACCCACCACACCACTAAAGACAGACACCTCCTCAGGGTGAAAGGGTGAAAAATGATATTCCAAGCAAACCAAATAAGAAACAAGCATGTGTTGCTACACTAATATTGGATCAAATAGACTTCAAGCTAAAAGTAATCAAAAAAGACAAAGAAGGCCACTTCTTGCTTATCAAGGGAATGATCCAACAGGAGGATATCACAATCATCAATTTTATGCACTGATGGTGGGAATGTAAGATGGTACAATCACTATGGAAAGCAATATGGAGACTCAAAAAAGGATGACTGTAGAGTTAACAACAGACCCAGTTATTCCCTTACTGGGCATTTATCCTAAAAGCCTCATGCCTCAGTTCAGAGAGATTTGCTCAACCACATTTATAGCTGCTCAATTCATAATAGCTAAGAGCTGGACTTAACTCAGATGTCCATCATTAGACTAATGGATAACAAAGATGTGGTATATCTACACTATGGAATTCTATGCAGCAGTAAGGAAAAATGAAACCATGAAATTTGAAGAAAAATGGTCAAACTTGGAACAGATCATTCTCAGTGAAGTCACCCAATCACAGAAAGAAAATCATCACATGGTCTCACTCATCTTTGGCTCCTAATCTGAATCTGCCCAAGATGCTGACATACCTAATAAGCATCTTGAGGACTGGACAATAGGGAGGGGGGCCAGAGAGGAGGGTAAGGGGAGGGGAGACTCAAAACAGGACACAAATGGAAATGGTACCATAAAATCCTATATGCTGAAAGATAGACTAAAAGGTTGAACCTTCATCATGTCCTTAGAGGTAACACTTGATTCAAAGGGCCCTGGAGAGGGTATGATGAAGACTAGCCTTAATCTTCTCCTGTTTCTCTCTCTTTCATATTACCTATATTTTTCTTCCTTCATTTCTCTTGGTGCTGGCCTATAACGCCCAGTACCAGCATGCAGTTAAAATCCACAATGAGCTGTTGATCAGAGAATTACACAAGGCTTCCCAAAAGAAGACAGATTTCTGTCAGGGTACTTGGTGACACACCAGAGATTAATGGTAAGACCCTACTGCTGGAGACACCATAAGTTGTTGGTACAGAACATGCAGTGACCTGGCTGGAATCTGGAAGACAGTCAGTCCCTAGACAGTTAGCTTGTCTAGTGCCAGAAGGTGCTACATGAGCTACTGGGGGAAAATGACCAACATCTGGCCAAGAAACTTGTAGTGTACGCTATTCAGCAGCAAACAACCTGATGTGATGCTCACACAAGTGCAATAGTGGCACACAGCCATGATGAGTAACCAACTGCTCTTGATTTGGCTAACGAATGCGCTCAGTGGAATGGAACTTATAGTTGGGACAGGGAAACAAGGCAGAATCATATCCAAAAAACAAGTTCATTCTCCAATATCAAGCTCCCACCAATTGTGGGCTACAAGAGGGCCTACACCTATTAAATTCTCTCTAAAATAATAATGGCTATCCCACTTATCTGATGCTGACTTCACTCCCCGTTGGAGAATCTGCTTCTCTTTTTCAGATGGATACCAAACCTGAGGAGAGAATCAGCCCTTCGCACCTCACCAGGGCCCCAGCTAAAACTATGGAGTGATTGGAGAAATGAGCAAGAGTACTGCTTTCTTGGTGGATCAGGTACCAACACAAGTGTGAAGGAGATATACACAGAGAACACACAACTTGTTCCAAACCAGATATCCAGAGACACAGAGGCTCCCAAGACCTTATCACTGAAGTAGACCTAAAATGAACCCAACATGGCTCAGGGAAATTCATGAAGAGGGGGCAGAAAGATTTTTAGAGCCACAAGTTGGGTTATTATGCACAGAGACATTGCCTCTTCCCCATAACTGATGGCTACCCCCACAATGCATGACTCACATTCCCCAACGAGGAGAGTCCCTTCAGAGTGGGAAAGACAGAGAGGAGGCTGATGATGGTACTAACATGAATGTATTCACATTATGTACATGACTAATAAATAATAATAATAATAATAATAATAATAATAATAATAAAGAAAACAATAGGCCTATTTCTTAGGTGAACGTAGATGAAAAGATCCTGAACAAAATCCTTGCAAACCAAAATCAACAACACATCAAAAGCATTATCCACTTTGATCAACTAGGCTTTATCCCAGGAATGCAGGGTTGGTTCAACATGTGGAAATCTGTCAATGGAATACACCATATAAATGAGCTTAAACACAAAATCCACATGCTCATTTCCATAGATGCAGAAAAGGCTGTTGACAAAATACAATATTACTTCATGATCAAAACATTGGAGAGAATAGGTATGGATGGTTATATCTCAAGATAATAAAGGCTATATATAAAGTACCTAAAGCCCCAATAATACATAATGGGGAGAAATGGAAAGAACTCACATTGAAATCAGGAAAAGACAGGGGTTTCCACTCTCACCTTTGCTCTTCACCATAGTACTAGAAGTCCTACCTCAAGCAATAAGACAGGAGAAAGAAATAAAAGGGATACAAATTGGAAAAGAAGAAGTTAATTTAGCCCTATTTAAAGATGCCATGATTCTCTACATAAGTGACCCAAGAACCTCCTTCTCAAAACTCTTAAAAGTGATGAATTACTTCAACAAAGTAGAAGGATACAAAATCAAAGCACAAAGATCAGCAGCCTTTCTATATGCAAAAGAAAAAGATACAAAGGGTCTTGCCTGGTCCTGTGATGCAGGCCACTTCTCCTGCCATTATGGAACTTCCTCTGGATCTGTAAGCTTCAATAAATAATATCCCTTCCTCCATAACTGTGTCTGGTCTGGAAGTTCATCTCAGTGAACCTGAAGCTGTCTGTTACACAGATGATCTTCAAGCTCTGTTTAACCTCATCCCTGTGGGTCTTTGAGTGGTGGCTATTGAAGGAGTTCAAACCAAGCTGTATTTGGCAGTGAACAGTGAGGGACACTTGTACACCTCGCTCTGTTTATCCTCATCTCGTTGGGTCTTCGAGTGGTGGCTATTGAAGGAGTTCAAACCAAGCTGTATTTGGCAGTGAACAGTGAGGGACTCTTGTACACCTCAGTGAAGGGTGCTGTCGACGAGGACATGGCAGAAGCTGACATCATCTCAACCGTTGAGTTTAACTACTCTGGAGATCTTCTTGCAACAGGAGACAAGGGTGGCAGAGTTGTTATTTTTCAGTGGGAACAAGAGAGCCCAGAAAGTGAGGAAAAGTCTGCTGAACTACTGAAAGAGCTACAGGAGAACATGGTGAGCCACTACAAGCTTCCTGAACTCGCCCATCCCCCAACCATCAGATCCCCAGCGAATTGGCAGAAATCAACCATTTGCAGCAGCCTGTACTACACCCCCAACACCTGACCCAGCACAGCTAAGCCAAGCTCCACAGCTCAGGGAACGAGGTGGGCACTCAGCATTGGTGAGTTTGGAAGCCACACCAAAAGGTAACAAAGGCCTGCATTGGAAGTGCTAACCACCCTTTCCAGGTCAGGGCAGGTTATGGGTTACATATTGGTGGTTGGCCTTACCATTTTCAAATAAGCTGAATATGAGGTGTTGAATATTGCTGCCTGTAATACTTTTGGATTTAAAGGGTCTTTATCTTTTGCTTCTGTCATTATTAGGGGTAGGGTCTGATTCCTAGCTGACAAGATTAAAGGTGTGGAAGAAACACACCCTTAGGGATTTTGACATTATAAGACTCTTTGTTTCAGTTCCCACACTTGTATACTCTGTGCTCATGCTAATTGAATGTGCATTTGGCTCAACTGAAGTTTAGAACTTGCTACTAAATTGTTCCACCAGTCCACTACAATACTTGCTTACCAAGCAAAGTCAACATCTAGGATTACCTCTGAGGTGGACCTGGGTACAAGTGCTACACTTGGCACCTTAAACCCATATCCACACATAAGAACACTGCAGATAACTAGAAACCCTAAGCATTAAATCAATCCAGGATGCAAAAATCACTACATTATAATACAAGAAACACAAAGAATCAAGACAATGCAATCCCACCAAAAATTACAAATCCATCAGAATTGTTCACCAATGAAACAGTTTTAGATGAAATTCCTGACAAAGATTTCAAAGGAATGATGTTATCTATACTCAAAGAAATAAAAGAAGAAATGAAAGCAATACGAGAAAACAAAGGAATTAAAGAAGAAAACAAACTCTTGAAAGAGATTACAGAAAAACAGCTTAAGGAAATAAAAAGGTCATTAGAGGACATGAATAAGGAAATAGAACTACTGAAGAAAAACCAGGCTGAAATCCTAGCTCTGAAGAACACAGTCAGTGAAATAAAAAACTCTGTGGAAAGTTTCACTAGTAGACTGGATGAAGGAGAGGACAGAATATCTAAACTAGAAGACCAGATGGCAGACCTATCACAGTCCAACAAAGAGAAAGACAAGCTAATAGAAAGGTATGAATGGGAACTCCAAGACATGCGGGACTCTATGAAAAGATCAAACATATGAATTCAAGGTATAGCAGAAGAGGAAGAATTTCAATCCAGAGGCTTAGTAGGTGTTTTCCACAAAATCATAGAAGAAAATTTTCCCCAAATTGGGAAAGAAATGCCAATGCAGATACAGGAAGCATTTAGAACACCAAACAGACGAAACCTAGAAAGATCCTCTTCTCGCCATGTTATAATTAAACTACTAAATACCCAAACCAAAGAAAATATATTGAAAGCAGTTAGAGAGAAAAAGCAATTGACCTACAAGGGGAAACCCATCAGGGTCACAGCAGATTACTCAACACAAACTTTAAAAGCCAGAAGGGCCTGGAGTGATGTATTCCAAGGCCTGAAAGATAAAAACTACCAACCAAGATTACTTTATCCTGAAAAGCTTTCTATCCAAATTGATGGAGAAACAAGGACATTGCACAACAAAGACAGGCTAAAGGAATTTATGACAACTAAACCAGCTCTACAGAAAATACTTGCAGAAATCATTCATGCTGAAGAAAAAGCAAAACACACACAGCAGGAAATAGGAAAAAAGAAATCATACTCAACAGTTAGAACAAGTGAGTAAAACGAAAACCAGGAAGAACTACAAAACAAGAAAAATGGAGAGATCAAATACATATCTTTCAATAATAACTCTCAATATCAATGGCCTCAATGCCCCAACCAAAAGACATAGACTGGCAGACTGGATTAAAAAGCAGGATCCTACCATCTGTTGCCTCCAGGAAACTCACCTCTCATTAAAAGATAGAAACATTCTTAGGGTAAAAGGTTGGAAAAAGACATATCAAGCAAATGGACCTAGAAAACAAGCAGGGGTTGCCATCCTACGTTCTGACAGGATAGACTTCAAACCAACATTAGTGAGGAAAGATAAAGCAGGTCACTTTATATTGATTAAAGGAATACTCCAACAGGAGGACATCACAATCCTAAACATATATGCTCCCAACACAGGGGCCCCCAATTTCATCAAACAAACACTATCGGACTTAAGGTCAGAGATAACCCCTAACACAATAGTAGTGGGTGACTTCAATACCCCGCTCTCACCACTTGACAGGTCTACCCAACAAAAAATAAACAGAGAGACATCTGCATTAAATGATATCATGGAACAAATGGACCTAACAGATATATACAGAACATTCCATCCAAATGCTGCAGAATATACATTCTTCTCAGCAGCACAGGGGACATTCTCTAAAATAGACCATATGATAGGGCACAAATCAAATCTTAACAAATACATGAAAATTGAAATAATCCCTTGTATGCTATCTGACCACAACGGGATTAAACTGCAAATCAACAACAAGAAAAACTACAGAGCATACAGAAATTCATGGAGACTAAACAGTACATTATTGAATGATGTATGGGTCATTGAAGAAATTAAAAAGGAAATCAAGAAATTCATAGAATCAAATGATGATGAAATACAACATACCAAAACCTATGGGACACAATGAAGGCTGTCCTGCGAGGGAAATTTATAGCTCTAAGTGCTTATATTAAGAAATCAGAGAGTTCACAACTAAACAATTTAATGCTCCACCTTAAGGCCTTGGAAAGAGAGGAACAAGGCAAACCAAAAATCAGTAGATGGGAAGAAATAATAAAGGTTAGGGCAGAAATTAATGAAATAGAAACCAAAAAAAACAATCAAAAAAATCAATGAAACAAAAAGTTGGTTCTTTGAAAGGATAAACAAGATTGACAAACCCTTAGCAAATCTGTCCAAAAGAAAGAGAGAAGAGACAAAAATTGATAAGATTAGAGATGAAAAAGGCAACATCACAACAGATACTAAAGAAATTCAGAAAATCATACGGACATACTTTAAGAATATATATGCCTCTAAGTTTGAAAACCTGAAAGAAATGGATGATTTCCTTGATTCATATGACCTACCAAAATTAAATCAAGATGAGATAAACCATTTAAATAGAGCTATAACAACCACAGAGATCCAGGCAGTCATAAAAAGTCTCCCAACTAAAAAAAGCCCAGGGCCAGATGGATTCACTGCTGAATTTTACCAGACATTCCTGGAAGATCTAACACCAATGCTTTTCAAACTTTTCCAGAAAATAGAAAAGGAAGGAATTCCACTGAAATCCTTCTATGAAGCCAGCATCACCCTGATACCAAACCGGACAAAGACAGATCAAAAAAAGAAAATTATAGACCAATCTCCCTCATGAACATAGATGCAAAAATTCTCAACAAAATACTGGCAAACAGAATAAAAGAATATAGCAGGCAGATTATTCACCCTGACCAAGTAGGCTTTATCCCAGAGATGCAGGGATGGTTCAACATACGCAATTCCATAAATGTAATACACCATATTAATGGTCTGAAGGACAAAAATCATATGGTCATCTCAATAGATGCAGAAAAGGCTTTTGACAAAATCCAACACCCCTTCATGGTGAAAGTATTACAGAAACTGGGAATAGAAGGAACATATCTCAACAAAATAAAAGCTATTTATGACAAACCTACAGCCAACATAATACTAAATGGGGAAAAACTTGAAGCTTTTCCTCTAAATTCAGGAACAAGACAAGGGTGCCCACTTTCCCCACTACTATTTAATATAGTACTGGAAGTCTTAGCCATAGCAATAAGGCAAGAGACACTCATAAAGGGGATACAAATCGGAAGGGAAGAGATCAAATTATCATTATTTGCAGACGATATGATTCTATACATAACAGACCCTAAAGACTCTACCAGCAAACTGTTAGAGCTGATAAACACTTTTAGCAATGTAGCAGGATACAAAATAAACACACAGAAATCAGTAGCTTTTCTATACACTAACAACAAACATGCAGAGGATGAAATCAGGAAATCTCACCCATTCACAATCGCCTCAAAAAAAATAAAATACCTTGGAATAAACTTAACCAAGGAAGTGAAGGACCTCTACAATGAGAACTTTAAAAAACTCGAGCGACAAATTACAGAAGACACAAGGAAATGGAAAGACATTCCATGCTCCTGGATTGGAAGAATCAATATTGTGAAAATGCCAATCTTACCAAAAGCAATCTACACATTTAATGTGATCCCCATTAAAATCCCAATAGCATTCTTCACAGAAATAGAAAAAACAATACTAAAATTCATCTGGAAACACAAAAAACCTCGAATAGCCAAAACAATTTTGCGCAACAAAAATCAGGCAGGGGGTATAACCATACCCGATTTTAAGTTATACTACAAAGCCATAGTAACAAAAACAGCATGGTACTGGCACAAGGACAGACAGGTAGATCAATAGAACAGAATAGAAGACCCAAATATTAATCCAAGCAGCTACAGATACCTGATCTTTGACAAAAATGCCAAAAATATTCATTGGAGAAAAGATAGCCTCTTTAACAAGTGGTGCTGGGAAAACTGGACATCTGTATGTAAAAGGATAAACATAGAGCCTTGTCTCTCTCCATGCACAAGAGTCAAGTCCAAATGGATCAGAGACCTTAATATCAGACCTGAAACTCTGAAACTGGTAGTGGAAAAAGTAGGGGAAACTCTTCAACATATTGGAATAGGCAAAGACTTTCTGAATATAACTCCAATTGCTCAGGGAATAAAACCACTAATCAACCACTGGGACCTTATGAAATTACAAAGCTTTTGTACAGCAAAGGATACTGTGAATAGAGCAAAAAGACAACCTACAGAATGGGAGAAAATCTTTGCCAGCTATACATCTGACAGAGGATTAATATCCAGAATATACGAAGAACTCAAAAAACAGAATAATATGAATTCAAACAACCAAGTTAAAAAATGGGCTATGGAACTAAATACAGAATTCACAGAAGATGAAATACAGATGGCATATAAACATCTAAAAAATGTTCCACATCCTTAGCCATCAGGGAAATGCAAATTAAAACCACTTTGAGATTCCATTTCACTCCTGTCAGAATGGCTACCATCAAGAAAACAAATGACAATAAGTGTTGGCGTGGATGCAGAAAAACAGGAACACTTCTACACTGTTGGTGGGAATGTAAGCTGGTCCAGCCATTGTGGAAATCAGTGTGGAGGTTCTTGAGACAGCTAGAGATAGATTTACCATATGATCCAGCTATAGTACTCCTAGGCATATGTCCAGAGGACTCTTCTCACTACCTTAGAGATACTTGCAAAACCATGTTTATTGCTGCTCTATGCACAATAGCTAGGAAATGGAAGCAGCCTAGATTTCCCTCCACAGATGAGTGGATAATAAAGATGTGGTACATTTACACAATGGACTTCTATTCAGCGGTAAAGAAAAACAAAATTATGCAATTTGCAGGGAAATGGATGGATCTGGAAAGGATTATACTAAGTGAGGTAACCCAGGCTCAGAAAGCCAAACGTCACATGTTCTTTCTCATATGTGGATCCTAGCTACCAATGTATAGACTTGTGTGTGAACTGGAACCAAAAATAGGTACCAGAAACCAGTAATCTGGTAAAAGGCTATAAGGGAGGGAGGAAAGGGAAGGACTTAAGTGTATGGTAATGCACATATATAAGTAGAAGAACTGATTTCAGGGAGGGGAATGGCCTAAGCGAGGCCATGGGAAGAGAATGCATAAAAGAAGGGCAGGGGAAGGGTCAATCTAAACTCAAGATATTGTGAATAAGACATATGTAAAATTATTTTTTTTTTGTTTGTTTGGTTTTTTGCGAGGTAGGGTCTCACTCTGGTCCAGGCTGACCTGGAATTAACTATGTAGTCTCAGGGTGGCCTCGAACTCTTGGCGATTCTCCTACCTCTGCCTCCCAAGTGCTGGGATTAAAGGCGTGCGCCACCACGCCCAGCTAAATTATTTTTTTGAATAAGGGCACGTCTAGAAGCTGTAGACTGTTACTAGAAAATTTTCAGTACTTGGTATGGAATACCTTCCAGTGAGTTGTTGGCCAAGGAGGTCCCGGTAGCCTCCAAAACATTAAAGGCTCTTGCCAAAGCCCTTGGTTTCCCTAGAGAAACAGATAGTAAGACCCTATTGCTGAAGACATCTCATGCCTGAGAAGCATGGTCACTGAGAAAGCAACCTGGTGTGGAGCAGAAAATCTTCTCCCTGTAGACCAGCCAACTGAAAGCTGGAAAAAGCTGCATTGCACACAGCGTATGGGAGACAGAAGTCATCTACAGTGAAAACAGTGGATGCTGAATATTAAG
Source organism: Orientallactaga sibirica (assembly GCA_036365145.1). Lineage (NCBI taxonomy): Eukaryota > Metazoa > Chordata > Mammalia > Rodentia > Dipodidae > Orientallactaga > Orientallactaga sibirica. Next base: position 4,700,519 of record JAEOAD010000793.1, on the reverse strand, counting down.
CTTGGCCAGACAGGCCCAATGACTGAACGGGTGCAATAGTGGCATGTCTATTCTTGGGGTAACCAACTGCTCCATAATTGGACTGAAGGCCCTCTCTAGGAGAGGGAATACATACCTGGTACTGAAAAACCTAAGTAAAAGTCTTTAGTAGGTGAGGTCATGAGCCTTAGGTGTATAAGCCTGCTCTCATCTGACTAAATGTATATATTATTCCCACCAAGATGCCCTGAAAGCACTACACTTAATGTTCATATTCACATATTAACACTACTCTCACTTCTGGTTAGAGAAGCTTCTCTTTTCAGATGGTGATGACCACTGGGATGACCCAAAAGGCAACATAGTGCTGAGAAGAAGGGATGGAGGAGTGCCCAGCACTGAAACACCTCTGTCACACCCTACAAGGCTCAGGGACCATTGTGGAAAAGGGGACGGATAGAATGGAAGAGCCAAAGCAAGGGTATAACCTCTTACAATGCAACTGTCCAGACAGAAACTGTCCTCGATATCCATGACCTTGCAGTGCCTAGCAATACCTTTGCAAAACCCTCAAAATAGAAGAAAAAGATGATGACATCAAATTAAAAGAGAGACTAATGGACAGAGGGAGGGGATATGATGGAGACTTGAGTTCTAAAGGGGAATGGGGGGAGGGAAGGGAAATATCACGTGGGTTTTTTCTTTGTATGTGAGCATAAAAGTCAATAAAAAACAATAATTAAAAAAAAGAAAAAAGAAAAAGATACAAAGAAAGAAATAAGCAAGATTGTCCCATTTCAATAACATTTACCCAGGATATGAAAGACATGTAATGAAACCATTAAAACACTCAAGAAAGAAATTGAAGAGGACTTGAAAAAAATGGAAAGACCTCACATGCTCCTGGATAGGCAGAATTAACATTGTGAAAATGGCAATCTTACCAAAAGCAATATACAGAGTTAATGCAATACTAATAAAATCCCAACATTTTTCCTCACAGAGATAGAAAAAATCATCTTTAAATTCATATGGAATGGCAGAAGGCCTTGGATATCCAAGCACATCCTCAGAAAAAGAAACACCTCTGGAGGCATCACCATACCTGATCTAAAGCTATACTACAATGCCATAGTAACAAAAACAACATGGACTGGCATAAAAATAGTTTTATAGACCAATGAAACAGAATTGAGGATCCAGACTTTGGGTCAAATAACTACAGCTACTTGACATTCAACAAAGACCCTAACAACATAGACTGGAATAACGACAGCATCTTCAACAAGTGATGCTGGAGAAACTGGATAAGCATATGCAGGATAATGAAACTTGATCCACACATCTCGCCATGCACAAAAATCAAGTCCAAATGAATCAAAGACCTCAGTATAAGTCTAGAAACTGTGCTAATACTGGAAAAAATACGATGAACTTTCCCCAATATAGGAGTGGGAAAAGACTTCCTGAAAAAACAAAACAAACAAACAAAAAAAAAAAAAAAATAGCTCAGGAACTTAATCTATTACTCAACCATTGGGATCTCGTGAAACTGAAAAGCTTTTTTTCACAAACTTACAAGCAGAGCCAACAGATTACCCATAGAATGGGAGAAAATTTTTGCTGGCTACAAAACTGACAGAGGTCTAATTTATATAATCTACAAAGAACTCAAAAACCTAAACAACCCACTCACAAAGTGGGGCAGAGAACTGCACAGGGAGTTCGCAGAGGAAAAAATACAAATGGCAAACAAACACTTAAGAAAATGTTCAGCATCCCTAACCATCAGGGAATACAAACTAAAACAACTATGGGATTCCACCTTACCCCAGTAAGGATAGCAAACATTAAAAAATCAAAGGAAAACAAATGCTGGCAAGGATGCAGAGAAATAGGAACCCTCATTCACTGTTGGTGGGAATGCAAGATGGTACAACCACTATGGAATGCAATATGGAGACTCCTAAAAGGGTTGACTATAGAGTTACCAACAGACCCACTTATTCCCTTACTGGGCATTTACCCTAAAAGCTCCATGTCTCAGTTCAGAGTGATTTGCTCAACCATGTTTTTAGCTGATCAATTCATAATAGCTAAGAACTGGAATCAACCCAGATGTCCATCATTAGGCAAATGGATAACCCAGATGTGGCATAGCTACACAATGGAGTTATACACAGCAGTAAGAAAAAAAAATGACAGAATGAAATTTGTAGAACAATGGTCCAACTTGGAACATATCATTCTCAGTGAACTCACCCAATCGAGGAAAGACAATCGGCACATGGTCTTCCTCATCTTTGGCTCCTAACCTGGATCTGTCTGAGATGCTGACATACTTAATAGGCATCTTGAGGACCAGACTATAGGGATGGTGGTGCTGGAGGGGAGAGTAAGGGTGTGGAGACACAAAACTGGACCCAAATAGAACTGGTACCATTAAATCCTATATCCTGAAAGACAGACTGAAAGGTTGAACCTTCATCAAGTCCTTAGAGGGAACACCTGAATCAAAGGGCCCTGGAGAGGGTATGATGAAGACCTTAAATTCTCCTGTTTCTCTCTCTTTTCTCTCTTTCTCTTTTTTATTACCTATCTTTTTCTTCCTCATTTTCCCTTGCTGCTGGCCTGTAACTCCCAGTACCAGGATGTAGTTAACATCCACAATGAGATGTTGATAAAAGAGACCTACAAGATTTCCCAAAAGAAAACAGAACTCTGTCAGAGCACTTGATTACCCACCAAAGGTTAATGGTAAGACCCTACTGCCAAAGACACCATATGCTGTTGGTGCAGAACATGGAGAGACCTGGGGGCATCTGGAAGAGAGCCAGTCCCCAGACAGTTACCTTGTCTAGTGCCAGAAAGTGGTACCTGAGCTATTGGGGGAAAATGGCCAACATCTGTCCAAGCAACTCATGGTCTAAGATACTCAGGAGCAAACACCCTGATGTGAAGCTCACCCAAGTACAATAGTGGCTCACAGCCATGGTGGGTAACCAACTGCTTTTGTATTAGCTAGCAGATCCACTCAGTGGAATTGAACACACAGCTGGAACTGGGAAACAAGTCAACATCATTTCCAAAAACCAAAATGCTCCCACCAATCTTGGGCTACAAGAGGACCTACACCTATTAAAGTCTCTCTAAACTAATAATGGTATCCCATTTATGCAGTACTGACTTCACTCTATGTTGGAGAATCTGCTTCTCTTTTTCAGTTGGATGCAGAACCTGAGGAGAGAATTAGCCCATCACACCTCACCAGGGCACCAGCTGAAACCATAGAGTAATTGTGGAAATTAGCAAGAGTGCTGCTTTCTTGGTGAACCTGGTATCAGCACAAGGGTGAAGGAGAGAGGCACAGAGAACACTCACCTCCTACCAAACTAGATATCCAGAGACACAGAGGATCCCAAGACCTCATCACTGAAGGAAACCTAAAATGATCCCAACATGGTTCAGGGAAATTCGCAGAAGAGGGTGTGGAAAGATTGTTAGAGCCACGAGTTGGGACATTATGCACAGAGACATTGCCTCTTCCCCATAACTTATGGCTATGCAAACAGTGCACAACCCACAATGCCCATGGAGATAACTGGCATCCCCAATGAGGAGGGTCCCTTCTAAAGGGGGGGCAGGGATTGAGGCTAAGGATGGTACCAATGTGTGTTGTTTACACACTGAGTATGTACATAACTGATAAAGAAAAATGGTTTAAAAATAAATAAAAATGGTTAAAACCTAAAAAAAAATTCATACAACAAAATGTATTTTTAATATAAGATGATGAATTTTGACAAATTGTTTTTATTTATTTTTTGATTATCTGCCTTTCTAGTTACTGTGATCAAATCCTTGGCAAGAAACAACTTACTTGAGGAAGTTTTTATTTTTGGCTAACATTTGTAGGCAATAGAGCCCAGCATAATAGGGAAGGCAGGGAAGCAGGATCATGAGTTAGCTGCTCACATTACCTTTTGAATAAGTAAGCAGAGCAACATCAAGAAGTGAGGCTGGGCTATAAACTTCAAGACCTGCCAATAGTGACTTGCAACTTCCAGCAAGCCTCCACATCCAAAACTTTCCAAGGTAGCACCAGTAGCTAGGGAGCAAGGTTACCTAAGGAAGATATTTCATATTCAAAGCACAATTTATTCATTGAAGTTTTGGACTATTTCCATTTTGAGGTAATTACAAATAAAGTTGTAAAGACTATCCATTTATAAATAACTTGAGGACATGAGTTTTCATTTTCTTGCATAAATAAGTATCAAATTATTAAGAAAAACTTTACTGAATTTTGAAAGAAACTCAGAATGTTTTCCAAAATGGCTTCATTGTTTTACACTTCCATCCTAAAGTATGAGACTTTTTATGGAATCTATTTTTAATACTTTTTTCTTTGGAAATTTCATACATATTTAAATTTTGATCATATTCATATCCATTGCCTTTTCATTTTTTCCCACTTTTGCTAAACCTCTTCTTTTCACCAAGTCCTCTTCCTACTTTCATGCCATTTTTATGTGACTCACTGAGTTAAATTAGGGTTGCTTTTATGAGCATGGTTTGGTTTGAGTGTAACCCAATATGTAGCTTTATATTCTCTATATTCTCACCAATACTTGGACTTGTAAAACTATTTAACTTTAGCCATTGTACTACGTTAGTAAAATCTCAACATGGTTTTAATTTATATTTTCATAATAAAATTCTATTAACTATCTTTTGATCATATATTTTTCTTGAAGTATATGTTTAGATATTTTGTCTCTGCCTGCTTTTTATTCTGTTTTTAGTTTTATAACTGGGCTGTAAGAGTTCTTTGTATACGTGGAGGTTCTTTTTTCTGTTATTAATTGAATTTTTTTCCAAATGTGGTTTGTATTTTAAGGTTTCTCAAAGGTAGAACTTTAATCTTTTAAAAATATTTTTATGTATTTCAGAGATAGAAAGACAGACATAAAGATGCAGGGAGAAAGAAACAGAGAGAGAGAGTGAGAGAGAGATTATGGGTGCACCATGGCCTCTTGCCACTGCAAACAAACTCCAGATTCATGTGCCACTTTGTGTGTCTAGCTTTATGTGGGTACCAGGGATTCGAACACAGACCATCAGGCTTTCTAAGCAACTGTTGTGCCATCTCATCAGGTACCCTTGAATCTTTCTTAACATTTATTTATTTATGAGCAGAAGCAGATAGAGGAGAGAGAGAGAGAGATTGAGAATGGGAACATCAGGGCTTCTAGCCACTGCAAATGAACTCCAGACACATGTGCCACCTTGTTCATCTGGCTTATGTGGGTACTGGGTAGTCAAACCTCGATCCTTTAGGCTTCCCAACCAAGCACCCTAACTGCTAAGCCATCTCTCCAGCCCCACCCTTTAATCTTTTAATCCCTTTTGTTTCTTTTTTTAATTTTTTTTTTGATTTCAGTGTTTTGTTTTGTTTTTTGATTTTTTTTGAGATAAGGTCTTATGAAGCCCACAGTGGTCCTAAATTTACCATGTAGCCAAAATGACCTTGATCTTCTGATCCTCTTACCTCCACCTTTCACATGCTGTGATCACGAATATATGCCACCATGCCTAGCTCTTACAGTCTATTTTGAAAAGCTATTCTATAAAAAAATATTTTATTTATTTATTTGCAAGGAGACAGTGAGAGAGAGTAGTGAAGAGAGAGAGAAGGGGAGCTCCAGGGCCTCCAGCCATTGGAAACAAACTCCAGGTGAATGTATCAGTTTGTGCATCTGGGTTTACTTGGGTACTGGGGGATTGAACACAGGTCATTAGGCTTTGCAGGTTAAGTGCCTTAACTACTGAACCATCTGTCCATCAACCAAAGCCAATATTTTTAAAAATGAAGTTTTTCTTCATTTAAGTTTCATGTTTTTTGTGTCCTGTTTAAGCAAATAATCAATAGAAAGCAGGAGTTTAGGTCCATTTTATTAAACAGTGAATGTAGTCATGGAGAGTTTAATTGGCCTACCCAAATTCACAGTTATCAGAAAAGCTGGCACTAGAATATTCCTAAATCCTAGTCCAATGTTATTTCTTACCCAAAATAACAAAAATAGTGAAGAGAAACTATGTTGTAAATATAAAAATATATGTAAACATATTGGCAAGCAACTGGTATATTTGGAGGCATTTCTAAATAACTGATTGTCATATAATTATGGGGAGCTCAACAAAGGACTTAAAATTTTAACAATTTCAGACACTTCTTGATACAAAATAACTGCTAGTTTTCAGTATTTTGCTTTCTGAATAATACATTTTGCATTACTGCATCTGCTATTGGTCTTGGGGTTAATTGGACTCTGTTCTTAATCCTAATCCAAATGCCAATTAAATTTGATATAGGAGAGTTCTTTCCAAGAAAAGCACTGTTTCTCGTTTTCTACTCTTACTGGAATTTACTTACACACTGCTTTCTATTGATTATTTGCTTAAAAGGCAAACTTTGAATAACATGATAATTACTGTTGAATTTTATATATTTATGATAATTTTATCCACCTATAATCTGATTGCTTTTTAGAATATTATTATATATACCTAAGTTTTTATGGAATAATTTTATGGTTTGATATTTTCTCCTTCAGAATGAAGAAGTCAGATTTATTGAAAATGAGCTAGAGATTCAAAAGCAAAAATATTTTAAGCTCCAGACTTTTGTCAGAAGCCTGATACTAGCTATGAAAGCTGATGACAAGGAACAACAGCAGGTATGTCACCTAAGAATCCAGGAAGCCACAGGAATTGATGTTGAAAAGTGACATATCACATTTGGGTTCTTAATATCTTTTCTTTTGTGCTCTTCATTCCTATTTGGAATTTCATGAAAGAAGTTATGTTGTTTTATGATTTTTAACTGTATTTAAATATTTTGTGCAACATTATATTAGAACATCAAAATAATTAATTAGAATGCTCTATTAATTTCAAGCTAAAGTCCAGAAACCAAATTGTACAATAAAGTTTAAAGAAATTCTAGACTGGAGAGATGGCTTACTAGTTAAGTATACTTCCTGCACAAGCATGAGGGTCTAAGGAAGCCTGTTACAACCCACGTATGAATCTGCAAAACCCACATTAAAGAACTGGATTTGGCAATGCGTGTCCGTAACTTTAATTCTATTGGGGAATAGAAACCCAAGAATCATTGAAGCTTGAAGAAAAAAAAAAAAAAACTGGCAAGCTCTAGGATCAGTAAACATCTCTGGCTTAAACAAGGATGTGCCGAAGAGCAATGGAGTGGGACACTCAACATTCTGTTCTGGCCATTGCAGGCAAGAAAGAGCACCTTGCTGCAGGCCATGTACAAGGGCACATACATTCCACACACACCACACCACACACTACATATACATACAATAAAAAAGAAGTAAGAAAGAAGAAAGAAAGAAAATCATCAAAATGTTTGTAGAGATAGAGCCACCCTAGGCCCTAATGAGAAGGTCATATTATGGAACCATTTTGCAAATGAAATACAATGACATCTGTTTACCTTTTTCCTAGATCATATCTACAAGCTGCAAGTAGAGCTCACAAATGTTTGGACATATTCTGTTCTGTGATATGTTGCTCATCAAGAAAAAAGAATGAACTGTGAATTTTTTGTGACCATAGTCCATTACTTCCTTTCTCAACTTAAGTAAAATTCAGTCCTCCAACCTAGAGATGAAATGTCTTTTGTTGGTATGAAATCTTGCTTACTGACTCCATACAAATTATATTTTCACCTACAAGTTTTCTTGAGAAATCTGCATAATCATTAGGCTTGAAAAATAATTATGATTGCTAAATGTTACATTATTACTAAATACTATACCAAATTTGCTGATGAGTTAAATACTATCATGTTAATTCCTTATCAGAGGAATCCTATATGAGCAATGTGAGGCTGAGATAACCATAATTTAGGAAGTAACCTCATGTTTTTATTTTAAAAAAAAACTCAAAATAACAAAAACTGATCTTTTGTACTCAGACCAGGCTTTACAAATATAACACATTTGTGATATATTCAGGGAAATGATTAATATCTTAACATTACATAATAAATTCTCCCCATTCTCAATGGAAAGAAAATGTCTGTCTATATTTTATTAATATGTTGAACCACAATTTTTGTCATTTATTTTATTTAAGGGGGAGTGAAAGACACACACACACACACACACACACACACACACACAGAGAGAATTGGTGCACCAGGGCCTCAGCCACTGCAATTGACCTCCAGATTCTTTCACCACCTAGTGGGCATTTGTGACCTTGTACTTGCCCTCACCTTTGTGTGACTGGCTTACATGGGATCTGGAGAGTTGAACATGGGTCCTTAGGCTTCACAGGCAAGCACTTAGTCACTAAGCCATCTGTCCAGCCCTGAACCACAAAATTTTATACTGGAAGAACTGACCCAGTATATTAAAATCCACGTGTATATTATGTATGTCCATGATCATGAATTGTTGTCCCTCAACCATGAATGTACCCAGAGACTGCATGAAAGTGACCAACATTGACCTGTGGAAAATATGTTTATAAGCCAGGCAGGATAGTACATGTATGCAATCCTAGCAGGAGGGAAGGTCACACAAAGGATTGCTGTGAATTCAAGGCTATCTTGTGCTACATAGCGAGTTTAAGGCCATTCTTGACAATGCAACAAAATCCTGTCTCAAAGCAAGCAAACAAAAAATAGGAAAAAGTGAAAGTGTGTTTATTCTAGGGAACCAAAATTCAGATTTTAAGTTAATAACAATGGTAGTCTTGAACATGTTCCTAAAAGTACCATAGCTTTTAAGTAACTATAGAAAACACACACACACACACACCAGTCCAGGAATAACTTGGAATGTGTTTCTGGTCTGAAAAATCATAGCACAGTTGTTTTTAATTCAGTTCTAAGGCCAATTAACTAGTAGCTATCTTTGTCTCTTGACATCTGAGAATAGCACATATTCAGAGGTTTATTTCTGGAAGCGATTTTTATTCTACCTAATTAAAGAGAACAATTTTGTTATTTGTCTCTCTTGGAAGTTTTTATTAGCAAAACAATCATACAAATTAATTAGTATCATTATGGAATTTTCATACATGTCTGTAATGTATACATGTGTATAATGTATACATTTGATCATATTCACTACCCCCATTGCCGTCTTTTGTCCCACTCTCACTTATTATTTTACTCCCCTCCTACTTCCATGTCCTTTTTTTCTTTTTCCTTTCATATTTTTCTTTTGTTTTTGGTGAACCAATTATTTTAATTATGGTTTCTCACAGGAGCATAAGTGGGAGGTAATTTATTGGAGCATAGACAGTTTACCAGTGGCTACACCACTGAAGAAAATGGCTCTTCCTCAGCAACCATTAACTGCCTATAAATCCCCAGGAATGTACAGAACCTCTTGGTCCACTTCCCCCTCCCGAACAGCTTATTATTGTGTCCAATTTTTTGCAAGGAATCATACATGCTAGGAGTTCAGATTCAAGTTCAACTGAATTCCAGCTTTATTTCTGCAAAAATTCCCTGCAAAAAAAAAAAAAAAAAAAAAATGTGGTTGTGTCAGAAATAGAGTCTTACCATATAGTTCTTGGAGGCGAACAACAGCAGTAGCAATAGCTTGTTTTGTATTGAGGGGCCTCAGGAGCCTCAGGGTCTTCCTAGGTCAACAACATTTAGAGAGGTATTCCAACCCTGGGTCTTTGATTTTACTATAATAACCTTATCTTGGAGTAGCTTTTTCTACCGATGCTAAGTGCCTCCATTTAAATGTTTTTTCTTTTTTTTTATTTTAAAAAATTTCATATATGTGTATATTGCATGTTGAATGTTCTCCCTCACATATCTGTGTACCTTCCCTTTCCTCATTTGTCCTCCCTCCTCTTGGTCCCCTTTTCTTGCTTAGAAAGCTTTACTTTCAAGATGGCATTTTATATATATATATATATATATATATGGAGAGAGAGAGAGAGAGAGAGAGAGAGAAATCGAGGAACAACAAATGAGAAAATGCATGAAATACATAATGTACATATATATGTCATATATGTATATATCATGATATAAAATTTATGAACCACAATAAAGAGAAAAATGCATGAATTGCATGTTTTTTTTTCTACAAGTGGCTTAATTCACTTGATATGATTATTTCATGTATCCAGTTTTCTGCTTGTGATATAACTTCATTCTTTGTAGATGAAAAAAATTCATTTTGTGTATAAATACCATATTTTTCTTCTCAGTTCCTCTGTTATTGGACACCTACATTAGTTCCATAACTTAGTTATTGAAAATTATACCACAATGAATATTAATGTGCTAATATCTCTGTTATAGTTTCTTATGTTGTTTAAAATAATCCAGATTTTTCCCCATTAATCTTGATTTGCATACGTTGAATTAGATAAGGGTTTTGTGAGGTATTTTTGCTCAGTAAAGAACTAGATTTTGAAAAATAAATATGATGCTTGTAGACTGACACATTAATTTACCCAAAGGTTGTCCTTTTCAAAAAAAAAGTGGTATTTTAATATCATGATAAAGTTGCTGATGCTGAGGTGATGGCCAGTTCATAAAGCACTTACTATGAAAGCATAAAGACCTGAGTTCAGACCCCCCAGAACCCACATAAATGCTGGGTTTGGCAGCACATACCTAAAATGCAGAGACAGGTGGATCCCCAGGGTAGCTGGATAACTAGACTAGCTATATCATTGAGCTCTGAGTTCAGCAAGAGATCCTATCTCAATAAATGTAATAGTGGGAAGTTCAGGAAAACACCTGATGTCAATTTCTGACCACTACATGCATGGACATTGTTATAGTTATCTTTGTGTTGAAGGGACAAAACACTCAACCAAAAGCAGCTGATTGGAAGAAAGAATTACTTTTGTCTTATAGTCTGGAGGGGAAGCTCCATGATAGCAGAGAAAAGCATGGATGAGCAGAGGCTGGACTTCACCTACTTACCACAGCAGGGGGAAAACTGCACTCACATGTAGCCACACACATGCAAACATGTATACACACAAGAGGACTACACACACTTATAGATAATATTGCCATCACTGTTCAAAGTCATTACTCCTGGTCTTTTTTCTCATGATAATTTAGTATGTGATCTGAGATCAATTGCCTTTGTTAAGCTATAATTTCTGTACTTTGCAAGGAGGGTAAAAATAATTATCATTACAGAATTTATTTTCACAATTATGGACATAGAATAAGTGTCATAGTGACTCAGTGCATATTTATTAAAAGCTTTAATGAGCTTTGGGGAAGAATTAAATTTGATCAGACCCCAAAAATAGTTGTCATTGATGGACAATGTGGAATAAAATATTGAGACTATAGCTCAACATTAGAGTGTTTGCTTACAGTGCATAAGGCCCAGAGTTCAACCCCTAGCACAAGAAAAATAAATAAATAGAAAAATAAAATTAAGTTAGTTGTGCTTATTTTAGTCTTTATGAGAAAGGCAGTTTGAATAGTTGGCATAATTCAAAATTTTGTACAGTGTCCCAATATTGCAACTCAATAAGCTATCTAAAGAAGAATTTTGAGCTGGATTCCATCCATTAACAGCGTTCTATACTGCCTCATATATTGGAATTTTCTTCAACAATACTCAATAACTTCATGTCATGCAATTACAAAAATAAATAATGATACTTCTGTAGTTTGTGGAACTATCCATTAGAATTTAGAATATCATCAAATTTCCTAAAGCACTTGACTTTCCCTACCCTAAGCATATGTTCAGTGAGTGTTCGTTTAAACTTCTTTTCCTCCTTAATGTTGTCTATTCAAAACCATGGTGAACTGCATCCAGTGATGTAATACTCATATTCTAATTAGCCAATATTAGCAAGGGATGCATTGCACCTATACTGAGTTAACAATAGCCTATTGTTGTAGAAGAAAACGTTTGTGTCCTGTTGCTGCAACCCAGCAACTTACAAAGCATGTAGTACCATTATGTTACTTTATTTTGTAAATATTCTCAATTTCAGCAAGGAATTCTTGGGTAACTTAATGATGTAAAATAAGTAACAACTTTTTCTTCAAATATTTGAGTCCTTCAACAACCTGGGAAATAGGAGAAAGTTGTAATCTTATTTCTGTGCTACAAGGCATAGGATGTATAGCTGTCATTTATTTTAATGAATAGGAGAAGACGGTCTATTTCAACAGAAGGTTTCATATATTCTCGAACATGCTCTGTCTTTTTGTTCCTTAATTGGGTAGTATCCAGCTTTCATCTGTTCCTGTTCAATTGGTCATTGTTTACAAACCCAAAGCCCACAGTACAAATAATGATGCCTAAAAATTGCCTGATAAGCTACATTTTTGTGGTATAAAAAAATCAATCATTTTAGTTCAAATTTCTGATGGTCAAGTGAGCAAGAACACTATCAGCCATATAAAACTTGATTACTCTTTCATTTCTCTAGTATAGATGCACGTTCTGCAAGACCAGATGAAACAATTGGATTACAACAAGCTTAGTTCAACATTCTTAGTTTATTGTAATTCCTCCAGGAGGGAAATTCACAGCCCTGCATATATATCATTATAACAGCTAAATGCATAGATTCAGCTGGTCCTAGTGGATAGTTGGCCATTTGTAGATATGGGCATAGCCTGAGGAAATGAAAAAAAATTACTTGCTCTTTTTAAGTTTTTAAACTTATCTAAATAGCAATAAGACAAGAGAAGCAAATAAAAGGGATAGAAACAGGACAAGGAAAAGTCAGTATGTCCTTATTTGCAGATTTTTATACTTTTCAAAAACAATAAAGTAGGTTAGTAGAATTTCTAACAGCTAAATTCATTCTTCCAGTGCAAAACAATAGCTTCTGTGAAATGTGAATTTCTCTACAGGATAGCATAACTAAGCATGGATATTTTAATAAAGAAAGCAATCTTGAAGTCCTTTAGCAGTGATCAGTGAACACTCAAAACTAGTCTAAAAAAATAAATTAACTCAAACTCTTCAAACCACTTGTTTCAGAATAGCTGCTCGAGTCTACAGCCATACCACTGTGAATGAACCTGATCTTATACAAAAAAAAAAAAAAAAAAAAAAAAATTCATTCCTCTCCTGATATCCCCTTTGTGTAAGGTTCTGCTCTATATATTCCACACTCAGCATCTGGTATTTTTGCCCCTTCCTTAATACTGTGTAAAGATTTATTCTTTTAGGTAAGGTATTATATAAGATCTTTTAAAAGACATGTGTTTTTGTTTCCTTCAAGTCCATAACAGTAAATTAAAATGGGAGTCTATAATGACTAACAAAAGCGGGGAACAATCTATACACACACTAACCCCAAAAAATGCTGTTTTTTTTTAACTTAGGCACTGCTGTCAGATTTACCTCCTGAATTAGAAGAGATGGATTTCAATCATGCCTCACCAGATCCTGATGATACCTCATTCAGTGTGTCTTCTTTATCAGAGAAAAATGCCTCAGACAGTTTGTGATTTGAGGGGGGATATGTGATGTAGTCTTTTTGTTGCTTGACAGGTGTGCATTTCAAGATAACTACATTCTAATGTCCCAGTAATCTTCAACTTGAAAACATATTGTTAAACAGACATGTTCTGTGAAGAAAGGACAAGAAATAATGGCTACAATGCAAAAAGATGTATGTTACATTTAAAAGCATTGAGAAGTGTTTTTTTTTTTTTTCCCATTTCTTCAAACAGATGAAACTCTTGGAAAAATATTGAATTTTGAGCAACTGAACTATGAAATTTATTATGTATGATTTCTGAAAGTTTGTTGTTTGGGTTTTAGAAGAATATTAGTAATAGTTTTAACCAGAAACACAAAAAACATATTTCAACTTTGCTTACTAAGTTGCTAAAGCTTGATTAGTCTTGTTTTGTAGCTTTTAGATCTTCTTTCTTCTTCTTTCAGTTTTCTACCTTCCATACATGCTTTTACTCAGGAAAGTGGACTAAAAACTAAAAAGACAAAACTAAAAATCTATTTAACCTGATGGGTCATGGGATTTATTTTTCAACCCCTATAATAATTTTATTTAAGATAATGATTGAAAATATTGACAAGCAATTCATACTATGTAATTAAAATTGTTGCTATTCTATTGTCTAACCCAAATTTTCAGAGGAGGGGAAATAGTGTGGAAAGTCAGTTCACCAAAATAATATGAAATAAATCAATAAGTACACAAAACAAAGTATAATAAAAGATTACTCTTAATGGGAGTTCTTCGTTACTGAAAATGTCACAAATGTTGACAATTCACATTCTCCTAGTAAATCTGTGGAACTAAGTTAGACAAAGTATTGCACAAATATTTTAACTTTATCACCCATTTTTCAGAATATTTTTTCAGTTTTTACATTTTATGACACAAGAAGTGAAGGTAAATACTGAGATTTTTTTTTAGTCCAGTCATTGAGCTTTGCCACAGAATTTATCTATTTATAAGTGAGGCCTGTACAGATCCATCAGCCAAGGATAATATCCGGAAAGAGTTATACTACTTTGGTTATAAATCATAGTCCTTTGAATTGCCTGGATGCTATTCTATGAATACACCCCTAAAATGGGCATTGTACCCAGTTGGTTCTATTAGCTACCAGATGGTGACACACTATAGACTGCTCTTTGCAGATCTTCCCTTCCAGATGGTATTACTAAGACCTGTAGAAGGAAAAGTACTAATTTCTCCCTACACTAACAGTGTCATATGTTTGTGATTTGGTAGTGTGGTTTTGTATTACATAGTTAAATTATTGTCCATACCTGAACGAGTGATGAGGTACCTTGATGCCTGTTTTGGTCATCAAATTTTAGATTTAAAAAAAAATCACTTGAGCCAATTCTTATCTTGGAATTCACTGACATCTATTTATGAATATAGAAAGGCCTTTAATTCTGAAATATCCCTCCCCCACATACATATAAGAGTTTTGATAGGCCTTCATTTATTTAACTGACTTGACAATATTCCCACATTACATTAATGGTTTATTTGTTGGCAGAAACATTTTGGTACTCAGATATGTTCCTTTTAGTTGAGAGCTATATGGTTCTTTCCAAATAAAATTTAGTATTCCTTTCGGACAAATTAAATTTCATTCAGAGGAAATATCAGAGTAACAGAACCTCAGATGTTGGGATTAAAACTATCAGTCTCTCCAATTTCCCCATAAAAGTGAAATTCCCCACTATATACAGCAAATATAAAAATATGTTTTTGTTTTGGTAATCCAGGCACTGGAGAAGTTGAAGCAGGCTGGGCTACATAGTGACACCCTCTTTCAGAAAAAAAAAAAAAGAAAAATACTTTTTTAAAAATTTTTTTCAGTAAAAGATGTTTAACTAGAATTTGTAATTGATTTAAGGATTCTGAAAGATGTTATTCCTAAAATGAATCTTTCTCTTCAGTTTTGGTAGGAGGGGTAGATTATTCCCTTATCCCTGGCTAAACTTTCCATAAATAAAATAGGAACCATAGGTCAAAACAATGCACTTAGGACTCCTCTATCCTGACATTTATATTTTAGTCACAGTATCATATACTTTACCAACATTGGAATTAAAATATTTTCAGAACAAAGTGTAGATGTTCTATAGAAGGAACCAAAGGAAATAATTGTATCCAGATACAATCATAATTGGCAGGTTGAAATTATACAGTATAGGTTTTGAAGATGTCATTGTCAAGTATTAAAAAAAAAAAAAAACTATAAGGCTGAGTGTAGAGCACTTACTTAACATACATACAAGGCCCTAGGTTCAATCCCTCATACTGAAGAGAAGAACAAAGAAGCTATTATAAAGAAAATATATTTTTCACATAAAGAGATTGGATTTTTTTTCTATTAGCTACATTTAAAAGTATGCTTTAAGCTTCGAATAGACAAGCAATTTCTCTGCAGGAAATGTGTATCTCAAAGCACTTACCTTTGAGCTAAAAAAAATGAAACAACAATAAAAGGAAGGTACCTTACTCATTTTAGTCAAACTAAAATTAGTCACAAGAAAATGAGAATTGCAATTACCCTGGAGAATAGGAAAATTAACACATGCAAGAAAAACTTTAAAAGAAAATTGGCCTCTTAATGGAACCTGAGGATGTTTTGTTGTAAGGTCAGTTATCAACAGCAAGACTTCTGTACTGCTACTACAGTCAATGATAGAAATGTTTGTGACTGTTGAAGCAAAAAAGACTGTGGCCCAGCCACATCCTGAGTTTTGTATAATATCAAAACCTCAAAAGATGTCCAAGGATATTTCTACAGACAGGAACATCTATTTTGAAGCCCGTTGATATTAAATAGTCTTAGAAGTTTATAAGAGAAAAAGTAAGTAGTCGATAAAGAGTCCTGGACTCTAAATCTGATTTCGCTTCTTTTTAATGGAGGGTCATTCAGCCCCTCATCTTAGCCTGATTATTTATGATCTTTTCTTTTCATAGAAATTC
Source organism: Orientallactaga sibirica (assembly GCA_036365145.1). NCBI lineage: Eukaryota > Metazoa > Chordata > Mammalia > Rodentia > Dipodidae > Orientallactaga > Orientallactaga sibirica. The sequence continues at coordinate 4,684,046 of JAEOAD010000793.1, read as the reverse complement.
TGAATATTTTCTGCTGCCTTTTCTCCATGAGGTAGTGATAGAATACTGGAAATATTGTGCATTTTTTAATTTATTAGATTTTTATTCAGATCCTGAAAATACAAAAATGTGTTGCCCTTGTGAGAGAATTACCAGTGCCATTTAATCTAAATGATGAGTAGATTTCTTTTTGAAGTTGGGGTTATACTTGGCACACAGTACTCTATCATGTCCTTCATCAGGCTATGCTTTGTAAAGCTGTATCAGAGGAGACTACTAACTTGTGAACCTGCAGTCAACATAGCATTGCTTGAAACAAGCCGTTATTAAGAACAGATTTGCCAAGAGGGAAAAGAGAATAAAGTGATATTTTCATGCAAATATAATTATGGTTGTTCCATTAAAGTGTATATCGAGTATATATTGTTCCTCATTGAAATTTTATTTTGCATTAACTTTCTAAATAATTCCTTTTAGCAACCCTGCATCCCACTTTACTGGTACTACCTCTGAAGCATACTATCACCTTAAAACCACATCAGATTGTAATGTGAATTTTTGTAGAGTTTTTTATTTAAACTTTTATAGAGGCAATAAATGATTTCCAACTAATTGACGTGTATTTCTTCCTTTCGATGCTCATTTTTCTGTCTTTGTAATGAAATTTGAAACAAATTATTTCCTCTCCCAGATAGTGTTCTGGTAAAAAGAGAAATGCAGAGATTACTAAGGTGTTGGGTGTCAAAGAAGGGAGAACATGGCAAGCCCAAATGAAAATTTGGTTGACTTCCAAGCCAGCATGTCTATCATCCTCAATGAGCTACATTTAGGTAAAAACTACTCCCAAAACAATGGGATAAAGTGAATATTCTATTACAGACAATGACTTTGTCCACAGTAGCATATTTAAATGGTAAAACCAGCAAATACATTGTGTCAGTATAACCAAAGAATGTTATTTTTTATTTGTTTGACATCTTATACATATATAATGCATTTGGATCATATGCTTTCCACATTATCCTCCTTTACCTGCCCCTCCAGTGTCATTGTAAGAAAGTTATTTTTACCACAGATATTTTTTAGGAGTTGATGTGACATCTAACATTCCCTGACTTCTTTTGATACCACATGAGCATGCTTTTACTTCAAATGAAATATGTCCATGACTTCTTTGCTAAACCCTTAAAGTAATTAAAACTTCTCATGTTACCTAACTGGTAGGAAAGAAAGGAGGGCAAAGTAAGTTTCAAAGAATCCTTCATCAGCTTTCTTTTCTTCTAATTGATACATTTTCAAGAATGTTTCAAGGAGAAAATTACATAAAAATTTGCACTTCCAATGACTCAAGTCCTTCTAAGATCTGGAAAAAGCATTGACATACAATAGTGAAATCATTTGACTTTATAAAAGTGAAGGAGGTTCACTATGACTCTGTTTGAAACACAAGTCCATGGATGTTCACATGACTATATTTTTTATCCTCTAATGCTGAGTTTCTATATTTCTGTTAATATCTTTTTATAAAAGTTATAGTTTGTATGTTTGATCGTTCATTCAAAACAGGTTTTTGTTATATATCATTGGCTGTCCTGGAACTCTTAATTTAGACCAGGGGAGGCTGGCCTTAAAATTATAGCAATCCTCCCACCTCTGCCACCCAATTGCTGCGTTAATAGACATGTGCCACCATATCTGGCTCAAAAGTAATAAATTGTAATTATTGAAATTAAAGAACCCACTTGTGCTGGGCATGAACACTCAGGCCTTCAATTCCAGCACTGGGGAGGCAGAGGTAGGAAGATCACTGAGTTCAAGGCCAGCCTGAGGCTACATAATGAGTTCCATGTCATCCTGGGCTAGAGCAAGATTCTACCTCAAAAAACCAAAAATAAATAAATGAACAAAAATAAAGAAACACTTGTAATTCCCTGACCAGGTAATAATAATTATTACCACCTTAGACCATTTCATTTTAGTCATTCCTTCTTTATAGCATATATATTTAGCAGAAATGAAATAATACAGAATGCATCCTACTTTTCAAATGTGACTGTCACCATATTTAAATATTCCTGCATATTCTTATATTCCCAATGTATCTTGATAAATTTATAGAGTGACATTTTATTTATTTATTTATTTATTTATTTTTGATGTAGGTCTCACTGTAGCCCTGGAACTCACTCTGTAGTTCCAAGCTCACAGTGATCCTCCTACCTCTGCTACCCAAGTGCTAGGATCAAAGCATGCACCACCATGCTTGGCCAATTGGCATTCATTTGACCTCCCAAAATAAACCATTAATCAGCATGTACCATGTGGGTGGAGCCAGACAGATAGTACCAGTCATGAGTACTCTCAGGCACAGTCATTCTCCACCATCAAAATGGAGTCCTATTCTACTTATAAAATAGTCTCCGCACAGAGACTTGGCCTATCCCCAATAACTCTTGACTACCCCCACAATGCATGACCCACATTCCCCATTGCTGAGGGTCCCTTTGGAAGAGGGAGGACAGGGAGGAGGATAATGGAGTCACCATTATGAATGTAAGATTAGAGTAATATAAATAAAAAATAAATTTAAAAATAAATGCAAAAAAATAGAGTCTCAGGCTGGAGTGATGGCTTAGCGGTTAAGGTGCTTGACTGCAAAGCCTAAGGCCCCATGTTCTATTCTCCAGATCCCACCTTAGCCAGACACAAAGATGAGGCAAGCACAAGGCCTCACATCGCCACTAGGTGCTGCAAACGTCTAGAGTTCAATTGCAGTGTATGAGACCCTGGTGTGCCAATTCTCTATCTCTCCTCCCTCTCTCTCTTTGTCTCTTTCTGTTTCTCTCACTGTCTCTAAAAAAATAGTCTCTGATGAAATGGTACAATTTGAAAAATTACTGTTTTACACAATTTGGAGTAACTTTGAGCAGGGCACACACAGCCTGAACTCAACAGGAACCTTATTAATTCTTTAAAGTTTTTAAGAGACCATTGAAATTTATGTCTCCAATAATATTGAAACTAGTAACAACAATGTTTGTGAGATTAAATTGGGTAGCTTACAGTTCTAAGATTCCAGGCACAGGTTTGAACTCCAGTGGTCTTTTTACCACCCAGCACTAGGAAGGCAGAGGTTGGAGTATTGCCATGAGTTTGAGGCCACCCTGAGACTGCATAGTGAAATCCAAGTCAGGCTGAGCTAGAGTGAGATCCTACCTTGAAAAACCAATAATAATAATAGTAATAATTCCAATGTATAAATGTGCCACGTCTTCATTATCCGCTATCCATTCATCAGTTGAGGGAGATCTAGCCTGGTTCCACATCCTAGCAACTTTGAACAGAGCTGTAATAAGTATAGTTGAGCAAGTACCTGTATGGTAGTGAGACAAGACCTTGGTATATATGCCTGGGAGTGGAAAAGCTAGGTAATATGGCATATCTATTTTTAGTCATCTCAGGGACCTCCACACTGATTTCAACAATGGCTGTACCAGATTTCATTCCCACCCACAGTATAGAGGGGGTTGCTCTTTTTCAGTATCCTCGCCAACATTTATTGTCATTTGTTTTCTTGTTGATAGCCATTTTAACAGGAGTGAGATGGAATATCACAGTAGTTTTAATTTGCATTTCCCTGGTGGCTAAGGATGTAGAACATGTTTTAAATGTTTATATGCCATCTGTATTTCTTCTCTTGACAACTCTCTATCTAGTTCCTTAGCCCATGTTTAATTGGGTTATATCATTTGTTATTACTTAGCTGTATGAGTTCTTTGTATATCCTAGAAATTAATTCTCTGTCACATGTATAGCTGGCAAAGATTTTCCCCCATTCTCTAGGTTGTCTCTTTGCTCTATTCACAGTGTCCCTTACTGTACAAAAGCTTTGTAATTTCATGAAGTGCCATTGATTGATTAGTGGTTTTATTTTCTGAGCAACTGGGGTTATATTCAAAAAGTCATTCCCTATGCCAATATATTGAAAGGCTTCTCCTACTTTTTCATCTAACAGTTTCAGAGTTTCAGGTCTGCTATTAAGGTATTTAATCCATTTGGACTTAATTCTTATGAGTGGAGAGAGATAAGGATCTGTTTTCATACTATATATAGATATCCAGTTATCCCAGCACCATTTGTTAAAGAGGCTATCTTTTCTCTAATTCATGTTTTTGGCATTTTTGTCAAAAAGCAAATGGTTGTAGCAGCCTGGATTTACATCTGGGTCCTCTATTCTCTACCATTGATCTATGTTTCTGTCTTTGTGCCAGTACCATGCTGTTTTTGTTACTATGGCTTTGTAATTTAGCTTAAAATTGGGTATGGTGATACCACTAGCCTTATTTTTGTTGCTCAAATTTGTTTTGGATATTCAAGGGGTTTTGTGCTTCCAAATGAATTATGTTTTTTTTTTTTCTATCTCTGTGAAGAATGCCATTGGAACTTTTTTGTCAATGGTGATAACTTAAATTTATTTTATTAGGTATGAAGATAGCGTGTACACAATCATGTTGGTACCATCATTAGTCTCCTTCTTGTCCTCCCTCCTCTGACGGGACCCTCCTGATTGGGGAATGTGGGTCATGCATTGTGGTGGTATCCATCATTTATAGGGAAGCTTGACATCATATTGGTTCTTCCAATCCAAGAACATGGAATACCTTTCCATTTCCTAACGTCCTCTGTAATATCTCACTTGAGTATTTTAAAGTTTTCCTTGTAGAGCTCTTTCATTTCCTTGGTTAGATTTATTACAAGGCACTGTATTTTTTTGAGACAATTGTGAATAGGAGTGATTCCCAGATTTCATCCTTTGCAGATTTGTTGTTAGTATATAGAAAAGCTACTGATTTCTGTTTATTTATTTTAATACCCTGCTATATTTCAGAAAATATTTATCAGCTCTAATAGTTTGCTGGTAGAGTCTTTAAAGTCCTTTATGTATAGATTCATATCATATGCAAATAATGATAACTTGATCTCTTCTTTTTCAATTTGTATCTCTTTTATGAGTGTCTCTTGTCTTATTGCCATAACTAAGACTTCCAGCACTATATTAAATAAAAGTGGAGCTAGTGGGCACCCTTGTCTTGTTCCTGCTTTTAGTGGAAAAGCTTCAAGTTTTCCCCCATTTAGTATTATGTTGGCTGTAGGTTTGTCATAAACAGCCTTTTTTATGTTGAGATATTTCCCTTCTATTCCCAGTTTCTGTAGGACTTTTACCATGAAGGGATGTTGGATTTTGTCAAATGCCTTCTCTGCATCTATTGAGATGATCTTGTGATTTTTGTCCTTCAATTCATTTATATAGTGTATTACATTTACTCATTTGCATATGTTGAACCATCCTGCATCTCTGAGATAAAGCCTACTTGGTTGGGTTGAATTTTTTTCTGATGTATCCCTGTATTCTGTCTGCCAATATTTTGTTGAGGATTTTTGCATCTATGTGAATGAAGGAGATTGGTCTGTAATTTTCTTTTTTGTTCTGTCTTTGTGAGGTTTTGGTATCAGGGTGATGCTGGCATTTGGTAGAACTCCTTCCTTTCTGTTTTTTTGGAAAAGTTTGAGAATCAATGGTGTTAGTTCTTCCATGAAGGTCTGGAAAAATCTTTCCAGTGAATCCATCTAGTCTGGACATTTTAGCTGGGAGATTTTTTATAACTGCTTGGATATCTGTACTTGTTATAGTTCTGTTTAGATGGTTTATTTCATCTTGATTTAATTATGGTAGGTCATATAAATCAAGGAAATCATCCATTTCTTTCAGATTTTCAAACTTAGAGGAATATATATTCTTCAAGTATGTCCTTATAATTTCCTAAATTTATTTGGCATCTGTTGTAATGGTTCCTTTTTCATCCCTAATTTTATTATTCTTTGTCTCTTCTCTCCTTCTTTTGGAAAGATTTGCTAAGGGTTTGTCAATTTTGTTTATCCTTTAAAAGAACCAACTTTTTGTTTCATTGATTCTTTGGAATTTTTTTTTGTTTCTATTTCATTAATTTCTGCATAATCTTCATTATTTCTTCCCATCTACTGATTTTTGGTTTGCCTTGCTCTTCTTTTTCTAAGGGTTTAAGGTGAAGTATTAAGTTGTTTACTTGTGAACTGTCTAACTATATATATATATATATATATATATATATATATATATATATATATATATATATACTTAAAGCTATGAAATTCTCTCTTAAGACTGACTTCATTGTGTCCCAAAGGTTTTGGTATGTTGTGTTCTCATTATCATTTGATTCCATGAATTTTTTTATTTCCTTTTTGATTTCTTTGATGGCCCATTCATCATTCAGTAGTGTACTGCTTAGTCTCCATGAATTTGTGTATGCTCTGTAGATTTTTCCTGTGGCTGATTTGTAGTTTAGTCCCATTGTGATCATATAGAGTACAAGGAATTATCAATTTTCCTGTATTTGTTAAGATTTGCTTTGTGTCCTAATATATGATCTATTTTAGAGAATGCTCCATGTCCTGTTGAGAAAAATGTATATTCTGAAGCATTTGGATGGAATGTTTTGTATTCCCCTTGAGGTTTCTTGACTTTATGAGGAGGCTGGTTCAACTGGAAAATTCCCTCACTTGGTTTCTGCTCCTGCAGCTCTGTACTGCTGGGAAGGAGGGCAGACATATGCTTGGATCAGGGTTGCTGACACCTTGGTGGGATTCTGGCCAGTTTCATCTTTTCTGGAAGATCTTAGTCTCTCCCACTTCTCTACTGTGGTTGATAATAACTTATACACCTTCACTTTTCAGAAGAAGAGTGTATTTTGCTGTGTTTTTGTTTTCTTTCCTCCCTAGGCTGGTCTGGTATGGCTCCTATGTGGCCATTTCACCTGGAAGTCCACTATCCTATTTTGTTATCATCTTTATAGTTTTTCTAACTGAATGTCTCATATTTGCATGCATCTTTCCTCCTAGTCTACTCATGGACACACATTTAGCTTTCTAAGGGTTTCCTTTCTAACTACATGTTATTTACAAATACTTGAGTCATCCCTGTATGGAGACTTGCTTAACCTGTGTCCCCACTGACATACTAGATCAAGCAACATGGCTATTTAAACTTTGTTAAGCCCACTTTCTATACAAAATTCTCTTTAACTAGATCCAATAGAGGAGTTAGAAAATTAAATAAAGATATTAATGGGCATATTTTCTTACTTGGCCTCATGAACTTTTGTGTCCTTCCATTTCCAAATAATTAGCAAACATTTCAACTGGAGAAATAAGAACAATAATAGAAAATTAAGAAACCCTGAGTTACATCAGAATAATAACAACATATTTGGATATGAATTATTACTACAAATCAGAAAGGAAAAATACAAAGATTGTAGGGGCAGAAATTTAGAACACTGTAGAACCAAGACAATGCCATTTGAAATACAATAATACTAGTAACCAAATATAAGTGTTCTTCGCATACTAGTAAGAAAATCAAAATATGCTAGGCTTTATTGTGACATTTCCCTTTTGTTGTTTTGTAGAAATATCAAACATTTTATTTGTCTTTTATTAAGAACTTTATAATGTACTCCAATTTGGTTTAATCTGGTTATACATGACATGCCTTTTCTCCCAGCCCCATTCCACTAGTCAGTCTTTGTAGGGGAGGACTCAGAGTACACCTTCCCACCCTGTGGCACTTACATTCTCTCTTTCCCCTCTTCAGCAATGTTCCTTGAACCCTGAAGTTTATATTATAAGTATCCTTTAGAGTTGAGCTCTCATCAGCCACTGATTTTCATCTTTGATGAGTTTTGTGTCCCTTCAGTGTCTACTTCCTTCTCCCTGAGGTTCACAGGTTAGCAGTGTGAGTACCACTCATATTTAATCTTTCACTTCCTCTGTATTGTTTCCTGGGCCCTAGCAGCTGTGATAGAGGTGACTCGTCTCATGAAAAGCAGTTGGGTTTTTTTTTCTTGTCATACTGATGGATCTTGGATCTCCAAGGTATTCACGGTTATCTCTAAAAAGTACATTCTTCAGCCAATACTGAGAGCAGAATGGATCAAAGGGGATAAACATAAACATTTAGAAGTTTTTGATGGACATAACCTCTCTTTTTAGCCTGAGAACACTAGAAGATTCCCTCATTGTTATAAAGCCTGCCAAGCCATAGGCTTCTGACTTGTTTCTCAGTGCCAAGTATGAATTTCCTCTCAGTGAACAGGTCTCATATCCAATCAGAGAACAAGTGATCACCCCCGTAGCCTGTATGCCTCTATTTCACTGGTGGATATATCTTTCCTAGCTGATTAATTTTGTAGTTTGCAGAATGCACTTATTATTCATGCTTTTAGTGACCTTTATCCCCCAATGGCTTGCAAAATGCTTTCAAGCACTTTGATAGTTAGCCAGCAGGAACATGGCTTCCATTTCAATTCCATCATGATCTCCCTATGTCCTAAAATCTCAGCCTACAGTGTCTTCAGCAGTTAGGTATTACCATTTAGTTCTGGTAAGTGCTATGTCAATAGCTTGCATTGTTTTGAGGACCTCATTGGCCTCCCTGACCAACAGCTCACTGTGTGAGGTAACACAATTATGGCACTTGGATTTACCAGCAACTCAGCAATAACCTATGATTTTAGAATGTTAAAGTAAAGCTTTATCCACCTCTGTAGGGTACTTCTGGCCCATATCATAACTCTCTCTCTCTCTCTCTTTCTCTCAGAAAGCTATAACATTTAATTAGGTAACCAAGAGGAACCATCATTCTCAAAATTCATATGGATAGTTCTTCTTCTCAGAAGGATTCAGATAGCCAAAAATATCCCCATCAAAAAGAACACTACTGTTAGTATTACCATGCCTCATTTCAAGATATACTACAAAGCCATAGTAATAAAAATCAGCATAGTACTGAAACAAAAGCAGATGCATAGATCAATGTAATAGAATAGAAGAATCAGGTATAAGTTCTAGTACCTATATCCACCCAAACTTTGACAAATATACCAAAAACACACCAAAGAAAAGGGCATTTTAAACAAATGTTGCTAGAAAAACTGGATAACCACATGTGGAAGAATTAATCTAGATCCTCTTCTCTCACCCTACATGAAAATCAACTCCAAATGTTGGATCAAGGATTTCAATATAAGACCTGAAACTCTAAATCTACTACAGGAAAAACTAGGGTGAACAATCCATGAGGTAGGCATAGGGAAAAACTTTCTGAATAAGAAGAACCCAGTAGCCCAGATAATAAGACAAACACTCCATCTCATGAAACTTAAAGCCTATAGTAGAGCTAAAGTAATTATCAACAGAGTCAACAGAAAACCTATTTAATGGGAGAAACTTTTCACCAGCTAACCATCGGACAGATGTTTAATGTCTAGATTAACAAAGAATTCAAAAAACAAAGCTATAAAATAATCAATCAATCTATTCAAAAAATTGAGTGGGGAATTGAACAAAGAGTTCTCAAAGCAAGAAATACAAATGGCCAATAAACATCTAAAAAAGATGTTCAAACTCTTTTGCTATCAGGGATATGCAAATTTGAACTACATTTATTTATTTATTAGAGAGAGAGAGGCAGATGGAAATAGAGAGGGAGGAGTATGGGTACTCCAGGGCCTTTTGCCACTGCAAATAAACTCCTAATGTATACACAATCTTGTGCATCTCGCTTTATGTGGTTACTGGGGAACTGAACTCAGGACGTCAAGCTTTGCAAGCATGTGCCTTTAACTGCTGAGCCATCTCTCCAGCCCTAAAACTATTTGAGATTCCATCTCATTCCAGTCAGAATGGCTATCATCAAAAAATTCAAATGATAAAAAATACTGGTGAGGGTGTGGGTAAAGAGGAACCTTCATCCACATTTGGTGGGAGAGAGGGCAAACTTGTACAGCCACTATGGAAATCAGTATGGAAGTTCCTCAAAAATCTACAAAAATATAGAAACCATTTTACCCAGCTAGCTCACTCCTTGGAATATCCCCTAAAAAGTCTAAGCTTTATTTTAAAGATGTTTGGTTAGCTATGTTTGTTAGTACTCTATTCACAATGGTTAGAAAATGGAATCAGGCCAAATGCCCATTAACTGATGAATGGATAATGAAAGTGTAGTACATATAGCCAGTGGAATTCTACTTCATGGTAAGGAAAAATTAAATGTGCAGGAAAATGGATGGATACGAAAAGGGCTCAGAAAGACAAAGGCCACATGTTCTCATATGAGGATCCTAACAAGGAATAGCTTGATTTATTTATAAGTTGTAATAAGCATCAGTAGTATTGCTTAGGAAGCGAGAATGAGGATTGGAGAGAGAAGCAGGAAGGGAGAAGAGGAGGGGATATTAAACAGTCAGTGGAGGGACAGAATACAGGGAGTGGAAGAGTCAGGGGTGGGGGACTAGAGTAAGGCATGGAAAGGAGGAGAGATACTTTCTTGCTTTTTCTGATAAAAATGTTTTTGAAAAGGGAAATTTCTGGATTCTAATAGCTCTGTCTCAGCCTATCCTTTCTTCAATAAGAAACAATATATGTTGGTATAGAAAAAATTATCTCGAAGGTGGGAATGGTGTCTTACGGTTATAATCTCAGCACTGGGGAGGATGAGGCAGGGGAACAGTGGCAAATTCAAGGCCAGTCTGGGCTATATAATTTCAGGTCAGATGATACAGAGCATAACATTGTCACATTGTCTCAAAAAGAAACAAGGAGTATAGAAAGAGAAAGGAAGGGAGGAAGAGATGGAGTGAGGAAGGAAGGAAGGAAGGAAGGAAGGAAGGAAGGAAGGAAGGAAGGAAGGAAGGAAGGAAGGAAGGAAAGAAGGAAGGAAGGAAAGAAAAAGAAAGTTCTGGCATGTGTGCATTTCTTCAACTATATATATTTTTTAATTCTCAATTTCTTAATATATGGAATGTTTATAATGATACCTCCTCTGCTTGGCTATCATAGGATTTTGAGAATTGAAGTGATTTTAAAAGCACTTTGCAACATGAAAAGTACATCAGAAAAATGAAATATTAGCATCTGTTAATAAACTACTCATTGATTGCCTATGAATTCTAAACAATATGGGCTCTAGAGTGATAGAGAAAGACATGATTCCTAGCCTCCAGGAGTCTGACATACCTTGGAAAATTAGGCTAAAATGCATGAAGTATAACACGAAAGACAGTAGACAAGTGAGTGAAAAATGTAATGGAGTAGTTGTTAAGGAGTTGGTGGGAAGTTAATGGGAACTAATATCATTAAGGGGTATTGTCAAATAAGGCTTCATGTAAAAGCATAAATCTGAGTTTGATTGGATCCAACTAAGTCATGTTCAGACTGATGACCACCAACATAGGATATGAATAAAATATGGTCATCCTCATAAATTTAAATGTTGCTTTCCAACATCTTCTTGGGTTCCCTAAGTACATTGTCCATTACATTCATCACCTGACAACTAACTATGTAATTCCTACTTGCTCGCATCCTCTGTCTTCATTCATATAGTTAATATTTATTGAATTCATGTTATGTGGCAGGTATTGTGATTGGTGCTAGGTCCTATGACCTCTGGAAAGAAGTTTGGTGAATATCCTTTTTGTAGATTAATAGAACACTAAGACTAAAGATCTCAGTGTTTCTCTGAATTGTGGGGAAAAGGAAAATAGTACCTAAAGAAATGATCTCATAGATGATAGATGGAGAAGCCAGGAGTAAACCTTTGCTTCCTCCTTACAGAGTGTTTCCATCATAGCGGATCATAACATATTATTTTACTGATACAACCTTTATAGCGTGATTCTGAATGTTAAAAGAACATGACAATCATGGAGGGAGGTTTTTTGTTTAAAATGTAAATTCTTGAATCTTATACCTAGAAATTTTGCCAAACTTAGATTAGAAATTCTTGTACCTTTATTCCTAATGATATAATTTACCTAAGTGGTTGTGAGAAGTCTTCCTCAGATCATACTCATATAAACTTAATATTAAAGTTTCAAGTGATGACTATATATAGCTCCAATGTTCTGTGAGTTGATGTTGCTACTTTTGATCATGACCATCATGATAGTAATGACCTTATTGATGTCAATCAGCCTTTATCTTTGCAGATAGAATGAGGCAAATTTTAAATTCTCAAATTTAGACTGATATTTTCTATGTTTTTGAGATTTATAGTTTTCTTTTATTGCAGATAAAGAGAGAAAGGGCATGCCAGGGCCTCTAGCACTGCAACCAAACTCCAGATGCATGTGCCACCTTGTGTATTTGGCTTACATAGGTACTGGGTAATCAAACCTGTGTCCTTAGGCTGCACAGGCAAGTGCTTTAACCACAAAGCCATCTCTCCAACCAAGCTTTATAGTTTTCTATTAGATGTGACTATCTTATCCACTTATTGCCATGGAAATGAGCCCAAGCTGAATTAGCTACTCATGAATCAATAACTGTCAGAAGTTTTCCAAAAAATTAGAATTTTATTAGGCTACAACACCTACTACTCATCACAGAATCTAGAAGCATATCTTTAAAAAAAAATTTGTTGGGCTGGAGAGATGGCTTAGCGGCTAAGGCACCTGCCTGCTAAGCCTAAGAACGCTGGTTCCAATGTCCAGCGGTTCCAATCTCCAGGTCCCAGGTTTAGCCAGATGCAAAGTGATGCAAGGGCGCAATGTCGCACTTGCCCACAAGGGGGCACACACATCTGGATTTCGTTCACAGCAGCTGAGAGACTGCTGGCGCGCCCATCTCTGTCTCCCTCTCCCTCCCTGTCTATCTCTCTCTGTCTCTCTCTCCAAAAATAAATAAAAAATAATTAAAAAATTAAAAAAAATTGTTTACTTTTTATTTTATTTATTTGAGAGCAACAGACAGAAAGAGAAAGAGGCAGACTGAGAGAGAAAGAGAGAGAATGGGTGCACCAGGGCCTCCAGCCACTGCAAACGAACTCCAGATGAATGTGCCACCTTGTGCATCTGACTTACATGGGTACTGGGGAATTGAGCCTCGAACTGGGGTCCTTAAGCTTCACAGGCAAGTGCTTAACCTCTAAGCCATCTCTCCAGCCCCTAGAAGCATATCTTAATGATAGTAAATGTAGGCCCCCCAAGGAAAGGGACATTAAGATTCTACAAAGTAACACATATGGGGTGGAAATGTAGCTGTATGGTAGAATATTGATATAGTATGCACAAGGCCTTGAGTGTAATCCCCAGCCCTACAAAGAGAAAAAGAAAATAGAAGCCAACATAGATATACCCACAACACCCACAAAAGCACATAAACAGCACATGCATAACATATATAACAGCAATCCCCAAAATGGGAGCATTATTGGCTGATGTATCAAATGCTAGGATAATAATTAGGTTACCTGTTGCTAGTGGGTGAGATAACTATAAAAATGTCACAGCAGCCGGGCGTGGTGGCGCACACCTTTAATCCCAGCACTCGGGAGGCAGAGGTAGGAGGATCACTGAGAGTTCGAGGCCACCTTGAGACTACATAGTGAATTCCAGGTCAGCCTGAGCCAGAGTGAGACCCTACCTCGAAAAACAAACAAACAAAAAAAATTCACAGCTAACCTAGGTGTAATAGCTGAATGCCAATAACTCCAGCATTAGGGAGGCAGAGGCAGGAGGATTATTGGGAGTTTGATGCCAACCCATGTGAGAGCCTGTCTTCAAGTAAATAAAGAAAACTATCACTGATAAACAGTGATGCTTGCTTCCTCCACTCCTCTTTTCTTCCTCCTTCCATCCTCACTACATGAACCTAGGTGTTAAAAAGCATCATCTGTTTCTCCCTGCTCATGTTTTTTAATGCACATCTTTTTTAGTTTCCTGTACTTTTCAGCTTGGAAGTTGATATGACTGATAAGTTCTTAGAAGGATAGGAGAGTATTAAGCTTTTAGCTGAAGCTATGTTCTCCAGCCAGTATTATAGTAACTTCTGCAGTAGTTTATTTTTACTTTTCCAACTATTTTCCATTAAGAACTTCCAGGAGGGGAAGAGGGTGGCTAGTATGATATGGCTTGGTTAGTTGGGTATTGGATAGCTAGATAGAACTTGGACACTGATAGCCTCAGAGAAGTATTTTACTGAATTCTGCTGAACTTTCTTTATAAGAGACTTGTCCCAGAGTTAGATAAGAACTCACTAGGCAGGAGAGAACCTAAGAAACTCATGACCATGTGTTATGACACTTTGAACCAAACAATTCCATGCCAAACAACTATTTGGAAATACTAATTCCATGCTAGTAATTCTTGGACTTTCTGACACTTTTGAGAAATGAAAATGGAATAAAAATATAGAATGATGTTTTACAAATGCATATTTTGATACATTATACCTAATGGATTGGAAGTCTTAATCTATTACCCACATGTAATATAACATTTTAGTGCCATATATTAAATTTTAAGGATGAATGTTGTGGTGATTTGAATGTAAATGTATGTCACCAATAGCATGAGGGTTTTTTGTTTTGTTTTGTTTGTTTTGAGGTAGGATCTCACTCTAGCCCAGGTAGATCTAGATTTCACTCTGTAGTCTCAGGGTGGCCATGAGTTCAAGGCAGTCCTCCTACCTCTGCTTCCCACGTGCTGGGATTAAAGACGTGTGCCACCACATCCTGTTACATGAAGTATTTTTGATTAAGATTAATCTTCCTGGGCTGGAGAGATGGCATAGAAGTTAAGATGCTTGTCTGCGAAGCCTAAGGACACAGGTACAATTCCCCAGTATCCAAGTAAGCCAGATGCACACAGTGGCACATGCATCTAGAATTCATTTGCAGTGGCTGGAGGTCCCAGTGCACCCATTCTCTCACTCTATCTGCCTCCTCCTCTCTTTCTCTCATAAATAAAATAATTTTTTAAAAATGAAAAGATTAAGCTTTCTACTTGAGTCTCTAGCAGACTGAGTCCTTTTGGAAGAAGATTTTGAGTCCAACCCTGCTAGGTGTGTTGAGAGCCAGCTTGAGCTCTGACTGTCCATATTTGCTGGTGTTGGTTTTTCTCTCTTTGTTGTGCATGTATGTTGCAGTGAGCCAGCTTCCTCTTCCACCATGATGAAGCTTCCCTGGAACCTGTAAGCCTGGAATTAACCCTTTCCTCCCGTAAGCTGTTTCTGGTCAGATATTTGTCCCAGCAAAGAGAAGGTAACTGCAACAACTGCACAACCTTATATATAATAGTCACTAAGAAATGCTTCTTAATTGTGATATATTATTCTGCAAGTACTGATTCTATGGGACAAAATTCACCAAAAAAATTTTTATAGTCTCAAAGAACACACTTTAAGCTTTTTCAGATCAACATTCATAATGACAAAGAAATCTCTTTTGACATTACTAGCACATAATCCTCCAGCTTCTAGCTGAGCTCCTCAGGAGATGGGAGGTTCACTCTGTCAGAAGATAATCTTATTGGGAATTCCCTTAAATAATTAACTTAAAAAAGTAACATCTGACTTCCTGTCACTTCTACCTGTTGATCCAAATCTTTCTCTCTTAAAGTGATGCAGCACAATTCTCTTCTCCCCTGTGTATGTGAAATCCATGCAAAAAGCTGACAGTAATAAGTATAGCCTTATTCCTTTCCCTAATGAGCAATTTTTCAATGTGAAGTAGACTTTGTTCTTTTAGTTCTTTCCAACAATTCCACATGTGCTTTCACAACCAAACCTTAAATCATGCTGGCTTATATGAAGAGGAGCTGAGATTGTTGCAATCAAAATAAAGTAACATTCTCTGGGAAATGTAGCTGGTCAGGAGTAAAGTAGAATTACTGAGGAAAAGTCTTAAAAAGCAAATCACCAGGTGTGGTGATGGCACCAGCCTATATGTAATCCTAGTACTTGGGAAGGGAATGACAAGGATCACAAGGCTGAGGCCACCCTTGACTACATAGAAAGTCTGAGGCTAGCTTGGGTTACACGATGCTTTGTATAAGCAACAAAGTGAAACAGAAAAATATATTTCAATTTTAAGAAAGAACTGCTAAACCAAAAAGGATTATTTTCAGAAGGCATTTAATTTGATTTTTAAAAATATTTTTTATTAAGCAGAAATTTTGTATAGACACATCATATGTTGGTATCATTTCCCTCCTCCCTGCCACCATTTCACTGAAGGCCCTCCTCAGTTGGATTTCTGATATTCACCATGGGGTTGTGGGTTATGAGTTGTGAGAGTAGCAATCAGTCACTGTGTAGTGGAGGGGGGAGGCAATGCCTCTGGATATTCCCTCCAATCCTGTGGCTCTTACAATCTTTCTGCCCTCTCTTGTGCAAATTTACCTGAGCTTTTGTGGGTGTGTTTTAAATATACTTTAGTGTTGACCTCCCAGAAACTTCTGGATTTATGCTTTGGTATGTTTTAAGTAACCTCAGTGTCTGTTACCATCACCTTGGGACAGGTTGTCAGTCTCACTGTGGATGCAGCACTCTTGCTCATCTTTCCAATTCCTCTGTGATTTCCCCTGGGCCCTAACTGATCTGCAAGGGGTGATTCATCTCCTGATAAGGAGTCAGCTATCTTTCTTTGTCTACTTGATAGATTTTGGTTGTCCTCAGTTCTAACTGCTTTTTATAAAAGAAAAACAGATGAGAGTGAGATCAGCATAGGTTAAATGGGATAGGCATAGTTAATTTAGAGAGAGTTTGATGAGGGTAGTCTCTTTTTGGCCAAAGACTAGTGGAAGGTTCTTGTTGGAGTCCATGAACCTTATCTCCATAGGATGTTTACTGGGTTCCCATTTGCAGTTATGGATTCCTTTCCGCTGATCAGGTCACAGAGAGCCAGGGAATGCACACCTAGGCTTAGTGCCACTATTGCACATGTGTGTATATCTTGTCATTCTGGATGATTTGTTATTTCAGTGTCTCCTTCTGAGATATACACAAAACTAAAGCCAAAATGAATTGGAAACCTTCCTCCTGGATAGAATACTAAAAAATATAAACCTCAATATTATGACTTCTATTATGTCCATATTACAAAACAAACTGCTATTGGTTCCAATTATAAGTACACAAGAGTATAAAATGGGCTGTCTTATATAAGCCAAAAATATTTGTTTTAAAAAACCTTGGGCTTTAGAGTCCTTTAGATTAGTTGTTTCCATCAAAAAGGAATATTAACTATTAAATCAAAATTTCAATGTATTTGTTATGTAGGTCAAACAAGAAGAATTGGGGCTTTTTAATTAATAAAAAAAGAACAGTGAAATCTATGGAATAATTGCTAGTTACCACAACTGTTTCCACAGCATACCCTACAGGTTGTCTGTGTTGTATCCAATGGATAGAGACAATGGTTGAAGTAGTGACAGTGCATGTTGTTGTTTAGTTGGCATGCAACATCTAGGTACCTAGGTAAAGGGTGAGATTGCTCAGATTCAATTTGTTCACTCCTTGCCAAGACCTGCAACATGTGAGGTAAGGCAGCTCAAAAAGACATGTCCTTCTGTCATCTCTATAGGCTAACAAGTTTGTTTTCTAGACCTATTAAAAACTGCATATAAATATTTTGGAAATTAGTATAAGTTTCCTTAATAACAGAAAGTTATACCTAGTACAGTATATGGAAATGAGTTCATACTTAGTAAAGCATGTTATCTGGTTATATGGAAAGGCTAGATGAATGAAATGCTATATATCAAACACTTAGTCATGTAAGGATAATTAAAAGGGAAGACTGAACTTTTTCTTTTACACCTTTTTTGTTTTTGTTTTTGTGACAGGGACTTGTGTTCCTAGGCTGGCTTCAACTTGCTAGCCATGGGCAAAATTAAATTCCAAATTTTACTTCTTCCATCAACCAAGTGCTCAGTTTACCCAAACCAAGGTTATTTTGTACTAAAGGTCAAACCCAAGGTTTTGATTATGCTAGGTAAACCTCTATAAGCTAAACTATATCTCTAACCTAGAAGTAACTTACTTTATTGTTATTCCCATGCTTTCATTCTTGGTGATAATGAAGTAAAGAAACAGTTCTATTCTGTAGCATTTTATAGGCTGCCATGTGAAATTCAAGTCAAGCTAGAATGAGGAAAATAAAATATTTTTTATGAACTCTGCGAACCAAAATAACAGTTCTTGGGGTCATATATATGATCCCTGTATGAAGGTATCCCTCCTACTGTTACAATTGGGAGACCTACTAAAACTGACCTCAGTGACCTCTTTGTATCTTTCTTCTGTTCAATAGTTGTTGGGAAGACATTTGCTCAAATCATACTTACAGTTTGTAAGCCATAGTTTGATACTATTTGATTTGGACTAATCTATGGAAAATAAAACAAGGTAAAACATCAGCAAATAATTGGTCAGATGAGTGAAGGGCACTCAGCAGAAGGAAATACATCTACTGCTTACTTTTCTTACCTCAGATATTCTACTGCTGGCAAAACTCAAATTCTCCAGATATACCAAGACTATTTTCTACTGGGTCAGAAAAAAAATATAAATCAAATCCACCTTTAGAACCATATCTTTTGTTACGATTTGATTTTAAACTGAAATGACAAAACTAGTAACAGTATTCAAAAGTCAGGACATGATGTGTCAAGGATGAATGTCTGAGTCATCCAGTCTACCCTGATTCTTGGCAATATTGGACAAAGCTCCTCTTTCTGCAGAAAAGCGTATGGTTTGGCTCAATTTTCCTGACCTTCAAAGTCTTGCACAGCATGGACTCATACATTTTTATTTCCCCTGGGTCATATACTCCAATTGCATTGGACTCTGGAATTCCACAGGTACTTAGACCTCTTTACCTTCTATGTCTTGGCTCATGCTGCTACTTTAGAAAATATATTTTTTAATTTATTCATGAGAGGCATAGAGAGCAAGGGAGGGAGAGAGAGAAAGGGAGAGGGAGAGAGAGAGACAGACAGATAGAGGGAGGGAGAGAGAGAGAACCAGGACCTTTAGCCACTGGAAACATATTCCAGATGCATGCATCTAGCTTTACTTGTTTCATGGGGAATCAAACCTGGGTCCTTTGGTTTTGTAGACAAGTGCCTTAACACCTAAGCCATCTCTCCAGCCCTCACACTGCTATTTTTGCTTGAAATCTTTTCATGGAATCTCTACTTGTTTAAATTCTGCCTATATTTCAAGGACCAAATCAAGCAGTCACCTGATGAAGTCTTGGAGATTTCCACAGAACATTACTGCTATTACCTTTCTGTTTACTCTCTCTTCTGCTATCTACTGCCTATTCACCTTTGCATGCTCCAGTGTCTTGCACATAGTAAGAGGTCAATCACTGCTTGATTAACACTGTCAAAGGTTTTATATTTCCCACTAGATATTGGCAATCATTCTTTTATCCATTCAACACATATTTCATGGGGATACAACACTGGAGTACCACAGTCAACATTTCTGTCTTTTTAAAACTTTTATTCCAGTTGAAGAGACAAAAATATATAATTGAGGGAAATAATAAAGCACAATAAAGGTTGAAAACACTGAATACAAGGAAAATGTCACGTTCATCTTTATTTCACTATAATGTCCAATAAATAAGTGTGGGGAGTTTGGAATAGTTTCCATTTTAAAAAAAACATGAATTAATAACATCTCACATTTCTTATTGCAATTATTGATTTCATTTTTTATTTTATCCTCACAACATTTTCGATTAAATATAACTGCTAGTGTTCTGTTTCATATATGAGTCATATTAAGACACAGGAAGCTTCTTTATTTAGTTTTACAAAGTACTTTCCACTTATTCATTCATTCAAGGAATATTTTATTAATGACCTACTGTGCAAGGGGCATATAAACTTAAATGAGACATCCTCTTAAAGCATTTAGGGCTAAAGGTGGGAAAGGTATAGCATTAACTATAAAGCAAAATGAATTCAGTGCTTCAACAAAGGCAACACTGTGGTACTGTGCTCAGAGAAGGGACAGTGACTGATTGAGGACAACAGGAAAACTTTGTTGAACTAGTTGCCCATTGAAGCCAGCTCAGAAATTTCTCTCACTGGCACTAAAGAGATTCCTCAGTGGGCACTTGCTCTGAAAGTCTGAGCACCCAAGAGGGCCTGATTCCCAATGAATTTGATTCCTCTGTATCTATGTAAAACAGCTAGGTATTACCAGGCATGCCTGTAACCCCAGTCTTGTGGGGAGCAGAGACTAGACAACAATTGGGGTCTCTAGTCAGCCAGACTGACTAAAAATGGCAGGTCGTGTTCAGTGAGAGACTATCTAAAGGAAAAATGTGCAGGAGTGTCAAAGGAGGACACTCCATGTCCTGGCCCCCACATTTGTATAGATAAATGAGCACACACACACACACACACACACACACACACACACACACACATTCTCTCATTAGTAATAGCATTGGGGAGGTGTCAAACAAATTCTCCTTGAGAAAAATAACTGTAGCATTTTATACATTGTTCCTGTCTCTACTGGACGTTCTGCAAAAATTTCTTGAACTTTGCAGGGCATGGTGGCTCACGCCTTTAATCCCAGCATTTGGGAGGCAAAGGTAGGAGGATCACCATGAGTTCGAGGCCACCTTGAGATTGCATAGTGAATTCCAGGTCAGCCTGGGTTAGAGTGAGACCCTACCTTGAAAAACTGAAAAATGAAAAACCAAAAAAAAAAATTCTTGAACTGTTTTAGAAGATGGCACCATTAAAATAAAAGTATAGCTTCTGAAAGTTGATACTCTGGATGGAACAAACTCTAATTGTATAATGACAATAATAGACACCTCTTTTTCAGATTTAAAAAGAAAAACAAGGGTATTTCACCTGTAAGTTTGCTTCATATACCTGAAGCTGAGAAGGATACAGTGGCAGCATTCTAGGGGAATGGTGTGATCTTTTAAAGAAAAAAGTGGTGGAGACTGGGTTGACCTGTGATAATGGAACCCTGAGGACTTCCAGAGATCCTCCTGAATAATTGTTCCTGAACCCCAAGAGACAGAAGGTCAAGAGTACTTAGAGTGAGAATTCAAAATAAAAATTATGAGGGTTGGAGAGACATCTCAGTAGTTAAAGGTACTTGCTTGCAAAGCCTGCTGTCCTGGATTTGATTCCCCAGGACCTAAGTAAAGCCAGATGCACAGTGGTGCATGTGTCTGAAGTTCATTTGCAGTGGCAGGAGGTCCCCAGTGTGCTTGCTCTCACTCACATACTCTCTCTCTCTCTCTAAATACTTTTATTTGTTTGAGAGAGACAGTGAGAAAGAGACAGACATATGGATACTGGAAATCAAACCCAGGCATCTGTCTTTGCAAGCAAGTGCCTTTAACTGCGATACCTCCTCTCTCTTAAATAAATAAAATATTTAAAATTTTTTTGAGGGCTACCTTTTCTGGATCCCTTCCAGCTTGGAAACTTTTCTGCTTTACTTTCATTTTCTTTTCTAATAAAGCCTTGTTTAAGTTGCCCTTCAAAAAAAAAAAAAAAAAGGGTTTTGAGTGAGCTACACTATAGCTCTTAACTAACAGTATCTTAAACTACAGAAATAAAATAGTTTTACACAGATCGTGTGGCTAAGCCAAATGTCTCAATTAAGTCATATTTTAAAGATTAAAATGTGATATCTTTGAAATGCATGCAAAGATGTGATTTGAACTTTTAAATACCTAATTAAAATGACTTTGGAAGCAGGCAGCATGACATCTAGTGAAAATGTTTTATTTAATCACTAATAAAAATATTTTACATGAGCATTCTTTCAAGAATATTTAAAAATGTGGGTTAAAATACAATATAAAATATACTCCTTTTCATCATTTTAAGTATACATCTCAGCATCAGCTATATATGTGTAAGAAGTCTCTAGAATTTTTCATCTTGTGGCACTGAAACTCTATACCCATGGAGCTGCAATTCAGTTTCCCCTTCCTTCTGTTTTGGCAACCTCTATTCAACTCTGCTTTTGTAATTTTGACTGCCATAGCCCTCCCTTATCTTTGTTTTTATTTTCATTGTTTCAGTTGCCCATAGTCAACTGTAGACCAAAATGGGAAATGGTGAATTACAGAAATAAAAAAAAATGTATAGAGTTTAAAGTGTGTGCCTTTTTGATGTGTGTGAGGAAGTCTTGTGCTACTGTACTCTATTCTGCCCTGAAGGCAAATTACCCTTTCATCTTTCATATCCATTCTGTACATACTATCCACATGCTCACAGTGGTCTTAGTATGCAGACGAACTGTTGTAGTATTACTGTGTTCATGGAACCTCTATTTTACTTCATAATGACCACAATGATTCCAGTGATTCTGGAAATTTTGCTATAGTATATTGTAATAACTGTTCTATTATATTGTTAGTTATGGCTATTAGTCTCTTATTATAGCCAAGTATGGTGACACACCCTTATAATCTCAGCACTCAGGAAGATTGCCACAAGTTCAAGGTCATCCTGATTTACATAAGCAAGTTCTAGGTCAACATGGGCTACATAGGTGAGACTTTGTCTCAGAAGAAAAACTAAACACTCCGCCTAGTGTTCCTAATTTATAAATTAAGGTTTACCATCGGTATGTATGTATAGGACTAGAGGGTACACAGGGTTTGGTACTTTGCAAGATGTTAAGCATTTTCTGGATTTCTAGGAATACATTTTACCTGGATAAGGAAAGGCAGCTGTATTTGATATATCTCATCTAAGTGGAGTCTTACAGAATTTATATCTCTTTTTAAATTTTATTTTGAGACAGAGAGAGAGAAAGTTGCAGATAGAGAGGGAGGGGAAGAGAGAGTATGGGCATTCCAGGACCTCTAGCCACTGAAAATGAACTCCAGATGCATGTGCCACCTTGAGCATCTGCCTTACATGGGTACTGGGGAATCAAACCTGGGTCCTTAGGTTTGACAGTCAAGTGCCTTAAAGGCTAAGCCATCTCTCCAGCCCAGCATTTATAGTTCTGTACCAGGTTTATTTCACTTACCATGAATGCTTTCAAGGGTCATTCATTTTGTCATGGCTTTTCTTCCTTGTGAAGACTAAATAATGTTCCATTATGTGTATAACACACTTTTTATCCATTTATTTGTAAATGAACATTTTAACTATTTCCATCTCTTTGGTTTTTTATGAATAATGCCATAATTAACATGGGTGTTCAAATGCTTCTTTAACAGTCTGTTTTCAATTCATTTGGCTATATACAGAGAAGAGTAACATCTGGATCATTATGGTAATTCTGTTTTTTTTTTTTTTTTTTTAAGAACTTCCAATTTAGTTTTCCCTAGTGGATCGACCATTTTATATTTTTATCAGCAACACACAAAAATTCCAGCTTTGCTCACATATAACACTCTCTAGTTGTCTGTTTCTTATTGCAGCCCATCAAAGTGAGTGGAAAGTGGCATCGCATTGCAATGTTTTATTTTCACTTTTTTCTTTGATGATCAGTAATATAGCATATATTTTCATATACTCCTGCATATTTGTATTTCTTTAAGGAAATATCTATTTAGGTTATTTGGTCTTCTTATTGAGGTGTAGAAGGTACGTGTGGGGTGGAGAAGAGAGCTCAGATCTCATTATGTAGCCCATATTGGCCTGGAACACATTACATATTTCAGGCTGGCCTTAAATTGATGATTCTCCACCTCAGACTCTTGAGGGCTGGGAATTCTTTTATATATTCTGAATATTAACTCTTAATCAGATTTGCAAGTTTTCCTCCTCCATCATAGATTGCCTTTTTGTGGAATTTTGATTATTTCTTTTGGTATGAGTATTTTTTTTTAAGTTTTATGCAGTCTCACCCATCTATTCCTGCTCCTATAACCTGTGATGTTGGTATCATATCCAAGAAAGCACAGTCAAATTGATGTTCTCCTCCAATCTTTCACCCCTATGTTTCCCATTACTTTCTTCTTCTATGAGTTTTATTATTTTGCTTTGTTTGTTTAGGTCTCTGATGTTAATTTTATTCTGTTCATTTTTTTATTGACAACTTCTATACTTACATACAAAAAACCACGTATTTCCCTCCCCTCCCCCATTCCACTTTAGAACTCCAATGTCCATCATATCCCCTCCCTCTCTCCATTAGTCTCTCTTTTAGTTTGATGTCATCATCTTTTTCTTCTATTTTTGAGGGTCTTGTGAAGGTATTGCTAGGCACTTCAAGGTCATGGATATCGAGGCCAATTTCTGTCTGGGCAGTTGCATTGTAAGAAGTCATACCCTTCCTTTGGCTCTTCCATTCTATCCGCCCCTCTTCCGCAATGGTCCCTGAGCCTTGGAGGGTGTGACAGAGGTATTTCAGTGGTGGGCACTCCTCCATACCTTCTTCTCAGCACTATGTTGCCTTTGGGTCATCCCAGTGGTCATCACCATCTGAAAAGAGAAGCTTCTCTAACCAGAAGTGAGAGTAGCATTAATATGTGAATATGGACATTAAGTGTAGTGCTTTCAGGACAGCTTGGTGGGAATAATATATACATTTAGTCAGACAAGAGCAGGATTTATACCCCTAAGGCTCATAACCTCACCTGCCATAGACTTTTGCTTAGGTTTTTCAGTACCAGGTATGTATTCCCTCCCTTAGAGAGGGCCTTCAGTCCAATTATGGAGCAGTTGGTTACCCCAAGAGTAGACATGCCACTATTGCAACCATTCAGTCATTGGGCCTGTATGGCCAAACTTGAATATTCAGTGTCCACTGTTTTCACTGCTGATGACTTCTGTCTCCCATACGGCTGCATCCAGTGCAGCTTTTTCCAGCTTTCAGTTGGCTGGTCTATAGGAAGAAAGTTTTCTACTCAGCACCACCTTGCTTTCTCAGTGACCTTGCCTCTCAGGCAAGATATGTCTTCAGCAAATAAAAGGGTATAAGGGAGGGAGGAAATGGAAGGACTTAAGTGTATGGTATTGCACATATGTAAGTAGAACAGATTACAGGGAGGGGAATGGCCTAAGCGAGGCCATGGGAAGAGAATGCGTAAAAGAAGGACAGGGAGAGGGTCAATCTAAATTCAAGATATTGTGAATAAGACGTATGTAAACCTACTTTTTTGAAGAATGGCACATGTAGAAGCTGTAGACTGTTACTAGAAAATTTTCAGTGCCTGGGATGGGATACCTTCCCGTGAATTGTTGGCCAAGGAGATCCCAGTAGCCTCCAAAACATTAAAGGCTTTTGCCAAAGCCCTTGGTTTCCCTTGACATACAGATAGTAAGACCCTATTTCTGAGGTTAAATTTTTAACTTTTGTGTGTACTATGAGGTGAAGGTCTTATTTTGTTATTTTCATATGTATGTATATCCAGTCTTACCAACACCATGTTTTCCAGTAACTCTGACCTTTCTTAATTGTGTGGTCCTGCCACTATGTGACATAGACTATATGTGTGTTGCCATCAGGTTCGCAATGCTGGCAGAAATCACCTAACCAAGAGCAGCTTGTGGGAAAAAAAAAGATATTTATTTTGGATTACAGAATCAAGGGGAAGCTCCATAATAGCAAGGGAAAATGACATGATCAGAGGGTGGACATCACCTCCTTGCCAACATCAGGTAGAAAACCGCAACAGGAGAGTGTGCCAAACACTGGCAAGGGGACACTGGCTGTAACACCCATAAGCCCACCCCCAACAATTCACTGCATTAATTCCCAAATCTCTATCAGCTGGGAACCCAGCATTCAGAATACCTAAGTTTATGGGGAACACCAGAATCAAATTCCACAATGTGCAAGTTTTTTTTTTTTTCTGGGTTCTCTGTGTTGTTATACAAATTACAACAGGTTATATACTATTATCACTTTGACCCAACTCCTGATATACTGAGGCCCTCCTCAGTGGGATTATAGTATTCACTCTGGGGCCATAAAGCCTTCAGTAATTCCCTACAGGGGTTAGCAGGGGACCATGCCTCAGGATATTCCTACCCACTCTGTGACTCTTACAATCTTTCCGCCCCTCTTCTGCATTATTCCCTGAGCCATGGATTTCTGCTTTCATAGGTTTTGATTATTCTGTCTATCACCATCAACCTGGGGCTGGTTGTTAGGCTAGCAGTAAGAACAGTATTCATGACATCACTTTCTCTGGAATTTTTCCTGGGCCTTGGCAGATATGGTAGAGGTAGGAAGTCTTATGGTTGGCAGTCAGCAAATCTTCTTGTCTTATCAATGGATACACTGATAAGTGGGTATCTCCTACATTTTCTCTACCACCTGTAAAATAAAACAGATTATCCAACAAAGCATGAGAGCAATTTGTATTAAAAGGGGTATACAAAGTTGTTTAGGAGATTTTTGGGATAACCCAGAATTTTAATTTTCATATATATATATATACATACATACATACATATATACATACATATATATATATATATATATATATATATATATATATATATATATATATATGGAGCAGAAAGTCTCTAACTTTGTTCTCTTCCTAGACTTTTTTTTTTGTTTTGTTTTGTTTTGTTTTTGGCAGTTCAGGATCTCCTGAGATTCCCCATGTATTTTAGAATTGTTTTTATTTTTTGTAAAACCTGTCATTGGAATTATGATAGGGATTTTATGAAATAATTAGAACACTTTGGGTAGCATGGAGTGGCATATTATTTTTAAAGTATGTCTATATTTAATAATAAAAATTATGTACATAACTGGTAAGATAAAATATTGTTATGCATGCTATTTTACTGATGCATGATTGAAAGGTGAGAACTAGATGTCACCATATTTTAAACATAGTTAATATTACCTTCTAGATCTTCAGAGAACTAGACCATATTACTTTAATATTATTTCTAGTTGTTAGGCAGTTGGCAATAATATATTGAGTTTGCTCTGCATCTTAATAAAGAATATAAACAAATGACCCAAGCCAGATGTGGTGGCTCATTCTTGTAAGCCCCACACTTGGGAGGTTGAGGCAAGAGGATTGTCATTAGTTCAATACCAGCCAAGGTTATATAGTGAGTTTCAGGCCAGCCTGTGCTATAGAATGAGTTCTTGTACCATAGCACAATAAAAATGAAAAAGAAATAAAACAACAAAAAGAAATGATACATGCATGCATGACTCAAAAGATTGAATCCTGAATCAAAATAGCTCTCATTAGCAGTTAAAGTGCTCGCCTGTGAAGCCTAAGGACTCACATTCAACTCCCCAGATCCCAAATAAGCCAGACACACAAGGTGATGCATGTGGAAGGTTGCACATACATACAAAGTGGCACATGTGCCTTGAGTTTGATTACAGTGGCTGGATGCCCTGGTGCACCACTTCTCCCCCTCTCTCTCTCATTCTCTCTCATAAAATACCAGTCTGTTGGGCAAGCATCAAAAAAATAGGAAACAGAAAATAAAAAATAAGGGCTAGGCAGATAATTTACCAGTTGAGGCACTTTCCTGTGAAGCCAAAGGACCCAGGTTTGATTTCCCAGTACCCACATAAGCCAGATGCACAAGATGTCACATGCATCTGGAGTTTGTTCACAATGGTTGGAGTCCCTGGTGTACCCATTCTCTCTATCTACATCTTCCTCTCTCCCTCTCTATTTAATTAATTAATTAATTAATACATTAATAAATATGAAAACAGCTCTCAGCATATTTATTTGAAATTTTATATAGAATTCCTTTTATATCAACCACCAGCAATACTACTAATTTGACAACTAACTGACTTGGGAGTGATCATGTTAAAGATTTGATGCTTAAACTGATATGGATACATAGCAGATGTTGAAAAATGCGATGATATATAATTTACTATCATGTCATTGTGCTGATTTAATTTTATATTGTGTAAATGCATAAAGCAAGGCCACATATTCTTTGAAATACTTTTTACTCTGCATAAACTGAATCTTTTTTTTTTTACAAACTTCCCTTGAGAAAGAATCCCTGATGATACCAAGGCTGAATCTACTGATTACCAAAATGACCAATCAATCCTGTCACTTAGGTAAAAAGAATCTGTCAAATTTGTTGTCTGGGTGATTCAATTGATCTATCATTCCAGACAGAGAAGCCAATCTGACATCCCCATCTACCTACAACCTTTAAAAAGGCCAGCATGGTGATAGTGAGTAATCGATCACTGTTATGTCTTTGCAAGCCTAGAGTTTTATGCGCTATTCATCTCAATGATTGGTCAAAGCATGATTTGTGAAATGAGAGGATGATACTGCTCATGTTAATTGTTGTTTTTGTTTGCATTTAACATAAGGGAAAATACAGCAATGCAGATGAAGTCATGTTTGCCTTAGTTACCTTTCTTGTTGCTCTGACAGAACACCTGACAGAAACAAGTTAATGGAGGAAGGATTTATTTTGACTCGGTTTTGGAAGCTAGCCATCCACCATTGTAGGGAATGAATGGTGATTGGGTCTACATTCATGTTAGTGGAAGCTTACAGCTTGTTCATAAGAAAACAGATAGCAGAAGCCAAGAGCAAAGGTGTATATAAACTTCAGTGCCCACACCCAGTAGCTCGCATCTGTCAACTAGGCCTCACTTACCAAAGCTCCAACATCCTCCTAAAACAGCAGCACCAACTCGAGACCAACTGTTCAAACACATGAGCCCATTGGCAATGTAGCACTTTCCAGACATAACAGTTTTTTCGAAAGCTCCCGAACAATCCAGAGGTCTTCCAAAGACACTTTCAGAGCGTTCACTTCATGGATATAAAATTTCTACTTGAACTTGAATGAAACATTAAAAGGTTAGTCACATTTTAGAGTGACATTCAGCCTGACCTTTAGTGAAAAGTTTGTCTGACTTTCTGAAAATCACTTCAAAAATCACATTTTCTTTGAAAATAATCTTGAGATTTGAGGTAGGAAAACCCCATATAAGTTTAATGTTATTGTGTTCAACTTGCAGAACATATCTTTGTATTCTATCACTTCTTTCCTTACCTCTTACACTCTGACTCTCTTTTCTTGTTAATTTCACCAATTTCATTGTCCATCTAGAATTATTTGCAAGGACCTGAACATACATACATTTGGGATGGAGCACTTGAAGGTCATGTAATTCCTAGGAGTTTAGGAACTCATTGAAATTTCTATTTATCACCCAACCCTTTTCCCAGCAGTTTCTTCTACCTCTCATTTTCAACATTTACCACCTGAGAAAAACATCATCTCCAATAGGGACATTACCTAGTTTATTAAATTCAAGCTGGTTGATGCCATCACACCACCATTCTATGACATGTGGCATAGTTTTTCAACTAGTGAACTTGGCAACAGGTAGCAGGGAATAAGATGCAGTGTACTAAATTGTGGATTTCTCCTTAGCTCTTAGAGTGGCCAGGATGCTGAGTCATGATTCCCTTTGACCACCTTAATGCTAATTTCTTTACATCTGCATAGCATACTTTACAGAGTATTATTTTCTGTATGTTCCACGACATGGAAAACCTAGCCAACATTGCCTACTAGAAAGAATTGAACTGAAATGGGAAGATTCCTCTCATGAACTTGCATTGTCAGTGAACTGCTAAACCAAGTCAGCCAACATCATGATTGAGAAAGTCAATCCTCCTCTTTATTACACAAAAGTTGGTACTCCTACTATCTATACCTCATGCTGTGCTATAACTTTCCCTTTACAGAAGCACATTAAGAACTTGAATCAGCTAACATGCTGTACAGGTGTTTTTTATTTGTTTTGTTTTGTATGAGACAGAGCTGCAAAATAGCATAGATTTCCCTCAACCTCATTGAAAGTCTCCTGTCTTGGCTATCCAAGCAGTAGTATTACAGGTACACCGATGTGCTTGGATAATCTGACAGAATATTTAAGCATGTCTTTCTCTCCTCATTTGCAATGATACAGAGCAGCCTAAACCTTCAGGGAGGTTCAGACTGATTTGTATAAGTCACTGTTTCCTTTGTGACTCCAGTAACCCTGTGAGTGCAGAGTTCCCGCAATCAGCCTACCTTTTTAAAAAATCAACTCAACAAATAATGTATAAGATATATTTTCAGTGTGCAGAGAAGCCTGGGGCCATGGGCAATAAATACATAAATAGAACAGTCTCTGTCTGAGGATACTTTTGTTTTGATAGGAGGTTAAATCCAAAGACAGTGGAAATTATAATATCAAACAGACTAAGAGAAGTAACATGAATGCTAAAAAGAATTAAGAGGGCTGGAGCAATGGCTTAGCAGTTAAAGACTCTTAATTGCCATGACTCAAAAAGCCCCACCCAGGTTTGATTCCCCAGTACCTACATAAAGCCAGATGAACAAAGTGGTGCATGTATCTGGATTTCTTTTGCACTGCCTAGAGGCCCTCATTCACTCATATTCACTCTTTCTGTCTGCTTCTTTCTCTCTGTCTCTGTTTCTCTCTCAATAAAATAAAAGAATTAAGAGAAGTGTCATAGGAAAGATAATTATTAAGACAGGATTAGAAAGATTGCTTTTGATGGAAACAATTGAGAACAAAGCATAGTGGCACATATTTATGAAGATACTACAACAAAACCCATTTCTCTGTATGCTAACTTAAAAATTCACATTAAAAGAATTTTTTTGTGAGGAAGCCAGAGTAACTGGGGAAATGGGCAAGAGTGCAGCTGTCTTGGTGAACCCGACACCAGAACAAGGCTGAAGGAGATAAACACAGAAAACACTCAACTCCTACTAAGCCAGATATCCAGAGACACAGAGGCTCCCAAAACCTCACCACTGAAGTAGAACTAAAATGGCCCCAATGTGGCTCAGGGAAATTCGTGGAAGATGGGGTGGAAAGAGTGTTAGAGCCACAAGTTGGGTCATTATGCACAGAGACTTTGCTTCTCCCCCATAACTTTTGGCCACCCCCATAGTGCACAACCCACATTCCCCAATGTGGGGAGTCCCTTTGGAGGGGGAAGGACAGGGAGGAGGCTACCAGAGGCACCAACATAAGTGTAAAATTAAAATAAAAATTTTTAAAAAGATTTTGTTTTGTTTTGTTTTTTGAGGTAGGGTCTCACTCTGGCCCAGGCTGACCTGGAATTCATTCTGTATTCTCAGGCTGGCCTCCAATTCACAGTGATATTCCTACCTCTGCCTCCAGAATGCTGGGATTAAAGACGTGTGCCACCATGCCCGGCTGAATTTTTTAAAATAATATAACAAAAGTGGAAGGTAATTGGCCATGGTGCTTTTCAAAGAGGAGTAGCACAAGCTGTAAATGAAAATATAAGTAGCATTAATGAATTATTTTGTGTTAAATGGAAACTCCATGTTGAGCAAGAAATGAGAGGCAGGATTGAAACTGTCAATATTAACTATCTATGAAAAATATATTGTGTAATAAAGACCACTGAGGTCAGTAAAGGAAATATATTTTTATTATATTATTTAAATTTTAGAGGAATATTCTGCATTCTCTCTTTCTCACTCCTTTTCTCTCTCTCTCTCTCTCTCTCTCTCTCTCTCTCTTAGCTACTAACTTTACTTGCAACCATATGATAACCCTTGGACATAATGTCCACCAAGATAACTTTGTGAATCAAGGCCTTAGGAGGCTAACTACCCTCCACTACTACTTTGGAAGCAAAAGCTGCACATCTATTTAGTGATCTGGTCAAGATCTGCAACTAACAACAATGCTAAAGATTAAGTGATGTGGAGTCTAACAGGTATTAGTGAGAATGTGAGGCATACATTCTGGATAGAGAAAGAGAAAAATAATCATCCAAATATAGTAATGGGTCAAAAAACTTAAGTTTGAAAATTTCTCAATTTTTTCTTTCAGTTTATTATATTATCAAGTAATTATTTTTTTAAAAAAATTGCTACATGTATGTGTATGTGATATGTTAGCATGTATATGCTATACATACATATATGGACATGAGTATGAGCACCCATTTGTGCAAATGTGTTCGCATATGTTTGAGTGTGTATGTGGAGGACAGAAATCAGCATTTTCTATCATTCTATAATTAATTTTGAGACAGGGTTTGGAGAAATAGTTCATTTGGAAAACTGTTGGCATCTGAATCACAAGATTCTGAGTGGATTCCCAGTACCCATGCAAAATGCTGGGTGTGGTGGCACACCTATAATCCCAATGCTAAGGCTTCAAAGACAGGAGGCTCTAAGGGGGTGGCTGTACAGACAATCTAGCCTAATTGGATAGTTCCATGTTAATGAGAGACTCTGTGCTTGGGGATGACACTTGATGCTGTCTTTTGCCCTCACACATGTTCACCCGCATATACAGGGACATAAACACACTCATTAAAAAGAAATATAAGGACAAATCTCATTGTTCATAAAACTGTTTTCTTTTGCAAACAGGGTATCAGGTCTCCCAGGATGGTCTGGAACTCACTATGCAGTTGAGGCTAGCCTTGAACTCCTTCCTGATCATCCTCCCTCTACTTCCCAAGTGCTAGGAATATAGATGTATGCCACCACACCTATGTAATATACCTGAATTTAAAGAACTACTTTACATAAAATCATATTATGTTCAATTTTTAGTTAAAATATATTTTTTCAGAGAATTGTGACAATAGTAATAGCATAAATGAAGCTTTCATTATGTGCCAAAGATTGTATATTAAACTCATCTAAACGTCACAAAAATTCTATAAAGTAAATAAAAGTTCATGCTCAGTTAACAGATGATGACAATGAGTGAGATATTTTTCAGTATCTTTATTGGGAAGATAGAAATTAGACATCTCTATATTTGCACACTACATTTTTACTATGTCTAGAAAATACTAAAAGAACAACACACTTAATAGTTGAAGAAACTGAAGCTTAGAAAGAGAAAGTAATTCAATGACATACGGTTAACTAAGAGCAAAGGCCAGGACTAGAATCAAAAACATCTTTCACTTACACTAGCTCTTTTTTTTTTTTTTCTGATCCCTTATGCTGCTTTGCAGTGAACATTACAGCTTTGTTCTTGAGTACTTTTTAAATGTTAACATTTGATTTTTCCCTACTGTGTTCCTCTAAAGTGTTTGTCCTTGCCTCTTACAACAGTTAATTTAAATGCAGGGCTCCAAACAAAATGGCAGGATAGAACCCTTTGGATTCTCTGTAAACTATTGTCTCTACAGGTGAACTAAACAGTTCTTATTCTTTGGTCCTCCTTTAACACAAAGAGAACTGCTTGGTGGGTATTTTTAATCATACTATCACCCATAGTATATACCTGTCATTCTAGTCCTGAAAATGTTCTGTTCTGCCTTATGGCAAAGTAGTTCTTTTTCTTTGAAATTCCCCAGTGCAGAAAAGATTCTCCTTGGGGCACTGACCTTCAGATTACTGTGGATGACACATATTTTTAATGGAGCTCCTGCTTGAGTCTGGTATGAGAGACTTCATTGAGAGTACTCCATCCCTGGCTTTTCATTACCTACATACTTCACATGTACAATCATGTATTTATTTCTGATCTGGGAGTGAGTCAGAATAACCTTGTCATCTGTTTGATTTTCACTATACCCATGGCCCTTACTGCTTCCTAAAAACATTTGTCTAGGTTATATTTATTTCTTTAGCTAAGTATTAAAGATAATTTCCTTTTGGAAAATGTCATGCTGTCCCAGGAGATAATTTGCCTCCCCCGGGCTGAGAAGTCCAACTCTGTGACTTTGAACCTATTACAGAAACAGTAAAAGGAAAGGAAAAACATATTGACTATGGTGCTGTTTAATTTGTTTGAAGTGGCTTCCAATTTATGATTTGCCATCTCAGAAACTGTTTTGTAGCCAAGATATAAAACAAAAAATCCTATTTTTATGATAGCACCCGAATTATGAAGAGGTTCTTTGGCTCACAATGGCTAGAAATGTCTACAACACAGCTACATGAGATAAAGATTAAAAGTCACACACTTCGTGGTTGTTCTCATTATATGATTCTCAGATGGTGTCCATCCATAAAGGGAGCTAATTAGCAGCATCCAGAGTGGTGTGGGTTTGAGCAGGATGGATAATGAATGTTATATTTGAAGCTATTTTAGCAATCCTAGGGGAAGTAGCAGGAGAGGTCTATGGATGAAGAAGACTGGTTATTTTAAAAAGTCAAAATTAGTAACTCTTCATTTCTCAGTGAATTTACCACATATTAGAAACCTAGTTTGTTTGTACTCTGAATTAATAACTCATCAAAACTATGTCCATGGGGTATGGAATAAGCATAGTGCATTTGTTGTTAGTACTCTCCATCCATATGTCTCTATGCTATACTGGGGCAGCTTTAAAATAGGGTGAAATAGATGGTCAGCCCTGGTCCATTCAGTGATTTGAAGAGCTATACAAGTTATGATAAAGCCTGGCATGGTGGCATGTACCTATAATCCTGATATTGGAACATGAGGATCAGGTGTTGAAATCATCCTTGTCTACATAATGGGTTCAAGGTCAGCCCAAGCTATGTGTGATACTGTCTCAAAAAAAAAAAAAAAAGGTTTCATAGCTGTATGTAGTGGTAGAGCACACCTGTAATTACAGTCCTTGAGAGGCAGAGAAAGGAGGTTGGCCAGTATGTGCTACATAGCAAGACTGTTACAAAAGAACCATCTCTAAAGGCAAGTATCCTATGCTGTCCCTTCTCTTGTTTGCCTCTCCTTTCTATAAATGACCAAAGGGTCTTGTTAAAATACAAATGTTATCAGAGATGAGGGACATTGTACACATTTTAAGATTCAGCCATTTCAGTTCTTCTTTGAGCTGTATCTTGACATAATGTGACAATGGACCAGCAGATTTATTTATTTTTTTAATTTTTGGAGAGAGACACAGAGAGAGACAGACAGAGAGAGATGGAGAGGGAGACAGATAGAGAATGAGCGTGCCAGCAGTCTCTCAGCTGACCAGCAGATTTTGATGGTGGGAGCAGGACTGGTCAGTTGTTATAAGTAGGAAAAGAAAATTGAAGACAAGAATATTGCTCTTCAGTCCTTTCTTCCAATGAGAAAGAACTGATCTAGGGGATAAAGAAACCTTGAAGACATTTGCCAAAAATAAGAATGACAACTGACAACTATAATCTTGCCCAATTTCAGGGATGCATGTGTACCAGACTAAATGTCAAATCTTCTGATATTCTGGCAGCGATCTTGATCACCACAGCAGCTGCTGCTAAAGGGAGCCATAGACCGCTCGTTGCTACTTTCTTCCACTTTTAATTGCCCACTAACAAAGGAAACCTCAGTGTTTCTTTTGCTGAGCTAGCTGCAAAGTCTTGGTTCCATCCATATTATCTCTTTGTGCTTTTCTCGTTGTTATTCATGGCTAGTGTAGATACTTGGGTTCAAATTTAAATGGATTTAACTTTGGCTCTGGGCATGACAGGGGCTATTTTCCCTGCAATCTGAACCTTAAGATTTACTGGCAAAGTGCTTAGAATTCCAAAGAGGTCCCTAGATGTCCCTTTGACCTGGCAAGCCTAGTGAGCAGTGAGGTGAGAAGATCTCTGAATCCCCACACCCTCCCCCCTAGCAGTTGTCTACACTAAGCACATAAATCTTCCCTACATCCACACAGATGAGAATGATATATTGAGGGATGATAGGGACGTTTTTACAGCAAGTTGCAAATTGTCAGAGATAAGCCTTCAGTGTGGACACAGACAGTTGGGTAGGTTAAGTCTTAGAAATTATTCATTCCCAGCCTCTGACCTAACTCCCTCACTTGACCTCTCTTGTGCCCTGGCCTGACTTCATGCCTTCTGGAGACATTATTATTTCAGCAAATACATTTTTAGAATTTGTAAGTCATCTCTTCAAAAAGGAAAGCATGTGATTCTGAGGGAGGGGTGTGTAGGATGCCTAAGAAGACTTCACCTGAAGAAGTACAAATGACAGGATAATTAGCTTTCCTGTTGATTGTTTTGTTTCAGACTAAAGAATGATTCATCAGCCAATTACATCCAGAAAAAAATTAACACATGAGTGGGCTTACATGAGAACTTTTGTCCCACCAAAGTAGCCAATAACTGGCTATTTTCTATCTGTCACAGAGTGACTTGAAGCTGTACCTTTCTGTCTATATTCAATCTAAAACTTTGTTTTGAAGTTCTAGGGGCATAGGTAAATGAAGCAGAATTTTATATTCTGGGATGATTGGAACCTGGAGAAGCCAATATGAAGATCACAACATCTGTACTGTATTACATATGATTGATATCACAGTGCTCACTTGAAAGTTTCATAATTTTATATCAGATAACACACTGAAGCAGGAGATAGGAAGTCAGTCTTAGCTCTACTGTTGTCACCAGGTCTGTGAGGCCTCAGAAGATCATCCTCAATTCCCCCAGCAAAAAAATATAGTAGTTTGGTAAGATTTCTAAGGTAACTTCCAAATTTAGCATTTTGTGGGTATGAGCCTAAAGTTTCATGTACTGGTTGTCATAATTATGATAATCAAATTATAGTAATCTGTGGCTTGAAATAAAATTTTCACATATGTTGTGTTGAGATGTTGAGGGAGGATGGCCTTTGAACATTCTTTCCCACAGAGGTTTATTTATGTTATTCTTTGAGACCTGTGTTTCCTTTACCACCATATTCCCCAAATTGTACTTGTCAACATCCTGTCATCCCTCAAAGCCTAGTACATAGATTAATTTGTTGGTGACATTATTTTCTGATACTCTCAAGTGGGAAATAAACTCTGAGCTTCTATAACATATTATCTGCTTCTCTCTTATAGCAATAATCACAGCTCTTTATCTTAGCTGGTAATGTCTTTTTTTATATTACACTGAAACCTGAGAAAAGATCTTACTCATTTTTGTGTATTCTGCATTATTGTATACTAGTATATTGGATTTGTACAATACATGCCAATGTTAGGAAGCACCTCATATCTCTGAGGTGTTACAGCAAGTTAATAAAGAAACAAAGATATATGCTATATTGAGTAATACTTCAATTTTAAAATACAGAAAAGAAATAATAGAAATATAAGATCATGATACTTTTTTGCAGTATCAGGGATTATTTTGTGCTTGCTAGACAAGTGTTGTAACATTGAGCTATGTTTCAAGCTATGCAAAACAAATTCTTAACTACTTTTCATCAAATTCCCATGTCTTCATTATCTTACATAACCACTAAGCTGTACTCAGTACATTAATCCTTTATTTACATTTCATCATTGGTTCCTTTAATGTGCTTTTTCTTATTCAACATCTAATTCAATATTACATATCACATTAAGTTTCATATCTCCTCAGGTTCCTTTAACCTGGAGCAATTTCTTGGTCTTTCTTTGTCTTTTAGGTCCTTGACACCTTCAAAGTGGATCAGAAATTACTTTGTAGAATAATTCTTTAGTTTAGGTTTATGTTCATAGTTTTGCATTTTTGGTAGAAATTTCATGGAAGTGTAATTGTGTGTTTTTCAGTGCATAATTTCAGGAAACTAATGTTTATCCCATTACTACTGATGTTCATTGTGGTCATTTGGTTTCTTCATTCTAAAGTCATTTTTTATTGATAATGACCTTAGAGAAGATACTTTGAGATTCTGCAAATATCTTATTTTTCTTAATATGTCTGCTAATATTCACATACATGAATTATTATTCTTTTATGAGTTAAGTATTACTGTGATGTTTATCAAAAAGTGATGTTTCTATTTCCAATTAACTTATTAACAGAAGGTCTACTACTATAGAGTTTTGTTTATTTTTTACTTTTTTGTAGTTGTATTTTCAAGGTAGGGTCCTATTCTAGTCAAGGCTGACCTTGAATTCACTATGTAGTTCCAGGTTGGCCTTGTACTCACAGTGCTCCTCCTGCCTTTACCTCCCAAGTGCCAGGAGTAAAGGCATGTGCCACCATGCCCAGTTCATTTGTTTCTTTATTCACATATTTATGTGCATCAATTTTGATATACCCTGCTAGGTGTGGTGATGCACAACTTTAATTCTAAGACTTGTGAGGCAGAGGTAGGAGGATCTATGTGAGTTCAAGGCCACCCTGAGACTACATAGTGAATTCTAGGTCAACCTGAGCTAGAGTAAGACCCTACCTCAAAGAACCAAAAAATAATAATAATGTTTTTACAAAATATCAATGTATTTATTGTTAGTTTTAATATGGTTTTATAAAATATGGCAGTATTATTATTGGCTATTTATTCCAAACTGAAATAATTATTGGGGCTGGATGTATAATTTTTAAACTTTTGGTAATGAAAATTGCTTATGTAATATTACAAAACATAGCATTATATAAAAGTATTATAGATGGACACTGATTTTATATATACAATGGGTTATAATTTTGTTTGTGCCAAGTTTTACAGAGATATTTGCAATTCTGATTTTATTCAGGTCTATGATTACAGACCTAGTAATAGCCATGTAAACATGTAACTCTTAAATGAAGTTTCTGTACTGAAAAACCAGGATGCCCATTTTCCCTAAACAACATAAAATCATGGGTCCATCTAGTATAATACCATTCACCCGGTGAGCATACAAAAAATGTTTTGTTGTTATTGTTGTTATTACTGAAGCAGGTAGCTCAGAAGCCTTGACAGAATAAAAGACCAAACTTTGGTTTATTACAAGTAATTTTCCTTTGGGACATATGTTCAGGCATTATTCCCTTTGCCACTGTAGATATTGAGTACTGAATCAAGTTCTTTGAATTTAAAATTGTCTAGAGACACAGCTCACAAAACAAGGAAGTAAATAATGCTGGCATTGCCTCAAGATGAGATTGGAACACTGGTGTTTGTTACTGTGCTAAGTTCAACCTTGCATGAAGGCTACTAAACACATTCATCTCAACATAGATCCTGATTAAATA
The DNA here is from genome assembly GCA_036365145.1 of Orientallactaga sibirica. Lineage (NCBI taxonomy): Eukaryota > Metazoa > Chordata > Mammalia > Rodentia > Dipodidae > Orientallactaga > Orientallactaga sibirica. The sequence continues at coordinate 4,645,317 of JAEOAD010000793.1, read as the reverse complement.
CTGATAAGTAGGACATAAGAGAAAACAGAGCTTGAGTCTGGGTCATGACCCTTCCTGTTTGTAGGGAGGGAGCTTAGAAATTGGGAGAATGGTGAAATAGAGTGCTATTTGCATGGCCACTTCTCTCTCTCTCTCTCTCTCTCTCCCTCTCTCTCTCTCTCTCTGACTCCAAAGGGCAGAAAACAACCCACTGTTGCCTTCAAAGCAGTAAAGTGAAGAAATTCATTGCTTAGATGAAATAGAAGGAAGAAGGCTGTTTCTTTCCTGCACTTTCTAGCCTGACCTCAGAGCTGCAGTCTGAACAGCTTCACTTCAGGTAAGGTTATTCAGTCTAAACAGGGTATGATGAAATGCATGTCTTTTTGGTATGCAGTCCATAGGGTACTAATTAGTTAGGAAATAGGAAGTGTTTGTGATATGGTAGGCCAAGAACTGGGTCTACTTTTCATAGGAGCTGAAACTGATAAAATATGGATCCCATATTAAAAGAACAACATGATCCTGTGCTTTTTCTAATTTTATGGAACATATGATCATGTAAGTACATTGCTATGGTGACTCTCAGACCTTTGGAAAGTCATCTATGCAAGTCAGGAACCCTGAAGCTTCAAAAAGTCTTCCTCTGGGAATATCCATAGCATAGACTCTAAGAACAATCTGCCATGAGGTGCCAATAGCTGCCTTCTCCTACAAGATTGTTATAGGTGGAACCACACTTAGAGATACTGAAGAAAAGGTATAATGTTTCAAGTCAGGATTGTAAGAACACTGAGACTTTTCTAGAACCTGACTATGCCATAGAATATACTGTCACAAAGCAAAAAAAAAAAAAAAAAAAAAAAAAAAAAAAAGTGGATAAGCCAATGATACAAATGCATTATATTTAAAAGTGAACTAAATCGAGTTTAATTTGGTATGGTTGCCATAAGTAATGTGAAAATTTAACAAGGAGGCTGGATCTCAAATTTGTTAAACTGTTAATACTGCCTAAATCACATTTTTCTGTCTTCATAAAATTGAAATTTTGTGTCATTCTTAAACAACTGCTGTTACAAATATGTTAGTCCTTAGGGGAAAAAAAATTAAACATTAGAGTGAAAACTCCATTCTTTTAACAGATTGTTAGTATTTAGCAGTTACAAGAAATACAAAATAACAAGAAACAACATCATTTCACTTACTTTGAAGGCTACAAAGAGCTTGGGGGAAAATGACTAGACTTTGAGTAGCTCTCTAAAAAAAAACTATAAAGAGTCCTCTTTTTTAGAAAATGAGATTCTATCTTGTTGGAAGCTAATAGAATATCAGATATCTTCATGTAGTTAAGAGACTAAAAAGGACAGTAATCCTTACTGAGAAGTTGTGTAGACATGTTCATAAAGCATGAATAAGCATAAATTATTCTTAAATGGAGAAATGATGGGGGGAGGTATTTGTTTAAAATCAGATTTATAAGTTCCACTGCTAAAATTCTCATGCAAGAGGATTAAACTGGAACCCAGGAATCTTCAGTTTTAATAAACAACTTGGGTGATTCTCCTATTCATGGTTCTTAGATAACATTATGAGAAACATAACACACACACACACACACACAAAATAGGATTTACCTGTGGAGTTTGTTACCTTCTGTAAAACTACTAAACTTTCAGTTGTATGCTTTATTGTGTTGAGGTGGTTTAATACAGTGGTCTAATGCTAACCCTTGAGTCAAATTGAGTAATAATTGTTAAAAATTGTAAGCAAGTAAGAATAATGAATGCTAAAAGTAATGGGCAAATATTTTAATAAATAATATATTTTCATAGTCTCAAATTACCCTTTCTACAAGATAGTTTTGTACTAATTAATACTGGAGAAATTGACTTTTCAGTGTACAAACATGGCAGACATTACCATAAACAAATGTTCAGTTAATATTACCAATAGTAAGACATTACATAATGTACTAAAAAGCACTAAGAAGGATGTTTTATTCATGCAAAAAATATTAGCTTCAGGCTGGAGAGATGGCTTAGTGGTTAAGCCGCATGCCTGCAAAGCCTAAGGACCCAGGTTCGATTCTCTATGTCCCATGTAAGCCAGATGCACATGGTGGCATATGCGTCTGGAGTTCATTTGCAGTGGCTAGAGGCCCTGGTGCACCCATTCGCACACATCTCTATCTCTCTTTCTCCCTCTTTCTGTCTCTAACAAATAAATAAATAAATAAATAATTCTTAAGAAAAAAATCAGCTTCAATCTAATCAAATGGAAAAAATATATAGCCTTGTGAAAATGGCAAATGTTGAATAAAGTTATTAATTAAACAATATTCATATCCAAAATTAATTTGTTTTTCTGCTGTTGTTTTTGAACCAGGGTCTTATGTAGCTAACGCTTGCCTTGAATTTCTAGTCTGTCTGCATCTCCCTCCCAAGTGCTGGGATGTGCCACCATGATCATTTCAATATTGATTTATTTTTTATTTTATTTTTTTATTTTCAAGGAAAGAGAGAAAAGGAAGGAAAGAAGAAAGAGGGCTGGATAGATGGCTTAGTGGTTAAGGAGCTTGCCTGTAAAGCCTAAAGACCCAAGTTCGATTCCCCAGTACTGTCATAAACCAGATGCACAAGGTGGCACATGTGTCTGGCACCCCATTTTGCACCTCTCTCTCTCTCTCTCTGTCTGTATCTTTCTGCTTCAAATAATGATTAAATATATTTTTTTTCCAAAAAAAGAAGGTTGTAAGAGCCACAGGTTGAGACATCATGACCAGGGGCATGCTTTGCCCCTCAAAATAACTGACTGCTGCTCCTGTAATGCATAAACCACAGTCCCATAAAGAATACCTGAAACCCCACTGAGGAGGGTCCCCGCAGAATGGAGGCAGGGATGAGGGAAAAGATGGTATTAACACATGATATATCCATACAAAATATGTTGTTAATAATAATAAAATAATCTATGTTTTAAAAAAGAAAGCAAGAAAGAAAGGTCTCTTGCCACTGTAAATGAACTCCAGATGTGTGCACCATTTTTATGCATCTGTGTTTACTTGGGTACTGGAGATTTAACCTGAGCCATCATGCTTTACAAGTAAGTGTCTTTATCCACTACGCCATCTCCAGACCCTCAATATTACTTTCTTATCCCAGTATTCATGATGTTGAGGCAAAAGGATTGATAAAAGTTAAAGACCTGCTGAGGCTATATAATGAAGCCTATTTCAAAAATTTCTAATTCTGGGCATGATGATATATGCCTATGATCCAAGCTCTTGGGAGAAAGAGGCAAGAGGATGACCACAAGATCAAGGCCATACTGGTCTACATATTGATTTCCAGACTAGCCAGGACTACATAGTAAGACTTTGTATCAAAACAAACAATAAAGTTTCTCTAAAGAAATACTTATTTTTCAATAGAAATCAAACATTTGCTTTGTTAACTATTGAACCTTTTCCATCCAAAATTAAGTAATTGGGGAATGCAGCTCAGTAGTATGTCTAGTATGTGCAAGACACTTGGTTCAATCCTTAATGCTTAAAATAAATGGCAATTGATTTGTCTTCTCCCATGATACATTTTTTCAAAAATAATTCACTAAAAATGGAAACATTTTGAGAAAAGACTGCTGCTTGAAAATCCCAAAGTAAAAAAAAAAAAATCAACTTAATTACTTAACTAGTTGATCTGGCCACAACAGAGTGTTTCTTGGAAAATGTACCCAAAAGTCAAGACTTTTACATCAATAAAGTTGTTACCTAAACTATATCACTATTAGAGTTTTGATTTTACATTAAGCATGCATAATCCTAGATAATAGTTCATAATTTAGTAAATACTCTCATTTTGAGAATACCCATAAAAGGTATTTTATTTATTCCATGATAGCAGCGCAGAAAAGGAGCACATTGCTTCTTTCAACTGAAATCAGATACCTTTTTCAGCAGAAAGTGAAGAAGATTTAGAAAGCAATATTTTACTGGGGTTTGAATGCAGAGCCTCACAAATTCTAGAAAAGCCCTTTACAACTAAGTTATGCATACAGCCCTAGAAAGCATTTTTTAAAAAATCTTATAATATCAATCTTCTCAGGCTATGCAACTTCTCCTGCATGGTAGGTAATATTTACCAGCACAGTTGAGGAGCATTATTGTTCCTTGTATCTGCTGGTATTAGATGTTACAAAAACAAAATACAAGTGGTTCAATCCTCAGGACCACATATACAGCATTGATCCTTATGAGAAACTGTGGTTGTGTACAATATGCAATCATGGATCTTTTGACTTTTAAGTGGCTGTTTAGGAATAAGAAATATATGAGACTTGAAGAAAAATGATATAATATCTCAAAGTGTTTCCTTGTTTCTTAATGCTCAGGAAAAAAGTGCTGAATCAATTACATGCTAACAATATGAGTGGATATTGAATTACTGAATGCAACTTCATTTACCTTAAATGAATGCACTGTTTATTTAACAATCATTATACAACCCTAAAATTAAAGAAAAAAAACCTACATGTGAAATATTATATATTGCAGGATAATTTCTCCAAAAACAAAGAGTATTTTTAAAAAACTGTATTTGCCAACTGAGCTAGATGATTGGAAATGTGCATTAGATATATTAATAGTGTTGTTATGACCACAACTGAGAAATCTGGAAAATATATCTCTCCTTTCTTGACATCATACTATCTCCTGCATCATCTTCTACTATTAGTGCCTGTACATAGAAGACACACATGTTTATTTAATGAATTAATGATGAATATTGGGACATTAGTAGTTTAATAAAGGAAGATATTTTTGGAGAAACTGTACTTTCCCACTGTATCCTGAAATCACATCATATAAAATCCTCCTTTCCCTCTTACTGTAGAGTTCTGAAAAGTAGGAGAAATCTAAGTAGATTTCAAGTTCCTTAATTTTATTTTGAAGTTCCAATTGTAGTTTTCTTTGAGATCATAGACAAGAACAAAGATAAATTTGTAGGAGGCAAGGGTATGTTGCTATTCTTAGATCTTGGTTCAGGTGCAAAATCCAAACTCATTTTGGAAGAGTGGTGACAAGTTAGCAGATATTGACACTCCTTCATAGTCTCAAAGTCTATTTGTTGACATATACATTCCACTGGGCTAGTTTATTGTCACTCTGGCCAGAGCCAGGACAGTCAAAAGCTTGGCTATATAAATCTATCTGACAACTATGTCACTTATAACAGCTTATAACAGAAACTGCAATTCCCAACTCACAGGGGAAGTCACACCTTGCTGGAATGACTGAAGCAATGAGAAGGAAACTGATTTGGGTTGCCTAGCAAAATAGCAATGGAAGAGAGTGACTCACATCAAAACACGGGTTGGTGAGGGGGTGACTATCACTGACTGGTACATTTTATTATGTTTACTGTTTTGTTTCAAGGTAAGCCATTTGAAAACAAATGGAATGGTTGAATATGAGCCACCTTGAATCTCCGTGCACAAAATTTCTCAAAATGGCCAGTGCTGTCCTTAGAAGAATTACAAGGGAGAATTTTCACAGTTTGATGTTCTCAGTGAAAACTATGGCTAAACCTCTGTTAAAAGTGTTAGATGGCTCTTGCACTTCTGTGTGAAATGCATGCTGACTCCCCAATCAAAGCATATCTGTAGGCAGATGTTGGAATGACATCATCTGCAAAGGATTAGAAAGGTTCTCTGTCTTCCTATGGTAATCACTGACACCTCTACAAACTAAGACAGGCTATGGTTCATATCTGTAATCCTAGCATTCAGTAGGCTCATAGGAGGATTGCAGTGAGTTTGAGGCCAGCCTAGACTACCTAGTGAGTTCAAGTCCTGCCTCAGCTACAGTGTGAAACTTTATTTCAAAAAAAGCCTTGCCTCTGGGGTTTGGGAGTTAGTTCAATGGATAAAGTTCTTGTTACATGCATGATTGTGAGCACCTGAATTTAGAAGCCAAGAATCCATATGGATGCTGTAAACTGTAAACTGTGGAAGACATCTATAATCCCAGCATAGCTACAGGGCTGGGAGGTGGGACAGGAGAATTTCCTGGGAAGTTCAGTGACCAACAAGTCTGAGAAAGCCCTGAACAATGAGAGACCCTGACTCAAGTGTGGAAAACCAAGTCTCACCTAAATGTTGTCCTCTGGACTCCACATCTTCAACTTAGTACATACATGCCAACACACACACACACACACACCAAAAATTAATATGTGTGTGTGATTTAAAAATCCCTAACCTGAAAAAAGAAAGGAGAAAAATTAATTCTATCAGTCTCCTAGGAGTCAGTTATTTCTATAAAGGAAATAAAAGTATGTCTTATTGAATATGAAAATCACAGAAGGGATTTTACCCAGATAGGATTCCCTACTCAACTAACTAGCACTATGACCTATTGATATGGTTCAGAGGTAGAGTGCTTACCTAACATGTGCAAGGCTTTGAGTTTCATACACATTACAGCCAAAAAAAAAGACCAAGGAAGAGGATACTAGTGGAACCCAAGTCAAGCCACAGCAAGACTGAGAAGCATTATCCTTTCACACCTTTGCCCTTCTTAATTCTTGTCCTCTATTTTACCAAGGTCATTCCTACCCATGGAGCTGCCCAAAGCATCTTCTTTAACCACTATGCAAGGCTCCTTCTTTTTATTTTATTTTATTTTATTTTATTTTATTTTATTTTATTTTTACTTGAAAGTTTGGAATTTTTTCTTTCTATTATTGTTGTTGTTGTTAAGAACATATATTGGTAGACTTAAAATACACCCACCATGGCTCAGGGAACTTTGCAGAAGAGGGGGGCGGAAAGATTTGTAAGAGCCACAGTTTGGGATGTCATGCCCAGATGCATTGCCTCCCCCCCCCAATAAACTGACTGCTGCTCCCACAACCCCATGGGGAATACCAGTGACCCCACTGAGGAGGGCCCCCTGTGGAATGGGGACTGGGATGAAGGAAAAGATGGTACCAACACATGATATATCCATATGGCGTCCCAACCTGTGGCTCTTACAATCTTTCTACCCCCTCTTCTGCAAAATCCCTGAGCCTTGGAGGTGTGTTTTAAGTTGACTTCAATGATGAGTTCTCTGGAGCCTCCAGATTTCTGAATTGGTATGTGTTGAGTATCCTTAGGATCTGTTTCCTTCACCCTGGCCCTGCTTGTCAGGCTCATCATGGAAGCAGCACTTCTGCTCATCTCCCCAGTTCCTCTGTGGTTTCACCTGGACCTTGGCTGAGATGCTAGGGATGGTTTATAACTCCTTGGGTCTTGCTACATTTCCATGTGCACACCCTCCAGAGCAGGGATCTGAGATTTGGAGATCCAGGGCATTTTCTTATTTTTTTGAGAGAGAGAGAGTCAGAGAGAGAGAGACAGACAGAGACAGAGAATGGGCACGCTAGCATCCTCTAAGTCGCTGTGAAGGAACTCCAAACGTGAGCGCCCCCTTGTGGACAAGTGTGGCATTGTGCCCTTGCATTGCTTTGCATCTGGCTAAACGTGAGACCTGGAGAATCAAACGGGTGTTCCTAGACTTAGCAGGCAGGTGCCTTAACCACTAAGCAATCTCTCCAGCCCAACCCAGGGCCTTTTTTTGAGGTAGGGTCTAGCTATAGCCCAGGTTGACCTGGAATTCACTAAGTAGTTTTAGGTTGGCCTCAAATTCACAGCAATCCTCCTACCTCTGCCTCCCTAGTGCTGGGATTAAAGCCATTCACCACTATGCTAGCTGCTTTGTATTTTTATTGAGAACTTTACTCAATGAACATACTGCAGCTTGATTCCATTCCTGACCCTCTTTCATCCCCTCTCCTGTGACCCATTCCATTGAGGACACTCCTCTTTCTAGGTAGTCCTTTCTCTGGTTTATTTTTTTCTTTTTGGTCTCAATCCTTTTGTTTTCCTCCATATCGAAAAATGATTGGCTTTTTGAAATATAAGTTAGATATTATTTCTTATTATCTAAAGAGTTTCTTATGGTAGGTATTATAAATTCCATTTTATAGATGAGAAAAAAAAAAACAAAGCAGGGCTTAGTTACTGATTTGAGATATTTAGCTAGGAAGTGGTAGTTTGGGAGTTCAAATCTATACCAGTAGTTCTGCAGTCCATAGTTTCTTCATTATCACACAGTTTTGCTAGAGGCAGCCAAGAGACCTGCTTTGTATCTGGCTCAACTTTGTAGGTAGTAAGTCTTTGCCCTGCATATTGAAATAGAGAATTGTTAAGTTATTAAACTTCTATTGATTTCTCATGAATTCAGCAGAGGCCAAAAGACATGAAAAACATTTTTTTTCAGATAAGTAACTGCAAAGGCTAAGGGCTTTTGATTGTACATTACAAGTTGCAAATATGTATATCATTTATTGAGAATAACATTTTCTCTCCAGAGATCTCTTATATAATGTCCAAGGCCATTTTAGGTTTAAAGATCATAATCAGAATTTAGATTCCCAACCCCTTTCTGTCCTTGACTATCTGTCCAGGGAGAGATATTTCTGCTCACCAGTCCTGTGTAAGAAAAATTAAGCTGCAAAAACTTCATATAGTATTCCTAGTATACATATACCTATGTATAGGAATTTAGACCCTATAGTGCAATGCCTTGACCAATGTAAGACCAATGGGTGATTTATTGGATTTTTATCAGCAGAAAGACTAGCCAGTAAGTTATTACCTAAGTCTTTCCTTTGTCTCACATTTCTCATCACAGTGCTTGTTAACTCCCAGTGTCCTAGGAATTCAACTTTCCCAGAAAGCAAAGGACCCTGGTGGAATTGTGCAGCAAAAGTCCTAGAATGGAAGCCCCTAGATGAGCTTTGTATTATGTAACCAATCCCCCTTATTTTAGCAAAGAAAATACTGAGTCAGAGTACTCACAAGAGTTATCAGAGAAACAAATCTGATCTGCAAGACCTTTTCTCCCTCTACCTCATCTTCTCATCCCCTATTTTCTTCCTTTTTATTTTTTTTTTATTTTTATTTTTATTTATTTATTTGAGAGAGAGAAAGAGGGGAGAGAGAGAGAGAGAGAAATGGGTGTATTAAGGCTTCTAGCCACTGCAAACAAACTCCAGATGCATGCGCCCCCTGTGCATCCAGCTTATGTGGGTACTGAGGAATGGAACTGAGGTCCTTTGGCTTTGCAGGCAAGTGCCTTAACCACTAAGCAATCTCGCCAGTCCCCCTAATTTATTCTTTTATCTTTTTCCAACACTGCCCACTATCCCCTCTGTCTTCCTCAAAAAATTTCTCATACTTCCTATTCAAAGCACCCCATACCTAGTGTTTTTTCCTATACTATCTACCATTCCTAACCTCCTTAGCAACAAAATAAGATCTAAAAGCTTCCTGGGATTTATTCATTGCTCTTGGGACCTTGTTTCAAGCAAACCTGCTAAAGCTAATCTGGGAAACTATTTAATGTTAATGGTGTGAACTGGTTAATATGTTACTGCTTCCAGGAATGATATTTGCATTTTAACAGAGACTTTTCAGAAACAAAGCCAATGAGGAGTGACATTCCTGAGAATTTTAGATAGCCAAGTGTGGAATATAATTCTAGGTGGGACCTCCCTTTGTCCTAAAGTCACAAGATAGAGCCTGTCATTGTGCATCAAGCTAACATTGTTACCCATTTCTCAGGATTTATCTGTCTAGTAAATTAGTACATAACTCTATGTGAACAGATTTGAGTGCTTCATTTTAAAGCACCAACTCTTTAAAGGTATTTTAAAGCCAAAGTTCCCCTGACACAAGCTCTGAACTTCATGAAGAGAATTATTTGTATGGAGCACTCAGAACTCTAGTGGATCCTACTCCAGGTTAGACACAAAATCATATGATTTTTTTTTTTACTTTTGTATGACAAATTCATTTTATGCAAAGTCCATTTGCCTATCTTTGTTCAGTCTTTCCATTGTTGTGCAATCTCTCAGCCTCCCTCAGCCTCTATTAAGTATTTTATATGACTTAACTTCTCCTCTCTCTCTCTCTCTTTATGTATATTCTTTCATTGACTGATCTGCCATTTTCCATAATATCTCCCACATTTTCCTTTTCCTCTGTCACTCTTTACACTCTTTCTCCTTCTAACCTTGGCATCTCAAGTACATAGAAGCCCTTGATGGTATATGGCTTTGAAAAATTTCCAGAAAATCCCACTTTTCAAAGGGGAAATTCCAATAGGTTCTCTAGGTAAAAACACAGTCCCATTTTCTAGAGAAAAGCACTAAGTACAGTCACTAGATCCTCCCGCCCCCATAAATCTAAGAGTTATGTATTGATGTATTAAACCCATTCATTTCTTATTGAAAATATATTTAATTGCACTTACATTTAACATATATAAACTACATTCTTGTCATTTTTTTTTGTTTTGTTTTTGTTTTTCGAGGTAGGGTCTCACTCTAGCTCAGGCTGACCTGGAATTTACTATACAGTCTCAGGGTGGCCTCGAACTCACTGCGATCCTCCTACCTCTGCCTCCCGAGTGCTGGGATTAAAGGCGTGCGCCACCACGCCCGGCTCCATTCTTGTCATTTTTTAAATCTTTTTATTTACTTGAGAGAGAGAAAGACAGAAAGCAGAGAAAGAGACAGAGAAAGTGAGTATGGACATTCCAGGGACTCCTGCCCCTGCAAATTAACTCCAGACACAAGCACCGCTCTGTGCATATGGCTTTATGTGGGTACTGGGGGATTTAACATAGGTCATCTGGCTTTACAAACAAACATCTTTAACTACTGAGCAATCTTTTAGCTCTTATTTTATTTTTGACCCAGCTAGCTTGGACCTGAAAATTCTCTTGCCTCAGCTGGAATTATATATGTGTTCCACTACAAAATGACTCACTATTACATTTTTGATACATTGTGAGAGCCTTACTTGAATGTCCTAGTATAATATCTTAAAATTCCCGACCTAACAAACAGGTTACTAGGCCAAGTGGCCTTTCTTTCATGTAACTTTGCTAAGAGAGCAATATAATATATATAAGAGATCAATATAAACTAATAGGAAACAGCACGTGCATACTTGTGTGTCTTCTAGTGTCACTCTCCAAGACCAATATCATGTATTCTCGAGCATGGTAAGTCAATTAATGGGCTTATAACAGACCTTAGATATAGTCTATTAAAGTAGTACATTTTACAAACAAAAATTATGTTCTGAAGAGGTTAGTGACTTACCTGAAGCAGTAAGTATATGGGTTAGGACTAGAAATAAGATCTGCTCACTTTGCTTACTTTTATGAATACTTTCCATAGGTCATTCTTATATGTTTCTCTACCCCATGTTCTTTCATTTATATATATATATATAGCTCTATCTATATCTATATATTGACCTAAGTACATGTAGCTATAAATGAATATGACGATGTTGGACACAGAGAAGTTGGGATGTAGTTAAGGAAACAGGAAAAAAAACAGGAGGAAGATGAAGAGATCATTACAAACTCATAGCACTACAAGTTATCATCAGCATGCTTTTCGCTACCCAGAGCTAGGCCCTGTAAGGCTGATTATAATTAGAACATTAGAATATATTTTTAATGCTTAGACTTTAATCTTACACTTTTAACTTTAGAAATCCTGGAGTGATCAAATAGCTTCAGCAAAAATATATCAAGATATAGTGAAACCTGTACCTATTGATACATTGTGAGCAAATAACCACTTTCCTATATTAAAAACTAAATTGATTTAATAAGGAAATTGTACCGGATCATTTCCCCAAAATTAAATAGCATACAGCAGTACTCTGAGTTTGCATTTAATTAGGGAATAGTGAAAGTCTAAAGCAAAATTGGATATTAGTAACCCACCCATACATCTTTCAGAAGTAATTGTAAAAGCAAAGTTAAATAATTGTTCTCTGTCTTAAGTTTCCTTATATTTTCTGGAATCTAAGTTACATTGACCATGGACTATCTATTTAAAATTTTTTCTTGTTAAGAGATTTGTAGGTCCATATAATTCTTGCAAAATATATTAAATCACAGCAATTCATTTCAACTTAAATACATAGTACATACTGCCCAGCTCTCTGCTAGGTACCATGAGGGAGAAAGGTAAGCTATACTACTCACATTGATCCAACATTTTGTCATTTGCAAAATGCTATGTACTTATCAACTCATCTGACACTCATTTCTAATCTTGCATCTCAAATGTGTGAACTAGACCAAACAGACATTATCTTCTTTTGATATGTCTCAAAGGAGGCTATGAGAAATAGTAAGGCCAAAGAAGTACAATGCATCAGATATTTGTCTCTCAAGAGGAAGTTTTCCTAGTGTTCTAAAAGTAATTACAAATAAAAACTTTCAAGATCCTAAACAATTACTCTTCTAGTAGTACTTTCAGTGAGCAGAAAAGACAGCATCTAAAGAAGAGTTTGAAATCATGATACTGAAACATAGCATTAACCCTGTTCCTCTACTCTGTTATTCTCATGTCTTTCTACCCAAAGCTGAGTGCTGTTCTACCACTACTTGCCCTCTATTTATGGTCCCCTTGAAAAACACATCTTTGTGTTGCTTATTCTATAAATCTTGTTTGCTCATTTCCCTTCATAACCAATATTAATTTGTTTGTGTTTATGACCCAGTCTCTTAGGGCATTTTGTTCCTTGATAATGAATCTCTCTAAGGCATTAATAAGTGCTAATGAACTAATGTCTTACCCTCCCTGGGAACATATTTTAACAGGAACTTTTACAGAACAGTGCTTCATCCTGTTCATGTCACCATGTTACCCACTGGACAAAATCATCAAAGGTTCCCCATTTTTTTAATTCTTTTTTTATCGTCATCTTCTATGCTTACAGACAATAAACCATGATATTTCCCTCCCTTGCCCTCATTCCCCTTCAGAACTCCACTCTTCATCATATACCCTCCCTCTTTCCATTAGACTCTCTTTAAGACTTCAGTCCTGGGGAATAAAGCCCCCATAATTTGCTTCCACTTTAAACTTCTTGAAGCTTTTCTGCCAGAAATCTACTCTGTATGTCCAGCAAATTGGACTGTTCCCTTTGACCCAAATCTTCACAGTACGTTAAACCTCTCCATAAATGCTTCTCTAATCTCTGACCACTGCCCTACCTTAACTATGTAAGCCATTATCAGCCAATGTTTGAAAGACTTTAGATTAGCTGTCAGAGGATCAGGAGAGGAATTTAAACAAATAGTAAAATGAGAGGTGTCTGCCAAATTGTGAAGGTAGAAAGATTTCCATCAAATCAGAAATATCGAATCATTCTAAATCATAAGCTATGTTAATTTCATTCTCTTGCTAATAACTGCTTTAAAATGTATGTCTAGTAATCCTGGCTAGGAAGCTTTGTCCCAGATGTAGGCTAACCTGAAAAAAAGTGGAGTTCTTGAGTATCAGAACCTCAGGGATATGAAAAAAGGTGAAATAGTGCCAGTAATCAGAAAATAGAGGCCTTTTGATGAAAATAATGTGACCAAAGTCACATATTAGTAAAGTGGTAGAAGAACCAGGCTTACATCATAGTTTATTGCTCTGTGAGCTTCCAAAGTGATGAACTTTGGCCTGTGAAGATATACCTTGAATGTGTACCTTGGAGCTTTGGTCATGCCACTGCCCTCATCCAGTTTTCACCTCTGCTCTAGAGTTTAACCCTTCCTTTACCAGGCTTCTGCTAGCAATCCCCTTAAAACGAATATTTCCTCCCTTTGGTGAAGGAAGATGTTCCCAAGTCACCTTCCAGATGGAGTCAGTGCTACTTAAAAGTTTTTTTATTCATTGAATTAATGACTTAAGCCTTTAGTGACTCATTTTGCATCTCCACCTTTGCTTTCCAGCTACTGGTGAAGATGCTAAGTTTTAGGGACTATCATTTAATAATAGAGATAGATAATTCAATAAGTAACCTTTGATGTGGAATTTTATATGTCTTACTTGTGATCTTTAAGGACATCTTTTCCTCTCTTTGCAACTGGGGATTTATGACTTTCATAATTATATGTTAATTGGGGAAGTGAGACTGTGGAATTCTTGAACAACCAATATAAAAGAACACATAAAGTAAAAAAAAAACAGATTTCATATTCATAAGTTATTAAACTTTATGCTTCAGTTCTATATAACATTGATCCCTAGCCTTGAAAGAGGAGGAACATAATATTGTTATATTTTTATATACCATTCTTATACTCCTCTTCTGACTTTTGTGTACTATTTTTTTTAATTTTTTTATTATTTTTTATTTATTTTTGGAGAGAGAGACAGAAAGAGATAGACAGAGAGGGAGAGGAAGACAGAGATGGGCGTGCCAGCAGTCTCTCAGCTGCTGTGAACAAAATCCAGATGCGTGTGCCCCCTTGTGGGCAAGTGCGTGAGCCCTTGCCTCACTTTGCATCTGGCTAAATGTGGGACTTGGAGATTGGAACCGCTGGACATTGGAACCAGCATTCTTAGGCTTAGCAGGCAGGCGCCTTAGCCACTAAGCCATCTCTCCAGCCCCTTTTGTGTATTTATATACTTATATGTGTATTACACATATATAATATATACATAAATTATCATAATATCTACAATTTACAAATTCATGTTATATGACAATGCATAATCACGAAACCTTCAGCTTGCTCTTGAGGCTCTGAAGAACAAATACATACCAATCCTTTCTCTATAGTTTCTACGTTCTTCTTTTCAATTGGTCAGCCATCCATCACTCATTACTTTTTAAATGAAATGCTTAGTCATTTAGTAGTTGTTCTTATCTCCCACATACAGGACTCATGGTTGCTATATATTATGAGTTCTTTTATGCTTCTAGATGTCCAACTATTAAGTTGCATATAGTGACTTAATTCCTGCACACAGTAAAGTGAGGTAAAACAACATGAGTTTGAGGCTAGACTCTGTCTCAAAAAGAAAGAAAGAAAGAAAGAAAGAAAGAAAGAAAGAAAGAAAGAAAGAAAGAAAGAAAGAAAGAAAGAGAGAGAGAGAAAAAGAAAAACTTGGCAATTATTCTGGTTTCACAGTTTTATAATATACTTTCCCATTTTCTTCTGACATTACCAGTATCAGAGGAGATATAACAGGTATGTCTTTTTCCTTTGTGTACATGACTTGTCTTCTGTTCATAGCTTTCTTATTTAGCATTTAATAATATAATTTGGATATGAATTGATTTCCATCATTTTATCAAATTCACCTGGAATACAGAGGGTGGTATTTACACTTGTAAATTTAGTTCTTCCTCTGGTTTACAAAGTCTTTTTGTACTTTTCATAACTTCTAATACTATCTCCATTGTATTTGCAGATTAGAAGTTCTCTTTTAGCATTATTCTTACTAGATCATCTTTGTTCATATTCTGTCATTTTCTCTCTAATTACATTTCTTTGTCTTTGTTCTTTGCATTCACTGTGATTGTAACAGAATTTTCTTATATTTCATTTGATTTTTATCTTTTTTGGTTTTTTGAGCTAGGGTCTCACTCTACCTCAGGCTGACCTGGAATTCACTATGTAGTCTCAGGGTGGCCTCAGACTCACAGCAATCCTCCTACCTCTGCCTCCGGAGTGCTGAGATTAAAGGTGTGCACCACCACACCTGGCAATTTTTATCAGTTTTATTGAGTTCCTTGCTCTTTCTACTTTATTGCTATTCAAATGTGTTTTTCTCAATTTATTATCTTGACTTTGTACAGATTCTTTTCAAAACCTTGCTTTTAATTCCTTCAGATATACAAAATGGAGTTTCTGGGTCATAAATCCACCAAATATGTTAGGCCTGGAAATGAAGAAAAAATTAAAACATTACCAGATACAGGAATGCTAAAGGACAATGGTTAGTAACTAATACAGAATCCATACAAATAAATTCTAAGGAGAATGTTTTAGACCAAAATTAAAGGAAACTGAAAGATAACTCAAAGTTGTACAAAGAATAAAGATCTCTGATAAATGTAACTATATAGGAAAATATAAGAGTTAGAGTCCTTATATTTTGTTATAAGTCCTTTATTTGTTTCTTATATGATTTAATTGGCAAATGCAAAGGGTACACAAAATAAAAAGATTAGATTTACACAATAATATAAAGAGGAAGGACAGGGCTGGAGCTGGATAGGAGTTGGAGCTGGAAAGGAGCATTGCTAATGTATGTCTTTTAAAGCTAATTTGGCAATAAATTCAAACTAGTTCATTACAAAGTTAGTATGCTAACTGGGATTCCTCATGACAATCACAGAAAACAATTGCAACATACACAGAAAAGAAAATGAGTACAAAATCAAAAGGCTAAACTAGAAAACATTAATCAGAGACAAAATGGAGTAGTGCAGAAGTTGAGGAACAAAAAAGAGATAGCATAAATAAATATAGCAAAATATCAGCACTTCCTAAATATTGTAAGAACCGTATTTGTAAATTGATTAAGCTCATCAATTTAAAGACAGGTATTGGCAGAATGGCAAAAAGTGTGATTCATCTATATGGTGATTACAAGATACATTTTTTTTTTTTTTCTGAAAGAGTTTCACTCTGTAGCCTTGGTTGGCCCGGAACTCACAATGTACACCAGGCTGGCCTTGAACTTTTGGCAATAGTCCTGTCTCTGCCTCATGAATGCTGAGATTTACATAAGTACAACACCATACCTAGCTAACATACTTTAGACCAAAAGACACAAGCAGGTTGAAAGTGAAGAGCTATGTAAAGGTTTCCATGCAAATAGCAATAAGCAAAAGAACCGTGCTTTCTATACAAATATCCTTTAATATAGACTTAAAGAGAGTAAGAAAACTGAAAAATTCACAAATACAATGAAATCAAACAATTTATAAACACATGTAAATCAAACATTCTGAAATAACATGTGGCTTACATCATTAGGAGAATTAGAAAACACCTTATCAGTAATAAAAATAAAACCCGACCATTCCAAAATTTGTGTAATGTTGTGACAGCATTACTAAGAAGGAAGTTTACATCTTTAAATAACTGCATAAAAAAATGAAGAAATAAGTCAGGGCAATGTCTCTCACCTGTAGTTACAGATATGTAGGAGACTGAAGCAGGGATGGAAGGGTCATTTGAGCCCAGGAAATTGAGGCCAGCCTAGGAAACACAGTGAGACCATGTCAAAAAAAATGAAGAAAGATTTCAAATCAATAGCCTAACTTTACACCTTAAGGTAGTTGAAAAATACACAATAAACTTAAAATCATAGAATAAAGGAAACATAGGTTACAGTAAATATAAATGAAATAGAGAAAAGAAGCTATTTGTAATCCAATTGTGAGGTGAGAAGAGAGAATACATTTATGAGGGTTACTTTGTTATCTGGACTGTACATACAATAATTCCATTTATTGAAGAAAGCAACATTATAAAATAAGTACAACCTTATAAAATAAGTATGTCATCATCATTTTACAGAAGAAGAAATAACATTCTAAAAGAGGATTAAAAAATTGTCCAAGATCAGACAGTAAGTTGTCAAGCTAAATTCAAAGCTAGGTATGCCTGAGTCAAAAGACCTTTCTTTGGGCTGTTGGGTCAGAGATTTTTCAATGCAGATACCTAGAAAAGGTAAGAAATTCAGAGGTAATTTACTTCTATGGTTATTTGTTTCTATTATTATTTCATCATCATCATTATCATTATTATTATTATGTTATTATTATTGTTATTATTATTATTATTACTTTGGTCCTTAGGGTCAACCTAAGGTCTTGTACATGTTCACCCAGTTAATTTTTGAGTGAGTAAAATATAGAATTAAATGTCTAATAATTGATATTCAGAAAGTAGAAGAAGTTTGTTTAACAAAAGGAACTCATTTAATTCAGGACATTTAGAGTTTGAGGTGCCAGAGATATACCTAAGTGGAGATGTCTAGTACTTGAACATACATCTAATATTTTTATAGTTTTTAATTTTTTTTTTCTGAAACAGGGTCCTTGGTAGCTTAGGCTAGGTAGGCTCAACCTTCCTATGTAGCTGAGGCTGGTTTAGAACTCCTGATCTCCTGCTTTCAACCCCTAGTGCTGGATTACAGGCATGTGCCAAAATACTGGCTTCATCTAATTTTTTTTTTAACTACTGACTGTGTGCCAAGTGATCTACAAATTTGCATTCATTTAAGCAAGACAAGAAATAAGGATTAAAGAGCTGGAGAGATGTCTCAGTGGTTAAATTGCTTGCCTGGAAAACCTAAGGACCCAAGTTCAAATCCTCAGTTCACACTTAAAGCCAGATGCACAAAATGGCATATGCATCTGGAGTTCGTTTGCAGCAGCTAGAGGCCCTGGCATGTCTATTCTCTTTCTCTCTCCCTCTCTCTCTCTCTCTTTCTCTCTCCTCTCTCTCTCCTTCTGCTAGCAAATAAATTAAATATTAAAAGAAGAAATAAAGATTAAGGATTCATTAGCCTAGAGTTGATGGTTCTGGGAATGGAAAGATCTCATAAAGGAAGAATCTGTTTTCTTTAATAAGTGTCTGTATTTAGAAATGTACTCTGATGTTTCAGACTTAGATGCTTGGAGGAACAATGCTGTCGTTGACGTTTACTGACAAAAATAATGTATTCTGTACATAATGGCATGCATGCCCCTGTAATCCCAGAACTCAGGAAGCTAACACACAAGGATTGAAAATCCAAGACCAGCCTAGGCTACACAGCAAGGCGTGACCTCAAAGAAACAAACAAACAAAAAAATAGTACTTTGTATCTGTACTTGTCCTCATGGACTTCAAAGCATTTTCCTGACATTATTGGGAACTGACTTGGAACAGGAGATAATGAATCTGATTTGGCATCTCAGGGGTTTGAGGTGGCGTCAAAATGTCCAGGAGGCAGCTGAGATACAGATTTGGCATTAGTGTGCTAGGATAAGACTTCAGATATAGATTTGGGAGTCATCCACCACATAGATGTGATAGCTGAAGCTACGTTAGTGGGCAAGATGTTAAAGGAAGAGAATGTGGAGGGAAAATAACTCCCAAAATAACTCTTGGCCTCACTAGTTCTCCATGCCTTTTTGGTATGTCAACCAAAGGCATGTACTTCTGTTCTGGAATATTGCTCCCTTGTAGTAATTTGTTATTTATGACATTGAAATTAATATACCAAGACTTTCCCTCCTTGAAAGCTAAGCCTTCCTGAATTTTCAATAGGTTCAGAGGCTTTTTGCTACACTCTTATTGATTGACTTTGGCCCAGGTATTATCTCCTTTTCTCTTAGAAGAGAACATCCATTTTTGCCTGGAAAACTATAATTCATGTGATGAAAACCTACATGTTTCTCTCACATCTCAATCTTCCAAATTGAAAATTTCAGCTCTTCTATCCCTTTGACTAAGTAACTCAGAACCTAATTGACTCTATCCATTCTTTCTTCTTCCAAGCATCGCTAAAAAAATGAATGGTTTCACAAGGCCATTCCCATGTGAGGTGAGGAAAGTAATTGACTCCCGTTATTTGGGATCTTGTTTGCTATATCAGCTGATACTGGAGAAAATGTTATTTCTTGGTATTAGATTCTTAATCTATTAGAGCTAAAACAAACTTTAGAAATTAGTCCAACTCTCATATTTTTATAAATGTTGAAAACAAGACTCAAAAGAATGCTGTAAAAAAAAAAACCCAAAATACAGCACTTTGTATGAGTTAAATGTGATCTTTGAAGTCAGACAGACCTGAATGAATGTCAGTACTGGTCCTGACACTTACTAGCTGCTTAGACTTCAATTCCCAACATTGAGCAACATTTTCCCTAAACTTATGTTAACCAGTTTATAAAGGCATGATTATATTAGCTTCTAGTTCACAGTGGTATTGAAATGATTAAATAGGATAGTCATTTTTAAGTCCTTTTTTTTTTTTTTTTTGGTTTTGCGAGGTAGGGTCTCACTCTGGTCCAGGCTGACCTGGAATTAACTATGTAGTCCCAGGGTAGCCTTGAACTCTCTGCGATCCTCCTACCTCTGCCTCCCGAGTGCTGGGATTAAAGGCGTGTGCCACCACACCCAGCTTTAAGTACTTTTTATATTAGTACATAGCAAACAGTTAATACACATTTACTATTGTTGTTGTTTTTCTTATACTGAGGAAGGATACCAACTTGCCAAAGAAATACCATAATAAAATGAATCATTAAGGACTAGAATACATGTGACAACTAGTTTAGTGATTTTTCCTTCATATCAAGCAATGCCTCTGTGAAGAGCTTCTTTAAGAAACCTGCTCTCGGCAACCTCTGGATTTCTGCTTTAAGTATCCTCAGTAACTTCAACCATCTCCCTGGAGCAGATTGTTAGGCTAGCAGTGACAGCAGCACTCAGGTTCATATCACCACTTCCTCTGTGATGTTTCCTGGGCCCTAGATGTTGTGCTGGAGGTGGCTTGTCTCATGCTAGGCAGGAGTTGATCTTTTCTTGATGTATTGATGGATCTTTGTTCTCCCCAGTTGAGCATGAAATTAAAGTAAACATATAACTCACTTGCCAAGGTTCAGAGAATATTGCATAAGAGGGAGAGGAAAGATTGTGAGGGCCACCAGGTGAGAAGGAGTATGCTGAGGCATTGCCTCCTCCGACAGAGACTGACTGATACATTACCTCAGTTGAATGGGGGCAGGGAAGAGGGCATATTAGAGGATAACATGAAGGGAATAAGACCAACACACAATTAGTTCATTCAGTAATGTTCATAATTAATAAAAATAAATAAATGAATGAAAATAAATGGTACAAAACTTTAAAAACGAACCCTGCAAGTCTTCTTCAATGTAATCATATTATTCAATGTTGATACTTAGAACGTTCTGAGAATAGACACTTATTTTAAAATAGATAGCACAGAAATCAAATTTCTACAGTTCATGTTTAGAATAAGGCAAATACCATTAAGAAATAAGAAAAAATACTACATGATAAGTTGGAAAGCTTGTTCTAAACATTTGAAGGATATTTTTTTGTATTTTTTATGAGACAGAGCAAGAATGAAAGCAAGAGAGAGAGAATTGGCACTACAGGGCCTCCAGCCACTACAATAGAACTCCAGACACATGTGCCACCTTTGTGTGAATGTGTGACCTTCTGCATTTGCACGACCTCATGTATTAAAATGAATCATTAAGGACTAGAATACATGTGACAACTAGTTTAGTGATTTTTCCTTCATATCAAGCAATGCCTCTGTGAAGAGCTTCTTTAAGAAACCTGCTCTCGGCAACCTCTGGATTTCTGCTTTAAGTATCCTCAGTAACTTCAACCATCTCCCTGGAGCAGATTGTTAGGCTAGCAGTGACAGCAGCACTCAGGTTCATATCACCACTTCCTCTGTGATGTTTCCTGGGCCCTAGATGTTGTGCTGGAGGTGGCTTGTCTCATGCTAGGCAGGAGTTGATCTTTTCTTGATGTATTGATGGATCTTTGTTCTCCCCAGTTGAGCATGAAATTAAAGTAAACATATAACTCACTTGCCAAGGTTCAGAGAATATTGCATAAGAGGGAGAGGAAAGATTGTGAGGGCCACCAGGTGAGAAGGAGTATGCTGAGGCATTGCCTCCTCCGACAGAGACTGACTGATACATTACCTCAGTTGAATGGGGGCAGGGAAGAGGGCATATTAGAGGATAACATGAAGGGAATAAGACCAACACACAATTAGTTCATTCAGTAATGTTCATAATTAATAAAAATAAATAAATGAATGAAAATAAATGGTACAAAACTTTAAAAACGAACCCTGCAAGTCTTCTTCAATGTAATCATATTATTCAATGTTGATACTTAGAACGTTCTGAGAATAGACACTTATTTTAAAATAGATAGCACAGAAATCAAATTTCTACAGTTCATGTTTAGAATAAGGCAAATACCATTAAGAAATAAGAAAAAATACTACATGATAAGTTGGAAAGCTTGTTCTAAACATTTGAAGGATATTTTTTTTGTATTTTTTTATGAGACAGAGCAAGAATGAAAGCAAGAGAGAGAGAATTGGCACTACAGGGCCTCCAGCCACTACAATAGAACTCCAGACACATGTGCCACCTTTGTGTGAATGTGTGACCTTCTGCATTTGCACGACCTCATGTATGTGGCTTACGTGGGACCTGGAGAGTCAAACATGTGTCCTTAGGTTTCACAGGCAAGTGCCTTAACTGCTAAGCCATCTCTCCAGCCCTGAAGAATTTTTTTTTTTTTTTTTTTTTTTTCGAGGTAGGGTCTCACTCTGGCCCAGGCTGACCTGGAATTAACTATGTAGTCTCAGGGTGGCCTCGAACTCATGGTGATCCTCCTACCTCTGCCTCATGAGTGCTGGGATTAAAGGTGTGCGCCACCATACCCGGCCTCAGCCCTGAAGTTTTATATACTTATTTATTTACACATGTGTGCTTGTGTGTGTGTATGTGCATGTGTGCACACACATGTGTACCAGGGTCTCTTGACACTGCAAAAAAATACTCATCCCAATTTATGCGAGTGACTGGGGAATTGAGCACTGAGCTGGCAAACCTTGCAAGCAAGCACTTTTGATTGCTGACCCAGCTCACCAGTCCCATCTTTTGAAGTTGATTTAATTTCTGTGAAGCTTTCAGTCAACTTGATATTTACAGAGTTACAAATGAACTCTAAGCCAGGGGGTGTCTTCAAATATTCAGGTTTAAAATGTCTTCAAAGAAAATGCTTGTTAATAGTTCCATGAAGTTAATGCATTTCAGGGAGCCCAGGAAAGGGAATAAAAAGGTGGTTTGGGATTGAGCAGGGAGGAGAGAGGCACAGTAAACAATCATTGGTGGAGAAACTAAAGCTTGAAAAGATGAACACTTGGGAATACAAGCAAATAGATATGTCCTAGAGGTTGGCACTTAGATGCAGGAGACATCTAATTTAGGAGTATTACACTCTCAAGAAGGGAGCAGATAGAAAGAGAAGTGATTCTTCAATCTTTCTCCATGGTTCTCTAGTAATAGCCATGTTCACCTACACGCTTCTTTACGTTAGCTGTAAACCAAGTTTGTATAACTACCCTCAGAAAATAGATTAAAATCAAGGAGAAACAAGTAGTTTCTTAGACTAAATCTAATTAGTCTGGCTCATCTGTGATTTTCTGGCCAACTTCCAGAACTCTATTTCTTTGTAACCTCTAGGGCCAATCAGTGCCTTAACTTAGGCCTGTGCACATATTTGCTCAGCTGCCTTCTCTTTTACTCCAGGGGGCAGGGTGCACTAAAGAACTAGAATTCTATGGTTTTGGATAGGAACTTAAATTGAATCAAACCAAAATCACGTAGAAAAGTAACTTTACTATGACAACAAACTATATATAGCAGGTATGTATGTATGTGTTATGGTACTGGGGATTGAAATCAGGGCCTCACTCATCTAGGTAAGAACTCTACCACTGATCTCAGAATTCCTTCTTTTTTAAAATTTATTTTATTTATTGAGAGAGAGAGAAAGAGCATGCTAGGGCTTTCAGCTGCTGTAAATGAGCTGCAGACACACATACCACCTTGTGCATCTGACTTATGTGGGTGCTGGGGAATAGAACTTGGGTCCTTTGGCTTCACAGGCAAACACCTTAAACACTAAGCTATCTCTCCAGCCCTCAGTATTCCTTCTTATTTATTTCAGCAAATTTTAGTTTTCCCCATTGCATATTAGAAAATAGTTGTAGACCACTTAGGCCTTTACATCATGGTAGGAAAAAGTAAAGCTTCAGAAATGTAAACTTTCTTCTTAATGTAGTTGGTTAAATATATGAGAAATTTTACTACAGCTTTGCATCCTTTCAACAGCTGTGATTAAAGAGCTTAAGAAATTTTGTCGGGCTGTTTTAGTGTGTAATTTATAATTCACTCTATCAACAACAATTTATTGAATGCCTACTATGTGCCAGGGTCTGTGCTAGGTAGGCACTATACCATCTGACAACAAGGAAAACTTGGTATGAATATAACTTTAAATGAAGATACTTGAGAACACATTTAGTTATTTTCCTGTGATTCTTTTTATACTATTTATTCCAACATCTGGTCCTCATTTCACACCTTCAGCCTTTTGCACAATGTCTTGCTACCACCTGGGCCCTATTATGCCAATATATTTCATCTCTTCCATTTCCATGGAATGTAATGATGTGTATAGTTGTTTTTATGAATGAGAAGCATATTAACCAAATGTAGTCTCTGGAAATCTCAGGAAGGGACCAGTTTGCCATGGCAAGGCTCGCCAAGAGTTAATACTATTTTCCCTTGCAGTTCTCATTTCTGACATGCCAATCCATGTTGAGGTGTATTCTGTGACATATAAGTCTGAACTTGGAATAAGCAATAAGGTAAGAGAGAAAGCAGCTACAGACAGCATAAAGGGAGAAAAAGAGCAATAATTTGTCCATCAGTCAGATCTCTAGAAATGAATGTGAATTGAGACACCCTGACTTTCAAACAAGTAAAGTGATGTATTTTTTTTTTTAAGGCAGGAAAATTGTCCCAAGGTTTACTTACACATGGTGTCATTCTCCATATTTCTATGCTGAATTTCAATTCAGAGCCACTTTTCTTTCCTTCTTTTAGTTTTGTTTCTTTACATCAGACAAGATGCTGAAAATTAGACTTTCCAGGCTAAGAATTTCAGGTGTACAATGGCTTCTCTACTGTGGGTACCTTTTTTTAAAAAAAAACATTGGCACTTAGGACATTATTCTTGGGCTCACTTTGTACCCTCAATTTTCCCCATGTCTTATCTTCAAACTCCACTTCTGATCATGCCAGTTAGGATGTCCAGTTACCAAATTCAGCTTACAAGTTAGGACCTTGCTTTGTTATATGCTTTTGTGCCAAGCCTGGATCTGTAAACAGTAATACCACTGCCAATATTAATTCTGTCCATATCCTGTTCCTTCCGTTTTCATATGCTACCTCTTGGTCTCTGACTTTAGTTTTCACGTATGTGCCTTGAGTCCTTTGTTCTACAGGACACAATTTCTTTCCCCATTCTCCTCATATTGCTTTGGAGAATATTCTTTCAGCTTCACTGGTGCTCAGAGTTATCTGTGAAAACTGCGGAAACTACCTATAGATTCTTGATAGCAAACACTACACGGCAGCTCCTTGATTTTGAAGCCAAATCCTACTCCTAGTTAGGAAGCTGACAACACTGATATAATGTCTACATAGGCAGGGTTAAATCAGACATGGCCAAAGATTGGGGAGTTCTGACTTATGATTGGTGAGGACAGAGATTCCTGGAGTCCTGCCACTCTCGGAAGGGTATAAATGGGCAGCACTGAATTAGAATCTTCACAGGTGGTAGAGAGAAGGCAGACAGAGTGGCCAGCACAGACTTAGAAGCAGAAAATAGCAATCAGGTAAGAATTCTGGTTGCTGTGTTATATACACTGTTGAGTCTTTAAGGTTGTGTATGTGTGTGTGTGTGTGTGTGTGTGTGTGTGTGTGTGTATGCACGCGCGTACTTGCCCACGTGCGTGTGTGCATGCGGAGGAGCACATGTACGTCTCTCTCTCTGTGTGTGTGTGTGTGTGTGTGTGTGTGTGTGTATTCAGAGCACTGAGAGCTCCTTGAGCAAATCTCACTCAAATCGATGATTTCTTTCCTGTAGCTGAAAATTGCTCCAGTTTTATTTTTATTTCCTATCTCACATCTATTACTGCTAGGTTGTTCCGGAAGAGTCACTGGTATTTGTCAAAAGGTGAGGCCTTTTCTTGAGGAAGATGGGGCCTCTTTAGGAGAACCTAGAGCATATATAACCTAAAGCATAATATAGAAGAATAACTATATTCAGCTGGATCCATTAGGAGGAAGCTGGCAAGAGAAGGGAGGGTTAGAGCTCTTGTTCCCAAGCCAGATATGGCTTGGAGGGAGCAACCAGGGAATTGAGTACTCTGTGCCAAAGCTGAGGAGGCCTTGAGGGTGATACCAGAAGGGCTGGCATGAAAGCTGTTTGGATAATAATCCCTCACAGTTCTACTTTGCAAAGTGCTTCCACATCTGTGATTTCATTGGGTTTTTCTAGCACCTCTGTGAGGTGGTTAGATCCGGTGTCAGAGGTAAAGGAACTTGCTCAAGGTCACAAAGCGAATAGGTGGCAGAGGTGGAACTGAAAATCCAGGGATCCTGCTTCCTGGTCCTGTGCCCTCACACTGCAGCAGGCTGGCAGCCTCTGGATGAATGTGAAGGGCCAACTCCTCTGTGGTGAGTAGCTTTTAAGTATTCTCACAGCAGGCATGGAAACCTCACAGTAAAAGACTAACTTGTCACTAATTATTCCTGATTACTTGGGCTAATATATGTCACTATACTTGAATAGCTTTTCAGAATTCAAATGTGCTTTCTTTAGCAGCTAACCTCTTCCTTCTTTCCTAACAGAGGGTTGGTACTTTTCTTGTTTGTCTATGTGTTTTCTTTTCAGTACTGGGAATCAAACACAGAGGCTTCGCATACTAAACAAATTATCATAGAGTTTTGTTGCTAGCCCTGGTTACTGATTTCTCAAATAAGAATATATCCATTTCTGCTTTTCATGCTGGTAACCTCACTAAACTCATGGATGTTTTTCCTGCAGAGATTTGACAGTAAACAATCTTGTGAGGGTCACAAGGTTGACTTCTCTTCACAGCCAGCCATTTGTGGTGTAGTTGTTTCTAGACAGCACCAGGATTGACCCTCAGAAATACAGAGACTCAGATTAAGTGGATAACTTCTCTTCATATCCCTTCTCTTAATGTTCTACTCTGGTGTTAAGGTGAGCTAAAAAAAGGATATTTCCTCTCTCCATATTAATAGGATAAACTATGCCTTAAATATGACAAGTGTGACTAATCTTTCTAGGGCTGAAACTTTAGTGGACCCTTTTGGTGGGTAGGAAGTGAGAACAGCATCACATCAACTGGCACTAAAGATCTAAAGAATATGATGCTTGGTAATGGCACAGTGGATAAACTGTTTGCCATACAAGCCTGAGGACCTCAGTTCAGATCTCCATCACTGAGAAGAAAGTCTGAGTAGCTAGTTGGTGAGCTCTAGGTTCAATTAGAGATCCTGTCTCCAAAAAAAAGGTGGTAAGTGACTAACAAGGATATTCCACACCAAACTCTGTCCTCTGCACTCATGAAACACATTCATGAGCACCTAAGCACACACATACCCCCACACATGTATGCTCACACACATACATATATACATAGACAACATGCATACATACCATATACCCCCAAAATAAAAGAAAACAAAAGATCTGAAGCATATATGGACAGACAACAAAAATCCATTCTACCCGTTTCCAGGTAAAGCAGCCAAGGGTGGCCTTGTCTCTCCTAGCTATCGTAAATACAGCATCAGGTTGATGTCTGAGTAGACTAACACTTTTCACTTGTCCTGTTATTCTCTAAAACCCAGATGTTGAATGGGGAAGAACATAGTGTGCTTTTACTTAGGCCTTATACCCCCTATGGATGAGCCTCTCTTGGCAAATTTTGCATGAAGACAAACTACCCAGTCCTCCTACTTCATATTTGGGAGGTGTTCCTTCAATCTACCCACAAATACAGGAATAGCTTTGCTGCTTTCTGGAATGAAGTAAATCTTTGGTTATGGAAAGCAATTTGAGCCAGGTATGATAGTACACACCTGTAATATGAGCACTCAGGAGGCTGATGCAAAAGGATTGCCATGAGTTCAAGACCAGCCTTGCCTACATAGTGAGACCAAGTGGAAAACAAACAAACAAAAAAACCATTAAAAAGGCAGAAGGCAATTTGAGATCTTTTGTTATTGTTGAAAAATAAAGCCTAAAATCATAGTGCCTGCGAGCTCCAAAAGCTCCATGTCATCCATAGTTAGGCAGCTACCTGCGCTTTGAAGGAACCTGATTATGTTGATGTACCTAAGTCTCTTGTTTTAGTTAACATGAACAGTATGAGTATTATTAACTGATGATTTAGATATTTGTCTTATTGAAATGAACATAAATATTCTGTTATTTTGCAGACTTTAAAACTTAAAACTTTTTAAAGCTTGTTTCAGAAGTAGATATTTTTATGTAAGTCCTGCACACAATATCCACTCCCTCCAGTCTGTGCTTTTGCCCTCAACAATGAGTTTCTACCATCTTTTATGTGCAAATTTGTCAATTTACTTCTTAGCATGTGCTCAACCACCTCCTATAGGAGAACCAAAAAGCTATGCAGCAGCTGGATCAGGACACCAGTGTTTTAAATGACTTCAGCCTTGTTTTAAATTGTTTGGCTTGGTTGTTGGTAGTGGTCTTTTTCTTTTTCATTGTTTGCTGCTGCTGCTGCTAAATCTTCTTCTTCTCCTCTTCCTCCTTTCCTCCCTCCTCCTCCTTCTTCTGTGATGGAATCTAATTAATCTCATGAAGCCCAGAGTGGCCTTGCAGTTTACTGTCTAGTAGAAGGTTACCTTGAATTTCTGATCCTCCTTCCTCTATCTCCCAAGTTCTGGGATTGCAGACATGTGCCCCCATTCCATAGTCTATGTGGGGCTTGGGATCAAACCCAGGATTTTGTACATGCTAGATGAGCACTCTACCTATGGAGTCCAGCCTGGTGTTTTCATATTTGAATTTTGTTTCAGAAGCCACATTTTACTAGTGCTCATGTCCAATGGGAATACTTTAATGACCTCTTAATGCATATTGTGAAAGCAGATCTCCTTGAATAGGTGATTTTCTAAACTAAATTAATATGCTTGTGTTTATTATTGCTTTTGTTTGGTTGGTTTTAGAGACAGGTTCTCATGTAACTCAGGTTGTCCTCATACTTGCTATGTAGCTGAGAATAACCTTGACCTACTAATCCTCCTGCCTCTACCTCCCAGGCATTAAGTTTATAACTGTAAACCACTTTACCTGGGTACTTATTTCTTATATTTCACTTTGATTTTATTCTTCCTTTTGGCTTTATATAAGAACAATTTGCACTCTTTTCCAGGTTCATCACCTGCCAATTTAAAAAGGATTCTTTTTCTATTCTTATTTGAGACTAGTCACAATGTCAATATAATAGGAAGTTTTTATAATTTTCCAGTATTAATTAGTCTATTTAAGTATTAATATAGTCTATTAACACAGACTAATTTAACAAATTTGGTGAGAAGGGTGTCACCAAAGTAAAAATCTTTCTGATTTCTCAAGTCACATTTTTTGTCTTGATAACATGAAGATTTTATTTTGGCCAGTTCAGATATTCTAGCTCTAAGGCATTCATTCATCTGATCTTTGAGGCTATTCATACTATTAAGAGGAACAAGGTTAGTGTGAGTCACTTTGCTCTCTATGAACCCATGTTCAGTTATTTAAGATTAACTGGTGCTGTCTTACTAGTTTAAATTATCTGGCTTTAACTAGGATAAATTACATGACTTCAGACTGGAGGACTTTTACTCTACCAAACACACCCATAAGTAGAACTTAAATTCTAGCTGATGGAGTTCATGTTTCAGAAGCAGACATCTTAACACTAAACATACATGGTCATCAGTCTGACAGACAGAAATAAAAGCTGGAAATTGAGAGAATATAACTTTAGTCTGTTACAGAAAAAAAGGAAGCACACAGAAAAATAGTTGTCATTTTTCCTATGCTTTCAGAGTGATCGTTCTTTCTTCCTGCAAGTTTTGGTTTAAGCTCAGGTATAAATTTAAAGCTAAAGTGTATTGATAAGTTTGAAAACTCCTTAAAATGCAAGGCAAATCAAAGATTGAAGGCAGCTGTTGTAATAAAAAGAGAATAACTTGAGGTCAAGACTTGGACTCAGATCTGAGCTCTAATACATGCTAGCTGAATGACCTTGTTCAAATAACTTAATTTTTAGGGACCTAGTTTCTTTGTTTTATATTCTAAAAATGTGAATAGTATCTTATGAATATACAATCTGCTCTAGACTCTCAAATCATTCCTTAAAAAAAAAACAAAAACACAGGAGAAGCTGTGTTCAACAGGGACTCCCAAATGAATTTTTTAGCATGTTTTTTTAGGGGGATCTTAACATGCTATTTTTTAAGGTGTCATGAGTGCAAGATGTATATGTGAATCCAGTCAAATTTAAAAGTATTCTTCTTACATTTTAAACCAATATCAATGCATTATTAATAATATAATGGATGTATATGTGTATAAATTCTGCATTAGAAATGAAAAGTATGTTTTTCCTGTACTATAATTCATTATCCTTAAGTTAAATAAACATTATTTTTGTATATGTTACATTAGAAAGAAAACATAGCTAAATTACATAGATACGTGACCTATATGGACTATGGCAAACAGTCTATCAAGAGGTAGTAATAAAATAGTATAATATTTACAGTTACTTTTAACACATTCCGTATATTTTATACATTTTGTGTAGGTGTTCCTATACATACATACATACACATGTATGTATATTATTATATTGATGCATTCATTTTATTGAGCTACATATATTTGGACACCCACACATAAAACTTACTGATAAATTACTTGAAGTTTAGATAACACTTTTTTGGAGGATTATGTAAATATAACTTTTGTTAGAACTTCATCATGCTTGAAATCAAATGCTTTCGTTTTTCTAATGAATTTGTTCCTCCTCTTGATCTAGATATTTCTATCAATATCATTCTCTTAGTAACCTGGAACTTGGAAGTTGTCTTTGACTCTCTTCTCTTATCAATTATATAAAATTAGTTGCCAATCCTATTTATGGGCCATTTTTTATATTTGTTTCTTAATTTGTAATTCTACAGTAAACAAACCAGCTCAGATTTTGGTTAGATTTTAATTTTTATTTATTTTTGGAAGTGCTTGGAATTGAACCCAGGGCCTGGTGTATGTTAGTTGAGTGCTCTACCACTGGGGTATATCCCTGCCCAGATTATAAAGATAAAAAATAAATCATGGGTTACTGCAGGGTTTGCAATTTAAGCTGTTCATTTTTATTTGTATGTCTATATGTCTTATCTCTACTATTAGAGTAGGAACCACATATAAGTGAACAATAGAGTGAAGTTAAAGGCAATTTCGATGCCAATAGAAAACATTTCCCAAGTTCATTTTCACGTATTTACTTGATCTACTTAGCTACTTTCCAGAATTTCACTTTACAAAAAAAAAAAAAAAAATCATGAAGAAAATACAAATGTGTTTTAGATGAAATGCTACTTCTCCTTTCTAAATATGCTCACAAGGAGAATTTGCTTTCATTCTTTGTCCTTTCTTAGGATTCAGAGTTGGATTCTTGGCAATCATTTATTATTAGCTTCCTATGATTACCTGGATGGATTGGTATAAATCATACAAGCTCTGTTTTTACAGAAATAATCAAGTCTTCCATCCTTTTGCCTTTTACAACTTTTCTATAGCTACCTCATAGGGACAGAAGAAATGTGATATGAAACCTGATGTGACTTAGGATTCTCAGAAGAAAAACAATCTTATAAATTAAGAGCAGTGCCATGCAGCTGCCTCTTGGGAAGAAAGGGGAATGAAGTAAGATCTAACTGACTCATTGCTCTACAATTATCAACTTGTATCGTTAGCTTTTTCAAAAACCTTTAGAAATAGTGTATGTCAAGTTGTATAAATGTAAATAACTTACTGAATGAATAAATAGTAATTCTTATATTCTTTCCAATTTATATTACACTGAGAAAATTCTGCCAAGTACTTAACTGAAAAAAAAAAAGTCGGGTGTGGTGGCGCACGGCTTTACTCCCAGCACTCGGGAGGCAGAGGTAGGAGGATCACCATGCGTTCGAGGCCAGCCTGAGACTACATAGTGAATTCCAGGTCAGCCTGAGCTAGAGTGAGACCATACCTTGAAAAACCAGAAGAAAGAGAGAGAGAGAGAGAGAGAGAGAGAGAGAGAGAAAGAAAATATTCTCTTTCTACACCCTCTTTCTTTCTTAGCAGTAATTATACATGTGATCCTCCCTTAAACTCACCAGTCTTTGAAATACCAATCATTGCAATTTGCTTCTTTGAATACTATCTTTCTACCTGTCTAGCCACTAGCACTAACATTTCCCTTTGAAATCCATCTAACAATTCCAATTCACATTTGTATGACATTTAGAATATACACTTTATTTTTAGCATTGGTTCAAACCCCAGGTTTCTTCCTTTTGTTTATATCAGATTGTTTCAGCACCAAAGAAACTGAACATCCATTGCTAATATTGGCAGCAGTGGCTGCTCCTTGCTTCAGACTGATTATAGCCAACTCCTTTAGGTCTGCATGACAAAGAGGCTGCTGACATCACCATTGATTGCTCTGTTTCTCCAACGCCAAAGCAATCTGTTAAATCAGTGCGAAATTGATTTTTGCAACTTGAAGCTACAAGGATACAATTGGTTTCTAAGCTGCCACATCAATCAGATATTTTAAAAAAATCGTTAGTGGGTCTGTGTATAATGCAAGGGCGTGCCCATCCACGTGATTGAATGACGTGCTTTCTCTGCACACATTTTTCCTTAATGATCATAGACCTAAACTTTAAAAAAAATCAGAAATTTATACCATAATGTTTGAGATACTTGATGTAGGTTACTTATGAATTAGCCCAAACAGTTAGTATAGCTCATTTCTAGGCAGTAATCTGCTATTGAGGGGGATAGGTTCTTTTGGTTATTGTAAGCTGATAAATTCCAAGAGGTTTTTTTTTTTTTTTTTTTTTTTTTTTTTTTTTTTTTTTTTGTGGGAATTAAGTTTTGTCTTTGATCTGCCGCTTTTAGTTGTCCTTCTGAGAAAGGTATTATATCTGGAAGTGTTAGGGTCTCCACAGTTTTCTCTATTCCATAAATTTTACTCAAGATTAGTATTATACCAGGCTTCTTGAACTGTAACTGTCAAATAAACTCCACCAAAAAAATTCTTTTTTAAACAAAGATATCTGAACAAATGTTTGCAAGTGTCATGTTTCTCAAGCTGTTTTGGGACTTGGAGAGTACAAAAAATTCATAGTATTGAGGAAGATAGAATCTGCTTTCATTTCAGTGCTGAGATTTTATGAAATTTTCACATATAATAGAAACAGGGATATATTGCTTGGCAGGATTTTTCCATTATGTGTATAGAGAGGGAATTAGAAAGATTCATATGATGGTGAACAAAATAAACTTCAAACAACTAGAGAGTGAAGTTAACTTATTCCAGATTTGGACCCCAAAATCTTAGGAAAGCAGACCTAACTTTCTATGGCTAGAATTGGAAATTACTGAACAAAAAATTAAAGATAAGTACAGAAATTGGTCCTGATTGATATTCCTTCCTACAGTTTCCTAGCAGTCTCTGAGGACCATGTGTAAAGAGACCAACATGCATGTTATTTTAAGATCAACTATTTTCAATGCTACCATGCTACAAGGAAAAGGAATGTCTTAGTCCCCTCCTATGTCTTTTTATACTCCTGGGAGTGTCTCATCTCTGATCAACAGGCTAGAAAAAAATCCATAAATGACATTTTTCATTCAACATATGAAAAAAAATATTTGACATAAATGTATATGACAGTAGAGGGGGGAGTACTAGGGATATGAAAACAGGGAGGGGGTTTAAGAAAAGGATAACAGGGTATAAAAATGAACAAATCATAATAAGTACAGGTATGAAATGTAACAATGAGCATTATTACTTTATGTAATTAAAATACACTAAAATTACATATTATGTGCAAGATATTTTCATTTAGCTCATGGGTAAAAGGAGGTATAGGAACCCCATGTTTTCCTGATTTATTGCTGAGAATGAAAGAACTTACCTATACCAGGACCCAAAAATAAGCGCTAAAACAGGAATTATTTTCTAAGAGTGTGTAGTGTTGCACTTTTTAAAAAAAACTAAAATGGGAAAGTTGTTCTTTGGTATATGCTATTGTTAATCAAAGATAATTTAAAACCCACAGATACAACTGGTATAAATCATCATAACATGAAATCACTTGTCCTATATTATTAAAGTGAGGTGGCTTTGGACTAGAAATATCCTGATAAGATACAATGTGTACATAAAGAATTAGTTGAAGTTCTGATACTACATTTAGTAGCTATATCTGAATAGTTAGCTGTATAGAGGTTCTACTTGATAATAATATTCTATCTTGGCCAAAGGTTTTTGGTTGTTATGATGGTTATTTCCTACTTTCTATTATAGTTATGATCTGACATAATGAAAGCATTTTTTAGTCTGCTCTATTTGAAAGCTGACTACTGCTGAGCTAAATAGGGTGAGGTCTTGCCTATTATTTTACTTTAAAAGAGAGAAGTGAGGGTAGATATAATAAGCATATCAGGGCCTCTAGCCACTGCAAACAAACTCCAGATACATGCTCCATTTTGGACATCTGCCTTTACTTGGTTATTGGTGAACCAAATCTGGCCTGTTAGGCCTTGCAAGCAAGTTCCTTTAACTGCTGAGCCATCTCTCCAGTCCCTTTACTCTTATTTTAAATCAACCCTATATTTCTAATATATCAGTTTCTTGTAATTAGCTGATGAAATCTTGGAAACATACTATTTTGGCCAAATACCTTATAAAAGTAACAACATACTTTTTTTTTTTTTTTTTTTGAGAGAGGCACAGAGAGAAACAGAGAGAGAGGGAGAAGAAGACAGAAATGGGCATGCCAGCAGCCTCTCAGCTGCTGCGAACGAAATCCAGATGCGTGTGCCCCCTTGTGGTCAAGTGTGGCATTGCTCCCTTGCATCACTTTGCATCTGGCTAAATGTGGGACCTGGAGATTGGAACAGCTGGAGATTGGAAACAGCATTCTTAGGCTTAGGAGGCAGGCGCCTTAACCGCTAAGCCATCTCTCCAGCCCACAACATACATTTTTATTTAAAATATTTTATTTTTAGCCAGTCATGATAGCACACACCTTTAATCCCAGCACTTGGGAAGTAGAGGTAGGAGGATTGATGTGAGTTTGAGGCCACCCTGAGACTACATAGGGAATTCCAGGTTATCCTGCAAATGAGTGGGACCCTACCTTGAAAAACCTATATAAGTATGTATATGAGGAAGAAAAAGAGAGAGAATGAGAATGGGTGCACCAGGGCCTCTACGCACTGTAAATGAACTCCAGATGCATGCATCACCATGTGCATCTGGCTTATATGGGTTCTGGGGAATTGAACTTGGGTCCTTAGACTTTGCAGGCAAGTGACTTAAGAGCTAAGCCATCTCTCCAGCCCAACAACATACATTTTAAGTTAAATATATGCCTCAGTTTTGCTAATGTTTGAGAACAAAATGGCATGCTATTGTTTTTCTAATAAATAATATTTTATTGTTCATGAATTTCAAAAAGAAGAAATTTTCTCGACATTTTCTTTTTCTATTTGTTTTTAATGTTAATGTAAAAGTAATGGATTTTATGGTGATGTTTTGTATGCATATGTCAATATAGTTTGTCCTTAATCATCCTTGTTCCACAACAACCTTTCCTGTACCCCTGTCCCCTTCTTGCTCATCCCCTTCCCCTAATAGACATCCCTTCTACTTTCATTTCATATGAATTAAATTACATATTTCTCTTCCCCCTCTATATCTCCCTTAAGACATTTTTCTACCCTTTCATGGTCTTTCTACTTTCATAAAACACACACACACACACACACACAACAAACACACTCATCTATGTTCCACATATGAGAGGAAACAATTTAGTATTTCTCTTTTTGAGTCTGGCTCATTTTGCTTAAATTTCACTTAACATAATAATCACAAGTTCCATCCATTTTTTCTAAAAATGTCTTGATTTCATTTTTCTTCACAGTTAAAATATTATAGCATGCATATATAACATATTTTACCCATTTATGTTCTGACAGATATTTTGCCTGGACCATTTCTTAGCTGACTATACTGAATAGTGCAGCAATAAGGATGGATATGTGAATATCTCTGTCATATATTGACTTTACAGTCCATCTGGTGCATAGCCAGTAGCGGGATATCTTGATCCTAGGGTTATTCTATATTTAGCCATTTGAGAAATCTGTATACTGAGTTTGATAGTGACTGCACCAGTTTATACTCCACCAGTAGTTTATAAAGTTTCTACCTTCCTTTCCAGCATTTGTTATTTATTGTCTATAATAGCCATTCTTACTTGGGCTTTTTTGACCCCATATATTTAAGTGATTTATCTAGACTTTCTTGTCGAAGTTTAAAGTTTTACATCTTACAATAAGTTGTTTTTTTCTAGTTTTAATTGCTTTTGTATAGCATAAGAGATATGGATCTGGTGTCATTCTTCTACATATGAATATTCAGTTTTCTCAACACCAATTATTGAAGAGGCTGTATTTTTCCCAATATACATATTTATTATTATTAAGAACATGCTTTGTATGTATACATCATGGGTTGGTACCATATTTTCCTTCCTCCGTGCCCCCACTTTTGATACCTTTGTTGACAAATAGATGGCTATAGCTGTGTGTCCTCTATTCTATTCCATAGTTCTACATGTCTGTTGTGTGATAATATCATATATTTTTTAAATAAAATTGTATTCATTTATTTGAAAGAGAAAGAGGTTGGGAGAAAAAAGAGAGAGAGAAAATAGGTGGGCCAGGTACTCTAGCCACTGCAAGCAAACTCTAGAAACAAGTGCCACCTTGTGCATCCAGCTTTACATGGACACTGGGGAATCAAACCTGGGTCCTTTGGCTTTGCCAGCAAGCACCTTAAACTTTAATCCATCTCTCCAGCCCTCATACAGTTTTTTGTTACTATAGATCTATAATGTAATTAGATATCAGATACTGTGATACCCCAGCATTACTCTTTCTGCTTAGAATTATTTTGTCTATTCTATTTGTACTTAAATGTAAATTTAGGATTGTTTTTCTAGTTTTATCAATTACTGCAAGTTTGAAGGTGATTGCATTCAATCTGGAGATCATGTTCATTGATCTAACCTTTCCACAATATTAATTCTTCCAATTTATATGGCTTTTCTATTTGCTAGCATCATTAATTTATATCTATTGTCTTATTTATTTATTTATTTAGTTTTTCAAGGTAGGGTTTCACTCTAGTCCATGCTGACCTGGAATTCACTATGTAGACTGGAACTCACATCAATCTTCCTACCTCTGCCTCCCAAGTGTTGGGATTAAAGGCATGTGCCACCACACCTGGATGGTCTTATTTTTTAATGTAAAAGTCATTCAATTCATGGTCTAGGTTATTTGTAGATATTTTTTTAATTGCAGGAGAGTTGAAGCTAGTATGAATGGGATTCTTTCCCTGTCTTCTTCCTTGGGAAGTTATTATTGGTGTAGACAAAGGCAACAAGTCTTTGTATATTAAATTGATATCCTACTACTTTGCTGACAAGATTTGTCAAATCTGAAAGTTTTCTAGTAGTCTCTAAGATTTTTTTAAAAAATATTAAGATGATATCATTTGTAAATAGGGATACTTTGAATTATTCCTTTCCCATTTGAATCTTTTTTAATCTTTTAATATATTTTATTAGTTATGTATATAGTATATATACAGCCATGATGGTACCATCATTAGCCTTCTCCCCATCCTCCCCCCATGGGTAGTGTGGGTCTTGCCTTATGTGGGTAGCCATCAGTTATGCGGGAGAGGCAATGACTCTGTGTATAATGACCCAAGTCATGGCTCTAACAATCTTTCTGCCCCCTCTTCCGCAAGTTTCCCTGAGTCATGTTGGGTTCATTTTAGGTCTATTTCAGTGATGAGGTTTTGTGAGTCTCTGTGTCTCTGGATGTCTGATTTGGTAGGAGTTGAGAGTTCTTTGTGTCTATCTCCTCTACCCTTGTGCTGGTACCAGGTTCACCAATAAAGCAGCACTCTTGCTCATTCCCCCTATAACTCAATGTCTTCATCTGGTGCCCTATTGTGGTGTGATGAGCTCATTCTCTCCTCAGGTTCTGTGTCCATCTGAACAAAAGAAGCAGATTCTCCAACAGAGACTGAGGTCAGTGCAAGATACATTAATAACCATTATTATTTTAGAGAGAATTTAATAGGTGTAGGCCCTCTTGTATACCACTATTGGTGGGAGCTTGATATTGGAGAGCAGGCTCATTTTTGGATATGGTTCTGACTTGTTTCCCATTTTCAGGTATGGGTTCCATTCCACTGAATGGATCCATTAGCCAAATCGAGAGCAGTTGGTAACCCACCATGGCTGTGCACTGCTACTGCACTTGAGTGAGCATCATGTCAGGTTGTTTGCTGCTGAGTAGCTTAGACCATGAGTTGCTTAGACAGATGTTGGTCATTTTCCCCCAGTCACTTATTTGCTGCCTTCTGGAACTAGACAAGCTAACTGTCTGGGGACTGACTCTCTTCCAGATTCCATCCAGGTCTCTCCATGTTCTGTCCGAACACCATATGGTGTCTTCAGCAGTAGGGTCTTACCAATCCACAGGGAGCTGTTTATCAGTGAGACCTACAAGGTTTCCCAAAAGAAGACAGATTTCTGTCAGAGTACTTGATGACTCACCATTTGAATCCCTTTCATTTATTGAGCTAGCTAAGATTTTGAACACTATGTTGAATAAGAATGTTAATACTATGTATTAGTATAATATTGGCTATAAGTTTGGCATTTCATATCACAAGTATATCAGGCTGAGATTTGTTCTTTCTATTCCAAATTTCTTCTAGGAGGGATGATGAATTTTGGCAAAGTCCTTTTGGCATTTATTGAGATTATCAAGTGATTTCTGTCTTTAATAGTATTAATTTGTTGTATTATATTTATTGATTTGGAAGTGTTGAATCAAACTTGCATCCTGAGATGAAAGCAAATTTTTCCTGGTGTGTGGTCATTTAAAAAATTTTATTTATTTATTTATTTATTTATTTATTTATTTATTTATTTATTTATTTATGAGGGAGAGCGGGAGAGAGAGAAAGAAAGAGAGAGGAAGAGGCAGCTAGAGAGAAAGGATGGGCATGCCTGGACCTCAGGCAGTTGCAAATGAACTCCAGACGCATGCACCACCTTGTGCATGTGTCTTATGTGGGTACTTGGGAATTGAACCTGGGTCCTTAGGCTTCACAGGCAAGTGTCTTAACAGTTAAGCCATCTCTCTGGCTGTTGCAGTCAGGTTCGCATTGCTGGCAGAAAATACCTGACAAAGAGCAGCTTGTGGGAACAAAGGTTTAGTTTGGCTTACAGAATTGAGGGAAAGCTCCATGATGGCAAGTGTAAAGAATGGCATGAGCAGAGGGTGGACATCACCTCTGTGCCAACATCAGATGGACAAAAACAGCAGGAGAGTGTGTCAAACACTGGCAAGGGGAAACTGGCTATAAAACCCATAAATACACTCCCAACAATACACTGCCTCCAGGAGGTGTTAATTCCCCAATCTCCATCAGCTGGGAACCTAGCATTCAGAACACCTAAGTTTATGACTGACACCTGAATCAAACCATCACAACCTGCCCCTAGCCCCCAGAAAGTGATAACCATACATGATATAAAATACAATGCATTCAGGCCAACTTTAAAAGTCCCTATAATTTTTGTCAATCCTGATGATGTTCAAACATCCCCATAATCCAAGGTCTTTTACCTGAGCCATAATACCAAAAAATCCCCCCCCCAAAAAAAACCCATAATGACACAGAAAAAACACTCACACTGCAAAAGATGGCATTGGGTATAGCACAGAAATATTCAACCAATACAAGATTGTAAAAGAGCGAACATCAAACTCTGTAGCTCCAAATCCAACAACTCTAACCAGTAACAAATCTCCAAGTCCAACAATTCTAACCAGCAACAAGTCTCTGGAGTTCCAATTGTGCTCCTCCAGCTAGGCTACTCACAGTCCTGGAAAACTTTATCTGGGGCCAGCAGCTCTCCTTAGCAGTCATCTTCTGGTCCTGGCATCTCCACTTGGTCCCCATTGCCACCCACAGTTCATCCTCATGTCTCCATCCAGTCTCCATTTAGGCAATCCTGCTTCACACTGCCCATGGCCATTTACAAAACACAAGACCATGTTGCAAAATCAATGACCCTCTCTTTCCTGCATTTGTTATACTCCATAATACTAGGTAGGATGCCAATTTTTAATCCATGGTGGAATAAAGCAGACTTTGAAGAACAGGACACTCCTTGAGCATTCAGGCCCCTTCAAAAGAGTCTACATTCTTTCTTTTGTCCCATTCTCAAAGGTTGTAATCTTTCAAACAATTGCAGCTAAACAGGCAGCAGTTTTGCCCCCAAAATTTCATTGTTTCTGTGCCATATCCCTCTGCTAATACCAGTGCATTTCTATGCAATGAAACCCTGCACAAATTCTCAGGACACAGGCATAACATCAAGCGTCTCACACAAACTACTCTTAGCCTAGTCCAGACAAAGCTTTTTCTCACCCTCACAAGCCAAACCTCACAGTCCATAGTTCTTACTGCATTCAGGTCTTTCAACTCTGACAAGAATAGTCCATCAAGCTATACTTACAGCACTGCAAGGCATCTCTTAGGCCAAGGTTTCATATCCTTAACATTCCTCAAGAAAATCAGCTCCAAAAGGCCAAAGCCATATAGTCTAGCAGCAACCCCACTCCTCTGGTACCAACATCACTGTTGTAGAGTACATGATATAAAATACAATGCATTCAGGCCAACTTTAAAAGTCCCTATAATTTTGTCAATCCTGATGATGTTCAAACATCCCCATAATCCAAGGTCTTTTACCTGAGCCATAATACCAAAAAATCCCCCCCCCAAAAAAAACCCATAATGACACAGAAAAAACACTCACACTGCAAAAGATGGCATTGGGTATAGCACAGAAATATTCAACCAATACAAGATTGTAAAAGAGCGAACATCAAACTCTGTAGCTCCAAATCCAACAACTCTAACCAGTAACAAATCTCCAAGTCCAACAATTCTAACCAGCAACAAGTCTCTGGAGTTCCAATTGTGCCCCTCCAGCTAGGCTACTCACAGTCCTGGAAAACTTTATCTGGGGCCAGCAGCTCTCCTTAGCAGTCATCTTCTGGTCCTGGCATCTCCACTTGGTCCCCATTGCCACCCACAGTTCATCCTCATGGCTCCATCCAGTCTCCATTTAGGCAATCCTGCTTCACACTGCCCATGGCCATTTACAAAACACAAGACCATGTTGCAAAATCAATGACCCTCTCTTTCCTGCATTTGTTATACTCCATAATACTAGGTAGGATGCCAATTTTTAATCCATGGTGGAATAAAGCAGACTTTGAAGAACAGGACACTCCTTGAGCATTCAGGCCCCTTCAAAAGAGTCTACATTCTTTCTTTTGTCCCATTCTCAAAGGTTGTAATCTTTCAAACAATTGCAGCTAAACAGGCAGCAGTTTTGCCCCAAAATTTCATTGTTTCTGTGCCATATCCCTCTGCTAATACCAGTGCATTTCTATGCAATGAAACCCTGCACAAATTCTCAGGACACAGGCATAACATCAAGCGTCTCACACAAACTACTCTTAGCCTAGTCCAGACAAAGCTTTTTCTCACCCTCACAAGCCAAACCTCACAGTCCATAGTTCTTACTGCATTCAGGTCTTTCAACTCTGACAAGAATAGTCCATCAAGCTATACTTACAGCACTGCAAGGCATCTCTTAGGCCAAGGTTTCATATCCTTCAACATTCCTCAAGAAAATCAGCTCCAAAAGGCCAAAGCCATATAGTCTAGCAGCAACCCCACTCCTCTGGTACCAACATCACTGTTGTAGTCAAGTTTGTATTGCTGGCAGAAAACACCCAACCAAGAACATCTTGAGGGAAAAAGGTTTATTTTGGCTTACAGATTCCTGGGGAAGCTCCATGATGGCAGGGGAAAACAATGGTAGGTGCAGAGGGTGGATATCACCTCCTGGGCAACATCAGGAGAGTGTGCTAAACACTGGCAAGAAGAAACTGGCTATAATTCCCATAAGCCCTTCCCCAACAATACACTGCTTCCAGGGGCATTAATTCCCAAATCTCCATCAGCTGGGAACCTATCATTCAAATCACCTACGTTTAGGGCAGACACCTGAATTAAACACCACACTATCCATCTTGAATTCAGTTTTCAATTATTTCTTTTAGAATTTTTGTGTCTGTGTTCAGCAAGAGAATTGATTTAGAAACTGGGGTGATAGCAAAGTTTGTATTGTGCTTGTAGTACAATCATGAAGACCCAAGTTCATATCCCCAGAACCCATATAAAATGCCAGACATGGAAATTACCATTTGTAATCCAAGCTCTTGGAAGATAGTGGCAGGAGAATTCCTAGTACTTACTGGCTAGCTAGGTTAGTAGAATTTCTTAGCTCTGGATTCATTGAGAGACTGTTTGAATAAATAAGGTGGAGAATGACTTAGGAACACACTTGACATGCGGTCACCATACACACATGTACACATATTGTATGTGTACCTGCATTCATACACATGTTCACTAACACACATACAAATATACATGCATACATAGACACATGTATCTCTCTCATACATGCACAAAAAGGAAAATAAGAAAATTGGTCTATGGTTTCCTTCATTCCTGTGCCCTTATCCAGTTTTGGTATGAGGAAAACATTGGCTTCTTAGTATGAATTTGGTAGTGTGCCTTTCCTTTATATTTTGTTTAGCAGTTTAGGGATTATTAAGTCTTTCATAATGTTTGGTTATAATTTATCAGTGTCTCTGTCTTATTTGGACTTCCTGTAGGGAGACCTTTTCTGATTCAATGTCATTGCTTGTTAAGACTTATTTAAATTGTTTATATCTTCAACTTAATTT
Source organism: Orientallactaga sibirica (assembly GCA_036365145.1). Classification (NCBI taxonomy): domain Eukaryota; kingdom Metazoa; phylum Chordata; class Mammalia; order Rodentia; family Dipodidae; genus Orientallactaga; species Orientallactaga sibirica. Next base: position 4,602,515 of record JAEOAD010000793.1, on the reverse strand, counting down.
TTCTAAATGTCTAGGAATGTATCATTTTTTGCCTTTTAAAAATATATTTATTTATTTGCAAGCAGAGAGAGAGATAGTACAGAGACAGAGAGAGATAGGGCACACCAGGGCCTGTAACCACTGCAAATGAACGCCAGATGCATGTACCACCTTGTGCATCTGGCTTACATGGGTCCTGGGGAATCAAACCTGGGTCCTTTGGCTTCACAGGCAAATGCCTTAACCACTAAGCCATCTCTCCAGCCCCTTTTTGCCTTTTTTAAAGTTATTTGATTTATAGAGAAAACAATGAGTATGATTGTGACAGAGCTTCCTACCACTGCAAATAGACTCCAGATGTATGGGCCTCTTTGTGCATCTGGTTTTAAATGTGTACTGGTGAATCAAACACGGAATGAGAGTCTTTTTAACCAAGCTCCTTTAAGCACTTAGCAATCCCCGAGACCAGTATCCTTTTTTTCTAATTTCTCGGGTTTTTAAATATAAGTTTCCAATATATTCCCTAATGATCCTCTAGATTTCATTTTCTTTTTCAGTGTAACCTTCCTATTTTCACTTCTAATTCTCTTAATTGGGTTTTCTTTCTTTTTATTGCTTAATTTGGCTATGAGTTTATCAGTCTTTTTCATCTTTGCAAAGAATCAAGTTCTGTTTTTGGTTAGTTAGTTGGTTTGTTTTTGAGGTTGGGTCTTACTCTAGCCCAGAATGACCTAGAACCCACTCTGTAGTCTCAGGCTGGCCTTGAACTCATGGCAATCCTCCTAGTTCTGCCTCTCTAGTGCATGGATTAAAGCAGTGCACTACCACACCCAAAGAATCCAGTTCTGTTAGTCTCCATTTTGTTATATCTTGCCTGATTCTTGTATTTATTGCTTGTACTGGTTTGGGGTCTGGGTTATTATTGAGAAATGTTTGCTAATTCTTATAATTTTGTTGGTTGTTCTTCTAGTTTGATGGGTTATTGATTTTTCTTTTCTTTCTCCCCTATAAACATTAGGGATTTTCTGGTTTACTATGTTTACCATTATGTTTTCCTTATGAGTTCTTTTTTAAACATATATTCCTGTCATGAAGTTTAATTTTTCCTGTGCTGTCATGATTGAGCTTGTCATTCTTTTCTGTGTATAATATTTCTTATGTACCTTTTACAGTGTTGGCTTGATCGTCATGAACTACCATAGTTTGTGCTTATTGTGAAATGATCTTATTTATCCGTCTATTTTAAAAGATACCTCTGCTGGACACAAATCTTGATTGTGACTTATTTGCTTTCAGGTCTTGAAATATATTGGTCCATTCTTTCCTTGATTTTAGGATTGCTTATGAGAGAGCTGATGTTATTTTGGTTTGTTTGCCTTTGTAGTTATTTTCTTTTTACAACTTTTAATATTTCCTTTTACAGCTTTTAATATTGTTCCTTTGTTATTCATTTTTGGCATCTTCTATGTAATATGCCATAGATTATTCTCTGGTCATTTCTATTTGAAGCTCTAAATGCCTCTTATGTTTACATGTTCTTTTCTTTCTCTAACGGTGGAAAATTTTCTGGTCTTTAACTAGATTCTCTCTGCCTTTAGATTGTTATCTTAGATCCTTCTTCTATCCCATGGTATCTTACATTTAGTCTTGTGATCATATCCCAGAGTTCTTGGACTTTTTTCTTTACTGATATTTGAATTTAGTATTTCCTTGACCTTGCTCTGCATCCCTAATATTCTTCCTTCTGCTTGGTCAAGTCTATGGGTGATGCTTTTCACTAGAATTTTATTTGATTAATTGAATTTTTCATTTCAAACACTTATACTGTTATTTTTAATCTCATATTCCTTGCTGATCTTTTTCTTCTGTTGCTCACTTTTATATTTAGACTGATGATTTTCTCATCCATTTTGCTGTTTCTGCTATGCTGTTGACTTTCCTCTCTAGGTCCAGATTGAATCCATCTCCTCATCTGTAGTCTCTTTGAGTTCGTTGATCATGTTTACTAATTAACTTTTGAAATCTTCATACACGGGGTATTCGTCTTTACCTTTAGTAGTAAGTACTTACCATTTTTGGAGGAGAAATAGTGCCTTCCTCTGTCATGTGTCTTGTGTTTGTGTGTTTTAAAGTGCATATCTGTGAGATACCTATATTTTGAGCAACCTGCTCTTAAGCACACAATCCTCAGCACAATTGATACCGGAGAAAACACATTGCTAGAGCAGCAATAGCATCAAACTGTAGAAGATAAATAAGTACACTTAAATTGGTTATATTTGACTAATATGTCACCAGTAACCATAAAGTAGAAAATGGGAAAGAATTGCAGAACATACTATAAAGTGAATAAATTATTTAAGATAAATGTGGAAATAGTAAATGAATAAAGTAAAGGAAGGAGAAATGGGAAGGCAAAAATAAGAGAAACAATGCTAATTTTTAATTTTTTATAGAAAGGTTGCACACATAGAACCCCTCTTCCCTACCCCAATTCTACAAGTGTCTTCAGTGGGGTATTCATTATAGGGACCATTATGCAGAGCAAGAGGCTTCAGTTAGTCTATGCAAGGATGGGGGGAAACACAGTGTTTCAGGCTATTCTTAGCCACCTCAAGGCTCTTAAAATCTTTCTGCCCCTCTTCCATGATACTCCCTGATCCTTGGGTGGCAAGATAGGGATCTGATTTAGTGTTGCTTTCTCGATAGATTTTCAATCTCTGTTATTATGATATTTGAGTGACCATAGTGTTTGTCACCATTTTCTTGGAAATGGTTTTCAGGCTAGCAGTGAGAGCAGTATTGGTGTCATTGCTTCCCTATAATGATTTCTGGACCTGTGTATATGATATGGAGGTGACTCATCTCCTCGTAGACAGCTCTGTCTTCTTGGTGTATTGATGCATTCTTGTTTGTATTCTCCTCCATCTGTAAAATAGAACAGATTCTCCAACTAAAAGTAAGAAAAGTTTGAATAAAAGGATATAAGATAGCCGGGCATGGTGGTGCATGCCTTTAATCCCAGCACTTGGAAGCAGAGGTAGGGGGATTGCTGTGAGTTCAAGGCCACCCTGAGATTACATAGTGAATTCCAGGTCAGCCTGAGCTACAGTGAAACCCTACCTCAAAAAAAAAAAAAAAAAAAAGGATATAAGCTTAGTCATTAAAAAGATATATTTATGTGTATATCCATTCTTCTTAGAGAACAGTGGAGGTTTTCCCTGAAGCCTATTGGATTCCTGTTATAGGAAATCTGCTTTGGTTCCAAGAGCAAGATGTGGGCTCACCCCCACTGAGTGGGTCTCATGTCTAATCCATGGGCAGTTGGTTACCTACATCGGCTTGTATGCCACTACTGCACAAGTGTATACTTCTTGCTCAGCTGGTTGATTCTGTCACTGGCAGGAACTCCTGCTTAATCAGTCTGTGGGCAACTGTTATTCTCCAGCTGCTCTCATAGAACCTTCTACCACTATGAGGGCTAACCAGGGGGGAACTGGATTCCCTCTCAGTTCCAGAATGATCACTTGATATCTGGTGCTGCAGGCTGTGGTGCCTCCAGTAATGGGGACTTACCTTCAATGTTAAATAATTGAAAGGAAAAATATGAAAAGTGGAGAAGAATGTTATGGAATGGCAAGAAAAAGAATTAAAGATTTGAAAGAGTAATAAAGAAATAAAGATGAGAAAATTATAACAATGAAAAAGTTAAATGGTAAATTTAGATTACAATAAGAAATATTGGGAATAAAAATTTCAAACACAAATTTTCTTTAAAAAAGTCAAAATACAACTAAAATGTTCGTATCTTTAATTAATGCAACCCTCACTTTTGGTTGAGGAGCTTCTGTTTTCAGATGGTGGTGACCACTGGGATTACCCAAAAGGCACCATAGTGCTGAGAAGAAGTGGCAGGAGAGTATGGAATAGTCAGCACTGAAATATCTATATCATATCTTCCAAGGGTCAGGGTCCATTGAGCAACAAAAATAAAAGGAAAGTAAAAGATTGTCCAATACTAAAATAAAGAAAATTTGATAAATATGTAAAAAGGGAATAAAATTTAAAATCATATGTATATATATAATTTGAGAGGAATAGAGAGAGAGATAGAGAATTGGTGCAGAATAGAGAGAGAGATAGAGAATTGGTGCATCAGTGGCTGAGAGGCTGCTGTGAACAAACTCCAGACTTGTGTGCCCCCTAGTGGGCAAGTGAGGCATTGTACCCTTGCATCACTTCTTTGAGTCTGGCTAAATGTGGGACCTGGAGATTCAAACCTGGAGATTCAAACAGAGCCTTCTTAGGCTTAGCAGGCAGGCAGGCACCTTTAACCACTAAGCCATCTCTCCAGCCCTAAAACCATATTTTTAAAAATATGATAAGTAAAAATACTATTACAAGTATAGCAAAAGATCTGGACATTGTGACACATGCCTTTTGTCCCAGCATTTGTGAGGCAGAGGTAGGAGGATCACTATGAGTTCAAGGCCACCCTGAGACTACATAGTGAATTCCAGGTCAGCCTGGGCTAGTGAAAAACCCTACCTTGAAAAACAAACAAACAATAAAAAAGTATAGTAAGAAGAAAAATAGGAAGCACAGATCTCAAAAAAGAGGGTAATGCAGCTTTTTCTGGGTTATTCAAACTTTGAGCTTGCTAGTTATCTACACAGAGCTGGAGGGAGAGACAGTCGTAGCCCTTGTGAACTCTTGTCTTTCTTACAGTTTATGGTGGGATTGAGTCTGTACTTGACAATTGACCAATGTCCTCCAGAGCAGTATTCACTTTAATGGTTTCCTTTCTTTGAGTACCAGAGGCCTCTGCTGGCCACACCTACTTTTGCAGGCTGTGAGCTGGTAGATCTCAACCTCTGGAGCCTTCTCAGATCATTTATTTATTGAGGGGCTAACATTCTAGCTGGAGGTTGTCAAGATGGAGAATGTGGGAAGCAACCACAGAACTGAAATATGTATAGTTCCTGACCTGTCTTAATTCCTTCAAGACCTTTTAAGTATTAGTAGTCTTGCTGAAGAGATGCAGGTCAGAGTTTTGGGGCTCCACATAAAGGGGCAGTCAGGTGGCTCCAGAAGTAGATCCATCAATTCAGGCTCAGGGCTATCAAAACTCCAGTCTTCATCTTAGTTGATGAGGTCTGTTCCAGGCTGCTGAAGGTGAGGGTGAAGTTATGTGCTTCATTTCATGATCCTAGCCTCCTGTATCCTGATCTTTTTTTTTTATTAGTTATGTAGATAGTGTATATACAGTTATGCTGGTACCATCATTAGCCTCCTTCTTGTCCTCCCCCCTCTGAAGGGACTCTCCTCGTTGAGGAATGTGGGTAGTGCATTGTGGAGGTAGCTATCAGTTATGGGGAAGAGGCAATGTCTCTGTGCATAATGTTCCAACTTGTGACTCTAACAATCTTTTGGCCCCCTCTTCCACGAATTTTCCTGAGCTATGTTCAGATTGTATTAGGTCTATATCAGTGATGAGGTCTAGTGAGCCTCTGTGCCTCTGGATATCTTGTTTGGTAGGAGTTGAGTGTTTTCTGTGTCTATCTCCTTCACCCTTGTGTTGGTACCAGGTTCACCAAGAAAGCAGCACTCTTGCTCATTTCCCCCATTACTCTATGGTTTCAACTGGGGTCCTGGTGAGTTGTGATGGGATGATTCTCTCCTCAGGTTCTGTGTCCATCTGAAAAAGAGAAGCAAATTCTCCAATGGAGAGAGAGGTCAGCACCAGATAAATGGAATAACCATTATTATTTTAGAGAGAATTTCAGAGGTGTAGGCCCTCTTGTCGCCCACTATTGGTGGGAGCTTGATATGGGAGAGCAGGCTCATTTTTTGGATATGGTTCTGACTTGTTTCTCAGTTCCTGCTATGGGTTCCACTCCACTGAGTGGATCTGTTAGCCAAATCAAGAGAAGTTGGTTACCCACCATGGCTGTATGCCACGATCGCCTTGGGTGAGCATCATGTCAGGTTGTTTGCTGCTCAGAAGCTTAGATCACTCATTGCTTGGACAGTTCTTCCTGCTCTTTTTAACTGGTCTAACTCTTCAAACTGCCTCCTCACCATGGAGGTTGTCTCTTACCATGGAGCCCTAACAGTTTAAATTCAAGCTCCTAGGTTTGCAGTTGTTCCCTATCATCGGGCTTCCAGGGTAGCTCAGTTTTAAACAATAAGGATCTCTCTCAAGATACTGCCTGGCACCTTCCAGCCAGGCCAAATAGATTGACAAAATGTTATTCCTCTCTACTGCTAACTCTTCTAGAGGAATCAGACTCATGAAAGCCCATAACTGCATTTAAGACTTGTATGGGCTTGTTCTGAGGTTAGGAATGCCACTTTGTTTTACCAGAGCCACATGCCTTACCTATTGGAAATGTCTTTTTCTTCCTGTTCCTCGAGCAGGGAGCTAGGCATCTGGAGTTGTGTTTGGCTTGGCTTCATTTCAGTGTATCTCCACCCTTTTCTGGTCACTTGTTAGCTGTTCCATACCTTCCTGTGTGAATTTCAGAAGCCTTTCCTCTTTTCTTTTTTTGGATACTCTACTTTTTCTTGTACTGACTCTTTAAATGAGCCCTATGGATGTAGCTTCTGTCCCATTATATTATCTGGAACTCCTCACTTCTTGTTATTTAAAATGGCCATCTTTAATGAGTATCACTACCCTAAACCAGAATTAAAAGGTTCAAGATTTTTATCTTTAATGTAATTCAATGTAGCTTTATATTTAAGACATTGGCTGGACCTGTGTAACTCAGACCAGTGAAACTCTACTTTCAAGGCTGATTTTGCCATTAGGTTGTTATAGTATAATCAAGGAACCAACAGGCTATTTCCTACTCTTCATTTTAGTGGTGCAGAGCTAGTTATTTTCCCAACACTCTCACATAGACTATAATCATGCTGCCTCTAAAAGGTTTGCTTCAAGTGTGACAGTTTTGAGGCAATTTCAGTTCTCAATATGAATGACCTTGCCTCTGTCTTAATGTGAAAATCCACTGGTTCAACTGTAGCTTTCATGGGAGATATACGATTTTTTTATCATTAGCTGTCTTACCTTCCATATGTTTTCTCTGTCCCTATATTTGGAATATCAAGTGTCAGTTAATGAAGTTGTGATTCTTTATACACCACTGTCACATTTCTAAACCTTATCTATTATTCTTAAATCCCAAACTCCAACCTTACCATTTTTCCTCTTAATAGTCCTTACATTGATGTTCACAATTACTATTTTATGAATGAACTCCTTCAGCCTCTTACCACACTAAGTCTATCTTTTCATTCTGTATCATTTCTGTAATCTTTTCTACCTACAGCCTAAGAGTTCTTCATCTATTTACAGTGCTAACTCCTACAACCATGTTCTTACTTATACTTTATTCTGCCTTCACAAGAATTTTGCTTAATTATTTGTCTATGTCTAAACATAGAGACAGTTTATGACACATGAATTAAGGAAAGTTTTTTTAATGTCTCTTTTATTGTAATATTCTGTCATGCTACAATCTTGACATAGGACCCTCTCCAACAGAGTACAGTTCTTTTAATTAAGGCCATATTTGCAAGTATAACATAGATACATTACTGCAGTATTAATAACTGAGGATTATAAAACAATCAGATATTTGCCCCTCCCAAGAAATAATTTCATTTTAACTTAGGGATAAGGGAAGTTCTAAATTATATCAGTTTTGAAATCTTTAAGTTAATGAATTCCAAAGAATGAAATTTCAACCATTTCTGATGACTTAGTTTGGGGCATGTGCTTTTCCATGTACCCTTTTAATCCACACTAGATCGTCAAGTACCTATTTTAGGTATGTTAGAATTAGTCTTTTTCACATTTGTACATTTATTTTGTTATTACTACTACAGTTTGAGAATTTCTAGAATTATGTTGTAGATGTTAAATTTTTTCATCATATGATTTAAAGCAGTGGTATTTAGTTCAGTTATTTCTTTTTCTCTTTTTTTGAGACAGGATCTCCAGCTCAGGTTGGCCTGGAACTTCTGATCCTCCTGACTACACCTCCTAATAGCTGAGATTAGAGTCATACAACATCACACCCAGTTTTCTTTGATGCTAAGGGTCAAACCCAAGGCTTTGTGCACATTAGGCAAGCACACTGCCAACTTAGTTATACCTTAGCACTAATGCTGGTTTTTATTTCACCAAGAAAAGTTTATACTAACTGTGAGTATTGGCATGAAAATTTTGTAAGAAAAATTCTGGGGCAATCCAGAGCCCAGTATTTTCTGATGGTTAATTGTATTAACTAGTGCAGTGAGGATGCTTTGAATAATTCTTAATTAATTTCCCTTTTGAGCAAATAAATTTGTTTTTAATAAAGCTGTAATACTTATTTGTTTCCTAATACTTGACTCAAATTTCAAAATATTATAAATGACAATTCTCCCAAATGTTCAAGTTGGAGTATTTATAATCAGGAAAGCATTTACTCTGGATCTTCTGGAATTCCTAGCAAAATTTCCATTTTGCCCATCCCACCTGTGGTTTGACACTGGAGTTTGTACTAAACCAAATTTTTTCTTCCTTTTCTCTTTACTTCTTTGATACAGAGTATCATACAGTCTCATATAGCCTCAAACTCACTATGTAGCCAAGACTGACGTTGAATTCCCTGTCCCCAACTCACATATGACAGGATTACAGTCTTGTAACACCATAGCTAGCTATAATCTCAACTTTAATTTTAGAAAATTGTTAAGTATACTCCTTAATATTTTTGGAAAGAGTGTTGTGATATATATAATCTTGGCTCATGGAATACAGCTTTCTAGTTATAACCTTAAGGCTAGAGTGTTATTTTCTCTTTATTTGGCATAATATTTAAATAAATATTTGAAGGGAGAATAGCTAGAGTTTAAAAGAGATTCAGCTAATTCTCTATGCATTCTTAATATGTAGCTTTAGGGGGAGAACACCAATAGAATTTTGTCCAGTAGAGTTAGTGTCCTTAAATAAGTTCATGGTTCATGCATTATGGGGGTAGTCAAAAAATAAATTATAAAAAAATAAAATAGAAAGTGACATAAGACCTGAAAAAATAAGTTCATGATAACATTAATATGGTTTTCTATTATGACAAGCATTTAAATATTTCCTTACAGAAACCACTTGTTATTTGTCCTCTTTCATCAATCCAAGAAATCCAATCCAAGCTCTATCTTCTGATTCATCAGCTACTAGAGTCCTTTCAATTACTGTGTGGTTAAATTCCTATTATTCTGCAATCTTCTCTTTAATGAAATTGGTTAAGTTACAGTTAGCAAGTTTTTGTCTACAATGGCTTGTTGCCAATCTACAATAGTTTAAATTTACATTTGTACTAGGAATGAGAAGTTAAGTGAAATTATGGGGATCCATAGATGACCTACCCATTGTTATATCATTTTCTAGTTGAGCAGCTAATTAGAATAGCAAAACTCCTCTTATCTATTTAATATGAGTCCTGGGAAATGTAACTGAGGGGTTGTTTGACTTGCATTTCCCAAGCCTCACTGAAACTATTGTGTTGGTGGCTCTTGAACTACTTTATATTATCTAATTACTAGATAGTAACAATCATTTCACAGTCCACAGCATGAAACTGATGCTTACTGAAACAACAATTTTTGCTCTCACACTAACTACTGCTTCTTGTTTTATTAATAGTAAAAAAGCTTTCCACTGAATGAGCCTTCAAAATATTCATTATAGTTCCCTCGTTTAGGATTGTCAAATTATCATGAAAAGGATAAACTAGCAACCATTTGGTGATAAAGAACACTGTGATTTGACTAACATTTTGTGATCATTATAGTCACATAACCGACCTTGTAAAAGGGAAACCTACCCCTTGAACAAGATCAGTGTTTGCATTCTCCCTCCACTAAGCCCTTCTATAAACCTTAGAAAAGATTGTGTGGTATGGGGAAACTGACTAAGCATAGGGAAATACAGGAAATCACACTGATTTATTCTGTTGTCTGTCAGTATGGTTTTCAACAGATTGTGATTTATGATGCAAGGTGGATAATATATTACACTTTATAAAAGACGACTAACCAGTCTATATTATACTCTTCATAAGCAGGGATTCAGTCAAAAATTATAGACTTATCCTAAAAAATATTTTAAAAGCATTGATGAAGTTTGTCTTTGCTTTACTTTAAATTAGTTCTCATTTCAATCAAAGTAATTTGCATAAATTGAGCAAGTTAGCAAAGGAATGATGAAATTCCTGAATAAAAATAATGGCTTAAAATTATATATGATAAACTATTAAAATAATAGTAGAATTTCAGGACTGGGAAAACCTAATAAGAAATGGAAGAGATTATTGCAGAAATGTAGGGATAAATAATGAAGATAATTAAGACTCCATGCATGATGGCCTTACAGAAAGTTAAAGTTTATTCACAGAAGTATTGTAATATGTTTACCAAGAGCAGAAGATAAGACAGAAGATATTTGGCATTTCTTTCGTACCTACCACTCGTCCCCCAAATAATTATTTTCTGGAAGAAGAACAATAATCAGTCATGAAAAGGAAGTGATATATATTAAAGCTGTTGGAATTGACTACAACATATATTGCTAGTGGACTTGAAAAAGATACTAAAGTAGAAATACTGTGAAAATGAGAGGAGATGTGAAAACAGGAAATGAGATAGATGAAAAACAGTAGTACCATAAGACAGAGCAACACATTTTAGGGAAATGTGATTAGGTTTACAGGTTTGAAGTTGTTCAGTTATTTTTAGATGAGGTGGATTTTAAAGACATCTCAAATCTTTATGTTAAACATAAAGCATTATATTCCTAAAAAGACAATCAAATAAGTTCTGAGCTTTTGGTTTGGGCACACAGAACAAAAAAAAAAAAAAAAAAAAAAACCTCTCCATTAGAATCTTATTTAACAGCAATCTACCCACCTCCGCAGTGTTCACTAAGCAGAGAACAGAGAAAGCACTGAATATGGATTGAGTAGTTTCAGGTTTTCTAATAATTCAACCCACTGTTAATGAAAATGTGTCCTATTTATAACTGCCTTAAGTGATGAATAATGAACTGTGTTATCTACCTCTTTATACCTACATATCTGGTTACAGTAAACTGAGCTTTGAGGTATATTAGAAAACAAAAGATTCTGATTTATGAGCTGCTTTACCTTTGGTGTTTTTTTTTTTTGTTGTTGTTGTTGTTCTGCTTCACAAATATGAGACATTTGATTTTTTCCTCTCAGCTCTAGGGGCTAAACTCCAGTTGTAATCTGAGAAGACCAAGTCAGAAGAGCAAAAAGGCAGTGTGAGGATTCAGTGTAGAGCTCATGTTTTCCTTTGAAAATCGACACTTTGGTCATCAAGTATTTATTGATCACATAATACAGATCAGATTTTTAAAAGCATCTAATTAGGATATGAGGTACTTTTTTCTTCCTATAGTTTTATAGGGTGTTAAGTAATGGACTATGTACAGTTAAGTGATTTATATCAGTTTCATAATAGAAGAAAAATAAGGGAACTTGCTCTCACTATTTTCAGTCCATTATTACCTCTAGGGTCTTTTTGCTTCTGACTTCAGAGTCCATTCTGTAAGCAGACTAGGGATTACAGTTATCAAAACAAAAAATAAACCTTTAGAAACCAATTAACCACTATATCTGCCCCCAAAACAACTGTTCCTTCTATAACCACAACAGTTTCTGCCAGACTGGATACTCAAAGCCTCCAACTAAACTGAAAGCATGAATCTTATCCATTAAACAAATAGAGATGCTCTGGGGATATGTGTTTATGTATACACTAAGCTTATTGGGATAAAAACTGAGCTGGGTAGTCTTGTGTATTTTTTCAATTATTTGTCAAATCAGAGGTTACACCAGATTTCTAATTTTGTTTGCAAATCACAGAGATATGACCAATTAGAGGAATATTTCCTTAAGCTAGACAATAACATTTGCTTTCATGGCCATAATCTTCCTAGGAATGTTAAATAGGTTGTTAATTTTACGAGATTTTTTTAGTGAAATCACTGTACATCAGTAAATGATTCCACAGTGCCTGAGTTAGTGTATAATGTTCAGTGGAGAAAAACATTACTCATATGTACATTAGCATTTTCATTTTTACTGCACCAATATATCATTCCTCCTTTTTGGGGGTGGGGGTAAGGGCTAAAAAAATGCTGCTGCAAAATGCACTGCAGATCTCAAGTACAAAACAGTGGCTGGTGTTTAAGAAGTTTCTCATTTAATTACAAATATCAATTAAGATCCAAGGGCAAAATGCTTTATAATGTCTCCCTATTTGTTCTCTTTCTCTGAAGAGTATTGATATTTTCTGCTGCTTTTGTGCTATTACTTACTGCAGTTTCTGATGCAGTGCTTAGATAGTAATTAGGCAGATGGGAAGAGTGGGTCTAGCACCTCTAGCTGACTCTGGTGACTCAGAAAAATCAAGGAGCACTGGTTACAGCAGCTGCAAAGAATGATCATTTAGTTTCCCACAATGTGGACAGTGAATGAATGTGTAGGTGTGAGCCTGAGGGAGAAAAGAGACCTAGACTCAGAAAGGGAAATGGAGAGCTAATAGTGGTTCATGGCAGGTATAAAAAAGAGAGTTAATTTAAAAAGCAATGGGTAACATTCTATGAAATAAGTTCATTTAACTCATTACTAAGGAGAAATTATTGTACCTAGTTCACTCATTTTTTTTTCTTTCAAAAACCCTGTTTTGATGATTTGTATGAATTTTTATATTTTCAAATTTCTATGATTAGTACTACATGGACTGTATCTTAAGCTTAGAAAACTAGACATGGTGAAAAATATGAAACTTTCCATATTCTTTATCTGAGTTAATAACAGTAGAGAGAATATGGATTTTCTTCATTTTAAATAAACAAAAATAGCTTTCAGAATTGTGTTTATGGGAAATAAACATACTTTGAACTTTAGTGCTTTCAATTGAGCATATGAACAGTTTTCAAATAAGTTAGATTCATCCATGGTATTAACACTTTAAAGTGCCATCCGTAGCATGTATGTAAGTTGTAGAGTGCAGCCTAATGATTTGATTAGTTTAGTGGTGAGTGGGTCTCTGTGAGAGCTGTACAGAAGTCTGAAGAGGAATATACCATTTGGCTTTCCCTTCTGATGCAAAAACACTAATTGAGTATTGCCAAGAGTGTGGTACTAAAAGGGGCATGGAACCCAGAATGTCCATTTGCCCCTAAGTGCTAACCAATGTGATGCTTTTACTGGTTTACTTGTTCTTCCAGTTTATAAAAGGAGACTATTGCAGAGGCTCTTGAGTGTGCATAATTCATAACATGAGCCTCTTTGTCCAGGCACTTAAGCACTTGCCAAACAGGGAGAATCACAGCATTAGGGAGGGTAAGCAAGTGAAGAGATGCCCCAGAAAAAGTACAATAAACTATAGGGGTATTTTCTTTCACTGACTATCTGACAGTATATAGGGTTTGATATTTAAGACTCAAAAGGAAAGCAAAATGAGAATGTATCACTGCTATAAATTTTTAACAAAAGCATAAGAGATTCTTTCTGATATCTGTAGAATAAGATTTAAGCCAAAAGGTACTGTAGAAGGACCCAAATCTATTCCCCAGATATCTGCCCTCCTAAAAATCTCATACTGTTGATTTAAAGATGACGAGCAATGCTCTTTTCATGGTCCTCATTTACTAAACAAAAATTCATTAAATTATGATCTAATTTAAAATATCTTAATATGAATTATCTTCTGAGATCAATTCCAAGGTTTTGAGAGGAAAAAAAAATCTTTAAATAAATGAGTAATAGGGGGATAGGTTGTTACAACCAAATGGGTTTTAATGGGGAACCAGGGCATCTAGGATGATAACAGGAAGTAATGGAGGACTACGAGTTATAATGGTAAGGTCCAGAAAAGAACCAGGAGAGAAAGAAGACATAAGAACAAAGACAAAAATCCCATCCTCTTTTGTAGCTTAACTGAATACACAAGTCTAGAATCACTGTTGTCTTGTCTACAGCATCTATTTTCTTGATCCTTTGTTGAACAGAGGATGGCCATGGAAGTGAAATACAACATTTAGCAACCTCAGACCACCTCCTCTGTCTTTGTGGTCCTTTTCAGGTCACAAAAAAGGAAGAAGGACAAACAGGTTTGGTTCACAGGAAGCCTGAATATTGCACTTCCCTAAAGGCATGGACTATAAAGCAGAAAAGTTTTCAGAATGAGTGGAGCAGAATACCAATTTATTGGAAAGAATTGTGTCGATTTGGGGGCATTTGTTTGCAGACTTTGTGAAAAGCTACATATAAGAGAGATATGGAGTGATCAGAAATTCTTTTATGTCTATGTTTTCTGTGACAATGGAAGATGAGGCAGGAAATATCAGCCTCAACCCTGTAGAGTGAATCAGCAGGAAATCAATCAGTTGAGAAATACTTTATTATTAATCTTTAAATGCCTTTGCATGGAATCTGGCTGTGAACAAGAAGAGTGACAGTGATAAAGAGCTACAGATTATATACTATGAGTAATTCATTAGCGTTTTTTAACCCCTAAACACTCTCATTTTCAGGGGTGAATTAACAAGGGAAACAAAGACATTGCCTCTGTGTGGTCTTTAACACAGGATTGGAAAAGACTAAAGCATCCCCAGTGCTTTGTTAAAATGTAAGTTCTCATCTAAAGTGGACAACTTTTTATTATTAAATAGCCATTTAGCTTAGTTGTTTAGAGCAAATAGCATTCTTTGGTTTTAAACATGGAAAAACTGGAGTACTCTACTGAAAACAGACCCAAATAATCAGCAAGGTGTAGAATAGATGCTAACATAATTAAGTGTATTCTGTTTAAAAAAGAGAAAGATAAGGGATAATATAATTGCTGTCTGCAAGAAAAATGAAGTTTATATAGAGGAAAAAGGAGATGTCAATCTCTTGTCTTCTATGACTGTGAAAATCTTTGTAGAAGGGAAAATAAAACAGAACTTAATTTTAAAACAAGACATATCTTGGTCAACCCAAAATAAAATTTTAAGTATTAGGTTGAAAAAAGGTAAAAATAAATTTGTGGGAATGAAATCAATGTAAGAAAGTTGGAGTCTCTTAGAGTTCTTGAGGAATATTAATCATGAATATGGGAGATATGCAGGAATTTGCTATAATATTCCTTATAATGTTTTATTATAAAGATATTTTATTTTTTGAGATAGGGTTTCACTCTAGCCCAGGCTTATCTGGAATGCACTATGTAGTCTCAGGGTAGCCTCAAACTCATGGCAATCCTCCTACCTTTGCCTCATAAGTGCTGGGATTCAAGGCATGTGCCACCATGCCTGGCTGTTTTTATGTTCTTTTCTTTTTTTAATAAAGATATTTTAAAATAACAAAAAACTCATGATAGCATTTTTAAAAATTATTTGCTTTTAAAGTTTTATATGTTTTCTAATAATATAATATGGACAGTATATTTTTATAATTAGATAAAAATGGTTAAAACTCAATGTTAGGAGATGAAGGAAAGAATGCTTTCTATAGATTGGTCACTTCTATATTTTCTTACCAAAAGATCTATAATAATTTCCTATAGCTTTCATTTATATCTTCCCTCTTAATTCTCCTTATATTTAAAAACATCCAGTAATCATTTAAGAGCTAGTATTATTCTACATAAAGTACATAAATACAAATATGAGCAAAACACAGCCTCTACCTTCCCATTACAGATGTTCCATGGCTTACAATATTGTTTAACTTATTGTTTTTTTAAACTTTACAATGGTACACAAGCAATATACTTTCAGTAGAAAATGCACTTCACATTTTGAATTTGAGGTTTTGTTCCTGGCTATCATTATGGTTTGATATTCTCATGAAACATTGTGCCATCACCATTAGCCACATGAACATGGTATTAAAATATTTACTGCTCTATAGTATGCTGCATTGCTAATCTATGGTGTTTGGTAGGTGAGGTACAGTCAGTCATTTCCAAATAGTGATATTTTCAGCTTTAAATTGGTTTATTTGGACACTATTCCAATGTAAGCTGGAAATGGTAAAATATTCAGTGAAGAATAAAGAACAGTCAAGGTTGAAATGTAGGTTTCTGGGTGAGGACACTAAAGTAAATAGTGATGCCATTTACTGGGATGGGAAACAAAGGGAAAAGAGCAGTTAATAATAATCATTTTAGGTTGAAAATACATATTGATAAATTCAATGAATATGTATTCCATTTAACATATTGAATGGGGTAGCTGTGGGGGTGATCAAGTGAGAGATAAAATTATTTAGAAGAAGGTTTGTGTTGGAGGTGATAATATAGGCATAACATCACATAGGTATAACATAACATTACAATCATAACATAGGCAAGATAATATAAAATAAGAGAACAGATGGGCTGAGGATAAAGTACTACAAACCAGTAATAGTTAAATGAATTTTATAAAATTCATATCACTAAAATACATCCTCCTCAAAAGAATCCAGAGAAAGCAGCAAATATGAGAAAAAGTAGGGTAGTGACTTAGAAATTTAAAAGGAGACATGGTATTTCAGAAAGCAGGAAGAAAGAAGAGTGGGCCCAGTGAATACAATGACCCCGTAGCATTATTGACTCTAATTCTGAGGAACAGTGGAGTGGAAACAAAATAACAGTAAATTTAAGAGTGACTAAAAATGATGAATGTTGAAACAATGGGAGTAAATAATTCTGTAAGTAAACATTTCTATTAGACAGAAGCAAAGACCAAGAGAAATCATGTTTATTTAAGACATAGAATTAAACATTTTCCATTGCTGTTAGGAATTAATAGAGAGGGGAAGATTAAAAACACAGGAGAGAGAGAGAGAGAGAGGAAGGAGCGAGGGAGAGAGATTAAAAGAGAGAGAGAGAGAGACCCTCATGTAGAACACATCACACAGTTGAGGATGGGAACATCGTAAGTGGCAATCATCATGTAACAACCCTAAGATGTCAGGAAGCAAGGATTAATAGTGGGAATATTTAGACAGGAAGTGGGTCACCCATTTTATTGAACATGAACTAAGGGAGAAAGACTGAGTATTGAGCAAGTATGACTATAGGTAGGATGTCAGAAAATTTGATAGATTTTCTTATGATGGTTTTTAACTTCACGTAGTATAAAGTGAAATTGCAGAGGCATAGCTGTTGGTCATAGGAAAGTAGAAGTGGTTGAAAATAGGTGTTATAAGGAGGGAGGAATGTTACTAAGTAATAGTGAAAGTAAGTTGAGATTACGAAAAATAATTTTCATTACAGGCCAATTTGATTTTTCTTTTTTCTCCAATAGCATTCAAGGTCTCATGATAGAACAGCCAGTGAGATAGATATTTTAATCGATAGATGGCATGGATTTTTTCATGTTGATGCTACCTAAGAACAATTTATAAAAATACAGGAAATTAGCAAAAAGAATAAAGTGATAAGTAATTGGGTCTAGGTTGACAGATAAGTTGAGATAGGAATAGTGTCTTCTGAATTCTACTTTTCCTCTAAGTGGGTTTCAAAATGGGTTATAATAACCCAAACAAGAAGGCAGACAGTAGAATTATGCAACCATCAGTAAATTTTTATTGCAGGATAGGACAAACTGAGTAGTCCATATAGCCTTTTCAGAAAGACACAGATGGAAGTCATATAGTAGGAGGGAGAAAATGTTAAATCTAAAATGCTATATTTTTGAAAAATTATAATGGGAGGGACTTATCAGAGAAAAGTTGTCAATGTGCAAGTATATGGGATGTCAGAACAAGTAGAGCAAAAGTATAGATTTAGATATTGGAGACATAATGCAAACACTGATAGTAGCTTATATATAAAATGTGTGCTTGGCTTGAATAGTTGTGTCATGTACTAAGAGAGGTAAGTGGAATGAGAAGAGAAAAATTAATATAACTTGGAACCTTGCTTGATATAATAGATCAAGGAAAGTGATGAATAACAGGTGGAAGAATGTTAGATTGTATGAAGGCCAGCGTTAGGAAAGGGAATTTAAAAAAATATGTGTTTATTTATTTGTGTGTGTGTGTGTGTGTGTGAGAGAGAGAGAGAGAGAGAGAGAGAGAGAGAGCAGATAGAAAGAGACAGAATGGTCATGCCAGTGCCTTCAGCCATTACAAACGAACTCCAGACACATGTACCAACCACCTTTTGCATCTGGCTTACATGGGTCCTGGAGAATCAAACCTGGGTTCTCTGGCTTCACAGGCAAGCATCTTAATGGCTAAGACATCTCTTGAGCCCAGGAAAGGGACATTTATGAGTAAAATATGTTGAATTCTCTGAGAACTTGAGGGATCTACAGTGATCATTAATGGCTATGTCAGCATTTTTAGCAGGATCTTCAAGACTGAAACTAAATCCTGAAGATCTATTATTGGCTATCATCAAAATTGATGTAATAAACCTCATGCAAACACATGCAACTTAAACAAATGGTAACAAAATCAAGGAATTAAAAGCTATGCCACAGAAACATGGTATAAAACAAAGAATAACCAGTTATGTTAAGTGTCAAAGACAAAAGGAAGAGTTACAAAATGAACATGATGTGGAAGAAAAACATGCTCTATGAGAGAATAAACTCTGAAAGGGAATTTATACGAGTAAAGTTGGATAGAAGCAATAGTGAAATCATATATATAGGGAAAGATTACATAGAAAGAAGAGCATGCTGGAATGGGACTATAGCTCAGTAGTAAAACACTTTTGTAGCATGAGTAACGCCTTTGAATTCAACCTTCAGAACCAAAAATAAAGGATTATGCTTCCATAAAATATATGAGACATTTGTCCCTGGGAAGAATAGAAAATAAGGTGTTCTAGGCCAGGCATAGTGGCACATGCCTTTAATCCCAGCACTCGGCAGACAGAGGTAGGAGGAACACCGTGAGTTCGAGGCCACCCTGCCACTACATAGTGAATTCCAGGTCAGCCTGAACTAGAGTGAAACCCTACCTCAAAAAGAAAGAAAGAAAGAAAGAAAGAAAGAAAGAAAGAAAGAAAGAAAGAAAGAAAGAAAGAAAGAAAGAAAGAAAGAAAGAAAGAAAGGAAACAAAAAGAAAATAAGGTATTAGCTAAAATTGAGTTTTAATTCATAGTTACTTTCAAGGCTGGACATACATATGCCTCCAGGAAGTTGTTAAAGTTTGAAATACTTGAAAATTATTACACACATACTCTACATATAAAATCTTTCAACTATTCACCAGATGCATGAGGGCATCAACCAATAAATGGAGCAAATAGTAACCTTTAGTAGGTTGTGTATTGGTGTTAGAAGATTAATGCTGCAATCATGAAAGTTCTTGGATAATCATTTAGAATTTACCCTAACAAAGTTTTTTCTTTAATATCTAGTTTGGAATAAATTTCCAGGAATTTATATGTCTAGATTATGAACACATAAGCTAAGTTTGGGGGCTTAGAATACTAATAATTTAAAGCATTAAATTGTTTCAAATAAAAGTTCTAAACCTTATTCTTAAGAGTTTTTTTTCTGATCCCCACTTCTGAATATAACAATGCAAAATCATTCCTCAAATTTGTAAACATATATTTAGAAGTAGTTAACTATGTAAATATGTTATGTAACTGAATAGAGACTTTACATTTTTATTTTGTTATTAGGGACCAGTAGAAATAGAATGGAGGGGCTGGAAAGATGGCTTAGCAGTTAAGGCACTTGCCTGCAAAGCCAAAGAACCCAGGTTCAACTCTTCATGACTCACGTAAGCCAGATGCACAAGGTAGCACATGCATCTGGAGTTCATTTGCAGCAGCTGGAGGCCTTGATGTGCCCATTCTCTATCTGCCTCTTTCTCTCTCTTCCTCCTTCTCTTTCTCTCTCTCCCAAATAAAATAAATAAATAATAAAATATTTAAAAAAGAAATAGAATGGAGAAATAAATGACTAGCACTCTGGTGGAAAACAGGTTCTAGTTTTTAAGCCATGATCACCATTTTGTATCTACCTTTGCCACAGTGGTGAGTAGTCAGAAAGGCACAGCCTTTGGACACATTTTCAACTGTATTTTGAGTTATGCCACTAAATTATCTGTGGGCACTTTATTTCATTGGGTTAAAGTTTCCTTATTTGAAAAATAGAGAAGATGGTGATACTAGCTTTGTAGAATTCTGAGGATTTAATGAACTGATGTGCGTAAAAATTTAACATATTTCCTAGCCTAGAGTTCCTCCTTCTTGAATTTTTATCTTCTTTAAATCTAACCAGTGTTGTTTATAAATCTGAGTACTGTTTTTATTCATATCTTGTAGCTTACTATCAACTTAGTCCAGGGTAACTAACAACCAAAAATTTGGTGGACTTAGTAATTGATTCCATCAACTAATATAATGATATAATTTCAAAGAGTAATTTTAAAGAATGAGGGGGGAAAACACCCTCATATAGTGGTCACAATGTGTACCTTTAATGGGGAGACATCTATTTTTCTATTACATTGCATTATTTGAGATATTTGAGAAGACAAGATAGAGACACATTAGTTTGATGGAGAAAATCTTTTTGTCCTTTCAAAAGTTTGTTTTGCACTCCTCCACATCACCAACTGTTCCTTAAAAAGGATAAAAGCTATTGTCAGCCTAGTTATTTAGAAGCATTTAAGTAAAAGCAGTGATGGTGAAAAACTATAGAAAACCATTCTTTTTTAAATATTTTAAACAAATAATTTAATATGTGATTGATTAAAACATTTCCAATTCAATGTCATCCGCCTTGAATTTTTTTAAGAATCAGGTACAGCATAGATCATGAATAAAGTATAAATTCAACTTCAAATGAGCTGGATGTGTTACTTCATTCTAGTTGGTATAGTACACAAGAGGTTTAGGCAGGGGCTTTGTCTGCATCATGAGTTCACAGGGCAGCCTGCCTACAGAGTGAGTTCCAGGACAGCCTAGTTACAGGGGTGAGATCCTGTCTCAAAAATTAAAATAAAATAAAACCAAAAAAAGAAATAAAGCAAAAATTCAATGTCATATACTCCATTTGTCTTCTATCCCATAAGAACTGTCCAATTGCTTTAAATTACAAATTAACTTAATCTTGATTCCAACAATGGAAATTGAAGCATCTAATGACTTTTCCTTTTTGTGTGGTGCTGAGGATTGAACCCAGGGCCTTGCATTTATTAGGCAAGTTCTCTACCACTGAGCTACATCCCCAGCCAAAGATTTTCTGAGATAAAGCTTTTCTATATAGCCCAGGTTGGCCAGAAACTTGTGATCCTCCTGTTTCAACATACTGAATGCTAGGACTACAAAAGTGCAATATAATGCACTGCTGCAAATATCCTTTCTATTGGTAAATAATCTAGATATACTATTAATAATTTTATATATATTTTTAACTTTGCCACAAAAAGATTAATAAAATAATATGCTGGTTTTATTATGGCTTTACATGTATTAAATAATAATGACCTACTACATGTTGTCAGTTGGGTTCACAGTCCAAGTCAATTACTCATGGTGATATTTGTAGCATATAACTACTATGTAATTAGAAACAATCTAATTATTGATAGAGGGGACATGGCCAATTGGCTGGTGGCCCAGAAGGTCTGGGCTGAGGTAGAAGGGTATATTTATGACATGAACTACCCAGGGTTAGAGACAATTCTGAGATGGGAATGTCAGGAATTTAAGTAAGAAAGTGTAAGTGGATGTCCCAGGAGAAAATAGAGGAAGAGGGAATAATGTGGCCTATTTTCTCTTTCTGTGCCTTAGAGACATGTAAAGCCTAGGTTATGTAGGAAGGAAAACCTTATTTACCATTTCTTATGCATTCTCTCCTTCTTGTCCAGGAAAAGGGGTGGATTAAGAGTTGCTGGATATTTTTAGAATACATATATATATATATATTGCAGTCAGCATAAAGATCTCTCTGAGTCCCAGGAGAGCAGGGGTTAAGGTGAGATTTCAAATTTTTGTAACTTTTCCCCCTATCTTATGCCCTTCCCTTCTTCATATATTGAATTCCCATGTTTCCCAGGTCCTTCACTGCTCCACCCCAAATCACATTTTTTTTCAGGCTGTACTTTCAGGGGAAGTACATTTATAGACAGAACTACTTTGAGGCGCAATGAATTCTAGAAGGACACAACGTAGAACATCTGGCCGTAGGGCCAATTCCAACTTAAGGCTATGCTGTTGCCTTCCATTCTTCAAACATCGGTCAAGACCTGAGAATCAGGTAAGAGTATCTAAAAATAAAGCTTTTGGTCTTATTAAGCTACTACTATGAGGAAGAAAATTGGGAAATGTTGAATGTCTTAGAGTTGTGACTTTGTGCAGATCCACAAATAGGAGCATCAAGTTTGAGACTTTTTCTAAGAATTCATACAAGTTTAAGGAATTCTGCCTTTGTCAGCATGGGGGGGTAGGGAAATGGGTTAAGATTGGGATTCCAAACAACTTTGACAAGCTGAAGTGGGTAAAAATAAACATGACAAAGTCTATTAAAGGCAAACTCACTTAGGGAGGAATACCAGATTACAGAAATGAGTACAAGATGGTCCTGAACTGGTTATGTATAAATATAGCAAATAATTGTGTTGGGCCTGTGGGAGGGAGGCATAGGTCAAACATGCCTGGAACAGAGCTATGATCACAAATAGTGAACATTATCAAATATATAGATTTATTAATAGCACTACAGGACTGACTTGTAATCTTGATGTATTCTGTTAGGTTTTTTAACCTACCTTTCATAAAAATAATGTTTAGTTTTGGTATCTATGACACATTTATGTGATATGTGAATATTTTAAAAAGGTCTAGGGTGAGTAAGTCAAAGTGATTCCTTTTCATGTCTTAGAAAACTGCCCCTGTAAAAGACATTTAAGAAAAGTGAAGGGTTAGCTTACTCATAAGTCTTCAAATATTTACAGAGCTATCATATAAGGGGTAGAAGGAGTGGATCAGACAGCTGTTTAATGTTTCCACCCAAGTCAAGGCAAATGAGATGACTGGTATTTACAGTGCTGCGAGTAAGAAATTTGTGTTTCATATAACATGTCTTCTTGTACCACAATACTGAAAAACTATCATTATTTAAGAGATTAAAATTTTTCTCTTTGAGCTTTTCCTGAATAAGACAAACAGTTAATTTATGGCATGGTTTTAGTATAGACTAGCCATATGGCAAAGTAGATCTATTAGTAGATTTTTAGAAAGCCTTTTACATAATATAAATCTGTGAAATAAGGTTCATTCACTAGTTCAAAGAAGGAAATTGGATTTCTAAACATCCATTTTGTTTCTCATTATAATTTTGATAGCATTTGCCCTTGGGGTGTTTTTAAAAAGCTTCATAGACTTTAAGATTTCCCAGGCCTCTTTTACATTTGTAAATATTTAACACCAACCTTTCCCACCAGTTTTTAGTGTGCCTACATAGTTTTTAGTTGTTTATACTGACTTCTGAGTCTGTGTTCTAGAAAAATAAAAATGATATATGTGAAAATATTTCTAGTTAATCATCACATTTCTGGTTTATCAGCTTATTCTACTTCTTAGCTTTCTACCTTAGAATTTTTCTCTATGTTCAAAGCAGATATTGGTGACAATTGGTTGAAATACAATAGTCTGCTAAACTATTCTAATTTCTTATTTCATACAAATATACATTCTCATAACATAAATTTATTTCCCGAGATAAAACCAGAAATTAGAGAAAAGTAAGGATTTTTAATGTGCTATGAAGTGCACATGATTGAGCACTGTGTTAGGCATGCTAAAGGAATGTTTATTTTTCTTTCCTCCAATTTCATCATAGCTATATCTAAATGTATCAAGGCTGCATGACCAAGCAACTGGTAATTTCAGCCAATTAGCTACTTGTTTGGGCTTAAAGATAATCAACACTCATTTTTGACTTTTTTCACTAAAATATTCAGTTGAAATTTCATTCAATTAGTTTCTTCACACAAAGTAAAGTGGAGAATTGGAGCAATTACGCACATGATTTAAACAAAAAGATGACCTCTCTGACCTCAATTATAGTACCTGGATATTTTAAGCAAACTTTGAATTTTGTTTGAAAACTAGAAAAAAATGTTGGTGTTAAATATTTACAAATGTAACATTTGTTCAGAAATCTACCTAAACTCTCAACTTCTAAGTTGGTTTATGTAGTCTGACCACTAACTGAAACTAGCATAAATTAAAGAAATAAATACTTCCCTGGTTTTTATAAGAAAAAGATTTTTGAAGATATATAGAAAGGTAAATTTAAAACTTTGCATATGATTACAAGCTTATTAGTAAAGGAGAAAAGATGACATATGTCAGTTGTTTCATATTTACTGTTATACTATCACCCCCAAAATATGTAGTAAGGAAAAAAGGGACTCTAAAATTAGCATTTTGTTTTGTTTTGAGGTAGATTACACTCTAGTCCAGGCTGACCTAGAATTCACTATGTAGTCCCAGGGTGGCTTCGAACTCATGGTGATCCTCCTACCTCTGCATTCCAAGTGCTTGGATTACAGGCATGAAATTACAAGCTTAAAATTAGAATTTTTAATGGCAGCAAGTAAAATAATATGGAGCATATTAACAAGCAGCTTTTATCAGGGGTGGCTGAATAATTATGTCCTTTTGCCCATCAGAAACATGTATTTTTATTCCAATATCAGGTAATTGGAATATGAGCAGAAATAGAGCAACAACAAGTCTTTTATATCTGAGAGTTCTTTAAAGAAATGGCTGTGAATAAGCTGGGCGTGGTGGCGCACGCCTTTAATCCCAGCACTCAGGAGGCAGAGGTAGGAGGATCGCTGAGAGTTTGAGGCCACCCTGAGACTACATAGTTAATTCCAGCACTCAGGAGGCAGAGGTAGGAGGATTGCCGAGAGTTCGAGGCCACCCTGAGAATACATAGTTAATTCCAGGTCAGCCTGGACCAGAGTGAGACCCTACCTTGCAAAACCAAAAAAAATATAAAAATAAAAATAAATAAATAAATAAAAAGAAAGAAAGAAAGAAAGAAATGGCAAGTATAATATAATTAATTTTTCAACATTTCTTAGCAAAGGGGGAATCCAGGAAAGCATATTCACCCTGATAATGTGACTATGGAACAAAATGCAGATTCAGTGATTTTCATATTTTAAAAGTGAGGATGTCTGTATATCCACAAGAAACATACTGCATAATTATTTGAATTTTTGGCCCAGTATGATCAAGATAAACCAATTCTTTCTAAAAATTATAGGCATTTCATGCATTATCTGTTATGATCCTCATAAGCACTCCATGCAATAAGTATAATTATATAGAGTTAAAAATTGAAGAAATGGGGGGGGGCTGGAGAGATGGCTTATTAGTTAAGGCATTTGCCTGCAAAGCCAAAGGATCCCAGTTCAACTCTCCAGGACCCATTTAAGCCAGATGCACAAGGGGGAGCATGTGTCTGGAGTTCATTTGCAGTGGCTGGAGGCCCTGGCATGCCCATTCTCATTCTTTTTCTCTGTCTTTCTCTCTCACTCACTTTCTCTCTCTCTCTGTCTCAAATAAATAAAAAAAAAATAAAAATGAAGAAATGGAAGCTAAGAGAGCATAAGTGGGCAAGCTTACATTGTTATCATGTATATGCAAAATAGGGTTTAAACCCAAGTCTGTCAGATTCTGTATCACATTGCTACTTGCTTACGTGAAAAAGGATAGAGTGAAGTATTGCTAGAAAAGTTACTATTCAAAATGTCTTTCAACACCTAATAATAAATTCATTATGTTATGGCAGTTTATTTGGAATCTAATTTGAAATATTTATTAGCTCTGTGACTTAGGGCAAATATTTAGGACATTTTGGGCCCAACTTTCTACCGTTAGAGATGAAACATCCAAATCCATTAAGACTATCCTTGGAACATCCAATTTACTATGCATATAATTACATCAAAGCCTTCTTGCTTTCAATGGAGTAAAGAAAATAAACATGTACAAAGATATGCATTATAAATTAAAGAAATATGTCCAAGGCAAACACATGACAAAAAGAATATTTTTTTTACCTTTTTTATTGACAAATTCCATAATTATAGACAATAAACCATGATAATTCCCTCTCCTTCCCTGCTTTCCTCTATACAAATCTACTCTCCATCATATAAAAAGAATAAATATTTATTAGCAGTTATTTGCAGATAATCTACAATATTCTACTGTGCTATATGATGGAGATGGGGCAATATGACAATAGTCACATAACTTCATAACAATTGTTCTTATATGGATGATAAGTCTGATGAAGTAAATGTATGTGATGCTAATGGAATAAAAAGTTATATCCAATTTGTCAATTAAGCTTAGAAAATAACTGCTACTTAACCTATGGCAGAAACTTAGAAGTCATTAGGAGTCTAAAAAGATAGAGTGAAATACAGGAATGATTTAATCAACCATTGGCATAGTTATGGAAGTATAAGATACACATGGGGACTTATTAGAAGATGAAGCTAAAGCACCATTTATGCACCATTTCACATAAGAACTTGTAATCTACTGAGTTTATATTTGATCCTGAATGTGACGGTTTATCAGTTTTTAAGCTAGGAGGTAACATATTCACCAACATCTAAAAAGATATATGTTAGGAAGATGATTTTACCATTCTTTCAAAGCCCAGCCTAAATTTTAATTTCTAAAAAGCCACATTTGATTTTTCTTCTCTGGTAAGAATAGTTCCTTTTCCACATTGGCAGAATATAGTCTGTTTTCTATTAATATTACTGATACATGACACTGTATATTATCAGTATTACTGATACATGACTCATGTACCTTAGATAGCAAACTTCTGAGATTCAGAAAATATTTTGGTCTCTGTTATATCTTCAAGAGTAAGACATCTATTAAAAACCAGAGATTAAAAGAGAAAGTAATAATGTCTTGCATGCTGGAATCCCTAGCATAGGTGCCTAAAACAAGTCAAGGAGACTACTTGGTAGATCCCAAATTAGTCAAGATGAGACATGATGACTGATTAAACTAAGAGCAAAGGAAGGAAGAATGTAGAAGAAATAGCATATCCCTGAAATCCATGCATTAATTTATTTTTTGACAAATATTTGTTAAATATCCCCTGTATTCTAGAGACTAATATAACTGAATTGCACAGAATTTAACAAGACAGGCAGTGTTTCTGTGCGCAGGAAGTTGGGTGCAGTATTACTTAGTGGTATTGAGCATTGATTATAGAAATGTTTTGATTTCACAACAAGTTCTATTCATTCAAGTTCTTACTCATTGTTGATAATTGACACAAATATAAAATATGGAGTACCTTCAAAGTGTTTAGCACAAGAGTATAATCAAGTGAAAGGGGAGATGTTAGAAAAAATTATCCTAGAGAAACGAAGGAGATAATTGTATTGGGCATCCATATATGAGTAAGAATTAGCTAAGTAAATTCTGAGAAGGTGAAAAAATGTTGAAGTTGGGAATAATTGTTAAATGGGACAAGCTAAAATTGAGGTTTAAGAGTCTTGTAAGCAATTCTAAGGAGTTTTAATTTTGGTTAGGTACCTTGAAAATAAAGAGAAAATTTTCAAATATGTAGATGATATGGTCTCATTTTCACAGAATTGATAACTTGCTGAATTGATATGAGAAATGAGAAAAATGGAAGAATTAAAGATAGTCCAATGTCTCTAGTGTGGGTGGCTATGCATAAGATTATGTCATTAGCGTGAGTAGAATACAAAAGACTATTAGTAGGATTCTTATGATAGAACAAAATAATGAATTTATTTTTTGACATATTGAATTGAGATGAGAGAGGGATTTCTTAGAAACATGCTTAGCAGGTAGAACATAGTTAGAACTCAAGAAAGTGGTCTGCCTTAAGATAACTTATTTAAAGTCTATTGGTATATTATAATGGGATGATTGAAGCTGCAGGGCTAGGTGGTGGATGTGATCAGAGAGAGAGAGAGAGAGAGAGAGAGAGAGAGAGAGAGAGAGAGATAATGAGAGAAAAAATATCTATATATTTGAAAGGTACTTAGAGAAAGTGTCATGTATGAGAAAAGGTCAGAAAATTGTGTTGGGATCTGAAGGTCATATTGGTAGAGAAACAGGTTTTTCAGGTGCAGTCTGAAATGGATTACCTTTCTGCATGTTTTGTTTTGAAATGGTCATATTCCCTCTGTTGTGTTATTTATTTAGTTCATTTTGTTGAGACAGTGATTTATGTATCCCAGGCTGGCCTTGAAATTACTATCTAGTCAAGTTTGGCTTCGAACTACTGATCTAGATGTCTTCCCCTGTCAAATATTGCGATTACAGGCAGGGTCCATCAAGCCTTGACCTTTTTGTATTTTTAAATCACCTTATATACATATTAGTTATATTATTTAGCATATACAAATACTCTTATAGACATACTCATATATTTCACTCCCCTTTATTGGTTGTCTTTCTAATATTTTTTTAAATTCTTGAGCAGTTTTACTGCATGGAAACTTATCAGAATAGTGCAAGCAGTTCCCATATATCCCTCCATATTTTCTTTACTTTTAATGCACAAAATAATTGGTTCAAATGATATTTTCATACATATAGGTCACTATTCCTTGGTCATATTTGCCATCACTGTTACCCTCCCTTGTTTCTCGTCAAGGCTCCCTTTGGTCTACATCCTCCCCCCAAAAAAGCTACCTTTCTACTTTCATGTATTTAGTTTGTACAAATGAGAGAAAACATGTAATAGTTGTCTCTTCTTCCTTCCATTATCCTCCCTTGCTCTTCCTTCCCCCTCACTTTAGAACCCTTCTATTCCCCCATAGCCTCCTTTCTACATTTATGTCATTTATACATATATAAATACATGATTTTAAAAAATTAGATTCTGTATATGAGACAGAACATGTGATATTTGTCTTTCTGAGACTGGTTTATTTCTCTCAATATGATCATCTCCTGCTCCATTCATTTCCTTGCAAATGACATCATTTCACTCATCTTTGTAGTTAAGTAAAATTCCTTTATGTACCTGTACGACAATTTCTTTTTACATTCATCTGTACGACTAGGCTTGTCTCATAACTTGGAAACATTTTACATTAATATGATATTTTGTCACAGTGATATTGGTACACAATTACTAATAATAGGCCACACTTTATTCAAAACAAGTTTTAGGGAATGCTCTTTTTTCTATTGTTGGTCTTATATCATCTGATATTTACTGGATTGTTATTGATTGAGAAACTTTGTCCTATTCTTTATACTATCCCTATTTTTGGTGTCTTTGGATGGTCAGAAATATTTATTGGATGGATGGAAGAATGAATGCATATATTGTAAGGATATTATGCAAATGCCATCACATATACTTAGTCTATCTTTATAGTTTTTTTAGAGAATACATAGTATAGTATCTGTCAAAGAATATTTATCTCTCCTAATGATATTACAGAGCACACTTGTGACTTCAACTATTTCAACTTAAAAATTGCATATTTTTCAAATTTTTTGTTTTGGCTTTGAAGTATGGTCTCACTCTAGCCCAGGCTGACCTGAAATTCACTCTGTAGTCCCAAGCTGGCCTTGAACTCAAGGCAATCCTTCTACCTCTGCCTCCTGAGTTCTGAAATAAAAGGCATGTGTCACAACACACAGCTTATTTTTATTTATTTATTTGAAAGCAGTAAAAGAGAGAGCTAGAACAGAGAAAGAGAGAGAGAATGCATGTGCCAGGTACTACAGTTGCTGCAAGTTAACTCCAAATGCATGTGCCACTTTGTACATCTGGCTTTATGTGGGTACTGGGGAATGGAAATTGGGTCATTGGGCTCTTCTCCACCCCTCCACATTTACATATTTAATAGTCTACTGTACATGATTATCCTATTATAAAACTAGATGCTGCTGGATGCAGTGGCGCATGCCTTTAATCCCAGCACTCGGGAGGCAGAGGTAGGAGAACTGCCATGAGTTCAAGGCCACCCTGAGACTACATAGTGAATTCCAGGTCAGCCTGAGCTAGAGTGAGACCCTACCTCGAAAAAAAAACAAACAAAAAAAATAGATGCTCAAAATATTTATGAATGTCAACTGGAAAATAATCCATTGAAATATGAAAGTCAAAATTAAATGGCAGAATGAGTCTGAATTTCTGTCATAATGTCATCTGTCCTTTGCACAGCTTTACCACATGTCTTATCTTCCCTCCCTCTCTCTCCCTTTCTTCCTATCATTTGCTCTCTCTCACTCTCTCTCTCTCTCTTTCTCCTCTCTCCCTATCTGAAAGCAAGGGCTTCCAGCATGCTAGGGGAGTGTTCTATCATTGAGCTATATTCCAAGCCTGATACACAGGATGTTTTTCTTCTATGCAGAGTAGCTACAGATGACACAGAGACTTGCACACACAGTAAGTATTAGGGATTTCCTTGGGAATTTGGTTCCATTTGGGGTCTAGAGTCTAATTTAAATGAATAATCAAAAACAGTATTTTTGATTGTATCTGAAGTATCAAGTAGTAAAGAATTCTCAGTTGCAACTGGGCTTTACTTGGGGACATGAACAAAAAGTGAATGGAAAGGGATGGAGGGTGTGATTTGATAAAAATATCTTTCTTTGATCTAGCAGTTTTGTAGGATAGGCAGATGATTCTGGATGAAATGGAAATAGGGGCAATTTTCTCAAACACAGTGGTTCTTTTGAGAGAAGATTGTAGGCAAACATTGCTGTCAGCAAGGTGGGTAAGGGCTACCTTTGTCAGCATTTGGTGACAAGAGTCTCAGTCTTCTTCTTCCTCCCACTTCTGATATAGAAAAAAGCCTTATGGGGCATTTTGACAGTGTCAAGAAGAGAAATAAAGGGCTAGGCACTCTCACTCTTTGTGTGATTATTTCTGATCATGCTGACCTCCTTGCAGCATTGCACTTGACCATGCTATTGATAATTTAGGCTCAAAGGGGGAAAAGTACTACTAATACAACTAATGTTACATTATATTTAATCAGCATTTCATTCTATAAACCAGTTCATTTTGCTTAGTTCTAGAGAAAACTAAATATGGAAATAATCATAAATATTTTAGCATTAAACAATTCTTCTTATCAATGATTGAAAAACATCCCCCAAGCCTACATCAGTGATGGCACACAGTTCATTTCTATAATGGTTATAAAGTCAGGTTGATTAAATATTTTCTGGCAGCTTGATTTTTATCTCTGAAAACAGGGCAGGAATATTTCTCATGATGAATGAATATTTCTAAATCAGGATCCTTATTCAAATAAAGAGGATGTACTACATACAACTCTAATTTATCTATTATGCATGTAAATCAAAATGCAGATCATTTTAGAAGTTCAAGTAGGAAAGTAAAAGAATTCTACTTTTAAAATTGGAGGCATATTAACATCTATTTAAGATGGAGATGATCTAATCTAAGCAAAGTCCTGTGCTTCTGATAAAGGGTTGAGTGTTGATTGTAATCAAGTTGAGATCAATAGTGTATAGTTGGGGCTGGAGAGTTGGCTTAGCTGTTAAGGCACTTCCCTGAAAAGCCAAAAGACCTCAGTTTGATTCCCCAGAAACTACATAAGCCAGATGCACAAGGGGGCTCATGCATCTGGAGTTCATTTGCAGTGGCTGAAGGCCCTGGAGTGCCCTCTCTCTCTCTCTCTCTCTCTCTCTCTCTCTCTCTCTCTCTCTCTCTTTTTCTGCCTCTTTCTCTGAAATAAGTAAATAAAAATAAAATTATAAAGAAGTTTTTAAAAAATAAAAAATAGTGTATTGTGTCCTTTCTATACTGCACAATAAATAAATGGATGACAGTAATTCAGGACTGAGTAGATAACCATTTTAGAGTAAGCCAATTAGGACTGATAAGTATTATTATTTGAGAAGTTAACATGAATGCAAGGATGGAATAGATAAATTCTAAAGGCTTCTCACCTATGTAATAGTTTGTTTAGTGTTTATCAAATAACAAAGGTTTACATCTCTCTGAAATGGAAGTGTAGAGATGCAGCATGTAAGAAGAAAAACAGGCTACGCATGGGTGAGTGGACAGAGTTTGTTAATCACCAATAGCAGAATATATTCACAGGTGGGCATAATGTGGTCCAATACTCTGCTAGTCCCAGCCTATTTGATGATGCCAGGCTTTCATTTTTTACTGAACATATACACTGTAGTAGCATTTTAGGTTACTAGAGCTCAGTATTGACATAAGTGATTTACTGGAGATAGCATGATCACATTTTCATAGGGGTGAGTGAGAGTAGCCTCAAGGTTTTTTTTTTTCTATTTTTATAAATGATTGATCATTGCTATTCTTTCTATAGATTAGCTACTGCTAAGCTCACTCCAATGAGAAAGCCTAATTTCACAGTACTATCATAACCGTGCAATATAAGTCCTTGTCTTAGAACATGGGTATTATAGGGGCATTTGTTATATATAACTGGGTAGTATAAGAATTAGTTATTTATTGGAATCAAGATCTTATTAGACACAACCTCCCATTCCTTGTATTAAAAGCATACTATAGATCACCAACAGAATATTTTTCCTGCCATCTCTGTAAATGTAGATATAGCATTATTTAACATATACTATATTTTAAATAACCCTTTACCCAGTTGTATTAAACATACTCATTATTTTAGCATCCTTTTTAATGATATTCTATTATAAGAAAAATAACAATCATAACATCTTCATACCACCATTTTAAAAAATGGGTTATTTGCCAGGTGTAGTGCTGCACGCCTTTAATCCCAGCATTTGGGAGGGAGAGGTAAGAGAATCACCGTGAATTTGAGGCCACCCTGAGACTACTTAGTGAATTCCAGGTCAGCTGGACTACAGTGAAACCCTACCTCAAGAAAACAAAAAAGGTTATTTATATATATATATATATATATATATATATATATATATATATATATAGAGAGAGAGAGAGAGAGAGAGAGAGAGAGAGAGAGAGAGAGAGAGAGAGAGAGGGAGAGAGAGGGGGGGGAGGAGGAGCAGATAGAGAGAATGGGTATGCCAGGGCCTCCAGCCACTGCAAATAAACTTCAGACTCAGGTGCCACCTTGTGCATCTGGTTTATGTGGATACAGGGGAATTAAATCTGGTTCCTTAAGCTTCACAAGCAAGCACCTTAACAACTAAGCCATCTCTCCAGCCCCAAAACACTATTTTTTAAAATAATTATCAGGTTGAGAATCAGTCAAAAGTACATGGGGGCAGGGGAGATGGTTCAGTGGTTAAAAGTGCTTGCTGAATGCACAAAGAGATGCATCTGGTATTTGTTTGCAGTAACAAGAGGTGCCTGTTGAACCTCTCTTTCTTGCTCATAAATAAATAAATTTTAGAAAAAAATCACACTGGGGCTGGAGAGATGGCTCAGGACTTAGACACTTGCAAATCCTAGTGGCTGGGGCTCAAATCCCCAGTACCAATATGAAGCCAGATGTAATAATGGTGCATGCATCTGGAGTTCATTTGAAGTGGCAGGAAGCCCTGCCACAAGCATTTCTTCTCTTTCTTTCTCCCTCTTTCTCTTGCTCTGATTACAAATAAATGAATGTATAAATAAATAAATATATTTAAAAATCATACTGGGTCAAAGCCCACCAAAATATAATACCCACTTTAAAGTAAGCTTAGATGTAGACATTAAAAAGGCAGACTAGAGCTGGTTGTGGTGACCTACACCTACAATTCCAGCATTTGAGAAGACAAGGCGGGTAGATTACCTTGAGTCTATGTAGTGATTGCAGACAGCCTTGGCTTCTACAGAGTGAGATCCTTTCTCAAAACACACACTCTGTCCCACTCTCTCTATACTACAAGTCATGTTGATATGCCCTAGGTTTTAATAGAAGTTAGTAGGTAGTATTCAAAGTATCAGGGAGGAAGTTGATGATTGTTCTCTAAACCAGAGGTAGAACTCAAAGGAAAAGGGATGGGGCATGAGAGTGGGCAAGGCACTAAATGGTAAATGAGGAGGAGATAAAGGGTTGAAGCCTGGGTTGGGTAAGAAGAGAGTGTAATATAAGGTGGTACTAAGGAGGGGTTGCAAAGGATGAAAAAGAGATTATTCAGGGACAAACTGGGACAAGTGCACCAGGAGAGAGTGCTAAGGAGCTGAAGGAGCTTGCATTCAGATGAGGTGAGAGAACAGTGGGAAGGCAGAAGTGGGAAGTGATTGGGAAAGAACAGAGAGAAGTTGGGGGAGGTGTAGTACAAGGGAGGCAAGTGGCTGGTTATTACAATTTGCTATGTTCTGTGTAAGGAGGATGGATGATATCTGTGGCTAATTTAACTTCTACTAAATTGAGTCATTTATTTAATTCCCATTTCTTTGCTCTAGTGAAGATAAACAATGTAGTTCCTTAAATTGTTTTTGGGTACAGGCAGGATGAATAAATTATATATGTAAAAATGTCTTAATAAATAATTCTACCTCTTCTACTCATTTACCTTCTCAAGAACAGGTGTAATTAAGATTAAGCAATGGGATAATTAGCAATGGCATGTAGCCACCTGGTTGGAGGAGTATTAGTTACTGAACTAACTGGTACTGTTGCTATCATTTCTATGTAAAGAAGTTTAAAGTATTACTTCTTTATATTTATTAAAAACTTTGATCACAAACATGTGATAATGCAATTTTGTGATAATCAAAAAGTCAGCAACGTAGACATATGTGGTCATCAAACTACAAAAAGCAATAAATAAGAAGCAGTATCACCTTTTACTTTAAGAAAATATCTCTAACTTTTGTGTTAGTTGCAACTGTGCAAATGTTGTTTATTTCTATAGGATTGAATATGGATATTACATTTTAAATATTTTTTCCCTAGTACACTTTTAAACCACATATATTTTAAGTTTAGTACAAAGAAAATGAATCAAGTACAACTCAAACAATCATTTTCTTTCCTCTTGTATAATATATTAAAGGAATGCAAACAAATTCTATTCAAGAAAGATAGGTGATTTCTCTGCCACTTAATA
The DNA here is from genome assembly GCA_036365145.1 of Orientallactaga sibirica. NCBI lineage: Eukaryota > Metazoa > Chordata > Mammalia > Rodentia > Dipodidae > Orientallactaga > Orientallactaga sibirica. The sequence continues at coordinate 4,567,463 of JAEOAD010000793.1, read as the reverse complement.
AAGCAATCTAAGATACGATGTTACCACATCTAAATAACATATGTAAGTTAAAATATGTCAATTTAGAAGTACTTATTTTTGCCAGTATCATAAAAATCTATTTAGATGGAGTGGATAACCATAGGGAATAACATTATAGGGCAGTCATTTTAGTCTTCCATGATCATATGCTCTGCACAATTGTGGGAAATATGTTGCTTATGTGTACAAAACTCTGGAAGGACAGTAATTCAGTATGGTGTTGGGAGGAAAGAATGGATGACATAACAGGCTGTTGCTAACAAAGACTTGATGTGCGCTTTCATAATGAAGGCAGCTATGCTAACCACTATACCACCAATGCCTCGTGTGCTTTCAAAATGAGCATGTAAACATCTCCACCCATAACTAAGGTAACAAGGGCCGGTTTGGTGACAAAAGTTTCCACCCATTTAAGTGCTCTCCATGATCCTCAAAAGACCTTTTGGAAAAATCTCTTTGTACTCTTCTACCACGTTCAACTTTCTTAACGTTGCCCTTCAGTATTTGTTTTGACACATGGTCTCTTATGTAGTCAGCAGTGGAAGAGAATTCTACTTTTGCCTATACTTGTCAACAGTTGACAAGGTCAAGGTTTTCTTGGTTGCTTGTTTTTAGTTATTCTATTAAGTGTGACATGGTATCTCATTGTGATTTTAATGTAGATTTTCATAAATGCTAATAGTATTTGACATTTTTTCATGTCTTTCCTTCTCAATGATGTTTTTGATTTAGTAGAGTGATTATCATATTGTGTAAACATTTAAAGATTTGTTTTTAGATCTGTGGAGATGGCTCAGCAATTAAAGGTTCTTGTTTGCAAAACTAGTATATTTATTTTTCAGATTAATTATTTGATATTGTTTTCTCTGTTGTGGCCTGTCTTCTTTCTTTCTTTGTGTTTTACAAAGGCAAATATTTTAAATTTTAATAATGTCTATATTTTTTATTTTACAAATTGTACACTTAGTGCCCAAACTAAATCTTTGCCCTACCAAAGGTCACAGTTTTCTTTTTTTTTTTTCTTTTTTTTTTTTTTTTTTTTTTTTTTGGGCCCAGGAATGCACTATGTAGTCTTACAGTGGCCTTGAATTCAAGGTGATCCTCCTACTTCTGCCTCCAGAGAGCTGAGATTAAAGGTATGCATCACCATGTCTGGCTACATTGTTTCTTATACAACTTTTATACTTACTGAAATTGACATTTATGCTTATAATTAATTTTGAGTCTTTGTATATATTCAAGGTATGGTCTAAACTTCATTTTTTCATATGAGTATTCATTTTTACAACATAATTTGTCAAAAAGTCTATCCTTCCTCCATTAAATTGCCTTTCTAAAATTTGCATAAACTCAAGTGACCATATAAGTATGGACATAATTATAAAAATCTGCATTCTGAACAATTGACCTATTTGTCTTTATCTTAAATAATATAATCTCATGTCTGATGACTCAAATATTTCAGCAATTTTTGTTTCCTCTTTCTATTAGCATATATTAATTGTAAAAGAATATTAGTTTGCATTATGACACTTTTACATATGTATGTAATATACTTTGATCTTATGCTCTTTTGTTCTGTTTTCTGCTTTTCACTTTTCCACCCCAACTATTCCCCTTTCTTTTCTCAAATAGTCCCCTTTCTAGCTTAATGTCTTTTTATCCTATATCACACATATGAGAGGAAACCTGTAATATAATATTTTTTTCTGAGGCTAGCTTATTTCACATAGGATGATGGTCTCCAGTACCATCCATTTTTCTTCAAATGACATCATTTCATTCTGATTTATGGCTGAATAACATTCTACTGTGATTATATACCACATTTCTTTTTCCATTCATATGTTGATAGGTTATTATTTTACAAATTATAAACAGACTATATCTAAGAAATCTTTGCCTAACCAAAGGTCACAAAATGTGCTTTATTTTTACATTGTTTTTTTTTCAGAAACTTTTATATTTATTGAATTTTTAATATTTATTTATTTACACACACACTTGTGTACCAGGGTCTCTTGCCATTGCAATTGAATGCCTGTCTGCTGTTACATAGAGAATTTAACTCAGGCCAGTAGGCTTTGCAAGCAAGTGTCTTTAGCTGCTGACCCATTTACCCAGGCCCCTAGTTATTGAAATTTAACTTAGTCTGAGTCACTAACTTGGATATTATGTATAGTTTACAGTAAACATGGATGTTGCAGGACCTCTATTGTACGCTGATATTGATTCCTTTAGGTATATTACCTGGAATGGTAGGGCAAGACCACATAGTAATTCCATTTATAGTTTTTTGAGAAAAACCTCTGTAATGATTTCTACAGTGGCTACGTTAATTTGCAGTTCCTCTACTAGTTTACTAGTCCTCTACTACTATAGGCCTTACAAACATCCTTTACAAAGTTTGTTGTTACTTATTTTCTTAATGGTAGCCATTCTGATTGGGGTGAGATGAGAGGTCAATGGAGTTTTGTCATTTCTCTGATGGAAAAGCATGGTGAATATTTTTCATGTATTTATTACATACTTACACTTGTTTTGAGAAGTGTCTGTTCAATTCATTTGTCCAGTATTGATGGTATTATTTGCTCTTTGGCTGTTTACTTTTTTGTATTCATTATATCTTCTGGATATTAATACCATGCCAGAAATGAATAGCTGGTAAAGATGTCCCATTCTGTAGGTGGTATCTTCAGTATTATAATCATTTCCTTTGCTATTCAGAAGCTTTTGAATTTTATGTAACCTCATTTGCCAATTCTTGTTATTGTTTCCTGTGCAATTAGAGGACCATTCAGAAGGCCCATGCTTATTCCTATGTCTTGAATTGTTTCCCTACCACTATGATTTCCTGTAGTAGTTTCAAAGTTTAATGTATTAAAATAAAATATTTGATCCATTTTTGAATTAATATTTTCACAGGGTGAGAGATGTGAATCTAATTTCATCTTTCTGAATGTGGATATTTAGTTTTCCAGTACCATTTGTTCAAAAGATTGCTCTTTTTGTCCCCAGTGTATTCTCCTGGCTATAGTTGTGCGGGTTGATATTTGAGTCTTCTATAGTATTCCATTGGACTGTGAGTCTATTTTTTTTGCTTTTTAATTTTTTTTCCTATTGTGGATGTTATATACAATATACTATTTGGTATTTGTGTCTTTTTCACATAGTATTAATGTTTTCAATGTTCTTCTATAGTCTTTCATGAATCAGCAATTCATTTATTTTATAGTTGTATAATATTGCAGTGAATATTCAGTATTCACTGGTACTTTATTGTTTGTTTAAATAAATTTGTCCATTTATCTAACTTGAATTTATGGGCTTAAACTTGTCTTTAATATTCCCCTTGCAAATTTGTAGAATTTATAATGATATCCTCCAATATTGGTATTGGTATTTTGTGTATTGTGGTCCATCTATCTCCCTTGGTTGGTATAGATTAGCATTTCTCATTATGGTTAATATTTTCAAAGAGTTATCAGATTTGATTTCATTGATTTCATTTATGTTCTTATTCAATTTGAGTGATTTCTAGCCTCATTTTTATTATTTATTTCCTTCTTGCTTTGAGTTAATTTTTTCATTTTCTGATTTTTTCTCATAGATTTAAAAATCATTGTTTTGAAACATTTCTTTCCTAATCAAAGTGTGTAGTATTGCCAATTTCTCTGTAAGTACAGCTTTTGATGAATTTCTCAAGTTTGGTGTTTTCCCCTTTTTAGTTACTTATTTTTGAGGTAGACCTTGAATTTGAAAATGCTATACAAGCTCGTTTACGTTGAGCTACATCTTCAGCCCATCTTTTAATTTTTGTTTTTAAGTTTTAATTAATTTTTAATTAATTTTAATTTTAATTAAAATATTTAACAATTTATGTTATGAAGCTGGGCGTGGTGGCACACGCCTTTAATCCCAGCACTCGGGAGGCAGAGATAGGAGGATCACCATGAGTTTAAGGCCACCCTGAGACTATGTAGTCAATTCCAGGTCAGCCTGGACTAGAGTGACACCCTACCTCGAAAAGCCAAAAAATATATATATTTTTGATCTATCCTTTAAGCAGTGGTATAATAAAAAAAGTCTTGGCATAATTTCCAAGTAGTGAGAATTTGCCATATATCTTTTTGGCACTTATTTCAAGTTTATTTTCATTGTGCCATAAAACATCCTTTGTATGATTTCAAATATTTTAATTGGTTGGTTACAGTTTTGCCTAGGGACTGGGATTGGATCTATATTTGTCCATATTACATGCATGCTTGATAAGCACCTGCCTTCTTCTATTGCTTGGAATATTCTGTTAATGTCTATCAGTTCAAGTTTGTTAAAGGAGTTGTTCAAATCTTCTATATCTTTACTGACTATGGGTTGTTCTTCAAGCAAAGGCTGTGAGAAGAGTGCTGGAGTCCATTTGGGCTTGGAGTATAGTTTAGTGGTCAACTGGATGCCTAGAATTCATGAGGCCCTAGATTTGACACCCACTGCCACAGAAAAAGAGGAATGTCAGGATTGCTCTGCTTGCTTATCCTTTTTGTTGCTGTGTTGTTGTTAGGAAACAATGATCTTTCCACCTGTCAATTCCCTAGGATAAAATGGAAATGTGATTGACATCTTCAAAAAACCATTTGGGGGCTAGAGAGATGAATCAGCATTTAAGGCACTTGCCTGCAAAGCCTAATGATCCAGAGTTTGATTCCCCAATGCTCATGTAAAGTAAGATGCACACAAAGTCGTGGACACATCTGGAGTTCATTTGCAGTACCTAGAGGCCCTGGCGTGCCCATTATCTCTGTCTCTATCTTCCTGAAAATAATTAAATATAAAATAAAATATAAAAATACTTTAAAAATAGTTTGATTAAAGAAAGATGAGAGAACAAATATTGGCTAATTTTAATGCTATACCTCTTTTACATGGACATAATTATCTGTTCTAGTGTTAAGATATATTACAATGTCAATATTTTATTTTTAAAAGTCTATTAAGGGGGCTGGAGAGATGGCTTAACAATTAAGGCATTTGCCTAAAAATCCAAAGAATCCTGATTTAATTCTCCAGGACCCACATAAGCCAGATGCACAAGAGGGCCCATGCATCTGGAGTTCTTTTGCAGTGGCTGGAGGCCCTAGCTTGCACATTCTATCTCTCTTTCTCTCTCTCCCTCCCTCTTTCTCTCTTTCAAGTAAATAAATATATAGATTTTTAAAGTCTATTAAATTTCTGAGTTTAAGTTAATTTTAGTTATATAGTTCCTCATGTCATTGTTCCATAGCTAACAATGAAGGACTTCTATGGCATTATTTTAAATTCACCTTTAATAACTCTTCTTTTAAGATTTTTACTTATTTTCTTCAAAAGTATTAAAATTCATGAGACAAGAAATATTGCTGTTGGAGTGTTGCTGAAGAGTAAACTTTAGCTTGCTTTAATCAAATTTCCATTATAATATAAGGTGTAAACCATAGAGAACTTAGACAAAAGCTCTCTTGCCTTTAAAACAATTATTTATAATTATATAGGATGCATTTTCTATGAAGATGTTGAAGAATTACAAGATCATTTATATAACATTGTGAAGATATCACAAAGTTGGAGTTTTTATCACTTCAAAATTTTTTAGAGGCTGGAAATGTAGCTGAGTAGTGGAGCATGATTTTATTTTATGCAAGGCCCTGAGGTCAATCTTGGCAAACACACAAAGGAGCCAAATGAACTCTGTATTACAATACTCCTGGGTCTCTATATTCATAGCTCCTCTATCCATGAGGTCAGTCAAAATATTAGAAGAAATTCTGCCTATGTTGAATATGTAGATTTTTTTCTTTGCATTATCCCCTATGAAATTTCCTATAACTGTTTATATAACATTCACATTGTATGAAGTATTATAAGTGATGTCATGATGATTTAAAATATATGGGAGGAGCCGGGCATGGTGGCACACGCCTTTAATCCCAGCACTGGGGAGGCAGAGGTAGGAGGATTGCCAGGAGTTCAAGGCCACCCTGAGACTACATAGTGAATTCCAGGTCAGCCTGAGCCAGAGTGAGACACTACCTCGAAAAACCAAAATAAAATAAAATAAAATAAAATAAAATAAAATAAAATAAAATAAAATAATAAAATAAAATAAAATAAAATAAAATAAAAGGGAGGATATATACTGGTTTTACACAAGTACCATGCCATTTTATATAAAGGACTTAAGTATATATGAATTTTAATATCTGAAAGAGAAATACTCCTGGAATCAAATCACATGGGCACTGAGGGACAAATGTTTTTTTTTTCTTTTAAAAGAAACTTTTAAATTAACTTATTAATTAATGAAAGAGTCTATGTAGAATAGGGTACCTCAAATTTAGTATCTTCCTGTCTCATTTACCCAAGTATTGGGATTATTAGTGTGTGCCACAATACCCAATTGTAGTTTTCTCATAAAGACTAGGTATTACTGTGTCGTCCTGGCTGGCCTTAAACTTATGGAAATCTGCCTGCCTTGGCTTCACAAGTGCTGGGATTACAGACATGTGCCGATATACTGGCTTCTATGGTTGGTTTTAAAAGTCTTGCTTTGGGGCTGGAGAGATGGCTTAGCGGTTAAGGCGCCTGCCTGCTAAGCCTAAGAACGCTGGTTCCAATCTCCAGCAGTTCCAATCTCCAGGTCCCACATTTAGCCAGATGCAAAGTGACGCAAGGGCGCAATGCCGCACTTGCCCACAAGGGGGGGGGGCACACATCTGGATTTCGTTCACAGCAGCTGAGAGACTGCTGGCGCGCCCATCTCTGTCTCCCTCTCCCTCTCTGTCTATCTCTCTCTGTGTCTCTCTCCAAAAATAAATAAAATAATTTTTAAAAAGCTTTGTTTAAAGACACTAACATAGGCCTACTAGGGATTATAGATTGCTCTGTGTTGACCAAAATGAGTACACAGTGTATTCCTTCTTCATCTGATATTCACTACTTGGGAAGTTAAAATAATCTTCCATTCTTGATTTATCAGGGATTTAGCATTATATGATCGTGTGGGCTCCTTTCACATTCTCTGTTCTGACATGGTGTTTTCTTTCTTCTAAACAGAAAATAAGGAAAAGAAAAAGAATTGCTTAGTGAGGCCAGGGTTAGCTGAAAACAAATCCACTTCCAGGGAGCTATCCAGGGTGCTAAGTTATATCTATAAAGCTGTTCTAATTCACTGGGCAAGAACCATCTGTAATATTAATGTTTAGAAATATTCCTTATATCAACTTGTTTGTATCTGAATTTTAATCCATAACTAACCTGGGTAACCTGTACAATATGTTTCTGGTCTTCCTCTCCATCTCTCTCTTCTCTTTATGCATATGCAATTTTGACCAGTTTCCCAGTTGAATCCCTAAAGACACTTATGTTCAGCTATGTATACGAATAATAATTTGGTCAACACTTTATAATGAAGTCTTAAAGTGCCTCTATGAGTATGTATATTTTATAAAATTAGTTTTTACAAATTCATTTTTAGTTTAAATTTCCATTTATTTTCTAAGTTCCTATTACTCTTTGCTGAGTCATAAATAAGTGAAATCTAGTTGAATTACCATGACTGTTGAAACAAAAATATTTTCTAGAGTATCTTATTTGCTTTGGATAATTATAACTTAGAGCAAAATACTTAGAGTCTACTGTCTTTGCAGAATTAAAATCACCTGGTATTTTTGAAGAATTACAGATGCCTAGACCTCAACCTAGATTCTAAACTAGAATTACTTGTAGTATTTTTAGACAAGCCTTGCAAATTATACTGATGCATATGTACCAATAATTTAGATTAAGAGTTTATTCAGAAAATATTTGGTTCAAATTAACACAAGTCTTGTTTACAAACCTACTGAGCAGGAAAGAGTAGGTCTGAGTAGATCCATTGTTGTTATTTCAGTGGTAAGAATTCTTTTTTATTTCAAGGTAGGGTATCTCTCTAGCCAGGCTGACCTGGAATTCACTATGTAGTTTCAGGCTGGTCTTGAACTCACAGCAATCCTCCTAACTCTGTCTCCCGAGTGTTGAGATTAAAGGCATGCACCACCAGCTAAGAATTCTTTTTTTTTTTTTTTTGCACTGGTTGTACCTTTATTAATTTGCCTCGTTCACTAACAGTTCTGTGATTTTTTTTTTTAGAATCTTTTAATTTAAAAACTTACTGATATTTTTAGGGCATTGTATTACTGTGTAGCCAAGGTTATCCTGGAATTTATGATCTGCCTCTACCACTAGAGAGATGGAATTATTGGTAGGTGCTCTCAAATCTAGCCTCATTGGGGAAAATTCTAATGATATGTTTTATTTTAGGTGATATTATTTTTGCACTTTATTTGCAAAAGACATTCTGAAACTAGGCAAATTGGTTGATGTACAAGTTTATAATTTTCATGTCTTCAAAGATTTAGGAGGTATGTTTGGTGTTTGGGCACAGCTCTATAGCTACACTCATATTCTTTTTTTTTTTTTTTTAAGAATCCAGAAACAACAGATTCTTAGTATGATTCCTGGTTCTGTTTTATTTTAAGATGGTGTTTATTTATTTATTTATTTTATTTATGTATTTATTTATTCGAGAGCAACAGACAGAGAGAGAAAGAGGCAGAGAGAGAGAGAGAGAGAGAGAATATGTACACCAGGGCCTCCAGCCACTGCAAACAAACTCCAGATGCATGCGCCACCTTGTACATCTGGTTTACATGGGTACTGGGGAATTGAACATCAAACCAGGGTCCTTAGGCTTCACAGGCATGCACTTAATCGCTAAGCCATCTCTCCAGCCCTATACTCATATTCTTAATCATAAATGGTTAACATTTATCTAAGAAGAAATTTTTTTCAATAAAATTCATGATTTGCAACAGACTCAAATTGAAATAGTGAGTTAGGAAAGAAGATACTGATAAGTCAAGTTGCTTCACTCAACCTTGATGAGTTATTACTACTGAAATAACAATAAGGGATTTGCTCAGATACATATTTTCCTCCTCACTAGGTTTGTAAATAAGACTTTTGTTAAATTGAATCATGTAATTTCTGATTAATCTCTTACTTTAAGTTATTGGTAAGTATTTATCATAAGAAATGTGTTACAGCCAGATTACTTCATATTTGTTGTTATTATTTGACATAAAATGTATAATTTTTAGCTATGACTGGATATCACATTTATTTACATCATAGTAGATATTTATTTCCTATTCAGTAGATAACTCATTTTGACAAACTTACTACCAGTATATTTGTAAAAGAACTGCATTTTTTCCCAGAAAATAACACTGTTAAGTAATAATTTGATTTTACTAGAAGAGATTTAGAAGTGAAGAGAAATCAAAATTTTGTGTTTTTAATATCATTGTTAATAGATAACATTATATGAGGTTAAATTTTTAGCTAAGTCATGTAATATAAGTATCTTTATGAACATCTTAATAGTTTTACAACAAATAATGGTTACCACTCTACCATTTTTTCCATAGAAGATATATATATATCTCCTTAGTAACTCCACAATAAACTATTAAATTACTAAATATTTATAATTTACTTATTTATATCATTTTAGTACACAGAAACTAGTGAGTTTGTTTTTCACAAGTATGTGTGAGTTTTTTGCCTTTTCACTATTGATTTAACGATAGCCTGAAATCAACAGTTTTAGAGAATGAAAGTTCTCTGAAATAATATATTACTTAATGTTAATAATAATAACTTAGTAATTATTAATAAGTGAACACTTAAATTCTGTTTTTATAATTGCTTCCCATATTTTTATGCCAGGATATCACTAAATAAGATATTTGAATTTTTTCAGTAGTATTTTCATGTCCCATGTATACGCAGAAAGTTTCAGTTATTCAGATTATAATGTGTGGTTAAATAAGCAGAGAAAGCTGAGAGATTATTTAGCTCTTTCTATAATTGTACTGCAACTATTACTTTGTATGTAACAATGTTTAGAAATTAGAGCCACAGTGTAGGAACTGTGGGTGGTCTGTGATCTTCTGATCAAAGGCCCCTGGTTCATATTTCACACCCCCTGAGTAGGGCCAGGATGGGTCAGTTAACTTTTTTCACTTAAATTACATGACCACCCACTTTGACCTTTGACCCTGGTCATCTACTACGTGCCATTTCTTATAGAGTGGAAGAGTCAGTGTGTACCTTTTTTGAAGTCCTGGAAACACTCAGAACACACACCATAATGATGGTGGCCTCCATATTGTCATCTCTTATGATATGCAATATATTACTTAGGAACTAGTTATAGTATGACCCAAATCCCTAACCACTAAATAACACCCAATCACATTATAATATTTAATGCTATGCTATAGTAACTGAAAATCCAGAGATGCATAAGTACATAGATAATTTTAATCTAAAAACTTCCTGAAGAATAAAGATAAAGCAAAAATTTCTCTTCTGTATATTTTGCAGAAGAATGTGAAGCTCAAGTCTTCAATACGGACTGTTGTACTTAAATGTCATCATATTTTCATCAACAGTTCAATTAAACTCCTGAGCTACCAGAATTGATGTACAATAAGCCTTGTTTACTAGTAATTAAAATCAGACAACACATCTCTGACCTAGTCAGCACATAATAATGATTAACCTCTACAGAACTAAGTTTTAATTGGTTTTGTATCAACCCACAGCTTTAGTACAATGTTAGAGTAGAGTACTTTTATTTCTCTATTCAACATATTTATTGAACACCAATCATGGGCTATTGCCATAAAGTTTAATGCTAATTCACTACATCAAAAAGCTCAAAGTGCACTGGTATGAAATAGCGATGAAGAAATGACATAAAGATATAGAAAACATTGAAATGTGATATGTGGCTAAAGTTCCTGCAGGGGAAAATTGAATGAGGTTATGTGGTAGTTTGAATATATGTCCCCCAATATATTCAATGTTTTATTACTTTATAGTTTGCATCTGCAATCACCTTGCTAGAGGCAAGGTCACTGGGGGCAGGTCTTAAGGTGTGGTGATGGTTTGAGATTCCATTGTAAAGATATGCAAATGTGCCTAGCAGGAGTTCCTGAAGTGTGCTGTGTGACCTTTTGGCTGTAGTTTTGCTCTGTGTGCTGTGGTGGCTGGCTGGTTGGCTTTGCTCTCTCTCTTGCCTGGCCCTGTGAAGAGCAGGCTGCTTCCCCTGCCTTTATGGAACTTCCCCTGGATCTGTAAGCTTCAATAAATAATATCCCTTCCTCCATAACTGTGCCTGGTCTGGAAGTTCATCTCAGCGAACCTGAAGCTGTCTGCAACAGGTTATGAACAGAAAAAGCTAAGAACATAGAGGATTCATAAAGCATCAGCGTGGAGCAAAAGATTTGACATCAATTATATGTAATTTTAATCATACATTTTCCATTAAATGGCTGAGATCAAGAAATCACTGCATTTCTCTATCTATCTATCTATCTATCTATCTATCTATCTATCTATCATCTATCTATCTACCTATTCATTCTTGCTATATAGTCCTGGAGGGCTTGTACTCACCAGGTAGCCGGTAGCCTGAGCCAAGCTCTAAATTATGTAATCTTCCTGCCCCAGCTATAAAATATGTGCTATAAAATACAATTTCAAACTAATTGGTATGAATTCATGAAAATATTAATTTGGAGAAATCATAGGATCTTTTAAAATGTTATATGTAAATATAGATTACTATTAAGGCTAAATTTTAGCCAGATGTGGTAACTCCTGCCCATAATTCAACACTTGAGAGGCTGAGGCAGGAGGATCATCGCAAATTTGAGATCAGCCTTGACTATGCAGGAAGTTACCCCCAGACCAGTCTACAGAGTGAGACCTTGTGTCAAAATGCAGAAAACAAAGGAAGTATGGATTGAAAAAGAATGCTTGTGAAAGGGATTAGGGAATAACAGGGGCATAGATTTTATTATAGTATGTGGCTATATGTAGTGAAAATAAAGCTGGGAAATAGAAGGCAGATGATGAAAACATTTGCATTCAGAGATAAGGAGTTTGGAAATTTCACTGGAAGTGATGAAGAATCTTTCAAAAACTTTGATCATTGGGTCAATAGTGGTAACCATGGATTGACATGCATGAGACTGTATAAATTTAGGCTCAAAACAAATATTCCCTATATCCAGGAGAGGCATTTTGACTAAAGTCTGATGTTGCCCACAAAAAGGAAGTGATAGATATATTGAAATTTTGAAACTAGCACCATAATATGTTAAAAGCACATCCAATAAAGTTCTGATTCACACAGTCTCAAGGGACCTGCGAGTCTGTAGTCATTGAGTAAATAACTGTTTGGTGTTTTGCATTATATTTTTCTCCTATGTTTCCACTATTTCCATTTCTGTAAGTTATCTATGTATAATTATATCTTTAGTGAAAAGTACTTAGAATTGTTGTCACTACCTTCTTATGTGAGCTTTCTTTCTCTAATAGTGTATCTTTTTAAAGAGGTATATTATCAGTTCAGGAAAATATTCCAAGAGTTGACTTGAGCCAATTGCAACGGGGTCAGAAGAGACATTTAGAAACACTTGAGATAAATTTTAACAAAAGTTTAATTCATTGAAAGTTATGAGAAACAGGAGTGTAGTAAAATTGTATGAATGAGGAGGGTTTTAAAATTATTTTTAATTTTTTTTATTTGACAGAGAAAGAGAGAGAAAAAAGCAGAGGAGGGGGAGGAGGGAGGGAGAATATGGGCATGCCAGGGCCTCTAGCTACTTCAAACTAACTTCAAATATATGTGCCACCTTGTGCATCTGGCTTTATGTAGGATCCTTAGGCTTTGCAGGCATGCACCTTAGCCACTGAACCATCTCTCCAGCCTTTACGTTATTTTTAAGAAGTGAGACATGTATATAGTTATGTGAAAGTGAACATTGTACGGACAAGCACATATGAAACTTAAATTTTATTTACTTATTTTTTTGGTGGTGCAAATATGTGCTTCCCACTATATTTCCAGTTCCTAGGTTAACTTTTATTTATGAACCAAAGCAATATGTAATCATTCTGAGGAAGCTTCTTAACATAGATGATGTAGTTTATTTATCAAAAGCACACAATAATGATAAAGAATATTCATTCAGAAAACATTTACTAGGCTCTATTATATAAATAAAAATATACATTTTCAATAGTGTCATGAAGAAAAAGCAGGGTGTGACTAGATAGTTATAAGGAAGGTGTTTTAAACAGGATAGTCATGGAAAGATGCTCTGAAATGAGATATAAGCACCAAGCTAGGTGGATAGTGGAGGTCATTAATTTCCCCTGAGAAAATCTGGAAGGAGCAGATTGGTTGGATTCGAATCAAGATTTCAGTTTTGAATGGGCTGAATATTTTGATACTTTTAAATTTATTTTGTATGTGCATGTGATGTATATGTGTGTTCACATGTGTGTGGATGCACATGCGCATCTGTGTATGAGTGGAGGCTAGAAGTTGACACTGGATATTTTCGTTTATTCTCTCTTCAGGAATTTATTTACTGAGGCATGGTCTCTCATTTGAACTCAGAGTTCACTAATTTGTCTGGCATAACTAGCCAGCTCTTCTAGCTAGCTAGCTTTCTCCAGAGATCCTATCTCCCCCTCCTGTGGTGGTTCACTACACCTACCCAACATTTACATAGGTTCTGGGGATCTGAACTTAAACCCACATGCTTATATGGCAAGAGCTTTATCCACTGAGCGACCTCTCAAGCCTTGAATAGTAGCCTGAATTTGAAAAACATTAGATATTTAAGTAGAGATGCTGAATAAGCAGTTACATATGTAAAATTTGACTTTGAGTAAGTCTTGTGATAGAATATACTTTTGGACATCCTCACCTTAAAGATGCAACTTAAATCATGAGTCTAGGCACTATATGGAAAGAACCAGAAAGTTGGAGAAGACAGACATCAGTGCCTGCAAACGGAAGCCTCAGTGCTCAGAGATTAGGAAGATGACGGATGATCCAGTAAATAAGGCAAAGAGGAAAATGCCAGTGATGGCAGGAGGAAAATGAACACTGTTTTGCTCTGGAGGTCAAGTGAAGAAAATATTTAAAGAAACTTGAGTCATGAATCGCATCTAATACTAGCAAATGATCAGACAATTTGAATTTATAGCATATTTTTGTTGATGGGAAAAAATTCAGTAGTAGGAGGAAAATGGGTAATTTGGAAGAGAAGGACAGTACAGGAATTAAGCCTCTAAATAAGCAAGAATGGAATGAAATTCAAACTGAAAAGGGTTAAATTTCATTAAGAACAGTCGGTTTAGCAACACATAAATTTACACATATAAAAGCACACACATATATTCTCAAGGTCTATGTAGGCTTATGCTTTCATTTTTAAAACTTTTCCTTCTGCAGAACCATGTTCTTAGAGCTTATTTTTGCCTTGATTTTAAAAAGAAATAAGAGGAAGGTCCTATTCTTAATTCTTTTTAGAATTCACTGCCAACCTCCGTGACCCTTTCCCTTAGCACTGGACACCAGATGGTGATTAAATGGAAGGCATAGTTCTGTGTTCTTTATTAGCACAGCACGACAGCGAGAGAGAGAGGGGGGGCAAAATGTTAGAAATCTTGATAAGATACTGAACTAGTCTAGCTACTGTCAAAGTTGCTATTTAAAATCTTTACAAAGTATCAAAAGGTAGAATATCTTTTTCTTTTTCTTTTTTACTTTGAGTACTGAAGAACAGTTTCATGAGAGTTTTGATCATCCTCACTGTGAGACCAAAATTAATTTATCTTCGTTACATCTTCAGAGCCAAGGATAGTGTGTAGTTTGGAATAGAAATGCAGTAAGGCTGAATGTGAGGAAGACAAAAATTTGTTATTGTAACTATAGGTTGTCAGAGCGGGGAAGGGGAAGGAGTCAGCATCTGACACCCTTCCTTTGTTGCCATTACTAGAGTTCTGTAAGTGGTTTGTGGGGGGAGGGTGGTGGTGAAGGAAGGCATACCAACATCTTTAGACAAGTAGGGGTGAGGTGGAGAGGATGAGGGGGAGCACAGATACACTACTTTCTTTTAAATTCATTTATCCTTTCAGCAGCTTCTAAGTGGCTAACATATAGGACTAAAATCCCCGCCCTTGTATTTGTCACTAAGTACCGAAATGGGCGTGGCTCACTATAGGACACCTGAGTTTCTTTTTATGTCTCCTGAGCCCCATAAACGGATCTCCTGGAGTCCTAACTCCTCAAGCGCACCCCAGGGTTCCCCAGCTCCGGTACCCTTTTTGGGAA
Organism: Orientallactaga sibirica; assembly: GCA_036365145.1. Classification (NCBI taxonomy): domain Eukaryota; kingdom Metazoa; phylum Chordata; class Mammalia; order Rodentia; family Dipodidae; genus Orientallactaga; species Orientallactaga sibirica. Next base: position 4,552,165 of record JAEOAD010000793.1, on the reverse strand, counting down.
TCCTCCCGCCAGCCAGACTGCACAGTAGTCTTTAGAGGGCCTGCTGAGCATGTGTGAAGAGAGCCGCGCATGCTCCGTGCAGTGGGCAGGTTTACCCGGCGCTAGCAGTGGGTTTTACTACTCTTCACCCGCCTCCCCCTCCCAGCTCGTCCCCCTCCCCTCCTTCCCTCCCCCACCACGCGGTTCCCCCCCATCCACCCCGCCCCTCTTTCCCACCCCCTTCACCCGAGGCTGGGGAATCTCCATTGACGTTCGGGTGACGCCGCTGTGCCGCCGCTGTGGGGGGTTCCAGGCACTGCACAGGTAATGCCGTGGCTGCCGCCATATTGACGGAGCGGGGAGGGGGCCGAGGGAACGAGGTAGCGGCGCGGGTGTGCGGGGCGGGCGGGGGGGGGGAGGGCAGTCACCGCGGAGCGGCCGTCGCAGCGGCTGCGAGCGGGCGCTGAGCGGAGGCTCTGGGAGCGGCTGCACAGAGTTGTGTTCTCTATGGGTGCAGCGGCCGGCGGCGGAGACCCTTTGCTCCCAGCCTGTGAGGGACCCAGCGGTCGCTGAAGGCGGAGCTGGGGGTCACGGCGGTGGCGGCGGAGACAGCGACTGCGGGAGCGGCGGGCTAGCTCCACTGACGGGATGCACGGCCGCGCTGGAGGTTGGCAGCTCCTGTTCGAGTGCTCCTGAAGGGGCGATGTTACCGTTCACTCCCCAGGAGGAGCCCTGGGACCAAGAAATGGAGGTGTTCGGCAGCGGCGGCGGCGCGAACGGCTGCGAGGTCAGTGTGCGGGGCGAGCTAGCGGGGCCGGAGCGGGATCCTGGCTGGGGGACGGGAGGGCGAGCGGGAAGCTGGAGCGGCGGGAGCCCGCGCTGCCCCCCAGGGGCTCGCGCTGGGCTGAGGGCGGGTCGGGCGGACGGGCGGGCTCCCGCGTGCGGCTCGGGCCGGGCCTCCGGAGCTCCCGCGGCGCGGCCACACTGGAGTTGTTGTGACTAAGTTTCTTCACTTTCCAGCCTGAAGCGGGACTGGGCGACGCGCTGGGCGCAGAGCCCGACTCCGCGCCTCCTCCTTTCTCCGCCGCGCTGGGTTGCTCGCCCGCAACCCTTCGCAACCCTTGGGGGCACCGTTAAACCCACCAGGGCTCTTGCTTGAACTCTAGAGCATTTTAATCCCTGGGCGACCTAAACACAACAAGGTGACTTAAGTAACTCTGGGAACATTCACCCAGAGAAACAAGGGCTCCTTGGTAACACCATTCTCATTTCTTTGTAGCCTGTTATTTTCTTTCTTCCCAGCTCATCGAGATGAAGTGGCGGCCAGATTTATCTACCTCCAGGTGATATTTGGCTGCCTCTTCTCAGTTCCCCTTACTCGGCCGCTTTCTTTTTTTTTCTTGGACTCTTCAGCTTGCCTCAGTCACTGTCTCCTACCCATTGGTCAGTCCCAGAGGCAAAGTATCCCCAGCTTTTCTTAACTCAATATTAGTAGGGCTCACACAGGTACATACAAAATAGTTTGGTTCACGCTCTTCTAAAACCGTGCTGTTGGGTTTTGAGCACCTGGTCCTTGAGCGTTTGGATGTGATGTGCACAGGTGCTTTGTTATTTGCTACAATAGGCGGACCCTACTTTAGTAGAAAAATGATGATAAAGTTAAAAAGTTGGATGCTTTTCGGGTCAGTAGAGAGCACAATACTCCAGTAGAGGCCACCATATACCATTTAAAATACTTGTTGAAGGCCTATTTGATTCGTGATAGAATATTTTCAGGTAAGACAGAATTCTGGACATCTCAAGGGTGGAACTTTGTCAAGTATTGCTCCATCTTTAAAAAATACACTTTAGACTATTGTATGATGAAATCATCCTTTTTTGTCCTTTTTCCCTTTAATATTTTTCATCTAAACTAAAGTTAGATTGCAAGTCAGAATAAGGAGCAAATACAAATGCAGTGGAAATAAATTGAGAAATACCCCAAAGCTGAGTCTGTTATACTTACATGAAGGGTTTTTTAGTCTTCAGCTAATGAATTGCAAAGTATTTTTATAGTCTACATCTCTGAATAATGGGATAAACTAAAAGGGGTTAATTTCTTAAAACATGACAATGCGAACTGTTTTACAAATTTTCTAGCAAGACTACCAGAAGAAAAATTTTATTTAATTCATGCCTGCAATGTATTAACTTTTAGCAACATTTAGTATATGTGTAAATGATTAATGCTTTGATATAAAGATGAAGTGGGAAGTAGGGATCTTTTCACATGTCTACTCACTGTTTTTGTTAACTTAGAATATAGTATCTTTTAAATTGTAATGATCATACATGGTTTTTTATTTGCAGTATGTTTTTAGGTATTGTAGAGATTTAACAATGGGTCTCTCTGCCTCAGCAGTTTGGAAAAAAAATACTCAAGTGGAAATTGTTAATCCCTATGAAGTAAATCAAAAGGTGAAGGTAAAGTGGTGAAGATAGTATTTCTGCTTTCTTTGTCTAAAACACTCATTATTGGTTGAATTTAACCCTGCCAATGACAATTAAAATATTCAGGGTGAAAATTTAATGCTACATTTCAGTAGACCCATTTAGTACCTACAAGAGCATTTGTTGATTTTAATAATATTCTGTTGATAAGAAAGTAGCTTTACTTTCTAGAATTTATATTCATTTCCATTACAGCTTTTGATGTTGGCTTTAGAAGTACTAACTGTGTGTATGAACGTTATAAACCTCAACTGTGATAGCTTTTACACAAAGGTGTTTTCTTTCTTTTTTTTTATTTTGTATATGTTGACATCCTTACAGAAAACAAAAGAATCTGGTAACTTTAATGTCATAGGAAACAATTTCTGTATGTTAACACTGGCAAGTTTAAAGACTATAGACCTTCCTATGTATTTTGGAATCTTTTCCAGTAATTTTTTCCTGTCTTGCATGTGGACAGATTATCTTTAAATTGTTATTCACAAGTGTATAAATTGGTTGTGTGAGACTCTTAACAAGTTTTTCCACAAGAAACACTTAAGGCCAATTACATTTTTAGACCAATGAACAATAGCAAGATGTACAAATGAAGATCCTAACTATTGTTTGAACATTTCATGTGGAAAAATGTCTCAAGGTGTTAATTAAGGACTAATTTGAAAGGTAAAGAATAGGCCTAGAAACGGGAAACATGGGATTCATTGGCTCCTGTGGAAAGAGTTTTGGAAGCAGGGAAATAAGGTTAGCAAGATGCTTGTGTTGTGAGAGCTCTTGCAGGGACCCTTTCTCAATTATATGTGCTGGAAATGGGAACTTCAAAGGGCATCACCCCTTAAGCAGACACAATTTTAGCTCCTGCCTGGATTCTGTCAGGATCAAGGAAGAGGTGTTACTTGAGACAGGATGGCTATTGGTCATTGCTAGGCAAGGGTCATAAAGAACAGCCTGTTTTAGTACCATAAATTAGTATTATCAGCGGATACTTAGTTTTTTGGTTTTTGGTGCTTTCTTCCTTATATGGGAATTGATATTGTGTTTTAAAATTACCTATATAATATTGAACTAAAATTTTGGTACTTTTATTTACTTAAAATATGATTTTTGTTTAAGGAAATTAACTTTGATAGCAATATAGTTTATTGATGATCTAGTTTGGTTTTAAAGGTACAGACATAAAATTTTTGTTTGACTTTTTTTTTTTCGAGGTAGGGTCTCACTCTGGCCCAGGCTGACCTGGAATTAATTATGTAGTCTCAGGGTGGCCTCGAACTCATCGTGATCCTCCTACCTCTGCCTCCCAAATGCTGGGATTAAAGGTGTGCACCACCACACCCAGCTGAGACATAAACATTTTAACCAGGATAGTAACTGTATTTCATATTAGGAAAAATTGCAAGTTTTAGTTTTTAATGAGACACTATAGTAATAAAGGGAAAAATCTTGAGCTTTGGAGACAGATAAATCTATATTCCACCTTATAGTAGGTGTGTGACCTATTGTGTGTTACTTAAACTCTCTGAGTTTCAGTTTGTGTTTCTTTTGATTTATAAATGGGAGAAAATAATTTTCTTTTTTTGTTTATTTTATTTATTTGAGAGCAACAGACAGAGAGAGAAGGAGGCAGAGAAAGAGAGAGAATAGGTGCACCAGGGCCTCCAGCCACTGCAAATGAAGTCCAGATGCATGTATATCTGGCTTATGAGGGTACTGGGGAAATGAACCTTGAACCGGGGTCTTTAGTCTTCACAGGCAAGCACTTAACTGCTAAGTCATCTCTCCAGCTCAGAGAAAACCATTTTCAAAAGTTGTTATTAAAACAAATTATTGCTATATTTAATATACTTCAGGTGTCTTGCATATAGTAGCTGTCAAATAAATAATAATTTCCTTTCTTTTTCCACAGAGCTCTGAATTATTGCCCTTTAGGTAGCCATAACCCCAGCCTTTCCTACAATGAGAAGTTTGTTTTTTAAGACCTCCTTTCAAAACGTAATCATTTCATCTCACTATATCAAAGCTCTCATTCTGCATATATGTAATCACAGATACAGTGATTCAGAGATAAAATATGAGGTTATACTTAGGAATACTTTGTGAGATAAGAAGAGAAATAATGTCATTATTGCAAGTGGCTAATGAGGTGTTTCATTGACATTCAATTTTGTCCATTTTTTTCTGTTTGGAAATCTTATCATGATCCAAATCGGTTTAATTCATCAAGTGTGTATTGAGTACAGGCAACACAGTATATAGTGCAGTATTGTGGTATACCTGAAGATGCACTGCAGAGTTCCATTCTGCCTTCAGTTTTAAATTCAGCTGAGTAAGACAGAAATATATAGAAGTAATTATGATAAATGGCACAAGTTTACCAAAAGTAGGGGTGAGTTTGATGGTGATGATGGTTTAAGGCCTTGTGACAGAGGTTGATTTTGATCAGAGCATTTTAGAGTGATAATATTTTCAGAGTGATGAAAGGAACATATTTTAGATAGATGAGAACAATAAAAGCAAAATCATAGTTTTAGGGCGGGGGATGTGGTATTGCTAGGATATAAACCCACTGTGTAGGTATACGAATATGGTATGAGATGAAAGAGGGGATGTACGAAATTTAGGCACAGATTGTATGACTTTTAAACCCAGCTTAAAGGTTCAATTTTATTTTGAAGTAAGAGTCACTGATGGTTTTTTAGGACATGAGTGATATCAGGTTTGTGCTTTGAAAAATAACTGATGATAGCATGGATGATGGAATGGGAAAGAGGAGGCATTGGAGGTGAGGAATATTAGATAGGAAACTTTTGTGCTAGTGAAAACAGTACTGAGATTTTTTTATTGTTGAAGTAGGACTGAAGAGGTAGACAGGTGACTGAAGGGAGAAACCTTGCATAAGTAGAATTGGTAGAGTTTAGTAAATGATTTGCTCTTTGAGAAATACAAAGGAAGACTAAACAATTGAAATTATGAGCCTGAAAGTAGGAAGTAATTCAGTTTAACAGGCAGCTAATGTGTGCCTGCTAATATAAGTCCATGCTAGAGACTAGACTAATACAGATAAATATATCAGCAGCAAAAGTAGATAGAACAAATTGAACTTCTTCTCTAGTATTGTCCAGAGCAATAGCAGACAACACTGGAAAGATTTCTAGACATGCTTGTTACCACTTAAAGTCTTTAGCACTAAAGACTGCACTGAAAATTATTCATGCTTTCTAAATGGACTTTAGGGATATTATTATTTCATCAATATTCATATTAAAGAGTGAATAGCAATATGTACAGAATCCTGTTCTAAGATACAGAAAAAAGAGAAGGGACCTCTGTATTTCTTATATGCTTTTATCAGGTTGATATGGAATAAACACCTCCTCTGCACAGATACCTTTCCAGTTCTCCAAGTCTGTCCTTCTTTAAACTACTCTGGTCTGGAAATATTCAGGTCAGTTCCTCTAGGGCAGGGCCTCTGTATATGTCCCTCCCTTCCTTGATTAGTTCGTCAAGAAAACTAATCATTATCTTACTGTTTTATAATAGGGACTTCCATTTGTGTAGTTGCTTTCTTAGGCCATATTATTTCAAAACTACCTCGCTCATAGACTTTCTCATATATAATTTTGAGGAGGAAATCAAGATATTTTCTCTTCCTTTGATTGCTTTCTTGGCTGGTGCTATCATTGTGTTTAGCAACAGTTCTGAAGATTTGGTGAGCACATGGAATTTTGAGGTAAGCTTTTCAGTACTTTGTCAAAATTTGACATATAATGCTTATTCACTTATGTTATTTCCAAGGATTATCTACTATTTTGCTGATAGTTTTTTTGTTCATTGTGTGTTTTTTTTTCCACTTGTCTTTATGAGGGGAAAGAGTTGGACAAGGAAGAGATTGAAAGATAAATTTAATCTGGCTTTTGCTGATAATAGTGATTTTTTTGAATTGTTCTGAAAGAATTCAGTGTAAGTGATTTTGCTGCAATATTTTAAATAGTTTGTGCTATATGTGTGTATGAAAGAGAGATAGATATAGAGAGGAGGGGTGGGGGAGAGAGATGAGAGAAAGACAGTGCTACTTACTACCTTGCTTTATTTCACTGAGCATTTGTGATGTTTTATAGGAAATACAAGCCAATAACAAACTCTAAAAAGTTGCTAGCATAGAAGTTAGGAAATGCATGGAAAGGGTAGGGGATGCAAGTAGATGGTAAAATAGAACACAGGTAAGCAAATTGTAGTTGTCTATACATTTATATATAGCTCAATTATAAACTTGGCCTTCAGTTTCTGTTGTCATATTATTTTCAGCTCTGGCTGTGTATTAGATTAACTTGGGAATTAAAAATAATTAGTGCCAGTGCTGCACTCATATATATTCACATTTAACTGCTCTGAATGCATCCTGAGTATCATTCCCCAGATCATTATGGCATACAGCATTATAAAGAAAGTATAACTCTGTGCCAAAGTAAAAAAAAAAAAAAAAAAAAGGTAGTTCTAATTATTCAACATGAAAAAAAGTATCACCACCTAAGATAGCAATTAGAAAAATAAATGTTCTTTGAATTATGTGTGTTTCTGTGTTTTAAGATTTTAGTTTTACTTGTTTATTAGAGACAGAGGGCAAGAGAGAGAGAGATAGAGTAAGAATGGGCACACCAGGGCCTCTAGCCACTGCAAATGAACTCCAGATGCATGTGCCACCAAGCATTTGAATGTTGTAGCTGATTTTGAGGTAGTGGAGGCAGGTAATTAGGTTGTGTTAGCTAGTTTTATATTACTACAACAAAGTAGCTGAGAAATTAAAAGGATGAAAGAGATATTTTGGCTCACAGTTTCTAGGGGTTTAGTTCATGATCACATGGGTCCCATTGTTGTGGGCCTGTGACAAGCACATCATGGTGGAGAGTGCATGGTGGATCAAAACTGCTTACTTTATGTCTGCCAAGGAGCAAAGCAAGAGAAAGAGGTGGAGGGGAAGAGGAAAAGAATGGACACAGACAAGGCTTACCTTCAAGTGCACACCCCAGCCACATACTTCTTCCAACTAGGTCCTATCTCCTAAATCTTATTCCATCTTTGACTACCACCAACACCAGGTAACCAAAACTTTGCACATGGCCTTTGAGGGATATTTCAGATCTATACTATAGCATCATTATTAGCCAAGTTAGGGAATAGTGACTCCTTTTTGAATAACAAATATCCCATTTATAGGCAGGTTCAGCTGTGCTGTGAAAAAATACCTCACAGAAACAGTTTAATGGAGAAATGATTTGTTGTGACTTACACATTTAGAGGGTATCCATTGTGGCCAGGAAAACATGTCAGAACAGCTAAGTTCATGGCTCTGAGAGTGTGGCAAGGCCATATATCATGATTAGGAGGGTTTTGTGGAACTAAATGACTTACATCATGGCTGTGAAGAAGCAAAGAATGAGAGTGGGGACAGGTATGAGTGGAAGACAAGGGGAAGGGCATAGAGACAAAGCTTATCTTGAAGTGTACTTCTCTCCTCACTACTTCATTCTGTTTATATAACTATGAATTAGGAAGAAGAGTGTGCCATAAAGGGGCTAGGGGTAGGGCTAACCTTCAGAGGTCCACCCCTACTAACTTTCTTCTACTAGCTAAGCTCTATCTTCTCAAGATTCTGCAGCCTCTCAAAATAGCAACACCAAGAGGGAACTAAGCATTAAAAACAGGGAGACTGTGAGGTGCATTTCAGAGTCAAACCATAACAGTGCAATGGGTGACTCTATATTATGCTGATGTTTACTATGTAATTAGTAATTAAGATAGTGTGTTGCTGGTGGCAGGATAGGTGCATGGATGCAGCAAAATAGAGAACTGAGAAATTGACCCATATAAATAAGCTCAACTAGTTTTTGGAAAAAAAAATGAAACAAAGTTAGGTTAAGCTCTGTATTTTAAAATACACACACACACACACACACACACACTATATATATATATATTCATAAAATATAGTATTACAAGAGGGATTTGGGATATGTGATGAAGAAATTATACCAATTGAGAATAGCCCAAATTCAAGAACTAGGTCATGGGTTTAATTTGATGAAAATTTGCATTCAAGATTGTTCAGGCAGGGTAGCTGCAGTGATAAATGACTACTGCCAGAAACAATTCCACCTCAGACTTATATGAACACATACAAAAAACCAAATATTGAGTATGTAGGTATGTACTGGAATATAAGATGGCAAACAAAAATTCAAGTTTAATTTTATGCTATATTTTACAAAAGGAAAACAGTTCTTGACCTCTTGGCACATTGATCAAACATTTATGATATTTGTCATATGTAGGACAGTTGTGTAAATAAATTATAGAACCTTTTAAAGGAAGTAAATATGGATTTTCATAAAAGACAGGATCATTTAGCAGCATCAGATCTGTAAGCAGTATTGATTTGATTTCATTTGTTTCTTGTCTGTGATGTTTCATGTATCACTTCTTTATTTCCCCCACTGTTGAACAGTATTTTATTATATGGTTTTAACATAATTGGTTTATATATTAGTCATTTGAAGGACTTTGGGATTGTTTGGGATTGTGGCCATTATAAATAAAGCCATTGTACAATTTGTGTGCAATTCTTGGTTTAAGCAAAACTTTTGATTTAGCTTGGGTAAATACTTATGAGGTGATTTGGACTTTGGGACTTCCAGGAACTCTGAATTCATGCCAATACTGAGTATTGTCAGATCAAATTAACAAAATATTTAGCCATTCTAGTAGGTGTATAGTGATAATAAAATTGTGATTTAAACTTGCATTTTCATAGATAGAAATGTTGCTAAGCATTTTAATAGGCTTATTTGTTATTCATATATTTACTCTGGTGAATTGTCTTAAAGGGCTAATTTTATATTTATTTTAGTTTTGCTTGTGTGCATGTGTGTTTATAATATAATATAATATAATATAATATAATATAATAAATATAATATAATATAATATAATATAATGTGGGGGGTATGTATGTGTATATGCCCTCACAGGGCCCCATGCTCTCACCTGTGGTGGAGAACCACTGCCATGGTAGCCAGAGCAGAACTTTAGGTATATCACTTTTCCACCTGTTCCCATTTTTTTTTTTTTTTTTTGAGCCAGAGTCTCTCACTGATAATAGAGCTTCCTCTTCCAGGTGGTTCCCTAGTCTCTGGCCCCTTTGCAGGATTTGGGTTATAGGCATGCATGACCATGCAGTTATTTATGAAGTACCTGAAGATTTGAACTCAGGGAGGTTTCAGGCTACCTCAGGCCCTTATGCTTGAGCAGGAAGCTTAGAAACATACTCAATTTTGTTTGAGCTAAATTTTTGCTATATTTATTTACTTACTATTTATTTTAGAGAGAGAAAGAAGGAGAGAGAGAGAGAGAGAGAGAGAGAGAGAGAATGAGAATGGGCATGCTAGGGCCTCCAGCCACTGCAAACGAACTCCAGGTGCATGCATCCCCTTGTGCATCTGGCTTACGTGAGTCTTGGAGAATCAAACCGGGGTCCTTTGGCTTTGGCAGGCAAATGCCTTAACCGCTAAGCCATCTCTCCTGCCCCTTTGCTATATTTAGATTGAGTTATTTTCGTGTTCTCTCCCTCTCTCTCTCTCTCACTCTGTGTGTGTGTGTGTGTGTGTGTGTGTGTGTGTGATGCACTCACCTGTATGCATGTGTGTGGAGGTCAGAGAAAGATCTGGTGCCCTCTTCTATTGGGCCTATTTCTGAGCCTGAAGTTGTCCTTTTCCAGTTAATACTGGCCCCTAATACTAGGGTTACAGGTGTATGGCCATGCCCAGCTTTTTATATGGTTTCGGGGGATAGAACTTAGGTCCCGATGTTGTGCAGCAAGCACTCTTACCCACTGAACCCCCAGACACTATTAATCATTAAATGAGAGTTCTGGATATAGTTCTTTTATCAGATATTAACTTATATTTTCCTTCCTTCTGTGTCCTTTATTTCCATTCTCTTTATAGAGATATTTAGTTTTAATAAAGTAAAATTTATCAACTGGTTCTTTTATGAATTTTACTTGCTAAGAAGAAAATGCCTAAATCCAAGTATACTTTTGTATTTTTGCTTCTTGTCTTGAAATTTTTTAGTTGCATAACTTATTTGGGTCTTTGATTCATTTTATTTAATTTTCATATGGTAAGAAGTAGAAATTAGGGTCAACTTTTTTCATATGGATATCCAGTTTTCAAAGGCCATTTGTTGAAAAGACTATCTGTTCTCCATTGAAGACTTTGCACTGTTTAGAAATAATTTGGTCACATATGTATTGTTTCTTATGGAAAAATTAAAAAGTTAGCTATCCATTTTAGCGTCTTTAGCAGCTAAGGAAAGCATAGTGATTATAGCAGGTGCTATGGAGCTGGGACACCTGAATTTGAATTCTGCTTTCTATATTTATTTACTTTATGACCTTGGGTAAGTTACTTAACTTCTTTGCAGCTTACTTAGAGTATTAACAATAAATCTAATAAATGTAAAAATTATAAGAATTTCATTTTCTAATTCTAAGTACTCAGTAAAAATTCTTTTAACAGTGTCATGTCTGCAATCTGTGTTACTGAACACATTTCCAATTTAAATATTAAACTGTGCATGCTTTTTTGAACATGATGATTTTTAAGCATCATATGTTGAATTTTAAACATTTTAGTCATTCAATACCTGAATACTTATAGTAACATTTTCCCTCACCTATCCTTTCCTTAAGAGCATGGTGCTTCATTCATTGAGCTGCTATTTCCCATGTTAGCTCAGTTTCTATTTCTATAGTTTATTCTTTCATTATTTTCTCCAGCTAATATTTTGATAATAATCTTTACTAATAGAAAAATTTATCACGTAAGATTTAACCAAAGGCTAGTAGTTTTGTAGTATTTCCTTACTTCTCATCTTTTTCCTAAAGCAAGTTATTTTATTTTATTTTTTTTTCTATTGTTCCTTTATTCTTAATGATTTTTGAAGTGACCAAAGAATATACTGTAGGGCATTTAGAAAGTATGACTGAATGTAAAAGTTTGTTTATCTTGTGACTTGCAGTGCTTTTAGATATTAATTTTTTCATATGCAAATATGATATTGACATATTTATAATTATTTTGACAAGTAAATAAACAGCTATAAATATTAAAATAGATAGTGTATCATGTTATAAATACCAATAAATTCAGACCTTTATGAAAGCTTTTATAATTTTTGAGTTATTAATGTTTTAATTTCTTTGACATTACTCATAGAGTGATAAGTCTTTTCTATTCTTTTGCTTTTTAAAAATAGCAGTAGCTGATTTCCTTGTACTTAAATAACTTGTCAAGACAGTAGAGCCTTACAAAAAGGAAATGTACCTTTAGTGTGTATCTCACTTATATTATGTCTTAAAAAACTTTTGTATTGATAATTTTCATACATGTACATAAAGTATATTGACCATAAAACCTATTTCAAAAGTTTCATCCTTCTCCCCACTGACTACCCTCTTCTTTCCAACTAGTCCTTCTTATATTTTGATATATTCTTTTTGGGGGGAGAGAGACACAGAGAGAGACAGAGAGAGGGGAAGAGGAAGACAGATAGAGATGGGTGTGCCAGCAGCCTCTCAGCTGCTGCGAATGAAATCCAGATGCGTGTGCCCCCTTGTGGTCAAATGTGGCATTGCACCCCTTTGCATCTGGCTAAACGTGGGACCTGGAGATTGGAACCAGTGTTCTTAGGCTTAGGAGGCAGGTGCCTTAACCGCTAAGCCATCTCTCCAGCCCTTGATATATTCTTTTTGTCTTCCTCCTTCATCCATGATGACATTTTGATGGTCCCAATGTTATGCAGGTAACTACAGCCCCTGTGAAGTTATGGGGGCAGTAGGCACTCATGTCCAGAAAACAGCATCCCAAAGTACTACTTCCCATCCTTTGGCTCTTACAGTCTTTCTACAATTTTCCAAAGTGTTCCCTGTAAATGAAAAATAAAATAATCAGTCCTATACTTTAAGCATGTGATGTCTTCAACAATAAGGTCTTAACATTTGGTGCAAATGGGCAACAAAGGGCACTGGCAATACTTGTATTGTTTGGGGGGTTTTGGGGTCTCTCTGACCAAAAGCTCACATGGAGACATCCTACTCCTATGGCTTCTTGACACAGTTTTATGTACCTCTGCAGGTTACTTCTGCTCAAACTCTCTTTTTCCTATTAATTATATTTTTGATTAGCTAACAAAGTATGTTTCCTTATGACTCATTCACAATGACTTTAGTTTTGATTAACCTCTCATCCACTCTTCTCCTCCATACTCTTCCTGGAGTTTCCTCTAGGGTAACTATCATGGAGATCCTCTTCTATGGGATTGATATTTCTTGGGAGAGACAAATTGGCTTAGTATTTCATGACATTCATTTTGTGTTTTGACTTGCCCATTTGAAGACAGTGCCTGTGTGAGGGTTTTTTTTTTTTATTTTTTATTTTTATTTAATTAATTAATTTATTTATTTTTGCGAGGTATGGTCTCACTCTGGTCCAGGCTGACCTGGAATTAACTGTCTAGTCTCAGGGTGGTCTCAAACTCTCGGCAATCCTCCTACCATTGCCTCCTGAATTCTGGGATTAAAGGCGTGTGCCACCATGCCCGGCTTCCTGTGTGAGGTTTTTTTTACTGCCATGTTTGTGTTGAGTACTTGGACTGGTGCTTGCTTGTCCTTGCTTTGCTTTGTGGTGCTTGGAGTTCAGTATTTGATGTACTTGGAACTGCTTCATGGATGGGATAGGTGAGGTGGTCTTGAATCAGTTGCTACTGTGCTTGAATTTACACATGGGTCACAGACCAAATAGGTGATCATTTTTGCCCCTGTGATGAAGAGAGGATTGCTGAAGGAAATTAACATACTGGAACATAGTCTGAATCCTAGCTATCCCCAGTGATGGATCATCTTTACCTGTGGAGTAAAGGAAAGAATGTTCCTGAGTGGATTCTGGGTTGTGGAACTTGAACTGTGGTCCCAATCATAGTGATAGGTCATTCTTTGCCTATGGTGTGATGGGAACAGAATTCAAAAAGGGAATGCACTGATACTTACATGTTAGGCCCAGTCACAATAGTCCAATATATGCTCATGCTGTGGTGAAGAGAGAGGATTGCTAAAGAGAATCTGGATGCTGGAACTTATGCACCAGTCCCAATCAGGTCCCAGTCACATGGCTCAGTTTATGTCATATTCTTGCCTCACATACTTTCACTTACTCCAACATTATATGAGTAATTCAGAGAATTATTGTATTTAGAAATAACTACCTGTTGAATTGTTTAAAAGTCTCCAATTATTTTTTGCCATGAATGACTCATTTTTTTACTAATAAAATAATTTTTAAAAGTATCACTTAATTAAATTGATTTTGTAGCTTATGTTGCTTTTCTTGTTTCTGTGACAAAAATACCTCACAGAAATCATTTAAGAAAAGAAAAGAAAAACAATACTTTTCTTAAGGTTTCAGAGGGTCAGACCATCATGCTGGGGAGAGCATGACAGAGCACAGCAGTTCAAGTTATGTTGGGCCAGGAGGCAGAGAAAGTTAAATGTCAGCAATTTGCTGGCTTTCTCTTTTTTCCTTTTCAATTTGACCTGGGCATTAGCAATGCACTGTGCTGCACACAGTCAGGGTGGGTCTTTCTTCTCAGGTAATCTTTTCTGGAAACATCTCATAGACTCACCCAAGAGGTGTGCCTGGCCATCATCTCTGCAGTTCCAAACCAGTCAGGTTGATAATGGAGATTAGCTATTACATATTTCTTATGCACATTGGATTCCATGTATTAGATGCTGAATGATGTGATTTATAGAAGTTAGCTTTCTATCTCAGCAAGCTACCCAGAGCTACTGCTTATTTTTAGTTTAGTAATGCTTGATTAAATACATATTTTATTAAAATAAAAAATTAAAAATAGGGATGGAGAGGTGGCTTAGCAGTTAAGGCATTAGCCTGCAAAGCCTAAGGATCCAGGTTCGATTCCCCCAGTACCTACCTAAGCCAGATCTACAAGGTGACACATGAGTCTGGAGTTTGTTTGCTGTGGCTAGAGGTCTTGGCACACCCATTTTCTTCCTTCCTTTCTTTCTTTCTTTCTTTCTTTCTTTCTTTCTTTCTTTCTATCTATCTATCTATCTATCTATCTATCTATCTATCTATCATCTATCTATTTATCTAATCATCATCATATATCTGCCTCTTTCACTCATTCTTTCTCAAATAAATAAGAATATTTTAAAAAAATTAACAATATACTATACAACTAACTGTGGAAATACATGCTGAAATTATGGTACACAATATGAATGGCTATAATGGTAATAGCAGTGGAAATTTAAAATTGTATTTAATCTAATTTTTTCATAATGAAATTATTTAAAACCTGGGAAGCATATGAGTAATAGTGTTTATATAATGCTTTTAAAGTAAAGCTTCATTATTTTTTTAAGTATGATTTCATCATGTTGCTAAGCTGGTGTCAATATCATAATCTCAAGTGATCCTACTACATATCTGAGACTAAGTTGTGGGATAAAATGTCAGGTACTTTGCCTTTTAATTTTTTTGTTAATTCTTTTTTTTTTTGTGCTAAGTATTGAATCCAGGGTCTTGTTCATATGCTGGACTAGCCCATGACAGTTATCTGTAAGCAATCCTTGGGAAACATGGGTCTGTTTAGATGAGTTAACAGCAGTCTGTTAGTATAACTATGTTTCAAGAAGATTGTTAAGACCATAATGGACATTTTTTTTTCTTATAAGTATCAGCTATCGGAAGATAGTGATGTTATTATTTGGGCAGTGTTTTGGGAATTTACCCAAATTAGACATATCTTGCAATATGACAAAATATGGCCTCTTCAATTTGAGAGACACTTAAGTCATCATAATTTCAGCTTTTATATTTTTAGATTTTACATTATTTAAAAAATATGCATAACTTTTTTGGATTGAATCTTTTTTACATTTATGATGACACAATGAAAATGATTTGACTAAATTTTATGAGTTCAAAAAATTGAAACAAATATTCTTAGTTATGAGCCTTATTAACATTCACAGCTTTTAAAATCTAATATAGTCTTTTTACAACTTTCAGGGAGGTGGATTTACATGTTTCTGTAAATAAAGATCTGATTATTTTGCTAGCTTTCAAAATGCATTGAAAATTCAAAAATTGATTTGTGTGAACCTTTTTATTTTATTTATGAAAGAGAGAAAGAGAAAGGGCCTCTAGCCACTACAAATGAACTCCAGACACATGAGCCACCTTGTGCATCTGGCTTTATGTAGGTACTGGGAAAATGAGCCTGGGTCCTTTGACTTTGCAGGTAAACACCTTAACTGCTAAACCATCTCTCCAGCCCTTGTGTGACTACATTTATTTTTATTGTTATTGAGGCGGAGTTTTGCTATGTACCCCTGACTGCTCTGGAATTTGGTGGGAATATAATAAGTGTGTACCCCCACATTCAACTCTTGCTGGACATATTTTAGAAAAAGCTTAGACAAGTAGATAAGATACTGGAGTAAAAATAAATTAAAAGTATAAGTTGAACTGGATACAAGCTTGTACTCCCAGCTCTTTGGAGGGAGAGGCAAGTCCATCATGAGTTCAAGTCCAGCTTTGGCTACTTAGAAAATTACAGGTTGGTTTAAGTTACATAATGAGATACTATGTCAAAAAATTAAAAAGTAGCTGGATGTAGCAGCATACATATACCAGCACTCTAATAGCTGAGGCAGGCTGATTACTGTGAGTTTCAGACCAGCTTGGGCTATATAAGTACCTGGCCAGCTAGGCCTATATAGCAAGGATCTTTCTGTCCCATACCCCTAAAAATAAGAATATACAGGTTCAGTTTTATGAAATTGTAAATGTATTCTGGGTAAATAACCCTCCTATATGTACTGAAAAAATTATAATCACAAAGTAGAAGATTTTAGTCTGCTCTTTCATTACTAGTCCAACTTCCTATTGTACATTTTTTTAGCTTATGCTTATATTGTTTAGATGAGTAAATTCCAAAGGGTCAGATAATCCATTCTTTAGTGTTTGTGGGCAACATATCATATATGCCACATACTATTCATCTTTTGAAAAAACAAGCCTTTGGAAATGGAGACTCAAACAAGTAATTCTTAGTTTGTGGACCATACAAACATGGGCTAAATTGGACCCATTAGCCATAGTGGGGCTTTAGAATGTGGTTCATGAGGTTTGCATTAATCTTGCTACCAAAATTTAGGGTTAAGAACTTTTTTTCCTCAAAAAAATACAGCAGATTGAAATAAGTCCCATACAACAAATTATGCACAATATTTATGATGTTCTTTAAAAAAATCTTATGGCTAACCCTGATTATATATTTTTAGAATTTATTTTGAACTGAGTTCCTGATGGCTATTGAAATAGAAAATTATGAGTCAGTAATCATAAGCAAAATGACTTACTGCAAATTGTTATTAAATTAGTTCCCAGTGTTGCTTTTAGATATTTCATGTCTACAAAATGAGGAACACCAATAGTAGCTTTAAAAGGATGTATTTTTCTAAAGTGCTAACTTGTAAAATTTGTCCTTTGAAAGTGTTTTAGTGGAGAACTTTAAATCTTAGTCACTTTTGTCTAGTAATGTTGATTGAATTAAGTATCTGTTAGTGCACAACAAATTATCACAGACTTAGCAAATTAAATAAATATACATTTATTAACTCATAGTTTCTTTGGGTCACAAATCTGGGCATGACTCAACTAGATCCTCTGCCTAGACACCAAACCTGTAATTGAGGTTTAGGCTCTTCTGCATTCTTATCTGGAGTCTCACTGGGACAGAATCTACTTTTTTTTTTTTTTTTTTTTTTTTTTTTTTTTTGTTTTTCGAGGTAGGATTTCATTGTAGTCCAGGCTGACCTGGAATTCACTATGTAGTCTCAGGGTGGCCTTGAACTCACAGTGATCCTCCACCTCTACCTCCCAAGTGCGGGATTAAAGGCATGCACCATTGGCTAGAATCTACTTTTAAGGGTCCTCAAATTCTTGGCACAATTCTTTTTCTTGTAGTGTTAAGATTGAAGGCCACAATTTTTCCTTAGTAGTGGCTGGTATCTTCTCTTAGATCCTAGTGGCTACCTAAATCTTACATAAGATGGTCACAATCTGTTGTTATATGGGTTTCCTCAACATGATCACGTCCTTCATTGAAGAAAATAAGGAAAGTTTGCAGAGTCTTTATGACATGATGTAATAATATAAGTGAAATCCCATCACCTTTGCCATATTCTTTTTCTTTGGAATCCAGCCACAGGTTGTATTCACACTGAAGACAACGGAGATAATACAAGAGCATGAACACGAAGAGGTGAGAATCATGGGGACCTTGTAGACTGTCTGCCACATTGATCATCTGTGGATACCTCTCTTTTGTTATGGGCTTAGTTCAGTATACAGACATAGACTATTCTAAGTATAATGGACCCATCTTTAAGTTTAAATCTATTTTTCTAGTTTAGGTAAAGTAAAAAAAATGAAAGAACCTTGTTTATAAAAGCTGTCAATAGCTAATATTTAAACTTGAAACTTTGTAAAAAAATATTTTATTTTATTTATTTGAGAGAGGCGGGGGGGGGAGAAAGAGAGAGAGAACGGGCACACCAGGGCTTCTAGCCACTGTAAACAAACTCCAGATGCATGTGCCACCTTATGCATCTGGCTTACGTGGGTCCTCAGGAATTGAACCTTGGTCCTTTAGCTTTGTAGGCAAGCTCCTTTACTGCTAAGCCATTTCTCCAGACCCTTTTAAAAATATTTTATTTTTTTATTTGAACTTGAAACTTTTTTAGACCAAGAGCTTCAGAATGTCAACTTTGTATACTTATTTTTAAAGTTGTTTACTATATAAATGCAGTGGTTTTGTTTATTAGTTGTATTTTGGGGATCCTGGAGACTATTAGTAAGTTTATACTATTATTGTATTTGTTGTGAAAGCTGTTTTGTTATATATGATTTTTAAATGAAGTTGTTAGTTTACATCATCCATATTTCTTCTTTCATTCTACTTAGTTCTTCCTTATGTGAGTATCTAAACTTTGCTGTATTTTTTATTACCATATTACATTGCTCAATCTGTATAGCACTTGCAAATGTATCATAGAATCATGACCAGATATATAAATTTTTTATTTGATGTGTGTGTATGTATGAGAGAGAGAGAGAGAGAGAGAGAGAGAGAGAAAGAATATGAATGATTGAATGAATGGGTGCATGAGAACCTCCTGCTTCTATAAACAAACTCCAGATGCATGCACCACATTTTGCATCTGGCTTTACATGGGTACTGGGAAATTGTACCTGAGTTGGAAGGTATTGTAAGCAAGCACCTTTAACTGCTGAGCCATCTCCCCAGCCCAAAAGCACTTTTCAAGACTGTGTATATTTGTATTTCACTTTCCTCCATTACCTCCATTTCTAAGGATTAGAAAGGGAAATATATTTTTTCTTAGTTTAATTTTCTTTAGATGCTTTTGTCAATAATATTAAGAAAATGGATTGAAGGGATTAATGTGATTTTTCTAAGATCAAGTTATTTCTATTGGTCCAGAAAATCTGAAAGTGATTCGATTGCTTTCTGATCAAATTAAAATAATGTATATTCTTCATTAGGCTCTATGATACAAGCCTGTTCACTTGGGTTTTAGGGTATATGTGTAAACTTAATATCTTTGTAACTGGTTAAAAGCCTTCTGTAATCTTCTGTAAAAAAGATGATGACATCAAATTAAAAGAGAGACTAATGGAGAGAGGGAGGGGATATGACAGAGAATGGAGTTCTGAAGGGGAATGGGGGGAGGGGAGGGAAATATCATGTTTTTTTGTATGTAAGTATAGAAGTTGTCAATAAAAAATTAAAAAATGCTTTATGTGATACTTTATTTTATTTTTATTTTTTGTGTTTTGAGATATGATTTTCCTATGCATCCCAGGATGGCCTTATTCTCACAATCCTCCTGCCTTATTCTCTTGAGTGTTGGGATTGTCCTGGATTCCATTTGATACTTAATTGGGGAGAAATATGAGTATCTTTATAAATTGGAAATTTTATTTTTGAAAAAAATGTATTGTCCCAGATAATTTTAAAAATATTTTTTACACGAGTGAAACTGATTTAAGTTTTAGAAAGCACCAGTGATAATGTGGTCCTCCTTTGAAATAGATATTCTTACCATGAAAGTCTGGTACATGAAGAAGCCAGATGAAATAGGAAGAATGGAGGGTTCTGTTTTTAAAGATTGCTTCTCGTGACTGAGATAATTTTGGGGATAGAATGATCTTTTTGACTCATTCAGATTCACTTTATTTCTAGTTCCTTCACACCAACAGCTTCATGATAAATTAGTCATAAGATGGTATGAATAGGAAGTAACCAGTAACTAGGTAACAGAGGAAAGTAGTATTTTTCTTTTCCTATGCATAATCCTTTTTATGCATAAACCTTTATTTATAGAGATTTCCAAGAGTCACCTTATTATGAAATATTAACTATCAGTATACTTTCTCATTGGTTTAGTGACCTTTTTTTTTTTTTCAAGGTAAGGGCTTGCTCTAGCCTAGGCTGACCTGGCACTCACTGTGTAAGACTGTTTTTTTTTTTTTTTAATGATTATTGAAAAATTTTAAATGTCTTAGTTTTTTTTTTTTTTTTTTTTTTTTTAAATTCCATCTTGACTATCTGTTCTGTTGAGGTAGTAGTGTAAGATAATGGTATTATGTACAGAACTGTGGAACCCTGGAATAATAGATTTATATGGTATCATTAGTACATTTTAATATTGGTTATTTTTTAACAAAAGCTCAAGTGTTTATTAAGGATTAAAAACACTGTAAATAAACTGTTCAATCCATTTCACAGTAAACTAAAACTTTGTTTCTCTTACTTTCTTCTTTTTCTTTTTTATAATCTTTTTTTTATTGTTTTGTTTTGTTTTTGGAAGGACAAGACATTGGTTATTTTTGAGAGACATGAGATAAATAAGTGGAAATATCAAGTAGGCAGTTGGATATATAAAATACAAGCTCTGTAAAAATGCTCAAAAATGCAGTCTCTAAGGAAATGGAACATATTAGTAAATTAGTTGCCTGGGTAAATAATGTAGAGATGAGAACAGAAACTTAGTTAATTTTCTGAAAATTCAGTAGTGCTTGAAGGATATGGTAAAAGAGCTATCAAAGCGATGGGGTAAAAGGAAATGAGAATGATATTACAAAAACCAATCACACAAATAGGAGCATCATCACCTGTGACATGCTGCAGAACCATCATGTAACATAAAAGCATGATGGATCCATTAGGAAAACAGATATCATTGGGGACATTATTTGGAATTCATTAGGGTTTTGTAAAGAAAGAAGCTAGTTGAATAAATAATGGTTACTATTTCCTTTTTTAATAATTAAAAAATTCATATAGTGAAATATATTCTTGTCATGTATGGTTCTGATGGTTCTGAGGTCAGATAAATAAAAGGTGTTGTAAATCACTACAATCAAGATGAATATTCTCATTGCTCCCTAGCATTCACATATGCAATTCCCATGAGCTGCCTCTTTCTAATTCTGCCCTAACCAGTGTTGACTGTTACTAATCTCTTTTCCATCTTTTCAGTTTTGATTGTTCTAGCATGCTATATAAGCAGAATCACATATTAAGTAGCCTTTTGAATCTAGATTCTTTCATTTATAATATAATTAAGACTCATCCATGTTATGAATGCATTTACAGATCATTTGTATTGATTGCTAGTATTCCCTTTCCTCCATGAACAGCCTCTGGAAGCCACTGCCAAATTATTTCTCTAGAGTGTACCTTTTTCAGTGTCATATGATTGGAGCCATCTATTCAGTATTTAGTATTTTGATATCTTTGCATTATCAAAGTGCTTCTAAGAGTAATCTGTGTTGTCACAAGTATTTTAGAGTTCTTTCCTGTTTGTTCATTTGTTTATGAGAGAGAATGGGAAAGAACAAACACCAAAGCTGCTTGCACTACAAATGAACTCCAGACTCATGTGTGTCTTTGTGCATCTGGCTTTAAGTGGGTACTGGAGAATCAAACCTGGGACAGCAAACTTTGCAAGCAACTGCCTTTAACCACTGAGTTATGTTCTCAGCCTTCACTGAATTTTTTGATGTGTTACTAGATTTTTTTTTAACGTTTTAGACAGCTTTTGTGGAAGAGAGTTCAAATAATACATTTTTTTTTTTGGAGAGAGACACAGAGAGAGGGAGAGGAAGACAGAGATGGGCGCAACAGCAGCCTCTCAGCTGCTGTGAACAAAATCCAGATGCGTGCGCCCCCTTGTGGTCAAGTGTGGCAGTGTGCCCTTGCGTCACTTTGCAACTGGCTAAACGTGGGACCTAGAGATTGGAACCTGTGTTCTTAGGCTTAAGAGGCAGGTGCCTTAACCACTAAGACATCTCTCCAGCCCTCAAATACTTTTAATTCACCTATTTACAGTATATAATCTCACATCTTTATTATTATATTCATAAGTATGTAACCATCACCAAAGTCAATTTTAGACTTTTTTATTACATCAAAAACTTGAATCTATTATTTCTATTCATTTTAACGCAACCCTAAGTAGTTACTAATTTAATTTTTCTTTGTACTGTTCAAAATCAAAATTTAAAACTTGATCATAAATTTATATATTCCCCTTCTACCATCCTCCTTTGTCACTACTTTCCTTAACCTTTCCTCTGAATCCTCTCTTCTTTTGTACTATTCCTACTTCTATTTAATCTTTTTTGCTTCCTTTGTCATTCACAATAACTGTTTTAAAATTTATGTTTTTTTTAAAATTTATTTATTTATTTGCAACCAGAGAGAGAGAGAGAGAGAGAGAGAGAGAAGAGAAGAGAAGAGAAGAGAAGAGAAGAGAAGAGAAGAGAAGAGAGGCAGACAGAGAGAGAGAATGGGCATGTCAGGGCCTCTAGCCACTGCAAATGAACTCCAGATGCATGTGCCCTTTGTGCATCTGGCTTATGTGGGTCCTGGAGAATCGAACTGGGATCCTTTGGCTTCGCAGGCAAACCCCTTAACCGCTAAACCATTTCTCCAGCCCTAAAATTTATGTTTTTAAAATATTTTATTTATTTATTTTATTTTTCAGAGAGAGAGGGGGGGCAGACAGAGAGGGAGAGGATAGGGCATGCCAGGGCCTCTAGCCATAGCAAACGAACTCCAGATGCATGTGTCTCCTTATGCATCTGGCTTATGTGGGTACTGGGGAATTGAATTGCTCCTTAGTCTTCACAGGCAAGTACCTGATCTGCTAAGCCATCTCCAGCCCCTTAAATTTAATTTTATTTATTTCCGAGAGAGAAAGGAGAGGGAGGGAAAGAGAGAAGAAGAGAGAGTATGTGAGAGTGAGAAAGAGAAAGAGAATGGGTACACCAGGGCCTCTAGCCATTGCAGATGAACCCCAGATATATGCACTACCTTGTGCATCTGGCTTACTTGGGTACTGGGGAATCAAACCTGGGTCCAATGGCAATGCAGACAAGAGCCTTAACCACTAATCCATATTTCTAGCCCCAGAACAACTTTTTTAAAATGAAAATTGTACTTTTCTTTCTTTGCTTTATTATTTAAATTTAGAACATTAATATACATATAGCAATTAACATAGTAATTTGATCATGTTCCCATTCCATTGTCATTTGTGTCCCTCCCTGGTACTCACCATTGAGTGAGGACCCTCCTGTTTCAAGGTTGTCCTTCCTTTTTGTTGTCTCTTTTGCCCTCAAAAAACCAAAAATGCACTGAGAACCATACTGGTCTTGTGAGGGTATTCATAGGCACTGAGGAGACATAAATTCATTGGTCATTTTGTGCATGACATCTTGTTGATGGGCTCAGTATCTTACAGATCTTCTGCAGGTCGCAACAGCTGCTGCAAGGTAGTGAATAAAATGACCACTTTATGTGTAGAAATCAGCATTTCAAAGCAGTTCTCCTTATCCTTTGGCTCTTGCATTCTTTTGATCACCTGTTCTGTTATAGTTCCTGAGCTATTGGGGGTCTGATAGAGATGTTACATTAGATGCTAAACAGTAAACTGTCACTTCTCAGCACTTTGATGAGTCTCAGTGATGTCTCAGTGAGTTACCGCTACTGGAAAAGATAAAATTTTAACAAAGAGTGACAGCTGCACTTAGATAAGGGTATAAACATAAGTATTTAGAGGGCAATTCGGAGGATCTAATATATCCACATAGCCAAGCCATAATTGTAGCTTTCCTGTAAAACTTGTGACCTCTGCCATAGGCTTTTGACTAGGTTTTCAGTATAAGACTTGAATTCCTTTCTATAGAGTTATCCTCAAATCTAGTCCAAAAGCTATTGGTTATATCCATAAGAGACATGCCATTTTTGCACTGGTGTACAAATCTTGCCTAGCTAGCTAATTGTGTGCATTGCAGAGTCCACTGATATTTAAGACTTCCAATGACTTTTTCCCCCAACCTGCTATGTAACACTTTCTAGCACTATGACAACTAGCCAATAGGGATAATCCTTCCAGCTCAGCTCTAGGTTGATTTTTCAGTGTGCTGCAACTAAACCATGAGGGGTCTCCAGCAATAGGGTATTATCGCTTAGTTCTTGTGGGCTATCAAGAGCCTTGGTAATATCCTGGTATCCTGTATTGATTTGCCTGCCTCAGAGGCTCACTAACAATTCTGGCATTGAATGTTTTCTGTAAAGACATTTAGCTTTTGGGAAGAGTATTATCTATCCCACAGGGTACTTTTGTCCAAAATCTCTTCCTTGGATAGTGTGTGTGTGTGTGTGTGTGTGTGTGTATGTAGTTTTTTTGAGGTAGGGTCTAACTCTAGCTCAGGCTGACCTGGAATTCACTATGCAGTCATAGGATGGCTTCGAAATCTCTGTGATCCTGCTACCTCTGCCTCTGGAGTAAAGGCGTATCACCACACTGGATCATATACTTTTTAAATTAACTAATGAAGGAGATTTCCTTATGGCTTATTCATAATATCTTTAGTTTTAATTAATCCTTCTTCCAACCCCTCTCCTTTACCCCACTCTCTTGACTCCACTTAGACCATTCTACCTCTCTACCTGTGTATCTACGCTCTCTTTGTCTTAAGCCCCCCCCCATCTCCTCTCTCCTTCATGACCCTTTTCTAGCTTTATGTCATGTATTACTGACTTATTTCAACTCACATACTAGTCTAAGTATTAAAGCTAGGATCCATATAGAAGAGAAAATGTGTGGCATTTGACTTTCTGAGCCTGCATTTCTTCATTTAGTATAGCCTTTTCCAGAGCCATCCATTTTACTGCAAATTTCACAATATCATTTTTCTTTATAGCCTAAACAAACTGTGTTGTATTATATGTGCTACATGTTCATTATTCATTTATCAGTTTATGGGCATCTAGGCTGATTCTTCTTCTTAACTATTATGAATAGAGCAACAATACACTTTGATGGGCTAGTATCTCTAAAATAAAGTGTAGAGTACTTAGGCTATATACATATGAGTTGTATAACTGTATCATATGGTAAGTCTACTTTTTCAGTCTCAGAAACCTCCACACTGCACATTTCCACAATGATTGCACCAGTTTACATTCCCACCAAAAGTGGATAAGGGCTTCTGTTTTCCCCTAGCTTGCCAACATTTATTGTCATTTGATTTCTTGATGATAGCCATTCTGAATAGAGTGAGATGGAATTTCACAGTAGTTTTAACTTGCGTTTTCCTGATGACAAATGTCAAGCATTTAAAAAATATGTGTTGGCCATTTATATTTCTTCTTTTGAGAACTCCAACTCAGATCTATAATCCATGTTTTCAATAGATTGATACCCTTAGAGTTTTTTTTTTTTTTTTAATTTTTTTAAATTCGTTTGAGATAGGGTCTCACTCTAGCCCAGGCTGTCCTGGAATTCACTATGTAGTCCCAGACTGGCCTCAAACTCACAGAGCTCCTCCTACCACTGCCTCAGTTTTTTGTATATCCTAGATACTAATCTTCTGTCATGTGTATAAGTGGCAAAAGTGTTCTTCCATTCCATATGCTTCCTGTTTGCTCAATTAATAGTGTCCTTTGCTGTACAAAAGTTTTATTTTTTTGTATTTCATGAGGTCATGATTGATTAGTGGATTTATTTCTGAAGAACTGGAGTTCTATTCAGAAGGTCCTTGATTATGCCCCTATGTTAAAGATGCTTCCTTACATTTTCCTCTAGCTTTTTTATTTTTAGTGTCACTAGTAGCTCTATTTTTTCTTTCTTCCCTCCTCTTCCCCTTCCCTCCCTCCCATTAGTCAATCCAACCCTTCCCTTCCCCTTTCCTTCCTTCTCCCCCCCCATTCTGCCCATTCATCTGTTTTTACTTTTCAGTGGACTCTTACAAATGAACATTGGTAAAATTCCCTTTTTCTTAGACCAGGATCTTGCTGTTGCTTATGTTGCAAAAATACTAGTTTAGCAATTGTTAGACTTTTTTCTGTAAAATCCCAAATAATAAAATTTTACATGTTGAAGGCATAGTGTCTCAGTCACAACTACTTACCTTTGCTGTTGTAGTGTAAAAGTCATCATAAAGGTGATACAGAAATAAATGGGTGTGGCTCTGTTCCAGTAAAATTTATGCAGAATTAGGCAGTGGACCTGATTTGGGCAAGTGTTCATAGTTTGCAGACCATTAATATAAGTCTTCTATATTTATGTTTTCAAATGAGTGTTTGAAAAATACATATAATTATATACTAACATTTGTGTGTTTTTAAGTATTTTTGTTTCCATACCCACTGAAATCTCTCTCCCATAGTTTATTCTTTATTCTATTTAGAGTCTTATGAAGATGACATTGAACCATAAAAAAGAAGTTCATTAGAGTATAAATTCTCCTGATTTCTTTTGAATTTATCAAGGTAGATATGTCTATGGAATTTGTTATATATGTTGTAGCAGACAGCTTCAGGTTCGCTGAGATGAACTTCCAGACCAGGCACAGTTATGGAGGAAGGGATATTATTTATTGAAGCTTACAGATCCATGGGAAGTTCCATAACGGCAGAAGAAGCGGCCTGCTCTCACAAGGCCAGGCAGAGAGAGAGAGAAACCAACCAGCCACCACAGCACATAGAGCAAAACTCAGCCCAAAGGTCACACAGCACACTTCAGGAACTCCTGCTAGGCACATTTGCATATCTTTACAATGGAATCTCAAACCCACACCTTAAGACCAGCCCCCAGTGACATTGCCTCTAGCAAGGTGATTGCAGATGCAAATTATAACTAATAAAACACTGAATATATTGGGGGACATATATTCAAACTACCACATATGTTATGTTCATCTGTCATAGCAGAGCCTTAAACAATATGTAATGAAACATAAACCTTGTAAAAATCAAGGATTCTTAAGGACTATGTGGGGACAATATTAATACTGTTCCTTTTCTAAATGCTTCTGTGTATCCCTTTTGTTTTACAGTATGAGCCTTGTTAGATTGTGACGGAAAGTGTTTAGAGTTATATTTTTCTTATTCTTATTCTTGTTTTAATATTACTGAGCTTCAAGTACTGAACACTGTTTTTCAGGTAAATGGTCTTAAAATGGTTGATGAGCCAATGGAAGAGGGAGAAGCAGATTCTTGCCTTGTAAGTACTCATGTTAATTTATTAAATATCATTTTAACAGAGAAGATAGAATAATTGGAAAGAAGAAAAGGTCCTATCATTTAAAGAAAATCAGGTAAAGTGTTAATTTTGGTTTTTGAGGGTCTTGCTCTAACCGAGGCTGACCTGGAATTCACTATGTGGTCTTAGGGTGGCCTCTAATTCACAGTGATCCTCCTACCTCTGCCTCCCAAGTGCTGGTATTTTAAAAGTATGGACCACTATGCCTGACTCAAATGTAATATTTTTTGAGACAGTGTCTCATGTGGCCCAGGATGACTTCAAACTATGTACCTGAGGTTGATCTTAAACTCCTGATGTTCCTGCCTCTACCTCCCTAGTGCTGGGATTATAGTTATGTACTACCACTCTGGGTTTGATGCAGTGCTAGAGATCAAACTGGGGCCCAGTGCATGGTTGGCAGTTTACCTACAGAGCTATACCCCTAGCTTGAATGTAATTATTAATTAATCAAATTTAGTTCGAATTATAGGACAGTTTTTTTTCTTGCTAGAAATTTTTATACATGAATTTAATATTATCTTTTTTCCTGTGGTGCTGAGGAATAAACTGAGAGTTTTCTACATATTAAGTTAACACTATACTACTGAGCTATACAATAGCCCATATTTTTTTTCGAGATTATGCTATGTAGCCCAAGCTGGCCTTAAGCTCAGTGCTATCCACCTACAGCCCATCAAATGGTGTAACTAATAAATGTTAGCCACTACACTTGGCCCATTAAGTTTTTTTTTTTTTAATGAGTAGCTTTTTTGCACGTATGTGTGTTTGTATGTGTGTGCTCATAAATACGTGTATGTGTGTGGTATATGCATGCTGATGTGCATGTACGTGTGTATGGAATACAGAGAAAAATGTCAGATGTTTTCCTTTTTGCTCAACCACATGTTATTTTCATGTAGATTCTCAGTGAACACATTGCTTTCTTTTGGGTCTGATTCTCCAGTCCTTGCTCCATTGGGACTGGGATTACAAGAATGCATGACCACCACATACAGCTGTTTATGTGGGTGATGGAGGCAGTTCAGATCATTCTGGTTGCACAGCAAACACTCTTGACAACTGAGATAACTCCCAAGCCCATAGCAGCCTTTTTGAAATATCTTATATGCCACCAGGATCACTAATTTCAAATATAATGGGTAGCATTTTTACTTGCCTGTGTATAAGAAATGGGAGTACTTAAATACAAAATCATCTGAATTAAACTAAAAAAATCATTTTCAACTTCAGAATAAATAGATCTAACTTGGAAATAATTGAAATATGTAAGCATACCTCTAAATAATTTGAAATCCATTTCTAGCTTCCAGAAAGGATTAAATCTAAAATACTTCAGGAGTTTCTAGCTAGCTTTAAAGACTGCATTACCTATTTGGTCATTCTATTATAGGGCTATGCACTAGACTCTCATAAGATTTAGTTTTGTGAAGAGTATATATAAGCTTTTAGGGAAAGTCTGACTAATGTAGGCATGTCCATTTATGTTGTAATTTTATGTCTGTCAATTTTACAGATAATTGTATAGGATATATGTTTTCTTATTTAGAAAGTACTTCATATATATTGTTTTGTCATTTTGATTTGTCTTCATTTTATCAGTTTGTCTGTTGAGATGTGGAGTGGTTGTGATTTCTAGTAACTGGGTAAAACTTGGTAATAATCGAATCAAGATTTGTGATTCTCTGTACCTCGTGTTAAGTTACTCCCAATGAAATAGAAAATAAAAATACCATTCTTACTTAGGTGCTGATTAAATCAGCCTTGAATTCTTTTTTCCTCTTATGAAACTTGTCTTTCAGTGGATTTATCTCATTTAGAAAACAGTAGAGGGATTTAAATTAAGTTTATCTGAGACTCTTTTTTGAATGTTTATCTGTGTCTGTAGATAGTCACTATGAGACTACATTTTCAGTTCACATTGTCATTTTAACATTTGCAATATAGTTAATATCAGTAACATTTTAATATTGAGTATAATGAAATATAATCTTTGATCAAAATCATCTAGAAATGGACCTACATATTAAAGGTGTAGTATATATATCTTGATATTTTATTAAAGGCAGTGAGTAGTAGGAACCATAAAAGGCAGTGGAAAAGAGTTCCTTATCTTTTAGCACTAACAGATCCACCATTCTCCCACACCACAGAAGAGAGAAAGAAAGTGTATATTTGAGCAGATGTGTACATATGTACATGTATGAAGTTATATGTGTATAGGCATAACTGTGTCTGATGCCTTTCTAATTTGCACAGAAAATTAGAAAATAGAGGCTGAGCAGGTGGTCCAATGGTTAATGGTACTTTTTAAATTTTATTAATTATGGATATACTTAGTATGGAAACATCATGTGCCAATACCATCTTTTCCCTCATCCCTGCCCCCATTCTGCTGGAGGCCCTCTTCAATGGGGTTATTGGGATTCCCTATGGGGTTGTGGGTTATGTATTGGAAGAGCAGCAGTCAGTTATTGGGGGGAGGGCAATGTCGCTGGGCATGACATCCCAACCTGTGGCTCTTACATTTTTTTGCCTCTTCTGCAAAATTCCCTGATCCTTGGTGGATGTGTTTTAAGACTACTTCAGTGATGAGCTCTTAGGAACCTCTGGATCTCTGCTTTGGTAGGTGTTTAGTATCCTCAGCATCTGTCTCCTTCACCTTGGTGCTGATTGTCAGGCTTACCATGGAAACTGCATTCTTGCTCATCTCCCCAACTCCTCTGTGGCTTCAGCTAGGGCTGCTGTGAGGGGTAGTTTATGTCCCCGGGACTCACTACCTTCTGAAAAAGAAAAACAGATTACCCAATGGAGAGTGAAGTCATAACAGGTTAAATGAGGTGAACATTATTAATTTAGGGAGAATTTTATGTATGCAACCCCTCTTAGCCCAAGACTAGTGTGAGCTTGACATTGGGGAGCATAATCTTTGTCTACATAGGATTCTGATCTGGTTGCCACTTCCAGATATGGGTTCCTTTCCACTGAGTGGATCTATTAGCCAATCAGAAAGATATTTAACCAATAATATCCCACCAAGGCTGTGTGCCACTATTGTACTTGTGTGTACATCTTGTCAGGGTATTTGCTTCTGAGGAGCTTAGACCTCTGTTTGCTCACAACATTGTTGGCCACTTTCCTCCAGTAGCTCATGTAGCACTTTCCAGCACTAGACGGGCTGTGAAGGGACTGATTCCCTTCTGGATTCTAGCCTGGTCTCCCCGAGTTCTGTGCAGACAACATATTGTGCCTTCAGCAATGGGGTCTTACTTTTTACCTCAAGTGGGTAATCAAGTGCTTTGACAGATGTGTGTCTTGTTTTGGGGACCTCATAGGTCTCTCCAATCAACAGATGATTGTGGGTAGCAACCTCATTCTGGTACTGGGAGTTACAGGCCAAAGACAAAAAGAAATTAAGGTTAGGCTTCATCCTACATACTCCAGGGCCCTCCTTTTCAGGTGCTTCCCCCACACTCCTGTTGAGGGTTCAATCTTTTAGTCTGTCTTCAAGGATAAAAATTTCTATGGAATCAGTTCACTTTGGGTTTAGTTTTATGTTTAGTTTTGTGTATAGATATAACTGTGTGAGATACCTTTCTAATTTCCACAGAAAATTAGAAATTAAGGGCTGGGCAGATGGTTTAGTGGTTAAAGGCACTTACTCTTTTTTTGAGGGAGGGTTTTGCTCTAGCCCAGGCTGACCTGGAACTCACTATGTAGTCTCAGGGTAGCCTCACACTCATAGCAATCCTCCTACCCCTGCCTTCCAAGTGATAGAATTAAAGGTGTGCATCACTATACCCAGCAAAAGCACTGATGGCCCAGATTTGATTCTCCAGTACCCTTTTATTTTATTTATTTATTTATTTATTTTTATTTTTTGGTTTTTCGAGGTAGGGTCTCACTCTGGTCCAGGCTGACCTGGAATTAACTATGTAGTCTCAGGGTGGCCTCGAACTCGGCGATCCTCCTACCTCTGCCTCCCGAGTGCTGGGATTAAAGGCGTGAGCCACCATGCCCGGCTCCAGTACCCTTTTAAAGCCAGATGCACAATGTGACCCATTCATCTGGAGTTTGTTTGCAGTGGCAAGAGGCCCTGACACATACATTCTCTGTCTCTTTTTCTCTCTGTTTGTATGCATGTATGCATGTGTGCACATACACACAAACACATATAAATAATTAGGAAATATACTTTTTAGTGAGAAGACAGCAAAAATATTCAATGATAGATGCAAATATGATTTACTACATGCTGTCAGTTTCAATGGCTAAAGGATATAATTTCATGCTGTAGAGAATAAGTGACCAAGGATCACTTCCAAGGGCTTGATTTAATTTTGCATGTAGAGTTAAAGCCATGTACTTTGGTGTTTGTTAAGATAGAAAGAACTCAAAAATAAGCATTAATAGGCTTTTATATAGAGAATTTTTTGGTAAATATCACGTATTATGGTGGAATGTTGTTGTTCATTTTTTGTCATTTCAAATAGTATAGTAGTGACTACTGCGTGATATGCTGCTATTTACATGTTCTTTAAATTTGAACTAGAGTGACTTGGAATATAGCTCAGTGGTAGAACATAATGTTTTCATGTACAGGGCCCTGAGTACAACAATAAATGAACTGTTGGTATTCCCTGAGTGACCTAATGCTGTTTTCTGCTTGATTCATTGAGAAAACTAATTTAATCTATCTTCACTCTCTATATATGTTAGATATAGATATGCCATATATATATATATATATATATATATATATATATGGCATATAACCATCAAAACTGGAATATGTAGTAAGTCAAATATTAATGTCTTTGTTTATCATGAAGCCTTTTCTGTGCTTTAAGATAGCCTTCACATTTGTTAAATATTAAACAGCACATCACTGATTAAAGATATCTGATATAATTTTTCATCACCTAGCTCTCTGCTTCTAGCAATATCAAGATTAGGAAAAGTATGTTCATTTCCTTCAGTAAGTAGATGGCTAACGTGATTTAGTTGCTTATGTGTGGTCAAAATATATTTGGTAGTTTGGGCCCACTTATTATTTATTTTAAAGCTTCATGAAATATTTTTATTTCCTGAAATAAGGCACATATTTTTAATGCTACCAATGCCTTAGAGACTTCAAAAAATATTAACAATTAGATACTTTGCTGATTCCATTAGTACAAGGTCAGTCTTGTGTTTAGTCTGTTTATATATATATATATATTGTTTTGCAAGGTAGAGTCTCTCTAAATTTTGTGTGTGTGTGTGTGTGTGTGTGTGTGTGTGTGTGTGTGTAGTGTTTCAAGGTAGGGTCTCTATGTCTAGTCCAGGCTGACCTGGAATTCATTCTGTAGTCTCAGGCTGGCCTCAAACTCATGGCAGTCCTCCTGACCTCAGCCTTCCAAGTTATGGTATTAAAGGTATGCACCACCATGCCTGGCCTTTAAATTATATGTTTTACCCAAAAGTGTAAAGGTTGCATTTTTGACCTTAACTAAATTTCCCTATATTTTAGCTCTAAATTTCATAATTTGGAAAATAAAAACTCATGACATATGTATCTCGTAAAAATTCTTTTATAAATAGTCTTTCTTAAGTATATTTTGGTTAAATTCATGTGAAGCATCAAGTATAGAGTATATCAAGTGTGAGGATGCTTGTTTCCTGTATGGTGGATTTTTTTCCCTCCATTTTTAGCATTTTCTTCTTTTTTGAAAGGATAAAGGCTTGAATATAGCCCCTCATACATGCTAGATAAGTCATCGGCCACTGAGCTCTATCCACAGCCCTATTTTTATTTTTTATTTTGAGCTAGGGTCTCACTAACTGCTAAAGTTGGCCTTGAACTCACTATCCCAGGTTAGCCTTGAACTGCTAGTAATCATCTTACTTCAATCTTCTGAGTAGCCAGGATTCCAGGTCTGGGCTTATGCGCTTGCTGCCTTTCAGTTGTGGGAAACTTAGTAAGTTTGGCTGGGCTTTAATGTTTTGTTCCTTTGAAATAATGGTTTTATTTTTGCTTTTTATTATATTTATTTCCTTAAAATTTTAAACCCTTACACAACAAATGTACAAAACTCTTAAATGAATAATTAATATTCAATAAAAATTGGTATATACTTATCATAAGGTGGAGTTTATGATGTATAGTGATGTATGCAAAAATGATAAAGATAAGTTCACTGATTTCAGTTCTTTAGCTGTTTTGTGTTTTTCAAAGTTCTAAGTTGATTCTTATGTAACTGCAATTTGAAATTGATGGAGAAAGTATTATTTTATCTTTTATAGATGAGGGGATCAAAGACATGACCCTTCTAATTAGAATAAAGCAACCTAGAAGAAATTAATTTGATACACTTTATTACTTTCCATTCATCAGTACATTTTGCAAACTTAAATATTCTGCACTTACTTTCCAATAGGTACATTATTCTAATGTGTTTAGTTTAATCTAATGGAACTTTGGTTATTTATATTTTTTGTATGATTAGCTTTTGTTCAAAGTATGCTTACACTTGGCTTATTTTTCAGTACCCTGGATTATTATCTGTATGAGAAGAATATACTAACCTGCTGTGTGGGTGCACATGTGTTTTAACAAATACACAACTAAATTGCTTCTGAGAATTCCACGATGATTTCTCTTTTACCAAAATGGGCTTTCTACTTTCAAATAAAGCAAATAGTTGAACAGATGGGTGTCACATTAACCTAACATATCTAGGCTTAAAAATCCCTCTTCCTCTGTTTTGACCTTTTTTTCTTGGGGTTCAGTAGTCCTGTGAAGCTGTATATATATTCAGAATTTTCTTTCTGATTAACA
The DNA here is from genome assembly GCA_036365145.1 of Orientallactaga sibirica. NCBI lineage: Eukaryota > Metazoa > Chordata > Mammalia > Rodentia > Dipodidae > Orientallactaga > Orientallactaga sibirica. The sequence goes on along the minus strand of JAEOAD010000793.1, from coordinate 4,518,095 downwards.
TGTAATTTATTACCCCAAACAAATCATGGGCCAAATGAATGGAACTAAAATGTATTTGTTTGTTTTATACTTCATCAGTATTTTTTTTTTTTGTTGCTATAGCATTGTACCCCACACCCTGATTGAAAGTAACGTAGATAAAACGAAAGAAGTCAGAGAATATATACTTTTTTTTTCTGAGAATATACTTTTTGTTGTGGTTGAGCCTTTACATATTTTCTAACATTACTTTTGATTCTTATTGTTTTTATTTTATTATTTATCTGTGAGTACATGTTGTGTGCGTGTGCGTAGATATGAGTGTGTGTGGTGGCCAGAGACAAGTTTTAGGTCAGTCTTAACCAGTCTACCTCATTTGAGGTTAGGGTTTGTCTGGATTCTTGTTCTTCTGTTCTTTGCTGGGCTATCCTTGAGCTTCCAGGAAATTCTTCTGTCCCCACATCTTAAGTTCTCATCAGTATCATCATACTTTAATTATAGAAGCTCTCTAAGGCTTCCAGCTTTCTTTTTTAAATGTGAGTATGGAGTTTGAATTGATAAACCCCAGCTTGAGCTGTGAGTGCTTTATCCCCTGAGCCATTTCTCCAGCCCAGTTTCTCTAAATATTAATTACATTTAGAGGTTAACAAAAAATACATAACAATCATTTTGCCTCAGATTTGTTTTTATTTTTATTTGTTTGTATTTGTGAATGTGTGTGTACACATGTGCGCATGTGCATGCACACACACATGTGCCAAAGGCTTTTGCCTCTACAAATCACCATGAAACACTTGTACCGTTTTATTGTGTCTGTCTTAGGTGGGCTGCTTAGAAATTGAAGCCAGACCAGCAGGTTTTGCAAGCAAGTACCATTAAATCACTAAACCATTCTCCTAGCCCCAGATTTGTCTTTTAATGTGGAAAATTTAGTAATCTCTCTTTGGAAGTTATTAAATTTTCATTTTACAGTAACAAATTTATTTTCATAGATCAACTAAGATTATTTCCTGTGTATATGTGTCCAAGGGCTACTCTAACAAAGCACCACAAAACAAGTGTCCTAAAACAACAGAAATTTATTTTCTCACAGTTCTGGAGTCTATTAAATCTGAGATCAAGGTGCTGGCAAGATTGATTTTTCTGTGGCCTCTCTCTTGAGTTTATAGTTGACTTCCTTGTCATAGTGCCTTCCTATGGTATTTCCTCTGTATGTATGTGTCTTGATTTTTTTTTTTAAGGATATCAGGCACTTTGGATGAGGGCACACTCATATGACCTTATTTTAACTTTATTAACTATTTAAATGCCACTAGTACAATAAGGTACTAACCCTTGTCTTTAAGATATGAATTTTGAGAGGTTCTAATTCATCCAATAGCATACTCCCTTCTTTTTTTTCCTTGAAGGAAGGATCGATGTCTCTTTCTAACAAATATCCATATTTTCAATTATATATTTTATGTTTATATCCCAGTATATAGCACAGAATATTGGTTTATAAATGTTGAATATGTGAATAATTAAAATGTTTGAAGCCAGGTATGGTGGTGCATGCCTTTAATCCCAGCACTTGGGAGGCAGAGGTAGGAGGATTAGCAGAGTTTGAGGCCACCCTTAGACTACATAGTGAATTCCAGGTCAGCCTGGGCTAGAGTTATACCCTACCTTGGGGAAAAAAGAAAGAGTTTGCCTTTGAGAAAATGATATTTAATTTAATTATACCAAGGGAGAGAAATTTTGAGGATGGTATACTGTTATGAAATAGATCAGTGGTATTTTTGTTTGTGGTACTGGGGATCAAATTCATGACCATTTGTATGCTAGACAAGCACTCTACTACTGAGCTATATCCCCAGCCTGATCACTGGAATTTTGACCCAAATTATCACCAACTTCATTTTTGGCTTGTTGCAGACTCTGAAGAACAAACAATTACAGAGAGGAGAGAGCTTTGGATGACCAAAAAAAAAAAAAATCCATTATCAACCATTAACCATTAATGAACATAGTTTGGACAGATGAGAAATGTTTGACAGTAGACAAAATGGGGTAGAGAAAAAATGAAATAAGAAAGACCCATTTTTTTTCTAGGTAGGGTCTCACTCTAGCCCATGCTGACCTGGATTTCACTATGTAGTCTCAGGGTGGCCTCGAACATGTATATATGCACGTGTATATATGCACATATGTTCATATATATCTCAGTATTTATGTATATTAATATATCTATGCGTCTTAAAAGCACCTAAATAAATAGGTTTATTTTTTGTTTTGTTTTTTCATTTTTCGGTTTTTTTCAAGGTAGAGTCTCACTCTAGCCCAGGCTGACCTGGAATTCACTATGTAATCTCAGGGTGGCCTCAAACTCATGGCGGTCCTCTTACCTCTGCCTCCTGAATGCTGGGATTAAAGGCGTGCACCACCATGTCCGGCTTTTTAAATTTTATTTTATTTTATTTTATTTTTTATTTTGGCTGTGTAGTAGAATCATGTGGAAAGTTTTAAAGGTACTAATGTCTGAACCCTACCTTAGTTCTACTGAAATAAAAACTCTAAAGGTAGAAGAAAGGCTAATATATTATGTGAATATAAACTTCCTAATTAAAGACAAATGAGCCATAATTGAGTTATATAATACATAGTAGTTATTTGCCTAGGACCATATGTCTTTATTTAAAAAGACAAATAGGAGTCTGGAGAGATGACTTAGTGGTTAATACATTTGCCTGCAAAGCCAAAGGATCTTGGTTCAACTCTCCAGGACCCATGTAAGCCAGATGCACAAGGGAGCACATGCATCTGGATTTCCTTTGCAGTGACTAAAGGCCCTGGTGTGCCCATTCTCTCCCCCCTCCGCCTCTTTCTCTCTCTCAAATAAATAAATAAATAAATAAAAAATAAATAAATAAAAAGACAAATAGCCAAGCATGAAATGAATATTAGCATTATAAGACAATATGATTTTGGATTAAGTCCTTCATTTTGTTAAATACAAAAGTGAGATAATACTGGTCATTAATAAAATTTTAAAAAATGTTTATGTTCCTTACATTCTAAGGAAAAGTGCTTACCTTATTAAATTTAAAACTATTTTACTTCAAGTTTATAGTCTAAAATTATAAAATTTCATTAGCCAGAAAGGACTACCTGTTTTCCTTTTGCCATTATGCATTTAAAATGGAATACTGTGGAGATGGCTCATTGGTAAAGTGCTTGCTGCACAAGCATGCAAACCTGAGTTTGGATCCCCAGCACCAACATAAAAACTGGGTGCAGTGGTGAGCTCCTGTAATCCTCACATTGAGGAAACAGTAACAGGAGGATCCTTCACACTTGCTGGCCATCGAGTCTAGCATAATCAGTGAGTTCTAACTTCATTGAGAGACCCTGTCTCAATAATCTGTGTGTGTGCCTGTGTGTGTGTGTGTGTAGAGAGAGAGAGAGATAGATAGATTGTGGAAGATATCTGACGTTGACCTCTGGCCTCCACATATATGTGTGCATACATGCATGCACTGCTGACACACGTGTGCTATCATACATACACATACTCCTGCACACACATAAAGAACAAAAAATATCAATTCTGGATTTATGTTTTTTTTTGTTTTTAAGAAGATACTAAGATAATTACAAATTTTGCTATTTCTCATTGATAAATTTTGCTTTTAGAATCTTTTGTATTATATATATTTAAGGTATTCAGCACTGTGTTTTGATATACATTGCTAAGTGAACTTGAAAACAAAGTAAATTAACACATCTGTTTCTTACACGATTACTTCTTTTATGTGTTTACTAAGAGCTATCTTTATCTTTAAAACCTACTTGACAATAAATCAGAAATAAAACCCAGTGGCACCATAGTGTGGGACTTCCAGTACCCCACCATCATCATTAGACAGATGATCCAAGCAGAAAATCAACAGAGAAATAGTAAATCTTAAAAACACCATAGAGCAATTAGACTTAATATACATCTACAGAAGATTCCACCCCAATTCTCCATCATACACATTCTTCTCAGCAGCCCATGGAACCTTCTCCAAAATAGATAATATATTAGGGCATAAAGCATGCCTCCATAAATTCAGGAAAATTGATGTAACTTATTGCATCATATCAGAACATAATGCTTTAAAGCTAGAAATTAACAATGAGAGAAACAACAGAAATTGTTCTAGCTCTTGGATGGAGGCCAGATAGGGGTTCACCTATGTTACCTGCCTCCAGCAAGCAGGCTCTCCCCTGTGGTTCCTTATCCTCAATGAGCACTTCCTGGTATCTACCTATTCCCAGTGAGCAAGTTTACTCCCTGTATTAATTCTTTACTAAAGGTAGGACAGATCCCAGAACATGAGGTTTATAAATTTGGGGGACCAGTGCTGTACCCCCAAACCATGCATCAACAACACTTATGGGGATCTGGTGGTTCCCTATCTGCCCCACCCAGGAATAAAAAAGCTAGGGCATACTCTTGCTCCGCACACATGTAGGGTTGGAGAACCAGATCCTGGGGAGCCGGGAACCTAGGCCTGCTCACCACGTTTATAGGATCCCAGCCACCCCACAACACCCCACACCAGCAGCAGGGATACCAGGAGCCAGAGAACTCAGAGGTAGGGAACCAGGTGCCAAGGCCTGCTTATGTGGCAGCAGTACAGGTTCCAAGCAGCCCTACTCCAACGGTAGTGGAACTTGGAGCTGGGGAACCTTGGGCTCAGGCCTACTCATGGTGCATGAGGGCACTGACCAGCGCAGGGGAACCAGGAGTTGGGGAACCAAGAGCCAGGGATCCAAGAACCCAGACCTTTTCACACTACCCATATGCAGAGTCTAAGAAACTCCCTACCAGCAGTAGGGGTACTCACCTCCTTCTGTTTTGATTCCTCATTTTTTTTGTCCTCCATTCTCTATGTCAAAATGTTGATGGACTCAAGATTTTGCAGATTATGTGAGGAAATGTGTGTACCAATGAGTTTATGCCTGGATTGCAGTACTCTAAAGAATCCCTTCCCACCCTGTGACTCTTACATTCTTTCTGCCCCCTTTTTGCAATGTTTTCTGGGCCCTGCAGGACTTGAAAGAGGTGTCGCTTTTAGTAGTGAACTCCGAACAGCCTCTTATTGTCAGCTTTGTTGAGTTTTGAGTTTTCTCAGTGTCTACTATCATCTCGATAAAAATGAAGCTAGATTGAGTACACTTGTTTTCTAATACTTACAAAAAGCAAAACAAAACAAAACTGATGAGATGGGTATGTAGGTTCATTGGTATATATGCTTTCCTAACACGCAGGAAACCTGGGTGTGATCCCTAGTACTGCATTAACTGGATGTTGTATGGTGTCTCTATGACCCTAATTCTTGAGGAGGTGAAAAAAGGAGAATCACAAGCTCAAAATCATCCTCAACTATATACCAAGTTTGAGACCAGTTTGGATTATATGAAATCTGTCTCAAAAGCAAATCCAAAAACAAAATAAAACAAAAAACCTGATTTCATTTTGGCCTATGCTTACAATGATGATTTTTAACATGTCAGAGTGGTGGAATAGCTTCTTTACAAAAAATATTTGCATGTGTTTATGTGTGTGTGAATGCATACATGCATGGGTGCACCAGGGCCTTGTGCACTTCAAATGAACACTAGACTTCTGCACCACTTTTCTTTCTTTTTGTGTGTGTCTGGCTTAATTGAGCAGCTTGGAAATTGATCCAGTCCAGCAGACTTTGCAACCAAGAACCTTTAACAGTTTAGCCTCCTTTCAAATCCTTTATTTGCCTTCTTCACCACAAACAGCATATTGTGTTCAATATTTAATCATAGGCATAGAGGGGGACCTTAGAAACCCACCTAAGAAACCTCTTTTTGTGTGTGTGAGAAACCCCAAGATTGCTCACTTGATGTGTGGCACAGCTAGGAGGAAAACTATTGATTCTTTACTTTAGTGTTATTTCTACTAGAGAAATTTTCAACTAAAATCTTTGATTATTTGAATGTGAATATCACATTCATAACACATGGTTAAAAAATCAGTTATCAATAATACCAGTTAGTATAAATATATTAGTTTTAGAGTTCACATATTACAAATAATGTGTGTGTATATGTATATATATATATATATATATATACTATTTTAGTGTAATATAATTAAAATATTAGCTGTAACAGATATATATTTTGATTTCATTTAAAAATTAGAAAATCATTTTAATAGCAGATTGATTTTCATATTTAAAAACACTTATAAATTACTAACAATTTGAAAGGATCTTATGAGATATTACCTTGTATATGACATTTATTGATGTACTTTTAGAATTATTTATTTCTAATTTATTTAAGGGTTTCATATTCCTAAAATGAAAATTCCCCTGCCTATGCATTTTTCTTGAGAGAGTAAATGTATAACTTTGTGTATGTCATTGAAATTATTTTAATTGTCATGAAGAATAGTTCATTTGGGACAATTCTCTTGTCCACTTTGGCCACAGCCACTAGTAATTCACCAGAATTGACAGGTAAATTGCAGAAGAACACACTTACCATTTAGACAAGAGTAAATATGCTAAAATAGAAAGCCGTCAATACATGTTTGCATTATAATCGAGTCACGTGAGCTTAAACTACCATGTATCTCAATTTTGTTCTGAATACACTGAAAGTATTGGATTAGCGCTCTCTGGTTCTGCTATTTTGTGTTATGGAATTCAGGTGAAGTTTTTGTTTTTCATCTTTAGCTATTGTGCTAGCTCTAGGGAATATAGTTACAACTTCCTTGAGTGAAGTCATTAGACCTGAGGTTTTTTTTTTTTTTTGCCTGACCTAGGTGATGGGAAAATTGGAATATAATTTGTATTCAAATTATTATTGAAAGTTCACAACCTGGAAATGCTTCTTTTGGTTCTGCAAATTACATCTTTCTTTTGTTTTTAGTGTTGGTAGATAGATGTTCCAATATGTAAAGCAGTAGTTAATTAAATGAACTTTTGAGATTTTCATTTTTGAGTGTTCAGTCTTGTTCTCTGCAGTGATTAAGTCTCTTTATGATATTGCTTCTGTTTTATTGCAACCTGTGTGTAAAGTTTGAATATACATACATTTTATCTTACATGCAAGCCAGTTGTAGTGACACATGTTTTAATGGCAGCATTCAGGAGACAAAGACAGGAAGATTGCTACATGTTTCAGACTAGTCTGGTGACCTACGTAAAACATTCCAGGCTAGCTAGCAATACCCTCTCTCAAAACAATACCAATCCAAACCAAAACAAAACAGAAAACAGAGAATGTGGAACATGTAATCCTGGCACTATGGAGGTGGGAGATTCAGAAGTTCAAATTCATACTTGAGTATATAGTGAATTTGAGGCAAGTCTGGTTATATGAGACCCTGATATATTTATATTATGTCAGGAAACATGAGTATTTGTAGTCCATAAAACTCTGTACTGTAGCTAGATGGGGAGAGTTGGATATTACTCCGTTTCTGGTATATTTATTGTAGTTTTAAATAGACCTAATCGCGACATGTTGGAACTACATTTGAAAATTGTTTGGATTTATTTTTTATAGGATGAAGATGCTGTTAAAGAAATCCCAATTACTCATCATGTTAAGGAAGGATATGAGAAAGGAGATCCTGCCCAGTTTGAGTTGCTCAAGGTTCTTGGTCAGGGATCATTTGGAAAGGTAATGAGTATATTCCTACATTTTTCTTCTAAACATTTAGCAAAAACATGTATCCACAGAAATGTGATAAATCTATCTTTTTCTAAATTTCCCAGATGATACACACAAAGGTAACTCTTTGGTTTCCTTTCTTTCTACTTTGGTTCTTATTTTTTATGTTTCTGTACAGTAGTCAAGGTTTCCTAATCCCCTGAGCTTATGATTCTTGAGGAAAAGGTTATGGCCTTTTCTTTGTTGTCAAATTCATGGTAGCTTGATTTTTATTTAAAAAACTATTTTTCTCATCATGGTCATGCCAGAGCTAACATAGTTTGCTCACTTCTGATGATTTCATCTACATTTCATAGAAATGTATCAAAATGAAGAATTTGTCTTAATTTATGTATGGGTTCATGGGTTCATTTAGAATCTTTTAAAGTAAAGTAGGATTGTGGTAATATTGGGTGATAAACAAATTATGTGAAACTTTAGCCATCAATAATCTTAATGTATAAAACAAAATTAAGGAAACTTTTATCTTTTCTATTTAATAAGTAACTGACAATATTTTTCTTGGAAAGGAAGCTATACATCTAGATCTTTACCTTTATATACATAAAACCTAAGGCATGAAAATTATTACATGCATACACAGTAAGTAACTGCCTTTAGGAAAATAGCAATAACTAAAATTTAAGGGGGAAAATACAAATTTTCCACTGACTGAAATTTAGTTTTAAAGGGGAACAATTAATGTAATTGGGTAGTGATTTGCTGATCTAGAATATTTGTGAAGAATAACATAGGATAAGTACTTGGTGTATACACAGATTTTAAGAACAATGTTGGATAAAAGGTATTCATTATTTTCTTAATTTAGAATGATACCTATACAACAGAAAATGTGAAATATATAGAAACATTTTAGAATACTGATGGGTAATGGTTTGACAGTGAATTGATACAAGGAGATAGAATTTGGAAAAAAAAAAGAAAGGAATGGAAGCTGGGTGTGGTGGTGCATGCCTTTAATCCAAGCAATTTCTGCAGGCAGAGGTAGAAGGATCACTGTGAGTTCAAGGCCAGCCGGAGACTACGTAGTGAATTCCAGGTCAGCCTGGGCTAGAGTGAGACCCTACCTCGGAAACAAAAAAGTAATGGAGAGAAGAACTAGACATGGTTGTTAATAGATTGGTGGCAGTGATAGGGAGGTATTTAGAAAGGTGACTTTAAGCATATGTATTCTGCACACATTTATTTTAATAGTTCTGAAAGTATAAAATTCTCTTAACTTTTATACACTCTATAGCTATTTTTATTAGGTTATTTAGAACAGAGATGAAGCTTTTTATGTACCAGTATATAAAGGCCTGTTTGACTTAAATAAAATATTACTATACAAACATTTCAAGTAATTAAAATTACTCAATGTATATATTTACTTATATATGCATTTATTTCCTGCTTTATTCCAGAAAAGATTTAAGGATTTCATAGGGAAGTAACAAGTAAAACTCAAAGCAAATGACATGATATGGGTTTGATGGAGATATTTGTAAGCCTAGAATTTGGTATACTGAAACACAGGGATAACTGTGAGTTTGATACCAGCTTGTGCTACATAGTGAGGACCTGTCTCAAACAAAAACAAAACCATGCAATCAAACAAATAAAAACCCAAACATAAAGGAGGTGTTAAACTTCTCATTGCTCTTCATAAAGAAAATATTTGTAACAAAAATTTATTGATAACATCTTCATGTTAAATATATCAACATGCTGACAAGTTGTAAGTGTAGTTGTTAAATTCAAGAAATACTTTGTGTGGGAATTTGGTTTAAAAAAGACATTATTGTAGCCCCCTTTAAATTCATAATACTAAATTACAAAACAGTATTATTTATGCAATTCATCAACCAAAGAAATATTAAGAAGGTAGCTTTCTTGCCTTTTTTATTTCTCAGGATTTGAGCATACATGCTTGTCAGTATTACATCATTTGTGTAGGCATTGTGTGGGTGTGACTTGTTATATGCTGAACCTATTCAGGAATTTGGCTAAGGCTATGAATCAGATAAGTGTAGGAGCAATTCCAAGAAACTTTGTGTTGCAGAAACTTATTTAAAGTTTCCTGCAAAGGTTCCACTGTTAAAATGCAATCAGTGGCATTTTTAGGTTCAGTAAAGTTTTATGGCATCAAATGTTTTTATAGTCTGTTTAGTGGGGAGAAAATCTTACTAAAGTAAATTGGAAAAATGTTCTTTAATGAAACAAACTTTAATGGATGGAGAGTAAAAGAAAAATGCAAAGAATCAAATAAAAGAAGAGTAGTTTTTTTTTTTTCAGAAGATAAACAATATAGAAAAATCCTTACTCAAACTAACCAAAAGAATGAAGACCTGAATTAATAAAAGAAATAAAAGTGAGATATTACAATAGAAACTAATAAAATTCAGAAGATCATCAGGGAGTACATAAAAAGTACTATTTCTATAAGAATAAAAATTTAGAGGTGGATAAATTTATAGACATATAATATTCCAAAATTAAACCAAGAGTTTTTAAATAACTTATCAGACCTATGGCAAGCAATGGGATTCTTAACTTAAAAAAAAAAAAGGACCAGATGAAGTTGTTGCTAAATTCTACCAATTATGAACCTGTTATCATCAAATAATTCCATGAAATAGAAAGGGGAAAACACTACCAAATTCATTTTATGAAACTAATGTTACCCTGATATCAAAACTAGATAAGGATATTTAAAAAAGGAAAAGTATAGACCAGTGGCTCTACTATGGGTGCAAAAATTCTCAAGAAAATAGTAAACTGAATTCAACAAAACAAATGCTGGATGTGATATTTTATACCTGTAATTGCATTACCCAGGAGTTGATGCAAGGTGATTGCAATGAATTTACTGCCAACCTTGACTACATTTTGAGTTCCTTGCCAACCTGTCCAACAGAGTGAAACTTTGTTTCAAATCACTCAAACAAATGCATTAAAAACCATGTACAGTAAAAAAAAAAAAAAGTACAATAACAAGGGAGTAAAATCAGCTTAGATATCCATCAGTAGATCAATAGATAATGAAAATATGGGGCTTTTACACAATGGAATTTTATTCAGCTATAAAATATGAAATTTGTATGAAAACATTATATTAAATGAGATAATCCAGGCTCAAAAGACAAAAAGTACATGTTCTCTTTCATATGCAGATCCTAGCTACTAATTTTTGTATAGGTGTTTTTATGTGGACATGAGTGGTGGTAGTGGTAGAAAGGTACTCCTTAGAAGAGGAAATGAGGCTTTGAGGAAGAGAGTGAAGAGGACAATATAACAGATTTGATGTGAAAGTGGAAAGACAAATACTGGGTGAAGAAGTGTACAGAAGGGATATAGGCAGGAACATGGGAGATCGGGGAGAGAGGGGCAGGTGGGGGAGGAACAACTGCAATTGTGTATATGTGCAAATGCTACAAGGAAACCTGCTACTATATGCTTATTATCACATACAATAAAAATTGATACACTGATGATCCAATCAGCATCATTCCACTAATGCAGAAATGGTTCAGAAAGCATTGTGATACAGCACACAAAAAGACTCAAGGATAGAAATCATATGATCATCTCAACATATGCAGAAAATACCTTCAGCACAATTCAACATTCCTTCATGTAAAAAAAAACAAACTAAGAGTAAAAGAAATATATCTTAATTTAATAAGGACTATATAAATGCAAGACTCACAGGGTGGTTAAGTGTACTGTAAGGCATCATCCTCTCCCACCTCATAGACCCTTACCCCAGAGTAATTACTGATAACCCCACTGAGGAGGGCCTCAGTAGAATGTGGGTGGGGAGAAGCAGCATAAGAGTACAACCCTATGGAAGTATGACCAAAATGTAATATGTTCATGTACTAAAGTTCTTAATTAAAAACTAAAAAATGAAGGTTATCTAGGGGAAATCTCTAGTCTACATTTTGCTAAATGAGAAAAAAAATGAGAACACACCTCTAAAATCAGGAATAAGCCAACAGTGTTCCCTATTTTCTCTCATTCAATATTGTGTTTAAAGTCTTAGCCAGAGAAATAAAAAGAAACATAAATAAGGAAAGAGACATATTATCCCTGATCACAGATGATATAAATTCTATACACAGAGACACTCCAAAGACTCCACCCGACTTCTTAGATCTTTTCAAGACTTAGGTACATACTTAATATACAAAAACACATTTATTTTTTTATACACAAGTGTCACACATAACATAAAGAAAGAATGAAAAAGAAATGAGTAAAGAAAATCTGGTATATATACATAGTAGAATTTTACTCTGCAATAAAGAATAATGAAATTATAACACCTGCAAGAAAAGAGATGGAACTGGAAATCATTTTTAGTGGAATAATACACCCAAAGATGAACATCATATTTTCTCTCATATGTGGAAGGAGAGAGAGACAGAGAACCAGCAAGCAAGGTGAGTGAGTAAAAGGAGATGAGATGAGGAGGTGGACCAAGGGGGAAGTAAAAGGACAAAGTGGAAACAAGACCAGGACAGGGTAAACAGGAGAGTGCAAGTACTTCAGGTGAGGCCAGGGTACCAAAACAACAACAACAACAACAACAACAACAAAAAAGCCAGGCGTGGTGGCACATGACTTTAATCCCAGCACTTGGGAGGCAGAAGTAGGAGGATCACCTTGAGTTCAAGGCCACCCTGAGAATACAGAGTGAATTCCAGGTCAGTCTGGGCTAGAGTGAGACGCTACCTCGAAAAAAAAAAAATTTTAAAAAAATCTGTGATAAGATCTACATTATTGCAGGGCTCTATATTATTTGAACAAAATTTGGAATTCAGACTAGATCTGAGGGAATAAAGTGGCACAGTAGAAGTTTTACTCTTTCAGTTCTTTCAGTACACAAATATTGGTCATGATTGGTAAAGTGTGTGATTGGGTTTAACTTCCAAATTTCTGTTTCCTTGAGTGATTGTTTCATACTGAAAAAAAAAAAAAACTATCTTTTGTTAATATGTGGGCACTCTTGATTATGAACTGTTTGTCAGTGTTTTGCTATTATAAATAGTAAACATGGCTGGAGAGATGGCTTAGCGGTTAAAGTGTTTGCTTGCAAAGCCAAAGGACGCCGGTTCAATTCCCCAGGACCCAGGTTAGCCAGATGCACAAGGAGGCATATGCATCTGGAGTTCGTTTGCCATGGCTGGAAGCCCAGGCATGCCCATTCTATCTCTCTCTCCCTCTCTCTGTCAAATAAATAAATAAAATAAAAATAAAAATAAACAGAAATAGTAAAAAAAGGGAGTAAACATTTTCATGCTTCTTTAGCAGTTTGATGTAGTAATTTTTATATTTGTTGGATCTATTTGTTCAAAAAGGATTTCATTTTGTATGGCTTTTAACTTTGAATTTTCTAAATAAGTCATTTGATTATATTTTATAAAAGAACAATATGAGGGCTGGGGAGATTGCTCAGAGGTTAAAGGTGCTTGCTCACAAAACCTACCCGCCTGGATTCAATTCCCAAATCACCCACATAAGTTCCATACAAAAAGTTGCACAAGTATCTGGCATTCATTTGCAAAGGGAAGAACCCCCCCCCACACACACACAAATAAAGAGTTTTGAAAAGAACAAACTGCAGTTGATTGACAACAGGGGACCAAAAGACTGGTTCTTCTACTTAGAAAGTGAGAGACGCAACATCCTGAGTAAGCCTGAAAACTTACCCTGAAGTAGCCCTTTAGATATAATATAAAAGTTTACCTCCAGAACAGAAATCCATAGTCCTCATTAAGTATATTACAGTAGGCCAATGGGTGTTTAGTCTCTTTATGAATGAATCTGTTGACTTGATCCAAGTGATATGCCAAATCCTCATTTTGCTGGTATATAAGTATCACATGGATGATATAGAATGAAGGGTTTCAAGTCATACTTTGTGACAGAGAAAATACAATATTACTTTACAGTTATATTATCTGCAGTTTTATGTAAAATAACTTAGTTGCTTGCATTTTTAATTTAGGCAACACTACATTGTTAAAACTTGTTAGGGTTAGGGACATAAAGTGAGGAAGAGACTAAGTGTTACTTATTAATAAAACAGTCTCTTCCTAAGTATACCATCTTATAGATTATATTCCTATTCATGCTTATAAAGAAAGTTTTGTGAATACTTAGCTTTTAATAAATTATGATATTAGTTTGAATAATAAGATGTTATTTAACCTTGCTTGGTAGCTTTAGAATTTAATATTGTTTTATTGAGATAATTCACCATCTTAATTCTTTACCTGACAGAGAACTTAAGCCTTGTCTTTGATTATTTCTTATTAGAAAATAATATGTTAGACAACTTCTATAACAGATTAATAAATATATTTATGGTTATAGCATTAGCTTGGTCTTTATTAAGATAACAAAATCTTTGTTTATTTGTTATATATTTGCAAGGGAAGAGAGGGAGAATGAATATGGGTACACCAGGGCCACTAGCCACTATAAACAAACTCCAGATACATGCACCACTTTGTATATCTGGCTTTATGTGGGTACTGGGGAATCAAACCCAGGTCATTAGGCTTTGCAGGCAAGCACCTTAACTGCTGAGCCATTTCTCTAGCCCATGACAACAGAATCTTAAAAGGAGACCTTTGCCCTCATATTCATCTTTGATAAGTCACATCACAAACTTCTCTGAATCCAAGACCATATGATCTACTTTTAAGTTTATTTTTTAAAGTAATATCTGTCGAGAGTGTACTCTAATGAACTAAAGAGAATGTGAGAAAATGATGAGATTATAAATTATAACTATGGGTAAACATATGTTTTAACACTATAAAAATGTAAGGACATAAACGAGTATTAGTGTAGGTAGAGAAGAAGAATGACTTCATCCTGACTTTTAGCTGCTTGGAAAGTGTTGTCCATTATTTATGTATAGTCACTCAACTGCAGTAGTTCCTATCTCAGCAATTTAAACCTGGAACAGCCTTAAAGAACAAAGGGGTTGAAGTTATTGTCATTTTTTTTTCAATTTTCTCTACTAGGTTTTTCTTGTTAGAAAGAAGACTGGTCCTGATGCTGGGCAGTTGTATGCAATGAAAGTGTTAAAAAAAGCATCTTTAAAAGGTATTACATTAAACATTTTATTAACATAACATTATGGCAAAGTTTAAGTAATATGCTGTATCTGAACCTTATAAGGTGAGTAAATATAATTTCATTTTAGTGTTAGTAATTATTATATTTTTCTAGTCAAAAGTGATACTTCTAGGATCTGATCATGAACATGTACTTGGGTAAAATTTTAATAACAGGAAATGTGACTCATGTCATTCAGATCAGTGTAAATTTTCATTTTCATTGTTACACTCTTTTTTCAACATTTTTAATTCTGCCTGTTTTATCTGCATGTTGCACATAGAAAATGCACAGATAATCACAATCACTTATATATATTGGGTTAAAAATACTAGTAAGGCCAGCACAGTACATGCTTGTAATTTCAGCATTTTGCAGTCGAAGGCAGGAAGATCAGGAATTCAAGAGCATCTCCACTATATAGAAAGTCAGAGACCACCTTGGTTTACATGAAACTCAAAAAATAACAGAATACTACTAAGCTCAGCATTAATTAATAAGTTAACTTACACAACTTAAGACTAATACATCATAAATGAGTATTAGAAAATGCCTATGTATGCCACTTTATCCCCTATTTCAATCTAAAATAAAAATGTTAGCTTCTGGAGATCTCAATATTATCTAGGAAACACTTATAAAACTTGAACACTTATGAAATTATACTTTATATTTTTATATTTTATACTTTGAATGGTAAATTATTGTTCAGATCTTCACTGAATTTATCAACTAGTATTTTCTACCCTCGTGTAATTTTTAGTTCGAGATCGAGTTCGGACAAAGATGGAGAGGGATATTCTGGTGGAAGTTAATCATCCATTTATTGTCAAATTGCACTATGGTAAGTAAAACTTTTCTTACAGAATTACATAATTAAGATGTCTTTCATTATGCAATATATTAGATAATACTCTAGCAGGAAATAAATACTTCAAATTTATTTAATATATTCAACTTTGTAAATACATTTATCTAAAATATGCATTGATATCTGTCTTTAAGTTGTATTTTATTGTCTGTGTTGGCTAATGTGACTAAGATGTCAAAATTATGACTTCAACTTGTTCGACTAGTTGTATTTCAGTTGTATTTGTGTTTTGGCATTTCCGTGTGTGTGTGTGTGTGTGTGTGTGTGTGTGTGTGTGTGTATGTGTGTATTTTCATCATTGTGGTGGAAGAGTAGTAGTATTTTTGTGTGAGACATACCTACAATGGCCATAGGCTATGAATTGTTTTGATAATTTATGTAAAACCTTCACATATCTGTTCAAAATTACCATATGAATCTTATTTTCCAGGTGTCCTTTAGAACCCCATGTGGGTATAGTAGTGTATTTGAACTATTTCTTTTATATGTAAAAGAGAGCTATCTGTAAGAAGCAGCAAGCCTAATGGAAAAAGATACTAGTTTTAGAGTCATATAATTCTATTTATGAGTCATGCCTATATGTAGAAAATATTATAGAGCATAGCTCTTATAGGAATTAGGTAGATAGGTATATAGATAAAATTAAATCACACAGTTTACTATGCCTTTTTGTGCTTGTAAAAAGTATGAGATACTGATTTTAGTCTTTGTACAATCTTTAAAAATCATGGTTTTAAATTTTAACCAATTATGTTAAAAAGTTCACAAGAAAAAAAAGTTCACAAGAAATTCTGATCCATTATTTTCTAATTTTTTATTAGTCTAATGGGGTCAAATTAATAGTATTTAATAACCTCTTTGGAGCTCTAGTATGTGAATAAATTATTTACTGAACATCTTTTATGGGCAAAATATGGTACTAAATGAACTGTACTATGGAAATGAAGTAGTCTGTGATCTCAAGTAATACATTATCTAAAGGAATACAGATATATAAATTAATGTACAAGTCAAAATTTAATTAGTACCATGAAAGAAGCATAAAGTACAATGAGACTTCAAAATCAATGTCAAATAATTTTGGGGGCGATCAAAAGAACACTGTGGTGAAAAGTGAAAATGGAGATGTCCTGTAAAGCTTATTTTTGAGTTATCTTAAGTAAAATAGACAGTTGGAGGCAAAGTTCAGTCAGTCACAGTAGAGCATGATAGTTTATTAATCAAGAAAATTTTCATGGTGGAAGTTTATATAAAGCCATATTCAAAGTTTATTATGTTATGGAAAGGAATTTATAGCTATTTAAAATAGTGGATTTAATTTTGATACTATATTATTCAACAGTGGACCATTTTGATATATAATTGTTTTATACTGTTTAATGATAAAAATCTAAATGTTAATTTAAAAGTATATTAAATGGTTTACACATTTAAGATTCTTCTGTTACTACATTATAATTTTTAATTAGCTTTTCAGACTGAAGGGAAGCTGTATTTAATACTGGATTTTCTCAGGGGAGGCGATGTCTTCACAAGATTGTCGAAGGAAGTAAGTATACACTTAGAAATTTTGGGTGTATTTTACTGAAACAATACTAAATCAAATAATTCTTCTGCAGAAATTTGAAATCAACATGTATTTTCATATCAGTGCATAGTCTTTAGTGATATGTCAGCTAATGGCATTTTCTGTATTTTTCATTTAGAATATCTCAGTGTTTTACTACTTTTTCTCTTAGATACAAGAGCATTCTGAATAACTGGATGAAGTAGATAGGAGCAAGCCTAGGACTTTGGCTACTAAAGCTACTTAAATACCTCTCAGAGTAGTGTTTAATTCATTTCAAAATAGTTTTATTAATGTATAATTGACATGCAATAATTTGCACATTATAAATTACACAATTTGAGACATTTTGACATTGTATTTAACTGAAACAATAATTAAGTGAAAGTAATTAGCATATCTAAGATCTATAAAAGCATTCTTATGTCCCTTTGTAATGCATTCTTCCCACTCTAAGCCTACTGAACCTACTGTCTGTCACTGTTTGGTTTGTGTTTTCTAAGGAATTTATATAAATCAAACCATAAAATATGTATTAATTTGTCTGACTTAAATTAGTATAATTATTTTTATTCATCCATGTTGTTGTATGCATCAGTAGTTCATTTATTTTTCTTAGTGAGTAGCAGCACCCATCATATGGATGCACTATGTTTTGTTTATTCACTTGTTGATGGATGTTTGAGTTGTTGCAGTTTTTGGAAATTACCAATAAAGCTGCTGTAAACATTCATGTACAAATGGTTGTATTGACGTTTCATTTCTCATGAATATAAACCTAGGACTATATTGACTGGTCACATGGTAGGTGAATGTTTTAACTTATGAGGATACCACCAAATTGTTTTCCAAAGTGGTTATACAATTTTCATATCCCCACCAGCAGCATGTAAAAGTTGCAGTTGTTTCGCATTCTTGCCCACTTGCTATACCAGTTCAGTCTTTTATTTATTTATTTATTTATTTTACATTTCAGACATCTGATATCTGAATATTGATGTCTCACTGTGGTTCCAAATTTCCTCATATTAATGACTAAAGATTTTGGGCATCTTTTGTACACTTATTTGTTATCTATCTTCTTTGGTAAAGTGTTTATACCTTTTGTCCATTTGAGATTGAATTGTTTTCTTATTGAATTTTCAGAGTTCCTCATATATTTAGATGGTCATATAAGTTTTTTGAAAATTTCTTCTTCTAGTTTATAATTTGTCTTTTTAATCTCTTAAAGACATCTTTTGAAAAGCAGAAGTTCTTAATTTTGATAATATCCGATTTACAAAGTTTTGTTAATCTTTGATATTTTGATGTTCTATTTAAGAAATGCTTGTCTAATCCCAGGTAAAAATTTTCTATATATTCTAGATGGTTTTTTAGCTTAGGTTTTAAATTTATGTTTCTAATCCACTTTGAGTTCATTTTAGTATATGATCACAGGTATGTGTTGAACCCTTTTATAGCATATTGGTGTCTGGGTCTAACATCATCATTTGGGAAAAAAAAGTCCTCTCTTCACTGAGCACCTTGTATTTTCCCTGAAAATCAGTTTATCATATGTGAAAGTATTTCTGTATACTCTATTCTGTTCATTAATTCACTGGTTCATCTTTCTGATAGTACCACTCTCTCTTGACTACTGAATCTTTATAATATATCTTAAAGTCAGTTATTGCAATCCTTGAGCTTTGGTTTTCTTTTTGAAAGGGGTTTAGGCTATTCCTCATCGTTTGAATTTGATTAACTTTTCTCTTTCTAAATAAAAAGTCTGCTAGGATATTGAATGGGATTATATTGAACCTATAGGGAAGTTGTTGATGCTCGATATTTTAAAATTATTGAGCTTTTCCCCAAACATAATTTCTTTATTTAGTTAGGACTTCTTTAATTTCAGGAATGATTGTATTTAGTATATGGATTTTGCACAGGTATTGTCAAATTCTTCTTGTGGTTTCTATTTTAATGATATCATGAATAGAGTTGTATTCTTAACTTAAATTTTAAATTAGAGGGGAAGTAATTGCTTTTTGAGCTTATATTTTTTTAATTATTTAAAATATATTTTATTTTTATTTATTTATTTGAGAGTGAAAGAGGGAGAGAGAGAGCAGGAGAGAATGAACACACCAGGACCCCTAGCCACTGCAAACAAACTCCAGACTCATGTGCCACATTGTGCATCTGGCTAACATGGGTCTTGGGGAGTCAACTGGGGTCCTTTGACGTTGCAGGCAAACACCTTAACCACTAAGCCATGCCTCCAGCCCGAGCTTGTATTTTTAAAATATTTTCTTTCTTTCTTCTTATTATTTATTTATTTGAGAGTGGGAAAGAGGCATAGTGAGAAAGAGAGAGAGAGAGAGAATGGGCACACCAGGGCTTCCAACCACTGCAAAGGAACTCCAGATGCATGTGCCACCTTTTGCATCTGGCTTATGTGGGTACTGGGGAATTGAACCGAGGTCCTTTGGCTTTGTAGTCAAGTGCCTTAACCGTTAAGCCATCTTTCCAGCCCCAGAGCATTTATTTTTAATCTAGTACAATTTATGCATGACTTCTAGACATATTATTTTAGATTTTAAAAGCTTATAAATTTTTTAGCTTTGTACGTCTTTTACTACTTTCCATTATAGGTATGATTTATTTATTTCTGTTTGTAAAATGTATTTTCATTTATTGAGACCTGGAGACAGAGAGAGAGAGGGAGAGAAAAAGAGTGAGAAGGAAAAAAGTAACTTAAGTATAGGGGTAAGTTTAAGACTAAAAGTGAAAGTATAAGGGAGCACTACAGCCTCTTGCCACTACAAACAAATTCTACATGCATATGTACAACTTTTATGCATCTGGCTTTATATGTAGGTACTAGGGAGTCAAACCCAGGCCAGAAGGCTTTGCAAGGAAGTAGCTTTAACTACTAAGCCATCCACAGCATCATTTATTTCTTTTATTTGTAACCTTGTTACATTGGCTTGAATTTATAATATAATACAGAGGAGAAATGCTGGGAGCTAAAATTCTTGCTTTATTCCTGATGTAAAGAAAGGGAGAAACTTAATTGCACCATAATATTTCAAGTTCAGTATAGGTACTTTTAGATGTACTTATTAGGTTAAGTTGCCTTCTCTTATACGTTGTTGAAAGATTTTTTTCAATAGATGTTAAATTTTGTTACTTCTATTTTCTGAATTTATTAAGATGATTGTTTTCTGCTTTAGTTGCTTATGTGGTAAAATATATTACCAAATTTTAAATACTGCCTAATCATTGTATATTATATCCCTTTTGAATATCATTTGATGATATTTGCCACAAGTTTATTAAGATATTTTGCATTTTTATGAAGAATATTTAATAAATTTTCTTAGCTTTTTTTGGGGGGTGGCATCTAATTCTGGTTTCAAGAGTAATTCTGGCTTCATAAAACAGATTTTTTGTTTTCCAAATTTCTGGAATTGTTTAATTAGTAAATGTTAATGATTTATAAAATTAATGTGTGAGCTACCTGAGCCTTGAAGTTTATTTGTTTTACATATTTAATTATTTATTTAAGAGAGAGAAGGAGGCAGATACTGGTGAATTGAACTTGGGTCCTTTGGATTTGCTGGCAAGTGACTTAACCACCAAGACATTTCTCCAGCTCTTGAAGATTCTTTATGGAAAGATGTTTAATAAAAATACAATAGATGTGGGACTGTTCTTTATTTTTGCATGAGCTTGTACCTTTTAATGAATTTACTAATTTTATCAAAGTCATCAAATCTATAGTTATAAAAGGAGTTTTTTGTATTCCCTCATTTTTTTTCATGCCTAAAGGAATCCTTAGTTATGTTACTTCTCTCACTCCTGATGTTGGTTGTTTATGAATTCTCTTTTTTGACCCTGCTTTGCTTTGCTAGAAATTAAATTTATATTTCATTTAGCATCAAATATTTTACTTCATTGATTTTCTGTTATAATTTCATCCCCTATGTCATTATTTTCTGCTTTAAGCTTTTACTACGTACTTGGTATTTACTAGCTTCTTTTTCCAGTTTTACAGATGGAACCTTAGATAATGTAGATGTTTTGTGCTACAAATCCTCCTGTAACTAGTGCTTTGATGTCATTCCATCTATGTTATGTGGCTTTTTTCTTAGTTCAGCATATCATATAATTTACCTTTCTCTTTTTGAGTCATTGAGTGTTCTGAAATATGCTTACCTACCAATATTTTGTCATTTTCAGATATTTTTCTAATGTTAATTTATAATTTAATGTCATTATATTTCTAAAGTATACTTTGTAGGACTTGAATTTTCTTAAATATGTTTATAGTTGCTTTACTCAGACTATGGTATGTTTTATATTTTCCATGTGTGTATGAGACGAATGAGTAATTTGCTATTGTTGGATGGTGGGAGCTTTTATAAATGTGTGTGAGATCAGTTTATTAATAGTGGTTGCTTTATTAGTTTAAAATTTGATACATGATTACTATATGGGTTTAGAAATTTTTGAGACAGATTGAAATCTTATAATTTAGATTTGTATATTCATTGACTTTCTATCAATGCTTACGGGTATTCTTGATGAGATAACATCACTTTCATCCATTTTAATTTGAAATCTACATTGATACTAATATAACTGGCTCTTTTTTCAAAATTAATATTAGCTTGGTATATCTTTCTTTACATCTCAATTTTAAACAAATTGTGATTTCATATTTTAATATGTAGCAATTAAAAAAGCACATATTGGTTTCTATGATTGTTATACAATCTGAAAAAGAAATCTGTACTGTTCAATTGGGACATTAGACTTACTATATTTAATATGATTATTGATATGGTAGAGCTTAAATCTGTCTTGCTATTTATTTCATTTTCAATTATCTATTCTTCTTTTGTCTCTAATTTGATTGCCTTTTAAATTAATATACATTTTATAACTTCATTTTTGTTGCTTCTATTGGTTTGTCAAAACTATAACATTTTCTTTGTTATTTTGTAGTTGGTCTAGGGTTTATAACACCAATATAACAAATTGCTTTTCTTTATAAGTAGTCTTAAATATATTTAATTATTGTCTATGACTTCTATCATACCTCGTGACAGTATACTTGCAGAGCCTTTTTATTAAAGAAATGCTGTCACTATGTAGCCAAGACTGGCTATGGACTCATAATCCTTAGACTTTGGAAGTACTGAAATTACAGGTGTACATCACCATGGACAATTATGGCAACTTTTTTTGGATGATAAACAAACTTAGTTTTCTTACATATTAAAATAATTTGTCATTTTGCCGGGCATGGTGGCGCATGCCTTTAATCCCTGCATTTGGGAGGTAAAGGTAGGAGGATCACCATGAGTTCGAGGCCACCCTGAGATTACATAGTGAATTCCAGGTCAACCTGGGCTAGAGTGAGACCCTACCTTGAAAAACCGAAAAATGAAAAAACCAAAAAAAAATTGTCATTTTGATCATTAGGGTCTTTTCATTAGTTATGGATATCAAACTGAGGGCTTTGCACAAATTCTGCCACTAATCTGTATCTCACAGGTATGGATCTTGTATTTAAACTTTACTATGCAATTAATTTTCCTCAGCATTGCAGTGTGAGATTTCTGATTACTCTAACCAATATCTTTTGGATTAGGCTCTGTACTCTTATGTTACAAAAGGGGACATATTCTGTCATTTTGAGCTTAATGGATTCTTTTAATTCTTTAAGGCTGCCCACCCCCCAGCAGCTCAGGTATTTTCCTCTGGTTCATGATTGTCAGTATCTTACTGGGTAGCAGACTTTTTGTAATTTATCTTATTCAGGGATGGGTATATTAATGCTTTTGGAAACATTATTGAACTCTGTTCTATAATGTAGAACTAGATGAGCATTTTCTTGTCTTCCTTTAAAGTTTGTAGAGTAGACTAAAATGTCATTTAAACAGGAATTCATTTTGTTCTGCTACTGAAGCAAAATCCTTCTGATTATACTCTCTGCTTCTATGTGTAGGAAGCTTTCTTCTCAAGCTAAGGTAACAGAAATGTTACTGGCCCAGAGGGAGCTCCATGGATAGGTTCCTACAGTCCTTGCTTCTGGTCCTTTCTCAGGTTAATGCACTCATTCATACGTGCTGTGTATTCTCCCCTGAATACTTGTGACTGCCTACATA
Source organism: Orientallactaga sibirica (assembly GCA_036365145.1). NCBI lineage: Eukaryota > Metazoa > Chordata > Mammalia > Rodentia > Dipodidae > Orientallactaga > Orientallactaga sibirica. The sequence continues at coordinate 4,494,661 of JAEOAD010000793.1, read as the reverse complement.
TCTCCAGGATTTTCTCTACCCTTTCCTTTGCTCCAGTACTCTGTGAATTTTATCCTTCTTTTACAAGACACTTGCTTCCAACTCATCAATGCAGAAAATCTCTGAGCTTTACTTTAGTTAGCCCTACATGCACTGCAACATGGAAGCTCTTTCCAGACAGTAAGCTAGGACAATTGTAGGGTGTACGTCATTTGCAACTCATATCTCAGTATTCACTGTCTTTTGTTGCCATATGTCTAGTGTGTTGACAAGTGTCATTTCACATATTTTGTCCTGTGTTTTGATTGTTTCAGACAGGAGAATAACTCCTATACTTGTCTACTACATTATGTCTTGAAATGGCAGTCTGGTAGCAGAGATGTAATTGAGTGATACTATTTCAACATCTCACTTCCAGAATTTGCAATGTTGAGTGTGGGAGAGTTACCATTGATTCCCAAATCTATGGAACTTGTGAAAAAGGAACAGTTAACTTCTGGGATACGAGTCAGTGCTTAAGTGGCTGAGGTCTCTGGCTTATATCTGTCTACCTCCAGTGCAGAACATGCCATGCATGAGCATATAGTGTGTTCATATACAGTTCACTATAGAAATTAATTCATTATGTAATATGGTCTCTATAGGACCCTCCTCATAGATGGACAACAGTATATCAAGGCTCCAGCATTCAGTATTTCTTGTTTTAGATTGTAGAAGTGTCACAAATGTTTTTGAAAAATTCTTGTAGTCATTTCTAATTTTCTTTTAAACTCTTCAGACCTCCATTCTCGATGTGGGACTATCTAAACTCATACTAGCACAGAGATGCAGTCAGTAAGTTTTGATTCCTAAGTCTGGAATATTAGGTAAGAGCAAGCATTTTAAATGCATTTCCCAAAAGAAAATAAATTAGTTTCATTGAGCAGGCTTTAAAAAAATTGATTCAGTCATTAATTCTATAGGCAGCTTATTATAAGTAGTTGATTGTTTGTTATACTTCACTTGTATATAAAAAGTTAAGTAATCTAAACTGAAGAATTACTCTGTGACTTAGAAATAGTCTTTTAAAATTACATTTTAGTATATGTTAAGGAATTTTATAATGCATGTTATTATATTCTAAATGGATAATTACCTCCCCCATTTTTCTCTACCAAAACACACACACACACACACACACACACACACACACACACACAACTGTATACATAAAACAAAACTTTTAAGCTATGCCATCCTTTTTTTCGTATCTCAAGAAAATATGGTGGATTTATTATTGCTAATAGTAATTCTAAAATTAACTCATTAATTTATTAAATTTCCAAATAAAACCTCAACAGAAATTTGTGTGTTTCAAATTGAGAGCATTTTGTAGTTTATCAAGAAAAGTTAAAAATGTATATATAAAAATATATATGTAAGAAAACTGGAAAAGGTAGAAGAAATGTTGAAAAGTAAATATAAAGAACACATTTTTCACAACTTGTTTAAAACATTTAATTTTTTATATTCATTTATCTATTTATTTATTTAGGCATGGTCTGGTATGTAGCCCAGATTGGCTATGAACATAGAATCTTCATATTTTAGCCTCTCAAATGCTAGGACTAGAGATGTGTACCACCACTCCTGGATTTTTAAATGTTTTAATGATGCTATACGCAAAATATCATAGTTTCACTGTAAGAGTAGAAGGATATTTTATAACCCAAGGATATCCTGTTATATATGACTATGAATTAAGATAGAATCACAAATTAGTGGCAAAGAGATTATTCAGTAAAATGCATTTGAGTAATTGGTTACATGTTTCAAAAAATAATTTGAAATAACATCATACCATGTACAAAATTAATTTTACCTATGTTAAAGAACTGCATCTTAAAAAGTTACTGTAACCTAAAGGAAAATGTGGATGCATATTTAGTTGACCATTGAATGGATATCTGTTAAACATTAAAATAATGAAGGATGTGTACAGCAAAGATACATAAGTTTGGTTAAATAAAGTTAAGAATTACTGAACTTCTAAGCTAGCATATATTTGCAAAACATTTTAACTAATATGATGAAGAAATTACATTTTTATATTTAATGGGTTTATATTAACTGACCAAAACACTTCATAATGGAAAATAGACAAGACATTACACATAATTCATGAAAGGTAGAAAGGCTGTAAAATATGAACAACGATTTACTCTTAAAATTTAAATTTAAATTAAACCACATTGGTACATTTTTGTACATCCAACTTAAAAAATTTTACTAAAGGGATATTTTGTGCTTTCATAGATGTGGTAAGAGCAATGAATTCATAAACTGCTGATGGGAGTGGAAACTATTATAACCCTTTTGGAAAATAACTTCATGGTGTATGTCAGAAATTTTAGACTATGCTCTTTGACTCAGTATTTCCTGTTTTATTTCTTAGGAATCCTTTATGAGGAAATATAAAGTTGTATGTATGTTTAAAAATGATTTTTAAATAGTGAAAAACTTAAAATAACCTAATTTTCCACAATGGGAAATTTAGGTAAATCATGATAAATTGATATGACTAACACTATGCACTTACTGAGATTTTTTGTAAATAAGTTTGATACATATGGAAGAATACCTGTGATATAATATTAAGTGTTGATAAAGGAGACCCCATAGTATATGCAGTATGATTTAAACTATTTTACATATACACATTATTATACATACATTAACCAAAAGGTTAATAATGCTTATTACCATATTAGAATTTTTAATGATTTTCACTTTTGATGGGGATTTATTCATAGGAAAATGGTATTGTGGCATGTGATAGAAGTGACTTCTAGGGGAACAGTCATTCTTAGGGACAAATATTACTGAATTCCAATTGTATGCTTCCTTCTTACTATGTGTGTTACATTGGGCAACTTAAATACTACATCTCTTTATTCATATGTAAAATGTTGATAATAGTTGCCAAATAGGGTTGCTTATAAGACTGTAAAAACAATATATACTGTTGGCACATAATTAATTTCATTTAGTGCATAATTGTTCTTTAGTAAATTTCTTATTTAATTCCATCAGGAGTCTGTCAGTACCAAAACAACTTCAGGAAAAGATGATAGGTTTGACTTAATATGTAACTTAGGCAGTGTTTCTTCCTTTAGGATTAAAAAATATATTTTTAATAATTTTAGTGATATTTCTAAGTTTTTCTTATGTGGTAAGGAGGTAAGGTTCAATTAACATTCTGGGTGTCCTTACACATAAGTTAAATAAGTAACAAATGCTCTTAATTTTAATAAAAAGTCAGGTGAAATGATTTTTTTTTTTTGGTTATTCAAGGTAGGGTCTCACTCTACCTAAGGCTGACTGGAATTCTCAAAGTGGCATCAAACTCATGGCAATTCTTCTACCTCTGCCTCCTGAGTGCTAGGATTAAAGGCATGTGCCACCACACCTGGCTAATGTTCTTATATTTTTAAACATTTATTTGATAGAGGATTTGGGAATGGGCATGTCAGGACCTCTACTGCTTCAAACTCCAGACACATGCAACTCTTTTCTGTGTCTGGCTGTACTTGGGCATTGAGGAATCAAACTTGGGCCAGCAAGCTTTGCAGGCAAGCCCCCACAACTTCTGAGCCCCAGCCCCTCTTACACTTTCATTATTAGAATATTCAAAGTAATGCCTTTGAAACTTAATAAATAATAATGGTTTTTTTTCTGTTGATAATGTTTAAAGGTATATGAAATACCAGAAGTTATCTTTAATGGTTTATTGTCTGCAATTTTATAAATAACCTGAATTGTGCAATTCAATGACCATATTACTACAAAGGCAAATTGATTGTTAGATTCTGTTGTATTTTAGTCAAATTTTGAGCCTTCCTAATAAACCTGGTTTGATTAATGAAAGCATCCCATTTCTGGAAAGATCTATTCTTTTCAGTTTGAAATCCAATAAACTCTAAATTATCCATCTAACATTTGAATACTTCCCAATTCCATAGGTATATTAACATTTAGCCATGAAAGAATATAGATATAAACTGCAGTATTAAAAACTTATGGTTGCACATTTAGCATTTTACAGTGTGCAGAACTTCTTCCCTCACATAAAATGATTTTCTGCTCACAATCTTGTTAGTTATAGATAGCACACATTATTGTTATTGTACAAAGTTAGAAATGAGACCCAGAAGTCTGTGTGAAATTTCTGATATGACACTACTAATTCTGATTTCAACTATGGAATGGTTTTTATTTGGTCATAACATTTCTGTTCCTTAGCTCAGAAATACTGTGAGGTATAGTGCCATTATTCTTATAAACTAAGAGAAGAAGATGGGAGCTCCTCCCCTCAGTGTTGAGCTTAGAATTGTCATATAATGGTTACTAATTTAATATCTTTCAGTAGTGTATTAGAAACTTCTTGTTAGAGATGAAAATAAATTACTTAGAAGTGGCAGTAGATAATAGAGAAAAGTAGAAATGAATCATATACTTGCAAAACTGTGAGCAAATACATTATGGCAAAAGAGAGTATTTAAATTAGTATTGGAATTATGAGACCAGATAGTTATAAAAATCAAAATTTTTGCAATGAATGTGTTTCAGAAAAATTATATTTAAAAGGCTGAGACTATTAAAAGAAAGATTGTTAAAGAAATTAATGTCACCTGTCTAGAATTCTTTGATATATCCAGTAACTAAGGCAATCAAATGATATAACTATGCTTATTTTCTTATTATTTGCCGAGATTTGTCTGCCCACTGGTTTTTTAAAAGTAAATTAAAACTTAATATTAGAAGAGCAGATCAAGTGGTAAATTATTATTTTATTTTAGGTTCTGTTTACAGAGGAAGATGTGAAGTTCTACCTCGCAGAACTGGCCCTTGCTTTGGATCATCTGCATCGATTAGGAATTGTATACAGAGACCTGAAACCAGAAAAGTAAAGCTATTCTTCTCCTTATCTGTCCTTGTTCTCTTGAATTAAATTATTGGTATACTTTGTTATGTTAATTAAAGATTATATGAAGATGAAAATGGATTATATAATTATATAAAACTCACTTGTAATCTTCATAATGCACACCTTAATTTTAATAATTTGATTAACAATTTGAAACTTTAATGATCTATTCAGTACTGGCCTCTTTTAATTTATGTTTATCATATAAATTTTCTTATCTAATATCAATTTTGATTTACAGCATTTTGCTTGATGAAATAGGACATATCAAATTAACAGGTATGCATATTTTATATACTTATAATAAGTCCATTGATTGAAATTTTATTATTCTAGTGTATATTTCTCAAAGTCTGTGTTTTCCAGTTTCTAAATTTGAATTGTATTGTTTCTTAAATGAACTAAATCATTTACACATTGTATAGTTTTTTATTTTTTATTTTATTTAATTAATTATTTATTTGGGAGATAGAAGAAGGGATGGAGGGAGAGAACGGGTGCATCAGGGCTTCCAGCCACTGCAAACGAACTCCAGACACATGTGCTTCCTTGTGCATCTGGCTTACTTGTGCCCTGGGGAATCGAACCTGGGTCCTTTGCTTTGCAGGCAAGCACCTTAACCGCTAAGCCATCCCCATAGTCCAAGATTGTATGGCTTTAATATATACTGATTATGGTTTAAAAATTATACAATAGAGTCACTGTCCTAATTAAAACCACATTTAAGGCAGGCGTGATGGTGCATGCCTTTAATCCCAGCACTCAGGAAGCAGAGGTAGGAAGATAGCCATGAGTTTAAGGCCACCCTGAGACTACAGAGTGAATTTCAGGTCAGCCTGGCCTAGAGTGAGTCCCTACCTCGAAAAACCAAAAATAAAAAAAAAAAAGATCCCATTTAGTATTCCATGTAAAATTACGAATTCTTAGTTTGAGTTTAGAAAAAACGATCTATCATAGGTACCTATAACATTTGAAATATTAACAGTCTCCCTTTACCTTTCCCTAACTCATTGAAACCAATTATCTGTTCTTTCTCTCTATAATTTTGTTACTTTGAGGGTTTTTAAGCCATTTTTATAGAATGATACAATATTCACACTTTTGAGCATTTGTCTTAATGAAACTTATTCAAAAAACTATCAGTGAATGTTTCTAGCACCTCTGTTTGTAATACCTGGAGACTGAAAATGCCCCAAATTATTTTAAAAGGTGAATAGATGACTAAAAACTATAGTACCACCATGTGATGGAATATTAACTGTGCAGTTGATGGGACAGAACCATTGATTGTCCCAATGATTTGAATGAATCAGAGGCATTTATAGTGAGTGGCCTAAACTCAAAATGTTACAGATATTTTCACTAGACATTAAAGTCCTTAATTATCTGAGAGCTACCACTAAGAATATTAAGATATATTTCGATACTTTTGAAGTGGTGCAGTTTAAAAACAAGTTGCTCTAAGTGATTGAATACAACATATTGATATGAAAGTATCAAGCTATTAACTACTAAAATAAACATATTAAAGTTTAGTGAATCTTATCAATTCAAAACTTGATTTATTCTTTCCTAGCTTTCTTCCCCCCTTTTCTATCTTTTCTTCCCTCCCTTGTTCTCCTTCCCTGTACCTCTTTGGTGATGGGAATGAAACCCAGGATATCACATTGTTAGGCAAGTGCTCCATAACTTAGCTAGGCACTATATGGGTTTGTAAGAGATTGATAGTGGGGCAAAAAGACAGGTGTGGTGGCACTTGCCTTAATTCTAGCACTTGGAAGGCAGAGGTAGTAGGACCATTGCAAGTTCCAGGCCATCCTGATCTACATAGCAAGTTATAGCTCAATTTAGTCTACATAGTGTCATTCTGTCCCAAAAATCCGTGATGAATGAATGGGGCAAAACAGAAGATTTTTGGGATTTTATATCATATATACATTTTACTTTATAGCGATTATAATTGTAAGTTGAAAGTTAATATATTAATTTTTACTTTTTATCTTAATAAATTATAACTCTTTTTCCAAAGATGGGAAAACATAAATCCTATCTTTATCTCTCTACTACATTAAATGGTGCTTGTGCAAATAAGAATGCCATCTTGTTCTGTATTTAGTCTTTTCATTTGAGTTCTGCTTTTAATAATCTTTTAGAGCATTAAATTGGCCAAGTTATGAAGAGTAGTATGGGTGAGCAGTAACATATAAGCAAGGACTGCAAAGGCTGTAACAAAAAATGTGTCTTATAATTCTTTCATACTACTATTTTTCCTTAAAATGGTAGAAATATTTCATTTAAATAAATTATATATTAGATGTGTTAGATAATTTGTAGTTTAAAGATGTTAGAATTAATGATGAATAGTAAAAATATGTATTAAACCTCAAAATATTCCATTAAAGTTTATTTAAATGTTACAATTTACAGTAAATATATTAGGATTTTTGTTTTTTTTTTCCTTTAATTTCCCTACTCTTCCTTTTTCTCTCCCTTTTCTTTCTAACCTTCTGTTTCTTATGTGTTTTTCTTTCTTTCTGTTTCCTTTTTACATTTTAAATACTATATTGTAAAGATGGTGTCTCATTGTTGTCATTGATAACAATAAAACATGCATGGGCTGCAGTAGTTTAGGAATGTACTAGTGTAGTAATGTAGGTAAGAACTCCATCATTCTGTGCATCATGGAGTAATATTTGAAGAGCAGTATTTTTTTCTCTCCAGTTAACATTCAGCGTCATCCAGATATAAGGCCTAATGTTTAGCAGGTGACTTTGGAATTACAATAGTGTATAAAAGAGTGCTTGTTATAGTTCTTTGAGTCCGTCTTCAATTTTTCTTTTTCTATATGATCTTCCCTTCCATCTGTCAAGGTATTATGTAGTCCAGGCTGATCTCCAACTCATGATCTTCTTTTTTTCAGCTTACCAAGTACATGGATTAGAGTCATTTTTTCCCATGCCTGATTCTCTTGTTAGTCTTACTGATCTCCGTTGAGATTATGATTGTATAGCAAAAAATCAGTAGACAGAGAGAAAGTAGATACTCCCACATAGCTGTATACTTACTAATTTATTATTTATATAACTTGTGACTTAACTTTTCAATAAAATCTCACTACTTCCCACAGTCCATAATAACCTTATAGTCTATAATAACTTTAAATAAATGATTTGTTCATTTACAAAAAAAATATTTTATAATATCTCTTAAAATTATATTGAACACAATTGATTTGAATCCTATGTGGTTGCTAGAATAATTAAGGGACACAAATCTTGGGTAATGTCTATAAAAGGAAGAAATTTTACAGAGTCAGAAATTTAAATCACATAGTACATGAATATTTAAGAATGTATTCATGAGAAAATAACTAGGTTTTGTGTTACTCACAGATTCACTTTATAGTAAATACTTATTAAATGATCACATTATAGACATACTTTTTAAAATTTTAAGTACTTAAAAGTAAGTCATTTAAAGTTGCAAAATAGGAAATGAGGCCTCTCACAGCCATTACTTTACATAATGGGTTTGTATGGTTTTTTTTTTGGTTGTTTTTGGGGTTTTTTTTTTGTTTGTTTGTTTCTTATTTTTATCGAGGAAGGGTCTGCTCTAGGCTAGGCTGACCTGGAATTCACTCTGTAGTCTCAGGGTAGACTCGAACTCATGACAATCCACCTACCTCTGCCTCCCAAGTGCTGGGATTAAAGGCTTGCACCACCACGCCCAGCTTTGTATGTTTTTTTTTAATTGGCGTTTTGGAAATATCCATTGTGTAACATAATCTAGTAGCTAGTTTTATTATTGTAAATTTTTTGTCAGTTGATTTCTGAGCAAACTAATATTAAGTATCAGTTTTATCAGGAATAGTATTGTATTGATTCTTTCGGCTAAAATCACATGTAAAAATAGCATAGCAAAGGAATTTTATTGATTCCCATATATCTCTACAAGGCAGCATAATAAAAGAAAAATCTCTCTTGTTCTCACTGGAATGACTGAAGAAGCTAGTGTTCTCTATATAAGATAAAATATATTGAGTTGACTACCTCTTATTACATTAAATTTTCTTAATGGAATATGCAGGTTTAAATATCTAAAAATAAAGACAATAAATAGAGCATATTAAGATTTAAACATTATACATAATGACATAACACAAGATTATTATATGAGTGATCTGCTAAATGAAAACAATGAACATATTTTGGATATCAGTTTTGAGGGACTCTAAAATTGTTGATGTTGATTTTTAATTGAATGAGAATAATGTAGTGCTTATCCTTTGTTTTTCATTTTTGAAATAGGACATACTGAACATACCCCTCCAAATCTCTGTAAGGATAGATTATTCTGTACCATACCTATGTCATTAATGGAACACTACTCAATAGTTTTGTATATAAAGAAAGGGAAGAAAACATACAGAATGAGAAGTTAATTACACAAACTTGAATACTATCATCAATGCAAAGACAGTAGTTCTAAAGTCCTCCAGTTTTCACCATTAAAAATCATTTCTCTTTTTACCTCAAGCTAATTACCAAACAGCTTCTTATCCCTGTAGTTTTGTCTTTTTCACAAAGTAGCGTGGACACAGACATACAGTATATAGTCTTTGAAGTCTAGCTTTATTATGTACCAATGCATTTCAAATTTGTCCATATTGTTAGCCTTTCAAAGGTGTTATATAACATTCTAGTATAGACCTGATAGCATGTATTTGGAGGAAAAGATTTACCTGAGAAATTTTTAAATGTTTTTAAGAAGGTTTTCAATGAAAGGTAGGTCTCAAAGTAGCTTTCTTGAGAGTAAGTTTAGGCCACCATTAATTGTATAAATACTTAGTTTAATACTTTTTGTCTTGTAGTACTTTCTGTATTTTTTATAATACTTTCATAGATTTTGGACTCAGCAAGGAGTCAGTAGATCAAGAAAAGAAGGCCTATTCATTTTGTGGTACAGTAGAGTATATGGCTCCTGAAGTAGTAAATAGGAGAGGCCATTCCCAAAGTGCTGACTGGTGGTCATATGGTGTTCTTATGGTAAGTCATATTATTTTACTTAATTATGTCAGTATATGATTAACACTATTTCCATTTTTGTATTTAGAGGATCTTCTGATCACTCATGACTAGCATTTACAAACTTGCAATTGGCTAGCTGCTGTATAATAAGAATTAAGGTTTCAGTGTTTTGATTGTTTAAACTTTGCTACTGAAAAGGTAAATGGTAGGATTGTTATATGAGCTATTTATATCTAAAATTTAGAAAAAAATGTCGGGCAGATTCTAGATTTTACTATATTGAGTTGTGCAATTATATGGTAATTTCATTAGGTGTCACGGGATTTATTACTTTGCCACAATCTATATTATTGTTCAGTTGTTTCATACATGACCTAGAAATATTATAAATATTGGGAAGAGAGGATTTGTGCCATATAACAGCTTTTCATCTCACTATCTAATATAGTGGGCATTTATTAGGTGCTTAATAAATACAGATTAATTTGTTATGCAATTAAACATAGAGGTAGGGTCTCACTCTGGTCCAGGCTGACCTGGAATGAACTATATAGTCTCAGGGTGGCCTTGAACTCTCGGCGATCCTCCTACCTCTGCCTCCCGAGTGCTGGGATTAAAGGCGTGCGCCACCACGCCCAGCCTAAATCTACTCTTTTAAAAATAATGACATATATATTAGTTTATCTTATGATTCTAAGTTAATTCTCTTTCCTTATTTTTCGTATTTTATGTGCAAATGTCATATTTTTTAAAGATATTAGTGCACATACATGTATATGAGTATGTTTGTTTAATTTTTTTAAGTAAAGCAAATGAGATTTTATTGTGAAAACAGTGAGAAAGCCCAGGATGCCAGGGCAGGAATATTTAGGATTTTGGCCCACACCCAAAGAAGAGTTAGAAAAGAGGAAAGGTGATGCTTTTTTGTATCAGGACTCAAAAAAGTTGAAAGGCTTAGCAGAGAAGATCTGCAAGCATCTGCCTGTTCCACTTCTTTTCCTACATCTTTTTTTTTTTTTTTTTTATGGTACCGGGCATTAAACCCAGAGTTTTGTGTATGTGAATGACACACTCTACCATAAGTTATATCCCTAGCTCTTTCTAAAATTTTAGTTTAAGAAAAGGCCTCACTAGGGTGCTCAGCCTGACCTTTAATTCACTATGTAGAAGGTCTTGTAATACTCTTGCTTCGGCCTCTAGAAAATTTGGGATTATAGGAATACACCACTTGGCCTGACCTTAAGTTCTCTTCTGGATTCCTGTTTATTTGTTTTGTTTTCTGGAGAGGAAGAAGAGATTTAGACTATTATCTTAAAATCTTTCTTGGGCATATATAAATACTTCAGATATATTTTCCTTTGCCTTTTTTGCTATTTACTTTAAACTCATATCTTTGGTGCTAAAGAGAATACCTTGTATATACAAATAGCTTTTATTTTAGGAGCCTAGCAAACTAGGAATGAAAAAAAGCAGTTGGTTTCATCTGCTACAGGTCATCTATCAAATTGAAGAGATAGTAGTCATTAAAAAGTGTATTTCCTTAATTGACTTAATGTTCTGTTCTGATCTTCAGCCATTATGTGAATCCTACTCTATTTGAATACTAACATAGTATGTTTCTCAGTTTTTCTAATGAATTTCATTAAATATTCTAAATTGACTGTGGTTATTTATTTTATTTTTAGTTTGAAATGCTTACTGGTACTTTGCCATTTCAAGGTAAAGACAGAAATGAGACTATGAATATGATACTAAAGTAAGTATAAACACTCACTTTATTCTGGGGAAAAATCAAACCTTTACCTTTAGTTTTAAGAAACTTAATGTTATTTCAAATGAAGACACAACATGTTCAGTATATTTTTCCTTTCTACCATCTAGGGAACATTATTTACCACTGTAGCAGCACTTCTGAAAATTCATTTTGAGTTATATTGATCTAAATGTATGTCTATTTTTAAGTGAAATTTTCTAAAATCTTTTTTTAGAGCAAAACTTGGAATGCCTCAATTTCTCAGTGCTGAAGCACAAAGTCTTCTAAGGATGCTATTCAAAAGGAATCCAGCAAATAGATTGGGTACTATTTATTTTTATACCTTTTATATCAGTATGAATCATATGTATTGGGAGTGCAACTGTACCATTATGTTTTGTATTTTAAGTTAATTTAATGTTGGTATGTGTTTGTATTTGAATTGTGTGTTTTGTATATATGTATTCCATATATGTTAACCTATTATGCCCATGATAACGAAGTGGAATAATCAAGTTAATTAAAATGTTTGTTTAAAATATATTATTGTATATGTTTATAGGTCAGCTTTTGAAAAAATTCACAGATGTTTATCATGTATAACTAGATCTTTTAGGTATTTGAGGGTATATATTTTGTTCCTCCTAATATTCTTCAAAGTATTAATTCGAAGTTACATTACTATCACTGAACATTATATGGCCAATTTCTAGTAGCCATTTCCTGGCTCCAGATGTGATGGTATTGTACTATTATGTCCTGGGGTTAAAACTTCTGTGCCACTTTTCCTGTGTAATTTTCAATTTAGCATAGAAATATAAGGTCTAATTGAATTATTAAGGAAAACAATTACTTGTCTAATGTTACAGTGAACACATTCAGAGTTGAATTGAGAGGCCCTTTAGTATGTCATGCTACCCTGTATGGTTGCTTTTCACAGTGTAATAATGTGAAAGGTCCAGTTAACAAAATACTAGACAAAACATAAAGTATGTGATCTTATTTGTAGATAATAGCCTAGAAGTCATGGAGCAGGGAAAAAATAACATATGATTAAAAATATTTCCATTTTTATAGGGTCAGAAGGAGTTGAAGAAATCAAAAAGCATCTTTTCTTTGCAAATATTGACTGGCATGTAAGTTGCATACTAAGTTTGTTGTTAAAATAAGCAAAATACCTGAGTCAAAAGTAATATATGGATTATTCTGATAAACATATCCTATTTATATTACATTAGGTCTGAAATTTTCATTTATTGGCATTGTATACCATAGCAATAATTTGAAGCAATAGATATGTGGGTAATATTTAGCCATTTTTGCTTATGCATTTGTCTGAACTGTCTATCATCTATCTGTGTGTGTGTGTGTGTGTGTGTGTATATATATATATTTATTTTTTGTGAGAGAGACAGATATATAGAAAATGTGCACACCAGAACTTCCAGATGCTGCAAACCAACTCCAGATGTAGGCACCACCTTGTGCATATGGCTTATGTGGGCCCTGGGGAATCAAACCTAGGTCCTTTGGCTTTGCAGGCAAGCACCTTAACTGCTAAGCCATCTCCCTAGCCCTTGTCTGAATTATTAAATGTGGTCACTATTATACTCCCATTCTAGATGAGGAGAGGGAGAAAAATAGAAAAGGGGACTCTTATAGGTGATAAAGAATAAAGAATCTCAGGTATTATATCATTTCAAATTGTTCATTGTCATGTATTAGAACAAATTAAATTCAATAAAAAATATCTTTATATATTAACTTTTCACAGGATATGAAATAGAAACATTGAGAAATTTTACAAAATTATGGATAAATATTTTTAAATTGAGATTATTGAACTAATCAAGCTTTCTTCTAAAACCTCACTTTATGCTATGGATTGAACCTATAGCCTCACATATATTAGGCAAATGTTTTATTATTAAACTGTACCTACAGCCTCACTTTTTGTTTTATATCACAGCTTTATATTTTTACACACACACACACACACACACACACACACACACACACACATATATGATAGTTAAGCGATTTTAAATTTATTTATTTGTTTGTAAGCAGAAAAAGAGAGAGAAAAGAGAGAGGATAAGAACCAGGGGCCAGCTGAAACCATAGAGTAATGGCGGAAATGGGCAAGAGTGCAGCTTTCTTGGTGAACCTGTCACCAGAACATGGCTGAAGGAGATAGACACAAGAACACACAACTACTACTAAACCAGATATCCATAGACACACAGGCTCCTAAAACCTCATCACTGAAGTAGAACTAAAATGAACCCAACATGGCTCAGGGAAATTCGTGGAAGAGGAGGCGGAAAGAATGTTAGAGCCACAAGTTGGGTCATTATGCACAGAGACATCGCCTCTTCCCCATAACTGTTGGCTATCCCCACAATGCACGACCCACATTCCCCAATGAACTACCCACATTCCCCAATGAGGAAGGTCCCTTCGGAGTGGGGAGGACAGGGAGGAGGCTATCAAAGACACCAACATGAATATAAAATTAAAATACATAAATTAAATAAAAAAGAATGGGCATCAAGGCCCTGCCTTTGCAAACCAACTCGAGACACATACATAACTCTGTGCATCTGGCTACAAGTGGGCACTGTGGAATCGAACCCAGGCTGTTAGGCCTTGCAAGCAGTGCCTTAACTGCTTAGCTATCTCTAGTCCTAAATAATAATAGTAATAATAATAATTATTATTATTATTATTTTGGTTTTTGCGAGATAGGGTCTCACTCTGGTCCAGGCTTACCTGGAATTAACTATATAGTCTCATGGTGGCCTCGAACTCACAGCGATCCTCCTACCTCTGCCTCCTGGGTGCTGGGATTAAAGGCATGCATCACCACACCCAGCTCTAAATTAATTTTTAATTGGCATACAAAGTGTTACTTTTCATTGTTGCTTTTTCTATGTGATTTACTGATGTGGATCCTCCTCCCATGTTCTTTCCCTGATGGTTCATCTTATCCCCTTCTACCCCCAGTAGTCTCCTTTCTACATTAATGTCGTATGTGTTCTTGTAGCAGTTACCTAGTAGCTGCTGGGACAAAACACACAACCAAAAGCAATTCATGGGAGAAAAGGGCTTTTTTGGCTTTCAGTCTCCAGGAGATGTTTCATTATGGCAGGAAAGCATGGTAAAGCCAAGGCTGTGCATCACATCATCTTGGTAAAAGCAGTCTAAGTACTAGGCTTGAACAGCTATGCCCAAGGTCTGCCCCTAGTGACACACCTCCTCCATTAGGACTTCAAGTTCCAGATTGTCACCAGCTGTGGATCGAGTATGAGGCTTAATCCCAACAACCTGAGGATATGTAGAACATTTCACATTCAAACTACCACAGTTCTGTTTCCCTACTTTATTCAACACTTCTTTTTCACACACATGCTACTCTTTCTAGATTCATGACATATCCACACTCAGATATATACATATATAAGCAATAAAAGATAAGCTTTGAATATGAGAGTGACTATGTTGTATTTATCTTTCTGAATCTAGGTTATCTCACTTAGTATAATAATTTCCAAGTCCATCTATTTTCCTATAATCTCATGATTTCAGTTGCCTTCATAGCTATATAAAATTCCATTAGTATATGTACTTTATTTTATTATCTATTCAACTGATGATGGACATCTAGTCTGTTCCATTTTCTTACTATTATGAATACTCTTATCAATAAAAGTCCAAGTATCCCTCTTGTTGAAGGTAAAGTCCTTTTTTTTAAATATATATTTTTTATTTATATTATTCTGATTTTACATTCATAGTATTGGTTCCATTGTCCTCCTCCCCGTCCTCCCACTTTCAAAGGGACCCTCATCAATGGGGAATGTGGGTCATGCATTGTGATTTTACTCAAGAGTTCTGGTGGATGGGCCCCAGTCTCTGTGCATAATGCCCCAACTTGTGACTCTAACAATCTTTCTGCCCCCTCTTCCGCGAGTTTCCCTGAGCCACATTGGGGTCATTTTAGTTCTGCTTCCTTGATGAGGTTTTGGGAGCCTCTGTGTCTCTGGATATCTGGCTTAGTTGGAGTTGGATGTTCTCTGTGTTTATCTCCTTCAGCCTTTTTCTGGTGTTGTGATCGCCTTGAACGCTGTATAATCCACTCAGTGGAATGGAACTCATTGCTGGAACTGGGAAATAAGTCAAAGCCATGTACAAAAAATGAGCTCAGTCTCCAAGATCTAGATGCCACCAAATGTGGGCTAGAAGAGAGCCAATGCATATAAAATTCCCTCCAAAACATATATGGTTATTCCTTCTATCTAGTACTAACTTCTTTCTCCGTTGGAGAATTTGCTTATCTTTTTCCAGGTAAAGTCCTTTTTGTGTATATGCCCAGGAATAGTATAGCGAGGTCAGATGGTAGTTCTGTTTCAATTTTTAGAAGCCTCCATCCTGATTTCCATAATGGCTGCATCAATTTCACTCCCATCATCAATAAAAGTTCCTCTCTTCCCACATCCTGACCCTGAAAAGATTCGATCTTGTTAGGTTGTATGAGTTTTGAAATTTAACCATTTCTTACAAGTTTTCCAGCTTGTTGGAATCTTAAGTTTTCAAAGTATTTAGTAGTAACCTTTGGATTTCACTAGATTAAGAACTTCCTTTTCATCTCTAATTTGATTAATTTGTGTCTTCTCTCTTTTTGTTAGTTTGGGTAGGGAATTTCAGTCTTATTTTCAAAGAAAAAAACTGATTAATTCTATGTATTCATATTTTAGTCTCCTTCATTAATTTCTCCTCTCATTTTCATTATTTCTTGTTACATACTGGGTTTGAGATTAGTTTTTTTTTTTTTTTTTTTTCTAGAGCTTTAAAGTCCATAATTAGTTCATGTAGTTGAGATATCTCTGAATTTTTAATGTGAGTACTTACAGCTATAATCTGTTAATTTCGGACTCTCTTGTCTTTATCCCAAAGAACTTGGTAGTGATATCACTTTCATTTGTATCTAGGAGTTTTTAAAATTCCTACTTGATTTCTTCATTGACTCACTGTTAATTAAGTATTGAATTGTTCAGTCTCCACTTGTTTATTTAGTTCCTGAAGTTTGACTTTTTGTTGATTTCTACTATAATTCCACTTTAGTCTTACTATATACAAGGAATTATCAGGTCTTTTGTACTTATTGAGGCTCACCTTTTGGCTTATAATGTGATCACTTTTGGAGGAGGTTTCATGTGCTGCTGAAAAGAATATGTGGACCCTATTTTTTGGATAGAATATTAAATAGATATCTCTTAAATCCAATTGATATTTGCTATAATTTATCTCTGAAAATTCCTTATTATTTGTTTTCAGTATGGATTCCTATCTAAATATCCTTAATTCATCTTCTACTTATTTTAGACCTCTATATGGTCATTTGTCCTGTATAAAAGTAGGACTTTGCATTCTTTCTTGAACGTTTTAGCTATCTCAGTGTATTTGGGGTTCATTTTTAGAAAATTGAGTTTGAGACTGTGGCTTATATTCTTTGTGTTTCTTTGTAATGTTTTGCACATTTATTGGGATACCTGTGTCTTCTATTTGTTTTTCTCTTTTCCCCAATTCTTTTGGCTGGTTGTTTTATGTGAGTGCTCCTAGAAGATTGTATTCACTAGGAATTATGTTTTCTATAGCCATTTAGTGGTGAATGCATTACTGCTCATGACTAATGGGACCAGCAGTCCCAGTTTTTCACTGACTATGTAGACATCTGTGAATTACACCGTGTCCTAGTGAAAATTCAGAAATAGTATCAGCATTGCGGTACTTGTTGGAGAACTTGATGTTTATAGATCTTTAGCAGCAAAAAGCATCAAGGTAGTTGAAATGAGGAAAGATTTGGGAAAGGAGGGAAAAGGTAAAAAGTATGGATGAGAAGGAGTATACATGGATTGGTGGTATGAAATGTATAGACTATTACAGATATAGAACTATGCAAAATAAGGTTTTTTTCTAGGTGTAGAAAAGTAAGGGATAGCCATGATGGTCTTTCCTAGTAAGGTAGAAGTTAAAACATAGTAGCTTAACAATGTACAGAGCTAATAAATAGTAATAAAAAAATCTAACTAAAAAGTTAAAAATTATAAAGAAGTTTTAAAAAAAGCAGTATAGTATTAAATAGAAGGTACTCTTTTCTGAGTGTTTTCCTTCATTGAAATATGATTCTTCCCTCTCTGGGATTATCAGACTACTAGTCTCAGCAGTTCAAATGAGTTAAATCATTGTATCTTTCCAGATGAGACAAAATTCTTTGAGCATATAGTACTATATCTTGCCCCCTCAAGTTAGAATCTACTCCTTTGTGAATTATTGATTGTTATTTCCATAGACAGGTATTTCTGTATTTAATGCTTTGAAGGGATTTGGAAGATTCTCCTATCCATATACTTCTGTATGCCACCAGAACACTTGTCGTTCAGGCTGGCTGTGGCAGAGAGGGCGAGCTGTTGTTTCTGGCTGGCAGTTTTGTGTTCAGGTTCCCAGGCTTCATTTGATGTAGTTGCACTCTCCTGCTTACCATTCTCTAGTTTGTTTTTCACCAGTCAGGGTCTTCACTTTGCAATTCTTGACACTCACTCACAAAGGAAATTGACGCTAATTTGTTGGCTACTGAAGTAGTGTCCCAGTAGCAGCAGTTCACTTAGTTGTTAGAGAAATTTCAGGCTTATCTATAGTGTACTTATGGTGCCGTATGTCCCTGAGGGCTGCAAAAGTGCTGAAAGCAAAGGTATGCACCCAATTAGATTGTGAGAAAAGTTTGCTGGCATGCAGAGCAAATGCTGGTCAGTCATGGAGTTTGACAGGAGCAGTTTGGCCCAGTTTTACCCCCTGGCCCTTCACTTTCTCTTGATTATATTCATCCACTCATTCAGATGTGGCTTCTAATCTAGCTACCTAAAAGAGTTAAATATTTTTGAATATCTACTTCTGAAAGTGATGCTAAAAAGGTTTTGTGGTGGTTTGAATCACATGTCTCCCATAAACTCATCTTGTGAATGGTTGGTTCCCCAGCTAATGGCTATTTGGGAGGTAGAGCCTTGCTGGAGGAAGTGTGTTGTTGGGGGTGGGCTTAGGGGTATTTTGTTACAGCCTGCTCTCCCCTGCCAGAGCTTGGCTTATTTCCTTGCTACTATTCTCCACCTGGTCTGGCAGAGGTGATGTCCAGCCTCTGCTCATGTTACGTTTACAGCTACCATCATGAAGCTTCCCACCTATACTATAAGCCAAAATAAATATTTTCCTCCCATCAGCTGCTTTTGATAGGTGTTTTGTCCAAGTCTCGCAGAGATAATAACTACAGCAGGTTTCAAAAGGAAAAGTGTAATGACAGATTGAATTTTAGAGCAGAGAAAGAACATTTCTATTCACTGACCAAATAATTATTTTATCTGGATTGTAGAACACATTTGAAAATGTAATTACCTATGATTTCTAATTGTAAAACATGTCATAAACCATAAGCATTAGTATTCCAAATGACCATTGGGTGGACATACTTTTTGCAAACCTGCCCTTCATCATATCTATAAAAAATTTTCTTTAGGTATCTTTTTATCGTCTCTTCATTTTTCCCAGTACTTCTTTTCTCCTTATCAAGACAAAAGGAAATTATATCTTCTCCATTACTATTTCATATAAACAATTTGTTCATTTTTCTTCCTTTATATTTCAACTAATTCATAAACACGCTAAATGTATATATTTAATGACTTGAGAAATAATGAATTGCTTGCCTCAAGAGTGACAACCTGAGCTTGATTTCCAGAACCCACATAAAAAGGCTGGGCATGGTTGTATGCTTCTAATCCTAGCACTAAGGAGGCAGAAACAAGCAGATACCTAGCCTTTCTGGCCAGACATTCTAGCCTAATTTGTGAGCTTGCAACCAATGAGAGACCCTATCTCAAAATGACTTATGTGATTTGCCTGAGAAACAACACCCAAGGTTGTCCTCTCATCTTCACATGTGCACACACATGGACACATGTGTGGTCACACTCAAACATAATCACACATGTCACAAATTGTATGAAACATATATTCATGGAATTTCATGTGATGTTTTAATACACTTATAATGATTACATCTGTGTAATTATATACCTCCGAACATTTATTGTTTCTTTTCAGTAAAACTCCAAATTCTTGTTTGTAAATTTTTGACAAATACAGTAAACCAGACACACAAAAGGTGAAGCAAGCACAAGATCACACATGCTCACTAGGTGGTGCAAGCATCTGGAGTGTGATTGCAGTGGCTGAGGCCCTGACATGCCAATTCTCATTCCCTCCTCTAAAAAATAAAAATAAATAAAATAAAATAAAAATAAATACAGTGCATTATTGCTATCTGTAGTCACTTAAATATGCAGTACCAAACCAGAACTTTTTCTACTTACCTATAATTAATTTCATCAAGTTCCTCCTTCCTGTCTGTCATTTTTTTCACTTACATAAATCATTTAAGTATTTATATCTTAGAATAAATAACAAGTCCTCTAAAGTAACTCCCTGTTGGATTTAAACATATTTATTTATTTATTTATTTATTTATTTATTTATTTATTTATTATTGATTTGAGAGAGAGAAAGAAAGTGAAGCAGATAGAACAGAAGTGGCAGGGCTTCCAACCAAGGCAAAAAACTCCAAGTATGCGTGCCACCTTGTGCATCTGCCTTATGTGGGTTCTAGGGAATTGAATCTGGGTCCTTAGGATTCACAGGCAAGTATATTAACTGCTAAGCAATTTCTGCAGCCCCCTGTTAGTTTATCCCCACTATGGACAGTGAGGTATGCTTATAAAAATTGTTAAATTTGATATATTGAGATTTTATGTCTTTATATTCATATTTATTATAAAAACAATAAATGTACATATTAGTGGGGTAAATGATGTTTTGATGCATGTATACTTGTATTTTAATATGAAATTGAATAACATTTATTCAAATATTTATCATTTCTAATATTCAAAATACAAAATTTTATTCCAGCTTTTGATACATATGTAGTACTTTGTTATGTATAGTTACCATACTGTGAAGTAGCAGATCAGAACTTTAACTCCTATTTAACTGTGACTTAGTGCATGTTACTCCTATTTAATTGTAATTCAATACACATGATTCACATTTTCTGGCTACTTTCCGCAGCCTTTGGTAGACACCATTACTCTCACTGTAGGAACAATGTTTTTAGATACCACATGTTAATGAAATCATGTGGTGCTCATCTTTCTATATGTATTTGGCTTAGTTAATTTTTTTTTTTTTTTGGTTTTTCTGGTTTTTCGAGGTAGGGTCTCACTCTGGTCCAGGCTGTCCTGGAATTAACTATGTAGTCTCAGGGTGGCCTTGAACTCTCGGTGATCCTCCTACCTCTGCCTCCCAAGTGCTGGGATTAAAGGCGTGCGCCACCACGCCCGGCTTATTTGGCTTAGTTAATTTAACATAATGACTCACGTTATTGCAAAGAGAATGTTTCATTTTTTTTAATTTTTTTAAATTTTATTTACTTTTGGAGAGAGACAAAGGGAGAAACAGACAGAGAGTGAGAGGGAGACAGATAGAGATGGGCACGCCAGCAGTCTCTCAGAGGCTGTGAATGAAATCCAGATGTGTGCACCCCTTGTGGTCAAGTGCAGCATTGCGCCCTTGCGTCACTTTGCGTCTGGCTAAACGCGGGACATGGAGATTGGAACCGCTGGGGATTGGAACCAGCGTTGTTAGGCTTAGGAGGCAGGCGCCTTAACCGCTAAGCCATCTCTCCAGCCTGAGAATGTTTCATTTTATTTTTAGGATGAAGAAGTATGTTCAGTTATGTGTATGTACCACATTTTCTCTTCTTGTTTATCAGTTGATAGATAATTTAGTTGTTTGTACATCTTTGCTATCATAGATAGCACTGCAGTGAATATGACATTGCATCTCTCTCTCTCCTACATACTTATTTTATTAATTTTGCTTATACATCATATAGAGGAAATACCAAGTGATGTGTTAGTACTATATATATATATATTTTCAATTTTGACAGGACTTCCATATTTATTTTCATGATGATGTACTAATTTACATTCCTTTAATGGTATCCAAAGGCTCTTTTTCTTCCACATCTTCACTAGCACTTGCCATATCCATTCTTTTTGACAATGGCCACTATCATAGAGTCAGGTGATAATTCATTGTGGTTTTGAATAACTTTTCCTTGATGATTAGTGATGTTGACAATGTTTCATATACTTTGCCATTTGTACATATTCTTTTAAGAAATATCTTTTTTTTTTTTTTTTTTTTTTTTTTGGTTTTCTGAGGTAAGGTCTCACTCTAGCTCAGGCTGACCTGGAATTCACTATGTAATCTCAGGTTGGCCTTGAACTCTCGGTGATCCTCCTACCTCTGCCTCCAAGTGCTGGGATTAAAGGCATGCACCACTATGCCCAGCTTAGAAATATCTATTTTTTGTGGGGAGAAATAGTTTATTTTGGCTCATGGACTCAAGGGGAAGCCCCATGATGGCAGAGGGAAATGATGGCATAAGCAGAGGGTGGACATCACCTCCTGGCCAACATCAGATGGACAACAGAAACAGGAGTGTGCGCCAAACACTGGCAAGGGGAAACTGGCTGTAATACCCATAAGCCCGCCCCCAACAATACACTGCCTCCAGGAGGCTCCAATTCCCAAATTCCCATCAGCCGGGGACCTAACAACATCCAGAACACCTGAGTTTATGGGGGACACCTGAATCAAACCACCACACTCATGATCTCACTTCATCTTCAACAAGAAGACAAAAGCCCTTTAACTGCTCAATCCACAAACATCCCTTTACCCATAGGCAGCTTCACAAGGCTGCTCAAGATCAGGTCCTGGCTTCCCTCCCCTCTCACCTCAGCCTCACTGAGCATCAGTGTGTCGTTTGAGCAGGAGAAAATTCCAAACCTAGGGCCCTGGCTCTTCTTCCCATTTTTAATCAGAGTTTTTGCTTTTGAATTTTGGAATTGTTTATTTGACCTGGATATCAGTCCCTTGTTATATGTATAGTGTTCAAGCATTCAGTTCTATAGATTGTGTCTTAATTTTTTTGTTGGCTCCTTTGCTCTGAAGAAGCTTTTTAGTTTAATGCCATTTATTAATATTTGGTTTTATTTCTTTTGTCTGGTTTAAAAAATCAGTGCCTATTCCACTGTCCAGAAGCTTCTCCCCTATATTTTCTTCTATTAGTTTCATACTCTTATTTATTTCATATAGGTCTTCAATCTTTTATGAGTTGATTTGATTAACTGATGAGAAAAACACATGTAGATTCCTTCTAGGAAAATCCTGTTTCTCTAATATCCTTCAATGAAAATAACTTCTTTTCTCCAATGCCTTTTTTAAACTACCAGCTTTTGAAAAAGACTCTAGCTGCGTGGGTTAACTTGTAGTCTCAAACTCACTATGTAGCCAAGAATAACTCTGAACACTTGATGTTCCTGCTTTGGTCTACCAAGTGCTGGGTTTGCTGTGCCACCATATAGGCCAATATTTTTTTCTAATACTTTGTTATTAACTATAGTTACACTACTGATTTTCTATATTGACTTAGCATTCTACAAATTTGCTTAATCCATTTATTAGTTCAAATAGTTTTTGGAGGTGTTTTTTGGAGTTTACTATATAATGTCATCTAAAAACAGTCCCAGTTATTATAGTTGCTATTTTCCACTTCAGATAAAATTTCTTTTTTTCTCGTGCCTTATTCTTCTGGCTAGGATTTTGAGCCCTATGTTGAATAAAGTTGGTCCATATGGCATTCTTGTTTTTTTTTCCCCTTCAGATTTTACAGAGAATATTTTCAGCTTTACTCCACTCATTGAGATGCTATTTATTGACTTATTACAACTTGCCTTTATTATGTGGCAATATAGTCCTTCTGTGCCTAAATTGTTTGGTATGTTTTATCATGAATTAATATTGAACATACCAAATACCTTTCCTGTACCTACTGAGATGATCATGTGGATTTTGTCCTTTACTTTGTCACAGTTGCTGATATTCCAATTGCCAACCTTCCTTGCATCCTAGGGATTAATTCTACTCATTATAATTAATAGTCTTTTTAATGAGTTGCTGAACTTGATTTGCTAGTACTTGTTTTAGTATTCTTTCTACATTAATCAGAGGTGTTCCCTATAAGTTTCATTTATTGTCTTGCCCTTAACTAGTTTTAAAATAATGTTGGCCTTCTTATGTTTATAGTGATTGATCCTTCTAATTTTAGATGAATTAAGGAGAGTTGTTGTTATTTAAATGTTTGATAGAACTCATCATTAAAGCTCTCTGGTCCTGAACTTTTCTTTATTGGGATGCTTTTTATTATTGATTCAATCATGTAACTTGTTTCAGATATGTCTGGTTTTCTATTTCTTTAAGATTCCGTCTTAGTAAGGTATATTGATGTCTTTAAATTTGTTGGCATTGGTCTAGAGAGATGCCTTTGTCATTAAGGTGCTTGTTTGCAAAGCCAAAGGACTCAGGTCCAAGTCCCCAGTACCCACATAAGCTAGATGCACAAAGTGGTGTATGCATCTGGAGTTCGTTTGTAGTGGCTGGCGGCTCTAGTGCACCCATTCTCTCTGTCCCTTTCCCTATATCTGCTTTCTCTTTCTCTCAAATAAATAAATAAATAAATATGGATATATATTTTAATTTGTTGACATAATACTGTTCATAAAATATCTAATGAGCCATTACATTTCTGTGATCTCAAATGTATTTCTCCTTTTCAGTATCTGATTTTATTTGAGTCATTTTTGTTATTCCTAGAATAACAAATTGTTGGTTTCATTTTTTTTCACAGAATTATCTTTGTTTCATTAATCTTTTTACTATTGTAATCTCTCATTTATTTGTATTCTGACATTTAGTATTTATTTCCTTCTAATATTGGGCTTTGTCTGATTGCTTTTCTATCTTCTGAGATACAGAAATGAGTCATATATTTGAAATTTTTATGCTTTTAAAATCTATGCATTGGTTGGTATAAGCTTCCCTTCTAGTAATCTTCTTGCTGTAGTCCATAGACATTAGTCTGATTTGTTTCCGTCTTTTTTCAAAAAAATTAAATTTTCTTTTTTGCAGCAACATGAATTAAAATTTCTAAGCATATACATCCAATATTAGAGGAAACATTGGTTGCATGATATAAAGTATTCGATTTTATAATATTGTTTAGTTTTCAAAGTTTATCCTATTTATTTCCAGTTTTATTGCACAACAGTCAAAAAAGAAAACTGGTATGATTTTAGTGTTTTCAAACTTACTGAGACTTGTTATGTGATATCATATGGACTCTCTTGGAGGATCTTGAATGTTAAGAATGTAAATTTTGCAGCTGTCGGGTGGAATTTTCTGTAGATATCTGGTGGGACCATTTGATGTAGGCTACATTTTAACTGTTGATTCTTTGTTGAGACTGGAATATTTTAAGCCCCTAACTCTTTTTGTATTCGTGTCTCTGCCTTCCTTTAGAGATAGTAACTTTGGTTTATGTATTTTTACTCTATATTGGGTGCATGTATCTTTTAAATTGCTCATTGTTCTTGATGAATTGACCCCTTTCTCTTTGTATAATGATCTTGAGTATGTGTGTGTGCATAAACTCAGGGCTTTACATATAGAGGTGTTGTATTACTGAGCTATTTATAGCCTAAGCCTGCTTGTCTCTCTTTTTAGTGTTGTGACACAAAGTAGGCTTCTTCTGACAGAAGTGTTGTCATATGCACTTTGTTTTCTATACAGTTTGCCTGAAACATTTTATTCCATGACTTTACTTTGTCTATGTTTTGTTAGTCATGAAAAGATTTGTTGTGAACAGCATGTAGCTTCACTTCCTACTTTCTTCAATGTGTCTTTTTGTTATGTATTACGAAAAGCAAGAACTATGGTCTTTAACCTCAATTGAAGCTAGTTGGTACATAAAAAACTGTTCACTAAATATGTCTGCAGAGAAAGAGTGCCAGAGCACCTTATTCAGCTGCTGTCTTGTTTCACCCATCTCTTTTGAAACATATGAAGTATAGCAAGTAAGACTATTAAATAATAATAGCACATTTAATATATTTTATATGGAAACAAACTTTAAAATGAATTATTTTTGAAAATAGCTAATTATTGATTTTATTACTTATTTCTATGTAGCTACATTATGATATACTCTGGATGGCTGTAGTTTCAGGGAAAATTCACAGCATTATTATTTTTTTTTTCTTTTGGATTTTCAAGGTAGGGTCTCACTCTAGCTCATCTGTAATTCACTCTGTATTCTCACGGTAGCCTCAAACTCACAGCAATCCTCCTACCTCTGCCTCCTGAGTTCTGGGATTAAAGGTGTGCGCCACCATGTTCAGCCATGTCAATGATTTTTTAATTTGGTTAACAGTTATCTGAAACCTATGGAAATGTCTTTTCTCACATTTTGAGTCTTCTTTGAAAGATAGTGACTATCACGTTATGCTTTCCTTTATTTTATTTTATTTTAGTTTAGTTTAGTTTAGTTTTTGGTTTTTCAAGGTAGGGTCTCACTCTGGCCCAAACTGACCTGGAATTTACTATGTTGTCTCAGGGTGGCCTCGAACTCATGGTGATCCTCCTACCTCTGCCTCTGAGTGCTGGGATTGAATGTGTGCACCACCACACCCAACTTATACTTTGCTTTATTGAGTTAAAGTTAAGTATCTCAGAAATATTTAGAATTTTAGATTTTTGAGGGGGATGGAATATTCATGTGTATATATAACATATATGTTATATATGTACATATTATATATGTCTTATATAAAAAAATTCAGTTTTGTTTCATATAGACCTTATTCACATAACTTGAAGATAATTCCACACTATATTTTTTAGTGTGTCTATTTTTGGATTATGACCTGTCCATTTCTGGTGTCATGTTGATAGCCAAAACATTTTAAGATATTGGAAAATTTGAATTATTGATGCTTGATAAGAGATGGCCATATATGAAAGTGCTGAATGTTTTTGCATTACCATCTTACTTCCAGAAATTATATAAAAGAGAAGTTCAGCCTCCTTTCAGACCTGCTTCTGGAAAACCAGATGATACTTTTTGTTTTGATCCTGAATTTACTGCAAAAACACCTAAAGGTAATGCATATTTATTTATTTAAGAGACGGGGAGGGAGAGTGTGTGTGCCAGCCACTGCAAGTGAACTCTAGAAGCATGTGCCGCCTTTTGCATTTGGCTTTGCATGTTTACTGGGGAGTCAAACCTGGATTGTTTATCTTTGCCAGAAAATGTTTTAACCACTTAGCCATCTTTCCAGCCCTTCATTTTTATTTTTAAATAATGTTTAAATAAATAATGATTTAAGAAAGGATTAAACAATTAAAATATTTCTTGGGTAAAAATTAAAAGAATGGTAAGTTTGCAGAGTTGGTTTGCCTTTCAGGGAATGTACATTATATATACAACACTGCTACAATCTTTACAAGGGAGGGATTTATCACAGAAGTATGTTCTAGGGCAAAGGGTAGAGATTTGATAAGCTAATAGTTTACAGAATGTTGAATATGAGGTAATATATGATACCTGCACTGACTCAGTTTAGAATTCATTGTGGTATGTTTTAATGGCATCTTTTTCACGTATTCATTCAAACAATACTGAATCTCTTGTATGTGCTGAGCAAGGAGGATGCAGTAGTTAACACAAGATACAAAACTTACAACATAAATCATGCATACTAATGATAAAAGAGATTGTGCACTATTAATTATATATATAGTATGTCATATGGTGACAAGATATTTAATAGTTTCTTGTACATTTAAAAACTGGTGATAATTTATATCTTAGAAGTCTGTGTGATTCTAATTAGATGTCACTGTTTAAATATTAGATTCTCCTGGTTTGCCAGCTAGCGCAAATGCTCATCAACTCTTCAAAGGATTCAGCTTTGTTGCCACTTCTATTGCAGAAGAATATAAAATCACTCCTGTTACAAGTGCTAATGTATTACCAATCGTTCAGGTAAATCCTGTATAATATTAAAGTTTAGCTTGGTGATAATTATTTCTCTCAGTTATTGATAAAAATTTTCAATAACATTTAAAAGGTAATTTTAAGGGCTGGAGAAATGGCTTAGCTGTTAAGGCTTTTGCCTGCGAAGCCAAAGGATCCCAGTTCGAATCTCCAGGACCCACGTAAGCCAGATGCACAAGGGGCACATGCATCTGGAGTTCATTTGCAGTGGCTAGAGGCCCTGATGTGCCCATTCTCTCTCTGTCTGCCTCTCTTCTATCTCTCTCTCTCTGCTTGCAAATAAATGTTAAAAAGTAATTTTAATAACTTCATTTATTAATATAATTGAGTTCAATAATAATAATTATATTTATATGTTTGTTTTGGCAAAAACTGTGATTTATAAGCTCATTTACATATTGATCTTGGAATTTAGAAAACCAATAATTTAAATTTGTTTCAGAATGTATATTGACAGTTTTATAAATATTGGTAAAAAATTATAGAATTCTTGGATTTTTTCAAGATTTAAGTTGTACATACATTTAGGACAAGAAATAAAATGTGCAAATATTTCATTCTCATAAGTCTTTAATTTAAAAAAAAACAGATAAATGGAAATGCTGCACAATTTAGCGAAGTTTATGAATTGAAAGAGGATATTGGTGTTGGCTCCTATTCTGTTTGCAAGCGATGTGTACATTTGATTACCAACATGGAATTTGCAGTAAAGGTATTGTCCAATTTATTTGGTTGATATGTATAATTTTAATTACTGGTTAACTGAAATTTTCAGTGAAATAAATGAAGACAGATAAGACGATCAGAAGGAAATCTAAAAAATGTTTTTACTTTGAATTTCTTTGTAAGGCTTTAACTTGGAATGACAACATATTTCGTGATTGCGTTTTTCCTTTTGAATGGTCTTATTTTAATATACTGTATTGAAACAGAACTAATGAAAACTACAATGACATTTGGATCATATAATTTAATGTTAAAGTCTATGACATTAAGTTTTAAATGCTAAAACATTGGCTAAGCATGATTGTTGAATTTTTAAGTATTTGGTTATAATATAAACAAATTGAAGGAGGGCATAGTGACACATTCCTGTAATTCTAGCACTTAGGCTGAGGCTAGATAATTATGATGAGCTCAAGACTAGCCTGGGATGGATCTATCAGTTAATCTAGCTCTCTCTCCATCTAGTCTGTCTATAGATAGACATGGAGAGGGAAAGGCAGCCTGAGCTACATGAGACCTTTGGTAGACTAAGTAAAGCAACAACAAAACTCCAAATATATGGATTTATATGTGTGTGTATGTGTGTTCAGATAGAAAATATTTAATTTATTTTAGACAAAGAAAATAAGTTAATTTCCTTTGAGAAATTTCTTTTTTTTTAAATTTCTTAGATCATTGACAAAAGTAAGCGAGACCCCTCAGAAGAAATTGAAATTTTGATGCGCTATGGACAACACCCTAACATTATCACGTTAAAAGATGTAGGTATATTAAAATATAAGTATCTGCTGAAAAATGAAGTTATAACCTACAACATTATGTCTGTGGTATTTTATAGTGTCATATCACCAAATAACAAGATCTTTAAATTTTCTACTTTAATTCTCCTTTATGGTTCTGTTAACCTCTTCTTATGGAATTTAGTAAAGAACTATGATTGTTGATAAGTGTATCCTGATAACGTGAATATGTTATTTTTTATTTTTTTGTTTATTTATTTTTATTAAGTAGAAAACTTTGTATAGACACATAATGTGTTGGTGCCATTATTTCCCTCCTCCCTGACCCCATTCCACTGATTGAACTCCTTAGTGAGATTGCTGGTATTCACCATGATGTTGTGGGTTATGAA
Source organism: Orientallactaga sibirica (assembly GCA_036365145.1). NCBI lineage: Eukaryota > Metazoa > Chordata > Mammalia > Rodentia > Dipodidae > Orientallactaga > Orientallactaga sibirica. The sequence continues at coordinate 4,465,003 of JAEOAD010000793.1, read as the reverse complement.
ATGTGACACCAGCAGTAGGGATGGGGGAAACTGAATATATTATTTTAAAAATATTTTCTTATTTATTTAAAAGCAGAGAGAGAGGTAAATGGTGGAGTAGGGCCTCCTACTACTGCATCTAGCTTTGTGTCGGTACTGGTGAATAGAACGCAGCCATCAGGCCTTGCAAGCAAGCATCTTAACCCCCGTGCTATCTCTCTAGCCCCATAATAACCTGAATATATCCTGTATGGTTAACAATTTAATATTTTAGTTAGCACCATTTATGTTATGCACTACTATAAATCTATAAATATATAGAAATTGATTCTAGAAAATTGTACTTTTTTGATTGTAGAGCAATTGGCTGTTTCTTGAGTGAATTGGTTTTACTTTCTAGTTTTGAGCTCATATTAATTTATAGCACTGAATATTAACTTCACATAAAGTACTTTTTTTTCTAGAAAAGGAATAAATACCACCCATCACGTGGTCTAATTTATTTCAGATAACATGATATATTATTTGATTTGTAATATTTCAATAGTTTATATATGTGTGCATGCATATAGTATCTGTGAATTCATATATGTACTATGTACCTCTTACATACTGAAGATAAAGAGTATATTTTCCTTATTTCTTATTTATTTATTTATTTATTTTCAAGCAGAGAGAGAGAGAGATAGAGAGGAGATAGAGAATGGGCACACCAGGGCCTCTAGCCACTGCAAATGAACTCCAGATGCATATGCCCCTTGTGCATCTGGCTTACGTGGGTACTGGGGAATTGAACTTGATTTCTTTGGCTTTGCAGGCAAGTACCTTAACCACTAAGCAATCTCTCCAGCCACTGTTTTCCTTATTTCTTATCTTTTATACACTATTTGAATTCCATGTACCATGCCAAATAATAAAGTGATGAATAATGTGTTCACGGTCACACAGAAAATTGCTATAAATAAATAACTTAATAAATTGGCATATATATCATTTAAGAGGCACAGAGGTCTACATTTTAATTTATATGGTTTGATGAGCCATAACCTATAACTTTAAAATTCACTATTATATATTGAATTGATGTCACACAATTCTGAAGTTGACTGTTTAACCAATTTATACTTCAGTACAGCCTGTACTACATTAACAGAAAAGAAATAGTGTTCATTCTTTTTAATACTAATGGTTTACTAGCACTGGAAAGTAAATATAGCTTAAACAGTTAATAATTGTAATTACAAATAATAACACTTCTGTATACATTCATTACTATCTAGGTCTTTGATGATGGGAGATATGTTTATCTTGTAACGGACTTGATGAAAGGAGGAGAGCTACTGGACCGTATTCTGAAAAAAAAATGTTTCTCAGAACAGGAAGCTAGTGATGTACTGTATGTAATAACAAAGACAGTTGACTACCTTCATTGTCAAGGGGTAAGTTATAGTTATATTCTCTGCTTCAGTTAAGGGACCTATATTTGGGTTCTTGAATATTTTTATAGAGGATATCTTAATAAAACTCATATAGTCATGAAGGCTATAAAATGAAAAATGGGCTAATGCTTTAATAATTCTCTCTGCCTGCATAACTTGATTTTATAACATTTTAAGTGGTTTGAGGTACATATATGTACTTACCCTTGCCTTTTGAAATTATTAAATTTAAACAGACTTTAAAGTAAAATATTAATATATATGTATATCTCCAAACTAGGTGGGGTAGCTAACACCTATAATCTCAGAATTTGAGAGAGGCTGAAATAGAAGGGTAGCTGTGAATTTGAGGCAACCCTGGGCTAATTTATGAGTTATAAACCAGCCTGGGCTACATAGTGAGATTTTGTCTCAAAGAAAAGAAGAAGAAAAGAAAGAGAAGGGGAAGAGAGGAGACAGGAGAAGACAGGAAGGAAAGTTATTTCATAGACATATTGAAAATATTATTAAAATTACACTGTACCTAATAATATAAGATCCCATTAATAAGAAGACAGTGTGTTGACACCTATCAATCTCTCCCCAAAATATACTCAAAAATTTGGATTTTAAACATTTGAAATATTAATATATTGAATTTTGTGGATGAGCACGCTTATTTCTTTGTTTCTTACAACGTAATGAAAGCAAATTAAATGAATCATAAAAGTCTGCTTTTATTAAATATATAGCTATACAAGCAAAGTAGCAAATAATTTAAAATGTTGTCCTTAAATCATTTGTAATAAAATTTAACATTACCTATTTAATTATAAGCAATGAAAATTACAATTAAAATTCATCCAGTAGAAAATATAACTTCTATGTACATTTAATGAAAGTAAACTAAATATTTTATGTTTGGCCTAATCTTAAGTACTTTGAAACAGACTGTTTAATAATAAAGGAATGCAGTATTTTTAGTATAATTTAATTGCTTGATTACCTTGTTTTGGAATGTATACTTTACTAATGTCTACTCTTTAAATTGTTACTTATTTTTCATTTTTGCCATGTTTATACATGTATGTAATGGAGTTTGATCTTATTTTCCCAGCTTATCTTCTCTTATCCCTCTTCCTCTCCCAGTTAATACCCTTTTAATTCCCCTATAGTCCCCATCCTACTTTCGTGCCCTTTTTTTTTTTTTTTTTTTTTTTTTTTTGCCCTTTGAGTTAAATTAGGGCTGTTTGCTTGATCATGGGTGGAAAGTTATTTGCAATCAAATGGCCAGTTTAAGAGTAGGTAAACCACTGAGGAAACAGATACCATTAGTTACTATGGGAGGTGAGAGATCTCATGTATCCTTTTCCCACCAATGGTGAAATACTTACCAGCTCAGTTGTGTGCAGGAAATGACAACTGCTTTCATGAATTCTTTCATGAATGTAAAACTCATGTTTTATCCAACAGACAGTATTTTGCAGCCCCTTCTTCCATCCTCCTCCTCCTCTTAAATTCTTTCTGCCCTTTCTGCAAGTTCCCCAGAGCTTTGAAGGGATGGATAAATGTCCTGTTTGAAGCTGAGCACACAGAAGTCTCTTATTCTTGACAATGTGGCAAGCTATGTATCTCTTAATCACTGCCCATTATAGTAAGAAACTTCTGTGACTGAGGCTTCAAGCAGCCTGACATGCTAACCATTTAGCATAACCACAGTAGGTAGCACCCCTTTAGGGCCTGTGTCCCTACCCATAGGATTTTGGCCATTTTTACAGTACCAAGCATGCAATCCCTCCTGTGGAAATGGCCAAATCTATTCAGAAAGTACTTGGTTATTCCTATAATATGCAGGCCACTATTGTACCAATGGCCATATCTTGCCTGGCACATGGGTTGGGGAATATACAGAGTCAACAGTGGTTTAGAACTATTGATGGCTTTCCTCCCCCCACCATGTTGCATAGCACCTTCTGTCATGATGAAAGCTAGCTATCAGGGAGGAAGCTTACAGCTCAGTTCCAGCTTAGTTTCTTTATGTCCTGCAATAGAAACATGTGTCTTCAGCAATAGGAACTTACCATCTGGTTTTGGTGGGCAGCCAAGAACAATGGCAATAGTCTCTATTGTTTTAGGGACCTCTCTAGTCTTCCTGATAGAGAATCCTGGTAGATATCTAATACCTGGCACTTGAATTCATATTAATGACCCATGGCTTCTGGGAACAGCTTTATTCACCCACGTTGAGGACCTTCATTGAAACACTTTTTAAAAATTCATTAATTGGTTTAACAAGTAATAGATTTCCATAAGGTTTATTCATACACATATCCTTAGTATTGATTCATCTTTCCATCATACCCTTCTCTCACTATGAAGGACAACCAGAAAATTTTAGTAGGAAATTATAGGCATCTCTTATCTGATTTATTTCTTTGTAAATGTGAAGTTTTTTTTTTCAAATCAATAACACACTTTTAGCATTTCTTCATGATAGGCATTGTAAGTAAAGGGTGTTAACAATTAGAGACTCGGTCCTTGTTATCCAAGAACTTTCATTTTTGCACTCCAGTAATTACAGGTAAACCTATATTGAATGGATAGTAGAAGTAAGATAATCATCCAAAAGGAATTTCAGCATATTTTCCAGTTCTAAACTGTATTTGGCCCTTCTTCACTGTTTCTGTTTTTCTGATGAAACGTATATTTTTTCTGAGTTTCATGCATTATAAGCATGTTTTGTTTTACTTCATTAAGAATGCTTATAATAGCCACCTTAAAAATCCTATCAGTTCCAACTTAGCTCATCTTTGAATCAGAATTGTCTGATTTTCTTTTTTTCTTGAGGCTATATTCTATTGAATTTTATATATCATATATGGATTTGGATTATATCCTATTATAATACAAATTTATTCTGGTATTTTTCCCAATGCTTATTTTTTTTAAGTGGGTAATTTACCTGGCTGGGCTTGAACTGAGAATTTTAGTTTAGGGAGAGGAGCTGTAGTCTCTTCGTTTTCTTTATATAAACTGTTTTGATCTCATTCCAAAGTTTTGTTTCATGGATATGGTCTGGTTCTTACCTTTATCGTACCCCCAACTCATCATGCCTAGTTTCTATCATTTATTTTCTTTTTGGGGTGGAGGGGTTCGAGGTAGGGTCTCACTCTAGCCCCAGCTGACCTATGTGGAATTCACTGTATACTCTCAGGGCGGCCTTGAACTCTCCTCCTACCTCTGCCTCCCAAATGCTGGGATTGAAGACGTGTGCTACCACAACTGGCTCCTATTATTTATTTTCTGTTCCTCCATGCCAGAAGAATTTTTTTCACAAGTCTTTACCATCCTGTGGATTATTTTAGGAGTGATAGAAGAATCTATGTGATGTAAAAGTAAAGTTGGTTGGAAGGTTTAAGCAGGGATAAGAGCAGAGGAGTGAGGGAGAGGAGGGACTTTGCAGGAAGGTTAATCAAAACTAAGGTTGTATGAAAAAGACATGTAGAAACCTTCTACTTTGTAAGTTAATTAAAAATATAATTTAAAAAGGAGTTATAATAGGGACTACTCATAACTCTCAAACTAAAAGTCACAAACATGAGAACCTGTTCAAAAACCTCCTTCTGTTTCAACCAAGTGTATGTTCCTCATCAGAATATCTTCTATCCACTCTGTTGCTCATTCAGGAACTTAATTTTTTTATTACATTCATACTTTATGATGTGGATTGGGAGGTGCTGAGCAATAAGTTATCTATGATATAAATAAATGGAATTGAAAATTGAGGTTTGACATGCTTGACAAATCTTGATGGTGGCAAGAATGTAAGAGCCAAAGGAAGGGGAAGACTGCTGATAGTGCTATCATACAGATACAAAGTGGCCTTGATATTCATGACCTCACAGTACCTACCATTACCTACACAAGACCTTCATAACAGGAGGAAATAGTGATATCAAAATAGAAGAAAGACCAGTTGGAAAGAAGTGGAGAGGGGTTGAGAGGAGGACTAAGGGAGTGATGGAAGGGGACTAGGATCATAGTAGTTTGTCTATATTTATGGAACTTGTCAATAAAAAGTTAAAAAGAAAGCTTGGTTGTGACTTGAACTGGAGCATCTAATTGGCAGAGATAATTTTTTTCTACTTATACTTGTAACCATAGGTTTGCAAAAATGCTATTTTCAAAATTTAAAATTGGGAATTTTCTTTCTACAAATAAGTGACATGTTTTATTTCAAAAATATTTCATTAATTATAAAAATTTAATGAAGTTTTCCTTTTATGTTCAAGGTTGTTCATCGTGATCTTAAACCTAGTAATATTTTATACATGGATGAATCATCAAATGCAGATTCAATTAGAATCTGTGATTTTGGGTTTGCAAAGCAACTTCGAGGAGAAAATGGAGTTCTGCTAACTCCGTGCTACACTGCAAACTTTGTAGCACCTGAGGTATTCTTTAAAAATCTGAGTATTTGTCTTTTACTGTTTTCCTCTAATTGAATGTACAAAATGTCATATGTATGTTATTGAAGATAGGTAAAAGCTGAGTTGTTTTTTAACCAACTTCTAATAAGTTTCCTCTTATAAATACTCAGATAGTAACTAGCATACAAAGCAATATGAATCTAGTAGACTGGTCTACTCAGAAGGTTCAGAAGCACACCACTTTTAAGACAGTATCTCACTATATAATCCTCATTGCTACTTTATTATATAGCTCAAACTCACAGTAATCCTCCTGCCATGGTCTCCCACTTGCTAAGATTATAGGTATATTCTACTATGCCTAGCTCTGCATCATACCATTTTTGATCCGGAAAATAGGATAAAGATAGCCCAAACATATTATACTCTTAACTGGAAAAAATATATAAGGATCAAAGTACAAAGAATTTCATTCTCTTAATTTTGATGTCATCATCTTTTCCTCTTATTATGATGGTCTTCTGTGGGTAGTTTCAGGCACTGCGACTAATTGAGAGGGGGAAGGGATATGATGGAGAGTGGAGTTTCAAAAGGGAAAGTGGGGGGGGGAGGGAGAGAAGTACCATGGGATATTGTCTACAATTAAGGAGGTTGTCAATAAAAAAAAAATTTAAAAATAAGCTAGGAGTGGTGGCTCACCCTTTAATCCCAGCACTCGGGAGGCAGAGGTAAGAGGATCGCCATGAGTTCGAGGTCACCCTGAGACTACATAGCAGGTTCCAGGTCAGCCTAAGCTGGAGTGAGACCCTACCTCGAAAAACTGAAAAAAATAAATAAATAAAGTCCAAAGATTTCTTTAAGACCCAGCATTCATTTAACAGCAAAATAAAATATTTTCTTTTCTGATAACTGAATGTGGGACAATTTGTATTAGTTAACATTGTGCGTAACTTATAAGGCCAGCAAATCAATGATTGCCTTTAGGAGGTTGTAAAGTTAGAAGGGTTTTTATAAATAGTAGTTTTTCTTCTCCTTCTTTTGCTTCTCCTTCTTTTCCTTCTCCTCCTCCTCTTCTTTCTTCTCCTTTTCTTCTTCTTTTCTTTTTTTTTTAATTCCTATGTTGACCTGTCGAAGGAAAATAAAAACAAAGTTGAGATCTTAGAGACTTGGAAGTGCATATTTTCTACTTGGAAAGTTTCAGTAGTTCTGCCCATTAGGATAGGATCTATAATGCCAACAATTCTGCAGAATAGAAAATCAGGAATTCTTATATATGTAGATAATAATAACTGATGTAATTTATTACATTTTTAATAGAAATCCAAATACTTTTTAGGGCCGGAGAGATGGCAAAGTGATTTAAGGCCTGATTACCTGTGTTCATTTCCCTAGTACCCAAAATTGCACATGCAGCAGGTGGAGCTCATTTGTAGTGGTTGGAGGCCCTGATGTGCCATTCTATCTCTCAATCTTGATCTCTCTTTCTCTCTCTCTGCTTGCAAATAAATGAGCTAAGTTTTTAAAAGTTAAAATAAAATTTAATAAGAATAAATTCAAATACCTGTTAAGGAATAATTTTCAATTTTAATTGTATTTTTATCTAAATTTTATTATAGGATACTGATGTTGAAGAATATATATAATGCCTGCTTTTATAAGCTTTTTATGATGAGATTTGCCCTATAAGAAGTTATGCATATGTCCAGAGAATGCTATAATATGTATATTAATGAAATGTATGTTTAAATAAAAATTGGGATGCATTATCCAATAAAGATTAATATCCTGCCTTCACATGTATGAGATAAGAGGTTGGACATAAAAAGATTAGTTTTTCTGAGCATGGTGGTACACACCTTTAATACCAGCATTCTAGAGTCCGCGGTTGGGGAATTGCTGTGGGTTTGAGGCCAGCTTGAGACTAGATAGTGAATTCTAGGTCATTCTTGGATAGAGTGAGACTGTACCTCAAATAAAAGACTAGTTTTTCTAGACTTTGTGTTTTTATAGGCCAAGAGTCAGGAAAACTAGGATGAGAGCCTTTCTGTTAAATATATATGGTTATAATAAATATTCTAACAGACTAATACAGTAGATATGACAGCAATGTATAGAGTAACTACTTTACTGGCTGTATTCTTAATACTGACTTAATTTTGTGGAAGTGTATTCCTAGGTATTATACAAACTTACTGGAAAAAGGTTAGGTAAATTTGTCCCAAAAGAACACCTAAATAGACAGTATATCTGTGTTTATGTTAATAGTTAGATAAGCATTTTGGGATGAGTGGTTAGGCAGTGGCTGTAAACCCTAGCATGCTGATTATCTTCTTTTAATATATATTTAGAGCAAGAGAAAGAGAATTGGCATGCTAGGGCCTCCTAGACTTGTACACATGCACGAACTTGCCCATTTGTCACCTTGTGCATCTGGCTGACATGGAATCTAGAGAGTCAAATATGGTTCCTTAGGCTTCTCAGGCAAAATCCTTAACCTCTAAGCCATCTTTCCCGATGTAGACAATCATTTTTAAATTAGTTCATACACAGAGTAGAATGCAGGGCCTTGTTTTTCTTTTTTTTTTTTTTTTTAACCTTAACAGACTTCCCTTGTAGTAAAACACTCCCATCATTGTAATAGTGAAGGTTTTCTGGTGCACAAGTGGAGAACATTTCTCCATAACTACTACTTGAAGTACTTTTGACTACCATTTGTATATTTGATTGCTTTAATAAAATTTGTTGGGGTTCCCTCTAGTCCAGGCTGACCTGGAATTAACTATGTAGTGTCAGGGTGGCTTTGAACTCACTGTGATCCTCCTACCTCTGCCTCCCAAGTGCTGGGATTAAAGGCAGGCACCACTACGCCCGGTTGCTTTAATAAAATTTCATCACATGCTGCAACCCCTTTTTGCAATCAGTAAATATTAATATATTATTATGAAATATATTGAACACATAAAATACTAAGTTATTAAACACATTGATATTTTTTAGTTGTTTTGCTTTAAAATTTTAGATTCTGCCAAGAGATTCTTGGAAACTGTACAATGTAGTCTTTTTATCTTAAGTGTATGTAATGTAGTGTTTGTATTGTGCGTGTGTGTGAGTGTGTGTGTGCGCACACATGTGTGTGTTATATGTGGTGTATGCATGTTTATGTGTCCTTGCAGCGAACTCACTTTTGGCAGTAGAAGGTGCACTCACGTGGCCACAAGTGAACTTGGATGTACCACTCCCTTGATCTTTCACTCATTTTTTTAGTGACAACTTCCATAAATGTAGACAATAATCTGTGATAATTTCCTCCCTTCCCCCATTTTCCCCTTCACAAATCCACTCTCCATCATATCCCTTCCCCTTCTCAATTAGTCTTTTACTTTGATATCATAATCTTTTCCTCCTATTATGAGGGTCCTGTGTAGGTATAACAGGCATTGCAAGGTTATGATATCCAGGCCATTTTGTGTCTGGAAGCATTGGAAGCAGAAAGCAGTCCTGCCCTTCCTTTTGCTCTTACATTCTTTCCGTCACCTCTTCCGCAATGGACCCTGAGCCTTGAAGCATGTGATAGAGATGTTTCAGTGCTAAACACTCCTCTGTCACTTCTTCTCAGCACTGTGGTACCTTTTAAGTCATCCTTAGAGGTTACCACCATCTATAAAACAGAAACTTCTCTAACCCAAAATTGAGAGTAGCATTAATATATGAGTATGAACATGAAGAGAAGTTCTTAGTGGGCAGTGGAATCTCTTACTAATACAGGATTTTGGTGTCTTTTGCAAGGCCATGTGATTCCATAGTCTCTGTTTCCATTTTGAGGATTATGGTTATAAGTGCCTGGGAATATGCCCAGCTATTTACATAGGATCTAGAGATTCAAACTTTGGTGGTTTCAAGCCACCTCAGACCCTCATTCTTGCTTGCAAAGGGAGTTTACATAACCTCTGAACCATCTCATCAGCTCAATATATCATCTTTTATTTGTTTGTTTATTTTGGGTTGTTTGAGATTGGGTCTTGCTGTAGCCCATGCTGACCTGGAATTCACTATTTAGTCAGGCCGCCCAAGTTCTGGGATTAAAAGTATACACCACCACACCTAGCAATATATTGTCTTTTAAAGTGGAATCATAAGGATTTGAGTATACATTTTAATAAATAACAGTGATTATGGGGGTAGATTTCATTGTTTCATCACAATGAATAATGTATACTTGTTTTCTAACAAAATCATTGGTTATTATAATTTTAACTTTACTGTAGCAAATTTAGTTTATATGATTGACCCTAAGTAAGCAATGTGATACCTCTTGCACAACTCTGGTCTTCTCATAATTAGGAAACATGGAAATATGGGCATTTTTTGATACAGTTTCTTACTATGTTGCCCAGGCTAACCTTGAATTTCTGAGCTCAAGCGATCTTACTGCCTCAACAGAACAAGTAGCTGGGACTACAGATGCACAACCCGCTTCTGGCAAGGTTTCGGAAGTATGAAATACTAGTAGTTGACTTACTGATTAACTCTCACTTATCTATCTTGCTCCTGAGCAATGGCCTTTAAATTTGGCTACACACCGAATCAATAGGGAAGCTTGAAAAATTTCCTAAGGAAACCTGGGGAAACATGGGGTGCTTAGAACTGTAAGAAGTGAAGAAAAATGGGAGAGGAATATAAATAGTGGTGTGAGCAGTTTAGCTGTGATTATTGTTTGTTAGGGCTTTTGTATCCCTTCCTTATTTCAGGCAGACATATATGGTTTTTAAGTTATCAATAGACTCTAAGTGGCACATGTGTTTTTTTTTAATAAGATCTCACATGTCCCAGGCTAGCCTCCAATTCAATATATAGCTGAGACTGGCTTTGAACTCCTGATCTTCCTGCCCTTACCTCCTCAGTGCAAGGATTACAGGTGTGCTTCACCATGTCTGGCCACGAGTGTTCTTGTAAATTCAATTTGAGCAGAAAATCATTATATCTCAAATTTTAAGTTAGCTATATATTTCTTATTCATGTCTAGCAATTGTCAAAGCCAGATGTCAATATTTTTAGCCATTTGTAGATGAAAAGCCCATACAGGTATTTATGTAATCCTCAGGGTTAATGCATTAAAGATGTTTCTATTTTGTTGGTATAGTCAGAGGCTTCAGTGGACTCATTTGTCTAAATAAAATATGGCCTCATTTCATCAATTTTTCTAACAAACTATTTCTATTCATAGAAAAATCTCACATGAATATATAATAAAGCTATTATGTAATTTTTTTAAAACTAGCCCAAGACAAAAAATAGTTACATAAGTAATTATATAAGAATTAATGAAACTATTGAGAACTTATCAAATATGTATTTCTTGTCCAGACATATACTGATCTTTTGAAGGCACCAGCCTTGTGTGTAAAAGATAATTTTTTCCTACTTTTGTGAAATCACATAATATTCTACCACCTCCTTTTTAGAATTTTCTATTATGATTTATTTCCAAATTATAGACATTTCACATAATTGGAGTCCATAGTTTATAATGTGTAAGCCTTATGTAGTATATTCATATGTACATATGCCACTAATAGAGTCAGTTATCAAGCTAGATATGTTGACTCATGCCTGTAATCCCAGCATTTGTGAGGTAGAAGTTGGGGTATTGCCATAAGTTCAAGGCCTGCCTAGGTTGTGGAGTGAGAACCTGTCTTAAAAATAGAAAGAAAGAAAAAACAAATAGAAGCAGTTTCCATACATATTAAAAGCATAGGATTGACTAGTTTCATGATGTTGGGCAAGTTACTTAACATTTACCTCAGTTTCATTTCAAAATTGGTAGAAAATATCTACCTCGTAGAGTCAGTATTAGAATTAATAGCCTTTGTACTGTTCGTTTTATTGAACTTTCTTTACATATTAATCTTAAGTTTATATGTCCAAAGAAGCATGAAAACCCATTAGGCCAAGGTTTGTCTCACTAGGTTTTATTTTCCTGTACAACATGTTACTTCCTCAGCTCACAAAAATGCCAATTTATTCAGTCCTTGCTGATTATAGAGTTTACCTTTAACATTAAATGCATAGAAAAATTTAGGGTTTTATGTTATGAATATTTATGAGATATATTATATTTATAAATTATTAAAATCAAAACAACTTTCCTTTCTATGAGAGTTTATTCAGAGTAATAACATATAACAAGTATTTCTTTCTTAGGTTCTTATGCAACAGGGATATGATGCTGCTTGTGATATTTGGAGCTTAGGAGTCCTTTTTTATACAATGTTGGCTGGGTAAGATTTATATATGTATATTTATATATACTTGCATTATTGTTTGAATTTCGTTTGTATATCTTCATTTAGAAAGAGGACAGATAAAAATAAACTTTCAGAAAAATCCCATTAACTTTAAAAATATAGAATTTTCACTTACATATTTAAAGGGGTACTTTTAAGATATACAAATCAGAAAGTAATTTTTACCAAGAAGAACTTTTAAGAATAAAGCATACATTTTTACTTTTACAATGGTGATTTTATTGTTTTCTTGAGTCACTTGGTTATAAAACAGTTGCATTTTTTATTAATTTATTTTTTTATTTATATTATTCTAATTTTATACTCATAATGGTGAGTCCATTATCCTCCTCCCTGTCCTCCCTTTTCCAAAAGGACCCTCATCAATGGGGAATGTGGATAATGCATTGTGGGGGTAGTCAAGAGTTATGGGGGATAGGCCAAGTCTCTATGCGTAATGCCTCAACTTGTGGCTCTAACATTCTTTCCACCCCCTCTTCCACGAATTTCCCTGAGCCACATTGGGATCATTTTAGTTCTACTTCAGTGATGAGGTTTTGGAAGCCTCTGTGTCTCTGGATATCTGGCTTAGTAGGAGTTGGATGTTCTATGTGTTTATCTCCTTCAGCCTTTTTCTGGTGTCGTGATCACCAAGAATGCTGTATTCTTGCCCTTTCCCCACACTCTATGGTTTCAGCTGGGGCCCTGGTGAGGTGTGATTGGCTGGTCCTCCCTTCAGGTTCATTGTCCATCTGAAAAAGATAAGCAAATTCTCCAACAGAGAGAGAAGTTAGTACTAGGTAGATGGGATGGCCATAGATATTTGAGAGAGAATTTTATATGCATAGGCCCTGTTCTCACCCCCATTTGGTGGTGTCTTGAGCTTAGAGACTGAGCTCATTTTTGTGCATGGTTTTGACTTATTTCCCAGTTCCAGCAATGAGTTCCGTTCCACTGAGTGGGTCTATTAGCCAAATCAAGAGCAGTTGGTAACCCACCATATCTGTGTGCCACTACTGCACATATTTGAGCACTACGTCAGGTTGTTTCCTGCTGGGTAGCTTAGACTGTAAGTTGTTTGGACAGATGTCGGCCATTTCCCCCAGTCACTCGTGTAACACCCTCTGGCACTAAAGACTGACCCTCTTCCAGATTCTGACCAGGTCTCTCCATGTTTTGCCTCACATGAGTATGCTGTCTTCGACAGTAGGGTCTTACCATTAACCTTTGGTGGGTCATCAAGAACTCTGACAGAAATCTGTCTTTTTTGGGAAAACTTATATGTGTCTTGGATCAGCAGCTCATTGTGAAAGTTAACCCCGTGCTAGTACTGGGAGTTATAAGTCAGCACCAAGGAAGGTGAGGGAAGAAAAAGATAGATAATATAAAAGAGAAGGTGAGTATAGAGAGGAGAGGGGGAGAGAGAGAGAAGAGAGAGAGAAGCAGGAAAAGATTAAGGTTGGTCTTCATGATGTTCTCTCCACTTTCCTGTGGTTCAGGTGTTCCCTCTGTGGGCCTGCTGAAGGATCAATGTTTTAGCCTGTTCAGAATAAAGGGTTTTATAGTATCATTTCTTTTGGTTCCCTATTTGTATCCCCCCCCCTTGTCCTCCCTCCCACCCTCTTGCTCCCTCCCACCCTTACCCTCCCTCCCTCCCACCCTCCCTATTGTCTGTCCTCAGAGTGCTTATTAGGTTTGGCAGCATCTCAGGCAGATTCAGGTTAGGAGCAACAGATAAATGAGACTATGCAATGATTATCTTTTTGTGATTGGGTGAGCTCACTGAGGATGATCTGTTCCATGTTTGACCATTTTTTTTTGAATTTCATTATTTCATCTTTCCTTATTGCTACATAGAATTCCATAGTATATATATACCACATCTTTGTTATCCATTCATCTAATTATGGACATTATTTCAGTTGCATGTTTTAATAGGGACTTTCCCACTCAACTTGCTAGTTTAAAAAAAAAATACTTGAAGCCGGGCACTTTAATCCCAGCACTCAGGAGGCAGAGGTAGAAGGATCACTGTAAGTTCAAGGCCACCCTGAGACTACAAAGTAAATTCTAGGTCAGCCTGGACCAGAGTAAGACCCTACCTCGAAAAACCACAAAAAAAAAAAAACCCTCTGGTTCTCATAACAGTAACAATAGATATAGATATTTAGTAAGATTATATTTTTAGCAAATGTAAATGTAATACTAAATATTATTAAACTGCAGAAGCATACACATGACTATGCTTTAAAAGTATAAAGATAAACTCAAAAGAAATGGAATAACCATTGAACTCTGTTAATACTGATAATTTATAAAGTATGTAAGTTAAAAGTGAACATTATTGGACTGGAGAGATGGCGTAGCAGTTAAGACACTTGCCTGCAAAGCCTAACCCAGGTTCTATTCCCCAGTACCCACATAAGCCAGATGCACCAGGTGGTACATGTATCTGGAGTCAAGAGAAAAGAGAAAGAAAAAAAATGAACATTATAGATTTAAAACTTATTCTACAGAGAGAAAACTAGGTTACCTAGGAAATATAGTGTACTAAGATATGGCTTTTTAACCCAAATATATTTGACTAATATAAAATAAGGAAAATTATATTAACAATGTTATAAACTGATATTAAATCAAGTATATGTCAGAATAGTACATGTATAATTTTTGATAATATAAACTCATGAAGATTGTTATAAACTTAGGTCTAAGTGCTGATATTAAAACTAAATAAAGTTAACTTTATCTAGTATACTCATCATATCGAGTTTAGATGATACAATATTATCCCATCTTACTGTTTCCAATATTTGCTTTATAAGTAAACAAAAAGTTATCATGTAGGTATGGATTTAGCATTATCTCAACATAGTTGTTAAATGTATTAAAACAGTGCTTGGAGATATCTGCCTCATACTTTTAACCACATATCAGCTTGCTATTTTCCATTTGAATATGTTTCAGTTATGCCTAATGGCACAGAAATTATTGCTTTTTGTTAAATTATTTTACTCTGTTTTAATTGTACATACTTACATGCATGAATAATTTAATTTGTGTAATTCAATGACTGGAATTTTGATTGTATTGTTATTCAATATTTAATGAATCAATTTTACAGATATTAATTTAAAATATTATTAATTTATTTCTACTAATATTGATAAAAATGTTAATAAATAAACCTAACTAGTACAATAAATACATTGTAAAATATAAATTAACATTTTTTCATAGTAACTATATTTCCTTGGTAACTTATACCTGGGAGAATATGAAATGTGTATTTTGTTCTTTGCTACTATATTTGCATAAAAATCCTGATTTTCCATTTATTAATAAAATAAAAAAGAATTAGCTGGGCGTGGTGGTGCACGCCTTTAATCCCAGCACTTGGGAGGCAGAGGTAGGAGGATCGCCATGAGTTCAAGGCCACCCTGAGACTACAGAGTGAATTACAGGTCAGCCTGAGTTAGAGTGAGACCCTACCTCAAAAAAAAAAAAAAAAAAAAAAAAAAGAATGAGTGTAAGATTGTTCATTTTATTTGTTTGGGTTAAATACATTGTTTTAAATATAAAATTTCATTTTTAATAGTTATGTACATGGTGTGTATACAGTCATGTTGGTACCATCGTTAACCTCCTCCCTGTCCTCCCCTCTCTGGAGAGACCCTCCTCATTGGGGAATGTGGGTAGTGCATTGTGGGGGTAGCAATCAGTTATGGGGAAGAAGCAATGTCTCTTAAGAAGGGGAAATATTAGGTGATATTCTTTGAGGTAGAATATATTTATATGTAATCTTATAGCCATCACTTTCAATTACATACAAATGTATGTTAGCTCTCATGTCTAATAAAATCTGTTTTATTAATAGCTACACTCCATTTTCTAATGGCCCCAATGATACTCCTGAAGAAATACTGCTGCGTATAGGGAATGGAAAGTTCTCTTTGAGTGGTGGAAACTGGGACAATATTTCAGATGGAGCAAAGGTATAAATTGTAAATATGTTCTTTTTTTTACATTGATGTCAAATTATTTAAATCTTCAAGTTATACCTCATTGTGTGTTTTGGGTATGTTTTATGGTGTCATGTCAGTACTTACCTCGTATTTGGACAGGCACAGATTGACTTTTCTGCCATGCTTCTGGGACATCATTTGTTTTGTCAGCTTATATGTGTTTGAGAAATATAAAATGACTGTGTATTAACTAAAATAAAAAAACACAAATCTAGTGAAGAATATTAATATGTATCCATCTAAAGTTTATTTTATTTATTTATTTGTTTATTTATTTATTTATTTATTTATTTATTTATTTATTTATTTATTTTGAGGTAGGGTCTCACTAGCTTAGGCTGTCCCGGAATTCACTATATAGTTTCAAGGTGGCCTCAAACTCTTAGAGATCCTCCTACCTCTGCCTCCCAAGTGCTGGGACTAAAGGTGTGCATCACCATGCCCAACTTAAAGTTTATTTTTTAAGAATATATTTTTCTGCATCATTTTTCTTAATCATAATATTAACTACTTATTACATAAGTGATTTTTGTTTTTTCTATTTCAATGACATGTATATTTACTTGTGAGATGCATGTAACATTTTAATACATGTATATGTGCAGGGGATAATTATCAGATTAGGGAAAGTGTAGCATAGATACCCCCTTAAACATTTATCATTTCCTTTCTTCAGAAGCATTCAAACTCTTCTCTTCCAGCTGTTTGGCATACTTAGTTATAGTCAATCATATTTATCTTACTATAATATATTAGAAATTATAGGTGCTCATTAAAGCTCAGTGGCATATTGTTGTGAATGACAGAATTTCATTCTTTATGTGGAAGAACAATATTCCATTGTGTATGTGTATCATATGTTATGTGTTGCTGGGGATTGAACACATGTCTTCCTGCATACTAAGCAAGTACTGTACCTTTATGTCTGTGTTCCATTTTGACTTAATATTTGTATGGGGTGTAAAGTATGGTCAAACATATTTTTCCATATAGAAATCCAGTTGTCCCAGCATGACTTGTTGAAATACTATCCTTTCTCCAATGAATTTCACTTATATTTTGATCAAAAATCACCTGTCCATACATACATAAGTCTGGTTCTATATTCTCTTCTATTGACCTACTTGTCTATACCATTGCTATACTATCTTCATTATTTTTCCTTCATGAATCAAATCTGAAATCAGATACATTAGTCCCCCCTTTAATTTTTTTTCTATGGTTTTAATTACCAAAGATCAACTGTGTTCTAAAAATATTAAATGGAAAAAGCCAGAGATAAATCATTCCTATTTAAATTTTTTGCACTCTATCATGATAAAATTTCTTCATCTTCATTGTATTACTATTGTATAATTTTATGTTATAACAAGAATGGCATGGATAATATAATAAGATATTATGAGAGATTGCTACATTCATGTAACATTTATTATAGAGTATTTTTATAATTGTTCCATTTAATTAGCTATTGGTAAACTCCTCTTATGTCAAATTATGAATTAGGAATGTATGTATAAAGGCTGGTGAGATAGATCAGTGGTTGAAAGCACTTGCTTGCAAAACCTGCTGGCCTGGGTTCAGTTCCCCAGTACCCACCCACATGAAGCCAGATAAACAAAGTGGCATATGTGGCTGGAGTTCGTATGCATTGGCCTGCCCATTCATTCTCATTCTCATACACTCTCCCTCCCTTCTTCTCTTCCTCTCCTGTTCTCTCCCCCCACTTCCCCTTTGCAAATAAGTAAATAAAATGTTTTTAAAAAGGAATGTATGTATAAGAAAAAAAAACATAGTATTATAGTTTTAGTATTGCCTTCCATTCAGGCACCTGTTGTTTAATGTTACTAGTTTTTTTTTTTATATATGCTGGGTATAAATGCTCCGTCAGGTGAATATAACTGACAACTGGCAAAATTTCGTTTATTCCGCAGGTTGCCTCTTTATCATGTTGTATGCACCTTTTGCTATATAGACATTTTTGTAATTTAGTATAATCCCATTTATTAATTTTTCCTTTAATTTTCTGAGCTATTAGATTCCTATTGCAGAAATCATTGTGCCAGTGGCTTGAAATATTTCCCTTATATTCCTATGTTGGGCGCAATGTTCCAGGTCTTATCTTAAGATCTCTAAATAATTTTGAATTTATTTTTATACACAGTGAGATATAGTGTATATAGTTTCAATCTTTTTGTTTGTTTTTTAGTGGCAAGAGTGAGTTGTATTTTCAGATGTCATATAAACAACATTTATCATTTTATAATTAATTGTTGAATGAATGAATGTATGAATATACATGTGGTATTACATAACCCAGGAGAGACAGATATTCCAAATATCAGCTATATCAAGCAGTTCAGGTTAAAACAACTGGGAAAAATACTTTGGATATCCCAGTTTATGATTATTGATTATGGCAGGAACCATTTCATTGGACTGCAGTCAGGTATTAATGAGTGAATTGAAGGGAAAGTGGATAGGAAAGGTAAATAATGAATGAACTTGTATTGTTGTGTTTGTGAAGGTGGGAAAGAACAAGCACATTTGTAAACTGGCAGAAAGGATGAGAGGAAAGAAGAGGCTTGATAATGACGTGAACAGTAAGGGCCCACTGGGGACCATAGGGAGAGATAGTAGAGAAGCACACAGGATTCATTGGACACAGTTGAACATGGTGACACATTTTCAGGAACATTGAGGAAGGTTTGTACAAGTGGTTATTCTTTTTTCAAAATAAGAATTGTGGACTTGGAAAAGAGGGAGGAGAGTGCCTCGGGCAGCTTGAGAAAGAGAAAGTTGTAATTCAGTTGCCCTGGACTACAACACCAATGGAGTGAACACTTTGCTTTAGTTCCAGCTAAATTTAAAAACTTTAAGTGTTTTTGTTATACCAACATTTATATACATTCAAGCTTTTTTGTAATATTAGTCATATACTCAGATTTTAGAAAAGTATTTGGAAATTTTAATGGAATATGCAGTAATGGATTAAAAGATTAATCAGTTATTTGTCTATATTAAGGAAGGAACAAAGAAAATCAAAGAAGGGCTTGATAAATTTTATGAAAATTAGTGGTTGAGGAACAAGTGTTTCAATGAAAATGAAGAAAAAATATTATAGCCAACAAGAGACTCAAAGAAAAGAGGAATGGTGAGAAATAGACAATTAAGTCTCAAGATTTTAAAAGTTGAGTCTTAGGAAATAAAGTCTTTTGTTGTAGTATAGTGAATTGGGGTAGAAGAAAAGTCATTGAAATCCAGCTAAACAAATGGTAGGTGAAGCCCATGTGGAAAAAGGAGAAGATCACACAGAGGGACATCTTTTTTTAAGAATATCTGAGTTTTAGGGCTGAAGAGATGTCTTAGAAATTCAGGCTCTTGCCTGCCTGCAAAGCCTAATAACCTGGTTGATGAGGGTTCAGTATATCAGTACCCAGGTACAGCCAGATGTACAAAGTGACATATGCATCTGGAGTTCATTTGCAGTGGCTAGAAATTCTGACACACCCATTCTCTCTCTTTCTCTCCTTACAAATAAAGTAATAAAACTATTTAAATTGTGTGTGTGTGTGTGTGTGTGTGTGTGTGTGTGTGTGTGTGTGAATATGAGTTTGGGAAAATGATTTGACTCCTATGGCTGTTACCACCTTTATCCATGGCATTGAATGTTTGTTTGTTTTTTGATATGGGGTCTCACTCTAGCCCAAGCTGACCTGGAATTCACTGTGTAGTCTCAGAGTGGCCTTGATCTCGTGAACCTTCTACCTCTGCCTCCTGAGTGTTGAGATTAAAGGTGTACCACACCACTCCCAGCTTGGTTTCAATTGTTCTACATGTGGATATTCTTGACCCTATTGAAGAGGTTATCTTGTATCCAATGTGTATTTTTGGCATCTATTACTGAATCAAATGACTTCAGATACATGGGTTTGCTTTTAAATTTTCTTTTTTTCTACTGAATTCATTTATGTGTGTTTTCATAGCAATGCCTTCTTGTTTTAGTTACTATGGCTATATAAAATACTTTGTTATGAGATATTGTGATGTCTTCAGTGTTACTATTTTCATTCAGCATCACTTTGTGCATTTGTATAAATATGGAAATTTTTTTCTAGTTCTGTGAAGAATGTCATTGGTGTTTGAATAAGGATTGCATTGAATCAATAGATTGCTTTTGGGAGTATGATCACTATAGCAATACTAAATTTCTCAACCCACAAACAGCAGGATGTTTTATCACTTGTAACTTTATTTTTTCCTGCATGTTTTGGAAATTCTTTGGTAAGGCCCTTTACCTCTGTAGCAGACAGCTTCAGGTTCGCTGAGATGAACTTCCAGACCAGGCACAGTTATAGAGGAAAGGATATTAATTTTTAAAGCTTACAGATCCAGGGGAAGTTTCATAATGGCAGAAGAAGCTGGCCTGCTTTCACAAGACCAAACACAGAGAGCAAAGTCACAGCCAAAAGCCACAGCACACCTCAGGAACTCCAGCTAGGTACACTTTGCATATCTTTAGATTGAAATCCTAAACCCACCATCACACCTTTAAGATCCGCCCAGTGACTCTGCCTCCAGCCAGGTGGCTGCAGATGCAAACTACAAACTAATAAAACACTGAATATATTGGCAGCCCTACATTCAAACTACCACATACAGCCTTCATTAGATATGTTCACTGAATATATTATGTCACTGTTTACTTTCTCAGATTGTTTATTATTGATTTATAGCCTGTTGCTTGGCTGTGTTGATCATTCAAACTACCATACATACAAATAATTAGCCTTCATTAGATTTTTCTCATGTTCTCTAGGTTTAAATAAGAACTGTTGGATACTTTTTTTTTTTTTAAAACAAATGATTTCAGTTTTTCCCATTTACTGTGAATTTTGGGATTATGTCACTGTTTACTTTCTCAGATTGTTTATTATTGATTTATAGAAAAACTACTATTTTGTATTTTTGTTTTGTTTCCTGTTGCTTGGCTGTGTTGATCAGTTCTAGGAACCTTCTAAGTATAGAGTCTTTTCTTATACATACAAATAATTTGTTGGAACTGACTACTTCCTGTTCATATTTAAATTTGTGTGGACTGATGTGCTTGGCTTTTGGATTTTTAAGATTTTAAGTTGGAAAACACTGAATTCTCTGCTTTTGTTGACACATAAAATTTTTAATTCTTGCCTATTAAAAATAAGAACTGTGAATGGAAGGACCTTTGTTAAAACAATGGAGAGGATGCCTGAGGAAAGACTGTTAAAAATGCAAACTTTTGGAAAGAGAGTTGACTGGAGAAGGAACCTGCTTTTCAAGGCTATGGTTTATTTTGTCCCTGGATTAAGAATATTTTACACCTGGTAACAAATGATTTCAGTTTTTACCAGGACTGTGCCATTTAATGGAGGGGCGGAATTGGAAACCTCATATTGAACTTGAACTGCAGAAGGATGGCTGATGGGTTTGTTGCAATATCCTTTGTTATATTGACATATGATCTTTTTTTTAATACCTAGTTATTTACAGTTTGATTTTACAGAGACTCACTATTTAAATTGGTCAAGACTGAGAACCTTTGAAATTGGACTGGTCTTCAGGGTTGTCACCATGGATAGATGTTGAATTTTGTCAAAGGATTTTTCTGTACCTGTTGAGATGATCATGGAATTCCCTATCCTGTGATTCTGCTTAACTGTGCCTGGTCTGGAAGTTCATCTCAGCGAACCTGAAGCTGTCTGCAACAGGTTTGTTGCAATATCCTTTGTTATATTGACATATGATCTTTTTATACCTAGTTTCTTCAGGGTTGTCACCATGGATAGATGTTGAATTTTGTCATTTTTCTCCATTATATTTATTGATTACTGTAGGTTGAACAACCCTTTTATCACTGGAACTGAAATGAGTTTGATAATGGAACATGATCTTCTTAATATATTGAATTATATTTGTAATATTTTATTGAGGATTTTGACCTTATCCATCTTCAAAGATTTGTCTGTAGTTTGTTACTTTATGTTTTTTATTGGGAGCAGGAGAACACTATTATATTTAACTATATTTGAAATTATTCCTTCCATTTATTTTTTATACAGTATTTTAGGGAGCAATGGTATTATTCTTTAAACACCTGGCAAAATTCACTAGTGAATCCATCTTGTCTTAGACATATCTTTGTTGTGAAATGGTATTATGGTTCAATCTCATTTTATTGCTTTGTGTTTTTTATGTTGTCTTTGTTCACTTTGGAATATAATATTTCTAAAACTTTGTCCATTTGTCTGATTTCTTTTAATTAAATTCTCTTTGAACTCATGAACTAGAATTTTGAATTATTTGGCATTCAGCCATTTCAGTATCTCTAGATTCAGTTCTTGAGTAGGTATGAACTTTTATAGGAGTTACGTTGCTTTGCTTTTTCATATCTCTTGTGTTTCTACAAAGCAATTATACATCTATAAGAATGATTAGCACTTTTCTTTGCTATAGGTATCTTTTTACTGAACAGTCTTATTGGAAGCCCAATACCCATTACCACACAAAGGAAAGGAATAGACAACACATAAGAGTGATAATCTAAAAACTAACCAAATATTTAAATGTGGCAATGAATAATTAGAAATACAGCCCCAAAACTGTTAGAAAACAAGTTATGGTATTTATAGAATTTAAGTATAAGATATTTAAGAATATAAATATATTAGTACAGGAATTTAAATTTTCTTAAGTTAAAAATTAAATAAATAATTAATTTAAAAAGAAGGTGATTGAGGAAAGGAGAGGCAAAATTAAAAAAAAGACAGGAGGCATATAGCAGATGAAAGTGTAAGAAATAATAGTGAAGGAAGACCCAATAAAAATTGAAGAGTAATATATCATGGGAATGTTTGTTTTCTCTCAAACTTGCCATTTTTTAGTTTACTTGTTTTGAAGCATGGTGGGCATTTATTGTTTGCTCTCTGATTAATGTCTACCTATAGACTGAAACCAACCCTGCACTTTCCACAATGGAGCCATGTTTTATTGAGCTGGATTCTGCCAGCATTTTCTCTACCCAGGCCTGGTAACACCATTAGTCAAACCCCAGGACTCCCAAGTTGGCTAACCCCTTGCACCATACATATTCTGCTAGTGCACACTTGGGTATGGGAAATACCCAAACAGGCTGTGTTTGCAACTGGTGTCTCAGACATTCTGAGATTATTTTAAACAGACCAAAATAATGTGCACTGGTGGGTTCCAGCATGAAATGCTGAGTTATCCTACAGGACCTGGCCATCCTGGTCTTTGTATTAGCATTCCCCAGTCCCATGATGTGTCTTCCCCAATGTCCTGTTGTAAATCCACAAATGTAATCACCACTGAGTTCTCTCTAATGCTATGTTACCTACACTTACCACCTAAGCAGAATTGTGTTTATATATATTTTATTTATATTATTCTGATTTTACATTCATAGTATTGGTTCCATTGTCCTCCTCCCTGTCCTCCCACTTTCAAAGGGACCCTCATCAATGGGGAATGTGGGTCGTGCATTGTGAGGTTAGTTAAGAGTTCTGGGGGGGTAGGCCCCAGTCTCTGTGTATAACGCCCCAACTTATGACTCTAACAATCTTTCTGCCCCCTCTTCCGTGAGTTTCCCTGAGCCACATTGGCGTCATTTTAGTTCTTTTTCAGTGATGAGGTTTTGGGAGCCTCTGTGTCTCTGGATATCTGGCTTAGTTGGAGTTAGATGTTCTCTGTGTTTATCTCCTTCAGCCTTTTTCTGGTGTCATGATCGCCATGAACACTGAAATCTTGCCCTTCCCATGCGTTGTTCTATGGTTTCAGCTGGGGCCCTGATGAGGTGTGGTTGGCTGATCCTCCCTTCAGGTTCATTGTCCACCTGAAAAAAGATAAGCAAATTCTCCAATGGAGAAAGAAGTTAGTACTAGATAGAAGGGATGACCATCTATGTTTTGGAGGGAATTTTATATGTGTTGGCTCTCTTCTAGCCCACATTTGGCGGTATCTTGCTCTTGGAGACTGAGCTCATTTTTTATACCTGGTTTTGACTTATTTCCCAGTTCCAGCAATGAGTTCCATTCCACTGAGTGGATCTGTTAGCCAAATCAAGAGCAGTTGGTTACCCACCATGGCTGTTTGCCACTACTGCACTTGTATGAGCATTACGTCAAGTTGTTTCCTGCTGGGTATCTTAGACTGCAAGTTGTTTGGACCAGTGTTTTTTGATCTGCATCCAAGTCACAGCCAATTGCCTGGGCCCAGTACAGAGTAATCTGCTCTTTCTACCAAAAATATTTATTACTAAACTTGAAAATAAATAAGTCCTTTTGAATTAAAACATAATAAAATTTTTAAAAATTATGAACCCCACCATGCATACATTCTGATTTTCCTCCAGATTTTTTTAGGTAGCTCTTCTGAAGACCTTCAGTGGTTCCACCATATGTGTGTTAATCAATCCTAATATGACTACATGAGGGAAATAACTTGTAAGTCTTTGTAATTCTCAGCGTCTGTCACCTCTCCTAATAGTCTGTCTTGCTGATTCCTTTTGTCTTGATCTCTTGTGACCATCAGTTGTTTCTTTACATTTTAGACCCACAGGCTCAGACTATTTCCCTTATCTGTCTACCTGCATGAAAAAAATCTACCTATGTTGAGGGAATCATAATGCACATTTTATATTTCCCTTCTCTTAAGTATCACACTCTTTCATTTATTAACATTTAATCTCCTTAAATTTTTTTGTATTATTTTTATTGCTTATATTTTTAATGCTTCATCTGGATGGATAAATCTAGTGCCTGGCATTCCATTTCCCCAAAAGTAAAAGTCTTTATACTACTGTAACTTTGTTGTGTGGTGTTTGCATGTGTGAGTGTGTGTGTGTGCATGCGTGCGTGCGTGTGTGTGCATTTTGGAACAGGATCTCACAGTGTGCAAACTGGCTTTGAGCTCACTATGTAGTCATGATCTTGACTTCATGACCCTTCTGTTTCTACTAACTGGTTTATTTTATATTTATTTAAGCTTATATTTTGAACATGAAAATTTGTACATATTGAGAAACCTTGTGATACATACATACACATATATTCTGTAATGCTTAAATCAGGTTATAACTTACCTATCTATTCAAATATCTGACATTTCTTTGCTGTGAAAACATTCAAAATCCTTTCTTGTAAGATCTTCTCTATCATCGCCCAGCTGTGTTTTTATGTAACTTGTTTTTATATAGCTAATCAACATTTACTTATTCTCTTTCCCCACTATGTTCCCCAGTGTTGAGTAACCATCATTTATCTTCAACTTGTATAAAATTGACGTTTTTCCCATTCCACATAATGAATCAGATCATATAATACTTGTGTTTTCAGTGCCTGCCTTAATTCACTACTATAATGATATCCATTTAAATTCATATTTAAATGACAAGATTTTCATTGTTTGTGACTGAACAGTATTCTTTTAGGTGTAAGTATGTATCCGTATATGTACACATAGCACACACATATGCATGTATGTGTGTGTGTGTGTGCATGACATTTTCTTTATCCATGTTATCTACTGATAAATATTTAAGTGTTTTCGTTTCTTATCTATTGTGAATAGTACTGTTGTAGGTAAGATTGGAGTGTATCTTGGCATACTGAATTTATTTCCTCCCTCTCTCTCTCTCTCTCCTCTCTCTCTCTCTCTCTCTCTCTGGATCACATACCAGTTTGGCAGTGTCATTTTCACTATCACCAATTGAATATGTTTTTTAAAATGTTAGTTATCATTTTTATTAGTTATGTAAATACTCAGTATGCAAACAGCACATGTTAGTACCATCCTTACTGTAATCCCTGTCTGCCCCAACTCCGAAGAGACCTTCCTTGTTGGGGATACCAGTTATCCCCTTGGGGATTGTGGGTTGTGCATTGTGGGGGTAGCCATCAGTTATGAGGAAGAGGCAATGTCTCTTTGTGTAATTTTAATAGATTTTATTTTTATTTATTTATTTATTTGAGACAGAAAGAGGAGGAGAAAGAGAGCAAAACAGTGAGAATGGGCACACCATGGCCTCTAGGCACTCCAAACGAACTCCAGACACATGCACCTCCATATGCATCTGGCTTACCTGGGACCTGGAAAATCAAACCAGGCTCCTTAGGCTTCGTAGGCATGCACCTTAACCACTAAGCCATCTCTCCAGCCCAAATCACATTATTCCTGAGTCAGCCTTCTAAGAAATGACAATTCAAGGACATTATTCATTTTGTGTTGTTATTACTTATCATGTTTAGTTTCACTGCTTTTGCTACTGAAAAACTCACAAGTGACTGTTCCTATATTAGCAAATTCTTGTTAAGGAGAGCTTCTAAAGAAATGAGGATAGTTTACTCAAAGTATCACATATTTTAATACTTATGTTTGATAGGGTTATATAGTATTCAAAAATTTTAAATTATGGCAGAGATCAAAGAAGTATTATTAGTTTAATGAACACATAATATTCAGACCATTAATATGGTAACATCTAGTTGTAGGCATTAAATATATATTTTACTTTGTTCTTTATGTTATGCAGAAAGCCCCTAGTTAATGAAAGGATTATCTGCATATAATTCTCCCTTCCATTTTGTGTCTGCATGCACACACACTATACATACATACACACACACACACACATATATATATACACACACACGTGTGTGTGTATATATGTATGTGTGTGTGTATATATATGTGTATATATACATACAATCACTACACACCTTGGGGTCCATCTTACCAAGTTAAGTTTGATAGTTCTTTTCTTGCCCACTTAACACATTCCAGGATAAGTCCTACCATCATATATATTTAGGATACAACACTTACCAACCAAATTCTAGTCCCACAGATTTTTCATCCTCTCATTTTAATGGACATCCAAATTAAGCAGAGCTTTCTCAGTGTATTTTTACTAAAACTATGACTTATCTGGTTGGAATCCAGCTTCTACTTTACAAGTTCAAACCTCCTCTGTGCCTGAAAACCATTTGAGAAGGAGTTTTGACTTACAGTGGTGACACTTAGTGTACCTAAAACTATTAAAACATGATGACAGCCAAAATGATAATTTATAGATTAAAAAACACTTATAAATGGCTGATCTACCAAAATTTCCTATAACAAATAAGTGAGCTGGCATTCTTGGAGAGCTGGAAATGACTTCCTATGTCTAAATTGAAAACAAAATCCTAAGAATTCCAAGTTCAAAAAATCTGTAAAGATTTTCAAAAGAAATTTTTGTTTCTTACATGTAGGCTGATTAAAGCATTATAAAGTTATTGATGTATAAAATTTTGAGAAAATGTAAAATTGTATATATTATTATTGTTATATTTATTTCTTATATTATTTAGGACTTGCTTTCCCATATGCTTCATATGGACCCACATCAGCGATATACTACTGACCAAGTATTAAAGCACTCATGGATAACTCACAGAGACCAGCTATTGAATGATCAGCCTAAGAGAAATGATGCATCACAAGTCATTACGGTAAAACAAATACACATTTTTAATTTACAATTTTTATATACATACATAATGTGTTTTCATAATATTCTCCCATTACATTGCTCACCCAGTACCCCATTCTACTGAACCCTTTCTTCCTAATTACTCCCTCTTCTACTTTGCTGTCTTTTTTTCCTTGTGTGTAGGTGTCACACACTGAGATTAATTATGGTTGCATGTGTGGAGGATTATTTATCAGAGCACATGGATTCTACTGGTGGCTATATCACTGTATAAAATGTCTCCTGCTACCCCAGCTACCATCAACTTCCCAAAACTTCTCAGGGAGAGATGGAAGCATCATTCCCTCCTACACATCCATGACAGAATGTAGATGGGCCCAGTATTTTATGGGTTTTATGCAGATTACAACAGTCACTGTGAAGTCTTGAATGCAAAGGCCCTGTCGTGCCTGGATGACTTGTTCCACATAACTTCTCCCCATTCCCTTGCTCTTAAATTGTTTCCACCTCCTTCTCAGCATTGTTCCCTGAGCCTTGGAGACTGTGATATATGTGACTCACTTAGCATTGATCACTCCAGTGTAAACTATTCAACACTTTGATGCATTTTGTGTTTCCTCAGTACTCAACACTATGTGCAAAAAGAAGCTTTAACCAAATGTCAAAATGGCACTACTGTATGGGCATAGACATGTATATTTAGAGGGAAATTTGATGTACACACAGCATACCCATTTAATAAAACTACAGTAATAACTTCCCTCTTAGAGCCCATGATGTCTCTACTTATAGGCTTTTGACTAGCTTTTTAGTACCTGGCATAAATTCTGCCCACCCCCTCCCATGGATCTGGCCTCTAATTCAGCCAGAGAGCAGCCATGACAATATTGCACCAGTGGGCACATCCTGCCTGGCTGATCATTTTTATAGATCACAATGCCCACTGCTGGGTAAGAATACTGATTATTTTTCTCCCTCAGCAGCCTACATAGCACTTTCTAGCTCTGTGGCAGCTAGCCAGCAGGGAGGAGGCTTCCAACTGTTATACCTTAACTCAGTGTCCTGGAGCAGGAAAATGTGGTATCTTCAACAGTAAGGTCTTACCATCTAGTTCTAGTGAGCAACAAAAGCCATTGTTTGGGGGTCTTAGGAACTTCCTTGACCAACAACTCACTAGGAGGTATCCTACTCCTGGCACTGAGATTTTTTCTATAATGATCCATGGCTTCTAGAATTAGTATTACTTACCTATGATTAGTAATACTGTTCAAAATCTTTTAAAATTATATTTTAATTAGCTAACAAAGAGGTTTTCATATGACTTTTTCATATGTAATTAGTTTTGGTTAGCCTTCCTCCTCTAATCCACATCCCCCAACACTATCCCCACTTAAACCTTTACATCTTCCATATTCCTCACCTCTACATTCATAGCACATGTATTCTACATTCTTCGTGTTAAGCCCTCTAATGGCCTGTTTCTAGTACTAAATATCTCATGAAGCTATCATATGTCACAATTTGTTCTTAGAGATAGATCCTTTTATTTTGTTTTTCAGATGTTCATATGCTTTTCTTAACTTTTTTTATTATGGCATTTATGCCTTTGGGTTTTATTGTTGCATTTTCATATATACTTCCATCATATTCACTCCATGATAACCACTTCTTACCCACTTTTCCTACACCTTTATCATGTTCCACATCCCTAATAGTAATAGTCCCTTTCCACATTCAGGTTTTAAAATCTAGATTCCATATATGGAAGAGAATGTGCAATATTTGACCTTGTGATTCTAACTCATTTTAATATGACTATCTCCAGTTCCATCTATTTTCCTACAAGCAGCATATTTTTCTTTCCTTATGGCTGAATCTTTCTTTATGGCTTTCCTTATGGCTGAATAAAACTCTTTTGTATATATTCCAAATTTTCTTTAAGCATCCATGTAAGATTTATTACTTAACTTGGCTATAGGGAATAGTGCTATATTAGATTTGGCAAGCCTCTGGGGCTAGGATTAAACACAGGCTTCCTATAGACACAAAATACTATTAGTTTCCAAATTACAACTGCTTTACAACTTCCTATATTCATTGGCATTTAACCTGTATAATAAGTTCAGTGTCCTAACAATTTTTATAAGAAAGTTATTTGAATGAAAAATATATAAACTACTAGAATTCACAAGGGTATTATCAGTAAACAAAATATAATCATTTATCTTTCTGGAATAACATTTTTATCTTGGATATGTCTTATGATACAATGTGATTTTTTTTTTGTACTTCCAGAAATTGTTACTGAATTTGTGATATTTTGTCATTATTTTAGGGAGCAGTGGTTGAAACATATTCTGCCCTGACTCACAAGACCTTTCAACCAATCCTAGAGCCTGTTGCTGCTTCAAGTTTAGCTCAGAGACGGAGCATGAAAAAACGAACATCAACTGGCTTGTAAGATCGATAGTGTTCCTCAGCTAACTGGATGAAGAGAAATATGTGGGGTTTCTTGCCAATCTGATATCAGAGGCATTGTTTTCTGTTACATTACTTGAATATTCTGTTTAAGCCCCCTTTTAGGAAGATTTGAAATAACTAAAGAACATATCATAGGTCCACAATTACTCATACTATGTTGTTTTGAAGTAGTGTCCAAATGTTTAATTAAAGTATACAATTGATGTCCACAAGGTCTTAACAACTTCTCTGCACATTAACTTCTAAAATTCCTTTCAAATAAAGTTACTGTTTCATTTTTCAGATTTAATATAAAATGTTTTAGGGAATCATTAACAATAATCAAATGCTTATAATATTAATGGTAAGCAACATCAATATTTTAACATCATATCCTGAAAGATCGCTTTTTTTTAAAGAAAAACAGAAAAGTATTATAGAAGCTTGTTGTGTACTGCCATTCATTTGACTCATTTGATTTTAGTAAAATGTAGTCACAGTAGTTTGGTGCCAGAACAAAATGCATTTGTGCTAATATATGAGTTCCTCATATTGTTGGTGCCAAAGTTGTATAGAACTATATCACTGATAATGTGTGCAGATAGACTTGTATATTATTCATAAGTGGCCTCATCTAGAGAAAGTTTCCATAAGGCTTCTAACACTTTACATCTAAATAAATTATAGTACAAGAGAAGAATTTTTTATCCAAAGGAATTTTTTTATGTTGTTGTTGGTGGTGTAGTATCTCCTAAATAGGTCATAGTTAAGTGTTTTAAAACAAACTACATGGTGGTGACACTATCTTGTTATTATATAAGCTGATGTTGAAATTAAATAATTGGACTAATCATCATTTACCCCCTTCCTAAGTAGAGCTACACTGTTGCATGTATGATTACATGTAATTTGTACTACAGTGTAGCATATTGATCTACCTTAAATCCCATGGTGGTACAGTTGAGGTTTTATTATAGTGGACTTGTACACTTGGCACATAGTATATCATAAAATGTATTTGAGTAAACTTGAAACAATACTACATAGTAATTATACTAACATTTTTAAGAAGTAATAATATTGATCTACATAAAATTTGAGCACATTTAAAAATCATATTCATAATAAAGTAGCTGGCCAAATTGATCTTAATTAAACCTGTGATTCATAACCACTGTGTAATATGTATTGTTTTCTCTCAATGCTGAAATTTTAAAAAAAGTGTTATTGACAAATTACTCCTACTGCTGGCAGAAATATTTCATGAATGTAAACTGAAGGATATTGGTTTTGTTCAGTGAATATAAGTGAATTACTTGTTTGTGTTAGGTGTACTGTTTGCTGTGTATATTACTTTTCTTAGTTCACAGAGTGATTACTGAGTATATGATTTAAGCTAGGAGACATGTAATATTGGTATTTAATAAAACAAACTATACATATTCTCTTTATAATGTAAGTGATCTATACCCCATACACAAAGATCTATTTCCTTGGTATGAAATAGAAAATCATGTTTTCTTATTTTGAGTTGTTTTTAATAATTGAAAGATATTACAAAACAGCTAATCTAATGTCACATGGTAACATTACCTAGAAGTACACTGGTATAATATTTTGTGGCTTTTGATGTCCCAATGTGGTTCTTTCTTTCCTCATTATATTTTAGTACAATATGTACTTACATGTACAATTTTGTGTTCATATATTTTGAGTTATTTTCTTATCATTATCTTGTTTGTACTGTTACATATTCTTCCTATCAGAGTTGATTTGATAAACTCAAAGGCATAATTTTGATGATGAATTTCATAGTGCATATTATTTCCATGTGTTCATATCAAGTAACAGAACTAGGTAAAATTAAACTGGAAAATGAAAAATGATCATAAAATATACTTCAGATTTTCCATGATAGTTTTAAGAAGTTGATGATAGAAGTTGATGATATTAATTTTCAATTAACTTGCCCCATTATAAAAGGAACACTTTAAGAATTAAGCAATGAACAAACAGACTGATTACTCATCACCCAGTGAGGATTGACAGTACAAAAGAAATGACATACAAGTATATTTACCCAAGAACTATGAGAGAATATACTTCTTATCACTTGATAAAAGTAGTTAGGAAACAAACGTAATTTAAAGGAGAGCTTTAGACTACCTTAATTCTGCAGAAGGAACCAAGGTAAGGATGCCTAAGCATGTCCTTTTTGACTAAAACAAATCAAATTTGCATAGGGCTTTCTTCTTCTGAGGCTTCCTTAAATGTGCAACCAATAAAAACAAACCATTCCCATAAGACTATAGCATACTATGGTTTCTAATGGATTCATGGACAATTATTTTACATTGCTAGTGCTAATAACACAGTACAAGGGGTTTTTATTATTATTCTGGAAAGGACAGGATATTGAACTTATTTTTCAGAGAGAAAAAGGGCTTGCTAAGATAAACTAAAATTCCCTGTCTTAAAGCACATATTACCATGAATAAATACTCAGGAAACTATTTGCAAGAAAATTGGAATACAATACTGGTGACTAATTTTTTGGAACCAAACGTTACCCTATTTTGTTAGAAATTCCTAAACATTGTTCTTTGTAATTTGTTACTATTCATAATTAGATAAAGTAAAACAGTTTTAATACCTCATCTTTTTAGCTCCAAGGGCTTCAGTATGTTAGGCAACCCACAAACTTAAAAACAGATGTTTGGTGTTTATCATGTTTCTTCATTGAAACCTGTTAAAATAGTATTGCCTCTAGAAATCTATTAATATAGATTGATTATTATTATCGTAGTAGTAAGTGGCCCTTCATATATGAAGAAAAAAAGAGTTTACATTGGACCTTTAAATTCACTAAGCAGTTCACCCACTTTATAATTATCTTTCTCCTGGCTTTTACAACACCTTAATGCTATCCTTCATCATCTCATAGTGATACGCCATCATTAGGGTTTACCTTGTCTCCATAAGAATTCAATGCTCCCAAAGGGCCTTGCTCATTTCTTCATTCCCAACTCAAGACTTCCGTTCTCCAAATAGCTATGTGTTCAGCTAAAAAGGTGAAAGGAAAGCTACATCACTAAATCAATTTGTATTTTCATATGAGTGGCTAGTTGGCAATTGGCATCCCATGGAAAACAGTCTGTTAAACAAATGTGTTTCTAGTTTTAGGGGTTTCAAGCAGTCAAATCAAATGAGAATGATGTTAAATTCAGTTGTCATCAAGATGTTTTGGGGGTCAAGAACTATTCAGAAGGTCCTGGCATCATATAATTCAATAAAATGTGTCTTATTTATATAGTTTCTTTTTACTTCTCATTATCCATTTTCTCTTAAGAGATTCCAGCCTTTTTCATCAAAATGGACTTCACAACAAAATGGTATGAAGGCAAAAGGAGTTTGTGGTAATTTTGTTATATGTTGTTAAAACCCATCTTTGTCTGCAGCCTTGTTTCTTATATTACCTGGTTTATAACATACAGACTTTTACCACCCTCTATGTATTAACAGAGAAATAAAAGCACAGGAACTTTAAACTCTAACTATATAGGATTAACAAATTTCCAGACTCTCTGCCTGGATTTTAAGACCTAGAGATCTTTTATCACAATGTTTTTTTGTTACACAGTGCAAGCCATAATAAATACACATCGGCAAATTGCAATTTTTATATATTTTTTTTAATTTCAAGACCTATTAGTGCATTTCATGTATATCTAAATATCAATAACTTCTGAAACTATTGGATTAAATGTACCATGCTATCTGCAGGAATGTAGTAACATCTATGATTGTTCAAAACATAAACTATAATCATAGATAAGCTGTTTTTGCTTATAAATATCTTAAAATGTAGTAAATTCTGTCATATAATTTGAAAATGACAATGTTGGATCACTTAAAAGTCAATTTGGTTGGTAATACATGAGAGAACAATAGTATATAGTACGTCCTCAAGTGTCAGCATATGTTTCTTTGAACTATTAAATAAAAATATAAAGGAACAGTACTTTCAGAATAAAGAACTTCAAGATTACCTACATTATATTGAAAATTTCTGTACATTATAATTATTGATTAGCAAGAAAATTGAGCTGAATGATTAGAAGTGATGCATTTTTGTATCTTTGCTAAATAAGGGTTTAGTTTATATTCATATTTCTAAACCATGGACAACAGAGCTTCTATGAGTGACTTTTGATTTTATTTTACTTAGTTATGGATACTAATTTACTTTTGAAAACATATTTATTAAACACCCAATTTTATGTGTGACATGCAATTCTAGAGAATATAATAATAACTGCATTCATTTCTTATTTGACACATGATAAACTTTTTGGGATTTTTCCTGTCATCAGCTAATTGTTAAAATAACATTTTATTTATCTTTTCAAATGTTTTTGTGTCTGAAATTGATAATACTTCTAGCAAAAATGTAAGTTCTTAGTACAATAAAATTATTTTTAATACCAGGACATAAGACTATGGAGAAACTGACATTATTATATATAACATCTTAATAAATATCCAAATACCAGCATGGTTAATTAATGAGAATTTATCTTAACATTAAATTCCACAGTACAAAAGAATACATTATGTGATTGTTCTATGTTTGATATTTTTCTAAAAAACCAGGAAGTTGTCCCCCCCGGTTACATAGGATTTATGTAGAGAAAGCATAGATTACTATCACCACTTCTTTAAAAAATTTGTTTTCCAACACTTCTCAAACATTTAATTCCTGTGCTTAATTTCCAATGCAGAAGTATGATATTCACTAGGATTTCATTGCAATTCTGAAGACTGAAATGGTATTAAATAGAAATTGTATATAAATTGACTTCACATGTACTTAGAAATCTAAAAGCTGCAATCAAAAGCAAAGGTCCCCAGGTTCACATAACTGTAATTTTCCTTTTTCTGGCTTTATTGTAGAATTTATACCATCACTTATTTTGTAGATATTTTCTTTGAAGCACTGCTCTTTTTGACATTACTGTTTCCATTCATTGTACTACATTTTTCATCATGTAAGTTCAAATCCAGTAGTTTTACAGTGTTCTTTTCCCTCTCAGTGCTGCTAAAGAAATGGCTATCATTTTGGATTTACAACATGCCAAAGATTACATAAAATTATATTTTTTTCTTGTTAAAACTGTGAGCAACAATTATCAAAAATTATGTTAAATTATTGGCATTCTCTGGGTACTAAATAAAAAGGCTACAACTTTCTAACATTTTACATTTGGCCTTGCTTGATCATTTGTTGATATAAAAGTGCTTTTATTAAACAAATACATGTAAATAACATAATTCATTAAATGGTTTTTACATTGTTCAGGAGCCAGAGGTAGCAAATTTTAAGATAATGTGATTTTGTTTTAGAATCTGCAGTACCTTGAAAATGCTAGGGACCTATTTTTGAAGGTACAGTTTATGTCCTTGAACTTTTGACTTTTTAAAACTTTTTATATATTAGAGAGAGATGGAATGGGCATGACAGGGCCTCCTGCCACCATAAATGAACTCCAGATACATGTGCCACTTTGTGCATCTGGCTTTATGTGGTACTGAGATTTTGAGCCCAAGCCAGCAGGCTTTGCAAATAAATATTTTTAACCATTGAGCCATCTTTCCAGCCCCCCCCTTTTTTTTTTTTTTTTGGTCTTTTCAAGGCATGGTCTCACTTTAGCCCAGACTGACCTGGAACTCACTCTGTAGTTCCAGGCCATCTTCCAACTCAGCGATCATTCTACTTCTGCCTCTCTAGTTCTGGGATTGAAGGTGTGTACCACTACACCTGGCTTTTTGGCTTTTCAAAAACCTGCTTTAAGCACAAAGTAACTTTCCACTTTGTACTCTAATCCCTCTCTCTGAGGACCCTGTTTGTGCATAGATTGTGACCCAGGCCTTGCCTTTGTTTCTCCTTCAAGACTCTCAGATACATTCCATATGGTTTCTGAACATAGGTATTTTAGATACTTTTATTTATAAAACACTTTAAATAAGTCCATATTTGACAATTTATTACTCAATTTCTGACAAAAATGTGTTCTCTTAGTTAATAGATGCATTTAACTCAACAAATATGTCTTATATTTTTGTGGCAGTCAGTACTGATTTTATTCTCTTTCTAACAAAGATTCAAGATTGTTTATAACTACAGATGTGTGCAATAAAGCTGTTAAAATTGAAACAAAAAAATGAAATTCTGAAAATGAGTAGCTTTCCAGTAGCCATGCCTGAGAGTAACAAGTTATTTTGAGCATTAAATTTAACTATAAGCTTCCTGGTACCGAAAGCATGAGGAAAAAAAAAAATAAACTCAGGAGGTTACATAATTATGTGACAAGAAGCACACTAATTTTTGAAGAGATAATTTGCTGGTTTTTAAGAAATAGCTTAAAGAAGAGTATTGAAGAGGATAATGTCAAAGGTCCATTAGTAGTACCATTTTGGTTGCAAATGTTAATACTTCACTCAAATTGGTTTGAATATGCAACATG
Source organism: Orientallactaga sibirica (assembly GCA_036365145.1). Classification (NCBI taxonomy): domain Eukaryota; kingdom Metazoa; phylum Chordata; class Mammalia; order Rodentia; family Dipodidae; genus Orientallactaga; species Orientallactaga sibirica. The sequence continues at coordinate 4,428,356 of JAEOAD010000793.1, read as the reverse complement.
ATTTATTACCTGGTTACCTTGTGTTAGTCAATGTTATGGGAATATTTTCTTCTTCATTCCTCAAGTATATCTTCAAAACTGGCCCATTTTCAGACTTTACATGGGGGCAGGAAGGAAGTACGTCCAACAAATCCTTTCAACTTTAGCTGCATGACTAGAGTCAACTGCAAAGGAAATACTTGAACTAAAATTGAGATATGTCCGATGGATGATGTATTATAATTATAGTGAAGTCAGGTACATGGTGAGTAGCATTTTTGCTATTATCCATTTGGTTGGTCAATACCCACACATACATATATTTTTAATTTTTTTTATTTATTTGAGAGAGAGAGAAAAGAGGCAGACAGAAAGAGAGAAAGAATGGAATCACCAGGGCCTCCTGGCACTACAAACATACTCCAGACTCATGCACCACCTTGTACATCTGCCTTACGTGGGACCTCAGGAATCGAACCTGGGTCCTTTGGCTTTTCAGGCCAGCGCCTTAACCACTAAGCAATCTCTCCTGCCCACATATACTTTTTAAAATGTCTATGCTTACATAAAATGGATATACTGTACAACTTATCCCCAAACATTACCTAGGTCTCATCCACTTCTGTAATGTAACTGCAAGGCCTATAAAAGCCTCATAAAATATAGCTAATGAGAATAAGTGACTGTTGAGTGTTCAGCTCCCTCTAAAGTTCAGGAAACATCATGGAAAAGGGTGTGGAAAGAATGTAATCCAGAGGATAGGGATAAGTTTTTGGAATGATCTTTTGTGAACACAAAGTGGCTGTTGCATTTATGACACCAAAGTCACTATTGTTACCTGCACAAGACCTGCACAATATTGGACCATCAACATGTAACAGATGATAAGGGTAAAAAAATGACATCAAAGTAGATGAAGTAGTTATAAAGAAGTACAGTGGAAAGGGGATAGAGGAGGGGGACAAAAGATAATGAGAGGGAGTTAGGATCAAATTGCCATATGTACAGATATGAAAATTGTCAATAAATAAGTTAAAAATAATATTAACTACCCCTATATACAGTGGCAAAGAAAATATATGAATATAAAAAATTCTCATTCATTTTATGGAACAACAAAAATGAAGTGCTGTAGAACAATGTATTTCTGATCTTGTACTCATGGTGTATGTTTATTGTCTTCCATCACTACATCATTCTGCTTGCAGTACCACTAGGCACAAGTAGGTCCAGTGAGTCTCATTGTGTCCCCTGAATCAGGAGTAATAATATCTAGAAAATTGTTAGACATGCATACTCATGGACCTACCACAGAATCAGAAACTCTGTGTCTGGGGTTGAGCAATCTGTGATGCTTACTGATTTCAGGATATGCTCAAGTTTAGTTTGAGACTACTGGTTTGGGAATTGAATAAGCACAGGATTTATCACGTTTGGAGTTTCTCTCATTATAGGGTACCTTTTACGTTGCATTTGCTGATCATTATGAAAGCATCTAAACTCAGTTTGCTAAATCATTATTCTTTGGACATAGAATATAGCCTGATAATTACTTGTTACATTTTTTGTTCCTTTTCATGTCTCAACTATAATTAACTTCAACTTTCTAATAAAAAAGCTTATTCTCTTTGGCAGACAAAATATCAACAACATGTAACCTAGGAAATTCTATTTTTGTAACGTGATTTCCAACCATAATATAAACTTCCTTAAGCAATGTGTCCATTGAATTTTTTTAAATGTACTAAGAAACCACAAGAAGAGCCCCTTTGTTCTAAACATTTTTATAAAATTTGCTTCATACTAGCCTTGTTAGAAAATATCTTCAGATTGGCAGTTGGTTATGTGGTGATTGACTGTACTATCACGCTTATTGTCTAAAACTTTTCTACTTTACCAAGATTGGTACACCTTAAAAATATTTATTTTAGGACTGGAGGGATGGCTTAGCGGTTAAGGGGTTTGCCTGCAAAGCCCAAGGACCCAGGTTCGATTCTACAGGACCCACATTAGCCAGATGCACAAGGTGGTGCAGGCATCTGGAGTTCATTTGCAGTGGTTGGAGGCCCTGGAACACCCATTCTCTCTCCCTCTTTCTCTGTCAAATAAATAGATAAAATATTTTTTTAAAATATTTATTTTATTGAGTACATGAGCATGTCATTTTGCTCGTGTTTAAGTTCATCAGCAAGCCCCCTCACAGTCCTTCCTTCTCTATTATTTGTATGTCTTACATTCTTTTCTTTAATAGGTTTTGGATTACAGAATACTGATCTTTGAATTTTTCCAAAATGACTCTTTAGACCTAAGATACATCTGTCTCTGAGTATTTTCTTAGTTCACTATTACCAACTGCAATACTTCAACATGATATGAAACCTATTTCACAAGGTTTCCATCACTTTCAAATGATTCAGTAGTTTTCCCATGATGGCCAAAATTTAATTTAGAATGTCAGATTTGTTGTTTTTCTGTCTTTTGAAAAATGAAGTTTTCACCAGGTGAAGTAATGAGTTTTTAGGAGCACTGTTTTCACCAAAATGAGACTTCATGTTTGAAGTCTTCATGAGAGATGACATTCTCTGTCAGAATTACACCACTCCTTTATACCTATTGCATACTCTTGAGAAAGCAACATAAATGCCTTTAGTTAGAGTGGGTATTCTATAGTATAATATTGTAACTTTATTTAAAATTTAGCTTGTCATTCACATATTTAAATCATAATACTGTCCTCAGATTTTAATTTCTATATAGGTATATAGATCTGTCAATGTATAGAGAAGGTTCCAGAGGGAGTTTTCTATTACTATTGATACATAATGAGCAACAGCTCATTATGCAATTTCTTGTACGTTTTAAAGAGAGGATCAAAAATAGGTTACTGGATTTAGAATGACGCTTAAGGTGTTTTTCAAAACTATTTGGAATTCTGAACATAAATGTATTATTTCTATCTCTTCTAATTATTGTTTTTAAACAGAACTTACAGTTCTTTATGGGGTCTTTGCATAAATATAAGTGATAATTTATATAAGTAAAATCAATCCCCATGTTCCAAAGAATACATGACTCATTGTTTAGGTAGGTTTTAAAACATTTCTAAATGTAGTCAAAATATGTATTCTTTTCCTAAAAAAAATACTTGGAGTTCACTTGTAGTATCTTTAATTTTATCTAATTTTGACTTTTTTTTTCATAATACTATTCCTAGCTTAAAGGAATCTTCAGCAGATATATTAGTTTCCTATTACACTCTCACATTGCTGCTCTCAGTCCCTGGTTCATCTATGTACTATTATGGATTTGTTTCAGTAACTAAAATTAACTGATACCTTTAATGTAGCCAGTTGATAACTGTTCCAAATCCTCTTTCTTTTGTATTGTATTTCTTTTGTATTGTTAACAGTCTTAAAGTAGAAGAATGCATTAAAGACAATACACTAATTTCCCTGGGTAGGGGACTACACTGACACTAAGTTAGGGGAGGTTCATTGCTGATTAGAAGGAAATGAATGTATTGTCTCTCCATTACATCTGCTATGAAATCCTGGTGGGGTGTTTACAGTGTCTGTTTATAGTTTACTAAAGGAGAAAATCCAAACTCCCCACTTGGCTTTTGCTGATAGGGGTGAGAATGGATTGGCACTGTATTAGTCAGGGTTCTCTAGAGGAACAGAATGGACAGAATGAATCGTATTAAAAGGGGATTTATTGGATTAGCTTACACAGTCCAGCAATAGCAGGTTGCAGGTCCGAGAGTCAAGAAACCCGGTAGCTGCTCAGTGCACGAGGCTGGAGGCCTCAGCAGTCCCAATCCGGCACTGAAGGCCTGGAGGCTTCCTGGAGAGACGCTGCTCTTCAGTCCACCCTGGTCTTCAGTCCACACTGGAAAGCAGCAACACCAAGCAGCAGGTACCAAGCAGAGAACACCAAGCAGCTAGTAGCACCGGCAGCCAGGTGGGAGAGAGAGAGCCTTTCTTCCCAGAGCTCCTTTTTATCAACCAGCCCCCTCCTCCAAGAGGGGCCGCCCACTCTGGGGGAAGGCTTACCCCTGGGGGAAGGATTCTTCCTTTAGTTAATCCTTCCTAGAGGCAGCCTCAGAAACACACTTATGAGGAATGTCTGTGGATTCCTAAACAAATCAAGTTGACACAAACTTAACCATCACAGGCACCAAGTTGCCTTTTCATGATATTTTCATGATACTGACCAAGCTTTCGCTGGGCCTTTTGTCTCTATTGCACAGTTGTGAGTCATCATCTCCAATGATAGTTCATTTAAAAAGTGAACGAAGCTGGGTGTGGTGGCAGACGCCTTTAATCCCAGCACTCGGGAGGCAGAGTAGATGGATCACCATGAGTTCGAAGGCCACCCTGAGACTGCATACTGAATTCCAGGTCAGCTTGAACTTAGAGTGAAACCAAAAAAAAAAAAAAAAAGCAAATGATGCTTCTGAGTCTTTAGCCAAACTAAATGTGGAATTGTCAAGGATATAGGAAAACTCAATACCTTTAGTCAACAAGATGTAATCTGCATTCATATAATACTTTTTCCCAAACAGAAGACTACACTTTGGTTGTAGCCTAAATGCAACGCTCCCCACGGGCTTATGAATTTGAACACTTGGTCCTTAGCAAAGTTATTTTATTTAGGAAGGTTTAGGAACCTTTAGGAGATGGATCTTTGCCAGCAGAAATTTGTATCTGGAGGTGGCCTTAACGTTTTACAGCAGAGCCCTGCTTGCTGTGCCCTCTCTCTCTCTCTCTCTCTCTCTCTCTCTCTCTCTGTGCTCTGTGCGTGCGTGTGTGTGTGTGTGTGTCTACCTCCTCCATATTGATGTGCCAATATGATGCCAGTTTTCTGTTTCTACAATGCTTTCCATACTATAATGGACTCATTTCTCTGGAAATACAGTCTTCCCTTCTATAATCGGATTCTGGTAAACTATTTTGCCTGAGCAACAAGACAGTAACATATGATATGCTATTCAAGTGTCCATAGAACATACGTGAAAATAGAACATATCTCTGTCTATAAAACAAACCCCCAATCATTTAAATGTATTGAAATCATACAAAATGTGTTTACTGACCACAATGAAATCAAAGTAGAAATTAAGAAAAAAAATACTGGGGCTGGAGAGATGGCTATTTGCCTGCAATGCCTAAAGACTCAGGTTCGACTCCCAAGTACCCATATAAGCCAGATGCATAAAGGGGTACATGAATCTGGAATTGGTTTGCAGTGGCTAGAGGCTCTGGCATGTCCATACATTCTCTATCTACCTATCTTTCTCTCTCTTCCTCTCTCTCTCTGCCTCCCTCCCTCTCTCTCAAAATAAATAAATGAAAAAAGAAAAGAAAAATAGTGGCTGGAAATTCTCCAAACCCTTATAAAAAACATAGCACAGTAGAGTGCTTATTGATAACAATCATGTACTGTACATAGTAAAAATATTGAAGAAATGATTGAACATTTTCCAGTACAAAATGAGTAAGAAGATATGTGTATGCTTACTTGACCACAGTACAGGACTGTACTAAAGCAGTAAATATTACCTCATAAATAGGTTAAATTTTTATGTACCAGTAAAAAAGTAAATTTAGGGCTGGAGGGATGGCTTGGTGGTTGAGGACTTTGCCTACGGAGACAAAGGACCCAGATTCGATTCCCCAGGGCCCACGTTAGCCAGATCCACAAGGGGACAAGGCGCATGCGTCTGGAGTTCATTTTCAGTGGCTGGAGGCCCTGGCATGCCCATTATCTCTATCAAATAAATAAATATAAAATATTTTAAAAAGAAAATTATAAAAACCTAAATTTAAAATAAATAAGGAATGAAATAAAGAACATTCAAGAGAAACTGAAAATTATCAAAGTCAATAAAATAATTTTAAAATATCACATCAGAATTTGTGGTATACAGCTAAAGTAGGACTCAGAGAAATGAGTAGCACCAAATGCAAACGTTAGAAAAATGAAAAATCCTAAGCTAGTAACCTCAGTTTTTACCCCAACAACATGCAGAAAAAGAACATAATAAATCCAAACTAATCAGAAGAAACAAAATAATAATTGTATGTAGGTCAATAAAACTAGAAATACAATAGAATTACTAAAATTTCTTGGAAAACTCAGTTAAATCAAGACACCTCATGAAAGCCTAACAAAAAGAGAAGATGAAAATTAATGTCAGATATCATGCTGGAAAGAAGGCTCGGTAGTTAAAGGTGCTCACCTGCAAACCCTGACTGCTTGGGTTCTGTTCCTTGGTACCCAAGTAAATCCAGATTCACAAAGTGGCTCATGTGTCTGAAGTTCATTTCTAGTGGTAGGAGGACCTGGCTTCCCCTTGCGCAATTCCTCCCTCCCTTTTATTTCTTTCAAACTCTCTGTCTCTCTTCTCCCTCCACTCTCCTCTCCTTTCCCATCATCACAAATAAATAAAACACTAAAATTAAAAATATATATCATCAATAAAAGAAGGCATATAAGTGCACTTCCTACCAAAATTGTAAATATCATGAGAATACTATAGGCACCTCTACACTTAAAAGCTTGGCAACTTGAATATATCAATAGTCTGGATGTACACAAGATGTTATCATCAAGGGAAAAATTAAGAGTATATGGGATCACTCTGTCTAAATTATATATGTGTGTATCTACAATTACATCAAAAATGTTAATTAAAAACCTGGACAATGTGGAAATCATAAATCCTTTAGAGGTGGTATAATCCTTAAAGATTGTGTAATAGGAAAGCTTTCTATTGAGAACTTTCTCATGATGAAATCCCGCTGAACTAATCTGTGGCAATTACTAAAGCAGGAAAAATTGCTAGTAACATTCCCCAAGCCTGTGCTAGACTAATTCCTATGTGCCTCAATATTGTAGAAGTACAGGTACTAAGTGTTTATTATAACTGTTAATGAAAAAATCTAATATTTCTGTCTAAACAATGTCCCTACAGTTTATTAGATCTAGTGGCCAGTTTAAAAAATCATGGTTGTAAAGACATTTTCTTTTATTTATTTTTTATTTATATGTAAGTATGGGTTGGGTTACTCCAGGGTCTCTTGTGGCCGCAATTAAATAAGTGAATACCTGTCCAGCTATATGTGAGTGGCTGTGGAACTGAACCCAGGCCAGCACACTTTGTAAGCAAGTATCTTACAGCGATGAGTCATCTCCCCTGACCCCATTCATATTTTTCTTGACTGAACTCTTCTTTCTTCCTCACTACAGAAAAAAAAAAATCAAATCCCAAAACTAGGAAAAGAGAGAATGCATGTGCCTTTAAAACAACGGGACTCTTTTTAAATAAATTAAATGTGGTTTAAATCTGAAGGTTCAGGGAATATATTCAGGTCTGGTTGAGAAGCAAAATTCACTTTTATGCATCATTAAAATGGGAAGGTCTTCACCCATTCAAACCCAGTGTCCTGGCTTCTAAGATCACTTTATAGGGACTCGATTTTATCTCCCCAATGCCTCATTGAGGCTAACACTTAATCTCCCCCTTTTCCTCCAACGAAATCACCAATTCCATTTTGTAGTCTCATTAAACAACTGATTAACTTGATAAATGTACTGCTGCAGTTTATTTCTCTCCAGCACTCACTTCTACTTCAGCCTTAATAACATTTGCATTTCAAGCACCTTGTTTGGCCAGTGGAGGATTTTTTTTTTTCTTTTCATTAAGAATCATGCTTTCCTTCTTCTTTTGTCATACCATCACACAACTGGGACAGCCATGATTTATGTATAATTATGTCTGGAAATTATTATCAAAGGCTTCCGGATATTATTAAATGTAGCAAATGTCCATCTAATTCTAGAAAATTTCAATTCCCAGTCAATAAACTAAATACTCATTCTCCAGACCTTTTCTTCTGCTGTTCTCTGTGATCTATGAAGTTGGATATGTCAGAGCCTTAATGATGTAAGTATATCTGGCAAGCAAATGCACTCCTAAATTCCAAGACAATATACATGAAAACAGCACTTACTTTACTGATATCCATGTACCCAGGCAGTAGTGTCATTCTTTTATCAGTGTATATGGAAGTCAATTCTCATATATTCATTGATGGATACCCATACAGATGGGTCCAACCTGTGCCACATATGACCCAGTATAGTTATGAATATGACCTAACCCAAAATTCTAAACTTTCTTAAAACATTATAATTTTTTTTGCAGTTTCTGTAACTTAATTAAATGGTTCTTAAGCATGAACCTTGTATGGAGCAATATCGTGTCACAATTTCAGAAGTCTGCAAACAATTAGGTTGCCAGTATACCTTACTTCTTTAGCCACTCATTTTGTACTGTTTTCCCCAGAAGACTAATATTAGAAGATATAGTCAACTCATAAATTTATCCAAACTTTTATCATTGGATTTGGACTTAAAATATCAATTTGTGGGCTAGAGAGATAGTTTACCGGTTAAGGCATTTGCTTGCAAAGCCTAAGGACCCAGGTTTGAATCCCCAGTACCCACGTAAAGCCAGATGCACAAGGTGGTACATGCTTTTAGAGTTTGTTTGCGGTGGCTAGAGGCCCTGGCAGTGTTTTCTCTCTCTCATAAATAAAAAAATATTTTTAAAATATAATTTTTATTTGCTAGATATATCCTAAAATCCCATCACAACTTCACTTAGAAAAAAAATTCAAATACTTTTTATATTTCATGTAGGAAATAGATGAAACAAGACAAAAGTTGTTTTTAAAATAATTGGCATCGGGCTGGAGAGATGGCTTAGAGGTTAAATGCTTGCCTGTGAAGCTTAAGGACCCTGGTTCAAGGCTCAATTCTCCAGGACCCACGTAAGCCAGATGCACAAGGGGGAGCACGCATCTGGAGTTCGTTTGCAGTGGCTGGAAGCCCTGGTGCTCCCATTCTCTCTCTCTCTACCTGCCTATTTCTGTATCTCTTTCTCTAATAAATAAATAAATAAAATATTTGAAAAAAATAAAATAAAATAATTGGCATTGAAAAACTCTAAACAGGAGTCCTAGATGATTGAGAACCCAGCACTGCAACACACAAGCAAGTCAGCACAAACACCTACATTCATACTATATGAGAACTCTCTGACATTATAAAAGCAAACTTAAAATGTATCAAAGACAAACATGAATTGTTCAACTGGATTTCAACTGATTTGAAGAATGCTCTTCCAAGCATAAGGAAAATATGATATAAATTAGTATATTGATTTATTTTTTATAATTAACTTATAACAATCTTTCAATTCTTTCAGTTCCTTTAGCCTGTTCACTGCTAAGGTTTTTAGAAGGCAGCTTTATGTATGACTCCAGGAATCTACAACTTGGGCCTCTGTCTCTCATATACTCAATTTATTTGCTGGTGTAATTTAAAGTCTACTTAGAATTTTATTTTAATAAGAATCATTTTATTTACAAATTTTCATGACAAACAGAAGGTGAGGAAAGCTCTATGCCTTGTTTTCCAAAAGAGCAACAATTATTAGGGAAGAGGAAGGAGATCAAGGGGTTGTGAATCTAAAAAGGTAAACGGGATGATTATGATCAAAGTAAGTTATATGCATGTAGGGACATGTATGTCATGATGAAACTCGTAATTTTATATAATTAATATATACAGTAAAAAGTAGCCCTCCTCACTGAAATGGTGGGAACAAAGCACAGTCTTTACAAAGCTTAACCCATCTGAGTTTTGATCTAAACCAGGCTCTGGGTATAATTACTACTTTTTCTCTTGGCTTTGTTTCTTCAGTTTAATTTAACTGATTGATATGGCCAAGATTTTCCTCTTAAAAGTGAAAGTATGCAACGATACCATTGTAGCCATTAAGTTTAGTTAGTAAATTAGAGGACATGAAATGTCCCTTCTGTATTGAAAGTGCTCTTAAGTGACCATAATTTGACTGTTAAAAGGCTACACTATGATGTTGTAATATAAAATAATGATTAATCCTTTTGATTCTTACTACTCACATTCAAATACTATGTCATGAACTAGCTGTGTAACATTAGATAAATCATTCAATATCAGTATCTGTTGGTTTGATCACATGTAAATAGTAATTATTCAAAGGACTGTTGTAATGGTAGAATGAAATGATACAAGTACTTAAACAGAGCTAGGCAAATAATATAAATCTAGCAAATGTGAGTTATTGTTTAGAAAATTAACTATATCAAATGAACTTATTTGTAATAGTGATCTTTAGTCATATGTTTGATGTAGATTCTGATTTACAATTAAAAGGATTTTGTACTACTTTAGGATCAGATTTTGCTGCCAAATAAAGATGTTTTTAAAATATTTTATTTTTATTTACTTATTGGTGGGGGGTAGAGGCAGGGAGAGAGAATGGGCATGTCAGGCCATCCAGCCACTGCAAATTAACTCCAGAAGCATGGGCCACCTTGTGCATCTGGCTTACGTGGGCCCTGGGGAATCGAACTTGGGTCCTTTGGCTTTGCAGACAAGTACCTTAATTGCTAAGCCATCTATCCAGCCCCCAAATAAAGATTTTAAGCACATCTTGTGTTGTCATATGAGGGCAGAAATATCTGTTAATCCATCAAGCTAAGCTGAAGATAAGGTTGAAGCTCATTTATCACATTTTCAGACACATATGTGTGGTAGTTTGAATATATGTCCCCCAATATATTCAGTGTTTTACTAGTTATAGTTTGCATCTGCAATCACCTTACTAGAGGCAATGTCACTGGAGGCCAGTCTTAAGGTGTTAATGGTGTAGGTTTGAGATTCCATTGTAAAGATATGCAAATGTGCCTAGCAGGAGTTCCTGAAGTGTGCTGTGTGACCTTTTGGCTGTAGTTTTGCTCTGTGTGCTGTGGTGGCTGGTTGGCTTTTGCTGTCTCTTGCCTGGTCTTGTGAGAGCAGGCCGCTTCTCTTGCCATTATGAAACTTCCCCTGGATCTGTAAGCTTCACTAAATAATATCCCTTCCTCCATAACTGTGCCTGGTCTGGAAGTTCATCTCAGCGAACCTGAAGCTGTCTGCTACAATATGCAAATCAAAAGGGTAAATGTAAATAATTGTGGACAAATTAGCACAAAGTTAATAGGAAATCTATTTTAGAAAACCACATGCTGAAGTTGAAAATTGCAGCTGGAGGTTCTATTTCAGAAGAAGAATGGAACCTTTTTTAAAGTGTGTGTGTACGTACATGCCACAGTGCATGTGTAGAGGTCAAAGGATAACCTCAAGTATTGGATTTGCTTTCTACCTGGTTTTCTTTTGAGATAGACCATTTCCTGTTTTCATCTGTTCACTAGGTTGTCTGGCCCAAGAGCCTCACAATTCTCTGGTCTTCACCTCCTTTCTCTGAAAGCATACTGGGATTACAGATGAATACACTAGTTGTCTAGCTTTATGTGGGTTCTGGGGAACTGAACTTGAGTCAGGCTTGCATAACAAGCATTTCACCTACTAAGCCATCTCCACAGCCTGTGAGGTATATTTTTATAAGGAATACCAAAACATAAGAAAGATTTTGCTATGGAAGAGGTGTGGGGGGGTGAATAATGACAAGGTACAAAACAGTCCTTCAATAGCTTTAAATTTTAGGGAAATCTGCTTTTTATGGATCTGTGCTTTATGTTTTCCTTTGAATTGTCTTTCTTCCTTCACAAAGAAGAAAAGCACTTGGCAAAGGCATGTGAAATGCTAAAAGTTAACCATGGGTGTCCCAAAGCAGTGGGATATTTTTCTTTTCTTCAGTCTCTATAATGTAGTACTATTACTTCTACAATATGAATACATTTATAAGAAAAAGAAACACATACTCATGCACAACACATTGAAGGAAACAAATTGAATAAATTTACTCTGAGTCTTAGACAGAATAAAAATGACCTGAAATTCAAACTGTTCTAAGAAATGAGTATGTAAAATGGTGGATTGACCTTCTAGCTTCCCACACACCCTCAATCTTCCCCCCTCCACACACACACAGGCCAACTGATATGTTCATTCAGCTATAAGAGCATTTTAATCAGCAACAGCAACAGGTTTGACTCATTCTATTAGGGAATAAATTTAGAAAGGAGAAGGCTGAATGAGGGCTGTTTCAGTGAGGCAGTAACCAGATAAGTTCCTCGTGATAGTAGACGTGCATAGTGCTTTTTAACTCCCATTCTTTTTGTGCTGGAGCGTTCTCAAAAACTTTGTAAGTAAGATTGAGGATAGGGAGGCCTAAAGATATTGAAATTCCAGAGTAAAGTCACAAATCAAGTTGACAAAAAACACAGCACTTGTATTTTTAGGTACACACTTTTCCATGCATTTTGTATGCACAATGTTAGTATTTTCAAAATATGAGCAAGATGAATTATTCTTTTGCAGTTTTAGGGAGAAAAGTGAAAGACTCAATGTTACACAGCTAATAAGTGGCAGAAAAAAACATTTGAATCTTAATCAACATGATTTCAAAGCAGAGACATTTCTATTATGCTGTCTTCTAAACTCAGAAGGTTTAGAAGATGGAGAATTTTGTCTCAATCATTTGAAAGGGAGCAGAATGTTGTAAACTGGATGATCACTTGTCTTTAGGAAGAGACATGGGTACTCATCAAATAATGGTCTATGGTCAGCCCAAGAATTTGGCCTAGCTTGCTTTATTGCTTTATTCCAAATTTGATATCAACTGTGGCTCGTTATGACTGTGACTCTTTTGTGCTCTTTCTGCCCAGGTAGTGCATATAATATTCAAAAATTCCTCAAAATGCTTGATACATTGTTAGTCATCCTGAAGCAGCCCCATAAATATTATCATATTCACAAAATATATGATCTGTATAAATGAAACAACTTCTTCAGAGAGGACATATTTGTATAAAAACTCATTTAAGGGACTGGGGAGATGGCACAGTGCACTTACCAATCAAGCCAGAGTACCTGAGTTTGGATCACCAGCACCCATGTAAAGGCAGACTCCTATAATCTCAACATGCTCTCAAAAAAAAATGGGAGGTGGAGACAGGAGAATTTTCCAGATGCTTGGAAGCTCTTGGACCAGCTAGCCTGTAGAGAGCAGCAGTGAACCATGACAGTGACAAGTGACCCTGCTTCAGAAATGTATGGAAGACCAACACTTGAATGTTTTCCTCTGACATTCATACTTACTCTTACACCTATGGACACACATACTTTTCACATGAACACTTACACCCATCATATACACACAAAACTAAATAAAACTTAAAAATGTATTTATCATCTGCATGTGATGAATTAAACAATTAAATGTTTAGAAAATACTAGTCAGTTAGGCTTATAATAGGAAGGTTTTTATGGTGGTGTCTCAAAAACTGCCCAAAGGGGGAAAAACATGCATTTTTTCTTACATATTTCTATTTTCATCTTGTGGAAGTCTTAGTCATATACAAAGGAAGGAAAGCAGTGGTAAAAAATGAATTCAAATTTGTTAAAATTCATGTCGGGTGTGGTGGTGCATGCCTTTAATCCCAGCACTCAGGAGGTAGAGGTAGAAGGATCATCATGAGTTCAAGGCCAGCCTGAGACTACATAGTGAATTGCAGGTCAGCCTGGGCTAGAGTGAAACCCTACCTCAAAAAAAAATGTTAAAATTCAAATTTAACAAATAAAGCAACAACAATGAAACAAACTAAAAGATAAAATGTTCGGGATGAGGATATAGCTCAGTGATAGAAAATTTGCCTAACATGCACAAGACACTGGGTTTGGTATCCAGCAGAATAAAAAATGAAAGTAAGAATAGCTAAAATGCTTCCCTAATACTTCTTCCACCATCCTGAAGAAAAAATGTTAGATAGGAAATTGTCAGAGATATCCTTCATAAATTCTTGAGCTGCAACACAAGTTGTATGCTAACAAGAAGGAGTTTATGATTTACTTTGTTCTGAGTTAGTTCAACCCTAGGGTATCTTGTTTTGGTTTACATCCCAGAATGCACCCTGCATGCTGTTTTCTATGTATAATTATTATTTATGTAGCTACCTCTACTCCTTGACTTTGATATATCTCTCTCGCCCTCCCTCTCTCTCTCCCTCTCTGTCTCTCTTTCTCTCTCTCCCCTTGTAGGTGAAGTACACTTTCTCATATAATAGTCACTCAATCACATTTTTGTGTATGTTTTATTCCTTTTAACTCCACTGAATCTTTGAAAAACTTGTAACAATATTTCCATGTAGTCTCATCTGTTTACTTCTTTTCCTCTCTTGCCTGTCAAATGTGCTGAAACTTAACAGTGAGAGATGCTTAAAGTTCTAGGACAAAACATGATAGTTTTGATACAAGTACCTTAGATGGTAAGTTTTCTATAAAAATTTTAATCAAACAATACAATTCTAAAATTATTCTCTGTTTCTTATTCTATTCAATATTACTCTCAGGGAGGAGGACAATGTAACCCAAACTATGAATGTAAAAGCAGAATAATATAAATAAAAAATAAAAATAAAAAAATTACTCTCATTCTCCCACTCAAGTCATTTAACATGTAAATTCTTAAGGTCAAGCCTAGAATTGGCCCTTTTTAAATATTTTATTTTTCTTCATTTATTTGAGAGAAAGAGAGAAATAGGCAGGGGAAAAGAGAGAATGGGCATGCCAGGGCCTCCAGCTGCTGCAAACGAACTCCAGATGCCCCCTTGTGCATCTGGCTTACAATGGGTCCTGGGTAATTGAACCTGGGTCCTTTGCCTTTGCAGGCAAGTGTCTTAACCACTAAGCAATTTCTCCATTTCTAGAATTGGAATTTTTAATATCAGTCATTTTAACAAGTTGATATTGACTAGTATTAGGTGCTTAACAATGGGAGATAGAATTGAAAAAATTCTGCCAGACGTGGTGGCACTAGCCTTTAATCCCAGCACTTGGGAGGCAGAGGTAGGAGGATCGCCATGAATTAGAGGCTACCCTGTGACTCCATAGTGAATTCCAGGTCAGCCAGGGCTACCGCGAGACCCTACCTCAAAACAACAACAACAACAAAAAAAAAAAGTGGAAAAAATAAACAACTATTTTAAACACATCATGTTGTCCCATGAAGTATAGGTCAAGAATACAAAATAGTTCACAGGAATGAAAGAACATTGTTTGTAGCCAATGGTATTAATTACATTAATTTTCTTAGGGAGAACTTAAATAAAAGAAGAAAAGGAGAAATTGAAAGAAGAAGGCATATTCATAGCACATTCATAAAACAGCAGAGTCCAGCTTGGGGGAAAGACATTGCCATAGATTTGGTAGGAAGAGGTGGAAATAGGTAAAAATTAGTTGAGCTATTACTATTCATTTGTAAGAACAGGTCATTTATATTTACAAACAGCTTTGAAGTGGCCCTTATTATCTTCATGTCATAGATGGTACAGCCAAGGTACAGAATTTTAAGGTAACTCACACTTTGTTTTAGATTCAAAATTCAAACTCAAACCTGTTTGATTTCACAAAGATATGCTTGCTTGTTTTTACTTAAAGAAACATACGAACCATTAAGAGAAACCATAAGATATAGAGTTTTCCAATAGGAATAGATGAAGGTTGAGGCTGAGGAGATGGCTCATCAGTTAAAAGAGTTTGCTTGCAAAGTGTACAGACTAAGGTTCAATTCACAGCCATCAACATAAAGCCAGACAGGCATTCATTTGCATCTGCACACACACATTCAGATAACGAACTATAACTTTTAAAAAGAGGAAGGCAAGAAAAGAAAAAGTCATAACATATTTTCACAGAATACACAGACTATACATATGCATATATATGCTTTTATATATAAGCAATATATATGCTTATATTAATGTATCACCATTAATCTCTTAATCTTTGAAACCCCATGTGAAGGTAGAGGACTTATCAGATTTTATTCATCCCTTACTAAATAAACACACATTAACCATCTAATATTTGCTAAGCATTGTTTCATGTGATGGTATCATAAGCAAATTAGACCTAATTACTACCTGCATAACCTTTATTACCTCATAAAATGATCCTGTATAGTAAGTAGACAACATGCAAGAACGCATGGGTATGATAAGCACATTGATAGAAGCATCAAGAATTAAATGAAGATTTCACAAGCCAAAGGAAAATATACACAAAAGACATACCTGATAAAAGACTTGTTCACATTATAAAAAGTATTCTTGAAACCTAATAATAAGAAAATGAACAACTTAGTTAAAAAGGTAAATTATGGGCTGAAGAAATGGCTTAGTGGTTAAGGCACATGCCTGCAAAGCCCAAGGACCCAGGTTTGACTCTCCAGGTCCCACATAAGCCAGATGCACATGGTGGCACATGCATCTGGAATTCGTTTACAGTGGCTAGAGGCCCTGGTGCACCCTTTCTCTCTCTCTCTCTCTCTCTCTCTCTCTCTCTCTCTCTGTCTCTCTCTCCCCTGCTCTCTCTAACAAATAAATAAAAATAAATCATTTTTTAAAATGGGCTACAGAGATGGCTTAGTGATTGGGGCATTTGCCTACAGTCAAAGGACCCTGGTTCAATTCCCCAGGACCCACATAAGCCAGATGCACAAGGGTCACATGTGTTGGGAGTTCATTTGCAGTGGCTGAAGGCCCTGGTATGCCCATTCTCTCTCTTTCTCTCTCTCTCTCGCTCAGATAAATAAATAAATAAAATAAAAGTGGATTGTGTGAACAAAAACCTTCCTAAAGAAGATATTTAGATGTCAAATAAGCATATGAAAAGATGTTCAATATAAAACATCAATTGACAGATTGAGATACATGCCTATCAGAAATACAAAATAAAAATAGTATCAAATGGCCAGGCATGGTGGCACACGCCTTTAATCCCAGCACTCGGGAGGCAGAGGTAGGAGGATCGCTGAGAGTTCGAGGCCACCCTGAGACTACATAGTGAATTCCAGGTCAGCCTGGACAAGAGTGAGACCCTACCTCGCAAAACCAAAAAAAAAAAAGTATCAAATGTTTCCATGGGTGTGTGAGAATTGATTCCTGATGTGAATGTAAAATACCACAGATACTCTGGAAGGCAGTTTGACTATTTCTACAAATCTAAACATACCATTATTTTATAATTTAGGAATTATGCTCCCTAGTATTTTCCCAAGGAGTTGAAAATGTATTTCTACATAAAATCCTGCACATATATATTTATAGCAGCTTTGTTCATAATTGCCAAACTTGCAAACAAGTAGGATATTCTTCAGTGGATGAATGAATAGTTTATGAATTATCCAAAAGCAGAATGTAATTCAACACTAAAAGAAATGAGCCATGAAGACTAAAATGACATAGAGGAACTTTAAATGCATATTACTGACTGATATCAGCCAATCTGCTTGTAATACATGCAACCCAAAATGCTGAGGCAGAAGGATTTGGAGTGAAGAACTTGGAGGCTAACCTCGTCATTATATAAGGTCTTCTGCTTCAAAAACAACAAAACTTAACCAAAGTGAAGAATAAATTTGTTGAGGTTATCAATGGACTGGACACACCCAGTGGAAGAGTAAATAAGCTTGAGTATGCCAAAAACAAGAACCTGACATACAAGAATTGTGAGATCAATATAAAAGATATAACATTCAAGTGATAGGGAAACTATGAGGAAGATGAAGAGAAAGTAAAAAGGAAACATTTGAAGTACTAATTACTAAAAGTGTTCCAAATTTAGTGACAGGTGACAGACAAAGCACACAGCAAGGCAACTTAGAGGATACCAAGAACAAACTGTAGCAAATCAAGGGAAAAGAGAAAATCTTGCAATAAGCCAGAGGACTAAACCAAATTAACCAAGGAACAGAAGATAAGAACAAAAGAACAAAGATAAGAATTACATTGGATTTCTCTTGAGAAAACTTTGAGTAAGAAGAACGTTAAAAGTGGAGAAAGAAAAAAAAAGTCAACCTATAATTCTGTATCCACAGAAATTATTATTCAAAATTAAAGAGAACATAAAATCTTTTTAGACAAAAGCTGAGACAATTCCTTGTCAGTATATATCTGCCTCATAAGAAATGGCAAAACAAAGTCTTTAGAGAAGAAAAATAGTGTCAGAAAGTAAGATCAAAATAAAGAAGGGGTGTTTTCTAGAAAAGAAGCAAGTATAGATAAAATATTTACCTTCTTTATTACTAACAGGTTGAATTGATTCAAAAGAACAATGGGAATAGTCTAGTAGATGATTAGTTTATGGGGAAGTGAAATTGCTGCAGATTTTCTTATTGTACCTTCCCTGACTTGTGACCGTGAAAACCTGGGCACATGGATGATTACGAGTGAGGAAAGCAAAGGAGAGTCACTGAGAAAACAGTTCTCAGTGTCAGGGCAAGAGCAGATAGAAGTGGGGAAATGAAAGGTTACACTTTGTGAATTAGAACTCAGAAAAGCAGGAAGGTTTAGCAGAAGAACTGCAAGCAGCTGCATCAAAAGAAGGGCTTCTGGGAGTATAAGTACAGTCTCTCATGAAGGGGATAATTAATTACTCCTCCTGTCTCCTTAGCTTGTCTTCAAGTGAATTAGCTTTCCTGAGGGGTGTCCTAGCCAGGTGATTGATGGTGTCAGATGGATTAATACTTCAGGGAGGGGACAATACTATGTCTTTGTCTTATGTTTCGAGCATCTTAGAATATCATGTCTCTACCCTAGGCCAGAGATAGAACTCAGATTCATTTTTAAAATATATATTTTTTATTTGTTTGTTTGTTTATGAAAGAGAGCATTCCAGGGCCTCTTGCCACTGCAAATTAACTCTAGACATCTGGCTTTACATTGGTACTGAGAATTAAAGCCAGGCCTACAAGCTTTGCAAGAAGTGCCTTGAATGGCTGAGCCATCTCCCCATCCCCAGATTCTATTCTTTTGAGGAGGAGACATAACTTTCCCTTAATAGGAAACAACAAGTCCCTGACACCAGTGCCCTCTGCCCTTTCCTATAGTATTTTAAATCGGAATGGGGGGGGGGAGCTGATAATGAGCAAGAATACATCATCAATAGCCTCTAGGTCTACTAAAATCCTTTCTAAGTACCAATCAAAACAACTGACAGCAAAGCTGTGTTTTAAGACAGGGCACCAGCAGTAGCCATGCAGCAGAACTCATTGGAAAGATATTTGGATCGGGTCCTTTTTTTTCATATTCTCAAGAACAGTAATATAAAACTTAACTTTTTGAGATGGACTCTTACTGTGTTGACCAGGCTAATCTAAAACTTTTGATCCTTCTGACTCTGCTTCCAGAATAGCTGGGATGCCAGTATGTGCCATCACACCTGACTAAAATTTACAATTTTTATCATTTGTGGGTCTACAAATCAGTGGCATAAAGTATGTTCACAATATTGTTGCAACCCTCACTACACTGCAATTCCAGAACTTTTCTATCATTCTACATAGAAATTCTGTCCCATGAACCAATAATTTACCATTCCCTACATTTCCTCCACTCCTACAGTGGACCATTTTAGAATAGAAGGGTAGAGGCAGTTTTAGTCACAGAGCTTCAAAATCCAGTTGTTGATACCCATTTCCTCTTGGATGCAGTTTATTTCTATGCCTATCTGTGTGTGAGTCTCATGATTATATCTGGGGCTATATTGCTGCTTGTATGCGTCATCCACTTATCTCTAGGTATTGCCTGTCTGCAGGACCTGTCTCTTTTCTGCAGATTGTTTCTCTGATGTTAACCTTGGCCTCAGTCTCAGGAGCAAATACCAGTCTCATTGTATCCTTTTCATGCAGCAGCACGCCATCTTATTACTATGTCTGCACAATGCTGTCATCTAGTGGCCATACAAGGAAATTCTGCTGTGAAGTTGCTGTTTTTTTTTTTTATTTTGAGTCTATTTTAAAGTTTATTTATTTATTTATTTATTTATTTATTTATTTATTTATTTGTTTTTGTTTGTGTGCCCATGCCAGGGCCTCTGCAAATAAACTCCAGATAGATGTGCCACTTTGTATGTGGGTGCTGGACAATTGAACCCCACATGGCTGGCTTTGTAAGCTAGCACCTTTAAACTGTTGAGCCATCTCCGAAGAGCAAAGCATTTAATTATCCAACCATCAGTTATTGTTGGATTCAAGGGAGAAGAGAGTGGTTCTGCACCTTGGGGTTCATTTTTTAACATTTTGTTTTTTCTCTATTTTTTTATTAAGTAGAAACTTTTTATGTACACATCATGTTTTGGTACCATCATTTCTCTCCTCCTTGCCCCCATTCCTCTGAGGGCCCTCCTCAGTGGGATAGCTGATATTCACTATGGGGTTGTGGGTTATGAGATATAAAAACCAGCAGTCACTGTAAGGGGGAGACAATGCCTCTGGACATTGCCTTCTACTCTGGGGCTCTTTGAATCTGTGGCTCCCTCTTTAGCAAAATACCGAGCCATGGTGAGCATGTTTTTGTTTTGACAGCTGTTTTTGCTTAAAGACTAAAGTCTAGTTGCTGTCCTAGGCACTCTATATAATAATGCCATTTGAACTTAATATTTTATTATCATTTTTATCATGGGATCACTCTATATGAGATTTAAGATCGACCTATATAGGGGAGCCAGTTATGATAACACAAGAAGCAGAAATGTCAGAGACACTGTGCAGTATTTGAAGTATTCTATGTTGCCTTCAGTTTGAGGATTGTGTATGGAGATTAGATAGATGTAGGAATGTGGAGTATTGCTTAGTGTTCTCCACAACTATGAAACTACCAAAAGTTCACAGTAGATCAATAGAGACTTAAGTGATCTGTCAGCTAACAAAAGAGATGAATGTTAATGATGAAGAAGATGGTAGTGACTGATAGCATCTGCTTAAGCAAGATGAAAGGACCTTCTGTTATTAAAAGAGGACATTGCTCCATTATAGGGAACGTTTGGAATAAATGAGCAAGAGACTAAAATGACTTTGGAATAGCTTCAACAATTTGGAGATGAAACTTATCCAGACTTTGAAGCCCAAGAACAGAAAGGTTTCTTGAAGCAAGAACTGACATCTGTTTCGCAGTATGGTTTACAAGATGCTTATTTATCCTGAAGAAGTTCAGATTATATTCAAATCCAAAGCCCTTTATTCATTTTTTTTTATGTTTTAGGGGGTTTTGAAGTAGGGTCTTGCTCTAGCCCTGGCTGACCTGGAATTTACTATGTAGTCTCAGGCTGGCCTCAAACTCACAGCGATCCTCCTACCTCAGCCTCTCGCATGCTGAGATTAAAGGTGTGCCATCAATCTGGGCTAAAGCCTTTTATTTGAGTTGGTTCTCACCTTTTCTCCTTATTTGAGGCAGAGTTTCTCATTATGGATTCTCCTTGGGGTGTTCTTCTCTTGGCTCACACTGTCTCTGTAAGACAGCACTCCAAAGCACTCCTCCCCATCCTTTAGCCCCCACATTCCTTCTGCTACCTCCTCTGCTGCAGTTCCTGAGCCACTGGAGAGTATGAGAGAGACAGTTTAAGGGATTTTTCAAATTAGTTACTTTTTTATTGACAACTTCCTTAATTGTAGACAATATCCCATGGTACTTCTCTCCCCCCCCCCCACTTTCCCTTTGAAACTCCACTCTCCATCATATCCCCTACCCCTCTCAACCAGTCTCATCTCTCTTTTCAGTTTGATGTCATGATCTTTTCCTCCTATTATGATGGTCTTGTGTAGGTAGTGTCAGGCACTGGGAGGTCATGGATATTCAGGCCATTTTTTTGTGTGTGTGTGCAGGAGCACGTTGTAAGGTGTCCTACTCTTCCTTTGGCTCTTACACTTTCTGCCCCCTCTTCATCAATGGTTCCCGAGCCTTGGATGGGATGTTGGAGATGTTACAGTGCTGAGCTCTCCTCTGTCCCTTCTTCTCAGCACCATGGTGCTTTCTGAGTCATCCCAAGGTCACCACCATCTGAAAAGAGAAGCTTCTCTAACCAATAGTGAGAGTAGCATTAATATATGTGTACGGACATTAAGTGAAGTGCTTATTGGGCAGTTTGGTGAGCATAGTGTATACATCAAGGGATATTTTTTAATAATTTATGTGTACATGTTGATACAAAGCTTTGTACTCATCCATATTCCCACTACTAATAAATGAGATATCCTTCCACTCTTGAATATTGGTAGTATTTAAAACAATCTATAAAAACGCTATAACAAATAATTGATGGTTCATGTGTGTGTTTTAGTTTTCTACAATGATGATTAATTTCATTTGTCAACTTGACTGAATTTATAATCACCTAGAAGAAATTCCTCTGGGTGTGTCTGTGAGGGAGTTTCCCAAGAGATTTAAATGAGGAGGGAAGATTCATTTTGAATGTAAGTGGCACAATAATGAAAACTGGGATGAATAAAAGGAAAAGGAGAGAAAGCAAACTGAGCTCAAGCATTTCTCTCTCTCTACTTTTGGAATGTGCTCCTATGCTTTCCCTACCATAATAGAGTGTATCTCATCAAAACATGAATTAAAATAAACCCTTCATTAAGCTGCTTTTGTTAGGTATTTTCTCATAGCAATAAGAAAAAGTACATGTGAAAGAATTTTTAGTATGTTTATAAATTACTAGTACTTTCTCTCTTAGGGATTATCTTTGAACTTTATAAATATTTTTCATGAGAATATTTGTATTAGAAGTTTCAAATCTTTAAATCTTTCAAACAGTCCAATTACAATTACAGGAGTGTACAAAAATGAGGTGATGAATAAAGTAAGTGCCAGTACCATGTCACACAGCAACTTTCTCATACTGTTTATCAGTGGGTAAATAATTTTCCATCTCACCAAAATTGTCAAAAGTTTCCACAATTTGTCTTCGAAGCTGAAGCTTACCCTTTATTTGTCAATGTGCATACAGCTGTTCATTATATAGGATGACTTAAGCTTTTTCTTAAACAATAAATGATTTAGAGTCATCTATTTTTTCCTGAAATGCTATCTTTAGTTAACTGCATTACTTATCAATGGTTGTAGTAAATTCAGCATGAAAGAAAATATTACAGAAATTATAGCAGCAGAAACATTAGCATTATCTAATATTTATGTATGTCATAAACATAGCACAGCATAAAACATTAAATCCATGCACCTCAATGGATGCCATGTCTAAAAATTACTAGAGTACCTTTTTACTGTAGTGTATATTTTTATTAAATAGTGCTTGTTGTAACTAGAACTGTATAACGTATGATTTAGTACAGTTCAATATTACTGATTAAATAGTTATTTTTATATGGAAAGTAGTGAAAGGAGACAGCTACATATTTGTTTCTTCATTGTGATCTCAAATTTAACATGTAAATGAAGATTCCAAAGGATCATCATGTTATTATTTACCTGAATTGGTTGGCAAAATATTTAAAAGACAGTATGGCTGTCACTCACATTAGTACACATAGCTTTTATTATTTTTTTATAGGAGAAGGTTTTCAGCAGTGCCCATCTGGCATGTAGGCCATGGTCTCCTCCTCATTGATATGACATTCCATGTCTATCTGGAACGACTTTGGAAAAAGACTTTGAAGACATTATCATCCTCCAGCCACTGTTTACATGATTCCCTTCAAATAATAATAGTGGCGTGAATGGCTAAGTTTATCATAGTGCATAGCTGATCTTTAATTCTAAATGCCCCAATGTCATGCCATCTCTTCAGGTTCAAACAGCTTGAATTCCATACTTAGACCACTCTAGGCAATGAAATGAGAATTTGAAGGGTCATCCAGAAGAGCTACAAAAACTTCCAGAGTTGAAGTGATCCTTGCCACTGGGAGGTAGATCCTTCCCATTACATTCCTGGCTCTTGTTTAATGTCATCATTGAATTTCTCTGGGACAACATAAACATCATCATAAAACTTCCTGGGGCCCTTTTCAAACATGCACCCTTCTGTTCTGCTGGGATGAGCCAGGAAGCCTTCTTGCCTCATATAAATAAGCACTTTTGAATCATATGCAATATCTCTATTGGTTCATATTTGACCAGCAAAGGATGGGGGAAGTCCTGGCTGGCTATGGTTCCAACCATGGTGTTATGTTCATATACTAGATCATGGTACTCCAGCATGAAGCCTAGTGATGTGAAAGGGATGTTTGCTTAGAAATCTGGTGTTGGTACATAGAATGTCTTTTCTTGGCATTGATGGTATAGGAGGAAAGAAATTACAAGGTTCATAAACCTGACTATGGACTCTGTAGCCCATGGGGTAGCTGTTGTTTGGTATGGACTACAATGGAGAGAGGTGAATTGTGAAGGCCCAGTTAGATTTCCAAGTGTGGGTGGAGTTTGGAGATACATGCAGTGGGACACTGAGTACTGGATGACATTGCGGGCTGGGGGCTAGTTTGGAGGGACTATTCCCATATGTGGCTTGTGATCATAGACACTGGCATTGTACTGGCACTTTTCTCTGTAGCTGACTTTAAAGGGCTGCTCTTGACTGCAGTCAGAGTTGAGTTCTGAAATGGGCTATTGGGTTCTTTGTTTACTTTCAGTGGTAGGCCATGAAAAGCCAAACTTTCAGCCTGATAGTTTGACTCAAACTGGTCATCATTGTCAGGCACCTGAACTAATGTTCTTTGTTGTAAAGAAGGTGGAAAGAAGGGGCTGGATAGAGGGCTCAATGGTTAAAGGCAGTTGCTTACAAAGCCCCATGGCCCTGATTCAATTGCCCAATAAACATGTAAAACCAGATGCACTAAGTGGTGCATGCATCTAGAGTTCATTTGTAATAGGAGGAGGGTCTGAAACACTCATACTCATTCTTTGTCTGCCTCTGTCTTCCTCAAATAAATAAATAAAAATATTTAAACAAAAAGTAGAAAGAACACACTGGCACTTAAATCTTGAAGCATCCAGTCCTAATGAACCCAGAGAAACTAATCTCTGCCATCAGAAAAGTCCTCCACTAGAATAATAAATAATGATATGCACTGCTCTAAAGGAAACAGCAAGCCAGCCAGTTCTGGTTCTAGAAGGTCTCTCAAGGTACAATAATATAAACCTGATCAATTGCAATTAAAATCTGAGCAGAAGCTTAGGTTTTAAAGTCTTGTCGCATTAATTCTTGCCAAAAACAGATGTGATTGTGAGCTGGAAGCAATTTCTCCTGTTAATTTGTGATGACACTAGGGAGTGCCTCATGGGAATCTTAATGTTAACATCATTGATTTGTACAAGCTGCTAAAGTATTTTCCCATTTTGTAATTGACGTTTGAAACTTAGAATTTTGTCATTTAATTTTAGTTTTCAATATAGCATAGGTTTCCATAAGAACAAAAGTGTTTATGTTGAAAGCTCTTCCTGTCAACCCTGTCATAAATTAATCTATTCCACAAATATTTAATATTATCATTTTCTCATGCTTCATTTTA
Source organism: Orientallactaga sibirica (assembly GCA_036365145.1). NCBI lineage: Eukaryota > Metazoa > Chordata > Mammalia > Rodentia > Dipodidae > Orientallactaga > Orientallactaga sibirica. The sequence goes on along the minus strand of JAEOAD010000793.1, from coordinate 4,403,023 downwards.
TATACACTGTGCATATACCTGCATATTCTCCATGCCCAATTTCTTTTGTATGAATCATCTGTACCTTAAAATTCTTACTTCACAATATATTTTAATATTGTTTCACATCAATATATAAAGCTCTTTCCTACTCAACTTTATGAATATTTACTATTTCATGGTATCATCGTATTTTTATTAATTTCCCCTGAATTTTTACTGAGATTAAATTCACAGCGGGGTGTGGAAGCACACGACTTTAATCCTAGCATTTGGGAGGCAGAGATAGGAGGATCACCATGAGTTTGAGGCTACCCTGAGACTATCTAGTGAATTCCAGGTCAGCCTGGGCTAGAGCGAAACCTTCTTTGTGGCCAACCAGAACTAGATAGAAAGGCCATATTGATTGAAGGCATCAAATACTACAGTTGCAAGGCACACAGAAATGTAGCTAAAGTTGAGCTAGAAACCTCCCCTGTTGACTGGTAGCTATAGTGCTGGAAAGTGCTAGGTAGCCTTCTGGAGAAGAAAAGTCATCTGTGGTCTTAACCAGCAGTAGAACCTACAAGCCACACAACTGGCCAGCTAGACAAGATGTGTCCACTAGTGAAATTGTTGCATGTCTCTTATGGGGCTAACCAACTACTCTCAGCTTGGATTTGAGGTCTACTCCAAAAGAGGGACTTCATGCTTGATACTGAAAACCTAGTCAAAAGTCTATGGCTAGTAAGGTTATAAGCATATAGGGGGAGGGAAACTACTACTGTTGATTGGCTATATGAATATCGTTATTTCCACCAAATTGCTCTCTAAACACTTTTTTATGTTCATATATTAGTGATTTCTTCACTTTTGGTTATAGAAGTTTCACTTTGCAGATGGCAATAACTGATGGGGAGACTCAAAACTCATCAAAGTGCTGAGAAGGAGTAACAGTTCAGTGTTCGGCAAATGACCATCTCTTTCATACAGGGATTATAGTGGAAGAGGTGGCAAAAGAATGTATGACCCAAAGAATGGGGAGAAGGGCTTTAGGCTTCTGTCTTCCAGACACAATGGTTCTCATTATACTTGCTCAAGACCTGAATAATATGAGACCCACCAGCAACTTGTACAGGGTGATGGAGAATGGTAACAACAACAAAAATAGCAAACATTAAAATAAAGGAGAGAATAGTAGGAAAGAAGAGGGGGCTCAATGGAGGGTATAGAAGAGAGGTAAGAAAAGATAGTGGTGGGAGAGGATTATGTAAAATTTTTATAAAGTTTTTAATTCTAATAAAAATTGTGTCAACTCTGATGTCATATGCCTATAAAATGTATGGCTGTATTTGGAATTTTACTTAGCAATATCTTTGAGGGTCATCCATGTTGCAATATGTATCAGTAGTTCACTCTCTTATTGTCTAATAGTATTCATTTTTGTAGCACTTTCAGATTATAAGTGGTCTAACATTTGGGTTTATTTCATTTTACTTTCACATCACTTTGACAAAATACCTCACAGAAACAACTTAAGGGAGGAAAGGTTTATTTTGGTTCACAGTTTCAGAAGGTTTTAGTCCATACTAGGTGGGCATGGCATGGTGGAACAGCAAGAAGCAGGAGCTGGGCCAAAGCCTTCAAAACCCCAACCCCAGTCCTCCTAAAGTTTCCAGTCCCCCAAAATAGCAGCACCACCTGGGGAACAAGCATTCTAAACTCGTGCCTGTAGGGAACATATCAGATTCAAACCTAAGCAGCTTATAGTTGTTAGTTATTGTGCTCATTTAAGTTTTATTTAATCTTAACAATTACAATACTATAAAGAATGATGCATTTATGATTTATTACATGCGAGTATGTACTCAAATATGTACCATAGGATGCTTTTGTTAATGATGAGCTGGTTAAGGGATGCACTTATTTATAATTTTGTTAAAATTTGTCAGTACTATAATATAAATTACCTCTGCTTGAGAGCTGACAAATGAAATTTTCCACAAAACTTTTACGTGATGTCTGATTCATGGACTGGGTTTGTAGAAACTCATAGGTACAGTTTAAAACCAGCATGCTGTAATATGCTCATATGAGTAAGTGAATAATAAAATTAATGAAGTTAAATCCTACTTCCTTTTCTAAAGCACAGTCTATCACATCTGTTTGAGACTGATGTATAGTGAAGAGGTGGCTATATGCTGGCAAAGTCTTCCTAAATTAAGATATATGTTGGAACTTGCCTGAGGTTTCTTTGGCAGCTATTGCAAAATGCCAGATAATGGATAATTTATAAACAATAGAATTCCATTTGGCAAGTATTTCCAAGAAACTTGATATGTACAGGAATTCTGCTTCCTCTTGAAAGTCTGTGCCTCAGAGTTCATTTTCAGGTTTTGGTGGTTTTGTGTTTCAGTTCTGGGAATTACATTTAGGGCCTCACATATGTTTGGCATGCACTCTACCACTGAGCTATATCCTTTGCCCTTTGGTGTGCTTGGCCCAGAGGGTAGTGATAATTGCCCAAGCAATTGTTCTAGGAAACCCCTCAATTCATCCTTTAGGGTTGTTTTTGTTTGTGCATGAAGGAGACTACCTGTCTACATTATCTAGAATCTATAATTTTTTGGTAGTAAATCTAAGTGAAGAGCAGTGTTGGGTGATTTCAAATTGTCATTAATCTGAAGTTAACTTTGGCTCTAAGATCAGTAGCTAACAAAGGAAATAGACTTACAGGGTTGGAAGTCAGAAGTAATTATGTTCACATCTTTTACTCATCAGCACACACAAACAATATGCTTTGTTACCAATACAAGTGTCATATGCTTATTTCATGTTATTTTTCAGTTATATCAGTTTTAATCAATCCTGGTTCTTGACTACAGAATTGATATTCTATTCTAAGTCCACAGCTCTCATTTGGATTTGTGGACTGCTGATTTATACACATGACTTCACCATATGCACAAGGAATGCAAGAAAAGATGCATACCTACAGTATGGCTTGGCTGAGATCCAGAGGCATCCAGGAGTTCCCAAAGGGGCTAAATATAGAGGAGAATGTGCATTATAAACAGGGCAAGAATATCTTACTCAAATGTCTCACCCTTGTCTCATACTACCTTGTCAAGCCGCTATGACTAATTAAATACGTTTAAATGTCCCCTAGCCTTCTGAAGGACATACTGTCACAAACTTACATGAAGCTTTCTACCATGCCACCATCATGAAATGCATATACTGCCAGTTACATTTTCTTTATTTCTAACATATTATGATGCCTACATTGATGTCATATGCTTCTTGAGAAGCCTTATTCTAACAAGAGCAAGGCTGTGATGGCATGGTGATGCCCCCCCTTTTTTTTTCTTTACATTGGATCTTCAACTTTATTTTCAGGTCTCAGTGTTTCAAAATCTGTATTTACATACTTGACTGATCACCTGTATCAATTACATTCTTATTGCTATGAACAAATATCCAAACAGAAGCAACATATGGAAGGAAAAGGCCTCAATTTGGCTTCCAGATTTGAGACGTTTTATCATGGTGAGGAAAGCATGGAAGCAAGTGCAGGAAGATAGCAACAGGGAGAAATGTAGAAGATGAATAGGAAGTGAGACTGGGCTGTAAAACCTGTAAAAACCTGTCCCTAATGACCCACATCCTTCATCAAAGATTCACCTCGTAAAGGTTCCATTCCTTCCCAAACAGCAGCACAAGTTATGATCAAGTGTTCAAATACAGATGTCTGTTGCAACATATATATTCAAAACACAGTACTTACCCCATACCAGAAACATCTAGTACATAATACCTGAAACTACTGCTTAGTTCTTAGAAGATTTAGAAATTAAGGAATTTCAACAAGGCATCATTACAATCACCAGAGATTATGGTTAGGCATATACCACAGAAGTATAAAATATTTAATAAAAGAGGCAAATGTACTGAAAATTCAGAGAATGCTCCCTAGGTTCACTGACATGTATTACCCTAATTGTTTCATGCTTTATTTCATTATTCTCCACTCTCCATTCACTTTCCTGATGTCTAACCTCAAAATCTATCAGTCTGTTGCCAAGCATACAATGGAAGAAATGTCAAACTCATTAGCATCACAATCTACTTTAATACTTGGTGTGGTAAGATGTATACCAGAAGATCAGATACATAAATATGTTGCTTACCCTGAACATGTTTCATAATTATGATAATCATTAAATTACCTGCCTTTTATTATACTTATATTATGCATTATGTATATTATCTCGATTTATTTATCATAGTATACATTTTAGAGAATGTATGACAGATTATCTGATGATAAAGAATTATTCAGATACCTAGTGAATTAAGTGTCTAAATCTCAAGGCTACCACTGCTGAAATAGGAATCATTGGAGGGAGATCACTTGTTTAATTTTGTGTGATTAGAAATTCGGAGCTTCATTTAAGCATGTTGAATTTGCCATGATGAGCAAATATCCAAGAAGAGCTGTTTAGTAACCATTTGGATAATCTAGGGGATATTTGTAATTTTACATTGCTTTGGCATACATTTTGAAAATGTTTGACTTCCTCCTACCAGAAGCAGAGCTGAGCCGCATTTGTAAGTTTCAAATTGTCTACCTCCTCTCAGTCCCATATACTGGTTAATCAAGATACCTGTCTTATGACAGATACCTCTACCAGGTAGTCACCAGACTCACTCCCTATGAAACAACTAGATTCAACTTACTTGATTAGTCCCATTGATCATAGCACCCTACATTACACAGAATTATTTCAAGAACTCATAAACTCATGCTTGCTTGAAACACACCAATTAGAACACTCTTGCTTAATTTTGTGTAAGTCACGCCCCAGGCTAGGCCCACAGGATGCTGTCTTTCTCCCCCACCAGCTGGTTGATTATGTGTTGTAGCAGACAGCTTCAGGTTCGCTGAGATGAACTTCCAGACCAGGCACAGTTATGGAGGAAGGGATATTATTTATTGAAGCTTACAGATCCAGGGGAAGTTCCATAAAAGCAGGAGAAGCGCCCTGCTCTTCATAGAGCCAAACAGAGAGAGAAAACCAACCAGCCACCACAGCACACAGAGCAAAACAAACTACAGCCAAAAGGTCACACAGCAGACTTCAGGAACTCCTGCTAGACACATTTGCATATCTTTACAATGGACTCTCAAACCATCACCACACCTTAAGACCGGGCCCCCAGTGACCTTGCCTCTAGCAAGGTGATTGCAGATGCAAACTATAAAGTAATAAAACATTGAATATATTGGGGGACATATATTCAAACTACCACATTCCGCCCCTGGCCCCCAATATATTTAGCTCGTGGCCCCCAATAGATTTATAACTATCACACATTGTAAATTGTACTCAGTCCAATTTCAAAGGTTCTCACAGTCTTGATCAACTTAAGATAGTGAGTCCTGTAAAATCAAACAAGTTAAATACTTTCAACATGTAAAGGCACAGAGTAAACATTTTTAACTGGTAAAAAGCAAAGAGAGACTAGAATAATGCAAACTCAACTATCATCAGCCGTCATCAAACTTCTGCAGTTCAAGTTCAATATAACCAGAGACTGACAATCTCCAGGTTTTCCAATTCCGCCCCTTCTGCTGGGCAGAGTCGCCAGGGAAAACTTTCATCCCATGCCAACACTGCACTCCATGGTAGCCCTTTTGCACAGTCCTGGTATATCCAAAACATCTTCAGGTCTCCATGCAAACCACGGTCCTCTTCCAAAAGGCTCTTCCAGCCTATTCCTGAGGGTCTTCATGCCCTGCTTCATGCCGCATCTCAGCAGCGGCTCCTGGAACCGTGTGCAACTCATGACCACTCCATGCATTTTTCATGCTTCCAAAACTAATACCAGGTGTGCAGGACACAGCCATATTCTTAATCAAGGGACAAAATAAATCATAGCCTTGAAGGGCAGGTTCCTTCTCCAGTCAACTCTCTTTCCAAAAGTTTGCATTTTTAACAGTCTTTCCTCAGGCATCCTCTCCATTGTTTTAATGTAAATCAAGTCAGGCCACCTTCCTTCCACCTTCCTTAAGATTGCTAATGTGTCAACAAAAGCAGCTTAACCAGTCTCAGTGCCTCTACTTTTAGCTTGCTTCAGGTTTTCCAACTTAAAATCTTAAAATCTCAGTCCAATATCTTTAGCCAAGCACATCAGTCCATTACAAATTTAACCTTGATCAAACACCCTGGGCCTGGATAGCAGAACGTAGCCATCCCTTATGCCAGTAGCCCAGTTCCAACAAAGTCCTCTGCAGTCTTTCCTTCCCCTTAGAAAGCTCATAAGCCAAGCCTCGAAGTTCAATAGTATCTGCACTTAGCATTCTCAAACTCTCATCAGAATAGTCCATAAAACTTGGCTTACCGTTCCAGAAGGCATCTTCAGTTGCAAGCACCAAGTCCATGCCCATTCCTCCAAAACAAAGGTTCCAAAAGACGAGTATCCACACGGTCAGGTTCATCTCACCCCACACTCCTCGGTACCACTTTACTGTAGCAGACAGCTTCAGGTTCGCTGAGATGAACTTCCAGACCAGGCACAGTTATGGAGGAAGGGATATTATTTATTGAAGCTTACAGATCCAGGGGAAGTTCCATAAAAGCAGGAGAAGCGCCCTGCTCTTCATAGAGCCAAACAGAGAGAGAAAACCAACCAGCCACCACAGCACACAGAGCAAAACAAACTACAGCCAAAAGGTCACACAGCAGACTTCAGGAACTCCTGCTAGACACATTTGCATATCTTTACAATGGACTCTCAAACCATCACCACACCTTAAGACCGGGCCCCCAGTGACCTTGCCTCTAGCAAGGTGATTGCAGATGCAAACTATAAAGTAATAAAACATTGAATATATTGGGGGACATATATTCAAACTACCACATGTGTTTTCATAATAGTTTCTTTTTTATAATAGGCTCTATGAGATATGGTCCTCTCTCTGCAGCTTCTTAAATATATTCTGTCTCTACTGTTTCATGTATTTTGCTATGCTGCCCCCATGGTATCTCTCCTGGTCAACACACCCAACACACTTTCTACCAAATCAGGACTCAACTTGATAGTAGTCATCTTATTGAGAATAAACTGGGTACACGTCTGACAAGAACCAGAGAGCTTCTAGCAGAATAATAAAGCTTTTTGTGAGAGGAACAAGTGGCCAAATGCCAGGGACTCAAGAAGTGCACCAATATCAAGTGTCCCGTGAAGGTCACACTAAAAAACACCCACAATCAGTTCCTTTGAACACCAAAAGGGCAAGGCTGCAGATCACTGTCACTCCCTGGGGAGAGACCCTAAGATCAGTTAGAACCAAAAAAAACCAATATAATTGATGCACTCATGTTCCATGAAATGCAATTTAGATGTATAAAACATATTTTTGGTAGGTGAACCCTTCTTCTTATTTTTAGGGTACATAACAATAGAAATATTATTCCTCTATAATTCCATTGATATTCTTGTCACTGGCCTATTATTTTGGGACATTCTACATACATATTAACAAGAATATTAAGAATATTAAGGATGGTGAAAAGCTTTTCCAAAACTGAAGTATAATCTGAGAACAGTGTCAGAGATGAAGCAACTTCTGTATTCTTTATTGATGAAAGATGCTTATGTTGAACAGAGAGACAAGTTGATTTGAAAAGTGGACAAATGAATCAAAACTCCAATGCAGGATAAAATTATGAATATACTTAGGGACAAAGCCAACAATCAAATATAGGTCACAAGTGTCCAAAGTAGTTTGGAGACCAGGATTTAGTGATATTATTCTTTAGAACTTCTGAAACTTCCTTGCTTACAAAGTTTCCTACTTGTACACACGAGGTCTACTTTTTGGTGGTATGGTTTGATGTACAAGAGTGATATCCTGGTACAATTGAACGGTGTATTTATTGCTTCTATTATGATAAAGCACAATGAGAAAAATATAATTTCTGGGACAGTTTAAATAGGTTAATTACATATGTTAATTATTGCATAATATTTCAATATGTAATGTGAATATGTGAAATAGCTACTTAATGGAATTGACAGGTCTGGCATTTTATAATTATTTTGGCCCTTTTTCAATGTGCTGTAATAAGATACAAATAAGATATGTTTTATATATATATATATATATATATATATATATATGACCCAAAAATCTATGTACAGTGTAATCATGTATAAAAGCTCACTTTAATTGTGAAAATGGAAAGATTATACCAAAGATTATACCAAAAAAAACAGTCCATAAAAGTTTAGGCATGTACTGGCATCTAGTGGACAGAGGAAAGAATGACATCTACTCCATGTAAAGAAACTGGACGGAAGAGGTCTATCATTTCAAAAAAAAAGAGTGAAGATAAACAGATGGAACCTTTAATTACCCTGATTTGATCAGTCAATATTGAGTACAGCAAAATAAATGTAAAACTATTTTACAGTTATGCAAAATTATTATATATAAGCCAAAACCTTAAGCAAATATTTAAGGAGATGAAATTTATTATTATTTTTGTTGTGTTTATTTGTAATTCCAATTAGTGTTGGGAAATTTATCATATGAAAAAACTGTAATTTGGTCATGTCCTCATCAGGTTATCCTCTTTTGGTTCCTCTCCTCAACCCCTATCCACTGAGGACCCTCCCCTTTCAAGGTAGTCTCTTTCTCTGTTTTCAGGTCTCATTCCTTTTATCCTCTGCCATCCTGTCAAAATGTTTATGGACTCAGAACAATTCTGCTATTGAGGTACTGATAATTGCTGAAGGGACATGAATGTAGCTTATGTCAGAAGTACAGTGCCCCACAGTAGGCCTTCCCACCCTGTGGCTCTAAGATTCTTACTGCCCTATCTTACACAGCTTTGGAGCATGTATTACAGATATCCATTAGTGTGCAATCTTGCAGCCAATTATTTTCTGCTTTCATGAGTTTTGAGTCTCCTCAGTGTATCTTGTCATCTCCATAGCAGTAAGAGCAGTCCACTTATTAAATCCCCACTTCCTCTGCAATGATCCCAGGGTCATAGCGGGTGTGATAGACAACTAATCCAGTGCTAAGAACATGGCTTTCTCTTGTCGTTTTAGAATTTTTATTTTTACTTATTTATTTGAGAGAGAGAGAGAGAGAGAGAGAAGCACGGGGGGGGGGAGGGAGGGCCAGGGCCTTCAGTCACTACAAATGAACTCCAGACACATGTGCCACATTGTGCATCTGGCTTACATGGATCCTGGGGAATTGAACTTGGGGCCCTTGGCTTTTCAGTCAAGTGCCTTAACCACTAGACCATCTCTCCATCCCTCTCTTGTCATTTTGATGAGTCTTTCTAGTATATTCCACCATCGTTAAAAAGGAGGTTTTCTGATCAAAAGTGACAACAATCAAAGGGCATCTTAATGCTTTTTGAAAGACATAATCTCACCATTTAGCATAAGAACAGTGGAAGCTTCCCTCCAGGGTCTATGATCTTCCAAGCCTTAAGGTTTGGACTTGGTTGTCAGTACCAAGTATGGAGTATATCCCACTGAGTGGGCCTCATATCCAATCAGAGAGCAGTTGATTACTTCCATAAGTTATGTGCTACTGTTGAACCTGTAGGTACATCTTGCCTGGATGGCTAATTTTGTAGCTTGCCAAATGCACTCCTAGTTCAGCCTGATTTATTCCCCAGCAGCTTGCCTAGCCCTTTCCAGCACTATGACAACTATCCAGTGTCCTGGGCCACAGCCTGTGTGGTGTCTTCAGCAATAGAGTCTTACCCTCTACTTCTGGTGGGTAACCAACACTTTGACAATGGCTTACATTGTTTTGGGGGCCTTGTGGGCACCCCTGACCAACAGCTCACTTTAGAGAGGAATGATTCAATACACACTGTATACTTGTGTCAAATTTTTACACCATACACTACACATTTTGACAGTTAAAATAATTTAAATGTGTTTTTAAAGGGCAGGTTGTTGAAAAGAACATACAAATGTGTAATTATGTTAGGGAAGAACCTCAGCAAGTGTTACTTTAGAGATGAATCAGGGTTCAGAAGCAATGTGTTTCAAGTATCCTAATGCAAGAGTTTGCTAAAATTCCAAATATAGGGTTGGGTATGATGCTCATTCATTTTGAGAGCAACTCCCAAGACCTCATCACTGATGTAGAACCAAAATGAACCCAACATGGCTCAGGGAAATTCATGGAAGAGGGGGTGGAAAGATTGTTAGAACCACAAGATGGGTCATATGCACAAAGACATTGCCTCTTCCCCATGACTTATGGCTAACCCCACAATACATGACCCACATTCCTCAATGAGGAGGGTCCCTCCAGAGTAGGGAAGACAGGGAGGAGGATATCAAAGGCACCAACATGAATGTATTCACATTATGAGCATAACTAATAAAATAAATAATAAATTTAAAAAATGAATGGGATTTCATTCCTTGTGAAATATCTGAGAGCTATAGTATAGGTAAGCCATCAGTGTTTTCATAAGTGATACTTTCAGGCAGAATGACATTGCTACTTGAAAGAAGGCAAAGCGCACCTACTCTCCCACCTCAACTTCTTATGGATATAAGACAAGCTTGACAAGCATTGTCCAGTTTCAGAAGAATCTAAGGAAATCTGCACAGAAAGTGTTGAGTAGGATTAATATGGCAAGGCCCAGTAGGTGGATCTATTCACTAGCAATTGAGGGACATGTAGAAATATGCTACTAGCAATGAACACCAGTGTTATTTTCTTTTGTAGGGTTCTGAGAACTAAAATATATGGTTAGACAGACGAAATGACTAACAGAATATAAAAACAGAGACATTTGTATATGATCATTTGATTTGACCATTGCAAATGGAAAGAAAGTTTTTCAAAATCCATCCTGACTTGGTATATTAGACAGTGTTGCCTAGGAGAACAAAAGTGATAGAATGAATGTGTATCATAGAGAGGATTTAATATTTAACATTACAGGGTATGATTTAGGAAGTCAAACAATGTCTATCTTTTTAAAAAAGACATTTATTTTATTAGTTTGAGAGACAGACAGAAAAAGGGAGGAGAGAAAGAGGGATGGAGAAAGAGATGAGAGAGAGAATTGGCATGCCAGGGCCTTCAGCCACTGCAAATGAACTCCAGACACATGTGCTACCTTATTCATCTGGCTTATGTGGGTCCTGGGGAATTGAACCTGGGTCCTTTGGCTTTGCAGGCAAGTGCCTTAACTGCTAAGCCAACTCTCCAGCCCAACAATGTCTATCTTTAATCTGGAACAACTGAAAACCTGGTAACTGCTCAGCTGGATGCCTCAGCAGTCTTAGTCTGTCACTGAAGGCCTAGAGAATTCGTGGAGAGAAAGCTGATGAAGTTGGATTCTAGTTTCCCCAGAGGATAACCTCAACACTGTAGATGCATGCACAAGTGATGTGTAGGTTTGAATAGATGGCCCCCAATATATTCAGTGTTTTATTAGTTTGTAGTTTGCATCTGTGGCCATCTGGCTGGAGGCAGTGTCTCTGGTTGGATCTTGAGGTGTGGTGGTGGGTTTGAGATTTCAATCTAAAGATATGCAAAGTGTGCCTATCTGGAGTTCCTGAAGTGTGTTGTGCTGTGTGGCTTTTGGCTTTCTCTCTCTTGCCTGGTCCTGTAAGAGCAGGCCAGCTTCTTCTGCCATTATGGAACTTCCCCTGGATCTGTAAGCTTTAATAAATACCTTCCTCCATAACTGGGCCTGGTCTGGAAGTTCATCTCAGTGAACCTGAAGCTGTCTGCTACAAGTGAGTAGCAAGAGCAGCTAGGAAAAAGGACATGTGCTCTCTTGGATATATATATATATACACACACACATAGTCCACCATGAGAAGGGCCAACCATTCTGGGGAAAGGTTTTCATCCCTCTGAGGCATTTTAAGGTGATGGGGCCCAGAAATTAAAAATTAGTAATGTCCATCGGTGTGCCCTTGCAATCTCTGCTTTGTTAGAGTTCAGAGAAGGATCTCTTCTCTCTTTCTCTTTTGACTAAAGGAGTTACCTAGATCGCTTTTTCCATAAACAACCTGAGTTCCTCCTTGAGAAGGAGTTCCCCTTTCCTATAATTAGGGTTTAAATCTGATCCTGGCATTGTGGTTGGTTAACTTTAGCCCCAAAAGTTGGTGTCATGGCTGGCCTCTCCTGAGCCATCCCCCAGAGTACAGACAATTCATTGATTCTCCTCACCCTCAGGTGTGCTGGATTCTTCTGGAGCCCAGACCAATCAACACTCTCTCTCTCTCTCTCTCTCTCTCTCTCTCTCTCTCTCTCTCTCCCTCTCTCTCTCTCTTTCTCTCTCCTGAGCCTGTTAGTAAACCCAGCACAATAAGATTTTAAATAGATGCTTACCAGGTGGATACAGTCTCTATTTGGCTGTTTATCTCTCCTGAGGCTATAGCCTCTAAGTCCCTTCTCTGGTAAGACCCCATCATCTCAGCTCCGGGACACCTAGTCCCACATGGGCTGCCTATCCCTTATAGGAATTTAACACATAGAGTAATTTAGCAATAGCTGTTGCTTGACTCCTTCATTTTAGGGATTGGTTCTATTGCTTGAATTTTCTTATGGTTTTATTTTTCATATTCTGTATACCTTATGTTTTTTGATTGGATACCAGATGTTATGAATTTTATATTGTTGGGTCCTATGTGTTTCTTTAATTTTAAGTTTACTATTGGACATGATTGAAATACTTGAAAACAATTAGTGTGTTTTGATTTTTGCTTTAACTTTAAAAAAATAATACAAAAAGATACCAAACTGTTATGGTCTATGACAAACTTCCCCCTTTTACTGAGGAAATGTCCTTCTGAGCACTTCACTTAATGTCCTCTGCATTAGGAAATGTCTTAATTCTTTATTTTGGGAAATGTGAACTCTTCATATCCTTGTTTGAGTTCCAAAAAATACCATTCTTGCTTCTTTCTGATTGATCCTTTCCTGGTCTAGAGTAGTTTCCTCATATGCTTGGTGAAGATTGGAGGAAAAATCACCTACATGTCTCCAGTGCTTACCCTTTGTGGAGTCCCCTTCTCCTGAGTAATCTACCGGTATTTCTCACCACATGGAACTCTTCAAATTCTACACTCTGTCTCTGCAACTTGGTGAGAATCCAGAATCTTTTTGTCATATTGCATTCTGTATTATGCCATTGAAATTTCAGGGTCTTGTCTCAGTATAACTATCATGAGAAGCCTTGTACAATATTTGAAAAACAAACAAACATTTGTTCATACATTTTGTCTGTTTAAGGAGTTTAAGTTGGGAAGCAGATTCAGTATTTATTCTCTTATGGCTGGAAGTAGAATTAGAAAATCTATCCTTATCCGAGCATGGTGTGCATGCCTTTAATCCCAGTAATCCCAGCACTTGGGAGGCAGAAGTACGAGGATCACTGTGAGTTAGAGGCCACATTGAAACTAATTCCACGTTAGCCTGGGCTACAGTGAGTCCCTATCTCAAGAAACCAAACAAAAAAAAAGAAAAGAAAAAGAAAAGAAAATCTATCCTTAAGGATACATAGCAAAACTATGAAAGTGGTTTTGTGTACAGTGTACGATTTATTATACAGAAAAAACTGGAAATTCAAAGAATTTTGGAAGACAATATGAGACATCCACATAATGGAGTACCAGATGGATGTACAAGAAATGTGAATTTCTTTAAGATATGCCTGTAAGTGCAAAACTAAAGGTGTAGAACTCTGATTTTAATGGTGTCTTTTATTTATAAAAAGTCCTTTGTATAAATATGATTATTTTATATTGAAATTCATATAAACAAAATGTACATAAATATTTATTTATAGGGAGTGGGAGAGAATAGAGTGAAGATACTCTACACAGATAAGATGTTTGTATATGTAAATGTACCTGGTACATACCCTGCATGCTGTGTTAAGGATTATTTCTGGTCATAAGGATTTGGGGTCCTATAGATCTCCTATACTTGAATGTCCATATCTTTTCCAAGATTAGAGAAGTTTTCTCTCCTGGTATAAATAATATCTATATGTTCCTTACCTTTATTTCTTAACCTTCAACTATGCTGGTTATGTGGATGCTTGATCTTTTCATGGTTTTCAAAGATTTTGTATGCCCCCCAGTCTCACTTATTTCCTTTCATTTCTATATTTTCTGTGTGAAAACTCTGATTTTTTTCTCTTTTTAAAAAATTATCTTTGTGCATATATGTATGATGTGTGTGTGTTTGCCTCAGTGTGGGTGGGCGCATGTGTGGAGACCAGAGGACAAGTTTGAGTGTCAATACTTTCACCTTGTTTGATGCTGGGCTTCTTTTTTATTTATTTGTGTGAGAGAAAATATGAATGAATGAATGAATATGGGTGTACTAGGGCCTCCTGCCATTGCAAACGGACTCCAGACACATGTGTCACTTTGTGCATATGGCTTTATGTGGGTACTGGAGAATTGAACCTGGGCCAATAGGCTTTGCAAGCCAGCACTTTAACTGCTGAGCCATGTCCCCAGCTCATTTTTTCTTTTTGAGACATTGTCTCTCTAACACTGTAGTCCAGGCTGTTTGTAATGTACTATGTAGCTTCAACTGATATTCTTTCCTTCACTTAGTTTAGTCCATTGTTGAGGGTTTTATCTGAGGTGTCATCTGCCTTGCTGTGCTCTTTATTTCCAAGATTCCTAATTAGACTTTTTTAAACTTCTATTTCTTTGATAAATTCTTTATTCATATCCTGCATTATTTTGTTAATTTTGTTTAAGAGTTTATATAAATTTTCTTGGATCTCATTGAACTTTTAAAATCATTCTTTTAGAGTGGGCTTACACAAAAATTTTCTCAAATAACTTTGTATACCTCCTTAACCCAAGTTGCTGTCACTCTTGGTTGGAGAATCTGCTTTATTTTACAGATGGCAGAGAAAATGGAGGAGAGTTGAAATACACCAATAAAACAAGAAGATAACCAATTGCTCACCATAAGAATTGCCACCTCCTCCACATCTTTCTGGGCTCAGAAGAACTTGTAGTGGAATGGTGTCATGAACACTGCTCTTACTGCTAACCTGACAACCAGATCCAGGGTGATGGTGGCAGATATGGTGATCAATCAAAACCTATCAAAGCAGAAATCCAGATGCTACAGATCTCAACACTATGTTATACTTCCAACAGGCCTACCATGGCTCAGCGAACATACAGCAGAGGGGGTGGAAAGATTGTAAAAGCCATAGAGTGTATGGGAATACTCTGAAGACTAGTCCCCCCACTATCCTATTGGGACTTATTGAGGCCTTCATGACTTCACAGTCAATCCCTTAACCTCACTGAGGAGGGCCCCAGGGAAATAGAAACAGGGGAATGGGAATAAAAGCATACAGTCTATTAACCAAAATAACTTAATTAAAAATCATTCTTTAAATTTTTCAGGTAGTAAATCCACTTCTGTATCTTTGCAAATGTTGTTAGAGTCATGATCCTAAGGAAATATCATATTACACTGGTTTTTCATATTCTTCTTATTCCACTGTAGAAATTTACACATTTAGTCCAGTGAGTATACATTAATTTTATGGGATGATATTATATAACCACTTTTTCTAAAGCTGTGTCTTGGTGTATCAGTTTGTTATGTAATGTTGAGTTGATTTTTCAGCTGATCTCCATAGAGGATCTTGTGTCCTATAAGTTCTTTGGCAATAAATAACTCTATACTTAATATAGTGCATACTATAATAGAGTAGGAGGGCATGGGGAGTTGGCTCAGTTGCTAAAGATGCTTGTTTGAAGTATGAGATACCCACTGGCTCTCCAAGTTTCACAAGAATGACAACACTTTAGCAATTCAGGAAGGTATAGTGTAGACAGCAGAATATGTGGGATTCACTCTCTATGGCTACTGCTACAAGGACAGTAGTGGCCCTATCAGATAAAGGGGGCTTCCACTGACACTGTTAATATTAATTCCATAACTTGAAAGGATTTCTGTTATTGACTTCTCAAATTACAGTTAAGGGGCGAAATTCTTGTCATCTGATCAGCCACTGATGTGGTCCATGTGTTTTATGGGGAGATAGGTTAGTAGGAATTATTGAGCTTCCTAAGTGGTACTCATATCCACTCAGCAAGCATGGTTAAACAAGGTGGGAGTGTGACTATTGCAGAAGACTCCTTCAGCTTTGCAAACAGTTAGCTGTGTTAGTCCTCTCTTTTGTTACTCTGGATATGTTTGCTCAGTTTCAGGATTTGAGGACTCACCCTTGAAAGAACATGCCTAAAGCCATTGCACAGATTGGGAATTTATGCCCCTTCAATTCTCGTAAGTTAGAAATGCCTACTTCCACATAAGTGGGAGTTAGTCTGGCTGAAGCTAGACAAAATTTCTTTCAAATATAATGGGGTATAGCTCAGTATTAGAACATGAGTCCACCATGTATGAGGCTGGTTTAAGCTGGATCCCTAGAACCTAAAAAGACAAACCAACAAACACATTCAACAGAAAAAGAATAGAAATCATTAACTCCTCACAGCTAAGGAGCAAATCAGTGCCTACTGTGGCCTTACAGAAAAGTTTTTTGAATCTTCTCTGCTTGTGCTCTGTGGGGGCAGGGAATTGGCCACCCCACTTCAGCTGTGGTACCTACTGGGCATCCAGTGGAAGTGAGTCACATGCATGTCGGGCACAGTTAAGGACCCTGGGCCACTGGAGGTTTAAGCAGGCCTGAGTGGTCAAGCATGACCAAGGGCCCCAGGCCACAGGAGGTTGCAGCAGGCCTAGACCCTGATAATCTCCCCTGGAGCTAGGCAGGTGTGAGGCCGCTTCCCCCCGCCCCCACTCCCGCCTGGGACATCTGGACTTCCTGATAAGACTTAGGTTTCGGTTTCCCCATGGCCATGTGAACTTTTACCACTCACCTGGAAGGCCCCTATATGTTAATGAGGTACTAACCAGCAGCCTTCACACAGCCAATCCCCCTGTGACCCGAACCTCCCCTTTCCGCCACTACATGAACAAGCTAATCTCCCTGTGACACACACGTAACCCTTACCTCTTCCTGACACTACATAAACACTTATAAGCCCACTCCCCTGGCAAATAAATGAGCTGTCCTCCGACACAGTCTCCTGGGAGTTTCTTCCCATTGAGCTCATGACCACTCAAGACCTGATCCCAAGCCACCTGGATGTCTCTGGGGTGCTGGTTTGCAATGGCCCCTGAGGGGCCAGCAACCCACACATGCAGTGAAAACTGATTGAAATTCCACTCAGCTAAGTGCTCACAGGAATGAGCTAATGTGGAATGAGGCCAATGCCAGGGGCAGTTTCTTTCTGGAACAAGTTTGACTGTGTACCTTGAGGGCAACGGGCTTGCTTGAGGCTGTCACAGGGTGCCCCTGTGGACAAAGGGAATAGTGAAAACACATAGTTCTGTATTGGGGAAGTGAAAACAACAACTTCATGGGCAATTGCCCTCCACCCTTGTGCCTTTAGACCTGGCACCCATGTGAAAACACACATGATTCAATATGTCTCTATTCTCAGGGCAGGGTCCTCATCTCCTGGTTCTTAAGGATGGCACTGTTTTCTCTCCTGTACTCACAACACCTATTCCCCTCAGGGTAGGACACTCAGTGTATTTCTCTGTCACATCACCAAGTCAAGCATGTCTTGTAAGGCAGATATGTGCTGAGGCAGTGCCACAGAATGAGTTTCAGAGATGGAAATATGACCTCTTAGAGCAGTTCAAATTCAAATAGGAGCTCACTTCTAAAGATGGCTTTTTTGGATATTATTACCCTAGAAGTTTGCAGGAAGAGCATGTGAATTACTTCTCTGCAGTCAGCCCCACTGTGCAGATTCTAGGTCTCTTATATGTTTAGGCTGCAATGTGACAATGCTCCATGTTCTGCAGGGGCAGCATGCTGGGATTCTCCCTTTCACCTTTACCTACACAGATGGCAATACTCCCTTCTCCAGCCATTGGGCATTAGATGTTGGAATATTTTGTGTCTCCTGCTATGCTGTTGTCCTTGGTCCCTGGATTTCAGTAGATTTCTCCTTCTTCACTGTTTAATTCCATTGATTATATATATATATATATATATATATATATATATATATATATATATATATACATACATATACATATATATGCGAGAGATACAGAGAGAAGGATAAAGACAAAGAGAGAATGGGAGCACCAGGGCCTCTAGCCACTGAAAATGAACTCCAGGCACATGTGCCACCTTGTGCATCTGTCTTACATGGGTACTGGGTAATCGAACCTGGTTCCTTAGCTTTCACAGGCAAGCACCTTAACTGCCAAGCCATCTCTCCAATTCCAGTGTTCTTTAATGGTCTCTCACCTTAACATGAAGTTACACACTTATTGCTTTGCTTCTAACCCATGGAGGAGCTGGTACCTTTTGGGTGCCATCTTGAACCTTCTGATCCTGTCTTGTTGGCTCTTGTCAAATATTACTTAACTGTATCTGCATGTATAAAAAAGAGTAATGACCTAATACAAGCAATTCAATTAGTTTGTTTTGGTTGGACATGCCATAGAAAAGTATTTTCTAAGAGACTGAAAAGAATAAAGCAACAGACAAGAAAATTAAAAGAGGTTTTTATTCCTGAATATTCTGTACCATGTAAATAAGAGTCAAATTAACCTCTCCCCATATTAGCTGAAACAACATTAGTAGTCTACTTCCTACACCCCAAGATACCTAATCACAGGACCAAGAGAGTGTCAAATAGTTGAAGCTATAGGCCATTCCATACTTCATTATAAAAACTGTCTCATTATTCCCAATTTATACAATAAGATTCTCTGTAAAACTGTATTTCATAGAAAGGATTCTTTTGGGGGGAAGAGAGAATGTAAGAACCACAAGGTGACTGGTATACTTTGAGGCACTACTCTCCCAACATAAATTGACTGGTATATTCATGACTCCACAGTGGTTACAAGTGAACAAGACCAGCATGGTTCTGAGCCATTAACATTTTGAGGACAGCAGAGGAGGTCAAAAGGAGAGAGACAACAACACAGAGGAAGGACTACACAGAAAGAGGAGAGTGTGGTGGTTTGATTCAGGTGTCCCCCATAAAATTAGGTGTTCTGAATGCTGGGTTCCCAGCTGATGGAGATTTGGGAATTAATGCTTCTTGGAGGTAGTGTAGTGTTGGGGGCGGACTTATGGAAGTTTTAGCCAGTTTCTTCTTGCCAGTGTTTGGCACACTCTCCTGTTGCTATTCTCCACCATCATGTTCCGCTGACATCATGGAGCTTCCCCTTGAGACTGTAAGCCAAAATAAACCTCCAGCCCCCCCAAGCTGCTCTTGGTCTGGTGATTTCTGCCAGCAATGCAAACCCGACTGCAACAGTAAAGTTGGTACCAGGAGTGGTGTTGCTGCTAGAATCCTGACTGTGTGGCTTTGACCTTTTGTAGCTAATTTTCAAGAGGAATGTAGACGGACTTGAAACCTTGGCCTAAGAGATGCCCTGTAGTGCTGTAACTAGAGCTTGATGGACTATTCTGGTCAGAGTTGAAAGACCTGAATGCAGTAAGAACTATGTACTGTGAGATTTGGTTTATGAGGGTGAGAAAGAGCTTTGATTGGACTGGGCTAGAATCAATTTGCATGAGAGGCTGGCTGTTATGCTTGTCCTAAGAATTTGTGCAATATTGCATTGCATAGAAATGGACTGGTGTGAGCAGAGGAATATGGCACAGAAAAGAAAAAGAAATATTTGGGTAAAACTTCTGCCTTTTTCAGCTGCAATTGAAAGATTACAACCATTGAGATTGTGCCAGTTGACCTGCACTGGGGCAACAGGAAGAATTGAGACTCTTTTGAAGAGGCCTGGATGCTCAAGGAATGTTCTGTTCTTCAAAGTCTGCTTTATTCCCCCCATAGATTAACAAATTGGCACCCCACCTGGTATTATGGAGAATAAAAAATGCAGGAAAGAGAGAGTCATTGAATTTGCAACACGGTCTTGTGTTTTGGAACCAGCCATGGGCAGTGTGCAGCAGGTTTGCATGGAGACCTAATGGAGCCATGAGGATGGATCGTGGGCTGCAGAAGAGACCCATTGGAGACGATGGGACCAGGAGATGGCTGATAAGGAGAGCTGCTGACCCTGGATGAAGTTTTCCAGGACTGTGAGTAGCCTAGCTGGAGGGGCAGAATTGGAACTCCAGATACCTGTTGCCAATTAGAATTATCAGACTTAGAGATTTGTCACTCGTGAGAGTTGTTGGACTTGGAGCTACTGAGTTAGATATTAGCCCTGTTTAAATCTTGTATTGGTTGCATATTTCTTTTCTATGCCCAATGCCATCTTTTTCAGTGTGATTGTTTACTCTGTGCCGGCATGGGTTTTTTTTTGGGATCTTTTTGGGGTATTATGGCTCAGTTAAAAGATCTTGGATTATGGGGATGTTTGAACATCATTGGGATTGATACAAATTATAGGGACTTTTAAAGTTGGACTGAATACATTGTATTTTATATCATATAAGGTTAGCAGTTTATGGGGCCAAGGGCAGAATATGGTGATTTGATTCAGGTGTTCCCCATACACTTAGGTGCTGAATGCTGGGTTCCCAGCTGATGGAGATTGGGAATTAATGCCTCTTGAAGGATATGTATTGTTTGGGGTGGGATTATTTGTATTATAGCCAGTTTCCACTTCACGGTGTTTGTCCACCCAATGTTGGCCAGGAACTGATGTCCACTCTCTGCTCATGACATTGTTTTCCTCTGCTATCATGGAACTTCCCCTTGATACTGTAAGCCAAAATAAACCTTTTTTCCCCCACAAGCTGCTCTTGGTCTGGTGATTTCTGCCAGCAACTCAGACCTGACTACAACAGAGTGTCTTCAAGAAATGGGGGTAGAGGAGGGGAGGGATTGATAAAGGGATAGAACATGATTAAATTACTGTATGGTCATAAATTAAAGTCCTCAATAAGAATAATCTTGTCAATAATTGAGTAGCTGACCAAGAAGGTAGGAATCCTATTGTATAGGTAGGTATTTCAACAAAGAACCTATCCAAATATTATAGCTTAAGAAGTTCTACTTGTTCTTATTTATCTCTTGTGAGTTCTTAGATTCTGGGGGATGTCAATACAGGACATGGTAGTCATGATGGTAGATTTATGTATGGAGGGATTCAATAGATGTCACTGTTTCTTTTACAAGAAAGCCTGCCTGTCAGATGCCCTCCAAGAAACAACTGTGAGCAGGTGCTGAGGCATGAGGTTATGAATATCTTCTGATTTTTTCTTTTGGCTTTTTGAGAAAGGATCTTTCTATGTAGTTTTGGGTGACCTAAATTCACTGTGTTGACTAGCCTGGCCTGAACTTGTGGCAATTCTCCTGCCTCAGCTTTCTCAGTGCTCTTGGGATTAGAGGTGTGAGCTATCACACATGGCTACATATTGTTTATACATTTTTTTTGGTTTTGCTTTATTCAAGCCAGTCTCTCACTGTAGCCCCATCAGACCTGGAATTCACTCTGCAGCCACAGGCTGGCCTCAAACTCCTCCTGGCCATCCTACTACCTCAGCCTTCTGAGTGCTGCAATTAAAGGTACGTCCACCATGCCTTGCTTTGTTCCATTTTACTTTTGTTTGTTTTTTTTTGTGTGTATGTACATATGCATATATGTATGTATCACATTTTATATAATCGTTCTTGGTGTGATGGGCATTACTATGTAGCAGTTTCCCCCAGAACTAAAACATTGAATTGAAACATTCCCTCCAGAGATTCAGGAGAAAGTGGAAACTTAAAAGTTCACAAGAGAAGCTGGAGAGATGGCTTAGTGGTTAAGGCACTTGCCTGCAAAGCCAAAGGACCTTGGTTCAATTCCTCAGGACCCACGTAAGCCAGATGCACAAGGTGGCATATGTATCTGGAGTTCGTTTGCAGTGGCTGGAAGCCCTGGCATGCCCATGCTCGCTCGCTCTCTCTCTCTCTCTCTCTCTCTCTCTTGCTCAAATAAATAAATAAAAATAAAAACCTTAAAAAGGTCACAAGACCCCTCCCAAGCTTATGGAAATAGTTAACAACTTCTGGGGAGGCTGGAGGAAGGGAGATTCTGACCAGCTGCTCTCCTCAGGGATGTGCAGTGTGCTCCAGAGATGCAGCTTCCATGAACAATCACCTATGTTAGGGTGGGCCTTTCTGTTCCACATAAGCCAGATGCACAAGGTGACACAAGCACACAAGGTTGTACAGGTGCACAAGGTGGTGCACATTTCTGGAGTTCAATTGCACTGACTGGAGACCATGGCACACCAATATTTTCTCTCTGTTTCTCTCTTGCACTCTCACTCTCTCTTATAAAAATTACACAGTAAATAACATTTAACCCTGGCATAGTGTGCCCTTCCTGTAATCACAGTACACTGAAGACTGAAGCAAGAAAACCTTGAGTTAGAACAGAGCTTGGGCCAGATAGTGAGACCTGTGTAAAAAAGAATAATCATGTAAACAAGTTGCTACAACCCTCTAGTCCCAGTACTCAGGACTTCCCATTTTTGGCCATAAGATGGTAGCATTGCTTAACATATCAGTTTAGTTCTACTGCACAGAGTCGTCCATAATCAAATTGAAAAAAAAATCTGAAACCTATTTATCCAGTTATTTCTCAAACTCTTTTATTAAATAAAAAAGGTCCTAAACTTTGGAATCAATTTGAATTAGGAGTGTTCCTGAAACCACTAATAGTTCTGTTTGAAATTTTAAGTCAAGTCCAAAGAGTTTTTTTTGAGAGAGACTCATTCCAGCCCTCTATCCTCATGTTCCTCCCTAACAGGCATAATTAAATATGTATATTTTAGCCTATTGACTTCTTTGGTAATATATAAACTCAACTAGTAATTTACTGCCAATGTTTAGTATAACCATTGTCTAGTTTACAGATTGATGTTAGAACAGATAATATGAAAACAATGAGATCATTTAATTATTAAGTTGTTTCATTACCTGGTGAGGCAGGTTACACTATAGATGAATAAAGCTATTATGTTAGTCATCCAGTGCTCATTGAGAAATTACTCTTTATTAAAATAGTAATTCATTATATTTCAGGAGAATCATTATTATTTATTATAATAGTAACATAAAATAATGTATTTTATGGTAAAGAGTAGCTGTGTACATAAGAAAATGTAAATCTTCTCAAATCCTACACTCCAGAGACTACATACATTCAGTACCACTGGCAAATATCCTGAACAATAAAACCATATTATTTATGCAAATCCTAGTTTGAGTCAAACACTATAACTCTACATGTAATGAAAAACTATATAAATTAATATTTCTAGTTTATTAGATATGGAGGCCCACATCCGAACATAGCTCCTATCTTTGAAGGTTTAGACTGCCCTTTTCAATGTCTGACTCTATTTTACCTAAACAATGTTGGTTTGCTTTGTGCCTTTCACTCTCTACTCTGAGATTCTTTTCATAGCTGAGATCCCAATCTAATTAGCAACATTAGAATCTCAATATTAATTCTCTCACCTGAATAGTACTTTGGCCATGGGGGATTACATACTTTGATGAAACACCAGTCTTGATGTCCCTGTAGAAAATAGAAGGTGAAAAGCCTATGCTAGGGCAATGAGGTAAGAAGGGAGAGAATGGGACAGATAGATGTCTGAGATATTACAGAGGTGCTCAATAAAGAGTGGTACTGTTGTCTCTGCTGTTGATCAAGCAAAAATCTGGAAATCTTGATTTCTTTCTCTTCTTAGTACATTCTGTCAATTATTACCTGCAATAAATCCTACCTTCTAAGCAATGTTTGTAATCCATTAATGCCTAATTTCTGTTCATGTTTTATGCATGCCCTTTAAAACAGGTTAAATAGACACACCTTACTGAACAAGGTACATTAATTAGTTATTCTTTTACTTTACTGGAAATAGGTACCAACCTGCTACTAAACTTTAACTGTGATACGATTTCTTAGAAAATATTATAAAAATATATTCGGTATTTGTGTTATAAACTCCCAAAGCAAAATGATCAGTTTTATCCCCTTTATCGTGTTCTCAGTAAAAGGTAAGTACTTCATAAGTATTTTATAAATGATTGGATAGATGGATGAAAAAATAATACTGAGGAATAGTTTAATTTAGCTGAATTTCCAGTTAGTTACATTGGAAGCTATATACAGCCCAAGTTTCAGTAAAAACAAGAAGTATTCTTAAATCAGTAAAATCAGGGAATGTTTATAATAGATTATGAGCAATTGAATAAGTTAGCAGAGATAAGACTGAGTTCTCACTTCTCTCTATTCAGTCACATGTACAGGTACACAGAAAAGAATAACATATAGGGAAAATGGCTTAGTGGTTAAGGTGTTTCCCTGCAAAGCCTAAAGATCCCAGTTCGATTCCCCAGGACCCACGTAAGCCAGATGCACAAGGGGGTGCATGTATCTGGAGTTCGTTTGCAGTGGCTGGAGGCCTTGGCATGCCCATTCTCTCTTTCTCTCTCTGCCTCTTCCTCGCTCTCTGTCAAATAAATAAATAAATAAAATATATAAAAAAGAATAACATATATTCTTGAGTGTCCTTCAACTAGAGATCACTTCCATAAAATTTTTTCAGGTTCTAGTCTTGCCCATTTCTTTATAATGAGATATTTAGCTGGATGTGGTGGCTCACACCACTAATCCCAGCATGCAGAAAGATGAGGCAGAGGGATTTCCATGAATGTGAGAGAAGCTTAGGTTACATAGTGAGTTCTAGACTAACCTGAACTACAGTGTGAGAGTCTATATCAAAGATATGAAAAAGTAAGATTTAAAAATTCACAAAATTACCTTTTAATAATATAAGACTAGGTAGTATATCAGTATATTCACAAGGGTTATGAACATCATATATATCTAATTCCAGACCACTTTCAGCAGTGACTTTCAATCTCTACCTACCTCAGCCTGATAACCTTAACTTACTTTATGCCTCTATAAATTTGCCAATTAAGAACACTTAAATAAGTGAAACCACATAAACTTTATATATGTGATGGATAGTTTCATGTGTCAAGTTGAGTAGGCTCTGGGAGTGCTGCCTGAACATTATTTATAGCCTTGTCTTTGAGGTTGTTTAGGGATAAAACTAGCAGTCCAATTGGTGGGATAAGTAAACTAGTTTACCCTCCCTATTTGGTTGTGTGTCATCCTATCTGTTAAGAGTCCAAATAGATCAAAAAGCAAGAGGAAGTTAGGTGCAATGGCTCACACCTTTAATCCTAGAACTCAGGTGCATTACTGTGAGTGCAATACCAACCTGGGTTACAGAGTGAATTCCAGGAAAGCCAGGGCTACAGTGAGACCCTGATTCAAAAAACAAACAAAAGAACAAAAACACAAGGAAGGAGCTGGACTTGGTGGCACACACCTTTGATGTCTGCACTTGAGAAGCAGAGGTAGGAGGATCACTGTGAATTCAAGGCCAGGCTGAGACAACATAGTGAATTCCAGGTCAGTCTGGGCTAGAGTGAGACCCTACTTCAAAAAACAAACAAGTAAATTAAAAAAAAAGGAAGGAAACATTTGTCCCCTTGTATTTCTGCATTGATGATTGAACTAGAGACATGCACCATAGCAATTACAAATGTTATAATTTAATGTTCAATTTACAACATTTTATTGTATATATACCTAAAAAGTATTATTGTTTTTTTTTTTTTTTTTTTTTTTTTTGACCTCCATACTGGAGGAATAATTGATGCACACACAACCATTCAGTATTAAAATACTGTGTATTGACTACATCCTCACATTTCCACTTTTTTGTTTTCATGTTTGTGGTGCTTTGATTCAGGTGTCCCCCATAAACTTAGGTGTTCTGAATGCTAGGTCCCCAGTTGATGGATATTTGGGAATTAGTGCCTCCTGGAGGCACTGTATTGTTGGGTGCGGGTTTGTCCTGTTATAGCCAGCTTTTCCTCGCCAGTGTTTGTCATGCTCTCCTATTGCTGTTGCCATCTAATGTTGCCCCGAAGGTGATGTCCACCCTCTGCTCATGCCATCGTTTTCCCCTGCCATCATGGAGCTTCACCTCGAATCTCTAAGCCAAAGTAAACCTTTTTTTTTTTTTCCCCACAAGCTGCTCTTGGTTGGGCATTTTCTGCCAGCAATGCAAACCTAATTGCAACAATGTTACTAAAGTCTATTTCATAAACCCTGAAGAACTCCTTTTGTCATTTCAATATTGCAGGGCTAGAGGTGATGAACTCCCCTCAATTTTTATTTGAGAAAAATATTTATTTCTCTCTCATTTCTAAGGGCAACTAAGATGTATAAAGCATGGAAAAAATTTTAATCTATCAGTGTTTTGAATGCACCATCCAACTCTCTCTTGGCTTACATGGATTCTACTGAGACATATATAATAGATCTGTGGTGCTCATTGATCTGGAATGTGCTTATTTTCTTTTCATACTTTGTCCATTTTTTGATACTTTTATTATGTGTGTGTTTAGATATACATGAACATATGTGCATGTGTGTGTAGATCTCAGAGGGCAATCTCAGGTATAGTTCCTCAGGTGCCATCCACTTTTTAAAATATTTTAATTAATTAATTAATTTGACAGAGAAAAAGGGAGAGAGAGAGAAAGAGAGAGAGAGAGAGAGACAATGGGCCTGCCAGGGCCTCCAGCCATTGCAAACAAACTCCAGACACATGCACCCCCTTGTGCATCTGGTTAACGTGGGTTCTGGTGAATCGAACTTGGGTCCTTTGGCTTTTCAGGGAAATGCCTTAACTGCTAAACCATCCCTCTAGTCCCCAATCCACCTTTTTTTGAAGCATGGTCCTTCATTGACTTGGAGCTTATCAAATATATAGACTGGTTGGACAGGCAGCCCCAGGGGTCCATCTATCTCTGCCCCCACCCCAATGTTGGGAACAAATGTGTGAGTCACCATGCTTGGATTTTTCTTTTTGGGTTCTTTTTAAAATGAAGGTTCTGGCGGTTGAAGTTGGATCTTCATACTTACAAGACAAGCACTTTACAAACTGAGCTATTTTTTTAGCCTTTCATTTTGTGATGTTTTGGTGAACTCTTATTGGGATTGAATTTGGATATATATGATTATCCAATACTTAGGTTCATATATTTGCCCAGATTTTGGAAAATTTCAGCTATTATTTCTTTGAATATATATTTAATTATTACTTCTCTCTCCTTTTAGTTCCCATTAGGCAAATGTTTACTTTCTTGATGGTGCCCATAGATGCTGTTGGTTCCCTTACTTCTCCTTCATTCTATTTTTGTTCTTACAGCTACATGATTTCCAGTGATATGTCTTTAGTATGTTTCTTTTTCCTGGTGAAGTTTTCTGCTATTTTTCTTGAATCACTTATTAGTTGTTTTCTTTCTTGTATGCTAGAGCATCTCAAATGACATGTGGTGTTATCACACAGGGATTGTGGTTTGTACACTGTTGTGAACCTGTAGTTTCTTTGATTGACTGAAGGTTTTGGCCTTCTCAAGTATACCATCTTGCTGGCCCATGCAAATGACTTATGACAAAACTATAAAAACACATGTTGTGGTTTCAATGTAAAATGTCCCTCATAGCCTCATGTGTTTGAACACTTAATCCCCAGCAAGTGGCACTATTAGATAAATTGTTGGAATCTTTAGAAGGCAGAGTCTTACTGAATAGGCTCACTGAGGGTGGGCCTTGAGGTTTTATAGCCTGGCTTTACTTGCTGTTGCCTCTCAGTTTCCTGGCTCTGGATGCAATATGACCAACTCTGCTTTATGAATGACCTCAAAACTATAGGCAAAAATAAGCTCTTTATTTTCGTAAATTGTTTTCGTCAGATTTTTTTTACAGCAATGGCAAAGTAACCAATAAAGGAAATTAGTACATGGTATGTAGCTATTGGTCTTAACATGCTTTCTGCTCCATACCTGTCCATAAGGACTACCAGAAACAATTCCATTTTCAGCTTGCAAGGTAGTTTTTTGGTCCATTATATTGATCAATTATGCTGATTGGCACAAGTGAAGAGGAGGTAGCAACCACTGTGGATTTGTTGTTACAGGATATGCCCATTAGAAGATGGGAAATAAATCCAATCATAGTTCAAAGGCTTTGTAGATCAGTAAAATTTTTAGTAGTCCAGTGGTGTAGGACATACAGAGTATTTCTTCTAGGGTGAAGGATAAATTGTTGTACCTGGCCCATCCTATCACTAAGAAAGAAGCATGAATAGCCCAGGGAACACTGTTTGTATTTTGGAGCAGAACATTCCTCACTTGGGTGTGCTACTCTGGCCCATATACAATGTGACGTAGAAAACTGTTACTTTTGTGACTAAGAAAGCATCTAGTTTTGAGTGGGGCTCAGAAAGGAGAAGCTTCTTCACCATATCAAGGCTATTGTGCAGGCTGCCACTTGGGACATATGATCCAGCACAACTCAATGATACCAAAAGTGTTATTTCTAGATAAAGATTCTACTTAGAGCCTTCAGTAGGTTCCCATGGGTGAATCACAGCAGAATGACTTGGGATTTTGGAACAAGGCCTTGCTATTACCTGTAGAAAACTCCTCTCCCTTTGAGAGATAGAAAGAACATGTCCTACTACTGAGGCTCTGTGGAGACTGAATTATTAACAATGACCACTAAATTACATGTGACCTGGGATGCTCATTATGAACTGGATGTTATCTGACCCACCAAGCTTTTAAGGTATGCCCTATGATTGACTGAGCAGTAGAAGACTAAGGTCTGGTTTACAGATGGATCTGCATGCTATGTAGGTACAAGCAATTAGTACAGCACATGGAAAAATTATATTCTTTCAAAATAATGATGTTATGTCATCTATATGCAAAAAACTATCTATCACCTTATCAAAACATACAGAAATATACTTTAAGTGAATCATAACCTTAAATGTAAAGCTGAACTATAAGATACTAGAATGAAACATTGCAGATAAATTTTGGCTATGTTTTGTTTGAAAAGAATTCTTAAATATGACTCCAAAAGCATAATTTGTTAGGAGAAAGTGATAAATTGGGTATAATGAAAATGAAAATTTTCTGGGAGTGGTGGCACATGCTTTTAATCCCAGCACTCGGGACACAGAGGTAGGAGGATTGCCATAAGTTCGAGGCCACCCAGAGACTACATAGTGAAT
The DNA here is from genome assembly GCA_036365145.1 of Orientallactaga sibirica. Lineage (NCBI taxonomy): Eukaryota > Metazoa > Chordata > Mammalia > Rodentia > Dipodidae > Orientallactaga > Orientallactaga sibirica. The sequence continues at coordinate 4,373,828 of JAEOAD010000793.1, read as the reverse complement.
TCCAGGACAGACTGGGCCAGAGTGAAACCCTACCTTGAAAAACCAAAAAAAAAAAAAAAAATTATTTCCTCTTGAATAACATTGTTAATAGAATGAAAGGGAAAGGTATAGATAGAGACAAACTATTCTTTAAAATTATGTATTGAAAAGAATCTAAATGCAAAATATAAGAAACAAGCTAAGAGAACTTAGTAACAGGAAAATAAGTAACTCTATAAATGAGTAAAAATTTCATCTGGTAGAATAGGCCTCCAATCCCAGTTACTTGGGAAACAGAGGCAGAAGGATTACAAATTCAAGTTTAGTAGAATTTAGTGAGACCCTGTCTCAAAGAAAACTGTGGAAAACTAGGCTGTGGATAAAGCTCATTGGTTGAATATTTGCTTAGCATGCATTAGGTACTGGGTTGAACTGACAATACTACTAACACAGTTTAATAACTGAATAGACACCCTACCAGGTGAGAGATATAGATGACAAGTAAGCATTCAAACATGTTAGCCTTTGAGACATTTTTATATTCAAATCACAACACTATGATATGTCAACAAATGCATTTAAGTATCCTAAAACCCAAGATTTCAACAAATCTAAGGCATTCCTTATTTCAAGCATTTCAGTTAAAGGATATAAAGTTATATGACTCAGAACTACTGTTTCTAGTTATTTATTGACAATTATGTGAACATTTTTTACATACAAATAAAAACAATGATACATTTCAACAGGAAATAATCTAATCTCACAAACATTATATATATATATATATATATATATATATATATATATATATATATATATATATCTCCATTCTGGAATAGAAATCAGATTAGTCTTGACCAGGTACTAGAGGTGAGCAAGGAGAAGATTACTGCCATGGGTAAATTAATTACTTTTCTGGTGTAAAGGAGATATTTTATATATTGATCATGGCAGTAGTTACATGTATACTTTTGCTAAAATTCATCAAAATATATAATAGAGAAGGATAAACTTTATGTAATTTATATTGTGTCTATTAATGAGTTAACATACAAGTCCTATAAATGCTGTCCTTAGAAAGGTTCCCAAGTACATGAAACCTAATTAGAAAAAGTCACTGTACTTAAACTATACAAGCAGGGAAGTGATATTAAATAGTTGTTTTCTATAGCAGTTTTCTTATTACTATGACAAATTGAAGAAGAGAAATAGTTTATGAGAGGAAATGGTTTATTTCAGCTTACTTTTTTTTTTTTTTTTTTTTTCAAGGTAAGGTCTCGCTCTAGCCCTGGCTGACCTGGAATTCACTCTGTATTCTCAGGGTGGCCTCCACTCACAGCGATCCTCCTACCTCTGCCTCCCAAGTGCTGGGATTAAAGGCGTGCACCACCACGCTTGGCTCAGCTTACATTTTTTAGGGGAAATGTCACCATGGTAAGCACTGCATGGAATGAGCAAGACAGAATGGCATCATATCTTATTATGCCAGCTAGGAGGAAGTAATCTAAGGATTAAACTTGGAGCTTGGCTTTATTATTATAAGACCCACTCCTGAGTGACACACTTCCTCCAGCAAAATATAAAGGCCCAACACTTTTACCAAGGAAATTGCCATCAGTTAGCAACCAAATATTCAAAACATCTAAACCTATGGGAGAAAATTTGATTCAAACCACTTCATTCTTCTCCTGAACCTCATATTCTCATGGCTGTTTCATTATTCAAAATGTACCAGGCTCAACTTTAAAAGTACTTATAGCCCTTACCAATGACAACTCTGTTCAAAAGTCCAAAGTTTTATCTGAGACTCAAGACCGTTTCTTAACTGTGAACCCTGGAAAATCAGAAAACATGACATATACATTGAACACATAATGACACAGAGTAAATATTCCAATTCCAAAAAGAAGGCAGGGTGGGTTTGAGAGATGGCTTAGTGGTTAAGCCTCTTGCACTCAAAGCCTAAGAACCCACGTTAGAGTCCCCAGATTCCATACATACAAGGTGATGTGTGCAAAAATTTATACATGTGTACAAGGTTGCACATGAATATGGAGATTGATTACAGTGGCTGGAGGCCTAGCATGCCAATTCTCTCTCTCTCTCTTTCTCCCTATCTCTTTCTAGCTCTCATAAAAGGCCAGTCTGTTATACTTACCTGAAAAAAAAGTATTTTATTTTAAAAGAAGGCATAGCAAGAAAAAGATTAATGAGATAGAAAACAAAGAGGGCAAACACAAAGTCATGCAGTTTCATGTCCAGCATCTGAGATACATCTGAAATTGTCTGGGCTCCAAAATACTTGAGCAACTCTGCTCCTCCAGCATGGTCTTCAATACCCTGTGTTCTTCATTGCAACTCATGTATTATCTTTACAGCTCCATGTAATTGTCTCACAGGATGTTCTTGCCTGGACCTTAACTGGACTTCCTTCCTCCTCAATGAATTAAGACTTTTACCTAAGATGGATAGACCACAATGTAAAAACCAATGAAAATCAGAAAACTCAGAGATCTCCACCAAGTATGCCTAGTTCCACAATGGAAGCCTCTAATGAAATCATAGAGAAAACTATGGAAATTGAATCCTAAAATGAAAACACAACAAATTATGTGACCCTGATCAAGAGACTTGATGAACTGGAAGCAAATGATTAAAAAAACCCAAAAACTGCATAAACAAAATTGATCAGAATCATCTCTTAGAACACTCAGCTTTTCTCACTAGGCTTAAGCTCATTGAAAAACAACCAGAAAAGTCTCACAAGAGAGGTAAATGAATTGAAGGTAAGTCAACATATAGAGGATCTCAATATCCAGGTGATAAAGTTTAATGAAGACATGATCAAATGCAAGCATGAAGTCCAGGAAGCATCAAGAATATCAGACCTTGAACTGAAGTCACACATCAAAAAAGAGATGGAGTTCTTCCAGGAAACATGGTTGCATATGAGCCACACCAAACCAGCCTAGCAAGGAATTTAAGCAAATCACAGCAAAATACACTTTTCTTCTGAAAAGTAAAGATATATAGGTTTTTATTAGCTATAATGGAAAAGATCAGATAAAGATCCACCAGAAAGGAGGGAAATGGCCAGAATCCCACTGATGTGCTTGTGGCCCCAATTAGTGTGATCCGCACACCCTCTAGGCACTGCCTGCATGGCCCTGAGCTTCAGGAACAGAGACCAAACAAAGGGATTTTCCAACCTCATCATCCTTCTTGCAAAGTCAAGAAACCTGAAGGTGGGACAAGCTGAGCAGTTCCAGTACAACTCCAGGCTTCCTACACTCTCCCATCCCTCAACCATCAGAACCTTGACCTACAGAGAACACATTCAGCCCCTGGTGGCTGGACATCCAGCACAACTGATCAAAACAACAGATCCTCAGCACAACACAGAAGGATCTAGGTGGGCATTCGGCATTTGTGAGATTGGAAGCCACCTCAAAATGTAATGAGGTTAACTGACAAAAACAGGTACATAGGTGTGGTAGTTTGAATATATGTCCCTCAATATATTCAGTGTTTTATTAGTTTATAGTTTGCATCTGCAGCCACCTTTCTGGAGGCAATGTCACTGGGCGGTCCTTAAGGAGTGGTGGTGGGTTTGCGAGTCCATTGTAAAGATATGCAAATTGTGCCGAGTGGGAGTTCCTAAAGTGTGATGTGCTGTGTGGCTGGTGGATTTTCTCTCTCTGCTTGGCCCTGTGAAGGCAGGCCAGCTTCTTCTGCCATTATGGAACTTCCCCTGGACCTGTAAGCTTCAATAAATAATATCCCTTCCTCCATAACTGTGTCTGGTCTGGAAGTTCATCTCAGTGAACTTGAAGCTGTCTGCTACAATAGGCCTGCACTGGAAGTGCTAATCTTTCTTTCCATGTCAGGGCAGGTTATGGGTTATATATTCTTGGTTGGTTTTACCATATTTAATTAAGCTATATTTGGGGGTTGACAACTGTTGCCTTTGATGCTTTAAGATTTATAGGGCATTTTTTTCCTTCTGAATGAGATCCAGGCTGACCTGGAACCCAAGAGAAATCTCAACCTCCCAGCTGACAGGATTAAGTACATAGAGCCACACACACCCTTAGGGATTTTGGATTTATAAGGCTATCTGTTCAATTTAATAGCCACACTTGCATACTCTGTGCTGCTTTTTATTGAATGTGTATATTGCTCAGTTGAAGTTTAGAATTTTCCAGCAAATTGCTCCACCCAGCCCAATAGAATACTTTAATTGAAGGCAAACTCAACACTTAGGATTACTTCCATAGTTGGATTGGAGTACAAGAGCTAAACTTGCCACCTTAAACTCCTACTCTGAAGGTGCTTAAAGCTGGATTTCCAAATCTAAAAGCACCACAAATTATTAGAAAACCCAAACATCAAACCAATTCACGATACAAAAAATTACAACTTTATAATACAAGAAACACAAAGAATCAAAACAATACAATCCCATCAAAAATTATATATCCATCAGAAACAGCCCCCAATGAGACTGTTTTAGATGAAATGCCTGACAAAAATTTTAAAAAATGATTTTATCTATACTCAAAGAAGAAATCAAAGGAATCAAAGAAGAAAACAAAAGAATTAAAGAAGAGAACAGAGACCAAACAAGGGGACTTTCCAACCTCATCAGCCTCCTTGCAGAACACAGAAATCTAAAGAATAGTCTACTGAGCTACTGAAAGAGTTACAGGGGAGAAGACTGAGCAAATACAGTCTTCCTGAACTCTCCCATCCCACCATCCCCCTGGTATTCATCTCCCAGAGGCAGTGCATCCAGCACAGCTGAGCCAAGTTCAAGCTCCACAGCACAACAAGGAGTGAATGAGGTGGGCACTCAGCATTGGTGAGATTGGAAGCCACACCAAAAGGTAACAAGGCTAACTGACAAAAATAAAGTACATAGGCCTGCATTGGAAGTGCTAATCTCTCTTTCCATGTCAGGGCAGGTTATGGGTTACATACATATATGGGTTGGCTTTACCATTTTCAAATAAGCTGTACGTGGGGTGTTGAATATTGCTGCCTTTAATGCTTACAGATTTATAAGGCCATTATCTTTTGCTTTTGTCATTATTGGGGGCAGGGTCTGATACAGATCCAGGCTGACCTGGAACCCAACTCAGAACAGAATTCTCTACCTCCTAGCTGACAGGATTAAGGGTGTAGAGCAACACACACCCTTAGGGATTTGGGCCTTAGAAGACTGTTTGTATTAATCCTCACACTTGTATACTCTGTGCTGGTTTTTATTGAATGTGTATGTTGCTCAGTTGAAGTTCAGAATTTGCCAGTATGTTGTCCCACCCAGTCCACTAAGAATACATGCTTAGCAAGCAAACTCAACACCTAGGATTACTTCTGCAGTTGGATTTGGGTACAAGTGCTCCACTTGGCATCTTAAACTCATATCCTGAAAGTATATAAAGGTGGATAACCACAACTAAGAACACTGCAGATAAATAGAAAACCCAACAATCATATAAATTCAGGATGCAAAAGTTGCTACATTATAATACAAGAAACACAAAGAATCAAGACAATGCGATCTCACCAAAAATTATAAATCCATCAGAAATGATCACCAATGAAATTATTTTAGATGAAATACCTGACAAAGACCTCAAAAGAATGATTATATCTATGCTAAAAGAAATGAAAGAAGACATGAAAGGATTCAAAGAAGAAAACAAACTCCTGAAAGGGAGCACAGAAAACCAGTTTAATGAAATAAAAAGGTCATTACAGGACATGAGTAATGAAATAGAAATACTGAAGAAAAACCAGGCTGAAATCCTAGCTCTGAAGAACACAGTCAGTGAAATAAAAAAATAAAACTCTGTGGAACATCTCACCAGTAGAATGGATGAAGGAGAAAACAGAATATCTAGAAGACCAGGTGGCAGACCTAATACAGTCCAACAAAGAGAAAGACATGCTAATAGAAAGGTATGAATGGGAATTCCAAGACATCTGGGACACTATGGAAAGATCAAACAGAAGAATTCAGGGTATGGTAGAAGGAGAAGAATTTCAATCCAGAGGCTTAATAGGCATTTTCCACAAAATCATAAGAGAAAATTTTTCCCAAATTGAGAAAAAAAATGCCAAGGAAGATACAAGGAGCTTTTAGAATACCAAACAGACAAAGCCTAGAAAGATCCTCTCCTCACCATGTTATAATTAAACTACTAAACAAACAAACCAAATAAAATATATTGAAAGCAGTTAGATAGAAAAAGCAAGTGACCTTCAAAGGCAAACCCATCAGGATCACAGTAGATTACTCAACACAAACTTTAAAAGCCAGAAGGGCTTGGAATGATGTATTCCAAGTTCTGAAAGATAAAAACTGTCAATCAAGATTACTTTATCCTACAAAGCTATCTATCCAAATTGATGGAGAAATAAGGACATTCCACAAGAGAAACAGGCTAAAGGAATTTATGGCCACTAAACCAGCTCTACAGAAAATATTTGAAGGAATCATTCATGCTGAAGAGAAAGCAAACAAACACAGGAGCAAATAGGAAAAAATAAACCACACTCAAATAACACTTAAAACAAGTGAGTAAAGGGAAAACAGGAATAACTACAAAACAAAAAGAATGGTGAGAATAAATACATATCTTTCAATAATAACTATTAATATCAATAGCCTCAATGCCCCAACCAAAAGACACAGGCTTGCAGACTGGACTCAAAAGCAGGATCCTGCCATCTGTTGCCTCCAGGAAACTCATCTCACAATAAAAGATAGAAACCTTCTTAGGGTGAAAAGATGGAAAATGGTACTTCAAGCAAATGGGCCTAGGAAACAAGAAGGGGTTGCTATCCTAATTTCTAACAGGATAGACTTCAAACCAACATTAGTGATGAAAGATAAAGACGGTCAGTTCATACAGATTAAAGGATCACTCCAACAGGGGGACATTACAATCCTAAATATATACATGCTCCTAAAATGGGGCCTCCCAATTTCATCAAACAAACACTACTGGACTTAAGGTCAGAGGTAACTCCAAACACAATATTAGTGAGTGACATCAATACCCCATCTCATTACTTTACAGGTCAACCCAGAAAAAAAACAGAGAGATATCTGCATTAAATGATATCATAGAACAATTGGACCTAATGGATATATACAGAACATTCCATCCAAATGCTGCAGAATATACATTTTTTCTCAGCAGAACATGGAACATTCTCTAAAACAGACCATATAGTAGAACACAAATAAAATCTTAACAAATACAGAAAAAATTGAAATAATCCCTTGTATCCTATCTGACCACAATGTGATTAAACTGCAAATCATCAACAAGAAAAACTACAGAGCATACAGAAATTCATGGAGACTAAAAAGTACACTATTGAATGATGTATGGGTCATTGATGAAATTTAAAAGGAAATCAAGAAATTCATAGAATCAAATGCTCCACCTTAAGGCCCTGGAAAGAGAAGGAGAAGGCAAACCAAAAAATCAGTATATGGGAGGAAATAATAAAGATTAGGGCAGAAATTAATGAAATAGAAACCAAAAAAAATCCAAACAATCAATGAAACCAAGAGTTGGTTCTTTGAAAGGATAAACAAGATTGATAAACCCTTAGCAAATCTGACCAAAAGAAAGAGAGAAAAGACAAAAATTAATAATATTAGAGATGAAAAAGGCACCATTACAACAGATACCAAAGAAACTAAGAAAATCATACAGACATACTTTAAGAATTTATATACCTCTAAGTTTGAAAATCTGAAAGAAGTGGATGATTTCCTTGATTCATATGACATACCAAAATTAAATCAAGATGAGATAAACCATTTAAATAGACCTACAACAAGTAAAGAGATCCAAGTAGTTATAAAATGTCTCCTGACAAAAAAGTCCAGGCACAGATGGATTCACTGGTGAATTTTGCCAGACATTCATAGAAGAACTAGCACCACTGTTTCTCAAACTTTTCCATAAAATAGAAAAGGAAGGAATTCTACCAAACTCCTTCTATGAAGCCAGCATCACCCTGATACCAAAACCAGACAAAGACAGAACAATAAAAGAGAATTACAGACCAATCTCCCTCATGAACATACATGCAAAAATTCTCAACAAAATAGTGGCAAACAGAATACAAGAATATATCAGAAACATTATTCACCCCAACCAAGTAGGCTTTATCCCAGAGATGCAGGGATGGTTCAACATACACAAATCCATATATGTAATACACCATATAAATGATCATCTCAATAGATGCACAAAAGGCATTTGACAAAATCCAACAACCCTTCATGGTAAAAGTATATATAAAAGAATATAAAGAACATATCCCAACATAAAAAAAGCTATTTATGACAAACCTACAGCCAACATAATACTAAATGGGGAAAAACTTGAAGCTTTTTTACTAAATTCAGGAACAAGACAAGGGTGTCCATTTTCCCCACTTTTATTTAATATAGTATTAGAGGTCTTAGCTATAGCAATGAGGCAAGAGACACTCATAAAATGATACAAAGTGGAAGGGAAGAGATCAAATTATTATTATTTGCAGATGTTATGATTCTATACATAACAGACCCTAAAGACTGTACCAGCAAACTGTTAGAGGTGATTAACACTTTTACAAATGTAGCAGGATACAAAATAAACACACAGAGATCAGTAGCGTTTCTTTTTTTTAAATAAATATATATATTTTATTTATATTATTCTGATTTTACATTCATAGTATTGGTTCCATTGTCCTCCTCCCCGTCCTCCCACTTTCAAAGGGGCCCTCATCAATGGGGAATGTGGATCGTGCATTGTGAGTTTGCTCAAGAGTTCTGGTAGATAGGCCCCAGTCTCTGTGCTTAATGCCCCAACTTGTGACTCTAACAATCTTTCAGCCCCCTCTTCCGCGAGTTTCCCTGAGCCACATTGGGGTCATTTTAGTTCTGCTTCCTTGATGAGGTTTTGGGAGCCTCTGTGTCTCTTGATATCTGGCTTAGTTGGAGTTGGATGTTCTCTGTGTTTATCTCCTTCAGCCTTTTTCTGGTGTTGTGATCGCCTTGAGCGCTGTATTCTTGCCCTTCCCCTGCGTTGTTCTATGGTTTCAGCTGGTGAGGTGTGGTTAGCTGATCCTCCCTTCAGGTTCTGACGTAATGCTCGTACAAGTGCAGTAGTGGCAAACAGCCATGGTGGGTAACCAACTGCTCTTGATTTGGCTAATAAATCCATTCAGTGGAATGGAACTCATTGCTGGAACTGGGAAATAAGTCAAAGCCATATACAAAAAATGAGCTCAGTCTCCAAAATCTAGAGGCCACCAAATGTGGGCTAGAAGAGAGCCAATGCATATAAAATTCCCTCCAAAACATATATGGTTAGCCCTTCTATCTAGTACTAACTTCTCTCTCCATTGGAGAATTTGCTTATCTCTTTTCAGGTGGACAACAAACCTGAAGGGAGGATAAGCATTTCTATACTCTAACAACAAACATGCAGAGGATGAAATCTCGGAATCTCTTTGTAACAGACAGCTTCAGATTCACTGAGATGAACTTCCAGACCAGAAACGGTTATGGAGGAAGGGATATTTATTGAAGCTTACAGGTTCAGGTGAAGGTCCATAATGGCAGAAGAAACTGGCCTGCTTTCACAGGATCAAACACCGAGAGCAAAACCACAAGCCAAAAGCCACACAGCATAGCACACCTCAGGAACTCCAACTAGGCACACTTTGCATATCTTTAGATTGAAATCCTAAACCCACCCCCACACCTTAAGATCCACCCAGAGACACTGCCTCCAGCCAGGTGGCTGCATATGCAAACTACAAACTAATAAAACACTGAATATATTGGGGGACATCTATTCAAACTACCACATTCTGCAATGGCCCCCAATAGATTTATAACTATCACACATTGTAAATTGTATTCAGTACAGTTTCAAAGGTCCCCACAGTCTTGACCAACTTAAGATAGTGACTCGTGTAAAATCAAACAAGTTAAATACTTTCAACATACAAAGGCACAGAATAAACATTTTCAAGTGGTATAAGGCATAGCAAGGAGAGACTAGAACAACCACCATCAGCAGTCATCAAACTTCTGTAGTCTTCAGGTTTTCCAATTCTGCCTCTCCAGCTGGGTAGCATAGCCAGGGAATACTTCCATCCATGGCCAACAGTGCACTCCATGGTAGCCCTTGCACGGAAAGGCCTAAGTGAGGCCAGGGGAAGAGATTGTGTAAAAGAAGGGCAGGGGGAGGGTCAAGAAAAATTCAAGATATTCTGAATAAGACTTATGTAAACCCACTTTGTTGAACAATGGCACATCTAGAAGCTATAGATTATTAGAAAATGTTCAGTGCCTGGGATGGGACACCTTCCAGTGAATTGTTGGCCAAAGAGATCCCTGTAGCCTCCAAAACATTAAAGGCCATTGCCATGGCCCTTGGTTTCCCTTGAGAAACAGATGGTAAGACCCTATTGCTGAAGACATCTCTTGCCTGAGAGGCAAGGTCACTGAGAAAGCAAGCTGGTGCTGAGCAGAAAACCTTCTCCTTGTAGACCAGCCAACTGAAAACTGGAAAAAGCTGCACTGCATGCAGCCATATGGGAGACAGAAGTCATCAGTGGTGAAAAAGTGGACACTGGAATATTCAAGTTAGGCCAGACAGGCCCAGTGACCGAACAGGTGCAATAGTGGCATGTCTGTTCTTGGGGAAACCAACTGCTCCCTAATTGGACTGAAGGCCCACTGTATGGGAGGGAATACATGCCTGGTACTGAACAAAAATAATCAAAAGTCTATGGCAGGGGAGGTCATGAGCCTTAGGGGTATAAAGCCTGCTCTTGTCTGGTTAAATGTATATATTATTCTCACCAAACTGCCCCAAAAGCACTACACTTAATGTTCATATTCACATATTAATGATACTGTCACTTCTGGTTAGAGAAGCTTCTCTTTTCAGATGGCAATGACCACTGGGGTGACCCAAAAGGCAACAAAGTGTTGAGAAGAAGGGACAGAGGAGTGTCCAGCACTGAAACATCTCTGTCACACCCTCCAAGGCTCAGGGTCCATTGCGGAAGAGGGGGTGGAAAGAATGTTAGAGCCAAAGAAAGGGTAAGACTCCTTACAATGCAACTGTCCAGGCAGAAATTGGCCTCAATATTCATGACTTTGCAGTTCCTAGCAATACCTTCACAAGACACTCATAATAGGAGAAAAAGATGATGACATCAAATTAAAATAGAGACTCATGCAGAGAGGGAGGAGATATGACAGATAATGGAGTTCTGAAGGGGAATGGAGGTAGGGAAGGGAAATATCATGGTATACTGTCTGTAAATATAGAATTTGTCAAAAAAATCACAAAAATAAATAAATAAATAAATAAATAAATAAATAAATAAAATACCTTTGAATAAACATAACCAAGGAAGTGAAGGATCTCTACAATGAGAACTTTAAAACACTCAAACAAGAAATTGCAGAAGACAGAAGGAAAGGGAAAGACATCCCATGTTCTTGGATTGTAAGAATCAATATTATGAAAATGTCAATCGTAGCAAAAGCAATCTACACATTTAATGCAATCCCCATTAAAATCCCCATAGCATTCTTTACAGAAATAGAAAAAAAATCCTCAAATTCATCTGGAAGTACAAAAGACCTCAAATAGCTAAAACAATTTTGGGCAACAAAATCAAGCTGGTGGTATCACCATACCAGATTTTAAGTTATGTTACAAAGCCATAGTAACAAAACAGTATGGTACTGGCACAAGGACAGACATGTAGATCAATGGAACAGAAGAGAAGACCAAAATATTAATTCAGTCAGCTACATCCACCTGATTTTTGACAAAAATCCCAGAAATATTCATTGGAGAAAAAGTAACCTCTTCAACAAGTAGTGCTTGGAAAATTGGATATCTATATGTCAAGGGATAAGAAGTGATCCCTGTCTCTTTCCACGTACAAGAATCAAGTCCAAGTGGATCATAGACATTAATATCAGATCTGAAACTCTGAAACTGCTAGAGAAAAAGTTAAAGGGAAACCTTCAACATATTGGTTTAGGCAATGACTTTCTGAATATAACCCCAATTGCTCAGGGAATAAAGCTGCTAATCAACCACTGGGATCTCATGAAATTACAAAGCTTTTGAACAGCAAAGGACACTGTGTATAGAGCAAAGAGACAATCTACAGAATGAGTGACCATCTTTGCCAGCTAATCATCTAACAGAGGATTAATATCCAGAATATACCAAGAACTCAAAAAACAGAACAAATAAGAAATCAAACAACCCAGTTAAAAAATTGGCTATGGAACTAAATAGAGAGTTTTCAGAAGAAGAAATACAGATGGCATATAAACATCTAAAAAAGTGTTCTACATCCTTAGTCATCAGGGAAATGCAAATTAAAACTACTTTGAGATTCCATCTCACTCTTTTCAGCATGGCTACCATCAAGAAAACAAATGACAATAAGTGTTGGCATGGATGTAGAAAAAGAGGAACCCTTCTACACTGTTGGTGGTAATGTAATCTGGTCCAGCCATTGTGGAAATCAGTGTGGAGGTTCTTGAGACAGCTAAAAATAGATTTACCATATGATCCAGCTATAGAACTCCTAGGCATATATCTGAAGGACTCTTCCCACTACCTTAGAGATACTTGCACAACCATGTTTATTGCTGCTCTATTCATAATAGCTAGGAAATGGAACCAGCCTAGATGTCCCTCCACAGATGAATGGATAATAAAGATATGTTACATTTACACAATGGAGTTCTATTCAGCAGTAAAGAAAAATGAAATTATGAAAATTGCAGGGAAATGGATGGGTCTGGAAAGAATTATATTAAGTGAGGTAACCCAGGCCCAGAAAGCCAAATGTTGCATGTTCTCTCTCATATGTGGATCCTAGCTACTAATGTATAGAATTGTGTGGGATCTGGAATCAAAAATCAGTAGCAGAGGCCAGTAAGCTGGTAAAAGGTGATAAGGGAGGGAGGAGAGGGAAGGACTTAAGGGGATGGTATTGAATATATGTAAGTAGAAGACGAGATTACAGGGAGGGGAAAGGCCTAAGTGAGGCCAGGGGAAGAGAGTGTATAAAAGAAGGGCGGGGGAAGGGTCAATCAACATTCATGATATTCTAAATAAGACTTATGTAAACCTACTTTTTTTAAATAATGGCACATCCATTATAGATTGTTATTAGAAAATTTTCAGTGCCTGGGATGGGATACCTTCCAGTGAATTGTTGGCTAAGGAGGTCCCTGTAGCATCTAAAACATTAAAGGCTATTGCCAAGGCCCTTGGTTTCCTTTGAGAAACAGATGCTAAGACCCTATTGCTGAAGTCATCTCTTACCTGAGTGGCAAGGTCACTGAGAAAGCAAGCTGGTGCTGAGCAGAAAACCTTCCCCCAGTAGACTAAAAAAGCTGCACTGCATGCAGCCATATGGGAGACAGAAATCCTCAGTGGCAAAAACAGTGGACAGTGGAAAACTCAAGTTAGGCCAGACAGGCCCAATGACAGAATGGGTGCAATAGTGGCATGTCTGCTCTTGGTGAAACCAACTACTCCCTAATTGGACTGAAGGCCGGCTTTCTGGAAGGGAATATATGCCTGGTAGTGAAAAAACTAATCAAAAGTCTATGGCAGGGAAGGTCATGAGCCTTAGGGTTATGAAGCCTGCTCTTGCCTGGTTAGATGTATATATTATTCCCACCAAACTGCTCTGAAAGCATTACAATAAATGGTCATATTCATATATTAATGCTACTCTCACTTCTGGTTACAGAAGCTTCTTTTTTCAGATGGAGATGACCACTGGGATGACCCAAAAGTCAACACAGTGCTGAGAAAAAGGGATGGAGAAGTGTCCAGCACTGAAACATCTCTGTCACACCCTCCAAGGCTCAGTGTTCATTGTGGAAGAGGGGGCAGAAAGAATGTAAGAGCCAAAGGCAGGATACAACTCCTTACAAAGCAACTGTCCAGACAGAAATTAGCCTCGATATCCATGACCTTGCAGTGCCTTGCAATACCTTCACAAGACCCTCATCATAGGAGAAAAAGATGATGTCATCCAATTAAAAGAGAGACTAATGGAGAGAGGAAGGGGATATTATGGAGGGTGGGTGCTGAAGGGAAATGGGGGGAGGGGAAGGAAAAAAATCATACACTTCCACTATTCAATGGCACAAAGTAAACACTCCCATCTCAAAACAGAGGAAGGGGAAGATAGAAAGAAAACAACTAACCAAAGCATAAGAAAACCTAGCAGATGGAACCTTGCTGGAGGAGGTATGCTATTGGGTATGGGCTTAGAGATGTTATAGCCAGCTCCACCTTGCTTGCTCTCTTGCTGCTGTTTTCCACCTGCTGTGGCAGAGGTGATGTCCAGCCTCTTCTTGTGCCATGCTTTCCACTACCATCATGAAGTTTCCCCTTGAGACTGTAAGCCAGAATAAATCCGTTCCTGCCATTAAAAAAAAAAAAAAAAAAAACAAGAACAAGAACAAAAACAAACAAACAAAAAAAAAAACAACCTGTGTGGGAGGTGTAAGAGGCTCTATCAATGCTCATATATACATTATCCATTATAATAACCATGAATTTTGTGTACGGTCTGGGAGAGGTTTTCATTATAATGTTATATGGATGCAATTCTTAAATATTAAGTAAAGTGATTCACATATTTTTATTTAAAATAACAAATAATTAAAGAAGAAAAAAAGGAACAAAGGAACCAGTTTAATGAAATGTGGAGGTCACTACAAAACATGGGTAAAGAAATAGTGGTGATTTTTATCGGCATTGCATTGAATCTATAGAGTGCTTTTGGTAAGATTGCCATTTTCACAATGTTAATTTTACCAATCCAGGAGCATGGGAGGTCATTCCATTTTTGTAGGACCTCCTCAATTTCTTTTTTGAGAGTTTTTATGTTTTCATTGTATAGATCTTTCACTTCCTTAGTCAATGTTATTCCAAGATATTTTATTTTCTTTGTTGCAATTGAAAATGGGACAATGTTAGTTATTTCTTTTTCTGTCTCTTTGTCCTTTGCATACAGAAAGGCTATTGATTTCTGTGCATTGATTTTATATCCTGCTACTTTGCTGAAGGCGCTAATCACCTTTAAGAGTTTTGAGATGGAAGTTCTCGGGTCACTTATGTATAGAACCATGTCATCTGCAAATAGGGCTAACTTAACTTCTTCCTTTCCAATTTGTATCCCTTTAATTTCTTTCTCCTGTCTTACTGCTTGAGCTAATACTTCTAGCACTATGTTGAAGAGTAGAGGTGAGAGTGTACACCCCTGTCTTGTTCCTGACCTCAATGGGAAGTCCTTCAGTCTCTCACCATTTAGAATTACTTGGGCTTTAGGTGCTTTATATATAGCCATTATTATGTTGAGATATGGGCCGTCTATGCCTATTCTCTCCAGTGTTTTGATCATGAGGTGATGTATTTTGTCAAAGGCCTTCTCTGCATCTATCGAAATGATCATGTGGTTTTTGTGTTTTAGCTTGTTTATGTGGTGTATTACATTGATAGATTTCCATATGTTGAACCATCCCTGCCTTCCAGGGATGAAGCCTACTTGATCACGGTGGATAATGCTTTTGATGTACTGTTGAATTCGGTTTGCAAGAATTTTGTTCAGGATCTTTGTATCTATGTTCATCAGAGAAATGGGCCTATAATTTTCCTTTCTTGTGGCATCTCTGCCTGGTTTTGGAATTAGGGTGATACTAGCTTCATAAAAGGAGTTGGGGATCTCTCCCTGTTCTCCAATTGTGTGGCACAGTCTCACAATTTATATGGAAAGGCAGAAGGCCTCGGACATCCAAGCTCATCCTCAGCAAAAGAAATACCTCTGGAGGCATCACCATACCTGATCTAAAGCTATACTACAAAGCCATTGTAATAAAAACAACATGGTACTGGCACAAAAACAGGAATATAGACCAATGGAACAGAATTGAAGACCCAGATTTTGGGTCAAATAACTACAGCTACTTGATATTTGACAAAGGCCCTTCCAATGCAGAATGGAGAAAAGACAGCATCTTCAACAAATGGTGTTGGACAAACTGGACAACCATATGTAGGAAAATGAAACTCGACCTGCACATCTCTCCATGCACAAAAATTAAGTCCAAATGGATCAAAGACCTTAACATAAAACCAGAAACACTGCATCTGCTGGAAGGAAAAATAGGAGGAAATTTCCGTGAGTAGGAGTAGGAAAAGATTTCCTGAACAAAACCGTAGCAGCTCAGGAAATTAAACAATCACTCAACCATTGGGATCTCATGAAGCTGAACAGCTTTTTCACTGACAAACATACTATAACCAAAGCCAGTTATTCCCTTGTTGGGCATTTACCCTAAAGGCTCCAAACCTCAGACCAGAGACATTTGCTCAACCATGTTTATAGCTGCTCAATTCATAAGAGCACAAAGCTGGAGTCAACCCAGGTATCCATCACTAAATGAATGGATAACAACAATGTGGTATATCTACACTATGGAATTCTATGTAGCAGTAAGGAAAGATGAATAAGGAAATTTGAAAAAAAATGGTCAAACATGGAACAGATCATCCTCAGTGAGCTCACCCAAGAACAAAAAGATAATTGTCACATGGTCTCGTTTATCTGTCACTCCTAACCTGAATCTACGTGACATGCAGCCAAACCTAACAAACACTCTGAGGACCAGACAAGGGGGAGGGTGGGATGGGGGGAAGGTAAGGGTGGGAGGGAACAAGAGGGTGGGGGAAGGACAAGGGGCAGGGATACAATTGGGACCCAAAAGGAAAAGATGCTATAAAAACCTTTACTCTGAACAACAGGCTAAAACATTGATCCTTCAGCAGGCCCGCAGAGGGAACACACAAATCACAGGAATCTGGAGAGAGCATCATGAAGGCTAACCCTAATCTTGTTCTGCTTCTCTCTCTCTCTCCCTCTCACTCTCTCTTCCTACCTCTCCTCTCTATACTCACTTCTTCTATAATATTATCTATCTTTTTCTTCCCTCACCTTTCTAGGTGCAGACTTGAAACTCCCAGTGCCAGCATGGGGTTAAACTCCACAATGAGCTCTTGATCCGAGACACCTACAAGGTTACCGCCCCCCCCAAAAAAGACAGACTTCTGTCAGAGTTCTTGGTGACCCACCAAAGGTTAATGGTAAGACCCTACTGTCGAAGATAGCATACGTGTGTGAAACCAAACAAAGAGAGACCTGGCCAGAACCTGGAAGGTCAGTCCCCAGACAGTTAGCTAGTCTAGTACCAGAAGGTGCTACACGAGCAACTGGGGGAAAATGTCCGACATTGGTCCAAACAACTTGCAGTCTAAGATACCCAGCAGGAAACAACTTGACGTAATGCTCATACAAGTGCAGTAGTGGCAAACAGCCATGGTGGGTAACCAACTGCTCTTGATTTGGCTAACAGATCCACTCAGTGGAATGGAATTCATTGCTGGAACTGGGAAACAAGTCAAAACCAGGTACAAAAATAAACTCAGTCTCCAAGAGCAAGATACCACCAAATGTGGGCTAGAAGAGAGCCAACGCATACAAACTTCCCTCCAAAACATAGATGGTCATCCCTTCTACCTAGTACTAACTTCTCTCTCCGTTGGAGAATTTGCTTATCTTTTTTCAGGTGGACAACGAACCTGAAGGGAGGATCAGCTAACCACACCTCACCAGGGCCCCAGCTGAAACCATAGAACAACGCAGGGGAAGGGCAAGAGTTCAGCATTCATGGCGATCACAACACCAGAAAAAGGCTGAAGGAGATAAACACAGAGAACATCCAACTCCAACTAAGCCAGATATCCAGAGACACAGAGGCTCCCAAAACTTCATCACTGAAACAGAACTAAAATGACCCCAAAGTGGCTCAGGGAAACTCGCGGAAGAGGAAGCGGAAAGATTGTTGGAGTCACGAGTTGGAGCATTATGCACAGAGACTGGGGCCTACACCCCAGAACTCTTGACTAAACTCACAATGCATGACCCACATTCTCCATTGATGAGGGTCTCTTTGAAAGTGGGAGGACAGGGAGGAGGACAATGGAACCAATACTATGAATGTAAAATCAGAATAATATAAATAAATAAATAAATACATAAATAAATAAATAAATAAATAAATAAATAAATAAATAATTTTTTTAAAAAAAGAAATAGTGGTACTGAAGAAAAACCAGACATAAATTCAAGTTCTGAAAAACACAGCCAGTCAAACAAAAAACTCGGTGGAAAGTCTCCCAGAAGAATGAATGAAGAAGAAACAGAATATCTAAACTAGATGACCAGGTGGCAGATCTAATACAGTCCAACAAAGAGAACTATAAGCAAATAGGAAGGTAAGAATGGAAATTTCAATATATCTGGGACACTATGAAAAGATAAAACATAATAATTCAGTGTATAGTAGAAGGAGAAGAATTTCAATCCAGAGGCTTAATATGAATTTTGAGCAAAATTATACAAGAAAAATTTCCCCAATTTGGGAAATAAATGCCCATGCAGATATAGGAAGCTTTTAGAACACCAAACAGACAAAACCTGGAAAGAACCTCTCCTCACCACATTATAATAAAACTACTAAACACACAAACCAAAGAAAATATATTGAAAGCAGTTAGAAAAAGTAAGTTATCTACAAAGGCAAGCCCATCATAATAACTGCAGATTACTCAACACAAACTTTAAAAGCCAGAATGGCTTTGAATGATGTATTCCAAGTTCTGAAAGATAACAACTGTCAACCAAGATTACTTTATCCTGCAAAGCTACCTATCCAAACTGAATGAGAAATAAGGGCTTTCCACAATAAAAGCAGGATAAAGCAATTAATGACAACTTAGCCAGCTCTACAGAAAATACTTAAAGGAATCCCTCATCCTGAAGAGAAAGCAAAACACACACATGAGGAAACAGAAAAAAAATAAACCATACTCAAATAACAGTTGAAACAAGTGAGTAAAGGGAAAACAGAAAGCACTTCAAACCAAGAAGAATGGAGAGAATAAATACATACCTTTCAAAAATAACTCTTAATTTCCATGGCCTCAATGCCCAAACCAAAAGACACAGGCTTGCATATTGGGTTAAAAGGCAGAATCCTGCCATCTGTTGCCTCCAGGAAATTCATCTCTCAATAAAAGATAGACACTGTTTTAGGATGAAAGGATGGAAAATGGTATTTCAAGCAAATGGGCCCAGGAAACAAACAGGGGTTTCTATCCTAATATATGACAGTATAGACTTCAAACAAACATTGCTGAGGAAAGATAAAGAAGGACACTTTATACTGATTAAACACTCCAACAGGAGAACATTACAATCCTAAATGTATATTCAACTAACATGGGGGCTCCCAATTTCATCTAACAAACACTATTAGACTTAAGATCACAGATAACACCAAACACAACTGCAGTGAGTGACTTCAATACCCCACTCTCATCAATTGACAGGTCATCCTGGCAAAAATAAATAAATAAATAAACAGAGAGGCATCTGGATTAAATGATGTCATAGAACAAAAGAACTTAACAGGTATGTAGAATATTCCATCCAAATGCTGCAGAATATATATATATATATATATATATATATATATATATATATATATATATATATGTCAGCAGCACATGCAACACTCTCTAAAATACACCATATATTAGAAAACAAAGCAAATATTAACAAATACAGGAAAATTGAAATAGTCCCTTGTATTATACCTGACCATAATGGGATTAAACTACAAATCAGGAAAAGAAAAGCTACAGAACATACACACATTCATGGAGACTAAACAGTACACTGTTGAATGATGAATGGTTCATTGAAGAAATCAAAAAGTAAATCAATAAATTTATAGAATCGTATGATGATGGGAATGCAACATACCAAAACCTTTGGGACACAATGAAGGCAGTCCTAAGAGGGAAATATATAGCTCTAAGTGCCTATATAAAGTAATTAGAGAGTTTACAATAAACAATTTAATGCTTCACCTTAAAGCCTTGGAAAAAGAAGAACAAGGCAAACAAAAATCAGTTTATGCGAAGAAATAATAAAGATTAGGGCAGAAATTAATGAAATAGAAACCACAGAAATAATACAAAGAATCAATGAAAAAAGAGATGTTTCTCTGAAAGGATAAACAAGATTGACAAACCCTTAGCAAATGTGACCAGAAGAAAGAAAGAATAGACTATGACTAATAAAATTAGAGATGAAAAAGACACTATTACAGCAGATAGCAAAGAAATTTTGAAAATTATAAGGACATGCTTTAGGAATATATATGTCTGTAAATTTGGAAATCTGAAAGAAATGGATGATTTCCTTGATTCATATGACCTACCAAAATTAAAGCAAATGAGATAAACCAATTAACTAGACCAATCAAAAGCACGGATATCAAAGCAGTTATAAAAAGTCTCCCAACTATAAAAAGTCAAGGCCCAGATGGATTCACTGGTAAATTTTTCCAGGCCTTCATGAAAGAACTAACACCACTGCTTCTCAAAATTTTCCATAAAATAGAAGCTAGCATCACCCCAATACCAAAATCACACAAAGACACAACAAAAAATGAAAATTACAGACAAATCTCCCTCATGAACATACATGCAAAAATTCTCAACAAGATATTGGCAAACAGAATAGAAGAATATATCAGAAAGATTATTCACTCTGACCCAGTCAGCTTTATCCCAGATATGAAGGGATGGTTCAACATACAGAAATTGATAATTTTAATACACTATATATATGGATTGAAGGACAAAAATCACATGATCATCTCAATAGATGCAGAAAAAGGCATTTGAGAAAATAAAAAATCCCTTCATACTAAAAGTCCTATAGAAATTGGGATTAGAAAGAACATATTTTGACATAATAAAATCTATTTATGACAAACCTATAGCTAACATAATACTAAATGGGAAAAACTTGAAGCTTTTCCACTAAATTCAGGAACAAGAAAAGGGTGTTCACTCTCCCCAGTTTTATTTTAATATAGTACTGGAAGTCATAGTTATAGCAACAAAGCAAGAAATACTCATAAAAGGATACAAATTGGAAAGGAAGAGATCAAATTATCATTATTTGCAGTTCATATGAATCTATACATAAAGGACCCAAAGACTCTAGTAGCAAACTGTTAGAGCTGATAAACACTTTTAGCAATGTAGCAGGATACAAAATAAACACACAGAAATCAATAGCTTTCCTATAGACTAATAACAAACATGCAGAAGATGAAATCAGGGAATCTCTCCCATTCACAATTGCCTCAAAAAAAAAAAGTGCTTTGGAATAAACCCAACCAAGGAATTGAAGGATTCTACATTGAGAACTTTAAAACAGTCAAACAAGAATTTGTAGAAGACACAAGGAAATGGAAAGACATCCTATGTTCTTGGATTGGAAGAATCAATATTGTGAAAATGCCAATCTTTCCAAGAGCAGTCTACACATTTAATGCAAACCCCATTAAAATTCCCACGACATTCTTCACAGAAATAGAAAAAAGCATCAAGAGCAGTTGGTTGCCCACCATGGCTTTGTGCCACTACTGCACTTGTTTGAGCATTATGTCAGGTTGTTTCCTGCTCGGTATCTTAGACTGCAAGTTGTTTGGACAGATATCAGCCATTTTCCCCCAGGTGCTTGTATAGCACCCTCTGGCACTAGACTAGCTGACTGTCTGGGGATTGACTCTTTTCCAGATTCTGGCCAGGTCTCTCCATGTTTGGCCTCACACATGTATGCTGTCTTTGACAGTAGGGTCTTACCATTAACCTTTGGTGGGTCATCAAGACCTCTGACACAAATCTATCTTTTTTGGGAAACCTTGTAGGTCTCTCGGATCAACAGCTCATTGTGAAAGTTAACCCTGCGCTGGTACTGGGAGTTGTAAGTCAGCACCTACGAAGGTGAGGTGAGAAAAAGATAGATAATATAAAAGAGAAAGTGAGTATAGAGAGGAGATGGACAGAAAGAGACAGGGAGAGAGAAGACAGAGAAAAGCAGGAAAAAATTAAGATTGGTCTTCATGATGTTCTCTCCAGTTTCCTGTGGTTCAGGTGTTCCCTCTGCGGGCCTGCTGAAGGATCAATGTTTTAGCCTGTTGTTCAGAATAAAGGGTTTTATAGTATCATTTCTTTTTGGGTCCCTATTTGTATCCCCCCACCCTTGTCCTTCCTCCCACCTTCTTGTTCCCTGCCACCCTTACCCTCTCTCCATCCCACCCTCCCTATTGCCTGGTCCTCAGAGTGCTTATTAGGCTTGGCATCATTTCAGGTGGATTCAGGTAAGGAGCAACAGATAAATGAGACCATGCAATGTTTATCTTTTTGTGTTTGGGTGAGCTCACTGAGGATGATTTGTTCCATGTTTGACCAGTTTTTTTTTTTTTTGAATTTCATTATTTCTTCTTTCCTTATTGCAATGTAGAATTCCATAGTATATATATACCACATCTTTGTGATCCATTCATCTAATGATGGGCATCTGGGTTGATTCCAGCTCTTTGCTATTATGAACTGAGCAGCTATGAACATGTTTCAGCAAATGTCTCTGATCTGAGGCTTGGAGCCTTTAGGGTAGATTACCAGTAAGGGAATAGCTGGATCCATTGGTAGGTCTATGGTCATCCTTTTCAGGAGTCTCCATATAGCTTTCCATAATGGTTGAACCATTTTACATTCCCACCAGCAGTGAAAGCTTGTTCCTATTTCTCCACAGCCTCGTCAGCATTTGTTTTCATTGTTTTTTTAATGTTAGCCATCCTTACTGGGGTAAGGTGGAATCTCACAGTAGTTTTAATTTGCATTTCCCTGATGATTAGGGATGTTGAACATTTCCTTAAATGTGTGTTTGCTATTTGTATTTCTTCCTATGAGAACTCCCTGTGCAGTTCTCTGCCCCATTTTATGAGTGGGTTGTTTGATGATTTATGGTTTAGACTTTGGAGTTCTTTGTAGATTCTAGAAATTAGGCCTCTATCAGTTGTATAGCTGGTGAAAATTTTCTCCCATTCTGTGAGTAATCTGTTGGCTTTGGTTATAGTATATGGCGATCCTCCTACCTCTGACTCCCGAGTGCTAGGATTAAAGGCGTGCACCACCACTCCCCGCTATAGATATGTTCTTAATTAAAAAAAAAGAAAGTAAATACAAAACAGACAAAAAATCACATGATCAGGATCATTGATGCAACACATCCACTTCTGGTACCAATTTTATGTAGCAGCTACTTTTTTTTTATTGCAGGGACAAAACATCTGACTAGAAGCAGCTTATGGGAAGAAAGGTTTATTTTAGCTTACACTTTTTTTTTTTAATGTAAAGTCTTGCTCTATCCCAGGCTGACCTGGAATTCACTATGTAGTCTCAGGGTGGCCTCAAACTCATGGCAATCCTCCTACCTCTGCCTTCCAAGTGCAGGTATGTGCCACCAAGTCTGGTTTCAGCTTACACTTTTAAGGGGAAGTCTCATCGTGGTGAGGAAATCATGGTCTAAGCAAGAAAACAGGGCATTACATCTTGTCACATCAGCTGGGAAGAATAAGTCTCACTAGTGGGTTTGGAGTTTTATTTATATTATTCCAAATCATACACCCAGTGACACATCTCCTGGGACAAATCTCCATCTCCCAAATGCCCAACAAATTTCTAAACTTGTTGCTAGCTGTGGACTAAGCATTCAAAACATATAAACCTATGGGGAACAGTTCATTCAAAGCAACACACTTTCCTTCTGCAGATGTGGAATTTTTGCAACTGTTAGGCAGAGAGTATGTTAGCAGCCCTTAATGACCTCGCAGTGCCTAGCAATAACTTCACAAGACCCTCATAATAGGGGAAAAATATGATGACATCAAAATAAAAGACAGACTAATGGAGAGAGGGAGGGGATATGATGGAGAGTGGAGTTATGAAGGGGAAGGTGGGGGAGGGGAAGGAAATGTCATGGTTTATTGTCTGTAAGTATAGAAGTTGGAAATAAAAAATTTTAAATATTAAAAAAAAATCCTTGGGCACTAAGTCTCTAATATGATTCCCTGGCAGACAACAGTTCACATGTGTTGTTATAATTTGATTTTAGAAGAACTGTGAACATCCTGTTTGGAAGGTGTGTGTACCTGGTTTCTTCTGGATTTTGTGCACTGTGGTTTTACCCTTCTCTGATATTTTGCCTTTTATTCTGTAACTGATAAATCATATCAATAATTGAGACTAAATGTTGAATTCTGTGATATCTCTGAGCAAATTACTGAAGCTGGGTGCCATTTTAAGGAACCCTTTTGCATACCTCAATGAAAATCATTTGAAGTGAAAAATATAAACATATAAAACACTCCAGAGTGGATAGTGAAGATAGGAGCAAAGTGTTTGCACATGATGCAATTTTATGAATATCATGAAAAGTGCAGAATTATTCTGTATGTATGAAGATTATTGTATAATGATGAGTATAATTCAATAGCTATGGATATATATGATTCTGATATTGTCATAACATATAAGGTAGAAATGTACAAAATACTCATGAGAAAGTGATTAACTCATAATCAGTTTGCATGAGTAAATATTGTACAAAATATATTGTACATAAAATATGAAATTTGAACCAAAAATGTGAAAGTCTATTTAATGATATGACATTCTTTCCAATGCAAAGATGGTATTTCAATTTAAGTTAGGCAGCAAGCCTGACTATGATTGTGAGTATCTTTGCTGAAACTCTTTACTATAACTTTCTGTTTTACCCTTACCAGCACAGAGATTAGACTCCTTCCTTAGCTGTTGATCTGGGATGAGAGGTTCAGGGGTATGTTTTTTCTCTTTCTATGGTACTGTACCCAAAACTCTGAATCTTACAAGGTTTACCTTTTTCTCCTACTGACATAATATTCTCTCATAACACCTTTCCTCAAACATGCATCTACACACCTATTTATTTGATTATTTATTTATGTATTTGAGAGACAGAGGGGGGAGGGAAGGAGAGAATGGGCACATCAGGGCCTATAGTCACTGCAAACCAGCTCCAAACATATGCACTGCAATATGCATCTGACTTATACGGATTCTGGAGAGTCAAACCTCTGTCCATAGGCTTTGCAGGCAAATGCCTTAACCCCTAAGCCATCTCTCCACCCCTGATTTTTGTGGTTGTTGTTTCAAAAAATAAGTGCTCGGCATTTTTAGTCAACCATCTTAACCACAGCCTTAACATATTTTCAATTCCCAATTGCTTGAATCTGCAGATGTAGAAACTGGCAATAGAGTGGTAATTCTATTTTGAAATGGCATGAAGTAGGTAGTTTAGAGTTCTATGCTGCAAGGAAAACATATGACCATTTCAGGATCCTGGCTATAAAATGGACACTATTGGGAATGAGGTTTTGGACTTCAACAACACAATAGGTGTATTTTAGGAAAGATATCATTTCCATCACTCTTTTAATTATTTTTCTAGTCATATGTTTGTGCTGTTTTATTTCAGAGACCTATGTATGTAGGCTAAGCTTCACTTCTTCTCCTTTTTATCCTCATTGCTCTAGCCTAGATAGTTTTATAAATATTTAACTACCTTGCCTCCTATATTTCATGTCTACAATACATTTTTCACATTGTCATCAGTCACATTTCCACCAATTTCATTGAAATTAAATTCAGCATGCATGTTTACACAACAAATACATTTTTGTTTATCTTTTGGCAATGTCAGAACAAGTTTTGTTTTCCTGAAAAAAAATATACCTTTGAAAGTCAGAATGATTGTGAACACCTGGAAAGGGTGTCCAATAAAGTATGAAGATGGTTTAGAGCCATCAAATTTATAGTTGAAAATATCTTCATGTCAGACATGATTAATTGCATTTCCAATTAATGAATGTAAATAAGTATCTTTACTGCTACATGCCAAATGAAAACTTCCTAATATTCAAACAGTTATTACTAAGCTTGTCTAACAGAAATAAATTATAAGCCTTAGGGAGATAAAATAAATGAGTTTTTAAAGGTACTTTAGTGAATTATAGGATGTTTTAAGCAGAAATGAATAATCAATCAGTGCCATAAATGATTTTGTAAAATATAATTTTCTTGGCTTATTTCATTCAAAATGTGGCCCAAAATCATCTTGAATGCAGTTGCAAAATGACTCAGCTAAATATCTGACTAAGTTTTATTAAAACATTAATGGGCTCATGACTTCAATGAAATCTCTGAGTGGTATCAGGTGAACCACAGTTCCCCTTTGTTTTAAAGAAAAGCCGTCGAGTCTGAAGAAATGGGCACATATGAATTTTAACACATATAGTACCTCTTTTACCTGGTCTATCCTTTCTATTTCTGTCCTTCCTTTTCTTTATTTTCCTCTCTCATACTCTTTCCCTGTTGCTCTCAATCCCATCATACATATTTGGCCTCTGGAAACAGTAGTCTATTCTCTGCATCTGTAATTTTCATAATTTTAAGTTTCCACATATAGTTGAAAGTATACTGTATTTGTCTTTCTGAGTTGAGATTATTTCATCTTGCATATTGTACTACAAATTCATTCATACTCAGTGTCACAAATGTCAGGGTATCTTTCTTTTATTTTAGCTTAATAGTACAATATAATATATAGTAATATATGTAATATTTTATTTATCCATCTCTTCACTGATGGACACTTGGGATGTTGAACTATATAGGCTTTTCTCAATGATGCTGCAGTGAACATGGCAGTTCAGGCATCTGTCTGAGATACTTATTTTATGATGTTTGCATGAATACCCAGAAGTGGGATAGCTGGATGACATTGTAGATATAGTTTCTGATATTGAGGAACCTCTTACTTTCAATATCAGATGTATGATTTTACATTCAGCACCAACAATATATCAGTTCCCTTTTATTTACACCCTTGATAACATTTATCTTTTGTCTTTCTGATAAAGGACAACCAAACTGATATAAGGCTATTTGTTGAGAGTGTCATTATGTTCTAATATGTGATATATTTTAAAGTAAGCCCTATGGACTGCTGAAAAGATTCATTCTACAGTGTAAAGTCAGAAAGAAGGAAAACTGAGCCCTGGAATCATTTAAATCAAGGGAGAAACTTCTGCTTCTGCTGCTGCCACTATGCTGATGTCTCTGCAGTTATAGCTTCCACTGATAGGACATTCAGTTAGAGACATTGCCTCAAAAAAAGTTGGAGAGTGATTATGGAATGCACCTGATGTTGATCTCTGGCCTCTCTGCTCATGTACACATGTGTACACACATGTACACACACAAGCCACACAAATCACACACAAAGAATCTTAGTCTGGAGTTACCATATACATATAGTTCCCTTTTAAAATTTAAGAATGTAGAAGTATTTGATTGCTGTCATTATTTGCTACATTTTTAATATGCTAAGTAACCAAAAATGTAACAAATGTGGCAATGGCATCAAACTGTCAGTTGCTATATTTCAATATATGCTCAAAATTTATTCCAGAATGAAGCACCAGAGCATGGGATAAAACACTTATTTTGTTCTGACTAGTGCAAGTATTTAACAAATAAAGGCCATATATCTATATATTACTTTAAAAACAATATGCAACACACACACACACACACACACACCTCACAACATCACTTGGTATTCAATTACTGGTAGCACTTGCTTTTGTTTATTACAGTTCCACGGAAACAGAGAAGCACATTTGTTTCAGTAAGGCCATTCCATGAAACTGAGTTTTCAGCTGTTCTTCAGAGCAGCTTATGAATCCATTCCACTCCAGGCTAAAGATGGAATATAAAAATAAAAGGTAAAATTTCATTAATTATATAGAATTTCTGATTGTAAGGACTATAGCAAAACATAGCATGCCATAGATCGAAGAAAACTTGAATATATTTTTCTCTTAAAAATGCAGATCCCTCCCTGGACTTCACCAGAAATCTACTAACTCCAGTCTTTGAAGATGGACTCCATTGATAAGTATATCAACAAGTACCTGAATGACTCTATTGACCATTGAATGGTGCAAATCATAAATATTAGTCCAGTTGCCATTTTTGTGTAGAAATCACAATCCATATAAAAGTTATATTTTTTGTGATTGTTTTACTATTAACTAATTTTATAAATTAGAACTTTTAAAATTGAAAATATAATATAAGCATGTACTAACTGATAGTAGCTCTAAATTCCACAAAAGTAGAACAAATATTTTCACATGTGTCTAGTACTATATAATCTTTGTCCAACACAAAGTTTATTGATTTTTCTTTGATATTTTTTCTTTCTCTAAACAGTATTGTATTATATTTTATTTCTAAATTTGTAGGCTTCAAAAATTATTGTTTATTATATTTTGCAAAAGCCATAATTTTATAAATTGAATTGCAAAGTTTTGTATTCTAAATAGTAGTATGCAATACACAATTATGCAGTTTGTTTTTTCTTCTGTAAAATATTTATTACATTTTTTGCTTGTTTATGTGTGTATAATACAGTGTGTGTGGTGTTTGCATGTATATGTGCCTGTGTGGTGCCCCTTGCACTATCCTGTGGTGAGGGCAGGCACTCATCTGCAGTGGACAGAGTACAATGTCAGATGTCCCATTCCATTGTTCTCTTGCCTATTCTTTTTTTTTAAAAAAGTATTTATTTATTACAGACAGAGAGAGGGAGAGAAAGAGAGAGAGAGAGAATGGATGCTCCAGGGCCTCTAGCCACTGCAGACGAACTCCAGATGCATGTGCCACCACGTGCATCTGGCATATGTGGGACCTGGAGAATCAAACCTGGGTCCTTAGGCTTCACAGGCAAGCACCTTAACTGCTAAACCTTCTCTCCAGCCCTCTCCTGCCTATTCTTGTTTAAGCTGGTTTCTTACCGATACTGGAACTCACTGCTTTTTGCAAGTCCTTAATCTTTGCTCCCTTTTGTTGGGCAGGGGTTACAAGCACTTATGGCCATATCCAGGTGTTTTATGTGGCTTCTGGAGATTCAAACTGGAGTGGTTTCAGGACCCATCAGGTCCTCATGTTTGTTCAGAAAGAGCACTTAAGCATTTAGCCATCTCTCCAGCTCCATTTATTACATATTTAAGAGTGGGATTTCTTTGTAAAATAGTGTTGTCTCATTTATGGCTATTCCTACATATTTCCACATGGACCTAGATCAAGGTTAAAGGACTTTGTTGGTCTCCTTCTGCAGTCAGTACTGAATAAATACATCACTATCATGGAAGTCTCGGTAGCTGTCAGATGTATCTTACCTAGATAATGCATATAAAATTATATTTGATGTGTTTATATAATGAATAAATGACATATATTTATGATACAATTTGCTGCATTATTAGATAGTAAATAATCTCACAGTGTTGCTTTTATTTCTATCCGTGGTCAATATTTTTTCATGATTTTGTTTCTTATATGTACTGTCTTCTGCATAAATTATCTGCTCTTGTTTCTTGCTTCTTTTTAAAAGGAACTTGATTTCATTCTGAGAAATATATCTTTGCACTGGCACTTTTTTATTAATTTATTTTTTATTTGTATTATTCTAATTTTACGTTCATAATGGTGACTCTATTATCCTTCTCCCTGTCCTCCCTCTTCCAAAGGGACCCTCATCTCTTTTGATATATAGTTTAATATATTTTCTACATCATTAGGCCTTAAAAATAATTAGGACAAAGTACTTACTAGGTACATATAGTGTTAAGTATATATGGAATGAATTCTTCCTATATGCTGTGATTTGGTATTTGAAATGGAAATTCTAAAACATTTGTCAATATCCCAAATCCATGTTTAATAAATTCATGCAGATTCCCACTCTTAAAAATTGTCAATGATCACATAGAGCATTTAAATAAGCAGTAAGTAAATCAATTTAAGACATAGATAAGAAAGTTAGTGAAGTGGATGAAAAGGTCGGGAATTTTGATGAGAAATTTAAGAATAAGGAGCAAAAGTTCAGCAGTGAAATTGAGATTCTTAAAAAAAAAAAGAACCAAATAGAAATGTTGGAAATGAGTCAATCAATCACATTAAAATAAAAGAAAATAGTACAAACCATTAGCAGATAACTCCAAAGCAATGTATATTTACATTTGCTGTTAAAATCAGACTAGTTGGGAAAGAGAGATAGATAATATCCTGTTTAAGAAAGGCAGATATTATACACTGACAAAGTATTTACTCAGAAGAAGATATAGTTAACCTGCAGGAGATTGTTAGAAACCAGAGAAACGTTAGGTGTCTCTATAAAATTAAATTTTATTTTCCATTGTCTCTAAGGATGAGTATTCTTTAAAAAGTGAGTTTCACTATTGATGAAATAACTCAAACTTTGCACATCCAAGTCTTGATATGTTACATGCTATGTCTGTATTTGGTTTCATGGATCATTTATTCAGAAACTTCCCCAAGAAATATTGTTATATTTCACTTAAATCTACCTTTGGAATTTTAGTAAGATTTCTTTTTGTTGTTACAGTTAGCCATTTGAGAAATGACCCTATTTGTAAGTAAATAAAATGTATCCTTAAGTCACAAGCTACTTTAATCAATATAATACTTTTTCTTAAACTTTTAAAGCTTCTTTGCCAACTCGGTTGAGTTGTTTTGGGGTACTCTTTGTCTCTGTCATCCTTACATATAAGGCCCAAATTTGGCCAATATTACATGAAAAGAGAATTATTGTCCACATATATTCAGACTTTTAACTCTCTTACTTTAAAATCCAATTTGTCCTAAACAATGAAATAAGAGTAAGCATACCAAAGGAGCATATCTTGGTTTTGGAGGTGTTGGAGGTATGTTGCACCGACAGACTCGTCTGACCTTTGGTGATGGAATATAAGGCTCACATGGAGGAAGTGGTGGTCTTTGTCTTGATGGAGGGACTCTTCCCATCAAGGGTTTTTGTTCTTTCTTACCGAAAGTAGTCTTTTTGGTTGACATTCTGAATCCTGACTTTTTCACATCTATGGATGTGGCGTCAGATTCAGTATCTGTACCTTTGGTCTTTATGAGCTCCTTTGTCCCTGCCTTGGAAGATGCCTCAGATTCAGAATCAGTTGTCTCTGTGCCCTTCTTTGCATCCTTCTTAGCCTCTTTCTTTAAACCTTTCTTTTCCTTCATTATGTTTGCCTCAGCTTCACTTTCAGTAGACTCTGCAACCTTCATTTCACCCTTCTTTTTGTCCTCTTTCTTTGTATCTTTCTTAGTCTTTGTTAAATCTTTCTTGCCAGTTTTTGAATCACCTTCAGATTCAGAATCCGCATCAGTAGACTCTCCTTCTTTCTTGATAGGTTTCTTTTTGCTGCCTTTCTTCTTTCCTTCTTTCTTACCCTTCTTGGATTCCCCTTCAGATTCTGAGTCAGTAGAGGCTGCACCTTTGTTTGGATCTTTCTTCTTGTCATCTTTCTTATCCCCTGTCTTATCCTTCTTGGTGTCTTTTTTCACATCCTTTGAGTCTCCAGATTCAGCACCTGAAGATTCTGCATCCTTCTTTCCACCTTTTTTCTTATCATCTTTCTTTGAACCTTTCTTAGACTTCTTTGAGCCTTTCTTTGCATCTTTTGAGTCTCCAGATTCAGCACCTGAAGATGCTGCATCCTTCTTACCACCTTTTTTATCATCTTTCTTTGAACCTTTCTTAGCCTTCTTTGTATCTTTTGAGTCTCCAGATTCAGCACCTGAAGTTCCTGCATCTTTCTTTCCATCCTTTTTCTTATCTTTCTTTGAACCTTTCTTAGCCTTCTTTGTATCTTTTGAGTCTACAGATTCAGCACCAGAGCCCTTTCCAGCCTTTTTTGCATTGTTATGTGAGTAATTCATTAACTGTTTATCAAAACGTGTGTACTTAAGATGAGGTAGCTTTATGTTAATTAGTGTGTCCAAATACAAACTATTTGGTGAGCAAGTCTTTGATTTTTCATCAGGATTTTCCTTGACAATCATCTTCAAATCTGTCTTTGGATTATTCATTATATATGGGAATTTAGCATATGTCTTGGAATTTTCTGAGTCTTTCTTGTCTTCATTTGAGTCAATTTTTAAGCTTACATTAGAATCACTGGACTTTGGATTTGTGTCTGGTGTGGAATTTGACTTTTTAAATGGTTCCCATTTATGTGATGGCTTTGTTAGAACTTTATGTGATCCATATTTTCTTTCAAGATTATCATTGTTTGCTATTCTCTTGGATTCCACATTTATTGCATCTGACATCATCAATTCCTTGAACATTTTCTGAAATATTGCACGCATTTCATCAGTTTTGGACTCTTTAGGGTTTTCCTGTATATAACGGTTTCTGGGACTATAAAGGTGTCTTAGTGGAGTCTGTTGTATGAGATGTTGGAAAATAGATGACTTTTTGAAAGCTTCTTTTAAAATGTGGCTTTTCCACATAAAAGCTGGCTTCTGACTTTCCTCTACTCTTAACTTGGCATGCTCCTGAAAAGATTATAATAATCATCAGAGTTTGTAAATGAGCTAGATATTTTCATTTTGCAACCTGAAAATAGTGTATCTTTTTATCAGTCATCTATTAAAAGTTGTATTTCTTTTGTTTTTCAATGTTGTGAGTAAAATAAAGGGAGAGAGAGAGAGAGAGAGAATTCTATTCTGAAAGTAAAATTATTTCAGGGAAAGCTTAGTAATTTATATTTGGAATGATGTAAGTCCTCAATGACTCAGAACATGCTAGGGCTTGTCCTTACAATCAACAGTAGCTTCTTTTAGTCCCTTTATTTGGGACATTTTGCATACCATTCTTCAAGTTAGCTAGAAATAAGATGTTCTGCTTTAGGTTTGTCATGACAGTTCTTGCGATAGTTGTAGTCTATGTGCCTAGCCTAATGTCTATTCTTGTTTACTTGGCCAAATTGAGAACCTGAGGTATTAAGAAAAGAATATAAAGAAGCAAATATTTGATTAAATTGTATAGTAGAGAGTAATAATTTATTTTTAACTCTCACTGTAATATATGACAAATGTGATTGTAAAAAGTGGCTACAAAGATTGATTATAGATATATTTTATATTGCTTCAGTTATTCAGCAGAAGGCCCAATGATCAAATGAACATATGATATTAAATTATAACCATGATGGGGAAGCATAAAACTTGTATCACCA
This sequence comes from Orientallactaga sibirica, assembly GCA_036365145.1. NCBI lineage: Eukaryota > Metazoa > Chordata > Mammalia > Rodentia > Dipodidae > Orientallactaga > Orientallactaga sibirica. Next base: position 4,340,602 of record JAEOAD010000793.1, on the reverse strand, counting down.
TATATAATGAATAGCTTTCAATCAATGTATTGGTTGTTCTTATATCACAATGGGAAATCTATGGATATAAGTTTTTCAGTTTCCTGATTGATGGTATAACTCCACTTAACAGAAGCAATAGAAAATCTGAAAAACCTGCTCTCAAGTATCATGAACTTTAAATTGAAAAATAGAAGACAGTCCTGAAACTTTAAGATAGACATCTGCTCTAAGATTCAAAGTTTCCATATTTTCAACTGGTAAACTTTTCGTTGGGTACCACCAGTTGTGGAATTATGCTCTCTGTATTATCTAACCTATAGGCTCACAATGATTTTGATGTGAAGTACCTGCTACAAATAAAAGCTTAATTTGAAATGGGGGGCAATGTGTTCTTCAGAGAATTATACATTTAAAAACTTGTTCATAGGTAGTAGTAAAACTCAATTATATATGGCATACTAATTTCCAAATATGTTTAATGGGAATGTGACCTTTGCAATACTTACTTTTGACAGTCTTCTTGGTATTGTTTTACTACCTGGCTTAGATGATGTGGAAAATGACAAAGTAAAGCAGTCATTATTCCATGTATTATTATGTTTACAGACTGAAATGGAGAAGGAAAATATAAAGTTGGAGTTAATGGTCAGACTTGCATCAGCTTTTATATATTCTTGAATAAATAATATCATATTTGAATAAAACTAAGTTAGAACACAAAAAACAGCCTTTTCATTTTTCAGTTTATTTGTACAGAAGTTAAGGGACATAAAAGCCAATTTTCCCACTTAGAATTGAATCAACGTCATAAAACCATTTTTAAATTTTAACATTAAATCAATTTATCCAAGTTATCCAAATAACTATAATATAGTGAAACAATAATAATGGAAAATAGAAATTCACTGTGTCCTTTAAATACTGCCATTGTCTTTTTTGTCTTGATTTCTTTCTCTGTCACTTTAGTTAGATGGTAGACCATATGATTAATCCTTTTATAACTTCTACAGTAACTAGCACAATGCTAAGCATAAAGTAGTCAGTAAAAGTTTTCATTGTTCCAAAGGCTGTCATTAGATTAACCCCTCTAAATTCAATGGCAATCCTAAACCACAGAAATTAGTGTCATAGATCCAAGTACTGCTTTCCCTTAGATAGACGTTATATAGAGTGGCCTATGCATACTTCAGAGCATCCAGACAAACAATCTGAAAACTATGACTAAAGAAAAATGGGAATAATATTCAGGACAGTCCTCCTAGATATGAGGAGTGTAGTGAGAGACTTGGTAAGAATAACAGTACAGCTGAAACTACCAGCAGTTTAGTGCTTACCATGTGCCAGATTGTGTTCTAAGCACTTCATGGTTGTCAACACACTTCATCCTTGAAAACCTTTTTTTTTTTAATTACATCATATAATTATGATATTTTACAAATGTGGATAAAGGAAGCACTGATATGACACAGGTTAAATTCCTTGTTCCAAGTCACAAAGCCAGTAAATGGCAGAGTTAACATTCATACATAGTTTGTACCAAGAATCTTCATTCTTAACCACAATGTTGCAGCCTCTTTATGTTTCCTGAGGGAAAAGCTAGAACTAATAGGCAAAACAGATAGCATTGTAGGCAGATTTCAGTTCAATATATTATGGAGAAATTTCCTGAAGTTGCAGATATTCAATAAATGGACTGCTTACAAGCTACTTTCATCTCTCTAGTATTATTTACCCTTTCTGCTTTGGATTTTGGGAATGCAGATTTTTGAACCCCAGAGCAAATTATTCAAGTAATGATGATTTGTATTACTAGAAGGAAGAACAAAGTAAATCTTTCATTTTAAAGCACCTAGTATATACATTAAAATGAGAAATATTTCCCTCACATATCTATATCTATATCATCTATATCTATATATATTTATATCTATATATATCGATGTATATCTATCTATATCTATATCTATCTATCTATATCTATCTATATCTATATCTATATATATATGTCAAAATTGTACCAGAAATACATGGCAGTGCTTGTGTTCTTACATTTAATAGTGGATACTAGTAATTGGTTGTTTAAAATGTAAAAATATGAATAAATTTCAGATTAAAGTCTTACACAAAAGGAAACTCGTAAAGGTACTGATGGTTACTCCTTCTCTGAAAAAAAAAAATCAAGAAAATGTTTAATTGTTTCTATAGTATGAATTATCATCATCCTGAATAATCATTAACTGCCAAAACTCTGATTACTCTTATGTATTCTCTGTTATGATCATTATTAAATATAAAATAAATCAAAATAGTTAGATTCATTTAAATTAGAGACAAAACTATTTTCACTTTTTAAATAAAGTTCTAGTATCAGAACAAAGCCTGGCTCACGTTCATCATTAAATAACTACTATCTTTGTAAAATACTTAAGACAATAATGTAATGCAGTTATTTACCTGCAACTAGAGGTAATGTTAGAATTAATTTAGAATATTATAAAAAGATAAATTTGCCTGAGTATTGACCTGCAAACTATGATTTATCTGCGGATTTGGCCAGTCAAAAAGACTGAAATACTCTACTTTGGTTAATAAACACTTCTTTGAATATTGTTGAAAGAAATTCATCATCTATTTCTGAAATAGTTCCAGTTTGCACATTTTTTTCATATGAAACTTATCTACTAATTTATGGTTAGGGTACATTAATTCAGTAATGTAACTAGGAGGTATGATTAGCTGTATCTCTGGAAATTTAATAGTTTTGGAGATTGTTGTACTTAATGGATAGCTACTTTCACTGTTGGAGAAGGATTTTGTACCTGCATTGATTTTGACTTCTTTTCTGCAGACTAGCTATGTTTTCTAGTTTCCTTTTCAAAAACTTGCATCAATAAACCATTTTAGAAGATGGCATCCACCTAACCTCGTCTCACCTCACAGGAAAGTAAAGTCAAGACCCTTAAGGTTCAAGGGGCTTTTTAAGAGGTTTGGAGGCTCTAGCACACTTCCAGAGGGAGGGAGTGAATGAGCAAAATAGGGAATGCACTGATTCCCATGCTCTCAGGTAGGCGCCATCACTGGTGAGGTCCTTCCCTAGATAGCCAGAGCTGCCTGCGCCATGGCAGGTCAGGTCCCACCATGCCTGCCTGAGCCCCATTGCCAGTCAGGTGCTGCCCTTGCACAACATTCATAAAACACACACAATTCATAAAACAAAACCTACTTGATAATAAAACAGAAATAACCACCAACACCATCATAGTTGGGGTCTTCAATACTCCACTATTGGCAATAGACAGATCATCCAAACAGAAAATTAACAGGGAAGTAAGAGAGCTCAATAATACCATAGATCATTTAGACCTAATGGACATATATAGAACATTTTACCCAAATTTCACAGATTATACATTCTTCTTAGCAGCACATGGAATTTTCTCTAAAATAGATCATATAGTGGGTCATAAAGCCAGCCTCCAAATATTTAGGAGGATCAACATAATTTCCTGCATGATAGCAGATCATAATGCTCTATTTCTAGAAATTAACAACAAAAGACACACCAGGAACCCAATCAGCTCCTGGAAACTGAACAACACCCTCTTAAACAATAAATGGGAAGTAGACAAAATAAAAAATGAAATTGCAAAAATTTTAAATATGAATGACAGTGAGAACACAATGTACCAAAACTTATGGGACACAATGAAGGTGGTCCTCAGGGGAAAATTCACTGTGTTAAATGCCTTCATGACAAAGACAGAGAGATCCCAAATCAATAACCTAACCATCCACCTGAAAACATTGTAAAAAGAAGAAGTATCCAACCCAAAAAGCTCCAGACAGAAAGAAAGAATTAAGATCAGAGCAGAAATTAATGAATTGGAAACTAAGAAAACAATTTAAAAATTTGATGAAACAAAGAGCTGGTTCTTTTAAAAGATAAACATGTTTTATAAATCCCTAGCCAATTTTATCAAGTGGAAGAGAGACAACTCAAATTAACAAAATATGAAATGAAAAAGGAGAGATCACAACAGACATAGGTGAAATTGGGAGAATCATCAGGACTTACTTCAAAACCTCTATTCCACAGAACTGGATAATATGGAGTAAATGGATGAAGTCCTGGACACATACCACCTACCAAAGTTAAACTCAGACGAGATTAATCTCCTGGACAAACCCATTACAATCATTGAGATTGAAAGGGTAATCAAGAAGGGCAAGAGTACAGTGTTCTTGGGGATCACAATACCATAAAAAGGCTGAAGGAGAGAAACACAGAGAACATCCAACTCTACTAAGCCAGATATCCACAGACACAGAGGCTCCCAAAACCTCATCACTGAAGTAGAACTAAAATGACCCCAATGTGGCTCAGGGAAATTCATGGAAGAGGGGCAGAAAGAATGTTAGAGCCACAAGTTGGGGCATTATGCACAGAGATTTGGCCTATCCCCCATAACTCTTGACTACCTCCAGAATGCATGACCCACATTCCCCATTGATGAGGGTCCTTTTGGAAGAGGGAAGAAAGGGAGGAAGATAATGGAGTCACCATTATGAATGTAAAATTAGAATAATATAAATAAAAAATAAATTATAAAGAAAGTCTACCTAAAAAGAAGAGACCAGGACCAGATGGCTTCTCAGCAGAATTCTATCAAACCTTCATGGAAGAACTGAAACCAATCTTTCTCAAATTGTGCCACACAATTGGGGAACAGGGAAATCTCCCTAACTCCTTCTATGAAGCTAGTATCACCCTAATATAAAAAACAGGCAGAGATGCCACAAGAAAAGAAAACTGCAGGCCTATTTTCCTTATGAACATAGATGCAAAGATCCTGAACAAAATCCTTGCAAATAAAATTCAACAGTACATCAAAAGCATTATCCAACTGGACCAAGTAGGTTTCATCCCAGGAACACAGGGTTTGTTCAACATGTGGGAATCGTTCAATGTAATACACCACATAAATAAGCTTAAACACAAAAAACCCATGATTATTTTAACAGATGCAGAAAAGGCCTTTGACAAAATACAGCATCACTTCATGATGAATACATTGGATAGAATAGGCATGGATGGTCTAAATCTCAACATAATAAAGGCTATATATAAAGAGCCTAAAGCCCAAATAATACTTAATGGGGAAAGACTGAAGGAATTCTCACTGAGATCAGGAACAAGACAGGGGTGTTCACTCTCACCTCTGCTTTTCAACATAGTACTGGAAGTACTAGCTCAAGCAATAAGACAGGAGAAAGAAATAAAAGGGATACAAATTGGAAAGGAAGAAGGTAAGTTAACCTTATTTGCAGATGACAAGATTCTATACATAAGTGACCTAAGATCCTCCATCCCAAAACTCTTAAAGTTGATTAATTCCTTCAGTAAAGTAGCAGGATACAAAATCAATGTATACAAAAGACAAAGATACAGAGAAAGAAATAAATGACATTGTCCCATTTTTAGTAGCATCAAGAAAATACTTTGGAATAACATTAACCAAGGAGGTGAAAGACCTTTACAATGAAAACATAAAAACATTCAAGAAAAAAATTGAGAAGGATTTTAGAAAATGGAAAGACCTCCCATGCTCCTGGATAGGCAGAATTAACATTGTGAAAATGGCAATCTTACCAAAAGCAATATATAGATTTAAGGCAATACCAATAAATTCCCAACATAGAGATCTTCATAGAGATAGAAAAAATGATCTCAAAATTCATATGGAATGGCAGAAGGCCTCGGATATCTGAGCATATCCTCAGCAAAAGAAACACCTTTGGAGGCATCACCATACCTGATCTAAAGCTATACCACAAAGCCATTGTAATAAAAACAACATGGTACTGGCATAAAAACAGGATTATAGACCAATGGAACAGAATCGAGGACCAAGACTTTGGATCAAGTAACTACAGCTACTTGATATTTGACAAAGGCCCAAACAATGTAGACTGGAACAAATAAAGCATTTTCAACAAATGGTGCTGGACAAACTGGAAAACCATATGTAGGAAAATGAAACTTGATCTGCACATTTCATTATGCACAAAAATTATGTCCAATTGTATCAAAGACCTCAATATAAGACCAGATATTCTGCTACTACTGGAAGAAAAAGTAGGAGGAACTTTCCCTGATATAGGAGTGGGAAAAGACTTCCTGAACAAAACCCCAGTAGCTCAGGAGATTAAACAATCACTCAACCATTGGGATCTCATGAAGCTAAAAAGCTTTTTCACCAACAAACATATAATAAGCAGAGTCAATAGATTATCCTCAGAATGGGAAAAATTTTTTGCTGGATACACATCAGAGAGAGTCCTAATTTCTAGAATCTACAAAGAAGTAAAAAACCTAAACAACAAAAAAATCAAACAAACTACTAACAATATGGGGTAGAGAACTGCACAGGGAGTTCTCAGAGGAAGAATTACAAATGGTTAATACACACTTAAGAAAATGTTCAACATCCCTAATCATCAGTGAAATGAAAATTAAAGCAACTGTGAGATTCCACTTTACCCCATTAAGGATACCAAACATTAAAAAAAAATCTAATGACAACAAATGCTGGTGAAGTTGTGGAGAAATAAGAACCCTCATTCACTGTTGGTGGGAATGTAAGCTGGTACAACCACTATGGAGGTACCAACAGACCCAGTTATTCCCTTACTGGGCATTTGCCCTAAGAGCGCCAAGCCTTAGTTCAGAGATATTTGATCAACCTTGTTTATAGCTGCTCAATTCATAATAGCTAAGAGCTGGAATCAACCCAGATGTCCATCATTAGATGAATGGATAACTAAGATGTGGTATATCTACACAATGAATTCTACATAGCAGTAAGAAAAGATGACACAATGCAATTTGAAGAAAAATGGTCAAACTTGGAACAAAGCATTCTCAGTGAACTCACCCAATCACAGAAAGATAAGCATCACATTGTCTCACTCATCTGTGCCTCCTACCTGAATTTGACTGAGATGCTGACACACCTAAGGAACAATTTTAGGACTGGACAATAGGGATGGTGGGGAGGGAAGGAAGGGTAGTGGGGGTGACAAAAAACTGGACCCAGTTGGAAATGGTATTAAAAAATCCTATATCCTGAAAGACATACTAAAAGGCTGAACCTACATCAGGTGCTTAGAGAGAACACCTGAATCACACGGGCCTCAAGAGGATAGGATGAAGACTAACCTCAACCGTGTTCTGTTCCTCTCTCTCAAACCCTCTTCTTACTCTTCTCTCTCTCTCTCTTTCTCTTTCATACTACCTATATTTTTCCTCCTTCTTTTCCCATGGCACTGACCTGTAACTCCCAGTACTAGCATGTGGTCAACATCCACAATGAGATGTTGATCAGTGAGACCTACAAGGTTTCCCAAAAGAAGACAGATTTCTGTCAGAGTACTTGATGACCCACCAAAGGTTATTGGTAAGACCCTTCTGCTGAAGACACCATATGATGTTCAGACGGAACATGGAGAGACATGGCTGGAATCTGGAAGAGAGTCAGTCCCCAGACAGCTTGTCTAGTGTCAGAAGGTAATATATGAGCAACTGTGGGAAAATGACCAACATCTGTCTAAGCAACTCGTGATATAAACTTCTCAGTGGCAATCAACTGACATGATGCTCACACAAATGCAATAGTGGCACACAGCCATTGTGGGTTACCAACTGCTCTAGATTTGGCTAATGGATCAACTCAATGGAAGGGAACCCATTCCTAGAACTGGAAAACAAGTCAGAACCATATCCAAAAATGAGATCACCCTCCAATATCAAACTCCCACCAATAGTGGGATACAATAGGGCCTACACCAATTAAATTCACTCTAAAACAATAATGACTATCCATGTTCCTTGCACTGACCTCACTCTCTATTGGAGAATTTGCTTCTCTTTTTCAGATGGACTTAGAACCTGAGGAGAGATTCAGCCCATCACACCTTACCAGGGCACCAGCAGAACCCATAGAATAATTGGGAAAATGAGCAAGAGTGTTGCTTTCTCAGTGAACCTGGTATCAGCAGAGGGGTGAAGGAGATAGACACAGAGAACACTCAACCCTAACCAAACCAGATATCCAGAGAAACAGAGACTCCCATGACCTTGTCACTGATATAGACCTAAAATGAACCCAACATAGCTTAGGGGAATTTGCAGAAGAGGGGGAAAGATTGTTAGAGCCCTAAGCTGGGTCATTATGCACAGAGACATTGCCTCTCCCCCATAACTGATGGCTATCCCCACAATTCTAGACCCAGAATCCCTGAGGGGGGTGGGCAGGGAGAAGGCTAATGATAGTACCATCATGGCCCTATGCACATTATATAGATAACTAATTAAAACAATTAAAAATAAACCATTTTAGGCACGTAAACACTACATGATACATATATAACTTATAATTTACTATGACTTATATTAGAAAGCATAAATCAAGATAGGTTTCTGCAGCCCCCCCACCCCCAAATAACAAAGGCTATTGCAACTGCTCTTGGATGCTCACCATAAATAGACAGCAAGGCCTTCTGGAGAGATGGCTTAGCACTTAAGGTGCATGCCTGCTAAGTCTAAGGATGCAGATTCGATTCTTCAGGTCCCAGATGCACATGATGGTGCATGTATCTGAAGTTCATTTGCAGTGGCTATAGGCCCTGACATGGCCATTCTCTGTCTGTCTCTCTCTCTCTGTCTCTAGTGAACAAGTAAAAATAAATCTTTTTTTAAAAAAGAAATCAAATCAGAACTGAGCTGGAAGTTTCCTCCCTGCTGGGTAGCTTTCAAATGTTGGGAGGTGCTACGCAGGCTGCTGGGTAGAAAAGCTCTCAACAGTCTGATTTAATTGTAGACCCTATATATTACACAATTGACCTGTTAGGTAAAATTTACCCAGTGGCATAACAGTGGCATAGCTGTTAGGGTGGTAACCAAATGTTTCTGACTGGATTTGAGCCCTGTTTCACAGAAGGGGATTCATGGTGGGTACTGTACAATTGTACAAAAGCTTGTGGTTGGGGAAGTCATAGATCCTAGGAGGCAAGTTATTACTGTTGTTTTGCTAAATGGACATATTAAACTTTCTTCTAAATATTTATGTTTATACTCATAAATTAGCTTTGCTTTCAGCCTTGCTCAGAGAAACTTTTTGTGTGGTGGGTGATGGTTACTGCAATGACTCATAACTGGTCAAAATGCTGAGAATAATGATGAGTGCTCACCCTTAAATGAAGCATCTATATTATCCATTTCAAGGTTTAGGGAACATGAAAGAATAGGAAACATGAAAAATAGGGAACATGGAAGAATAGGGAACAGAAAGACTATCAGCCAGAGGTTAAAGCAGAGTGCCTTCAAAAGCTATTTTCCAGATATGCCATTACTATTGGATTCGTGAACTCATAATAACTGTCTTTACCTGAAGAAGACCTATACAAGATAGGGCCATGGATGGGGGAATTTCTCATGAGCCCTCACCCCTCCCCATGGAGCTACTGGTAGTTGATGGTTGCTGAGGGGAAGGGAGACATTTTCTCTAGTGAAGTAGACATGGGTAAATTGCCTGTGCTCTGGTAAATAAACCTCAACTCATGATCATGCAGGCACCCCTAATTCAACCCCCCTCCCCACACACGTCAAAGCAGACAGAGAACTAGTTGAAAAGGAGTTCAGTGGGAGTGGCAGGGGACTATAGAAAATAATAAGGGTGAATATGATAAAAATGCCTTACATATATGTATAAAATTGTTAAACATAAAATAGTAAAAAACAAAAAAAGAATCAGTGAACTGATTGGTGAAGATAGATCATCTAAAATTAATAATCAAGAAACAAAAAAACTCTGAAAAATAGTGAAATAGCCTATGATAACTATGTGATATATCAAGCAAACCAATGTAGGGAAAGAGAAAGGGATGAAAGCTTATATAAGGAAATAACAACAGGAAACTTCCCTGGAGACAGACAGAAACCAGCACCCACTTTCATAAAGCCCTAATAGCTCAAAAGAGACTTAATATAAATTGATCTTTACCAAGGCATACTAAAATCAAACTGGCAAAGGTAAAATGCAGAAGAAAATTTGAACGCAATAAAAAACAAACTCATCTGAACAGTTACAAATTCATTTTTCAGTAGAAGTAAAATATGAATTAACTGTACTCAAGAGGTAGATACAGGAAGACTACTTCAAGTTTGAGGCCACCCTGTCCTACCAAGTGAGTTCCAAGACAGCCAAGGCACCATATCAAGAGTCTGTTTCAAAAAACAAAAGAAATTCCGAAATTTATAAAGAAAATTAGGGCAATATGAGTAAGAGTGCTGCTTCCAGCACTTCCTGACAACCAGCACCAGAGCGATGGAGACAGACACTGAGAATACTCAAAATGTGTCAAAGCTCATCACTAAAGTAGATTTAAAACACACCCACCAAGTCTGAGGAAATTTTGCAGAAGAAGGGGCAGAAAAGATTGTAAGAGCCACAGAGTGGAAGGCAATGACCAGAGGCATTGCCCCCTCCTTACAATGGCTGACTGATGGTCTCACATCTTATAACTCATAACTACAGGGGAAATACCAGCAATCCCACTAAGGAGGATCTAAGTGGAATAGGGGAAGTGAAGAGGGAAATGATGGGACCAAAACATGATGTGTCCATTAAATTAATATACTTAATAAAAAAGTAGTACTTACAAACCTATCTTTAATATTCCTTTTCAATTTTAAACTTAAATTAATTGATAAGTATAAAATTTAAATTGTATTTTTTTCTGAAATAAAGAATCAGGCTTTGGCTATAGTTCATTAGTAAAGTACATGTATGAAGCCCCAAGTTCAACACCTAGCTAAAACAAACAAAATGCACAAAAATCAAGGCAGCGAAGAACTTCCATAACTAATACTAGGTTATAATATCCCTTTCTGATGTGTCAAAATGTTATGTGTGCTTCTTCTGTATTTTTATGGAAGAAAATTGAAAAGTGTTAATAGCCATACCTAGCATAATTGTAAGACACAAGAATAACTTTAAATATTGAGCTTATAACTTTATGTATTATCTATGTTGTAATCTTCTTAGTGTTTATTTATATGTACTACTAAAATTTCTGATATATATATATGCATATATATCATGTGTTTAAAAATTATAAAGCAGATATAGTCATAGCTACCTCTAACTGAAAATAGCATAAATGATAAACACTCTATGCAAACTCATACAATAGAATAAGACAAAAAATAGATTAATTTCAAATGCACTCTGCTATATGAAAAAAGTCCAGGCACAAAAGTATGCATACAGTATAATGCCACTTAACACCATAATAGTAAAAGTGAAATAGTAGGATCAAAAACAGTTCAATTGCTGGGGATGGTGGCACACACTTTTAATTCCAGCACTTGCAAGGCAGAGATAGGAGGATCACTGTGAGTTTGAGGCCACCCTGAGAGCGCATAGTGAATTCCAGGTCTCCCTGGGCTCAAGTGAGACCCTACCTCACAAAAACAAAAAACAAAACCCTCCCACAAAAACAGTCAGTTTCATAAACCAAAAGAGCAGAAGGGATTACTAAAGTGAATTTTTTAATCATTATAATATTATATTTGATTGACAAAGTTTCATAAAGTGATAGATTTGTCAAATTTGTGCACTGCAGCATGTGTTTTACCATATGTAAATTATAATCAATGAACTTGAGCCCAGAATAACTATTATTCTTCTTCATGATGTACCTACAGGTAACATTTAAAATTATAGCTCACAATTAAACTACTGACTTCTAATAAAAATATAACATTCTTTTTCTATTAAAAAAGAAAATTAGAAGCTGGGCATGGTGGTGCATGCCTTTAATCCCAGCATTCAGGAGGCAGAGGTAGGAGGATCACCTTGAGTTCAAGACCACCCTGAAACTACATGGCAAATTCCAGGTCAGCCTGAGCTAGAGTGAGACCCTACCTCAAAAAAAAAAAAAAAAATTAGAAAATATTAATTCACAATATTTTGGATATCAAAAAGAAAATGTATATGCTACTGGCTTGAAAAACCCTTTTAGAGATGAATGTATAACCTTTAATCATGATTTTAGAAAAGGAGAAATGGTAGCTCCTTTTTTGAGAGGTCTTAACTGTTCTTAATGAGATTTTTAAAAATTATATTTATTTATTTATTTGTTTATTTATTTATTTGACAGAAAAAGAGGGGAGAGAGAGAGAGAGAGAGAATGGACATACCAGGGCCTCCAGCCACTGCAAACAAACTCCAGATGCATGCGTCCCCTTGTGCATCTGGCTAACGTGGGTCCTGGGGAATCGAACTTGGGTCCTTTGCCTTTGCAGGCAAACATCTTAACAACTAAGCCATCTCTCCAGCCCCTTAATGAGATTTTTGTGTCAGTCTGTTATAGCAGTTCTAAGCTATATTACCTATTATTATGATTATAGATAGATAAAAATTCCCAATTCTTAATAATCTTATGATTTTATGGATTTCTGAATTTTAAAATTTCAAGGAAAATAAGAAAGCATGAACTAGATTTGTAACAGCAACTTAAAATCAAAATATGCAGAAAGAAAACAAAGTAAAAGCAACAGAGGAATTAAAGATAATACTAAACCTTTGTCAAATTGAAAATTTAAATAAAATGAACAATTCCTTAGAAAAGAAAACAAACTGAAATAAGGACAAACAGAAAACTTAAAATCATTTTTGACACACTAATGATATTGTTTCATAACTAAAATACTAACCGACACATAGCACTCCAGTCCTGAATGTCATCACTGTTTGATCTTTTCAAACTCCTAAAGAAGAAATAAGAATTATTAAAAATATCTGAAAGAAATAGAAAATGTTTAAACATTTATCAAATTTTAAATTGGTATATTATAGTCATGACACCAAAACTTGACAAAATCATTAACAGTAACATCCCAGAATTATATCTCATAAACATAATTATAAAAATACTTAAACAGTTTTTGGATGCTTTTCCACATAGGAGGGATATTATATCACAACTAATAAAAGATCATTTCAGGTTGAAAACATTTGAAACTTACCACATTAAGATACTAGAATAAAAGGAAAAGATTATGGGATAATAACAATACATAAAATCATTTGGTAAAAGCACAAATGTTCCTGATAAAATTTACAGCACACAAAGAATAAAAATCTATCCTACTTTAATGATAATAATCTACATAAAAGACACAAGTGTGATCCTCAGTGGTGAAAAATTGGAACAGAAGAAGCATGTCCATTTGTACAATTTTTTTTTTTTTTTAGATTTTTAAAATTTATATTATTCTGATTTTACATTCATAGTATTGGTTCCATTGTCCTCCTCCCTGTCCTCCCTCTTTCAAAGGGACCCTCATTGGACATCTTGGCCTAATCAAGAGTCAAAAAATGAAACAAGAGAAAATAATATTGTTAGAACACAGAGCAAAAGAAATTGTAATTATTTATTAGGCAACATAATGGTTTACATACACAATTCAAAATATAGAGACATTGTTATAATTAAAAGCAAATTTAATGATATTGAAATAAATGGAAATTTTAAAAAGCTGTTTCAATATACTACTGAGTAATTGGAAAATAAAGACTAATACTATTTTTATACCTAAATTTCAAATATATCATAGTGATGCCAAATAACAGATGTGCAATACCTTTGCAGTAAAATTAAGAAAAATTAAATAAGATCTAAATAAATGGAGGTTTATACTATCTGAGGAGTTTGGAAGGCTCAAAAATAAATATAGCAGTACTCCTTAAATTAACATATTAATTTCATGTAATCTCAATATGTTCCTTTTATTTTTTGTACTGACCACATAGCTTTAAATTTGAAATGAAAAGAAGTGAAAATATTTAAGTAAGTTTAGGAGAAATATGTATGAAAATATATACTGCGATTGCTATATTGATTTATTTTAATGTCAAAGTAATTAAGCTAATATAGTAGTGACACAAAACAACCAAAGGTACAGGATAAGGAACACAAACAAAGATGTAGGGTTGCGGGGATGGCTCTGTGGATAAAGCTTTTGTCATACAAGAGTACCTGATTTTGAATCCCCAGAACCTACACAAAGCCAGGCACTAATAGATGTAGCACCATCTACAATTCTAGCAGCCACAATAGAAAGGGAGGTGGAAGGCAGCATAATCCCTTGGAAGCTCATGGCCAGCCATCTTGGTGAATACAGTGGTGAGAAAAAGGTGAACCTGCCTCAAACATAAAGTGACTATCGGTAGAACTATGAACATTAAAGAGACTGCCCATGAATTCTTGGCAGGAAATAAAAACATTATTACAGGCTGGAACACATGGGAATCCTCTGATAGAAACTTAGCTGAATTATGTTGTGTAACTATATGAAAAGTGCAGGTTGTAACTGATAAAAGTAAATAGTTCAGGAGATTTTCAAGCAAAGCATTAAAGGTGCAGTATGGTTTTTCATTGCTGCTTATAGTAAAATGTAAAAGGAAAGAAAGATAATCAAGGGCAGAAGTACTACACAGAAACAATTGAGTTTTAAATACTTGGAAAATTCTCATCTAAATTTCTAAATTTGCTCATATTCAGAGGTTATTGACAGGAAAATGCCCCTTAGAAAGAATGTCAGCAGTGTGAATAGACAGTATTTACCAATGCTAAAGAGATTTGGCATCTGGGCTCATGAATATGTTCTATCATCTGTGTTTGAAACTGAGATCTTGTGTGGAAATGAGACACTGAGATAGGATCTATACAAGATAATTGACAAAAAGAAGCTCAAAGAAATGTTATTACTGAGAATGACCAGACACATAGAAAAGCCACAAGGACTAAAGATGAGCACTGTTTGACAGACTGCTAGTAGGACAAACAAGTATGAAAATACCATGTAGAAATCAACTACTTTGTAAGCTAATTAAAAGATAATTTTAAGGAGTTTTAATAAAGGAAATCTACATTAGTGGATAAAGCTACTCCCAGAGGACATAAGTTATTAATCAAAAACCCAAGTGCTAGAGATAACTCATAATGAAGTGTTACTCAAAGGAGGCTACAGGGGTCCCTAAAACATACAGGCTTTTGCCACAGCTCTTGGTTGCCCACCAGAACTAGATGGTAGTTGGTGTAGCCACTGGAAAATTGTTTATGTTCCAGTAAATAAGCTCCACCCATGCTAATGCAAACAATCCTAATTTAATATAAAAAGTTATACTAAAACACATACACATGGTATGAAAGTAAGAAGGAGATTAGTTGAGAAAAGAAGTTGAATAGAAGTGTTAAAGGGATAAGGCAGTGTAATTAAGATGAGCATGATCAAACTACATTATATACATGTACAAAATTACCAAAATAAAATAACATAAAATATTTGTAAAAAAATCATGACAAAATGAAAAGTGACCTTTGAGTCATGTGTTAAACATAACTGGGTAAATGTGGGTGTTAACATTTATTAGCATGGGGTTCAAAGCTGACTAGTTTTTAGAAGCAAGGAAGGTAATTGATTTGTAAGTGGTACTGGGGAACAAAACAGATATATGTTACATACATATGGGTCCAGTGGTAGATGTGGATGCAGCAATGCAAACATCATCCACCCAAGAAGGCTACATGAAATAGAACACATTTTATAGAGATCCAGGTTTCAAATAGAGAAAGAAAGTGGACATATCATTCAGACAGGAGGCCAAAAATAGAGAGGTTTGCTGATGGCAATTAGTTTCAAAAGTGTCCAACTAGGACATAGATGTGAAGCCTTTGTGATGTTAAGAGATTAGATATAGTCAGTATCAATATAAGCATGTCTTTGTAAAAATTCCTAGTGATTGAAGAAGCTCAATTTGGGGAGCTCACTTTAACTTATAGATAATACATTTTTATTTCTCTCCAAACATATTCAACCTTATTTTCTGAAAGTAATGCTTACTGAGAAAAAATTAAATAGTCCCAAAATCTGTCATTTTGCATAATAAAATACCAAATACTTTAATTTTTGTGTAGTAAGTTTGAAAATGCATTTTTAATTTTTAAGTTTATACACATTTACATGCCTTTTCTATTAATTACTTATTAATATATCCCACATATTTTATGCCACACTATTTTTATTTTATTTTATTTTATTTTATTTTATTTTATTTTATTTTATTTTATTTTATTTTGGTTTTTCGAGGTAGGATTTCACTCTAGTCCAGGCTGACCTGGAATTCACTATTTAGTCTCAGGGTGGCCTCGAACTCATGGTGATCCTCCTACCTCTGCCTCCCAAGTGCTGGGATTAAAGGCTTGCACCACTACGCATGGCTTTTTATTTTTTAATTTTGGTTCTTTATTGTTTTTTACATTAGATTGTACCATAAGAAATTTCCATTTTTGTAGGTGAAGAAATAGTTGAGTACCCTTCAGATAATTTGACTTAACAAAATGTATATTAACTGATGGCTCCAAGCCAATATTTCTCATATTAGCCTTATATTGGAAATACTTTCAACAACATATTTTAAGATAAGATTGTTAAAAACTAATACTGAGGGTTGGAGAGATTGTTCAGTGGCTAAGGTGCTTTCTCATAAAGGTTACTATAAGAGTTTGATTCCCTAGTACCCACATAAAGCCAGATGCACAAGGTGGCACATGCATCCGGAGTTTGCCTGCAGTGGCTAGAGCCCCTGGTGTGCCCATTCCCTTCCTCCTTCTCTCTCATTCACTCTCCCTCTCTCTCTATGGTGTAGTGGCACACATATCTATAATCTCAGCACTGGGGAGGCTGAAGAAAGGGAATTGCTGTGAGTATAAGGCCAGCCTGAGACTATACAGTGAATTCCAGCTTAGTCTGGGCTAGAGGGAGACCCTACCTTGAAAAACAAACAAGCAAACAAATACTGAAAGATATAATCAGTAAAAAATTTAAAAGCATTATTGGTAATTCTTTATTAATTTTTCACATACTAGATCCTTAAAAAATAAAAATAGTAAAGCAGGGTGTGGTGGCACGCCTTTAATCCCAGCACTTGAGAGGCAAAGGTAGGAGGACTGCCATGAGTTCGAGGCCACCCTGAGACTACATAGTGAATTCCAGGTCAGCCTAGACCAAAGTGAGACCCTACCTCGAAAAACCAAAAAAAAAAAAAAAAAAAAAAAAAAAAAAGTATAGAATTATTTTGTCTAACACACGGTCTTTTATCAGAATTACAAAATTAGCTAGTTTTTTCTTATTCACAAAATTAAGTTTATCAATCATTAAGTACATTATAATAACACTACATCCAACTTTATTCCCTAAAGAATCTACACATGTATTAATGCTTTCCATTTGCTCAAAATCAGCATATGGTTATAAGCGATACTCAAACACAGAAAACATTCATGGTCATATATCCATTTTGTGTGTGCGAATTTGCTACATTCAAAAAAGAAAGTACCCAGGAAAAGGGGGGAAATTCCTATCAGTTTAAGATACAAATTTTGGACTATAAAATAGTGACCATTAAATAAATATTCTTTACCCATAAATATATAACTATGTAACTAAATTTGTCATATTAATCATTAAAAGTACTGAGAATTATGTAAAAAGAGGTCTTACGTTCTTGAAGGAGACATCTCTGCTTATATGCTGTCAGACATCTACACTGGCATGTTCAAACTGGTAAGATTGAGTGATGACATCATAAAGAGACATCATAGAGTTCTTATCTGTCACTGGACTCACTTGTGCCTCTATAGTGAGCTGGAGATATCTAAAGGGAAAGTACAGATTGGTTATATTTTTCAGTGTGTAAATGCATATGAAATTTATTTTAAAAGTATGGATGCACTCACAGTCTTTACAAACCTTGAAGAGACTGATTTTAATTGTTTGTAGAATATTGTTTAACAGTAATTTTGAGTGGACTTCTGTGTCTACAAGTGTGTGAAAGTTATATGACTAGGGAAGAAAACAGAAGAATATAAACATTCTTTATTGAAAAGAGCAGCTGTAATCCACTACATTTCCTTTACATTCAAGGTCTTTTCTCTGAAAATTCTTTGTATGTTTATAATATTATACTTTACAAAATATATTTACTCTTGGACATTTAAATTCAGCAAAGATAAAATTGTCTATTAAATTGGTATTGATGTCTGAAAAATTTGCCTTCCCAACCTCAAAAACAATGTTACTATATACACATGTATTAGAAAAAATGTAAATTTCTCATCATAGAAACAAATTTTCTTAGGGCAGTTTAGTGATATGTACAGAAAAAAAAACTGGCTATATACATTATGTGTATCTTTTTTCAATGCATCTTTCTGACCCTAGAAGAAGAATTCATTATGTAGTCTAAATTGTATCACTTATTTTTAATATTTTTTTATTTGTACACAAGTGCATGAGAGGGTGGGCACCAGGAACCCTTGCTACCACAAAGGACACCAACATTTTGTGAAACTTTTTGCATCTAGCTTATATAGGTGGCTGGGGAATGCAACCTGGGTGAGCAGGCTTTCAAGAAGGCACCTTCAGTCACTAAGCCATCTCTCTAGCCTCTAGCTTATTATTTAATTGAAAAGAGCTACACACTTTTACTCAAGTCTAACTACCATCTTATTGTCATATTATTTCACAGTCCAGGTCTCTTGCTTTCTGCCATGAAGAAAAAGTCATATGCTTTAGCCTCTTAGCTCACCTAATGGCAGGGAGCCCAGGCATTATAGATGAGGATGAGGAGCTACAAATATTTTGGACATCTTCCTCTCTATAGCTCTTTTCATTCCTGAGAAGATTTGCAATTAAGGTGTCAGCAACCATAGCTATGTTTTCATAATTTTTTTTCTGATTTCCAGTACTAATTGGCTAATAAAATGATCTTTAAGATCCACTTCCTCCTCAGAGGAATCAGGACCAAAGTTGGTATGTCTTATGAGGACCTCCCTTAATAGTTCAAGGAAAGATGTCAAGGTTACATTAACAGCCTGGTTCATGGGCTCTATTATAATTTACTGGTTTAATTTGGCTTTCCCTCATCCCCACATTTAGACACCTGTGTATGTAATTTAATGCACAAATTCCTCCTGGGGTGTTGTAACTTCAGTTTCATTTCTTCTGGAAAATGGCAGTAGCCCCTAATAGGTAATTGTCATCTGTCATGTGTAGACTGCTACTTCATTGATGGAATCTATTTCATCTAAAAAGTAGTTCAGTGAAGGAAAGTACTTATATTCTTCCAGCTGAGGACAATGGTGACTGTTGGCTTGTTTTTAAAGCAGAGTCTTACTTTAGTACAGACTGACCAGGAACTCATTATGTAGTTCTAAGTTGGCCTCAAACTAATGACAATCTTCCTATCTCAGCCCCCAGAGTGCTGAGATTATAGGCATGAGACCTCATGCTCAGCAACTGTAGGCTTTGCTTTTGAAAATCATCAATAAGCCTTTGTCAACTAAAATGTGCCTAGTCTTGTTTTAGCTGTAGTAGGACTTACATAGAGAAAGGAACTTGAACTCTTACTGTTTGGTCTGTGGAGCTTTTCATGTGTAGGTGACAAACCTTGGGGATGTTGAAAAGTCCTAACTAGGGTGATAGAGTATGTAAGGAAAGGGCAGTCTTATAGACCTATGAAGGGGTGGGGACTTGTTTTCTTTGGTTCTAGATGAAGTCTGAGAGCTTTGGAGTTGCTTATCAAATGTGGAAACTTTTATGGCCTCATTGTTTTTTCTTTTTTTATATAAGTTCCAGTGGAACACAGCCTATTCCTAAAAGGTCAGAGTCATAAAGGTATGAACACATGTGATTGTAGCCATTTATACAGGTTGTAGCAAAAGAGAACCAATTGGAAGATGGTGTTAAAATTTCAATTCCCACTCTCAAGCCACATTTCCCTCTTCCACAGCTTGCATTGTGACAAAATTGTTTTGTAGAGAAATTAAGTGAGGGGGTTTGAATTTTGTCCAGGTTTTCTACATGCAACCAGTGGGTGAGTCTTGGGACATAGGTGTTTGACTTCCCATTCAGATAAAAAAAATATTCAAGGATGTAAGATATTCCCTTGCCTTCTCTTCTCATATGCCTTGGGGTGAGGTGTCCTTCTGCCTGGGTAGCTTCAGACTGAACTGATCTTTACTGTGTGCTTTAGACTCAGTAGCTGTTCTGTAAACATTTAGTGGGGAGATGAACCAATACCTGTTTACTTCAGGACACCAATGATAGCCCAAAGAAATGATTCTATACAAGACTAGCTTGGTGAACCCTTGAGTTTACTGGGGCTACTTATAGAAGCATGCATGAGGGATTACTTATAGGGGAATGAGCATGAGCTGTGTTTAGTTTTAGTGTGTTTAAGTAAAAGCATTCTATTTGTAGAACAGTCTGTGATTCTGTTGACACTATATTTTCACAACGAGGACACTTGTGCTTGATCCCAGAATACTGGCAACAGTGTTTGTGGTGTCGACTCTCCAGCTATTAGGGGGGTCTAATATCCATCTATAATGTCAAGCCTTGCCAGAAGGGCTCCTGCTTCTGAGATAAATTGTCATCTCCTTTGTTTTCTTTAAGCCATTATCTGCATAAACTCTGCATGAACCTTGTACACAGAGCTGTTCTAATAAAAGTTCTACAAGCTGTTGACTCAGCATTTTTAGCCAATACAGCTTTGTGTCCTCTCCTTCTGTTGACTCACCCCAGTCTCAGCTTCAGTTCCTTGGGGCTGGTCTTTCAGGACCTGAATATAAATTCAGTTGGCATCAGCAGGTGATGATGCCAACATTGAGCAACTTCAACATAGCTACATCATTTAAGAAAATGTCTCTTTTTCCTCCATCAATCATTAACTACCCATAAATCATTAGGAATGGGTGCATCCTTATAACTACCTTCCTTATCCATAACGGAATGGTGATGAGTCCAATCTTGTGCAGGTCTGGTTCACATGGCTTCTGTGAGTTCATGAGTGAGATGTCATTTCTGGAAGACAGTTTTCAAGCACACTCCTTCCCTTCATCTGGATTTTGTTCCTCCACCCACTTTCCTCAGCTTTAGGTTGGGGAGAGTAATATAGTAATATAGATGTCTTAGTGCTGAACACTCATTAATTACCACTTTGATCAGTTATGAGTCTACAGTTACCACCATCTATTGCCAAAGGAACCTTCAATGTCCAAATCTATCAGTAGCACTAACACATGGATATAAACAACAATATTTAAAAAGTAATTTGACAGACACATAATGCCCATTTATGAAAACAGCAATCGCTTCGCCACTAAGGCCTATGACCTGTCCACACATACATTTTTGGCTATGTTTATAGTACTGGACA
Source organism: Orientallactaga sibirica (assembly GCA_036365145.1). Taxonomy (NCBI): domain Eukaryota; kingdom Metazoa; phylum Chordata; class Mammalia; order Rodentia; family Dipodidae; genus Orientallactaga; species Orientallactaga sibirica. Next base: position 4,319,273 of record JAEOAD010000793.1, on the reverse strand, counting down.
TGAATTACTTCTTGGGTAGAAGGCCTTAAAGCCGAACAGAAAGCAAGTCATTACACTCAACCCAGTCCTGCTGCTATTATACCAGATAGCATATATTGCCTTTCTTGTTAGTAGTATAGTACACAAAGTCCATAGTGAGAACTATTTATTTTCCCTTAGAAGCCTACATAATGCCTTTCAACACTGTGAAAAGTAGCCAATGTAATGGAAGCTTCCAGGTTAATCCCAGTTTGATTTTTCTATGCCTGGTATTGAAGTGTACATTTTGTAGCCACAAAGTCTACCTAGTTCTGGTGGGTAATCCACAACTGTCGCAACAGCCTATATTGTATGGGTGGAGGGAGGCTCACCAGCTTCCATGGCCAACAGTTTATAGAGAGATAGACCATCCCTGGCACTGGAATGTTCATATAATAACCTTATGGATTTTGGGAGTATCTTCAATTAAATGCTTTAATCATGATTTTTGACATTTGCATACACAGGCTGATTGAGAATTCTTCATATTCACCTGTATGTCATCTGAGTCTTACCCAATCACAGAGTTTCCAAGAATTTTACTCATGTGATTGGCCCTTGTATTTTGTGTGAACTGATGTCCCATCCTTGCTCCTCTATGTGCACAAATGATTTTTTTCTAAATCTGAAAGTACTCAAAGGCTAGTTTTATACATTTATGAAATAAAACCTTTTCATAAGTGTTGGCAGGATGTCTGAAGACTCACTACACAACATGCCAAACAAATTCTAGAGATCTAGTTGATTGCAGGAGTCAGCAACACATGAGAACACTTATAGAAAACAACAAAAATATGTCAGCAATGTCCAATATAGCATGAGAACTTTCTATCACTTTTATCAGAGGTTTTCTCCAACATTCATCTTTGATTGTGTTTTATTCTATGATTCGTCATTAAGTGTTGTGTTGACGTTTTATGTGTAAACAAACATCTATTCTCCTCAGGTAGGGAACCCATGACAGACCAAAGAAATGGTTCCACTGAAATCTAGCTTGGTATGCCAATGAGTTTTTTGGGGTAATTAATGGGATCATGGGCAACAAACAATTACCAGTGCCACTGAATAAAATGTCTCTCTTGGGGCTGAGGAGCTGGCTTAGCAGTTAAAGTGCTTTCCTACAAAGCTAAAGGACATAGTTTCGATTCCCCAGTATCCACCTAAGCCAAGTGTACAAGATGGCACATGAATCTGGAGTTTGTTTGCAGTGGCTGGAGGCCCTGGTGCACCCATTCTCTCTCTCTCTTCCTCTATCTCAAATAAATAAATTTAAAAAAGTCTCTCTTGGGGTGGAGAGTTTGCTTTGTGGTTCAGGCTCTGGCCTGCAAAGCCAAAGGACCCAGGTTTGCCTCCCCAGGACCCATGTAAGCACAAGGTGGCACATGTGTCTGGAGTTTGTTTGCAGAGATTAGAGGTCCTGGTAAGCCTGTTCTCTCTCTTTTGCTATCTCTATCTGCCTCTCTCTCAAATAATTAAAAATATTAAAAAGTCTCCCTCTTTCCTAGTAACTGTTAATTGCCTAGACATTCTCATGAGCCCCTCCCCCTGAACAACTGTTAACTGCCTATAACTCTTTAGAGAAGGGTGAAGGATCATGAGCCCCTTCCTCTGAGAAACTGTTAACTTCCTATATATCTTTGGAGGGGGAGAGCCTTTATGTGCCCCTTCCTTTCCCCCTCTGTCTTTCCCTCCCTCCCTCCTTCTCTCCTTGATGTGGAGTATTATTGGGCTCATTCTTATGTAGGTCTCCTAGAGGTTAATCACCATTGCTTGGATTTAAGATGGCAATGACTTAGTTATGCCTGAAGGACAGAGCTCCACAATGGCCTATGATGAAGGGTCCAGGGATAGGATTTAACCATATTCTCTTTTTTAAAAATCTTCCTTACCAAAGAGATATCCTTATATTTATATCCTTCTTTATATCTGTCTCCCATACTTGTTATTGGTTTCTTTTTTTACCTTGTTTCATTCTTTGATACAATGAGACTGAGCAAAATAATTAATACATTTACCAACTTATTAAAGGAAGTTTAATTGACATTACATTTATGGAAGACTGAAGCAAATGAAAATGAGCTGTTCACATATTTCTAAACCACAAAGTTCTCACATATGTAAAGTCTAGGTAATTTTTATTGCTGCCTGGATTTTACAAAAAGACATTTTACATTTAATTTACCTTGGTGTCATGTGAGTCTAAGAGTTACAGAATGGTACATTCCAGCAAGAGCTGACCAACGTAACAAAAACTCAAATGATACTGGACAACAAAACTACCTTAACAAGAAAATGTGAAAGGAGAGAAAACACATAGAGTGCCAAACATATGATATTAGTCCTATGATTGCAGTTTAGGTTTCAAAAGTTATTTTTCCCTGGAAGAACTTGAGGTGGCAACAAATGGCTACTTTTTCAAGAAGACTGGGTTGGGGGTAGAGTCCATAAGTGACAGGTTAGACCTAAAGCAATATTGTCTGTATTTTCTTTTAACCAGAGAGCTAGCTAGGGATAGCCTGGGTTTGTGAGGATTTTGAGAGAAGTGTGGAATTATGGCCTCAATGCACTTGTTCTCTTAACCTGTGAGGGTAAATCAGCTGTGGCAGTTAAGCTTCCCTTCTGGGGTTGTACTCTCTACTATTTGAGTGTTGTGTGATATGGGGACAAATACTGGGTTATATTCCCAAAGATGAGGAATTTGGGCAATATCACCCCTTTAATTATTATTTATTATATTGCTCTTTAGTTAAGTAGCACATAGAACACAACAGTATATAAGGGTGCCCAGCCAAAAGGAGCCATAGCAAGTGAGCCAGATGGAAAGTCAGACCTTGAGGAATCCTTTCATGTCTTCCAGCTTAAGAGTTGGTATAGGTTGAAATAAGCTGCATACATTCTACTTTAGGGGGATGGTAGTTCCAACATTACAATGAATTAGGAGTCTAAGCATGTGATAAAGTTTGACATTGCAAGATCAAGGGCACAGTCCAAGAAAGGCTTGTAACTATTGCCTGGAACACACAAAAGAGTCAACATTTTTATTAGTGGCCTTGTCAGAATGGCTGTGCATTTGACCATTCTACTGCCCCCATCACCACAGTAGTGATGTTGGACAGGGGTACAGCAGGGAAGGAGATGTTGAAAGAGTAGAAGTTGCAAGTAAAAGGCTGTAAGGCAAATTGGGGAAAAAACTATCTTAATGTGTTCTGGATATTGAAGATGCATTGAGTAAGAGATTAGCTCCTCCGCATGACACCTCAACAGGTTATTGAGTGGCACTTTTGTCTTTATTGGAGAAAAGAGCATGGCTTAGAATATCAGATGGATTAGACATTTATGGTGATGTTCTTCTGGATGAGTCTTTATGGTATAATATAACCCAGGAAAATGATATAGAAGTAACTGATTGTTTCCCTACCTTCAGCATCCAGGATGCTCATTCAATACAATGAGGGTCTTTAGGAAAGAAACCAAAGTATAAGGCTGAAGATTAAGTGCAACGAGATAAGTAGTCAATAACAGTGGTATGATGCAGCCTGACATTGGCATCCATAGCCCAGGAGTTTCCTTTTAATGACCCCTGTTAAGATGAAACTGAATCCTTAAAAACACAGCATAAAATGAAGTGGAGGAAAAATCAGAATGAATACTGCAAACATCACATTTAAGTAGAAGGCATTTACAGAAGGGAGAGTTCTTCAAGGTGCTCTTACCTTTTCATCCAAGTCATAGACCCAGAAAAATCTTACTGGACAAATATTCTTCTTGGGCATTGCCATTTTGAAGGGAAAAAGTCAGTTAAGAGATATAGCAAGTTTAAGGAAAAGTTTATTTAGCTAAACAAGGCAAAGTAAACTTTAGAGAAAGATTGAAGCTGACTTATTAGAAAAGAGTGTAGCAGTTCTGGTTCTGTTTGTGGAAATTTAAGAAAATCCCCCTAGCTCTTCTTATATCATTGTGATATTCTCCCTTTGCATACCACTTTCATTTCATACTACTATACCATGCATGCTGTGGGGCTAAGATGCCTTTGTGGTTTATTTCCTTCCCTGTTTATCAGGACATTCATTGACGAACATGTATACTTGTTAAAATGCTCTAGCATCTTAAAGTCTGATATGGCAGGAAAAACCTAACAAGAGACATAGTTAACCAGATGTAGGTATAGTTTTCTTTGATGATTAATATAATATATCTATTTTATCAAGATGTGCCTAACTAGCCGGGCGTGGTGGCACACATCTTTAATCCCAGCACTCGGGAGGCAGAGGTAGGAGGATCACCGAGAGTTCGAGGCCACCCTGAGACTACAGAGTGAATTCCAGTTTAGCCTGGGCCAGAGTGAGACCCTACCTCGAAAAACCAAAGAAAAAAAAATTAAAAAATTAAATTAAATTAAATTAAAATTAAAAAAATAAAAATAAAAAAGATGTGCCTAACTATAAAAGGAGTGATTGCTAACACTGATAAGGTGGGATGGATTATAAAAATCCAAGGCCTGACCCGAGTGATACATCTCCTTCAAGACTCCACCAGCTGGGGATCAATTATGAGGCATAATGCCAAACACATGAGGCTATAAGGCATTCAAACCACACCAATGCCTGAAAAATTGGCACCATGTGGTTGGTCCATATTCTGTTACTAGCTCAAGAGATACCCAGGTCCCACTGGACCATGGCTGCAGTAGCCTGTACGTACTTGTGTAGCTGAAACAGGAAAAATTATTCCCTAGGAGACAAAATTAGAGGAATACATGTCTGAGATTCTTTTTAGATACTTTCTTTTTATGGTTTTTAAATTAACAAATACAAAGACCCTGAGGCCTTTGATGGGAGAGGTCTCACACTTCAGGGCACCTTTCCTATTTGCTCCAGTGCAAAGTGTGTCATAACTCTTTAATAACTAGTCACTTGCTGCTTCATCCTAGGTGATATGATAATATGTGAAGCCTTGTTTGTTCTTGTCATGCGTATATTTTGGTATTTTTCAATAATAAAAAGTAAAAGCTTACACACAAGTCTATACATTTGTAGCTAGGATCCACATATGAGAGAGAACATGTGACGTTTGGCTTTCTGGGTCTGGGTTACCTCACTTAGTATAATCCTTTCCAGATCCATCCATTTCCCTGCAAATTTCATAATTTCATTTTTCTTTACTGCCGAATAGAACACCATTTTGTAAATGTACCACATCTTTATTATCCATTCATCAGTGGAGGGACATCTAGGCTGGTTCCATTTCCTACCTATTGTGAATAGAGTAGCAATAAACATGGTTGTGCAAGTATCTCTAAGGTAGTGAGAAGAGTCCTTTGGATATATGGCTAGGAGTGCTATAGCTGAGTCACATGGTAAATCTATTTTTAGCTGTCTCAAGAACCTCCACACCGATTTCTACAATGGCTGGACCAGATTACATTCCCACCAACAGTGTAGAAGTGTTCCTCTTTTTCCGCTTCCATGCCAACACTTATTGTCATTTGTTTTCTTGATGGTAGCCATTCTGACAGGAGTGAGATGGAATCTCAAAGTGGTTTTAATTTGAACTTCCCTGATGGCTAAGGATATAGAACACTTTATTAGATGTTTATATGCCATTATATGTTTATATGTATTTCTTCTTCTGAGAACTCTCTATTTAGTTGTTTGATTTCTTATTGTTCTGTTTTTTTAAATTCTTTGTATATTCTAGATATTAGTCCTCTGTCAGATGTATAGCTGGCAAAGATTTTGTCCCATTCTGTAGGTTGTCTCTTTGCTCTATTCAGAGGCCAGTAAGCTGGAAAAAGGCTATAAGAGAGGGAGGAGAGGGAAAGACTTAAGAGGATGGTATTGTATGTATGTAAGTAGAAAAACAGATTACAGGGAGGGAAAAGGCCCAAGCAAGGCCAGGGGAATTGACTGTGTAAAAGAAGAGTGGGGGGAGGGTCAATCAAAATTCAAGATATTCTGAATAACACTTATGTAAACCTACTTTTTTGAATAATGGCACATTCAGAAGCTTTAGATTGTTACTAGAAAATTTTCAGTGCCTGGGATGGGATACCTTCCAGTGAGTTGATAGCCAAGAGGTCCTTGTAGCCTCCAAAATATTAAAGGCTATTGCCAAGGCCCTTGGTTTCCCTTGAGAAACAGATGGTAAGACCCTATTGCTGAAAACATCCCTTGTCTGAGGGGCAAGGTCACTGAGAAAGCAATCTGGTGTTGACCAGAAAAACTTCTCCCTGTAGACCAGCCAACTAAAAGCTGGAAAAAGCTGCAATGCATGCAGCCGTATGGGAACAGAAATCATCAGCAGTGAGAACAGTGGACACTGGAAACATCAAGTTTGGCCAGACAGGCCAAATTCCCAAACAGGTGCAATAGTGGCATGTCTGCTCTTGGGGAAACCAACTGCTCCCTAATTGAACTGAAGGCCCACCCTGTGCATCTGGATTTACACAGGTACTGGGGAATTGAACCGAGGTCTTTCCACTTAGCAGGCTTACTTTAACTGCTGAGCCATATCTCCAGCCTGGGGAATTGTTACATAGTGTTAGTAGTGGAAAGTAATTATGAAAAAAAGAACTATGGAGATTAAAAACTAAAAGTAAAACTACTATATGTTGCAGCAACCCCACTGCTTCTACAAAATATTCCTATGCTCTAATATTTATTACAGCACTTTAAGAATAATCAACATAAGGCACAAACACAGAGATCCATCAGCAGAAGAATTGATTAGAAAAGGGAATAAGGGAATATATATATTTCCAGGATTTGATTCAACCACAAAAATGAATGATATCTTGTCATTTGGAACAATGAATACCATGGATGAATCTGGAGGTCATTATGTTAGAGCCAGGCATAGTAAGTGATACACTATGCATTCTCATTCATTCTGGCAATCTGAAATGTTGATCTTGTAAAAGAATAGAGTGGAATTATTGTCGCTGGAGACTGGAATAAGCACGGGGACTGAGAAAACTTGGGTAATGGGCAAAATAAACAGGAAAAAGAAGAATCAGAACTGCTTTGCATATGCACCATACACAACTGTTGCTTAAAAATAACCTATATTTGGGGGCTGGAGAAGTAACTTAGTGGTTGGTGCATTTGCCTGCAAAGCTGAAGGACCCCAGTTTGATTCCCCAGGACCCATGTAAGCCAGATGCACAAGAGGGCACATGTGTCTGGAGTTCGTTTGCAGTGGCTGGAGGCCCTGGCATGCCCATTCTCTCTCTCTCTCTCTCTCTCCCTCTTTCTCTCTCAAATAAATAAATAAATAATAAAATAAACTGCACTATTAAAAAATAACCTATATTTTGAAATATCTAGCAGTGCACAAAATTATCAACATATAAAAATGATTAACATTTGAAAAGATGTAAGTGCTATTTACCCTGGTTTGATATTGCACTGTGTATTCATGTGTTTGATTATCATAATATGCCACATAAAGATGCATAAACATTATGACTCAGTATAAAAAGCTAAAAATAAATAATCACCATAAATGAACATAAGCACATAAATATTTTACTTAGTTGTTAAATAACTTAATTTGTTCTTTTTACGGTGCTAATGATTGAATAAATCATTTTAAATTCGTAGATACCAATGCATCACTAATGAAATGAAAATACTGTTAGTAACTCAAGGATTAGTTGAGGAATATTAACAAAGTCATATGAATGAAAATGCAAAGTTGTAAATGTCTCACTCTTTATTAAATATTTAATTAATTAATTTATTTGAGAGGCAGATAGACAGAAAGAGCCAGATAGAAAGAGAGAGAATGGAGGTGCCATTGACTCTAGCCACTGCAAACAAACTCTGGATGCATACCCGTCCTTGTACATCTGGTATTATGTGGGTACTGGGGAATGAAACTAGGGTCGTTAGGCTTTTCAGTCAAATGAAGCAAGTGCCTGAACCACTGACCAATATCTCTAGCCCATTGTCTTATTCTTGTTAAGGGCTGGGTGTGTAGTTCAGTAGTAGAATATTTACATAGAGTACACCAGACCCTGACTTCATTCCCCAGAACTGCACAAGAAAAAATGTGTTTGCAAAACTTGCTTAGGCCTTTCCCTTGTCTATAATCTGTTGTTCTATTTCATATATACAATACCATCCCCTTAAGTCATTTCCTATCCTCCCTCCCTTATAAGCTTTTTCTTTTTTTAAAAAAAATATTTTATGAATATTATTCTAGTTTTACATTCATAGTGGTGACTCCATTATCCTCCTCCCTGTCCTCCCTCTTCCATAGGGACCCTCATCAATGGGGAATGTGGTTCATTCATTGTGGGGGTAGTCGAGAGCTATGGGGGATAGGCCAAGTCTCTGTGCATAATGCCCCAATTTGTGGTTCTAACATTCTTTCAGCCCCCTCTTCCGCAAATTTCCCTGAGCCACATTGGGGTCATTTTAGGTCTACTTCAGTGATGAGGTTTTGGGAGCCTCTGTGACTCTGGATATCTGGCTTAGTGGGAGTTAGATGTTCTCTGTGTTTATCTCCTTCAACCTTTTTCTGGTGTCATGATCCCCAAGAGAGCTGAACTCTTGCCCTTCCTCCACATTACTCTGTGGTTTCAGCTGGAGCCCTGGTGAGGTGTGATTGGCTGATCCTCCCTTCAGGTTCATTGTCCATCTGGAAAAAATAAGCAAATTCTTTTTTTTCTAGCTTACTGGCCTCTGCTACCAGTTTGGGGTTCCAGTTCAAACACAAGTCTATACATTTGTAACTATGATCCACATATGAAAGATAACAGGCAACTTTTGGCTTGCTGAGTCTGGGTTACCTCACTTAGCATAATCCTTTCCAGATCTCTCCATTTCCCAGAAAATTTCATTTTTCTTGACTGCTGAATAGAACTCCATTGTGTAAATGTATCACATCTTTATTATCCATTCATATGTGGAGGGACATCTAGGCTGGTTCCATTTCCTATCTATTGTGAACAGAGCAGCAATAAACATGGTTGTGCAAGTATCCCTAAGGCAATGAGAAGAGTCATTTGGATATATGCCTAGGAGTGTGATAGTTGGATTATATAGTAAATCTATTTTTAGCTGTCTCAAGAACCTCCACACTGATTTCCACAATGGCTGGACCAGATTGCATTCCTACCAACAGGGTAGAAGTGTTCCTCTTTTACCACATCCTCTCCAACACTAATTGTCATTTGTTTTCTTTTTTAAAAAAATTAAATTATTTTATTTATTTTTGGAGAGAGACACAAAGAGAGACGGACAGAGAGGGAGAGGGAAACAGAGTTTCTCAGCTGATGTGAATGAACTCCAGATGTGTATGCCCCCTTGTGGGCACGTGCAGCATTGCACCCTTGTGTCACTTTGCATCTGTCTAAACATGGGACCTGGAGATTGAAACCGCTGGAGATTGGAAACGCTGGAGATTGGAACCAGCCTTCTTAGGCTTAGCAGGCAGGCACCTTAACCACTAAGCTGCTGGTTCCTCCGGCAGGTAGGGCTGAAGAAGGAGCCGGTCCAGCCAGTCCCTTTTGGGGGCTGAGCAGGATGGTGTATATCGGTGACCCAGAACCCCCTGGAGGCACCGGAGAGAAAAACACACTGGGAGTCTTGTCGAAGCAGGAACTCATTTTATTGTAGTAGGAAGATGTTTATATAGCATTGAGAAAGAGGGTGGGTCTCAGGATGGGATAAGGGTATAGGGGCCAATATTATTTCGCCATGCACTCCTAAGCGGGAGTAATAGGCCAAGGACAGGTTGCCAAACTCTAGTCAGGCTCAGGAAGTTCCATTGGGCCTACAAACAGGGGCCTCTTAGGGCCCAACATCTCCCCCTTTTGTTTTTATAAGAACGGTGGATATCATGGCCCCTGTCTTAGGTTGTCCCCCTCTGGGGATCTTACCTGTCACTGGGTACCATGCCTCCAGCCCGTCGAAAGTCCACTCCATGACCTGTCTTAGGTTGTCTCAGCCTGTCTGAGATCTTACCCATCATGGGTTCGATGGAGGGCGGGGGAGGGATGCTCCAGTCAGAGGAAGAGCCTGGCTCCTGAGTTGCGAGTCTTTGGTAATGTATTTCGACCTGATGAAGTTTAATTGCCTCTAGCCGTTGGTGAATGAATTGTGTAATCTTATTAATTACACAGGGCCCGACAGTGAGGATAAGAAGAAGGAGAAGGAGGGGGTCTGAGGAGAGGGAGAAGGTAGGGTAAGAAGCCATGTAAGCCTGTCCACAGTGGGTTGTCTTGGAAGTCCCGTCTCCTCCTCTCCAAATCTTCCTGGAGCTTTTTGATTTTGTCCTGAACAATTCCCGATAAAGTTTTCCCATCTGTTTGGCCAATATTTTTCTGGCATCATTTGGGTCTTCAAACCCTCTGCTACTGGGCGAAATGAGCATCATTAGCATCAGGAATAGTAGCAGCATCTACATCTCCAATCGTTCCTGGGGAAGAAACAGAGGCACAGTTCTCAGGGGTGGAACACTCCCTGGAGAGGTGATTGTCATTGTCCCCTTGTTCGGGTAAATATTTTAAGTCTCTTGCTTGTACCCAAATGGGTCTTTTTTCCTCTTGAGGAAAGACACATCTAAACCCTCTCCCTGCTGTGAGGAAGGGGTCGTGTCCTCTCCAGGCCCCAGTCAATGAGTCTCTCCATTTGACCCAGATGGAGCTGTAAGTAACAGCTGAGGTCCAAAGTTTCTGAAAAGGGGACAAGTGTCTATCTTCTTTAGAAAAATTTAAAATATTTAGGGTTAATAATGCCTTTTTTGTTGGTCATGTGGGGGTAAGGATTCCCCCTTTTGTTTTTGTAATTGAGACTTGAGACTTTGATTATATCTTTCCACAATGTCCTGGCCCCATGGGTTATAGGGGATGCCTGTGGAAAGTGAGATTTTTCCAGGTTTGGAGGAAATCTATAAAGGCCCTGCTTATGAAGCAGGGGTCATTATCAGTTTTGACTTGACCTGGCAATCCAAGGGTGGCAAAGCATTGAAGCATATGGCTAATAGCATGTTTAGTCTTTTCCCCGGCATGTGCTGATGCCCAGCAAGCATGGGAGAAAGTATCAACTGAGAGAAAAATATAAAAGGACCTGTTCAAAGTAAGAGTCAATGCCAGATTCCTGGGCTGCCTTACAGATAAGAGCCAGATCAGAAAGGGGGGTGGGGTACCAGGGCCTGGATGTTGCCTCCGGCCCTACGTTAATGGGAAGGAGGCGAAGGGTGGGGCAATGTTGTGTGTGAGCGAATTGGCAGCTGCCTGGGTGTGTCCAGGATGGATCAGGCTGAGGTCCTTCCAAGGGTAAAGAGGGGGAGGGGTGGTTGTGAGCACGATTGCCACAGGCGGCAGCTACGGGCTGAAAAGGCAGTGGTTCGGTGGTGGTTTGGGTGGTGGCCTTGGGAGGGAAGAGATTTTAAGAGCCAGTTTCAGTTTTTCCTTACAGCTTTTGTTATGGGCAGAAATGACTTCCTCCACAGAGAAGCCTTTAAGTCTGGCAATTATGGCAAGGAGGATTGAACTAATCCATGGGGCTTAAACAAGAATTTCATCCCAAAAGCCATGGAGGTCCTTTTGTTTCACTTTTAAGCCACATTGCAGGAGGAGGACCTTAAGACCCTACAATTGTGTCATCCTCTGGTGGGGAGGGAGGTTGCCCATTACATCTTGGTGATGTTTGAGGGGCGGGCTAGGCTGGGACACACTTGAATCAAGGAGACTGAGAAAATAATAACCCAGATCAAAAATGATAGCCCAAAGGATGATCATGCAAACTACAACTCCTAATGCCGGGGCCAGCTGAGTCAAATGGATAGAATGTTTAGGACCCACATATCTTGTGCTTAGTGGGGACTTCCGTGGGTCATTACTCCACAGCTGTATGCCCACACGGTCTGTCCACCAGGGACGTATGACCCATTCAGAAATACAGGAGCTGCAGATGCGGCTTGCCAGCAACCCAAAAGTGAAAGGAAAGAGAAAGGGAACAAAAAGATGTTGATAAGCCAGCACAGTTTACAGAAGCAAAGGTCAGAACATTAGATATGAAGACTGCCTCATAACTTATGAGGGTACATTCACCCATAGACCAATTGGCCTGTCAGCATTCTTCCTTGGTCAGGAAGGAGAGAGGTCCTCACACGGGGCACCAGTCTGCCAGTTCCTCTGGCAGGTAGGGCTGAAGAAGGAGCTGGTCCAGCCGGTCCCTTTTTGGGGCTGAGCAGGATGGTGAATGTCGGTGACCCAGAACCCCCTCCTCCAAGGCACTGGAGAGAAAAACACACTGGTTCGGGAGTCTTGTCAAAGAAGGAACTCATTTTATTGTAGTAGGAAGATGTTTATATAGCATTGAGAAAGAGGGTGAGGTCTCAGGATGGGATAAAGGTGTAGGGGCCAATAGTATTTTACCAAGTTAGCAGTAGCTGGGCAGAGGCAGTTTTGGCTTAGGTCTTGCTGAGTCACTCCTAAGCGGAGTAATAGGCCAAAGACAGGTCGCCAAACTCTAGCCAGGCTCAGGAAGTTCCACTGGGCCTTGTGCCCGGCCCTTGTAGGGCCCAACACTAAGCCATCTTTCCAGCCCTGTCATTTGTTTTCTTAATGGTAGCCATTCTGACAGGAGTGAGATGGAATGTCAAAGTAGTTTTAATTTGCATTTCCTGATGGCTAATGATGTACAACACTTTTTGAAAGGTTTTTATGCCCTCTGTATTTCTTCTTCTGCGAACTCTCTATTTAGTTCCATAGCCCATTTCTAACTGGTTTGTTTGATTTCTTATTGTTCTATTTTTTGAGTTCTTTCTATATTGTGGATATTAATCCTCTGTCAGATGTATAGCTGGCCAAGATTTTCTCCTATTCTGTTGTCTCTTTGCTCTATTCACAGTGACATTTGCTGTACAAAAGCTTTGTAATTTCATGAGATCCCAGTGATTGATTAGTGGTTGTATTTCCTGAGCAATTGGGGTTATATTCAGAAAGTGATTGCCTATGCCAATATGATGAAGGGTTTCCCCTACCTTTTCCTCTAGCAGTTTCAGAATATCATGTCTGATATTGAGGGCCCTGATCCACTTGGACTTGATTTTTGTGCATGGAGAGAAACAAATATATATTTTAACCCTTTTACATACAGATATCCAGTTTTCCCAGCACCACTTGTTAAAGAGACTATTTTTTCTCCAATGAATATTTTTAGCATTTTTTGTCAAAAATCAGATGGCTATAGCTGTCTGGGTTAATATTTGGGTCTTCTATTCTGTTCCATTGATCTACATGTATGTCCTTGTGCCAGTACCATGCTTTTGTTTTTACTATGGCTTTGTAATATAACTTAAAATCGGGTATGGTGACACCACCAGCCTGATTTTTTGTTGTCCAAAATTGTTTTAGCTATTCAAGGTTTTTTGTGTTTCCAGATGAATTTTAGTTTTTTTTTTTTTTCTATTTCTGTGAAGAATGCCATTGGAGTTTTAGTGGGGATGGTATTAAATGTGTAGATTGCTTTTGGTGAGATTGACATTTTCACAATATTGATTCTTCCAATCCAAGAACATGGGATGTCTTTCCATTTCCTTGTGTCTTCTGCAATTTCTCACTTGAGTGTTTGAAAGTTCTCATTGTAGAGATCCTACACTTCCTTGGTTAAATTTATCCCAAGGAGCCGGGCGTGGTGGCACACACCTTTAATCCCAGCACTCAGGAGGCACAGGTAGGAGGATCAACATGAGTTCAAGGCACCCTTAGACTACAGAGTGAATTCCAGGTCAGCCTGGGCCAGAGTAAGACCCTACCTTGAAAAATAAAAAAAACGAATTTATCCCAAGGTACCTTATTTATTTTCTTTTGAGGCAATTGTGAATGGGAGAGATTCCCTGATTTCATCCTCTGCATGTTTGTCCTTAGTATATAGAAAAGCTACTTATTTCTGCATGTTTATTTTGTATCGTGCTACGTTGCTAAAAGTGTTTATCAGCTCTAACTATTTGCTGGTAGAGTCTTTAGGATGTTTTATGTATAGAATCATATCATCTGCAAATAATGATAAGTTGATCTCTTCACTTCCAATTTGTATCCCTTTTATGAGTGTCTCTTGTCTTATTGCTATAGCTAAGACTTCCAGTATTATATTAAATAAAAGTGGTAAAAGTGGACAGCCTTGGGGCTGGAGAGATGGCTTAGTGGTTAAATGCTTGCCTATGAAGCCTAAGGACCCCGGTTCGAGGCTCGCTTCTCTAGGACCCATGTAAGCCAGATGCACAAGGGTGTGCATGCATCTGGAGTTCGTTTGCAGTGGCTGGAGGCCCTGGTGCACCCATTCTCTCTCTCTCTCTCTCTCTCTCTCTCTCTCTCTCTCTCTCTTCTCTCCCTGCCTATTTCTGTATCTCTCTCTCTCTCTCTCAAATAAATAAATAAAAAATAAAATATTAAAAAAAAGTGGACAGCCTTATCTTGTTCCTGAATTTAGTGGAAAAGCTTCAAGTTTTTCCCCATTTAGTATTATGTTTGCTGTAGGTTTGTCATAAATAGCTTTTATTATATTGAAATATGTTCCTTCTATTCCCAGTTTCTGTAATACTTTTACCAAGAAGGGATGTTGGATTTTGTCAAATGCCTTTTCTGCATCTATTGAGATGATCATGTGATTTTTGTCCTTCAGACCATTTATATGGTGTATTACATTTATCTATTTGTGTATGTTGAAACATCCCTGCATCTCTGGGATAAAGCCTACTTAGTTGGGGTGAATAATCTTTCTGATATATTCTTGTATTCTGTTTGTCAATATTTTATTGAGAATTTTTTAATCTATGTTCATGAGGGAGATTGGTCTGTAATTTTCTTTTTTTGTTCTGTCTTTGTCTGGTTTTGTTATCAGTGTGATGCTGGCTTCATAGAAGGAGTTTGGTAGAATACCTTCCTTTTTTATTTTATGGAAAAATTTGAGGAGCAGTGGTGTTATTTCTTCCATGTATGTCTAATAAAGTTCAACAGTGAATCCATGTGGGCCTGGCCTTTTTATAATTGGGAGACTTTTTATAACTGCTTGAGTCTCTGTACTTATTATAGGTTTATCTAAATGGTTTACCTCATCTTGATTTAATTTTGGTAGGTCATATTAATCAAGGAAATCATCCATTTCTTTCAGGTTTTCACACTTAGAAGCACATATATTCTTAAAATATGTCCATATGATTTTCTGAATTTCTTTGGTATCTGTTGTAATGGTGCATTTTTCATCTCCAATTTTATTAATGTTTGTCTCTTTCTCTTTCTTCTGGTCAGATTTGCTAAGGGTTTATCAATCTTTTTTATCCTTTCAAAGAACCATCTCTTTGTTTTATTGAGTCCTTGGATTTTTTTTGTTTCTATTTCATTAATTTTTTCCCTAATATTTATTATTTCTTCCCATCTACTGATTTTTGGTTTGCCTTATTCTTCTCTTTCCAAGGCCTGAAGGTGAAGCATTAAATTATTTACTTGTGAACTCTCTAATTTCTTAATATAGGACTGCCTTCTTTGTGTCCCAAAGATTTAAGATTTGGGTATGTTGTATTCTTATCATCATTTGATTCTATGAATTTCTTGATTTCCATTTGAATTTCTTCAATGACACATACATCATTCAATAGTGTACTGTTTAGTCTCCATGAATTTCTGTATGCTCTGTACTTTTTCTTGCTGATGATTTTCAGTTTAATTCCATTGTGGTCAGATAGCATTACAAGGGATTATTTCAATTTTCCTGTTTTTGTTAAGATTTTATTTGTGTCTTAATATATGTTCTATTTTAGAGAATGTTCCATGTGCTGCTGAAAAAAATGTATATTCTGCAGCATATATATATATATATATATATATATATATATATATATATATATATAAAAACATTCCATCCAAATGCTGCAGAATATACATTTTTTTCAGCAGCACATATATATATATCTGTTAGATCCATTTGTTCCATGACATCATTTAATCCGGATGCCTCTCTATTTTTTGCAGGGATGACCTGTCAAGTGATGAAAGTGGGATATTGAAGTCACCCTCTACAATTGTGTTTTGTGTTATCTCTGACCATAAGTCTAATTGTCTTTGTTTGATGAAATTGGAAGCCCCCATGTTGGGTGCATATATGTTTAGGATTGTAATGTCCTCCTGTTGGAGGGTTCCTTTAGTCAGTATGAACTGACCTTCTTTATTTTTCCTCCCTAATGTTGGTTTGAAGTCTATCATGTCAGATATTAGAATAGCAAGCAACTCCTTCTTGTTTCCTAGGCCCATTTGCTTGAAATACCATTTTCCATCCTTTCACCCTAAGAAGGTTTCTATCTTTTATTGAGAGGTAAGTTTCCTGGAGGCAACAGATGGCAGGATCCTGCCTTTTAATTCAATCTGCAAGCCTATGTCTTTTGGTTGGGGCATTGAGTCCATTGATATTAAGAGTTATTATTGAAAGATTATATATATATATATATATATATATATATATATATATATATATATATATATATATTCTCACCATTCTTCTTTTTTATGTAGTGCTTTTGTTTTCCCTTTATTCACTTATTTTAACTGTTATGTGAGTATGGTTTATTTTTTCCTATTTCTTCCTGTGTGTGTTTTGCTTTTTCTTCAGCATGAAGGATTCCTTCAAGTATTTTCTGTAGAGATGGTTTAGTTGTCATAAATTCCTTTAGCTTGTTTTTCTTATGGAATATCCTTATTTCTCCATCAATTTGACTAGATAGCTTTGCAGCATAAAGTAACCTTGTTTGACAATTTTTATCTTTCAGAACTTGGAATGCATCATTCCAAGCCCTTCTGGCTTTTAACGTTTGTGTTGAGTAATCTGATAGGCTTGCTTTTGAAGGTCACTTGCTTTTTCTCTCTAACTGCTTTCAATATAAATATATTTGGTTTGCATGTTTAGTAGTTTCATTATAACATGGTGAGGAGAGTTTCTTTCTAGGTTTTGTCTGGTTGGTGTTCTAAAAGCTTCTTATATCTTCATTGGCATTTCTTTCCAAATTTGGGGAAATTTTTCTTCTATGATTTTGTTGAAAACACCTACTAAGCCTCTGGATTGAAATTCTTCTCCTTCTACTATACCCTAAATTCTTATGTTTGATCTTTTCATAGAGTCCAGGATATCTTGGAATTCCCATTCAGACCTTACTATTAGCTTGTCTTTCTCTTTTTTGGACTGTGTGAGATCTGCAACCTGGTCTTCTAGTTTAGATATTCTGTTCTGTCCTTTATCCATTCTACTGGTGAGACTTTTCACAGAGGTTTTTTATTTCACTGAGTGTGTTCTTCAGTGCTAGGACTTCAGCCTGGTTTTTCTTCAGTATTTCTATTTCCTTACTTATGTCCTGTAATGACCTTTTTATTTCATTAAACTGGGTTTCTGTGCTCTATCTCAGGAGGTTGTTTTCTTCTTTGAATACTTTCATTGCTTCCTTCATTTCTTTGAGTATAGACAGAATCATTCTTTTGTAATATTTGTTAGGTACTTCATCTAAAACAGGCTCATTATTGATCATTTCTGATGGATTTATTATTTTTGGTGGGATTGCATTGTCTTGATTCTTTGTGTTTCTTGCATTATAATGTAGTGACTTTTTCATCCTAAATTGATTTGATGCTTGTGTTTTCTACTTATGTGCAGTGTTCTTAGATGTGGTTATCCACCTTTATATACTTTCAGGATATGAGTTTAAGGTGCCAAGTGTAGCTCTTGTATCCCTATCCTACCACAGAAGTAATCCTAGGTGTTGTGCTTGCTTGATAAGCAAGTATTGTAGTCTACTGGGTGGAAAAATATACTGGCAATACTAAACTTCAACTGAGCAATATACACATTTAATAAAAACCAGCATAGAGAAGAAGAGCTCTTCATTTCATTGAATTTTTAATTTGTTTTCTCAGTTTCCAATTCATTAATATCTGCTCTAATCCTGATTATTTCTTTTCATCTGGAGCTCTTTGTGTTGGATTCTTCTTATTTCTCCATCACCTTTAGGTGGATATCCAGGTTTATTAATTTGGGATTTCTGTCTTTGTAATGAAGGCATTTAGGGCTGTGAATTTTCCCCTTGTGACTGCTTTCATTGTATCCCATAAGTTTTGGTAGGTTGTGTGTTCATTATCAACGAATTCTAGAAGTTTTACAATTTCTTTTTTGATTTCTTCCACGACGCATTCAATTTTTTAAAGTATATTGTTTATTCTCCAGGAGATGGTGGAGTTCTTGATGTGTCTCTTGTTAATTTCCAGGTTTGAAGCATTATGATCTGACATGATTCAGGAAATTACTTCAATTTTCCTTACTTTATGGTCAATTTTGGAGAATGTTTCATGGTCTTCCAAGAAGGTTTATTCTGTACAGTTAGTGTGGAAAGTTCTCTAGATATCCATTAGGTCTAGTTGATCTATGATGTTGTTGAGCTCTATTATTTCCTTGTTGATTTTCTGCTTGATCTGTCTGTTGATGATAGTGGAGTATTAAAGTCTCTGACCATGATTGTGTTGGTGTTTATTTTTGTTTTGTTGTCAATTAGATTTTGTTTTATAAGCTGTGGTAAACCTGTGTTTGGTGCATATGTATTTATGATTGTGATGTTCTCCTGTTTGATCATTACCTTGATAAGTAGGAAGTGGCCTTCTTTGTCCTTTTTGATTCCTTTTTGTTTGAAGTCTATTTAATCAGTTATTAATATAGGGACACTCACTTGCTTTTTATTACATTTCCTTGGAATATCATTTTCCAACCTTTCACCCTGAGAAGGTGTCTATCTTTATTGGTGAGTTGAGTTTTTGAAGACAGCAGATAGAAGGGTCCAGTTTTTTTAATCTATTCTGATAACCCATGTCTTTTGATGGTTAAGACCATTAATATTTAAGGTTATTACGGTGAGGTTTGAATTGATCCCTGGCATGACCCCTGGGAGCAGGGGTCTAGCTTATTCACTCCTGGCTGTCATGCCCACTCACACACTGTCCACATGGGAACTCATACTGGGGATGTTGGATGAGTCCAAAACCCAGGGTCTGGTCTACTTACTCCAGAGTGTTGTGCCTGCCCACACACTGTCAGCACAAGGAAGTCAGACTGGGGAGGCAGGAGGCAGTTAGCTGGGTTTCTTGAAGACAACAGATAGAAATATCCAGATTGGTGAGTTAAGACCATTAATATTTAAGGTTATTATTGTGAGGTTCGAATTAATCCCTGCCATGAAGAGGTGTTTTATGAGGCTTGGTGCTTTCTTGTGTTTTGTTCTTTTGTGAGCCTGTTCTATTTTTGGTTATTGCGATGTTCTTCTTGTAGGATCTTGACATTGGTTGTTTGACTCTTCTGTGTGGAGTATTCCTTCAAGTATTCTCTATTGGTTTGGCTTTGTGTTCATATAATCATAGAGTTGACTTTTTTTCATGGAAATTTTTCCTTTACCATCTATTGTGAGGGATATTTTTGCTGGGTAGAGGAGCTTGGGTTGGAAGCCAAAGTTTTTTATACAGTGAAGGGTTCCATTAGAGGCCCTTTTTGTTTTCAGAGTTTCTAGTTAGAAATATTAGGTAATTTTTATGGGATTACCTTTGTATGTGGTGAGTTTTTCTCTTGCTGCTTTTAGCACTCTCTCTTTGTTCTTTCATTGTTAAGAGTTTTAACTATGTTGTGCTTTCAAAAGTTTCTTCTTTGATCCTGTCTGTTTTGTATTCTGTTGGCTTCTTGTATCTGGATGGGCCTCTCTTTTGAGAGATTAGGAAATTTTTCTTCAATAATTTTATTGGATATGTTCTCTATACCTCTGGCTTGTATTTCCTTTCCTTCTGGTATACCATGATCTACATGTTTGGTCATTTTACGGTATCCCACAATTCCCTCATATTCTGTTCCCTTGTTTTTTTTTTGAATTTTGTGAAGTTTTTGTCCTCCTAATAAATTTATTCTGTCTTGTCTTCCAGGTCAGACGTTCTATCTTCCACACGAGTAACTCTGTTAGTGAGAAGTTCTAGAGAGGTTTTTATAATTTCTATTTAATTTTTGTTTTATGTTGTGTCATTTTGCATCATGTCCATCTCTTTAGTGAGGTATGATTTCAATTCTACTTCTGATTTTCTTGATGCTTCCTGGAATTCATTCTTACATTTGGTCAAATCTTCATTAAGCTTAATCAATTGGTTATTGAGACCATCCATTTGTTAACTCCCCTTTAATTCATTTATATCTCTTTTGAGGGTTCTAACATTTTCTTTAATCTAGTTAAGCCTACTCTCAAAAGCTGAATGCTTTAAGAGACTATTCTGTTCCATTTCTTTGATAAAATTGTTGGTTTGCTTCCAGTTCAGTAATTTTTTTTTTTTTTTGGTTTTTCAAGGTAGGGTCTCACTCTGGCCCAGGATGACCTGGAATTAACTATGTAGTATCAGAGTGGCCTCAAACTCACGGTGATCCTCCTACCTCTGCCTCCCGAGTGTTGGTTTTAAAGGTGTGCGCCACCATGTCTGGCTCAGTTCAGTACTTCTTTTGATCAGGGTCTCACTGATTTGTGTGTTTTCATTTTGGGATTAAATTTCTATTGATATCTCTATGATTTCTTTGTTGACTTCCATTGTGGGACTATGCATCCTTGGTGGATATCTCTCAGTTTTCTGGCATTTTTGTGTTGTAGTCTACCCATCTTGGGGACACACTTTATTCTATTGAGGAGAAAGCAAGTTTTTATTCTTGTAGGAGCTTCAGAAGGGTGTTCTGTTTTAAGTGTGAACTGGATTAATGCACTGGAGTATGATGGTGTTATAACCACAAATGCACAGATTGTGGAGAATGCATGTACATCAAAGGTACCTGGGGAACTGGGAGCTCTGGCCTACTCACTCCACTTGCACATACTCTTTATCACAAGGGGATCATCGGTTGGGGAATGAGAAGTCAGAAACTAGACATCCAGAGGCAAGAGGCCAGATCTTACAGTGCCCTGTGCAGACTGTGACTTGGGAATAGGGAGGTGGGAACCCAGGGTTCAGTCAGGGTACCAACTCAAAACGCATGCTTCTATAGTCCACACACACAGGGTCCAGGCCATTATAAGGCAGAAGCAGGGGTATCATTACCAGAGAATCAGGAGGTGGGAGGCCAACCAGGAGCTCTGGCCTACTCACTCCACACTGTGTGCACCCTCAGGCTCAGGGTATCTGGGAAACAGAGACCCAGTAGCACTTCATTCAGGAAGGCAGAGGAAGGGGCCTGCTTCTGCAGCAAGCTTCCAGGGTCCAAGTAGCCCCAAGCAAGCTACAGGGGGACCTACTGGGACCAAGGAACTGGGATGAGCTGGGAAACTGGGAGCTCTGGCTTAAACACTCAGTGCTGTGTGACCTTCTGGCACAGCATCTTATTTCTAATGGTTTTTTTAAATTTTTTTTAAATTTTTTATTGACAACTTCTATACTTACAAACAAAAAACCATGATATTTCCCTCCCATCCCCCCTTTCCCCTTCAGAACTCTGCTCTCCATTATATACCCTCCCTCTCTCCATTAGTCTCTCTTTTAAGTTGATGTCATCATCTTTTTCTCTATTGAGGGTCTTGTGAAGGTATTCCTAGATGTGTCTCATACTCATAGTGTTTTCAGTAATAAATGTACTCATTTGCATTATTATCAAAAGCATATGAAATATATATATATATATATATATATATATATATATATATATAATCAATATGTTACTAGTTATCTTGGCATTTGGCATACTAACTAAAATAGATCTAAAATAGATGACATCTCACCATAGCCTTATTTTCATTTCCTGGATATTTGGTAATGTTGAATTTTTCTCTTTTATATTCCTGTCATAATTGCATAGGTCCACTTTCAGGAATGTCTGTTTAGATAATTTACCTATTTTTAAAATGAATTATTTGTCATTTTGGGGTACTATTTATATTTAAGAAGTTATTCCTTTGTCATATGAACAGTTTCCAATATTTATCCCTTTCTAAATGTTATATTTCCAATGTTCTTTTTAAATTTTTGTACATTTTCTGTAGTCACATTTATCAATGTGTGCTTTTGTTTCCTGTGTTTTAGGATCATGTGCAACAAATCTTCATCCATATTAATTTACTATATGTTTTTCAGTAGCTTTATGCCTCACATGTGATTTGTTGTGAGGGGATTTTTTGTATGTGGTTAGTGACATGAGTTTGTTTTGTGTGTTTGCTTGTTTCTGCATGTGGATATCAAATTTTCTCAGCACTATTTATTAAGAAACTTTCATTTCTGCTGTGTACTTCTTGCTTTCAATGTAAAATAAAATCAGTTCTTGTAATAATAAAGTAATAAAAATGTCATAATAAAGCATTACCATATTATTTTATAAAACCATTATACAGAGACTATAATAATACAGTGAATATAAAACTATTATATAGTTTGCTATAAATATGTGGGTTTATTTTTTAGTTTTCTAATCTGTCCCCATTGCCTATGTGCTTGTTTGAATGCTAGCACCTTGGGACATTGGTTTACTAGCTCTTTTATGTATATTCTGAAGTCAAGCCATACTTACTGACTACTTATAGATCAAAGACTTAGTTATGTATTATCTTTAGAATATGTAAGTTTGTGATAGCAATGCCAAATTTGACTCAATGTCATTTTTCTAGCAAATTATGTCAATGTGTGAAAATAGCTGCTCCGCATTAAATGCATTGTCTAAGAGCATGAACTAGAATATGACTAATTATTTGGAATTATTTCCCTGACTATAGTTTTCTTGTTTAAGATTTAATATGCTGTGATAATTTGTTATGAGTTTTGCATACACTTAATCTTTTAAGAATAGTCAATATTATAGAACTTATACATTTGTGGAATTTCCACCCCATTATCTTTTGTGCATTTTGAACTCGTATAGCCCTCTAGCAACTGCTATTAACATTACACAAAATTTTTCTGTTTTCAATCATCTTGGTCATACTATTATTATTTTCACATCAAATGGTCTGCATATGAACCACCAGTTTTAATTTTGAAGGTTATATCCACTGAGGCATATTCATAATGTAGCTTTTACATACCTGACAGATGAGATTTTTTTTTTATGTCCACAGTTTTCATTTCTCATGTTAATGCAAAGGTCAAGCTCACTGCTTATAAGTTGGCATAATATATTTGGTAATGAGTACTGACTGAGATTTATTTCTACTTCCTTCAGTGTTTTTGCACCAATAATTTAAAGGCCAGCTGGACATTTTTAAATGCATAAAACTTATAACTGTTTTTGGGATATTTATTGGAGGGTAAGAAATTTTAAGCAAACAAAACACTCAACATACCAGGACAAACAAATCCAAGTCAGACATTAGCAAAATAGGCATCATATAATCTAAAATATAACTAAGTTATTTTATAAATGTTAGAATAAATATATTGCTTTTGGTCTTAAATTCAAATAGAGACAAGAATGGAAAAAAATATATATATGACTCTGATTGTGACAGTCAAATAATCTGATGGTAATCAGAGTGGCATTTTACTTAAATATAATACTCAGTACAGATCACACTATATACTACTGACTAGTTTCTAACATTTTATAAGAATTCATGTGTAACAATTTTTGTTCATTAGAATTATGTACTATATCTTCTTTTCTCTTTCAATCAAGAGACCTAAAGCTAGAGTCTATAAACCTCTAATATGGTAAAGAATGCATACCTAAATTATGAATTTAATACATGTAAATTGGCATAGTTATAATTTTTGGAACAAGTTCTATTGTTTTTGTTAGGTCAGGACAGGCTCCCAAAATGCTGACTTGCAATACTAAACTCTAACATTAAGTCATGCTTTTTGCCTCTGTCTGTCCCTGGTTACATCTGAATTCCACCTACCCTGGCCCCAGGTCCTCCCATTTGCCTTAGCCAGAATCAGAGCTATTCATAGGGCCCCCTCCTTCCTTAGACCTTACCCTGCCTCATCCAGGGATAAGTATACCCTCATCCCAATGAGTACTCTCAAACTTAAATTATCTAGAGTTCCTACTCTCCCTCTGATCCCAAAATGCTCCTCTTGAATACACTGATGTCCCTCTGCCTTCTCTCTATTGCCCCAAGCCCTCTGACCCTCTTCTCTGGGTATTCATCCTCCCCTTGCACCTGGTGTTTTTGTGTTATAACTGCTGACAAGGGTAACAAACTCTTTAATTCTTCCTTCTGTCCTCTCATGGGGTACACAGAGCCCATCTCCCTCACCTTCTCTATAACAGATGTTGCCAGTGACTGCCCTGAAGCCAGATCAATACAAGGACGGTACAAGAGAAGTCTGTTTCATTCAGGACCAAGTCATAACAGCATGCTACAGTGGCACTGACAGAGGGTGCTCATTAGCAATCTCACCACTCACCTCTAGACATCATGGAACTGCCTCCTCATCACCTGCCCTGAAGGGAGACCCATTGACCACATTATCCAGTCTCTCCTAAAAGAACCCATCACCCCCATGGTCAGCATGAAGAAAATAACCTTCATCTTTTATCATTAACAAAAAACTGGAATGTTAGGTCAGACAGGTCCCCAAAGAGAGTCACCAAGGACAGCAGGATGGCGACAGAGACATAAGGAAGTGAATTACCACATTCCTCAATAAACCATCCACCCATTATCCCTTCCTTGCCTAACAATAGCATTCTTCACAGAAATAGAAAAAACAATCCTAAAATATTTTATTTATTAAAAAGCCATAGTAGCCGGGCGTGGTGGCACACACCTTTAATCCCAGCACTTGGGAAGCAGAGGTAGGAGGATCACCGTGAGTTCGAGGCCACCCTGAGACTACATAGTTAATTCCAGGTCAGCCTGGACCAGAGTGAGACCCTACCTAAAAAAAAAAAAAAAAAGCCATAGTAACAAAAACAGCATGGTACTGGCACAAGACAGGTAGATCAATGGAACAGAATAGAAGACCCAAATATTAATCCAGGTAGCTGCAGCTACCTGATTTTTGACAAAAAAAAAAGCCAAAAATATTCATTTGAGAAAAGATAGCCTCTTCAACAAGTGGTGCTGGGAAAACTGGATATCTGTATGTAAAAGGATAAAAATAGATCCTTGTCTCTCTCCATGCACAAGAATCAAGTCCAAATGGATCAGGGACCTTAATATAGACCTGAAACTCTGAAACTGCTAGAGCAAAAGGTAGGGGAAACCCTTCAAAATATTGGCATAGGCAGGGACTTTTTTTGTTGTTCTTTGAAGCACTACTCTTGAGCTTCTGAGCATCCAGGAATTTCTCCTGTCTCTGCCTCCCATCTTGCTGTAAGTGTGCTGGGTTTCTAGATTCCTGCAATACTTTGAAGCTTTTTTCATGGAGTTAGGGAATTGAACTCATGTACTCAAGCTGGAGAGGCAAATCCTTTATCCACAGAGTTATCACCTCTGCTGTCCCCCCAAATTTTAAATACTACATCTCTCAATATAGGTCTACATTGGTGGTTTCTACCATTATCATATAATTGTTTGCCTCAATATGCTTATGAATTGCATATCTATCTCTTCAGTATAATCTTTCTCTTGATATTCTGACATCTATTTCCAAATTTATGCTATTTATTTATGCAGTATGCAGTCACTTGAAATTCATCGATACCAAACTAAATTTTCTCTTACTGATATCATCTCCTGTGTTCCACATCTAAGTCAACAATAATCCTGTGAATGACCCAGATGCCTGTTTAAAAAAATTGGATTAATTCTTAAATCTATACCTCTTAATAACTTCTTCTGCTGTTACGTAATTCTAATAGTTTTTACTTCTCAATTATCTCCTGAATTCACCCATTATCTCCATCATTCTCCTATTTGCTAACACTATCCTAAGCACAGAAAGCAATGCTAGAATCACCACAATACCTGATATAAAATTAAACTAGAGCTATAGCTGTAGTTACTTGGTGTTTGACAAATGTGTCAAAAGCATACATTGAAAATAAAAGAGCTTCTGTAACTAAAGGTCTTTGGAAAACAGGATATTCATATGTAGAAAGATGAATCTAGATCTTAACTCTCATATGACATTCATGTTTTATGGAAGATCCATACTCATTTAAATCTCTAAAAAAATGCTGTCATCCTTATCAAAGCAACTGAGACAACTCAGGAGACATCAAGACTGGGCCTGTTGAGCCTCCACCATAGAAGAAAGGAGCATGGGGAGAGCCGCACGACCCCCACTTGAGATCTCAGGTGTCACCCTGTCCTAGCTCTATGCATGGCATTTCCTGACCTGAATGTGAGATAGAGTATATAGAGGATAAAAGATTAATGGACCCTGAACTACGAAGTGGCCATGGTGGGATGAGAATTCTTGGGGCAGCTTCTCTGGGGTCTCCATGCTCTATAGGTAAGCCCTCACCTTGAGGCTGAAGGAAAAGCATCCCTATGTTTTTTCTCAAAACAGGAAGCTCCAGGAAGCCAAAGAAAGTTAAATGTGCAATAAGTATATGAAGCAATGTTCATCATCATTAACCATCAAGAAAATAAAATCAAAATTATATTATATTGTATTATATTATATTAAAATTATATTAAAATTTCATCTTACCCAGCAAGTCACAATGGATATCACAAAAAATCAAATAACAAGAAATATTGCTATGATGTGGGGAGAAAGGAACTTTTATACATCACTGGTAGGAATGTAAATTGTTGAAGCCATTATAGATATGGGTATGGAAATTATTGTAAAAAAGGAAATACAAAAATACTTTGTGAGCAGTTAAAGTGCTTGCTTCCAAACATACCAGCCCAAGTTTGATTCTCCATACCCACTTAAATCCAGATGCAAAAGTGGTGCTAGTATCTGAAATTTGTTTGCAGTGGCAGAAGGCCTTGATGGGTCCATATTTATTCTTTTTCTGTCTCTCTGTTAAATAAATAAAAGTCATTTAAAATACATAGAAAAATATATAGTCAAGCTGAGTATATATCCTCCTTAGCGTATACCCAAAGGAATCAAAGTTAACATACCACAGTCACTTTTACATTCACTTTTATAACTTTAGTAGTCACATTAATGGAAGTATTGAACCAGCCTAGATTCCTATCCATAGATGAATAGATAAAGAAACTGGTATGTTTCAAAATGATATTTTGTTCAGACATGAAGAATGACATTTTGTCATATTTAGGAAAATAGATGGGACTTAAGGTCATTATATGAAATAAAGTAAACCAGACTCAGAAAGTATGTTTTTGATAATATGTATTATCTATTATCTATCATCTATCATCTATCATCTATCTATCTATCATCTATCTATCTATCTATCTATCTATCTATCTATCTATCTATCTATCATCTGTATCTACCTAAAACATGAACGTAGATAAGGGCCATGAGAGAGAAGGAAGATGTCTAAATCACAGAAACAATAGGGGATATTGGAGTGGAAAAACTAAATAGCATGTGTTCCCCTAATTTGTGCAATCTAGATTTAACTACACACACACACACAGACACACACATCATGAAAATAGAGGAACAACTATCTGAGGGGAAGAAGGGGACCAGTAAAATGTGATAGGAGGGAAAGAGATGGATAGTAGAAGGATTATATAAGCAAATTACAATGACTGTATAAAATATGTTAGTATATAACATATGTTAATCATATATTATTAATTAACTTGTATTAAATTTAATATATGAATTAATATATATTGAAGTACACTATATTTGATATTAACTAAAATGGTTACTGAGGATAAATAGGCAGTATACAACTATGAAGAGTTTAAGAAAGGAACAAAATTGTCAGGTTGTCTATCTTAACTGTAATAAAACTAGTGGGGCAGTCTGGATGTTTCGATCTACTCTGTTGTCATGTAGTAGACCTAAAATAAGTCTTTGGGAGGGAGCTAGGACTTATGAATGGGATAGTGTAATTACAAAAGAGGCCTATAAAGTTGCCTGTAGGCTTATAAATGCCTACAAACCTTTCTGATTTTACAACCATAATATTGGTTCCATTGTCCTCCTCCCTGTCCTCCCACTTTCAAAGGGACCCTCATGAATGGGGAATGTGGGTCATGCATTGTGAGGTTAGTCAAGAGTTCTAGGGGGTATGCCCCAGTCTCTGTGCATAATGCCCCAACTTGTGACTCTAACAATCTTTCCGCCCCCTCTTCCGTGAGTTTCCCTGAGCCACATTGGGGTCATTTTAGATCTACTTCAGTGCTGAGGTTTTGGGAGCCTCTGTGTCTCTGAATATCTGGCTTAGTTGGAGTTGGATGTTCTCTGTGTTTATCTCCTTCAGCCTTTTTCTGGTGTCATGATCGCCATGAACGCTGTATTCTTGCCCTTCCCCTGCGTTGTTCTATGGTTTCAGCTGGGGCCCTGGTGAGGTGATTGGCTGATCCTCCCTTCAGGTTCGTTGTCCACATGAAAAAAGATAAGCAAATTCTCCAATGGAGAGAGAAGTTAGTACTAGATAGAAGGGATGACCATAGATGTTTTGGAGGGAATTTTATATGTGTTGGCTCTCTTCTAGCCCACATTGGTGGTATCTTGATCTTGCAGACTTAGCTCGTTTTGTGTACCTGGTTTTGAATTATTTCCCAGTTCCAGCAAAGAGTTCCATTCCACTGAGTGGATCTATTAGCCAAATCAAGAACAGTTGGTTACCCACCATGGCTGTTTGCCACTACTGCACTTGTATGAGCATTACATCAAATTGTTTGCTGCTGGGTATCTTAGACTGAAAGTTGTTTGGACCAATGTTGGACATTTTCCCCCAGTTGCTCATGTAGCACCCTCTGGTACTAGACTAGCTAACTGTCTGGGGACTGACCTTCCAGATTCTGGCCAGGTCTCTCTGTGTTTGGTCTCACACATGTATGCTGTCTTCGACAGTAGGGTCTTACCATTAATCTTTGGTGGGTCACCAAGAACTCTGACAGAAGTCTGTCTTTTTTGGGAAACCTTGTAGGTGTTTCAGATCAACAGCTCATTGTGGAAGTTAACCCCGTGCTGGCACTGGGTTTTATAAGTCTGTACCTAGGAAGGTGAGGGAGGAAAAAGATAGATAATATAAAAGAGAAAGTGAGTATAGAGAGGAGAGGGAGAGAGAGAGAGAGAAGAGAAAGAGAAGCAGGACAATATTAAAGTTGGCCTTCATGATGATCTCTCCAGGTTCCTGTGGTTCAGGTGTTCCCTCTGCAGGCCTGCTGAAGGATCATTGTTTTAGCCTGTTGTTCAGAGTAAAGGGTTTTATAGTATCTTTTCCTTTTGGGTCCCAATTTGTATCCCCCCTTGTCCTCCCTGTGTCCCTCTCATTCCCTCCCACTCTTACCCTCCCTCCCTCTTGTCTGGGCCTCAGAGTGTTTATTAGGTTTGGCTGCGTTTCACGTGGATTCAGGCTAGGAGCAACAGATAAACGAGACCATGAGACAGTTATCATTTTGTGCTTGGGTGAGCTCACTGAGGATTATCTGTTCCATGTTTGACCATTTTTTTTCAAATTTCCTTATTTCATCTTTCCTTACTGCTACGTAGAATTCCATAGTATAGATATACCACATCTTTGTTATCCATTCATCTAGTGGTGGACACCTGGGTTGATTCCAGCTCTTTGCTATTATGAATTGAGCAGCTGTAAACATGGTTGAGCAAATGTCTCTGATCTGAGGCTTGGAGCCTTTAGGGTAAATTCCCAATAAGGGAATAACTGGGTCTATTGGTAGGTCTATAGTCATCCTTTTCAGGAGTCTCTATATAGCTGTCCATAGTGGTTGAACCATTTTACATCCCCACCAGCAGTGAAAACTTGTTCCTATTTCTCCACAGCCTTGCCAGCATTTGTTTTCATTGTTTTTCTTAATGTTAGCCATCCTTACTGGGGTAAGGTGGAATCTCATAGTTGTTTTAATTTGCATTTCCCTGATGATTAGGGATGTTGAACACTTTCTTAAATGTTTGTTTGCTATTTGTATTTCTTCCTCTGAGAACTCCCTGTGCAGTTCTCTGCCCCACTTTGTGAGTGGGTTGTTTGGTGATTTATTGTTTAGGTTTTGGAGTTCTTTGTAGATTCTATAAATTATGCCTCTGTCAGTTGTATAGCTGGTGAAAATTTTCTCCCATTTTGTGGGTAATCTGCTGGCTTTGGTTATAGTATTTTTGTCAGTGAAAAAGCTTTTCAGCTTCATGAGGTCTCAATGGTTGAGTGATTGTTTAATTTCCTGAGCTGCTGGGGTTTTGTTTAGGAAATCTTTTCACACTCCTATATCGCGGAAGTTTCCTCCTGTTTTTTCTTCCAGTAGTAGCAGAGTTTCTGGTTTTATATTAAGGTCTTTAATCCATTTGGACTTAATTTTTGTGCATGGAGAGATGTGTGGTTCATTTTCCTACATATGGTTGTCCAGTTTGTCCAGCACCATTTGTTGAAGTGCTGTCTTTTCTCCATTCTGCATTGGTAGGGACTTTGTCAAATATCAAGTAGCTATAGTTACTTGACCCAAAGTCTGGGTCTTCAATTCTGTTCCATTGGTCTATATTCCTGTTTTTATGCCAGTACCATGTTGTTTTTATTACAATGGCTTTGTAGTATAGCTTTAGATCAGGTATGGTGATGCCTCCAGAGGTGTTTCTTTTGCTGAGGATGAGCTTGGATATCTGAGGCCTTCTGCCTTTCCATATGAATTTTGAGATAGTTTTTTCTATCTCATTGAAGAAGGAAGTTGGGATTTTTATTGGCATTGCATTGAATCTATAAAGTGCTTTTGGTAAAATTGCCAATTTCACAATGTTAATTTTAGCAATCCAGGAGCATGGGAGGTCTTTCCATTTTTTTAGGACCTCCTCAATTTCTTTTTGAGAGTTTTTATGTTTTCATTGTATAGGTCTTTCACTTCCTTAGTCAATGTTATTCCAAGGTATTTTATTTTATTTGTTGCAATTGAAAATGGGACGATGTTAGTTATTTCTTTTTCTGTCTCTTTGTCATTTGCATACAGAAAGGCTACTGATTTCTGTGCATTGATTTGTATCCTGCTACTTTGCTGAAGGCGTTGATCACCTTTAAGAGTTTTGAGATGGAAGTTCTCAGGTCACTTATGTATAGAATCATGTCATCTGCAAATAGGGCTAACTTAACTTCTTCCTTTCCAATTTGTATCCCTTTGATTTCTTTCTCCTCTCTTATTGCTTGAGCTAATACGTCTAGCATTATGTTGAAGAGCAGAGGTGAGAGTGGACACCTCTGCCTTGTTCCTGACCTCAATGGGAATTCCTTCAGTCTCTCCCCATTAAGAATTACTTGGGCTTTAGGTGCTTTATATATAGCCTTTATTATGTTGAGATATGGGCTGTCCATGCCTATTCTCTCCAATGTTTTGATCATGAAGTGATGTTATATTTTGTCAAAGGTCTTGTCAGCATCTATCAAAATGATCATGTGGTTTTTGTGTTTCAGCTTGTTTATGTGGTGTATTACATTGACAGATTTCTGTATGTTGAACCCTGCATTCCAGGGATGAAGCCTACTTGATCAAGGTGGATAATGCTTTTGATGTACTGTTGAATTCGGTTTGCAAGAATTTTGTTCAGGATCTTTGCGTCTATGTTCATCAGAGAAATTGGCCTATAATTTTCCTTTCTTGTGGCATCCCTGCCTGGTTTTGGAATTAGGGTGATACTAGATTCATAAAAGGAGTAAGGGATCTCTATCCCTGTTCTCCTATTGTGTGGCAGAGTTTGAGAAGAATTGGTTTCAGTTCTTCCCTGAAGGTTTGGTAGAATTCTGCTGAGAAACCATCTGGTCCTGGACTCTTCTTTTTGGGGAGGTGTTTGATTACCTCTTCTATCTCAAAGGGTGTGATGGGTTTGTTTAGGAAATTAATCTGCTCTGGTCTTAGCTTTGGTAGGTGGTATGTGTCTAGGAATTCATCCATTTCCTCCATATTCTCCTGTTTTATGGAGTAGAGGTTTTTGAAATAAGTCCCAATACCTCTTCCTATTTCACTCATGTCTGTTGTAATCTCTCCCTTTTCATTTCTAATTTTGTGGATTTGAAGTGTTTCTTTTTTCTGCTTGATCAAATTGGCCAGGGGTGTATCAATCTTGTTAATTTTTTCAAAGAACCAGCTCTTTGTTTCATCAATTTTCTTAATTGTCCTCTTAGTTTCCAATTCATTAATTTATGCTCTGATCTTAATTATTTCTTTCCATCTGGAGCTTTTGGGGTTGGCTTCTTTTAGCTTTTCCAATTCCTTTAGGTGAATGGTTATGTTATTGATTTGGGATCTCTCTGTTTTTGTTATGAGGGCATTTAGTGCTATGATTTTTCCCCTAAGGACTGCCTTCATTGTGTCCCACAAGTTTTGGTATGATGTGTTCTCATTGTCATTGAGTTCTAGAAATTTTGCAATTTCATTCTTTATTTCATCCACAACCCATTTATTGTTTAAAAGTGTGTTGTTCAATTTCCAGGAGGTAGAGGGATATCTGGTGTACTTTTTGTTGTTGATTTCTAGCATTACAGCATTGTGGTCTGATATCATGCAGGAAATTACATCAATTTTCTTGAAAATATGGAGGCAGGCTTTGTGGCCCAGTACATGATCTATTTTAGAGAAGGTTCCATGGGCTGCTGAGAAGAATGTGTAATCTGTAGATTTTGGGTGGAATGTTCTGTATACGTCAGTTAGGTCTAGTTGTTCTGTGGTGTTGTTGAGCTCTCTTACTTCCCTACTAATTTTCTGTTTGGATGATCTATCCATTGTTGATAGTGGAGTATTGAAGTCCCCAACTATGATGGTGTTGGTGTTTATTTCTGTTTTGTTGCCAAGTAGATTTTGCTTTTTGAATTGTGGTGCACCTGTGCTTGGTACATAAATATTGATGATTGTGATATCCTCTTGTTGGATTGTTCCCTTGATAAGTAAGAAGTGGCCTTATTTGTCTTTTTTGGTTACTTTTGGTTTGACGTCTATTTTATCTGATATAAGCATAGCTACACTTGCTATTTTCTTATTTGTGTTTGCTTGGAATATCGTTTTCCACCCTTTCACCCAGAAGAGGTGTCTGTCTTTAGTGGTGAGGTGGGTTTCTTGAAGACAGCAGATTGAGTGGTCCAGTTTTCTGATCCACCCTGTTAGCTTATGTCTTTGTATGGGTGAATTAAGGCCATTAATATTCAGAGATATTACTTTGAGGTTTGATTTAATACCTGCCATATTGTGGTGGGTTGTGGTCTTTGTGGGTTTTTTTTTGGGGGGGGTAGTGTGGACTGCTTCTTGAAGGCTCTTGAGATTGGTTATTTGTTTCTTCTGTGTGGAGAATTCCCTGAAGTACTTTCTGTAGGTTTGGCTTTATGTTCATATATTTGTAAAGATGAGATTTATCGTGGAACATTTTTCTTTCACCATCTATTATGAGGGATACTTTTGCTGGGTAGAGTAGTTGGGGCTGGAAACCATGGGTTCTTAGAGTTTGCAGTGTTCCATTCCAGGCCCTTCTGGCTTTTAGGGTTTCCATTGTGAAGACTCAGGTAATTCTAATGGGGTTCCCTTTATATGTAATGTGTTGTTTTTCCCTGGCTGCTTTTAGGATTTTCTCTTTGTGCTTGATGTTTAGAGTCTTAAAGATAATGTGTCTTGGAGAATTTCTCCTTTGGTCCAGTCTGTTTGGAGTTCTACTAGCTTCTTGTAATTTGATGGGATTTTCTTTTCAGAGAGAGGGAAAGTTTTCTTCAATTATTTTGTTGAATAAGCTTTTATTCCTTTGGCCTGTGTTTCTTCCCCCTCTGGTATACCCATGATCCTAATGTTTGGACGCTTAAGGGTGTCCCACATTTCCCTCATGTTCTGTTCACAGAAATTTTTGAACTTGTTGAAATTTTTGGACTCACGAACTGTTTCTTCTGTTTTGTCTTCCAGTTCTGAGTTTCTATCTTCCACTTGACTTACTTTGATCTTAAGAGCTTCTATAGAGTTTTGGGCTTGTTCAATTTGGTTCATATTTTCTACTTTTTTTAATGTATAGTTTCGATCCCTCTGTCTAGTTCCCTTTTTGTGTCATTTTCTGACTTTCTTAATGCCTCTTGGAGTTCATCCTTGCATTTCGTTATGTCTTCATTGAGCTTAGCCAGCTGGTCATTGAGGACCTCTTTTTTTTCATTCTCCTTCAGATCATTCAACTGTCTTTGGAGCCCTTCCTGGTTCCTTTCTATTAGGTCTAATCTAGCAAGGATAACATTCATACAATTGTTGGCTCTTTGTTGAGTTTCTGAGAGTTGTGCCATTTGCTTGGCCAGGGTTGCATAGCTTGTCTCTTCATTTTTGGGTTCTGATTCTATTGTCTCTTCTGTGCTTTGATTTGAGACATCCTTTGTAGGACTGGATAGTCTATCTGGATTCACTTGCATCTGGTTTTTCATGCTATTCCTTTTTCGCTGTAGTCTGCCCATCACAATGGTTCAGAAACCTTGTGTATGAAATGCTAGCCTGCTGCCCTGAGGTGGGGTGGGGCGCAGTGATTGTCAGGGCAGTGGTCCCTAGAGTTCTGATAGGCTGGGGTGGGGGACACTGGCCTGCTGGCCTTTGTTCCTTATGGAGGTGGGAGGGGTAGGGAACCACAGCCACCCTAGTTGAGCTCACGCAGGGTAGGGAGGGAACACTGGCCTACTTCTCTAGATCCCTGATC
Organism: Orientallactaga sibirica; assembly: GCA_036365145.1. Taxonomy (NCBI): domain Eukaryota; kingdom Metazoa; phylum Chordata; class Mammalia; order Rodentia; family Dipodidae; genus Orientallactaga; species Orientallactaga sibirica. The sequence continues at coordinate 4,284,574 of JAEOAD010000793.1, read as the reverse complement.
TGCCCTGGGAGGGGGAGTGGTGGCACCTGACTGATGGGGGTCAGGAAGACTAGGGGGCACCTGACCAGTGATGGGGATCTGGCCAGTGAGGGAGGGGTCTGACTAGGGATGAGGGTCAGGCAGGACCCCTGGGTTCTGATGTGGCTCAGGAGGGCCTCCCCAGGACTGGCCAGGTGAGGGAGGGATCTCACTGGTCACTGAGACCAGCAGGGTCTGCAGTGCCTGCGGGCCAGTGGCCCCGGGCTGTGGCCGGTAATGGCGGGCATACAAGTGGTCACTCAGACCGGCAAGTTCCACCAAACCTCCGGGCGGGTGGTCCCGGGCTCTGCTGGTAATGGCAGGCGTCCAAGCAGTCACTCAGACCGGAAGTTCTGCCGCACCTCTGGGCGGGTTCCCTGGGCTCTGCTGGTAATGGCGGGCATCTGAGCAATCACTCAGATCGGCAAGTTCCGCCAGGCTCTGGCTGGTAATGGCGGGCATCTGGCCGGCGGTTTGGGTCACCCCCTCCCAGGAGGACCTAACCAGCGGTGGCCCCTGGCCTAGAGTGTGGGAATCAGTGGATTCCCTATTTTTTTATCCACCCCCTCCCTCTGGCAGCATGCAAGGGCCAGCAAACCCTTTAAGAAATCCTTTAAGAGCTTAAAAATCTTGCTTTTACTTCCCTGTAAGGTGAGGTGAGGTTACGCGGATGCCATCTTGACTGGACCCTCCCATAGGCAAGGATAGAAGTCTCCACATTTGAAACAAAAACAGGACCAACATCATACACTAAATCTTGGACTTGCCAGCTTCTTGAATTGGGAGAAATATATCCATCTTACTTATACCTAGTTTACAGTATTTTATTATAGAATCCTGGACTAAGAAAATTAGAAACTCATTAATAAATGCCATATTTTAATATGGTATTTTTAATATGGTAATTGTATACTACTAAAAATTAAGGAATTAAATAAAAGATATGATGAATATTATGGGATATTTAGAATAGATTGAAAAATGGTATTGAATGATCCTGCATATGTGAGAAAGGACTCCTAATTTCCCTCTTCATGGATGAATGGGCAGTACTTGCTGAATAGCTTAAATTTGGGGAGTGAAAGAAATGAATGGGTAAAATATAACTAGAATATGAAAGCTAGATATTTGAAAAAGTGATCATCATTTTGCTTAGTGAAGCTAAGAATAAAGATCTTGTATGAAGACAGCAATATTGTTGGCAGATAATGTGTACACATGATTCCTGGACACAGGTAATACTGGATATTATCACCATTAGAGATATTATAGATACTGGGAGTGTGAAACAAGTGCAAAGGCTCAAAGACTGAACCTTTAGTAATTCCCATATTCTGCTGAACAGAGGATATATACACTTAGTTATAAAACAAAATATCATTTTAATATTAAAGCAAAAACATTTAGAAAAGAAGCAATGTAAGAGACTCATATTATTAATGTCAAAAGAGGAGTTTAAAGAGTGGAAAATAATTGTGTTTGATGGCTAATTTTAGGTGTCAACAAGACTGAATTAAAGAATACTGAGATAATGTGTCATTTAAGTACTATGGATGGGAGTATTTGTTACTGGTATTTGCAGAGGAGACCTGTGTGTGTGTGAATTTGCTGAGTTAAAAATGCAATTAATATGGGAAGGCACCATCCAATTCACTGGGGCCCTTGTAAAACAAAAAAGAAGGGGTTGTGACATATGCTTTTCTTCTCATGTTGAATAGCATACCTCTAAGATAACTGGCCTTTGGACTCCAGAAATTATACCAGAAAGTCTATAGATTCATAGAAATTGGGTCCCCGGCTGATATTTACATAACTGGTTGCCATTATTTCTGAGGACTTAAGATTGGACTGAGCCATATTAACTGAATCCTTCATTTGTAAGCTTATAGATGGCCTATTGTGTGACTTCTGGAGACTGTGTCTCCAGAAGTATATGACCTAATTCTTCCAGTTAGTTTTGTGTGTGTGTGTGTGTGTGTGTGTGTGTGTGTGTGTATTTTTTTCTATATATTTGGAGAAATCTGGCAAAAGTCATAAGTGGAAAATGTATTAGAAAAGCCAAGAGGGGGCTGGAGAGATGGCTTAGTGGTTAAGGCTCTTGCCTGTGAAGTCTAAGGACCCATGTTCGATTCTCCAGGTCCAATGTAAGCCAGACGCACATGGTGGCACATGCATCTGGAGTTCGTTTGCACTGGCTACAGGTCCTAAGGTGTACATTCTCTCTCTCTCTCTCTGTCTCTTCTCTCTGTTTCCAATAAATAAAAAAAATAAACCTTAGCCAGGCATGGTGGCACATACCTTTAATCCCATCACTTGGGAGGCAGAGGTGGGAGGATCACTGTGAGTTCACAGACACCCTGAGAATACAGAGTGAATTCCAGGTCAGACTGGGCTAGAGTGAGACCTACCTCAAAAAACCAAAAATAAATAAATAAATCTTAAAAAAAAGAAAAGTTAAGAGGTGGGCTGGAGAGATGATGTAGCAGTTAAGGGGCTTGCCTGCAAAGCCAAAGGACCCAGGTTCAATTCCCCAGGACCCACATAAGCAAGATGCACAAGGTGACACATACATTTGGAGTTTGTTTGCAGAAGTTGGAAGCCTTGACATGTCCATTCTCTCCCTCTTTCTTTCTCTGTCTCTATCTCTGTCAAATAAATACAAATTTTAAAAAGTTAAAAAAATAAAAAATGTAGAATACTCAATCTGACTAAAGATAAAATAAATGATATTTTTAAAAATGAAAAGTTAAGATATGAGATTTAACAGTAGCCATTAAAATAAGTAAGGTTCAACTTTCAAGAGATCGATATCACTAGAAATATAGAGACAGTCCTAGTTAAGTGGATAAAGAACAACATAATATGGGTTACTTTTTAATTATTTTTTGTAGTTTATTTTTCATTTTTTATTAGTTATCTATATAACGTGCATACAGCCATGACGGTACCATCGTTAGCCTTCTCCCTGCCTTCCTAACTCGGGGATTGTGGGTTTTGCATTGTGGGGTAGCCATCAGTTATGGGGGTGAGGCAATGTCTCTGTGCATAATGACCCAACTTATGGCTCTAACAATCTTTCCTTCCCCTCTTCCGCAAATTTTCCTAAGCCACGTTGGGTTCATTTTTGGTCTATTTCAGTGGCGAGGTCATGAGAGACTGTGTCTCTGTATCTCTACTGTGGTAGGGGTTCAGTGTTCTCTGTGTCCATCTCCTTCACACCTGTGCTGATACCAGGTTCCCTGAGAAAGCAGCACTCTTGCTCATTCCCCCAATTATTCTATGGGTTCAGCTGGGGCCCTGGTGAGGTGCAATGGGCTGATTCTCTCCTCAGGTTCTATGTCCATCAGAAAAAGAGAAGCAAATTCTCCAAGTCAGTGCAAGATACATGGATAATCATTATTGTTTTAGAGAGAATTTAATGGGTGTAGGCCCTCTTGTATCCCACTGTTGGTGGGACCTTGATATTGGAGGGTGAACTCATTTTTGGATATGGATCTGACTTGTTTTCCAGTTCCAGGAATGGGTTCCCTTCTATTGAGTTGATCCATTACCCAATTCAAGAGCAGTTGTTAACTCACCATGGCTGTTATCACGTCAGGTTGATTGCTGCTGGGTAGTTTAGACCATGAGTTGTTTAGACAGAGGTTGGTCATTTTCCCCCAGTCACTCATGTAGTGCCTTCTGGCACTAGACAAGCTAACTGTCTGGGGACTGACTCTTCCAGATTCCAGCCAGGTAACTCCATGTTCCATCCCAACAGCATATGGTGTCTTACCATTAACCTTTAGTGGGTCATCAAATACTCTGACAGAAATCTGTCTTCTTTGGGGAAACCTTGTAGGTCTCACTGATCAGTAGCTCATGGTGGATGTTAAGCGCATGCTAGTACAGTTAGTGCCAAGCGGGAAAGAAGGCAGAAAAAATATAGGTAGTATGAAAGAGAAAGAGAGAGAGAGAAGAGCAAGAAGAGGGGGTGAGAGAGGAATAGGAGAAGGTTGAGGTTAGTCTTCATCCTACCCTCTCCAGGCTCCTGTGATTCAGGTGTTCTCTCTAAGCACCTGATGAAGGTTCAGCCTTTTAGTATGTCTTTCAGGATATAGGGTTTTGTGGTACCATTTCCAATTGGGTCCAATTTTTTGTCCCACCCCACCATTACCCTCCCTTCCCTTCACACCATCCCTATTGTCCAGTCCAAGAAATGTTTATTAGGTGTGTCAGCATCTGAGGCAAATTCAGGTTAGGAGCCACAGATGAGTAAGACACTTTTCTTTCTGTGATTGGGTGAGTTCGCTGAGAATGATCTGTTCCAATTTTGATCATTTTTCTTCAAATTGCATTGTGTCATTTTTTCTTACTGCTATATAGAATTCCATTCTTTAGATATACCATTCATATTAGTTAACCATTCATCTAATGATGGACATCTGGGTTGATTCTAGCTCTTAGCTATTATGAACTGAGCAGCTATAAACATGGTTGAGCAAATATCTCTCAATTGAGGCTTGGAGCTTTTAGAGCAAATGCTCAGTAAGGGAAAACTGGGTCTGTTGGCACCTCTATAGTCATCCTTTTAAGGAGTCTCTCTATTGCTTTCCATAGTGGTTGTACCTGCTTACATTCCCACCAACAGTGAATGAGGGTTCCTATTTCTTCACAACCTCACCAGCATTTGTTGTCATTAGATTTTTTAACATTTGCTATATTTACTGGGGTAAGGTGGAATCTCATAGTTGTTTTAATTTGCATTTCCCTGATGATTAGGGATGTTGAACATTTTTCTTAAGTGTGTGTTTCCATTTGTATTTCTTCCTCTGAGAACTCCCTGTGCAGTTCTCTGCCCCATTTTGTGAGTGGGTTGTTTGAGTTTAATTGTTTTGGTTTTTGAGTTCTTTGTAGATTCTAGAAACTGAGGCTCTGTCTGATGTGTATCTGGCAAAAATTTTCTCCCATTCTGTGGGTAATCCATTGTCTCTGCTTATTGCATGTTTGTCTGTGAAAAAGCTTTTCAGCTTCCTGAGATCCCAATGGTTGAGTGATTGCTTAATTTTGTGAGCTACTGGGGTTTTGTTCAGGAAGTCTTTTCCCACTCCTCCTATATCAGGGAAAGTTCCTCCTACTTTTTCTTCCAGTAGTAGCAGAATATCTGGTCTTATATTGAGGTCTTTGATCCATTTGGACTTTTTTTGTGCATGTTGAAATGTGTTGATCAAGTTTCATTTTCATGCATATGGTTTTCCAGTTTGTCCAGCACCATTTGTTAAAGATGCTGTCTTTGTTCCAATCTACATTGTTTGGGCCTTTGTCAAATATCAAGTAGCTGTAGTTACTTGTTCCAAAGTCTGGTTCTTCAATTATGTTCCATTGGTCTATAATCCTGTTTTTTTTATGCCAGCACGATGTTGTTTTTATTACTATGGCTTTGTAGTATAGCTTTAGGTCAGGTATGGTGATGCCTCCAGAGGTGTTTCTTTTGCTGAGGATATGAATTTTGAGATCACTTTTTTCTATCTCTGTGAAGAAAGATATTGGGATTTTTATTGGTATTGCATTAAACCTGTATATTACTTTTGGTAAGATTGCCATTTTCACAATGTTAATCCTGCCTATCCAGGAGCATGGGAGGTCTTTCCATTTTCTCAAGTCCTCTTCAATATTTTCCTTGAGTTTTTTTTTTTTAATGTTTTCATTGTAAAGGTCTTTCACCTCCTTGGTTAATGTTATTCCAAGGTATTTTATTTTATTTTTTTATGCTATTTAAAATGGGACAATGTCACTTATTTCTTTCTCTGCATCTTTGTCTTTTGCATATAGAAAGGCTAATGATTTTTGTGGATTGATTTTGTATCCTGCTACTTTACTGAAAGAGTTAGTCACATTTAAGAGTTTTGAGATGGAGGTTCTTGGGTCATTTATGTATAGAACCATGCCATCTGCAAATAACTTCTTCTTTTCCAGTTTGTATCCCTTTTATTTCTTTCTCTTTTCTTATTGCTTGAGCTAGTACTTCCAGTACTATGTTGAAAAGCAAAGGTGGGAGTGGACACCCTTGTCTTGTTTCTGATTTCAATGAGAATTCCTTCCATCTCTCCCCATTAAGTATTACTTGGGCTTTAGGATCTTTGTGTATAATCTTTATTATGTTGAGATATAGACGGTCCATGCATAGTCTCTCCAATGTTTTGATCATGAAGTGATATTTTATTTTGCAAAGGCTTTTTCTGCATCTATTGAAATAATCATGTGCTTTTTGTGTTTAAGCTTATTTATGTGGTGTATTACATTGACAGATTTCCGTATGTTGAACCATCCCTGCGTTCCTGAGATGAAACCTACTTGGTCCAGGTGGGTAATGCTTTGGATGGACTGTTGAATTCGGTTTGCGAGGATTTTGTTCAGTTTCTTTGCATCTTAGTTCATCAAGGACATAGGATTGTTTTCTTATGGCTTCTCTACCTGGTTTTGGTATTAGGGTGATACTAGTTTCATAGAAGGAGTTGGGGAGCTTTTCCTGCTCTCCAATTGTGTGGCACAATTTGAGAAAGATTGCTTTCAGTTCTTCCATGAAGGTTTGATGTACTAACTTCTCTCTCCATTGAAGAATTTGCTTATCTTTTTCAGATGTACAACAAGCCTGAAGGGAGGATCAGCCAATCACACCTCACCATGGCTCCAGCTGAAGCCATAGAGTAATGTGGGGGAAGGACAAGAATACAGTGTTCTTGGGGATCACGACACCAGAAAAAGGGTGAAGGAGATAAACACAGAGAACATCTAACTCCTACTAAGCCAGATATCCAGAGACACAGAGGCCCCCAAAACCTCATCACTGAATTAGAACTAAAATGACCCCAATGTGGCTCAGAGAAATTTGCAGAAGAGGGGGTGGAAAGAATGTTAGAGTGGGCTGGAGAGATGGCTTAGCTGTTAAGGCGCCTACTTCCTAAGCCTAAGAAGAACGCTGGTTCCAATCTGCAGTGGTTCCAATCTCCAGGTCCCACGTTTAGCCAGATGCAAAGTGATGCAAGGGCACAATGCCACACTTGAACACAAGGGAGCGCACACATTTGGATTTTGTTCGCAGCAGCTGAGAGGCTGCTGGTGCCCCAATCTCTGTCTGTCTTCCTCTCCCTCTCTCTCTGTCTCTCTCAAAAAAATATGTTAGAGACACAAGTTGGGGCATTATGCACAGAGACTTGGCCTATCCCCCATAACTCTTGACTACCCCCACAATGCATGATCCACATTCCCCATTGATGAGGGTCCCTATGAAAGAGGGAGGACAGGGAGGAGGATAATGGAGTCACTACTATGAATATAAAATTAGACTAATATAAATAAATAAATAAAATAAAAAAATATTTTAAAAAATTAAAAATAGGTAGGAACATGCATATTAATTAATATAAAAGTGTTTATGAGGTGCTGTTATGTTTTGTATACAAAGCTCATTGACCTTGTAGGCACATTAAATTCATGTATATGTAAATGAATATACCATGTACACAAAAAATTATTTATTTTAATTTTACATTCATGTTGGTGCCTTCGATAGCCTCCTCCCTGTCCCCCCCTCCAAAGGGACCTTGTTATTTTTTACTTACAAATATTTTGTGCACCATGAAATGTATAAAACACAAGTCACTAAGTATATTTATAAATTAATGGGAAGAAAACACTTAATATTTTCTTTTCATACCAAGCATACTTTATTTCATCTACTGCACTTGACACACTATTGTTTGAGAAGAATGAGGAAATCTCATGGTGTTTAAGACTTAAAGAAGGCAGATATTTCAGAGGAATTCAAAACACTCTATTTTTTTCCATTTCATATTTTTCCATTTATATCATTTTTTTAAAAAAATACATACACACATTATTTATAGCTGAACTCATCATTTTGCTTCATTTTGCAGATAACAAAAGAAGTTACTGATTAATAATGAATTTTTAAAGTAACACTGTGAGCTAATGCTGGCATTTAAGCTTAGAAAGCACTTTCACGTTCCTTGTTTCATTTTCCTTTAACCACAACCTTCAGAGATTAGTATTACTATTGATTTTACTTTAAACATGAGAATACTGAAGTTTGAAGAAGACTCTCCTTGAAGTCTCATTACCCATATTTGATGGTTCTATAGGTCATTCTTTTTGCACTACATGAGAACTCAATGCCATTCCTGCCCACTCATGTTTAATCTCACTCAAGTTATACAGAAATGAAAACCTGGTACTTCTCACTCACAGTCAGAGTGCTCTTTCCCTATATCACACAATGCCTACCTTTGTTAACTTAAACTGAGCTAGAGGGATCGAGGGTTGATACCACTGTGTAACAAAGAATTAAGCTTCCTTGCTCCACAACTTAAGACAAAGAATGATTGCAGAAATTGTGAAATCAAGCAATTGACAAGTTCTTCAACTCCAGCTTCTTGCCGTAACTGCTGGCTTGTGTCAGAAAAGTTAGGTGGGACTAGGGTTGCTATGGTAATGTAGTGTCAATTTGTATCTTTGGTCATCTTTTTGATACTCAAAGAACACAGTTATGTCTGCCAGCTAGGCTGAGTGAGGAGGAGCTAGGGACATTTCTGTCACACTTAGGTGTTTCTTGTAGTGAAATTTTGATAGCGAGATTTGGGGTCAGGAGGCCAACAGAAAGCTTCCCCACTCTTTCATATTAATTATCAATATTATATGAAAGACAAAGAATGCTACCATTAAAATTTTTCTCCATGTTATAATTCTAGTAATTCACAATTAACTTTAAATAACCAGAAAATGCTATCAAACATGTTCAGGGTGCTATTTCATTTCTGCAGTGTCTGCTGTCATTCATTTTTCTATTTCTAGTTCTATTATTTTAGCTTCTTTAATGTTAATTTTACATTTTTACATATTTATCTTCTCAGATATGTTTCCCCATTACACTTTACACCATGTATCCCAGTTTTACCTCATTCTACTCATAAGGGAATGGAGACTTTATAAAATACCATGTACTTTTTCTTTTATGCCATTTCCCTGAGCTTTCATTGTTCATTGTGTTACCTGGAGAATTTGATGTCTCTACACATTTTTCATATATATACTGTTTCTTATTACAAGAGACTTCTTCACATTTATTACAATAGCAAACTATTGAACTATTTACTTCAATATACTCTATCCCTTATTTCAAATCTACAGCCATAAATATAGATACTAATACTATTCTTAATATATTTTTAAAATTTATTTTCATTTATTTATTAGAGAGAAAGAGGGGGAGAGAGGGAGAGAGAGAGAGAGAGAGAGAATGGACATAGCAGGGCCTCCAGTCACTGCAAACAAACTCCAAATGCATGGGCCACATTGTACATATGGCATCTCTGTGTCCTGGGGAATCAAATCTCAGTCCTTTGACTTTGCAGGCAAGCACCTTAACTTCTCAGCCATCCCTCCAGCCCTCTTAATATAATTTTCTTAATTTAATATAATGATTTCTTTATTTATTGCTTTGAAAAAAGCTTTTTTGAAAAGATAAACTATTAAATCAGTTTAACTTCCAGTTAAAAGACATTTTATGAGAGCCATTTATATACTAGTTATTGCAGAAGGATGTACAGATCAACAATAGACCTCTCAAGTAGAGGGGACATAGTATAAACAAAATATATACATAAATACATGCAACACAAATCACTGTAATGTACAAGTGGTATTAAAATCATTTGGTCCAAACAAAGAGTTTTTTTTTTTTTTCAAAATTGAATACAGAGTTAGTGGGGCTTCAAATTAATGATAAAAAACCCATTTAAGAGAAGAGGAGTAACACAAACAATTTAAATTGAGTAAAGTTGGGTATGAGGTGTCATTATAGAGGCTGAAATATTTGATTTTACTACATTGTAAACTGGGAATGCAATGTATATATTAAAATAATAGATTTAGGATAATATTTAAGTTGTAATAATGGAGTATTTTAAATATGTGAGAGTGTTTCAGCTTGATTTTTCGGACTCTGAGGAGATAATGCCTAGTTTCACTGAAGTTGGTGACATTATCAAAGACATTGCTTTAAGAAGATCGTTCTTTTGACACTGAATACATTATAGATAAACCACAGCCTGTGGAATTTTTATAGTAAATCCATTCTGAGCAAATGAGGATTAAATGGAGTAGAGTACATGATAAAAAGAATGGGGAATGGGTAATATAATTATGAAATATTTTCATGTCCATCAATTATTAAACATATTTCATACTCACATGTATAAAGGATTTACTCAAAAAATCAGAATATATTTTATACTTTTATGTCAATGGAAGACAGAAAATTACATCTAGATTGGATGCTTGATTAGCGTGGTACCTGAAAAGAAAACAAAAATTCTCATCCTGAAAGTCTGAGAAAAAGATGGAAAGAGATGCAGTGGTTTAAACATAACACGTACTCCACAGGCTCATGTGTTTAATGATAGAGTTCCAGCTGGCAGTACTATTTTGTAAGGTTCTGAAAACCTTTGAAGGTGTACCCTAATTGGAGGAATAAATAACTTGGGACATGAATTTGGGGGCTATATTCAGTTATAGGCCTCTCTCTGCTTTCTGTTTGTCATGAAGCAACTTATAACACATCCCTTTGCTCCCACAACTTTATGCTTCACTAAGAATCTAAAATCACTGGAGCTAAAGGCTATTGACTAAAACATCTCAAACCTTGAGCCAAAATAGATTCTTCCTCCATTTTGTTATTTTTTTTCAAATATTTTGTAACTGTGGCAAAAATCTGAGTAAACCACAAAATTTGTATTGGTGCATTTCACAATATGGTTCAGAAGACTTTGAAACTAGTTTGTGGAAGAAATTTTTAAAATATGAAGATTTATGCTAGAAAAGTCCTAAAATACTGTAAGAGATGATTTTGGTAGGAGCACAAATCAGAATGCTGATGGGAATGGGAAGGGCAAAAGACCATTTCAAGGGTTTAAATTAGGTGTTTCTTATAAACTCATGTTTTCTGGTAGCTAGATTCACAGGTGATGGCAATTTGGGAACTGGAGTCTTGCTGGAGGAGGTTTGTTGTTTGGGATAGGCTTCTGTGTATTATAGCCAGCTTTCACTTGACAGTGTTTGACACACTCTCCTGCTGCTTTTGTTCACCTGATGTTGACCAGGAGATGGTGTGTAGCCTATGTTAATGCCATGTTTTCCCTGCCATCATGAAGCTTCCCCTTGAGTCTGTAAGCCAAAATAATAAATGTTTACCCAACAAGCTGTTTCTGTTCAGGTGCTTTGTATCAACAGCAAGGAACAGGAAATTGGTACAGAGTGGGATCTTGCTGATAGAAACCTGACCGTATGGCTTTTGGCCTTATGGAACTTATTTGTGGAAGGAATGTGGAAGGATTTGAAATTTTGGTCTAAGAAATGCCTTGCAGTGTTGAAGACAGAGTTTGATAGATCATTTTAGACAGAGTTGAGAGACTGAATGCATTGAGAACTGTGGACTGTGAGGTTTGGGTTGTGAGAGGAAGAAAGCTTTGTCCAGACTGAGCTAGAGGCAATTAAGTATGAGACCGTTACTGAATTCTTCCCATGACCTGAGAATTTGTGCAGGGTTGCATTGTATAGAAATGGACTGGTGTGAGCAGGGGGAGATGTCACAGAAAAAAATATTAAAACCTTGGGCTAAAGACAACAGCTTAGTTGAGATGCAATTGTATGAGAAATTACAAATATTGAGATAGGGTCAACTGATCTGCACTGGAACAGCAGGAAGATTGCTAACTCTTTTGAAAGTAGGGGGGCTGAATGATAAAAGAACACCTTGCTTTTAAAAGTCAGCTTTATCTCCTTCAGCCTTTTTCTGGTGTTGTGATCACCTTGAGCACTGTATTCTTGCCCTTCCCCTGTGTTGTTCTATGGTTTCAGCTGGTGAGGTGTGGTTAGCTGATCCTCCCTTCAGGTTCGTTGTCCACCTGAAAATAGATAAGCAAATTCTCCAACGGATTGTTAGAGTCACAAGTTGGGGCATTATGCACAGAGACTGGGGCCTATCCACCAGAACTCTTGAGCAAACTCACAATGCACGATCCACATTCCCCATTGATGAGGGCCCCTTTGAAAGTGGAAGGACGGGGAGGAGGACAATGGAACCAATACTATGAATGTAAAATCAGAATAATATAAATTAAAAATATATATATATATATTTTTTTAAAAAGTCAGCTTTATTCCCCTGTAGACTAATAAGTTGGCAGCATACCTGGTACTTTGGGAGTCTAACAAATGCAAGAAAGAGAGGATCATTGGTTTTGCAATGCACTTTTATTTCTTGGAAATGGCTATGTGCTATGTGAAGCAGAGTTGTTGGAAGCCCCTGTGTGTAGGACTATGAAGCCATGAGGATGAACTGTGGGTAGCTGCAGAAATCCTCAGGATTTTTTGATATTCCAAGACAGTGTTGAGATTAATAAAAACTATGGGGACTTTTAAAGTTGCATTGTATTTTACATCATGTATTGTTGTGACTTTGTGGGGGCAGGGGAAGAATGTGGTTGTTTGGATTAGGTGTCCACATAAACTCATGTGTTCTGAATTTCAGGTCTCCAGCTGATGGCACTTTGGTAATTAGTGCCTTGCTGGAAGAGGTGTGTTGTTGGGGGTGGGCTTAGGGGTGTTATAGGTAGTTTCCCCTTGCCAGTGTTTGGCACACTCTTCTGCTGCTGTTATCTACTTGGTGTTGATGAGAAGGTATGTCCAGCCTCTGCTTGTGCCATTTTGGAGCTTCCCTTTGAGTCTGTAAGCCAAAATATACTTTCCTACAATAAGCTGCTTTTGGTCAGGTGCTTTTTACTGGCAACAAGAAAATAACTGCAACAACCATGTTCATAAAAATTAAGACAGGAATAAGAACTCTATTGGGAATTGGACTAGAGGACACTCATGTTACATTGTGGCAAAGAATTTGTCTTCATTCTGCCCTTTCCCTGAGGCATTGTTGTAGACTAATTAACCTAAAGAGGATATTTCAAGGCATCCCAGAATTAAGCTATGTTATTTCTTTTTGCTATAAGTGATTTTCCAATTTTTAAGGTGAAAATTGGAAGGGAGAGGAAAAAATAAGACCTGAAAAAGTTAGTAAAAAAAAAAGCCAGGGTAAAGTTGGGACTATGGATGGCTTGGCTTCTGAAGTGATACACACTATTAAAATAGGCGAAATATTTTACATCAGTATAATATAAAATATGCCCGTAAGGTATATCACAAATTGGCCAGTTTAATTACAGGTTCAAGAGGGTAAAAGAGAAAACTCATTGGACTTAACTTTGAGAAGAGAGAACCTCCAGGGCACCTTGATCATACTGTGCACATGGTCAAACTCAGCCAGTCAGATCCCATTAAACTTCTGGTCAAAGGAGGCCTGGATACTACTTGAGATGCTTGAAAACATTGGAACTTTCTATTTGATGCTGGTTTTCAAGCAAAAAGAATGCAAGAATTGTGTTATCTAGTGGAGGCTTCCACTGAGCTATCAAGGGAATGACTTGGAGGCTGGGGTATATGTACCAAAGTTGGAACTCCTGCAGATAGCTCTTGAGAGGATGATTCATGATGTTGTAAGAGGGAAGCCTGAGATGCAGTGAGCGTCTCAGGATATTAGAGGTGTGAGGAATGTGGAGTGACAGTTGAGGAAAGCCTCGGGCAAAAGAAGAGATAGCCAAAGAGAGAGACTACGTAAGTGGAAAAGGACAAGGCCATAGTTTCAGGGATAACCAAGCCTGTTGAATCTCACATCACCACATTATGTACTGCACATTCTGAATATGCTATAGGACTTACAATTTCTTCTGCTAGGTTTTGGTCTTGTTTTTACCTATCTGTTCTTACTTTGTCTTCATTACTTCTTTTGGGAATGACAATAAGTACTCTGTGCAATTGTAGATTAACGGTATGTATAACTATTTGATTTTAACTAGCTCATAACTAAGTATTTGTTAGAAAAGACTTTGGACTTGGACTTCTGAATAATATTGGAATGGTTAAGACTGGGGATTATTGGATATGGAGTAAATGTATTTTGAATTATGAACCATGATCCTCTTGAGGTCCATAGGAAAAATATTTTTTGAAGATCAAATGGCCCCAGAGGCTATATTTTTTAATAATCCATTTTATTCATAATTTTGTGTACTATTTATTCTCTTTTGACATTTACTACAAGTTTATTTTAAGAACACACTAACAATCACCATTGAAAATAAGACAATATTGAAAGTTAATTTTAAAAACTAATGCATCTAGTAACATTCTTTCAAAATATTATTGCCATGAGGTTTATTTTAGAATTTTATACTTTTAAAATAGCATGTAGATAATTAAGTTTCATTATGGTTCATTTCAATCAAATTAAGTTTTGGTTTTCCTTCCTACTCTCTTTCCCCTACCCCTTAGTCTTGTGCCTTTTCCCCCACCCTATCTTTCTTTCCGTACGTTTTTTGGCTCCAAAGATAGAATTTTGATTGATACAGGAGGTTCCGCTTGAGGCTTAAGCAGGAGGGATAACATATAAACCAGGCTCCATAGCCAGCTAGAGGTACACTGGTAGACTGTAGCAGTCTGCCAGGTAGTGACAACTATTTCAGTGTGTATCAGTTAACATTTGACTATAGCCTGGCAGCAGGGAAGGTTTGACCATGCCTGCAATATTCTTTCTGGGAACTGGCAGGTTTTAAGCCTTCCAGAGAATAATGCTAGGTTAAAAAATGTGAATTAAATTACATGGATGGGTGTTTTATGTTCTCTACCCCTCTCCTAAACAATTCTTAAATTGTGCCAATCCCTAGTTCACCAGCTTTGTGCCATTGTCATCGTCTCACTAAAGGATAGCTTTACTGGGTGACAGGGGCCATAGCTGATTAAGTTACTTGGTATGTTTGACTTTCAACAATAATAAAAATTGTTTTGAATTTTAGTTTGATTTTTAAAACTGTGCAGAATGTCAGAAATTCACATTATATATACCAGTATATGGCTATTAGTATTTTACAGAAACCATAGTTCTTGGTAACTGAACACGCACACACACACACATATATTTATATTTATATTTTTGTGACTTTTGCAAATTAATTGTTGTTTCAATGTTACAATCATTTTAAAGTTATTGTAATCAGTGTGAATATTATGTTTTTCAAATCTGTTCTGAGCCTAGTGCTAACTTTGTGAACATATGCATATTGTAAATATTCTGTATAGTTTCACTGTGCTGAAATACTAGTTTGTTTGATATAAGGAAAGTGTGTGTATTGAATACCTTTTGCTAGCCTGATAAAAAGGTTTAAGCATTTAAAAAATGTTTAAACTGGCCTTCATTACATTGTCACAAGATTGTGGTTGGAAGGGATGGCAAAAAAACTAGTTTTGAGTATCTTTGGATAGAAACATGAGACTAAGATTTGTTTTTGTTGTGATTTACCCCATTAAAATATCTTACTTATGCTTTATGAACTAAACAAAAACATACCTGAAGCTATGGGGGTTACACTCACATTCAAACCACCACAGCATTAGACAACAGGATAAAACAAATCACAACTAATCACAGATCGAATGTCCATTAGATTTTTAAAGGATCATGCAGACAATTCAGTAATTCAGTAATAATTATATTTTTGCACATAAAACAATTACTAAAGTATATTCTTTTATCTCATGAATTTCACACTGTTACTAAACACATTCTCTTAAAAAATCTGCAGTATTTTTGGCATATGTGTAGAAATTCAGATATTATAAGTCTCAGTCCTATTAAAAAGTTTTATCAGGCTGGAGAGATTGCTCGCTTCAGTTTCCTACCCACATAAGGCCACACGAACAAAGTGGTGCTTGAATCTAGAGCTTGTTTGGAAAGGCTAGCTAGAGTTCCTGGCACCCATATTTTCTCTCTCTCCTTGCAAGATGATAGACAGTTAGATAGATGATAGATAGATAGATAGATAGATAGATAGATAGATAGATAGTAGATATAGGTAGATAGATATCATAATAGAATAGATAGATGATAGATAGATAGATAGATAGATAGATTAGATAGATAGATGATAGATAGATAGATAGATAGATTAGATAGATAGATGACAGATAGATAGATAGATAGATAGATAGATAGATAGATAGATAGATAGATAGATATTCTCCAAAATCCATTTGGCAAAGACTTACTTATGATTTGGAAAATTCAGAAATCACTACAAGTATTAAAACATTCAATGTTGAAAATTAACTTATTCCCTACTTCCTTCTTTGCACTTTTAAATATATATCTAACAGATACCAAATTAAAAGAAATTGAACATTTTTGTCTAGAGCTTGGTGGGAGAAATTACTTAAATTCAGACTTTGTTTGAAACAAATTCCTATAATGTGGATGTATCATTTCAATGATGTCACAAAAATATTGCTTGCAGCCAATATTAATGTGCTCATCTATTTTTAGGTTCAAAATTTTAGAGAATATGTGATTTAAAGTTTAAAAATATGCTAATTGGACTGGAGAAGATGGCCTAGTTGTTAAGGCATTTGCCTGCAAAGCCAAAGGACCCCGGTTCAATTCCCCAGAACCCACATAAGCCAGATGCACAAGGTGGCACAGGCATCTGGAGTTTCTCTGCTTTCCATTGTCAAGCTCCCACTAATCTTGAGCTATAAGAGGATCTACACCCTTTAAATTCTCTCTAAATTCATAATTTATCCCATTTAACCAGTGCTGACTTCACTCTCCATTGGAGAATCTGCTTTGTTTTGGGTTTTTTTTTTTTTTGTTTGTTTTTTTTTTCGAGGTAGGGTTTCACTCTGGTCCAGGCTGACCTGGAATTAACTATGTAGTCTCAGGGTCACCTCAAACTCACGGCGATCCTCCTACCTCTGCCTCCCGAGTCCTGGGATTAAAGGCGTGTGCTACCACGCCTGGCTCTGCTTCTCTTTTTTAAATGGAAGCTATACCTGAGGAGATAAATGATCCAGTGCACTCCACCTTGGCCTCAGCTGAAACCACAGAGGAATTGGGGAAATGAGCAAGAGTGCTGCTTTCTTAGTGAATCTGATGTCAGCACAAGGCTGAAGGAGATAGACACACTCAACACCTACCAAACCAAAGATCCAGAGGCTCCTAAGAGCCCATCACTAAAGTAGACTTAAAACACACCCAACATGGCTCAGGGAATTTTGTGGAAGAGGGGCGGAAAGATTGTAAGAGCCACAAGTTGGGATGTTTTGCACAGAGACATTGCCTCTCCCCCATAACTGTTTCCCCCATAATGCATGACCCACAATCCCCATGAGGATGAATCCCCAATGAGGAAGGCTTCTTCTTCAGAAAAGGGACAGGGAGGAGGGAAAGGATGGTACCAACATGTGTTGTTTACATACTAAATATGTCCATAACTAATAAAAATAAATTAAAAAAGAAAGTTTGTATCTTTTAACTAAAATTTCCATAGCCTATTAATCCTGAAACACTTCAGGTAACTAACCTTCTACCTGTCCACTTCTCTTAAACATTTTTGGATGTTGTGGTAGTTTGAATATATGTCCCCCAATATATTCAGTGTTTTATTACTTATAGTTTGTATCTGCAATCACCTTGCTAGAGGCAAGGTCACTGGGGTCCCGGTCTTAAGGTGTGGTGATGGTTTGAGAGTCCATTGTAAAGATATGCAAATGTGCCTAGCAGGAGTTCCTGAAGTGTGCTGTGTGACCTTTTGGCTGTAGTTTTGCTCTGTGGTGGCTGGCTGGTTGGCTTTGCTCTCTCTGCTTGGCCCTGTGGAGAGCAGGCCGTTTCTCTTGCCATTTTGGAACTTCCCCTGGATCTGTAAGCTTCAATAAATAATATCCCTTCCTCCATAACTGTGCCTGGTCTGGAAGTTCATCTCAGCGAACCTGAAGCTGTCTGCAACAGATGTCATATATAAGAGGATGTCACATTTGTCTTTGCAAGTATGTCTTATTTTATATCACAAAATAGCTAATGATTTCATTCACATTATCGCAAATGACATGATGCCCTTGATTTTTAAAAGATGAATAATGTTCTATTGTTTATATACACCTCATTTTCTTTTTAAAATTTATTTATTTATTTATTTTAATTTATATTTTTTATTTAAGGACATACTTAGTATGTAAACAACACATGTTGGTACAATCCTTTCTCTCATCCCTGCCCTTTGCCAAAGGGGCCTTTCTTGTTGGAGATGCAGGTTATCTATCCCCATGGGGATTGTGAGTTGTGCACTTTGAGGGGCAGCAGTCAGCTGTGGGGAAGAGGCAATGTCTCTGTGAATAATGTCCCAACTTGTGGCTCTAACAATATATCCGCCTCCTTGTCTGCAAAATTCCCTGAGCTATGTTGGGTGAGTTTTAAGTCTTCTTCAGTGATGGATAATTAGAAGCCTCTGGATCTCTGGTTTGGTAGGTGTTGAATGTCCTCAGTGTCTTATCTTCTTTACCCTTTTGCTGATATCACGTTCACTGAGAAAGCAGCACTCTTGCTCATTTCCCCAATTCCTTGGTGGTTTCAGCTGGGGCCGGGGTGGAGTGCACTGGGTCATTTATCTTCTCAGGTCCAGCTCTTGTCTGAAAAAGAGAAGCAGATTCTCCAATGGAGAGTGAAGTCAGCACTGGTTAAATGGGATAAGCATTACTAATTTATGGAGAATTTAATGGGTATAGACCTTATAGGCCAATATTAGTGGGAGCTTGACATGGGAAGCAAAATAATTATTTGGACATAATTCTGACATGTTCCCAAATTCCAGATATGGTTTCCTTTCCACTGAGCACATCTGTTAGCCAATCCAAGAGCAGTTGGTTACCCACCATGGCTGTGTGCCACTATTGCGCTTGTGTGAGCATCATATCACATTGTTTGCTTTTGAGCTTCTCAGTAGCTTAGACCTTGAGTTGCTCGGACAGATGTTGGCAACTTTCCCCTGGTAGTTCATGTAGCAACTTCTAGCACTAGAAGGGCTGTCTGGGGACTGGCTTTCTTCCAGATTTCAGCCAAATGCTGACAGCATATGGTGTCTTCAACAGTAGGGTCTTACCATTAACCTCTGGTGGATAATCAAGTGCTCTGACAGAAGTCTGTCTTGTTTTGGGAGACCTTGTGGGTGTTATCTGCATCTTGGTACTGGGAGTTATAGGCTAGCACCAAGGGAAAAGAAAAAAAGAGAAATAAAGAAGAGAGAGAGAAAGAGAGAAGAAAAATTAAAGGTTAGGCTTCATTGCACCATCTTCCAGGGCCCTTCAATCCAGGTGCTCTCTCTAAGGTCCTGTTGGGGGTTAAACCTTTTAGTCTATCTTCTAGGATATAGGTTTGTAAGGTACCAGTTCAATTTGGATTAAGTTTTGTGTGCCCAATCTTTCCCCTCCCCCCAAGCCCTATGGTCCAGGCCTGGAGATGCCTATCAAGTATGTCAGCAACTCAGTCTGATCCAGGTTAGGAACTGCAGATGAGTGAAGCCATGTGATTATTGTCTTTCTGTGATTGTGTGTGTTTTCTGGGTATGATCTGTCCCAAGTTCAACCATTTCTTTACAAATTTCGTTGTCATTTTTTGTTACTGCTGAGTAAAATTCCATCATATAAATATACCACATCTTGGTTATCCATTCATTCAATAATGAGTTCAAGGCCACTCTGAGACTACATAGTGAATTCTAGGTCAGCCTGGGCTAGTGTAAGGCCCTATCTTGAAACACAACAACAACAACAACAACAACAAAAAAACAATGAATCCATAGTATATAGTGTCACCCTGGGTCACAAAAAATAAATTTATGCTGCCATTTTAATGAAAGGATATGGAAACTTACCTAGTTACCTTATTCAGTCATCAATTTAATTCACCAATGTTTGAACCTTATAGCGTGATTCACTGTGAAAATTTCAGGAAATCTTATTCATTATCTTTTCTATCTAGAGGCTTAAAGTTTAGTGAGAGGAGATGAGTGTTTATGCCTCCATATAATGTGAGTCATATTAAAATCAATGTAAGACAATGTTAAAAAGAACTTGGAATTATAGGAAAAAATATATACATATATATGCTAATGACCAGGAAGATATTGGAGGGCATAATAGCATGTGGAATTTGAAATAGACATTAATAAATAGATATATTTTTGATAGGAGGTAAAACTGGGTGGGTCAGTAAAGAATGAATTACAAGGAAAAGGAATAAATTAAAGAAATAACAGGATGTGATGGAACATGCGGGATGTCAAGATGTTTCAAATTTTATGAGAGAAACATCAGTTTAAAAAATAAAGTTAATAACTCTTTACATTTGGAAATTGGACAATTTGCATTCAATGCTAAAATTGTGAATAGATATATTATGAAAATATGTTTGATGTATTAAATATAAAAATTAAGTACATGTTTACATTTAAAAACTAAAGGTTAAAATGTGAACCAAATGACAGTGTCCTAGTATTTCAATTTATAATTGATTTTTCAACAACTGAAATTTTTCTTGCTTCAAAGTGAATGTGATCCTACTTTGAAGACGGTAGAGGGCAGTCTTACATTTACTACAGATGATAAAAACTAAAATACAAATTTAGTCATTACAATTAATATTTACACTTTCTCTATGTTACTGGCCATATTCTATAGAGTAACAATGAAGTGATCAATGTTGTCAAATCTCTAACCTGTTGTTACTAGTGTGACATATTAACAAAATATCTGGTTGCTTTAATTAAAGTTTTCACTTTCAGATTGATCCCTAGGTATCAATCATGCAATGTCCTCAGAAAAACCATTTTACAACCTATAAATCAGATGATAAATGATGCCCCTGTTGTTCATGTGAGGAAAATGATACAGAGTGACCCAATGGGTAAAAGACAGGTATACAGTGAGACAGACAAGATACAAAATAACTGATTTGGGTGGAATTGATTATTTGATTTCAAAGAGTCATTTCCTCCATTTCAGTTCGTTTTGTTAAAGCATTTGAACAAAACTAATGTCCCATAATAAATCAAACTATTTGTTTCCTATATAAAATAATAATTACTTATGTATAGATAAACACTTAAAAATTTAATCCTCATAGGAAACCATAGGATTAACATTGCACATGTCAGTACCTCATTTTACAGTCTGAAACTGAAACTCACCTATAATTAGTTACTTATCTAAAGTTATAAAGTCAGTACCTAACCAATCTGAGACCAAATTGCCATTGCTTAACTGACCATTTTTAAAATTATTTTTTATTATTGGCAACTTTCATAATTATAGACAGTAAAGCAAAATTTCCTTCTCCTACTATTACCTTCACAACTCCATTCTCCATCATCTCACTTCCCCCTCTCAATCAGTCTCTCTTTTATTTTGATGTCATCATCTTTTCCTCCTATTATATTGGTCTTGTGTCGGTAGTACCAGGCACTGCAATGTCATGGATATCCAGGCCATTTTGTTTCTGGAGGAGTGCATTGTAAAGAATTATACCCTTCCTTTGGCTCTTACATTCTTCCTGCCTCCTCTTCTGCAATAAACCCTGTGCCTTGGAACTGATTACTTTTGTATATCCCTATTAATTAGCTTACTCCTAAAATAATTTACAAATACTTATCATTATATGCACCCTCATTGAGCATGACAAACAGTAATAATTAATGAGAAAAAGCAATTTTTTGGATGTAGGGTCTCACTCTAGCCCAGGCTGACCTTGTTCTCATTCTGTTGTTCCCTGCTGGCCTTGAACTCACAGTGATCCTTCTACCTCTGCTTCCTGGGTGCTGGTATTAAAGGTGTATGCCTGATTTACTGTCTTTGGTTGACTGGTCTAAGTATTTTCTGAGGTTAGAGAAATTTGAGCATGTAGAAAAAGGCTGTATGTATTTTTGTTTCTCTTCATAAAATCAATAGGATAAATAAAGGCAAAATGTTAATTGTAGATTCAGATCATTCTGTTCTCTAATTATAACATGGAACATAACATACTTATACACTTTTGGAGAAAACTTGGACACTAGAAATGCAAATTTGTTTAAAAGAAACTTGAACATTTATTAATGAAAATTATGATGCTAGCCTTAGTAATTCAGTCTCAGTCATGGAAACATTGTTCTTTCCAGCACTTTTAAAAATATCGAGGATAGGAAATACCAGCTCAGGATGGGGTGGATATATTTCTATTTAAATTGTTTCCCCTCCAACAATTTCCTTTATTCTGGGAAATAGTCCAATTCTGACAATCTCATGTGTTCTGGGGTGTAGAATCTTTCATTTGAGGAGCATCGAAAGCAGTCCTAAGGGGCTCTAAGTAAAAGGACAGGAGTCTGGGAGGGAGACTTCAAAATGTTGGCAAGGAGACAAATAAAATACACTTCACTTTTAAATGAATGCAAAATATTGTGAAACTGTGTCTTAGAGATTATTCCCAATGTGCAATTTATAAAACATTGGCCTATGTTCACAAAGAAGGGGGCATGCTTACCGCTAACCTCTGAATAATAAGTATTCAAAATATCCTTTTCATGAAGATTCTCATTCATAATTTTAGGCTTGTCATTTTTATTAGCCAAACAACATTTTGATGTCTTGGGAAAAGGGAAAAACACTATTTTGTGTTCCATTCTATTTTAAGTGAAATAATTGAAATGATTATCTTCCATTCATAATTCAGAAAGTCTGTAATAGATGTTAGCCGGGGCCTGCAGTTTGGGATTCACTTTTCTAAAGCAACTCATTTGAAACATGGCTCGTCAGGGAATGTTGTTTTTCCCCTCAAAGTAAAAGGCAAAGAGAAAACTGGATCCTCTTCTACTACCTACGATCCCCATTTTTATTTGTTCAATTGTTATATTAATGGGATTGTCCCTTATATTAAAGAAAGTGCTTACCAGAATTCTAGTTTATCTGTGATAAGATTTCATGAGCAAAGAAGAGATACATCTAGGCAAAATTGCCTTGTTTTTTCCTATAATTCACTTGGTAACTGTTTTTGCCCCCCTTAGGGAACTTAGTACAACATTTAGAAATGTTGCCTTTAGCTAGATTATTGTAACCAGAGAAAAATCTCTGGTTCTAAATGTTTCTGTGGATATAACCTCATTTTTAAAGTGAATGTCCAAAAAAAAAAGTAAAACATTCTTAATTTTTAAAATCCTTAAAAATGAAAGACATCAGAACATAATGCAAAATGAGTAGAAAGTAATTAATATTAATATCAATTAAGAAGTACATTGGTAAAATTACATTGCTGGCCTGTTATTCCATTTAACTATATTAATAGTACTTTAGTAAAATTTTCACTGTTTCCCTGCATAAAATAAACTAATCTTTTTATTCCAAAATAGAATTAGGGCTGGAGAGACTGCTTAGTGGTTCAGATGCTCACATGCAAAGCCTAAGAACCCTTGTTCTATTTCCCAGTACCCATGTACTCCAGATGCACAAGGTAGCACATGTATCTGGATTTCATTTGCAGTTGCTATAGGCCCTGTTGTTCCCATTCTTTTGCTCTATCTGCCTCTTTCTCTCATAAATAAAGAAATTAAGTAAATATTAAAAAAATAAGTAGCAGGCTAGTCTCTAAAAAATCAAGGCAAAAATGCCATATGTAATTTCATTGTTTTAATAATGAATTATTAAAATTATTAGTAGAATTCAAAATCGAAACATCATACAATTGCATACTATATATAAGAGACTCAGTTTATATATAAGGATATTAGTCAAAAGGAAATGAATATTTTATATGCAAATAGTGAAGAAAAGAGAGGTGAAACATGGTGATAGCACCATTGGACATAGTGGGTTTTGAGTAAGCATCTATCCTGCAAGAGAGATGAAGAGCATGATATATCAACAAAAGTTTCAACTACCAAGGATAATATGTTAATATAAATAGCACATATGAACCAAAATATACAAAGCAAACATTAATACAGTTGAAAGAGCGATTAACAGTTTTATAGAGACATTTGCATACATTCAGTTGTGAATAACATCATCAGAAGACCAATAATCAGACAACTTAACACTAAAACCAATTTTTCCAAATAGGCATATACATAACTCTCCAACAGCAGAATATCTATTTTTTCCTAATGATACATAGAAAAAATTCAAGGACAAACCATAGATTAGAACAGAAAACCAGTTTTGGCCAATTTAAGATTGAAATCACACAAAGTAATTTTTTCAGACCATTATGTAATGGAACCAAACATTGACAGTGGAAATAAGGAACCCTAAATTGCAATGGAAACTGTAGGATTTGGGATATGCCAGGACCATAAGACCTCCATCCAGGAAAACAAAAGGCTTAAGGCAGATCCTGCCCAAGAGAAAGGCTATAGGCATTGCAGCTGGAATGGTGGAGCTACCCAAGCCTTTTGGAGCCCCAATTAATTATTCCATCCCCAATCCCAGAGCTATAGAGCTTAGTGTTTGCACTGCTGTGTTTCTTTCTTGTTTTGGTCTAATGTTTTTGTTATGCCTCCATTTTTTCCCTTTTGGAATGGTAAGATTTACTCTGAGCCATTATATGTTGGAAGTATAATGTGTTTTGATTTTATAGGGCACACAGTTAAGAGAAAACCTGGATTATCAGACAAGACTTGAGACTGTTGAGGGGAATGCCTTCCCCCATAGTCTGGGCAGTATGGGTCCTTTCTTGTGGCTGACAAAGATTTGGAAGCTCTATAAATGAAGATAGATTCAGAAATACAGTGAAAGCAGCAGTAGCAAACTTCATTGTAAAGAAAGAGGTTCCTTTAGGATGAGAGGGGCCCTAGAGCTAGGAGTCCATCTAAATGGGCTCTGGGACTGGGTTTGTAGGGTTTGGCCTCCTCCCCTTCTTGCATAGTAATGAGGGGTTTGGGTTCATCTGGCTCCATTAGACACTCTCCCCCAAAACATATAAAACTGCTGGCATTTATAACTTTTTTTTTCTTTCCTAGCTTCTGCTTTTACAGTTTTTTGCCCCACTGGTTAATTGCATAAATGGACTGCCTACATCCCCCTGCCCCATTTCCTGTGTCTTAAGCTTCCTCCCAACTCCCTCCATTTCCCCCTTCTCAAGAAATAGCAGACTTCTGTCTGAAGGGGGTAAAGTTGGGGGACTGTTCTAGCTCTTTCAGGCTAACAGGGGGCAACAAAGGAGCATTCCCCAGTGGGTGTTCTCATTGGGAAGGGAGTGCTGGACAGTCTGACAGTCTGCAGTAGAAGCTTGAAGGAATTAACATAGGTGGTTCCATCTGGACCACCATCTGAAATTTGAAGGCTTCTATAATCATCTCATGATGAAGTCAGTGACACACCTTAGGACACAAGGATCAAAAATTAATATGAAGAAAATAAAGACAAAATAAATAACCCAGAGTAAGATGGATCCAAGGAGGGTTTTCTGTGGCTTAAATGTAAGACTGAAATTATAATATTGCTATAATAAAACATAGGAAATGGTTAAGTATGACTTGGCAATCTCCTACTCCCTGTTTTCCTTCTGCCTATTTACTAGGAGGTCCCCCATCTTCTTCCCACAGGAACCTGGGACTGGATCTTCTATAACTTTTTGTACCACCCCACATACTTTTGATATTCCCACTCTTCAAAATAGAAAAGATGCAATTTGATTTCTCTCAGGGCTTCAGAGATAGTCAAGAGACAAAGGAGTTCCAAGGGCATAGGGAGTCTTTTTTGACCAGGAAGAGAGAGATCTGGAACACATGGCTTATCCAGTTGGGGAAAGAAATGCTCATGGTCTGGGAAGAAAATTGGGTCCTCAGCAGAGCTGGTGTATATCCCCCAGAAAGCTGTGGGATACCATGGTGTTTATGTCCTTCTTTTGCCAAAAGTCATGAAGTGATAAAAGAAAGTGTTTTAAGAGGAAGTAGGAGTTTAAGGGGTGTTGTATTCAGCTCCATGATGCTGGGACAAACATCCAACCAAACGTAGTTTATAGTAGAAAAGAACTTATTTCAAGCTTACAGATCAAGGCGAAATTCCATCAATGGTGGAAGAAGCTGCTTACTTCAATACAACTAAAAGAGAGAACAACTGCAACAAGCAAATACCAACAAACATTTTCTTCCTTATTTTTCCTTGGTTCTGGCCTGTAACTCCCAGTACCAGCATGCAGTTAACTTCCACAATGAGGTGTTGATCAGAGAGACTTACATTACATCAGGTTGCTTCCTACTGGGTAGCTTAAACTGCAAGTTGTTTGGACAGATGTCAGCCATTTTCCCCCAGTTGCTTGTGTAGCACCCTCTGGCACTAGACTAGCTAACTGTCTGGGGACTGACCCTCTTACAGATTCTGACCAGGTCTCTCCATGTTTTGTCTCACCCACATATGCTGTCTTCGACTGTAGGGTTTTACCATTAACCTTTGGTGGGTCATCAAGAACTCTGACAGAAACCTCTCTTTTTTGGGAAACCTTGTAGGTGTCTTGGATCAACAACTCATTGTGAAAGTTTACCCCGTGCTGGTATTGGGAGTTATAAGTCAGCGTCTAGGAAGGTGAGGGGAGAAAAAGATAGATAATATAAAAGAGAAAGTGAGTATACAGAGGAGAGGGAGAGCGAGAGAGACAGAGAGAGGCAGGAAAAGATTAAGGTTGGTCTTCATGATGTTCTCTCCAGTTTCCTGTGGTTCAGGTGTTCCCTCTGCGGACATGCTGAAGGATCAATGTTTTAACCTGTTGTTCAGAATAAAGGGTTTTACAGTATCATTTCCTTTTGGGTCCCTATTTGTATCCTCCCCACCCTTGTTTTCCCTCCCACCCTCTCTGTTCCTTCCACCCTTACCCTCCCTCCATCCCACCCTCACTATTGCCTGGTCCTCAGAGTGCTTATTAGGTTTGGCAGCAT
The DNA here is from genome assembly GCA_036365145.1 of Orientallactaga sibirica. Lineage (NCBI taxonomy): Eukaryota > Metazoa > Chordata > Mammalia > Rodentia > Dipodidae > Orientallactaga > Orientallactaga sibirica. The sequence goes on along the minus strand of JAEOAD010000793.1, from coordinate 4,257,671 downwards.
CTCAGGTGGATTCAGGTTAGGAGAGACAGATAAACGAGACCATGGGACAATTATGTTTTTGTGCTTGGGTGAGCTCACTGAGGATGATCTGTTCCATGTTTGACCATTTTTTTCAAACTTCATTATTTCATCTTTCCTTACTGTTACGTAGAAATCCATATTTTATATATACCACATCTTTGTTATCCATTCATCTAATGATGGACATCTGGGTTGATTCCAGCTCTTTGCTATTATGAATTCAGCAGCTATAAACATGGTTGAGCAAATGTCTCTGATCTGAGGCTTGGAGCCTTAAGGGTAAATGCGCAGTAACGGAATAACTGGATCTGTTGGTAGGTCTATGGTCATCCTTTTCAGGAGTCTCCATATAGCTTTCCATAATGGTTGAACCATTTTACATTCCCACCAGCAGTGGAAGCTTGTTCCTATTTCTCCACAGCCTTGCCAGCATTTGTTTTCATTTTTTTTATGTTAGCCATCCTTACTGGGGTAAGGTGGAATCTCATAGTTGTTTTAATTTGCATTTCCCTGAAGATTAGGGATGTTGAACATTTTCTTTTTTAAATTTTTTTTTATTATTTTATTTATTTTTGGAGAGAGACACAGAGACAGACAGACAGAAAGGGAGAGGGAGACAGATAGAGATGGGCACGCCAGCAGTCTCTCAGCTGCTGTGAACAAAATCCACATGTGTGCACCCCCTTGTGGTCAAGTGTGGCATTGCGCCCTTGCGTCACTTTGTATCTGGCTAAACGTGGGACCTGGAGATCGGAACTGGGTTCTTAGGCTTAGCAGGCAGGTGCCTTAACCGCTAAGCCATCTCTCCAGCCCTGAACATTTTCTTAAATGTGTGTTTGCTATTTGTATTTCTTCCTTTGAAAACTCTCTGTTCAGTTATTTGCCCCATTTTGTGAGTGGGTTCTTTAATGATTTATTGTTTAGGCTTTGGAGTTCTTTGTAGATTATAGAAATTAGGCCTCTGTTGGTTGTATAGCTGGTGAAAATTTTCTCCCATTCTATGGGTAATCTGATGGCTTTGGTTACATGGTTTCCCAAAAGAGGACAGATTTCTGTCGGAGTACTTGATAACCCACCAAAGGTTAATGGTAAGACCCTACTGCTGAAGACACAATATGCTGTTGGGACAGAACATGGAGAGACTTAGATGGAGTTTAGAAGAGTCAATACCCAGAAAGTTAGATTTCTAGTGCCAGAAGGTGCTACATGAGCAACTGGTGGAAAATGACCAACATTTTGTCCAAGCAACTCATGGTCTAAGCTATTTAGCAGCAAACCACCTGACATGATGCTCACATAAGTGTAGTAGTGGCACAGCCATGATGGGTAACCAACTGCTCTTGATTTGGCTAACAGATCCACTCAGTGGAATTTACCCCATAGCTGGAACTGGGAAACAAGTTAGAACCACATCCAAAAAATGAGCCTGCTCTCCAAAACCAAGTTCCCACCAATCGTTGGCTATAAGAGGGCCTACACCTATAAAATTCTCTCTAAAATAATAATAATTATCCCATTCATCTGGTGCTGACTTCTCTCTCCATTGGAGTATTTGCTTCTCTTTTTCAGATGGGTGCAAAACCTGAAGGGAGGATCAGCCTATCACCTCACCAGGGCTGAGCTGAAACCATAGAGAAATGGGGGAAATGAGCAAGAGTGCTGCTTTCTTGGTGAACCTTATACCAACACAACGGTGAAGGAGATAGACACAGAGAACACTCAACTCCTACTAAATCAGATATCTGGAGACACAGAAGCTCTGAAGTAGACCTAAAAGGAAATTCACAGAAGAGGGGGCGGAATGATTGTTAGAGCCACAAGTTGGGTCATTGTGCACAGAGACATTGCCTTTTCCACTTAACTGATGGTTAGCCCCACAATGCATGACCCACATTCCCTAACGAGGCAGGTCCCTTCAGATTGGGGAGGACAATGAAGAGGCTATTGATGACGCCAACATGAATGTATCCACATTATATGCATAGCTAATAAAAAAATTTAAAAAATTATAATGTGGCTGGAGAGATTTCTTAGTGGTTAAGGTGCTTGCCTGCAAACCAAAGTATTCAGATTCAATTCCCAAGGACCCCTATAAGCCAGATGCAGAAGGTGGCACATGCATCTGGAGTCCTTTTGCAGTGGCTGGTTGCTCTGGCACACTCATTCTCTCTCTCAATAAATAAGTAAAAGTAAAAAAAAATTAATTTGTGTGCATAGATCAGTATTTCTTTCAGCCTTGGATAGAGAAGGTTCCTTTTTTTCACAATTTTTATAAATGCATAAAATGTAATTTGATCATATTCCCTCATGTTACCTTCTCCTGACCATTCTCTTCATCACATTCTATACAATTAGTCCCTCTTCTATTATGATTTCACATTGTGTGTGGGGGGGGAGTATAATTCACTGAATTTAATTAAGGTTTCCTGTATGAGCATGGGGGAAAATTACTTCCTGGAACATGTAAATCAGACCAGTAGCTATACCACTGCAGAAAATATATCCTATTTCTCTAGCTACCATTAACTGCTAATAACACCTAAGGTAAGGATTGTGGTCTCAGATCCTTCTCCATCATAAAGAGAAGCTTTTGTTTTTCAGGGATCAGTGGTTAATTCAGCGATTCATAACTGGTCAAATTGCTGAGAAAAAGGGACTACTCAGTGCTCACCAAAAATGGGACACCTGCATCATCACCTCTAAAGTCAGGGAATACAGTGGAAGAGGAGTTAAAAAATAACAGACACAGGTAGGGGTGAAAGATGTGAAATTCTGTCTTCTGAACACAAGATGGTGGTTTCACTTATAAATTCACAGCAATTGTGTTTTCCTGCACAATTTTGGACCTGTCAATATTCCACTTTGGATGGAATAGGGACACAAGCCTCAATTCCTTCCTGAGGACCTATATTGGCAGTGAATGTTCTCTTTAATTTTTGTGGGAGGGAGAGATATTTTCCTCAGTTGTATAGACACTGGCAAGTTACTGATGCTCCAGTATGTAACCTCCCACTCATGCTCATGCTAGCAAACCTAATAAAATTCAATGGATTGCAAAAAATGTATGAAAGTAGGAAAGAGACTAGTTGAGAAGAAGAAAGGGTTTGGCATGAGATAAAAGAGTATAAGAGCATGGAAGTGGGGGTGAAAATGATCAAAGTACACTATATACATATATAAAATTATCAAAATATAAAATTTTTAATTAATGTATATAAAAAGCAAATCCACTGAGAAAGAAAAATGGATGATTTTGCCAGGGGTTGGGGAAAGGGGAAAAGAGAGCAATTGTTAATGTATATAAAGTTTATTCTGTGGTGATAAAAACATTTTGGATTAGATGGTGGTGATTTCTATACTTCTTTGAAAATTGAGCCTTTTAAGAGAGTGGACTTTTGTGGTTGTAAAATTATATTTCCTTATATATATTAGGAACAGTATGTGTCAGTTAAGATCTATTATTTATGCATACTCAATAAATATTTAAATGCGTATCCTCTAAATTTTCTTAATAAATTATAGCTTTATCTACCTTAATGCTTCATGATGTAAAATAATATAGATTACAGTAAATATTTAAAACTGAAATTAAAAGATTTCAAAAAATAAAGAAGAATGGGGTAAATTTTGACCCTTGACCATCAAGTATAGTTCTGAGATTTCTAGCAGCCAAGAGAAAATGGGAGGCATTTAAGGATAATAAGGTTATAACCAAATGGAAGTAAAACCTCCTAAGAAGAATAATGGATCCACATGTTATAATCATAGTATTACAATAGGATATACATAATATACTATATATAATTCAGTATATATGTAGTTGTGATTTTCATTCAAGTTGTCAAATTATTTTAAGTAACCTGTTTTTGCACTGATATTATGATAGGATTTTTTGATAGATGGCACCATGTAAGCATATAAATGAGTATTAGCCAAAAATAACTCTTAAAAAGGTATAATTTATACAGAAAGTACCAGAATGAGTTAATATCTTATGGTTTGAATATGAAATATACCCTAAAGGATCATGTATTGGACATTTGGTCTCCAACTAGTGGTTTTGGGAGAATGTATGAAGTTTACAAAGTAGAGCCTAGTTGGAAAACGTAGGCCACTGGGGGCATAAATTTGAAGATAATTCCTGGTCACTAGTAGCTTCCTTTCAACTTCTTGTCAGCCATAATATGCAAAGTCTCAGCCACATGCTTCCATAATGTTGTGCCTCACCATGGGCCCATAATTAACAGGGCTATAAAATGGTATCTCTGAAACCATGAGCTAAAATAAACCATTCCTCCCTCAGGTTGTATATGTCAAACATTTTGTCATAGCAATGAAAAGTTTAACTAATACAAATTAGGTGTAAATAGCTGGGACCATGGTTAGTAGTGCTAGTCATTTTTTTTTCAATAGATCCACTGGAGCCTTTGTGAATTGTCTTCCTATTTATACATGACTAGAGAAGTATGTTAGAAGGAGTAGACTAGGCTTTTAACAAAGTAAGCTCCTTACTTTGGGGATGTGTTCTGTGACACCTAAGAGAATTGCTGGAACAGAAGTGACTCCTTTGTCTTGTTTATGACAGTCAAATCTGATTGACACTTCCTACTGTGAGGAAAGTAAAGTTCTTTGAATTTTTGTTCTGGAAGAAGAAGGATCGTTGAATCCAGATTCCTTTTATTCCTTCCACTAAAATGTCATTCTGAAGGGAGTCCTCCAATTGACTTTGTTCTTCAGCCATCTGGGCTTTTAATTCCTACAGATCAAAGCTGGATGTTAGATAAAATACAAGTTATATGCAGATATCCTCTTCTGGAATAGGTCTGGTCCTCAAAATCGAGGTAAGTATATTGTTTCAGCAATTATTTGGAAATATCATTGAGAAAGACTTAGTATTTTATTGGGAGCCAGGCTTAGCCTATCATTTTCTAAATAGCTCAACTTAGTGACTTCTTGTAGATAACTAATGGTCTTTCACATTGGGCTGACATAAATATCAAAGTTTTATTCTATTAGGGACTACCCTAAGGATGGTCCCTGAAAATATGCTAAAATAAGAGATCTTTAAGACTTTTGTGGTTTTAAATAGATGATGAGTTATCCAAAATTTATACATGCATTTCCTGTACTCCATTATAAAAACCTAAAGAAAACAATTAGCAAAATATTATGAAATACAGAATATTAGAAGTTATTGAATGCACATAACTTATTGGAAAGAACCATGAAATACTTAATATTAATGCTAAATTCAAATTTAATTGCACATGGTATGTTAGAAATGAAATGGTACAAGCTATGTGATTAGAGTAGTTGTGTTTGAAGCTATTTGTAATTTTATCCTTAAACCAACAGTATCTTTATAAAATTAAACAATGACTCATATCACATAGAGTTGTGCCAAGGATTTAAAAATGCCTATAATAGTATTACATGCAACATATGACAATAATTAGCATTATTAGAAGAGGAAAATTGCTTACTTTAACAAAGTATGATTAAAAAAATTCTATTTTACATGCAATAATTAGATACAATTTCTAGTCTTTCCTTTATGTAGGAAGTTGTCTCCAAATTTCATCTTTAAAAAAAATAAAAATTTATGTATTTATTTACTTATTGAAGAAGGGAAAGATAGAAGAGAAGCAGACAGAGAGAATGTGTGTGCCAGGGTCGCCAGGCTCTGTAAACAGATTCCAGCTGCATGCAACACTTTGTCCATCTGGTGTTATGTGGGTAATGGAGCAATTAACTCAAGTTGTTAAGCTTTGCAGGCAAGTGCCTTAACTGCTGAGTCATTTCTCCAGCCCCCAAATTTCATCTTTTTATATGGACATGAGTCATATAGGGTTAAAGTAAAAGAGAAGAAGGATTATGTGAAGGTTAACCAAAATTAGAGACAGATGAAAAATTCATATGGGAACCTATTTCTTATGTTAGCTAATTAAAATATAATTTAAAACAATTTGAATATAAATACTCTGGTTGGTAGAAAAATGCTCCCAAAAAATTACAGGAAAATCCCAGTGATGGAGGTAGGATATGTCTCATTGATTTGCTGGCCACAAAGGCTCCTTGGGCCCACAAAACAAAACAAGTTATGGCCACTGCTTTTGGTGGCCCAGCAATATAGCTGATAAGACCCTATTGCTGAAAACACCTCTTGTTTTTATTGTGGGACACTGAGAAGTCAAGCTGAAATTGAGATGGAAGTTTCCTTCCTGGTGGCCAACTTTAATAGTGTTAGAAGGTGCTATGAAGGTTGTTAGGGGACAAAAGTCATCACCAGTATTACTTAACAGTGAACCCTGGGAGCTACACAAGCTGACCAGCCAGGTAGCATGCATTCACTGGCACAATAGTTGCATGACTATTATTATGACAGTAGCCAACTGATCTCTGATTAAATGAGAGACCCATTCTATGGAAGAGATTTCAGGCCTAGTACTGAAGACTTCTTTAAAACCTTATGTGTGGGGAGTTCATAGGCCCAGGGAGAGAAGTTGCTATTTTTATTTGTATAAGTGGATATATTTTGCCCATCAAATTGCCCTGTAACCAACTGGTCTTGAATTGGATAATGGTTCTGCTCAGCAGAATGGAACCCATAGCTCAAACTGGAAATCAAGTCAGAATCATATCCAAAACACGAGTTCACTCTCCAATATCAAGCTCCCACCAATCTTGGGCAACAAGAGGGCCTACACCTATGAAATTCTCTTTAAGCTAATAATGGTTAACCCATTTATCCAGTGATGACTTCACTCTTTGTTGGAGAATTTGCTTCTCGTTTTCAGTTGGATGCAGAACCTGAGGAGAGAATCAGCCCATCGCATGTCACCAGGGCCCCAGCTGAAACCATAGAGTAACTGGGGAAATGAGCAAGATGCTGCTTTTTTGGTGAACCTGGTATCATCACAAGGGTGAAGGAGATAGACACAATGAACACTCAACTCCTACCAAACCAGATATCCAGAGACACAGAGGTTCCCAAGACCTTATCACTGAAGTAGACGTAAAACAAACCCAACGTGGCTCAGGGAAATTTGCAGAAGAGGGGGAGGAAAGATTGTTAGAGCCACAGTTGGGACAGTATGCACAGAGACATTGCCTCTTCCCCATAACTGATCAATAGCCCCACTATGAACGATCTACAATCCACATGGGGATAACCAACATCCCCAATGAGGAGGGGCCCTTTGGAGGGGAGAGGACAGGGAGGAGGCTAAGGATGGTACCAGCATGTGCTGTTTACACACTGAGTATGTACATAACTAATAAAGGAAAAAAAATCAAAAAAATCAATAAAATAAAAATTGCCCTGTAAGTGTTGATGTTCATGCCCAAATATTAATGCAGCTCTAATCTTTCATTAGAGAAGCTTCTTTTTGAGGTTGGCAGTAACAACTAAAGACATCCAAAATATGTCCTAGTGATGAGAATAAGTGACTGGGGAGTGCTCAGCACTAGATGAGACACAAATATCATCCCATCAAAGGCTCAATGAGCATTATGAAAAAGTGGGCATAAATAATGCTAGAAGCAGATTATGTGGAGGATCACTGTATAAAGATTTCTTCTGGACATGACATGGTTGTTGCCTTCATGACCCCACAGTTACTGCTGTTAACTTTAGAAGAACTGCACATTAGACTTATAAACATTTGTTATAGATGACAGAGGAGAGCATGAAGGCTTCATCCCTCTCTGAGGAGTTATTGGCAGTTTATGGTTGTTGGGGTAGCAGGAGATATTTTTTCCCAGTAGAATAGTCACTTCTCCATTGCAGAGGCTCTGGTAAATACTCCCTCACTCATGCTTATGCAAGCAAACCTAAGTAAACTCACAAAGTTCTGAGTTTCTCTCTCTCTCTCTTCTCTACCTCTTCCATTAAGAGAGAGAGATAGAGAGAGAAAGAGAGAGAAATTGATATCTAAGTAGAAGAAGGACTATTTGGGGGGAGGATAGTCTTCAGGTGAAAGGTACAAAACACCTGACCAAAAGCAGCTTATGGAAGGAAAGAATTTATTTTAACCTTAAAGGTTTTTTATGGAGGGGAGTAGGGTATCACTGTATCTCAGGCTGGACCTGGAATTCATGATGTAGTCTCAGGGTGGCCTCAAACTCATAGTAATCCTCCTACCTCTGCCTTCCGAGTGCTGGGATTAAAGGTATGCACCATCATGCCTGGCCCTTTAAGCTTAAAGTTTTGAGGAGAAGCTTCATCATGATGGAGAAAGCTGACTCATTTCATCATCCATCCATAGCAGAGAGAGAAACACAGAGAGAGAAAGAGAGTGCTGCACTCATCAACCCCAAGGTCCTCCTTCAGCAGTATACCTCCTATAGCAAGGCTCACTCAAAGACTCCACTAGCTGAGGACTAAGTGGGAAGCTTAATCAGAAATACTTTAGGATATGGGGGACATTTACATTCAAATTATCAGAGGTGACCAAGATAATTATGATCAAAATATATAATATATTGTGTAAAGTATTAAATAAAAGAACTTAAAAATTAAGAAAATAATAGGGTCAATTCTCATGACCTCATTTTAACCTGGAGACCTTAACTCCAAATATAACATGTTCTGAAGTATTGTGGATAATACTTCAACATATGCCTTTTAGAGACCACACTTCAACATGTGACATTGTGATCTTATTTTCAAAGAAAAAATTATACTTTTGCACATGGTAAATATTTAGTAAATATTTGCACTATAAATGTTGGGCATAAGTAAATGGTTAATGTCAAGAGCTTCCATGATTTGTTTATTTATTCAGAACTTGATTGTATAAGACATTGATATTCTGCTATGACAACTAAACATAGAGCCAAACATAGAAAAGTTATTTTAAAAATATTTCCACAAGATTATAGTATAAGGCTTTGAATATTGAATTAAGAAATATCCCTGTAATATATTTTTATAAGCATGAGAGTCTGAGGTGGCTTGAGAGACCATTTTAGTTCCATCTCTAGGATCAATATAAAGAGCTAGGCATAGCTACCTATGTCTTTAACCCCAGTCCTGTGGAGATCAGAGAGAGACCAGAGAATCATTGGTGTTCCCCAAACAGTGGTAAGCTCTGGGATCAGTAAGTGACTTCAGCTCAAGTGAGAATTGATAGAAGAATGATGGAGCAGGACACACAATTTTGATCACTGCAGGGAAGGACAATTACTACAGGTGATCTCACATGTCAGAACATGGGAATCAACATTAGCATTCACCAAGCTCCACAAGTACAACACATTACACACACACACACACACACACACACACACACACACACACACTTTAGCCTTAGGAATCAATAAGCCTCAGGGATTTTGTTTTAGCTTCTGTATTAAATTTATCTTTGCTTTAAAGTAGAATCAGTCTTCTGGGAAAGATGGCTGCATAGGAGTCACACCAATCCAGACTAGGGAGGGATCTGAGCAAAACCACAGAAAAATACACTCTTCATCTGAAAAGTGAAGGTGTATAGGTTTTTATTGGCCACAGTGGAGAAGCAGGAGAGACTACGATCAATCCGAAAGGAAGAAATCAACCAGAACCCCACCAAGGAGCTTTCAGACTCAGACCCAATCTGTGTGGACCTGTGCAGATCCATGTGCCCACCTGGCATCCAGTTGCAGGAGCAGAGACCAAACACAGGTATTTTCCAACCTCATCAGCCTCCTTGCAAAGTCAAGAAACCTGAATAGTAGACACAGGGGAGCTGCTGAAGGGGCCCAGGTGGTGTAGGGCTTGGTTGAAGGCCCCAGGGTTACTGGAGATTTAGCTGTCAGGCATCACTAGGGTCCCCAGACCCTGAGGTTGCAGTGAGCCTTGACTCCAATAGTCTTGAGACCAGCAGGAGTGAGGCTGCTCAATCCCCTAGGTTGCAGTGACCTCAGACTTCTGATAATCTTGAGACTGGCAGGACTGAGGCCATTCCCTCCCCCAATCCTGGGGCATCTGGACATCCTGATAAGACTTAGGTTTTGCTTTCCCCAGAGTCTTGTGACCTTTGTCCATTTATGTCCCTATATGTTAATAAGGTATCAGCTAGCAGCCTTCTCATAGCCAATCACCTTATGACCCATTCCCTATATCTTGTCCTGCCACTACTTAGATCATGTGACCCTTTCCTGCTCACCATGATATCACTACATGCTAATTAGGCATCAATAGGACCTTTGAACTGACCAATCCCCTTATGACACATACCTATCTGTAAATCTTCCTGCACCTTCACAAAAGCTTATTAAACCCATTCCCCTGATAAATAAATAAGCTGTTCTCTAAAGCTGTCTCCTGGGTGTTTCTTCCCATTGCACTCCAGACCACTCAATACCCCACTCTGTGGTTGCCTGGAAGCCCCTGAGACAACAAGGTGCCACAGCCCCAGGAACACCCAAGGAAACATAAAGTGGGACCAGCTGAGCAGTTCCAGTACAACTCCAGTTTTCATGCACTCTCCCATCCTCCAACCAACAGCACCACAACCTTGTAGAGAAAGCATTCAGCTCCCAGCAGCAGGGAGTCCAGCGCAGCTGATCACAGCACCAGATTTACAGCACAACTAGAGATTGAGGTGGGCACTCAACATTGGTGAGATTGGAAGCCACCCAAAAAGGTAATGAGGCTGACTGACAAAAAACAAACAAACAAACAACAACAACAAAAACAGGTACATAGGCCTGTACTGGAAGTGTGAATCTCTCTTCATGTTAGGGCAGGTTATGGGTTACATATTCTTGGTTGGCTTTACCATTCTCAATTAAGCCACATTTGGGGGTTGACTATTGTTGCCTTTTATGCTTTCAGATTCATAGGGCCTTTGTCTTGTGCTTCTGTCATTAAGGGACAGTATCTAATTCAGACCTAAGCTGACCTGGAACCCATTTCAGAACAGAAATCTGAACCTCCCAGCTGACAGGATTAAGGGTTTAGAGCAACACACATCCTTAGTGATTTTTGCTTTATAAGATTATCTCTTTGTTTCAGTCCTTACATTTGCATACTCTGTGCTGATTTTTATTGAATGTGTATATTTCTCAGTTAATTTTAGAATTTGCCAGTAAATTCATGCTAAAGAGAAAGCAAAGCACACACATGAAAAAATAAACAATACTAACATAACAGTTAAACAGTAAATGGAAACAGGAAGCATTAAAAATAGAAGAATAGCGAGAATAAACACATGCTTTTCACTAATAATTCTTAATATGAATGGCCTCAATGCCACAACCAAAGGACACAGGCTTGCAGACTGGATTAAAAGGCAGGATCCTGGCATTTGTTGCCTCCAGGAAACTCATCTCTCAATAAACAATAGACACTGTCTTAAGGTGAAAGGATGGAAAATGGTATTTCAAGCAAATGGACCTAGGAAACAAGCAGGGGTTGCAGTCCTAATGTCTGACAGGATAGACTTCAAACCAACATTAGTGAGGAAAGATAAATAAGGTCACTTTATACTGATGAAAGGAGCACTCCAATAGGAGGATATTATAATCCTAAATGTATATGCACCTAACATGGGGGCTCCCAATTTCATCAAACAAACACTACTAGACTTAAGGTCACAGATAACACCAAACACAATTGTCGTGATTGACTTCAATAGCCCACTCTCACCAATTGACAGGTCATCCTGACAAAAAAATAAACATAGAGACATCTGAATTAAATGATGCCATGAAAAAATGGACCTAACAGATCCATACAAATGGTTCAGAATATATATTTTTCTCAGGGGCACATGGAACATTCTCCAAAGTAGACCATATGTTAGGACACAAAGCAAATCTTAACAAATACAGGAAAATTGAAATCACCCCTTGTACTCTATCTGACCTTAATGGGATTAAACTACAAATCAGCAACAAGAAAAACCACAGACCATACAGGAATTTATGGAGATTAAACAGTATACTATTGAATGATGAATGGGTCATTGAAGAAATCAAAAAGGAAATCAATAAATTCATAGACTCAAATGATGATGAGAATACAACATACCAAAACCTTTGGGACACAATGAAGGCAGTCCTAAGAAAGAAATTTATAGCTCTAAGTGCCTATATTAAGAAATTAGAGAGTTGATAAGTAAACAATTTAATGCTTCACCCTAAGGCCTTGGAAAAAGAAAAACAAGGCAAACCAAAAATCAGTAGATGGGAAGAAATAATAAAGATTAGGGCAGAAATTAATGAAATTAATGAAATAGAAACAAAACATCCAAAGAATCATTGAAACAAAGAGTTAGTTCTAGCCTGAAAACCTAATCACATATTCATGACCTTGCAGTGCCTTGCAATACCTTTGCAAGACCCTCATAATAGAAGAAAAAGATGATGACATCAAATTAAAAGAGAGACTAATGGAGCGAGGGCAGGGATATGAAGGAGAGTGGAGTTGTGAAGGGGAAAGTTGGGGAATGGGGGGAATCATCATAGTTTATTGTCTGTAAGTACAGAAGTTGTCAATTGAAACAAGTTAAAAAGAAAAGAAAGTAGAATCAACATTATAAGTCCTAAATGTAACGTTGGAAGTATATGTTGGGTGTTAATGAAATCATTTCTGAAAATTTGTAGAAATCAGTTGCAGCTTGTGTGTTTGCTTGCCAATTTGTCTGTTTTCAAGGGAGGTCATTAGGCCTAATAATGTGTTAAAAATATTGATTTGGGCTGGAGAGATGGCTTAGGGGTTAAGGCGCCTGCCTCCTAAGCCTAAGAACACTGGTTTCAGTCTCCAGTGGTTCCAATCTCCAGGTCCCATGTTTAGCCAGATGCAAAGTGGCGCAAGGGCGCAATGCCACACTTGACCACAAGGGGGCGTACACATCTAGATTTCGTTTGCAGCAGCTGAGACACTGCTGGTGCGCCCATCTCTGTCTTCCTCTCTCTGTCTCTCTGTCTCTCTGTCTATCTCTCTATCTCTCTGTGTCTCTCTCCAAAATATAATAAAAAATAAAAAAAAAAGTTTAAAAAAATAAAAAGAAAATATTGATTTATTTTTAAGCAGATAGAGATGAGAGAGAGAGAATGACAGAGAAAGATAATGGATGCAACAGGGACTCCTGCCACTGCAAATGAACTTCAGTTACAAGTACCACTTTGTGCATCTCAATTTATGTGGGTACTGAGGAACTGAAACCAGATAATCAGGCTTGTCAAGAAAGTGCCTTTAACCACTGAGCAATCTCTCCAGCCCAGGACTAACAACTCTTAAACAGAAAACTCTATGCTCAAGACATGCTTTCATCTATACACAGGCTATCATAATGTTCAAATTATATATATTTATGTAATTTCCACTTTAACATGTTAATATTAACTCGTTCAGCATGTCATATTAACCCCCCTTCAGTAGGCTCAATTTTCTTTAAGTCAAGATGATTATTGTAGGAAAGATGAGTAGACTAAGAAAACTAAAGATAGTATTGACAATGTTTGTGATAAAGGTATTTATCTTAGAATAATTGCTTGAGATTTAATTCTAAATGTCCACTAAGTTCCAAATGAGACTTTACAACCAAGAGTTTTAACATACTCAAGTTTACCTCAGTCTAACTATTGTATTTAAATCATAGAAAATTCTTGAAAAAGTCTGGTTCAAGACAAATTTAAAATTACTTCGCATTGTGCATACTGTTAAAAGGTAAAACACATTGGTATATTTGCTGTTATATCTGTATAATATTTGAATATCACAAGTGCTTCTATTGTACTGGTCTAGTAGAAAAGAAACTACAATGCGGGAAGAAATATGGTTATATTAAGATAAGAAAGTACAATATGGGATGTCATATGGTTATATCAAGAGGGAAGATCCATCTTCAATACCAATCAATTAGCAAGCAAAGAAATCAAAATTCAACCTTTAAATCATGTTCATGCCAATAGATCAGGTTGGGTAAAACCCACCCTCCCTCCCAGCAAATAAGCTATAAGAAAAATTTAAAAAGGTAAAAATAATTTGGATCATCCTAAAACAGTGGAAGTAGATTGCTAGATGTTCTTCTATACAGTGAAAAAGTAAGACAATTAGTCTTTTGGCTAAATTTCACCAGTGACATGGTCTAGGTATGCCGCCTGCTTTTGTCAGAACGTTAATACTCTATGAAGGAAAGGGGAGACTTTTTTTTGCCTTTTGTTGCAGAGCAAACTTGAACATGTACCATATATATATATATATATATATATATATATATATATATATATACTTTCTAGATATACTTTGACATCCTTAAAAGGAATCATAGTTTTAATTACACACTTAAACTATGGAGTTATATAAAAATATATTTAAGGTATAATGCAACCCTTTTAGTTAGCATTACTTCCACAGTGTGTAATAATAACACATATACACATATGCTTTTGTTTGTATATTCAGGAAGAATTCTGAAGTGCTAGTTATACATAGCTTGCTCTATAAAGGTTTTAGAATAGGTTACCTCCTAAGCATTTTATATATATATATATATATATATATATATATATATATATATATATATATATATATTATTTTTGCAGAGAGAGAGACAGAGAGACAGAGAGACAGAGAGAAAATAGTGCCATAGGGCCACTTGCCACTGCAAATGAACTCCAGATGCATGCTTTACATGGGAACTGGGGAATGAAACCTGGACCTTCAAGTTTTGCAAACAAGCACCTTTAACTGCTGAACCATTTCTCCAGCCCAATAGAACATGGTTTTTTCTGAAAGAAATTATAGTTTTATAAGTTTAGTATCAAAGAGATTAGATTGTAACCATGATCATCCTAGCCTGATGGAATTTAGGGAAAGGGCTGTCATCACCACCTTTCCCTTCTCCTGAAAGGTTTATTCTTCAAAAATTCAAGTAATAACATGTTGCTTCTCAGAGATTTAAGTAATAACATATTTTAAACCTTAGTCTGAAAGCTTAGTAATGTTACTGATCTCATTCATTACTCAGCCTCATGATGTGTTAGGTGATGAGGTTAGTATAATTCAAAAGGTGGTGATTTGTGGTTTGTCATCATTGAATTTTAATAAGGAAGAAATATAAAGACTAGCTTTTTTCATTCCTGCATCTGCCTAATGAGTATTATCAAAATATCATCTTTAGTGTTTACTTCCTTAGAACATCCCACGTCCTATTAATAAAATAACTTCTCCAATTTTAGGTTTGCATTTTTTAACATCATCCCAGTTTTCTGTAAGGTGAAAATCAGTTACCATAATCAATGACTCTGGCTGAGCAATAAATCATAATTGAACAATTAGAGTGTAACACTCATAGGGAGGCATAACATTTGCATCCTAGTTCTCAAAATTAACAATAATTAATGTGCACCCATTTTATAAGGAATATTTTGATGATCCTAGTGCATGACTTTATAAAGTACATCAAGATGCTGATTTTTAAAGAATGTCCTATGTGTGAAATATTATGAAATAGTCTAATAAAGGAAACTACAGATGGATTCTATTTGAATTCTAAATATTTTGTCTTGAGCAGCCTCATAACTCATATGGAGTTGAAATTTTGGTTGAGGTAATGTGTCATGGGACCAAGACCATGGGAACCCCAATTCTCTTAGCTTCAGGCTGTTGTATAGTTCTTGGAGCCAAGTTTTTAAGATATCTGGGAGTCCTGGTGAGTCTTTTTAGCTTTAGGCCAAGACAAATATGTTACTTTCCTTTATAAATGAAACAAACATCATTCTTATAAATTTGTAAATTTGAAGCCAGGCATGTTAGTGCACATCTTTAATCTCAGAACTCGGGAGGCAGAGGTAGTTGGATCATTGTGAGTTTGAGGCCAGCCTAAGACTACATAGTGAATTCCAAGTAAACCTGGGCTAGAGTGAGACCCTACCAAGAAAAAAAAAAAAAAACTTGTAAATTGGCGTGTAAACACTCATAAGATTATAAGTCTGCAAATGAAATGCAAAATGAATATTGAAAAATGTCTATAAAATGGTTAAATTAGAGCCAATACTAAAGGAATGGAAACCCGAATGGCTTACTCACAGCTTGGAATTCTAGAAGTAGGAGATCAATATACTAGGATTTCTCAATTGCAACATTAAACACATCTTGGATTAAATAATTTTTGGGTGAATGCTGCTTTCATGTGCATTAGAGATACTCCTTTATTCAGAATAAAGAATTGCTTCATAAGAAATTTTATTTCAAAATGTGATTCATTTAGGAAGATACAGAAGTTAAGCTCCAATTAGCCATTAGCATTTAGGAATTATCCATTTGTAATTATTATAATAGATGATGTAGTTTCATATATATATGTATGAAAGAATATATATTCTTTTATATGGATGAAAGATTGACCTGACAGCAGATGACACTAAATTGCACTTTGAGACTTACCTGACTGACTCTGGAACATGTTTACTAAGGCTCTCTGCACTTCAGTTTCTTCATTTATAAAATGGAACACAAGTAATATCAATTCCATTGATTTCCATAAGAATGAATAGAATGTACATTAGATCTTATGAACAATTTATGGTTCAACATATATTAGTTTTGATGCTATAACATTTTTAATATTTTTATTTATTTGCAAAGAGAGACAGAGAGAAAGAGATAGAGGGAGTATAAGTGAGCACTAGGACCACTGCAAATGAACTCCAGATGCATGTGCCCCTCTGTGCATCTGGATTTATGTAGGTACTGTAGAATTGTACCCAGGTATTTGGGCCTTTTCATGCTATAAGTTATAATTTGAGTTTAATAAGAACTTTGAAAGGAAGATAGTAACACTTCCAATATATAATATATTCATATATATATATATATATATATATATATATATATATATATATATATATTCTTTACATCAGAAAATACTTTTAACATAGGATATCACTTAGAAAAATGAAAAACACATTTAAAGAACATTTAGGGTGACTGGAGAGGTGGCTTTGTGGTTAAGGTGCTTGCTTGTAGGCTAGGGATTCAGGTTTGATTCCCCAATACTCATGTAAACCAGATGCACAAGTTGGTGTATATGTCTGGAGTTCATTTGCAGTGGCTGAAGGCCCTGACACACCCATTCTCTGTCTGTCTCCCTTGCTCTCTCACAATAAGTAAATAAATAAAATATTTTAAAGAACAATTGGTTATAACCTGGATTCAAATCTAGTATTTCTGATTTCAATTTTTTTCCTTCTTAACAGAATGCAGGACTTTATGTCACACTAAGTTTGACTTGAAGAGATAAGGGAAGATGAGGGCACAACTTGAACATGCAGGAAACACTTTGATGAATTAGCTCTAACAGGAATCCATGGTAAGTGGACAGTCATGGGAGAGCACCAATGAAACACATTAGGTACCCTAAGAAGAAGACAAAGTGAAAAATATTTTGTAGTTAAGCCTGACCGAAACTATGGTTAAACAAACTGCTGGGTCCTGTGGGACTATCTTTATCATTTTCCAGATCCCAAGAAAAAGTTTATGTGAAGGCATCTTGGAGCACATACAGTTCATTATTTTTTCTTCCACATCTAGTCATGTCTTGTTCCACAAGAACCTTTTGTATATTTGTGTACGTGCTCTCTGCATATGTATATTCCCTCAAATCATAAACACCTGCTCCTTGGACACCTTTCAAGCATAAGGATCAACATATCTGTGGGTTAGCACATTCTTGAGAGGATGGATGTAAGCAAGAGTTTCTGGAACACAGGTTCTGGGAGATTTGTGTGAGAAAATTATACAATTTATACAATTATACAATACTTGGAATATTGTATACATAGAACTAGGTTTACCAAGGGAAGTCAAACATTCAGATGGTACAGTTTTCCTTATACTGGAGAATAGACAGTTCAGACTCAGACTGTAGGAAGTCTGGGGAAAATACCAAAAGAGAAAACTATGAAAGTATAATTGAGTAATAACTGATTTAGAGTCTGACTTTGCCAGTTACTGGTTATGTGATCAGTGGATACTAATATAACCACTTTCAACTTTTCTCCTTGTTAAGATTAATATGATGAGTTAGTTTACAAGGCCATTAAAAGGATAAATGAGGTGATGATTTTAAGGTGTTAACTATGGTATTTGGCAGCTGGTGATTGCTAAATAAAAAAAAATATAAAACCAAAATAATCTTGCTTTAAACTAAATGTAAGGTATATTTACATTAGTAAGCATATTTTAGAATGGAAGGGTATATTTTTCCTATACGTTTACTTTATCATCTAGTCTGATATTATTATTTATATCCCTGAATTTGAGGTCCTGGGTTAAAAAATAAACATTTTCGTCAGGGTAGTTAAGAAAAGGATGCTACTCAGAACTATCTCTGTATTCTAACATTCAAGAGCAACCAATAATTGCTTAGTGTTTTGAAATCAAGGAATCATGTGCTTTGGAAATATTGGCCAATGTTTTATTCTAATAATCAAGCCTTCATGAAGTCCTCTGGCCTTCAAAGCCTATCTCATGACATGCAAATGTTTCATCAGTTATTCTATATCAGAAATAATATGGATCTAATGAATAGAATAAGTAACATTTTATATTTTTTCAAACTTATTTCATCTTTTCCAGTCTGTTCTTCTGGAGAAAGGCAACCTGTGATGGACAGGTCATTGTAGTCCTAGGCTGTAGTGGTTCAGAAGTAAATTCATGCCTTTAATTCATGTCTTGTTTCATAGTATCTCTCCCTTTCCTGGAGGATACTGCCACGATCATTTTTTATATTTATTAGATATTAAACTTTTCTTCCTTTAAACAATACCATAATGTGTTGGTAACACTTAGAGTCTCATTTTTACTTTTAAAAGAAAGGGGAATGAAGTTTCTTATATATGCATAAAATGTGTAAACTCTAAAGACGTTTCTTACATAATAGAATTTCAATGACATTCTCATTGTTTCTTCTGTTATATCATTTAAATGAACTTCTCTTTACCTTGCTGGATTACCTAAAATAAAGGCATTATTAATGGGGCAAACTAAAGAGTGCTTTGGATTTTTCCTTTGTTTCGAATCTCCCATGATCTACTCTCCACTCTCCTCATCTCTGTGACATAGGATCCTGATTTCTATACTCCCAACCACTTTCCCTGCACTTTTTTTTTTCAGAAGGATGCAGCAATAGAAACAAGAGATCAGAGGGCAGGAGTAGTGGGAGTCCTTGGTATAGCTTTCCCTCTCTATGCTGAATAACCAGAGTTCCTGTTAGGAAATTCCATTCCTAAGCTTGACCTGTTATCATATTCTAGAACACAGTTCCTTCTCCGACACCTTCACGCCCAGAAATAGTAAGGAATTACTGCTGCAGTTAGATGTTATATATCTTATGACACGTTGTGCTTCTTTGATTCTGCTAACACTTCTGCAAATAGTACATAAATTAAGTCTCTTAAATCCTTTTGGACATGACATATAAATTCTGCTGAAACACCGAATGTTACAGTGAGAATCACATTGTCTCTACATGTTCTAGGAACATGAAACTCAGATACGAGAAAGTAGCAAAAAGAGTTCAAAGGGCTTATGAGTATCTCATAAATGTTATAAAAATCATACCTCACACAGACTTCCTGCTTAAGGAAAAATAAGAATTTTCACATGAAGGTGTTATGTAAGTATTATGTAAATATAAAGGGTAATAATTGTGTTCTATCAGATTTCTTTCTTTTTTTCATTTTTTGCTTTTTCAAGGTAGAGTCTCTCTCTAGCCCAGGCTGACCTGGAATTCATCATATAGTCTCAGGGTGGCCTTGAGCTCACAGTCATCCTCCTAACTCTGCCTCCCAAGTGCTGGGAAGAAAGGTGTATGTCACCAATCCAGGCTCCATTTTTTTAAATTTAAAATAAATTTTATTGAGATATAAATGCAACAAAGACATAATATACCTTACCAATTATGAGTGTGTAAGCTTATTCAGTTTCATAAATATATACAGTTATGGAAACAACATTCTATTGATGATACAGAACAGGTTTTAATAAACTTATTAATGGATCAAGTACAGCTTACTCTTTTTTCACAAAATTTTGTTAGAACATAACCAAGCTTATTTTTTTATATTCACTTTGCTTTAATACATCAGTGATAAATTTGAGTCATGAATATATAGGCAATATAACTAAGGAAACTCAAAATACTTAGATACTTACACTTTAAGAAAAAGTTTTCTGATCTCCTGTGTAGATCATTTCTTCCAGCCAGTATCTTTGAACCTCATTGAAGTCAAATTTCTTGGTTTGAGTGAAACACTATTTCTCTGTGTTTTCTTCAAACTATTGATTTTCCTTACAGTTGTAATTTTGTTTTTACCTAAGAGTTCTCTCTTACTGATTAGTATTTGACAAGTTGCTAGCACCTTATTTTGAATGCTATGTGAATTCGGTGTTTCCCAAGAGCCATTGACCATAAGGATAGTTCATAGGCTGTATGGTCTTCAAATTAAAATATTATGTAATGAATTATTCCAGTGTGCCTGTTTATACCTGTCTTTCTAGAAATTCTAATCAGGCTGTTCACTTTCTGAGTGCATGCAATAACTTCTAGTATTTCCATATGGCATGTAGGTGTCAAGTGTGCTCTTTTTGTGTTTCATCACTGTTTCACTGCTATATAGTAAACAGAGCCCAAATTTGTCACAAATATTTTGCTTGTGAATTTTTCAATGAGAGTGGAATAAATCAGATTCTCCAACCAAGAGTGAGAGTGTAATGATGGACATCTGGGTTGATTCCAGCTCTTTGCTATTATCAATTGAGCAGCTATAAGCATAGTTGAGCAAATGCATTAGATAAATGGATAACAAAGATGTGGTATATCTATACTATTGAATTATATGTAGCAGTAAAGAAAGATGAAATAATGAAATTCGAAAAAAAATGGTCAAACATGGATCATCCTCAGTGAGCTCACCCAATCACAAAAAGATAATCGTCCCATGGTCTCGTTTATCTATCGCTCCTAACCTGAATCCACCTGAGATGCTGCCAAACCTAATAAGCACTCTGAGGACCAGACAATAGGGAGGGTGGGATGGAGGGACGGTAAGGGTGGGAGGAAGCAAGAGGGTGGGAGGGAAGACAGGGGGGGATACAAAAAGGGCACAAAAGGAAATGATACTATAAAACCCTTTATTCTGAACAACAGGCTAAAACATTGATCCTTCAGCAGGTCTGCAGAGGGAAGACCTGAACCACAGGAAACTGGAGGAATGAAGTTCTGTTAATTACTTTTGTAATTAATTAACTGGAGTGTGGAGAGTAGATATGACTCTTTTTGAAGCTGAGTGAATGTTCTTTATAGATCCCGGTCTTTACATATATTTCTGAGATTTAAAAAAAAATGTCCTATGTCAAGGTTCCTTCCACTTAGACTTGCATCATTTCTCGTGTAGTTCTTTCCCATAACTCATTTCCTATGAGTTAGTCTTCTGAACTTTAGAGTACTCTTCCAGTTTAGTACATGATTCTTAGAATTTATAATAAGGAAGATTTTCCTTCTTCTCCTAACTGGCCTAAAAAGACATGATAACATTTAGGACATTTAAAAAAAATAAATAATCTCAGTGAACTGGGAAAAATTAGTAAAGCACGTGCAAGAGAAACAGAAAATATCAACATACTTTAACAAATTTAAGCTATAAAGTTCTCCCTAGTTAGGTGATTCTATATATAAGAAACATCCTGTTCATATGAAGGACAGAAACAGATGATTATGTCCAACTTGCTATGCAACCCAGGTGGGCCTTGAACTTCTGATACTCTTCCTCAACCTCCTGAGTGCTAGGATTACAGAGATGCACTACCATGCTCAGTTTTAATTGTATCCCTTTATAGTTGCAATGTGCTACCTGATAAAGATATTAAGAAAATTATTAGATTTATAATAGCATCAAAAATATAAAATATCAATGAATAAATCTGACCAATAATGTGAAATTCATACTCAAGTATTACAAATATGGTGGAAATGAGTTAAAGATGATCCAATTAAATAGAAAGCTTTCTCACTTTTCATTCATTGACTTAATTAATTTCATTAATGGATTGTAAGAATTAATATTAAAATGATGATACTCCCCTAAGAGTGGTATATATTTAGTACACTTCATTTTAAAATGAAAATAGTCTTTGTAAAGTGAAATGGAACAAAAATCAGTTCTCAAATTCACATGAAATTGTAAGGGGTGCTGAATAGCAAAAACAATATTGAAAAAGAAAATCAAATTTGAAGGATATCAAAGCTTGCTACAGAATATATGAATTAAAATATTGTTTCATTGGAATTTATTCTTTATTTTTCTTTTATTTTGAGTAATGTAGATATTTCATATGCATTGAGTCTCACACTATTTGTCATTCCTTTAGTATAAGGTCATTGTAGTTCAACTCTCTATATAGTACCATGTTATGGATTGTTAAAATATTTTTATTTATTTATTCATTTGAAGAGAGAGAGAGAGACAGAGAGAGAATTGGCATATCAGAGACTCTTGCCACTGCAAACTAATGCTAGATATTGCCAGAAAGTGCCTTTAACCACTGAGCCACCTACTAATCCCCCTACATTTATATCATAGATGTATTAGTTACTTTTTTGATTGAAGTGAGAAGAAAAAGGTGTATTTCAGCTTACAGTATGACAGCATACAGTTCATCATGGTGAAAGATAATGGAACAGCTGGATATATTCAAACTATAAGGAGTAAGAAGAGACTGAAAAATACCAGTGCTTAGTTTTCTTTGTCCTTTTGATCCACCTAGGGTCTCCAGTCTACAGAATGTTGACACTCAGTGTTGTGCAGAGTTCTCCCACCTCAATTAGATTAATAAATAAACTATTCCACAGATATGCCTAGTATTAGTTCCTTAAGTGAATCTAGATCCTATACAGTTGATAATACTAACCATCACAAGTCTACTCTCTTGTCTTTATCATATGCAAATAGAACGTTTTTAAGCCCTAACCTTCTATTCATTGTCCCAGTAGGCTTATGACCATCTCATACTGCAAAATGCATTCCATTTAATAGTCCCAATGATCTTTAATATTCCAAATAGTTTTCCATAGTATAAATGTAGGGTCTTTTCTGAGGCTCAACCAATCTCTTCATTGAGAGCTTCTACAAAAATATTAAACAAATTGCATGCTTCCAATATACAATGGCACATCACCATTCCAAAAGGCAGGATTGGTGTCAAAACAAGGAAAGATTGGATCAAAGCAAGACCAAAACACAACAGGACATAACCAAACACTGAAACTCCATGTGTGGAATCTAGAGCTCATGATGGAATCATCTGGGTTCCAGACAACTACAGATTTCCTCAGCAGACATCCTACAGTTCTGGCAACTCCAACATATTAGGATCTTCATTTCAACTTAAGCTTTACATTCACAGATTCCCACAGTGGTTTTGAAAGGCTTTTATACAGGGACTGTGACCTAGAAACATATTGCCATGTCTTGAGATTCTCTAGAATAATATAGTAAGACTCCATGGCCTTTCTCTTACATTAATCATGCCTGTAAAACTAGTACCATGTGGAAAAATAATGTCTATTGAAAGCTTGAAATGAAGTCTGGCCCTCTGGGGCCACAGTTGTATCAGACTTTGGGTACTGTTCCTGATGAAACACTTCCCTGCATGCTTGTTATTTCATAGCATTCTCAGAAGTATTCTCAAATTAGAATATGTCCTTTCAAATGAATTTTAACTTAAAAGACGGAGCTTTGGGGCTGGAGGGATGGCTTAGCAGTTAAGGAATTTGCCTGCAAAGTAAAAGGACCCAGGTTTGATTCCCCAGAAACCACTTTAGCCAGATGCACAAAGGGTTCATGCATCTGGAGTTCATTGGCAGTGGCTGGGGCCCTGGTTCCCCATTCTCTTTCTCTCTTTCTCCCTCTATCAAATAAGTAAGTAAGTAAATAAATAAATAAATAAGATGGAGGTTTTATTGGGTGGAGTTTGCTCTTAGCATACCATCCCTTTTGTCCCAGCACAGAACACAAGATTTCTCTTTAATGGTTCTAATGTCCTTATCAATTACAGCTGCTTCAAAACGTCCCTTGTAAAAAAAGAGGACCTCAATAACCAACTCTCTAAGCTCAATGGAGACATTAAAAATTGCAGGGATGAACTCCAAGAAGCACTAAAAAAATCAGAAAATGACGTGAAAAGGGAAATTGACAGAAAGATGGAAACTAAACATAAAAAAGCAGTAGAAAATACCAACCAAATTGTGCATGGCCAAAACTATGTAGAAGCTCTCAAGAATAAAGTCAGCCAAGTGGAGGATAGAAACTCAGAACTGGAAGACAAAATAGAAGAAACAGTTGGTGAGTCCAAAATAAGTTCAAAATAAGTTCAAAAATTTCTGTGAACAGAACATTAGGAAAATGTAGGGTACCCTTAAGTGCCCCAACATTCAAATCATAGGTATACCACAAGGGAAAGAATTTCAGACCAGAGGCATGGAAAAACTAGTCAACAAAAATATCAAAGAAAACTTTCCCACTCTCTCAAAAGAAAGTCCCATTAAGACACAAGAATCTAGCAGAACTCCCAACAGACTGGACCAAAAGTGAAATTCTCCAAGACATATTATCATTAAGACACTAAACATCAAGCACAAAGAGAAAGTTGTAAAAGCAGTTAGGGAGAAACAACACATTACCTATAAAGGAAACCCCATCAGAATTACTTCAGACTTCTCAGTGGAAACCCTGAAATCCAGAAGGGCCTGGAATGGAACACTGCAAAGTCTAAGATCCTATGGCTTCCAAACCAAAATACTCTACCCAGCAAAAGTATCCCTTATAATAGATGGTGACAGAAAAACTTTCCACAATAAAACTCAGCTTTACAACTATATGAACACAAATCCAAACCTACAGAGAGTACTTCTGGGAATTCTACACACATAAGAATCAAATAACCAACAGAAAGTGCCTGTGAGAAATAGATCACAATGACCAAACTGCGAAAAGGCACAACTACAAAGACAAAAAAATAGAGAAGGTTTTAAATCAAACCTCATAGTTATTAAGTTATTACCCTAAATATTAATGGCCTTAATTCACCCATTGAGAGACATAAGCTAACAAAATGGGTCAGAAAATTAGACCCCTTAATCTGCTGTCTTCAAGAAACCCACCTCACCACTAAAGACAGACACCTCTTCAGGGTGAAAAGGTGGAAAATGATATTCCAAGCAAATGGAAACAAGAAACAAGCAGGTGTAGCTACACTTACATCACAAAAAAACAGACTTAAAGCAAAAGTAATCAAAAAGACAAAGAAGGCTACTTCTTATTCATCAAGAGAATAATCCAACAAGAGGATATCACAATCATCAATCTTTATATACCAAACACAGGTGTACCACAATTCATAAAACAAAATCTACTTGACAACTAAACAGAAATAACCACCAACACCATCATAGTTAGGGACTTGAATACTCCACTATTGGCAATAGACAGATCATCCACACAGAAAATTAACAGGGAAGTAAGAGAGCACAACAACACCATAGATCAATTAGACCTAATGGACATCTATAGAACATTCTACCCCAAAACCAAAGTTTACACATTTTTCTCAGCAACCCATGGAGCCTTCTCTAAAATAGATGATATGCTGGGTCATAAAGCCTTCCTCCATATATTTAGGAAGATTGATATAATTTCCTGCATGATATCAGATCACAATGCTGTACTGCTACAAATTAACAACAAAAATTGCTCCATGAGGGACTTCTGGGTAAGATGGAGGCATAGAAGCCACACCAAACCAGATCATGGAGGGATTTAAGCAAAACTATAGCAAAATACAGTATTCTTCTGAAAAGTACACAATATTTTTTTTCCAGTGAAATAGAGGAGAAGCAGGAGATGGCCAGAATCTCACTGTTGGAGCTTGCAGCCTGATCCTCTGCAGCCAAGTCCACAGTGGCCTACCACAGCCCCGATCCATGTGCCAGGCACCACCCACAAGGTGTGCCTAGCAGCAGCAATAGAGACCAAACAAGGGGACTTTCCAACCTCATCAGTTTCCTTGGAGAGCCCAGAAATCAAATAAAAGTCTGCTGAGCTAGTGAAAGAGATACAGGGGAACCGTGTGAGTAACTATAGGCTTCCTGAACTCACCCATCCCCCAACCATCAGAACCGCGAACTGCCAGCATTCAGCTCCCAGTGGCAGTGCATCCAGCACAGCTGAGCCAAGCTCAAGCTCCATAGCACAACACCAGCAGCGCCTCCAGCACAACTGAGCCCAGCACATCCAGCACAACTGAGCTGAGCTCAAGCTCCACAACACAACACCAGAAGTGCATCCAGCCAGCACAGCTGAGCCAAGCTCAAGCTACAGAGCTCAGGGAATGAGGTGGGATCTCAGGATTGGTGAGTTTGGAAGAAGGTAGCAAGGATGGCTGACAAAAAAAATTACATAGGCCTGCATTGGAAGTGCTAATCTCTCTTTCCATGGCAGGGAAGGTTATGAGTTACATATTTGTGATTGGCTTTACCAATTTCAAATAAGCTGAACATGGGGTGTTGAATATTGCTGCCTTTAATACTTTTAGATTTATATGGCCTTTATCTTTTGCTTTTGTCATTGTTGGGGGCAGGGTCTGATCCAGATACAGGCTGACCTATAACCCAATTCAGAAAAGAATCCTCTACCTCCTAGCTGACAGGATTAAGGGTGTATAACAACACAAACCCTTAGGGATTTTGGCCTTATAATACTGTTTGTTTTGGCTGGGCATGGTGGCACACACCTTTAATCCCAGCACTGGGGAGGCAGAGGAAGGAGGATTGCCATGAGTTCAAGCCACCCTGAGACTACATAGTGAATTCCAGGTCAGCCTGGACTAGAGTGAAACCCTACCTTGATAAAAAAAAAACAACAACAACAGCAACCAAAAACAACATAAAACAAATACTGTTTGTTTTAATCCCCACACTTGTATACTCTGTGCTGGTTTTAATTGAATGTATATTTTGATCAGTTGAAGTTTAGAACTTGCAGTAAATTGGTCCACCCAGTCCACTACAATACTTACTTAACAAGCAAACTCAACATCTAGGATTACTTCTTAAGTTGGACTTGGGTACAAGTGCTAAACTTGGCACCTTAAACTCATATCCTGAAAGTATATAAAGGTGGATCACCACATCTAAGGACACTGCAGATAAATAGAAAACCTAAGCATCAAATCAATCCAGGATGCAA
This sequence comes from Orientallactaga sibirica, assembly GCA_036365145.1. Lineage (NCBI taxonomy): Eukaryota > Metazoa > Chordata > Mammalia > Rodentia > Dipodidae > Orientallactaga > Orientallactaga sibirica. The sequence continues at coordinate 4,230,413 of JAEOAD010000793.1, read as the reverse complement.
AAGTCACTACATTATAATACAAGAAATACAAAGAATCAAAACAGTGAAATTCCACCAAAAATTACAAATCCATCAGAAATTTTCAGCAATGAGACTTTTTTAGACGAAGTTCCTGACAAAGTTTACAAAAGATTGATGTTATCTATACTAAAAGAAATGAAAGAAGAAATGAAAGGAATCAGGGAAGAAAACAAAGGAATTAAAGAAGAAAACAAACTCCTGAAATAGAACAGAGGAAACCAACTTAATAAATAAAAAGATCATTACAGGACATGAGTAAGGAAATAGTAATACTGAAGAAAAACCAGTCTGAAATCCTAGCTCTGAAGAACACAGTCAGTGAAGTAAAAAACTCTCTGGAAAGTCTCAACAGTAGAATGGATGAAAGAGAGGACAGAATTTCTAAACCAGAAGACCAGATGGAAGACCTAATACAGTCCAACAAAGAGAAAGAGAAGCAAATAGAAAGGTATGAATTGGAATATCAGGACATCCAGGATTCTAGGAAAAGATCAAGCATAAGGATTCAGGGTATAGCAGAAGGGGAAGAATTTCAATCCAGAGTCTTAGTAGGTGTTTTCCACAAAATCATAGAAGAAATTTTTCCCTAAATTGGGAAAGAAATGCCAATTCAGATACAAGAACCTTTTAGAACACTAAACAGACAAAACCTAGAAAGATCCTCTCCTCACCATGTTATAATTAAACTACTAAACATGCAAACCAAACAAAATATACTGAAAGCAGTTAGAGTGAAAAAGCAAGTGACCTTCAAAGGGAAACCCATAAGGATCACAGCAGATTACTCAACACAAACTTTAAAAGCCAGAAGGGCTTGGAATGATGTATTCCAAGTTCTGAAAGATAAAAACTGTCAACCAAGATTACTTTATCCTGCAAAGCTATCTATCCAAATTGATGGAAAAATAAGAATAATCCACAACAAAAACAGTCTAAAGGAATTTATGGCAACTAAATCAGCTCTACAGAAAATACTTGAAGGAATCATTCACGCTGAAGAGAAAGCAAAACACATATATCAGGAAATAGGAAAAAATAAACCATACTCAAATAACAGTTAAAACAAGTGAGTAAAGTGAAAACAAGAAGAACTACAAAACAAGAAGGATGGTGAGAATAAATACATATCTTTCAATAATAACTCTTAATATCAATGGCTTCAATGCCCCAACCAAAAGACACAGGCTTGGAGACTGGATTAAAAAGCAGGATCCTACCATCTGCTGCCTCCAGGAAACTCATCTCTCAATAAAAGATAGAAACCTTCTTAGGGTAAAAGGTTGGAAAAAAGGTATATCAAGCAAATGGGCCTAGGAAACAAGCAGGGGTTGTTATCCTAATTTCTGACAGGATAGACTTCAAACCAACATTAATGAGGAAAGATAAAGAAGGTCACTTTATACTGATTAAAGGAACACTCCTACAGGAGGACATTACAATCCTAAACATATATGCTCCTAACATGGGGGCTCCCAATTTCATCAAACAAACACTATTAGACTTAAGGTCAGAGATAAATCCTAACACAATAGTAATGGGTGACTTCAATACCCAACTCTCATCACTTGACAGGTCTACCCAGCAAAAAACAAGCAGAGAGACATCTGCATTAAATGATGTCATGGAACAAATGGACCTAACAGATATATACAGAACATTCCATCCAAATGCTGCAGAATATACTTTTTCCTCAACAGCACATGGAACATTCTCTAAAATAGACCATATCATAGTACACAAATAAAATTTTAACAAATACAGGAAAATTGAAATAATCTCTTATACATTATCTGGCCACAATGGGATTAAACTGCAAATCAACAACAAGAAAATCTACACAGCATAAAGAAATTCATGGAGACTAAACAGTACACTATTGAACGATGTATAGGTCATTGAAGAGATTAAAAAGGAAATCAAGAAATTCATAGAATCAAATGATGATGAGAATACAACATACCAAAACCTTTGGGACACAATGAAGGCAGTCCAAAGAGAGAAATTTAAAGCTCTAAGTTCCTATATTAAGAAATTAGAGAGTTCACAAGTAAACAATTTAATGCTTCACCTTAAGGCCTTGGAAAGAGAAGAACAAGGCAAACCAAAAATCAGTAGAGTGGAAGAAATAATAAAGATTAGGGCAAAAATTAATGAAATGGAAACCAAAAATACAATCAAAGAATCAATGAAACAAAGAGTTGGTTCTTTGAAAGGATACACAAAATTGATAAACCCTTAGCAAATCTGACCAAAAGAAAGAGAGAAGAGAAAAAATAGTAATAAAATTAGAAATGAAAAAGGCAACAAGACAACAGATACCAAAGAAATTCAGAAAATCATATGGACATACTTTAAATATATATATGCCTCTAAGTTTGAAAACATGAAAGAAATGGATGATTTCCTGGATTCCTATGACCTGCAAAATCTAAACCAAGAAGAGATAAACCATTTAAATAGACCTATAATAACTACAGATATCCAAGAATTTATAAATAGTCTCCTAACTAAAAAAAGTCCAGGCCCAGATGGATTCACTGATTAATATTACCAGACATTCATGGAAGAACTAACACCGATGCTTCTCAAACTTTTCCTTAAAATAGAAAAGGAAGGAATTCTACTGAAATCCTTCTCTGAAGCCAGCATCACCCTGATACCAAAACCAGACAAAGACAGAACCAAAAACCAAAAAAAAAAAAAGATATAAAAAAAAGAAAATTACAGCACAATCTCCCTCATGAACATACATGCAAAAATTCTCAACAAAATACTGGCGAACAGAATAAAAGAATATATCAGAAAGATTATTCACCCCGACCAAGTCATCTTTATCCCAGAGATGCAGGGATGGTTCAACATATGCAAATCCATAAATGTAATACACCATATAAATGGTCTGAAGGACAAAAATCACTTGGTCATCTTAATAGATGCAGAAAAGGCATTTGACAAAATCCATCATCCCTTCATGGTAAAAGTATTACAGAAACTGGGAATAGAAGGAACATATATCAACATAATAAAAGCTATTTATGACAAACCTACAGCCAACATAATACTAAATGGGGAAAAACTTGAAACTTTTCCACTAAATTCAGGAACAATATAAGAGTGTCCAGTTTCTTCACTTTTATTTAATATAATAGTGGAAATCTTAGCTATAGCAATAAGGCAAGAGATACTCATAAAAGGGATACAAATTGGAAGGGAAGAGATCAAATTATCATTATTTGCAGATGATATGATTCTATACATAACAGACCCTAAAGACTGTACCAGCAAACTTTCAGAGCAGATAAACACTTTTAGCAATGTAGCAGGATACAAAATAAACACACAGAAATAAGTAGCTTTTCTATACACTAACAACAAACATGCAAAGGATGAAATCAGGGAATCTCTCCCATTCACAATTGCCTCAAAAAATACCTTGGAATAAACTTTACCAAGGAAGTGAAGGATCTCTACAATGAGAACTTTAAAAAACTCAAGCAAGAAATTGCAGAAGACACAAGGAAATGGAAAGACATCCCATGCTCTTGCATTGGAAGAATCGATATTATGAAAATGTCAATCTTACAAAAGCAATCTACACATTTAATGCAATCCCCATTAAAATTCCAATAGCATTCTTCACAGAAATAGAAAAAAAAAAGAATCCTAAGATTCATCTGGAAACATAAAAAACCTCGAATAGCCAAAACAATTTTGCACAACAAAAATCAGGCTGGTGGCATTACCATACCCGATTTTAAGTTATATTACAAAACCATAGTAACAAAAACATCATGGTACTGGCACAAGGACAGACAGGTAGATCGATGCAACAGAATAGAAGACCCAAATATTAATCCAGGCAGCTACAGCCACCTGATTTTTGACAAAAATGTCAAAAATATTCATTGGAGAAAAGATAGTCTCTTCAAGATGTGGTGCTGGGAAAACTGGATATCTGTATGTAAAAGGACAAATATAGATCCTTGTCTCTCTCCATGTACAAGAGTAAAGTCCAAATGGATCAGGGACCTTAATATCAGACCTGAAACTCTGACTTTCAGAATATGACACCAATTGCTCAGGGAATAAAACCACTAATCAGCCCGGACCAGAGTGAGACCCCACCTTGCAACCCCCGCAAAAAAACCCACTAATCAGCCACTGGGACCACATGAAATCACAAAACTTTTGTATAGCAAAAGACACTGCGACTAGAGCAAAGAGACAACCTACAGAATGGGAATGGGAGAAAATCTTTGCCAGCTTTACATCTGACAGAGGATTAATATCCAGAATATATAAAGAATTAAAAAAAACAGAATAATAAGAAATCAAACAACACAGTTAAAAATGGGTTATGCTTAGTTTTTTCAGTACCAGGCATGTATGCCCTCCCATAGAAAGGGCCTTCAGTCCAATTATGGAGCAGTTGGTTACCCCAAGTGCAGACATTCCACTATTGCACCCATTCAGTCATTGGGCCTGTATGGCCAAACTTGAATTTTCCAGTGTCCACTGTTTTCACTGCTGATGTCTTCTGTCTCTCATGTGGCTGCATGCAGTGCAGTTTTTTTTCCAGCTTTCAGTTGGCTGGTCTACAGGGAGAAGGTTTTCTGCTCAGCACCAGCTTGCTTTCTCAGTGACCTTGCCTCTCAGGCAAGAGATGTCTTCAGCAATAGGGTCTTACCATTTGCTTCTCAAGGGAAACAAAGGGCCTTGGCAATAGCCTTTAATGTTTTGGAGGATCCAGTGACTTCCTTGACCAACAATTCACTGGAAGGTATCCCATCCCAAGCACTAAAATTTTTCTAGTAACAGTCTATAGCTTCTGGATGTGCCATTATTCAAAAAAGTAGGTTTACATGAGTCCTGTTCAGACTATCTTGAATTTTGATAGACCCTCCCCCTCCTCTTCTTTTACACATTCTCTTCCCATGGCCTCGCTTAGGCAATCCCCTCTCTGTAATATGTTCTTCTACTTACATATATACAATACCATCCGCTTGAGTCCTTCCCTCTTCTCCCTCCCTTATAGCCCTTTACCAGCATATTGGCTTCTATTACAGATTTTTGGTTCCAGTTCACACACAAGTCTATACATTTGTAGCTAGGATCAACATATGAGAGAGAACATGTGACATTTGGCTTTCTGAGCCTGGGTTACCTCACTTAATATAATTCTTTCCAGATCCATCCATTTCCCTGTAAATTTCATAATTTCATTTTTCTTTACCACTGAATAGAACTCCATTGTGTAAATGTACCACATCTTTATTATCCATTCATCTGTTGAGGAACATCTAGGCTGGTTCCATTTCCTAGCTATTGTGAATAGAGCAGCAATAAACATCATTGTGCAAGTAACTCTAAGGTAGTGAGAAAGTCTATGGCAGGGGAGGTCATGAGCCTTAGGGGTATAGAGCCTGCTCTTGTATGGCTAAATGTATATATTATTCCCACCAAGCTGCCCTGAAAGCACTACACTTAATGTTCATATTCACATATTAATTCTACTCTTACTACTGGTTAGAGAAGCCTCTCTTTTCAGATGGCGATGGCCACTGAGATGATCCAAAAGGCCACATAGTGCTGAGAAGAAGGGATGGAGGAGTGTCCAGCACTGAAACACCTCTGTCACACACTCCAAGGCTCAGGGTCCATTGCAGAAGAGGGGGTGGAAAGAAAGTAAGAGCCAAAGGAAGGGTACAACTCCTTACAATGCAACTGACCTGACAGAAATTGGCCTCAATATCCATGACCTTGCAGTGCCTAGCAATACTTTGCTAGACCCCCATAATAGAAGAAAAAGATTATGACATCAAATTAAAAGAGAGACTAATGGAGAGAGGGAGGGGATATGATGGGGAATAAAGTTCTGAAGGGGAATGGGGGAAAGGGAGAGAAATATGGTGTTTGTCTGTAAGTACAGAAGTTGTCAATAAAATTTTTTAAGTTGTCAATAAAAATTTTTAAAAAATTGCTCTAGGAACCCAACAAGCTCCTAGAAACTGAACAACACACTCTTAAACAATAAATGGGTAGTGGACAAAGTAAAAATTGAAATTGCAAAATTTCTAGAAATAAATGACAATGTGAACACATTGTACCAAAATTTATGGGACACAATGAAGGCAGTCCTCAGGGGAAAATTCATTTTGCTAAATGCCTTCATAGCAAAGCACAGAAATCCCACATCAATGACCTAGCCATCCACCTAAAAGCATTGGAAAAACAAGAGGTATCCAACCCAAAAATCTCCAGACAGAAAGAAAGAATTAATATCAGAGCAGAAATTAATGAATTGGAAATTGGTAAGACAATTAAGAAAATTGATCAAACAAAGAGCTAGTTCTTTCAAAAACTAAACAAAATTGATAAACCTCTGGCCAATCTGATCAAGCAGAAAAAAGAGACAACTCAAATTAACAAAATTAGAAGTGAAAAAAGAGAGATAGCAACAGACATATGTGAAGTTGGGAGAATCATCAGGACTTACTTCAAAAACATCTACTCCACAAAACTGGATAATATGGTGGAAATGGATGAATTCCTGGACACATATCACCTACAAAAGCTAAACTCAGGGCAGATTAATCTCCTATACAAACTGATCACAACCATCAAGATTTAAAGGTAATTAAAAACCTCCCTAAAAAGAAGAGCCCAGGACCAGATGGCTTCTCAACTGAATTCTATCAAACATTAATGGAAGAACAAAAACCAATTTTTCTTAAATTGTGCCACACAATCTGATAACAGGAAAATCACCCCAACTCCTTCTATGAAACTAATATCACCATAATACCAAAGCCAGGCAGAGATGCCACAAGAAAAGAAAACCTCAGGACTATTTGCCTGATGAACTTAGATGCAAAGATCCTGAACAAAATCCTCGCAAAAGGAATTCAACAGCACATCAAAAGCATTATCCACCTGGATCAAGTAGGCTTCATCCCAGCAACATGGGGATGTTTCAACATAAGGAAATTTATCAATGTAATAAATACATAAATACGATTAAACACAAAAACCACATGATCATTTTGATTGATGCAGAAAAGGCCTTTGACAAAATACAACATAATTCCATGATCAAAATATTGGAGTGACTGTGCATGGACAGTCTATATCTCAACATAATACAGGCTATATATAAAGATCCTAAAGCCCAAATAATACTTAATGGGGAGAGACTAAAGGAATTCCCATTGAGATCAGGAACAAGACAGGGGTGTCCACTCTCACCTCTGCTTTTCAACATAGTACTAGAAGTACTAGCTCAAGTAATAAGACAGGAAAAAGAAATAAAATGGATACAAATTTGAAAGGAAGAAGTTAAGTTAGCCCTATTTGTAGATGACATGATTCTATACATAAGTGACCCTGGATCCTCCATCTCAAAACTCTTAAAAGTGATTAACTCCTCTCATCTGGGCATGGTGGTGCACGCCTTTAATCCCAGCACTTAGGAGGCAGAGGTAGGAAGATGGTTGTGAGTTTGAGGCCACTTTGAAACTACATAGTGAATTCCAGGTCATCCTGGAGTAGAGAGTGAGACTCTACCTTGAAAAAGCAAAAAAAAAAAAAAAAGTGATTAGCTCCTCCTTCAGTAAAGTAGAAGAATACAGTCAATGCACAAAAATCAATAGCCTTTCTATATGCAAAAGAAAAACATACAGAGAAATACATAAACAACATTGTCCCATTTTCAATAGCATAAAAATGAAATACCTTGGAATAACATTAACAAGGAGGTGAAAGATATTTACAATGAAAACAAAAACACTCAAGAAGGAAATTGAGGAGGACTTGAGAAAATAGAAAGACCTCCCATGTTCCTGGTTAGGAAGAATTAACATCATGAAAATGGTAATCTTACCAAAAGCAATATACAGATTTAATGCAATACCAATGAAAATCCCAACAATGGTAGAAGGCCTCAGATATCCAAGCATATCTTCAGCAAAAGAAACACCTCTGGAGGTATCACCATACCTGATCTTAAGCTATACTACAAAGCCATAGTAATAAAAACAACATGGTACTGGCATAAAAGCAGGATGTTAGACCACTGGAACAGAAACAAGGATCCGGATTTTGTGTCAAGTAACTACAGCTACTTGATATTTGACAAAGACTCCCACAATGTAGACTATAAAAAAGATAGCATCTTCAACAAATGGTGCTGGACAAAACAGATAATCATATGCAGGAAAAGGAAACTTGATCTGCACATCTCACCATGCACAAAAATTAAGTTCAGATGGATCAATGACCTCAATATAAGACCAGAAATGCTGTTACTACTGGAAGAAAAAAACAGGAGGATCTTTCCAAGATATAGGAGTGGGAAAGACTTCCTGAACAAAATCCCAGTAGCTCATGAGATTAAACAATCACTCAACCATTGGGATGTCATGAAGCTGAAAAGCTTTTACACCAACAAACATAAGTTGGGTCATTATGCACAGAGACATTGCCTCACCCCCATAACTGATGGCTATCCCTGCAATGCAAGACCCACAATCCCAATCCCACAGGGGGGAGGGCAGGGAGAAAGCTAACAGTGGTACCATCATGGCTCTATGCACATTATATAAATAAACGATTAAAAAACCTTAAAAATTTATTAAGAAGATAGAAATCTTAGCTACTATAATGTGATCATTAGACACGATGTATAAATATGGACTTATCACACTACATCTCATAAATGTGTAAAATTTGAAAAAAAGACAGAAGGACATGGCTTGGAATTCCTATTCATTTTTACTATCTATATGAGCCTTGAACCAGTGCTTTAATATCTTTGGGATTCAGTTTCCTTACTTGAAAAACAATAACTTAGTTGTTATGAAGAAAAATGTTTAGGGAATATCTGTCAAAGTGCTTTGGAATGTTTAAGTTTGAAGCAAATACATTTAATTTAAATATTTTTTGCATGTGAAAGAAACTGATAATTATTGTTTCCATGGACATTCTTCCTGAAATCAATGTATGCTGTAGTCTCAAAACTGTCCTCATTGCAAATGAACTGGTTCACCCAAGAAGCCATGACTGGGATCTAACCTAATAAAAGTATTGGCTAACTTTTAACTGAAAGCTGGAAAAAGCTGCACTGGATGCAGCATATGGGAGACAGAAGTCACCAGCAGTGAAAACAGTGGACGCTGAATATTCAAGTTTGGCCAGACAGGCCGAATGACTGAACGGGTGCAATAGTGGCATGTCTACTCTTGGGGTAACCAAGTGCTCCATAATTGGACTGAAGGCCCTCTCTACGGGAGGGAATACATACTTGGTACTGAAAAACCTAAGCAAAAGTCTATGGCAGGTGAGGTCATGAGCCTTAGGGGTATCAAGCCTGCTCTTGTCTGACTAAATGTATAGATTATTCCCACCAAGCTGCCCTGAAAATACCACACTTCATGTTCATATTCACATATTAACGCTACTCTCATTTCTGGTTAGAGAAGCTTCTCTTTTCAGATGGCAATGACCACTGGGATGAATCAAAAGACAACATAGTGCTGAGAAGAAGGGATGGAGGAGTGCCCAGCACTGAAACACCTCTGTCACACCCTCCAAGGCTCAGGGACCATTGCGGAAGAGGGGGCAGATAAAATGGAAGAGCCAAAGGAAGGGTATGACCTCTTACAATGCAACTGCCCAGACAGAAATTGGCCTCGATATCCATGACCTTGCAGTGCCTGGCAATACCTCTGCAAGACCCTCAAAATAGAAGAAAAAGATGATGACATCAAGTTAAGACAGAGACTAATGGAGAGAGGGAGGGGATATGATGGAGATTGGACTTCTAAAGTGGAATGGGGGAGGGGAGGGGAATATCAGGTAGTTTTTTTGTATGTAATTATAAAAGTTGTCAATAAAAATAATAATTAAAAATAGTATTGTCTAACTTTGAAAAGAAAAAAAAGAAAGATAAACGTTGCATGGTTTCACTCATCTGTGGCTCGTAGTTGGTCCTAATTTATATTTTCCAAAGATGCTGACACACCTAATGAACATCTCGAGGACTGGACAATAGGGATGGTGGAGTGGGAGGGCAGGGCAAGGGTGGAGGAGGCACTAAAAACTGAACCCAAATGGAAATGGTACCATAAAATACTATATCCTGAAAGACATACTAAAAGGTCAAACCTGCATCAGGTGCTTAGAGAGAACACCTGAATCACATGGGCCTGGAGAGTGTAGGATTAAGACTAACCTCAACCTTCTCTTGTTCCTCTCTCATACCCCCTCTTCTTATTCTTCTTTCTCTCTCTTTTTCTCTTTCATACTATCTATATTTTTCTTCCTTCTTTTCCCTTGGCACTGAACTATCACTCCTAGTACCAGAATGTGGTTAACATCCACAATGAGCTATTAATCAGGGAGACCTACAAGGTTTCCCAAAAGAAGACAGATTTTTGTAAGAGTACTTGATAACCCACCAAAGGTTATTGGTAAGATCCTACTGCTGAAGACACCATATGCTGTTTGGATAGAACATGGCGAGGCCTGGCTGGAATCTGGAAGAGAGTCAGTACCCAGACAGTTAGCTTTCCTAGTGCCAGAAGGTTCTACATAAGTGACTGGGGGAAAATGATCAACATCTTTCTGAGCTATTCAGCAGGAAACAACCTGATGTAATGCTCAAACAAGTGCAGTAGTGGCACACAGCCATGGTGGGTTACCAACTGCTCTAGATTTGGCTAATGGATCTGCTCAGTGGAACGGAACCCATATCTGGAAACGGGAAACAAATGAGCCTGCTCTCCAATATCAAGCTCCCACCAATAGTGGGATACAAGAGGGCTTATACCTGTGAAATTCTCTCTAAAATAATAATGGTAATCCATGTATCTTGCACTGAAGTCATCCTCCATTGGAGAATCTGATTCTTTCTTTCAGATGGATGCAAAACCTGAAGAGAGAATCAGCCCACTGCACCTCACCAGGGCACCAGCTGAAGCCATAGAGTTATAGGGGGAATGAGCAAGAGTGCTGCTTTCTTGGTGAAACTGGTACCAGCACAAGGGTGAAGGAGATAGACACAAAGAACACTCAACTCCTACCAAATCAGATATCCAGAGATACAGATACAAAACCTCGTCACTGAAATAGACCTAAAATGAACACAACATGGCTCAGGGAAATTCCTGGAAGAGGGGGCAGAAATATTGTTAGAACCATGAGTTGGGTCATTATGCACAGAGTCATTGCCTCTACTGCCTAACTGATGGCAACCCCCATCAGACAAGACCCACATTCCCCCATTACCCATGGGGGAAGGACAGGGAGAAGGCTAACGATGGTACCATCATGGCTTTGTGTATACTATATGAATAACTAATAAAATCATTAAAAAACTTCCCTTGAGTATCGTGGTAGTCTGAATTTATGTCCACAACAGACTTAATTTATTTAAGATTGTAACTTGACTTTTCAGACACCTGGAGGTTCCTCCTAGTAATGTAAATCTAAGACAGAAATTGGTACAAGAGAGTGGGTTGTTGCTGAGATGAACCTGACCATGTGGATTTTGGTGTTATGGAACTTGTCTGTTGGAGGAATCAGTAACTTGATACCTTCCAGAAGGGTGATCCAAGTTTTATGGAATATTCTCATGAGAGTTTGAAAATCCTAAATGCAGAGATAATTGGATTTGGAAGATTTACTTATGAACTTTATAAGGGGAAGGAAAGACTGCAGAAAACGTCAGTGGAACTGGAATACTGGCATAAGGGATGGATAAATTCTGCTGCCCATGCCCAGAGAGTTTGATTAAGGTTAAATTTGTAATGGACTGATGTTCTTGGCTAATGATATATAACTGAGATTTAAAGATTTAAAGTAGGAAAAATTAAACAAGTTTAAAATTTAATAGGGACTGGTTTCAGGTTACTGAAGCTGTTATTATCAAATGCATTATCAGTCTTAAGGAAGATGACACAACTACTTTACATTGGAATAATGGGAAATGCCTGAGGAAAGACTGAATGGTAAAAATGCAAAACCTTTTCAAAGGAGATGACTGAAAGGAAGGGACTTGATCTTCAAGGTCACAATTCATATTGTCTCTGAAGTATATGGATGTGTCCTGCTCACCTGCTATTAGTTTCGGAAACATGAAAAGTACTTGGAGTGGGTCATGAAGTGCATGTGGTTCCAGGAATCACAACTGAGACATGGCATAATGCAGGGCATGATGACCCTGATAGAGACCAGTGAAACCACTGGAAGATGGGTCATGGTTTTCATGGAGATCCAAAGATGTTTTAGATATACCAGGACTGTTCAAGGGCTATTATGGGGTGCTGTTGGCTCAGGATGGAAGTTTTCCCTGGATACTAAGCCCACCTTGAGGGGCAGAACTGGAAAATCTGGAAACTTGTCCCTGTTCACTGGTTATGGACATTGGACTTGAATTGCCAAAGTTTGCCTAATTTTTATTGGGTTTGCATTGATCCAGTGTCTCCTTCTTATTACTTATAGCAACAGATATGTTTACTCTGTGCCATTAAAAGTTGGAAGTATATAACTTGTTTGTTTTTGCAGGGCTCACAATTAAGAAATGGTCTTAAATCTTAGATGATACTTTGGACTTTGGAACTATCTTAAGTTGATAAGGACTAAGGGGTATTTAAAGTTGGACTGAATATAATTTACAATATGATATGGTTATGAGTCTATTAGGGGCCAGAGGCAGAATGTGGTAGTTTGAGTTTATATCCCCTAATAGACTCAAAAGCTTTATGTAAGCTTGTAAATTGGATTTTTAGCTGCCTGGCTGAAAGAAGTATCATTGTGGGTGGAGTCTGGGGTCCAACCCTAAGGTGTTACTAGGGACAGATCTAGTTTCAGCCTAAGGTATGCAGAATGCTTTAGCTCTGCCTAGGGTTCCCTGTGTGTTCTTGTTTTTTTGTGGTGGTTTCTTCTATTTTTATGTGGATCTGTGAAAGGGGGGCAGTTTTTTTCCACCAGTGTGGAACTTCACCTGGATCTGAAAACTACAAATAAATGCCTTCTGTCCTGGAAGTTCATTCCAGCAATGTGACACTGACTATGACATGTATAATAAATATATGCTCAACTCTTGCCTACCTGCCAAATTTTCATGTTTCTACTCCACATTCTTCTCCTTCTGGCTATAGAACTGGATGAGATCAGTAAACAGTAGTCATTCCAATGTGTAAATTCTATTCTGTCTTGAAATTACTCCACCAAATAAGTTAATCTATTGCTTTTAAATACATCATTAATCAAGGTCTCAGCAAATTGGCAGAATGCAGACAAATTCTTTTCCACAATGTCACATGAATGGCCTCTAGACCACATTTAAGTAGAGACCTTGATCCTCTCTGAGAGATCATAAAACATACCTCCATTGTATACAGATAGCATTAAGGTCTTCCTAACTCCGATTACAATGTCCCATTAAGGACAGCTCACAGTATTCTATGACATTTCTAGCTCAAAGTTCAAACTGTTCCACATTCCTCATTTATATCAGCTCAAAAGTCCTAAGAACAACATGGTCAAGTTTATTGTAGCAACAGTTCTACTTCTTGGTAACGATTTTCTGCAGTAGTTATCTTTTTCATGATTGTGACAATATTCTTCACAAGAAGAAACTTAAAAGAAGGGCATATTTCAGATGATGGCTTGAGGGGGTAGAGTGTATCAAGAAAGGGAAGGCATAGTAGGAACAGCAAGCAGGTAGTCACATTTAATCTATAAGAAGGAGGCAGAGGACAAAGAATTCCGATATTCAGGTTTATTTCTCTGTTTGATTCAGTCCAGTACCCAAGACCATGGGATGATGCTGATCACAGTTAGGCAAGGTCTTCATATTTCATTAAACCTAATCTAGAAAGTCCCTCACAGGTATGCTAAGAGATTTACCTCCTAGGTAATTCTAGATCCTATCAAGTTGAAAGCATTAACCATCTCCATTGGCAATTGAGGAATTAAAAATTGAAAGTATAGTGAGATACTAGCTTATACAAATCACAATATATATAACGGGAAAATAGCAGAAATTAACCAACATAGATGTGAAGAAACAGCCCTCATCTATTGTTTATGAGAATGTAAGATGATGTAGTTGCTGTCAAAAACACTTTAGCTCTGTTTCCAAGATGCTAAACAGAATTGCCATTGTTACTCAATGACTCCATTCCTCACTGGACATTTAAGAAAAATAATCCAAGAAACTTGTGTTTTGGTATTTACATAGCTAATTGCAGTCAGATATAAAAAATATTCAAATGTTCCTCATTGGGTAAGCAAATTGGTTTACAATAAGTTGAGATAATGTTCAGTTATAAAAATAATTGTGATGTTATAACTTGGATGGATCTTGGAAGCATTATGATAAGTGAAAGATGACAGATCCAGAAGTTCACATATTATATAACATTTTATATGAAATAGAGAACAGAAAAAATATATATAAAAGGAAGGAAGACTAATGATTGCTAGAGTTTGAAAAGAAGATGGAATAGAGAATGGTTATTCAAAAGCATATAATTCTATGCCTAGTTGACCAAAATTTTTCAAACCAAAAATAATTGGTTATTTTATAACAATATAAAAGTAAAGAATTTTACTTAATTATTCTACTTTAGTATATTTTAGGATGATGATTGCTAGCATATTCTTTAAGGTTTATTTTATTTTATTTTTAGAGTTTGGCTTGAGAATAGTTCATAATCTATTTTTTTATAGCTATGCGCATACACACCTTTGGCATAATTGAATTAGTCACTTAAAGTTTTCTTTCTTTTTTATTATTTTTGTACTTTAGTGAGATGTTAGAAAGGGTGTTTGGGCATTTTATTATATAATTACAGTAGTTAGATATTGGAAAGGGTGTTTGGGTGTTTCATTATACAGTTACATTAGGTAGATATTGAAAAGGTGTTTTATTATATGGTTATGTTTAAGTAAATTTGCATAGATATCTTTAACCATTTTGGAGAATTGGAAAATTATCATGACATACAAAAATACAACTTTTGAACAATGACTTTATACTTGAAAATATATCCTAGGGGCATGATATTTATTTTGTTTACATGTGTGTGCATGTGTGCATTTACATGTAGAGAGAAATGGCTTTGGCATGAATGCATGTGATGAAATATTCACACCCCTTGAAATGGGTCTTTAAATGAGGATTTAGGGACATTGAGAAATAATTATATAAAATAGTTACATTATAAACTGGATATCTATTAGTTTTAATGACAAAATATTGATAGCAAAACAATATTATAGCAAATTATTAAATGTGAGTTAATGTAAATTGCAAACTATTATCATACATTTATATATTTTCTATGCTTTCTGCTATAAACATATTTACTTATTTCACTCATTTGATTGGAATTTAGAGTCAATAGTTAACAAAGTATCATTAGTTTTGATTTTGAGGCCAGAATAAGACAAAAAATTTACTAGAATTAAATATCAAAAAACCAGGCCTCATTTTGTTTCTACAAGTCACATTTTCTTTACTTTTTAAAACCTTAAAATTGTGGCTAGTAATTTCAGGAAAAATGCAGTGAAAAATGATGCTGTTTGGAGAGTAGTTGAAATCTACCTTTTGTATGTCATTAAGTCATGATTTGTAAACAGTCACCACCTTGCTGAGAAATGGATGTAAACAATTTGTATTAATTGTTTGATATTCTGACTCTTCACCACATTTTAATTATTCACAAGTTTTCTATGCATTGCATTTTACTGAAGATACAAGCTTTTAAAATGACTGATATTTTGAAAATCTAAAGCTGGGGTGATACATGCTCAGGTGCTAATCTATTTACATCAATTAATTTCAGGCCTCTGATGTAAACCAATTAGTATTCAACACTTAATGGAGTCATCATCTGTCAGATTAGCTCTAGGAATGCTTGTCACTACTAGAGGACCAGGCACCAAAACTTTGCTAATAAAAGTAGCAGAATTAATGGAGTGAACAGCATAGATAATGACTTAATGTGGAACATACAGTAGAGAAAGAAACTGATCAGCTGTCTCCAAGGAATGAAGATATGAGAAACAGTTATTTTATACTCCCTAAAATGACTTTAGACAGCATTATTCAAAACATGAAAATAATTTTGGACATTGTAAAATTGTGTCAAAATAAATCATGTCTAATTTTCTTGCCTGATAGTCACGTGATGTAATATACAAATAGCAATGTGTTATATTCTATTGGAACTTCAAGTGGCTATTTGTAATGGAACAGAAGGCCTACAGGGGAAGGTACAATAGCCATTCATCAATGAAAGGAAATAGCAAGTGGTTCTAGCATTTTGATTAATTCTACAACCTTCAGATATCACTAGAGATAAAACAATAGACTTCAGAGGAAGAATAAGTTGAAGGTTTATTAGTAATTAGTTTCAGAACATATAATAAAACACATTCAAAGTTGTCAATAATTAGTAAAGGTGAGAAAGCTTTGTACAGGCTGATAAGAAAATTGAACTGACATATAATTTCTTCTAAGAAAATTGCTTTTGTTTGAATGTATTGGAGAATTTTCATTCAAATTTAGACTATTTTCATTTTTCATTATTATTTTCCTTTCTACATTACCAGTATTAGAACAAGGAGAAATACATCAATACATTTTAAACTTGGTATGAATGAATAACTAGAAATTAGTTATAGCACAATCTTGGGGACACATGATTTAAGACTTAAGAATTCCATTACTAAATCTACACTCTCTTTAAAGGCAGGAGTGAGCACACCATGGTGTGCATTCATTCTTTTCAATTGTCCTATAATGCAGTACACACAAATATTTGCTTGTCAGAGATGGTTAGCATTGAATAATTAGATTTTATTCAAAATACTAGTTAAGAAATTTGAAGCACTGAAAATTTTGAATTTAGTTTTTCTTAAATAATATATTCAAGAGTTTGATCTATTTTATAGTAATCAGAAAATATTTTTAATGTCTAGAATTACCTGCTAGGTTTGTTTATAATGGATCTTTCTGACTACAACTCAGATATAGTAACTCAGACTCTGTGGTATTATTCCCAGTAATATTAAAATTAAACTACCATAGTGTATTACTGTAACATTAACCATTACTTGCAAACTAGTACATATCAATGGACTCCAAATCCACTTTGAGTTTAAAATATATATATAGTTACTGATTCACTGACAAAACAGAAAGGATACTTAAGGAAAAGGGATGAATCCTTTCCATGTAGGACCAGTTATTTCATTTTATTTATTTATTTATTTATTTATTTATTTATTTATTTATAATTTTATTATTCACAACTTCTGTACTTACAGAAAATAAGCCATGATAATTCCCTCCCTTCACAGGCATGCCCCTTAACTGCTAAGCCATTTCTCCAGCCCCATAGGCCATTTTTAAAATTGGGTTGTTTGATTTCTTATTGTTTTGTTTTTTGAGTTCTTTGTATATTCTGTATATTAATCCTCTGTCAGATCTATAGCTAGCCAAGATTTCTCTCCCATTCTGTAGGTTGTATCTTTGCTCTATTCACAGTGTCCTTTGCTATATAAAAGCTTTGTAATTTTATGAGAGCCCAGTGGTCAATTAGTGTTTTTATTTCCTGAGCAATTGGGGTTATATTCAGAAAGTTATTCCCTATGCCAATTTGTTGAAGAATTTTCCTTACTTTTTCCTCTAGCAATTTCACAGTTTCAGGTCTGATATTAAGGTCCCTGATCCATTTGTATTTGATTCTTGTGCATGGAGAACGACAAGGATCTAGTTTCATCCTTCTACATATAGATATACAGTTTTCCCAGCACCACTTGGTGAAGACCCTTGTTGGCCATTTTCCTCCAGCCAGTAGCTCATGTAGTGCTTCCCAACACTAGACAGGCTAAGTGTCTGGGGACTGGATTTGTTCTGAATTCCAGCCAGGTCTCTCCATGCTATATGACAGCAGCATATGTTATCTTCAGCAATAGAGTGTTAGCTTTTGCCTCAGGTAGGTAGTCAAGTGCTTTGACAGAAAGCTGTCTTGATTTGGGAACCTCTTAGGTCTCTCTGATCAACAGCTCAATGTGGGTATAAACCAATCTGTGGTACTGGGAGTTACAGGTCAGAGTCAGAAAAAAATGCTTTTAAGCTTAGGTTTTATCCCACCCTCACCAGAACTCTACTTTTCAGGTGCACCCCTTACTCCTTTTGAGGGTTATATCTTTTAGGCAATCTTCAAGGATAAACGTTTCTATGGTATCAGCTCATTTGAGGTTTAATTTTATGTTTGTTTTCCCCATTCCTCCTCCCCTCCCCCCAAACCCTTCCATCCCAATTGTCTGGGCCTTGAGTTGCCTATTAGGTATGACAGCAACTCAAGCAGGACCAGGTTAGGAAGCACATATAAGTGACACAATATGGCATTTCCCTTTCTGTGATTGTATGAGCTCACTGAGTATGATCTGTTCCAAGTCTGTCCATTTTTCTAAAAAATTCATTGTATAATTTTTTATTACTGCTTAGTAGAATTCCATTGTATAAATGTACCACAACTTCATTATCCACTCATCCAATGATGGACATCTGGGTTGATTTAAGTTCTTAGCTATAATGAATTGAGCAGTTATAAACATGGTTGAGCAAATGTCTCTGTATTGATGTATGAAGCATTTAGGATAAATGCCCAGTAAGGGAATAACTGGCTGTGCTGGTAGCATTATGTTAATCCTTTCCAAGAATCTACAGATTTCCATAGTGGTTGTACAAGTTTATATTCCCTCCAACAGTGGATGAGGGATCCTTTTTCTCCACATCCTCACCAACATTAGTCGCTGTTAGATTTTAATGATTGCCATCCTTACTGAAGTAAGGTAGAACCTCATGGTTATTTTAATTTGAATTTCCCTAATGGTTAGGGATGTTGAACATTTTCTTAATTGTGGTAGCATTTGTAATTTTTCCTCTGAGAACTTCTTATTCAGTTCTTTGCCCCACTTTTGGGGTGAGCTATTTGATTTTATTTTATTGTTTTGTTTTTTTGAGTTCTTTGTAGATTCTAGATATTAGGCTTCTGTCAGTGGTATAGCTGTCAAAGATTTTCTCCCATTCAGTGGGTAAGTTATTGGCTCTGCTTATGGTGTGTTTGTCTCTTCAAAAGCTTTTAAGCTTCTTGAGATCCCATTGGTTGAGTGCTTGTTTAATTTCCTGGGCTACTGGCGTTTTGTTTAGGAAGACTTTCCTCACTCCTGTATTGTGGAGAGTGCTTCCTATTTTTTTGTCCAATAGGAAAAGTGTTTCAGGTCTTATATTGAGGTCTTACTCCATTTGTACTTGATTTTTGTATATGGAGAGATGAGGGGGCTAGTTTCATTTTTCTACATATGGTCATACAATTTGTCCAACACCATTTGTTGGAGATGCTGTCTTTTCTCCAGTCTACATTATTGGCAAATTTGTCAAAGATCAAGTAGCTGTAGTTACTTGACCTAAGGTCCGAGTCTTCAATTGTGTTTCATTGATCTATGAATCTGTTCTTATGTCAGTACCATGCTGTTTTTGTTACTATAACTTTGTAATTCAGCTTTAGATCAGGTATGGTGATACCTCCAGCAGAGGAGTTTTATTTTGCTGAGGATGTGTTTGGATATCGGAGGCTTGCTGACATTCCATTTGAATTTTAAGATCAGTTTTTCAATTTCTGTGAAGAATGATACTGGTATTTTTTATTGGTATTGCATTAAATCTTTGTGTTGCTTTTGGTAGAATTGCCATTTTCATAAAATTAATTCTACCTATCCAGGAGCATCCATCTTCTCAAGTCCTCAATTTCTTCCTTGAGATTTTTTTATGTTTTCATTATATGGGTCTTTCACATATTTGGTTAATGTTATTCCAAGATATTTAATTTTTTGTTGCTATTGAAAATGGGAAAGCCTCACTGATTTCTTTCTCTGTATATTTGCATATAGAAAGGTTACTGACTTTTGTGCATTGATATGGTATCCCACCATTTTACTGAAGGAATTAATCACCTTTAAAAGTTTTGAGATGGAAACTTTCAGGTCACTTATGTATAGGATCATGTCATCTGCAAATAGTGCTAACTTGACTTCTTCTTTCAAATTTCAATCATTTTTATTTCTTTCTCCTGAATTATTGCTTGGGCTAGTACTTCTAGTACTATGTTGAAGAACAATGGTGAGAGTAGGTACCCCTGTCTTGTTCTTGATCTCAATGGGAACTTATTGAGTCTTTCCCCATTAAGTATTATTTGAGCTTTGTGTGCTGTATATCTAGCCTTTATTGTGTTGAGATATAAACCCTCCATGCCTATTATTTCCAGCATTTTTAATCATGAAGTGTTGTATTTTGTCAAAGAACTTCTGTGCATCAATTGAAATAATCCTATGGTTCTGATGATTAAGTTTATTTTTTGTGGTGTATTGCTTTGACTGATTTCCTTATGTTTGTTTTCTTTTGTGTTATTTTACATCATTTCTATTTCTATTTTGAGTTACGATTTCAGTTCAACATCTGATATTCTTGATGCTTCCTGGATTTTATTCTTACATTTGATCAAGTCTTCATTAAGCTTAATGAATTGGTTATTGAGATCTTCTATTTCTTGACTCACCTTCAATTCATTCATATCTCTTTTGAGAATTCTAACATTTTCTTCAATCAAGTTAAGCATACTGTTACAAGCTGGATGCTCTTAAAAATGATTCTGTTCTATTTCATTAATACGTTTGTTAGATTTCTGATGGTTTGCTTCCAGTTCAGCAATTCTTTTGATCAGGGTCTTATTTGTTATTGTGTTTTTGTTTTCGATTGAATTTCTGTTGGTTTCTCTATGATTTCATTGGAGGCTTCCAGTGTGGGACTAGCCATCCTTGGTGGAGATTTCTTGGTTTTCTGACTTTCATTGGCTTTTTTGCATTGTGTTCTACCCGTCTTGGGGAGACACTTTATTCTATTGAGGAGGAAGCAATTTTTTTGTCCTTGTAGGATGTTTAGAAGGTGTTCTGTTTTAAATCTGAAGTGGAATTGTATATTGGTGTATTATGGGGTTATAACCACAGAATTGCAGATTGTGTTGATTGCAGGTACATCACCGGTACCTGGGGAACTGAGAACTCTGGCCTACTCACTCCACATGCCTTATTCTTTTGCACACGGAAATCATGGGTTGGGGAACCAGGCTCCAGGAATCTGGAGCTCCTACACAGCTCCTACAGTGGCCCATGCACCCTCTGACTCAGGGGAATAAGGATGTTGGTACCCAGGGGCCAGTCTGGATGCCAGAGCAAAAGGTCTGTTTCCACAGCCCCCATACAGGGACCAGCCCTCCCCAAGTGAGCCACAGGGGGAACCAACTGTAACAAGGAAACTGGGAGAAGCCCCAGGGAACAGTGATCTGGCCTATTCAACACCCCCCCACACACGTGAACCCTCTGGCACAGGGTATCTGGGAATGGGGAGGCAGCAAACTCACAGGGTCCAAGAAGCTCCAAGTAAAGTGCAGGGGGACCTACAGGGACCAGGAAACAGGGAGAAGCAACGGGAGATCTGGGATTTGGCCTACTCACTCTGCATCGTTCAGCACAGAGTATCTGGGAATGGAGACTCAGGGGCACTTCAATAAGGCCCTGATATAGTCTTTCAAGTACTATCTTAGGGGCCCTATTTTTCCTAATCATATGGGCTTGCTTTGCTGAATGAGAAATAAATCCAGCAGGTGTAGTGTAGTTCGGTGCATTAATCAGTATATTTTAAGCTTTCTTCAGAATCTTAGTGTGGTCTAGGCTCCAAAGCAAACTGATGATCATGCACTGTAGCAAAGTTGTCTTAATGTGTTCTTGTTCAATGTTATATTCATTTATACATAGAATGAGAGCTCTAGTTTATGCATATTGGCTCAGTGTCTAGATTTGTTAGTTTCCTCTTCTGCTTTGACAAGATTTCTAGTTTCCCAAATGATTACTCTAGTTAAACCTCATGTTAATATGGTTGTACTTCAATCTTAACATGTTTATAATATTTGAAATTACTCAAAATCTTCCATCTAATCAATCATGAACATCATCATTATAAAACACATATATTGTTCTTTTTCCTCTAATCTATTTTTTTTAAATGACAGATAAGAAAGAATCAGAGTCAAATGGCTGGACAAAATGCTTAGATTAGCTCTTTGATGAGCAAAAAGAAAGAGAAATATAAAGACTTTGGCCACAACAATCTTACTGAAGAAAGAATACTCACACAAAATCCACACAGGTTCTTTTATCTCCTACTTCTATGTGAAAGAAAAAAAAATTCTATGGATTTTTGAGACCCTCTAGAGGACTTCAGATATTAAAAACAAGAGATAGGTAAGATTTTGAGGGGCAGTTGTAATAGGGGGATGGGATTCTTGGACTTATATTATTTTTCAATGCTACAATTTAACACCTCAATTTTTAAATATGTAATTTAATTAATTTATTTGAGAGAGAGAGAGAGAGAGAGAGAGAGAGAGAGAGAGAGAATGGGTATCGCAGACTCTAGACTTGCAAACAAACTCCAGACACATGTGCCACCAAGCCATCTCTTCATCCTAACACTTCAAACTATTTTCGAAATAGAAATTCAGATGAATTTGCCTCTATGATAACTTGGATCCTAGATTTGATCTTTTATTAGCTATTTGTGTTAATTTTAGTGAGTTATCTTTGTTTCCTGGGCTTTGGATGTTTCATTTTGTTTTATCAGATAATAATCTATAAGTTACCAGTAGAGATTTTGTAAAAGTCAAATGACAGAATGACTTCAATATTACTGATAATAACGGATTGTGTGTGTGTAGTCCATTTGTATTGACACTTATTTTCCTGGGATCTCAGGCTTAATTTCATAATTATGATAGTAATTTCTGTTATTCATATTATTTTGTCTTTCCCTCCACAGAGTATACTAACTATAATCTGTCTGAGTATGAATTCCTTTATTTTAACTTTTTAGGTCAGCTTGGTTTCCAACTTCATGGAGTCAGAGTGTGCATCTCTCTCCTTATTACTTAAGCACATTTTTAAGAGTTCCACTAGGTACCTTGCTATCCTATACAAAAGAAAAGAATGATTATAAGAAATTCATAGGCAATTGTTTTTTTTTTTTTTAACCAAGTATTATGACTGTGAACTTGATATGAGCAGTTGCTTCCAGGTAGACCTCAGGTGTGAGGATTTTTTATTCTTAGTAAGCTGCAGGTGCTTTCCATTTCAACATAACTATTCTTTATCCAATGTCAATCTGAACTTTAAAAACTAGTGTATTCTTCTAAAGACTTGAAATGTTAGAGGTGGGTTTTAAGGAAGCAATAATAATGTTGATCCCCTCTGTGTATATTTAATTATACTTCACCATTTACAAAGCCCTTTGAGTCAAGCAGGGCAGATGTTAGCATTATTCTTTTATTTGTGGAGAAACTGAGGCTGTTAAATGTGATGAAGACCTTTCCAGACTGAAATCAAATTAATAGGATCACCATGACTAAAACCCAGGTGACTTTTAAGGTATTTTAATGTCATTACTTCTTTTGCATGGATCAGGTAAATCTTATCCTTAAGAACATCTAATGAGGTAAAGAGCTATAATTTAAATGTGAAAGTGTTAATTATAACTAAAGTAAATGCATTTTTAAAATTACAATTTTATTGTGTGAATTTGGTTGTATAATATTATATGTTATATATGGATTATATATACAAATTTTGCTAATGAAGCAGAGTAACATCCTACCTCACATAGTTGCCTTATTCTGACAAAAACTGTTAAAATAAATATATTTAATATATTAGTTTTCAACCTTAGTCCTCATGATGTACATTATGTCTCTAAACTCACCATCCTATATGAACTGGTATTTTATATCCTTTGACTTGAT
Organism: Orientallactaga sibirica; assembly: GCA_036365145.1. NCBI lineage: Eukaryota > Metazoa > Chordata > Mammalia > Rodentia > Dipodidae > Orientallactaga > Orientallactaga sibirica. Next base: position 4,206,468 of record JAEOAD010000793.1, on the reverse strand, counting down.
ACCCTTTATATCCTTTGTCCTTCCTCTCTTCCCCTTCTCCTTTTCTTAGTAACCTTTGTCCTATTCCTTATCTCTGTGCATGTCAACACAGTAAAAAATGTGATTGTGCATCCTAGATTTCATATAATGCAGAAAGTCATAAATATATGGGACATGAAAATGGAGGTTATTACATGGGGCAATGAATGAGAATGATGGGAGGGTGAAATGAGAAAAAGAGGAGAGTGGAGGGGATGAATATGGCCAAATTACATAGTATACTTGTATGAAAATATATATTTATGAAACTCCTATGTACAATGAATATACCCTATTAAAATGTCTTAACACATTTTTTAGAAAATACTAGTTCTCACAATAGGAACAATAACAATGCATAGATCAACTATAAGTGAGATTATGCAATACTTTTATTTCTGTGGCTTATTTCACTTACCATGTTGTCCTCTATATCTGTCTATGTTGTGGCAAATTAAAACATCTTATTTTTTAATTTGAGCACAAAAAATTAATTTAATTGTTAAATATATCAGAGAATAATGAGGGATTTGTTTAAGTAGATAGCAAACATATGTAAATGACACTGTTCTGGGACTGAGATAGAGTACCCAAGGATAATCCTCCTTACCCCGATTCTCAAGGCTTAGTCTTAGCCTTTATTAGAGAGGGCAAAGTTGTGGTTTTCTTCTTAACAGAAGTCATACTAGTGCCATGTTGCCAGAACTTGCTAGAAATTTGCTGTCTGCTGCTCTAAGGGAGACTAAACAATAAGAATGTTTGGAGCTAGGAGTGTGGCACATGCCTTTTCTCCCAGTACTTGAGGGACAGAGATAGGAAGATTGTTGTGAGTAATAGCCCAGCCTGGGACTACACAGTGAGTTTCGGATAAGACTGTGCTAGAGTGAGACCCTACCTTGAAAGACTCTTCCCCCCAAAAGAGCACATCTACCATGAAATTACTTCAGGTGATGGTTGTGACTGGGGGCTGGGGGTTCTGCTGGATGTTATTGGCTGTCACATACTGAAGGACACCAGCACTGGATAAGATAGGCATGCTCTACGAGCCTTTGGAGCAAACACTAGAGCCAGGAGGGAAAACTTTTGCTACTATATTGTGAGCAACTAGGAGAAGGAAGGCACTGGGAGTTATTGTTTAATGGAAATGGAACAGAGTTTCAATTCAGGAAAATGAATAAGTTCTGAAGATGCATAGTGATGATAGATGCACAGCAATCGAAGTGTGGTTAATGTTGGGCAATCTATTATTATTATTATTATTATTATTATTATTATTATTTGAGAGAGAGAAAGAGAGAGAGTGGAAGGGGCAGAGAGAGAGAATGGGCATGCCAGCAGCCTCTCAGCCACTGTGAATGAATTACAGACACATGAATTACTTTATGTCTGGCTAAAAGTGGCACCTGGAGATGGAACGGGCATTCTTAGGCTTGGCAGTCAGGTGCCTTAACTGCTAAGCCATCTCTCCAGCTCAATGTTAGCAATTTTTATGTTGTGTATATTTTACCACAAAAAATTACCAAGCATCCACATAACAGTAGTAAACCCTATCATCTATTTATTTATCTATCTATCTATCTATCTATCTATCTATCTATCTATCTATCTATCTATCATCTATCTATCTATCTATCACCTATCTATCTATCATCTATCTATCTTATCTATCATCTATCTGTCATCATCATCTATCATCTATTTATCTATATCATTTATCTATCTGTCATCATCTATCACTTGATCTATCTGATCTATTAATCAGATACTCCTGATATTTTGACATTTGAAGACTGTCTAATCTTGGAAGAGTTCCTCCACTCAGGGTTCACAATTCCTGGAGATAGAAAACAACCAGCTTTCTATTATTAAACAAGTTCTTCTTTTATGGATCTTACAGGGTTTATACTTACTTTCTGGGCCTCTATTCACTGTCCTTTAATCTTCCTAGGACCAGGCACAGGGAAATTAGATACAGAACCCATACCCTAGAGCCATTTAAAAGGTATTTTAAGTTGTCTATTAAACCCAACCAACACTGCCTTCTACTAGGAAAAGTAAAACAAAGTTTCTAGCTCATGTTTTCTCTGTTATCTCTGCCTTGTAATTTCTGGGGCTTTCCTGTGCATACCTCACCCTTGATCTAGGAACTACTGTGTCCCCTGAACTAGGAATCTGTGAATATAAAGCTTATTCTTTTGTATCATTCACTTCTCTGTCTGTACATATTACATAGGTAATAAAAACTGTGTGTTCTTTTACTGGAAAGTCATGTGTGTCCATGTGCATTCTCTCTCTTTCTCCCTCCCCACTTTTTTTTTCAATTTATTTTCCCTGTCTTGCATGAAAAAGTAAATCTACCAGGAATACTAGCTAGATATAGTGCTGTGTTAGGGCAGAATATCAGTGACACCACCTCATAGCTAAAACCACAGTGATGAGGTGTATCAAGTAGAAGACAAGGAAATAAGTCAGTATCAATCTTAGAAGAAAAGTGTCTGCATCAGAAATAAAGGGGAAATACTGGATGGAAAAGTTCTATGGAGTTAAAGAATCATTTGAGAAAACTAAACTTAAAATAGAGAAAATAAAAGAGTTGAATACATTAATAATGAGCAAAGCTGCAGGTCAGTGGAACATAAGGAAGAGTGGAAGTTCCAGGCTTGTCCAACCCTGTGACATTGTGACAGAATGTCATCTACAAAGTTCACACTCAAGAACTATATGATGAAGTTACCCCAAAAGTCGGTCACCCCAAATCTCATAATACTTTAATTAGGTTTATGATTTTTTTGTTGGATCACATTCATAGCTGTCATCGACAGCATGAGGCCACAGGCTAGATATGACTAGCTGATTTTTTTAAACACTCCTGTTTCAAGAGATGATAGATAAATTGTTTTATTTTATAGTTTTTTATCTTTACAAATTATTTATGGACTATTTAAATATATAATTTTTGATTATTAGTCATGTGGCATTTTCATACTACTAGTCAAGAAGAAAGAGTATTGAACTGTCTTGCTTAGTATTGGCAAAACTAGTGGTGGAAAAGTTCACGGTTAGGATACAAGAGACACAGAAAACATGATGACAGATCACTATGCTTCTTATTTTGGCTGGAACATGAATTTCTGAGGCTCAAGCCTTGTTTAATTGCAAATAGACTTTTTTCCAAGCAAGAGGCACATTAAGAATTCTATCCAGTTGCACAGGACTCAAAATTGAATTGTTACTTATATGTCTCATTGGGACTATACAAAATAGTAGGTTCTGCTAAGATCTCTGAATCCAAGAGTATTATTCATCTGATTTCTTTCAGGTTTTATAAACAATATGTATGCGTTTTTCTATATTAGTTTTTTTCTCTAAAATGCTAAGTAAAATTACAAGAAGATATTATTTTTCCCATTGTGTGTGTGTGTGTGTGTGTGTGTGTGTGTGTGTGTGTGTATGTTGTGATGTGATGGTCAGGGACAATATTGTATTTTTGGCCTTTGCTTTCAACTTTTTTGGGGAGATATGATCTGTCATTGCTTTTTGCTGTTAGGAAGGCCATTATAGTTGCCCCTGTGAGCTTTGGGACTCCACTGGTTCCACCTCTCATTGCCATAGGCATGTTGATATTACAGATGCACATGACACTTTATACACAGCTTTGCATGGATGCTAGGTATTTGAACTCTGGTCAGCACACTGGTAGGAGAAGCGTCTGTTGATTTATCTCCTCAAGTCCCTGACATCTTTATAGAATTTATTTTTTTAATCAGATTGGAACTTAAAGGTCACTGTGTCTAGACAACATCTTATTTTTAAGGTTGAATACTAGTCTAATATATACTATATTTTCCTTAACCATTCATCCATCAAGGGGCTCTTCAGTTGTTTCCATATCTTGGGCATTATGGATACTTCTATAATGAATATGGAAGTGCAAAATTTTTAAGAGGTGATGTTTTCAAATATGATTATTTCAATAGATGCAGAAAAGGCCTTCAACCCAACCCAACACCCTTTCATTATTAAAACACTGAAGAGTGGAGGGATGTAAGGATCATATTTCAAGATAATAAGGGCTATATATAATAGAACTAGAGCCCATGCCATGCAAAACAGGCATGCATACTTGCCCCAGTGCTATTTAACATAGTACTTGAAGTCTTAGATCGAGTAGTAAGAGAAGATAAATAAATAAAAAGGATTCAATTTGGAAGGGAAGAAGTTAAACTAGCTTATTTGCAGATGATATGATTCTTTACTTAAGCAACCCAAAAGATTCCACCACAAAACTCTTAGAGGTGATAACATGTTTCAATAAAGTGGCATGATATAGAATTAACACATAATAACCAATAGCTTTTCCATTTACCAATAACAAACATACAGAGAAAGAAAGTAGGAAAGGAGTTCTATTACAATAGCCACAAAAATTAAATATCTTTTTACTACCACTAACAGAGGAAGTATAAGACCTCTGCAATGAAAACATTTAAGCACTGAAGAAAGAAACTGAGTAAGACAAAAGAGATTGGAAAGATTTCCCATGTCATTTATGGGAAGAATTAATATCATGAAAATGTCCATCATACCAAAGTAATATGGAGATTCAATGCAATTACAATCAAACTTATAGCAACATTATACACAAAAATAGAAAAAAAGTCTCAAAATTCATATGGAAGCACACAAGGCCTCAGATAGCCAAAAATGTACCCAGCATGGGTTTTGATTCCCCAGTACCCAAGTAAAGCCAGTTGCACAAAGTGGGTATACATCTGGAGTTTCTTTGCAGTGGCAGGAGACTCACTCTGTCTGCCTGTCTCAATCAAATAAATAAATAAATTTTTAAAGTAAAAAAAAAAATGAATAATACTGGTGTTATCACCATACCTGATTCCAAAATGCACTACAAAGCCATAATAATTAAATATTATCAGATTGGCACAAAAACAGACACATAGATCACTGGAATATAATAGAAGGTCAAGGTATAAGTTCTGCTAACTACTACCCCCTGATTTTTGGCAGAAGTCAAAAACACACACTGGAGAAAAGACCACATTTTCATCAAATGGCACTAGAGGAATTAGATAGCACATGTGCCACAATGAATCTAGAAACTCTTCTAAATGCCAAAACATCTCAAAATGGACCTCAAATATAAGACCCAAAACTCTAAAATAGCTAGAAGTAAAAAGAGGGCAAACACTTCAAGCTCTAGGAGTAAGGAAAGACTTTCTGAATAAGATCCCAGTATGCAACACAATTAGACACTCAACAATTGGGAACACATTTAACTAAAAAGATATGGTAGTAAGCAAACCATCAATAGTCAATAGACAACCTGTAGAATGGGAGAAAATATTTACTTGTTATATATCTGATAGAGGTTTAATCTCTAGGATACACAGAATTCAAAAACTAAGGAATAAAAAAAATCACTCAACCCACTCAAAAATAGGAGAGATAACAAATAGTTTTCAAGAGAAGAAATAAAACTTACTAATCAAGGTGGAGAAATGGCTTAGTGGTTAAGGCATTTGCCTGCGAAGCCAAAGGATCCCAGTTTGATTCTCCAGGACCCACGTAAGCCAGATGCACAAGGGGCACATGCATCTGGAGTTCGTTGGCAGTGGCTAGAGGCCCTGGCATGCCCATTCTCTCTCTGTCAGTCTCTCTTCTATCTCTCTCTCTGCTTGCAAATAAATAAATAAATAAATAATTTTTTAAAAATTCTAAAAAAAACTTACTAATCAACATATGAAAATATGTTCACAGTCTTTAGTCATCAGGGAAATGCAAATCAAAAACTACTTTCAGATTTCATCACTCTGGTCAGAAAGGCTACCATTAAAAAATCAAATGATCACAAATGCTGGTGAGAGTATGGGGAAAGGGGAACCCTCATCACTGTTGGTGGGAGTGCAATTTTATATAGCCACTATGGAAATCAGTATGGAGTTTTCTCAAAAATATAAAGAAGTCTATCGTTTGACCCAGCTACATAGATATTTGTTGGGCAATGGTTGTTGCTGCTTTATTCACAATAACTAGGAACTATAATCAGCCCAGATACCCATTGACTAAGGACTGGATAATGAACATGTGGTACATCTACAGAAAGAAATTCTACTCAATGGTAAGGAAAAATGAAATCATGAAAATTTCAGGAAAATGGATGGTCCTGGAGAAAAAAACCATACTAAACAAGGTTACAAAAGCTCACAAAGACAAACACCATATGTTTTCTCTCAGATGAAGATAGTTATTTAGAATAGTTTGATTTGTCTATAACTTGTAGTGAGCATCAGTAGTACTGGTAAGGAAAATAGTATGAGGTTTTGAGAGAGAAGAAGTATGGAGTGATAAGAGTAGGGGATACTTGACAGGCAAGTTGAGGAATAGAATACAGGGTGTGGAAAGGTCTGTGGATACTGTCATAATGGAGGAAAGGGAGGGAGGCAATACTCAAAATTAAGATAGCATGAATCAGTACCATAAAAACCTTCCTGATGGTTAGCTAATTAAAAGATATAACTCTCAGGTGTGGTGGCACACACGCTTAGTCACAGCACATGGGGAAACTGGGGTAGGAAGATCTTTGTGAGTTTGAGACCAGCCTGGAGCTAAAGACTGAGTTCCAGGTCAGCCTGGGATAGACTTAGACCCTGCTTCACAATCAAACAATGGATAGAAATATGAGAAATGAGAGAGAGAGAGAGAGAGAGAGAGAGAGAGAGAAAGGGAGAAAGCTTTAAATCCATAGGCTGTTGCTGCTAAATCCCAGTGCCAGAATTGGGTTATTCCCCATAGTTGATTAATGAGGACTGTGACGCCCCCATAATCATGCAGACAATGGCCAAACACTTGGTTACACACCAGATCTAAATGGTAAGACCATATTGCTGAAGACATCATAGCCTGTGGTTGCAGGACATTGAGAGAACATATTGGAACCAAGATTGAAGTCAGTTTCCTGCTGGGTAGCTCTCATAGTGATGTAAAGTCTTATGTCAGCTGCTGGTGAATGGAAGAGGGAGGACAGGGAGGAGGATAATGGAGTCACCACTATGAATGAAAAACTAGAATAATATACATAAAAATAAAAAAAATAAAAAGTCATTTGCATGTGAATTATGTGAATAAGCAGTAAATCCTGCAAGCTACAAAATAATCCAGGCAAGATGTACACACACTGGGACAACAATGTCTACGGTGATAATCATCTACTCTCTCATTAGCTATAAGGCCCATTTAGTGGGAGTAAATTCATGCTTGGTACTGAAAACCAAGTTAAAAGCCTATGGTTTGTAGGGTCATAGAACATAGAGGGAAGGTTCTTCTATTCTTTTGGGTAAAAGAGGAATTTATGCCCACCAAAAATCTTCTAAATGTCTATGTTTATTCCCTTTGGTCCATGGTGTTCTCATTCTTGACTAAAGAATCTGCTTTTTACAGACAGTAGAAAATTCCAGGGAAACCCCAAACCCAGCAGTATGACAAGAAAAGAATACCAACTGCCAAACAGAGATGAGTCATTTCGATCACACCTGCCAGGGCCCATAAACCTTGCAGAGGAAGTGTCATATTAAATACTAGTGCTACTGTCACTACTAGCCTGAGAACGTCCTTCAGGGAGATGGCAGTAGACACTGAAGAGATTTAAAATCATAAAAGCAGACAAACATGGGCTGCTTGGAGCTCAACACTAAGGGAGACTGTTAACATACACTGCAGGGCTCAGGGAAAATTGAGAAAGGTGACTGAAAGAATATAAGAACCCCAGGTTAGGAAGATATTTTTGGAAGCATTGTTTCTCCACAAGGACTCACTAGTACATTCATGACCCAACAGTGATGACAAATATCCCCACTAAGGAGGGTTCTCAGTGGAAGGTGGATTAGGGAGAGGGAACATAAGAGTATAACCTGATGGGAATATGACAATTTGCAACATGTTGTTACATTAATGTTCATAATAATAAATGGGGAAAGAGGTAATGATTATATTAATCTTAGGTAGACACTTATAAGAAATATTTCTGGATCATAAATTAGTCTAATCTTTAACTTATTTAAGAATGTCCACATTATTTTCCAAACTTATTATGTAAATATACGTTGTTGCCAACAGTATACTGATTCCCTTTTTTCTATATACTCAGGAACATTTGTCATCTCTTGTAATTTTGGAAGCACACATATTTATAGATTTGAAGTGATTTCTCATGGTGACTTCACTTGTATTTTCCTTAATCATAAGTGATACTGATCACTTATTTATATACCTATTTGCTATTTTTATATATTCCTTTGAGAAAAGACCTGTTTTTTTTTCAATGAGGATATTAGTTTTTATATTATTGAGTTATAAATGTTTTTGTATATTTGGGGTTATCAAATATGTGGTTTGCACATATTTTCCCAATCAGTAGAGTGCTGTGGTTGTTTATTTCAGGTGTCCCCCATAAATTTAGGCATTCTGAATGCTAGGTTCCCAGCTGATGGAGATTTGGGAACTAATGCCTCCTGAGGGCAGTATGTTGTTGGGTGCGTGCTTATGGGTGCTGTAGCCAGTTTTGCCATGCCAGTGTTTGGCACATCCTCCTGTTGCTATTGCTTACCTTATGTTGGCCGGGGGTTAGGTCCACCCTCTGTGCATGCCATTGTTTTCTCCTGATATCATGAATCTTCCCAGAGAGTCTGTAAGCAAAAATAAATCCTTTATTTTCCAAAAGCTGCTCTTGGTCAGGTGATTTTTGCCAGCAATGTGAACCCGACTACAACAGTATAGTTGGTACTGAGGACCAACTGATGGTGTGGCTTTGGCCTTTTGGAGCTGATTTGCAAGAGGAATGTGGATAAATTTGAAACTTTGGCCTAAGAGACACCTTGTAGTTCTGTAAGTACAGCTTTATGGACTATTCTGGTCAGAGTTGAAAGACCTGAATGCGGGTAAGAACTATGGACTGTGAAGTTTGGCTTAATGAGGATGAAAAGGAACTTTGTCTTGACTCGGCAAAAAACAGTTTGTGTGAGAGGCTTGCTGTTATGCCCATATTCTGAGAGCTTGTGCACTGTCACAGTGCATAGAAATGGACTGGTATGTGCAGTGATATGGCACAGAAAAAAGTCTGAGGGCCAAAACTGCTGCCTGTTCAGCTGCAACTGTATGAGAGATTATAATCATTGAGATTTGGCCAGCTGAACTGCATTGAGACAACAGAAAGAATGCAGTATTTTGAAGGGGCCTGAATGCTGAAGGAGTGTCCTCTTCTTCAAAGTCTGCTTTATTCCCCCCTGGATTAACAAATTGGCACCCTATCTATTGTGGAGTATAAGAAATGCAGGAAAGAGAGGGTCGTTGAGTTTGCAATACAGTCTTGTGTTTTGGAAACTGCCATGGACAGTGTGAAGCAGGTTTGTAGACCCAGTGGAGAGGCTAAGACCATGAGATTGCTGCCCGTCCTGGATGAAGTTTTCCAGGACTGTGAATAGCCTAGCTGGAGGGGCGGAATGGGAACTACAGAGACTTTTTGGTGGTTAGAATTATTGAACTTAGAGACTTGTTACTGGCTAGAGTTGTTGGAGTTGGAGCTACAGAGTTTTGATGTTTGCCCTGTTTAAATCTTGTACTGGTTGAATATTACTTTGTTATGCCCAATTCCATCTTTTTCAGTGTGAATGTTTATCCTGTGCCATTATGTGTTTTGGGAGGATTTTTTTGGTATTATGGCTCAGTTAAAAGACCTTGGATTATGGGGATGTTTAAACATCACTGGGATTGATAAAACTATGAGAACTTTTAAAGTTTGACTGAATGCATTGTATATCATGAATAGTTATGTGTTTATGGGGGCCAGGGGCAGAATGTGATGGTTTGATTCAGGTGTCCCCCATAATCGTAGGTTTTCTGAATGCTAGGTTCCCAGCTGATGGACATTGGGGAACAAATTTTTCCTAAAAACAGTGAATTGTTGGGGACAGGCTTATGGGTGTTAGAGCCAGTTTCCCCATGCCAGTGTTTGGCACACTCTCCTGTTGCTCTTGTCCAACTTATGTTGGCCAGGGGGTATTTCCACCCTCTGCTCATGCCATCGTTTCCATCTGCCATCATGGAGTTTTCCCTAGAGTCTGTAAGCCAAAATAAATCCTTTTTTCCTAAAAGCTGCTCTTGGTCAGGTGATTTCTGCCAGCAATGCAAACCTGAGAACAATAGATGCCTTTACATTTTGTTGTTTCTTTCTTTGTAAAAGTATTTAGTTTGATACAATCCTGTTATTTGCTTTTTTTTTTGTAGCTTGATCTTTTGGTGTGATTAAATTCTTAAATATAACTTGATTTTATGAAAAAAATCAATTTAAAAATTTTTAAGAAGAAATGTACCTTCTAGTCCATTGAAAGAAAAGTTATTGGTAAATATCTTGATCTTCATCGTCACAATATTTCCAGATTGTTCATTTGGAAACCATGGCTTAAGATCAAAAACTTAACTGCATAGCCCATCTAGTGTTGGAAAATGCTATATGAGCTACTGGGGGAATGTGTCCAACAACAGTCTGAGCAACCAAAGGTCTAAGCTACTTGGAAGCAAACACCCAGGCAGGATGTACACACCATTGCAGTAGTGGCACACAGCCTTGGTGGATAACCCATAAATTTCTGATTGACCAAGAGATCCACTCAGTGTAAAGGAAACAATATCTGGAATTGGGAAGCAGATCAGAATCCTATGGAGACAGAGATTATGTACTCAAGTGACAAGGTCTCACTAGTCTTTGACTAAAAGAGGGGTTACATACATCAAATTCTCTCTAAATTGGTAATGTTTATTCTATTTAAGGTATGCTGACTTCACTCTCTGTTGGAGAATCTGTTCTTTTTCAGAAGGTAGCAAGACCTGAGGAGATAAACTACCCCTTGACTTCTGCCAAGTCACAGTGGAATTGGGGAGATGGGCAAGAGTGCTGCTTCCATGCAGAACCTCATTATGAACACCAGTGTGAAGGAGACAGACCTTGAGGATGCTCAACACTTACCAAAGCAGTGATCCAGAGGCTCCTAAGAGCTTGTCACTGAAGTAAACTTAATAGTCCCTCACCATGGCTCAGGATTTTGTGGAAGAGGGGGTAGAAAGTTTGTAAGAGCCACAGGTTGAGACATCATGCCCAGACGCATTCCCTCCCCACAAAAATAACTGACTGTTTCTTCCAGAATGCATAAACCTACAACCCTATGGGGAATACCTTCAACTCCACTGAGGAGGGGACCCAACAGAATGGGGGTATGGATGAGGGAAAACAGGGTCCCAACACATGATGTATACATAAAATGTGTTGTTAATAATAATAATAATAATAATAATAATAATAATAATAATGGGGAAAAACTTAACTATAAAACCTCAGTGCAGAACACCATTATTGGTAAAATAATTTAAGCAGATTTAGTTTACTGTGAAGATTTTGCAATCAAATTATGCTTTAACTGTGGAGAGAACATATTCAAGCTAGATTTGTTTCTAGTGAACTTTGTAGTAAAATCTACTTATTTAATGTCAACGCTGTGCTAGCATGTGTAAAATTTAGGGGAAAAAAGTTGAAGGTACAATTCCTGATTTAGAGGAATGCATACCTTAGTTATGAAAATTAGATAATCACCAGGGTACAAATGGAAATTCTATAAAGCACATCATATCACTACTATTTAGATGAAATGGTATAAAGAACATCACTTTTAGAAGCTATAGCCATGGTTTTCATGCATCACACCCTGTATCACATCAGGTAACCAACAGTTACAATGGAAGGAATGGATTGTGTGCTCCATGAAGTCCAAGAGAAATGTACAGAAACTAGGCTTTCAATAGTCTATAAAGGTCAGTAGTGGAGGTTCTGATAACTGGTTGCTTGAGTTTCAAACTTGAGTCAGTCACTTGCTATCAGCTCAGGTTCTCTGAGCTGTAGTTTATATATGTATATGTGTATATATACATACAAAAATGATGTAGACATTAATAGTAACTTGGGTGTTTTGAGAGATACAGTGAGAGAGAGACAGACAGACAGACAGAGACAGAGAGACAGGAGAGAGACAGAGAGTGAGGGAGAGTATGGGCGTGCCTCTTAGCTGCTGTGAATTTAGTAAGACACTCTACACCTTAAAACTACCTAAGCATAGGGCTTTCAATATAGCCTAGAATATAATACACACTAAGAATTAAGTATTATTATTAATTCCTATTTGTTATGGTTTGATTCCCCCCCAGTCTTATGTTGAATTCCTAACTTATAGTATCTCAGAAAATTACTTTATTTAGGGTCATTACAAATATGAGGAAACAATGCTGGGTTAAGCTAGAATCTTAAATTATTTGGATATTCATGGGGATATTTCCTTATGAAAATTAATTATGAGCCAAAAGCTAAGGAACCATCACAAGCTAGGAGACAGACATGAAACAACTTTCCCTATTGGCTTCAGATGAAGCACAGTCTCACCAAGACCTTCATTTTAGACATCTGGTCTTTAAAACAATGTGATAAAAATTTCTGTAATTTAATCCATTCTATTTGTTATAGTAGCACCCCCCAAAATACACTATCCCACAGGGTTGTTGTGTCTATGGGCCAAATTCTAGATCCCTGTTTGAATCATATAATATATTTAATTACTTATTTTATGAAAAAAAATATGATGCTGAAAAGGTTTTACCTTTCCATGTTGCAGACTTGCTTCTCAAAGAAACTATATGCTTTGTGTATAATTACAAGAAACATCTATTTCCTCAAGTTAATTCCAGAAATAATTTATATCCTAAAGGGAAAAATATCTCAGGAAAATACATAGGTGTTATTCAAGATGAGCAAATCTCAGGCATCCACACATAAGAATGATTTATTAAAGACACATTGTGATTACAAGTCTTCCCTTTCAGCATGCCATTTGATGTATAACAAGTAACAGCCTGGTAAGTGCTCCTGTCCTTGCCAAAATGAAACATGCATACTCAAGATTTAATAATAGCACCTAGTCTGGCAAGATCTTAATATATAACTTTACATGTAAGACCATGTAATTAATGAACATTTTGCAATTAAAATACTAATCTAGCATACAATATTTGATGCTGATTGGAAGATAATCATTCTTAAGTTGATTATAATTGGAACAACATGTACTGGGCATTTCATGTTGCTTGCCTCTTGAGATTTAAATTCACAAGAAAATTTAAAAAATATTAAAATTTATTCCCTTCTTATCTATTATGCTATTCATTCTTCTTCCCTGCTTGCAATTTAACAGTCTTTAAACTAAAAGCTTAGCATTTATTCCAATAAGGATTAATATTTAAAATCCTCAAATCTTTAAGCCCATAAAATGTTTAAAATTCATTTAAATCAAAGGGTGGTGACTTGTGCTTTGTAAATGACTTGCAGGATTTATGAGGTTTTAATGTTGTTGCTATTTAACATTAATTTGACATAAATTTGGTGCCAGCTTCTATACAAATTAGAACTCACACAAGGACAAATTTAACAGTTAATTCATTGGAAAATTAAATAACAGAACAGAAAATTATTGAGTTTGTCACGTATCCACCATCAACTTTTGCTAACAATTTTCACTTTATAATAAATAGATGTCACAATGTATACCAAAGATATTGTGAGTAGCTGATTGCAGTCTGACACCAATTCTCAGACATCAACTGAATGTCAATTCTGACACTCTACTTGGAGTTAGTGTCTCATAACACAAGTTAAAGGGCAAGGTCCCTAACAAGTCTGCCTTTACTTCATATGCCAGGTGTAAATGGGCTTCCTTGTTTACCTCATTTCTGCCCAGGCTTTTATACAGTGTGGCATTCCTTGGCCCTTTTAAGTTCTGTGTAATTCAGTAGAATAACTCAAAAGAATTCAGGAAGCACCATGGTCATGATTACCATATTTTAATGAAGAGTACAAATGACTAACAGATAAGATTATTAAAGTCTGGGAGAGTTCTAAACACATCTGTTTCTCTCCTTATGAAATCATTGTGAGCTACCCTCCCAGTACAACAATATACTCACCAACCTGGAATCTTCTGTGAGTTTTATTGCCAGAATTTTCCATAGGATTTTATTATATATGCAGGTTTGATTAATAATTGGTCATATGGTTAAACTCAATTATCTCATCCCAATCTCTATAAAGTCAGGCAACTGAAAGTTTCATCCTAGACCAAACAATGAGGAAAGAGTTCAAAGAAAAGAAAATGATGCACTGTGTCAAATGTTGCTAAAACATCAATTAAAATACAGGTGAGAATTGACTATAGTTTTGAAAAGTTTGGCGGTTACTAGAGTTACAATATGAGTTTTCAATGCATTCAGGAAAATAAAATGTAAGTGGAATGAATTTAACAAACACTTTTGAAAGAAATTATTGCTATGGTCATTAGAGTTAAGTGAACCACTGATAGCTGAGAAGAGGTTTGGCATTAAGAAATGTTCATGTTGCTGTTGATAATGTGAGTGTTTAACATATAAACTATTTCATCATGCATGTAGAGTGAGGGTGTAATACACAGGGATAAATCAATAGCAGAAGGTGTAATACATCGGGATAAATCAATAGCAGAATAAAAAAAGAAGTTATTTGTAGAAGTAAAAGCCATAAGTATATTAAAATACATAATCTAGGAACACATGTGGCTGCACAGGTAAATATGGTGGAATAAGTATATAATAGGCTTTTAAATATGACTTCTTTTTTATCATAGATGAGAAGTCCACTAAATAAGTTGAGGCTGGGACAAAGAAGGCATATTGTATGCTTAATAAAGTTGTAAAAATGTTGTCACAAGAGAAAATAGGCACAAAAATAAGAAAATATTTCAAAGTTTAGTCATAAAATGAAAATAAACTAACAGATAAAACTCTTAAGCCAATACAATATAAATTACATTTGGAATTTGTCATCTTCCATAAAATATTGAAGTAGTATCTGGGAATATTTGGTAACAGAGATCAGGATCTAGTCATAATAATAAGCCAAAAAGTTGAATGAAAGGCACATTGGCCAAAGGGTCAATACAATTTTTACAAACTTACCTTTTGGCTTGAGTTTGTAGCTGTTCATCACAAGGCTAAGAGTGATGAAGGTGATAGTAATAGTGGAGATGATGGTGCATTTGTTTCAAGGGGCTAGAAAATGGGGTACTGCCTACAATCAACTCCCCAGAAACAGAGAATAGCATCAGCCTTCTACTATAACACAGTAGTTTTGATCCAGAATGAAATTCACCCTTTTTATCCTAATTTCTGTTTTTTTTAAATAAATATATATATTTTTATTTATATTATTCTGATTCCTTCTCCTTCACAAAGGAACTGTCCTCCGTCCTTATCTCACACCACTCCTCAAAACAGAAAGAAGGAATGGTGTTTTACTCAAAAATTTTGACTGTGAAGGATAGAAGGATATGTATCAAATACTATATTAGTGTTTATTTCCATTTCATAACACCAGTACTACCTTCTCATTGACAATGAAATCATTCTAGGTACATAAAGCTTCATTGTGAAGCCAGTTTCTTGCAAACTGCTCTCGATGATGTAATTCCACACGAACTCTACACATTACTTTGATGACTTGCTACTGCTCTGGATAGCTCTTGAGTGAACTGAAATCATGCTGGCTTTGACCCTATTTTTGCAGGAACCTCCTATGATGATACTCAGCAGGACATTTTATTCCTTGAAACTGAATACAATCTTGTTTCATTGTTAAAACACAGCAGGGTTTTGTTTTTCTTGGCCACAGCCTTACTACAGAAGAGCAAGGGTGATAATTAGGGGATACATTATTATGCAGCTGGGTATGCTTTTAAAAATTAAAAATATGTGCTATTTTGTTGTTTCTAGAACAAATTTATATAGGTTATCTCATTTAATCCCCTTAGTCTTGTGAGTTTTCAAGAAAGAGTTTAGTGCAAACATCTTAAAGACATGATAATGAACTATATTTATGAATATCATATAGATGGTAAATGATGGACACTTACTAAACTCAAATTTCTCTCCTGTTAGTCAGAAGGAATAGAGTGTTTCAGAGCATGTCCTTTTCTGGATTTCAAAATTGTATGCTCATCTTCATTAAGACTTTATCTAGAAGAGTAATTCACAAACTTAAGCATACATCAGAATCATCTGGAGGACGTTTTGCAACATAGATTTCTGTGTCCCACTCCAGAGTTTCTGATGTCAATAGGTCATTGTATAGGTCAAATAATGAATACATACAAAAAGTTCTGAGTGATACTGATGTTCCTAGTATCTAAATATACAGGGAGAACCACTGACCTCTGGGAAATGCCCTCATCTTGCTGGTTGTCTGCTGCTTCTGGGAGCATTTGCTTCTGTCAAATGATGTAGCCTCAGGACAACTTAATAATTCATTGGTTGCACTTTGCAGACAAACTAAATTTACCCCCAATCCAGGTGAAAGCAGACCAACCATTGTTAAGTTTTAGAGAAAAATGTATTCACAAGTTAGGCTGAAGGGTAAAATAAAGCATAGAAAAATTTCATTCCTTTCTTTTACTTATATTGATGAGTAGTAGATTTATAGGCTATGTTTTCACTGAGGTTGAAACCCTGTATGACTCCTTGCTTTGAATAATATCCTTCACTCCAATTATTCATTTGTGAACCAAAGGCCACTAAAATCCTTCCTTCTTTGATGACTGAAATCAGACAACTCCTTCCAAGACAGCTGCAGCTTCAATTCCCTTATTGCACTGGTTTTGAATTTCCTTTCTATTTGGGGTTTGTAAGCATTGACTTGTTTTCTTATGAGCTCTTACATTGAGATTTGTGTACCCCTTTTCTGTATGTGGGTAGAAAAAAGGGTTTGAGCTTTCACATTGATGGGAGAAGAATCATAAACTTATTATTTTAGTTCACAAAGCTGATATATAGTTGTGTTGTAAACATGATATTTTGACGTACTTATAGTTTGCAGAACAGATAAATTAAGTAATTAGCATATGCATTACCTCAGATACTTATCATTTTTGGAGAGCAATTAAAATCTATCCATATATTATTCTATTTTGCATATTTTTATTTATTTACAGACAGAGATAGGAGAGAGACAAAGAGAATGGGTGCACCAGGGACTCCAGCCAAGCAAATGAACTCCAGATGCATGTGCCACTTTGTGAATCTGTCTTTATATGAGTTGTAGGGAATCAAATTCAGGTTGTTAGCCATTGCAGGCAAGCACCTTAACTGCTAAGACATCTCTCCAACCCATATATTAATTAGTCTTAATGGTAACCACTCTATTGTATAATGAATTTTGAAGTTATTTTTCATAAATGAAATTTGATATTCCTAATAATATCCTAATGGTGAAGGTAAACAAAGTTTCCAAATGCAAAAAATTATGCCAATATTGTACAGTTACATAAATACAAGGAAGTGTCAAATTACAGCATTCTAGGATAGGGATAAAAATTACCATATATAATTTCCAGAATCACAAAAAGTAGGTCTCTCCCCAGTAATCATTTGCTCCAAGAATAATTATATATTCAATAGCATGATATGACCATTACTGGAGGAATGGGAAATAGGTTTCAATTTTGAGAACCAGTACCAATGAATTTGAAATTTTGCTCAGAGTTCTGTGCTGATGGACTTCTGAAGGTAAGTCCATGTGTATCTTTAAACTCTTGAGAAATTTTGCTACTTTTCAAAATAAAACTATCAATATTTGACATATTTTAGTGTTTACAATATGCCAGTGACTATGGCAAGTGCTTACATTGTTGTAACATGTAATATTATAACAATACTATGAAGTCAGTATCATTACTATTCTTATCTCACAGATGAGGCAAATGAGTGCTAGAAACTTTAAATAGTTTGGCCAAGCACGTATAAATAGTTTTAAAGCACTGTTTAGTGGGAGCCTAAGTTCTTCATTGTTACACCAAGTTTGTGAACCTTGAAACATAGTTCCATTTAAAAAAAAAAGTATAGCACCCAAGTGTTTATTTTCAATTCCACGTGTTGGTGCATTTCTGTACTACCGGAACTTGGGAGGTGGAGTCAGGATTATCAGGAGTTCAAGGCCAACCTCAGCTACACAATGAATTTGAGTTCAGCCTGGGCTACATGATACTCAAACAAGTAAAAAAGAGGTTGTTTCTTTTCCCATTTTGTTTCAGTAGATAAATAAGTACCAATCTAAAATCAATTTGTAATAATTTATAAAAGTACTACAAAAAGATCATATTAATTCACAAAATATTTACAAATATAATAAATAAGCTAGTAGATATTATTTTCTTAAACTGATGAATGACTTTTCAATACTAATTCACTAATTTTAATAAATTAACTTATTAACATCTTAATATATAGTACTAAACTATGAAAATAATATTTAAAAATATTGTTTATTAAATGGTTGTTGATTATGACTTTTTTTTTGGTCTTTCGAGGTAGGGTCTTACTGTAGCCCAGGCTGACCTGGAATTCACTATGTAGTCTCAGGGTGGCTTTTAACTCACAGTGATCCTCCTACCTCTCCCTCCCAAGTGCTGGGGTTAAAGGCACGCACCACCACACCTGGCTGATTATTACTTTTTATTCTTGAATAACTATATGTAGGTATATGTTAAGATGGCTATTAAATTCCAATGTATTAGTGAATGATATTGCTCAGGTTCAATTAAGTGTGACACTCCTAGGTCACTTGATGCCTTGGGATTATTCAGTTCTATAGTTCTCCTTTAATTGAACTAAATAAAAGCTTTCATTTGCCATGAACTCAATAGCACACACTTTGTGTCTTATATCCATATCTTTTGTGGCATCTTCTCTGCTCTTAATACCATTACTTTAAATAGCTATAATTAGTACACAGCTAGATCATTTTCATGGGATTAAAGTAAAGACTTATTTTGCTTAAAAGTAAAACAACTGAATTAGGTTTTATGAAAATATCTATCAGTATTGAGCCACCACTCAAAAGAAGTTTCAAGCAAGATATGGTAGTGTACACCTGTAACCCAAGTACCCATGGGACTAGTTTCAGAAGATTATAAACAAGACCTTATCTGAAAAATCAAGACAAAGTATGGCATGGAAGTTCATGCCTTTAATTAGTGCACATGGAAAACTGTGGTAGAAGGATAACTATGAGTTTGAGGTCATCCTAACTACAGAGTGAGTTCTAGGTCAGTCTGGGCTGGAATGAGACTTTGCCTCAAAAAGCAAAAATAAATAAATAAATAAATTGATGATGAAAATTAAAATATATGAATAATCATTTAAATAAAATGTTAAATTTTCTTAGAACTTTAAAGAATGTCTATAAATTAAAAATTGGAGGTCTGGAGAGGGCTTAGTGGTTAAGGCACATGCCTGTGAAGCCTAAAGACCCAGGTTCGATTCTCCAGGTCCCACTTAAGCCAGATGCCACATGGTGGCACATGTGTCTGGAGTTTGTTTGCAGTGGCTAGAGGCCCTGGCATGCCAATTCTCATATTCTCTCAATCTCTATCTCTCTGTTTCTAATAAATAAATAGATAAATAAATAAATCTTTTTAAAAATTGGAGAAATACTGCTATCTACGTCTTTTTATGTACATTAACTCAGATCTTTCAAGGTAAAATCCCTGATTAGAAACTACAATATAGACACAGAAGTTATATGCAAAAAAAAAAAGTTTCTATGGGTGGGACTTCATGATAAGATCACAAATTAGCAGCTCCCTCTCTATGATCTAGTGAAGGAGAAGAGTCAATTAAAAAAAAAAACTCTATGCCTATAAGAGAAAGATATGGAGGGCATAAGAAACACACAAAAGGCAGAAGGAAAGTATTAGAAAATAAAGACAGGTGACACAAAATGGAAATGAGTGATATTTACAAAGCCCTTTAAAAAGAAGCATATGGGAGCAGCCATTAAGTGACAATTGGCCACATCATGCTGCTTTTGCCAGGATTGGGTGATAGCTATTAGAGAAGTACTTTCCATTCCTAGATACAGGCACAGTAATAATAATGAGCTGTGGAAATGTGATCAGGGTTGATCATACTATGAGCAGAGAGACAGGCAGAGTAACAGTGGATAGGGAGACAGTAATAGAACTGCAGCAAGGGAGGCTGAAGCTGAGATTGTCCACAAGTGCTCCAGAGGGACCAGCTAAGGAAAACATGGAATGTATCAACTCCACAACTGTCTAGACAAATGACAGTATAGGAAAATGAGAAGTGGGCCGAACCTTGCATAGTCTTACCAGTGAACACAAGTATGCTCAGGCAAGAAGTGTGGGACTGTTGTGATAAAATATCAGTTGAGATCAAGCTAGGAAGAGAACATCCAGACCAAAAGTAAACACACACATAAGAATGCCTCCACACTCATTCAGACTCTCACATGTAAATGAAGATCCCTAGAACATTAGAGATAAAGTTATGATTGGGAAGAAAAAAATCTGAAAATAGAGAATTTCTCCAGAAAGTGGATTGCTACACAGAATCTCTTATCACTAGGGAACATATACCATCTAACTGGTTTAAGTTATTGAAACTAGTATTGCTCCTTTTAGCTACAGAGCCTACAAAAAAGGAACAACTTTAAGGTTGGAGAAACAGCATTCATCCAAAATAGGAAGAAACATGACATGACATGACATAACATGACAGATGCTATTATTCTTTATTTAATTTTATCTGTTTTTTTTTCTTATTTTAATACTTTTTTCAATTGTTTCATTGTTATGTTTTAGCTTGCCTCTTGCCTGAATAGGGTTTTATGATCCTATTCCTTTTTACTACTTTCCCCATTCCTTTGCCATTTTAGTTAACAGTTAAAATATTTTAATTTCATTTTTCCACAATCATACATTAATGATGTTATTTCTAAAGCTTATAGGGGATAAGTGAAGTACCTAAATGTCCTCTACAGTAAGTTTATATCAGGACTGCTGTCAAATTATTGCATGTCATTTTAAATAGCTTTCTCCTTAATAGTGGTGGGGAATATACAAATTCAAGTGAAGACAATTCACCAGAAAGATTCACATAAAACAGTGAACAGAAAGAAATAGTGGAAAAGGAAATAAAAACTCAAGGAAACATCCATTCAAAAACATGCACAAAACAAAAATAGAATACCACAATAATATAAGGAAAACAGACTATAATGCCACAAAAAGATGATAGAGCCTTACACATAAAAGCCACATAGGACACTCAAATAAGAATATGAATGAAGTAGATGATTTGATTCAGGTTAAGAATGTTAACAAAGTAGATGAATAATTAGCAAGTCAGAGAAAAAAAATGGAAGGAAAAATAGCAAGACAGTTTAGATTCTGAAAGCCAAACAAAAGTGCTGCAGATGGAAAATTAAAAAAAAATTTAAAAAGCATCAAAATACAAGACCAGAGGCTTGGTGGGTAAGGGCACTTGTGTGCAAAGCCTGATGATCTGGGTTCAAATCCCCAGTGCCTATATAAAGTCAGAGGCACAAAATGGCACATGCATCTCCTGTTTGTTTGCAGCAGCAAGAGGTACTGGAATGCACATTCTTTCTTTCTCTCTCTGTCTCTTTCTCTCTCCCTCTCTCTCTCTTTCTCTCTCCCAAACAAACAAATAAATAAGAACAACTTTCTTTTCCAAACAAAAATACAAGACCAAGTAAAGGACTGAAAATTAAGGAAAGTAAACCAACAAAACCTTAAATACTGACAGGGGATAAAAAACAAACAACAAATACTGTTAATAAAAGCAACAAGAAGAACTAATAGTGCCATAGAGAATGGAAAACTCTTCTTTAAAAATATAATTTCATTTATTTATTTGCATTATGTGAGGGGTTTGTGGTCCCAGATTCCCCTGCCACTGTAAATGGACCCAAGATACTTGAGGTACCTTTTGCATCTGGCTTTACATTTTAGGTGTTAGGTTTTTTTTTTTATGTGGGTTTTAGGGAATTAAAACTAGGCTAGCAGACTGCAAGCTGAGCCATCTTCCAGCTCAGAAAACCCCTTTTGAGTATAGAGTTACATGCAAATAGCTCCAATTTATCAATTATTTATTTTCTTAAAGAAACACACTTCACTGGCAATGATTCAAAAACTGAGAATCAAAGGACATAAGTTATCAAGAAAATAGAAGTCATAGACAAGTTGTTATAGATATTCTCATATCTGATAAAATATACTTCAAAGCAAAAATAGAAGAAATGAGGATCAGTATATAAAGGGAAAATTTATCAAGACTAGAATATTAAATCACAAATTAACATCAACACGGTAATAGTAGATGATTTCAATACTCCACTCTCACCAATAGACAGTTCATCGTGACAAAAAGTAAACAGGAGAAACAATTTAGTTAAATGGCATCATATATCAAATGCAGCTAGCAGACATAGTTAGACTGCTCATTACAAACAACAGAAAACTCTTTCTTCTCAGCAGCTGTTGCAGTCAGGTTCACATAGCTGGCAGAAATCACCCAACCAAGAGCAGCTTGGGTGTGGGGAAGGCATATTTTGGCTTATAGACTTGAAGGGAAGGTCCATGTTAGCAGGGGAAAATGATGGCATGAGAAGAGGGTGGACATCACCTCCTGGCCAACATAAGGTGGACAATAACAACAGGGGTGTTTGGCAAACATTGGCAAGGGGACACTGTCTATAATACCCATAAGCCCACCTCCAACAATACACTGCCTCCAGGAGGCATTAATTCCCAAATCTCCATGAGCTGGGAATCTAGCATCCAGAATACCTAAATTTATGGTGGACATCTGAATCAAACCACCACATTCTGTCCCTGACCCCCATAAACTGATAACCATGCATGATGTAAAATGCAATTCAACTTTAAAACTCCCCATATTTTTATGAATCTTAATGATGTTCAAACGTCCCATAATCCAAGGTCTTTTAACTGAGCCATAATTCCAAAAAAAAAAAAAAACCATAATGGCACAGAATAAACATGAACACTGCAAAATGACATTGAGCTGAGCAAAGAAATATTCAACCAATACAAGATTTAAACAGGGAAAACATCAAACTCTGTAGCTCAAACTCCAACTTTAACCAGTGACAAGTCTCCAAGTCCAGCAACAAATCTCTGGAGTTCCAATTCCATTCCTCCAGCTAGGCTTCTCACAGTCCTGGAAAACTTTATTGGGGCTGACAGCTCTTTTGCAGCCATATTGTGGTCCCAGCATCTCCACTGGGTCTCCACTGCAACCCACAATCCATCCTCATAGCTCCATTGAGTCTCCAGGCAGGCATCCAGAAAACCTGCTTCACACTGCCCATGGTCATTTCTAAAACACAAGATAGTGTTGCAAATTCAATGACCCTCTGTTTCCTGCATTTCTCATACTCTACAATACCTGGTGGAGTGCCAATTAATTAATCCAGGGGGGAATAAAGCAGACTTTGAAGAACAGGACACTCCTTTAGCATTCAGTCCCCTTCAAAAGACTGCATTCTTTCTCTTGTTCCAATTCAGGTTAGCTGGCCCAATCTCAATGGTTGTAGTCTCTCATACAATTGCAGCTGAAGGGCAGCAGGTTTGGTCCACAGATTTCTTTCTATGCCATACCCCTCTGCACACACCAGTCTGTTTCTATGCACTGCAACCATGAACAAGTTCTCAGGACATGGGCATAACAGCAAGCCTCTCACACAAACTGCTCCTAGCCCAGTCCAGACAAAGTTTCTTTTCACTCTCATAAGCCAAACCTCACAGTCCATAGTTCTTACTGCATTCAGGTCTTTCAACTCTGACGAGAATAGTCCATAAAGCTGTACTTATAGAACTGCAAGGCATCTCTTTGACCAAGTTTTCAAATCCTTCCACATTCCTCTTGAAAAACAGCTCCAAAAGGCCAAAGCCACACACTCAGATGTCTGCAGCAATTGACACTGCCCTTTGGTACCAATAGCAGCCCAAAGAAATAACTGCAAAATAGGTCATATTAATACACAAAGCAAGTTTCAACAAATACAAGAAAATTGAAGTAACTTCTTGTATTTTTTATGACCACAGTGAAATAAAGGTAGAAATTAAAAGCAAGACAAAGTATAGAAAATACACAAACTTGATATTAAACAGCATAGCATTAAATCATGGATAGGATATTGATGATATCAAGAAGAAAAATTTTAAAATCCCATGATTCAATGATAATGAAAAAATTGGCATGCTAAAATATATGTGGTATAATGAAAGAAGTCTTAAGAAGGATGTTCCTAGCTATAGGTGACTAACTTGAAATTCAGAAAGGACTCAAATAAGTAACTTATGACCACATTAGTGTCTTGGAGATCTAACAACTTATCCCAAAAGCAGTAGATGAAAATAAATAATTAATATCAGGGAAGAAATTACTCTGATATAAGCTAAAAAACAATACCAAGAATCAATGAGGCAAATAGTTGGAATTTTGAAAAGATATACAAGAGAAATAAACCCTTAGGAAAACTAAAAGAAAAAAGAACCAAATTATTAAATTTTGGATAAAATGATAGACATTAAGTAGATATCAATGAAATTCAGACAATAATTAGGCTATTCCTTAAAAACTTTCATTTAATTAAATTGGTAAATCTAAAATAAATGATTGAATTTCTCAATCCATATAATCTACCAAAGTAACAGATGTATAATAAACTATGAGATTAAAGCAAAAAAAAAAAACCCTGAAAACTGTCCAGTCCTAGAATTCTACAAGGCTTTTAAAAAAGCTCTTAATCTAAGAATTCTGAAATAATTCCACAAAATATCAAAAGCTGTATGGATGGCTTAATTGTTAAGGCACTTGCCTGCAAAGCCAAAGGACCCAAGTTCAGTCCCTCAAGATCCACATAAGCCAGATGCACAAGGTGGTTCATGCATCTGGAGTTTGTTTGCAGTGGCTGGAGGCCCTGGTGCACCCATTCTTTCTATTTGCCATTCTTCTTCCCCCTCTCTCTTATCTCTTAAATAAATAAATAAATAAAATATTTTTAAACAGCAAAGCAAGAAATGATTTATAACACAAGAGAAAAGGAAAATTTACAGACCAATAAACATGGATACAAATTTCTTGCAAACCAAATTCAAGAATACATGTAAAAGATTATTCAGTTTAATCAAGTTCTCTTCATTCCAGAGATGCAGGGACATTTCACCATCCACAATTCAAAATTGCAACTCGTTGCATAAATTAATTTAAGGGAAGAAATTTTATGATCTTCTTAACAGATGTACAAAAATGATTTTTGTTTCCCAAAGTACAATATCTCTTTATGATTAAAGTACTGAACAGACTGATTGGATGAAACATGTATGATCATAATAAAAGTTATATATGATAAGTTTATAGCCAGTATTCAATGCCATGCTAAATAAAGAAATGAGTAGCCTTCCTCTACATTAATGACCATTTTGGATTGAGCATGTTGGAAGTCTGTAAACGTGTCCCTTTAGGCTATAGAAGATTTTCATTTAAGGAATTGTCTGAGTCTCAGAAGAGGCTCTGCACTTACATTTCTGTATAGTGCTTGGAATTTCAAAAATGATGGAGACTTTTAAGTTGGACTGATCACATTTTGCATTATTAGATGACCAGAAGCCTATGAGGACAAGAGGTGGAAAGTTATGGCTTCAAAATTTTATGTTTGATTGTCAAGTTGACAAGGGAATAGACTTGTGATGGTTAATGTCTGGTTGTCAACTTGACAAGATTTAGAGTCTCCATGGAAACAAATCTCTGGGATTGTCTATGTGGAATTTTCTATATTAGGTTAATTGAAGTCGTAGGACTCACTCTAACTGTGGGAACAACTATTGCATGCACCAGAGTACTGGGTTGTATAAAAGGAGAAAAGTATCTGAGTACCAGCATTGATTGCTATCTGCTTTTTCATTGTGGACTGAATGGTACCAGCTGCTTCAAACTACTGCCACCATGTCTTCTCTATCATCATGTGCTGTAACCTCAAACTGTAAACTGACATGAAACTTTCCTTCCTTTGGTTGATTTTGGCTAGGTGTTAGGTCACAACAATGAGAAATTAACTAACACACATGGTACTAAACTGATGGTGATGAGGGAGAAAATTAGGCAGAAATATTAGTGAAGGCATTGAGCATGAGAGGGGTGGTATGAGATGTCTAGTTCATTTGACCAGACAGGACTGTGTTCACCAGGTATTTAAAGAAGATGTTAACTCAGCAGGGATCTCAGTATAGAAAGAGGGCTTTTGTGGCCTTGTAGACCCCTATGGTGGGGAATGATTTTAAAAGGTAAGGGTGACTTATGGTGGCATGGAAAGTGCTAACACAATCAAGAGGGCATGATTAAAGGGAAAAATAAAGCAATGGGTCAGTCTGTATCACTGAGAAATGGATGTGGCAGGATTTATGACTAACCAGAATTCTTAGCGACAAAATAGACAGAAAAAAAATGCTGTGCTTGTGAGATTCTGGAAATTTACCAATGAGATACAGTTGATAATCATTGTACCTTCAGATGGGGAGCAAGGATATTTTATGTGGAGGGAACTTCCATACCCGCATCCCTAATAAGGTCAGCAAGGTTGATATCATGTGAAGAACCTGCAAGGTGGCCAGAGACTCTGAGGTGAATGTGGAATATTTGGGCTTGGGTGATTACTGGAGCCAGGTGTGCATTGTTTATAGTCTCCTCCAGGACCATCAGGTATAAGGAGCATCAATGGGTGGATATGGAGAGGAATAGTTGAATAAATTGAGCTTGTTGTTGTAGAACTTTTTCCCCAAATAATACACAGTGTACAGTTCTTCCCAGTTCGGGACCCTTTTAGATGTGCATAGAGTGAGTAGAACTGGCTAAGGTACCCTTTAGACCAGGGAAGTCAGTGACATGGCAGTAAGTGTGAGAGAGAGCTAGTTCCCCCATGGCTTCAGGTTGGACAGAGCAGTGCAAGCCAGCCCCACCTAGCTCCTGAGTATGAGGAAATTAGAAGCAGTGGTTCAGAATTAGGAAATGGGATGGCTAAATAAGGGAGTTTTCCCCTCAGTGCTACTATACCCAGGATAGCTTTTTAAAGAAATAATTGCTACAAACATAGGTATCTTTCCATACTGTATTAGAACTTGCTATTTTTTATGTATTGTTTTACATTTTGAATCCAATGGCCATTTGGCATTTTCTTGGAATAGAAGTGGATCTTCAGAAATTTTGACCACTTTCTATGAAAAGGTTCATTATGCAATCCTACCCTCTGATTGATTCACAATCTCAGAAAAATAATTGATATTCTTGCAATCACAACTAAAAGAGTGGGAATTGGGGATGGCAAGTCAGTCTGCACATCTTTGGGGATGGGCTGTCACAGCTGTGAAATTAGTTTTATGGTCAAGAAAAATAGAGATGATACCAACTAAGAAAAATTTATAACATCCTGTCTGTCAACATTACATAATGGTTCAAAACTAAAAACAGAACCCCATAAAGGTGGAAAAGGGCACCCCAGAACCCATAAAGTTGTTAGTTTCTAGTGCCAAGAGTGGCCTATCTCCCTATGAATTGTCTCTCCCCACCCCAATGGTTGCATACTAGAAATAGAAGGCAAGACATTACTTTTGCATACATTGTTTGCTATAGTTGAAAGATACAGGGAAAGCAGACTGAAAAGAGCTGTTGTCAGTCTTGGTCCCTTACTGAGGAGTCTTATATGTGGTCCAACTGTTGCTAAGAATTAGTGACTGTTGCTCTTGTATAGTTGCCCAATGCTCAGTCCTAAGCATCTTATATCTATCTACATGTTCTCCTCAAAGGCTCAAGAAATATCATGGAAGATTGAGTTTAAAAGAATATAAGTGATAGAGGAATTAATAGATTATTGTGTTCTTTGGGGCATGATACAGTCATTACCACCTTGACATCACAGCAACTGAGCTTACCCACACAAGACACTCACAAGATTAGGCCTATTAACATTCCTTCATGGATGGTGGGAAGAGGGTCATTAGATCTTCATCTATGATTGTAGCCACACAGTCCCTCCTGTACCCCTGCCAGTTATGTGTAATAATTCTCCAGCTACACTTGGTATCTGGTAATGCTGTAGTATATGAAAGTGGAAGCTTAACTGAAGGGAGAATGTCATGAATTTGGCTTTTGTCACACATGCCATTCTGATGGGATTCTGATGATATGGCTATTTTGGAATAACACAAGCTCCTGCAAGTAACCCCTCATGTGTGCTCCTTTAGGAAGATTGATAAACTCATTGCTTCCTTAAACAAAATTTGGAAGGAATCATACATTTGGCCCCTCATTAGTGTCCTGTCTGTGGTGGATAGTTGCCCCAGGAAAAGTAAGGCAGTTCCCACTCTGGAAACAAAATTGTATTATACTAGTTGTTATTTTTTGCTTTTAAGATTAAAGAAAGTCTTGCTTGAAGAATCTCCCCATAATTCAAAAATGTATTGACAAAATTTTCCACACTGAAACTCTGCTAAGTGAAAGAATTTCTATTTTATTTTAAAGATGAAATCAATTTCTTTTTACTCAAGGCACATTTAGACACATTGTACAAATAATTACTCTTAAGATACAGCATGTAGTTTAACGTAATCTCTTCTTTTGTAAATTTTTATTTATTTATTTTCTGTGTATATGCATGTGTGTTTGCATGCTGTGTGCACAAATGTGTATGTGTGTATGGCATAGCATGCAAGTGGAGGTCAGAAGATAACTTTAAGGTCAACGCTCACATTTCACCTTTCTTGAGACAGTCTCTACTTGTTCATTTCTCCTGTTAGTGAACTTACAGAAGATTCTACTATCGAGCTTTTCACAGTAAGCACACTGGAATTGCACAAAAACCTACCACAACCCCTGGCTTTTATATGAGGTTTGGGTATCTAAAATCGGGTGCTCCGTGTTGTAGAGCAAGTGATTTATATACTAAATTCCATAGCTATGAATTTTCTTTCTTGGAATTGATAATACTCAAAATAAACAAATTTAGTGTACTTTGATCTATTGTAAAATTAAAATAATAAGCAAAGGAGTGGCCTAAAATCTAAACATTTAATGACTTGTAATAACCAATCAAATGGCCTGTTTTAGAGCAAATTTTGAAATGAAGTCAAATAGTGGCCAAACACTAATGGGAATAAATAGACAAAATGAAGCAAGAAATGAAACTCCAGGATGTCTAGGGCTCTCTCTCATATTCTCCTCCTGCTGCTATTCCCCTCTCTCTCTCTCTTTTCAGGATGATCAGCTTAGGTACTGACAAGTACAATGAGAGGTACCCCTGTCCTCTGAGGAAAGAAGCTAACTTTATTACCTGTGAATAGTTAGAGTTACTCCAAAGCTTAAAGATCAGTTTTGGAATAATATATGTGCTATAAGTTGATGCTATAGATACTGAGAACTCTCAAGCTTAGCAGACTACCTGGTACCCACAGCCACATCCCTTCAGCAAGGGGGTTAATACTTAGTATGATTTTTTCTATTTTCATTATTTAATCCCATTTGCATTTCTTCTTCTGAGATCTGCCTATTCAATTCATTAGCGGAGCATTGATTTGAGATTTTGATTTTTGGTGTTTTCTATGTTGAGTACCTTAGAAATTCTAGACATTAATCTCCTGTGATACCTATAGTTGCCAAGCTTTTTTTCCCTGATTATGTAAGCTATCTCATCCTTTGCTGATTATTTTTTTAATTTGTAGAAACTTTTTATTATCATATAATCCTACTTATTTTGGGACTTGTTTCCTGTGTAACTGGAGTCCTTTTCAGAATGTTTTGGCCTGTGTCTAAATCTTGAAGTGTTCTGCATAGGTTCCCATCTAAGCAGTTCCAGGGTTTTATGTCTTACATTAATGAATTTGACACATTCTGAATGGAGATGTATGGATCATTGAATTCTTTGACATTTGCATGAAGAGGCTGCCTTTATCCAGTGTGTGCTTTTAGGAAAATTTGTTGAAAATTAGGTGAATATGGCTGAATAAGTTCATTTAGAGAACCTGTCTTCTATTCCATTGGTTTTTGTGCAAGTATCATGTTCTGTTTGTTTTGTGGTCTAGGTGGCATAATTTGTTAACAAGTATTGTGATTCCTTCAGCATTACTCTTTTTTATTAGTTATGTATATAGTGTGTATATATATATATATATATATATATATATATATATATATATATATATATATATACAGCCATGATGGTACCATCATTAGCTTTCTCCCTGTCCTCCCTCCATGGGTTATGTGGGTCTTGCTTTATGGGGGTAGCCATCAGTTATGCAGGAGAGGCAATGACTCTGTATAATGACCCAACTCATGGCTCTTAACAATCTTTCTGCCCCCTCTTCTGTGAATTTCTCTGAACCATGTTGGGTCCATTTTAGGTCTATTTCAGTGACAAGGTATTGTGAGTCTCTGTGTCCCTGGATGTCTGATTTGGTAGGAGTTGAGTGTTCTTTGTGTCTATCTCCTTCGCCCTTGTGCTGGTACCAGGTTCACCAATAAAGCAGCACTCTTGCTCATTTCCCTTATAACTCTATGGCTTCAGCTTGTGCCCTGGTGAAGTGTGATGGGCTGATTCTCTCCTCATGTTCTGCATCCATCTGAAAGAGAGAAGCAGATTCTCCAATGGAGAGTGAGGTCAGTGCAAGATACATGGATAACCATTATTATTTTAGAGATAATTTAATAGGTGTAGGCCCTCTTGTATCCCACTATTGGTGGGAGCTTGATATTGGAGAGTAGGCTCATTTTTGGATATGGTTCTGACTTGTTTCCCATTTCCAGGTGTGGGTTCCATTCCACTAACTGGATCTGTTAGCCAAATCTAGAACAGTTGGTAACCCACCATGGCTGTGTGCCACTACTGCATCATGTCAGGTTGTTTGCTGCTAAATAGCTTAGACCAAGAGTTGCTTAGACAGATGTTGGTCATTTCCCCCTATCACTTATGTAGCACCTCTGGGACTAGACAAGCTAACTATCTGGGGACTAACTCTCTTCCAGATTCCAGCCAGGTCTCTTCATGTTCCGTCTGAACAGCATATGGTGTGTTCAGCAGTAGGGTCTTACCAATAACGTTTGGTGGGTCATCAAGTACTCTGACAGAAATCTGTCTTCTTTTGGGAAACCTTGTAGGTCTCACTGATCAACAGCTCATTGTGGATATTAACCACATGTTGGTATTGGGAGTTACAGGTCAGTGCCAAGGGAAAAGAAGGAAGAAAAAATACAGGTAATATGAAAGAGATAGAGAGAAGAGAGATAAGAGGGAGTGTTAGAGAGAGAAACAGGAGAAGATTGAGGTTAGTCTTCATCATACCCTCTCCAGGCCCCTGTGATTCAGGTGTCCTCTCTAAGCACTTGATGCAGGTATGACATTTTAGTATATTTTTCAGGATATAGGAGTTTATGGTACCATTACCATTTGGGTACAGTTTTTTGTCCCCCCATCCTTGCCCTGCCCTCCCATCCCACCATCCCTATTATCCAGTCCTCAAGATATTTAGTAGGTGTGTCAGCGTCTTGGTAAAATACAAATTAGGAGCCACAGATGAGTGAGACCATGCAACACTTATCTTTCTGTGATTGGGTGAGTTCACTAAGAATTATGTGTTCCAACTTTGACCACTTTTCTTCAAATTGCTTATGTCATTTTTCCTTACTGCTGTGTAGAATTCCATTGTGTAGATGTACCACATCTTAGTTATCCATTCATCTAATGATGGACATCTGAGTTGATTCCAGCTCTTAGCTATTATGAATTGAGCAGTTATAAACATGGTTGAGCAAATATTTCTGAACTGAGGCTTGGAGTATTTAGGGTAAATGCCCAGTAAGGGGATAAGTGGGTCTGTTGACACTTCTATAGTCATCCTTCTTAGCAGTCTCCATATTGCTTTCCATAGTGCAAGTTTGTTGGTGAAAAAGCTTTTCAGCTTCATGAATTCCCAGTGGTTGAGTGATTGTTTAATTTCCTGAGCTACTGGGTTTTAGTTCAGGAAGTCTTTTCCCACTCCTATATCATGGAAAGTTCTTCCTACTTTTTCTTCCAGTATTAGCAGTGCTTTTGATTTTATATGGAGGTCTTTGGTCCATTTGGACTTAATTTTTGTGCATGGATAAATGTGTAGATAGAGTTTCATTTTCCTGCATATGATTATGCAGTTTGTCCAAAACCATTTGTTAAAGATGCTGTCTTTTTTTCCAGTCTACATTGTTGGGGCCTTTGTCAAATATCAAGTAGCTATAGTTACTTGACCCAAAGTCCAGATCCTCGATTCTGTTCCCTTGGTCTGTCATCCTGTTTTTATGCTTGTACTATGTTGTTTTTACTACTATAGCTTTGTAGTATAGCTTAAGATCAGGGATGGTGATGCCTCCAGAGGTATTTCTTTTACTGAGGATATGCTTGGATATCCAAGGCCTTCTGCCATTCCATATGCATTTTGAAATCATTTTTTATCCCTGTGAAGAAAGATTTTGGGATTTTTATGGGTATTGCATTAAATCTGTATATTGCTTTTGGTAAGATTGCCATTTTCACAATGTTAAATCTTCCTATCCAAGAGCATAGGAGGTCTTTCCATTTTCTCAAGTCCTCTTCAATTTCTTTCTTGAGTGTTTTTATGTTTTCATTGTAAAGGTCTTTCACCTTCTTGGTTAATGTTATTCCAAGGTATTTTTTGATGCTATTAAAATGGGACAATGTTGCTTATTTCTTTCTCTGTATCTTTGTTTTACGCATATAGAAAGGATACTGATTTTTCTGCATTGACTTTGTATCCTGCTACTTTATTGAAGGAGTGAATCAATTTTAAGAGTTTGAGATGGAGGTTCTTGGGTCACTTATGTAAAGAATCATGTTGTATGCAAGTACGGATAACTTACCTTCTTCTTTTCCAATTTCTATCCCTTTTATTTCTTTCTCCTGTCTTATTGTTTGAGCTATTACTTCTAGTACTATGTTGACAAGCAGAGGTGAGAGTGGACACCCCTGTCTTCTTCCTGATCTCAATAGGAATTCCTTCATATTCTCCCAATGAAGTACTATTTGGGCTTTAGGATCTTTATATATAGCCTTTATTATGTTGAGATATAGACCATCCATGCCTAGTCTCACCAAAGTTTTGATCATGAACTGATGTTGTATTTTGTCAAAGGCCTTTTTTTGTTTTGTTTTTTTGAGGTAGGGTCTCACTGTAGTCCAGGCTGACCTGGAATTCACAACGTAGTCTCAGGGTGGCCTCTAACTCATGGTGATTCTCCTACCTCTGTGATTAAAGATGTGTGCCACCACACCTGATGTCCAAAGGCCTTTTCTTCATCTATCAAACCGATCATGTGGTTTTTGTGTTTGAGCTTATTTATGTGGTGTATTACATTGACAGATTTCCTTATGTTGAACCAACCCTGTGTTCCTGGGATAAGCCTACTTGATCCAGGTGGATAATGCTTTTGATGTGCTGTTGAATACTGTTTGTGAGAATTTTGTTCAGGATCTTTGCATCTAAGTTCATCAGGGAAATAGGCCTATAGTTTTCTTTTCTAGTGGCATCTCTCCCTGGTTTTGGGATTAGGGTAATACTAGCTTTATAGCAGTTGGGGATCTTTCCATGTTCTCTGATTATGTGGCACAGTTTGAGAAAGAATTGTTTCAGTTCTTACATGAAGGTTTGATAGAATTCAGCTGAGAAGCCATCTGGTCATGGATGTAGGGAGGTTTTTGATTACCCTTTCAATCTCAATGGTTGTTATAGGTTTGTTCAGGAGATTAATCTGCTCTGCTCTGAGTTTAACTTTGGTAGGTGGTATGTGTCCAGGAATTCATCCATTTCCTCCATATTATCCACTTTTGTGGAGTAGATGTTTTTGACATAAGTCCTGATAATTCTCCCAATTTCACTTGTGATCTCTCCTTTTTAATTTCTCATTTTGTTAAGTTGAGTTGTCTCTTTTTTTCTGCTTGATCAAATTGGCCAGGGTTTTTTCAATATTGTTTGTTTTTTCAAAGAACCATCTCTTTGTTTGATCAATTCTCTTAATTGTCTTCTTAGTTTCCAATTCATTAATTTCTCCTCTAATCTTAATTATTTCTTTCTGTCTGGAGCTTTTTTGGGTTGGATAGCTCTTGTTTTTCCAAAGCCTTTAGATGCATGGTTAGGTTATTGATTTGGGATCTCTCTGTGTTTTTGTTATGAAGGCATTTAGAGCAATGCATTTTTCCCTGAGGACTGCCTTCATTGTGTCCCATAAGTTTTGGTCTGATGTGTTCTCATTGTCATTCATTTCTAGAATTTTTGCAATTTCATTTTTTGTTTCATCCAATACCCATTATTGTTTAAGAGTGTTTTGTTCAGTTTCCAGGAGTTGGTTGGGTTCCTGGAACAACTTTTGTTGTTAATTTCTAGCAATACAGCACTGTGATCTGATATCATGCAGGAAATTATGTCAATCTTCCTAAATATATGGAGGCAGGCTTTATGGCCCAGTATATGATCTATTTTAGAGAAGGTTCCATGGGCTGCTGAGAAGAATGTGTAATCTGTGGTTTTGGGGTAGAATGTTCTATAGATGTCCATTAGGTCTAATTGACCTATGGTGTAGTTGAGCTCTCTTACTTCCCTGTTAATTTTCTGTGTGGATGATCTGTCTATTGCCAATAGTGGAGTCTTGACGTCCCCAACTATGATGGTGTTGGTGATTATTTCTGTTTTGTTTTATGTATTGTGGTACACCTGTGTTTGGTGCCTAGAGATTGATGATTGTGATATCCTCTGGTTGGATTGTTCCCTTGATGAGCAAGAAGTGGACTTCTTTGTCTTTCTTGATTATTTTTGGTTTGAAGTCTACTTTATCTGATATAAGTATAGCTATACCTGCTTGTTTCTTATTTCCATTTTCTACCCTTTCACCCTGAGGAGGTGTCTGTCTTTATTGGTGAGATGGGTTTCTTAAAGACAGCAGATTGAGGGGTCTAATTTCCTGATCTACCCTAAGCTTATGTCTCTTGATGGGTGAATTAAGGCCATTAATATTTAGGGTAATACCTGTGAGGTTTGATTTAATACCTGCCATATTGTGGTGGTTTATGTGGTTTGGTGTTTTCTTAGTCTTTGTAGTTTGTGTGCCTTCTCATGGTTTGGTTATTAGTATCTACTTCTCATAGGCACTTGTGGTTGCTTATTTGATTCTTCTGTGCATAGAATTCCCTGAAGTACTTTCTGTAGGTTTGGCTTTGTGTTCATATAGTTGTACAGCTGACTTTTATTGTGGAAAGTTTTTCTTTCACTATCTATTATGAGGGATGCTTTTGCTGGATAGAGTAGTTTGGGTTGGAAACCATAAATTGCTAGAGTTTGCAGTGTTTCATTCCAGGCTTTTCTGGCTTTTAGGGTTTCCACTGAAAGTCTGAAGTAATTCTAATAGTGTTTCCTTTATAGGTAATGTGTTGTTTCTCCCTAACTGCTTTAAGACTTTCTCTTTGTGCTTGATGTTTAGAGTCTTAATGATAATATGTCTTGGAGAATTTCACCTTTTCTCCAGTCTGTTTGGAGTTCTGCTAGCTTCTTGTGTATAGCTGGAACTTTCTTTTGAGAGAGTGGGAAAGTTTTCTTTGATAATTTTGTTGAGGAGGTTTTCCATGCCTCTGCTTTGAATTTCCTCCCCTTCTGGTATACCCATGATTTGAATGTTCGGGCACTTAAGGGTATCCCACATTTCCCTCATGTTCTGTTCACAGAAATTTTTGAACTTGTTGAAACAAACTGTTTCTTCTGTTTTGTCTTCCAGCTTTGAGTTTGTATCCTTCACTTGGCTGACTCTATTCTTGAGAGCTTCTATAGAGTTTTGGGCTTGTACAACTTGGTTCATATTTTCTACTGCTTTTTTATATATAGTTTCCATCCCTCTGTCGGGTTCCCATTCACATCATTTTCTGATTTTCTTAATGATTCTTTGAGTTCATCCCTGCATTTTTAATGTCTCCATTGAGCTTAGCCACTTGGTTATTGAGGTACTCTTTTTTTTTCTCTCTTTCAGATGATTTAACTCTCTTTGGAACCCTTACTGGTTCTTTTCTATTAGGTCTCATCTAGCAAGGACACCATTCATACAATTATTGGCTCTTTGTTGAGTTTCTGCAAGTTCAGCTATTTGCTTGGCCAAGGTTGTATAGCTTGTCTCTTCATTTTGGGGTTATGATCCTATTGTCTCTTTTATGTTTTCATTAGAGACATCTATTGTGGGACTGGGCAATGTAGCTGGATTTACTGGCATCTGAGTTTTCATGCTATTCCTTTTTTCCTGTGGTCTGTCCATAACAATGGTATTGAAAGCCTAGGGTGTGGGATGCTAGCCTGTTGGCCTGGGGTGGAGGGGTGGCAGTGAGTGTAAGGGT
The DNA here is from genome assembly GCA_036365145.1 of Orientallactaga sibirica. NCBI lineage: Eukaryota > Metazoa > Chordata > Mammalia > Rodentia > Dipodidae > Orientallactaga > Orientallactaga sibirica. Next base: position 4,170,008 of record JAEOAD010000793.1, on the reverse strand, counting down.
GAGTGCCTGCAAACTCATGGAAAACCTCCTGCTTCATTTATCCTCCTGAGTTCTGAGGAAAAAGCTCAACCTATTATATATTTTTTAAATGTTATGTTTAACTTATAATATGCAATACAATGTATACACTATATAGATATTATAATAAGATGATGACAAAATACTATATAGATTTATTTCAGATGTAGCCCTTCACCTACTCTCCATTTCTTCTTCTCTAGCATCCTGGCTATACAATTCTGTTCCTATAATTCTTCCTTCCCTTTCTTATCTCATGTGTTCTGTTTCCCTCCCTAAACCCTTTTCTTTTTTAAATTTATTTTTGTTAGTTATGGACATACTTAGTATATAAACACCACATGTTGGTATCATCCTTTCTCTCATCCCTGCCCCTTTTCAGAAGGGGCCATGCTCCTTGGGGACTCAGTTCATCCCCATGGGGATTGTGGGTCATGCATTCTTGGGGGCAACAGTTAGTTATGGGGGAGAGACAATGTCTTTGTGCATAATATCTCAACTTGTGGCTCTAACAGTCTTTCTGCCCCCGCTTCCACAAAATTCTCTGAGCCACGTTGGGTGCCTTTTAAGTCTACTTCAGTGATAGGATCATCAGGGGCCTCTTGATCTCTGGTTTGGTAGGTAGGTGTTGAGTGTCCTCAGTACCTATGTCCTTTTCTTTTCTCTCTCTCTCTTTTGGTTTTGAAGGTAGGGTCTCGCTGTAGCCCAGGCTGACCTGGAATTCACTATGTAGTCTCAGGGTGTCCTTGAACTTATCACGATCCTTCTACCTCTGCCTCCCAAGTGTTGGGATTAAGGTGTGTGTCACCATACCCAGCCCTACACCCTTTTCTTATAGCCTGTTTTGCTATCTCATGGAACTATTTCTGGTTTCCTGGCTCCTAACAAAACTTAATTCTACTTAAATATACTTATTTTAAATTTAGGGACTAGGATCCATGTGTGAGAAAGAGCATGTAGTATTTGTCTTTCTGAGCCTCATTTATCTTAATATAGTTTTTCCATTTCCATTCACTTTCCTGAAAATTTCATAAATTCATTTTCTATAGCTAAATAAGATTCCATTGTGTATAAATACCACATTTTCATTCTCTGGTCATCTGTTGATAAACAACTAGGCTGGCTCCATTTTTTGCTACTCTGAAAAAAAGGAAAAAATAATTCCTACTAAGGAAAAAAAAATACCATATCAGTGCATACACACAAAGGACTCTACATCCTATTGCAGAAATACCTGCTTTTCCAAGTTATTGCTACTCTTTTCACAGTAGCAAAAAATGTGGTTTTTTTTCCTTTTCCTCTTGACAACATACATTTCCCCTCTTTTTCTTTTTTGTTTACTTTACTAGCCTTTGATTCTTTTCCTTTATTTTTTCAGCTTTCCATCCCTGTTGATTTTATCTCATATATCTTCTAATTCTTCATTTCCCTATATATTTTTTACTTGATATTGCATCATTGTAAAGTTTCCTGTGTTTATTTGTTGTGATGTGAGCATTGACAGTTTTAGGTAACTTTTCTACTTTCATTCAGGGATCTACTTATTAAGAAACCTATTATTGTGGGTTCTAGCCCAAGAATCACTGAAAGAGGAGGAAAAAGGAAAAAACTATGGTGATAGCAAAAATACAAAACTTAACAGTATATGGAAATACATGTAAAAAGCAATTAAAGCCCCTTTATATGTGAATGATGACAACATAACAAAAAATGGTAATACACAATGATGCGATATCAAGTCAAAAATATATAATAAGAAGAATCCAAGTACAAGAGTCATTGAGAACCTCAAACAGACACAACTAGAGAAGTAACTCTCTATGTCACATTGTAGTTAAGATGCTAAAAGTACAAAACAAAGAGAAGCACTAACTTACAAAGCAAGCACATCAGAATAACATCAGACCTTGCAACAGAACTCTGAATTGGCAGAAATGTGTGCAATAAGATATTGTAAGCCCTGACATAAATATTTTTCAATGAAGAATTCCATACACAGTAAAGGTATCTTTTAAAATTAAAGGAGGGCTTGAGGAGATGGCACAGTGTATAGAGGACTTTCAATGTATGCATGAGGGTCTGAGAGAACCTGAATTTGAATACACTTCTAGTGCCAGTCCTGTGGGTATGGTTGGGTGCAGAAAGGAGAATCATTGGAGTTCACTGATCAGCTAGTCTGACTGAAAAAAAGGGTAGCTGAGGGTTTAGTTACAGTCTTCATTTCATGAAAACGATGTGGAGGAGTGATAGGGAAGGATTCCTGATATTCTCCTCTGGCCTCCACATGTACACATCTGCACACACACTTATATAAACTATACATACACAGCACACACAACTCCTCCACACACATACACACACATCAAAAATGAAAGAGAAATAAATAAGGGCATTTTAACACAAATACACATTAATGCTATTCAGGACCTCCAAAAAAGTATGAATCCTAAAAACAGAGCAAAAAGAAATAAGTCTTGATCAAGAAAGCACAGGAAAAATAAAGTTCATGAGAGGAATAGATGAACAAAAGGTAATTAAGAAAGAATCCAATATATACAACACAGCAAGCTAGAAAATCCCTAATACAAATAGGGTACAAAGTAAAGAACATCCAGTCATCCAAACAGCTAGAAAAAAACAACCAGCAAAATTATGAGATACTGCAATTACGTTCTCATTGCTGGGATAAAGCACTGGACCAAAAGCAGTTTTGGTGAGGAAAGGGTTTTTTTTTTTTTTTTTTTTTTTTTTTTTTTTTTTTGCCTTATAGACTTGAGGGGAAACTCCATGAATGCAGGGGGAAAGATGGTACAAGCAGAGGCTGGACCTCCTGGCCAACATCAAGCGGACAACAGCATCAAAAGTGTGACAAACTCAGGCAAGGGGAAGCTGGCTATAACAATTATAAGCTTTGCATCCCAGCAGCACACCTCCTCCAGCATGGCACCAATTCCCAAATTGTCACCAGCTGGGGATAATGCACTAAAATATATATAAGTTTATGAGGGACACCTAATCAAACCACAACACAAGAAATATCCAACATCTCTCATTAATAACCTTAAATGTAAATGGACTTAACTCTTCAATTCAAATTCACAAAGTAGGGGCTAGAGAGAGGCTTGATGACTAAGACACTTGTCTGCTAAAGCAAAGTCCCAGGACCCAGGTTTGATACCCCAGGAGCCATGTAAGGTAGAAGCACAAGGTGATGCATGCATCTGGAGTTCATTTGCAATGGCTGGAAACCCTGGCATGCTCTCTCTCTCTCTCTTCTATCTATCTATTTATGTCTCAAATCAATAAATAAAAATAAAATATTTTTTAAAAAATCACAGAGTAGATTATTGCATCAATAAATAAGATTAAACTACCTGTTTTCTCCAAAAACATTTTACAGTGGCAAAGTAACAGAGTGGAATCTAAACGATATAAATCAATTTTGCAAGGTATAGAAGCTGCAAACAGTCTGGAATGGCTACTTTGATAACTGATACAGAATAGTTCAAATATTTTCAGAATAGATGAAACTCATAATCTTGTGCATAACACAGTAAAGTGTTGACAGAGTGAAGAGACAGTCTGTAGAATGGAAGGAAATCCTTGCCTGAGAGTTGATTGATCTCTAGAATATATATAAAGAACTCAAAAAATAAATATCAAAATAAAATCATTTAACCAATAAATTAGATGATAAATTGTACAGATACTTCTCAAAAGCAGGTATCCAACTGGCCACTAAATGATTTTGAAAACAGTAATGTTCCAGGCTATCATTTAGGGGTTAACGTGATTTGAATGCTTATTGTAGTTACCTTTCTATCCTTTATCCACCACAGAAGCTGTGATTCTAAATATTAAAGCCCTAAAGGAAAATATATTAATTACTTTTTTCATTGCCATGATAAATTATGTAAGAAAGGTAACTTGAGGAAGGAAAGGTTTATTTTGGTTCATGATTTGAAGGGCCCATCATGGCAGGGAATTCAGGCACACTGGTGGGAGTGTGAGGTGGATTGTCACATTGCATCTGCCATCAAGGATCAGAGAGAGAGAGAGATGTCCTTTCTCTTTTCTATTCACACAAGGACTCCAGCCCATGAGATAGAACCACCCACATTTAAGGATTGTCTTCTCTCCTTCAATAAATATTTCTGGAAACACCTCACAGGTATGCCCAGAAGTTTGGCTGTTTGGTGATTAGAAATACAGCATAGTAGACAATGAAAAATTTCCATGCAGACCTGCATGATGACCACTTTTTTAAAATAAACTCTTTTTATGGCTGTGTATATACATATTCAAGTGGTATCTTCAGTATGCAATCCATGTGCGTTGCTCCAGGCTAAAAGCTTTCCTGACAATATCTTGAAATTATTTTTTAATATTTTATTTATTTATTTATTAAAGAGGCAGAGATAGAAAGAGTGGGCATGGTAGGGCCTCTAACCTCTGCAAACGAACTCCAGATGATTGCACCACCTTGCGCATCTGGCTTATGTGGGTCTGGGGGAATTGAACCTGGGTCCTTAGTCTTCATAGGCAAGTGCTTTTACTGCTAAGCCATATATCCAGTCCAATATCTTGGAACTATTTTAAAATGTATTTAAAGGTTGCTGGTGACAGAAGGTTATTTTCTTCCATGGCACAGCCACTATTAAGAGATGAGGAGTACAGTGAGAATTAAGGGGATAAGTGAGAGTAATGTGTGGTACATATGATCAAGTGTGTGTGTGTGTGTGTGTGTGTGTGTGTGCATGAAAATGCCCAAAACAAAAATTATTTTAAAATCTATTTACTACAGACATTGGGCTATGTAAGAATATGAAAATTTATCATGCATTGCAATGCCATTTGCATACAGCATTTCTACTTGCTCATAAACACAGAATGTCAATGGATACACAATGCATGGGAGGTAAGTAAAACTTAAAGTAAGTACATTAGCCTCATTATAAACCTGATCACTGTAATGCCTTCAGGCCACATTTTTTCATTTGGACTAGAATTTACATGAAATGCAGACAGAAACAGGAACTATGATTTTTTTTTTTTCTTATTGGGGTTGCCTCCTTGTATTAGCCAATCCCTTTACTTGAATAGAACTGTGCAGAATGAATAGGAAAAGGTAAAGTAACCTACAAGCCTATTTTCTTTCAGTCTATTGGACAGAAAGCCCAAAGTCATCAACATTGGTAAGATGTGTATCTATCATGAGAGTAATAAAATAAATTGAATTATTTTTATGTGGATTTTCACTGTTTTTCTTACAACAAAATGCATTGGCATGTACAAGCTGCTGAGTAAGAATTATGTTATGCAGGTGATTCTGTGTGTGGATTTTTTTCACAAGTAAATTTTATATATGTATTTACAGCTGGTATTATATTATAATATGATTGTGGTGGTTTTAACACATGGCCACATAAACTAAGGCATTTTTTTATTAAGATTGAGCTTGCAACATAAGTCTCTAGTAGCATGGTAGTGGAGGTGTCACTGGGGGTGGATCTTAAGTGCATCTCTAAGGTATGTTCAGGGCAGCTGGAGCTTTGGCTGTTTATGTTTACTGGATGGTTTGGTGGGATTTCTCTGCTATGATATATGGAAGTGAGACAGTTTCTACAGCCATTGATGGAATTTCCCCTGGATTCGGAAATAAAATCTTCCTCCAATAAGCTGTTTCTGGTCGGGTATTTGTTCCAGCAATGAGAAACTAACTACAACAAAGATGAAAAGTAAAATTTTGCTGGGCATGGTGGAGCATGCCTTTAATCCCAACACTCAGGAGGTAGAGGTAGGAGGATTGTAATGAGTTCGAGGCCACTCTGAGACTACATAGTGAATTCCAGGTCAGCCTTGGCTAGAGTGAGACCCTACCTTCAAAAACAAAAAACATAAACAAAAACAAAAAAAGGAAAGTAAAATTTTGTTTATAATTTAAATTTCATTTAGTTATAAAAACCATAACTAGAAGTAAAAACCATGATGACCCATCCAGAGTGAGACTGTAGAAGGCAGGAAATTTTTTTTCACATTGTCAGTGGTAAAGCACTGCTTAAAGTTAGTCAGATACTTTCTTTGCTGTGCCAGTACAGTTGAGTTAGTTTCTGATAATCAATCCCACAGTAGACAGTGTAATAAGGTGATAGTCTAGCATTGGAATGAAATGAATATTCAAATCCTGATTCCACTTTTTATTTCTTAAGTAAGTTACATGTCACATGTTACTTTGAAAATCTGTATCTATATCATCTATCTATTATCTATCTATCTATTTATCTATCTATCTATCTATCTATCTATCTATCTATCTTTAGTCCCCTTGCCCTTCATCCCATTACACCACTGGGGGCCCTCCCCAGTGGAGTTATGATATTTACTGTGGAGTCTTGAAGACCTCGATCAATCCCTGAGGTATGATGGGAGGCATGCCTCAAGGTATTCCTACCTACTCTGTGAATCTTGCAATATTTCCTCCTCCCTCTTATGTAATATTCCCTGAGCCATGGTAGGCCTGCTGGTAGTCTGATTTAGTGTTGAATTCTCTGTAGCTTCTGGATTTCTTCTTTGAAGGGTTTTGATTTATCACTATGCCTGCACCATCACCATGTCAGGCTAGCAGTAAGAGTAGTATTCATGTTGCCAATTCTGCTATTTCTCCTGGGCCATGGCATATATGGTAGTGGTGGCACAACTCATGGTAGGAAGTCGGCTCTCTTCTTGTCTTATTGATGGATCTTGGTTCTCTTCTGTTTTATCTGCCTTCTGTAAAATAAAACAGATTGTTCAACCAAGAATGAGAGCTGCTTGGGTTAAAGGGGATATGAAAGTTATTAGTCTTTTGGTGTGCAAGCCCACTCTTCTTCTCCAGAGAGGAGTTGGGGTTTCCTTCTGAAGTCTATGAATTTCCTGATCATGGGATTCTTACTTGGTTTCCAGTATCATATGAATTCTCTCCCACTGAGTGAGCCTCAGGACCAAAGAGAGAAGAGTTGTTTACCTGAAGTGGCTGTGTGCCACTATTGCACAAGTGTGTACTTGTTGTTGAGCTGGTTGATTTCATAGTCTGAAGGGTCTCCTGCTCATTCATGTATACCACTTTTAAATCACCCAAGATTTACCCTCAGAAATTGATACTGAGTAAATTTGTCGTGTAGTCCTAGGGATTGGATTTTGTAATCAACTTCCTAGGAGGCTAAAATGTTGCTAGTTGACATACATGATTATTTGGAAAGCTCTGGGTTGGATCATCTCTTTTTCTCTTCTTTCTCTTTTTATTTTAAAATATTTTTCCTGAAATAATCTTAGTGGATCCCAATCTGTCCGGGAACTCATTATGTACTTCATACTGACTTCCAGCTTCTGGTCATCCTCCTGCCTTAGCCTCTCAAATGATGGTGTTATAGGTGTATACCAAAACACCTGGTGGATTGGATAATTTCTACCTTGCCTTCTTTTTCTAAGAGTTCCTGATTCTATGAAGTACATGAGCTTTTAAGTTCTTGCTTTGAATGTGTCTTAGAATGAAGTCCTTTTCTTTAACAGGGGTCAAAATTTTTGTCACACAATACAAGCAGGAAGAACTCAGATTTGTTTATTGTTATTTGTTTATTGGTACATGAAATTGGAGGAATTGCTGTGCAGTAGGCATAAAATATAAAAGACAATTTATATAATAAATTGTATATTGATGATGCATCATCTATTTTTGGTCTATTATCATCTACCATTTAAAGTGGAAAAGAACACCACTGCTTAATAAGAGCTACAAAAACTTCTATTCACCTAAAATACCCAGCTTTACAGGATCAGCAAAGGATTTGGGAAATGGGCATAAGTAATACCAATAACTCTGGGTGTAGGCATGAGTTCTGTCTTCAGGAAAAGAAGGTGTCTGTGTAAAGCTGACAAAAGGCAGAGGGGCAGAAGCCTAATAGCTAGAAGACAACTTGAGCAGCACTGAGAAAAGACAGTGGCACACACAAATGAAGTCGTACCCAAAGATCAATTCAAAATGGATCAAAGACCTTAATTAAGTGTAGAAATGCTAAAAGTGCTAGAGGAAAATACAGGGAATACCCTGGAACTTATAGGTGTATGTAAGCACTGTCTGAACAAGACTTCAGAAGCACAAGAAATAGGCCAAGAATAAACAAATGAGACTACATGAAATTTAAATTTTTCCATGCATCAAAGGAAACTATCATCAGAGCAAACAGAAAGCCTAAAGCATGGGAGAAAATCTTTGCTAGCTTTTCCTGTGACAAGAGTTTGATATTTAAAATATATAAAACCTGCAAAAACTTAATACCAAAAAAAATGCCAATCAGTAATGGGGTAGTGAAATGAACAGACATTCCTCATAAGAAAAAATACAAATGGCCCTCAGATACTTTATACGAACTTTCAACACCTTTAACCATCAGGGAAATAATCATTAAAACCACTTTGAGATTCCATCTCAGTTCAGACAGAAAGGCTATCTTTAAGAAAACAAATGACAACAAATGCTGATGAGGTTGTGGAGAGAGGGATACCTTTATTCACTGTTTGTGGGAGTGTAAACTGGTACAATCACTATGAAATCAGTGTGGAGGTTTCCTAAAATGCTAAAAATTAAACTAGGATATGACTCAGATATACCACTCCTGAGTGTATACCTAATAGACTCTTTGTCATACCACAGTGATACTTGCATATCCATGCTCTTTACTTCTCTGTTCAGAATAGCTAGGGAATGTTATCAACCTAGATGTCAATCAACTGAGGACTATATTGCAATGTGGTACCTGTACACACGGAGTTTTACTTAGCCATAAAGAAAAAATGATACTATGAAATTTGTAGAAAAATGAACAGAATTAGAAAGATTTATACCAAGTAAGGTAACCCAAGCCAATAAAGACAAAATTTACATGTTCTCTTTCATATGTGAATTCTAGCTTTTAATATTTGTATTATGCCAATAAGAGGTATGAGACTGAGTATGGACTATGATTTACCATCGAGGATCCCAAGAGGTGAACAAGCAGTGATGAGAAAGGGAACAAAAGGAACATGTAGCATAAAAGCAGAAAGGAGGCTATGATGGAAGAGAGAAGGGGAGAAAGGAATAAGGGAAGAAGAGAAACAAAAGCAAAATTTGTTTGAAGAACACCATAATAAAACCAAAGTCTTTGTATACTAATACAAATTTTAAATTAAATGAAGCAAGGATATACCATTGCAATTTCATCAAAGGCTTTTGTGACAGCGACCCTGTGAGTGCCCTTGTTAACAGTCCTTTCATGGCTTGGTGCTATCCAGGTGTGATTGCTGCATTAATTAAGCAACATTACAGGAACACATGGAGTACTTATCTGTTCCTGTTTCTGCTCTCTAATATTTCTACCACTGTTATAATGGCCCCAAACTCTTCATTATTGATAATTAATATTTATTTCATACTTTATCAGTATAAGTGTTACCAGAGGGATGGTAATGTTGGGTTTCAATATTAAATAATTTGCCAATTTGTCCTTCTCTGCTTGCTGCTCTGTTGGTTTCCCAGTTATTTCATGTCTCCTGCAGCTATACTCCCATGGTGGGAGAATCAGAGCAACTAAAAATCAATAGTTTAGCATCTGAAACAAGTAGAAAATCCATGATTTTGTTGTGTGACTGCACATTCTCTGCATGGAAGAGAAATAAGATGATGTACTGAAAAATTTCCCCACAATATACTTCTATCCCAAACACCAGAGGGGCTGATCAAGTATATAAAAGAGAACTTATGTTGGGATATTGCCACTTTGGGTTTTACTGTATACCAGAAATGTTTAATCATATCATTCCTCTTTAATAATGCAATTATAATTTTTGCATTTAAAATCTTTCCCAAGAGTCAGTCATTACAGTAAATACACTTAAGAAAATAAATCAGAAGCACTGAAGCAAACTTCCATTCAACTTTGTAATTTAGAGGGTATATTTTAAAAAGATGAAAGAAAACATGTCTCATTTGATAAACCAGTAAAGGTCTAATATGACAAAATGTTTGTATCAAAGTAAATTTAAAATATGAATATGACAAATAAAGTTCTAAAGGTTTTTCCTTCAATATAACTACTAAAATGAGTTCTTGATTTCTTTCATTTTTGCTGATTTGTTCAATGACGTTGGGGTCTTGGAAGTGTGGAAGGCTGTCTATAGTAACATAAGTTCATGCCTTTGCTTTATGAATTTTAACTCTTTTAAGACAAGAGTCTGATAGTACTGACAAGTCATGGCATATTTGCATCTCAAATGCAAAAATAAAGAATGTTAATACTGGTTTCAGATAACTATCCTTACTCCCATTATTCTTGGTTCTCCACACAACTTTCTGGATGTAAGGAAAGGAAAAGCGGTGGGACTTAACCTACCTGATATTCCTCCAGGCTCTTTGGCAGTGTTGATCATTTATCTTCTTTTTTTATTATTTGAGAGAAAGAGAGAGGGGGGGAGAGAGAGAGAGAGAGAGGAAGTGGCAGAAAGAGAATGGGTATGCCAGGGCCTTTTCAGTTGCTGTGAATGAACTCCAGACACATGTGCCCCCTTGTGCACATGTGCAACATTGAGCAGTTGTATCACTTTTTGGTCTGGCTATATGTGGGATATGGAGATTTCAACAAGCATTTTGAGGCTTTGCAGGCAGGCACCTTAACTGCTAAGCCATCTCTCCAGCCCTCATTTACCTTCTTTATTCTTCCCACTGAACTCATATTTGGTCCATCTATGCCATAAAATATTTAAAAATTTAAAATGTTCTTTGACTAGTTGGAAGTGATGCTTTTATTTTACATGATATTTTGAGAATCAGTGGAAATTGGTTGCATTTTAAAGTGCATCAAATAGGCAGTGGGTAGAAAATAAACATGTTTTCTGTCTCTCTCTATATACACACACACACACACACACACACACATGTACACACACACACATATATGTTGTGTATGTGTGTGTGTTTATGTACATGTGAGATGTGTGTGTGTGTGTGTGTATGTACAGACATATTCACATTGCAGTGTTCTTTTCAAACATGATTTTTTTTTTAACTAGGATATCACCATTTTACATAATTTCCTTCATTTAAGAAATGAAGGTGCTTTTCTTGATGTAAAAATGACATTAAATATATGCAGTCAAACTATGAGACTGATGCAACAAACACTTGTTTTGCTCATAAGGGACAGGCAGGGGATGAAAATAAATCTCAAAAATATTTTCAAATTTCCAGTAAGAAGGAAAGACAGCTCACAGATATCCATTTTTCTTGGCAGGAAATAGGATTCAGCAACTTCTGTAACTATACGTCACCATTAAAAAAAAATCCAGATTTTCTTCTTGGTACCTATTCCTCTATTTCCTTTTGTCCCTGTCCCCCATCTTGATTTTATTTCTGCTTCAATGATAAAGAAACACAAGAGGGAAATAGGGCTGTCTTCACTCTTATTTACTTCTCCTTTGGCTATCAGATGGCTTCATTTTCAATGCATCTGTAATGCAGCTTTCTGCTTGATGCAGTTTTGAATGCCATGGTTGCAGCTGCCAATCTCTTGGCAGATCTTTTGCTTTCAGGGAAAAAATATTTTGCTTAAATATTAAAAGGTGTCTTAAAGTCTTTCCATATGTATGCTTTTCATACATTATTATTTGGAAATATGACCTCTTGGTTTTAGAAAAGCATCTCTTTGCAAATGAGCAGAAAGAACCTGTCATGATAGTTTTGGCAGTGTCACTGTTAGTTGAAATGAAAGGAAAAATAATGAAAAAATTCTAGACATAATTTGATGAATTTTGTCCAAGAAATATACATGTCCAGAAACTGGATACCCTTAAACATTTACCTTCTCCAGGAATTATGGCTTAAGCACATGCATCACTAATTCCTGCTTTTCCAAGTTCTTGTGTTTCCAGATATTTATGTGAAGCAATTTTAGAATGGCATAACTTTGACAAGGTCACATAGGAGTTCAGTGATAGTGATGGAACTTCAACACAAGCTCTTTGACTTCATAGTCTGTTTGAAGTCTAAGTCCCTATTCAAAACTACTTTATCCAATATAAGGGAAAACTTGAATTAAATAGATTATTAACTCTCAACAACAGGAAAGAGAGCTACATATTTTGATTTGTTTTATCATATGGTTTCATTTTAATAAAAGTATGTAACAATGTCAATGGCTTTGATAAGTGTTGGTTGAAATGAACATGAGAATATGTGTTTCAAACTAATCTTCAAAGGTCCTTAGAATTTGTTGGTAATAACAAGGATAGGGGATTGTAAGAGTTGGAGAAATATTCCAGGTTCCAGTTATTATGGACATCTCTAGGAAGACGGGATGAAATTACCTAAATAAGCCTGGCTGAAAAATAGCACTAGGTTATAAAGGAAATCCACATCTCTAGCTTATTGAACCTTAATTATTGGGTTCTGTATTCACTGTACTGTTGTTTTGAATTTTCAATGTACTAATACTCATATTTTTATAAATGTGCTGATTTTCTAACCTAATCCCCATCCCATTTCTCAGGAAACCACAATTCTGAAATACCCTCAGGTTTCTACTCCCTCAGTTTTATTCTCAAATTAGAAAAGCCTTTACTTCCCAGACCTCCTACAAGAAAAAAAAAGAACAGGTGCAAAAAAACTTTGAACTTTTAAATAAAGAATAAATTACCTATGCAAGTAAATTCTTGTATAACCTGGGTGACAGAAATTTAAAGCATTCCTCTTTTCCGAGATTTGAGCTGGTGATTTCACTTTAGCTTTCTAGATCTGAGCTCTACTGTTTCATAACTGAATTATTTTTAGCAAATTTACTCCTAATCTTTGGGCTGAGTTCCTCTCAATTAATTAAATGATTGGAATAGCTAATTGAAGAGTCCCTCAAATTCATTTTAAATACATTTATACAAAGATGAATATTATAGGATATAGGATGGCCATAACACTTGTGAATTCATAGGGACTGAGTTTCCTGCACAAGATCAAGCCTTTCAATGTTTCATCATGGATGCAGGAGGAGTTCATAAGACCCCACACTTCCCAGAGTAGCTGTTGGCAGCTAATAATGATTGATTCGAAAGGAGGAGTCCTATCCTTTAGTGGTGTATCCAATGTTGGGTTGCCCATTCTCTAGTAAATAATCTCCCGCTCACGTTCATGCAAGCAACACTAATTTGACTCAGTAGGTCAAAAAAGCTCCTGCCAAAGGAAGTGGAACAGGGATTAAGTGGGAAGAAAAATGATTTTAGTTGGCTGAATAAAGAGAAAAATTGCATCATATACATTTTATGAAAGTGTCAAAAATAATTTTACATATATCTATATCTATATCTATAATATGGTGAATACTGTTAGAGTATAAGGTTCTATAATATTAAAATAAATTATAGAATGGGATTACTCATGTTATTAATACTTTTTCCCTTCTACTGTTGATTTATGTCCCCATACAATGATCCCCAAGGAAAATGAAATCATAATAGCTAATATGAAGAGTGGTATTCACTACATACCATTTAATTAATTCCCAAGTATTTTATTTGCAAAGTAACTCTAAGAAAAAGGCACTGTCATTGCTTTCATTTTAAAGCTACAGAAATTAACACATACAAGAGAGGCTTAAACATTGTGTAAAGTCATATGACTACTAAGTGTTAGAGTTGCAATTTGACCTCACTCAACCTGACTCCAGAGACAGTGCACACTATTTCTATACTAATTGGCAGAGACTCTTAGTAGTTGAGAAACATGACAAATGCTACTTCTAACTGATGCAGAAGAAAATTTTAAATAGAAAATATTTATAAACATTATATTCAAACATACATCTATTGCTTCACTGATTTCATTTATCTAATAAAGTAAGCATAAGCAAATGTTTTGAGCATACTTTTTCAAAATATTTATTTTTATAGAGAACTTTGATGTATGAGCACATTACAAATTATATCTTGAACTTTTTGTTTAAATGTTAATGGAAGCTTACAAGGGACTGGATTGTGCCAAGGACATCCACTTGTCTTCACATCCTGATTCTCAGATAGTTGTGTTTGCAAATGAACTCCTACCTGAAAATAGACCATAATTCATCATGAAATATCTAATATGAGGGCTGGAGAGATGGCTTAGTGGTTAAGGCATATGCGTGCCAAGCCTAAGGACCACAGTTTGATTCTCCAGGTCCCACGTAAACCAGACGCACGTGGTGGTGCATGAGTAAGGAGTTAATTTGCAGTGACTAGAGGCCCTGGCATGTCCATTCTGATTCTCTCTCTCTCCCTCTCTCTGTCTCAAATAAATAAATAAATAAATAAATAAATAAATAAATAAATAAAATAATATCTTTTTAAAAAGTCACATGAGTATAGCCTCTTTTTTTTTTTTTTCTCATTTTTTGGTGGTTGTTGTTTATTCAAGATAGGGTCTTACTGTAGTCTTCCATGTTTACCTGGAACTCACTCTGTAGTCCCAGGTTGGTTTAGAACTAAGAGTGATCCTCCTACCTCTGCCTCCTGAGTACAGGTATGCACCACCAACCTGGCAAATTTAACTTTTCTTTAATTTAAAATATTTTTTATTTATTTTAGATAAAGAGAAAAGAGAGAGAGATAAAGAGGCAGATAGATAATGGGCAGGCCAGGGCTTCTAGTCACTGCAAATGAACTCCAGACACATGCACCTTGTGCATCTGGCTTATGTGGGTCCTGGGAAATTGAACCTGGGTCGTTAGGCTTCACAGGCAAGGGCCTTAACTGCTAAGCCATCTCTCCAGCCCAAGTTTAACCTCTTCTAAAAGCTGTTTATTAAATATTTTTTTAAAATTTTAAATTATTTGATTTATTTTTGGAGAGAGACACAGAGAGAGACAGAGAGAGAGGGAGAGGAAGACAGAGATGGGCGCGCCAGCAGTCTCTCAGCTGCTGTGAACGAAATCCAGATGGGTGCACCCCCTTGTGGTCAAGTGCGGCATTGCGCCCTTGTGTCACTTTGCATCTGGCTAAACGTGGGACCTGGAGATTGGAACTGGGTTCTTAGGCTTAGCAGGCAGGCGCCTTAACCGCTAAGCCATTCTCCAGCCCTATTTATTAAATATTTTTAAAAGCTATTTAATGTGTGTTCTCTTAAGAGAAAAAAATGTATTTGCAAGTAAATTCTGTTCAATCAAAGAATACACAAAGTCCTCTTGTACTTAGGTAATGCCCAATCCCTCATGAATGATTATAATGGCAGGTAAAATTGTTTAATTTACAATGATTTCATACATATACAATTCATATACTCCATTTTACCATTTTCTGTTCTTTCTGAGGATACTTAAATGGCACTCTGGCCATTTAACTGCACCTCTCACAAGTTGCCTTTAGGTTCACATTTACTGGTAACTGTCTTACAAGGGAAGAGATCAAACTAAGGTCAAGTAGTAATAATTATGATCTCTCTGTCTGGCCAAGTGTGTACACACACACACACACACACACACACACACACAGAGAGAGAGAGAGAGAGAGAGAGAGAGAGAGAGAGAGAGAGAGAGAGTGAAGTGGATAATTGAGACAACTATCAAGATAATTCAACAAAAAATATTCTTGCTTCAATTATCTATTTCAGAGGAGTGTATTTTGAACAGAATTATCCAAGTAATTGCTTCAATTTTCCACTTTACTTTGTCTGGTGCCCCCAATTCGCTTGGCTGTTGAGCTGATAAATATCCCTCCCCAAATCTACTGGCTCCCCCTTTCCATTTACCAGTTTTTATACTAGCTCATCCTTTCAAAATCATAGTCCCCTGGAGAAAGTGTAGATATTTTCATATTTGGAGTGACGCTTTGGACAACAGTATCTCTCAGGGCCTTAAGGAAAATTTAACAGAATAATTCTGTGATGCTGGTACAGGCAAGGTATATCTGGACCTTGGATACAGAGTTTCAGTCCCAGGAACAATCTCTTCTTCAAAACAAAAGCTTTCTGGCTCTTGCCTTGCTTTGAAACTTTGGCTGTAAAAGATCCCTCATTTTTTAAGAGGGACATAATACATAGATACACATATAAATACATAGATACTCACACATATATACACATACCTGTGGTGCTGCTCCTGCAAAACATTTCTTCTACAGAGCAGTTACTGCTGGCAGTCATCAGAGATGGGCTGCAAAGAACACCGAGAGGAAAGTGAAAAGTGAAAGAGTCTAGTGCAGTTGCCTGAAGGTACCCAATACTTATTAAATGAAACTGTCAAGCTGATTTTCAAAGGGCTCTGTTTCAGAGACCTGTTAATGAGTTGAATTCATTTTCCATGCCAATTACTTGGAATCTAAGTTTCTACAGTAGCCTGCTGTTAGCTCCTCATGTAAACACTCAGCTGCTTATGTAGCTCTTCTTATGGTGCCAAGCAGACTCAATAGCTGGACTAGGTTTCACTTGCAAATAAACTATATTGGTGCATTGTTCACCTTCATCCTGGAAAAGCATTCATCAAAACAATTCTATCTCAGCTTATCCATATAATATGTTAATGAACTCAGTGTTGAGCTATAATCACATTGGATGAATTTTCAAAAATGAATTAGAAAACAAAATATGTAAATACCATCTTTTAAACATCCTAAAATCATTTGAATATTAATTGGTGGAGAATCCTCAAACTATATTCAAAAGATTTATAATACTCTCTGAATACATATATGAAGGTATGTTCACATTTTCCAAACTTTATTTTATGTTTTTGCTAAGGTGAATGAAAGCACAGAAATAACATGTTAGATTGGGAAAGGCAAAAATATGTCTGCTCTGGTTTTTTTCTTTATGCTCATTATATGACCCAGAGTTAGAAATACTTTTCCCGTTATAAATTTATGAGGCTTATATAATGCATTTATTTTTTATAATACACAGTAAGGACATACAGAATTCTGTATAATGTATAGTGAATACTATTTAGTATACATGCTCAGAAGTCAAGAATTCATGCACGAAATCATTAAAGATGTAGTAAATCTGCTTTGCAAAAACTTTCCTCCCAACCTTAAAACATAACATTATCCAAGAGAAGAATATGATAAAAAGTAACAATAATAATTTTTAATGAACTATAAATGTTATACAATTTTTAAGTTGTCATTTAATACAGTTGTCCATTTCTAGATTTTAAATTCTCATCCTGGAGATCAGGTTGGTCTCATGGACATGCTACTCAGGTTAAAAATAATTTCTGTGTCTGAGGTTTAGTGGCCTGTAGTTACCATTTTGAATCCTTATGAAATTTATCTTTTTAAAATTTATTTATTTATTTGAGAGAGATAGAGTAAGGAGGGAGAATGGTCATGTTAGGGCCTCCAGTTACAGCAAAAGAACTCCAGACACATGTGCCACCTTGTGCACCTGGCTTACATGGGGTCTGGGGAATTGAGCCTGGGTCATTTGGCTTTGCAGGCAAGTTCCTTAACCACTAAGCCCATGAAATTTATCTTTGAGTTACATCTTATAAATAAGGTTTAATGAAACAATGGGCCATGAGAGAGGGGTTTAGGACCTGGCCTCACCTTCTCCTACTTTCTTTACCTGTCTCTGTGCTGAGTTCTGGGCACTTGAAGCTGTCCAGTAACCCCTATTGCTCTCCCAACTGCAGGAACAGTAGCATACTCTATGAATCTCTGACTAGGACATCTCTGACTGCCCTGAACTGACAGTATGAGGGTGAGATTGGCAGGTGGCTTGAAAATAGTAGGCTTCTTTCCCATATCTCATTTATAATTCAGGAATGAATCCTGGTAAATCCTCCATCTTATTTGATATTTTAAATTTTTATTTATTTATTTGAGAGAGAGAGAGGCTGATAGAGACACAGAGAGAATGGGAATGCCAGGGCCTCTAGCCACTGCAAATGAACTCCAGGTGCATGTGCCTCCTTGTGCATCCAGCTTACATGGGTCCTGAGGAATTAAACCAGGGTCTTTGGGCTTTGCAGGCAAACACCTTATCTGCTAAGCAATCTCTCCAGCCACTCCATCTTATTTGTATCAGAGCAGTGAGCTTTAAGAAAGAGAGGTACTTTGATTAACTTCCTTTTGCCAGAATGACATGGCCCATTGGTAGTCTGGTAGGCTTTTGAACCTAGCAGCCAATGGGCACATGCAAAGTTATGAGGTAGGATTTTAGGTATGAACTCACCATACCAGTATCCCTGTTCCTAATGGATTCCAACATTAGAGAATATGCTACAAGCATCTGATAGGTAGAGGGAACGAACATTGCTCAATTCCCTGCAATGCACAGAACAGTGTCTGGCAAGGAAAAAAAAAATATTGAGTTCAAGATGTCAAGGTGGAGATGATCATTTCTGAAAGATAAACTATCTTTCTGAATTCATGCTGTTTGCACATCTTTTCCCCTGACAGTAGAGGGAGGCCTTGTAATGCTAAGATTGAGTCTTATACCAAATCAAAATATGAAGAACCTTGACTAAAGTTGCTATTGAATTCTGGCACTGTAAGCAGAAAAAATTTTATTGTGTAATCAATTGTTTGCCAAAATATCTCAAGAATGATGAAACCTTATAAATGTATCTTTTATGTAAAGGAGCAATGCTTTAGGAATTGATTCTTAATATATTAATTAGTCAGTTTTTTTCTTTTTTCACTAGTGAACTTAGTTTTATAGGTGGAATGTCAGAAGCACTGATGTTTTGGCAACCATGATGTTTTTACACACACACAAAATAATAAAGACCATTCAAGCAATTGATCACTATCCCTCAAAGTATTAGAAAATTCAATGAGGGTAATACTAGCTAAATCTAAGACATTTTTATTCATTATTCATCAATATATTCATTAACTCAATATTTTCATTATAGCTACCATTTGCCATGCTCTCAGTGAATTGAGAAATTAATGGTTAAGAAAATCTACTTAGGTTCTTATTTGAGTTTAATAGTTGTAGTGAGGATACACAAATCATTAAACCGGATTTGTAACTGATGAGGTTATCGCTATGAAAAGACTATGAAGAGTCACTGTTTCCAAAATAAAAAAAAAAAGAAAGAAAGAAAGAAAAGAGAAGAAGAAAAAAAGAGGATATTATTTTGGAGTTCTTGGTAGAGAAGTGGATGCCCACTGAGATGATCAGAAAGTCATTGTAAAATTAGTGACAATTGATCTTGATTTTCTTGGTGTGGTAGAGTTTGGATAATATCTTATCTGTCATCTTAGGAAAGGAATGGTAACACTGAAAGAAAGTTTTAAAAAAATCATGCTGAAAGTCAGATCCTGTAATGCAATAATGTATTTAGAAGTTTTATGACTGCAGGTATCAGACATCCACTTAGTCTCATTTAAGCTGGGAGAGTATTTTATATTAAAGATCCTGGGGTAGGGCTGGAGAGATGGCTTAGTGGTTAAGCGCTTGCAATACAATAAAAACATACAAGAAAAAGGTATACACCAGACAAGTTTAGCTCTAAGTCATCCTTACGTCTTTACCTAATTTTTGCTGAATTCAATTGATATAAATAATTTTATATAGTGAAATACATCACACAATATATACACAGGATGTGTCACCTAAACCTTAAACAAATCTGATAAGTTTTGTTTCTACAATATTTTTTGTTAATTTGTTGTGTGTGTGTGTGTATGTGTGTGTGTCTGGGTTCATGCTTATCATGGTTCATGTGTAGGTCAGAGGACAACTTTCCTTGTCTTCCACTTCATTTTAGGCAAGATCTCCTTGTTGTTCACTCCTCTGTTAGGAAGCTTTCAGAAATTTCTCTTAGCACTGACTTGCTACTCACTGCAGGAACACTGGAATTTAAACTCAAGTACTCAGGCTTGCACAGCAAGAACTTTATCCACTGAACCATCTCTCCAGCACCACTACTATAATTCTTACAGAGCAGAAACCTGGTTCTTTAAAAGGTAAAGGTACATTGATTAAGATATTTTAAATTTGATGTTGGGGAACCAAGATTCAAGCATAGATATACTGACTCAGCTACTATATATTTCTGCCAGAAACATATTTGTGACATAGGTGTGTGGCCAACTGCAAGAATATATAATCAATACCATCACCTAAGGCCATATATACACTGTGACAGCTCTGTGGTTGGTGTTTAATGTTCTGTGCTTGCTGCCATGAAAATTTTTATATGGTTTATTTTTGAGACTATTTTGCCAAGGCTGGTCTCAAATATGTGGGCTCAAGTGATCCTTCTGCCTTAGCATCCCAAGTGGCTCAGACTTAATATAGGTGTCTGATGCTAAACACAGCTGACATGGTTCATATTTTTACCTTTGAATTTGTGCTTCATATGATGGGATAATGAAACATGAGTGAAGGAATTAAAGTCTTCGTTCACATATACCCCAGATTCCTGCCACCCCTTGCTTCCTGTTTGAGGGAGTGTAACATTCAATAGCAAACAAAAAAATACAACAATATTTTATGAAAAAAAATACATGTAAACAGAAAGCTTATATTTTGCTATATTTAATAACATTACCACAATTTTCACTGTTCTGGGAAAAGAATATTACATTTTTGGTTTATCATAATACCTAAAATTATATAGCCAATCCTGAACAATAGTTAGGAATGTGGCCTATTGGGTGATAGTTTCTGATATACCAAGCTAACAGCCTGATGAAGAAAGAAATATTGTAGTCTAGCTATCTCTGTTCACTCTCCAACAACAACAACCACAACAACTAACTACTAAGATAGTCTATGTATTAGTCAGGGTTCTCTACAGGAAGAGAACCAATAGAATGAATTGCATTTTTATTTTATTATTATATTATATATTTTTTATTATTTTTATTTTATTATTTTATTATTAAAGGGGGATTTATTGGATTAGTTTATGGCAGTCCAAAAGCAATCTGCAGGCCCGAGAATCAAGGAACCCAGTAGCTGCTCAGTTCACTAGGCTGGATGTCTTCAGCAGTCCCAATCCAGCACTGAAGCCCAGGAGGCTTCCCAAAGAGTGGCTGGTCTTCAGTCCATGCTTGTCTTCAGTCCACACTAGAAAGCAACAAGCAGAAAGCAGCACTGGCATCAAGGTGGGAGGAGGGGATACTTTTCTTCTCAGAGCTTCCTTAGATAAACCACCCATTAGAGAGGGGCCGCCCACTCAGGAGGAATTGCTCACCCTGGGGGAAGGATTCCTCCTTTAGTTAATCCTCCCTGGAAGCAACCTTAGAGACCCACTTATGAGGAATGTTTGTGGATTCCTGAACAGATCAAGTTGACACAAATCTTAACCATCACAATGTAAATATAATTATTGGGTGTCATTACCTTAATATATTGAATCCTCTTAGCACATTCTCATCCTATCATTATTTGATGTGTACTTGAGCAAATTAGTTTAAAATCTATGTCTTCATTTACTAATCTATAAGAGAAGGATGGTGAGAATAATAATAACATCCATTTCATGGGATTGTTATAAAGATAAAACAATTTGATACATGAAAAGTTTTTTGAACATTTTCTGCATTTAATAAGTATTCAGGTTTTATTATAAATGGCTGTTGACTCAACAAATGAAGAAATGTTGTAATATAACTAATTAATGTGATTACTAAGCTTATTTTAAAATGTTCTTATTGACATCTACACTGAACTTTAAATATATTAATTGTCTAAGATTACAACAATATTAGTGGTCCAATATGTTTCCAGTATTTTTTTTGAGAGACAGTCAGAGAGAGAAGGAGAGAGAGAGAGAGAGAGAGAGAGAGAGAGAGAGAGATGGGCATGCCAGCAGCCTCTCAGCCACTGTGAAGGAACTCCAGGTGCATGCTCCCCCTTGTGGGCAAGTGCAGCATTGCACCCTTGCATCACTGCATCTGGCTAAACATGGGACCTAGAGAATCAAACAGTGTTGTTAGGCTTAGCAGGCAGGCACCTTAACCGCTAAAACATCTCTCCAGCCCTGTGTGCAGTATTTATTAAGACACACAGACTTTTGTTCCATGACACTATATGACTAGATGAAACATGTTCAAGATATTTGAATTTCAAGAAAATGTATTGTAAATTAAGGTGAACCTTAATAGCAACTTTAAAACAATGGGTTTTTATAGCTCTGTGTGTTTGGGCTTGTGGCCCAATAGGCTGTGACTATAAAGATAAGCAGAATAAATCATCCTTTAAATAAAACTCCATATGTGATTTGTCTAGAATACTTCCTGATACAAATAGATGCTCACTAAAGGAAAACATTGTTATTAATTCTGAATTGTGTTGAGACCACTGACAGGGATATAATTCAGTTTTCTGACTACTGGCTCATCTCTTGGGAGCGATTGAAACTGAAGCTCTTTTAAAGGGTTTCAGATCATCCATCATCATGCTGCATTTATGGATGAATAAATCAGTGATGATTACCTTTTGAATAAGCCAAGGAAGAAAGGAATGTAGTAAGAAAGGTCATCTATGAGAATTTTATGGACAGTTTTATGAAAAAGCCATTAGATAGCAACAGTAGTTCACAAAGTTGTTCTGTTATTCTATATTTTTACCTATATGAAATGATGGACAATTTAAAATCACAAAAACATAGGATCCTCCAGCATCAAGAGCCTATGAAGGTATACAACACAGGTTCAGGCTCATAGACAGCCCTCAAAAATGATAAATGCAACTACTCCCACATCCAATTTTGTAGGTGAAGAAGTGTCAAAGAGTCACTGGTTGATATTGTATGGAATATCTCAAAACCCTCAGACCTGTTTTTCTCATTTTGAAATAAAATGTTGTAGGGAGCTTTTATACAGCTTACAGTATAAAACAACATTGATACTGAGATGGCCATTTTTCTTAAAACCAAAATAAACATAACAATGTAGACAAACCCTGTTACAGTCAGGTTTGCATTTCTGGAAGAAATCACCCGACCAAGAGCAGCTTGTGGGGAATAAAGGGTCTATTTTGGCTTAAAGGCTTGAGGGGATGCTCCATGATGGCAGGGGAAAACAATGGCATGAGCAGAGGGTGGACATCACCTCCTCACCAACATCAGGTAGACAATAGCAACAGGGGACTGTGCTAAACACTGGCAAGGGGAAACTGGCTATAATACTCATAAGCCTACCCCCCAAAATAAACTGACTCCAGGAGGCATTAGTTCCCAAATCTCCATCAGCTGGGAACCTAGCATTTAAAGCACCTAAGTTTATGGGGGACACATGAATCAAACCTTCACATTCCACCCCTGGCCCCCATAAACTGATAACCATCCATGATGTAAAATGCAATGCATTCAGTCCAACTTTAAAAGCCCCCACAGTTTTTATCAATCCTAATGATGTTCAAACATCACCATAGTCCAAGGTCTTTTAACTGAGTCATAATACCAAAAAAAAAAATCCCCTTAAAACCCCATAATGGCACAGAATAAACATTCACACTGGAAAAGATGGCACTGGGCATAGCAAAGAAATATTTGACCAATACAAAATTTAAACAGAGCAAACATCAAAACTCTGTAGCTCCAAGTCCAACAACTCTAGCCAATAACAACCCTCCTAATCAGATAATTCTAACCAGTAACAAGTCTCTGGTATTCCAGTTCCACCCCTCCAGCTAGGCTACTCACAGTCATAGAAGACTTCATCCAGGGCCAGCAGCTCTCCTTAGCAGCCATCTCGTGGTCCTGGCATCTCCACTGTGTCTCCACTGCAACCCACAGTCCATCCTTACGGCTCTATCAGGTCTCCATGAAGGCATCCAGCAAATCTGCTTCACACTGCCCATGGCCATTTCCAAAAGACAACAGTATGTTGCAAATTCAATGACCCTCTCTTTCCTGAATTTCTTATACTCCATAATACCAGGTGGAGTGCCAATTTGTTAATCCAGGGGGGGGGGAATAAAACAAACTTTGAAGAACAGGATACTCCTTCAGGTGGCCCAAACTCAATGGTTATAATCTCTCATACAATTGCAACAGAACAGGCAGAAGTTTTGGCCCAAATAGTTCATTTTTTCTGTGCCATAGCCCTCTGCATACACCAGTCCTTTTCTATGCAATGCAACCCTTCATAAGTTCTCAGCAAAGGGGCATAATAACAAGCTTCTCACACAATCTGCTTCTAGCCAAGTCCAGTCAAAGCTCTTTCTCACCCTCACAAACAACACATCACAGTCCATAGTTCTTACTGCATTCAAGTCTTTCTTTCAACTCTGACCAGAAGAGTCCATCAAGTTATACTTATAGCACTGCAAGGCATATTTTAGGCCAAGGTTTCAAATCCTTCCACATTCCTCTTCAAAATCAGCTCCAAAATGCCAAAGCCACACAGTCAGGTGTCTAGCAGCAATCTCACTCCTTGATACCATTTTACTGTTCCAGTCAGGTTCGCATTGCTGGCATCAATCACATGACCAAAAGCAGCTTTTGGGAAAATAGGGTTTATTTTGGTTTACAGGCTTGAGGGGAAGCTCCATGATGACAAGGGACAAATGATGGCATGAGCAGAGTATGGACATCACCTCCTCACCAACATCGGGCGGACAACAGCAACAGGAGAGTTTGCCAAACACTGGCAAGGGAAAACTGGCCATAATACCCATAAGCCCACCCCCAACAATGCACTGCCTCTAGAAGGCATTATTTCCCAAATATCCATCAGCTTTGAACCTAGCATTCAGAACACCTATGTTTATGGGGGACACCTGAATCAAGCCACCAAAACCCCCATCCCCTGAATGAACGCTCACCTATCTCTGCCCCTCACTTCACTCTCCTCAGTTTGCTAGCCAATGTTCCTGAAAGGAAATATCTCAAATAATCATTCATTTTCCTAGAAAACGATGAGAAGTTTTTCTCCAATAATTTCTCCCCAAATAGGAATTCCTTATCTGGCATCAAATTTTATTTCTTATAGAGTCTAAAATCTATAGTTATTTCAAATATTCTGTGTATGTTGCTATTTTCCAAAACTTTGAGAAACATTGTTTTTTTTTATTTACCTGGAGAGACAGAGCAAGAGAGAGAGAAGAAAGAATGGGTGTTTCAGGGGTTCTAGCTACTTCAAATGAACTCCAGATGCTGGCTTTATGTGGGTACTGGGGAATTGAACTCAGGTCATTAGGGTTTGCATGCAAGTGCTAGGCCCAGGAAGCATAATATTTTTAGAGCTAAAATTGATGTACCTCGTTACAATGGGCTTTCCTATTTCTTGTTAATAGGATTATGCATCCACACATTTTTACCAGGTGCATGGAAGTATAGTTTCAGTGTGTGTGGAGTAGAATTGACTTTGGACTCCCTTTGGCAAATGGAAATTCTGATGGAAATTTTGTCAGTAGATGCTTAAAATGTAGGTACATTATTTGGTTTATCCTCTTGACTTCTTGTACTATGTTATATGAGACATATGCACCCTGCATAGCCACTGGTCCAAAAAGAAAAGAGTGGAAAATGAGGAACATGCATAAATCCAAGATCAATCAATGAAAAATCTTAGTCAGAGTTTTGCCAAATGATTCAGACATCAGTGGGTGAGAAGCCTAAATTATAATATTGCAATTCACTGTTTTTGTTTGGGGGAAGGCTCACTATATGTCATAATTACAATAACTAGTTTGACTAACACATACAATGGTTGACTACTGAACATATCCACAAAGTCCATTTCCTAGAGTTAGTAGGCTGATAGAGTTAGTAGGAAGGTATGTCAGGGCTTCTTGCTGCTGCAAAAGAACTCCAGATGCATGCTTCACATTGTGCATCTGACTTTGCATAGGTACTAGGGAATCAAACCCAGGCCAGCAGCCTTGAAAACAAGCACCTTTAACTACCTAGCCATCTTCACAGCCTCATATTCACTGTTTTAAATTTTTATTTATTTATTTGAGAGAGAAAGAAAGAAAGAGAATTGGCCCTCCAGTGACTCCAGCTGCTGCAAATGAACTCAAGAAGCATGCACCACCTTGTGCATTTGGTTTGTGTGGGTCCTGGGGAATTAAACCTGGGTCCTTTTCCTTTGCACCTTAACTGCTAAGCCATCATTCCAGCCCCCTTATTCATTCTTTAAAAATTATTTTTGAATATTTTATATTTATTTATTTGAGATAAAGATGCAAGCAGAGAGAGAAAGAGAGAGAGAGAGAGAGAGAGAGAGAGAGAGAAACAGAGAGAGAGCATGGGTGTGCCAGGGCCTCCAGCCACTGAAAACAAACTCAAAACACATTCAAAACCTTGTGCATCTGTCTTATGTGGGTCCTAGAGAATCTAACCAAGGTCCTTTGGCTTTGCAGGCAAGCACCATAACCTCTAAGCCATATCTCCAGCCCCTCGTTATTCATTCTTTTTAAATATTTTTAAAATTTCTTTCTTTCTTTCTTTATTTGCAAGCAGAGAGAGATAGAAGAGAGAGAATGGGCATACCAGGGCCTCTAGCTACTGCAAATGAACTCCAGATGTATGTGCCCCTTGTACATATGGCTTATGTGGGTTCTGGAGAATCAAACTGGGATCCTTTTCCTTCACAGGCAAACACCTTAACCACTAAGCCATTTCTCCAACCCCAGAATATTCATTTTTGATGGACGCTTTTTGCTTGTGTTTTAAAGAAATTACTTGAGAACCTTTAATTATACGTCCTTTCTTTTGATAAGTCTCTATCTTGTGAAATTTTATGTGGGGTGTAAGATGCTTTACTAGTCTCTTAAATTCATCTTGTACAATTTGTCCTAATAATGTAAAAATAATATCACTCAAATTAGAATTTACGGAAGAAATGAAAGGTGGTTTTGAATGGGGAATTTTCCTCAAGTCTATTTTGAATATTGAAAATTCTCATCAGTATAGCTTCTGCAGAAATTACCTTTAAGATATTCTTCTCCAGATTTTATGGTTTCACTTACATGTAATAATTATATCTTAGAATAAATTATCTTTTCCAAATTTCCATAAAATTCCTGATATTGGATATAAAGATTTTAAAAAGTCAAGAAGATTTGATAGCTGTGGGGGTTAGAACACTAGAGCCCTATTGTCTAGGGATAAAAATTAGGCTTCTTTTTGCATTTATTTTTCAGCTGCAACTAGTTATGGGTCCCCAAAGTGCACCTGCACTTTGCCACTGAATATCCTTTAAAATAGGAAAGTGGCCAATTATGTTGGCAAATGGCTAATTATGCACACAAGGAGCCAATTGCAAAATCAAAAATGTGCACCCTAAACAGGAAGATCTCTTTAACACATTGAGTATTAGAATAACCTATATACTGTATATTTATCATTTAATAAAAGAGGCAACAATCATGATCAATATCAACAAACATTTGTTTATGTATATATTTATATATGTAAGGATTTATGTATGACTACTTTGATATCATAATAGTGTCGTTGGGCTATGTGCTTTGCTATGTTTCTGCCCTCAAAAATCCTAGAATTTTGCTGAGATAAGACTTGCACATACAGAATAAGAACAAAACCTGTGATCATAGGTAGTGTTTTAGTTTGGCTCTTTACAGTGAAATAAAATAAGCTCTCATTTTCTCCTTTGTTTTGGGAACAAACCCAGAAAAAATTATATATATATATATATATATATATATATATATATATATATATATATATATATATATATAGAGAGAGAGAGAGAGAGAGAGAGAGAGAGAGAGAGAGATATGATATGAACTGGGAAACTAAAGACAGAAAAGATGACAGAAAGAACACACTTGTGAGTCATATATATATATATAGAGAGAGAGAGCGAGAGAGAGAGAGAGAGCAAGAACCACTGATCTATATCTTTAGCCCACACCAGTGTTCTAAATGAACACTTTTCAATGTTCTTACTGGATCAGGTTCATACACTACCCTAACTCTCACATAGGTTCCTTAAGTTTGGTGAAAACCGTATATATAAAACATAATTCAGAAGTTCAGGTAAAAAGGGAGACAGAATCATCTCTCTGTTAAGCATTTATTCTCATTGGGACATGTCCTGCTTTTGTTTATTGCTCCAGGATTTATGGTTATAAATCTGTGGAAAGACTTATGGAGAATACAAAATTCTAAAACCTATTTGTTCTGTCATTTAGAAGATGTGAAAATCATTAAAATGTCAAACACAATATAGAACAGGTAAAACCACCACTAGAGAAGCTATAGGCCTCTTGAAAATTTTCAATGTCAGAAACAAATGTTGCTTTGTGTAGCAGACAGCTTCAGGTTCACTGAGATGAACTTTCAGACCATGCAAAGTTATGGAGGAAGGGATATTTATTGAAGCTTACAGATCCAGGGGAAGTTCCCTAATGGCAAAAGAAGCTAGCCTGCTTTCACAGGATCAAACACAGACAGAAAAGCCACAAGCCAAGAAACACACAGCATAGCACACCTCAGGAACTCCAGCTAGGCACAGTTTGCATATCTTTAGATTGAAATCTCAAACCCACCACCACAACTTCAGATCTGCCCAGTGATACTGCCTCCAGCCTGGTGGATGCAGATGCAAACAACAAAGTAATAAAACACTGAATATATTGGGGGACATATAATCAAACTACCACAGTTCGATACCTGCCCTTTCATTGTTTTAATCTATAAAGTTAATCAGTGTGACAATCAACTTATAATTGTAGGCAATTCTTCTAAAGCTTCTGTGTTATTAGAGAATAGGTTATAACACAATTCTGAATTTACCCTGTAATTTTATTCATAACCACAGCCATACAACAGGAATATTTTAAAATGAAAGTAGCACCAGGAGGCTCATAATTGAACACTTTCTCCCAATTCACATGCTCTTCTTGTTTTAAAAAATATGTATTTATTTAGTTTGAGAGAGAGAGAGAAAAAGAGAATGGGCAAACCAAGGCCTCTAGCAAATGAACTCAAGACTTATGTACCACCTTGTGCATCTGGTTTATGTGGGTACTGGGGAATTGAACCTGGGTCCTTAGACGTCCCATGCAAATGCCTCAGAGGCAAAACTCTAAGCCATTTCTGCAGGCCTCAAATTTTAAAAGTCCAAAAATTTACACAGAAAGCAGGTCACCATAACCATTAATAAACAGTTTAATATTTATTCCTCTATAGAGAAAATCTTAATATATTTGTTGAAAATAGTTATATGTCACAAACAGAAGTATATTAAACACAGTAATTGAACAATTTGTAGCTTACCCCAGTGCTGTGCTTTTTTAATTAGTTTTGTAGATAGTGTGTATATAGTCATGCTGGTACCATCGTTAGCTTCCTCCCTGTCCTCCCCCCTCAGAAGGGACTCTCCTCCTTGGGGAATGTGGTCGTGCATTGTGGGGGTAGCCATCAGTAATGGGAAAAATGCAATGTCTCCGTGCATAATGTCCCAACTTGTGGCTCTCACAATCTTTCCACCACCTCTTCCATGAATTTCCCTGAGCCATGTTGGGTTCATTTTAGTTCTATTTCAGTGACCAGGTCTTGGGAGTCTCTGTGTCTCTGGATCTCTGGTTTGGTAGGAGTTGAGTGTTCTCTGTGTCTATCTCCTTCATTCTTGTGCTGGTACCAGGTTCACCAAGAAAGCAGCACTCTTGCTCATGTCTTCTTTTGGGAAACCTTATAGGTCTCACTGATCAACAGCTCATTGTGGATGTTAACCACATGCTGGCACTGGGAGTTACAGGCCAGTGTCAAGGAAAAAGAAGGAAAAAAAAAGATAGGTAATGTAAAAGAGAATGAGAAAAGAGAAAGAAGAAATAGAGAGAGAGGAGAGAAGCAGGAGAAGCTTAAGGTTAGTTTTCATCAAATACTCTCCAGGGCCCTGTGAATCAGGTATCCCCTCTAAGGACTTGATGAAGCTTGAAACTTTTAGACTATCTTCCAGGATATAGGATGATATGGTGTCATTTCCATTTGGGTCCAGTTTTATGTCCCGCACCCCACCCTTATCTTCCCCTCCTGCCCCACCTTCCTTGTCCTGACCTCGAGATGCTTATTAGGTATGTCAGCATCTCAGGCAGACTTGGGTTAGGAGCCACAGATGAGTGAGATCATGTGACGATTATCTTTCTGTGATTGGGTGACTTCACTGAGAATGATCTGTTCCAGGTTCAACCGTTTTTCTTCAAATAGCTTTGTGTCATTTTTCCTTACTGCTGTGTAGAACTCCATCATGTAGATATACCACATCCTGGTTATCCATTCATCTAATGATGGACATCTGGGTTGATTCCAGTTCTTCGCTATTATGAATTGAGCAGCTATAAACATGGTTGAGCAAATCTCTCTGAACTGAGGCTTGGAGCTTTCAGAGTAAATGCTCAGTAAGGGAATAACTGTGTCTGTTGCTAAATCTATAGTCAACCTTTTCAGGAGTCTACATATTGCTTTTCATAGTGGTTGTACCATCTTACATTCCCACCAACAGTGAATGAGGTTTCCTATTTCTCCACAACCTCACCAGCATTTGTTTTGTTTTCATTAGTTTTTTTTTTTTTTTTTAATGTGTTCCATCCTTACTGGAGTAAGGTGGAATATCATAGTTGTTTTAATTTGCATTTCCCTGATAATTAAGGATGTTGAACATTTTCTTAAGTATGTTTTTGCCATTTGTATTTCTTCCACTGAGAATTCCCTGTACAGTTCTCTGCCCCATTTTGTGAGTGGGTTGTTTGACTCTTTATTGTTTTGGTTTTTTTTTTTTTTTTTTTTTTTTTTTTTTTTTTTTTCGAGGTAGAGTCTCACTCTGGCCCAGGCTGACCTGGAATTCACTATGTAGTCTCAGGGTGGCCTTGAACTCATGGCAATCCTCCTACCTCTGCCTCCCGAGTTCTGGGATTAAAGGCGTGTGCCACCACGCCCGGCTTGTTTTGGTTTTTGTGTTCTTTGTAAATTCTAGAAATTGGGCCGCTGTCAGTCAAATAGTCAGCAAAAATTTTCGCCCATTCTATGGGTAATCTATTGGTTCTACTTATTGTATGTTTGTCTGTGAAAAAACTTTTCAGCTTCATGAGATCCCAATGGTTGAATGATTGTTAAATTTAATTTCCTGAGCTACTGGGGTTTTGTTCAGGAAGTCTTTTCCCACTCCTGTATCATGGAAAGTTCCTCCTTTTTTTTTTCTTCCAGTAGTCACAGGGTTTCTGGTCTTATATTGAAATCTTTGATCCATTTGGATTTGATTTTCATGCATGGTGAGATGTGTGGGTCCAATTTCATTTTCCTGCATATGATTATCCAGTTTGTCCAGCACCATTTCTTGAAAATGCTGTATTTTGTCCAGTTTACATTGTTAGGGACTATGTCATATATCAAGTAGCTATGGTTACTTGACCCAAAGACTGGGTCCTCAATTCTGTTCCTTTGGTCTATAATCCTATTTTTATGTCAGTACCATATTTTTATTAATATGGCTTTGTAATATACCTTTAGATAAGGTATGGTGATGCCTCCAGAGGTGTTTCTTTTGCCTAGGATGTGCTTGGATATCTGAGTTCTTCTGCCATTCCATATGAATTTTGAGATAATTTTTCTATCTCTGTAAATAAATATATTGGGGTTTTTGTTGGTATTGCATAGAATCTGTATACTGCTTTTGGTAAGATTGACATTTTGACAATGTTAATTCTGCCTATCCAGGAGAGTGGGAGGTCTTTCCCTTTTCTCAAGTCCTCCTCAATTTCTTTCTTGAGTGTTTTTATGTTTTCATTGTAAAGGTCTTTCACATCCTTAGTTAATGTTATTCAATGGAATTTTATTTCTCTGTTGCTATTGAAAATGGGCCATTAATATTTAGGGTAATAACTGTGAGGTTTGATCTAATTGCTGCCAAGTTGTGGTGGTTTATGTGGTTTGGTGTTTTCTTGGACTTTGTAGTTTTTTGTGCTTTCTCTGAGTTTGGTTATTGTGACATGCTTCTTGTAGGCACTTGAGGTTGGTTGTTTGATTCTTCTGTTTGAAGAATTCCCTGAAGTACTCTCTGTAGGTTTGGCTTCATGTTCATATACTTGTAAAGCTGAATTTTATTGTGGAAAATTTTTCTTTCACCATCTATTATGAGGGATACTTTTGCTGGGTAGAGTAGCTTGGGTGGGAAGCTATAAGTTCTTAGACTTTGCAGTGTTCCATTCCAGGCCCTTCTGGCTTTCAGCATTTACATTGAGAAATATGAAGAAATTCTGATGGGGTTACCTTTATATGTAATGTGTTGTTTCTCCCTAGCTGCTTTTAGGAGTTTCTCTTTGTTATTGATGTTTACAGTCTTAATGATAACGTGTCTTGGAGAATTTCTCCTTTGTTCCAGACTGTTTGGAGTTCTGTTAGCTTCTTGTAACTTGATGGGACTTTCTTTTGAGAGTGGGAAAGTTTTCTTTGATAATTTGCTGAATATGTTCTCCATGACTTGGGTCTGAATTTCTTCCCCTTTTTGTATCCCCATGATCCTAATGTTGGGACTTTTAAGGGTATCCCACAGTTCCTTCATGCTCTGTTCAGAAAAACTTTTAGGTTTCACAAACTGTTTCTTCTGTCCTGTCTTCCAGTTCTGAGTTTTTATCCTCCACATGGCTGACTCTATTCTTGAGAACTTCTATAGAGTTTTGGGCTTGTTCAATTTCTTTTGTATTTTCTACTGCTTTCTTATGTATATTTTCCATCCCTCTGTCAAATTACCTTTTCACATCATTTTCTGATTTTCTTAATGCTCCTTGGAATTCATTCTTGCATTTACTTATGTCTTCATTGTGCTTAGCTAGCGGGCTATTGAGGTCCTCTCTCTCTCTCTCTCTTCTTTTTTTTTTTTTTTTTTTGCTCTCCTTCAGGTCATTTAACTGTCTTTGGAATCCTTCCTGGTTCTTTTCTATTAGGTCTAATATAGCAAGAAGAGCATTCATACAATTATTGGCCCTTTGTTGATTTTCTGCAAGTTCTGCGATTTTCTTGGCCAGGGTTGCTTTTCTTGTGACTTCATTTTGGAGTTTTAATCCTATTGTGTCTTCTACATTTTGATGAGAGATATCCATTGTGGGACTGCACAATCTTCTTGGATTTACTTGCATTTGATTTTTCATGCTATTTGTTTTGTGCTGTGGACTGCCCATCACAGTGAAATAATCTTATTATATTTCAGAGGAAGCTGTATTTTACCCTTGACCTGAGACTGCACACAGGTGGTGGGAGTGAGTGGGATGGCTTTCACACATGGAGCTCTGTGGTAGTGGGAAAGCATAGGTCAGGGATGGGTCAGTTGAACACTAGCCTATTGATCTGGGTTGGTGCTTGGGAGGGTGGATGTGGGGGATCTGATAATGGCAACAAGTGGGATGGAGTTCATGTGTGGAGCTCTATGGGGGCAGGAAAGCCTACGTCAGGGCATGGGGAGAGAATGTTAACCTGTTGTCCTGGGTCTACTAAGCCTGCAGTTAGTGCAGGAGGAACCTGTGGCTGAGAGTGTGGCTCTGACAGCTGCTTGGGGGCACTGGGGACTTGTGGGCTACCCAAGAGTGTGGGCATCAACTGATTCTATACTTTGCTCCTCTGTGCCCTTCCACTGGAGGTCTACTAGTATCTTCAGACCCTTAAAAACCCAACTTAACCTTCAATGTCTTGCCTTTTCTTCCCCACGAGGTGAAGCATGGTTAAGTGGATGCCATCTTGACCAGAAGTTCTCCCACATGCTCTTCTTTTAACATGTAAGTAGGCCATAGGTACAAAATGTTTTAATGAGCTTCAAGCTTAGGTAAGTGTTGGTTGAGCTGCCACTATTTGGAAGTCATTGTGGCAGAGAAAAAGTTCATGCTCTTGGTAAGCATAAATCAGTGCATTTACTGATGTTTTTAGTTGAAATTAATTTATTCATATGGTCAAATCATTTTATCATCTAATGAATTTGCATAAAATTTTGAATAGTGAGATGAAAATGAAAGTTAAATTAAGGGGTGGAGAGATGGTTTACTGGTTAAGTGCTTGCCTTTGAAGCCTAAGGATCCTGGTTCGAGGCTTAATTCCCTAGTACCCACGTAAGCCAGATGCACAGGGTGGCACATGAATCTGGAGTTTGTTTGTAGTGGCTGGAGTCTCTGGTGCTCCCATTTTCTCTCTCTGCCTCTTCCTCTCTCTGTCTGTCACTCTCAAATAAATACACAAAAATAAACAAAAAGATTAAAAAAAGAAAGAAAGTTAAATTGAGGTGGGGAGCCATGGAAAGTGATTTAGGAGAACCACAGGATGAGTATGATCCTGAAAGATCATGGGAGAATGATGATATGAACTGGGAAACTGAAGACATAAAAGAAGATGCAAAGAACACACTTGTAAATCACATACACATTTGTAAATCATATATTCAATAATATGTGTGAAAATAGATATGCATCTTTTTTTTTCCAGGCACCAAATACAACACAAAGACTGAGTTTACTATTCTATCTCGATGGCCAACCTAGTATCTAGCACATAGTAGGAAGTCCAGGAACAGTTGGATGGAAAAGATTGAAGGTATATTCAAATTATGGATAACTGATGATTTTGCATCTATTTGTAGTTAGTTTTAGCTTATGAAGACAATTTGTTTAGCCAATATCTGATTTTACTTAATTTTTTTTCTTTTTATATGGATACCTTGAGAAAGAATAGTCACTCTCCAGGTCACCTTTGCCATTGTTAGTCCTTACTCTCTATGGCCAAGTCTGTCTCCTTTAAATTACTTGCCCAGAATTGAAAACATATTTGATTTTGTGAGCTTGTCAAGTACACTTTTCTCATTTCAGCTCCAAAATTTCTCTAGCTCAATTATTCTGAAGACATTCTTTGACTATTCAGTATATTTGAGACCTTGTGGCAGGAAACAACAGTCCAATATATCAAAGACAAATTGTGTTTCCTGCAAGGGGACATTATGTAGCAGTATAGAATAATATAAAATTAGTATAAAAATAGAATAGAATATAATCATATTGAATAGTATAGAAATAGTATAGAATAATATGTGCAGTGCAGTAGGTATAGTACAGTAGTGGAGATATACAAGTAAATAACTTATAATTCAGCATGTTTACAATTATGGTTAGCATGTTATGGGAATAAATAATAACTCATTTCCTTTAACTTTTATTTTTATCATTAGTTATCTCCTTTCTTCTTCTATTATTCTTACAGTTTTGGAGCTATGAACTATTTTGAACTCAGGTTTAAGATAAGAAGCAGGATCACAATTCCTGCTGATTCTGAATGGAGAAAACTTAGTCACCCTTACAAAATAATGAGGATTCATCCATCCTTACAAAATAATGTTATGAAAATGTAATGGCATTACATATAATAACATAGGTTTGGATTATTATTCTTTCAATGAATAATTCATACAAATTATTGAATTCTCTGAACCTTAGTTTTTAAAAGGAAAATACTCACATTTTTATTTGAATTGCTAAATGATTCGGTACAAGAAAAACATCTTGCACAGTGCCTATAACTTAGCAGGTAATCATTACTAGTAGCTCTTGATTTTCAATCACTCTGTTTACTGAGTGCCTATTATATGTCAGAAATATTCATAGCTACTTGGAAATTAGGAGTAGACTCTAAGACCATAGATTTAAAGTCTAATAAGGATTAGTTAATTTAGGAGAGATAATTTAAGCCATCATGTAAGTATTTGGAAGATGAAACTATTTCTGTAAAAGAAAAATGAAAAAACAGACTGCATTTACTTTAGTATTATTTCATGTTATTATAGAGATGCACTTATATTTTCATTAAATAGAATACTTAGGCTTATTATAATTGAAGATATTAAAAACCTGATGGAGGAAAACCCCAACCTTTAACGCTTTGATTATCAACAATGGTAAAAGTTACTAGCAATTTCTCACATCACTTCTTGAACCTTGTAATATTCTATTGTAGGACAAACTGTATATATACTTTTTTCTAGTACAGGGGATATATAATATATATGTATAAAGGACTTTAAATATCAAGAACAAAGACTCAAAACAAATGAAACTGAAGTGTATAGGAACAGTTGCTGTAGGGAGTAGGTATAGAATAGTAGTTCAGAGCACAGAGTCAAATATCAAAACTTTAACCTTACATAAATACATAAGTTACTTAAATAAATGAGAAAATAAGCAGACTTAGGGTCAAATATTGAAGTTTTAAGCTTACTCTAGCATTTTTTTTTATTCTAAGAACTTTGATAATTTTGCCCAAATTCTGGAGAACCTAAATTTCCTCATTGACAAACTGAAGATGGAATTATGATCATTATGATGATTAAATTAGTTAATGCCTGTAATATACATAGGATAATGATATATAGTAATTCTATCTATTATTGTTACATAAATCAGAAACACAAGATGTGATTTCATCGAAAGCATACCCCAATGAGAAACATTGTGTTTTAAAGTGGAGATAATGGGAAATATTGTTGATTTACTCTTAATTAGAAACAGATGAGTTTGTAGGTCAAGGGAGGAAAGATACAGGTATTTGTCTTTTTAAAATATTTTATTTATTTATTTATTTATTTATTTATTTATTTATTTATTTATTGTAGAGAGAGAGGGAAAGAGAGAGAGAGAGGCTGATAGAGAGAATAAGCTAGCCAGGGCTATAGCCACTGTAAATGAACTCCAGACACATGTTCCACCTTGTGCATCTGGCTTATGTGGGTACTGGGAAATTGAACCTGGGTCCTTAGGCTTCACATGCAAGCACCTTAATTGATAAGCCTTATCTCCAGCCCACATTTGTCTTCTAAAACAGTGATAAGAAGATTAATGGTCTAAAAATGTACAGGTTTCATAAGGGAATAATTATTTCACTTGAGGAATCAGGAGAGAAAAAAATCTTTAGGTGATAGTCAGGCCTGGTGAGTTCTCTAGCATATGAGAAGCCAAGAGTAGCAGGGAATTGTTACTAAGGATAGAATGATTTTTATTTCCATTAAAAGACATGGAATAAAATGATCTATGTACCCTCAAAATGCTTCTCAGAAGAATCTAGAGATATCTACTATAAAATTGTTGCTGTTTAATTAATCAGTATACTTAGTATTATTCCATTAGGATGAAATTCTAGACTTGGAGAAACTCTAGAAAACTTCTTTGGGTTAAAATCAGGTCATTGTAATAGTCATCAAATTATTTTAATTTTCTTTCCAAAGTTAGTGTCTGTCTTCTCCCTAACTGTTGCAAACAGAACATCATGATTCATATAACCTAAAATCACCTTGAAATGTTAACTTGGAATGAAATTTTGTATTAATAACAAAGTCTTAAATTGTGTTGCATGCTCAGCACTTCAGTTTTTGCACACTTCAGAGAGGATAGCTGTGTTAGGGTTCAGCTCAGTAGTAGAAAACTTGCTCAGCAAAAATAGGCCCTGGTATGGGCCCTGGCAAAAAATAAAATTAGCAACAATAGAGAAGATTACAAAGATAATGTTAAAACTAATACAATCTTAAATATGGCTGGTGTAACTTGCTGTTATTTGCATTAATATTACATTATAAAAATCACTATTAAAAATCACTAATAAAAAATGAAAAGTGTCTCCTAATTTATTTATAATAGAAAAGGCCTCCATTTGTAACAGAAGTATTGGATTATGTTTTTGTTCTTAGATTTGTAGACATACTGGAAATCTTACTAATTTCACTTGTAAAACACAAGGATTGATATACTTGAATCACATCCAGTATGACTAAAGCTGACATCTATGGGCTGGGGAGATGGCTGATGGTTAAAGGCACTATCTTGCAGAGCTTGCTGGTCCAGGATCAAGTTTCCAGCCACCCATGTAAAGACAGATGAGGATTTTTTTTGCCATAGCAAGAGACCCTGGTTTTCCCCTTACACACACACACACACACACACACACACACACACACACACACACAAATAGATAGATATTTTAAAGCTGACATATATCAGACTGTGGGATGTTGAGTTTTATATCAAGATATTTCTGCTTTCATGAAAGAAGAAATTATAACTATAATTAGGATGAGAATGATGTGTAGAAAGCAATGTTTTCTCTTCTTTTACTAAGCTTAAACATCTGATTTACTGCTCAGATAAAACAAACGTATTTTATATAACACAATTATTTTATGAAGCTCTTCTAGATACTATAAGGTATCATACAAAAATTTCACAGAGAAAACAAATAAGGCCAGGCGTAGTGGCACATCCCTTTAATCCCAGCACTCGAGAGGCAGAGGTAGGAGGATCACCATGAGTTTGAGGCCACCCTGAGACTACATAGTGAATCCCGTCAGTCTGGGCTAGAGTGAAACCCTACTTCGATGAAGAGAGAGAGAGAGAGAGAGAGAGAGAGAGAAAACAAATAAGAATAATAGCACAGGCAGTTATACTGGTGATCCTAATCTTGTCCTGCTTCTCTTTCTCTCTCTCTCTCTCTGTCTTTCTCTCCCTCTCACACACTCTCTCTCTCCCTCTCCTCTCTATACTCACTTTCTCTTTTATGTTATCTATCTTTTTCGTCCCTCACCTTCCTAGGTGCAGATTTATAACTCCCAGTGCCAGCACGGGGTTAACTTCCACAATGAGCTGTTGATCCTAGACACCTACAAGGTTTCCCAAAAAATACAGACTTCTATCAGAGTTCTTGATGACCCACTAAAGGTTAATGGTAAGACCCTACTGTCGAAGACAGCAAACATGTATGAGACCAAACACAGAGAGACCTGGCCAGAATCCGGAAGAGGGTCAGTCCCCAGACAGTTAGCTAGTCTAGTACCAGAGGGTGCTACACTAGCAACTGGGGGAAAATGTCCAACATTGGTCCAAACATCTTGCAGACTAAGATACCCAGTAGGTAACAACCTGACGTAATGCTCATACAAGTGCAGCAGTGGCAAACAGCCATGGTGGGTAACCAACTGCTCTTGATTTGGCTAAGAGATCCACTCAGTGGAATGGAACACATTGCTGGAACTGGGAAATAAGTCAAAACCAGGTACACAAAACGAGCTAAGTCTCCAAGTTCAAGATACCACCAAATGTGGGCTAGAAGAGAGCCTACGCATATAAAATTCCCTCCAAAACATATATGGTCATCCCTTCTAGCTAGTACTAACTTCTCTCTCTGTTGGAGAATTTGCTTATCTTTTTTCAGATGGACAACGAACCTGATGGGAGGATCAGCTAATCGCACCTCACCAGGGCCCCAGCTGAAACCATAGAACAACGCAGGGGAAGGGCAAGAATACAGCATTCATGGTGATCACGACACCAGAAAAAGGCTGAAGGAGATAAACACAGAGAACATCCAACTCCAACTAAGTCACATATCCAGAGACACAGAGGCTCCCAAAACCTCATCACTGAAGCCGAGCTAAAATGACCCCAATGTGGCTCAGGGAAACTCGCGGAAGAGGGGGCGGAAAGATTGTTAGAGTCACAAGTTGGGGCATTAAGCACAGAGACTGGAGCCTACCCTCCAGAACTCTTGACGACCCCCACAATGCAGGATCCACATTCCCCATTGATGAGGGTCCCTTTGGAAGAGGGAGGACAGGGAGGAGGATAATGGAACCAATACTATGAATGTAAAATCAGAATAATAGAAATTAAAAAAAACATAAAAAAAGAATCAAATTGTTAGAGACATTGGTTGGCTCTCTCCTTTCTGCCTGTGGACACTGCCGAGGAAATATCACTGAAGAGTCTCTTCTCACTGCCTTCATGTCGAATTCCAAGTTTTCTAAGGAGCCCTAACAACTGTGAAAGCTCTTCATTGGAGGGCTGAGCTTCAAAACTACAGCTGAGAGTCTGAGGAGCCATTTTTTTAATATATTTTTATTAGTTATGTATATAGTATATATACAGCCATGATGGTACCATCCTTAGCCTTCTCCCTGTCCTCCTCCCATGGATAGTGTGGGTCTTGCCTTATGTGGGTAGCCATTAGTTATGCAGGAGATGCAATGACTCTGTGTATAATGACCCAACTCATGGCTCTAACAATCTTCCCCCACCTTTGGCAAATTTCCCTGAGCCATGTTGGGTTCATTTTAGGTCTGTTTCAGTGAAGAGGTATTGGGAGTCTCTGTGTCTCTGGATATCTGATTTGGTAGGCGTTGAGAGTTCTTTGTGTCTACCTCCTTCACCCTTGTGCTGGTACCAGGTTCACCAATAAAGCAGCACTCTTGCTCATTTCCCCTATGACTCTATGGCTTCATATGGTTCCCTGTTGTGCTGCAATGGGCTGATTCTTTCCTCAGGATATGCGCCCATCTGAAAGAGAGAAGCAGTTTATCCAAGGGAGAGTGAGGTCTGTGTAAGATACATGGATAACCATTATTATTTTAGAGAGAATTTAATAGGTGTAGGCCCTCTTGTATCCCACTATTCATGGGACCTTGATATTGGAGAGCGGGCTCGTTTTTGGATATGGTTCTGACTTGTTTCCTGTTTCCAGATATGGGTTCCATTCCACTGAGCAAATCCATTAGGCAAATCTAGAGCAGTTGGTAACCCACCATGGCTGTGTGCCACTACTGCACTTGTGTGAGTATCACGTCAGGTTGTTTGCTGCTGAGTAGCTTAGACCACGAGTTGCTTAGACAGATGTTGGTCATTTCCCCCCAGTCTTTTATTTAGTGCCTTCTGGCACTAGACAAGCTAACTGTCTGGGGTCTGGGGACTGACTCTTTGAGCAATGGGGAACACTCACCGACTGTGTGGTAATGCGAGATCCAAACACCAAATGCTCCAGGGGCTTTGGGTTTGCTACCTATGCCACCGTGGAGGAGGTGGACGCAGCCATGAATGCAAAGCCACACTTAACAAAGACCAGGGGCCCACTTAACTGTGAAAAAGTTCTTTGTTGGAGGCATTAAAGAAGACACTGAAGAGCATCACCTATGAGATTATTTTGAACAGTATGGAAAAATTGAAGTGATAGAAATTAGGACATACAGAGGCAGTGGGAAGAAAAGGGGCTTTGTTTTTGTGACCTTTGATGACCATG
Organism: Orientallactaga sibirica; assembly: GCA_036365145.1. Classification (NCBI taxonomy): domain Eukaryota; kingdom Metazoa; phylum Chordata; class Mammalia; order Rodentia; family Dipodidae; genus Orientallactaga; species Orientallactaga sibirica. Next base: position 4,129,005 of record JAEOAD010000793.1, on the reverse strand, counting down.
ACTCTGTTGATAAGATTGTCATATAAAAATACCATACCATGAATGGCCACAACTATGAAGTAAGGAAAGCCCTATCAAAGCAAGAGATGGCTAGTGCTTTGTATAGCCAGAGAGGTCAAAGTGGCTCTGGAAACTTCATTGGTGGCTGTGGAGGTGGTTTTGGTGGAAATGACAATTTTGGTCATGGAGGAAACTTCAGTGGTCATGGTGGCTTTGGTGGCAGCCATGGAGGAGGATATGATGGTAGTGGAGATGGCTATAATGGATTTCATAATGATGGAAGCAGTTTTGGAGATGGTGGAAGCTATAATGATTTCGGCAATTACAGCAATCAATCTTCAAATTTTGGACCCATGAAGAAAGGAAAGTTTGGTGGCAGAATCTCTGGCCCTTATGGTGGTGGAGGCCAATACTTTGCCAAACCACGAAACCAAGTTGGCTATGGCAGTTCCAGCAGCAGCAGTAGCTTTGGCAGTGGCAGAATATTTTAATTACTGCCAGGAAACAATGCTTAGCAGGAGAGGAGAGCCAGAAAAGTGCCAGAGAAGCTACAGGTTACAACAGATTTGTGAACTCAGTCAAGCACAGTGGGGCAGGGCCTAGCTGCTACAAAGAAGACATGTTTTAGACAATACTCATGTGTATGGGCAAAAAAAAAAAAAAAAAAAAAAAAAAACCTCTAGGACTGTATTTGTGGCTAATTGTATAACATGTTCTTTTAGTTTCTGTTCTGTGGAAAGTGTAAAGCATTCCAACAAAGGGTTTTAATGGAGACTTTTTTTTTCCACCCATTCTGTTGAGACGTCGAATAAATGTGTCTTTTAAAAAAATCAAATTGTTTATCAGCCTTTGGGTAGAAAAGTTAGTAAGGAGTCCCTTGGTTCATGGTTATTCATTTGCTCACATTGAGAATTTCATCATCTTTCTCTAAAGTATAAAAGATAAATTGTTACTCTAAGTATTAGACCCTTTAAAGTGAGTATCTTAAAACCCCTAAATAATTCTTATCTCCACATGTGTGGTTTAGGTTTGCATTGTTTTCCATTTTTCTTTTGCAGCTATTGTCATGGGAACAAATTGGTACTTATTATTCCACTGTGTATTCTCATTACAAATTTTGCCGTGAGAACGGAATTATTTTGCCTACTTTTCTCTTGTTGTAATGTTTATTACCAGAATAAGATACAATGATTTTAATGCCCAGTGCAGTCTGTGAAAGACTATAAACATTTAATAGACTCATAAACATAGACTTTAACCTTTTCAATATTCTGTACTTTGATTGGTTGCCCATACCACTTTATCTCTACAGGTTACTGAGACTGTAAACAGGAAGAATGGAGATGGAGAGTGCATTGCACTGCACAAGCTCTGAAAAGGTCAAAGTTGTACAGTTGTTTATTCTCTCACCTGAAATATAGAAGATTTCACAATTTCATAGAAGCTATCCTGGATTTAGGTTAAGAATTGGTATAGAAATATGCTAATGTGAGTCTTGTCTTTCTAAGTGGTAGTGAACACAAGGATATATGATGCGTAGCTTGTTTTGTAAGAGTCCCTATATTAATACAATGGAGTTTCCTTTTGAATTGCTTTCTATAGTAAGAACAAGCCATAATAGTGTTTAAACAATTTAGTAAGAAGTATATCAGAGTTTCTTACCCATGTTCTAGGTGGAGAAATCCATGGGCATCCTTGTACAGTAGCAACTTTTACCTTTGGTGTAGCAAGACACGATGGCATTTCAATGTAAGGTGTGTCAGAAAGAATGTAATGCTATGGTAGTTGATGTTCCAACATATGCAACTTATTTGACTAGTCAAAATAAATAAAAGTAGATTCTAAGCTGTCTAGATGATATCACTTTTGTACTTCCATATTAAAATTAATTTCTGGGGAATTGCACATATTACAGGAAACAACTGTTGAGTGTGTTACTTGTATAAATGAGAAGTCTTAGGTGTTTTGCAGGAGAGAAAACGTTGTGAAACACTGTAGTACTCAATGCTAAAAAGAAACCTCCTGTCTCTGTTTAATTAATTTATCTGTTTAATGTATCTGTTTAAATAAATTTCAACAAATTTTTACTGCTCCTGACATAATACAGAATTTAGAAAACAGAATGAACAAAGCAATGGGAAGGAGCTAAAATGAAGTAATCACTTACCATGAATCAAGCACCAACCAATACATTTTAAGATGGATTACAGTTTTTGAGATAGGGTCTCACACAGTAGCTCAGGCTGCTTGGAATTCAAAATATATCCCTGACTGGCCTTAAAGTCATGGTGGTCCTCCTGCCTCAGCCTAAAAGTGCTGAGATTTTTTTCATCACTATAACATCCAGACTCATTATATAGACCCTGCTGTTCTAAAACTTGTAGTGATCCTCTTATCTATCCCTCCCAAGTTTTGGGATTACAGGTGTATATCTCCATGCCCAGCTTGCATGACTAGATTTTTTAGATTGAATTTCTTTTTTCATTAGGATGCCATTCCTGGGATTGGAGTTGGGGCTGATATTGTAAGCAGTCATCAAGTCAAAAAGGAGCAGACTAAAAATCAAGAAGAGAGTATATCAGGTGGATAGTTATAGTTGCTAGTATAGAAGAGTAGTTCTGCGTGGTGGGGTGGGGAGGGAGGCAGAGATGTGGCATCTACCAGTACCAGTTAAAGAGGATGAATGTAAATTTATTAAGAAAATAGAAGAAACTTATTCTTCTCACATATTGTTACATTGGCAAAAAAAATCAAGAAAAATAAGGGTCAATAGTGCCAGGAAATTTACTGAATGATAGGAAAATTATTATGACAACTTTTAAAAATTGTTAAAATAGTCCCCTAGTCAGACATGGTAGCACATATCTATAATCAGAACTCGGGAAATAGAAGCAATGGTCTCAGTAGTTTGGGCCAAACTTGGCTATGTAGGGAAACTCTGTCTCAATAACCAATAAAACAAACAAAAATAGACTGTCTACAGATAATCATAGGTGTTCATGATGTGATAAGAAATAGTAAAGTGCCGGGCGTGGTGGCGCATGCCTTTAATCCCAGCACTTGGGAGGCAGAGGTAGGAGGATCGCCGAGGGTTCGAGGCCACCCTGAGACTACATAGTTAATTCCAGGTCAGCCTAGACCAGAGTGAGACCCTACCTCGCAAAACAAACAAACAAAAAAAAAAGAAAAGAAATAGTAAAGTAACATTCTTGTGTCCTTTATCCCATTTCCACTAATAATAGCGTCTTCAAAAACCATAGTTCAATATTGCCAGCAAGAAATCAATGTAAATACATGTGGACTGAATCTTGCCAAGCCCAAAATGCATTCTTTTATTCAGCATTAGGATAGTGCTTGTTATTATGCTGATGTGCCTCTACCCCAGTTCCTCTCTGTTCACTGAAGATCATGACTGATAACATTGGTAAATGTGTCCTAGAGGTCTTAGGTAGGAAGACAGCATGGTCATAAGATTTTCCACAGTGTTTCTAGCCCTTTTACCTAAAGATAAGCATTCTTTTGTGTCTCACTGTTAATAGTATAAATGCAGGCCAATTGAAAATAGTTTTCTTATACCTCTGATTATTTCTTTTACCATTGTTAGAGAACACATTTCACACTGAGCATATTTTCCCAAAATAATTGGAAATTTTGAAATAGTGCTGCAAGCCTTGCTGTTGAGTGCATTTCAAAACGGGAGAAAAGAAGACAGAATGCAATCCATGGTTAATGAGCTTTTGTTAGAGATTCAGGTTTCTTCAAGCTCTAAAAATCATCCTAGCAAGTCAACTAAATAGTCACACTTTGAAATATCAATGCAATTTCCTCTCAGGTTGCTAAATTCAAAGAAATGAATTGCTAGTCAACAGAGAGGAACTACTGAAAATTCTCAATGAAGTCAGCTTTTCAGCTGAGAGCTGTTTTGGTACAAAATGCTCATTCCAGGTTTCATGGGAGTTTTGATTTTCTTTAATTGTTTTAAATCATAAAACCCTTCAACTTTCCAACAGAAATTTGGGTACTGAAAGTGCATTTCTTGCGCATGTCTTTGCCTAGTGTTTTTACTAGGGAGTGCAACCATCACCCAGAATCTCCATGTGTTGGAATCTGATTTCCATTCCTTGCTGGTAAAGCTTTCCTTCCTTTTTAATTCATGGAGTTACTAGTTGCAGAACTGTTGGACAGACCAATCCTTTAACCAGGTAGGAGATCAAAATAAGGGCATGTAACATTTCACATTACCCTGGGGCTGGGAAGATGGTTCAGTGGGTAAGAGCACTAACAGCACAAGTATAAGGACCATAGTTCAGTCCTTAGCACCAGGTAAAAAGGTAGGTGTGGCTGAGCATACCTATAACCCCAGAACTGAACGGGATGGGAGAATCATGGAGCTTTCTGGTCAGTTAGCTTTACCAAAAAAGGCACAAACTTCATGTTTAAGGAAATAAGGTGGAAAAGTGACAGAGGAGTAGTACTAACATTCTTTATCTGGTCTGTGCATGTGCATGCATGGGACAAGCACATCTGTTCTCACATACATGCATACACTACACACACACACATACAGATAAAAAATAAAAGATTAAAAATGTATAAAGAAATGCTGTGGTTCATTATAAATGCATAATATAAAATGGCAATAAAAACATCAAGTACTAGCACCCACACCCACAACAGTGCATATCTCTAGTACTCATTTAATTAATCATAACTGGTGTATAGTACTATCTCCTTCCTATTTTACCCTAGGGATTGCTGTGTTTTGAAAGAATGTCCTTTCCTTGTTCCACATTCTTCACACTCCACTTCCATAATGCTACACAAAATAAATGTTTGTTAAATTGAATGATATTGCTATTTTTAGTCTTCAAAACCTGTACATAAAATCTGAATGTATTTATTCAGAAAAAAGTGCTGTGTTTTGAAATTCATATATTTGTATATGGAAAGGTAGATAATAGCTTTAAGCTATTATTTATCTTGCCCCATTCTTGTCACTTCTTAATTTGACACTGAGTTTTGAGTGGGTGCTGCAAAATTCTAACAGCCAGAGGCATGGAACAAGGTCAGGGTAGGTGCAAAGTATTTATAGCAACAAATATTTTACAATAACTACTCATTTTTATTGCAGGTGATTTGAGTTTTTATGTGTTTATTTCAAAAATAAATGTTTGCATATTATCAGAAGTATATACAATATAATTTTCACTCTTTTTACTAAAGAGGCATCATCATTTATATCAAATTCTTCATTATGCAATAAGCTAAAAGTGAGAAAGAAAACAGTCTAAATGAATCAATGATTGCTGTTCTGAGAGTCTCTTTTTAGACTTAAAGCATAACAATTCCTCGTCATTTTAACAACTTGGTTATTGTCACAAAAAACAATGAAATGTGTGTGATGAATTTGGAGATTAAAGGAGTCATGGGGTTAATGGTATTGTCTTAGATTTTTAAGGAAAGTTAGTACAGAGTAAGCTAAATCTCTCTCTTTTGTTTGTATGAAACTGGGAGATGCTGATTTAAATTGAGTATTTTTCTAAAAATATTTTCTACATTTTACTGACAATATCACATGTCTGAAATGCACCAATACTTTTGAATATTGCTTATCTTTCAGTAGTAACCACAAAACTTATTTTACTCCAATAGGGTTAAAGGCAAATTTAACCAACAATTATCAAATATATGTGAATTGATTTTATTTACCTTTTTCCACCTCTACCATATCAGTTTAACTTGTGGGTCTAGTTTGCCTTGAGATGCGAGCCCCTGAAATTTCACACCCTCGCACAGCAGTGATTGAGACAAATAGTATATAGTTCTCTTAAATTGTGCACGGAATCTATATTGATATTAATGAGCTTTTTACCCAGATTGAGTGGAGTCATTTTGTGCTGCTTGAATTGGCCATTTCATTCTGATTTTCACACTGGAGGCTGCAAAACATAGTGTGTAATAATTCCCAAAGTTTCTACAGATCCCTACAAAAGAAAGGTAGAATAAAAATTGAGGAGATCATTTTAATTGGTTTGTCAGTTCTTTGTATCATACATCAATATGGTAATACAACATGCCAATCAGATGTAAAGAAAAAGCTCCAGAAAAAAAAATCAAGCCAGTAATTTTGAAAATTTCCAGTTATTCCAATGTATGTTTTATGAATTGAAACTAAGTACTCAGTGTTCTAGTTCAACAAAAAGCATCAATCTAGGGGCTAGAGAGATGGTTCAGCTATTAAGGCCCTTGCCTGCAAAGCCTAATGACCCTGGTTCAACTTCTCAGTCCCCATGTAAGGTTAGATGCACAAAGTGGAACATGCATCTGGTATTAGTTTGTGGTGATGGGAGCCCTCAGTTTGCCCATTGTCTCATGTCTGTCTCTCTTTTCTCTCTTCCCTCTTCTCTCTCTCTCTCTCCATGCAAATAAATACATATTTTAAAAGATATCAATATAGAACAAGCAAAGCAGAGCACTAAGGCTTAGAAGAGACTCATTTGAACTTCCACTGTTGATGAGAGACTAAAAGTCCCAAGATGGAAGAGTGAATAGCTCTGTGACCTATAATTCCTTCTATAGCTTCTTTAGACCTGTCCTAAGAAGGTTGGGTGGGTGGCATCTGTAAAGCAAATATTGCCCATTTAACCACTGAGAGTGAGGGAAAGAAAGCTCAGTGGAAAAGAAAAAGAAAACTACTTTAAAAAACTGTTTTAGTTTCACTTTTGATGTGAAACCTGGAAGACTTTAGGTTTTCTTAGAAAATGATTTTGGAAATAAAGGTGGTTGAAGAAAGTTTATTTAGAATTTCAACCACTCTCAACCAAATCCAAGATTCACAATTAAAACTTCATATTAAAAATATTCAGCCTCCCTTCCAATGATCAAAGGAACTTATTTGTAGAAAACTGCTCTTCATTGAGGAGCAAGTCAGGCCTTACTCTTTAGAAGTGGCTACTGTACACTATTCTGAAGAGACAGTGACCTTATTTATATCAATTCATCCCACAAATCTGATTTTCTGTTTACTTTTTAATGTCACTACAGGTTCAAGATAGACCTCACTCTTTCATTCTGATCTTTCCTTCATGCATTAATTCATATGCTCCTGAGGCAATATTCTCTACGGGACATAACTGATTTTAACTATATATGGATTACTATCAATAGTTTTATAGGTAGATTGTGAAACATTAGGAAAAATTGCACTACTTTGTGCAGTGAGTCCACCCAGATGTTTCTTTCTGCAACTTAGAACTATTCTAGCTCCTAGATGTAGCTCTTTTCTTTTTTTTTTTTTAAATAAGTCCATCAGAAATCTTTGCTGGTTACATAGATATGCATATGGTTATCTGTGCTCAGATTGAGGCAGTATGGGAAGGAAAAATTTTATCTAATGCAATCTATATTCAGAAACTTCTTTTTAAAAATTTGTCTGCAAGAACATACTAATAACTACATTATAGGATTACTTTTATAGCAGGTTTTCTATGCCTGTGAAAAGGTTGACTCTTTAAGGGCTATTTTCCTGGAAAATACAAATACATGAAATAATTATTAAATGAAATTATATAATACATAAAAATAAGTAGTGATTAGTAATACAAATATAGGACCTCATTCCTTCCAGGAATGCCTAATATTTATTCCATTGCTTACAAGATAACAATACAAGTGGTTAATTCAGGGTGTGTGTGTGTGTGTGTGTGTGTGTGTGTGTGTATGTTTTCAATTCAGGAGAGGGTCACTCAAACTAGATTACTGATTTGTTTTAGGTATACAAATTTAATACAGTGATTTTTTTCTTGTTTCATTTGGCAATATAGGAATAGTGTGGGCACAACTAGTTTGAGAGATGGAAATACATATATAATTAATTGGTCAATTGAATGCTCTCTTTCATTTTTGCTTTGAAGATATGCTGTTTTTTTATCTTATTGGTATATGACGGACAGTGTGGAGAAAGTAGTGAAGATGTTCATTGTTCTGGGTATGTGTCTATATTAAATTAAATTTGTGACACATATCAAATACTATTGAGTTTCTCCCCCAGGTAAACTCTCCCTCTACTTCCAGAGGGTGAAGCTACTTCATAAGGCCTGTTTTGTAATTGAATAAATAAGCCCCCTCCCTTGGAAAACATCCAAAAAAAATCCTGTTTTATAACAAATCTTACTTGGTAACACGGAGTGCAATAAACAGAAGCTGGTGTTCTAGCTAGTGAGTTAGATAATGTGTGAATAGGTATGAATTATATGCTTATGCTACTGATAAAAGAAATTGTAGTGAACTAATGTATTTTTACCCAGGGGTTTAATTTTGTGGATGCCTTTTCAGAGATAGTATGCTAGGTCCTCATATGTGACTACAACCTGCTTAGCACAAGTTGCAGAAATTAACTGGATTAGGTTTTGGAGACTTTATTCGTTTAAATTGTCTCTTAGTTGTAGAAATATTGCACCAGGAGTGGTCTAATAACAAAGTCCTTTTGTTTCATTTTGTTTTAAATAAGCCTTAATTGGTTTCAAATATATTATATATTCACTTTTGTTAATACTTTAAAAACTAACACCTGTAAATGAGAAAGTTGGAGGATTGCTATTTTAAAACTACCGTCAAGGGCACGTATAAAGAATGTTTCAGTCTTGTTTTAAACAATGCATGAGTGGGAGTAATATCACTGATTTTTTTACTGCTATTTTTTTCTGCTAAGTTTTTTTTTTAATTGAAAAGCTCACATGATAGGATTTTAAGTACCAAGCATTGAAATAAATTTCATAATTCTGTAGTTCCATATGTCTTTTAAAAATTGAAGAGGGAAAAAATAAACTTTTCTCACTGGAAAACTACTTTAACTTCTATCCATACTTTTCTTTTCTTTTCTTTTTTTTTCTTTACTTGGTCTTGTCTCCTCTTTTATATACATGTCCATGTACATATATATGAATACAAATATACATATGTTATATACATATAGAATAAGAACTGAAATGTTTATTAAACTTGCAGCTTACTGATAAATAAAGCAACAGAGCAACAGCAGCCTAACTTAGGAGCAAAAGAAATATCTGAATGTTAAATATTTCCAATGATGCAGTACTTGATTTTATTAGAGACAAATACATCTCTTGTACTAATTTAGGCATAAGTTGACTCTAGCCTTTTATTAAAAAAAAAATTTCCAGGAATCATGATTGTTTTCCTTTTTATGGTGGTGGAAAATAAATTCTGAAATTCAGTAGTTTTTTTTTTCTTATTTTGTTATTCATGCAGGAGGCCACAAGTATATAGACAATCATCATATGTGGTATAAGCATGTGACTGATTTACATATTTCTCTTTGTTTACACATCTGTAGCACCTGTATACTCTTTCTCTTCACATTTAGCCCCCTCCACAATATCTCCATTTTCATCACTCTAATATGATGAGAATGAAACTTCTTTTGGTTTTGTACCATTATATATGTTTAACTATTATTATTTATTTCAAATATGTCATTCCATTATGATAGAGACAGTTGTGAAGGCATGAAAGAAATCACAGGGAAAAAAAAAAAAACTACTTCTGCTACAAAGACCTGGGTTGGGGATAGGAATAGCAGCAACCTCAATACAAGGAAGGCCTCAGGCAGAAGCACCAACAACATTGGTTTTTAATGAAAATATTCTCAATAGATAGAGACTGATAAGAAGTACCTTATAAAATTTCACTTGTCTTTGTTTATATTTTAGGAGAAAGAAAAAATAGGCAGTAAAGGCATACAGTAATGTTTATATCTATTCCCATAGCTACATCATAAAATATATGTATATAGCTGTACCAAATAGGCCAAGATACATCCAAGTTAGCTTCTGTTAACAGCTCTTTGGTAAGAAAAACTAATTTTTAAGAGACTCAATTTTTTACAAGATATTGAATAATAAGGAGGTAGTTTTGTGAAGAAAAGGATTCCTACATAGCCTTATTATGATGATATCTGCTCTTGCAAATACACACAACATGTGCTATATTTCATACATAATACTCACATGCATATGGTACATAATGCATCTGTAAATTATTAGCAATCTAAAAAAATGGAAGACAATATATGTGACAATCATTATCTATTAAATGATTAAATAATTTTGCTTTGTCTAAGAAAAAACACCCACTTCAGAGTATAAAATAAAGAAGGGTTTACTGCTAGAAAATTATAGTTAAATGTCCCATTTATTGCTTTAATGTATCAACCAAAAAATTTGCATAGTGCATGTGAAAATTCCTATAAATATAAAACCTTAAAACAGAATTGCTTGAGATTTAGTAAATTACTTTTAAGATACCACTATAGGTAATGGTCCCTTATTATGGGGGAGCTTGTTATAACAGCAATACAGGCAAAAAGCTATGTAAGACTTGGAAGAAGACTATAATAAATCAAATCTCCCCATACATATTTCCATGTAATCTTTTTTTTTTTCTTTTCACAAGTTAAGATGAGGATTGAAACAGTTTACTCTTGATTTCTGGGCCCAGGGACAGCCATAGGTTGGAAAGCACTTATCCTTACATGTGGTCATGTACCCATCTCTCATCAGGGAAATGAGGGTTCACCTACTGGAACAATTAGGAGTGAGAAGAATGAATGCACCTAGGGGATATGGAAGCCTCAGGAAGGTTTGAGTACAGTTCCCAGTAGGAGGATGGGGGCAGATTGGAGATGCTGTTTGAGAAAGACACTCTGATTTTTGAAAACATTACTAAAACTGCCTTCCCCACCTGACTTCTCCCCATTGGAGTGTGTGTTTTGTGTGCACTTGGGCATGGGTGCACAAACAGGCCTTGTGTGTGTGAATGAATTTCAGGACCAAGCTGAAAGGGCAAAAGTCAGAGGAATAGAATCAAGTATGAAAACAATGACTAATGATTTCTAACCTGAAGCAAAGAAAATGTGTTGCTCCCCAGAAAGTGCCTGTTTAAACACTCCGCTGCACACAGCACACAATAAGACCAGGAGAAGAAAACACATTTTTTTTGGAAAAATGTTTTATTTAAACCTTTTAAATCTTTTACAACAATAAAATATTGCGTCAATATAAACCCCTTGACTGAAACTGTTCACATCAAACATTACAGCAAATTGTTTTCTTTTTGACAACCAACTCATCTTTGAAAGAATTTCCTTTTAAACACAACACAGAATTTATTGAAAATAAATAATTGTTGGCAACTGCAATAGGCAATTTGAATAAAATAGTTGAAAAAGCAACTCTTAATGAAAATAGCGTTTATTATACATCAGTTACTAAATGAATAAACTAAATGATCTTTTTAAATTAATAACTTCAAAAACGTTTAATATACAAAACTGTACAATTATAAAGTCGGCAGAAATATTTGGGTTAACTCAGGTTTGAATCATAGCATTTAACTGCAAAAGAAAAAAAAAACAGAACATTTGTGAAACATGAACTTAATGTGGAAAATAAAATCACAGAACTAAAACCTAACTACCAAAAGAATTCAGAGGCTTGACAAAAAAAAAAAAAAAAAAAAAAAAAAAAAAAAGAAATGTACAAAATCCAGAGTTTGAATTAATACATGCTCTTCAACCTGCAGCTGGGGAGAGACACAGTGTGGTCAACCAGAGGCCTGGCAGCCCATACTAGCGGCATCTTCTACAAGGGGCAGAAGGCTCTCTGGTCCTTAGGTAGTTTGAAGCTTTGTCTACCGCAGCTGCTCCTGGTAACTGAACCTGAAGAGCAGCCCGGTGTGCTGAGACCCCAGTCTGGTTAACCAGGCCATGGCTGGGCTTTGGGTGCTTGGCTGGGCCAGCACACTGTGCTCCTTAGGAATGAGTTGCACCTGTGTACCTGTCCTGCAGACATGAGAGAGCTAGCAGTAAAGCCATGGCAACTGCATATTTTTGGGATCTCTATGTAGCCTAGCGAGAATTTTTTTGTAGTTTTTTTTCCTGTATACAGTGATACAATACACACAGCTATCTACACACACACACACACACATTTGCACGCACACGCTCACACACGCACACACACGCACAGAGACAAACACACTTTTATATATATATATATATGTATATATATAAAAGCATAAACCCAGCCGCCCAGGCGCTGGCTAGCTCTCTAGATCTTCACAGAGGGCTTCTACCAGCTGTGCTTGCCAGACAGACTAAGAGGGCTCCGCAAGAGCTCACAGACAGCGCTATATACAAGGGATGGGAGGTGGTAAGCAGCTGTACTAGAATTCCCAAGACCTTTGCCAATCATTTCATTGACGCTCAGCACGAAGCAGAGTGCCTGTCCGCCCACCCCCTCACCATCTCTCCTGGAGGATTTCTCACACTGAAAGCCCGTGGTGAAGTGGAGGTGAACTGAACTGGGAGGCTCTGGCCCAGTCTGTCACCAACATCTCTGGGTCGTGGTCTCCAGCGAAAGCAAATGCTCTTGAAGGCAAAGTCATTCTTCTAGGAGAGAGATTGTAAGTGGGGTCGCTCAGGCTGTCAACCTGATGGCTGGAGGCCTGTGGGAAACAGCGCTCAGGCGTCTGCGACTGCGGTGAATGCGGAACCCTTCGTTCTGCTCAGGCCCGCTTCTTAGCCAGGCTGCAACACAGACTCCTTCTAGGGCACCGGAATGTACACTGTGGAAGCCTGCAGGGGCTCCACAGTTCTAGGGAGGTGGTCAGAAAGCTGTGAAATTGACTGACTCTCCTACTTCGGGGTAGTTTGCAAATCCATTCAACTTGCCTCTTCTGTACACCCTATGCACTCTATCCTCCCACAACCGCGCCTAAAAAAGTACCACCATCAATAACTTTCCTCATTTTACCCTCTCCTTTCATACAGATTTGAAAGTGTGAGTGTGTGTGTGCGCGCGCGCGTGAGCGCGTGGGGGTGGGGGCTTTATTTAGCCTTCCTCCTCCCAGCCTCCCCTCCCTTTTTAAGCAATTAAAAAACCATCAGCTCAATGAAGGAATAATAATAATAGCAATAATAATGTAGAGTGGTCGATTAGATACAAATTATCTCACAAATATTGTGTACAGCTTGTAGTAAAACACCGCAGACATTTAGAAATGCTATAGAAGTTTTAAAAAAATGCAAAACTAGTCTATTGTAAAACAGATTTCACCTGAAATACAACTGCTATAACCAAGGCGCTGAAAGGTTATTCAGAGGCACACATCTGTCTTCCCACCCTTTCCCACCCCCGCCCCCATGTTACCCCACTCCTTCCCCTTCTTAGAGAGGAGCAACCAAACAAACCTTACTCATAGTAAACAATATGTATTGATCAGCAGAAAACGTTGGAGGGAAATTGTCCCTGCGGCAGGGAATGTGAGTCCCCACCTGGACTATGTAATACAATTATGAATCAGAGTTGAAAATCCTGAATGTGTTTCTGTTCTTAACATAAGTTAGAGACCCCTGCGTGTGAGAGAGAGGGGGAGGAGGGAGAAGAAAGAAAGAGAGATAGAGAGAGAGAGAAAGAGGGGGAGAGGAAGGCGGGCAAGCTAGAGAGATAGCAATAATAAAGAATGCAATGATAAAAGAAAGGGAGTGAGAACAATATCTGCACTGCTCCCAGTGCAGCTGGCCACCTCCTTGCTTTCTCCAGTCAGAGATCATGGCACGACGTGTCTGTTTTCACCGTGTGCGAATAAACCTCATGTGGCTGTTGATCCCCTGGTGGAGTCATTCTTTTCTCTTTTTGTCTTCGATTACAGAACCAGACACGCACCACTTCTTTCTCCAACTGGAGGCTGTCTGCCAGCGAGGAGATCTCCTGCGCTGCAGGCTTGGGACACTTGAGGAAATGCGTTTCCAGTACGCCCTTGACACTCACCTCGATGGAGGTTCGCTTCTTGCGCTTGCGGCCCTGAGCGGCGATCTTGTCAATGCTGGTCGGGCTCCCTGTGGACGAATCCGCTTCCTCCAGCCACTTGTTCAGCAAGGGCTTCAGCTTGCACATGTTCTTGAAGCTCAGTTGCAAGGCCTCGAACCTGCAGATGGTCGTCTGCGAGAACACGTTGCCATACAATGTGCCCAGTGCCAGACCCACGTCGGCCTGCGTGAAACCCAACTTGATTCTTCTTTGTTTGAATTGTTTGGCGAACTGTTCCAACTCATCCGAGGTTGGTGTCTCCTCATCCGAGTGGTCCTGACAGTGGTGCGAGCCCAGCTCACCGTGGTCTGGAGGCTCCCTGAGCACCGGGTGCAGGCTCTGCGTGGAGGCAGCGGCGGGCGGTGGGGTGAGTCCGCCGTGCTCCAGCATTCCGCTCACGGTGAAGCCTGGCTGGGAGTAAACGTTGAGGGGTTGACCGCTTGAAGTGATGGACGGGTTTGGAGCCGGGCTCGCTCCCCAGGCATTCGGGTGGTTAGTGTGCGGTGAGTGGTGAGCAACGTGTGGTGAGCGGTGATGGATGATCGCACCCAGTTGCAGATCTTCGCGTCCGGGCTTCACGTCTTGCTGGTCGAGGGGGCTGGTGGCTAATGTGGAGGACCATGGGCCCCCGTCGCTCAGACTGGTTACCCAGTGATGCCCGAGGGGATGCCCATTGCTGGGAACTCCCTGCAAGTAGTCACTTTGGAGAAGTTTCTGAGGATTGCGGAAAGGACTCCCTTGCTGCATGCCCGCAGAGTCCGCATGGACAAGGGAGCTGGAACTGAGAATGCTGTAGGGATTCGAGGCAGCTGTGGCCATGGTCGGTGAGGATCCTCTACTAGTTATAATGTGGCAAAGGGAGCAGCTTCAGCCTTTGACATCTACGGTGCGGGGGAACCAAAGCCGCCAGCACGGGTTACCGGCAGCCGCCAAGGCCAATCGCAGTGCGACTTGGCCTGGCCAGGCGAGAACACAGCCAATGGTGGTGCGGGAGGCCGAGCTCGCTTTCCAAATTAGGCTGCCGAAGCTCGAGAGTTTCTGAGAGACCCAAGCAGGAAGTGAATCAATCTTTCGGCTTCATTGGCTGACTAGCGCAGAGTGGCGGCGGCTCTTTTAGTTAACCCTTTCCCCCCTCCCTCAGACCACGCGACTGTTGGTGGTGGAGGAATAGAAGGGATGTATTTGTGTGGGGTCGCAGTAAGGGGGCAAACTGGAGTTTTAGGTTTTCTTTTGGTTTATTGAATTAACATAAGAAAGAAGTGAACGAAATTTAAATACCATTCTAGTCTTATTGCATAGAAATTATTCAAAATTATTTTGCGGAGTGTTAATGTGTGGCGGGGACTGCAAAACAAAACGTCTCTGCAAACTTTGAGCAAAGTAATATCATAGGTAAGAATCTAAATGAATGAATTCACGATTTCGATAAGAGCTATTTCAATTTATTTTATTTACTTAATTTGGTCATTTATAAGAAAGTGGATTCAAAGTTGTGAAGGGATCTAGGAAAGAGATTCCTAATTTCTTCTGAGAATTTTGATTTAGGGCATGAAGAATCGAGGAATTTAAAAAAGCATATCTTAATGTGATCGTGGCAAAATTCAGTCATTTTGAAGTTTCCCGGTCAATTGGAAAGCTTGCTTTATTACTGCTCCCTGTCAGCTCCCATCAGGGGTCTCACAGCTTCTGTCAGAGGCACTGCTCCCTGAAGCTGGTGGTCGTCTTTCACAATCATCGCAGACACGCAGCAGACCCATTCCCAGTAGGTATACAGGGAATCATTTATGATACCGCGTCTGCCTGGTGCTGTCCGCTTGCAAAAATGTTGGCAACATTTTCTCGCCGCTTGGTCGCCAATGTGAAGAAAGTGTTAGGAAATGTGAATCATTTATTATGCTTAGAAAATTCAGAGAAAGACAAACAGACAGACAGACACGCACACACACACAAGCAGAAAGAGAGAGAGAAAGAGAAAGAGACCCACTTTGGTATCTTGGTACCAAGCACATATCACTCAGTCTAACCTCACAAACATTGAACTTGCTTCCAGCTTGGGAACTGGATTATTTTCATTTTTTGATTAGAAGAAAAGAGGAAAGATTGGCTCCTCCTAAGCTTTCATAAGTTAGAGAAGGACAAATTCCTGTGCTCCACAGCCCCATGCAAAGGTGCTGCTTAGAAGGAGAGCTGGGGAAAATGCAAAGATATTTTACTCTAGTTGAGAAATGGCAATATTCAATACCTCACACAAAATCTGAAGTTTAAAAAATGACTTTCCTTTGGATAATTTTGGAGGTAACCTAGCTGCGTAATTATATTTGCTCTTACAGAAGACGGCATCAGAGTTCCCTTATTGGTTTGAAATTCCATTAAATATATTGCAAGAGCTCCTAGGTTAAGCTTGATTTAAATTTGCATACATTTTCATATATTTAGCAGAAATAAAAGAAGGCTTGCAGCTACGAGAAAGTCATTAAGGCATTAGTTTCTCTAAGAAGACAGATCTGAAGAAAATGCAAGAAAATGAGAAAAAAATTAAAAAGCAAGGTGAGCTTATTCTGCCATTCCTTTATATAGCTAAAGAGCATCTATTTCCTGTAAAATTAATGATTTCTTCTAAGAGCAGAATAATAGGAGCTGATATTGGTAAATGTGAAGGTGTTTTCTAGGCAGGGAAACTTGGCATCTGTTTGAAATCTTTCTTTTTCTCTTAAAGATACACACTTAGCAATTATTGGCAGACAGGATCATTTGCTACCCCCTCAGCCTCATTCTGCTCTGTCATTTAAACTTATACTTTTCGTTTGTCTGTGCCCTATTGTAAGGGCTTATCTACATTTAACCTAGAAATTGATTCTCTCTCTCTCTCTCTTTCTCTCTCTCCCCTCTGTACTCTCCCAGTCTCTCTATGTATCTCTATCTCTCTTTTCTGCAGAGGAATGAGGTATGCTGTTTCTTACTGCCGAATATGTACAACATCATTTGCAAGAATACAATCTGCTTCTGGAGAAATAGAACTTATTAAAAATAAAACAAAAACAAAACTTTTGTGCACTCTGTTTGCCTACCTTCTTGAAGATTCATTGCCAATATTTGTCTAGTCAGCTTATAGGTCAGAAGGAAATGTTCTGAAGAAACCCTGCACGAGGAAAAAAATACTACCGTTGCCCTGTTTTTGTTGTTGGTATGATACCTACTCCCTAGCTGCATTTCTGTGAAGAGTTGCTAATCTTAGTGTGGCCATTTAGGGGGTTAAAATCATTATCATCTGATAAGGTTTTCCATGAAGAAGAAGGTTCTTTTCCAATTCTGACATGCATGAGTTCTGAGAATCAACCTTCCTCTTAGTCTGGCCTTGCTTTGGGTTTTGTCAGCAGAGTTAAAGTGGCTCAGACAATTTGCCCTAAGTCTAGAGGTGGGGGAGGGGTAGCAAAGAGGAAACATCTATACCCAAGAACATGTTTTTCATACCCCTGTTTTCCAATCTTTAAGACTTTTATACCAGGAGCAGAAACACTCATCATCTGCCTCTCCTCTCCTTTCCCCTCCTCCTTTCCCATCTCCTCTTCTTCCTCCTCTTTCTTTCACTCTCTCTCTCCCCCTCATTTAATAACTGTTCACATGAATATAGATAATGCCTGTTACATTCAGGTGCAATCATTTCCAGTGGCTGCTGAGACAAAATCTTCTCTTGCATGCAAGGTGTTTTATTTTTTGAAGAAAATATCTGCATGTAGTCAAATATTCTTGCTGTTCTAACTAATCTACTGGAGAGGTTTCCTTCGCCCTCTCCTGTCAGTCTAACTTCCCAAGTGTAACAGATGCCGCTCTCAAGCGCTCCTTTCTGTGGCTTCTCTTTATTCAGCCTCGCATATTTCTCCCCATGATCTGGGTTTCCATAGAGAGAGGAATAAAAGGGGGGACCATAGTCACAAATCCCTTGCCCCATGCAAAATAAAAGAGCCTAATTCAATAGACGACCCCGTCTGGACATGGGAGAAAAATAAGTCCAAGTGAAGCTACTGTTGCAAAGAGCTGGTAACTTATTTTTCATAGACTGCCTTTTGCCTTAAACTATAGGTTAATACTAGCAGGACTGCTGTTTCAAGCCTCTGGGATAAAGACACACCTTGGTGTGCTCTTCATCCACATCTTGAAGTACACTCTAGGTTCTCAGTATGATTCTCCCCACCCCCTCTAGAGCTAGTGGTTTGAATAATATCACAATAGATATGGAACCTACCCGGCTGGAGCAGCTAAAAGTCGCCCTAGAGAGGAACCCGGCTTTGAAGTGGGGGAACTGCAATTGTAACGAATCCACCACTTTTCTCCAGTAGGACTGCAGAGGTTTCATTTCCTAAACCATGGAAACACAGCACCATCTTCATTCCTTTTTGAGTTGTTTCACACTTCAATTTTCCACCCCACTTTATTCATCCCCCTTTCTTCATTTTTATGAGGGCAATGCAATTCATTTGTAAAAGAAAGTCAGATTAGCTTGATTTATTTATACTTTCGTTTATTTCTAACTTGGAGGTTTCTAGAGGCTTTCCTTCCTCACAAGATTTAAGGACACAGGCTTCTGAGTGTCTTTGCAGAGACTCACGCCCTCTGTTTCCAAGCAAGGAAGGATTCACAAAAGAAATTAAGCAGATTAATGTGGTTCAGGTCCAGCTACTGTGGAAGCAGGAGAGCATAGCTGCAGCTGGGCAGCCTGGACCCAGACTTCTTCAGAAAGCATCCCAGCCAGGGAGATTATGACTCTTGCAGATTTCATATTTGAGTGTAGATTATGAAGCATTCTCAATATGTGTACAAATTGGGGGAGGGAAGAGAAAGGCTGGGGCTCGAGCTGACACAGGGTGGCAGTGGGGGCCGGGAAAGAAGTTTAAAAGGACACATTTGATTGTGTGTAATATAGCATGAAGCTCCAGACAGTAGGACGTGGTACATAGGCATGACCTCTAAACTGAAAACTTCACCTTCAGCACAAGTTCACTTTGGAAACAAGACAAGTTAGATGGGGCTGGCTAGGGACAACTGCACATTTTCTTTTTGAAATCCAGGAGCTCATAAAAGAGGGAAAACAATTGAACAGCTTCACAAAGCAGCGGGAAAAGAAAGCTCCTCCCCCCCCCCATCTACACATTGAGCTCATGAGACATTTTGGGTGTGAGACACAACTGCCATTCAGAGAAACAGCCCACTGTATCTCCCCTTCTAGTAACCTCTCTTTTTTTCTTCCCTTCCTTTCTTTTCCTCCTCCTTCCATATTTTTTTTTCATTTTCTGTCCTTTACATATTTTTTACAATGCTTATCAAGGTAAAGTAAGGGAATAATTTAGAAAATTTGAATTTAGATGACATTAGCAGGAATTGGACATTACCAATGATTTACACTCAATCCGTTCATTTTTAGGGTCTCTGTTGTGTGAGCTTGAAGGTGAGGGAAAAGATCTTCAGAGAAAAAGAAGAAAGGAGGGAGGGAGTAAAAACTGCAACAAACAGGGTAATATAAAAATAAAATATTTCTCATGCAAAAATTTATTACATATACTCCAATCTTCAAGAATGCTAGCTATTTGCTAGCAAAATTTCATGTTGGTGAGGAAGTGCTAAGGCATTGTGCGGCAGTGTGGCTGGGGCACAGACAGGATGGTTAGAGGACAAGCAGGAACAATAGAGACCCTGGCTGCCTAGGGAAAGGATACTTGTTTCCACAGCTGCGTTCCCACATCCCGTTGATCCAGTCTCAGTTTCTCTTCTGGGGTCACCCCTTCCCTTGCTGATGCCATTGTCATTGGGTGAACCCTGTTCTTAAAGGGTCCCAGGGAAAGGTCTCTAAGGAGACAGCTATTGTGTACCACTCAACATGGCTATCATCCCATATCAGGATTTGGGGTGTCTAGGAATAATTGTGGGGTATTGTCAGTCATTTATGTTGCACTACTGACTCAAACTTTGTGGAACTCAGTTGACAGCTTTACATACAAAATTATTCTACATTTATTTTTAATGGAGTTATGGACTACTTCTTTCCATACATAAAAAGACTGTGATAATTTTTATTTGAATATAAATTATTTTCTTAAAATCAGAAATGGTGGAGGTATTTAAAGATGATAAACAATTCTAGATATGTAGTCAATTAAAAGGCATGTAGAGGTGATCTATTACTTCAAATTCTATGTAGTGTTATTTGAAACACCAATCCTCAATTGAACAGTGATTATTTTTATGTCATTTTAGTAGTAAATAGAGCCTACCCAAATTGAAATTCATTTCTTTCTTCATAGATGGATTAATGTTTTAACTGACAAAATTATACAAATACTCTGGCTTTATTCACAATTGAGGTTCGGTGTTTTCTGCACCTTTTCCCCACTTAGTAAATAGTAGGTATCTGTGATGGCTAGAATTCCACAAACACAAGTGGTTATGGGAATTCAGGAATCTTGATTATAAATAGAAATATGGACTTCTTCTAAAAGAAGGTTTTGGTAAGTAATTTGCTGACTTGCCAGGGTTCACATTACATTTTTGAAGTTGCATAATGTGCAAAAATCTAAGTGTGAAATATTTTAAAATAAGAATTAGATAAAATTTAGCCAGATTTCATAACCCAGAAATTTTGTTTATTGTTATTTTTGTAGAAAAGGTAGATAGGGGTTGAGGGCTATATGATAAAAATATATACATATCTGACAAAGAAAGAGGGTTGAGAGAAAGAGAGTTGTTTGGGGGAAATTTCACTTTGTAGAGACCTTTTGGGAATACATTTTAAAGAAGAACAATAATGCTTCATCTTTAGTCACTTTTGTGGTTATTGTTTTAGTTCTTCCTGGAAGAGCAATATTGACATCTTGAGCATCTTAAGATCTCTTTTCTGTAACTTTTCTTTGGGCTGATCTAATTTTGCCCTCACTATGCTGGAATTGGGGACTCTTTGGCTCTTCAGCTGGCAAAGAAGTTCATTTGATCTGATATTCTGGTGTATGACCTCATGCATGTATACATGTCTGTTTATTCATGTTATTTCCAGGAACATTTTAGAAACTCTTTTCAAGATATAAGAGCTTAAGTGGCCTGAAGAAGAACCTAGGCCATCACCAGGTCTCTACTCTTGGTGCGTCATTTTGCAGCTATCACAGGCAAACTCAAAACTGCTTACACCAACATAAGCCCTACAGCCAAAGAGAAACCAAGAGTTAACCCCAACAAAGAGGAATTGATCTGAGAAGCAGCAAGGCCACTGACCTGGAGATCTTCGCTAACATATCTTGATGAGGCAGCATGTTTTGACCTGACTGTAGCCTACTGGACACAAACTGAATTGGTTTGGATAGTGTAGTATGGAGAGGGGGCACTGTGGTTGGGAGCTTTCAACTGAGAAATCCTATCTTAATTCTGTATATGGCAATTCTTTAAGTCAAAGGAGTTCTATTAAAATAGTAGGACAGTTGCCAAAAGAGATTTGTTTTAGCAGTATTCTGTATTCCATGGCTCTCTATAGTCTCTAATTTTCTGTTTGGAGCAGGGTTTGGAAAGTGGAGGCAAAGGTGATTTCCTCTTTCTGGAGGTGTACAGAAAGGAATCTAGTGACTACACCAAAAGCCATTGCACTGTCACAGGGCTCTTCACAACAGCCTCATGACTTAGATTGGTTGAGAATTCTTGGCATTTTGCCTTGTGAGCTGTTTATAGGCCCTAGCCCTTTTGTGATCCTTGAACACTCTTAAACCTAATGTTACCCTCTCTAGGCTTGCATCAATATAAGGGAACCAAGGTATTCTCCCCTGCCAAAATAAGGTCATACACTTCTACCAAATGATGCTTTGTCACCACATTCCTGCCTTTACCAGTCCCTCCCCAATGAGGATGTACTCAGGAGAGCAGCATCCCTATGCTTCTTTGTGTATGCGTGCTAGATTAGTGTCACCTTAAAACATTTTGTCCAAGCACTGATACTTCCTCTCCCATTGAGGACAATACGATTTAACCCTCTCTCATCTTAAAAATATTTTTTGTTTTGCCTATTGCAATAAACAAACAGAACCTTGGAAATATAAGGGGAAATGGTTAGGACAATCTAAATATCAGCACTCAGATTTTTCTGTGTATTCTCAATATTTATTTTATCTTACTCAAATGATAATGAGAAGGAAGGTTTTCCTTTTCCCCATCTATTATCTTCTTACTACTTGTATTCTTTTAGAGATCTTGGAATCCACTTTACAGCTAAACTATAGTTCAATTACATCTGTTCTCTTCTTTACCTTTAAGTGTAATATTTCCTCAGGTGGGCTTGATATAAATATTAGGTATGCCCCATAAATGAATCAATCACATTCTTCTTTCTGTGTCTGGAGATAGATAGGTAGAGGGAGGGAGAGTGGGAAAGAGAGAGAGAGAGAGAGAGAGAGAGAGAGAGAGGATTTAAGGTTGAACCTTTGCATACTGATGGATATACCTATTTGATTGTAAATGCATTCAGTGATAACCCATCTCTGGGTATGGATCTCAGATCTACAGGAACTAAGTGTGAGAGCTGGGGAGGCTTGATTTTGTTTTCCAGCCAGCTTGTCCCATACCAATAAATTGTGATGGAGGGAAACACTTTCCATTTGTATTGTAAAATTTAAAAAAGTACTCTCTTTCGTAAAGTGTTTTATTTGTGTTTTCTGTATGTTTTTTATCATCTTTAAGGAGCCAACAAAATTTTCTAAATAGGATGAAAGTAAGTTATGGCACATAAGCTGAAATACTTTGGGAATGATAGAGTATACATTTTGGAATTTTATTACTACAAATGGACAGAAACCAAGCTTTTTTAAAAATAAGATGATTATTTGCATTACAGACATATTTTCTGTTTTCAAATCTTTAGATGAAGTCTCACAGCTGATAACTGAATATAAAGTTCTAAAGGAAGTAGATTTATACATTCTATGAAAGAAAAACAGCACATAGCTTATGGAAAGTATAATGAATGTTGGGGAAAATATGATGAATCAAAAAAGTGTGTTAAATTTTGTCAGCCTGTAAAATAACATTAGAATATGTTTGAAATATTTACTTGGATGTAAAAATAACCTCTACCCTGTTCAGGATGTCAGAGAGCATCAAGCCCCTATGGGTTATCCTTACTTTTGGAGGTGGTTGTTGAAAGTAAATAAAGTTTTAAATAAGCTAGCTCTTATGGATGATGGAGGTTTATTGGAAAAGATACAGGGAAGTATTTCTAGCTCACATTCTTATAGTTGGACACTGTTTTCAGATATGCTAGACGATTTCCCCATGTGGTGGATCCACAAACTACTTTGAAATGACTAGTAGTCTATAAGTACATTGCAAGTAAACCTAGTAAATTAAGATGATTCTGTATCAGTTTAATTTATGTTTTATAGTTAGTTTAGCATTCTGATTTGATTGCCTTAGTAATGTGAATTGCCTACAGCTGCTGATGATACAGCTTTAATTCTGTTTTAAAGGTCATGTAAACATGTGCCTGTAGCATAAGGAATGCAAATTCAATTCCCTTTTAATGTTTCCTCACATTCACTTCAGAGCCTTCACCTAGAAAATTAGTAGGATTTAACATAAAACTCTTTTAATGTTATGATTTCATTAAAATCCTTTTTCAATGCTTTACTTTTCCTTTTGCAGGGTAAAGAAGTCTTCCGCACATTGCAATGCATAGCTCATGCAACATACATCACTTTCACAGGAGGCAGAAAAAAAATTTGTTAGCTCTGTTTACGTTTCTAGTGCTTTTACTAAAATCCAAGAACTTCATTTCAGTCTCTTTTTAGCTGGAGGTA
The DNA here is from genome assembly GCA_036365145.1 of Orientallactaga sibirica. Lineage (NCBI taxonomy): Eukaryota > Metazoa > Chordata > Mammalia > Rodentia > Dipodidae > Orientallactaga > Orientallactaga sibirica. The sequence continues at coordinate 4,105,295 of JAEOAD010000793.1, read as the reverse complement.
AAAACAAAAGATGCAAAGCAAAGTAGATAATCTAGACACATTTTAGTCTGAAGTAAAAGCAGGCTATTATGTAGGCATGTAAGAATTTCCAGTCACTACCATTTTTATACCATGAACACATGACTGAAAATAAACTATGGAATACATATTAACAGAATTTTTTTTTAAATCACATGGGTTTTATAGAGCATAATGTGTTAGTTTAAGTTAATAGGCAAAACACATAAATTTGACCTCCAATTTCTATGGCTTAAATGTAAATTTCTATGCAGTTTTTTATATTTATTTTGAAAATACATTAAATACTTGATATTAACACAAAAGTATGCCAGTTGAACATGGTAAAACTTTTTGAAATGCACTTTGAAAATGAATATCTTTACAATAAGCATGCATTCGCAGAAGGGACAGTAATGTAAGAATGAAAGAAGTGAGAATACAAAACAGAAAAGTTTGAAAGAAAGTGAAAAGTTTAACCCAATGCTTGCCTTGACACTGTTGTGCTACTGCTACTTTCTCATTTATATCTCTGCTCTTCATATCTAAGTTTAAAGTTATTTACCCTGATATTTACCTGAAGAAAATCTTTCCAGTTATCTTTCCTCTTAGATTGGATTTTCCCAATGATAGAAATGTTAAAAATACACAAATAGAAATTTGTCTATATGAGTATAAACTTAATTTATTAGCATAAGTACTATAACAACAACAAAAATAATGTACTTAGTGTCAAATGTACTTTTATTTGGTATTGAGGACAAATAATTCAAAAGTTTGACCGTTCACTTTTGAACTACTATTCCATTTTAGAAAATGTGTTGTATTCTGTGTTTGTGTTTTAAAACTGAATGCTATCTACAACACATGAGCGGTCATGAATGCCCACCCTGGAAAGGGCTGTAGCCATGAACATTTTAGGGGCTTATCTAAGTGGGTGATTTTTCAAATGGTACCTCTGGCCTGCTGCTTTACATTTTTCAGACACTCACTTTCCCCTGTTCTAATAGAAGGGAACTCAACACACAAAATTCATATATACTCTTTCATTAACACCCTGGATTAGCAGTAATTCTTTAATAAATAAAACTGTAATGAAAATCAACCTTGATGGCTGTGATTGGTCCCACTTGCCTTATGACAATGGAAGTTAAAATGTTAGAGTTGTAAATTCAAGGAGATAAATTTGTTTAACTTTGCTTTTTACATAATCTTAGTTAATATTCACATACATATGTTCTTAGACTGGAAACCCCAAGTGGGAAAACTTAGTTTTATGCAGTATTATAAGAACCTCTACATATGTTTTGCCTTTTGATTGAACAATTTGTTGTGCAATTTTTTTCCTGCTTGTGAAAATTTAAATTGTGCACATTTATTTTGACTTTTGGAATTTAGCTGAACATCCAACTGAGATTAGTGAATTGATCATTCTTATGCTTCTTAAAATTATTAAAACTCTGCTTCTACAAGTGTCTTTTAAAATCAGGAGTGGACATAAATACTATAGAACTTCAATAGCAGATCATGTCATGGCGATCTATATGTTGCATCTGTGCTGCATGATCCCCACTCATTCATTTGGTTGTGTATATTTGATGTAAATTTACTGGACGACTACATCCACAGGTGTCCTTTTCAGTGTAGGTTTATATTTTTCTCTGATAGTGATACCATTTTCAGTATGTTGCAGAAATATGCAGTGAGAAGGCTTGAAATTAGCCATTTCATAAGTGCATATCCTTGCACCAGAATATATAACTGCTCATATATGAGTAGCACATATTTCATATTAAAACTTTACCAGCAGTATCAAGATAAATAAAAGCAGTTAAAATATTTAACAACTAACACCATTCTCCCCTCTAACCCAGAAAAAAGAAAACCTTGGCATGTACATTCAGCACAGGCTACTAGAATCCAGTTGCAAAACAGTTAATGGTCATGCTTCTTTTTATTTCATATGTGCATACATACTCTAAAAAATAACTCATAATGCTTTTAAATGCAGCTAAATGTACCCTTATTTATTTTCAGATTGCTTTCCACAGCATCCGATTTCTACAATTTTCTAATGTCTTACAACTTTCCTCACTGAGAAATGACACTATTTGTGCTCAATAATAAGTTATGTAAACAAAAGCAAGTTATATGGAAGCAATTTTGGGGGGAGTCTACTAATTTTATCCTTATTACTATGTGGCTTCAAATATGAAGAGGCTTAAATGACTTTATTAAATTAAAAAGAGCATTATAACGCACCTGTGATAGTCTCTTCTCAAATCTCTATATAATAATACAGATAGAAATTCTTTGTTATGTCTGTTCAGAGAGACTTTGCACATTTACTTAAAACCAACTTCATTCAAATGACTAAGAGAAACATGTGCTTGAAACAATGAACCACAATTCGACATTTCCTAATATTGTATGTTCTTGTATGTTCTACTATGTGTTTTTCTTCGTTATCTTCTTATATCTGAAGTTCTATTCCAGCCCCCCTATCCCTCCACCCCATGTATTTGATCATTTCTCCAAGTCCCTTGGCTGAACCAATCTCTTTTCATGCAGAGGATAAAAAGAGAAGAACTTCAAAGTAGGTTCAGGTAATTAACAGCTGAGGGGAATATAATCTAAACCATAGGCCCTGCTTTGCACCCAGGCTGGCTCTCTGAGCCAGCCGGCAAGGGAGTGCCTATTCCCTATAGCATCTAAATCTGCTTCCTCTGAACAGCTCTGCCAGGCCTCCAGTTATCACATCTGCATTTCAAACACCATGGCTCTGGCATTAATTATTAATTAGCCTACAGTCACCCTAGAGGATTCAAGTTCCAGTCTGCACATACTTATTCATTGACCTCTATCTTAGTTTTTGTTACAGGGAAAAAACTCAGTAGAATGCTTAATAATTTCCTTTCTATTATACCTTCTGTTCTAGTTTCATGAAGAGGAAACAGTATATTTTCCAAGTGGGAATAATCACAGAATAGCCTCAAAATTTGTTTACAGTAAAATGTTCTGTCAAAAGTTGAAGACCATCAAAGGAGTGAAATGATTTATAGGCAACACTGAGTGTTGAAAGGTACTTTTTAATGCTCAACAAATTGACTAGCTGTAGTTTCCCCAAACTGAGAAATATGGTCATGGGACAAACACAAATATGCTTTAGTTTTCAGTGAGAGAAACTGCAGAGATTATAAACTGGATTTTATGTTTGTGTCATGCATGAGTATGATCCGTAAATCTCATTGTACATGTAGCTGAAATCAAAGCAGGAATGCTCAACAAAACAATAAACACAGAAGTGATTTCATTAAGATACATTTTTTCCCCTCATCTTTGGTTTATTTTAAAACAGAAGTTCAAAGAAGGTTGTTTCTTGATAGTAAATATTTTATCTGTATGCTAAATTAATAAATTATACTACACAGTTCTTAGGTCTAAACTTGGAAGTCTTCACAAAATAACCTAGAATTCAATTGAGTAAGCTGAGAGTTAGGTAGAGCTGGGTTTGAGTCTGAGCCCTAGCACTAAGTTACTTGAAATCCTATATCATATCCACAATTCTGATTTGTCTTTAGAAAAATAGGGATAGCGTTAGAACCTACCTTGTAGGATTTTTATGAGAATTAAATGAAAAAAATATGTATAAAATATTCATTATAGTGGTTGAAATATAGTAGTGTCTAATAAGTGTTAATTATTAGCATAAATTTTTGCTTCATTATTTTATTATGATATTTCTATAGTTTATTTTAATGTTGTTTTATTTACATTTTTTCTCAATATGGGGATCCTAAACAATCATGTACTGCCTGGCCCCGAGTATTATACTAGGTAGTCCCCTACCACCTTTCACTATCATAATCATCCATCTCTTCACCATTAAGTCCTATTTTCTTGTTTTGAATTCTCATTCTTCTTTTGGAATGTAGTCATCCTTGTTGAAAATCTCTGCCTTCAATACAAGAGGCCCTGTGGGGCTTTCCTAAACCTTTCAACTTTTATCTTTGGCCTGTATAGTCCTCTCTGAAACTATAGTCTCGGTAAGCTATTTCCTTTCTCTAAAATTAATTCAGGAACTTATTTCAGAGGAAATGTGACAAGAGTGGGATTAGGTTCTGGGTCTTGTTACCTATACTGGGAGCCTGGTCCTAATTCTGAAGTTAAAACATAATAAAATTTTGAGTCACAGTTTATATTTTGGTTACTTTCCTTCAATTTTTCTTTGCTTTTGAATGTCTATCAATATAATTGGGATAATACTTTATAAGTAATTTCATGTAGTGATCTTTTCAGTTTAATAAAATATAAAATTTCTCTATGCAACTATTTTAAAGATATTTTTAAAGGATATATAATGTTTCATCTCCAAGGAATAACATATTTTATGTCAACATTAGTTTGGGAGACTTTAAAAATACTATGGATATTATATAATTTTGTTTGTAAAACATTTTGCCTAAAACAAACACACACACACACACACACACACACACACACACACACACAGCTCACATTGGTTTTGATATCTCACATGTCAGTGAGCCTAAGAAGGATTGTGACATGTACAAGTTGAAGATCATTGAAGATCCTTCTATACATTGGTCCACAAGTTGGAAAACGTTGAAATAGTTAATGTAAAGACCGAGTTAATATTTTAACTTTTAAATTGTTTATCATGATGGCAATGATCCATGATTCAGTACTTTTTAGGAATATTTGTATATCAAAATATGAAACATTTTCATTCACTTAAAATATTATCTTTATGGCTGCAAGACCAAAACATTTTAAAGCCAATAGGTTATTTAGATGGTCAAACAACCCAGCTTCTAATATGAAATGGAAAATGATTTAGAGGGATTGTTTAGCAGTTAAGGCATTTGCCTGCAAAGCCCAAGGACCCAGGTTCAATTCCCCAGGACCCACATTAGCCAGATGCACAAGGGGACACACATGTCTGGAGTTTGTTTGCAGTGGCTCTCTCTCTCTTTCTCTCTCCCTCTCTCTCTTTCTCTCTCTCCTCTCCCTCTGTCAAATAAATAAATAAATAAATAAATAAGATATATATTTTAAAAAGATCACCACTCAGGGGTGGAGAAATGGCTTAGTGGTTAAAACGTTTGCCTGCAAAGCCAAAGGACCTCAGTTCAATTCCCTCGGACCCACATAAGACAGATGCACAAGGTGGAACATGCGTCTGGAGTTTGTTCTCAGTGGCTGGAGGCCCTGGTGAACCCATTCTCTCTCACACACTGTCTCTGTTTCTTTCTTTCCCTCTCTCTCTGTTTCTCTCTTTCCCTCTGTCTCAAATAAATAAATAAATAAATAAAAAAACCACCACCATCTCTATAGCAGTCTCACCTACTAAACTTATTAGGAAATTTAATGGAGTTGTATTATAAATGACTCACTTTAGAGAATATATGATGCCTTGCAACGAGCACCTCAGGATTTGCTTAAATTCTTGTGAAAGTTTTTAATCATCTACTTGAGAATTTTTTGTGCATTAGTGTTAAGCTTATTGCTTTGTAATTTCTAGAATCTATTATTTATATGATTTCTCCTATTTTGTTAGCTCTTCAAAGAATACCATGTTGACATTATAGAAATATAATTTTGTAGTGTGAATCCACTAAAATGTTATGGGGTAAAACTATAACAAATGTAGCATTAGAAAGAAACCTACAAGAATTATTGCCTCCACCAGTTACAATACTGTAGTAGGAGATGTATGTAGCACAAATTGTAATGGGGGAAGTGGTCTAAGGTTAGAATAGATGAATTTTCAGGTGGTCATCTTTCAGATTCTATGAATTTGAAATTGTTTCCACCATAAGGCACATTAATTAACCAATTACAGAGTGTTAAAATAAATTTTAAGGTTTCATCATTAGAGATGTTTAAAATTATAAAGATTTTATTCAGAAATAAATTATTTATCCTTATCAATTACTTTAAAACAGCAGTATTTGTGTTATAAAATCCTAGTTGCAAAATTGTTACATTATTTAAAGATCTCCAATAAATTTATTATTTTACAGCCGTATCGCAGCAGAACTTTCAATTATCATAACCAAAATTGGAAATATATATAATCATGTGCCAGTGCTGATTAGTGAAGTGGCTTTCAGAAAAAAAAAATGTTGAGTTTCTATTACTTAAAATGGTGATGACATCTCTACAACTCATAAGAAGACAATCCATGGTTTAAGAATTGAAGATATTAAGACATTTAATAAAAAGCTTGTGTAATATTATTACTATATACAGTTAAATTAATTAAAACATAAAATCCCCTAGTTGTATGCCTGCTCAAGTAAATATCTGTTCTATAATGTTACTTACTGTCTTTGGTAAATGAAAGTAGATCTGGGGAGATGGCAAAATGCTTACTGCACAAACATGAGTACCTGATTTTGGATCCCTAGGACTCAGGTAAATTTTGGGTATGGTGGTGCATGCCAGTAATCCTAGTACTAGAGAGACAGATCCAGAAAACCACTCAGGCTCACTGGCTAGCTAGTATAGCTTAACAGGTGAGCTACAGGTTCAATGTGAGACCCTTCTCAAAGAATAAAATGGAAGCAATCATGAAAGACCCACTCTCGACCTCTGGCCTACACACACATGTGTATGCACATTTCTGCATACATGTCCACCAACACATATTCACATACATACACAAATGTCACACACACATCACATACATATTCAAATACTCACACACACAATTAAAGTTAGCTTTTATGGAAGTAGAAGAAGCTCAAGACTTAGAATGTATCATATTGGAGTTCATGGGGTTCAAAATTTATCTCCACTGCTACCTAGTTCTAATGACATGCCATTGAAACTCTCATTTTACTCACTAGAAAAATAAGACATAAAGACACAGTTTACTGGATTACCCTAAAAACTAACAATATCATATTTAAATACCTTTTTCTAGATCTGTACTTGGCACATGGTAGATTCTACTAGGGAAAATATTCTGTGAAAAGTAGCTGTTATTATTAAAATTACTTTTATATAAGTTTTTGTTTGACAGATAATTTTACTGTAAATGAAAAATACATAAAATTTAGCAATTTCAATGGAAACTTTTACATTTTGTTCTCTAATTCTTTCTGGAAATTACAGTGAACATATGTGGCATACCTATTAATGGTTCTGGGTTGTCACAAGAAATCTCATCTCTGTGCTCTGCTTTTTTTTTCAAGGTAGGGTCTTGCTCTAGTTCAGGCTGACCTGGAATTCACTATATAGTGTGCTCTGCTTTTGTGTGGTGATGCCTTTGAGCTAGCCCCTAACATGTTCCAAGCTATGCTTATCCATATTTGTACTTGATGTTTCTTCTCTATTTTATACTTTCATGATAAATAGACCTGCCTATAAGCCTCAATCATTTTGGAAAGTGAAGGCTCAGAATAAATTTAAGAGACGTGCCTGAGCCTTTACAGTTTAGATCAGAGCCTAAATTCATGCCTAGCTATTTTGAAAGTGTATTTGGCCTCATACTTTGGTTGTGAATTACATCCTATATACTACATATTACATATGAATGCATAAATTTTCAATAATTGTATACTAGCCTCCATGTAGTTTGGCAGGTCAAGTATTGAATCTGTCAAAAGAAGACAGAAATGGCTAGCTAGTATATGGAAAAATCTCAGCATTACTTACCATCAGGAAAATGCAAATCAAAACCACAATGAGGGCTGGAGGGATGTATTAGAAGTTAAGGCACCTTGCCCGAGAAGCTTAAGGACCCAGGTTTGATTCCCCAGAACCTACATAAGCCAGATGCACATGGTGGTGCATGTGTCTGGAGTTTGTTTGCAATGGCCAAAGGCCCTGGCATACCTATTTTCTCTCTTAAATAAATAAATAAATAAATAAATAAATAAATAAATAAATTTCAAAGGGACAGTCTTTCACTATACTTTTAATGGCTACATTATAAATAATAAAAATAATAAATGCTTATGAGGATGCAAAAAGGGGGAACATATTAGTAAATATGTAAATTAGTCACAGCTATTATATCAGACAGAATGGCATTTTCTCATAAAATTATAAATAAAACTACCATATGATCCAGAAATCCCACTTCCTGGCATGTTCAATGGGAATTCCATAAATATGTTGAAGAGATAGCTGCATCCTTATGTTCCCTACAGCACTGTACCTGAAAGCCAACAATTGCAATCATCCTAAATGCCCATCAATTGGTAAATCGATAAATAAAATTTGGCATACATACAAAATTGAATAAGATCCAAAACTGAAGAATTTTTATTATTTAAGTCATTATATCTAGTGATATAAGTCTGGCATAGAATGGCAAATGTCACACGATCTCATTCATATGTGCAATCTAAACCCTTTTTCTCATAGAGATTGAAAGTAGAATAATGGTTATGAGATGTTGAGGAGAGTAGCAGGGAAGGAAAGAAGGTGAAACAGTCACTGGGTAGTAAATTACAGTTAGGATGGACAAATAAGTAATTGAGCAGTAGAGTAAATATATTTAACTACAATGCATTTCAATACTTAGAAAGGTAGTAGAAATGAATTTGAATGCTTTTACCATGAGTAAATGGTAAATGTTTCAGGAGATAGATATGCTTACCATGATTAAAGTAACATACAAGTAATGCGTATATTAAAACAATGCATAGTGTCCTATAAGTACACCTAAATTTTATTTAACTTAAAAGAAGTAAAAGGTTTTATTCACAGCCTAAGAGTTCCAAAGTATCTTTTCTTGAATGTAGCTCTCTTCCCAGTTAAAAAGAACCATTCTTCTTATTTGCTTTTAATTTTGTTACCTAAGTGTACTTCCTAAATAACATAGATCAATTTTACTTGCTTTGAAACGTTTTGAAAATGTCTTACAGTTGTGTTATTTTCTGTCTTACTATTTCTATTCAAAATGGTAAGGGTTTCATGTACATTGCCATAGTAATTGTAAAATATTCATTAATGCTGTGCAATATTAATCCATTTGATGAACATACTATCATTCCTTTATGTCTCTTTCTATTGCTGATGGAAATTTGATATTTTTTTCCTTTTGTCGATGAGGAATGCGGCTGTTATGAACAATATTGAATATTGATTCTGGTTCATGTAAATTCATATTTCTGCCACATATATGTATATTATATATCAAAATAGTTGACTTATAGGTTATCTCCATTTTCACTGGACTATTCCAAATTCTTTCTTAAAATGGTTGTGTCACACCAACTCCCTCACTTTATACCCAGAATCTGTAATTTCACATTGCTACAATTTATAGCCAAAATTTAATATTTTCAGGCTTTTAAATATTAGCCAGATTTGAGGATGTGTGTAGGTATGTAATGACTTTAAGTTAAAATCAAATCATTATTAAAAGATAAAGGGAGGCTACTGGAGGCACCCAAATTAATGTAATATTAAAATTAATAAAAAAATATTTTTTTAAAAAAAGATAAAGGGGGGCTTGCTGGAGAGACGGCTTAGCAGTTAAGGCATCTGCTTGCCAAGCCTAAGAATGCCGGTTCCAATTTCCAGGTCCCACATTTAGCCAGATGCAAAAAGTGAAGCAAGGGCACAATACTGCACTTGCCCACAAGGGGTTGGACACATCTGAAGTTCGTTCACAGTGGCTGAGAGGCCACTGCCGTGCCCATTCTCTCTCTCTCTCTCTCTCTCTCTCTCTGTCTCTCAAATAAAAAAAAAAGATAAAGGGACATTTAATATATATTAGCCAAGTTGATTTCTTCTTTTATGAAGTTCCTAGTAAGTCACTTACACATATGCAGTAGGTTGCTTTACTTTTCTTACAGTTTTGAAGTAATTATGTTTGTATTGTTGATGAAATTTCATCTCTGTTGTTTACATTTTTCATCTTCTTCCTTTCTATCAATTATGTTGTTTCTTTCTGTATATGTATTTTAACTAAGATAATTTTTTGTATTTTAAAAATCACATTTACTAATATTTTCCTTTATGGTTAATACTCCTTATGAATCAGTAAATATTTTATTTTGTCCTAGTAACATGGAGGTATTTTTACATCAACCAAAAAATGGATCACTTTGTCTTACACAAAGATATATAACCCACCAAAGATTTTTGCTCATATAAGATTTTAATTTCATTTTTCCTATAGGTTGTTTCTCCATTTATAAAATAATGTTAACTGCCTTGCATTATAAGTCAAATGATCCTACAAGTGTTTGTTAGCTTCACAGTTCTTAGATATGTCTCATTGATCTATTTTTATTTATATAATTTTATGACTCATATAAATAAACTTATAAATTTTTCTTCCTTTACAAGGATATTACCTAATTATAGCCTTTTCTTTTTCCTTATAATTTTTACAACAATCTTGTCAATTTTCCCATTTGGCTGTAGATTGGGATTTTATTAAATTTATACATATCTTGATCTTACAGGGTGTTCCTTATAAGGTCTATTTGTCATCTATCATCGATCTATCTCTCTATCTATCTATAACCTATTTCTTAGGTGACTTAAATTTTCTGTTAATAAAGGTATTTGCTTTTTCATAGAAATATTTCTCATTATGTAACTTTCAATGTAGGTACTCATTCAAAAATACCATTTTGCAAGTATTGGTTCATTTGGATAGGCTTGCTCTTGATTCCTGTAATTTTTGCTTTGTTTCCATCAAATTAGCTAAACTTTCATTTTAGTACTCTTGTATAGATTTTATTGGATTATGCATGAACACAATGACGTGACTTAGAAATACTCTTTTTTGCTTATTCTATTCAAAGCTTTGAAATACTAGAAAAAATTTTCCACCCAAAGTACTTCTGTGCAATATCTCACACAGCCTGGATCAATCATGTGACTAGCCAGTGAATTTCTTCCCATTTGTGAATAACTGTGGGACATTTGAACTTCTCACAACAATATATTAGCAATTGTATAGTATAAATTCTTTGACCAATAGCATATGAATCCATATTATGTAAGTTCTGTTTGAACAGAAGTTTTCAATGACATTTTCAAGATTCCATTTTCTTAAATGTACGTTTATCCTCTCTCTGAGGAAAAGTGTATACAAGATAATCTGGTGTTTAACCTAGGACTAAGAATAAGACATATGAAACCATGAATATAACTGCAGCCAATCTACAACCATTGTATAATGTGAGCAATAAATGACTGCTGCTACAATATTTGATGTATTATAATACAAAGTGAAATAAAACATAAGCTTTCTGATGTTTATTTTATGCCAGCTATTAAATAATTGTCTGTTTCAAATTGGTCTTCCTCTACTCTGATTCCTGGTGTTGAGGCTGAAGCTCTAAATAGTACATTTGTCCTTTTTAAGCTGGAGGGAAAGAAGGAAATGATTCTTTGTTTATTGTTTTATGTTTGTGTTGCTATCACTCCAGCATGACTATTCACCATAGTTTTAATAGCCACTGATTTCAGAGACAAATGTTTCTCCAGATTTACAGAATAAACCATAGTGTGTACATTGGCATAAACCCAAGGAATTTGTACTAGACCATCTTGAGTAGTCTGTGTCAATCCCTTACTAAGCTTTTGGGTACCAAACAATGCCCCTCATGAAGGATTCAGTCCTAACTTCTCATAGACTTCCTTCAGATCACTAAGTTCTAATAAATCTAAACTTTTTGTGGTTTCCTTACCTGTAGTTCAGCTACCTTCGTGTTCAAAATTTGCATTTTCAGACTTCTCATACCAATTTATACAATTCACATTATTAAATAACCTCTGCTAAATTAAACATTTTATTTACTTATTGTACTTGTTAATATAGAATCTTTAGCATAATGCTTTATTACCCATCTCAAATTGAGAGCATTCTACCTGCTATCATAATGATTCTGTGGTGTGTTTTAATAATTAAAAACAAAGAATGTTAAATAGTTTCCTTTTTATTCCCAGTTTGCTACAAAGGCTTTTTCATGAAGGAAAGTTGATATTTTCTAAAAGTTTCCCTATATATTCTAAAATTCATATGATTTTATTTTATAGTCTAATATTAGTATTAAATTAGTCTAATATGAATAATAAACTAACATTGCATCCCTTGGATAATATAAACTGGGCCATAGTATTTTATTATTTTTAAAGTTAATTTGAATATATTTACTTAGGATATTTGCATGTATTATCATGAGTGAAATAGAGTGGTGATTTTCCTTTTTTTTTGTCTTTGTTTTGTTACTGTGGATAAAAAGCACACATGAGAACTAACCTCTTAACAGTTATTTATTATAAGCCTGATTCTATGCAGTATATGTCTAATACTCTTCCATTTTACATAGCCAATACTCTACCCACTGAAAACATTGTTATTCCTCACCCCTCTAGTAGCTAACCATAATCACTTTATTTTACTAAGTTTGACTACCTTCAAAATATTGTATATGTGGAGTAATGCAGTGTTTTTCTTTTCATGACTCATTTCACTTTGGAATATGTTCTCCTTGTCTACCGTGTTTTCAAATAGGACATTTCCTTATTTTTGAAGGTGAGAAAAATAGTCTATTGTAAATTATGCCATATTTTATTTATCCATCATATATCGATGAAAGTTTACATCATTTGTACCTATTTTCTATCATGAATACTGCCACAATGAACATGGGAAAGCAAATATTTCTTCAATCCTGATGCAGTTCTTAGAGATATATACCCCATAGTGAGATTGCTATACAATATGGTAATTCTCTTTCCTTTTAATGTAAACAGTTCATTATATTTTTGTGGTACTAAGGATTGGACAAAGAGTATCCCACATAATAGGCAAGCACTGTACAATTGATCTGTATCTTCCATTTTTTTTTAACATATTCAGTAACATAATACTATTTCCCTAGTGGTTACACAGTTTTAGATTTTCACTAAGATAGGGCAAAATGTACCAATTTCTCAACATTTTCATCAGTGCTTGTCACTTTGTGTTTTTACTTATTTTATAATATTTAACCTAACTGATATGTTTTTAATTATTTTATAATATTCATCATAGTATCTAATAGTTATTTTGATTTGGATTTTATGATTAGTGATTTTATGCATTTATTCATAGACCTACTGGTCATTGTATGAGACTATTTAAGTCCTTTGCCCATTTGAAAATATTTTTACCTTTCTATAGTTTTTTTTTTCAGTCTGTTATTTGATTTAATCACTGTACAGCATATTTTTCAAAATATTGATTTTGCAAGCAGAGATAAGAGAAAGGAAGAAAGGGCAACCCAGAGCATCTGGCAACTGCAGATCAACCCCAGATGCATGTTCCACCCTGTGCATCTAGCTTTACATGGGTACTGTGGAATCAAACCCAGGCTGTTAGGCTTTGTAAGCAAGTTCCTTAACCATGGAGTGATTTCTTTAGCCCAGTTTAATTATTCTTAAAATCAGAAAATATGATGCCTCTAGGGTTTTTTTTTTTTTTGTAAAAATTATTTTGGCCTTTCCATTGTAGAAATGTACAAAAATATGAAAGCTCTATAGATAGCTTTGTATAGCATGAATGTTTTTAACAATTGCAAAGTCACTCAATCCATTGGTATGGCATTCAGTTGTGTCTTCAAGTTTTTTCAGTAGTTGTTTGTATGTCTCATTGTATAAGCCTTTTACCTGAATTGTTTGTTCCTATATGTTTTTTATTGTTAATGTTAGAAAATAGGATATATCTTAATTTTCTTTCTAAATTATTCATTGTTATAGCATATAGCAATCAAATCATCTTCTATATTGATTTATTTTATTTTGCAGGATTTCTGGATCATTTACTAGTTCTGACCAAGTTCATTTGATATTTAAGAATACCTTTTTATAACATCTTATAAACCAGTATTTTTTTCTTTATGATTTGGGTATTTCTTATTGTTTACTTTCCCTGTTTATTGCTTAAAATAGGATAGAAGTGTCAGTAGTAGGCAACCTTATTTTTCTTCTTGATCCTAGAGTTTTCAGCTTTTTACCATTGTACATTTTATTATGTAGAGGTAATTCTCTTCTGTTTTTAGTAAAAAATCTTTCCACTCAGTAATACTTGTGTTACCTACAGTATGCTTAGTTTAAGTATTGTGCTTTCATATTTTTTCATATTGTGCATCTTTATTTTATACTCTTGAGAAAATGGTTGGTTCATTGGAATATTTCTTGGTAAATTGGTAGGATTAGAATCTATCCACTGCATGTTTCAAAAGTACTTTATTTTTCTTTTTTTACATTTGACAAAAATATTTCTTAATTTCTTTTAAATTTATTCTTGGTTTAACTGGTTCATCATGACTATATTAGTGGATTTTCAGTTCTGCTATTTTTTCATTTTCCTTGTTATTAATTTCTCATTTCAATTCAATGTGGTTGGAAAATATATTTGGTATATTTCCATTCTTCTTCAAAAATTTAAAATATTTGTGGCAAAATATGGTATATCCTACAGAATATTTTCTATACCTTTGAGATGAATGAGTAGCTTCTGTTGGATGAGATATTTCTTCTATTTGGTGTGTAATTTTCTTTATATCCTCTGTTTTCTTATTGATCTGCTTTCTTGATATTACATAAATAGCTAATTGTTGAGTTTTGAACAATTTATAGTTATTTTATTAGTATTGCTTCATTGCTCTGCCAAAGTTTGCATTACATATTTGGGTGCTGTGATGCTTAGAGCCTATATATTAATAACTACTTTGTCTTCTTGGTGAACTAGAATTTTCATCAATAAAATATAACCTAATTTTTTTTCACAGTGTATGTCTGATGTCAGTTTCCAAGCAAAACATATATATTTCCACCCTTTTGCTTTCAGTCTATATGAGCTCAATTCTAAGTGAATCTCTTGTGTATGTAGTTACTACTTAAAACAAAGCAAGTTGGGCAGAGATACTCACTCCAGACTCACTCCAGTAATCCCAGTACATGAGAGGCTGGAGTAGAAAAATCACTGTGAGTCTGAGACCACCTAAGCCACTGAGTTTCTTGTATGACAGCCTGAAATAGAGTGAGACCTTGCCTCAAAAATGCTAAAAGGGGCTGGAGAGATGGCTTAGGGGTTAAGGCGCCTGCCTCCTAACCCTAAGAACACTGGTTCCAATCTCCAGCGGTTCCAATCTCCAGGTCCCATGTTTAGCCAGATGCAAAGTGACGCAAGGGCGCAATGCCACACTTGACGACAAGGGGGCACACACATCTGGATTTCGTTTGCAGCAGCTGAGACACTGCTCGCGTGCCCATCTCTGTCTTCCTCTCTCTCTCTTTCTCTCTCTCTCTCTCTCTCTCTCTCTGTGTCTCTCCCCCAAAAAAATGCTAAAAAAAATCTGGGCTGGAAAAATTGCTTAGTAGTTAATGCACTTGCCTGCAAAGCCTAAGGACCTAGGTTCAGTTCTTCAGTACCAACTTAAATCAGATGTACAAGATGGTGCATGTGTCTGGAGTTTGTTTGCAATGGCTGGAAGCCCTGACATACCAATTCTCTCTATATATGTGCCTCTCTCTGTTTGTCAAATAAATACATTTAATTTTTTTAAAAGTAAAAATACTAAAAGAAAGGGCTGGAGAGTTTGCTTAGCCATTAAAGCACTTGCCTGCAAAGTCAAAGGACCTTGGTTCAATTCCCCTGAACCCACGTAAGCCAGATGCACAAGGGGGACATGCATCTGGAGTTCGTTTGCAGTGGCTGGAGGCCCTGGTGTGCCCATTCTCTCTCCCCCCTCTAAATAAAAATAAAAAAAAATACTAAAAAAACACTCTATATATTTTGTTTCTTTTATTGAGACAGAATCTCATTATATCACTCATAATGGCCTTGAACTTACTATGTGACTCAAGCTGGCTTTAACCCACAGTAATCTCCCTACTTTAAGTTCCCAAATTCTAGGATGACCTGCATGTACTACCATGCCTGGTTCACTCTATGTCTTTTAATTGCAAAGTTTCATTTACTTGTATTAAAGTAATTACTGTTAGCAAAATAGTTAGATTCTTTTTTTTTTGTATTTTTTTGGGTTATACCTCATTTTTACCTATTTCCTTATTCACAGAATTCCATTGTATTGTGTTAATTTTTTGTAGTGACATGCTTTTTTCTTCTCTCATTTTCTTTTGTGCATATTTTATAGGTATTTTCTTTGTGGTTACTGTGATGCTTACATGAAACAATTTATAATTATAAAAATCTAATTTATGGTGATAATAACTTCAATGGTATGCAAATACTAAAAACTTTTTTTAATCCAGCCCACAAAATATCATATCATTATTACAAATTATGTTTTCACATTGAGGTTTAGTTAACATATATTTGTAGTAATAGTTTTTTTTTTTTTTTTTGGTCTCACTCTGGTCGAGGCTGACCTGGAATTAACTATGTAGTCTCAGGGTGGCCTTGAACTCTCGGCGATCCTCCTACCTCTGCCTCCCGAGTGCTGGGATTAAAGGCGTGCGCCACCACACCCGTCGTAATAATTATGTTTATCCTTTTGCATTTCAATTTCTATAGCAGAATTATACGTAATTCATAAACTATGGTTAGTTTTACAATGTCTTCTACTTTTCAAGATTTTTCTATATAGTGAGATTTATATTTTCTTAACTTTTGCATTATTGTTTACAGTCGTTCAATTTCAACTTGAATGATGGTCTAGAATTTCTTGACAGGTATGTATAGTTTTGATTGATTTTCTCTACATTGTAGACCTAGATAAGTCCAGTTTTCTTTTTGTTCACATTTGTCTGAAAATTATGGTTGTCCAGACTTACTGCTTTCATTTTCTTTTCTTTTAATTTGTAAATAGAAGAGTCATTTAAAAACTGCTTTATTGTGTTGGAGAGATGGCTTAGCGGTTAAGGCGCTTGCCTCCTAAGCCTAAGAACGCTGGTTACAATCTCCAGCGGCTCCTAATTTTTTTTCACAGTGTATGTCTGATGTCAGTTTCCAAGCAAAACATATATATTTCCATCCTTTTGCTTTCAGTCTATATGAGCTCAATTCTAAGTGAATCTCTTGTGTATGTAGTTACTACGTAAAACAAAGCAAGTTGGGCAGAGATACTCACTCCAGTAATCCCAGTACATGAGAGGCTGGAGTAGAAAAATCACTGTGAGTCTGAGACCATCTAAGCCACTGAGTTTCTTGTATGACAGCCTGAAATAGAGTGAGACCTTGCCTCAAAAATGCTAAAAAAAAGGGCTGGAGAGATGGCTTAGGGGTTAAGGCGCCTGCCTCCTAACCCTAAGAATACTGGTTCCAATCTCCAGCGGTTCCAATCTCCAGGTCCCACGTTTAGCCAGATGCAAAGTGACGCAAGGGCGCAATGCCGCACTTGCCCACAAGGGGACGCACACATCCGGATTTGGTTCACAGCAGCTGAGAGACTGCTGGCGCGCCCATCTCTATCTGTCTTCCTCTCCCTTTCTCTCTGTCTGTCTCTCTCTGTGTCTCTCTCTAAAAATAAAAAATAAATAAATGAAAATTTAAAAACTGCTTTATTATGCCAAGCATATATTTACTTCACTAATATGGACACCAAAAAGTATGCAATTTACATGGATTTTTTTTAAAAAGGATTTTTGGCTTCTGATATGTGTTTTAAGAAAAATATTCTCACCTGTCAGAATTAATTCTTGAATGACTAGATTCCTACTCATAAAGTGCTACCATATGCTGATACCTTGAAGTGTTTTCTGTAACCTTTTCTCTATCTGTTTTATAGTTTTGGGTCTTATATTAAGGTATTTGCTCAAGTTGGAGTGAATTTTCGTACAGAGTGAGTGTTAACAACATAGTTTCATAATTCTTTCTATTTATTTTTAGTAGGTATACAGAGATTTAGGCATCATTCATGCTGGCAGTTTTAAATGCAATTTGCTTTTGTATATTCCTGACTTCCCTTCCTATACACCATCTTCTGCTTGCTCCCCAAATTCCTATTTTCCTGCCTTCTGCTTACATGTCCCATGTATCCTTTTGCTTTCCTTTGCATCTCCTCTAGCTTATCTCTTTATATTCACTTTTGGTTACAGTTCTACCTTTATGTTGTTCACATTTGCCTTCTTATATATACATACTCATAGATATTACAAGCGAAGACCCACGTATCAGAGAAAACATACAGTTTTTGTATTTCTGAGTTTGAGTCATTTCACTTTTCCAGATCCATTCACATTCCTGCAAATTTCATGAATTCATTTCACTTTTCTATACTGCAGAACATAATTGCATTGTGTATATGTAATACAATTTTGTTTTCCATTGATTTGTCAATGGGTATCTAGGCTCATTTTAATTCTTAGATGTTGTAAATAGAGCCATAATAAACATAGATGTGCAAATATCTCTGTAATAGATTATGGAATACTTAGAGTATATGCCCTTGTGCTGTATAGCGGTGTCATATGGGAGTTATATTCCAAATTTTTAAATAAGTTTTTTTTGTTTTGTTTTTTTCAAGGTATGGACCTCACTCTAGCTCAGACTGACCTAGAATTCACTATGCAGTCTCGGGGTGGCATCAAACTCCCGGCGATTCTCCTACCTCTGCCTCCCTAGTGCTGGGAATAAAAATGTGTGCCACCATGCCTGGCTTTTTAAAATTTTTATTTATGTATTTGAGAGAAAGAGAGAGAAAGAAGGAGAGAGAGAGAGAGAGAGAGAGAGAGAGAGAGAGAGAGAGAGAATGGGCATGTCAGGGCCTCCAGCCACTGCAAATGAACTCCAGACACAGTTGCCCCCTTGTGCATCTGGCATATGTAGGTCCTGGGGAATCAAACTGTGGTCCTTTGACTTTGCAGGCAAATGCCTTAACTGCTAAGCCATCACCCTAGCCCTATTCCTAAAGTTTTGAGATACTTCTGCATTGATTTCCATAATGGCTATACTAGTTTGAATTCCCACCAAGAGTGGAGAAGGGTTCCTCATTTCTTATTTGTTTCCTTGATGATAGGCATTCTGAGTGGGGTAACAATGTATCTCAAAGTTGTTTTGACTTGCGTTTTCTTGATGGATGTGGATGCTGAAAACTTTATAAAGGACCTGTTGGATTTGGGTTTAATTTTCTGTGAAATCTATGTTCCTTTCATTTGCGGATTTTGTTTTGGTAATTTTTGTATTTCTTGGTAAACTCTGGTTATTATTCCTCTGTCTGAAATATAGGTGGCAAGGATTTTCTCCCATTCTTTAGGTTGTGTGTTCACTTTGTTAATGGTTTCTTTTGGTGTACATAAATTTTGGATTTCATGTTGATTTGTTTATTCTTGGGGTGATTTCCTGTATAAACCTAAATCCTAGACCATGATCAGTATTTTTTCCTTGAGTGCATTCTATGTTTCAAGTTTTATATTAAGGTCTTTAATCCACTTTTAATTGATATTTTTACAGCAAGAGAGGTATGGATCTTATTTCATTTTTCTACAAGTGGATTTCTAGTTTTGTTAGATCCATATGTAGAATATGCTGTTTGTATTCCACTAAATATTTTGGTTTGCTTGTCAAAGATTAGGTGATTAGGTAACCAAAGCAATGTGGATTTACTTTTGCATCCTCTCTTCTGTCCCATTGCTCTAATGTCTGTTTTTGTGCCAGTACCATGCTATCTTTGTCACTCAGGTATTGTTTCTTCTACAGCTGTGTTGTTTTTCATTAGGATTACTTAGACAATTCCTGATCTCTTGTAGTTCTATACAAATTCTTAGATTATTAGTTTCTAGCTCAGTGAAGAACATCATTGAAATTCTGATGGGAATTATGTTGAAATTGTGGATTACTATAGGAAGATAGCCATTTTCACATTTTGGTTAAGTTTATGCATAGTTATTTAATTTTTGTTATATTGTGAATGAGATGTATTCCTTGATTGCTTTCACTGTGAGTTCATTTTTGGTGTACAGGAAAGCTACTGACTTTTGTCTCCTGACTTTGAATACCACCAATGTACTGCAAGTATGAAATCTAGGTGTATTTTGTAGAGTTTGTTGGGTATTTTAAGTATAGAATCTTGTCATATGCCAATAGTGATTGATTGACTTCCTCCTTTCCTATTTTTATTCTTTTTATGGCTCCTTGTCTTATTGTTCTTGACAAAATGTCAAGTACAATATTGAATAAAATTAGAGAGAGTGAGATTCCTTGTTTTGTCTCTGTTTATAGTGGAAATGGTCTCAGTTTTTTTTCCATTTAATATAAAGTTCATTGTAGATTTGTCATGAATAGACTTTACTACTTTGAGGTATTTCCCATGTGTTCTAATTTTCTCCAGAACTTTCATCTTGAAGGCATGTTAGATTTCATAAAACCTTTAAAATGTATGTTTCCATTTTAATTTATTCATTTATTTGAGAGAGAAAGAATAGAGATAGAGAGAGAGAGAGAGAGAGAGAGAGGCAAATAGAGAAAGAGAATGGGCATGCCAACGCCTCCAACTACTCCAAAGAACTCCAGACACATTCACCAACTTGTGCATCTTGCTTGTGTGGGTCCTGGGGAATCAAACCTGGGTCCTTTGGCTTTGCTGGCAAGTGCCTCAACTGCTGAACAATCTCTCCATTCCTGTCAAACATTTTATATGCATCAGTTAAGATTATCATGTGATTTATATCCTGAAATTTATTTATGCAGTGTATTGCATTTATTGATTTGATTTATTGCACACCTAAAATGAATCTTACTTGATTATGGTGGATAATCTTTTTAATGTGTTCTTGAATTTTGTTTGCAAGAATTTTGTTGAGAAATTTTGCATCTATATTCATCAGAGAAATTGGTCTTTAGATTTATTATCTGGTTGTATCAGGGTAATATTGGCTTCATAAAATGAATTTGAAAGCATTCCTTCCCTTTCTCTATTGTGGTTCATTTTGAGAAAATTTGGTATTAGATCATTTTTAAAAGTAAAGTATGAAGTTACTCTGACATAAATCATTCTGGTCCAGAGCTTTTCTTTGTGGCTAGGCTTTTAATTATAGCTTCAATCACATTGCTTGTAATGCCTCTTTATAAGTTCTTGATTTCATCAACTTTTACCTTGGAGAAATTTTATGTCTTTAGAAATTTGTCCATTTATTCAACATTTTTCAGCTTATTGGAGCATTAGTTTACAAATTATTCTCAAATTATTTTTTTTTTTTTGGATTTCATTGTGGTCTATTATAATAACTGCCTTTCTAACTCTAATTTTGTTGATGTGAGTCTTCTCTTTACTTGTTGTTGTTAGCTTGGCTCAGGTTTACCAATCTTATTTAACTTCTCAAATAACCAGCTATGGGGGTTTGATTCAGGTGTCCCCCACAAACTTAGGTGTTCTGAATGCCAGGTTCCCAGCTGATGGAGATTTGGGAATTGCCACCTCCAGGAGGCAGTGTATTGTTGGGGGCAGGCTTATGGGTGTTACAGCCAGCTCCCCCTTGTTAGTGTTTGGCATACTGTCCTATTGCTATTGTCTACCTTATGTTGGCCAGGGGGTGATGTCCACCCTCTGCTCATACCATCGTTTTCCCCTGCCATTGTGGAGCATCCCCTTGAGTCTGTAAGCAAAAATGAACCTCTTTTTTCCCCCACAAGCTGCTCTTGGTTGGGTGATTTCTACCAGCAATGCCAACCTGACTGCAACAATAACTGTTTCTTTGATTAGATCTGGGTATTATTCATTTTAAGACTATTTCATTAACTTGTGCCTTGACTTTTATTGTCTTTTGTTGTATACTGGGTTTGTTATTGACTTATATTCTAGAGTCTTGAGGTGGACTGTTAAGTTATTTGAAATATCTCTATTTTCTTGATATTGACACTTATAGCTATAAGAGTTCCTCTTAGGACTGTATCCTAGAGAATCAGGAAGGTTGTATTATCAATTTCATTTTTTTTCTAAGAATATTTTTTTTTTAATTTTCTCCTTGATTTCTTCAATAACCTATTTTCACCCCAAAGTGTGTTGTTCAGTTTCAAGAATCTTTGTAGTTTTTGTTTGTATGTATCTCTAAGGTATTACCTGAATTTTTTTGTAATTAATTTTCATGATATTTCCCTAATATTTTGTATTCATTGATACTTGTTTTGTGGCCAATTTTATGTTAAATTTTGGTGAAGGTTCCATGAGCTGCTGAAAATAATGTCTTCTGTATTTGTTGTGTGAAATCTACTGTACATATCTATTAGGTTCAGTTGATCAATGAAGTAGTTTAGCTCTGAAGTTTCTTTGCTGATTTATAATCCAAGAATGATATGTCCAGAAACATTATCTTTCAAGATTCATGGAGAAACAAGATTATTTCAAGACAAGCACAAACTTTAGCAATTTATTTCAAACAAAGCTGCTCTACAGAAAATTATCCAAGAAATACTGTGTAGGGGAAAAGGAAGACATGCCAGTCAGTGAAAACACAAGATAAGATATACTTCTTGAGCTTGAAAAATGTCATTTCATTCTTTTCTGGTTTCTAGAGTTGCTGATGATAAAGTATGAGTTTGCTCAAATATTATTGCCTTTGTATGTGTGATAGTTTGAATATAAATGTCCCACATAACCCCAAGTGATTGTATTTGAGCTTGCTACTTAACAAATAGGAGGTGAAGCCCTGCTGGAAGACATATGCTATTGGGGGGTTGTATCTTGAGTCCAACCCTACTGTGAGTTCAAAGCCAGCTAGATGTTGCTGTTTTCTTTCTGATTTGGATGTATGCTGTTTTGAACCACATCCTCTGCCATGATGAAGCTTCCTATGTGAACTATAAGCCTGAAATAAACTCTTTCTTTCCATGCATTTCTTTTGATTGACTTAGCAAGGAGAAACTAACTGCTGAGGTATGTGAGTTGGCATTGTTCCCTTGAAGCTTATGCATTGTATCTTTCCTATGAGTTTTTGACATTGTTACAATGATGATATTAATAACATGGTATTGGAGTGGCTCTGCTACTAGGGAATTTAACATCCATAATCAAGAACAGAAATAGATCAATAGTAAAAAAGGACAATGAGAACTGCAAAAGGCCAATCAGTAGGCTTAAAAAGAAAATGAGAAAATGGGAAGAAGTGAAGAAATGAGAAAATGAGAGGAACAAGAGCAAAGAAAAAAGACAGAAAGGGAAAGAATAACAAAGTCCAAAAATATGAAAAACAAACTGAAGAAAGCTAAGCAAAGCAAAACAAAAATGAATAAAATCAAACATACCTAAATGGCAGAGAACTACTCATCATATGCATGTGTGTATGTGTGTGTGTGTGTGTGTGTGTGTGTGTGTGTGTGTGTGTTAATGTTCTTTTTGGTTCAGTTTACAAGTCATCCCAGATTTCCTCTGTGTGTATAACATGACGGAAAGAATAGTGATTCATGCCAACAAACCCAGCACTCTAATGGTGGTGGGGTCACTGTTGAGTTTAAATCCAACCTGGGCTACAAAGCGATTTCTGGGTCAGCCTGGGCCAGTGTGAGATCCTGCTTAAGGAAAAATGGGAAAGAAAATAAAAAGAAACATTTTTTGTGTTAATTCTTGCATCTGAGATGTCCTGTCCTTTTGACCAGATGATACCTGTGGTACCAAGGTTAGATCTCCCACAGACAGAATTTTTTGTTGGCTGGAAGAATGTGGAAGTCTTGTCTTCTGAAGGGGCTCATTGTGCTAGCTTACGGTTTTGAGTTCCCCTGTAACTGCAGAAGGGGGGCAAGTGCTTGGTAGTAACTTCTGGCTTCCAGTTTCCCAAGGGTTTGCTTGCTTATTGTCTGTAGTTCAAGGCCAGGTTACTGTGTCAGTTTGAGGTGCTGAGTTCTCAGTGTCTGCAGTATAGCATTGGTCAGGAAACAGCTTTAGGGATGGCAGACTTTTTCAAGGCCTGGAAATATTCAGGAAGTGGCTATAGGATTGCATATCTGGGCATCAGAGGTTTCCTGAAGATGATATTTACAGCAGCTTTCCCATCTGGTGTTTAAGGCAACCTCCCCTGCTCCATGGATTCTTGGGCTTCTCTGGGCACCCACATGTTGTCTCTTTGTTCTTTTAGGTGAGCCATGAGGTCACTGGTAGGAGAAACTTCTGGTCAGATGTTACCAGGGAACAGACTCTAAGGTTTTCTTTCTTGTTCCCCAGCAAGTCTGTTATATGCCAGGGAGTGTGAATCCTGGCTGAGCTCATGACATCCCAGTGGCTAGCTGCTCAGCAGAATTTGAAGACAGAGATCACTCATTGTAATCTCTACAGGGCTTTGATCAAGAAGGGATGTTGGATTTTATCAAAAGCTTTTTATGCGTCTGTTGTGATACTAACAATATTCTCAGCCATATTCATGTAATGTACTACATTTATTGACATTCATAGGTTGAACCAGCCCTGCAGCTTTGGAATGAAGTCAACTTGATCATAGGCCACAATATTTTGATATTTCCATTAATTCTGTTTTCAAAGTGCTGTTTTGTAACCTATTTGTGTGTGAGTGTATACATGTTGTTGTTGTTGTTGTTGTTGTTGGCTTTGTTGCACCAGGGTCTCTTGTTTCTGTAAACAAAAATTAGATATTTGTGCCACTTCTTCTTTTATTTTATTTTATATTTTATTTTATTTTAATTTTTGTGATAGAGTCTTGCTCTACCCCAGGCTGAACTGTAATTCACTATGTAGTCTCAGGGTGGCCTCAAACTAACAGCAATCCTCCTCTTTGTGCTTCCCAAGTGCTGGATTAAAGACATGCACCACCATGCCCAGCTTCTTTTGCCACTTTTTGCATCTGACTTGTATGGCTGATTTGGGAACTGAACCCGTACTAGCAGGCTTTGCAACCAAGTGCCTTTAACGACTGAACTGTCTTCCCAGCCCCATTTCTAAGTATTTTACTGAGAAATTATCATCTATGCTCACGAGTGATATTGGCTTTATGTATTTACTTGTTTCTTTATTTGGCTTTGGTATCAGGGTAATACTGGCATCATAAAAGGAGTTCAGCAGTGTTCCTTCCCTTAGTATATTTTAAATATTGTATTTATTTGAGAGAGAAAATGAATGAATGAATGAATGAATGAATGAATGAATGAATGAAAGTGGGTAATCCAGGGCCTCTAGCCACTGCAAAGGGAATTCCCAGATGCATATACCACTTTGGGCATCTGGCTGTAGATAGGTACTGTGAAATCAAACATTGGTCCTTAGACTTTGCAGCCAAGTTCCTTAAACACTGAGTCATCTCTCCAGCCTGTTCCCTTTGTATTTGAGAAGTGTTGGTATTAGTTCTTTAGCAACAATCTGGTAGAATTCAGCAGACAATAGATCTTCACCTGGACTTTTTTAAATTGGGAATTATTTCTGTTACTGCTTTAATCTCTTTACTTGCTATAGATCTGTTTAACTCATCTATCTCTACTTTGTTTAATTTTATAGATCATATGAGTCTAGAAATGCATCCATTTGTTTAAAATTTTACAATGTGGTGGAATACCAGTTTTGAAGATACATATTAATGATTTTATAAATTTTTAGTAGTATCTGTTGCATTATGTCATTTTTCCTTTTCATGTCTAATTTTGTTAATTTGGGACTTTGCTGTCTTTTTTTTTTTTATAATTTCACCTAAGGGTTGCCTGATTTGTTTAGCTCTCTAAAGAACTAACCATGTTTCATTGATTTATTTTTTGGTATCCCTTTCATTAATTTCTTCCCTAATATTGATTATTTTCTATCCTTCTGAAGATTTGGAATATGGCTTTTACTTGTTTTTAAAGGGCTTTAGCTAATCATCAAGTTATGTATTTGAGATCTCACGGATATTTTAGTGTAGACACTTACACTTACGAACTTTCCTCTTATTATTCTTTTCACTATAATCTTATGAATGTGTTTGTAGTTAATGATGAGGTGCATTTCGTACAGGCAACAAAAGATGGAACCTTCAAAAATTTATATATTTACTTTAAATTAACTTAAAAAGTCACAGATTACCTTATGTCAAATTAATATATGCTTTGCTCTGTTCAATTCCCCTTTCCTTATAGCTATCTACCCCTTGCCAATGGTATACTTTCACCCCAAGGCATTTTCCATTCCACTTTAATATTTCAATTGTTTTATGGTATTCTTCATCTCCTTCCATTGAAGCCTTATTTTTTTTTCCAGTCTCATGGGTTCTTTTCCAGCTTTCTGGTCTTTTCCCACATTTGTTTCCATCTGGACAACCAGTTGAGAAAAGATAACTGTCAAGAAAATATGAAAATATCATTCATTATAAGGAAGGGAAATAAAAACTCCATATGAGAGATAACATATGGTCGTTGTTTTCTGAACGTAAGTCACCTCACTTGCATAATGTTTTCCAGTTCCAGTCATTTTCCCATGAAATTATTACCTCAATTTTTTGTTTATGGCTCAATAGTACTCCATTGTATATATTTACCATGTCTTCATTACTCATTCTTCATCTCATGGGCATCTAAGCTTATTCCATTTCCTAGCTACCATGAATAGAATAGTAATAAACATTAGTGTGAAAATATCTCTAGAGTCCTTATAGTATAGCTGGGCCAAATGGTCATTCCATTTATAGTTTTTTTTTTTTTTTTTTTTTTGAAGCCTCTATATTGATTTCCATTTAGCTGCACTAGTTTCCACTCCTGCCAAAAATAGAAGAACTTGTCTTTCCCCACACCAGTATGTGTTGTAATTTTTTTTCTTGGTCAGAGCCATTCAGATTGTAGTGAGATGGAATCTCAAAATAAATTTAATTTGTATTTCTCTGATAGGTAGAGATGTTGAACATTTGAAAAATAATGGTCTTTTGTGTCTCTTTATCTTTATTAGACCTATTAGACCTATCTACCTGTTCATTGACCCAATTACTGATTAGTAGTTTTTAGTTTGGCATTTGTTTTGTATATATTCCCTTGTGTAAAGTATCATCAGCAAAGATTTTTCTTCCACTGTGTAAGCTATCTGTTTACTTTGTCAATTGTATCATTTTTTTGTGTAGGAGCCTTTTAATTTTATGCAGTCCCATTAAAAATGATTGGGGATATTCTCAATGCTATTAGAATTCTATTCATAAATTTCTGGTCTTTAGCTATGTCCTGAAGTGTTTTCTATAGGTTTTCTTTTAGCATTTTCAGTGTTTATAGTTTTGAATTAAGGTCTTTGAACAAGTTTGAATTGATTTGGGGGCAGAGTAAAAGATATGGACTTAAGTTCATT
This sequence comes from Orientallactaga sibirica, assembly GCA_036365145.1. Lineage (NCBI taxonomy): Eukaryota > Metazoa > Chordata > Mammalia > Rodentia > Dipodidae > Orientallactaga > Orientallactaga sibirica. The sequence goes on along the minus strand of JAEOAD010000793.1, from coordinate 4,078,116 downwards.
CTTCTATAGGTAGACGTCCAGTTTTGTTAGCACCATTTATTGAAAAGGTTTTCTTTTATTTCCTGGGCAGGTTTTTGTCACCTTTGTCAGAAGTTAGGTGTCTATAGCTGTATGGGTTTATTTTCTATTATGTTCCATTTGTCTACATATTTGTTTTACTGCTAGTACTATGCTGTCTTTATAACTATGACTGGAATATACTTTGTCATTAGGTAATGGTATGAAGCTACCCTTGTTTTTTTGCTTAGGATTGCTTTTAATATTGCATAGTCTTTTATATTTTCACAAAAAATAGGATTTCTCTTTTCTAAATCTGTGTTTGAAGAATGTCATTGGACTTTTGATGGGGATTGCATTGAATCTGTAGATTTCTCTTGGTGGTATAGCCATATTTATGATATTAATTTTGTTGATCCAGGAACATAGAAAGTTTCTCCTATTGTCTGGTATCTCCTTTAATACTTGTTTTAGTGCACTAAAATTTCCTTCCAGAGGAAATTCTATTTACTTAGATTTATTCCTAGATTTTTGGACATTATTGGGAATGTGATTTTTTTTTACTGATTTCTTTCTTAGCAAGTCTATTATTTGTATAATAAAAGCGACTTATTTTTGCATGTTGATTTTATATCTTACTATTTCAATGAAAGTGTAATCCAAACTTTTTTTGGTGGAGTCCAGGGGGTATTTTACTATAGATCCCTGTCATCATCAAATAGAAACAAAGAAAAGCCTAGGACTTAGATTTCTGTTGAATTGTGCCAGACATTTTAAGAGCTCTCATCAGTCTTTCAAAATTTGTTCCACAAAATGTATAGAATATTACCAAACTTATTTTCTAGACAATGTTGCTCTGATACCAAAGCTGGATAAAAGGATAACAACAAACAACAAACAAGCCATAGACCAAATTCCCTGATGATATAAAAATTTCAATATAATACTTGTAAAATTAATTCAAGAACATATTAAGATGATCATACATCATTATAAGACCATTTTAATCCCAGGAATGGAAGGTTGGTTTATCATATACAAATAAAAATTTTGTGCTTCCCCCTAACCATGCTTCAGCTCCTGGGATACTACTAGGCAAGACCTGCTGGGTTCCAGGGTCAGCAGGTCCTAGCATACCTCCTGTGGGAGGGTGCGGAGGAGATCAGTATGAAATCCACCGATTCCCATGCTCTCGTGGAGCCCACTAGTCCCCCAAACCCATCAAGCAGCCATCTACAGACCAGGTTTGCTCCTGCACTACCTGCAGGCCAAGTGCCTCTTACCTTTCCCTGTGCCAACCTGCTCTTGTTCCTCCCTCCCTCCCTTGGCTTTCCTCCCTTCCTCTTCTATTTCCTCACCACCACCAGGTCCAAGTCTGCACCAACCCTGCCTTGCTGCACTGCCAGGTCTGCACCACTGGGTCAACACTGTCCTATCTCCCTACTCAACTATAGCACCAGGTCTGTGCCATCCCACTCCCCTGCCCACTCACCTGCTAATGGGTCCATGCCAGTAGGTGTGCACTGACCCATCCCCTTACCCTGCCACTCTCCAATGGGTCTGCACCGTTAGGTCCATGCTCTTCCATCCCCCAGCCCCACCATGCCACCAGGTCAGCACCAGTAGGTGCCATACCCATAGCCCTGCCCTGCTACCCACCAATGGGCCAGCATGTCACAACCTGCCCTGCCACCTGTCTCCAAGACTGTGCAGTCTCCAATCTCCTATCCTCAACCAGCCACTGGGTCTCCTGGTCCCCACTGGGGCCATGCTGACTACTCCTGACTGAGCAGACAGGCACCCTTACCATCAAGAGCGTAATCTAGTCAAAGATAAAAGGGAACAATCACTGACAGCACATCAAGGGTAAACCACAGCTTCCTCCTGAATTAAATAAGATATCCACACTGTGATGGGAAGACCACAGTGCAAAAAGGAACAACAAGAAACATCAAATGTAACCCAACAAGCTTGCCCAGTCGCACAATGGAAGTCTCTAATCAAAACATAGCTGAGGGCTACGGAAATGGCTCAGCTGTTAAAGTGTTTGCAATCGAAGTCTAAGGACCCTGATTTGATTCCCCAGGATCCACGTAAGCCAGATGCACAGGGGACACATGCATCTGGAGTTTGTTTGCAGTGGATAGAGGCCCTGGCATACCCATTCTCTTTCCATCTATCTGCCTCTTCTTCTCTCTCTCTCATATAAATAAATAAGTAAACATAAAGAACAGGATCAGAACCCCAAACTGAAAATGAAGATACAAGATATGTGACACTGACAAAGCAATTGGCAGAACTTGCAGAAAGTCAACAAAATAACAACAAATGTGTGAATACTGTCCTTTCTAGGTTGGACCTAATAGAAAAAACAACAACAACAACAACAACAAAAAACAGAGACTTCAAAAGAGAGTTAAGTGATCTGAAGGAGAGCCATAAAAAGAGGGCCTCAATAATTACCTGGGTAAGTTCACTGAAGACATAAATAAAATAAATGCAAGGATGAATTCCAAGAAATATTAAGAAAATCAGAAAATGACATGAAAAGTGAACTTGACAGAGGGATGGATACCATACAGAAAAAGGCAATAGAAAATAAAAATCAAACTGAACAGGTCCAAACCTGTCTAGAAGCCCTCAAGAATGGAGTCATTCATATGGAGGACAGAACCTTAGAACTGGAGGAAAAGACAGAAGAAATAGTTCATGAGTCCAAAAACCTGAATAAGTTCAAAAATTTTTGTGAGCAGAACATGAGGGAACTGTGGGATACCCTTAAACGTCACAACATTTGGCACATGTGTATACCTGAAGGGGAAGAAATTCTGAATAAAGGCATAGAAAATTTATTCAACTAAATTATTGAAGAATACTTTTCCACCCTCTCAAAACAGTGTTTCATCAAGATACAAGAAGCTAACAGAACTCAAAACAGACTGGACCAAAGAAGAAACTTTCCAAGATATATTATCATTAAGAATCTAAACAACAAAATCAAAGAGAGAATCCAAAATCAGCAAGAGAAAAACAACACATCACATGTAAAGGTAAACCGATCAGAATTACCTCTGACTTCTCAATGAAAACCCTTAAAGTCAGAGACTAAGTACCTATGGGTTCCTACCCAAACTACTGTACTCAGCAAAAGTATACCTCATAATAGATGGCAAAAGAAAATCTTTCCATGATAAAAGTTAGCTCTACAACTATATGAACAAAAAGCCAAACCTACAGAGAGTAATTCAGGGAATTCTTCACACAGAAGAGTCAAACAACCAATCTTGAGAGCCTACAAGAAGTAGAGCACAATAACCAAACTTAGAGAAGGCTCAAAAAACTATAGTGTTTTAGAAAACACTAAACCTCATATGCAGGGATTAAATAAATCCTCACAGTTATTACCCTAAACATGAATGGCCTTAATTCACCTATCAAGAGACATAAGTTAGCAGGGTAGATTAGAAAAATGGACCCCTCAATCTGCTGTCTTCAAGAAACCCACCTCACTACTAAAGACAGACACCTCCTCAGGGAGAAAGCATGGAAAATGATATTCTAAGTGAATGGTAATAAGAAATAAGCAGGCATTGCTATACTAATATCAGATAAAATAGACTTCAAACCAAAAGTAAGCAAAAAAGACAAAGAAGGCCACCTCTTACTCATCAAGGGAATGATCTAACAAGAGAATATCACAATCTTCAATCTTTATGCACCAGTACAATTCATAAAACAAAACATACTTGACAACTAAACAGAAATAAACACCAACACCATCATAGTTGGGAACTTCAATACTCCACTATCATCAATAGATAAATCATCCAAACAGAAAAATCAACAGGGAACTAAGAGAGCTCAACAACACTATAGAACCATGAGCCTTAATGGACATCTACAGAACATTCTACCCCAAATCTACAGAATACACATTCTTCTAAGAAGCTCATGGAACCTTCTCTGAAAGAAATCATATACTGGGCCATCAAGCCTGCCTCCATAATTTAGGAAAATGGACACAATTTCCTGCATGGCATCATACCACAATGCTGTAAAGTTAGAAATTAACAAGAGATGTGCCAGGAACTCCATCAGTTCCCAGAGACTGGACAACATACTTTTCAAAAATAAATGGGTAGTAGATGAAATAAAAAAGGAAATAATAAAATTTATAGTATTGAATGGAAATGAGAACACATCTTTCCAAAACTTATGGGACACAGTGAAGGCAATCCTTAGGGGGAAGTTTATAGTATTATATACCTTCATAACAAAGACAGAGTGATCCCAAATTAATAATCGAACTATCCATCTAAAGGAATTAGAAAAACATGAAGAATCTAACCCAAAAAGCTCTAGTCAGAAAGAAATAACCAAGACCAGAGCAGAAATTAATGAATTGGAAACTGAGAAAACAATTATGAAATTTCATGAAACAAAGAGCTGGTTCTTTGTAAAATAAACAAGATTGATAAACCCCTGGACAATTTTATCAAGCAAATAAGAGAGACACTTCAAATTAACAAAATTAGAAATGAAAAATGAGAGATCACAACAGACATAAGTGTGATTAGAGGAATCATGAGAGCTTACTTTCAAAACCTCTCCTCCACAAATGGAATAACTGGATAAACTGAAAGAACTGGATAAATTCCTGGACACATTTCACCTACCCAAACTAAACTCAGAACAGATTAATCTCCTAAACCAACCTGTAACACCCATGGAGATAGAAAATGTAATCAAAATCCTCCCCAAAAAGTAGAGTTCAGGACCAGATGGTTTCCTGAATTCTATAACAGCCTCATGGAATAACTGAAACCAATCTTCCTCAAACTGTTCCACATAATGAGATAATGGAAAAAGCTCTCCAACTCCTTTTATGAAGCTGGTATCACACTAATACCAAAACCAGACAGAGATAGAACAAAAAAAGAAAAGAAAACTATAGGCCTATATCCCTGGTGAACTTAGATGCAAAGATCCTAAACAAAATCCTCACAAATCAAATTCGACAACACCTCAAAAGGATTACCCACATTGATCAAGTAGGCTTTATCCTAGGATTGCAGGGGTGGTCCAACATATGGAAATCTGTCAGTATAATACACCATATAAATAAGTACATGATCATAAAAACCACATTGTCATTTCAATAGATGCAGAAAAGGACTTCAAAACGCACAACATCACTTCATTGTCAAAACATTGGAGAGAACAGGCATGGATGGTTTCTATCTCAACATAATAAAGGCTATATATAAAGCACCTAAACCCATATAATACTTAATGGGGCAAGACTGAAGGAATTCCCATTGAGATCAGGAACAAGACATGGGTGCCCACTCTCACCTTTGATTTGCAACATAATACTAGAAGTCCTAGCCCAAGCAATAAGACAGGAGAAAAAAATAAAAGGGATACAAATTGGAAAGGAAGAAGACAAGTTAGCTCTATTTGCAGACAGCATGATTCTATACATAAATGATTGGAGATCCTCTATCTCAAAACTCTTAAACTTGATTAATTCCTTCAGCAAACTATCAGGCTGCAAAATCACAGGGCTGGAGAGATGGCTTAGAGGTTAAGGTGCCTGCCTCCTAAGCCTAAGAAAGCTGGTTCCAATCTCCAGGTGTTTCAATCTCCAGGTCCCACATTTAGCCAGATGCAAAGTGATGCAAGGGTGCAATGCCTCACTTGATCACAAGGGGGTGCACACATCTGGACTTGGTTCACAGCAGCTGAGAGGCTGCTGGCACACCCATCTCTATCTGTCTTCTTCTCCCTCTCTCTCTGTCTCTCTCCAAAAAAAAAAAATCAATGCATAAAAATCTTTCTATATGAAAAGGACAAAGATAGAGGAAGAAATGAGTGACAGTGTCCTATTTTTAATAGCAACAACAACAAAAAATACTTTGGATATCACTAACGAAGGATGTGAAAAACATATATAATGAAAACATGAAAACACTCAAGAAAAGAAATTGAGGAGGATTTGAGGCATAGTGGCGCACCCCTTTAATCCCAGCACTCAGGAGGCAGAGGTAGGAGGATCGCTGTGAGTTCGAAGCCACCCTGAGACTACATAGTGAATTCCAGGTCAGCCTGAGCTAGAGTGAGACCCTACCTCGGAAAACCAAAAAAAAAAAAAAAAAAGAAAAGAAAAAAAAAAAAAAAAGAAAGAAATTGAGGAGGATTTGAGGACATGGAAAGACCTCCAATGCTCCTAGATAGGCAGAATTAACACTGTATAAAATGGAAATCCTACCAAAAGCAATATACAGATTTAATTGAATACCAATAAAAATACCAGCACTGGGCTGGAGAGATGGCTTAGTGGTTAAGTGCTTGCCTGTGAAGCCTAAGGACCCTGGTTCGAGGCTCGATTCTCCAGGACCCACGTGAGCCAGATGCACAAGGTGGCACATGCATCTGGAGTTAATTTGCAGTGGTTGGAGGCCCTGGTGTGCCCATTCTCTCTCTCTCTACCTGCCTATTTCTGTGTGTGTCTCTCTCTCTCAAATAAATAAATAAATAATAATAAAAATACCAGCACCATTCTTCACAGAGATAGAAAAAATGACCTCAAAATTCATATGTGATGACAGAAGGCCTCAGATATACAATCATATCCTCACCAGAAGAAACACTTCTGGAGGCATCACCATACCTGATCTAAAGCTATATTATAATGCCATAGTAACAAAAATATCATGGTACTTTCATAACATACAGACCAATGAAACAGAATAGAGGATCTGGACTTTAGGTCAAGTAACTATAGTTATTTATATTTGAAAAACACCAAAATAATGTAGACTGGAGAAAAGTGAGCATCTTCAACAAATAGTTCTGGACAAACTGGAAAACCATATGCATAAAAATGAAACTAGACCCACACATCTTGCCATGCAGAAAAAATCAAGTTGAAATGGATCAGAAGCCTCAATATAAGACCTGAAACTCTTCTACTACTGGAAGAAAAAAAAAATAGGAGGAACTCTCCATGATATAGGAATGTGTAAAGACTTACTTAACAAAACTGCAGTAGGTCAGGAACTTAAACAATCATTCAACCATTGTGAAAAAATGAAGCTGAAAAGTATTTTCACAAACAAACATACTATAAGCAGAACCAATAGATTACCCACAGAATAGGAGAAAATTTTTGCCAGCTATACAACTAATAGAGACTTAATTTCTAGAATCTACAAAGAACTCAAAACCCTAAACAGTAAAAAAGTCAACCCACTCACAAAGTGGGGCATAGAACTGAATAGGGAGTTCTCAGATGAAGAAAGACAAAGGCAAACATACACTTAAGAAAATGTTAAACATCACTAAACATCAGGAAAATGCAAATTAAAACAACTATGAGATTCAACCTTATCTTAGTAAGGATAGAAAACATTAAAAATCAAGAAGCCCACAGAATACCAAACAGACAGGACCAAAGAAGAAACTCTGGAAGACACAGCATAGTTAAAACTCTTAACAACAAAAACAAAGAAAGAGTGTTAAAAGCAGCAAGAGAGAAGCAATTCACAACATCCAAAGACAATACCATCAGAATTATATCAGATATCTCAGTGGAAAACTTGAAAGACAAAAGGGCCTGGAATGGAACACTTCAAGGTCTGAAAAACTATGGCTCCCATCCCAAGCTACTTTACCCAGCAAAAGTATCCCTCATAATAGATGATGAACAACAACAACAACAAAAAGACCACTCTATGATTATATGAACACAAAGCCAAACATACAGAGAACACTTGAGGGGATACTCCACATAGAATAGCCAAACTATCTCAAGAGCCAACAAGAAGAAGATCACAATAACCAAAATAAACCAGGCTCAAAACAACATAACTCAAGAAAGCACCAAACCCCATAAAACACTTTATCATGGCAAGGATTATTTCAAACCTCACAGTAAATCTTAAACATTAATGGTTTTACCTCAACCATCAAAAGACACAGATTATCAGGATGGATCAAAAAACTGGACCTTTATAGCTGCTGTCTTCAAGAAACCCACCTCACCACTAAAGATAGATACCTCCTCAGGGTGAAAGGTTGGAAAATGATATTACAAGTAAATGGAAATAACCAAAAAGAAGCAGGTGTTGTTATATTAATATCTTATAAAATAGACTTCAAAAGGAATCAAAAATGACAAAGAAGGCCACTTCTTACTCATCAAAGGAATTATCCAACAGGAGCACATCACAATCATAAATATATATGTGCAAAACACAGGTGCACCACAGTTTCTAAAGCAAAATCTACTGGACAACAAAACAGAAAGAAACATCAACACCATCATAGTCAGAGACTTCAGTACTCCACTGTATTAGTCATGGTTCTATAGAAGAACATAACCAATAGAATGAATTGTATTAAAAGGGGATGTATTGGATTAGCTTACAGAAGTCCAACAATATCAGGTTGCAGTCCTGAGAGTCTTGGAACCGGGTAGCTGCTCAGTCCATGAGGGTGGATGCCTCCAGCAGTCCCAATCTGGCACTGAAGGCCTGGAGGTGTTCTGGAGAGATGCTGCCATTGAGTCCATGCTGGTCTCCATTCCACACTGGAAAGCAGCAAACAGAAAGCAGCAAACAAGCATCACCAGCATCCAGGTGGGAGGAGGGGATACTTTCCTTCCCAGAGCATCTTAAGATAAAGCCCCCACTCTGAGAGGGGCTGCCCGTTCTGGGTGAAGGGCTCACCCTGGGGAATCCTTAATTAATCCCTACTATAAACAACCTCAGAGACCCACTTATGAGGAATGTCTCTGTATTTCTAAACAGATCAAGTTGACACAAACTTAACCATCAAATCCACTATCATAAATAGACAGATCATCCAAGCAGAAAATCAACAGGAAAATAATAGAGCTCAACAACATGATAGATCAATTAAACCTAACAGATTTCTACAGAACATTCCACCCCAACATTACAGAATACACATTCTTCTCAGCAGGCCACAGAACCTTCTCCAAAATTGACCATATATTAGGCCATAAAGCATTCCTTCATAAAGTCAGGAAAATTGAAGTAACTTCTGCATCATATCAGATCACAGTGCTTTAAAGCAAGAAATTAACAAGAGACACATCAAGAACTCCACCAGCTCCTAGAGACTAAACAACACATTTTTAAACCATGAATGAGTCATGGAAGAAATCAAAAAAGAAATTTTAAAATTCATAGAATTGAATATAATGAAAACACAACCTACTAAAACTAATGGGACACAATCAAGGCATTCCTAAGCAGAAAATTCATAGACCTAAATGCCTTCATTACAAAGACAGAAGCCCCAAATCAATAACCTGACTGCCCACCTAAAGGTTCAGGAAAAACAAGAAAAATCTAAAGCAAAGAACTCCAGCTGGAAAGAAATAATCAAGATTAGAGCAGATATCAGTGAATTGGAAACTAAGAAAACAATTTTAAAATTTGATGAAACAAAGAGCTGGTTCTTTGAAAATAAACAAGATTGACAATCCCCTGGCCAATTATCAAAAAAAAAAGAGAGAGAGAGAGAGAGAGAGAGAGAGAGAGAGAGAGAGTCTCAAATTAACAAAATTAGAAATGAGAAAGGAGAGATCACAACAGACATCAATGAAAATGGAAGAGTCATCACAGCATACTTCCAAAACCTCTACTCAACAAAATTAAATAATCTGGAAGAAATGGGTGAATTCTGAGACACATACCACCTACCAAAAGTAAACTCACAGCAGATTCTATCATATCCATGGAGATTGAAAAGGCAATCAAAAACCTCCCCCAAAAGAAAAATCTCCATCTTAAAACTTCTAAAGGTGATAAACTCCTTTAGCAATGTGGCAGGATAAAAAAATCAATGCACAAAAATCAGTATATTTTCTATATGCCAAGGACAAATATACAAAGAAAGAAATCAGTGAGGCTGTACCATGTTCAATAGAAATAAAAAATTAAATACCTTGGAATAACACTAACCAAGGATATGAAAGACCTATATAATGAAAACAAAAACACTCAAGAAAGAAACAGAGGAGGTCTTGAGAAGATGGAAAGACCTCCCATGGTCCTGGATAGGTAGAATTAATATTGTGAAAATGGCAATTCTACCAAAAGCAATATGCATATTTAACACAATAGCAATAAAAATACAAGCATCATTCTTCACAGAGATGGGAAAAATGATCTCAAAATTCATATGGAATAGCAGAAAACCTCAGATATTCAAACATACCCCCCCAAAAAAAACACTTCTGGCAGTATCACCATACCTGATCTAAAGCTATATTACAAAGCCATAGTGACAAAAACAGAATGATACTGTAATAATAACAGAAACATAGATAAATGGAACAGATTTGAAGACCCAAAACTTAGAGCAAGCAACTACAGCTGCTTGATCTTTGACAAAGTTACCAATAATGTAGACTGGAGAAAAGATAGTATCTTCAACAAATGGTGTTGGAAAAATTGGATGACCATATGTAGAAAAATGAAATTACACCCATTCATTTCACCATACAAAAAAATCAAGTCCTAATGGATTAAAGACTTCAACATAAGACCTGAAACTCTTCAACTACTGGAAGAAAAAATAGGAGGCACTCTCCCCAATATAGGAATGAGAAAATACTTCCTGAACAAAACTCCAGTAGCCAAGGAAATTAAATAAGCATTCAACCAATTGGGATCTCATGACAAATAAAAGCACAAACATACCATAAGAAGAGCCAATAGATTACCCACTGAATGGGAGAAAATCTTTACCAGCTATACCACTTACAGAAACCTCATATCTAGACTCTACAAAGAACTCAATAAACTAAACAATAAAAAAATCCAACAACCCACTCCAAAAGTGGGGCAGAGAACTAAATAGGGAGTTCTCAGAGGAAGAATTACAAATGGTTAACACACACTTAAGAAAATGTTCAACATCCTCAACCATTAGGGAAATGCAAACTAAAACAACTATGAGATTCCACTTTACCCCAGTAAGGATAGCAAACATTAAAAAAAAATCAAATATTGCTGGAGGGATTTCTTAGTGTTTAAGGCATTTGCCTGCCAAGCCAAAGAACCTAGGTCGATCCTCCAGGACCCACATAGGCCAGATGCACAAGGGGGCACATGTTTCTGGAGTTCATTTGAAGTGTCTGTAGGCCCTTGCATGCCCATTTTCTCTCTCCCCCCTCTTTCTATCTGTCAAATAAAAAATAAATAAATAAAATACTAAAAAATCAAATTAAAACAAATGTTGGTGAAGCTATGGGGAAATAGGAATACTCATTCACCTTTGGTGGGAATGTAAGCTGGTAACACCACTGTGGACATCAATATCAACACTCCTAAAAATGATGAATGTAGAATTACCAACAGACCCTGTAATTCCCTTACTGGTCATTTACCCTAAAAAGTCCACATCATCTCATTTCAGAGATATTTACTCAGCCATGTTTATAGCTGCTCAGTTCATAATAGCTAAAAACAGAAATCAATCCTGGTGCCCATCATTGGAAGAATGGATAACCAAGATGTGATGTATCTACACAATGGAGTTCTACTCAGCAGTAAGAAAAAATGACACATTGAAATTTTCAGAAAAATAGTTGAACTTGGAACAGATCATTCTAAGTGAACTCACACAATCACAGAAAGACAACCATCACATGCTCTCACTCTGCAATTCCTAACCTGGATCAGCCAAAGTTGCTGACATAATTGAATAGCATCTTGAGGTTTAGACACTAGGGAGGATAGGGGTTTGGGGAAGGGAAAGGGTGGCAGAGGGCACAAAACTGAACCCAAATTGAAAAGTTACCATAGAATCTTAAATCCTGGAAGTCAGACTAAAAGGTAGAACCCTGAACAGGACATTAGGGGGAGCACCTGAATCATAAGTCCCTGGAGAGGGTGAGACAAAACCTAACCTCAAATTTCTCCTGTTTCTCTTCTTCTCTGTCTTTTTCTTTTTTCTTTTTCTTGACACTGGCTGGTAATTCCCTGTACCAGAATGTGGTCTACATCCACAATGAGTTGTCGATCAGAGTGATCTATTACATCTCACAAAACAAACAAGACAGTCTTCTGTCAGAGCACTTAATTACCCACCAGAGGTTAATGGTAAGGCTCTACTGATGAAGACACCAAATGCTGTTGGCATGGACCATAGAGAGACCTGGTTGGAATCTGGAGGAGAGCCTGTCCACAGACAATCAGCTCATCTAGTGCTGGAAGGAGCTACATGAACTTCCAGCAGAAAGTGGCCAACATCTGTACAAGAAACTCAGTCTAAATGACTCAGAAGCAAAAAACCTGATGTGATGCTCACACAAGTGCAATAGTGACACACAGCTATGGTGGGTAACCAACTGCTCTTGGACTGCCCAATGAATCTGCTCAGTGGAAAGGAAACTATATCTGGAACTGGGAAGCAAGTCAGAATCATATCAGATAATGATTCTGCTTTCCATTGTCAAGCTCCCAGTAACCTTAGACTGTGAGAGGGTCTACACCCTTTTAATTCTCTCTAAATTAATAATGGTTATCCCATTAAACTGGTGCTGACTTCATTCTCCATTGGAGAATCTGCTTCTCTTTTTCCAATGGGAGCTGGACCTGAGGAGATAAACTATCCAGTGCACTTCACCCTGGCCCCAGCTGAAACCACAGAGGAATTGGGAAAATGATCTAGAGAGCTGCTTTCTCAGTAAATCTGATATCAGCACAAGGGTGAAAGAGATAGACACTGAGGACCCTCAATACCTACTAAACCAGAGATCCACAGGCTCCTGAGTGACCATCACTGAAGTAAACTTAAAACACACCTGCATGTCTCAGGGAATTTTGTGGAAGAGGGTTCAGAAAGAATGTTAGAGCCACAATTTGGGACCTTTTCCACAGAGATGTTCCCTCTCCCCACATAATACATGACCCATAATCCTCATTGGAGTGACCTGCATCCCCAATGAGAAAGGCCTCTTCAAAAAAGATGCAGGGAGGAGGGAAAGGATGGTACCAACATGTGTTGTTTACATACAAATTATGTCCATATCTAATAAAAATAATAAAATAAAAGTAAAATAAAAAAATGAAAACAAATGTGGTGTGAATGTGCAGAAATAGGAACCCTCATTCAATTTTGGTGGGAATGTAAGCTGGCACAACTACTATGGAAAGCAATGTAGAGACTGCTAAAAAGATTGACTGAAGAGTTATTAACACACCCTGTTCTTCCCTTATTGGTCATTTACCCTAAAATCTCCATATCTCAGTTTAGAGATATTTGCTCAACCATGTTTATAGCTGCTCACTTCATAATACTTAAGAACTGGAATCAACCCAGGTGCCCATCATTAGATGAATGGATAACCAGCATGTGGTATATCTACACGATGGAATTCTACTCAGCAGTTAGAAAAAAGATGACACAATGAAATGCGTAGAAAAATGGTTGCACTTGGAACAGATCATACTCAGCAAACTCAACAATCACAGAAAGACAATCATCACATGGTATCACTCATTTGTGGCACCTAACCTTGATCAGCCTGAGCCTAATAGGCTTCTTGAGGCCTGGACAATATGGAGGGTAGGGCTTGAGGGGAGGGTAAGGGTAGGGGGGGGACACAAAACTGAACCCAAATGGAATTGGTACCATAGAATGGTATATCCTGGTAGATATACTGGAGGGTTGAACCCTCAACAGGACCTTATGTGTAGCACCTAAATTGAAGGGCCCTGGAGAGGGTGACATGAACCCTAAACTTAAATTTCTGCTGTTTCTTTGTTTTCCTCTCCTTTCCCTTGGCACTGGCCTATAACTCCCAGTACCAGGATGCAGTTAACACCCACAATGTGCTGTTGATCAGAGAGACATACAAGGTTCCCAAAACAAGACAGACTTTTGTCAGAGCACTTGATTAACCACCAGAGGTTAAGGGTAAGACCCTACTGCTGAAGACACCATATGCTATTGGTACAGATCATGGAGTGACCTGGCTGGAATCTGGAAAAGTGCCAGTCCCCAGACAGCCCATATAGTGCTAGAAGGTGGTACGTGAGCTACTCAGGGAAAGTGGCCAGCATCTTTCCTAACAAATTGAAGTCTAAGCTACTGAGAATCAAACAATGTGATGTGATGTGATGCTCACATAATTGCAATAGTGGTACACAGCCATGGTGGGTAAACAATTGCTCTTGCATTGACTAATATATCCCCTCAGTGGAAAGAAACCCATATCTGGAACTGTGAAACAAGTCAGAATCATATCTAGATAATAAGTTTGCTTTCCAATATCAAACTCTCACTAATCTTGGGATATAAGAGGGCCTACACCCATTTAATTCTCTTTAAACTAATAATGGTTATCTCATGTAAAATGTGCTGACTTCATTCTCCATTGGTGAATCTGCTTCTCTGTTTCAATCAGAAGGGGAACCTGAGGAGAGGAAAGATACCTCACACTTCACCAGGGCCCCAGCTGAAACCATAGAGGAATTGGGGAAATGAGCAAGAATGCTGCTTTCTCCATGAACCTGATATCAGCACAAGGGTGAAGGAGGTAGACACTGAGGACACTCAACACCTACCAAACCAGAGATCCAGAGACTCCTAAGAGTCCATCACTAAAATAGACTTAAAATGCACCCAACAGAGCTCATGGAATTTTGTGGAATAGGGGCGGGAAAGATTGTTAGAGCCACAAGTTGGGACATCGTGCACAGAAACATTGCCTCTTCCCCATAACTGAGGGCTGTGTCCACATTGCATGACCCACAATCCCCATGGGGATGACCTTCATCCCTAATGAGAGTCCCTTGGGGGGGCGGGAAGGATGAGGAAAAGGATGGTACCAACGTGTGCTGTTTGCATACTGAATATGTCCATAACTAATAAAAATTAATATAGCATATAAATAGCAGCAAAGCTTAAAATTATATGATCATGTTATTAGATGTAGAACTATTTAGGCAGTTAACAAATTTCACCATGCCTCTAGTCTTTAAAAAAATCTAGGAATACTAGGAGTATAGCTAAACACAATAAAAATATATGCCAAACCTATATGCAATATACTGAAAATTTATTTATTTTACGGATTGTAGAAACTTAGCACTATTATTTATTAAAATAAATTTCTCTACCCTTTTCTCTCTTCTCCCTTTACTTTCCCCATATTATTTATTTATTTTCATCTTGAAGTCAACTATCACCTTTGATGTTGTTGTCTCTGTAGGTCATTTAACCTTGTTTTATTTTTTTTTCTTTTAGTCCATAATTGCAAGAGATCAATTTCCAATGTATTTTCTTCTATTTGATCAAGTCTGATTGGAGACCATATTAGTGACTGTTTATTTCAGTTATAGTATTCTTTAGCTCAAAAAACAATCTGTTTAAAAAAATATTTTTCCATTTCTGTTAGCATTGCCATTTTGTCCATTTTTTTAAATTTATAGAACAAATTTATGTGTATTATTCTGAGTTCCTTGTGAGTCACATCTCTCTATTAGGATCAGATGCTGGAGATTAGGGGTTTTTTGTTGTTGTTATTGTTGTTTGCAGAATGTTTACTTGCTTCTTTAAACGTTGTGTTGAAATGTGTTCCTTTGACAAAACAGACTTGTTTCCTACCTTTACAGACTTACTTTTA
This sequence comes from Orientallactaga sibirica, assembly GCA_036365145.1. Taxonomy (NCBI): domain Eukaryota; kingdom Metazoa; phylum Chordata; class Mammalia; order Rodentia; family Dipodidae; genus Orientallactaga; species Orientallactaga sibirica. Next base: position 4,062,449 of record JAEOAD010000793.1, on the reverse strand, counting down.
CCAGGGAGTATTCTTATTAATCACCTTGCTTGAGAGTCTCATGGCTTTTGAACCACTTAAAGGTGAATATTACTTTAAAGTTTCCATTATCAGGCCTTTATTTGGTTTTTTCCCCAACTGGTAGCTGTTAACCTATTGCTCCCTCTGCTGTCTGTTGTCAGTAATCTAAGTTTTCTGGTTTTAGAGCAGCATTAAACACTACTCTCAGCAACCCCCAGCTATCCAAAGTATGCCAGCTCCAGATCAGTAGTAGTTTATATCAGAGAAGAGATATTAGTGCCTCAGGTACTCCAATAAGGATGCAGAATGCTGGATGCCTGCTGTATTCTTCTTCCTCCCTCCCATTATTCATTTTCATCTAATCATTCTGTCAACTATATGTCACCACTTGTGCCTTCTTTAGAGCCCTACACATGCCATATCTATCAGAATTATGAGTAGGATAAGATGTAAATCATTCCTTTAGGAAGCCCTCTGAAAAGTTGTAATATTGGATAAATGTTCTTATCCTTTTCATTCTCCAAGGGAAAAGCCAGAATCAACATGTTCTTCTGGTTGTAAACTGTGCTGCTTTGGAGGAGAAGTTGATGTTTATTATTCTTCACAATTATTTCAATGTAATTGCTCTTGGCTTTATGCGTACCTGAGGTATAGTAACTTCTTAACTGGACTTTTGAAGTCACATAACCCTTTTGTAGTCCCTATATCATTGTGTAATTGGTGTTTTATTGACAGAACAGGGCCAAGCCTTCATGTTCTGCTCTCTGATAATTTACAATTATTTTTCACTTATTTTGTCAATTAAATCTATATTCTTAATTTTTATGTAGGTGAAAAATTTCCAGTAACATATATTGTATAATTTTGGCTCTTTCATAAGTGTTGAAATTAGTTCTGTGGCCACATATATAGTCTTTGTATTTTGATTTGGTCCCCATGTTCTTGAACTGAATGGGCCTCTACAGTTTAGAGTACATGGATATAAATATACACTTACATTAAATTATTTGATAATGTTCAAATTTAGAACATGATTTACTTTTATTAAAATATTTTATTTTCAAGCAGAAAGATACAGACAAAGAGAGAGAGAGAGAGAGAGGGAGGGAGAGAGAAAGAGAGCAGATGGGTATGCCAGGGCCTCTAGCCACTGCAAACAAATTCTAGGTACTTGCAGCACGTTCTACATCTGGATTAAGTGGGTACTGAAGAATCATATCCAGGTTGTTAGGCTTTACATGCCAGTGCCTTAAATGCTGAGCTATCTCTCCAGTCCAAATTTACAATCAATAATTTCTGTTTCCTTCCTGTTCTGTAAATTATATAGTAGGACATTTTAAATTTTCCATAACTGTGAAATTGTGAATTTTTTTCTTTTTCATTTTTTTAAGGAGTGAAAGAGGCAGATAGAGATAGATGAGAGAGAGGGAGAGACAGAGGGCACCTCAGGGCCTCTGGCCACTTCAAATGAACTCCAGATACATACACTACCTTGTGCAGCTGGCTTATGTGGGTTCTTGGGAATCAAACCTGGGTTCTTTGGCTTTGCTGACAAACATCTTAACCACTAAGCTATCTCTCCAGCCCAGAAATTTGTTTTACAATTGCATATAGACTTCCACTTTCAAATAATACATTTGCCTTGCAGTTTATTATTTCCCTGTTTGTGGAGCTATATCTCTTCTTTGTTGATTGCTTTAAAAATTTTGTGTCCTGTCATTTTATTATTGTCATATCCTTATGTTTTATATTTGTTTTTAATAAAGAACTTTTTTTTACCCAGTCCAGTAATCATTTTTGTTCTTTAAGTGGTAAAATTCAGTCAATTAGCATTTAATGTAATTAGTGAAATATTGCTTAACACTGCTATATATTAATGAAAATAGTATTAAATGTTACTAAATGTTGTGATTTATAACATTTTATGTTGTCTTTCTAATATTTAAAATCTTTTATTTTTGTCTCTTTTTATGCTTTGTTTTTTTATTATGTTGCCTGTTTAAGTTGAATACATGTCATTTAGTGCCTCTAAAATTGCAATTTGTATCCTTAAATTATGAAAATAAAATGATAATACACTTTTCCCCCCAACAATGAAAGAACTTTGTAAACATTTTCTCTATTTTTCCTCCCTCTTTATGAGTTACATGTGAATATATAGTATATTGTAATCTTTCCTATCCTATTTGTTTTATTCTCTCTTCCCATTCTCTCTCCCTGCTTGCTTCCCTCTCTCCACACTTACATAAGCCCTTGCAAAGTATAATTTGTCCCATAAATCCAATGTTGACATAGATTCTCCTACTTTTTCACCTCTTTTGTTGCTGTTAATTTTATTGTTTCTATATTTGTGATTATCCATGTGAGATTATTTTTGTTTTAATTGTTAACTACTTTAAAATTGCTATAATATGCCTTTTTTAAAAGCATTTGATCAGATGTTCCCCATAAATTCAGGTTTCATAATACTTGCTCCCCAGCTGATTGCAGGTTGGTAGTGAAGCAGTTTAATGTGACTGGACCCTCAAAGTAAAAATGTAGCAATGTCCTTGACCCTGTCCTTACCATTTCCACTTTGCTAGATAATAGATAAGGATTGGACTTCCCCTTATCTCTTGCCTAAAGGAGTTAACAAGGTCTGTGTCTTAAGAAACAGCATGAGTCCTCTACCTAGGAAGAAGTTCCTGTTTCCTAGAATTAAGATGCAAATGATCCTCACATTGTAGTTGGTTAAGTACAGCCCCAAAATTTGGCATCAGTCCCCATTCAGAATTTAAAAAAGACTCCAATTTAGGTCACAGTGTGGTCTTTATCTCCTCTTGCCTTCCACATGGTGAGATTTCTCTATACTTTCCCTTCTAAACCTAATAAAATCTCCCTAAACATTGCCCTCTCGTCTATAGTATCTATCTATCTATCTATCTATCTATCTATCTATCTATCTATCTATCTATCATCTATCTATCTATCTATCATCTATCTATCATCTATCTATCATCTATCTATAATGTATATATGTGTGTATATATATGTGTGTGTATAATGAAACACTTTTTGTATTCTTAGCATCTGGCACAGGGTTGAAATTTAATGTATATTTCTTGAATGAATGCATCCAAATATAAAATACCACATTATAATGGTGTTATATTTTGTGTTTGGTATAATATAACTGTAGGTACCAGTTAAAATGATTTTAAAACAGAATGATTTGCTTAAGGAAGATAGAATAAATTAGAATTTTATGAGGACTACTATAATATATTTTGGATATAAATCAAATTCTACTTGTCAAGGTTTATTGTTTAGAGAAATGATTTCTTGATCATATGTCCTTATTTGGACATAAATTTAAATTAAATGGAATCTTTTTCTTCTTCATGATAGCTAGCTTTCCAAGAAGAATTCTGATAGCTTTGTTACTCTAGGGATTGCATCTAAATGAGTATCATAAATAACTTCATAATATCATTTTAGAAATTATGGTGTTCTATAGATGTTTGGACAGTATGCTTTAAATTGATGTCAAGGAAATTAAAGTATCAAACTCAAACTTGGAATAATGTTCATAGGAAAAGAAAAACTTCGCCTGACTATTGGATCATAGATAAGATTTTTATATGAAGATAGCAGAGGAAGAAGATTTCAAAAGGAAGGGTTATCTTGTTGAAAGATGGTTTAAAAGAGTATGGAATTTTTAGAAAACCTCAAATTACTATGCTAACATGCAGTGTGGGTTGAAAAGGAGTAAATCCATATTATAGAAGTGAGTAAGATAATTGATTTGCCCAAAGCCACTCATATTCTATGCAAAGGAGTAATGACTTAAAATCTAATTCTCTCTGGATCCAAACAGTATGCTAATTACACTACTCCTTACTTTATGATGCCTCTTTTATGGTCATATTACTTTTTATTTTTATTATTTTTGTTTATTTGTGTGTGTGTGTGTGTGAGAGAGAGAGAGAGAGAGAAAGAATGGGTAAGGCAGGATCTCTAGCCACTGTAAACAAATGCCAGATGGATGTACCTCCTTGTGCATCTGACTTACATGAGTACTGGGGAATTGAACCTGGGTCCTTAGGATTCACAGGCAAACACCTTAACCAGTAAGCCATCTCTCAAGCCCCCTAATGCTTTTTTGAAATGAAATTTTGTAAAGATTATATAAATTATAAAATTTAATGTGCTTTTGTTGAACTTGATCCTGTGGTTGACTGTGGCTTAGGTACATCTCTGGGTAAAATCCACTGCTAAACTTGCATTTTCTTTCATTATTTCCATTTCTATCCATTTTATTGCTAATCTTCATGGGAATTCAGAAGGCACAGTGACTAAATCACTTGGGAAAACACAGAGAAAATTGTATAAAGGGGATATATGTATGTTAGGCCTTTAATGTGATAAAATAATTATCAGACAGAAGAGAAGAGAAGTACTGCTGACAGGAATGGGGAAGGGAATGTTTCTAGAAAAGTAGTTTAGGAATGCTTTTTGATAAGGACATTGTGCATTAACCTATAAGTGATAAAGAATTATGGAAAGATTTTTCAGGAGGAAATGACCACAAGAGAATTTGCCTTTTAGAACGATGGTTCAGATAAGCATACTGTAAAGGATAAATAAGAATAGGAGAAAGTAAGTCATTAGGAGATATTTTTCCCAGTAAACATATTTGAATTTGTCTTTCATATAATAACATGGCTCCCTTCCAAATTAAGTGGAGCTAGTAGAACTAATTCATTGAGTGTTACTTATTCAGTATTCAGGTACAGATATTTTTGATCTTATTATAGTAGTTCAATGGATAGGGTTGGTCACAGGGAAAAATGAAGTCTTGATTAGACATTTTGTCTAGTTAGTTTGAGAGTATTTTCCTGGTTGTCATTACAAGTAGATTTATGAGCTTTAAAAGGCACACAGTTGCTTTGTGATGATGTCCAATGCTTTTAAATAGATTTCCTAGAAACAATAGCTTGGCAGAGTCATTCAAGGTCTATGACCCATACCCTTTTTAGTATTTTTTTAATTATTTTTTGGAGAGAGACACAGAGAGAGACAGAGAGAGAGAGAGAGAGAGAGAGAGAGGAAGACAGAGATGGGTGCGCCAGCAGTGTTTCAGCTGCTGCAAACGAAATCCAGATGTGTGCGCCCCCGTGTGGTCAAGTGCGGCATTGCACCCTTGCGTCACTTTGCATCTGGCTAAACGTGGGACCTGGAGATTGCAACCGCTGGAGATTGGAACCAGTGTTCTTAGGCTTAGGAGGCAGGTGCCTTAACCCCTAAGCCATCTCTGATAGCATGATTGAATACAATGAGCATTGCTTGTTTTTGTTTTTAACCAAAACACTTTTATATGTTTTTTTTTCTATAAAGCTAGGGTTGCGTATGAAAGAAACAAAAAATCCATTTAGACATATTATTGAATTTGTATTCTGTATAAGTTACATGTATTAATTTATATATTGTGTTACATATTTTATATGTTACTTCCTGTGGTAGTTTGAATATATGTCCCCCAATATATTCAGTGTTTTATTAGTTATAGTTTGCATCTGCAATCACTGTGCTAGAGGCAATGTCACTGGGGGCTGGTCTTAAGGTGTGGGTTTGAGATTCCATTGTAAAGATATGCAAATGTGCCTAGCAGGAGTTCCTGAAGTGTGCTGTGTGACTTTTTGGCTGTAGTTTTTTGCTCAGTGTGCTGTGTAGCTGGCAGCTTGGCTTTTGCTCTCTCTGCTTGGCCCTGTGAGAGCAGGTCGCTTCTTCTGCCATTATGGAACTTCCCCTGGATCTGTAAGCTTCAATAAATAATATCCCTTCCTCCATAACTGTGCCTGGTCTGGAAGTTCATCTCAGCAAACCTGAAGCTGTCTGCTACACTTCCTTTTAAACCTATGCAGGCATACCCAACCTGTGGCCCATGGGCTACATGCAGACAAGAAAAACTATGAATGTGACAGTCCACAAAATTCTGAACTTACTTACACATTCCAAGACTTTTTATGCAAGTTATATAACTAAAATGAATGGTTATAGAGTGTGTAATTTAATATCTATATTAAATTTAATATAGATATTAAATTATATGTATTAATTTTTTAAATTTATTTTTTATTGACAACTTCTTTAATTGTACACAATATCCCATGGTAGTTCCCTCCCTCCCCCCACTTTCCCCTTTGAAACTTCACTCTCCATCATATCCCCCCCCTCTCAATCAGTCTCTCTTTTCATTTTGATGTCATCATCTTTTTTCCTCCTATTATGATGGTCTTGTGTAGGTAGTGTCAGGCACTGTGAGGTCAAAGATATCCAGGCCATTTTGTGTCTGGAGGAGCATGTTGTAAGGATTCCTACTTTTCCTTTGGTTCTTACATTCTTTCTTCCCTCTCTTCTGCAATGGACCCTGAGCCTTGGAAGGTAGGTTTGAGATGTTTCAGTGCTGAGCACTCCTCTGTCACTTCTTCTCAGCACTATGGTGTCTTCTGAGTTATCCCAAGGTTGCCACCATCTGAAAAGAGAAGCTTCTCTAACCAAAAGTGAGAGTAGCATTAATAAATGGGTGTGGACATTAAGAGACGTGCTTACTGGGCACTTTGGTGAGCATAGTATATATATTTAGTGAGACTCCAGCAGACATTACACCCTTAGGGCTCATGACTACCCCTGTCTTATGCTTTCAGTATCAGGGATGTGTTCCCTCCCATGGAGTGGTCCTCCAGTCCAATTAAAGAGCAGTTGGTTTCCCCTATAACAGACATGCCACTATTACATCAGTTGGCTCATTTGGCCTGGCTGGACAAATTTAAAGCTTGCAGTGTTCACTGTTGAGTACCTTCACTGGTGTTTTCTCTCTCCCATTGAACTGCATGCAGAGTAGCTTTTTCCAACTTTCTGTCAGCTGTCCACATGGAGGAGGCTTTCAGCTCAGCTCAAGAAGGTTTTCTCAGTGAACTTGCCACCCAAATATGCAGAGTCTTCAGCAATAGGGTCTTACCATCTATTCCTGGAGACAGAGAAAGAGAGAAGAAAGGATGGATATTTTAGAACCTCCTACCACTGTATACAAAATCCAGACTCATGTGCCATTTTGTACATCTGGATTTATGTGGATACTGGCTGATTGGTAGACTTTGCAAGCAATTGCCTTCAACCACTGAACAAGTCCCCCAACATCCTAGAGTATATTATTTGTTTATGACAGCATCATGTCTCATCTTGAAAAACTGGACATGCTGGGCTACCTATCCTATGTTGTCAGAATTCTATAATTGGTTAAGCTTTATGCTCATAATTATTTTTGAATTTATATATTTTTCATAGAAAAGGGGCTTGATAAAGAAGGACGATGTCATGTGTGAATATTTTCATACTTTGCTAATGAATGTAGTTTTAAAAAAATGGCCATACAAAAGTTTGTATCAAATAGAAAGCTGTGGGTTCCCCTGCATTTTAAGTTGTGTTGTAACAAAACAAAAGATATTGAAATATTTTCCTATACATTAACCCAAGTCAATTTTATGTGACAGAAATATATGGCAATGTTTTATATGGAAATGATAGGAATTTCTAGCAAAGAGTCCTCAAGGGTTTAAGACTTCTCTTCACATCCTGTGGTACAAAGATAGACTTTCTTAAAGATTTTGTCATCAACAAAATGGCATGTGTCCTTATTTCTCCACCTTTCCATTTTATGATATACTTGTGATTGGAATGACACCATTTGTTTATCTTATTTCTTACAGTTTCTTCTTTAATCCAACATGTCTATATTTTGATAGTCATTTTTGGGGGGTGAAAATTTTTTACATGCCATATTTATTTACAAACACTTATCCTTTCAGTCAATTGTGATTTGCTCATGTTAATGATAGGTTAGGTCTTAATTGTAACCTTTCTTCCCTACTTTTTTTTTTTTTTTTTTTTTGGTTTTTCGAGGTAGGGTCTCACTCTGGCCCAGGCTGACCTGGAATTAACTATGTAGTCTCAGGGTGGCCTTGAACTCACGGCGATCCTCCTACCTCTGCCTCCTGAGTGCTGGGATTAAAGGCATGCGCCACCATGCCCGGCTCTTTCTTCCCTTCTTGTCTATGCCTCTACTTCCATTATTTCTCTATCTTTCTCACTTTCTTTCTGCTGCAAATCAAACTTAGATCTTAAATATGGTAGGCAAATTCTTAGATACCAAGTTATATCCTCCATTCATCTATACTTCTTTCTTTCTACATATTTTCCTCTTTCTCCATTATTTATTTCTCTTTATTGTTTTTACATTTTATTTGAGAAAGAGAGAGAGAGAGGCAGAAAGAGAGAAAGTATGGGCTGGCCAGGGCCTCCTACCACTACAACCAAACTTCAAACACATGTAGTACTCTGTGCATCTGGTTTTGTGTGGGTACTGGAGAATCTAACTGAAGAGGTTAGGCTTTGTAAGAAGGCACGTTTAACTTCTGAGCCATCTTTACAGCCCTTATATCTGTAATTTAATGAAGCCAAAATTTGCCAAGAGAATGGTATGGAAACAAATTTCCTTCACCAATCCCTTATCTACAGGTGAATAAATAGTTATGATGTGAAGATGTATAATTAAATCTATTTCTGTCAGATGTTAAGATGCAGGAAGCTGGCTATTATTGGATCATAAGAGCTGAGTATAAAATTTTCAGGAAATTTGTGATCTAGATAATTAAATACAACCACTACTGTTATTTGATTTATAAAGCTACAAATAAAATATTTATAAAATAAGGAAGGAAATCTTTATAATTTATTTTTTTTTTGAGGCAAGCCCAACAAACTGGCCTTTTTTTATGAGAGACAACAAGCATGAAAGAGAGACACAGGGAGAATTGGCGTAACACAGCCTCCAGACACTGTAATCATACGCCAGATGTGTAAGCTACCTCATTCGCATTTGTGACCTTGTGCATGTGTCACCTTGTACATCTGGTTTATGTGGGATCTGTGGAGTCAAACATGGGTCCTTAGGCTTTTCAGGCAAGAGCCTTAACCAATCTCTCCAACCCTCATTTCTTAAGAATTATTGCCTGTGTTATTCAGAATATGTACATCTATTGGACTTATAAAATGAAAATGATATATTACAGTGTGACACTAGGCATTTCTTTCAAAATTTGCTTTCAGTTATGTCATGTTGCTACTTTAGAATTACCATACTGGGATATTTGTTCTGAGAATATAAGCAACTAAATTGGTTCCATTTCTTAGTTGTTGTGAATAGACTAGCAGTAAACCTGGATGTGCAAGTGTGTCTGTAGTAGAGTATGGAGTCCATAGGGTATATGTCCAGGATAATGAAATGAGGCCCATATACACAATGGAATTTTATTCAGCAGTGTTAGAAAATAAAAATATGAAAATTTCCATCCATCATTGCATACATATAGAAAGAATTATATTTTGTGAAGTGACCTAAATCCAAAAAGACCAAAATAGCATATTGTGTCTGGTATGTAGCTTCCAGATTTATAATTTCTATATGTATGTATGGGGAAAGGCAAATGTAGGTAAAACTTGTAAAACTAAAATGGTGGCAAAGAGTGAGTATCAAAAGCTGACTAAGAAGGGAGTTGTGGGGGGAAGGTAAGAGGACCTAGGTGACCTGTAAATAGAAGTGGAGTGGAAATAGTGAGAGTATGTGGTTGGAGATTAAGGGGGAGAGAATCTACTAAAAAATTGTATTTGAATGATACATAATTCTCAACAAACTAATTTAAAAATGAAATAAAAATATATCCCTAAGAAAAAGAAAGAAAATACCATACTGATAATTAAAAATAAAATTATATTAAAAATAACTACATATCAGGATTGGATTTATTGGTTTGTTGACTTTGTACAATAAATGTAGTAAACTGTCTGTAGTTTATATCTAGTCTGCCATCTGAATTTGTAAATACACCGGTTCTAGTTAAACAACAGTGAAGCTGAGCAGTTGTAGCAAATACAACATAGCTTGCAAATTCCAACACATTTATTATTTGTTCTTATGCAAGTATAATTCTTGATATAAGAAGACATTATGGAAGAGGCCAACAATGTAGCTGGCATATTGCTCATAGCACAAAAATTTGAGGTGCTATGTTTTTATCACTATTTAAAAGCCAATATCCAAGTGAGTTAAAATGAATCCAATATGGCTTAGGGAAATTTGTGGAAGAGAGGGTGGAAAGATTTTTAGAGCCATAAGTAGGGTCATTATTCACAGAGACATTGCCTCTCCCCCATAACTTATGGCTATCCCCACAATGCAAGACCCACAACCCCTGAGGGGGGAGGACAGGGAGAAGGCTAATGATGGTACCATCATGGCTGTATGCACATTATATAGATAACTAATAAAAAATTAATTAAAAAAACTAATGCACTTTTTGGATGAGTGAATGATATTCTCACATGTTTATTCTTTCCTCTGCCTTGTTCACATATACAAAATGTCATCTAACACTCATGACCAAATTTGTTGAACAGTTAAGCTATAATTTTGATATGTATATACTTTTTGACAAATATCATCCAAAACATTAATAGACAATTTATTATGTGGAATGTACAATAAAGTATACTTTATAGTTTGCAATTATTTGTTAATTGCATGCTCTATAAGTATTGTCAGTAAGAATTATATTATTTATATTTTTATATGTGCATATGTATATACATATATACATTTCTCAGATACTTTATCAGTAACCATGTATTACCATAACAGCATAAAAAATTGTATCGTGGACATATTGAAGAAAAACTAGAACTACAGTATAAATTAACAAAGCATTTATCTGGACCAGTTTGAATACAGTTGATTTATAAACTTTTGTGAATAAAAATTTTATTTCTCTGGTCTTAACAGAATCTAGAGCTATGGGTATATCTTTGTTGGTATAGTACTTTCCAGAATATTCTGGGGTCTATCCCAAGTACCACATGAATGAGTTTTGGTGGCACACATTTGTAAGCCCAGCACTTGGTAGGTGGGGGCAGAAGTTCAAGGTCATTTTCCACTACCTAGTGAGTTCCAGGCCAGCCAGGGATAGAGACCCTGTCTTTAAAATATCAGTAACAAGAACAATAATAACACCACCATCAACACCACCACCAAAATGAGAGCAACACGTCAGCATCCAGCACAGCACTGAGAACATATAGTAGCTATTCAGTTCATACCTGGGTATTATAAATAGTGATTCTTACCTGGAAAATCCTTTTACTTTTTATTAATATAAGACCAATTACAAATATGCATTATGATCAAGAATTTTCAAGGATATAGGAGATATTGTAGTTCTATTTGACAAATAAAGAAACAGACTCATTAAGATCTTGCTACTCAAACATGGATTTTGGACAGGACACCTCTCATTACTTTTGACCTTGTTAAAAATTCAACATTTCTGGTACACTCCAGACCTACTTCTCATAAACTGCAAGTTTATAAAAGTCTTAGTTGATTCTTAAACACGTAAAGTGAGAAAAAGTTTTGAGGATGTTCTTGAATACTGCCTCCTGATATACTGTGATATCATAAATCAAAATATAATAAAATAAGATAATACCCTCATTTCTTGTATCTAATGAGTAATAAAAATAAAACTTTATTTCAGTCTGTTTTTCTCTTTAAGGTGTCTTATATGATTTTTGTTCCCACATCTTTTTTCTGAGGCAAAAGAATGAGAGGATTTTTTTTTTTTTTTTTTTACTTTATAAAAGAAGTGTCATAAAGGTAAAAACAACTCATTACTGATTTAATCAAATTTAAAAAGTATGTTAGCAACAGGTTGATAGAGTGATCACAGTAGAGAAGGAAGATGGGAGCAATAATTACTCTAAATTCTGATTAGATCAGCCATGCTCAGGGTAAAGGTTGTAGTGTATTTCGTATATTCTTATGGCTCAGATTAAGTATCTGCATATTTCAAGTTCAAAAATAAGCTTCCTACCAGAATCCCACAAATATCATGAAAATATCAACAAAGATATGAGATAAAGTTGGGAGTGTCTGGATAATTTCGTATAAACTCCAAGTGTGCTTATTTGAGTTTTAATTTAAGTATGAAACATCTTGTATTTCTTTCTGATATTTTTGTGGTGGTAAAGATTACATCCAGCTGTTCACAGATGCTGAACAAGTACTCTTCCACTAGGGTCCAGACTTCAACCACAAAAATTTCTAATTGCACACAATACCTTCTTGCCAATAACAAATGATGAAATGATAAGAAATACTGTCATAATTTAGAAAAAAACAGCAAATTACATGAAGTTTGATATCAAGATAAATAAGTCCATTTAAAAAATATTACATACTTTCATACATTCTTGCAATGCCTAGCAATACCTTCACAAGACACTCAAAATAGAAGAAAAAGATGATGACAGCAAATCAAAAGAAAGACTAATGGAGAGAGGGAGGGGATATGATGGAGATTGGTGTTCTAAAGTGGAATGGGGGGAGGGGAGGGAATTATCATATGTTTTTTTGTATGTAAGTATAGAAGGTATCAATAAAAATTAATAATTAAAAAATAAATTGAATAAGTTGATAATTAAATAAGTTCATATATTCAAGTACACAGAAATTAAATTAAGTATGTAAAGTATTAAAGCATTCACCTTACTAACTTACTGCACATGAAAGATTATTTGTAGTTTTATTACATGAATTCTATAAAACCAAATTGACTTTCTTTTATTGTAAATTTTCTACTTATTCACATCCTCTGCTCCTCCACTCAAAAGAAGCTATGCAAAGATATTTGTATGGCGACTCCATTAATTCTGCATTTCCTAGATAGTGTCTGAGGCACAGTGAGTTTCAACAGAAATTAATTTGTCCTGACAACAAGCATAAAGATTGCAGTATACGAATCAATGGGTAAAATACATTCAAAGCAAGTACAATGATAAACAGAAAACTGATGACCACAGTTTTATATGACCACACAGAGGAAGAACCAATTACAGATTTGCTTTGCATGTATCTGCAAATACTTCTGTTAAACTAGCTTTCTGAAATATTATGCTTGCTAGGATTTGTATGTACTGATACATAGGTGTATTCTTATGGTATCATTCTTTATACATTACAGAATCACATTTAAAATCAGATACTTAAGCATAAGTAATAACTTCTGTTAACAATAACATGAATGAAAAAAGCAACTCCATAAAGATATTAATTTATTTATAGTAATGATATTTTTAAAACAATTCTTCAATATTCTATTAGGATTCAAATATATAGCATTATGTACACTAGAAATATTTAAGTAACTTTTGATGTGTGCATGCAAAATCACTTAATAGTTTATTATGATGATGGCCAAAAGCAATTCTTTATATGTTCATTACATAACTTTCCAGGTAAACTGGAATATTATTCAGATATCTTAAATAGAAATGAATTGTGGGTAAGGTTAAAACAGCTTAAACTGTACTAATGTAGTTTTACTTTTGTCATGGCCTCTCTTTTGCTAAGATATTCAAGAGAATTGTTTTTTCTTATTAATCATATTGTGTTTTAGTTATATCTTATGCATTATTTCCTATTACAGTAATTTTTTATTTCTGTCACTTTAATGGGTTATTCTCCATGTGAAGTGAAAATAAAGAAATTTAATCAAATTGGTAAATGGAAATGTTGGAAGCATGTAATTTGCAAATATTTGGAAGAAATTGCCTATTTGGTTACTAGTGGCCTTGAAGGTTCCTTTCAGTCATATGATTCTGATTATATTTGTAAAAAATTGATCAAGAATTGTCTTCTGTATCATTCTAAATATATATAATAGATTAATGAAATTTGAGAGATGTGTATGATAGTATTTAAAACACAATGAGGCATTTTGATAGTAAATTATAATTTTTATTTCAGTGATGGGGAATATATTTTGAGTCATACTTGTAATGTGTACAATGCAATATGTGAATATTTTATTAGAAGCTAAGTAGAATGTTTGACAGGTATAACAGAGTACCTAATTGCAAAATTCATATATAATTATCTAATATTTCAGGTTGTTATTTAGATGAATTTTTCTCCTTTCTTTAGCATAATCATTTTAAAGCTTCAAAAATGCATTATTCTTCTTCATACAAATTCTTCAAGTAAAAAATATGTATGCTTGTCATAAGTAGAAATATTAATTTTAACTCTATAGATCCTAGGGAAAAGAGAGACTAGATTAACTTAGACAAAATTCCAATGCAGAGTAACAACTCAGGAGGAAGGGTCTTGTTATGGGAGCTATTGTATCAGTAGGCAAGGGTGGGTGGCAGCTTTCCAGCATCTGTCTAGTTAAGTGCTTGAAAGAACTGTTTATGACATTTGAGAAGCATGGTATTTTAAATAAAAAAATCTGCCTACAAATTTCCAGTATAGTCATTTTAATATATTAGAAAATAGCCACTTGTCCAGCAAATTTCAAATTTTAGTCTTAAAGCATATTCTTGGACATAAATAGTACATGTTAATATTAATCAATGAATTCTGTTGAAAAGTTAATATATCTAGATTGGTTTACATTTTTGAACTTTGAAGAAGTACTATTCATATTCATATTGTCATATTTTACGTAGACAAAGCAATTATTTTCTGTGCTGTCTAAAAATTCTTCTATATTTTATATCAAATCAAATTGGACTACTATTCTTTTGAATATTCCTTTTGTATGTCTTTAACATTCCTCTTGGTACATTCTGTAACATATCAGAAACATATGAATTCTGCTATATACAATAAATCATGTCTTTCAACACAAAAAATACTATATATTGTTTGGATTATATAAAATAGTAAATAAATTTGTTCAGTTATGATATTTCTCCAAATCTATTTATCTATTTACATTGATCTTCTGTATATTAGCTGATGATATTATGAGAACAATAGTAAACTTTCAAATAGTGTATTCCATGTATTCTTGTGTGAAAAGTCTGATTTCCCTCGAGAGTCATTATCATGCCACTCACATTGTCACTTACCTACACTGTTGAACTTGCTTATCAAATACACTGCAAAACAGTACCAGTTATTATATGTCATAGGACAGATTTGTGATAAACTAAGTTTGAAACAAAATAATGAATTCTTGACATTTATCCTGTCTGTAATAACATGGTTACTAATTTCATCAGATTTAATTTAAATCAGGAAGTTACATTTCCTCTTTTCATATCATATAGAAATTCATCACATATTTCCTAGTTGAATAAGATTTATGACTATATGCATTTCCTTATGAAGAATAAAATGAGAAAGCATTTTTTTCAAGATAGCAAGCTAGTTACAAGAGGTCACTTGTGTGCAGATTAACCATTAAAAACTCTTTTGCTCTGTGCAAATTAAAATTAATATCTTTCAACAACTTTCAGAGACAATAATTGTCCAGAAAAGATCAGAGATATTTTACATTAGTGTACAATATTAATGAAGCACATACTGAAATGTAATCAACTGTAATCAGAGGTTACATTTTTATTTATTGACAATGTTCATACATGTACATAATGTATTTTAATCATAATACCCTCCCATTACTTTCTTTTGCCTCCCCCTTCCACTGAATGCCTTCTTTTTGTCTAATCCTTCTATTTTTGTGTCTTTTCTTTTCTTTTGTTCCATGTTGATGGGCCCAATACTATGCAAGTAACAACAACCACAATGAGGACATGAATTCAACGCCATTTTGTGTCTGGAAACAGCATTACAAAGCATTCTTCTCTGTCCTTTGGCTCTTACATTCTTTCTGTCATAGTGTAAAAATGTGTCATGCAGGCTGCTGGGGGTGAGAGTCATCAACAGTCCTAACCAGCACGGAACCCTGTGAGCTACACAATTGACCAGCCAAGTCAACATGCACTTGTGCCACATTGTCATGATTGCTGTGTCTCTGCCTAAAGCAAAGAAAAGTGGTAGACAATGATGGTGAAAGAAACAATGACATAAATTAATTAATTTCAATGAAAATACACAAGTAGGATTGAGATATGGAGTTCTTTTCACAGGACTATATATAGTCAGGAACTCTGAAGTTATTTGGATGATGGTTGAGGCAGATATTCTAATTTCATTTAAAGCGAAAAATCTCAATGATATATTAAAATCATGTACCATTATTTCCCCATGAATAAAAAAGAAGGAATGTGGTAACAAACTAGTACCCTGCTGCTTAAAAAATCCATAATTGGGGGCTGCAGAGAGGCCTCAGTAGTTAAAAATGTTTGCAAAGCTGCTGACCTCAGTTCAGTTCCCCGTTACCCACAAAAAGCTAGATGTACAAAGTGGTGCATGTGTCTGGAGGTGGTTTGCAGTGGCAAGAGGCCTTCGCATGCCCATCTCCCCCTCTTCCTCCTTGCAAACAAATAAATAAAATATAAAATACCATAACTAACTATTACTTTAAGATGTTTAAAAAAACACCAGAACCGGGCTGGAGAGATGGCTTAGCAGTTAGGGCGTCTGCCTGCTAAGCCTAAGAACCTGGGTCAAATCTCCAGGTCCCACGTTTACCCAAATGCAGTGACGCAAGGGTGCAATGTCACACTTGACCGCAAGGGGGAGCTCACATCTGGATTTCGTTCACATCAGCTGTGAGACTGCTAGCACACCCATCTCTGTCTCCCTCTCCCTCTCTGTCTGTCTCTCTCTGTGTCTCTCTCCAAAAATAAATAAAATAATAATAATAATAATAATAATAATAATAATAATAATAATAAATTTAAAAAAACAGCAGAACCTTCCAAAACACCTCAAAGCTGTACATTCATTTTCTCTTTACCAAAAATTACATGAAAATGATTAAAGTTAAATTTGAAACACTTATTTCATTTTTGAAAGTCCCGAGATTCTTGTTTTTCAAAAGAGAAATGAAAAAAAAATTAATTAAGTGATATTCCAGCAGTTTCTGTCACCAAAAAGTTAGAGGAAAACTCTGCAACTCAGAGTTAACAACAAAATAAAACCTTTCCAGCAATATTTTTGATTTTCTTAGCATTAAGTTCTTTTTTGTCAGTTAATCCAGCTAGAACGTCATGAGATGTTCTTACATAATTCTTTCAATTCTTGTCTATGATCAGATGCATGAGTATAAACTACATGTATTATATTTTGGAGAATTCAATATTCTGTCAATGCTTAAATAACTGTTAGGCACAATTATATGTTTTGGAGAAGCAGAAATACTCCCTTCAGGGAAATCATAATTTTATGATAAATTGAGTTTCAATGATAAATCAAAAAACTATGATCTCCCTGAAGGAAGGAAGCATTTCTGCTTCTCAAAAACTTTTGAGACAGTTTGGAAATCAGATTGGTACCACATCTTTAATAACATATTTATTCAACAATTATTGTTTAGGATTCTCAAAATAACCATCAGCAAAGGAATGGATTATGGAAAATATAGATCAAGTAGAAGCCAATTTTATTTCTTTTTCATGTTTTAACAAATTACTGAATTTTGTATGATTAGCAAAAATGAAGAATAAGAGCAAATTTTTCCAAGAGCCATTTCCTAAGTTCTAGCCATTTGGCCTATAAATAGCATCCTTTACATTTTCATCAGGAATCAAAACTATGTTTTCCTTATAGGTATTGAAGTTTTTCTATGCACATACTCAAGACCTATGAGTACAGGTGTCAGGACTTTTGTCTCATATTATCTCAAGTAATGCAAAGTACAATACTTACCTTATAGTAGGCACTCATTAAATGACAAAAAATGAATGACTGTTAGGATACAATATCTGAAATGGTTATGAGAAATTTTTCTTTCAGTTTAAACAAAGATTTTATGCTTGTTTGTTCAAAACTATTTATAATTGTATAGTAGCAACAAGGGGGGCTATTTAAATGCAAGCATCTTTTAAATCAATTTTTAAAAGTTAAAATACAAATTAATGAATTTAATTATGACCTTCTTTAAATTTTTACATTTATTTCTTATTGACAACTTCCATAAATATAGACTATAAAACATGATAATTACCCCCCACTTTCCCCTTCACAGCTCCAATCTCCATCATATCCCCTCCCCCCTCAGTCAGCCTCACCTTTTCCCACATTTTGTTCATACTTGCCCCTCTAACTTACTGTTTTCTTCAATCTCTGTGCATCTCTCATGCTGGTCCAGCTCCTTCCATTTACTTTTGCTTCCATATCACATAGATTCCACTACTGTGTCTTCACTGCTCCCTTCAAGATCATCTCTTCTCCTCTAAAGATTCCCTTTATGAGTTGCATTTACACAAAACAAATTTGGATATAGATTGTATATATGAGGGAAAACACGTACTATTTTGTGTTTCTCACTCTTGGCTTATTTTGCTTTAACATATGATTTTAAGTACCATCAAATTTCTTACAATGTCATGACTTAATTTTCTCTTAACTGCTAAATAAAATTCCATTGTGTATATGTACCACATTTTCTTCATCTGCTCATCTGTTGGTGGTCATCTGTGTATACATGTTTCATTTCTAAGCTATTGTGAATAGTGCAACAACAAACATGAGTGTGCAAATATCTCTATGGTAGGATATAGAGCAAATTTGGGCATATAATTTGGAATAATATATTGTGTCATGTGGATGTTCTCCTTTAAGAAATCTACATACTAATTTCCATGGTGGCTATACCAGTTTATATCCCCACACCCTCACCACATTTGTTTTCATTTGTTTTCTTGGTGATAGCCATTCTGTCAGGGTGGGGATGGCATCTCAAAGCCGTCTTAATTTGCAATTTTTGATGACTAAGTATGTTGAACACTTTTTCAAATAGTTATTGCCTATTGTATTTCTCATTTTGAAAACCATATTCAGTTTATTCCCCATTTGTTGACTGGAAGATTTAAAAAAAAAAAACTTTTACAGTTTTTATATATTTTAGATATTAGACCCTTGGTTAAAACCTAGTTGTCACAGACTTTTTCCATCCTGTAGAGTGTCTCTTCACATACGTGACTGTTTTGCATGTTTTTTAGAAGATTTAATTTTATATAATCATATTATCAATTCTTAGAATATGTTTTTATGCAACTGGAGTGTTTCAGAAAGTCCTTGCCCATGCTTGTATCTTGTAATAGTGTCCCTGTGTTTTTCTCTGAGTTTCAGAATTTAAGGTCTTTCATTGTGGTATTTTATTCATTTTTAACTGGTTTTTGTACAGAGTGAAATATGGATTTAGTTTTATTCTTCTACATGTATATATAAAAGTTGCCTGCACCATTTGTTGAAAACATTATAGTTTTTTTTTTCCATACTTGTTTCTGACATCTTGCCATAAATTTGGTGGCAATGGCTATATGGGTCTACTTTGGGCCTTCTATTCTAGTTCATTGATCCATACACAAGCTTTTCTGCCAGTTCTGTGCATTTTTTTATTGTGACCCTGTTGTCTAATTTGAGATCAAGTATTATAAGATCTCCAACGTTGCTCTTTCTGCTTAAAATTGCTTTTGTTATTTTGGGACATTTATGCTGCCATATGAATTCTAGTATAATTTGGTTTAGTATTGTGAAGAATGTCATTAGAATTTTGACTGGAATTATGTGAATCTGTAGACTACTTTTGGTAATGCAGCCATTTTTGCACTGTTAATTCTTCCAGTCCATGAGTCTAAGACACCATTCCATCTTCATGTTATTTCTATTAATTTTGTCAGTGTGTTAACATTTTCATTGTAGAGGTCACTCAAAACATCTCAAAGCAGATATTCAGCAATTTCAGAGAGTTTACCACTAAAGTGGTCTTGTATCTTACTACCAAGGCTTGGGGAACATTGTGGAAGAGGTAGTAGAACGATTGTAAGAGCTACAGGGAGGAAAGGAGCACCCTGACCCTGCACATCCACAGAGATTGATTGATGTATCCACAGAAAACACCAATACCCCCACTGAAAAGGACCCTAAGTGGATTGGGGGAGACCAAGGAGGAGCATATAAGAGTACAACCTGATAGGAGTATGACTAGCACCTGATATGGTTATACAATTAATGAATTCATAATCATTTTAGAATTTTTATGGACAGTTTTAATCCACTTTTTTGTTATGTGATTATTTACTCAGTTATTTACTTATTTATTTTTTTAGAGACGGTCTAGCTGTCACCCAAATTGGACTCAAATTTGCAGTTCTGTTGCTCTGCATCCTAATGGCTGTGAATATTGGTTTGCACTGCTACACTGAGCAACCTTTTTTAAAAATTTATATTATGGTTAATATGTTATACTCTTTTTCCCTGTCACTCCTGCTCCTGTTACCCTATGATGCATCATCAGCGGTGTTATGGTAGTCACTGTGGGGTATGAAGGCCTCAGTAAGTCCCTGTGGGGTAGAAGGGGGATATATCTCAGGGTATTCTTGCCCACTCTGTGGCTCTTGAAATCTTTCTGCCTGCTCTTCTGCCATGTTCCCTGAGCCTCAGCAGGTCTGTTGGCAGTCTAATTTATTGTTGAGTTCTCTGTAGCCTCTGACTTTATGCTTTGATAGGTTCTAATTGATCACTGTGTCTGCCACCCTGGATCACCCTGGATCTGGTTGTCAGTCTAGCAGTAAAAAAGTATTATGTTGCCTCTTCCTCTGCAATTTCTCCTGGACCCTAGCAGGTGTGGTAGAAATGGCAAGTGTCCTGATGGGCAGTTCACTATCTTCTTGTCTTATTAATGGATGTTGGCTTGCCTCCATTTTTTTGGCCATCTGTAACATAAAACAGATTCTTCAATCAAGAGTGAGAGCAGTGTGGGCTGGAGAGATGGCTTAGCAGTTAAGCACTTGCCTGTGAAGCCTAAGGACCCTGGTGGTTCGATGCTCCATTCCCCAGTACCCACATAAGCCACATGCACAAGGGGGTGCACGGAGTTCGTTTGCAGTGGCTTGAGGCCCTGTTGCATCCATTCTCTCTCTCTCTCTCTCTTTCTCCCCCTCCAGGCCTATTTCTGTATCTCTCTCTCAAATAAATAAAAATCTCAAATAAATAAAAATGTTTTAAAAAGAGTGAGAGCAGCTTGTTTAGAAGGGGTATGCAAAGTTATTTGAGAGAGTTCTGCTTCCCCAGAGAGCAGTGGAGACATCTCTCTGATGTGTGAGTTTTCTGATCATGGGATTCTAACTTGGTTTCCAGTATCAGATATGAGCTCTCTCCCACTGAGCAGGTCTCCTGTCCAATCAGAGAACAGTTGGGTACCAACAGAGGCTGTGTGCCACTATGAGGCATGGGGGAGCTACTTTCCCTTTGGATTCAGCATGGTATTCTGATGTCCTGTGACAGAAGCCTGTGGTATCTTCAGCAATAGGATCTTACATTTTATTTCTGGCAGGTAATCAAGTATTTTGGCGACGATACAAATGGTTTGGGGACTTCATGGGTTCCCCTGGCTAACAGCTCACTGTGGAGTTAAACCAATCTGATCATGGTATTTATTGGCCTGAGTCCATGGTTTTAAGGTTATCCTTTTTCCACCTTCTGTCCAGACTATCCTTTTTTCCCTTTTATTGATGGTTATATCTTGTAAAATGCTAGTCAGAATGAGGGATTCTATGGAACTGGTTCATGTTGTCTTAACTGTTGTGCAATTTCTTCCCCACTCTCCATGCCCCCTACCCCTCCAAGCCACTCTTGTTTCAATATTTTGTCCTTCCTCTAATCTACCAGGTAATTCCTCTTCTCCTCTCTCCCTAATTCTTCCCTCTACTGGTCTCAGTTAAGTTTGATGCCCATATTCCTGGTGCTTACTACCATTTGCACTTATCTCCAGTTAATTCAAGGTAGGACCCGCAAATGAGAGACAACATGCAGTCTTTCTGAGCCTGTGTGCAGTGTTTGTCTTTCTGAGCCTGTGTGACCTCACTTAGCATAAGTTTTCCAAGTCCCTCCATTTTTCTGCAAATTTGATTATTTTATTTTTTCCTTACTGCTGAGTAGAATTTCATTGTGTATATGTACCATATCTTCATAAACCATTCATTTGTTGATGGGCATCTTGGCTGATTGCAGTTTCTGGCTATTGTGAACAAAGTAGTGATAAAAATGGTTGAGCATGAGTTTCTTTGGTATATGGTAGAGTCTTTAGGATATATGACCGGAAGAGGTATAGCTGGATCTAATAGTTATCTTATATTCAGCTTTTTGAAGCATCACCATACTTATGTCCTTAGTGACTATACAATTTTGCACTCCCACCAGCAGGGGATGAGGCATCTCCCCATTACCGCCAGCATGTGCTGTCATTTTATTTTTTGATGGTTGCCATTTTGACTGGAGCATGATGAAATCACATAGCCATTTTAATTTGCATTTCTCTAGAGATGTTGAACATCTCCTTAGGTGCTTAATGTCATTTGTCCTTTGAGAATCTCTGTTCAATTTCCTGCCTAATTTTTGAGTAGGATGCTTGGATTTGTTATTGCTTAGGTTTTTGAGTTCTTTCTAGATTCTAGATATTAAACCATTCAGGAGGTTGACTATTGACTCTGTTGATGGTTTGCTTATCTGTAAAACAGCTCTTTATTTTCATGAGGTCCTCATTGTTAAGTGTTTGCATAATTCCCTGGGCTCCTGGGGTATTATTCTGAAAGTCTTTCTGTATGCCTATATATTAGAGTGTTCTCCTTACATTCTCTTCTAGTCAATTTAGAGTTTCATGGTTTATATTGAGTTCTTTGACCCATTTGGAGTTAATTTTTGTGCAAGGTGAGAGGACAGCATCCAAATTCATTTTTTTTTCATGTGGCTATCCAGTTGCTCTGGCCCTGTTTGCTAAAGATACCAAGCAATCTTTTTGAGGAATGATTTGTTATGGAAAGTTACATGTGAAGTTTTAGAAAAATATTAACAATAAGCCTTAAGAACATATTAACATCCAAGAGAATAAATCATTATACTATTATTGTTCTTACTTGTTATCATTTTTGGAAAAATACTCTGATTTACTTTACTAGGCAATGATACATCCCTATAATTAATCATTTAGAGTTTTCTTTCATTACCTCCAACCTCAGTTTTTTTCTCTTTCACCATCTACTCTGTCCATATATATATAATTTTATTTTTGAACATATTTTACTTATTTGTGAAGAAAGAGAACGTGTGTGTATGAATGCACGAGGGCATATTGTCCTACAAACTGACTGTGGACTCCTCTGCCATTTTGTTTACTTGCTCTTCATGGGTACTGGGCATTGAACCCAGTCTGGCAGACTGTAAATGTGTGCCTTTAATTGCTGAGCCATCTTCCCAGCACTCCTATTTTTGTTCTAATGGCATTACTTATTTTATTTTCCTTCAAAATATTTACTCTTCTCATTGATGAGCTTTCCATCAAGGTTTGTAGCACTAGTGTCTTAAATCAATTGACTTCGTACTTTCTGGTGAAATTTACCTTTAGCCCTTGCTTTACTGTCAGTAACATTAGAACACAAAGTGGCACATGTTTCTAGCATTCATTTGCAATGGCTAGAGACCCTGGAATGCTCATCCAATTTTTCTCTCTGTCTGCCTTTTCTCTGTCTTCCTCTCTTAAATAAACAACATTTTTAAAAAAGATGAATGTTAAAAAAATATGAATGGTGGACTGGAGAGATGGCTCAGCAGTTAAGGCACTTGCCTGCTAATCCTAACTACCCGGGTTCAATTCCAAAGTACCCAAGTAAGCCAGATGCTCAAAGTTGTACATGAATCTGGTATTCATTTGTGGTGGCTGGAGACCCTGGTGGTGCATCCATTAATTCTCTCTCTCTCTCTCTACATATAAATATATAACATACATATATACATGTGTATATATATCTTTCCTTGCAAATAAATAAATATATTAAAATGTGAATATTTTGGTAGTCAAGCATTCATATAAATGAGAATATATTTCATTTATAGAATATATGAATGGTAGATGTATTTTAGTCACTGATGGATTTTCTTTTATTTATAATATAAAACTTGTTTATTTCATTTTAATCACAAATTTGGAATGCTACTTTTAATAGAATTACCAATGCTTTTTAAGCTTACTTAATGCCAGAACTATTAAGTCCCATAATTTTAAAGATTATATTTTGTTATACAAATAAAGCAGTTATTTATATGGAAAGAGGCTCTTGAACTTGCTGTTCTGGTCTTCCAAGCAATTTTTTCCTTTATAATTTCTAAAGTCATTTATAATTTAATTGTGTGCACAAATTCTATTCTCTGAAACTCTCCTCTTAAAAGGGATATTGGATGAAATTATTTTACCTACAGCCAGCTCCCACAAACAAGGACTGATTATCTGGTACACAAATTAATTTCTATCCTTGATACCTACTAAAGCCATTCTCTCTGGCTTTTGAGGACAAGGCAGAGGAGTCAGGAGATGCTGGGGAATTGTACCTGGGGTCTCACTGTTAGGAAATGCTCTGACAAAGAGTCATATCCCTGGCCCCATTTTTGAAGTTACATGGAGCACTGAAATCCAAATGAGTTAAATTTGGTAAATTACTAAGTCCAGATGATGACAATATAGAGAAAATAAAAACATTGTTTAAATCCAGGCTTTGCATGTCAATTACCCTCTCTATCCACAAATCTGCCAATTATAGGGTCATCAATCATGTCTCTGCTGGGTAAAATGGAGACACAGCAAAAGGGAGCTCTGCACAATGAGATGAGACGCCCATTATTATTCCAACTCTTTGCATTTATTTATGTGAGCAAGAAAAGGGAAGCACAGAATAAGCACTAGTCACTCGTTTTCAGGAACCTTCTACAGTGCTGGGGAAGACACATTTCTTCAATACTGTAGAATGCCAACAGAAGGGCCACAGAACAGTGAAAGTCTTCCAGATCAAGTACCTTATCTGTACTTTCTCTAAGCCACTCATATTATACATTTTTTTTGCAATTTTATTGGGATTTTTCTCTTGAATTCCCTCTCAGATGCCTTCCATGCTTCTCCATTTAATCTAAACTCCATGATTTCAGGAAGGATATGTGTGCTACTGAGCTGTTATCACCATCGTCATTATATTATTGTCCATTATTACAATTATTATTCTGCACCCAGTACTTAGTAATAATTCCTCCAATAAATAACTCCAGGACAACTATATATTATCTCTCCTACACTGCCCTCTTTTACCACACAAACATCTAATGGGATTGTGCCTGATTCATTGAATTTCATACTTAAGAAAATAATGCTTCTCATTCTGGTTTTTACAGAGAACTGAGTTGAAACATCATGTACTACCTACTGAAGTGGGTCAGAGCATACTGGGTTAACCACTTCATTCTTACCTCTTGCAACATGCATGTCAATACAAAAGCTATAAAATATGTTAACATACTGGACCAAAATAAAAGTGTAAGTGCTTCTGGGTGAATGCATAAGACCTATTAATATCTATCTTCTGATAATTTTTTAATTAGATGTGGACAAATTTAGTGTGCAAACAACACATTTTGGTGCCACCTTTTCCATCTTCCCTGCCCTTTTGCTGAAGCGGCCTAACTCATTGGGGATACAGGTCAATCCCATGAGGATTGTAGATCATGCATAATGTGCAAAATGTCCCAACTTGTGACTCGAACAATCTTTCCATCCCCTCTTCCACGAAAATTCCTGAGGTGCACTGGAAACATTTTAAGTCTACTTCAGTGATGCGAACTTAGGAACCACTGGATGTCTGGTTTGGTAGGTGTTGAGTGTCCTCAGTATCTATCTCCATCACCCTTGAGCTGATATCAGATTCACTAAGAAAGCAACACTCTTTCTCATTTCCCCAATTCCTCTGTGGTTTCATCTGGGGCTGGGGTGGAATGTTCTGGGTCTCAGGCTCAGCTCCCTTTGAAAAAGAGAAGCCAATTCTCCAATGGAGAGTGAAGTCAGCACCGTTAAATGTGATAACCATTATTAATTTAGAGAGACTTAAAAGGGTTTAGACCTTATACTCTAAGGTTAGTAGGAGCTTGACAATGGAGAGCAGAATCATTATCTGGGTATGATTTTGACTTGTTTCCCAGTTCCAGATATGGTTTCCTTTCCACTGAGTGGATCTGTTTGCCAATCCAATAGCAGTTGGTTACCCACCATGGCTGTGTGCCACTATTCCACTTGTGTGAGCATCACATCAGGTTGTTTGCTTCTGAGTCATTTAGACTTTGAGTTGCTTGAACAGATGTTGGCTACGTTCCCCAAGTAGCTTATGTAGCAACTTCCAGCACTAGATGGGCTAATTGTCTGTGGACTGGCTCTCCTCTGGATTCCAACCAGGTTTCTCCTTGGTCCATGTGGACAGTGTATGGTGTCTTCAGCAGTAGGGTCTTACCATTAACCTCCAGTGGGTTATCACATGCTCTGACAGAAGTCTGTCTTATTTTTTTGGGAGATCTAGTAGGTGTCCATGATCAACAGCTCATTGTGGATATAGATCACTTCCAGGTACAGGGAATTATAGGCCAGGGCCAAAGGAAAAGAAAAAAGAAAAAGAGAAGAAAGAGAAACAGGAGAAATTTGAGGTTAGAGTTCATCTCACCTCTCTAGGGCCCTTTGATTCAGGTACTCCCCTAAGGTCCTCTTGAGGGTTCCACCTTTTAATCTGACTTCTAGAATATAGGATTGTATGGTACCAGTTCAATTTGGGTTCAGTTTTGTGTCTCCCTCACCCTTCTCTTACTACAAGCCCTACCCTCCCTATTGTACAAGCATTGAGATTTTATTCTGGTATGTGAGCAACTGGGGCAAATACGGGTTAGGAACTGCAGATGAGTGAGAACATGAGATGGTTTTCTTTCTGTGATTATGTGAGTTCATTTAGAATGATCTGTTCCAAGTTCAACCACTTTTATACAAATTTCAGTGTTTCATTTTTTTTCCTACTGCTGAGTGGGATTCCATCATATAGATATAACTCATATTGATTATCCATTCATCCAATGATGGGCTCCTGGGTTGATTCCAGTTTTTACCTATTATGAATTGAGCAGCTATAAACACAGCTGAGAAATATTTCTGAACAACTGAGATGTGGAGAGTTTAGGGTAAATGTCCAGTAAGGGAATAACAAAGGTCTGTTGGTAACTCTACATTCATAATTTTCAGGAGTCTCCATATTGATTTCCATAGTGGTTGTACCAGTTTACATTCCCACCAACAGTGAATTAGTGTTACTATTTCCCCAAATCCTTGCCAACATTTGTTTCCATTTAATTTTTTATGTTTGCTATCCTTACTGTGGTAAGGTGGAATCTCACACTTGTTTTAATTTGCATTTCCCTAATTATTAGGGATGTTGAACATTTCTTTTTTAATATTCAGAATGGACAGAATGAATTGTATTAAAAGGGAATTTATTGGGTTAGCTTACACAGTCCAGCAATAGCAGATTGTAGGTCCAGAGAGTCAAGCAACCCTGGTAGCTGCTCAAGCCACGAGGTTGGAGGCCTCAGCAGTCCCAATCCGGCACTGAAAACCTGGAGGATTCCTGGAGAGACGCTGTTCTTCAGTCCACCCTGGTCTTCAGTCCACACTGGAGAGCAGCAACACCAAGCAGCGGAAAACACCAAGCACCCAGTGGCAAGGAGCAAGCAGCACCGGCAGCCAGGTGGGAGAGAGAGAGCCTTTCTTCCAAGAGCTTCTTTTTATCAACTAGCCCCCTCCTCCAAGAGGGGCCACCCACTCTGGGGGAAGGCTTATCCCTGGGGGAAGGATTATTCCTTATCCCTGGGAGAAGGATTATTCCTTTTGTTAATCCTTCCTACAGGCAACCTCAGAGACACACTTATGAGGAATGTCTGTGGATTCCTAAACAAGTCAAGTTGACACAAACTTAACCATCACAAGTCCACCCCTTGTCAACTTGACACCAAACCATATATCCTTACGTTCTACTTAATTTCCAAATGAAGACAGTAACAAGGTCATAATTCCGCCTAACATGATATAACTATCCCTCGTACAACCGGAAACACACTCACACCCACACACAAAAGCAAATTCCTTGAGGAATGCTTAGTCTCATATAATAAGTCAAATATAAATTCAACAGTGGTTAACTAGCAATATGATCTTACTCAGTATTAATTACCTAATAGAGAAATAGAGGAAGAACAAGACATCTTAATATTGGTGTACATATGTACAACAAACACTCTTAACAAGGTAAGACAGGAACACTCATGGCAATTACAGTCCACGTTTTTGTAACTGGTCCCGTGGCCTTAGCTGGTATTTGTTACTGCCTTCTTCTACTACCCATTCAGTATTTCCTCCACCTTCAGCAAGCACCTCAGCAGGTCTTGGTTCTTTACCTGGAGGGGTGACCCATACCTTCATTCCTGAAGGATCGGGACCATTTATCACATAGCCTTGATTGGGTTGTTGCAGTTGTCCATTGACTTTGATAACAGGGCATGGTAACACCAAGAGACGCCCTAGAGAATCTCCAGCACTCCAGACATACTCTTCCTTACCCCATTGTGGAGGAGCAGTCCAATTTCCCCCTGGTAGTCTGGATCAATCACCCCTGCTAACACTGTAACTCCTTTCTCAGCCTGTGCACTCAAGGGCATCAGGAGCCCAAAGTGGCCAGGGGGAAATCTTAGCTTCCAGTTCAATGGAATGTTCTTTGTGCCTCCTGGCGAAAGCACTCCCCCCTCTGGAACCAAGACCTCTAGGCCAGCAGAGCGTAAAGTTGTGGGTACAGGAAGCAAAAATTTGGCTAATGGGTCACTTGGGGTGATGGTAAGTGGTACCATTCCCATTTCCACCCCTTGATTCCTGGACCCGTGAATCCGGGCTATAGGAGAAACAGCGCCATATATAGGACGCTGATTCAGAGCATATACAGCCTGCTGGAGGACACGCCCCAGCCCTCCAAGCTATTGCCACCTAGTTGGCACTGCAGCTGTTTCTTTAAAAGGCCATTCCACCGTTCTATCAAGCCAGCTGCTTCAGGGTGGTGGGGCACATGGTAAGACCAGTGAATTCCATGATCATGAGCCCACTGCTTTACTTCTTTGGCTGTGAAGTGAGTTCCTTGGTCAGAAGCAATGCTGTGTGGAATTCCATGACGGTGGATAAGGCATTCTGTAAGCCCACGGATAGTAGTTTTGGCAGAAGCATTACGTGCAGGAAAAGCAAATGCATACCCAGAATAAGTGTCTATTCCAGTAAGGACAAAACGCTGCCCTTTCCATGATGGAAGAGGTCCAATATAGTCAACTTGCCACCAAGTTGCTGGCTGGTCACCCCGTGGAATACTACCATATCGGGGGCTCAGAGTTGGTCTCTGCTGCTGGCAGATTTGGCACTCAGCAGCAGCCGTAGCCAGGTCAGCCTTAGTTAGTGGAAGTCCATGTTGTTGGGCCCATGCATAGCCTGCATCCCTGCCACCATGGCCACTTTGTTCATGGGCCCATTGGGCAATGACAGGGGTGGCTGAGGAAAAGGTTGACCACTGTCCACAGAACGGGTCAGCTTATCTACTTGATTATTAAAGTCCTCCTCTAATGAGGTCACCTTCTGATGAGCATTAACATGGGACACAAGTATCTTTATATCCTTTGCCCATTCAGAGAGCTCTATCCACATACATCTTCCCAAAATGTCCTTTTCACCAATTTTCCAATCATGCTCCTTCCATGTCCTGGACCATCCTGCCAAACCATTGGCCACAGCCCATGAATCAGCGTATAACCACACATCTGGCTATTTTTCTTTCCAACCAAAATGCACAACCATGTGTACTGCCCGTAGTTCTGCCCATTGTGAAGACTTCCCTTCACCACAGTCCTTCAGAGTTGTCCCAGAAAGGGGCTGTAATGCTGCAGCTGTCCACTTCTGGGATGTGCCTGCATAGCGTGCTGAACCATCTGTAAACCATGCCCTGGCCTTCTCATCTTCAGTCAACTGATCATAGGGCACACCCCATGATGCCATAGGTGCATGCTTGGGGACAGAAGGCATTGCAACAGGAGTAGCAACCATAGGCATTTGGGCAACCTCCTCATGTAACTTACTTGTGCCTTCAGGGCCTGCTCGAGCCCGATCACGGATATACCACTTCCACTTGATGATGGACTGCTGCTGTGCACGTCCAACTTTATGGCCTGGTGGGTCAGATAACACCCAGCTCATAATGGGCAGCTCAGGTCGCATAATAACTTGATGGCCCATTGTCAAGCGTTCAGTTTCTATTAAGGCCCAATAGCAAGCCAAGAGCTGTCTCTCAAAGGGAGAATAATTGTCCGCAGATGATGGCAGGGCCTTGCTCCAGAATCCCAAGGGCCTCCGGTGTGATTCACCTATGGGGGCCTGCCAAAGGCTCCAAACGGCATCCCTATCTGCCACTGACACCTCAAGTATCATTGGATCTGCTGGATCATATGGCCCAAGTGGCAGAGCCGCCTGCACAGCAGCCTGGACCTGTTGAAGAGCCTTCTCTTGTTCTGGGCCCCACTGAAAACTAGTAGCTTTCCGAGTCACTTGGTATATGGGACGGAGTAACACACCCAAGTGAGGAATGTGCTGTCTCCAAAATCCAAATAGGCCCACTAGACGTTGTGCTTCCTTCTTAGTGGTAGGGGGGGCCAGGTGCAACAACTTATCCTTCACCTTAGAAGGAATATCCCTGCATGCCCCACACCACTGAACTCCTAGAAATTTCACGGAGGTGGACGGTCCTTGAATTTTGGATGGATTTATTTCCCATCCCCTCATGCGCATATGCTGTACCAGCAACTCCAGAGTGGCTGCCACCTCCTGCTCATTCAATCCAATCAGCATAATGTCATCGATATAATGGACCAATGTGACACCTTGTGGAAGGCACAGGCGATCAAGATCCCTGTTTAAGCTATGACACAGGGCTGGAGAGTTAATATAACCTTGAGGTAACACAGTAAATGTGTACTGCTGACCTTGCCAGCTGAAGGCAAATTGCTTCTGGTGGTCCTTATGGACAGGTATGGAGAAGAAGGCATTTGCAAGATCAATAGCTGCATACCAGGTACCAGGAGATGTGTTAATCTGCTCAAGTAAAGAAACCACATCTGGTACAGCAGCTGCAATTGGAGTCACCACCTGATTAAGTTTCCGATAATCCACTGTCATTCTCCAGGATCCGTCTGTCTTCTGAACAGGCCAAATAGGGGAGTTAAAGGGAGATGTGGTGGGAACCACCACCCCTGCATCCTTCAAGTCCTTTATAGTGGCATTAATCTCTGCAATTCCTCCAGGGATGCGATACTGTTTCTGGTTCACTATTTTCCTTGGTAGAGGGAGCTCCAATGGCTTCCATTTGGCCTTTCCAACCATAATGGCCCTCACCCTGCAAGTCAAAGAACCAATGTGGGGTTTTGCCAAATCCTGATATATCTATCCCAATTATTTATTCTGGGACAGGGCAAATAACCACAGGATGAGTTCCAAGGGACCCACTGGACCTACTGTCAGTCTAACATTTGCCAAAACTCCATTGATCACCTGACCTCCATAAGCACCTACTTTAACTGGAGGGCCACGATGCCGGTTGGGGTCTCCTGGAATCAATGTCAATTCAGAGCCAGTGTCTATTGGATCTACTTATAGTACATTTGTATGTGCAAAAGCTTTTTATATTCATGATATCACATTGGTTGAGTGTTCATTTAATTTCTGGGGATACTGGGGTTTTGTTCAGGAAGTCTTATCCCAGTATCATATCATGGAGAGTGCCTCTTGTTTCTTCTCCCAGTAGTTAAAGAATTTCAGGTCTTATATTGAGGTCTTTAATCCATTTGGACTTGATTTTTGTGTATGGTGAAATGAATGGTTTTAATTATTTTTTCTACATATGGTCATCCAATTTTTCCAACACTATTTGTTGAAGATGCTGTCTTTTGTACAGTCTATATTATTGGTATCTTTGATAAAGATCAAGGAGCTGTATATATTTGACCTAAGGTCTGAGTCTTCAATTCTGTCCCATTGGTCTATGTTTCTGTTTTTATTCCAGTACCATAGCTTTTTTTCTCACTAACTTTGGAATAAAGGCAAGAATCTCACATGAATACTGGAGAGGTGTTCAAGAAAAGTTCCACTGAGGATATGTTTGGTTACCTGAATATCTGAGGCTTTCTGCCATTGCATATGCATTTTGAGATAATTTTTTTAATATTTGTGAAGAATGATGCTGGTATTTTATTGGTATTTCATTAAATGTGTATTGCTTTTGGTAGAATTGCCATTTTCATAATATTAATTCTACCTATCCAGGAGCATGGGAGGTCTTTCCAAGTTCTCATATCCTCCTCTATTTATTTCTTGAGTGTTTTTATATTCTCATTATATAGGTTTTTCATATCCTTGGTTAGTGTTCTTCCAAGGTATTTAGAGTTTTGTTGCTATTGAAAATGGGACAGCTTCACTTATTTCTTTGTCTATATATTTGTCCTTTGCCCATAGAAAAGCTACTGATTTTTGTATGTTGATTTTGTATCCTGCCAGCCACTTTGCTTAAGGAATTTATCACCTTTAGAAATTTTGAGATGGAGACTTTTGGGTCACTTATATATAGGATCATGTCATCTGCAAATAGGGCTAACTTGACTTCTTCCTTTCTAATTTAAATACCTTTTATTTCTTTCTCCTGTCTTATTGGTTGTGCTAGTATAACTAGTACTATGTTGAAGAGCAGTCGTGAGATTGAACACCCCTGTCTTGTTCCCAATCTCAGTGGGAACTTGTGGCAGACAGCTTTAGTTTTGTTGTGATGAACTTCCAGAGGTGTAGTTATGGAAGGAAGGGTTCTATTGAAGCATACATATATAGAGGAAGTTCCATAATGACAGATGAAGCTGGCCCTGCTTTCACAGGTCCAAACAGAGAGGGGGGGGGGAAGGCGAGACTACAAGCACCAAATCCAAAAGCCAGGCAGCAACTGGTGGAACTAAGCACTTTGCATATCTTTATACTGGAATTTCAAACCCAGCACCATATATTCACCATACCACAGAACTCCTTGAGTATTATTTGGGCTTTAGGAGCTTTATATATAGCCTTCATTGTGTTGAGATATAAGCCCTCCAGGCCTGTTCATTCTAGTGTTTTGATCATGAAGTAGTGTTGTATTTTGTTAATGGCCTTCTCTTCATTGAGATGGTCATGTGTTTCTTATGGTTTAGTTTATTTATGTGGTGTATTATGTTGACCAATTTCCATATGTTCAACTATCCCTGCATCCCTGGGATGAAGCCTACTTGACAATAATTTTGATGTGTCGTTGAATTCGGTTTGCAAGGATTTTGTTCATGATCTTTGCATAGAAGTTCATTAGGGATATAGGCTTATAGTTTTCTTTCCTTGTTGCATCTCTGTCTGTTTTTGGTATTAGGGTGATGCTACCTTAATAAAAGGAATCAGGGAAGATTCCCTGGTCTCTTATTATGCGGAAAACTTTAAGAAAAAATGGTTTCAGGTCGTCAATGAAGGATTGATAGATTTCCACTGGGCAGCCATCTGGTCCTGGACTTTTCTTTTTGGGGAGGTTTTTGACTAACTTTCCAACCTCTATGGATGTGATAGGTTTGTTAGAAGATTAATCTCCTCTGAGTTTAGTTTTGTTAGGTGGTATGTGTCTAGGAATTCACCCATTTCTTCCAGAATATTTAATTTTGTGGAGTATAGGTTTTGAAAGTATACCCTGAGGATGCTTCCAATTTCATTGATGTCTGTTGAGATCTCTTCTTTTTCATTACTGCTTTTATTAATTTGAGACTTCTCTATCTTTTTTTTTTTGCTTGATCATTTTTGGAAGGAGTTTGTCAATCTTGTTTATTTTTTCAAAGAACTAGTTCTTCGTTTCCTCGATTTTTTAAAAACTTTTTCTTAGTTTGCAAAACATTAATTTCTGCTCTAATCTTGATTATCTCTTTCCATATGGATCTCTTTGGTTTGGATTCTTCTTGTTTTTCCAGTGCCTTTAGGTGTACAGTCAGGATATTGATTTGGGATCTCCCTGAGTTTGCAATGAAGGCATTTTGGGTTATGAATTTTCTCCTTATTACTGATTTCATTCTGTCCATAAGTTTTGGTAGGTTGTGTTTTCATTATCATTCAATTCTAGAAATTTTACAATTTCTTTTTTGATATCTTCCATGAACCATTCATTCTTTAAAAATGTGACTGCTCTAATTGTAGGAAGAACCCCTTTTTGTGTTATTAGCTGAAGCTATATGAGCTACTTTCAATTCATGGTGGGAAAATTATTCTTATCATTGTGGAAATACTGAAAGATTATATCTTTTGTTTCCTGGCATATATGCATGTGCCCAGATCAATAAAGTAGAAAAGAGAATTGAGTAGCATTCCTACAATGTTAGGTGATTTGATATTTGACTTATCTTTTAATACAGTAGTATTCATTGAATGACTCAAATGATGTCAGAATATTACACATGGACTATGTGATTTATTAATGTGGACATTTAAGAAATAATCCATTTAAGAAATAAAAAAGTATTTTTCCTTAAAAAAATAAATAAAATGTATTGTTTAGTTTCCAGGATCAGGTAGAGTTCTTGATGTGTCTCTTTTTGTTAATTTCTAGCTTTAAAGCATTGGAATCTGACATGATACAGGAAGTTACTTCAAGTTTCCTGACTTTATGAAGGCATGCTTTATGACCTAATATATAGTCAATTTTGGAGAAGGTTCCATAGGCTGCTGTGAAGAATGTGTATGCTATAGAGTTGGGTGGAAAGTTCTGTAGATATACATTAGGTCTAGTTGATCTATGATGTGGTTGATCTCTATTATTTCCCTGTTGATTTTCTGCTTGGATGATCTGACTATTGATGATAGTGGAGTATTGAAGTCTCTGACTATGATGGTGTTGATGTTTATTTCTGTTTTATTGTCACATAGATTTTGTTTTAAAAATTGTAGAGCAGCTGTGTTTGGTGAATATATATTTATGATTGTGATGTGCTCATGTTGGATCATTCCTTTGATGCGTAAGAAGTGAACTTCTTTCTCCTTTTTGATTATTTTTGGTTTGAAGTCTATTTTATCAGCTATTAATATAGCAACACCTGCTTGTTTTTTATTTCCATTTGATTGGAATAACATTTTCCAACCTTTCACCCTGAGGAGTTGTCTATCTTTAGAGGTGATGTGGGTTTCTTGAAGACAGCAGGTAGAAGGGTCCAGTTTTTTGATCCATCCTGATTATCTGGGTCTTTTGATGGGTGCATTAAAATCATTAATATTTAAGGTTATTACTATGAGGTTTCAATTAATCCCTGCCATGATGATGTGTTTTATGGGGTTTAGTGCTTTCTTGTGTTTTGTACTATTTTGAGCCTGGTCTCTTTTAGTTATTGTGATCTTCTTGGCTCTGACTGTTCTGTTTGGAGTATTCCCTCAAGTATTCTCTGAAGGTTTGGCTTTGTGTTCATATAATCATAGAGTTGACTTTTTTTAATGAAAAAACTTTCTATACCATCTATTATGAGTAATAATTTTACTGGGTATTGTAGCTTGGGTTGGAAGCCATAGTTTTCAGACTTTGTGGTGTTCATCTCAGGCCTTTCTGGATTTCAGGATTTCCATTGAGAAATCTGATCTAATTCTTATGGGAATGCCTTGGTATGTTGTGAATTGATTCTCTTTTGCTGCTTTTAATACTCTCTCTTTGTTTTTTGTTCTTAAGTGTTTTAACTATGATGTGACCTGTACAGTTTCTTCTTTTGTCCTGTTTGTTTGGTGTTCTGTGGACTTCTTGTATCTGGATGGGCCTCTCTTTTGAGAGATTTGGAAAATTTTCTTCAGTAATTTTGTTGTATATATTCTCTATGCCTCTGGCCTGAATTTCGTCTCCTGGTATCCCCATGATCCAGATGTTTGGCCTTTTAAGGTGTTCCATAGTTCCCTCATATTCTGTTCACTTGATTTTTTGAACTTAGCAAAGCTTTTGGCCTCCCAATCAATTTCTTCTGTCTTGTCTCCCAGGGTAGAGGTTCTGTCTTCCACATGGGTAACTCTGTTGGTGAGGGTTTCTACAGAGGTTTTGTAATTTCTATTTGATTTTTGTTTTCTGTTGTGTTATTTTGCATCATGTCCATCTCTTTTTTGTGGTATGATTTCAATTCCAGTTCTGATTTTCTTGATGTTTCCTGGAGTCCATTCTTGCATTTGATCAAGTCTTCATTAAGCTTAATCAGCTGGTTGTTGAGATCTTCCATTTCTTGACTTACCTTCAATTTATTCATATATCTTTGGAGGGTTCAAACATTTTTCTTCAATCAAGTTAAGCCTACTGTCAAAAGCTGAATGCTCTCAGAGATGATTCTCTACAATTTCATTGATATGATTGTTGGTTCTTTGATGGTTTGCTTCCCGCTCAGCGATTTTTTTTGATAAGGTATGATTGGTTGTTGTGTTTTTATTTTGTGAAGGAATTTCTTTTGATTTCTCTGTGATTTCATTGGAGGCTTCCATTGTAGGACTAGGCATCCTTGGTGGAAATCTCTCAGTTTTCTGACTTTCGTTGGCTTTTTTGCATGGTTGCCTATCTATTTTAGGAAGACTCTTTATTTCATTGAGGAGGAAGCAAGTATTTTTCTTTTGGCCCATGCAGCCTCTGACTTATGTGAACAGGTATGTTGGTACCCAGTGGCCAGTCAGGATACAGAGGAAAAGGCCTGATTCCACAGCTCAAACAGGGACCAGGCCTCCCCAAGCAAGGCACAGTGGGACCTACTAGGGCCAGGGAATGGGGAGGCACAAGGGAACAGGAATCTGGCCTATTCAGCTCCATGACCTCTAGCACACAGACTGATACAAGCAACCCAGACCTGGGAGGTGGGAGGAGCCAGGAAACAGGGTTCTGGCTTATTCACTGCAGACTTCCATGTCCACTGCACACTGTCTGCGCAGGCAACCCAGACCAGGGGAGTTGGGAGGAGTCTGGAAACAGGGGTTTGGCCTACTCACTACAGACTGCAGTACCTGCCCGCCTGCCCACACACTGTCCGTGCAGGCAACTCAGCTGAATTTTCTTTTCAATGTTCTGTATTTTTTCCTTTGGAATACTAAGAATTGAACCCAGTGCCTTGTGCATGCTAGACAATAATTTACACCATTTAGCTGCACATTTAAATCCCACAAATAATTTTTCTATACAGGTGTCTATAAATTAAGTTTCTTGGATTTTACTTAGCATTGTATAGCTCATGGAAACTATCTAACTGAACAATGTCAACTTGTAAGTAGGGACATGGCAAGTTGCTTCTTGGATTCTCACTCTATTTTTTCATTTAAATTTGCCTTAACATAAACAGATATTCTATTTCATTTTAGATAAAGTCCTACATAGTTCCTCAGTACTCTAGATGCAGCCTATTGAGGCTTCAGCTTTTGTACTTACTAATGTATATAATTATTACTCTTACTTGAATTAATTAAATAACTAATCCTTCAGCTGATGCAACTTGAGAACTCTAGACCACATTAAAATCACAATGTGTTAGTCATATATACTAGAGTTCAAATAATTTTTAACAGTGATATTTGTCCATTTCTATTTAATTTCTTTTTTTAACTGATTCATTCAGTCAGAGTGATAGAATTCAGAGGAGGGGAATTAATTTGTTTTTTAGTATAGTTATTTTTATTTTATTCATGGGCATGCTTTTTATTTATTCATTAGTATCATTTGTTTCCATAGGCATCATAATCAAGAAAAATATTCAAGAATAAAGCAGTCCTTTCAACTGCACACAGGGGAACAAGAACAGCATCAAAGAATGGAGGTCTAGGAAGCAATGTGTTTCATTCCATGAGAGATTTGAGAACGTGTGAGAAGGCAAGATGCCCATATTTTTACCATGATCAGTTTACCCATTAAAGTAACAGTTCTTGTCAATGGAAAATAGCTTTTGTCTTTTATCACAACCATCAAATCATTTAGCTTTTTCATGAATTTGTTCACAGATTAAATTTCATCCAAGAGAAGAGAAGGGATGATGAATATCACAGGTGAAATTCACCACTTTTAGAAGCAAGCATACGAAGCTGGTAACCAGGTGGTAGTGACAAGTAAGGCAAAACTAATACATCTAGGGTGACCTTTTTAAAACCACACATGAGTTTTTTGTAGAAAAAATTATCATTGTTTTTATTAATATTTCAATAAGGATAATACATATAACTTGTGAGTTCTCTCATGAAAACCAGTATAATAGCCAGAGAAACTGAATA
This sequence comes from Orientallactaga sibirica, assembly GCA_036365145.1. NCBI lineage: Eukaryota > Metazoa > Chordata > Mammalia > Rodentia > Dipodidae > Orientallactaga > Orientallactaga sibirica. Next base: position 4,024,209 of record JAEOAD010000793.1, on the reverse strand, counting down.
TAAAATCATCATTCACCTATCAAATTGTTCTCAAAACATAAGTGTGGGTTATAAGTTGAAATGAGTGTAAGCTATACAATTTAAAGCAAGATGCTAGTATTAATATCTAATACAAGACCATAATGACAAATATTCAATTCAGTATTCAACCTGAAATACTAAATATATATTTCATGTTCCTTGACTTAAGAGAAGACAGGCCAAGAATGAAGTGAGAGCCATGATGTTGTAACATTTATTTATATTCACTCAAATTTTAAAGTTTCATGTTTTGCTTGTGCTTTTCTTACACAGCATGGATAGATTGACCAATAATAGAGATTATTTACCTATGTCCTGTATTCTCTCTTGTTGTATTATCAGGGATCCAGCAGAGGGAGTACATGCTAGTAAATGCCTGAACACTAGGAGGGCTAGACATCTGTTGATATCTACAATGTGGTTTATAAATAATAGTAATGGATGAATTGTTTGCTTATCTTTCAAGGTAAAAATAAAAATACTGGGAAGATTATCTATATAAACAAATTGTGCCTCTTGCTACTTCTTTCAATGAATTTTTTTTCCTGTCTGTATTTCATTGAATGGTTTCTATTAGAAAATTTTCTGAAAAGTTTCAGTGAAGTGGAGAAAAATGGGCTTGTATGCTCTCCATATATAATATCAGTGTTTTCTCTGAAATTGTTTGCCTTTACAATTCTGATGACAAAGTATTGCTGTGAAATATTTCGTCTACTCCCATTCTACTGATCAACAAATACACTAGGTACCGAAGAGGCACATGGATCTAGCAGAAAGATATGAAGTAATATAAATATACCATTTATTTTGGAAGGATCATTAATGGTTCTATGAATTTGGGCACATATTTGTATTCCAAATGTAGTCTGAACTCATGAGTATCAGGCCAAACCATCAGTACAAATTTTTTGTTCTTGATTTCCAACTTTGCTAAACAAACCAAATACAGCATAACATTTGTTCTTTCGTAAATTCAAAACATGCTTACTTTTCAATTTCAAAATATAAACACATAAGGTATGGAAAAGGAAACACATCTCAAATGTACTCAATAATACATTTTGGGCAGATTTTTTTTTTTTTTATCTTACAAAGGAGATTCTCTGTTGTTCCTGAACCTTATAACTACTGGAGCAAATATTTATTTTTTTTTATAATTTATCTTTTATTTATATTATTCTAATTTTACATTCATAATGGTGACTCCATTATCCTCCTCCCTGTCCTCCCTCTTCCAAAGGGACCCTCATCAATGGGGATTGTAGGTCATGCATTGTGGGTGTAGTCAAGAGTTATGGGGGATATAGGTCAAGTCTCTGTGCATAATGCCCCTTGTCCAGGCTGCTCTTGAACTTATGGACTTAATAATGTCTTCTGTCTCAGCCTTCTGGATTGCTGGGACTACTTGTAAATGCCATTGGGTCTCGAAAAAATTATATAAGTTAAAAGCTTTTGGCTTGAGGTTTAGACCTATGTAATTTTGAAATCAATTTATAGAACTAATCTATGGCCAGAGACATACATAAGTAGAAAGTGATTTTATGGGTACACAACATGTCCACTTAGCCAAACAAAACCAGACAGGCAACAATTAAATTCTGTGGGTTATAATCACACAGAAGAAAAATACAGAGACATAAAAGACACTAATTGGGAAGAAGAAGGGGTTTAGAGGAATGAGGATGGATCAAGCAAAGTTAATGTGAAGGGACTGGAGAGATGGCTTAGCAGTTAAGAGATGGCCTGTGAAGACTAAGGACCCTAGTTAGAGGCTCAATTCCCCAGTACCCATGCATGCCAGATGTACAAGTTGGCGCATGCATCTGAAGTTTGTTTGCAGTGGCTGGAGTGCCTGGTGTGCCCATTCTTTCTCTCTCTCTCTCTCTCTCTCTCTCTCTGCCTCTTTCTCTCTCTGTCACTCTCAAATAAATAAAAAAAAATTAAAAGAAATAAAAAGGTAATGTGAGTGGATTGTCATCCAGATGCATTATATAGGTGTATATAATTGTCAATAAACATATAAAAGGCAGTTTAAGGAATTAAAATATTTAGGTAGCACGTGTGTGGGTTTTCACGTTATCTTAAATGTTTCAGTTAACAATATTAAGTTTGTAATATTCTTTCTTTATACTTAAGTTAATCAATTTGTATTTCTTCTCTTTATATTTTATTATACAATGTCATATAACAGTACATTATAAAATATAACTTAATGTGATACACATTTTTGGTACTTATGTTTTACATTTAAAGTATTTGTGCTATGACATACTGTGAAAAAAAATCATAACAGATAAACTCTGAAAAAAACAATAGAAGTTTATTTCTCACAAAAATTAAAAATCAGAAGGTAAATCAGGAACATGGTACTCAGAGTCTTTCCCTTTTTATGGCTTAGTCTTTTCAACATGTTTTTTTTTTTCTGAGTCCTTTTTATTTCTCTAGCAGATACAGTAATGTGTAAAGGGTATCAGACTATGCAGGAGACTTTTTCCACTTTCTAAAAGAATATTGCCATAGATTGATAATCATAGGAAGATACAACATAATACAGAAATGCCCCATGAATCCTTCACCCATTTTTTCTTCTTCATACCTTACAGATTATAACATCTAGTCCAGTAAATTGTCATTGCATTTATTTACTTGTATTCTTACCCCATGTGTGGATTTATATAACTGACACCCCGATCAACAAAGGGAGCTACTTTGTGATCACAAAGATCTTCCTGATGATTCTTTTTTAAAAGTTTATTATTTATTTTATTAGTTATGCTCAAATGTGAATACATTCACGATGGTGCCTTTGATAGCCCCCTCCTTGTCCTCCCCCCTCTGAAGGGAACTTCTTCATTGGGGAATGTGGGTAGTATATTCTGGGGGTAGCCATGAGTTATGTGGAAGAGGCAATGTCTCTGTGCATAATGGCCCAACTTGTGGCTCTAACAATGTTTCCACCACTTCTTCCATGAATTTCCCTGAGCCATGTTGGGTTCATTTTAGGTCTACTTCAGTGATGAAGTTTTCGGAGCCTCTGTGTCTCTGGATATTTAATTTAGTAGAAATTGAGTGTTCTCTGTGTCTATCTCCTTCAGCCTTGTGCTGGTGTCTTGTTCACCGAGAAAGCTGCACTCTTGCCCATTTCCCCAGTTACTCTATGGTTTCAACTGGGGCCCTGGTGAGGTGCAGTAGGCTGATTCTCTCCTCAGGTTTGGTGTCCATCTAAAAAAGAGAAGCAAATTCTCCAACACACTGGATAGATGGGATAGCCATTATTATTTTACAGAGAATTTTATATGTGTAGACCTTCTTGTAGCCCACAATTGGTGGGAGCTTGATATTGTCAAAGGCCTTTTCTGTATCTATCAAAATGATCATGTGGTTTTTGTGTTTAAGCTTATTTATGTGGTGTATAACATTGACAGATTTCTGTATGTTGAATGACCCCTGTGTTCCTGGGATGAAGCCTCCTTGATCAAGGTAGATAACGCTTTTGATGTGTTGTTGAATTCAGTTTGCGAGGACTTTGTTCAGGATTTTTGTGTCTAAGTTCATCAGGGAAATAGGCCTATAGTTTTCTTTTCATGTGGCATCTCTATCCGGCTTTGGTATTAGGGTGATACTAGCTTCATAGAAGGAGTTGGGGGGCTTTCCCTGTTTGCTGATTGTGTGGAACACTTTGAGAAAAATTGGTTTCAGTTCTTCCATGAAGGTTTGATAGAATTCAGCTGATAAGCCATCTGGTCCTTGGACTCTTCATTTTGGGGAGGTGTTTGATTACCTTTTCAATCATGATGGGTGTGATAGGTTTGTTTAGGAGATTAATCTGCTCTAATTTTGGCTTTGGTAGGTTGTATGTATCCAGAATTCATTCATTTCCTCCATATTCTCCTGTTTTGTGGAGTAGAGGTTTCTGAAACAAATCCCACTGATTCTCACAATTTCACTTATGTCTGCTGTGATCTCTACTTTTTCATTTCTAATTTTGTTAATTTGAAGCATGTCTTTTTTCTGCTTTATCAAATTGGCTAGGGGTTTATCAATCTTATTTATTTTTTCAAAGAACCAGCTCTTTGGTTCATCAACTTTCTTAATGGTCTTCTTAGTTTCCAATTCATTAATTTCTGCTCTGATCTTAATTATTTCTTTTCATCTGGAGCTTTTTGGGTTGGCTTCTTCTTATTTTTCCAATGTCTTTGGGTGGATGGTTAGGTTATTGATTTGGGATCTGTCTTTGTTATGAAGGCATTTAGTGCCATGAATTTTCCCCTAAGGACTGCATTCATTTTGCTCCATAAGTTTTGGTACAATGTGTTCTCATTGTCATTCTTTTCTAGAAATTTTGAAATTTCATTTTTTATTTATCTACAACCTATTTATTGTTTAAAAGTGTGTTGTTCATTTTCCAGGAGGGATTCCTGGATTATCTTTTGTTGTTATTTTCTAGCATTACAGCATTGTAGTCTGATATCTTGCAGGAAATCATATCAATTTTCCTAAAAATATGGAGGCAGAATTTGTGGCCCAGCATATGACCTATTTTAGAGTAGGTTCCATGGGCTGCTGAGAAGATTGTGTAATCTGTAGATTTGGGGTATAATGTTCTGTAGATGTCTGTTATCTCTAGTTGCTCTATTGTGATGTTGGGCTCTCTTACTTCCCTATTAATTTTCTGTTCGGATGATCTATCTATTGCTGATAGTGGAGTATTGAAATCCCTGACTATGATGGTGTTAGGAGTTATTTCTGTTTTGTTGTCAATTAGGTTTTGTTTTATGAATTGTGGTGCACCTGTGTTTGGTGCATATAGATTGAAGATGTGATATCCTCTTGTTGGATTGTTCCTCTGTGCCCTCCCACAGAACCTGAATGAATCCTAAAGGTCTTGCCTTTCCTTCTGTGCCAGGTGAGGCATGTTTACATGGATGCCATCTTGACTGGAACCCCCCCCCATTGATACTTTTTAAACAGTTACACTTATCTTCCTCAGCTCTCCTCTTTTCTGGTCCATAGCAGTCAATTCATTTTCCTCCATCCCTAAACTGTTCTCATTTCAGGAATTTTATGTAGATGGAGTCATATGTTGCATAAACTTTTAAGAATTTTTTTCACTCAGTACTGTTTCTTTGATAAACATCAAGTTGTATGTCAATAGTATATTCCCTTTTTTGTTGTTGAGTATTATAATATATATATATATATATATATCCTATTAACTAAATTCTAGATTATTTCTAGTTTGAGGCTATTGCCAAACCAGATCAGGGAATTTATACACTCTTCTTCAGAAAAGAGCAGAATATTTTTTAGAGGAAACAGTGGGAAAGGAGACAGCCAGAAACCCACTGTGGAGATTGTGGACTGACCCATGGAAGCCCACTCCACAGCAGCTCCAAGCTGCCACCCCAATCTGTGGCTCCAAGCTGCCACTCACAAATGCTGAGCCTCTGCTGAGCCTCTGCCACTGCCGCCGCCCAAACAAAACAAAAGGGGGGGACTTTTCAACCTCCTCACAGAGCCCAGAAATAGAAGAAAGGTGTGCTGAGCTACTGAAAGAGATGCAGGGGCACAGTGTGAGCTACTACAGGCTTCCTGAACTCACCCATCCCCCACCCATCAGATACCCAGCAAATTGGCAGAATTCAGCAACTAGCAGCTGCTCTGTACCACATCACCAACACCAGACCCAGCACAGCTGAGCCAAGCTCCACAGCTCAGGGAACGAGGTGGGCACTCAGCATTGGTGAGTTTGGAAGCCACACCAAAAGGTAAGAAAGGCCTGCATTGGAAGTGCTGACCTCTCTTTCCAGGTCAGGGCAGATTATGGGTTACATATTTGTGGTTGGCCTTACCATTTTCAAATAAGCTGCATATGAGGTGTTGAGTATTGCTGCCTATAATACTTTTAGATTTAAAGGGCTTTTAACTTTTGCTCCGGTCATTATTGGGGGCAGGGTCTGATTCCTAGCTGACAGGATCAAGGGTGTGGAGCAACACACACCCTTCGGGATTTTGACCCTATAAGACTGTTTGCTTCAATTCCCACACTTGTATACTCTGTGCTCATGTTAATTGAATGTGTATTATGCTCAGCTGAAGTTTACAAATTGCTAATAAATTGTTGCACCAGTCCACTACTATACTTGCTTAACAAGCAAATTCAACATCTAGGATTACTTCTGAGGTTGGACTTGGGTACAAGTGCTACACTTGGCACCTTAAACTCATATCCTGAAAGTATATAAAGGTGGATTACCACACCTAAGAATGCTACAGATAAATAGAAAACCTAAGCATCAAATCAATCCAGGATGCAAAAGTCACTACATTATAATACAAGAAACACAAAGAATCAAGACAAGGCAATACCACCAAAAATTACAAATCCATCAGAATGGTTCACCAATGATACTGTTTTAGATGAAATATCTGACAAAGATTTCAAAAGAATGATGATATCTATACTCAAAGCAATGAAAGAAGAAATAAAAGAAGAAATGAAAGGAATCTGAGAAGAAAACAAAGGAATTAAAGAAGAAAACAAACTATTCAAAGAGAATACAGAAAAAGAGCTTAGCGAAATAAAAAGGTCATTACAGGACATGAATAAGGAAATAGAACTACTGAAGAAAAACCAGGCTGAAACCCTAGCTCTGAAGAACACAGTCAGTGAAATAAAAAACTCTGTGGAAAGTCTCACAAGTAAAATGGATGGAGAGGACAGAATATCTAAACTAGAAGACCAGATGGCAGACCTATCACAGTCCAACAAAGAGAAAGACAAGCTAATAGAAAGGTATTAATTGGAACTCCAAGACATGCAGGACACTATGAAAAGATCAAACATAAGAATTCATGGTATAGCAGAGGGGGAAGAATTTCAAACCAGAGGCTTAGTAGGTGTTTTCCACAAAATCATAGAAGAAAATTTTCCCCAAATGTGGAAAGAAATGCCAATGCAGATACAAGAAGCATTTAGAACACCAGACAAAACCTAGAAAGATCCTCTTCTTGCCATGTTATAATTAAACTACTAAACATGCAAACCAAAGAAAATATATTGAAAGCAATTAGAGAGAAAAAGCAAATGACCTTCAAGGAGAAACCCATCAGGATCACAGCAGATTACTCAACACAAACTTTAAAAGCCAGAAGGGCCTGGAGTGATGTATTCCAAGTTCTGAAAGATAAAAACTGTCAACCAAGATTACTTTATCCTGCAAAGCTATCTATCCAAATTGATGGAGAAACAAGGACATTCCACAACAAAGACAGGCTAAAGGAATTTATGGCAACTAAGCCAGCTCTACAGAAAATACTTGCAGAAATCATTCATGCTGAAGAGAAAGCACAACACACACAGCAGGAAATAGGAAAAAATAAACCATACTCAAATAACAGTTAAAACAAGTGAGTAAAGCAAAAACCAGGAAGAACTACAAAACAAGAAAAATTGACAGATCAAATACATATCTTTCAATAATAACTCTTAATATCAATGGCCTCAATGCCCCAACCAAAAGTCGTAGACTTGCAGACTGGATTAAAAATCAGGATCTTACCATCTGTTGCCTCCAGGAAACTCACCTCTCATTAAAAGATAGAAAGCTTCTTAGGGAGAAAGGTTGGAAAAAAGGAATTTCAAGCAAATGGGCCTAGGAAACAAGAAGGGGTTGCTATCCCAATTAATGACAGGACAGACTTCAAACCAATATTAGTGAGGGAAGATAAAGAAGGTCACTTTATACTGATTAAAGGAACACCCCAACAGGAGGAAATCAAAATCCTATACATATATGCTCCCAACATGGGGGCTCCCAATTTCATCAAACAAACACTATTAGACTTAAGGTCAGAGATATCTCCTAACACAATAGTAGTGGGTGACTTCAATACCCCACTCTCAACACTTGACAGTCTACCCAACAAAAAATAAACAGAGAAACATCTGCATTAAATGATATCATGTAACAAATGGACTTAACAGATATATAGAGAACATTCCATCCAAATGCTGCAGAATATACATTCTTCTCAGCAGCACATGGGACATTCTCTAAAATAGACCATATAATAGCACAAAAATCAAATCTTAACAAATACACCAAAATTGAAATAATCCCTTGTATGTTATCTGACCACAACGGGATTAAATTGCAAATCAGCAACAAGAAAAAATACAGAGCATACAGAAATTCATGGAGACCAAGCAGTACATTATTGAACGATGTATGGGTCATTGAAGAAATTAAAAAGGAAATCAAGAAATTCATAGAATCAAATGATGATGAGAATACAACATACCAAAACTTTGGGACAGTACTACGAGGGCAATTTATAGCTCTAAGTGCCTATATTAAGAAATTAGAGAATTCACAACTAAACAATTTAATGCTTCACCTTAAGGCCTTGGAAAGAGAAGAACAAGGCAAACCAAAAATCAGTAGATGGGAAGAAATAAGAAAGGTTAGGGCAGAAATTAATGAAATGGAAACAAAAAAAATAAAAAAAAAATCACTGAAACAAAGAGTTGGTTCTTTGAAAGGATAAACAAGATTGACAAACCCTTAGCAAATCTGACCAAAAGAAAGACAGAAGAGACAAAAATTGATAAAATTACAAATGAAAAAGGCAACATCACAACAGATACCAAAGAAATTCAGAAAATCATATGGACATACTTTAAGAATATATATGCCTCTAAGTTTGAAAACCTGAAAGAAATGGATGATTTCCTTGATTCATATGTCCTACCAAAATTAAATCAACATGAGATAAACCATTTAAATAGACCTATAACAACCACAGAGATCAAGCAGTTATAAAAAGTCTCCCAATTTTAAAAAGCCCAGGCCCAAATGGATTTACTGCTGAATTTTACCGGACATTCCTGGAAGATCTAACACCAATGCTTTCTCAAACTTTTCCATAAAATAGAAAAGGAAGGAATTCTACCAAAATCGTTCTATGAAGCCAGCATCACCCTGATATCCAAACCAGACAAAGACAGATCAAAAAAAGAGAATTACAGACCAATCTCCCTCATGAACATAGATGCAAAAATTCTCAACAAAATACTGGCAAACAGAATACAAGAATATATCAGAAAGATTATTCACCCTGACCAAGTAGGCTTTATCCCAGAGATGCAGGGATGGTTCAACATACGCAAATCCATAAATGTAATAAACCATGTAAATGGTCTGAAGGACAAAAATCACATGGTCATCTCAATAGATGCAGAAAAGGCATTTGACAAAATCCAAAATCCCTTCATGGTGAAAGTATTACAGAAACTGGGAATAGAAGGAACATATCTCAACATAATAAAAGCTATTTATGACAAACCTAGAGCCAACATAATACTAAATGGGGAAAAACTTGAAGCTTTTCCTCTAAATTCAGGAACAAGACAAGGGTGTCCACTTTCCCCACTACTATTTAATATGGTACTGGAAGTCTTAGCCATAGCAATAAGGCAAGAGACACTCAAAAAGGGGATACAAATTGGAAGGGAAGAGATCAAATTATCATTATTTTCAGATGATATGATTCTATACATAACAGACCCTAAAGACTCTACCAGCAAACTGTTAGATCTGATAAACACTTTTAGCAATGTAGCAGGATACAAAATAAACACACAGAAATCAGTAGCTTTTCTATACACTAACAACAAACATGCAGAGGATGAAATCAGGGAATCTCTCCCATTCACAATTGACTCAAAAAAAACCTTGGAATAAACTTAACCAAGGAAGTGAAGGATCTCTACAATGAGATCTTTAAAATACTCAAGTGAGCTGGGCGTGGTGGCTCACGCCTTTAATCCCAGCACTTGGGAGGCAGAGGTAGGAGGCTCGCCATGAGTTCGAGGCCACCCTGAGAATACAGAATGAATTCCAGGTCAGCCTAGGCTAGAGTGAGACCCTACCTCGAAAAACCAAAAAAAAAAAAACAAAAAAAAAAAAAACAAACAAACAAACAAAAAAAAACTCAAGCGCCAAATTGCAGAAGACACAAGGAAATGGAAAGACATCCCATGCTCCTGGATTGGAAGAATCAATATTGTGAACATGTCAATCTTACCAAAAGCAATCTACACATTTAATGCGATCCCCATTAAAATCCCAATAGCGTTCTCCACAGAAATAGAAAAAAACAATCCTAAAATTCATCTGGAAACACAAAAAACCTCAAATAGCCAAAACAATTTTGCGCAGCAAAAATCAGGGTGGTAGTATTATCATACCCAATTTCAAGATATATTACAATGCTATATTACCAAAAACAGCATGGTACTGGCACAAGGACAGAAAGGTAGATCAGTGGAACAGAATAGAAGACCCAGATATTAATTCAGGCAGCTTCAGCCACCAGAATTTTGACAAAAATGCCACAAATATTCATTGGAGAAAAGATAGCCTCTTTAACAAGTGGTGCTGGGAAAACTGGACATCTTTATGTAATAGGATAAAAATAGATCCTTGTTTCTCTATGTACAAGAATCAAGTCCAAATGGATCAGGGACCTTAATATCAGACCTGAAACTCTGAGCCGCTAGAGGAAAAGGTAGAGGAAACCCTTCACCATATTGGCATAGGCAAGGACTTTCTGAATATAAGCCCAATTGCTTAGGGAATAAAACCACTAATCAACCACTGGGACCTCATGAAATTACAAAGCTTTTTTTACAGCAGAGGACACTGTGAATAGAGCAAAGAGACAACCTTCAGAATGGGAGAAAATCTTTGCCAGCTATACACCTGATAGAAGATTACTATCCAGAATATACAAAGAACTCAAAAAACAGAATAATAAGAAATCAAACAACCCAGTTAAAAAATGGGCTATGGAACTAAATAGATAGTTCTCAGAAGAAGAAATACAGATTGCATATAAACATCTAAAAAAGTGTTCCACATCCTTACCCATCAGGGAAATGCAAATTAAAATCACTTTGAGATTCCATTTCACTCCTGTCAGAATGGCTACCATCAAGAAAACAAATGACAGTAAGTGTTGGCATGGATGCGAAAAAAGAGGAACACTTCTACACTGTTGGTGGGAATGTAATCTGGTCCAGCCATTGTGGAAATCAGAGTGGAGGTTCTTGAGACAGCTAAAAACAGATTTACCATATGATCCAGTTATAGCACTCCTAGGCATATATCCGAAGGACTCTTTTTACTACCTTAGATATACTTGCAAAACCATGTTTATTGATGCTCTATTCACAATAGCTAGGAAATGGAACCAGCCTAGATGTCCCTCCACAGATGAATGGATAATAAAGATGTGGTACATTTACACAATGGAGTTCTATTCAGTGGTAAACAAAAATGAAATTATGAAATTTGCAGGTAAATGGATGGATCTGGAAAGGATTGTACTAAATGAGGTAACCCAGGCTCAGAAAGCCAAATGTCACATGTTCTCTCTCATATGTGGATCCTAGCTACAAATGTGTAGACTTGTGTGTGAACTGGAACCAAAAATAGGTACCAGAACCCACTAAACTGGTAAAAGGCTATAAGGGTGGGAGGAAAGGGAAGGACTTAAGTGTATGGTATTGCGCATATGTAAGTAGAAGAACAGATTACAGGGAGGGGAAAGGCCTAAGTGAGGCCATGGGAAGAGAATGCGTAAAAGAAGGGCAGGGGGAGGGTCAATCTAAATTCAAGATATTGTGAATAAGACTTATGTAAACCTACTTTTTTGAATAATGGCACATCTAGAAGCTGTAGACTGTTACTAGAAAATTTTCAGTGCCTGGGATGGGATACCTTCCAGTGAGTTGTTGGCCAAGGAGGTCCCAGTAACCTCCAAAACATTAAAGGCTATTGCTAAAGCCCTTCGTTTCCCTTGAGAAACAAATAGTAAGACCCTATTGCTGAAGACATCTCTTGACTGAGAGGCAAGGTCACTGAGAAAGCAAGCTGGTGCTGAGCAGAAAACCTTCTCCCTGTAGACCAGCCAACTGAATGCTGAAAAAAGCTGCACTGCATGCAGCCGTATGGGAGAAAGAAGTCATCAGCAGTGAAAACAGTGGACACTGAATATTCAAGTTTGGCCATACAGGCCAAATTACTGAATGGGTGCAATAGTGGCATGTCTACTCTTGGGGTAACCAACTGCTCCATAATTGGACTGAAGGCCCTCTCTAAGGGAGGGAATACATACCTAGTACTGAAAAACCTAAGCAAAAGTCTATGTCAGGGAAGGTCATGAGCCTTAGGGGTATAAAGCCTGCTCTTGTCTGACTAAATGTATATATTATTCCCACCAAGCTGCCCTGGGGGCACTACACTTAATGTTCATGTTCACATATTAACACTACTCTCACTTCTGGTTAGAGAAGCTTCTCTTTTCAGATGGTGATGACCACTGGGATGACCCAAAAGGCAACATGGTGCTGAGAAGAAGTGATAGTGGAGTGCCCAGCACTGAAACACCTCTGTCACACCCTCCAAGGCTCAGGGACCATTGTGGAAGAGGGGCCGGATAGAATGGAAGAGCCAAAGGAAGGGTATGACTTCTTACAATGCAACTGCCAAGACAGAAATTGGCCTCGATATCCATGACCTTGCAGTGCCTAGCAATACCTTTGCAAGGCCCTCAAAATAGAAGAAAATGATGATGACATCAAATTAAAAGAAAGACTAAAGGAGAGAGGGAGGGGATATGATGGAGATTGGAGTTCTAAAGTGGAAAGGGGGGAGGGGAGGGAAATATCATATGTTTTATGTATGTAAGTATAGAAGGTGTCGATAAAAATAATAATTAAAAAAATAAAAAATAAAATAAAATAAAGCAATAATGAAAGTTCATGAACATGGTTTTATGTAAACAAAATTTATCATTTTTTGCAATAAATGAGTAATACAATAGTTGCACCAAATAATAATTGTGTGCTTAGCATAAAAACAAATCTTTCATGAGATTTTTATGAGTAATGCATGAAAATGAGCTATTTCACTTCCTTCTGGCTAGAAATGAGGTGATTCGCCACACCTAATTAAAATATGTTTGGAAAATATGTTCTATTTGTTTAGGAAAAAGGTGAATATGTTTGATGAATGCTTAGTCATATCAGCTATCCAGATTGTGAACCTCTCCCTCCTCCTACTCTGTGTTTGACTGTAATTGGCCTAAATCAATGTTATATTTGCAGTCAGAATAAAGATTTGGTTAAAAGCTTTGGAAAGAATGAGTTGAATATTTCTAGGTACATTTTTCTACTCTAATATTAATTTCTCATATGAAATACTGGCATAGTATATTGAAAATTTGTTATACTTTTCATCTCTTTGGGTAAAGAGTACAGCAATAGTTTGTCACACTTTTAAAAATTCTGGATTTTTTACATTAAAATATGTTAACTAACATGACTTGATCATTATGAAATATATATGTGCACAAACATCACACTATGCATATATATTTATATACCAATCAAAAATAAAATAAAACTTTTAGAATATATGGTTTTCACTTTGGAACATTTATTTTCCATTGTGCATGAGTAATCAGACATTGTCTTCACTCAAGCTTTGTCCTTGAGGAAACTGACAATCATTTATTCACAATGAAGTTGAATAATAGAGTACAGCTTAATCTTGACTTTCTGTGTGGAATTGCTCAATTTGAGTAGCTTTAACTAATTGGTTAAAATTTGGTATTTTATATTTTCCAAATGGGCAACGTGACATACTCTGTCATTTTTGTACTGTTTCCCTAAGTTGTATTATGAAGCTATATCTGACATTGGGGAGAGAGTGATATGCTAAATAAAATGATCAAATGATTAGAATGCATATTAATTTAGCTCTGCTTTGCCAAAAATATTTTATGTGAACTACCAAATAAAGCTTCTAATATAATCTATAAAATATGTGCTGCTATTATTTAAATATTTTAGAAAAGAACAGCCTTGGATTAGTGTTTAAATAATTTGCATTAGGTCAGATAGGTTAGTGGAAGTATGTGCTTGTAACTCTATGTTTTATGCAATCATACAATAATGTAAATCTCTATCTCCTGCTTGAAACTCTGAATAATCCAATTTATTTCCCATGAGTTGTATGATAATTGAGCTCTTCATTACACTTTGCTTTCATAAGTTTATCATTTGAATTGAAGACCAATTGCTGCAATCCTTTGTTCATTAGAAAGTAGTTCATACTAATGTAGAAAAAAATGACAATTTTTTGGATCTAAATGATCTAAGAGTATCTTTTTTTCTTTTTGGGACTAAATTAACTCCTAATCCAGTGTCTTGAGTTTTAGATATTGGCACTTCTACACATTCAATTATCACTTATTATATAATCATATATTTATGGGGTTCAACATTTTAAAATGCTATGATACTTTATGTTTAAAAGAATTTTACCAATTCCTACCCTCTGTATTTACCTCACATATTAAAAATTACCTTAATAGTACTTTCTTGTATGATATATATTTTAGGATGCTTTAAATTCATACTGAAACTCAAAAATATTTACTTCTTAATTGCTTCATTTTTATACAACTGGATGATTACTACATATTACTCTGCAGTACTAAATTAGCCTCAAAAATCTCAGTGATCTTCCTACTTCTGCCTCCCTAGCACTGGGCTTAAAGAATGTGTCACCATGCCTGGCTACCGATGATATTTTTAATGGGAGTGTACTCAATATTTATAATTTAATTAGGAAATAATGACTTCTTAATATTATGAAGATATTAATACTCTTAATGTAGACTGGCATTCCATTTACTGGTGTTTTTGTTTTTCATTTCTTGAAACAAGATTTTATAGATTTCAGTATACAATTTTTTTGTTTCCTTGGTTAGCTTGATGCCAGAGTTTTGTATTCTTTTTGATAGATTATTATTGTATTTGTTTCTTTATTTCTTTCCTTTGTTTTACACTGTTAGTCCGTGGAAATAGAACTGATTTTATTAATTAATACATGTATTTAGAAAGTTTGCTAAATTGTACAAGTTGAGTAAGGTTTAGATCTCTATTGAACAACATAGCAACTATGGTTAGAAACACTACATTGCAAAATAGAAATTTTATCTTTATTTTTCTCAAAAATACAAGTGCCTACCAAGTTATCTTATGACTCTTGCATAAGATTCTCTTCTGTGTTGTTGCATGAGGCAAGACGAAACCTGGTATATGAGATGAAAAGAAACCCCAGATAAGTCATTGCTCTTGTTGTTGTTTGGCAGATCTCAGATTTTGTCTTCTGTATCTTTGTTTGTCCTGTCTGTGTCTACCCTCAGCTTTCAATTTTTATGTTTCATATGTATGTATATACATATATCTATACATATGCACTATATATGTATATGTCTGTACACATAGTGCGAATTATGTAATAAAAATCTCACATTTGACATTTGTTTATTTTTAGATTTTTTTGAAATAGAATCTTTCTATTTGTATATCTTGACCTGTGTTACATTGCTTATTATGTATTCTGGTTCCATCCATTTTCCTGAAAATTTCATTTCCTTTATAGCTAAATAAATTTCTATTTTATATATCCATCGTATTTCCAGTATCAATTCATCTATTGATGGACATCTAAGCCAATTCTATTTCCTAGTTATTGTGAAAAGAGCTACAGTAAACATGGATGTAAAAGTATGTTTGTCATAGGTCATCAGGTCCTTTGGGTATATGCCTAAGATGGTATAGCTCAGTCATATGGTAGTTCTTATTTATTTATTTATTCATTGATTATTATTTGTTATGTACATACTCATTGTGCAAACAGCACATGTTGGTACCACCCTTACTCTCATCCCTGTCACCTTCCCCTTGGAAGGGACCCTCCTTGTAGAGGATGCCAGGTATCTCCATGGGGATTGTGGGGATAGCCATCAGTTATGGGGAAGAGAAAATGTCTCTGTGCATAATGTTCCAACTTGTAGCTCTAACAATCTTCCCCCCCTTCTGTGAATCTACCTGAGCCATGTTGCATTCATTTTAGGTCTACTTCAGTGACGAGGTCATGGGAGTCTCTGTGTATCTGGATCTCTGGTTTGGTAGGACTTGAGTGTTCTCTGTGTCTTTCTCTTTCACCCATGTGTTGGTACACAAGGTTCACCAAGAAAGCAGCACTCTTGTTCATTTCCCCAATTACTCTGTGGTTTCAGCTTGGGGCCCTGGTGAGGTGCAATGTGCAGATTCTCTCAGGTTCTACATCTATCTGAAAAATAAAAGTAGATAGAAATCTGCACATTGGTTTCCATTGTGGCTGTACCAGTTTATACTCCCGCCAAGAGTGAATAAGGGTTCCCCTTTCCCCCACATAGTTGCCAGCATATTTTGTCATTTGTTTTCTTTATAGTGGCCATCGTAACTGAGGTGAAATTGAATATCATTATAGTTTTAAGTGGATTGACCCTGATAGATAAAAATGCTTAACATCTTCTAAGATATTTATTTGCCATCAAAATATACCTCTATTTTTTTTTTTGTTTTATTAGATGAGCCAACAATACCTATGGCAAAACTCAAACCAGAATGGTGGGTATAACTAGAGTTCTTAAGAAACAGCAGCAGTAAAGAAGTTGTAGTAAGCCAAAATGTGGCAAATCGCATGATGTGGACCATCCCATTCCATGTGATGAACTTAATTTTAAAGGAAAAATAGAGAAGTACAAAAATATTGATATCGGTAGTGTTTGTCCATTAGTACATCTTAGTTTTACATATTATGTGTAATTATATTTTCTTCCATATTCCCACTATTACCCTCTTTTATCCCTCTCATACCCTCATTGATCACTTCCCTTTTCCCAATTAGTTTGTTCCATTAATGTTTTCATGTCTTTTCTACTTGTTTTAAATTTTTAAAAATGCAAGGAAAATGGTAATAATAATTTTCATCAATAACTCCTGCTTATAACCTGAAAACAATCCCCGTAATCACATTACTAGTTGTTGCAATGAGAAAGAGTGCACAGTTTTTCTGACTTCTTTCTCGGTATGTTTGTCATTAGGTCTATAAGAAGGCTACAGAATTTTGTGTAGTATGGTGACACTTTGCTGAAAGTGTTAATCAGCTCTAGGAGTTTTCTGGTAGATTCTTTAAGATTTCTTAAGTATAGAATAATAGCATCTGCAAGTAAGGATGGTTTGTCATCTTCCTTTTCCAATTGCACATTGTTTATTTATTTCTGTTATCTTATTGCTCTAACCAAGACTTCAAACACTATGTTAAATAGAAACATAAAGTGTGCACACTCTTGTTCCAGATTTTAGTGGGAATGTTTTGAGATTTTTTGTCCATTTCACATGATATTAACCATAGGTTTGTGATGTATAGCCTTAATTATGTTTAAATATGTTCCCTCTGTATTTTTCTTGACAAAGTTCTCATCATGAAGGTACATTGAATTGTGGAAGAGGCAAACATTGGTGCTTCCCTCCATCACTCTTCCACGCTCTCATGCTTGCATGGGAAGTGTTTTTAACCACTAAGTTATTTCTCTATCCCCAATTTAAACATTAATGCATTTATTTATTTTGTTATATGAATGACTGAAACTGAATATAGCTGATGTGTGCAAAGTTTTCCCATTTACTACTAAAGTGTTTGATTAAATTAACTTTTGATACTTTCTACATTGTTCTTAGTTTCTTAGGATGAATATCTAATTTATGTTCATATTTCTCAGCATGTAGACCAAAGACAGTGTAATCATGCTGATGCTATTCAAAATGCAGGTTTACAGAATAAACCCATAGATTTAGGAAATCAGAATATATATTCAAGAGATCTTTCATTATCTCCTTTAAAAATTTATATTTTATATAAAATCATAATTGAATACATTTATGTGATACAATATGATGTTTTGGTATATGTATCTACAGGGTGATTCATAAAACATACCATTTAGCATATATATCATGTAGCTAGCTCAACATTGTTTTATATTCTTACTGGTGTATGTTCATTGTACATAGTGATAGGTTTCAGAAAAAAATTTTCATTCAAGCATACATAGTACTCTAACCATATCCATTTCCTTCCCATTTCACTAATCTCCCTATTTTCTTACTTACTCAATGTTATCAAGTCATATATATGGTTTTATGTATCCATATACAATCTAATATCACAAATGAGATAAAACATCCAATGTTTGTAATTCTGAGTCTTGTTGGTTTTGTTTAATATAATGGATTTCTAATTGAAAACATTTCACTGTAAGTACTAAATTTTAACTTTTGTTATGGAGGTATAAAATGATATGTATATATTGGGGTGTTGTGGCATAGGCCTTTAATCCCAGCACTCAGGAGGGAGAGGTAGGAGGATCCCCATGAGTTTGAGACCACCCTGAGGCTTCATAGTGAATTCCATGTCTGCCTGAACTAGAGTGATACCCTAGTTCAAAAAACCAAAAATGTATATATCATATCATATATGTACCTATGAATATATGTTTGTGAATATATATACATATACTCACATTTTCTGTTGTTATTCAATAACTCAGCTGGTTCCATAACTTGGTTATTGTGATATTGTGAACAGGTGTCACAATAAACATGGATGTCCAAGTTTCTCTGTGGTATATTGAAAGAGTTCAGGTATATAACTAAGGATCACGTATGGCACAAATATGATAGTTTTATTTTTAGTATTTTGAAGAACTTCTATGAAAATTTCTATAGAGGATCAATCAATTTACATTTCTATTAGCAGTGTATAAGGGTACAGTTTTCACATCATCCCAGCTAGTATTTGTCTTGTTTATTTCTATTTAATAATTTTATTTAAGAAAGAGAGAGAGAGAGAGAGAGAGAGAGAGAGAGAGAGAATATGGGTGAGCCATGGATTCTTGCCACTGCAAATGAACTCCAGACAAATGAACCACTTTGTGTATGTTTGACATGGGTACTGTGGAATCAAACCCAGGCCATCAGGCTTTGTAAGCAAGCACCTTTAACATATGAATAATTTCTTGTCCCCTATGTTTCTCTTTATTTTATTCATTTATTTATTTTGGAGAGAGACAGAGAGAGAGGGAGAGGAAGACAGATAGAGATGGGCGAGTCAGCAGTATCTCAGCTGCTGCGAACGAAATCCAGATGTGTGCGCCTCCTTGTGGGCAAGTGCAGCATTGCGCCCTTGCGTCACTTTGCATCTGGCTAAACATGGGACCTGGAGATTTGAACCACTGGAGATTGGAACCAGTGTTCTTAGGCTTAGGAGACAGGCACTTTAAACACTAAGCCATCTCTCCAGCCCTCTCTTTATTTTTTTAATGATTGGTACTTTTTTGGGAATGAGAAGGAATCTAAATATAGTTTCAATTCACATTTTTCATGATGGTTAAGGATTTGGTGTATTACATATATTTACTGGCCATTTGTACTACATCTTTTCAGAATTGTCTGCTCAATTAATTATACCATTTATGATTGAGCTGTTTGGTGTTTTACTATTTAGTCTTTTATATATAATCTAGTTACTAAGCCTCCATCAGAGGTTTTCTCACATCCTATAAGTTGCCTCTTCACTTGCTTTGCTGTAGAAGCTTTTTGATTTCATATAATTTTATATGTGAATTCTTAATACTGTTACTTGAGGTACTTGTATCTATCGTTAGAAAGCCCTTGCCTCTGCCTATATCCAGAAGTGTGCTAACTAGATTTTCCTCTAATAATTTTAGATTTTCAGGATTTATATTAAGGTCTTTGATGTATTTTGAACTAGTTTTGGTACAATACTATTCTGACTTAGGAAAATCTGACACTTGTAATGAACGATATGGATGAACTTGTTGGACATTATTCTGAGTGAAATAATCCAGATGCATTTGAAGACATACTACATGCACCTAAATATATGATAATCTAATAAAATCAAATTCAGTGGCATGGAAGTTATCATAAACTATGTGGAAAGAGAGAAAGGAAGTGGTGATCAAAGCATACAGTTTTATTTATACAAGGTGAATAATTCATAAAGAATACTCTAAAGCATAGTGTGTCTACAATTTTTTACCATGTACTTATATTTTTGCTAAGTATGTATATCTTTTGGAAAATATTTTATTAATTTATATATTTTATTTGTGTGTATGTGTGTGTGTGTGTGTGTGTGAGAGAGAGAGAGAGAGAGAGAGAGAGAGAGAGAGAGAGAGAGAATGGTTGTGATAAGGCTTCCTGCCACTGCATACTAACTCCAGACACATGTACATCTGGCTTTACATAGGTACAGGGGAATCAAACCCCTACCCTCAGGCTTTTCATTTAAGTGCCTTTAACTGCTGAGCCATCTCTCCAGCCTAGCATGTGCATCTTATGTTGAGTGTTCTTGTCACAATTGAAAGGAGTGGTGAAGCTTCTAGAGGTGATGTATACTCTTACAAATTTATTTATAGTGTTGGTTTCATGTGTGTGCACTTTTCATGAAACTCTTCATCATCTGAGATGCATTAAATATACACAGCTCTTAAAATTATACAAAATAAAGTATTTTTATAAGAATATGTATGCAAATACAAATCACTGATTACTCAACAAGGGAAAGATTTTAAAATATTTGAAAAAAATAACAAATAAGCCAACATAAGGAAATCTTGAAAATAAGACCAATAGGACTATGGAGATCACTCAGGGGACTAGATAGATGGCTCATACTCTGGTGAGATGACTCCATAGATAAATATCCTTGGTCTGCAATCCTGCTGACCTGAGTCATATCCACACCATATAAAACCAGACACAAAGTAACACATAGGACTGTAATCCCTGCACACGTATGGCAACGGAAGACAGAGTCAGGAGAATCCTGTAGCTTGCAAGCCAGATATTTTGTTCTTCCAAGCAACAGATAACAAGAGAGGACCTGTCTCATACAAAGTGTAAGGAAAGAAACAATACCCAAAAGTTATCCTCTGACTTTCACAAATCTGTCATGACATGGGTGCACCCTTATACAAACACACACACACATACATTAAACATTGAAAAAATAAAAGACTCATATAATGCAAAGACAAATCACTCAATCAAAACTGATTAAGATATGCAACATTTTTAGAATAATATCACAAGACATTTTAAAAGTTATTAGTCTCTTACCCCATATACCCAATAAAACAGAAAAGTTTAAGCATGTATCTAAAAGAAAATATGGAAAATACATAACTTGAACATCTGGAGATAATGGTTCTAAAGTCTGAGACAAGAAGCACAGTGATTTGGGTTCAAAGAAAAATTAGTATATATACAGTGTAGTTATAGAACATATATAGTATGTGTGGAGTTGTAGAAATAGGAATAATATAGTAGAAGAAGAAAGTAAAGAAAAATGAAAACTGCATCATTAAGAAGTGTGTTTGGGGCCGGTTCACTCCAGGTGGGTGAGGTGCTCAGTGTGTTTGGGGCCTATGTCTTTGGGCCCTGAGTCTTTGGGGCCTGTGAGCTCTGGAAGTATGAGGGGTGCTGCTGTTGTTGGGTGCCCATGATTTGGGGGCTCAAACATGTTTGGGACCTGTGCACTCAGAGCAGGTGAGGGGTTTATTGTGTTTGGGATCTGTGTGTCTAATCTGAACCTTCAGCATCCCAGCAGGTGCCCCTCCTCAACCCACACCTCCTGCCTGAGCAGATATTTTAAACCTCTTCAGCCACTCCCCCTGCTCCTGCCAGGCCACTCAGCTGGCTGTGTGTGCTCACCAATGCCCCTACACCAGCTAACTGCACAGACCTGACATCCAGTCTGTTCCTTGGACCCTGGTGTTCCACACCCCTCTTCTCCTCTACTCTTCCCCACACACTGCTGGAATATGCCACTGGTACCACCTTGGGACATCATTCCTGCACCAGACAGGGAGCAAAGTAATATCTGGCAACTACCTTCCAGGGGTACAAGTGAATCCTCTACAACATGCTCAGATGAGTACAATAGGGAACCAGGGACAAGTTTTATGACCCCAGGACCCCACAGCAAAGTACAAGTGTGATCATGGGCTGTGATTTGGGCTGAAGAGATTCCAGACCTCCAACCAAAACACTTCTTTCAATCATCAGCCCAGAGCTGTAGGCACAGTTGCAACCTCCATAATCCTCACATCTATGGACACAATGCCATCCCACTCCATTTTGTTCAAATACAAAATAGAGAACTCACTGAAGATCCTACAAGGGTACATAATTGCTTTTCCCTTAACAAAACAGGTTTTTACCAAAAGATAGTTAGACTCTAGTACAAAAAAAAAAAAGCATCATGAGTAAACAAACTGGAAGATCTCCACCAAGGTTGCCTAGTCATACAATGGAAGTCTTCAATGAAAACATAGAGAAGACAACAGAAATTAAATACCCAAATTAAATCATAATAAGCTTATTTACTCAGACCAAGTGAAAGGCTCAACTGGAAGCAAATCATCAAAAATCAAAACTTACATAAATGAAGTTGAGCAGAAGCATCTCTTACAGCACACAGCTTTCATCATTAGGTTTAACATAATTGTAGAAAAGTACAGACCTGTGGTAGTTTGAATATATGGCCCCCAATATATTCAGTGTTTTATTAGTTTATAGTTTGCATCTGTAGCCACCTTGCTGGAGGCAATGTCACTGGACGGATCTTAAGGTATGGTGGTGGGTTTGAGAAAAGTGTGCCTAGCGAGAGTTCCTGAAGTGTGCTATGCTGTGTAGCTGGTGGCTTTTCTCTCTCCTGCTTGGATCTGTGAAGGCAAGCCAGCTTTTTCTGCCATTATGGAACTTGCCCTGGATATGTAAGCTTCAATAAATAATATCCCTTCCTCCATAACTGTGCCTGGCCTGGAAGTTCATCTCAGCAAACCTGAAGCTGTCTGCTACAAAATGGCCTAAGAAGAGAGATAAATAAATTGAAGGTGAGTCAATAAAAAGAAAATCTCAATAACCAGCTAATGAAGCTTAATGAACACATGGTTAAATGCAAGAATGAATTCCAAGAAGTATCAAGAATATCAAACCATGACCTGAAATTGGAAATAGACAAAAGGATGAATACAGTACAGAAAAAAAAATAACAGAAAACAAAAATGAAATTAAGCTAGTAAAAGCATCCCTAAAAATCCTCACTAACAATTAATCATGTGAAGGACAAAACATCAGATCTGGAAGACAAGACAGAAGTAACAGTTCTAGAGTCCAAAAACTTTGATAAGTTTAAAAAATCATGCAAACAGACTATGAGGGAATTGTGGGATACCCTAAAATGACCAAACATGCAGATCATGGGTATACCAGAAGGGGAATAAATTCAAGGCAAAAGCATGGAGAACATATTCAACAAAATTATTGAAGAGAGGCTCATCTACATACAAGAAGCTCACAAAACACCAAACGGACAGGACCAAAGAAGAAACTCTCCAAGGCACATCATAGTTAAAACTCTAAACAATGAAAACAAAGAGAGGTGCTAAAAGCAGAAAGAGAGGAACAACTAATAACATACAAAGGCAATATCATCAGAATTACCTCAGATGTTTCAGTGGAAATCCTGAAATCCAGAAGGGCTTGGAATGGAGCACATCAATGTCTAAAAAAATAATGACTTCCAACCAAAGCTATTGTTCCCAGCAAAAGTATCCCTCAAAATATCTGGCAAAAGAAAAAAAATCCATGATAAAAGCCAGCTCTATGATTAAATGAACATAAATTCAAACCTACAGAGAAGACTTCAGGGAATACTCCACATAGAAGAGTCTAACAGCAAACAAGAAAGAACACAATATCCAAAACTAAAGCAAAGCTCTAGAAAGCATCAAACCCCATGCAGCCTCTAACATGGCAGGAATTAAATCAAATATCAGAATTATACCATTAAATATTAATGTTCTTAACTTACCCATCAAGATACACAAGTTAACAGGGTAGAACAGAAAAGTGTCCTCAAGAAACCCACCTCACCACTAAGGACAGATACCATCTCAGGGGGAAAAATGATTTTTCAGGAAAATGGAAATAAGAATCAAGTTGGTGTGACTCTATTCCTATCTGACAAAATAGACTTCATACCAAAAGTAATCAAAAAGTACAAAGAAAGGCACTTTATACTCATCAAGGGAATGATCCAACAAGAGGAAATCACAATCAAGTCTATTTGCACCAATTACTGGTGCACCACAGTTTATAAAACAAAGCCTACTCGACAGCAGACCAGAAATAAATTCTAATACCATCATACTAGGGAATTTCCAAACTCCACTATCAACAATAGACAGATCATCCAAGCAGAAAGTGAATAGGGAAATAATATATATCAGCAAAACCTTATATCAATTAAAACTAGCAGACATGTACAAAACATTCCACCACGATTCTACAGAATACACATTCTTCTGAGCATCCCATGGGAGCTTCTCCAGAATAGATCAAATATTAGGGCATAAAGCATACCTCCATAAATTCAGGAAAATTGACATTACTTCCTGCATCATATTGGACCAAAATGTGTTAAAGCTAGAAATTAACAATAAGAGAAACAGCAGAAATTATACCTGCTCCAGGAGAATGAACAACACACTATTAAACAATGAATGGGATGTGGAAGAAGTAAAAAACGAAATTGTAAAACAAAAAGACCAAACATCAAAACTTATGGAACAATGAAAATAGTGCTAAGGGGAAAATTTTTAGCACTAAAAGCATTCATAACAAAGACAGAGAAATCTCAAATTAATAACCTAGCCATCAGCACAAAGGTGCTGGAAACCACAAGGAAAATCTACCACCAAGAGTTCCAGATGGAAAGAAATAATTAAGATCAAGCTAAAATTAATGAACTGGAAAGTTAGAAAACAAGACATTTGATGAATTGAAGAGCTGGTTCTTTGAAAAAAATATACAAGATTGACAAACCTCTGGCCAATTTGATCAAATGAACAGAAGTCTCAAATTAACAAAGTTAGAAATGAAAAGGGAGAGGTCAAAATGGACACCAATGAAATTGGAAGAATCATCAGGATATATTTCCAAAACCTCTATTCCACAAATCCTGGATGAATGGATGAATTCCTAGACCTGCTCATCTCACCATGCACAAAAATCAACTCTAAATTAATTAAAGACCTCAATACAAGACCTGAAACTCTTAAATGGGTGGAAGAAAAAAAAATAGAGGAGTTCTCCACAATATAAGAGTGGTAAAAGACTTCCTGAACAATACACCAGTAGTGAAGGAAATTAAACAATCACTCAACCAGTGGGATCTCATGAAGTGAAAAAGCTTTTGCATAGACAAACATGTCAAAAACAAGGCCAACAGATTACTCATAAAATGCAAGAAAATATTCTCCAGCTATACCATTGACAGAGGCCTAATGTCCACAGTCTACAAAAAACTCAAAAAACTAAGCAATAAATAAAATAAATCAAACAACACATAGAAGCACAGAAAGACAATTACCACATGTTATCTCTCATCTGTGCCTCTTAAACTGAAATAAGTCCATATCTAACAAGCAATATGAGGGATAGATAAGAGGGATGGAAGTGTTTGGAGGGAAGGGAATTAGAGGGTGGGGTGAGATATACACAAAACCAAATTAAAAATGAATGGTACCATAGAAAACTTCCTTTTGGATAGCAGATTAAAAAGTATAAACCTGAGTAGGAGCATGGAGGGATAATCTGCTAAGAATGGCCCTAAAGATGGTGGGATGATACCTACATTTAAAATATTTGGCCCTGGATTGTAATACCAAATACCAGAAATTGGTTACATCCCATACGGAGGCGTTGATCAAAGAAATGAACTAGGTCCCCAAAAGAATACAGGATTCTGTCAAAGCAGTTGATTACCCACCTTAGTTTAAAGGTAAGACCCTATTGCTAAAGACACCATATGCTGACAATACAGAACATCAAGAGATTGGCTGAATCTGGAAGGAATCCAGCTCTCAGATGGTTAGCCCATATAGTGCTGAAAAGAGCTACTTGAGTTGTGAACAAACAGGGTCCCCTGCTTTATGAAAGCAATCAGCCTGACAAGATACACAAAAATTTGTAATAGTGGAACAAAAACTAGTTGGGTAACCAATGAGTCTTCAATTGGCTACGAGATCTGTTCATTGGAAAGGAACTCATAACTGGAACTGGGAAACAAGTCAAAATCCTATGGAGACCAACATTATTCACTCCAATGATCAGCTGTCACTAGTCTTTGTCCAAAATGAGGCTATACCCATCAAAATTTCTAAATTAACAATAGTTATCCCCTTTAACCTACCCTTATCTTCCTTTCTGTTGGAGAATCTGCTTTTCTTTTTCAGAAAGCAGCAAGAACAAAGGATATCTAAAACCTATTAAAAAAATAAGAATAGATAGCTGACTCTCTGTCAGCAGATGAACTAGCCTTAGCAGAGTAGCTAGGGTCAGGTGAAACCACAGAAGAAATGACAAGATGAGCAAAAGTTCTGCATCCAAGTGAGCCTGACAATCTGTGCCATGGTGATAGAGACAGACACCAAGGATTCTTAAGATGTGCCAAAGCGGAAATCCAGAAGCTGCTGAGAGCTCACCATTAAAGTAGACATAAATCATACCCACCAAAGCTCAGGGATTTTTTTTTCAAAGAGGGAACAGAAAGAGTGTCAGAGCGAAAGAGTGGGAGGGAATATTCAGAGGCATTGCCTGCATGCCGTACACCCAATGCACCAAATGACTGTTTTATTCTCTCACAATTCATAAACTACAGCCCTATGGTGAATACCAGCAATCCTACTAAGGAAGGCCCTCAGTGGAGTGAGGGCAGTAAGGAGGGAAATGATCATATCAACTCATGATGTATCCATAGTAATTTTCTACTTAATAAAAAAATCATCAAAAAACCATTATTCACTGAGTGTCATGGTACACAACTTTAATCCCAGCACTTGGAAGGAAAGAGGTAGGAGCATCATGGTGAGTTCTGGGACAGCCTGAGACTACATACTACTCTTGGTCAGAGAACCAATGGTACTGAATATTGAGAAGACCCAAAACTCATCAAATTGTTAAGAAGAGTTATGTACCTTTATGAATTGCCCCTGATAAGTGACATAGAAAAGACTGAGTAAGAGCTAGAAGAGGAGAAAATGATGAGCAAGATGAGACTTGCTGAGAGATTCTGGTTTCTGATGGAGATGTTCCCGGGAGGTTTCAGTCTGTAGGGAAAGCCACTTTTGATACTTTGCTCTTTGTGACTCAAAAATATGTCAATTTTCTAGAGAAGTTTATGGATTTGGACCATTTACTTTATGATCTTGGTACTTCTGCTGTCTCTGAGACAGAAAAGTTGCAAATGGATCAACATCAGTGGCAGATACTTCTATAGCCTAACATAGGGATGTCAGGAGGAATGCCAGGGTATCTACGTTCACTTCCTGGAATAATCTAGATTGTTCAATTGCTATATTTGAGCTGTTTTGGTGGGAGAATTTTGAAAGTCAGCTGCATTTGAACTTATCATTTTGGTTTTTCACCCACCCATACCTTTTTTAACTTTGACAGATTGCTCTAATTAAATCTAGGGAGTGAGCTTTCCCTTACTGTTTCTTGGATACTCCCAACTTGCATCTGTACGCTTCATACTATCTGCATGTATTTTCTTTGTTCTGACTCTGATACCAGAGTGCATCCGTGGAGATTATTATTCTAGCTCTGGCCACACTCTTTTAGCAAATGGCACCTCAATATTCCACTGTTGGGTGAAACCTTAAGCCATTGGAAGAAAGAAAAGTGACCCTGACCATTAACAATTTTTTTAAGAATAGAAATTTCAGAAAAGGACAGACATACAACATAAAACTTACAAAATACATCACAGCCATAGTGCTAAACAGTGACCAGAATCTTTATGTATGTTGGTGAGAAGGGAGGCTTCCTGAATTCTATGATAAAAAATGAGGAAGATGGAGGCTTGGAAAAGGGGAGGAGCTCATTTCCTCTAAAAATTTTGGCAACAAGACCTGT
Organism: Orientallactaga sibirica; assembly: GCA_036365145.1. Taxonomy (NCBI): domain Eukaryota; kingdom Metazoa; phylum Chordata; class Mammalia; order Rodentia; family Dipodidae; genus Orientallactaga; species Orientallactaga sibirica. The sequence goes on along the minus strand of JAEOAD010000793.1, from coordinate 3,996,212 downwards.
GTGCATTTCCTTGTAAATGAAAGTCAGCGCTTACTTTTTATATATATATATTAAACAGATTTCAACTGAAATAAATGAGAAAAGAAAGCTGATGTCTAGCACTGGACAAATCATCTCTATCCTACCTTCCAGGACTCAGGAAACATTAGACAGGAAGTGGCAGATTAAACATGGGTACTGCTGTCATTACTAACCAGAGAACTTTCTCCAGGGAGATAGCAGTAGAAACTGGGGAGACTCAAAATTCAGCAAGGCAGAAAATAAGATGTTTCCAAGAGGGAACACTAAATGGAACATTGTAGAAGATGGAAGAGAAATAATGTAAGAATCACAGGATTGGAAGGTGCACTCTGAGGTATTGTCCACCCACAGAAACTGACTGGTGCATTCATGACCCCAGAGATTACAGCTATTCCCATAAGGAGGGACCTCATTGGAGTGAGGCCAGGGATGTCAGGACCAAAGAGGATAGCCCCATGGGAATATATGACCAAGTTTGAATATGTTCATATAATAAAGATATTTATTGATGAATATATATAATTTATCCTGTATATTATGACAGGAATTTGGACATGCTCCCTTCTCTTCTCTTCTCTTCTCTTCTCTTCTCTTCTCTTCTCTTCTCTTCTCTCTCTTCTCTCTCACTCTCACACACACACACACACACACACACACACACACTTTTAGGTTCAGATCACTTCACTGGAAAATCCAACCAAATATGTAAAAGACAGCAAAAACTTTCCTCAAATTCTCTCATAAAATTGAAGAGAAGGGAATGTGACCAAATTAATTTCATAATATATGGGTAGCATTATCCTCATACCAATGAAAGAAGAAGACTACTAAAAAGAAAGTTGAACACTAACATCCACTAAGAATATTGGTGAAAAAACATTTTCAAGAAAGTGGTAGGAAACAAAATTAATAGGACATGAAAAGGCTTATATTACTTTACAAATGCATCTGTTCCTAAAATGTACTGATAGCTCAACATGTGAAAATCAATCAATTACAAAACAACATATTAAACAGCTAAGAGAAAATCCCACACATGGCAGTATCATTCAATGTAGAAAAGTCATATAGCAATATTCATGTTTTTGTCATCACAAATACATTCAACAAATTATGCATACAGAGAATCCACATCACTATATCACTGCCACATATGAAAAGCCCATCGTCACTGTTCACACTCAATTGGAAAGATTGAATATTTTCCTGTAAAAATCAGAATCAAGAGAAGAATACCTACTTTTGACACTGGTATTCAGAAAACTATCAAGAATCATACACAGAGCAGCTAAACAAGAAAAATAAACAAATTCCATCTTATTGAAATAAAAGAGAAAGGTTATTTAAATTTTCAGATATGGCCTTATGTACAGAGAATAGTATTATTTAGATGGTATTTAGTCAGCTGCACACTGATGTGATAAATGTACAAACCAGACACAGTTTATAGGAATAGTGGGATTTATTTCAGCCTTTTGGATCCAAGGAAGTTCCATAATGGCAGAAGTAGCAGGTATCCTTTAACAGATCCACACAGAAAGAAATACCAATACCAGAACCACAAGTAATCAGTGAATGACAAGTACCCCAGAGCAGAGCTTATTCATTCTGCATAACTTGACTACTGCATGACTGCTCATGACTACAAGTCAGATCTACCCTCAGTGACATCTGCTCCAGCCAGGCAGCTGAATACAAGCTTTTAATAAAATCACTTGAGTCTATTGGGGCATATAACATTCAAACAATCACATTCAGCCCCTGGCTCCCAAGAGACTCATAAACACATCACATTGTAAATCATATTCAGTCCAACTTTAAAGTTCCCATAGTCTTTACTCCCTTAAGATAGTTTCTAAGTCCCAAGTCATATCTGGAATTCAGGACTATCTCTTATTGTAAGTCATATAAAATCAAAACAAGTTATATACTCCCAAAATATAATGCCACATAGTCTCTCATCATTGGCTCCTGGATCCCTGTACACTTCATAAATCATTCCATACATTTTTCATGCTCCTGAAAACATTACCTGATGAGCAGAATACCGCCATGTTGTTAATTCATGGATGAAATTAATCATGACCTTGGAGAGCAGTTTTCTTTCACTCGTTTCCTTTCAAAATAGTTTCCATTTGTACAATTTAGTCTTTTCCCAGGCATCCTTTCCAGTGTATCAATGTAAAGTACTTGAGCCATCCTTAATCATGGTAATATCTCCATAATCATAACAACTTTATCAACCATTTTCAGTTTTGGGAACCTTAAACTTGCTTGGGTTTTTCCAACTTTAAATTTAAATATTCTCACTTCTATATCTTCCACCAAGCACATAATTGCTTTCAAGTTCAACCTTGATTAACCTCTCTGGGCATGGGCAACAGAACACAACCAGCCCTTATGTTAGTAGCCCAGTTCCAATAAAGTTCTCTACAGTCTCTCCTTCACCTTAGAAAGTTCAGAAGTCAGCCAGGTGTGGTGGTGCATGCCTTTAATCCCAGCACTTGGGAGGCAGAGTTAGGAGGATAGCCAATAGTTTGAGGCCAACCTGAGACTACATAGTGAATTCCAGGTCAGCCTGAGCTAGAGTGAGATCCTACCTTGAAAAAAAACAAGAAAAAGGAAGAAAGAAAGAAAGAAAGAAAGAAAGAAAGGAAGAAAGAAAGAAAGAAAGAAAGAAAGAAAGTTCTGAAGTCAAAACACCAAATACTCAAATACTCAAATACCAAATACTCTCTGTACCTTAGCATTTTGAAACTCTTAAGAATAGTCCATAAAACATGGCTTACTACTACATAAGGTGTCTTCAATTGTGAATACTAATTCAAATCATGTCCATTCCTCCAAAACAAAAGTTCCAAAAATTGAAAACCCAGATGGTTAGATTCGTTGCAGGAACATCACCCCACTTCTGGTACCAATTTTTCTTGTATTCCACTACACATTGCTTGGATAAACCTCCAAACCATACACAGTTTATAGGAAGAATGGGTTTTATTTTAGGCTTAAAGATCCAGGGGAAGTTCCATTATGACAGAAGAAGCCTGCCACTTTTCACAGGTACACACAGAAAAACCACCACCTGAACCACAAGCAAGCACCAAACTGCAGGTCACCCTAGGCATATCTCAAGCATTCTGCATACCTTTACCCTAGAAATCATATCCACCTCCAATGACACTTCCTGCACCCAAGTGGCTAGAGACAAGCTTTTAATAAAAACACCCAAGTCTATTGGGGAACATAACATGTAAACTGCCAAAGATAGCATTCCTTTTGTGTTAAAAAACAAATTGGGCAATTTGTAAGGTTAAAAACAACACACAAAATTAGTTGTATTTCTATGTACAAGCAATAAATATTTTGGAAAGAATTTAAATAGTTACATTACAATAGGATATGAAAGAACAAAGCTCTTAGGAATAAACTTGAGCAATGAAGTAAAGGTCCAATATATTAAAACTATAAGGCATCGGTGAAAGAAATAAAAAGCATACAAAATATTGTGTTTATGGAATACATGACTTAATGTCATTAATATATCAATACAACTAAAAATAATCCACACATCTGGTGAAAAATCTATCAGGATCCTAATGACTTTTTTCAGAAACAGAAAATCAATCCTACAATATATAAGAAGTATTTATAAGAAGTATTTATGAATACCAGATAGTCAAATACTCATGGTAAAAGAATGCTCCTAGAAATCTCACATTTCTTGTTATCAAAACTTGTTATGAGCCCTCAGCAATAACATAGTTTGTTAGTAGCTCCAATGTAGATGAATACATCAACTGTAAAAAACTGAGAACCTCAAACTACAATGTTACATATACAGTCACATTACAGTCAACAAGTGTGAGTGTCATTCAATGGTGAAAGATGATCTCTTCAATGAATTTTCTGGAAAAAATTGGATATCCATGTGTAAAATAAGGAAGTTTCAATACTCACTATAATAATCAACATTTATCTAAAATGGGCAAAAGTCTAAAACATGAGTTGGAAAATGAAGCTGTTTGAAGAAAACGGGCAAAACTTCATGGCATTGAATTTAACAATGGTTTTTTCAATAGTGCACTTAAGGCACAGGAAACAATAGCTAATGTGCATGAACAGGAATGTTTAATTTTTTTAATAAATTAACATTGAAGGGTTCAATGAAAAGAATGAAAAGATAATCATTGAATTGAGAAAAAAAATCAATTGCATGTATAGTAGAGCAATATCCAGAGTATATAAAGAGCTCTAATTCAACTATTGAAAAAGAAAACCCTAGCCTTCCATGATGGTGAATGCTTTACCCCTAGCATTTGGGAGGCAGAAGTAGGAAGATTGCTGAGAGTTTGAGGCCAGCTTGAGGCTACATAGTGAATTTCAGGTCAGCCTGGGCTATAGAAAGACCTTACCTCAAAAAAAAAACAATGAGAGAGAGAGAGAGAGAGAGAGAACCAAATGGGAGATGTCATGATCATAATCATAGCTTTCGAGGCTGAGATTTCACTGTACTCCAGATGAGCTGACTGCCTGCTCTGCCATGTTCTCCCTGCCATGATGAAATTTCTGTTATAGTTTTCATGCATGTACATGATATTCATTATCAAACCCACAATGACTACCTCTTATCCCCTCTTCTACCATCTATTGGTCCCCATCATCTTCACAATTGGTATGTCTTCTACTTTATTGTCTTAGGTTTTTAATCTAAATTTCACATATGAGAGAAAATATTGTTTGTCTTTTTGAGCCTTCCTTTAACCATTGAGCCATCTTATTAGCCCCCATACATATTATTCTAAAATGTGATTTGTATTATATATTTAATATGATGTATATCAATAAGTGTATGACTTACTTATTAGCTTCTGCATAGCTTTCCATTATATTGAAGTACTAAATTGTATTTACTGGCTGCTTCTATTATAATATGTTTTTTTTTTTAATTTTTTTCTAATTTCTTTCATTCATTTATTTGCAAGAGAGATACAGAAACAGGCAGGGAAGGAGAGAGAGAGATATAGATAGATAGATAGATAGATAGATAGATAGATAGATAGATAGAGAATGGGCATACCAGGGCCTCCAGCCACTGCACACGAACTCCAGATGCATGTGCCACCTCATGTATCTGGCTTATGTGGGTCCTGGGGAATCGAGCCTTGAACCAGGGTCCTTAGGCTTCACAGGCAAGCACTTAACTGCTAAGCCATCTCTCCAGCCCTATAATATGTTTTTATTTTTTTAAAGATAGAGTCTTACAGAGCAGGAAAGGGTGGTCTTAAGCTCACTCTGTAGAGATGGATGGCCTCAGATTATTAATGATCCTCCTGTATCAGCCTTCTGAGCTACCATTCCTAGCTACTTGTTATTTTAATTCTTGAGGCAATTAAATTAATTATACATTTATCTTTCATTCAAAGATCAGAACTATGACTTGAAATTCCCATCACTTGTCTCTTATTAAAAAATAAAATGTGTGATGATAATTTTAACCTAAGCCCAACATATGAAATTATCAGTGCAAGGTAAGGTTGAAGAGTAAGTGAGGTCGTCATAAACAATATAGCTGTAATAATACAGTTATTTTCTGAAGCTGTATAACAATGGCTTTCAAATGGTGTTTAAAAAAAAATTGTAGGCTTTTGTAAAGGCAATAACGAAGGACAAACAATCTTCAGCTTATCCATAGACATTTATATAAAGTCTAGTTTATATATTTGGGTGCTACATGATACATATTGTTTTGAGAGTTTACTTTCAGAGACTGTAATTCTAGATATGACATATGTACAGGATACTGGAACCCATGAAGAAAAGTCAGGAGAATATCCTGTGAGCTTCAGATAGGCTCCTAGTGGTGCTTCACTGTAACTGGCCTTACTCACTGATGGTCATCCTTCCTTTAGGGAAGTAAGAGGGAGAGAATGCAGTCTGGGTGGCTTAACAAATAAAATTAAATAAATGACCAAACACAAATAAATAAATTTAAAATTATAGAAAAAGTTATGTTTTAGCATTGCTAAGCAATGAAAAAACAGTTTGGTTAAAATATTTATCACACTTGAACTGTCTTTTAAAATTCTTACCAAATATTGAATACCAGAAAGAAAATCTGTTTAATGAGTCTCATATATGAACATGTATTACAATGAAGTATTTGGTGGAATCTTTTAGGACTTTCTATGTATGGTCATGAAACCTATAAATAAAAGAAAGTTAACTTCTGTTCCAATTTAAAGGTGTCTATTTCCTTTTATTCTGGTCTAAAGGGTTTGATTAGTACTTTTATTATGTTTGTTGAATAAAAGTGGTAAGATTTGAGTGTCTTAGTTTTACTCTAGATCTTTAGAAGAAAAGCTATCAAATTTTCTTCACTTTGATGTTCATTGCAAGTTTTTCATATATGGACTCCTTGGGTTGGTGTATATATCTGCTATGTCTAAGTTGTTGAGTGTTCATTTAAATAAAATTATATTAAAATCGTCAAATTATTTCTCTGCAACTATTGAGATAATCACGTACTTTTTGTTCTTCATTTTATCTATGAAAGTTATCACATTTGCAAGTTGTGTACAGGAAATAAATTTTGATTCCCTGAAAAAATATAACTTGATCATAAATGATCTTTTAAAATGTGTTTTTATTGTTAGTTATTTATTTATGAGAATGAGAGAGAGAGAGAATGGGAGCACTAGGGCCTCTAGCTACCACCAGCCAACTCTAGATGCATGTGCCACCCTGTGTAGCTGGCTTACATGGGTACTTGCAGGCCTATTAGCAGTCTGATTTAGTGTTGACATCTGGATAGCCTCTGGGGTTCTACTTTGATAGGTTTTGATTGATCAACATGTCTGTCACCATCACCCCAGAACTGGTTGTCAGGCTATCAGTAAAAGCAGTATTCATGTCATTGCTTCCTTTGCAATTAATCCTGAGCCTTGGCAGATGTGGTAGAGGTGGCAAGTCTTGTGGTGGGAAGTCAGCTATCTTCTTGTCTTAAATGTAGATATTGGCTCTCCTATGTTTTCTGTACCACTTGCAAAATAAAACAGATTTTCCAACCAAAAGTGCAGGCCACTAAGGTTAAAGGAGGCATGCAAAGTTATTTGAGAAATTTTTGATATGCAAACCCACTCTTCTCCTGTGAGGAGTGGGAGCTTTGCTTTAATGTATGAATTTCCTAACCATGGGATTCTGACTTGGATTCCACTACCAGATATGAGTTCTCTCTGGCTGAATGGTCCTCATGTCCAGTCAGAGAACAGTTGGTCACCCACAGACACTGCATGCCACTATTGCACAAGTGTGTATTTCTTGTCTGTCTGGTTGATTTTGTAGTCTGCAGAGTCCCCTCCTTATCCATGCTGTCAGTGACTGACTGTTGTCCTCCAGCAGCTCCCATGGAGGGAGAGGACAGTGAGTTGTTGCCCAAAAGTGAATTCCTGTACCTCTTGGTCCAGAAGATAAGCTGAAGCAAAAGCACATAGGCATAGTTGCCATCCCTGTACAGAGGTTTCTAGTTGTTTAAAAAGATAAGCTACAGGGGAAAAGGATAGACCCTTCATTTGGCCCAGAACTTCCAATGTCATACCCCCTTTTTAGTGGAATAAATAAGAAAAGGCTGTTGAAGTTATGGAAGTACAAGGGCTGGAGCTTCTAAGAGCAGGCAGGAGAAGGCAGCATCTGTCTCCGACGTAGGGTCTAGGGGTTCATGAGGGTTTCCGTTAGCTTTGTTATAAAGGGGCTTTGCCATAAGGGCAAATTTTGGAATCCACATTTTTAGGAATCCAGAGAAGCCAAGAAAATAGAGTATTTTTATTCCTTAGAAGTAGGCAGGGAGAGGGAATGAAAATGTTGTTTGCAGTCTAGGGTGAGTTGTCATGAGGTGGGGGTAAGGAGAAAGCCCAGGTACCTAATTTGGGTTAAAGAAAGTTGAGCTTTTTTTGGTGGAAACTTGAGATCCCTTAGATCCAAGGATGTTAAAGAAGTTTGTTGGTATGTAGTTTAGATAGTGAAAAAGGAGGGGGAGCAGAGCAAAAGATCATCTACATATTGTAAAAGTGTGCTGGGCAACAGATCCAGGGACAAAAGGTCAATGGAGAGAACTTGACCAGATAGGTTGGGGCTTTCTCTAAAACCCTGGGGAAGGACAGTCCAGGTAAGTTGAGAGGTAGTATTTGTATCAGGGTCCTCCCAAGTGAAAACAAAGAGATTGCAGGAATTGGGGTGGAGGGGTGTGGAGAAGACAACATCCTTGAGGCCAAGAACTGAAAGTGGAGGAGGGGATGTGAGAGAGGAGAGTATATGGGTTGTGGACTACTGGATGAATGGGCATAACAGCTGCATTGACTATGCACAAGTCTTGGACTAAGTGGAAGGTCCCATCAGGTTTGATAACAGGCAAGACTAGAGTAGTGCAAGGGGAATAAGTGGAGTGAAGGAGGCCAGCTTGGAGTAAGCGAAAAGTAATAGGTTTGAGTCCTTGGTGATGTTTAAGTGAGGCTGGGTATTGAGGATGGCAAGGACATGGGGTCTTTGAGTCTGATGAGGACAGGCATGTGGTGAGAGGCTAGTGCTGGTGAGGAAGGGTTCCACACCTTGAGATCATCCCAGGAGACAGTGAGGAGGAAACTTGGATTCTTTGTAATGGAGGGGCTGGTTTGAAGAGAAAGACAGAATGTAAGCAGTAAGTCAGAGAAAGAGAGAGAGTTTTTGCATAAGATCTCTACCCAGGAGAGGAACAGGACAAGAGGGTATTAAGAGAAATGAATGGGAGAGGTGAGTACCCTACAGTGCACAGGGTAAGAGGGTGGGGAAAACTTACTAGAGTAGGATGGCAAGACTGACCAACTGGCCCTCCATAACTATAACAAATGTGACAGGCCTTCCTGCCAGCTGGACTGTGACCCTGGGTTTCTCCATTGTGATATGGAGAGTGTTGGTGGGGTCCAAAATCCCAAGGACCATCAATCTTTGGCCACCAGGCCTAGAAGATCAGCGATTGGCTCTTGTGGGGGATGAGGGGAAGGGTCTGGCCTACCTTATCAAAGCAAAGAAGGACAGTTGACCTTCCAATGTCCAGCAAGTCTGCAATGGGGACAGGATCTGGTGGTAGGTGCTATTTGTGGCAAGATTTTGTTCAGTGACTGGTGTGGCCACACTTGAAGCACAGTCCTGATGGTGAGCATTGTGGCCCCATTGTCTTCTTTTGAGGAGGCCTCAGGGCCACAGCCAGGAACTGGAACTGCTGTTTCTGGACACTCTCAGTCTGTTCCTGGTCCTCTCTGTTTTTAAAAACTTTAAATGTCAGGTCAGACATTTTCTTGGCTTTTAAGTTTTTTCCTGATGTCAGAGACAGATTGAGACAGGAAATGGGTATTGAGAACTATCATTGCCATCATGGGAAGCAGGGTTGAGGTGAATGTATTGGGTGAGTGCTTCAGTTAGGCATAAACTCAGCTGGATTTTCATTAGGCCTCTGGGTAAGAGTATAAAGTCTGTCGAAATCAACAAACTTATGGGATGTATTTTGGAGGCCAGCTAGGAGGCGAAGAATCATTCTATCATAGGCCACCCATCTGGGGGAGTTAGTGGGAGCATAGTATTCCTAGCCAGGTTCCTCTCTGGGAGCAGCAAGTGTTCCTATTGAGAAAGTGTTATCAGTTAAGTGAGCTTCATTAGCATGGGCATGTGCAGCCACCCAGATGTGTTCTCGTTCATCAGGAATGTAGGTGGAGGAAAGAACTACAAAGAGATCATGTCATGTTAGGTCATAGGCCTGGGTGAGGTAGAGAAATTTTTTGGTATAGCATGTTGGATCAGGGAAGAAACACCTTAGACGTTTTTCAATCTGGGATAAATCATACATGGAAAAAGGAACATGAACATGAATGATTCCTTCAGTGCCTGCGACCTCAAGTAAAGAGTACATTCCATCCCTGTGAGAATGAATATGTTGGGCAGGAGGGAAAAGAGGAGGAGAGGAGATGGGAGATGGTGGTGGCAGGGGTCATGGAGATAGAACAGGAAACAGATGAATGGAGGGAGGAGGGTTGTGGATAACAGGCAGTTTGTCAGGAGAGGCTGAGGGAGCTGAAGGATCTGTTGGGGCCAGGTCATCTATGGTTTCTGGTCAAAAGCAGAGGGTTAGGATGAGTATGGGGGAGGGGGTTGAATTAGAGCACATTCCTGAGACCTTGGCTAGAAGGACCTGGTGAGAAGAGCAGATAGAGCAGAGAGAAGGCCATGCATGAAGAGCGAAAAATGCTTGAATGTAGGGTATTCAAACCATTTGCCTGTACATTGGTAGGAATTTTCTAAATCAGTGAGAATTTGGAAATCAAAAGTACCATTCTCAGGCCATTTGGACTCATTGTTCAGCTTATATCATGGCCAGACAGAGTTGCAAAGAAAGATCAGATGACAAAGTTTGATTTAGTCCAAGAGTCATAGAGGCTTTAAGTTATTAAGGAGACAGAGAAAGAGCAAAACAAGGGTGGGAGAAAGAAACCAGGGCTTATGCTGAGTTTACACAGGACACCAATATGACCCCCTGGCACATTAGGTGAATGGGCCTGCACATCCCACATAGGCAGAGACTGTACAGGTTACAACTGTTGGCTGGTTATCCTGTTAGTGGGCAAGGTGGGTGCCTGTGCTCCTAATGGAGTAAGTGGCTGGAAGTGAAAGATGAGACCTCAGGGAGGTAGAGTGAGAGGAGGGAGGGGATAGTGTCCCAATATGGTGCAACCAAACCAAAAGGTGCCCCTTAGGGTAAGGTAGATTGGAGAACAAGAGAACCAAGGTGTTAAGACTGCATCTTTCTCAAGACCTGAGGTTGGGGCCCAGAAGCAATGAGGGGTGTAGCCTGGCATGCTGGTATGGCTTCCATGAGGAGGGATTAAATGTGAGAGCAAGCCGACCCAAGAGGGACACTTACTGAGAAAGTGGTAAGAGGCAAAGAAGGGAAGAAGAGCAAGGCAGAATTGTGCTGGGTGTGAAAGCTAGTAACAGGCAGATATGGTCTGAAGCCTTCAGATCGTCAGTGGCAGCTCTGTGGTCTGGTCAGGGGAAAAGAGGTCTGTCCACCCAAGATGTCAACCAGAAACCTCCTATCTGAATCAGGGCACCAGATATAAGGTTTGGGAGTGACCAAGACCATGAAAACCACTCTGAGGCAAAGATGAAAGCTTTTGTTTGGGAAAAGCAAGAGCTGCCAGGGCTGACTCACAAGAGAGGGGCACAGCCAACCTGAGTTTTCAGGTAGTGGGCTTTATAGGCCTTTTTCAGTTGGGGGAAGGTAAGGAAAAACAACTTCTTTGTTAAGTTAAACAGAGAACTTCCTTTAGGGGAGATCATTACAATAACCATTTAAAATAGCTAGGGTGTGACGCCAGAACAGTGACCATGTAACTTATAAGATAAGGGGGCAGGAAACCATGACCTTGGACATTGTTAGTCTATTTGATGTTCTGTGCACCTCCTGTATCTGTATTAGCCTCTCTTTTTTAAGGTTGGCAATATTTTCTTCAATAAGTTTGTTGAAAATATTCTCTATGCCCTTGGCCTTTATTTCTTCCCCTTCCTGTATGCCTATGATCTGAATGATTATGCTTTTGATTTATTTTTATTTTTATTTTTATTTTTTTTTTTTTTTTGGAGAGAGGCACAGAGAGAGAGAGAGAGAGAGAGAGAGAGAGAGAAGAAGAAGAAGAAGAAGAAGAAGAAGAAGAAGAAGAAGAAGAAGAAGAAGAAGACAGAGATAGGCGTGCCAAGAGTGTCTCAGCTGCTGAGAACGAAATCCAGATGCGTGCACCCCCTTGTGGTCAAGTGAGGAATTGCGCCCTTGCGTCACTTTGCATCTGGCTAAATGTGGGACCTGGAGATTGGAACTGCTGGAGATTGGAACCAGCGTTCCTAAGCCATCTCTCCAGCCCTGATTATGCTTTTGAATGCCCCCAAATTTCCTCATGTTCTGTTCACACAATTTTTTGAACTTGGCAATGCTTTTACAATCCTGGTCTAATTCTTCTGTTTCGTCAGTGAGTTCTGAAATTCTGTCCACCATGTGGTCTTGGCAGACTTCCAAGAAGGTTATTGCCTTTGTGTTTTCAGATATTTTTTCATAAGCATTTCCATCCCTTGCTTGAATCTATTTTACTTATTTGTTTGACCTTTGTATTGTCTTTTAGATTCCTTTCCTGCATTTAGATATGTCATTGTTGAGTTTGATCTATTGAACCATGAACTCATTTATTTGTTAATTCTCTTCAACTTTCTTTAGCCTTCTGTTAATCTCCTTTTTATTATCTTTGATTTCAATAAGCTGCCTGTGGAGTACTATTTCTTTATTCTTGTTGGTTTCCTCTAGCCATTTATTGAGTTGTTGTTGTTGATTACCTTTCAGTTCTTTCATACATGCTTCAGATTTTTTTGTTGTTACCTTTCTTCAAATTCATTGAGCTAAACTTTTATTTGTAATTTGAATTATTTGTACTGATCTTATTCAATTTCCTTCAGCCATTCCTGGAGTTCTGTTTGATTACTCTCTGTCTAGTTTCTTCTCATTCAACCAGCCATTTGTTCATGGTGTTATTAAGTTCATTTATAATGCTTGTTGAGATTTTATTTTGGGATTCTATGTTTTGTGTTTTCTCTAAGCGGTCATTGGAGGCTTCCATTGTGGGACTAGGTAATTGTGGTGGGGATCCCTTTGCTTGGTGTTGTGTGTTATTTCCTATATGTTGTGGACTACCCTTCTCAAAATCAGTTGTCTCATTGAGGGTGCAGCAAGAGAAGCTTTTGTATAGCCAATGTTTAGTGACCTGGTCTAAGCTGATCATGGTGAGTGTGGGATTAGAGTCTATCTACTGGGTTATGGTTGGTGAACTTGAGCAGAATCGACTTTGTGTGTGCCACCTCCAGGTAAATCTGGGTAAGACCATGCTAGACCTGGCTTTTCTGTTGTTCAAGCAGGACACTTTTCTTCTAGTCTTATTTGCTGTCTGCCTTTTTGGAGTGATGTCAGCTCCAAGCTTCTCCTGGGGTCTGGGGCCAGTACACAGTTGGCCTCTGCTTTAGCACTTCTTCAGATAATATTATTTGGGAGGTTCACAAGATGGATGTGGGAAATAGAATCCAAGTTGTTGTGCTGCTTTCTGCTGATCTTCCACTGGTTTGTCCTTTCCCTCCAGCCACCCTGGAATGGCATCTAGCCTTGGTGCCTAACCCCATACTTAGCCCATTCTCAAAATGCTGGAATCACTGTTCACAGCTGAATTGTCTCAATTTCTTATAAAGAAAACTCCACACTGTTTTACATAGTGGCTGTACTAGTTTACATTCCTGTCAACAATGAATTAGAGGTCCCATTTAACCTACATTCTTACTAACACTTATTGTCATTAATTTTTTTTTAAATTATAGCCATTCTGACTGGGGTGAGATGAAAACTCAAAATAGTTTAAGTTTGCATTTCCTTGATGTTTAGGACAATGAATATTTTAAAATATTTATTGTCAATTTTTATTTCTTACATTGATAACTGTGTGCTTATCTCATTAGCCCAATTATTGATTGACAGACAGCAGCTTTTTATTATTCATTGCAATCTATGCAATCTACTGGATCTGGGATTGGATCTTTGTTTTTGTAACATCTCAAGTTGAATCATTAGGTTTTTTATCTTATTTTTTCCTTGCTCTAGCCCAGGCTGTCTTGAAATTCATTATTTAGTCTCAGGGTGGCCTCAAACTCACAGCAATACTTGAATCTCTGTCTCTTGAATGCTGGGATTAAAAGCATGTGCCACTACACCTGTCATTTCTATCTAATTTTAACTGTTGAGTTTTATTGTTGTAACCTAGTGGGTTTGATAGGTTATGTTATAATTTTCACTTATTTCTAGAGTATTTACACTATGATTTCCTTTGATAACCCATTGTTAATTTAAAAGTGAGTTGTGGGCTGGAGAGATGGCTTAGCGGTTAAGGCATTTGCCTGCAAAGCCAAAGGATCCCAGTTCGATTCTCCAGGACCCACGTTAGCCAGATGCACAAGGGGTCGCATGCATCTGGAGTTCGTTTGCAGTGGCTAGATGCCCTGGTGCCTCCATTCTGTCCCTCTCTCTCTCTCTGCCTCTTTCTCTTAAATAAATAAATAAATGAAATATATTTCAAAAAAAAATTTTTTTTTTAAGTGAGTTGTTCATGGCTGGAGTGATGGCTTAGCATTTGAGGTACTTTCCTATAAAGCCTAAGGACCCAGTTTTGATTCCCCAGTGCCCATGTAAGCCAGATGCCCATTGTGGGACATGCATCTGGAGTTTGTTTATAGTGTATGGAGGCTCTGACACACCCATTCTCTCTCTCTCTGCCTCTCTCTCTCAAATTAAATATATATATATATATATATATATATATATATATATATATATATATATATATATTATATATTTTTTTTTGAGGTAGGATCTCACTCTGGTCCAGGCTGACCTGGAATTAACTATGTAGTCTCAGGGTGGCCTCAAACTCATGGCGATCCTCCTACCTCTGCCTCCCAAGTGCTGGGATTAAAGGCGTGTGCCACTACGCCTGGCTTACAATTTAAATAAATATTTTTTTAAAAGTGAGTTGTTCAGTCTCCAAGATTTAGTGTCATTTATGAGCATTCTGTCCTGTTTATTTCTAGTTTTATTCCACAGCAATCTGAAAGGATGTAAGGAAATATATTTATTTCTTTGTACTTGTTAAGGCTTACTTTGTGGCCTATGATGTGATCAATATTAAAAATAATTCCATGAACCACCAAGAAGAATGTATATTCCCTCTCTCTTGGGTGGATTGTTTTATAGGTATATGTTGAGACCAGTTTGTCTATAATAAAATTTAGATCTGAAGTATTTTCACTTATTTTCATCATAAGAACCCATTTATTATGTGAGTGAGTATTAAATTCTCTCACCATTATCCTGTCAGGACATATGTGACATTTTATGTGTTTTAATGTTTGATTTATAAAATTGGAAACCCCAATATATTTGTCTATATATTTTTACAATTTTTAACTCTCTTGATGAATTTTTTCCTTTGCTAAAATGTATTTTCTTTGTTCTGATTAGCTTTGATTTGAAGACTGTTTTATCAGACATAAAAATAGCTATGCCCAATTGTTTATGCCTTTTCTTTGCTTAGAAAGTTGTTTTCCATCAATTCATCCTCAGTTTTTAGGCATCTTTTCTGTTTAGGTGTGTTTTGTAGAGAAAAGAGAGTTTGATGTTGTTTTTTAAACTAGTCATTCTGCCCTTTCATTGATGAGTTGAAACTGTTTACATTTTAAGTTATTTTGAAAGAGTTTTTCCTATTATTTTTAATATGTTTTATTTATTTATTTATTTATTTATTTATTTATTTATTTATTTGTTTGAGAGAGAGAGGAAGAGGCAGAGAGTGAGAGAAAGAGAAATGGGGGGATGGGCATGCCAGAGCCTCCAGCAATTGCAAACAAACTCCAGATGCCTGTGCCCCCTTGTGCATTTGGCTTATGTGGGTCTTGGAGAATTGAACAGGGATCCTTTTGCAGGCAAACTACTTAACCACTTATTGACTTCTCCAGCCCTTTCCTATTTTTTAAATGATATTCTGGTTCACTGGGTTATTGGTATTTCTATTCCCCCTCCATTTTTGTTGTTGTTGTTGTTTATTTTTTGGGGGGAGGGCATTGGTTGCTAGCTTCCTGTTAGGGTATAGTTGATTCATTTACAGGTCTTCTTAGTGCATCTCTTTCTTTTTGTTGGGTAATTTTACACATGTTCTTGTTGGTGAGAATCATTTTCTTCTTCCATATATACTATCACTTTAAGAATTTTTTTCTACCATGCTGGTTTGATTGTCACGAATTGCAATAATTTGTGTTTGTCATGAAATATCCTTATTACTCCATTTATTTTGTAAAATGCCTTTATTTTGTAAAATGCCTTTCCTGGTTATAGCATTTTTAGTTGGCAGTTATTTATTTATGTTTTGAAATATACTTCTTTTCTTGCTTTTGAGGATTCTGATGATGGATCAGAAGTTGTTCTGATATTCTTGCCTTTGTATGAGAGTTGGTATTTTCTCATTACAGCTATTAGTATTGATTCTTTACTTTGTATTTTTGACATAGTTAGTATGATTTGTTCATTTGTTCAAATGAGAGATTCATTTTTGTTATATATGTTTGGGGTTTTAAAGCTTCTTATTTTTCTAGGTTTTTGAATTTTTCTGCTTTGATTTCATTACTAAGTTTGTCCTTTACATGTTTTTTCAGCTCCTTTTTCTACCCTGTGGAGTCTAAGTTTTGGCCT
This sequence comes from Orientallactaga sibirica, assembly GCA_036365145.1. Lineage (NCBI taxonomy): Eukaryota > Metazoa > Chordata > Mammalia > Rodentia > Dipodidae > Orientallactaga > Orientallactaga sibirica. The sequence goes on along the minus strand of JAEOAD010000793.1, from coordinate 3,979,846 downwards.
CCTGAATATATTCCAGAGTTCTTAGAAGTATTATTCATGTTCTTTGATTTTGGTTTCACTAAATATATCTTTGTGTATTATTATTTGTACTTTCTCCTCCATTCCTAAAATTCATTTTTTGAGTGTCCCTGTTAGTGATGCTTTTTGTTATTTTTATTTGATTGAATGTTTCTCTTATTTCAAATTCTTCTTTCCTTTTTTGAGAATAAGAAATTCCTTCTTTATTTATTAAGTAGAAACTTTGTATGGGTATATCATGTGTTGGTGCCATCATTCCATTCCTCTCTACACTCTCTCCAATGAGGACCCTCCTTAGTGAGATTGCTGGTATTGATTATATGTTATAGTTTGAATAGATTGTCCCCAATATATTTAGTGTTTTATTAATTTGTAGTTTGGCCCTGCAGCCACTTGGCTGGAGGAGGTGTCATTGCGCAGATCTTAAGTTGTGATGGTGGATTTGAAATTCCATTATAAAGATATGCGAAGTACCTATTTCCACCTAGAGTTCCTGAAGTATGCTGTTTGGCTTTTGGCTTGTGGCTCTCTCTCTCTCTCTCTCTCTCTCTCTCTCGCTCTCGCTCTCTCTGCCTGGCCCTTCTTTTGGCATTATGGAACTGCCCCTGGGTCTGTCAGCTTCGTTATATATCCCTTCCTCCATAACTGTGCCTGGTCTGGAAGTTCATCTCAGTAAACCTGAAGCTGTCTACTATACTATGGGATTGTGAGCAATGAGTTTTGAGAGTAGCAGTCAGTCATAGTGCAGGGGCATTGCCTCTGGATATTCCCTCCCACCCTGTGGCTCATTATTTCTATACTTTCTTCCACAAAATTCCCTCAGCCTTGGTGGATGTGCTGTAGACTTTAGTACTGAACTCTCAGCAGCTTCTGGATTTCTGCTTTTGTGTGTTTTGAGAATCCTAGGTGCATATCTCCATCATTCTGCCACAGGTTTTCAGGCACTCTTGCTCATCTAGCCAATTCTTCTGTGGTTTCACAAAGGTCTAGCTGCTGTGCTAGGGGTGGTTCATCTCCTGCCAGGGAGTTAGCTATCTATTCTTGTCTTATTAATAAAATTCAGTTGTCCTCAGTTCTCACTTCTTTCTGAAAAAGAAAAAAAAAACATATTCTTAAATGGAAAGTGAGATTAGGATAGGTTAAAAGGCATAAGCATTGTTAATTTATAGGTTTTGTTTTTGTTTTTGTTTTGAGGTAGTGTCTTGCTCTAGCCCAAGCTAGAGCTATGTAGTCTTGGGGTGGCTGTGAAGTCATGGCAGTCCTCCTACCTGTGCCTCTCCAATGCTGGCATTAAAGGTATGCACCACCATGCCTGGCTAATTTAGAGAGGTTTTAATGAGTGTAGCCTCACTTTTGCCAACAACTAGTGGGAACTTCTCATTGTAGTCCATAATCTTGGTATCTACAGGATTCTGTTTTGGTTCTCAGTTCCAGCTATTTGTTCCTTTCTACTCAGAGTATATCTTAGCTAACCAGAGTCATTGGTTACCCACCTAGGCTGTGTGCCATTATTGCACAGGTGTGTGCATCTTGTCAGGCTGGTTGTTACTTTTCTTTTTTTTTTTTCAGAGTTCTTTTTTTGGCGTATCAGTTTCCTTGCTGAAGTTACTCTGCATGTTTAGCACTTATTCCTCCATTGTTCACTTTGGAGACTATCTTTTCATCATCTTGACATCCACATTATATGAATAATAAAATTTTACAAAAAAATTTTGGAGCAGGTGTGACATCATCAGACCCAGTATTAGAATCAATCTTTGGTAGAAGATCTATACCAGCTTTTCCTTATGAACACAAAAATACCTTTATTATTATATTTGCTTCCACCTTCACTTTCCCTTTTACTATCTTACTCTGTTTAATTATATGAGAAAAATTTAGCCTCCAATAGATATGCAGTCAAAAAAGGGATTGTGTAATATCTTTTTAGACATATGTGGATATTACTATTAGAGACTGTACCAAAACTTGAAAAGTGGTGCTTAAAAAAACATAAAGTAGTTGTCATGTGTAATATAAAAGCATATTAATGATTTTGTCAGTAAATTAAACACAGCTCTAAATGTTCCATGATATAGTATTAAAAAATCTAAGCCGGGCGTGGTGGCACACGCCTTTAATCCCAGCACTCGGGAGGCGGAGGTAGGAGGATCGCCAAGAGTTCGAGGCCACCCTGAGACTACATAGTTAATTCCAGGTCAGCCTCGACTAGAGTGAAACCCTACCTCAAAAAAAAAAAAAAAATCTAAAGCCTTCATAATGCTACTTAAGCAATACAAAATAGTACTGGAGCATACCTATGCTCATGGAGGCAGAAGCAAGTATTAAATAAGCAATAATATTGCTTTGTTTTCGATAATATATCTGTGAATAACCATAATTTTTCCTTCATAACAACTTTCAAGTAAGAAAAAAGTTTTTGTATTATATATGGCTAGTAGCTTGGATGCTTTGCAATCATACAACTGCTTGCTCTCAACACAACTTCTTACTTAACTCTAAGATATAAGTACTTTATGTTCATTTTTCATTTTATAGTAAAATTTCTTACAAAGTCGTATATTTAAAGATTTTCATTGGCAAAATTTATAATCAAGAACGTGAAGTGTAACTCTGTTATGCATACCTGCAATTATTTCACAGTATATTATACAATGATAGTTTTGATGCATCCATTTTAACCAGCATTATCTTTTTCTTAACTGTACAAGCAGTGAATTCCTTAGTGTTTTCATGGAAATACTTTTGATACCATCACTCTAGGAAAGGGTTTTGTTAATAGGAAGTGCCTTTATTCCACTATTTGTGAACACTTTTGAGAGTTAGCAAAAAAAAAGAAATTAACATGAGTTAGTGTATCCAGGGAAGGACTATACAGAGTAAGTATGCCAAGCTGGGGTCATAAAGATTGGAATTTGGTCAAGTGGCTCTGAGTGAAGAAATGGAGGTACCTGCGTACATCTAGTTTTATTTATTTATTTATTTATTTATTTATTTATTTATTTATTTATTTGACAGAGAGAGACACAGAGAAAGAGGCCAAGAGATGGGGGGGAGAAAAAGGACACACCAGGGCCTCTAGCCACTGCAAACTCACTCCACATGCCTCCATCACCTCATACATCTGGCTTTATGTGTGTACTGGGGAATCAAACCCAGGTCCTTAGGCTTTGCAGGCATCCACCATAAACTTTGAATGATTTTTCCAGCATACCCCTAGTTTTTTGCAATGTATTGCATAACACAAAGTAAAATAAAGTTGGAGATAAACTACCTGGACTGGATGGAATATAATAAGGAATCAGGCGAGGCGATAATGAAAGGCTCTCATAAGAGATAAAGAGGTGAGAACTTCGATGTGTGAAGGCATAGTACACTCGGGAAATAAAATCTGGAGCAAAATGTGAGCCCTTCATTATTCATAAAAATTTCAAAGTTCTTATAAGCTAGGTGAAATGTAAACAGGATTTTGCTAAGTACTTAGAGACAGGTCATAATTCTTCAAAAACACTTAGTAGTTTTATTTAGTAGGTTTGTCCTTATTTATTTTAATTTAATCATTTTTTCAGTCTTTTGACTCATGTTTACAAAGAAAAAGAAATTCTGAGATAATTGTTTTTTCTTCTTCTTTATGTGGGAGAGTTTCTTTGTATTGATGGCTTCCATGTTCTATATAGTCCACTGAAAGGATCAGTGCTTTCTCTTAGAAAGGCTTATAGACAGAATATTGTGAAAGCAAATATATATGTCTTTTACAGAAAATTAATACTTATTTGGACTAAACAGAATATAAGAACACATGAGAAAGCATTAGAATATAGGAGGCATGTTAGGTTGAAACAAGAGTTTTGGTAAATTTTTCAGTGAAGAAGTCTGCATACATTTCTCTTAATTGGTTTTGTTTTGGCATAAAGTTTGGAAGCAAGTAATATGTAGAAGCAAATTATATGTAAAATATAGTCACTTTATCTTATTACTCAGTCACATGACAATTTTGATGATTCTCCTTCCTTCTACTAAATTGATGGTTTCATTGAATTCAAGGAATTTTTTGGATCCTAAGCAACTGCCACTGGTCCTATTATTATTTTATTTCCAACACTAGGCCTACCTAAACATTTTTTAGTACTAAAATAGTTCAAACAACTGGAAGTTTTATTTAATACTTTGATTTTTTTCATTGGTTCGGGTTAAATTTCCAGGTTTTTTTTTTTTTTTTTTTTTTGGTTTTTAGAGGTAGGGTTTCACTCTAGCACAGGCTGAATTCATTCTGTTTTCTTAGGGTCCGGGTGGCCTCTAACTCATGACGATCCTCCTACCTCTGCCTCCTTAGTGCTGGGATTAAAGGTGTACACCACCACACCCGGCTAAATTTCCAGTAGGCTTTTAAGTTTGGAAAGATCTTTGCTTTTATTAAAAAGCTGGAAAAGGTCTATGTAAGTGTTCTTGTAAGAGTGTGTATGTGTGTGGTTGCAATGCGAGTGCCTTTTTTCAGACAGTATTTTAATAAAACATCACTGAATAGTTTCAGAACCAAATATAAATATACCAGATTTAAAAATATGTTGAGTAGGGATGCTGCAATTTATTTAGTTTTGGCTCAAAAATAGCCTATAATCTTTTGATGACAATTAAAATAAACATTCTCCAAACAAATGACACCATTAAATTCTTTCATTTATTCATTGATATTCTGCTCAACATTTTAAGGGAAAACTCCATTTACTTTAAAATTAGAAATGACTTTTTCTTCTTACAAACAGTACTTATTCATGACAGTAACCTTAAATAACAATATACTTAATATTTTGTACCTACTGTTAGAATCAAGTCATATATTTCTATAATGGAAGATTTGAGGGTGCCTTGTTACTAAAGCTGGAAACAGTTATTACATGTCTATATCACTGTTTCCTAAACTTTCAATTAACTAGGCACAACTAAATAGAATGTCTAACTACCATAGTATTACAAAATTTAGCAAATAAAAATATAGAACTTTCCACAAAATAATTAAAATTTTGGTATATGCTTCAGATAATTGTCATTTTAGTCACAATCCTTTGTCCTAGAATTGAAACTTGTTCACTGTCCTTCAGAGAATGACAGTTAAAGATTAAAAATAGCAAGAAAACATAAAATAAATTACAAAAATACATTCCAGAAGTTAGAACACATCTATTACCTCAATTATGAACAAAAAACAACACCTCCCGTTCATTGAATTCAATGATAGTCCACATTTCCACGTCTCTCATTTGAAGTGACAGGAATCTGATGCATTTTAAAGAATGGGTATTCAGATCCCTTTTTTTTTTTTTTTTTTGCAGAAAGTTAGACTTGTCCACCACTAATTCTTAGCTATCAATTCCTTTCCTTCAAATTCTCATCTTTAAACTTGAAATACTACCTACCTAGATTGATGGTTATAGAAATTGAATAAGATAATATGTGAAAACTGTCAGGTCTGTAGTTGTCTGTTTTTTTTTCTTGTCTTCACTCAAATGAAAGATTATATTTGAAAAATCCTATTGGAGCACATATCCTTAAGCTAGAATATTTTAGACTTTTAATTACTATGGTACACAAATCTAATGTGTACAAAAGTAGAGAGAATAATAATAATGATGAGATTTCATGTATTTGATACACAAATTCAATATTTAGACTTTTGCCATTTTCATATTTTATTTCATAAAAATAATATGCATCTCTGAATGATATACATGTATGTGTGAATTCATCAGTGTGTACAAGAACAATGTTTAGTAATATAGGTTAGATTTCTTTCAATAATTAACTAGAAATTGAATTCTCCTTCTTTATTTGAATCTTTCAGTTAACTGGAATACATTGTAAACTGAATGTCCCAAGGAAGTTAGTAGAAACATACTAATAGTGCTTCAGACTAGAAGTACCAACAGTATTACTAGGCTTTTGTTTGTATAATAAAAACACAAATAGATAAGTTTCACTATTAAAACATTAAAATCAATTTTACAGGAATGTAAAAAAAATGCTAGGGAAATTAGATAGGATGTAGTTTTACTTAATGTCACCATTTTAATTTTGTATCCACAGGAAGAAATTGGGTTCTAGGACCTACCCAAAGCCTGCTGCTGCTAGTGCATGTATTTTAAGTTAGACACTTTCAGTTTATAAGATGACTTGAAACCTACAGTGTAGAAGATGAGTTGAATGCCACAAAATAACTTCTGAATAATTCCTCAAATAGCTTATTTTTTTTTTAATTCACACTATTGGTGTCAACTTAATGGTGAATATACCATCATTGATTCTAACATATAACTTAAAATAAATTTTCATGGTGATAAAGTAAAAGTGAACAATAGAATAAATACAAATATGCTTTCTACTCAAACACATAGTGAGAATCTAGAAATTTTAACAACTTTGAACTCTTATGATCTTATAAACTTCAGTGGAAACAGATGGGGGCTAGATTTAGACTTAGAAGACCTGAAATAAATCCTCAAGACCTAGGGCTGGAGAAATGGCTTAGCTGTTAAGGCATTTGCCTGCAAAGCCAAAGGATCCCAGTTCAATTCACCAGGACCCATGTAAGCCAGATGCACAAGGGGTGCATACATCTGGAGTTCATTTTCAGGGGCTGGAGACCCTGGCGTGCTCGTTCCCTCTCTTTTTCTTTCTCTTTCTCCGTCCCTCCCTTTCTCTCAAATAAATAAATAAATAAAGTATATTTTAAAAAGTCCTCAAGATCTACTACTGACTAGCTAAATCAGAAGAGCAAAGATAAGTGAAGACAGATGCTCTCCATTGTGAAAGCATTGCTCTCTCTCTCTCTCTCTCTCTCTGTGTGTGTGTGTGTGTGTGTGTGTGTGTGTGTGTCTGTCTGTCTGTCTGTCTGTCTCTCATACACACAAACACAGACAGCCTTTATTATTAATATACCTCTTTTTATCCTATGACAAGGAATTTCATGATTTTATTGAAACAGCAAAGCTGCCAGATAATTTAGAGGTTACTGTGTTAACTATTTTCCATCTGCTAGTGGAAAACATACATGTAAACCTGTGCACAAGTTGGAGGTATCAATGCCTGAGGGCAGCATGTAAACCCACTGTCTATTTCCACATCAATTTTTAGAATTTGTGTAGTTTTACCCTCCTCATTGACTTTCAGACATATGCCTTCTTTCCCTCACTCTTCTCTTTCATCTAACCCCTGTTTGGTTTGTGCATTCTTGTGACCCCCCAGAGGTGAGGTGATAATGGAGGAGGCCTAGACAAGAAAGAGTGGAAAGAAAGATTGATGAATTTCCCAAATAAAGCTAATTGAAAAACAAAGCTAGTTATATTCTATCCTTTGTTGTAAACATTCCTTAAATAGAGTGGAATTAGAGCTCACTTTTCTCCTTTTAAAAATCAATGGAGGCATTGTACTTTAACTGGGAATTTATTAGCTTCTCAATTCAATAGATTCGCATCACTAATGTGAGTCAAACCATTCCAGTCTGTTCAAATACTTCTGATTTTGGCATTGAGTAGAATTTTGCTAGGCTGTGTGCTCGATACATGCAGGTGTTGAACTGGAAAAGGGAAACCTGCCCAATTGAGAACGGATGTCTTCACTACCAGTTTCCAGTTTCAAGTTCAATATCTGCTCTTACCAACTACAATCAATGCTTTATTTAAACATGTAAATTTCTTAAGTTTACACCAGTTAGTTTTAGAAATGGAGCCTTTTCCTACTTGCCTCTCTTTATTTTAAAATTCTCTTCTGAAGTTTTCCCCTTTCATCATATTGCTTGGTTTTGCAAAGTAATTCATGAATGCAGCTAAAAAGAGAAACTTTTAACAGCTAATCTGCATTTTTGTTTCAGCACAATATCGATCTGACAGTAAGAGTTTTGATAAGGTGCACTTTTTGCTGGGAGGAACAAAGAGCAATAAATTAGTTTTGAACTTTTGTGATCATGTATTATGAAGAGTCTACAACAGACGCTGCATTCAAATCAATTGTCAAAGTGAAGAAGGATTAATAACTGTTGCACTATATAACCTTTTACATAATTGTTGTCTGAGGAAGGGCACTCTTTAAGATCCACTGGTACCTTTCATTACTGTGTTCTTAATAGGAAACCCTTTTTATTAAAAACCTGAAAAAGAATCTGCTTATTTTATAGATTTGTTTATGGAACTTATGCAAATTTTAATAGACTAGCCTTAATTTTTTTCTTAGGTAAATGAGAGATGAAGTTGAAAGTAAACCCAAAGAAGGAAATTCTCAGGAATAATTGTGAACATGAGGTCCAATGACAGATTCAGTAGCAAAGATGTATTTTTTCAGGAGATTTCACAGTAGATTGCTTTAACTATTTTTTTGCTTTAGAACCTAACCAATAGGGTACTTTTTGTATGAAGATCTTTAAAATATTCTACAAATGCAATAATTGTAGTAGGCCACAATGTCATTTTGTAAGTGACTCCAGAACTGCTACTACTGTGTTACAGAGAAAGAAACTGAGTCACAAACTGGTTAAATAACTGCCACAGGGTAATTACCCAGCTTTCTAAGTTAGTCCTGTATTTTAGTGGCTGAATGATAAAGAAATCCAGACCTTCAGGCTCCTCTGCTAAACCACCATAGTCTACTTCCATTCCCTTGATGATTATGGCCCTTTCACAGGAATTCTAAAATAAAATTCACCTCAAAAATTCTTACAAATTTTTGTAGAAAAGGCAAAAGAAACCTCTTTAATGCCAAAGCCACTAGGATATGACACAGCACAGCTGAAGCAAGGGGTTATGTGTGTTTTTAAAAATATATTTTATTAATTTATTTTCAATGGGAGAGAGAGAGAGAAAGAGAGAGAGAGAGAGAGAATGCCAGGGCTTCCAGCCACTGCAAATGGACTCCAAATGTAAGTGCCACTTTGTGCATCTGGCTTTATGTGGATACTGGGGAATCGAATTCCAGTCATTAAGCTTTGCAACAAGCTCCTTAACTGCTAACTCATATATCCATCCTGGTTATGTTTTTTATTATTTATTTATTTATTTATTTATTTGTTTATTTTGGTTTTTCGAGGTAGAGTGTCACTCTGGCTCAGGCTGACCTGGAAGTAACTGTGTAGTCTCAGGGTAGCCTTGAACTCTCGGCGATCCTCCTACCTCTGCCTCCCGAGTGCTGGGATTAAAGGCGTGCGCCACCACGCCCGGCTCTGGTTATGTGTTTTAAACTGAAGTTGGCTATAATGCATTGGAAGTATTGAAAAGTATTTGGAGTCACATTGCTCTTGCAAAATGACTAGGCCAAAATCCACTGACAGAAAAATGTTGTAAGATGGACTTTATAACCAAATTCAGGAATATGAGAGAGAACTAGGAACTAGAATTGAAGTGCAGCCCCTAATTAGTTGTGAGGCTTTGGGCAATTTTTGTATCCCTTGCTAGTCCTAGTTTTCCTATACCTAAGAGGAAAAGACCCATGCTAGAACCACTGACTATCTTTAAGGAGGAGATTAGCAAGAAATCTGAAATAAACTGTGCATTCTTATAATTGGCATATAGCTATAGAGCAATTCCCAGCTTGTAACATATTTTTGCTTCTTTTCTTCAGACTGGATATTTTGCCCCCACTCTATCCCAGCTCACTCATAGACTATAGTTTAAGGGCCTTGAAGACAATAATTCTAATAACATTTGGTTCTATATTTCTCTAGTTCAATTAAAAACAGTGTTCTTTATGCTCACTAAATAATAATAAAATAATATTGTACAAAATGGGTACATTTTGGATGGGTAGAGGCAGGAACATCAACTTCAAGGATTTGTTGGGCTTCTGAATGATTTCACATTCTTCTGTTCAGACCAGAGACTACAAGTGTTTCAAAATTCTATAAACATCTCTTAATTTGAAAAATAATATTGACTCTAAATTATGGAAAGATAATAGTGGTAAGGTTAAACTTTATACACATATTTAAATTTCGAAAGCATATACCACTCAAAATGGAATTTAATAAAATGGTTCAAACATTTCATACCAAAATTATATCTAAATGTAACTAGATAACTTTGGATTCTTGATATGAGGTAGGATAGGGATTCAAAATGTAAGACCCAAACAGTGTACAAATATCATTGGTAGTAAACCTTATACTCTGAATCCTGAATTTTGGCAGTAGAGGGGTTAAAAGTCACCTACTGTTCAAGTAGCAAGGGTAGACAACAGAAAACTAGTGCTATTTTATTTTAGAATTTCAGTGTAGAGGTATATTTGAGAGGTCTGAGTATGTTCAGATTTTAGCTTTAGTAAAACCATTCAAACATACAGAAAAGTTGAAATAATTATGTAATGAAATGAAGACACTCAAGCATACAGACACACACACACATACTTAGTGCCACCTGTAGTATTTTCATTTATGTAATTTAATTTCTAATCCATGTTGATGTTCTTGGATTTACTTTAATAGCTTATTCAAATCAGGATGCTATCAAATATCATGCACAATTTTTTTTTCTAATCAAACAGACCCCAACATTTTATTTTTCTTTACAAACTTAAGATGCTGCAAAGATGAGCACTGTGCTTCTCCAGAATGTTTGATCTTCTGGGTTTAATTAATTCCTTTTTTGTGGTATTTAATTCATTCTTTACTTCTCCATATTTCCTCTAAGCTGAAAGTTAGGCCAGAAGGCTGCATAAGATTTTTGGTAAGTGTATATCATAGGTGCTGTGCAATCCTTCATGTTGTATCTTATCAAACGGAACATATTTTCTGTTTGTTCATTATTCATTATGACGGTGAGTGATAGTTGATTAGAGTGGTAACAACTTGTTTTCTCTATTGTAAAGATTGAATTTCCCTTGCAATTAACAAGTAGAATTAAACTTTTGCTCACACAATTTTCAACAGATGAAAGGGTAAGGATAAAAAGCATATTAAATGAAGCCCAAAATGTGGTTTATTGCCTTTTTAATTCTTTTCAAAGTACTTATATTTTCATTTTTAGTCACAAAGCCTAATTTTATTGCTTTCTTGTAGCTTTATTTTTTTGTCTTGTGAAATATTGGCAAGTAGCTGGTGGCATAGTATTTTAAGAAATGCTTTTGTAATAAAAACCCAAATATTTGACTTCACTAATAGGACATAGAAAAATACCTAAGAAGGTATTATTTCAGGTAAATATTTTCGAAGACTAGGATGTAGGACAGAAATAATTTTAGTGAAAAATAAAAAAATATATTTTTAATTTTATCTATTTCCAGTATATATTTTAGTATTGACTTCTTACAAGTGCTAATGTGCTTTTCTCCAGGTCAGTTGCAACAGAGCACTTCATGTGATTGTCATTGTGTCCTTTATTTCTTAATATTTATATATTATTTGTGCTGAATTCAGTGGCCTGTTAAAATGGTTCAAATTGCAGGAATGCATAGTACAAAACTGTCCTCAGTGAATTGAGTTGCCAGATCAATTGAACAGTTACAAGTACTTATTATATTTAATGGTAATTTCATTTTTACAACGAACATCTGTGAAAATCACAAAAAATTGCTTCTGAGGAAATCGTTCTAATGACTGATTTTTAATAAATTCGCTTGCTTGACTGAAGATGTGGATGTAGAAACAAAAGAATCTGAAATTGCCTCAGGGAGTGAGGTCAGGTGAAGGTTAATCAAAGGAAGTGACAGTGAAATGGCATTCATGGCTTTTTGTAAATTTTTAATCATTATATATGCTCACACACAGAGCATCATACCATTGAAACTTAAGCTCTATAGACATAATTTTATAAAATTACATGACTTTTTTTCTTATGATTTAGCTTTCTGTTTTTATTTTAACTTTAAACTGGAATTTTGAAATTGGAAGAATGGAGAATATTAAAATAGCTCTGAATTATACCTTGGAAAAGAGAGGAATTTCAGTAGGATATTTAAACAATATTTTATATATTCATAATTTGTAGGAGACATCAACATAGGGAAATCCACACAATTCTTATAATCAGACACTCTAGTGTATACAAACATGGAAATCGTGACTGTTTTCAATACACACTAGCTAAAACTGGGGATGTGAGCAGATATCCCTTTATTGTGAGATTATTTAATAGAAATAAGAATGTTTCATCCCTGACAAAGACAATATTTTAAAGCAATACTTTGACCATGCTGTTATGTACACTCTCTGATAAGATTTTAGAAGTTAAAGGACATGTTAAAATAACCTTATTTCACTCTTCTACATTTTTCTACATGAAAAAATTGACAGATAAGCAAACCTACAAATATTTGTGAAAATTAATGATCATTTTTATGAAAAGAAAAATTGTTAGTTTTATTTAATTTTTACCAAAATCACATTGTTTAGTTTAATATGATGACACTAACTCTTGATAATTTTATTACTGCCTGACACAACTGCATGGAAGTGTACAATATCATTGTCATTTTCACTTCAAATACATATAATTAATATTAGACACTTTTGTTATTTGAGGATAGGGATATTTTTCCCTATTTCTACAACTACACTGTGAGCAATGAAATTTTCATTTTATTGATAATTACTAACATAGAAATCTGGGGAAAAACATTTTTATATTCTAAAAAATTAGATCACCAGCAGTTGTTATATTAATTATCTAATGAAATCAGGTGAAGACTCATAGTAACATGGCTAACTGCAATGTAATTTTTCTGAGACAACACTGGCAGACCTTAGTAAACTTAATCATAATGGATCGTAACAAACATATTAAATGGAGAACCTTTCATGTGAAACAAAACATGAGTTTTGCAATTTGTTGGATCTACAAAATTATGGGAAAAAAACCTGTGGTTGTTGTTTTAACTTTGCCGGGTTTTATTCTCTGTAAGAATGTGTTTTCTATTTTTCACTTTACAATTTTCTTCCCTTGTGGCACAAAATGAAGTTACAACAATGCATAGAATTAAAATAGCTAGGGTACTGTAGCATTTCTAGAACTCAAATTTGCCCTACACAAAATTCTTTGGTATGTCACCTGGAAGATTCTGCCAAATGAATGGAGTATTTTGAAACATACACATGTATACAATATGCCAATATTTATATAATAAGTATTATGGTTATATATACTATGTTATATATAATATATATTTAGAGCCATAGGACAACCTAAGAAACTGTCCAGCTGTTACCAAGGTTGCTAACACAGCTCTGCAAATTATTATTTGTTTATATGGAAATGAAAGTGAAATACTCACTTAATCTTTAAGAAGGTGAAAATGCATTCATTAGAATATCTTATTAGTTAGAACTGTAGCTTTTACAGAAGGGAACGTTAGCCTAAAAGAGAATTAAGAAAAGAGCTAGAAGCAGTTTTTGCTCATTTTATTGTAAGTGCTTGTAATTTAGGCTAACCCTAAGAAACTGTGAGTGACTCAAAATGGAAAAAAAACCTAGACAAGTAGGAATTATTTCATAACTGATAATATACTGTACTCTAAAGAATATTTCACAATTTATAGATTTTTAATTATATATCAATGCAGATGTTCATTAAAATGTACAAATCACAGAATCTACGTTTGTTCTATAACTTTTAAAAGTAAAACAAATAATATCTGCTTATTATAATTGACAGATTGGGAAATGAAAATTTTAAATCTCATTTATTTGGGAAACTTTTCATATATATAAACAGAAGCTGTAAGTTGAAATATTTGTTCATAAAATTTGGGTGGAAAACACACTTTAGTCTTAGTTACTTATTGATTTTAAAATACACTCTTGTGACTTCAGCCAGCTTCATATTTTTTAACTTTGTGTACAAATTCTGTCAAATATAAACTCTTAGCTCCATATAAAACATTTAAAAGATACATTTTTATGCTTCTTTAGTACATAAAGCTCTTAGTGCTGTGGAAGTTAATAGGGTTCAATGTAGCCACAATATTTACTTTGCTATAAAATAAAGGCAATGACCTCCCCATCATAAGACTGTATGGAGGACAAAGTAGCCAAATATATGTGAATATGATTTATAAAAGAAACTATGTTACTACAAATATTGTTTTTGCTTGTCTTTACTTTAGGTTTAGAACACAGAAATACATTACCATGAGAGCTTGCACTTTGAAAGGAATTTTCTAGTGGTGTGCCTTGGTTTGCATTCAGCTGGTCATACTCACCTGGTTTCCCTTGTGGCAAAATTAGGCATTTTACAGTTGACTCACTAGGGTAATGGTTATAAATTGTATTATTGAAAAAGACATAATACTAATTGGCCCACTTGGAGATAAGACTTGCTGCCTTGTTCTCATTAATGCTATGATTTAGCCAGCAGTCTAAATGTTTAACTAGCAACAGTCTAAGTGATCAAACTACTAACATCATATCACATGATTTTCTCATGCTATCTCCCTTCTCACAACTGCATTTTAATTATATTGACAAATAAGTGTATATTTATGTACTTTTTTAAGATGGTGTTTATGTTAAGAGAAATTTTTACAAATGTGTGTAAAATATTAATAAATTGTACAGCTTGAAAATATTGGCAGTGTGTAATATATATGTGTTCCCCAAGTTTTATCCATTTAGAAGGAGGAAGCCTTAATGAATATTCAGACCTCCTGAAGAACTCATGATAATATTTGTGGGGATTCTTTTGGGAACTTGCCACTAGAAAACTCTTCTCCTTTTTGAGCAGGTGGAATCTGAAGAACAAGTTTTAAATAGCCAACCTGCTGTCAAAAGAAACAGATGAGGTAGTATCTGAGGTCATTTCTTACTGTATCTAAAACTAATTTACAGTAAAATACCTACCTAACCAAGGGCTAATTTCTTTAAAAATTTTTGAACTGGAAAATGAGCTCCCCAGCTTCCTACTTCCAATTTCTCTGTAGAACTGATCAAGCGGAAGGATGGGTATTATCTGAAATGTAGATCTGGATAAAGAACATTAACAATAATAGCATTTCTTCATGGTGCTCATTTAGAAATATGATTGTAGAAAAAGCATGTGGATAGGAGATGCCTTCACTTACAACCTCCCTGTCTTCAATGGGGTCATCAGAAGGTCAGATGTTGTGCCACCTTGTACTATTTAGCAAAAGTGAAAGTCTTGTCTCCAACCTCTAGGCCTACTTTTATTTTCTTGGAATTCTTTTCCCCTTGGCAAAAGTCCAAAGTGCTAATTCCATGGGTTGAAGGTCTTTAAATGGAAGATGAAAATCTATCTTGACTACCAGTAGCTGATTAATTTGCCAGTAGAAGCAGGTGAAGGACACGAAAAGCTACCCTTTTTTCCCCAAACTAATACAGAGCCATGGGGCTCCTAGTCTACAAAATGATTGGAATTAAATATATATATATATATATATATATATATATATATATATATATATATATATAAAACAACCTGACAGAGAATAAATATGTATAATATTCAATTATATATTCATATTTATGATTTATTTTCTAATATAAAATAATAGGCTTATACTTAAAAGGTTATGTTTATCATCATACTTTTCTTGACTCATACTACAAATGCTAGAAACATTTATGCTTTATAAACTCCTGCAGAGATGTTTTGACTAAGAAGTTATTCCCCACATAGTAATGGTGCATGATATATCATTAATGCAAATTAAAATTTTGGCAAATATGTGTAAGTGGGAGGTTTTTGTATCACCACAGATTATTATCACAATGTTAATTTAGAGTTAATATATTCAAGACTAATGAAGGATGTTGCCTAGCCAAAATATTCAATCAACAGTTAATTTCATACAAGCACTGTGGTATGGAAGGAGAGTAGGAGATTTTAATCTTTTTTTTAAAAATAGTTTTACTTGGTAATCAATAATGCAAAGGTAAATGATGGTACAAGAAATCAAGGAAGAATACTACAAAAATCAAACGATGTTTATTAGAGACCATCTAGTTTAAACAGTTTATTTAATGTGTCAAACCAAGGCTAATAAAAGCAGGCATCTCATTAAAGACACAGAGATCATCAGTTTATAGATGCCCTATGGTTTCTTCCCTTACATTATGTAGATATGTAGATGCTTATAAGTTAACAGTGCCATGCCTTCAGTAGCCTGTCTTCTTGATACCTTATTGCTCAATTTGCTTCATATATATATATATATATATATATATGTGTGTGTGTGTGTGTGTGTGTGTGTGTGTGTGTGTGTGTGTATACCATAGCATATATATCACATTCATATATATATGAAAAATGGATAATTTTAACCAGCAGTTTAGTTTATTTCTTTCATATCTTCATATGAATATAGTCACTGTTCTGTAGAATCAGAGTCATAGAGTTTGAAAAAACATAATCTTACAAGTATAGAATCTATTCTTTTCACTATGTTTATCAAGAAGTGTCATAGCTTCAAATTGAACATCTTGGTATTTGGGAATTCAATTAAAAAACAACTAAGAGCACTATTTTGTTATTCAATAAATTTATTAAAACATTTTTGAATAACAAATAGACATTTTCCTCCTTGAGATTAGCAACTACAGTTTTTCCCTCCTTATGGCACTATACAGAACAAATTTAGTTACCATTTCATACAAGAGCATTGCTACAGTTAAAAAAAAGTCAATTTTCTGTCTCCAGTCTTGCTTATACGTTCCTTATATGTGACCATTTTCAGATCCTTTATAGTCTTATTGAATCTTTCTTTATATTCTCCAGTGAGTCAATATTAACACTAAAGTAACCATGAATGGGGATATTGCATGTTTATTCTATAAAATGTAGAATGTAGAAAGATAAATATTATCCAGAGATACATTTCCTTTGTCATGGCTATTTTGAATGTTTATTATGTATCTGTATCTTCTATGTAATTTACATATATTAGATAATTAAATATTCAACATAAACACTATGAAACAGGTGTCTTTATTACTCACATTTCATAGATTTGTATACATGTATTGAAAAACTTGAGATATTGGGTGATTTATCTGAAGGTTCATAGATAATAAATGACACATAGAATCCAAGATTACTTAACCCCAAAATGTTAATTTTGGTGGCATCTACATTATATCATTATATAAGTGGCTTATTTGCCTATTCTTTTATAGTTTGCTTATATAACCTGGAAGCATTTTATTTTATATAAATTAGAATTAAATTTAGTATGTATTTGAAAAATTGAATTTTTTCTTGACCAATTGTAAAGAACTTATATTCCTTCTAATCCTTTTTCTCATCTTGTTAGTTTTGGTATACCTTTAAATTTTTGTTTTTACTTCAAAAATTCTATTAGTATATATAAATTGTATAGAATAATGAGGTTTATTATGAGCTTTTATCCACATATATAATATACTTTGATAATATTCACTCTCCTTCACACTACCCTATATATTTTCCCCTCTCAATACTCTGTCTCTTCCCAAATACTCATGTTTTTCTACTGTCATGTATTTTTTTAAATATTGATTCTACATATGTGGGAAGATATATAGTATTTGGCTCTCTGAGTCTAGCTTATTTTGTTTAACATGAAGCTATGCAGTTCCATACACTTTCCTTCAAATTACATGATTTTGTTTACACCCAAATAAATCTCCATTATGTATATATATTCCACATTTTCTTTATCCATATGCATGTTATGGGACCTAGGATGATTCTATTACTTGGCTATGGTGAATAGGGCCACAGTAAACATGAGTGCAGGTGTCTCCATTGCAAATTGACCTTGAAGACTTTGGTTACATACCCAATAGTTATAGATATAGATAGATCATGTTCCACTTTGTCTTTTAGTTAGGCATCATCCATTATGTTGACCAATAATCAATTAATGTCTTTGTTTAAATTATTTGTGCATTGAATAAGGTACAGAATTCCTTCCAGGATGATATGGATTCATTAACTCATATTCTTTGTAAAAAAATACTTGTTTAACCATGGTCAAACTCACCTAATGGTTACATGATAGAATTTAGCTTTTCATTTCATTCAAAAGGGTACTATAGAAAAGTATTCAGTAATGAGAAAAGCAAATATAGCAATGCCCAGTTACCTTCCCTTAGCCATGTTTTTCAGAGTATGGCAACACCCAGCACCACCTTGCCTATGAGGAATTTGTTGTCCAGCAACAGCCTGATAGAAGGAGAAATAAGAAAGTTCAGGTTATGGGAGAGTTGAATACAACTGCAGTGAAGACCAATAGGTCCTTGAAGCAACAGGGCTGGCAAATCTCCTATTACCATCTTGTGAATATGTAGGATGGGCTACATACCTTAGATGATAAGATGTGTAACCTGCACATGTGAAGATTGCCCGAAATTATATAACAGACCATCATTTAGCCAAATTAGTGACCCACACCATTCTCATCCCTGAACCATGAGACAGTACTCAGCGCTCTTGAACCACATGCTCCAGTGAGCCCACCCCCACACTGTGGAATGTGTTCTGTGATTTACTCTCACTTTTAAGAAATCACTATGTTCACTATTACTACTCAATGTCTTGTCCAAATTGTTCTGAGACACAAAGAACCTGGACATTGTGTACAGGATACTCCAAGACCCCCATCTGTTAATAGCTTGCTAAAATATACTTATATCATAGCTGGAGCAGTATGCCATTAATTCAACAAGAATTTAATTTATTGAGCATTTTCTAGATATGGGTGGGCTGTAAAATTTTGTGTTATTCTTAAGGTACACAGTGGCATAAAGAAACAAGACTGTATTATAATTAATGAAAATACATACTGAAAGTTCAGAAATACATATGATATATTTATGAATCAAAGAAAGTTGGGCATGGTGACATATGCCTTTATTCCTAACACTCAGGAGGCAGAGTTAGGAGAGTTGTTTTGAGTTTGAAGCCAGCCTGGTTCTACAGAGTTCCAGGTCAGCCTGGGCTAAAGTGAGATCCTACCTCCAAATCACCCTCCCCTGACTCTGTCAAAAAAGCAGAGCCAAAGGAAGGAGTATTTCTAATTTTTAAAGAGAAAAATTACTATTTATCTAAGCATCCTTCATAAAGTAGAATTTGCCTAATTTTAAGATTATTTATTAATGAACTCATGGTAAGTTTTTATTTCACCCTGAATTAATAAAATCATTGGATGCAATTTTCTGTCACAAGAATCACTTGGATATTTGATAATTTGAGAAATGATAAATCTAATTGGCAGGCTTTATGACTTAGAATTTGAGACACAGCTACTCTGTACTTTTTCCCAAAATATAAATTTTCCCATTAAACTTGAGAGAACTAGCTACTTGAGTACTTTTCCTTTCCATAACATCAGGGAGCATTTCCTTTTCTTTATGGGTCATTTATATCATAAGGGATCACTTTAACAAAAATCTACATTTTCCAATTTGGCTTCCTCTCAGAACTCTACTGCTTCTCACAGGGGAGTTCTGCACTTTTGTTGTTCTGAATATTTTAAACACTTTTGAGCAGACAGCGCAGAACAATTTAAAAACACATCTAAACTGTGTTTTCCTCAAACATGCATAAAATTTTTATAAATTAAGCTTGTGTCCTTATGGCGCTAAAACATCTGCTCAATTCTTTCTAATGTTTTTGTTCTATAGATACAGTGACCATATGTCTTGAGTTTTCCAGTATCATTCCACTTTTGAATATTTTGTCCTATTGTCCCTAAAAGTTCACTTGTATCCATAAGTACATGTCCTAATTCCAGTGTGGGAAATTATGTATGTTAACTTTGCAGTTGAAGCACTGAGGCTTTATGCAGTTATTTAAATGAGTCAATCATTTCATTGTCTTATAGATGAAGCATAGATACCATTAAATCTTATGTTGGTCTTTTTTTTTTCTCATGCTCCTCTCTTTAGCATATTTGAGAACTGATTTGCAGATTAATAGCTGAAAAATTAATGTGGCAACATTAAAGTTTATTAAGGGTTCACCATAAGCAATTAGATAGTTACAGATACATACTTTCAAAATCTAGCCATAAAGACAATGGCAAAGGTATAGTGCTTTCTGCAGGCTCCACAGAAGCAAATCATCATCTTGAGAGACATAGAAGTTATTAATTATTGGCCTTGTTCTCTACATGCAAGAAACACTCACTTATAATCTCCTATCCCTTATTCTTCTATAATGTGAGAATGTCAATAACAATGCCTATCCCACAGGTTTTATAAAAATACATAATTGTAATTACTCAGGTGTGTTGATTCATGCCTTTAATTCCAGATGAGGTAGGAGGATCACTGTGAGTTCCAAGGAAGTCTGAGGCTACAGAATAAGTTTCAGGTTAGCCTTGGCTTAAGTAAGATTCAACCTTAAACAAAACAAACAATATAATTATAATTTTGGTAGCAATGAACCTGCTACTTAGTGAATATTCTACAAAAAATAACCACTGATATAATTACAACCAGAAAAACTATCTTTATGAAATTTAATTCTAGGATAAAATAACTAATTGAAGTAAAGGAAAGGTTAGAAGTTAAGTTTATAGTTAAGGAAGGAGTCAAAATCAGTGAAGAAATGGAGAATGGAATGATAATCATAAAAATGATAAATAATTGAAACAAAATATACAGACCAGGAGGATACTACATTAAATGAAATAAGTCATTATAGAAAGGCAATATTATCTGATAAAAAGTTGATTTTATATAAGTTAAAAAATAGAATAATGTTTGTCAGAGACTTGAGGGACAGGGAAATTGGTCATTGGGATCAGTGTTACAGTAAGAAAGAAAATCTAAATAAATCCCAGTGTTCTACTGCACAGTAAGATGATCATATATGACAATATTTTGTATATTTCAAAAATGTTATAAGAAATTATTTTGATCTATTTTAACCACAAAGTCATGATATGTGTATAATATATATGCTGACTGTGATTTGAACATGATAAAAATTTTATGTATCAATTAAAATATACAGAGAAGGGCTGGAGAGATGGCTTAGTGGTTAAGCGCTTGCCTGTGAAGGCTGAGGACCCAGGTTCGAAGCTCGATTCCCCAGTATCCATCCATGTAAGCCAGATGCACAAGGTGGAGCATGCATCTGGAGTTTGTTTGCAATGGCTGGAGGCCCTGGTGTGCCCATTCTTTCTCTGCCTCTTTCTCTGTCACTCTCAAATAAATAAATAAAAATAAACAAAATAAATTTAAAATATACAGAGAAAAAGTAGTTCATAAAACATATATAATTACTATAATAAGAACTTATAAGTATTATTTGGAAATTCTTAGGTGAAAAGTACTTTACATTACTTACCTTATCTCAGGTCTTTATGATAAATAACATTATGACCTTCTTTATTTTGCAAATGAGAAAACAGAAGCTTGGAGAGACAAGTAACCCATCAAAGGCCACAAGCTTTAAAGTGCCATAGCTGAATTTTGAACTCAGATAGTTTCATAGTAGGTTACATTTTATTATAACTGCCTGTGCATTGTATAAAAGTCCAATCCTTAGGTACTTCTATCTGACACATATAAAAATGTTGGATAGCTATTTATGAAAGCATGAGGGAGAATGAATAGGCTGTACACATGACATTGTTGTTAAGAGCTGGTCTTCCATGCATTTATAAAGCTTTATATTATGTATGTATTTCAATTTGTGCATTTGTATTCTGTTTTCTAGTTTGACAGTAGAAAATATTATGACAAGTTGACTTATTCCTGTATTTATTTTTGCTTTTGTAAGGATTGAATTAGCTCTAGTTTCTACTTCACATGACCTCTGGACGTAATAATATTTTCATATGCAAAAAAAGAAGTTATTGCACTGGATCAGAATTGCCAGGAGAGTTCCCTTGGTTTATAAGGCAGTAAACCTAACAGTACTACAATTAGAGTCTCCATCATGAAGTAGTCATGGACTTTGGATTCCACTTGAGATTGCCTCAGACAATGGACTCATAGTTACTCACCACTGCTCTCTCTTTCTTATAATTCAATAATAAATGTTCCTCTTTAAAATGAAACAGAGTTATCAAAAATTTGGATGGCTGCATTCTTCCAATAGCAAAGAGTATCTAGACATTATTTCATCAAATCATTAAGTTTCATAGTTTAAATTTGTTTTGACTTTTTTCTTCATTGTTTTCAAAGGTAGGTCAGGAGAGTCTAAATTAATGTATTCAGATTCAGTTTAGAGGAAAATGAAACTATTTTTTCAATCATTATGCTCTCAAAAATATCCTAGAACCAATATTTTTCTTTGAACTAAATTTGTTTTTATTAATATTTATTTAATAAATGGTTAACCACCAGCCTGTCCATGTACATCTTGAAGTAATGACCTATTGAGAGATTCTCATGTTCTAATATTAGTCTTTCTATTCTTCTCTGAATTTTACAGCTTTATGCTGACTGTATGTAAGTACAGTGGTTTCAGATCTGAAACTTATTTTTTCTCAGTATAGCTGCATTAGCATTCAGCTGGGGTATGTAAGATAATAGTATTAAAGGCAACCTTCCATTCTGTTGTCATGGATGCAGCACAACCCACTACTAGTGACACTATACCTCTACTCTTTGTATGGTCTCATTTTTATCTGCCAATTTTAATTTCATTGCATTTGAAATTCAATTGTTAAAATAAAATCCTTACTGTTTATTTGATATTTGAAGTTTTAAGATATTAGAATCCATTGACTAGTTTTAATATGAGAATTAATTAAATGATTTTTAAAAATCTGTTATTATTAATACTTTTGTGTGTATGTTGCCTGTGTGGGTATACTAATATTATGTAAATAATTGATAGAAGCATTAAATTTTGAATTTGCAAAACATCTATTTTTCATAGCATTATTTTTTGTAAAAGCTTTATTTTCATTTCCAAAGATGTTTTGTCAAAGCAAGTACAATTTTCTTGCTGTATCTAATATTTGTATTGGGAAAATGGTTGCAAGAATGATTGCACCATATTTCATGGACTTATCTGAGCACTGAAAAATAATATACAAACCCGTAGAAGGTAAGGATTTTAAGATTTGTCAATAATTGGCAGATAGACCAATCCATAGTTATCTAAAAAGTATAGCTCCCAGAAAGAACTCTTATTGGTGAGTATGAATTTGTTCTTACTATGAGTAAAATACCTTTAATGATATTGTCACACATAAGGAATCATCCTTTTATTTCTTTTCATAAAACAAGAAATTGTCACTTTATCTCTAACAAGTAAAGTGATCTTTATGATGCAAAACAATATTTTATCTGTAATTTAAATGTCATAGTCTCTTTTTTAATGGCATAGGGTAAATTTTGATAAGCTATTCTATAACAACTCTGATTTTTTTCAATCATCTATCATTTGATGGCCATTTTCCATATACATTGAAGTATAAAAAGAAAAAGACAATAAAATTGTAAGTGCTTTTTTTAATGTCTACTTTAAAAAGGTAAAATTTCTTTATCTTATGTAATTTAATCTGGCTTCTGTTTTTTCACCAATTTGAACCAGACAGGTTTACTTTTTGTTGTGATTACACCACACATCTATTACCTTATTTACATAGAGACACCTCAAATTGTGGATTGTTTTGGCTGAGGGTAATTAGAAAGGGGGAGGTTATGGGATGGAGGGAATCTGTGCCCACTCATAATTAAACAACCATGGAGCTACATGCATCAGTCAGCAAAAGCAGGCATCAACATTATGGAATGAAAATTAAAGAGTGAAATGCCCGAGTATCTACTGTATCTGCCTGCTGCTAGACAGTGAAGCATGGAGAACAGGATACACCTCTATGGATGGATAGCTTTCCTTATTAAAAAAACACAGTGGGAAGCACAGTGGGGGAACATACTAAAACAAGGCTTTGTAGTAATTTCCTTGAAAGAAATTTCCCAAGATAGCAACTTGAAAAGCTTTTAATCTTATGGCTTGCTATAGAATGTGCTTTGCATTAGGTGGTATTTAAAAATTCCATCAGTTTGCAACAGATCTGGTAGAGTTTCCCAAATTCTTCCCTTTTCTAATGTTTTCTTTAGAAAACATTCACAGTCCTTACTCCTTAAAATGCTTATGTGAGTCTGAAATCCTTTGAAAATGTTTTTTAAGGATATTTTAACTTTTTACAATTTTGGATGAAAAATTTGACCAGAACCTGACGATCATGACATCACCAAATAATTGATGAGCTTTGATGTCTACATTTTACTGCTTCATTCACTTAATGTTTCACATTTCATCAGGTGAGTAGTGGAGGCATAGTGATATCTTTTTGATTCTTATAAACTATACAGAAGGCTTAACTGTTACAGACCTATAGCATTTGAAAATATTCATCCTTAATAGTTGAAAAAAATCAGTCGACAAATTACATGTCTATTCACATCCTGAAGTCATTCTATTCTACTCTTACTTGGGAATTTTGAAATATTTTAGTAGCACCTTGTACTTTGGAGAATTACTTTCCTTTTCTAAATACTTTATTTTTATTTATTTATTTGAGAGAAAGAGATAAATAGAGGGGAGAGAGAGAGAATGTGTGTGCCAGGGCCTCTAGCACCTGCAAACAAACTACAGACACATGTGCATACTTGTGTATCTGGCTTACATCAGTTCTGGGGAATCAAACCTGAGTCCTTTGGCTTTTGCAGGCAAGTGCCTTAACCTCTAAGCCATCCTTCCAGGCTGAGCATTACTTTTCTTTTGAACTTATATGTCTATTATTTACACTGTCCATTAAATGAAATCGCCTATACACTGAGACACTGCTATCTAAAATTATTATCAAAGTAAATTTTGTGAATTGTAACCAGATTGTGGTGCACACTTGAGAACCCTGTGGATATTTAATGTTTCTTAAATGGATCTCTAGTTATGTGACCAATATTTTCTAATATAATGAATATATTTACAAGCATTTTACTTTTAGACAACTTTAAAGGTTTTAGTTACAGTATATACCAAGTAGACACTGATATACTGTGAAGTAAGTTAACTGCTGAGTAATTCAGATTTTGTATTGAAAATTCACACATATGACTGGTTGATAGTAAAACATTTACTTTATCCTTATTTCTTAATTTTAGATTTACATAGTTTGTCCACAAGATCAGAGACCCATTCTTAACATCACACAATTCTTTCATACACTAACACAGGGAAAACATAATAAAATTTAACTTGACTGGATAACCAAATATATATAAGTGCTATAACTAATCTTGCTTTTCCACACATTTAATTTTTGTGTATTTATTAGCAGCTACACATTAAAATTAAATGCCCCTGTTTGAGTACCCTTATTTAAAAAATATATGCACTGAAGCTGTGAGATGAAGACTATGTTTACCTTCTTCTTTAATAATATAATTGTGATTTGCATTTTCCTTTTACTCATGAACTGAGCCACATAATAGTTCATTAATATAACATGAGAGAAAAATTGAAAATTCTGCATACATGCTGCCTTAATTTAACACAAAGAGTTTTAGTATGTTGGTATTAATTTTGTAGGTGGTATAAACTAAAACATCATTTTATTTTGTAAGATTCATTGTTATACTTTTGGCTTATTTATTATATTTGACTGTTCCTCTAGCAATTTAACCTCAAAATTCATTTAATTATTCCAAAAGAAAATATATCGAAAATAACAGATTAGATTTTTGGCTGCCTGCTAGTATATTAAAAATATATTTTACAGTGGGCATGTTCCTAAAGTGTTAGGCATAAAAACTACTGTTAAAGTAGAAGGGCAGGGATTTCCAAAAAGCAATTTTTTAATGGTACTTAAAAAAATTCAATTATTAATTTTACTGAGAGCATTACAGTATGTCAAATTTGAATATGCACACATTTATATTACCACAAATTAAAATTTAATAGTTTTGAATATTTTGTATTATAAAAATAATAAGGAGAACAGATAAATTAAATGATAATTGGACATTTCCTTATAAAATTCAAATAACCATTTTCAGTAGTTTTTATTCAGTGTGATGTTTAGATCTACATGAACTTTGACAGTTACCAGGTTGTGATGAGAGGATATACATAGTTGCTTGAGAAACAGAAACATATTTTTCAATTCACCTTTTAAGTTAAAAATATTATGTAATTTAAAACATCTTTCAAGTCACTAATGCAAGCTGCCACTCATAACAATGTATTTTGTGGTTCTTATAACATTGTCCAAGAAAAAGACTTGGAAACATGGGTTATTTTCATGAGGAGGGAGTGCACATGCATTTCTGCATTTTCAAAAAGGCAACAGAACTGAGAAGAGAAAGTACATTTTCATATTATATGCTCATGTTACAAAATGATCAGTTCTAATTTTATTTGTTTTATATATTTTGGGGGGATTAAAGAATTCCTGTAGGGAAACAGTTAATCTATTTTTAACTAAAGCTTTACTTTTGTAATCTATCCAGTGCTTCAAGTTCTGTCATTGATCTATGATTTATGTGATTTAAACCACCTCTTGGCTGTAACACTGGTTTCTGTCCAAGATGCTGAGTTGAATACTAATTACAAGATCAAATTTATGCTGTTGGGCTAAGCAGCTGAATGAGTTCTCCATGAAGGACAGGGCTCCATTCTCTATCCTTGCCACATTTAAACCTTAGAGAAGTTTTGTCAGAGAAAAGGCCAAGGGGAGAAAAATAGGCATCGAATAAAAGTATTCTATATATTTTAGTATATTAAACAATTATTTTTGGATCACACACATGCAATCATGAATACAGATATATTCATAATGATAGGAACATAACTTGTTTATTTATTGATTCATTGTGTGTTTTCATGTATAGAAAGAGACTCAAATCAATATCTATGGCTGCATTTAAGATCTAAATTAAATTAATAGGATCTGCTGAAGAGAGTAAAAAAGCTCCCATTCTGTAAGAGTGCTCCAAAATTTTCAAACATCAACCAATATCAAGCTATGTATATCCAAGTGCTCTACTGGCAGGGAGAGTAAATTTTTTGAGAAGTGATTTAATAAATATAGGTAAATGTCTCTCTTTTAAAAACCCAGAGTAGTGATATATAAATAGGTATAATTTTTGTACTCTATGCATTTGACAGTGTCTTGAGACATCTTGGGCTGCCACCAATGGGATGGCAGGGTGCTACTTTAGATCTCATGGGTATGGGCCAGGGATACTGCTAAATATTTCACAATATACAGGATAATTCCCTGTGACAAGGAATAATCCAGTGCTATCTATATGTCACTAGTGAAAACATTGAAAATCTTGTTTTAGAAGTGTCATCTGCCCACTAACTTCTTAGCATATTTACAAATATTGTTCAAAGGTAACAACAATTAGCATTGTTTCCTTGAAAAACATAATATTAAGTGGACAAAACAAAATGTAGAAGAGGAGTGGCATGATATAGTGTAATCCAACAGCACAACTGCTAAAATTGAAGGGCAATTCTAAAATATGACTTGTTCTTTTTGAGTGAGGCTTTTCCATATGTGTATGCATGCTGACTTCAATCCTAATTTTCTTTGACCTCACACCAATATGAATTTATTTATTGTTGGTACTCTATCTACCTTTAATTTGGACATGGAAAAATTTGTATGCAGATGGATTAAATCCTTTTAGTCATTGTGTAAATTCATGATAGTTATGTGGTGCAATCCACTTGTAATTATGCAGACTTATTCTTGAAATAGTTGTACTATTTCTTCTGTTTTTATTATTATTCTTTAGATAATGGACTGGATGTTACATTTAATTCATCAGATAAAATGTAGAGCTATGAGCTAAAAAACGAGGTCATAAATTCCATACTTGAATAAAGGCTGCTTGAGTGTTCTGATTGATTCACTAAACTTCAGAACTCACAGGGTAAATATATAATTCAGGCTATGATTGCCTATTTATATTAGCCTTTTTTTTTAGAATTAATGAAACATGACAAGGTAGGTGATATCTTATTTACAATGGAATGGAATAAGCTAAAAGGAAACAGAAGCTGAAATCAGCAAATTTCTTAGTCCTGTCACATTAAAATAATTAAAATCTACCTTTTATTGTCATATATATAATCCAAGTCTATCTTAGGAAAATAGACAAAAACTACCATCACCATGATCATTTCAAATATGAAATTCCCAAAAGGAATAGAGCAGTTGCAAGGATAACAAACAGGGAGTAACCACTCCCCTTGATTTATATTTTTTAACATTTTTTTCTTTATTTATTTGAGAGAGAGAGAGAGAGAAACAGGCAGGGAAAGAGAGAGAGTGAGAGAGAGGGAGAGAGAGAGGAAGAAAATGGGTGCACCAGAGCCTCCAGCCTCTGCAAACAAACTCCAAATGCATCTGCCCACTTGTGCATCTGCCTTACATGGGTCCTGGGTCCTTTGGCTGTATAGGCAAGCGCCTTAACCACTAGGCCATTTCTTCAGCCCCTCCTTGATATATTTTTGAATACAGAGATAGTAAATTCTGAAATATATTACATTTGAGGAATCAAATAACCAGGTAGAAATTTGATAACATGGAAGATAATCAATCAAGTATACATTAAAGAGTGGGCTAAGAATTAGTGCTTAAAGGAATTATTCCAAGTCCTATAGGGAAAATAACAAAATTTATCACTGGAAAAAATAGTTCTCAGGAAGACTTTTCTTGATCATAAAAAAGGAATTGAAGGACAGTATAGGACATATGTAATGGAATTTTAGTTTGGAATATCTTGAAGTCTATCACAGTGATTTTGTATAATTCTTCTCTATATTGTTGTCTCCTCTGTTCCTAAGATGTGCAAAATACAAAAGATGGAGTAATAAAAGAGATTCACACTGATGCAATAATTCATGAGTTTTTGAAAGGAAGTCCATTTACCATAACTTTAAGGAAAATTTAACAATTAGAGAAGTAAATCTACTAACAGCACAATTTTGTCATGCACAAAATATTTTACAAGTAGATAACAGCCAATGTCTTTAAAATGTCTATGGTGATCTCTAAAAATTTTTGATGAGAATATTGACGATTATAAATATTTCTTTATGTCCTCTCTGTTACTGGCCATCTGTAGACCCAGCCCTATTACTAGTGTAGTATAGTATAAGAGATCAGTGTATACCAATCACACCTCACCAGGGCCCCAGCTGAAACCATAGAGTAATGCGGGGGAAGGGCAAGAATACAGCGTTCTTGGGGATCACGACACCAGAAAAAGGCTGAAGAAGATAAACATAGAGAATATCCAAATCCTACTAAGCCAGATATCCAGAGACACAGAGGCTCCAAAAACCTCATCACTGAAGTAGAACTAAAATGATCCCAATGTGGCTCAGGGAAATTCATGGAAAAGGGGGCAGAAAGAATGTTAGAGCCACAAGTTGGGGCATAATGCACAGAGACTTGGCCTATCCCCCATACTTCTTGACTACCTTCACAATGCATGACCCACATTGCCCATTGATGAGGGTCCCTTTGGAAGAGGGAGGACAGGGAGGAGGATAATGGAGTTACCATTATGAATGTAAAATCAGAATTATAGAAATAAAAAATAAATTATAAAAAAGAGAGTAGTGTATAAAATATTCTTTCTTAACTGTTTAAAATTTGATCTGTTACTATAAGTTAAGTGAAATTGTTATAGTGATTAAGTGATGCATGACTCAGGAAATAATATGGCTGTAAAATTCATTCCAATTCCACTGTATAAAGATATTATGTAATATATGTAGATAATCATTTTATCATAGATTTTTCTGGATAGGGGAATTTGAACCATGGTCAGATTGTATTATAAAATTTTGCAGATTCATCCTCTTCAGCATGCAGGGCCACAGTATCTTTCACTTGAATCAATGAAATACTATCATAAAATGTGCAGATTAGTACATTTTTCTTCATTTAAAGTTCTTCTTCATATAAATTCATAACCAGACTAAGAACATTCTACTACTCTCCTTCCCTTTGCCAGGGAGAATTATTCAACTATTCACTGTAAAACATCATTACATTGAATTTAACAAGCTTCCAGGTGATTCCTTGTGTCGCACTATACAAAGTAGTGGCATGATGAATAACTTAAAATATTATCAAGGCATTCAGCATCCTCTAAAGAACAAAATGATACTATTTACTTGGGCATTCCAGCAGCTCAATTATTATATTATAAAATTTAACATTTCACACCCTAGTGCAATTACTACATAAAAATGAATGGAGAGTCTTCATAAATGTTAAGCTTCCAGAAAGTTAATAGTCCCTTGGAAGGCCATAGGTTCAGGGAAAGAAGTGAAAGTCTTGCATTTGCTCCTTCCTGGGAAGTGAGGCTAGCTCACTTTGGTGCCAATTGTAGCCAATACTACTTTTATACTTGGACTATAATCTTACTCCTTAATGCTCCTTTCTGTTTTGATACCTACTTATTACTCTTGTCCACCATTTATTTCTTTTGGGCTCTCTAAAATTTGTCTCATGAAAAATTAAAGTATGTTAGGAGATATTGGGGAAATGGGGCAACATATTGAATTTTGTGGCTCTAGTATATAGTATGTGTTTAGTGTATAATATACTAGCCCAACATGATAGACATGGAGAAAAGTTCAAAAGACTATTTCTATGGAGATAGTGTGACTGTTTTGATGAGTTAATTAATTCTCAAATGACCCATTGTATAAGGAAATCAAATGAATTCTACAACTCATTTGAATTAGAATATTTTATAAAGTAGTAACAGTTTATCTCTAAAACACTGGTCTTATTTATTTAAAAAAAGCTTGCTTATCTAATTGCATTTTGCTATGGTACATTTTCTCTCTAAACTTTCTATGTTTTGAACTGCTTCAATAAAGTGTTGTATGTTGAATGATCAACAAATAAAAATATTGTGCTAGTTTTCTCTATTAGTCTAATTAGTTCTAATTAAACATTGGAATTCTCTTTATTTTCTCTCATAATAGTTACTGTAATACTCAGTTAATATATTTCATATACTATATTAGCAGCTTAGGCAAAAACCAAACTAAACAATATTGAATTTGATCAACTTTTGCTTAATATGTGGTTGGAGAATTTTCACTAGTACTGTAAAAACAAACATGATGGAAATTAAATGCCTTCTCACAATGCCTAGCTACTGCAGGCCAAACATTAAGAGGGTCTGGATCATTTTGCTAAAAGTAAATATTAATCTACACACATGTGCCCTGTTTTAACATCTGCTGAGAAAAAATGTGGAAGTCACTCTCAGATTTTTCCTTTCAATTAAATTGAAATATTGGGTTGAGAATATGGCTCAGAAGTTAAAAGCACTTGCTTGAAAAGCTCGGTAGCCCAGTTTTCATTCCCCAGTACCCACATAAAGTGGCACACATGTCTAGAGTTTGTAGTGGCAGACACCCTGGTGGACCAACTCTCTCTCTCTCTCTCTCTCTCTTTTCTCTCTCTCTCAAGTAAATAAATGTGTAATATTAAAAACCAGGCTTGTTTCTTTTTTATATTTTATTTATTTATTTGAGAGAGAGAAAGAGGGGGAGAGAGAGAGAATGGTTGTGGCAGGGTCTCCAGCCACTGAAAACAAACTCCAGATGCATGTGACCCCCATGTGCATCTGGCTTACGTGGGTTCTGGAGAGTTGAACCAGGATCCTTTGGCTTTTCAGGCAAACGTCTTAACCACTAAGCCATCTCTCTGGCCCCTAACCTCCTTCTCAGCCTCCTGAGTAGCTGGGACTACAGGTACATGCCACCATGCCTGGCCAGCCTTATTTCTGAGGACAAACATTAAAGTATGATTTCCTTGCTGAAATATTTTGTTAAACCGCCTATACAGATGACATGGAACTCAATGATAGGTGTTTGCCATGATGATTCTGGAACACTATAAGATTTTGATATGCATTGTAAATATTCAAAAAATATGGAGCATGAAAATTCAAAATAGTTGTAGTGTTACATGTTAAAAATATATCTTGTGCTATGGCTTTGAAAACTTGGATTGAAGTATGGCAAATCTAACTCAACTATTAACCAGTAGTATACAAAACCAGAATCTCCCTCTCTCTCTGTCTTTCTTTCTTTCTTTTTTGATTTTTTTGAATTAGCGTCTCACTCTAGTCCAGGCTGACCTGGAATTCACTATATCATGTTAGGGTGACCTCAAACTCACAACAATCCTCCTGCCTCTGCCTCCCAAGTGCTGGGATTAAAGGCATGCACAACCATGCCTGGCTTTCATTTTTTTTTAATTTTAATAAAAACATATTTACTGAATTTGATCTGATGCTCATTTTCCTATATTTTTGCATTTTGTAGTTTTGTATTTTTAAGAAAATGAATACTTTATTAGCCTGGATCTCTAGTTTAAAGTGCATAACTGAAAAATGTCCTTACTGTACACCAAATGCAATGACTTAGATCAAATGTTTTTTTTTTTTTTTTTTTAATTTATCCTGAGGACCAATGTCAACCCATGAGCTAATAATAATAATAAAATATAGTGATACTGTGTTAGTTACTTTCTCATTGCTAGAAAAAAAAAACAGATCAGAAGCAGCTTAACAATGGAAAGAGGGTATTTTTAGCTTACAGTTTCAAGGGGGAGGGTGTCCACCATGGAGAGGAAAGTATAGCAGGAGCAAGAATCACATGGTAACACCAGCATGGAAGAAATAGAAAATAATGAAGGTAAGTTGGGCTGAACTACAAAACCTCGAGACCTGCTCCCAGTAATACACTTCATTCAGCAAGGCTCTACCTCCTAGAACTTCTACAAATTTTTAGAAGAGAATCACCAACTGGGAATTAAGTGCTCAAACACGTGAGTCTATGGTTGACATTTTACATCCAAACCACCACAAATGCTATAACTATTTTTTATCATAATGCTAGGCAATGACTAGGACTATGAAAATAAGAT
This sequence comes from Orientallactaga sibirica, assembly GCA_036365145.1. NCBI lineage: Eukaryota > Metazoa > Chordata > Mammalia > Rodentia > Dipodidae > Orientallactaga > Orientallactaga sibirica. The sequence continues at coordinate 3,946,969 of JAEOAD010000793.1, read as the reverse complement.
ATAATATTTAATTTATTCAACAAATATTTATTAAACACTAACTATATGGAAAGCACAGTGCTAAAATACCCAAAATAAAACAACAACAACCTAAAATACCTTTTGGTCTTTTCATTGCAAAGCTTAAATGTTGTTGTTGAGAGAAATAAAGCACATATTACTCATATTATCCCACAAATAAGTGCCAAATACAAAATTATATAGAGAGATCAATAGAGTTATGAAACATGAAAATGGGTTTTACTTGGTCTGGAAAATAAGGGAAGGCTTTCATGAGATGAGCTACAGTGAGAATAGGTACTGAAGAGTTGTAAGGAAAAGCTTTATGTTTCTGTTTATGTGTGTGCATGCAAGAATACATGTATGTTTGTGTGTCCAGGTGCACATGCATATGTGTACACATGCATGTAGTGGCCAAAGGACAATGTCATGTGTCATTTTTTAGGAACACTGTCCACCTTCTTTTGAGCTAGCCAGTTTAGAATAGACCCCAAGGGTACCTCTGTTTCTGCCTACCTTATGATGGATTTACAAGTGTGCACCAGCACACCTGACTTTTGACCATGAGTTCTAGAGATCACATTAAGTCATTAAGATCCTCATATATATGTTAAGTGTCTTACTGATTGAAATGTTTTCTAGTCCTTAGTAAGCTTGTTTTTTTATTAAACAAATGATGAAAATATAGTCTGTGGCATTATGAATCATGAAATTATTGAGGTATTGAAAGTCTAGTGTATATATAGTAATAAAGGTAGTTATGGGTCAGTTCATATGGACATTAAGGTTGCCCTTAAAGGTATTCAAAGCAAAAAAGTATGGTAGCTGACATTATGAAATTTACATCTTAAAAAATTGCTTTGGCTAATTTGTAAAAAATTGACATGAAGACACAGAATGGAAATAAAAAGACAAATTAGGGTAGTGGGTGGGCTAGAAAGATGGCTCAGTGGGTAAGGCACTTGTATGCAAAGTCTACATTCCTGGGTTCAATTCCCATGACCCAGGTTCAGTTCCCCCAGTACCTACGTAAGCCAGATGCACAAAGCAGTTCAAGCACCTGGAATTCCTTTGCAGTAGCTAGAAGCCCTGGCACATCAATCCTCTCCCTCTCCCTCTCCCCCTCCCATTCCCTCTCTGTCTCTCTCCCTCTGTGGTAGTTTGAATATATGTCCCCCAATATATTCAACGTTTTATTAGTTATAGTTTGCATCTGCAATCACCTTGCTAGAGGCAAGGTCACTGGGGGCCCGGTCTTAAGGTGTGAAGATGTGTCGCGTCCGCCTCGACCAGCAAGGAAGACGCAACGCTCGGACTCTTCTTGAAGCAGTTTATTTAGGAACCTTGAACAATTTTTTGACTGACTGACTGACTGACTGACTCACTCACTCACTCACTGACTGACTCACTGACTCACTCACTCACTGACTCACTGCCTGACTGCTGACTCACTCACTCACTGACTCACTCACTCATTCACTCACTGACTCACTCACTCACTCACTGACTGACTGCCCGACTCACTCCCCCACTCACTCACTCACTCACTCACTCACTCACTCACTCACTCCCTGACTCCTTCACTGGGACAAGCCCGCCCAAAGCTTAAGAAGCCTTTGAACAGCCAACCCTGGTGTGCCACGTGGTGAATGCAGATAGGTCCACATATGCGGAAGCAAGCCTAGATCACGGCCCAAGCCAAATAAGGACTTGTTTATCCAGGAGAGCACTCGCCATTGGGAAGGCGGAAGGCGGAAGCCAGCGCCATCTTTAAGGCGCGGCACCTCGCAGCTCTCTACAGTTCCCCCTTTTATGTTTTAAAACAAGCCACAGGTAAGAGTAGAGGTCTGATCTCTGATGATGCATATTTTTGCAACCTTGATGTCTTTTTCTCAGAGGCGGGATCTGGGGCATCAACCCGCATGCAATCAAACATGCTCTTTTCTGGATTTTTAGGGCTAACCCAGAGTGCAGTGCTTAGCCTCGCAACCTGAGCAGGAAGAAGATTAAGTTTTAATTGTAGCCAGCCAGGCTTGGGGGGGACTGTGCAGCCTCTATGGCAGTAAAGGCTTGAATGATCATAGCTGTATCCCGTCATTGCGTGACCCTGATTTTACATAGACACCACAAGCAAACCAGAGAGACCAGTAACAGAAGGCCTGCTAAAGAGCACCCAAACCCGCCCATTCCTTCAGATGATTCATAGCGGAGATCAGCCAAGATGACAATCCAGAGGCAAAGGAGAGGTCCATGCAGGTAGAATTCACATTAACTACTGCCAGTCTCAGTTCTCTTAAGGTATCTTCAAATTCAAGCGACCAATTCTGTAATAGAAAACTAGACAAAGATCTGGATAAATTTGTAGCCCTAGTATAATTTATATATTTTGAGTTAACTAAGCCACGGCGGCTGCGAGGCTAGCATTGGTCAAAACACTGGCAAGGGGAAGCTGGTTATAATACCCATAAGCCCGCCCCCAACAATACTCTGCCTCCAGGAGGTGTTAATTCCCAAATTGCCATCAGCTGGGAACCTAGCATTCAGAACACTTGAAGTTTATGGGGGACACCTGAATCAAACCACCACATTCTGTCCTTAGCCCCCGTAAACTGATAACCGTATATGATGTAAAATGTCAAACTTCTGCAGTTCAAGTTCAATATAGTCTTGAAAAGCAGGTTCCTTCTCCAGTCAGCTCTTTCCAAGAATTTGCATTTTTTACAGTCTTTCCTCAGGCATCCTCTCCATTGTTTTAATGTAAATCAAGTCAGGACACCTTCCTTCCACCTTCCTTAAGATTGCTAATGCGTTCACAATAGCAGCTTCAGTAACCTAAAACCATTTTCAGTGCCTCTGCTTTTCCTGGCTGCCCTGGAACTCACTATGTAGACCAGGCTGGCTTTGAACTTGTGGCAGTCCTGCTCTGCCTCCCATGTGCTGGGATGGCCTGAGCCACCACACCCGGCTTTTTTCCCGGGATTCCCCCCCTCTCTCTCTCTTTTTTTTTTTTTTTCTTTTTCTTTTTTAATTTTGATCTTTTCACTTGTTTTATGAGAGCCTGCAGCCCTTCTTTAGAATCCGTAGACTCTGAATCTTTTAGCTTAAGTGTTGGATATAAGTTGTTTTTTGTTTTTGCCTCTTTTTCATTGTTTGCCTATTTCGACCTTTCTTTCTCGAGGCAGTTTCTCACTAACCTCCACATCGATTTTACCCCGCCCTTAAGCGTGCCTTGGTCTGCTGCAAAATTGCCCAATTTTTCCCATGAAGGGATTGTAAGACTTCCAGAGCGCGCAAACCAAGGGGCTATGGCATCACATTCCTCCAGGAACCTCTCCAGGGTACTCCCCTTTATCTTTAAGTTTTTTGAACGAAGCAGCTCATTCAGAGCCAAAAAATTGGGTGCGAGTGAGAAGCGCCCATGGCTAATTTTGCAAAAAATTCTTTTAAAACTTTTACTTTTGGTTCGCTACACCTCGAACTCTTTTTGTTTCCTCTTTTTCTACCGAGAGGAGCAAAATTTCCCGCTTTTGTCGCGGATTTTCACCTTACCTGGGAACTTTTCTGTTCCCTCTTTTTTTACTGAGAAGAGCAAAATCCCCGCTTTTGTTGTGGATTCCCACCTTACCTGGGAACTTACCAGTGCATTGCCCTGACTGCAGAAAGTTTTGAGTCCCTCTTCGGACTCTTTTTTTAACAGTTTATTCAGGAACCTTACTTTTTCTTTTAGATGTTTTGTAAAAATTCTTTTTTTGTTCCCTCTTTTTCTACCGAGAGGAGCAAAATTCCCCGCTTTTGTCGTGGATTCCCACCTTACCTGGGAACTTGCCAGTGCATTGCCCTGACTGCAGAAAGTTTTGAGTCCCTCTTTGGACTCTTCTTTTAACAGTTTATTCAGGAACCCTACTATTGCCCTGACTGCAGAAAGTTCTGAGTCCCTCTTCGGACTCTTCTTTCAACAGTTTATTCAGGAACCTTACTTTTTCTTTTAGATGTTTTGCAAAAATTCTTTTCTTGTTCCCTCTTTTTCTACCGAGAAGAGCAAAATCCCCGCTTTTGTCGCGGATTCCCACCTTACCTGGGAACTTACCAGTGCATTGCCCTGACTGCAGAAAGTTCTGAGTTCCCCGTACGGGCCACCATTTGTCGCGTCTGCCTCGACCAGCAAGGAAGACGCAACGCTCGGACTCTTCTTGAAGCAGTTTATTTAGGAACCTTGAACAATTTTTTGACTGACTGACTGACTGACTGACTAACTCACTCACTCACTGACTGACTCACTGACTCACTCACTCACTGACTCACTGCCTGACTACTGACTCACTCACTCACTGACTCACTCACTCATTCACTCACTGACTCACTCACTCACTCACTGACTGACTGCCCGACTCACTCCCCCACTCACTCACTCACTCACTCACTCACTCACTCACTCACTCACTCACTCCCTGACTCCTTCACTGGGACAAGCCCGCCCAAAGCTTAAGAAGCCTTTGAACAGCCAACCCTGGTGTGCCACGTGGTGAATGCAGATAGGTCCACATATGCGGAAGCAAGCCTAGATCACGGCCCAAGCCAAATAAGGACTTGTTTATCCAGGAGAGCACTCGCCATTGGGAAGGCGGAAGGTGGAAGCCAGCGCCATCTTTAAGGCGCGGCACCTCGCAGCTCTCTACAAAGATGGTTTGAGATTCCATTGTAAAGATATGCAAATGTGCCTAGCAGGAGTTCCGGAAGTGTGCTGTGTGACCTTTTGGCTGTAGTTTTGCTCTGTTTGCTGTGGTGGCTGGTTGGCTTTTCTCTCTCTGCTTGGCCCTGTGGAGAGCAGGCCGCTTCTCTTGCCATTATGGAACTTCCCCTGGATCTGTAAGCTTCAATAAATAATATCCCTTCCTCCATAACTGTGCCTGGTCTGGAAGTTCATCTCAGCGAACCTGAAGCTGTCTGCTACACCCCCTCTCTCTCTCTTCCTTTCTCTATCTCTCTGCTTGCAAATAAATAGATATAATATTTTTAAAATTAGAATAGTATAGTCCTTGTGAAAGATGAAGGTGGTTTTAGCGATTTTCTTATAGTATTAAAAGTGTAAAAAACAGAGACCTAAAGAGTAAAATTCTAAGCATTTGAAGCTAAAAAGGTGCAGAAAGGGGGAATGCTACAGAGAATGGCAGCTTTCTCTTACGGTAATGCAATAGGGAGTAAGGTACATTTCAGATCTATTTGCCTGTAAATTATTACAGGACCTTTGAGGAAGGGAAGAAATGGTAAATATTAACAGTCCATAATGCTGGCATGCTAGAAGGTGGTTAAGAATTAAGGTGGTTAAGATATAGGGCCATTATGAGAAGAGAGAAAAAAATCCATTACCCCTCTATGAGTATGTGATTTTATGCTTTATAGTGCTAAGATTATGGTAAGTCTGTTTTGTAATCTACTAACACCCATAGAAATACAAATCAAAAATAAATCAGAACCCACCTATCCATAAAGTAAAAGCTGTTTTGTGCTATTGATTCATGTCTATAATATTGTAAGAGTATGAATGACACATAGTTTACGAGGCATTGCTTTGAACTCAACATTGATCACTCATAAATTTATTTTCAACTAACAAGTTCCAGAAAGCCTAAAAGTAGTAGTCAGAATGAGGTCCAAAGCAAATTATACCCAAGATAGCAAGGCTTCAGCAAACACACTCAAGTCAGTCTTTTTGTTTTTGTTGTTGTTGTTGTTTGGTTGGTTGGTTTTTTGAGGTAGGGTATCACTCTAGCACAGGCTGATCTGGAATTCACTGTGTATTCTCGGGGTGGCCTTGAACTCATAGTGATCCTCCTACCTCTGCCTCCTGAGTGCTGGGATTAAAGGCATGCACCACCAAGCCTGGCCTCAAGTCAGTCTCGATTGCCCTCTTTGGGACAATGGCCAGATGAACGTATTCCAAATATAACAACAAACATCCCCAGTCAGCTTTATCTCATTTTCTCCTATTCAGGGATAATCTTTCAGAAAATGTAATAGTGTTGATGAACATGAACCCAGAAAAGGATGATGATAAGCATAACAAGAATGACTCATTGTTTGTCTTATTATTCACAATGAAATAATTGGTTATATATTCTGGAACATTCCAAAGCTACTTATGTAATTCAAACCTTCCACATTAAAAAAGCAGAAAATTTAGGTATTAAGTGACTACATTTATCATTATATTTTTCATTGAAATGAATATTATCAAAATATTTGGGGAGGAAACTCAACATTTGAAATTTTGAAGTTTATTAGAGTTAAAATGGTTTGATGTAAATTATATGTATGTCACTATCCAGATACCCTCTTTATCCTTGTTAAAATATATTGTAATAACAAAACCTTTCTAGCAGAGTGTGCTGGATCATGCTTTTAATACCACCCCTCAAGAGATTGAGGTAGGAGAATCACTATGTGTTCAAGGTCAGCCTGGACTATGGAGCAAGTTCTAGGACAGCCTCAAAAATATTCTCTGATCCTTTGTTAATAATCAACATGTTAGATATGGAAATTGTCTGATCCATGGCTCATCTAGGGTACAGTCCTATTTCTGGCATGAGAATTTAGCTGTGTTATTTTACAGGAGAACCAGGTCCTCTTACTAATTACTACTTAAATTTGAGCTGATTCAGCACTTTAACAAACCACATAGTATTCTGTATTTACTGACTAAAAGAGTTGAAATTAAGCAGAGCTCCCCCTTGCCCCTATACTTGAGTACTAAGAAAAAAATAGTCTTCAAAACACACATGGGTATTTCATTGCCATGTGGCAGTTTTATAAATTGTTTTTTTATTGCTGCACAAGGTTACTGCTCTTTATCTTTGACTGAAGATGTCTGAAGGAATAAAGCATCAATATAAGCACAGCTGGATTTTAGTTTGCTATGTTAACTTGACCTTCCCACCACATTATCCTCTTGCCTGTTCATCCCCTTGTTCAATGTCACTATGTCCGGAAAATATGAGGCATGGAATTGGCTATGAGAAATTTTTTCTTTGTTTTGACATTCTAAATCTTTAAAAACATTTAAAGTTTGAAGAAACAATTTTGATTTCGACTTGACATATCCTTATCTTTCATAGCCCACATCTCTGTCCACATCAAGAATGTGACAGCTTTGACTTCACCTGCTGCTGAAAACCTGCTGTGCAGCATCATTATCTCTTTCTTTGTTTATTGCAATAACCTCTTCATTGATGTATTTACTTCCCTCTACCTAATAGTTTATTATCACTATAATAACAAAGCTGCTCTTCATAAATTTAAGTTATATTTTTTCTCTGTTCCAAACTACTCACTCAAGAGATTCCTAAAGAGCTATATCATAAATCCATTTGATAGTTCAGTTAAAGCTAAGAATCCAGTCTCAGGATATTTGTGAACATATAAAAATTATAAAAGGAAATAATTTTCCAATTATTTTGAAATAAAGTAATCAAGTTTTTGTTCATGGGGATGTGTGTGCATGTGTGTGTGTGTGTGTGTGTGTGTGTGTGTGTGTATGTGCATATGAGAGCACAGGTGTTCATGTCTCATGGTATGTTTTGTATGAGGACAACTTTAAGGACAATTCTCACCTTTCCAGCTCATTTGAGGCAGGGCTTCTGTGGTATATTGAATTTATGTCCCCCATAGACTCAAGTGTTTTTTTAAAAAATATTTTATATATTTATTTGAGAGAGAGAGAGAGAGAGAGATTGATTATATACATATCAAACCTGGGTCCTTAGGCTTTTCAGGCAAGTGACTTAACTACTGAACATTCTCTTCAGCCCTAGATTCAGGTGCTTTATTAAAGCTTGTCTGCAAACACCTGGCTGGAGGAAATGTCACTGGTATAGATTCTGGGTCTAGGGGGCAGATCTGAATTCCACCTTGAAGGTATGCAGAGAGAGGTTTTGAGCTCTGCCTGTTCTTGCTTGTGGTGCTGGCTATTTGGTGTTTTCTCTCTGCTTACTTATAAATTACAGCCAGCTTCCTTCACCATGTGATGGAACTTCCCCTGGATCTCTAGACTTGAAATAAATCCCTTCCTCCTATAAACTGTATCTGGTCTGGATATTCATCCTAGCAATGTGAAGCTGTTGCCAATATCTTCTCACTCTGTATCTCACTGTGCTATTGAAATTTTGTTCTGCTATTTACTCAGGCTTGAGTGGCAAGTGCCTTATTCACTGAGTCATCTGTGCAGCCCTCAAAATATTTTAAAATACAAATTTATAGCACTTGTTTTCTTCCTATCTTTAGAAACAAAGGGATTTTAGCACTTGGCAAATAGAGGCAGGAAAATGAAATTGTTTGACTTTGCAGACAAACACCTTAACCACTAAGCCATCTATCCAGCCCCTCCATGATGATTTTATAGAGGCTTGACTAATTTATTCTATGAATAGCATATAAGGATTTCCTATATCCATATCCGCACCAACATTTGGTGTTGTGTTTTTATTATGATAACAATTCTAACAGAAGTAAAATGGAATCCCAATGTAATTAAATTTGTATTTTATTGATAGGTAAACATGTGGAAAATTTTGATATGTTTTCGTATGTTTATTGGCCATTTGCATTTCATCTTTTAAGAACTTTATATTCACTTTACTAGCCCTTACATTTGATTTTTGGGCAAGTTTGTTTGAGCTTGTTATATGTTCTAGATGTTAATCCTCTGTCTGATGAAAAACTGGCAAAGATTTACTCCTTTTCTGTAACTTGTCTATTACCTTATTGATTATTTTTCTTTCCTGTGCAGAAACATTTTTAATATATTATTTATCCGACAGAGAGAAAGAGGCAAAGAGAAAGAAACAGAGAGAGAGAGAGAGAGAGAGACAGACAGAGACAGAGGGAGAGAGGGAAAGAGAGAGGGAGAGAGAGAGAGAGAGAGAGAGAGAATGGGCATGCCAGGGCCTCAAGCCACTGCAAATGAACTCCAGACACATGCACCACCTTGTGCATCTGGCTTATGTGGATACTGAAGATTCAAGCATGGGTCCTTAGACTTTGCAGACAAATGCCTTAACTGCTAAGCCATCTCTCCAGCACCAGAAACTTTTTTTTTTTAGTTTTAGGCAATCCAGTTAATAAATTTTTGGCTTTATATCATGAGATACTGGAAACATTTTCAGAAAATCCTTACATATACCTATAGTTTGAAGAGTTTTTACTTAAAAATTTCAGAGCTTGCAATGTTACATTGAAATCTTTGATACATTTTGAATCAATTTTTATACAAGGAGATAGATAAGCATCTAAGTTCATTCTTCTACATGTGACTTTCCATTTTGTCACAGCATCACTTAAATAATACTTTGTAATTCCTTCAATATATTTTTGGCTTTTTATCAAAAGAAGTGGCTATAGCTGTCTGGGTTTTATTTCTTGGGCCTCTGTTCCTTTTTGTCTTCAGACATATCATTGATCTTTTAGAACTACCATATAAAGCATTATCATGATCCCCATTTTTAAAATATGGAAGGAAGTTGTTCAACATTACACAGTAAGTGCATATCTTTTGAGCCTTATTCTATTACATTATTTGGCATATATATGTGTTCTTTTTTTTTGTTTTCTGTTTGTTACTGAAACTCTGTACTTTAAATTGGAATCAGGACCTCCAGCATTACTCTTTTTATTCAAGTTTACTTTAGATTCCTGGAATCTTTTGGGCTTCAATATGAATTTTAGAATTCTTTTACTATTACTGTGAGTAATTTTATTAAGATTTTGATGAGGATTATGTTGAATGTATAGACCAATTTTGATGAAACAGCCATTTTCAAAATGCTAATCCTGCTGATCCATGAGCATGGCAAGAACTTGCACCTTCTAGTTTCTTTCTCAGGTTCTTTTTTCAGTATTTTAATATTTTCATTGGAGTTATCTTTTACTGGATTGCTGAAATCCACTCTTAAGTATTTTATTTTTGAATATACTGTAAACAAGATTTGTTTTGCTGATTTCTTTTTTAGCACATTCATTATTATATTATATAGAAATATTACAGGTTTTTGTATTTATTTTGTATCCTGTTCCAGTCCTGAAAATTTAAAAATAACTCTGAGAAGTTTCTGTGGAAATTTTAGGGTCTCTGATAAAAAAAAAAATCATATTTCTATCACTTAGGGATAGTTTGGCTTCTTCCTTTACTATTTGCATTCATTATATTTCTTTATTTTGACTTATTGCTTTATCTCTCTATGATTTAAAGGACAATATTTAATAAGAGCAGAAAAAGTAAACATCCTTATTTCTTATTTTAGTGGAAATGATTTGAATTTTTTCATATTTATTATAATATTGATTACAGGCTTATCATCTGTAGCATCCTTATGTAAAAGTGGGTTTGTCTATTGCTAATTCATTCATTGTTTTTTTATCATAAAGAGGTATTTGATTTTCTCAATGTCCTTTTCAGCATCTATTGGGATGATCATGTGATTTATGTCTTTGATTCCATTAATATGATGTATTACAATCATTGATTTGGGTATGTGGAACCACTGTATACCTGGAATGAAGTAATCTTGATTATAGTGAATATCTATTTGATGTATAGTTTAAGTCATCTTGCAAGTATAAATATAGTGTTTCTCCTCTTTGTGATTGATAGACTAGTTTGTGGAGCATTGATATTAGTTATTATCTTATGCTATGGCTAAATTCACTAGTTTATTTAGGTCTGGCACAATGAGATGAGAGGTTTTTCCATGATTTTATTATGAGAGAGTTTATCATGGATTCAATCTCATTTTTATCTATTTAGCTTATTTAACTTTTCCTCCTTATTATTTTTTTCTATATTTTAGAATGTATGGAAGTTTGATATGATGGTCCTCTAAATTTCATAGGTACATGTTGTAATGTTACTGGTATTAATTGGAGTTTTCTGTTTATATTGGTTAGTTTGTTAAGGGCTTGTCAGCCTTGCTTACCATTTCAAAGAAATGATTCATTGATTCTTCATATTGTTCTTTTTTGTTTCTCTTTCTTTAATTTCTGTTGTATAATAATCCCGATGGTCTGATCATTCATGTATGGTTCTGTAGTATAAACTTGAAATCTGCAGTAGTCTCTTTGCTGGAGATATTTTAGACTATGCTGGGTAATTTGTGTTTCCCCGAGTATTTGAAGATTATTTTTTTCTATTTTTATGAATAATGATATTGTAATTTTGGCTGGAATTACATTGAATACATATTTTGCTTTTGGCACGGTTGTTGCTTTTATAGTATTAAATTTTCCAATCCATGAGTATGGAAGATAAAGAGTTGGTCGGGTCTTTCTAACATACTATGTTGTGAGTATTGGAATAGTGCTAAATCTTTTGTTATGCTCACTTGTCTTTGTCCTACTTTGTGGCAATTGTAAATACTTGGTAATACTTTGTGAACAGGATAAATGTGGTGGTTTCAATTTCACTGGTGTTATTCTTGCGCTCACACTTAGGTCTCAGCCAAAAGAGAAGATCATAGGTGACCTTGTGATGAATGGAGGAGGCTTGTTAAAGTGAAACTTAGTGCTGGAACTCATAAGCTGGTAATGGCTCCAGTGGCGGATGATCATCAGTGCCCATGCAGTGAAAGGACAAGGATTCCTAAAGGGTATCAGAGTGTTGGAACATAGTGCTAGCCTCAGCCTCAGCAGTGGATCAACTCCTGTGCATTAAAGGAAGAGGATTTTGAGAGGTACTCCCAGTGTTGGAACCCATGCCCCTATCCCAACCCCAATGGTGATCCCTGGTAGCCAATAAGAAGATTCCTGAAAGAATTTGAATGCTTGCACTCAAAATTAAGTTATTGGCACCCATTCATAGAAAGGAAGTGTATTCCTATAGTGACCTCAAATGCTAGAACTTTTGAACCTGTCCCAACAATAATGGTGGATTGTCTGTGCCCACATGTTGAAGGAAAGAGATCTCCAAAGGAAATCTGGATGCTGGAACTTATGTGTAGGTACCAATAACTATGGTGGGTTGAATGTTTGCTGAACACAAAGCAATTCCTAAAAGGAATTCAGATGCTAAAATTCATATACCAGCCTCAATCACAATAGTGGGCCACCTGCAAGGCAAAGCAAATTCGAATTCTAAAGGGAATCCAGTTGATAGAATTTACTTGTCAGCTCCAGTCTCATTGGCAGGTTGTCTATGTTCACCCTGTGCAAAACAGAATTTCTAAGGATAATCCTCATGCTAGAATATCAGTGCTGATAATAGTCACAATGGTAGGTTGTGTGCATCTGTGTGATGTAGGGAAAAAGGATTCTGAAAGGGAATCAGGTGCTGACACTTATACCCTTATTCAAATTACAATGGGGGTCATCTAAACCAATTTGGCGAGGAGCTTCCATGATTTTTTTTTTGTAAAATAAAAAAGTTAATTTAAAAATCTACATAATAATCTTTTACCACCCTTTTTCCCCTCCCCTACTCCCATAAACCGAAATCCCTGTTTTCCCCTACTATTCCTTCTTCTATATTTGTGTCTTTGTTTTACCCACATCCATCATTTGCAATAAACTTTTAGTGGGCCCAATATTATGCATGTCTTGTGTAGATATATTGCCATAGTGATGACATGAATACAATTACCACTTTATATCTGGGAGACAGCATGCCAGAGCACTCCTTCTTTTCCTTTGGCTCTGACATCTTTATACCACCTCTTCCAATATAGTCCCTGAGCCAATAGAGCATATGGTAGTATTATGTGCTGAACTCTCAACTGTCATTTCTTCTCAGCAGTTAGACTAGTTATGTATATTCCCAGCAGTCATTGCCATCTTAAAATGAGAGATTTATCTAAACAAAAGAAAGAGCATAACATATATATATATATATATATATATATATATATATATATATATGCATAAACATAAGTATTTTGAGAGCAATTATTTGGGCATAATATATCCATATAGCTATAAAACAGCATCCCCCACCTCCTTAGCATTTGTGACACTTTAGCTGTAAGCTGTTTACTAAGCTTTCAGTATCAGTTATGAATCCCTTTGTATAGTGCACAGGTATCAAATTGAATTAGAAATCTGTTGGTTACCCACATAACACACATACCACTATTGCACTAATACACTATTTTCTGGGTGGCCAGTTGTGAAACTTGCAAGATGCAATGCTGGTTGAGGCAACTGATGATGTTTTCCTCCAGCAGATTACATAGCACTTTCAAGTACTATGGCCACTAATCAAGAGGGAGGAGGCTTCCAACTCAGTTGTGGATTGAATTCTTGATGTCCTACAATGGAAGCATGTAGTGCCTTACCACCTTGTTCTGGTGGGAAGCCAAGAGCCTTGGCAATAATCTATATTATTTGGAGGATGTAAGGTATCTCATTGTCCAATACTTCACTGGCATGTATCCCATCTATGGCATCGTATTTTTGTGATAACCTATATCTTCTAGGCATAGAATTTATACCACAGTGTATTTGTGCTCAAATTCTTTCTCTTTTAATTTAAATATTTAAATGAGTTAACAAAGGAGTAACTTCCATATGGCATATTGATATCCACTATAATTCTTGATTTTATTGGAAGTATTTCAAGTTTTTTCCCCATTTAATATGGTTCCAGCTCAAGTTTTGTCATATATAGCTTTTGTTATGTTGAGATATGCTCTTACTATTTCAAGTATCTTTAGGACTTTTTTTTAATTTATTTAAGAGAGAGAGACAGAGAGAGAGAGAGAGAGAATTGGTACACCAGAACTTCAGTCAATGCAATAGAACTGTGATATTGCACTTGCCTCACCTTTGTGCATCTGGCTAACATGGGATCTGGAGATTAGAATATTGGTCCTTAGCCTTTGCAGGCAAGTGCCTTAAGTCGTAAGCAATCTCTCCCTCCCTTCAGTACTTTTTTCATAAAGGAATGCTGGATTTTATCAAATAACTTTTCTATATCTATTGATAAATTCTTGTGATTTTTGTTCTTGAGTCCATTTATATGCTATATCAATCTTATTGATTTACATATGTTGAATCATCTCTGAATCTCTGGAATAAAACCCACTTGATCTGGCTAAATTATGTTCCTGTATGCTGTTCATAAGTATTTTGTTGAGAATTTTCACATTTTTTCATGAAGAAGATTGTTCTGTATTTCTCTTTCTTATTTGTCTATCAGGTTTTGTTATCAGGGTTATGCTGCTAGTTTCATAAAAGAAATTTTGTATTTTTCCTTCATTTTCTATTTCTTTTTCCTTTTCTATTTTATGGAATAGTTTGAAAGGCATTGGTGTTATTTCCTCTATGAAAGTCTTAAATTTATCAGTGAATTTATCTGGCCCTGGACTTTTTAAAAATTGGTAGGTTTTTTAAATGACATTTTTAATCACATTGCTTGCTTATGCATGTTGAAATGATTCATTTCATTTTTGTTTAGTTTTCATATATCTAAAAATTCACCCATTTTTTCAAGATTTCCTAATGTAGTGGAAGATATGTTTTTAATATAGGTACTTTTATTGGCCAAATTTCAATGACATCTGTTGTAAAGTTTTTTAATTTAATCTATTTTATTTATGAGAAAGAGAAAATGGGCACACTGCAAATGAACTCCAGATGCATGCTTCACCTTGTGCATCTGGCTTTTGTGGGTCTTGGGGAATTAAACCTGGGTTCTTTGGCTTTGCAGGCAAGTGCCTTAACTGCTAAGCCATCTCTCCAGCTCTTGTAATGGTTTTGTTTTCATATATTTTAATCTCCAATTTTATTAATTTGGGTATTCTTTGTCTGTCAGTTAGTTTCACTAAGAGTTTATGGATCTTGAATTAGATCTTGGTTTCACTGAGTCTTTTTTTTTTTTTGGTTTCTATTCCCTTTATTTCTGCCTCAATTTTCATTATTTATTTTCATCTGGTAATATTTGGTTTGGCTTGTTCTTTTTTTATGAAGAATTTAAGATGTGTCATTTTGTTGATTATTTGTGGCATCTCTAATTTCTCAATATAAGCACTTAAAGCTATAAATTTCCTTCTTAGAACTTCCTTCATTGTGTCCTATAGGTTTGGGTATGTAGTATTTTCATTGTCATATGATTCTAGAAATATTTTTATTTCCTTCTTGATTTCATCCATGAGCAATTCATCAATCATGTATTTTTTACTTTTGACAAATTTGTATATATTATACAGTTTAATTCTGTTGATTATTAGTTTTATCCCATTATTATAAGATAGAGAACAAAAATATTTCAATTTTCCTATATTTGTTAATACTTGTTTTGTATTCTAACATATGATCTATTTTACAGACGGTTCTATGTGTTACATAAAAGAATGAGTATTCTGCAGTATTTGGATGGAATGTTCTATAAACATCTGTTAGATCTATTTTTCTATAATATCATTTAATATATTTATTTATTTACTTATTTGAGAGAGAGAATGAGTGACCAGGGCCTCAAGCCACTACAAATGAACTCCAGATGCATGTGCCACCTTGTGAATCTGTCTTACGTGGCTATTAAGGAACCAAACCTGGGTCCATAGTTTTCACAGGCATACACATTAATGACTAAGCCATCTCTCCAGCCCTATTATATCACCTAATCCAGATGTTGTTCTATTTATTTATTTTTTGCCAGGATCATCTGTCAGTTGGTGAAAGAACAATATTGAAGTCACCCACTGATGTTGTGCTTGGGTTGTTCTGTGACTTTACCTCTAGTCGTGTTTGTTTAATGAAAATCGGTGCTCTCATTTTTGGTGCATATATGCACAGAATCACAGTGCCCTTTTGGTGGGTTGTTTCCTTAGTCAGAATAAAGTGAGTTCCTTTACAACTTCTGAATAATATTGGTTTTGGTTCTATCTTGTTAGATATTACAATAGTAATACCAGCTTATTTCCTTGGCCAATGTGCTTGAAATACCATTGTCCATTTCTTGACCGTAAGGTAGCATCTCTTTCTTTTTTCTAGCATCTGTCTTTTAATGGACAGGTGAGTTTTCTTGGTGGCAACAAAGAACAGGATCTTGCCTTTCAATCCATTCTTCAAGTCAATGTCTTTTAATTGTGCATTGAGGCCATTAATATTCACAGTTTTTTATTGAAAGATTTATGTTATTTCCTTCCAATATTGATGATTTTGTAGTACTTGATGTTTTTATTCCTCTCTTGAACTAACTGTTGTTCAAGCATGGTGTGGTAGTTTGAATGAGATAGTTTCAATGTGTGGACCCATAGACTCAGATGTTGTATTTAAATTAAGCTTCATGCTTGAACCCATAGCAGGCAGATCCCTGCTAGAAGGGGGGCATGTCCCTGGAGCCAGATCTGGAGTCCAGCTCTAAGGTGTGTTTGGGAGCAGACCTTAAGTCCAGCCCTACTAGGTATGTGGAGAGCAGTGTGAGCTCTGGTGGCTCATGCTTGCTGTCATTGGTACTCTTATCTCTGCTAAGCTGAAGTATAATGGAGTGATCCAGCTTCTTCTACATGGATGGTGATTCCCTGAACTCAGTAAGCCTGATATAAACCCCTTTCTCCCATAAACTGTGTCTGATTGGATGTTTGTCCCAGCAACATGAAACTGACTTTGTCAAATATTATTATTCTTATACTTAATTGCTCTCTAGTTTCTTTTGATATAATTTTTTTCTTCTCTTTTGTTGATCACTTGTCTTTCCCAGTGAGTTGTGTTTTTTTTAATATATATATATTTTATTTATATTATTCTGATTTTAC
Organism: Orientallactaga sibirica; assembly: GCA_036365145.1. Lineage (NCBI taxonomy): Eukaryota > Metazoa > Chordata > Mammalia > Rodentia > Dipodidae > Orientallactaga > Orientallactaga sibirica. The sequence continues at coordinate 3,930,233 of JAEOAD010000793.1, read as the reverse complement.
ATTCATAGTATTGGTTCCATTTCCTCCTCCTTGTCCTCCCACTTTCAAAGGGACCCTCATCAATGGGGAATGTGGGTCATGCATTGTGAGGTTAGTCAAGAGTTCTGGGGGGTATGCCCCAGTCTCTGAGCATAATGCCCCAACTTGTGACTCTAACAATCTTTCCTCCCCGAAGGGAGGATCAGTGAGTTGTGTTTTGTGTTGAAAAAATATAGATGGGTCTTTGAACTGCTAGACTATGTCTTTGACTGGAAAACTAAAACTGTTACTATTCAGTCTTTTTTTTTTCTAGATAGGTTCTCACTCTTGCTCAGGCTGACCTGGATCTCATCCTGTAGTCTCAGGGTGGCCTCGAACTCATGGTGATCCTCCTACCTCTGGCTCCCAAGTGCTGGGATTAAAGGCGTGCACAACCATGATGGCACTATTCAGTCTTACTATTGAAAGATATTTACTTTTCCTGCCATTTTATTGTTTTTGTAATGTTACATACATCCCTATTCCTAATTTGCTTATGTACTGTTCCAGTTAAGTTCATTCATTTTTGTGGTTTTATAGGTATTTGTCATTATTATTATTACTAGATTTTTACTTATTGTATAAGAGTCCTTTAAGTACATTTCAACTGTGGTATCTTAGATATCATGAATTTCTTGAGTTTTTATTTGTTCAGAAAACTTTTTTTCTGCTCTTCATTTATCAAATGTAGTTTTGCTGGATATAGCAATCTGTCCTACCAGTTACTGTCTTTCAGATTTTGAAGTAAATTGTTCCATGTCCTTCCTCATGGATTTTAGAATTTCTGTTATTAAATATGATGCTACTCTTGTGGGTTTGTTTGAATTTATGTGTGACTTGGTGCTTCTTTTCTTGAAACTTTTAACATTCTTTCTGAATTCTGTATATTTGGTGTCTTAAATAAATATGACTTGGAAAAGATTTCTAATTTTTTGTTCTTGTCTGTTTGATTTTGTATATGCCTCTGTACCCAGATCACTATTTCTTTCCCTTTATTTGGATTTCCTGCCACGATTTTACTTCATATATTTTCAATACCATTAAATGTGAGCCTACTTTAGGCCTACCATATATTGAATAGGACATTTATTTTTTAATATTTTATTTTCATTTAGTTATTTGAGAGAGATAGAGAGATAAATAGGCAGAAAGAGAGAGAGAGAGAGAGAGAGAGAGAGAGAGAGAAAATGGGGGCACCAGGGCCTCCAGCCACTCTATATGAACTCCAGATGCATGTGCCCCCTTGTGCATCTGGCTTATGTGGGTCCTGGAGAATTGAACTTGGGTCCTTTGGCTTTTCAGGCAAGTGCCTTAACAACTAAGCCATCACCCCAACTCCTTATTGGGACTTTTAAAAATAATTAATGGGCTGGAGTGATGGCTTAGTGGTTAAGACATTTGCCTGTGAAGCCTAAGGTCCCCGGTTCTATTCTCCAGGTTCCATGTAAGTCAGATGCACGTGGTGGTGCATGCATCTGTAGTTCATTTGCAGTGGCTGGAGGTCCTGGAGCTCCCATTCTCCCTCTCTCTCTCTCTCTCTCTCTCTCTATCTCCCTCTCTCTGTCTCAAATAAATAAATAAATAAATAATATATAAAAAATAAAATAATTCTTTAATTTTTTATTATATTAGTTATTGAACCTATGTACTATGTTACATAACAGCATTTTTATTGATGCACATACTGTACATTGAGTATGTTTCCCTCATTCTTATCCCTCTCTGTTCTATTAGTTCACTTTATTCCTCTAGACAGTTTTCCTTTTACTTTTTATAAAATATTTATTTATTTATTTATTTATTTATTTATTTATTTATTTATGACAGAGAGTGAGAGAGAGAAGGAGGCAGAGAGAAAGAGAGAGAGTTAAAGAGAGAGAATGGGCATGGAAAGGCCTTAAAACTCTGCAAATGAACTCCAGACACAACCACCACCTTGTGCATCTGGCTTTATGTGAGTACTGGGGAAATGAACCTATGACCTTAGGCTCTGCAGGCAGGTTCCTAAACCACGGAGGCACATCTTGAGTCCTTCATTCTACATGTGTAATATACACATGAATGATTTTATGTATCTATTATATTATAGAAACCAAAATATAAGAAAACAAAACATTTATTTATATTTCTGAGACAGGTTTAATTAGTTAAATGTGATTGTGTCAATTTGTATTAATTTTCCTGCAAATGAATATAACTCTGCTGTTGGACACTTAGATAGATTTTATAGCTTAGCACTTGTGTATAATGCTATAATAAACATTGATGTACACATATCTCTCTCCCTGAGTATGTCCCTTTTTTGTCATTCTTTTTTTTTTCCAAGGTAGGGTCTCACTCTAGTCCAGGCTGATTTGGAATTCACTCTGTAATCTCAAGATGGCCTCGAACTCATAGCCATTCTCCCACCTCTGCCTCCTGAGTGCTGGGATTAAAGGCATGCACTACCATGCCCGGCATATGTACCTTTTTATCAGGATGAATATCAGGAGTTATGGATATGGGCCATATAATAGATCTATTGTGAATATTTTCAGGAACCTCCATACTGATTTCCATATTGTAGGAAAGAGTTTTCATTTTCACTATCAATGTTTAAAAGTGTCCTTTTCTACCATATCTTCATCACTATCTGTTGTTATTTGTTTTTGCCTAATGACTGCCAATCTGAAAAGGGTAAAATGAAATCTCAATGTAGCTTTAATTTGTATTTCTCTGACAATTTTACATATTTTATTTTTCGTTTGTATTTCAATTTTAAACACTGTCTATTCAATTAATTAATTTATTGATTGGATTGTACATTTTTTATTGTTTATGTTTATATTAATTCTTTGGTATTAATTATCTCTGAGAGATGTAGGTATGAAAGATTTTATCCAATTCTTTAAGTTCAATCCTCAATCAATTTTTGGTTCCTCGTCTGTGCCAACCTTTTGAACTTTATGAGTTCCCATTTGTTAACTGTTGCCCTTGTTTCTTTAGTGACTGGAGTCATACTTAGAAAATCCTTGCCAATGATTATATTTTAATGTGTCTCAACTACTTTAAAAATAATCTATTAGTTACAGAATTTCAGCTCTTACATTGAAGTTTTTAATTCATTTGGATCAACATTTGTTCAAAATTATTTCAATTTTCTTATATTCCTTAATAAAATCTCTTTGTGTTCTAAGAAATATTTTATATTTTGAGAGAGTTCTGTCAGCTTCTGAAAGAAAATGTATTCTGCAGTTCTTAGGGTAGAATGTTCTATTGATATCTATTAAGTCCATTTCCATTTAACTTAATAGAGGTAGGAATTAATTTCATTCTTCGATCTGTGTTATCTGGAGATTTCCCAAGACTATTTATTGAAGAGGCTATTTTTCCTCCAATGTATATTTTGGCATCTGTCAAAAATCAGGTGACTATTGCTGCATAGGTTTATCTATGGGTCATACATTCTTTTCCACTGGTTTAGGTGTCTTTTTTTTTTAACAGTACTATGCTCTCTTTATTACTGTGGCTGAGTAATACAAATTTAAATCAGCTCTGATGATACATTATGCATTTTAGATCAGATTGCTTTGAATAATGTATAGTTAATGTTCTCATTGATGTGATCAAATACCTGAAACTAAGGAACTTAAAAAGGGTGTATTTTTGCTTATAATTTTAGGGGATATAGTCCATCGTTTTTGGCAAGTCAAGGTAGCAGGATGGGAAGGTTGCTAGTTCCACCACATACTCAGTCAGGAAAGCAGAGAGTAATGAACGCTGTTACTTAACTCATTTTTTCCTTTTTAGTCTGTCTTAGACCCCAGCCCATGGAATGGTCTTGGTTTCAATCAGGGTGAAAATTCCTGCCTTAATTATCCAATTAGAGAAAATCCCTTGAAGTTTATTTCCATGATGATTCTAAATCTTATCAATTTGACATTCAACATCAAAACTTCACCTCTTTTCAACTTGACATGTAAACATGTCACATTTAAGTCATATCCTTCTACTACTTGTTACCATAGTTTTATGACCATCTTATAATGCATAAAACACTCACTCCAACTTCAAAAGTCCCTATAGTCTTCATTAGCTTCAATGCCACTCAAAAGTATAATTAGAGTTTCTTCTGAAAATCAAGCAAGCCCTTAAGTTTGAGTTGCTATCCTATCAAAAAATGAGTTTCATACTTCCAACTTGCATCACCACAGAGTAAACATCCCATTCCAATAGAGAGGAATGGGATCATGGCAAGAAAAATCAGCCAAAAACAAGACAAAACAGAATAAACATCAATTTCTGCAATCTGTGCCCAGCATCTGTGGTTTTCATTGGATAATCTTTACTCCAAAACTCTTGGATAGCCTGATATCTCCATCTCATGTGTGTATGGTACACATGGCTTCTCACTTGGCTCAGCTTCACTCCATGGTTGTAGCTTTCATGGTTCCAATATTTTCTACTCCAATGTTCTCCATTATAACTTACATTTCACCTTCCCAGTTTCACACAGTGACCTTTCAGCACTCATGGCAGGGACTCCAAACTTGCAACACATTGCCTGACCTCAGTTTTTCTCTGGAACTGTGGCATAATACTCCCATGACCCAATCAATATTGTTTTTTTCATACCTGTAAAGCCAGTACTATATGGAGTACACTGCCAAGTTTGGTAACTTTCTTATAGTTGAGTCTGACCTTCTTGGTCCACAGTTCCATCTATGTGTTTTAACAATGGGGACACACTGACCAATGCAGTTGATTTCAAGCAAGAAAAGTCTTCATGAACATTCTCAGTTGAGGTTCTGTAGCAGTTAACTTGCTCTGGGACCCAACACCTGTCTAGAGGCAGCTTATGGAAGGAAAAAAAAATATTTATCTCAGGTTTATAGTTTGATGGGAAGTTTATCATTACAGAGAATAGCATAGCAGAGCTCATAAACTCATCCATCAGCATTAGAGAAAGAACAGTTAGAATAAGATGGTGCTCATCTTTTTCTCCTATTATGAGGGTCTTGTGAAGGTACTGGTAAGCACTGCAAGGTCATGGATATCGAGGCCAATTTCTGTCTGGATAGTTGCATTGTAAGGAGTCCTACCCTTCCTTTGGATCTTAAGTTCTTTCCGCCCCCTCTTCCGCAATGGACCCTGAGCTTTGTAGGGTATGATAGAGATGTTTCAGTGCTGGGCACTCCTCCATCCCTTCTTCTCAGCACTATGTGACATCAAATTAAAGAGAGTCTAATGGAAAGAGGGAGGGAATATGACAGATAATGGAGATCTGAAGGGGAATGGGGGGTGGGGAGGGAAATACCATGGTTTTTTTTTATCTGTAAGTATAAAATTTGTCAAGGAAAAAAAGATGGTCCTGATTATCTAGTAGACTATACTAATCAAATCCAAGGTGGACCCCCATCAACATACCTTCTCTGGCAAGACTCTTCCTCACAAAATCTCCACCAGCTAGATGAGAAGTGGAGAAAACTTAATCACAAATACTTGAAGCTATGAGGGCATTTTACATTCAAACTACCACATACTCACTCTTTCAAATGAATTTACATTTTCAAAAGATCAAGGTATGTAGGGTCCTGCTCTCTGGATTCCTTTCCTGTTGTTGCAGTGCAGGGTGCCAGAATTATCTTTACTGGTTCTCATAACTTTAATGAGCAAAGCTGTTTTCAAACCTGTCTGGTCTTTAATTTTAAAGTCACTGCCTTCCTTACTAGTGTACATGTCTTTCATATTTTCAGCCTCTGAATTCTGCTTTACCTCACTGTAGACAAAGATAAGAGACGTGAACAGTAACCACCCTTTCTGGTGATTTGCTCCAGCAAATGATTTAGTTCATTATACTTGAATTCAACCTCTCTCAAGTTCGCAGTACATGTGTTGAACGGGACCAGCTTCTTTGCCAGAATACAATAAGAATAGCCTTTGACTTAGATCCTGAAGGAGTCTTTGTTCCCTTGTGAATCTTTTCAAGCCTCTCCTCCACTGTTCACATTTCTATAACCATTTTGGTCTTTCAAAATCCTACTAGATTGCTCATTATACTATGTATCCAGTACATGAGGGATATTCTAGCCCCAAATTACCAATTAATCCATATCAACCTAACAAACCAGTTAGATTTTTATCACAACATTGATCCTACATCTTAGGAAAATATTTCTCTGTTAGTTACTTTGCTATTGCTGTAACCAAATCCCTAAAAAAGAAGAAACTTATGGGAGGAAAGGTTCATTTTGGCTTATCACTTGAGGTAATGCAATCCATTATGACAGAAAAGGTGTAGTGGCAGAAGCTTGAGGGAATTGATCACAATGCATCCTCAGTCAAGAAACACAGAATGGTGAATGCTGGGACATATCACAATTTCTCTTATTTATTCAGTCCTTGACCACAGCACAAGGAATATTGCCACCTACAATTACTATCAGTTTTTCCCACCTCAACTAACCTAATTTAGATCTCCCACATAGATGTGCCCAGAGGTTTATTCTTATTGTAACTCAAAATATGTCAAGTTGACAATATTTTCTTTTTATTATTTTGAGAGTGGGAAATAGAGAGGGACTGGATATGCCAGGGCCATCAGCCACTGTGGATGAACTCCAGACACATGTGTCCCCTTTGTACATGTGCAAAATTGTGTATTTCATTACTGTGTGTCTTACATGGGACCTGGAGATTCAAACACGAGTTCTTAGGCTTTGCAGACAAGTGCCTTAAATGCTAAGCCATATCCCCAGCCCTCAAGTTGACAATATTAACTATCAAAGCTATGCACAGTCTTTTGTGCTTCCATAATAATTTTAAGATTTTTATCTATTTCTTTGAGGAATAACATTAAGAATTTTTATGAGGGTTGCATTGAATTTATAGATTATAGATTACTTTGGTAGAATAGCTTTTTTTCCCACAATACTAATTCATTCAATGCATGAGCTCGATAGGTCTTTCAATTTTCTCTTGTCTTTTATTGCTTTCTCCAGTGTTTTAATATTGTTATTGTCTTTTATTACTTAAGTTTATTCTAATGTATAACTTTTGTGGCATGTGTTAGTTATTTTTCTCATGGTTATACTAAAACACAATAGCAATTTAGGGTAGGAATGGTTAATTTTTGTATGTATTTGGAGAGTACAATGTATCATTGTGAGAAGACATGATAGCCGGAGGTTGCAGCAGCTGGGCATAATACATTTACAGTCAAGAACAAGAGAATAAAGACATGTTGGAATTCATCTCATTTTCTCCGTTTTAATCATTCCAGTACTCCAGCCCATGGAATAGTTCCTTCTACATTTATGTGGGTATTACAACCTCATTAACCTGATCTTAAAAGTCACATACATGCCCCAAATCTTTCTCATGTGATTTTTTGGTCCTATTAAGTTGACAATTAACCATCACAACTTTAAATGCCATTGGTACTGTGCGTTCTTTCTCACCATTCTTGTAATCAATATGTAGAAAGTTTGCGGATTTTTATATAATAATTTTATCCTGCTGTATTGCTGGAAGTTTTTATCATATTTAAGTGTTTTTCAGTGGAATTTTTATGGTATCTTATGAACAGCATTATATTATCTGCAAATAAGGATACTTTGTCTTCTTCCATTCCTATTTGTATTTATTTTCATCATTTATTTTTTTAATATCTTATTACTCTAGCTAACACTTCAAGCATTATATTAAGCAAGAGTGGAGAAATTGGACCCCATGTTTTGCTCCTGATTTTAGCAAACACCTTGAGTTTCTTCCCCTTAAGTATATGTTAGATATGGATCTGTCATATATAACCTTTATGATATTGAGATATGTTAGTTCTGTTCCTCGTCTCTCTGGAGATTTTATAATGAAGGGATGATAGGGTTTTCTCAAATGCCTTTTCTGCATCCAATGAGATAGTCATATTATTTCTGTCCTTAAGTTCATCTACTTATTGATTTGCATATGTTGAACCATTTCTAAATCTCTGGAATGAAGCCAAATTGATAATGGTAAATTAACTTTGTGTTATGTTGTTGAATTCTGTTTGCAATTATTTTATGGAGAATTTTTGTATCTCTGTCTATTCAGGAGACTGACCTATAATTTTCTTTCTTTTAATTGTGTCTTTATCTGGTATTTTTTGTCAGGGTATTACTAGTTTCATAAAAATACAGTTTAATAACCTTCCTTTTCTTTTTAAGAATTATTTGATAATGATATAACAATTTGATAATGTTTTATACAGTTATTTGAAAATTAAAAAAACTCAAAAATTACTTGAGATGCAAACAAGGAAAGAAAGAAATATAATAAGAAAACCCCAAATAATTTCAGTATTCTAGAGTCTGAGGCTGGAATGAATACTAATTTAGGCCAATCTGTCTTCTTTGCAAAAGCTTAAATTGAAAAGTAAAAGAGAGAGAAAAAAACTGGAGGTTAACGCTGATCAATACAGTATAGTTAAGTATGAAATAAGGGAATATAACAGTGAAGGAACAGGAAGTTGGCGGAAGTTCAGAAGTTCTGTATGGTCCCTATCCTGGATGCAGGTGCCAGGCCTGTCCTTGTATAGTCCTACAAATGGGTATAATTTTTATGCCTGCCTCTCTTTGATCCCTCTCCTGAGCAAGGAAAACTAGGTCAGTCTGTCATCTTTTATGTTGGCACAGTTGTCCAATCTCTGATTGATATCCAATTTCCATCTTTGTAGAGCATTGCATACTTCTGATTTGATTTGTTTACACTTTTTACGCAGAAGTATTCTGCAGGCAAATTTTAAAATTACAGTTCCATAATATTCACTCTGGGTTCCAAGAGTGAGCTGTGCAGAGATGTATCTTTGCTACTATGGCTACCTAGTAGCTAACACATCAGAGGTCTTTTAAAAATGGTCTCTTACCACTGCCTTTGGCCATTACCAAAAGGCAATACCCCTTCCTCTTCTGCTTCCAGGCTTTGCTTGTGTACAATTTTTTTCTCTCTCTCTCACCCTCTCTCTTTATCACTCTATCTAGCCATCTTCCCTCTATCCTCTATCTCCTTTCTCCACTTAATATTTTACATTCTTGAAAGTATAAAACAAGTTTTCTGAAGTGATCTTGAAATCATGACTCTGATCCTCCACAATTACATTCACTACACTGAAAGGAAGGCAAACTTCAGTTGTTTCATTTGGGGTTGAGCCTTGCAGAACATTTTGTGTATTCTTTCCTTTTGACCTGCTTTACAAAGTTTCCTTTCTTTCTTTGCTAGTGAAAAATACTATTACATTGTCATAACCCACCTCAGAGGACAGCAGCTTTCTAGCTATACCAGCTTTATTGTCCAGAGATTCTTACTGGCATGGGGGTTCATTCACAATCAGTTCCTCCCTAAGGTTTTAAAGAATTTGAAATTTAAATTGAGTTCTTAGAATATTTCTTATACATACTTAAGTTTGATACAAGGCTCAGCATTTGACACCTAATTTATTAGTGTTTATTTGCTGATATTATTTCAAATGAATTAAAAATTTCACATTAGTTAATCATGTGAATTCATTTCATTAGTGCTTATTCTGCAACAAATTATTGCAATTTGTCCTAGGCCTCTCTGTGCTTATGTCTAGTAGGGTTTATATAAATATAGTAAGCAATATGATAAGTTTTTGTATACTATATTTAGATATTTAAAAAAATAATAATTTCCTCTCTGATGCTTTTAATGGTGATCATTTTTGTTTACTGAAGTAAAAGTGGAGAATCACCATGTTGAAGGGTAATAAAAAACTTGGTACTAATTTTAATCAGCTTATAATAGAAAGAGAAACATTTGACTTTCACTGTCACTTTCCTTTTGTGAGAACCAAATTACCTTTATCTACCTCTGTTTCCAGCTCTTTTAGAAGCAGAAGAATAGAAACTTTTAGAGGGTTCATACCAAGAGTATACCATATGTTAAATTTGTGGTCTTGGAACAATTAATTTTTCTGGGTCAATTCTTTTTTATATCTATTACCTATTGTGTTTTTGTGAGCACTCTGTGAGATTATATCTTTAAAAGCACATAGCAGGTTACCATGTAATTTGATCTCAACCTATGCAGATTTCTTCCTCAAGTCATCAATATGCTTTGATTAGCAACAAAACATTTATACAATCATTTAATGGTCATTTTCTTGCTACATTCTGCTTTCTGCATTTATATATTCCCAGCCTGTCTTGTTCTCAAACTCATAAAAAGGTCAAAAATAAGATTGTTAGAGTCACAAGTTGGGGCATTATGCACAGAGAATGGGGCCTACACCCCAGAATTCTGGACTAACCTCACAATGCACAACCCACATTCCCCATTGATGAGGGTCCCTTTGAAAGTGGGAGGACAGGGAGGAGGACAATGGAACCAATAATATGAATGTAAAATCAGAATAATATAAATTTAAAAAATGAAAAATAAATAAATAAAAATAAAACATGGTTATTTTTGCCGGGCGTGGTGGTGCATGCCTTTAATCCCAGCACTTGGGAGGCAGACATAGGAGGATTGCTGTGAGTTTAAGGCCACCTTGAGACTACATAGTTAATTCCAGGTCAGCCTAGACCATAGTGAAACCCTACCTCTAAAAACCAAAAAAAAAAAAAAAAAAAAAAAAAAAAAAAAAAAAAAAAAAAGGTTATTTTGGAAGAATGTTGGTTTTCTTACAGAAAACATTACTCTGGTTTGCTTCTCATGATTCTTTATCTGGTGACAAAGGAGTCAGGGCTCTGTATTCAGAGAGGGAAGGGAGAAAGAGAGTAAGTCATATCAAGTATTCAAAAATGTTTATTTATTTATCTAAGATAGATAGAGAGAGAAGTATGGGTGTGACAAGGCCTTCTGCTACTAAAAACAAACTCCATATACATGTGCCATCTTGTGAATCATGTTTATATGAGTACTGGGAAATTGAATCTGGGCTTGCAGGCTATCCAAGCAAGAGACTTTAAACACTGAGCCATCTACCAAGCCCTGAAAAATATTTTAAATTCACTGGGGGCAATACTTGACCCAAATTAGACCATAACCTGCCAAAATGAATTGTGCTGCTTGGCATATTTTAATGTTATAAATTAAAGAAATAATTTGATAAACACGTACAGAAACTAAATTAGAATATCAAATTCTTCCAGCTAAGGCAAATATTACAAATCTCTACATGATTTGCTTTGTGTCCTGGGTAGCGGAAGACAAAACATTCAAATCCAAAATCAAACCAAACTTAAGACTTAGGGTAGTAGGATATCTACAAATCATTTTCGTCTTTTAGTACTGATGAATCAGAAACAGATATACCTCATCCAGGCTGTCCTCTTACACCATCTATGAGTTGTAAACAGAGGGAAAGCAGTCAATTGATATCAAAGGTTGTATTGTATAGTTCCAAACTGCTAAAAGAATAGTTTTAATTTTTAATGGTTTACACAAAAATATAAGTTGATGAGGTGATATATGCATTATTCAGCTTGATTTAATACTTTTAAAAATAAAATATGCCTATATAAATTATATCACATTGAATCCTGTAAATATACATGTAACTATTATTAACTAAATTAATAGTTTTTAATAAAAAACTTTTTCAGAAAAGTATAGATCTGTAAGGATGTTGTAGGCCAGTAATAGTGGTTCAGGTCTCTAATCCTAGTACTTTGGTCAAACATGGAACAGATCATCCTCAGTGAGCTCACCCAAGCACAAAAAGATAATCGTCGCATGGTCTCATTTATCTGTCTCCCCTAACCGGATTCCACGTAATATGTGGCCAAACATAATAAACACTCTGAGGACGAGACAAGAAGGAGGGTGGGATGGAGGGAGGGTAATGGTGGGAGGGAATCAGAGGGTGGGAGGGAGGACAAGGGGGGGATACAAATTGGGACCCAAAAGGGAAAAATACTACAAAACCCTTTACTCTGAACAACAGGCTAAAACAGTGATCCTTCAGCAGGCCTACAGAGGGAATACTCGAACCACAGGAACCTGGAGAGAACATGATGAAGGCCAACTTTAATCTTGTCCTGCTTCTCTTTCTCTTCTCTCTCTCTCCCTCCCTCTCTCTCTCTCTCTTTCTCTCTCTCTCTCTCCTCTCTATACTCACTTTCTCTTTTACATTATATATCTTTTTCCTCCCTCACCTTCCTAGGTGCAGACTTATAACTCCCAGTGCCAGCAAGGGGTTAACTTCCACAATGAGCTGTTGATCTGAAACACCTACAAGGTTTCCCAAAAAAGACAGACTTCTGTCAGAGTACTTGGTGACCCACCAAAGGTTAATGGTAAGACCCTACTGTAGAAGACAGCATACGTGTGTGAGACCAAACACAGAGAGACCTGGCCAGAATCTGGAAGAAGGTCAGCCCCCAGACAGTTAGCTAGTCTAGTACCACAGGGTGCTACACGAGCAACTGGGGGAAAAGGTCTGACATTGGTCCAAACAACTTGCAGTCTAAGATACCCAGCAGGAAACAATCTGACGTAATGCTCATACAAGTGCAGTAGTGGCAAACAGCCATGGTGGGTAACCAACTGCTCTTGATTTGGCTAATAAATCCATTCAGTGGAATGGAACTCATTGCTGGAACTGGGAAATAAGTCAAAGCCATGTACAAAAAATGAGCTCAGTCTCCAAGATCTAGTGGCCACCAAATGTGGGCTAGAAGAGAGCCAATGCATATAAAGTTCCCTCCAAAACATATATGGTTATCCCTAGTACTTAGATGCAGTAGCAGGAAGATTGCCATTAGTTCAAGGGCAGCCTTGGCTACAGAGTAAGAAAATGCTTACAAAATAAAATAAAAAAAATAAAATATAAAATAAAATAAAATAAAATAAATGTCTGAAATGGGCCTGCTTTTTGTTCAAGTATGTTCAACCACATAGCTCCTTTTTACCATCATAAACTTTGAAAATTCACTGAGTACAGCAGATAAAAATTGTTCTTAAGGGGAATGGGAGAGGGGAGGGAAATATCATGGTTTATTATCTGTAAGTATAGTAGTTGTCAATAAAAAAGTAAAAAAAAAAGTCTAAGGGTCAGGTCACAAATAATTTCCTATTCCTAATATTTCTTTAAGATGTTGTCTCATCAGGGTTGAGGATTTCTGCTCACAATGTGGCAGTTTAGGGATGACAAGACCCCAAAGTGAGTAGCTTTCTCTTTGACTAAATACTGGAATTGTCCTTGGGCCTATAGTAGAAATTCCAAGTCAGTACATTTTACTTCTGGAGGGTCTGTCTAGCCTTCTCCTTATTTCGGCCCATGTAGGGAGTCCTTCCACTCTCTTCTGAGAAGGTCCTTTCCAGAGAATTAAAATTTCTGGGAAGATTGCCCTTTCCTAGAAATCCTGAATTCAGACACCTGACTAGACTAGATTAACCATCCATCCATCCATGGGACTCCAAAACAAACAAACAAACAAACAAACAAACAAACAAACAAACAAACAAAACAACCTGAATCTCAAGATGGGATTCTCATATCCCCCTTTGGCTTCCTGGGCATGAACTCTACCTTGCTACTTTCTCTTAAGTTCTGGGCTTCTCAGACCCCATATTACCTTCTTGGGCAAGAGCTATGTCTTCCTTCCTTACTTCCTAAGCTACTCTTCTCTTAGTGCTCTCCTCCTTAAAGCTCTAAACTCTAATAAAATTTTCCTGAACCTTACCTTCCAGTCTGTGGATTTCATTCATCATATTCATAAGACTTGAATCCAGGATCACCCCAAAATTATTGGTGCATTGGTATATATTGGTGCACTGGCAGAGGACACCCCAAAATTCTGGCTAATATGATGTTTTTGTAGTCAATTTAGTTCTTTCTTATTTGAATAGTAAAGATGATAATTGGGGAATGGTTTCATAGACAGGCAACAGTGTAGGCGAATATTATATATGGAAAATGTGCATGTGTCAAGGGCAAGAATTAAAGAATTCATTTGTAAACCTGAAAGTAGCAACTCTGTTTTGTAATAATAAAATAATCATAAATAATAATAATGATGATGATTTTAAAAGAGATGAAACCCATTATTAAAATGTAAATACTGTACCTTTGACTTTGTTTTACTAAATTGAATTAATTAAATACTAATTTATTTTTGAACTCATACATCAGATGAAAAACATTTACTCTCTGGTTTCTTAAAGCAGAAAGTCTCAGTGTCTTTCCATGAATGGAGAGATGACTTTCTTATTATAAGTAATATATTTATTTTTACCTACAAAACTTAGAAAAATGCAATCAGAATCTGCTCATTCTTCTTTTATTCCACTCTCCTTTCTTTTTGATAATTCTACAGAGCAAGTAAAAATCCTTGATGGACTTCAATATATTAACGAGCACAGAAAATATATGAATAATGGAAAGGTATAGTAAAGAATTTTAACTGCATATGACTTGCATTTTAATGAATATTATTCTATTCTTTATGATACTTAAAAATTAAAAAAATATTAGAAATGTATTTCCTATTATGTGATAAATGTGTCTGCAAGAGTTAGTTTTCATCATGGAACCATTTTAAATAAATAACTAAAAGCAACTCAACTGAGAGATATTTTGTAAGTAAATATTTTATTGACTATTATTTTGTTCTTGAGAAAAGCTTAATAAACCAATAATGTATTAAGATTGTATAATCCAATTTTTATCTACTAATTGTGTGAAAAATGCATAGCTGTGAAAAAATAAGCCCTTTATTATTCCTTTTGTAAAACATAATGAAAACTTGCTGTTTTATACAGGTTATTTCTTGTATATTACTGATATTTTATTATTTCTACAAGTCAAGCATATTACTTCTATGAATATAATGAATGAAAAGTGAAATTTAATGAGATGCTGAATTTTAAGAAATGGCTCTAAAAAGAGAAGGGCTATATCAGTTGGGTTGAATATGATTTTTTTTGTAATCTTGCCCTGTTAGCATAATTTAGAAATATTTTATGCAGGGTGTCAAGTGATTTGAAAGTAAGGTAGACTCTTGATATTGAATTATCATCTTACAAAAGTTGACCTCATTTAGAAGACTAGATGAAGCAATGAGAATAATCTGTAAATATATTCCTACCATTGAAGGAAACACATTACAAGCACATGTTTTGTTATGGGTGGGCTGAGTGTGTCAGCTTTATGTACAATGTCAGCATGTTAAAATTATAACTTAGAAAATATGTGTAGAAAGATAATTGCTTATGAACAGCATAACTCAAGGGTTATATACTTTTCTACTTAATAATAAATATAGCTAACTTTTTCTGAACATGTTTTTAGTGCTTGGCCATATATAGGCCTGGCACATATATACTGTTATACTACTAACCCTAACTAACGCAAGATAGTTGTGTATTCTTATTTTACAGATGGAGAAACTGAGATTCAGAGAAGTTAATTTGTCTAAAATTATAGTAGTAAAAGTAGGATTTGAATCAAAAATTTCATTTGAGAGTCCATGTGTATAATCAATATTCCACATGAATATGATATTTTATAATAACTGAATCACAAGTAAGTATCTACAATTTATTATTTTTAATATGCCAATAGTAAAGTTTTGCCTGATCCATTTTTTTTTTGCTTTTAGATATAACTTACTACAACTCTTTCCTCACTTAAAACAGCATATGAATTAATAACTGATAGGTTATCTAAAGGGATAAGAGAGGGAAAGTGAGGAGGTAAATATGTTCAAAGTATGATATGTATATGAATATATATATACATATATAGTCACAATAAAGCCCACTAATTGGCACAATTAATACATAGTAATAAAACTAAATGAAGTAATATAATTTATGTCAGATAATATTATACTCTAAAAAAGGTAATAAATGCAGGATAATATGTGCCATCATATTTAATCTTCTGAAGTAATTTTAGTGGGCTGAAGATCTAGCTCATTGAAAGATCATTTTTATGACTTGCATGAGGGCTTGGGTTCAATCCACAGTACCACCTATCATAAATCATAATAGTGATGATACTTATTAATACTTATTATTTACTGATGGATTCCAATGAAACCAGCATTATATTAAACATTTTTTATTTATTATTGTTTACAAGCATGAGATCATGAGACAAATCATGTTATTATGCCCCTTACACTTACTAATGCAGTCATTGAGTTTCAATGACATTAAATATATTTTCAAACATCTTCTATAGCTAGCTAAACTATTGAAAAACTGGAATTTTAAAAAAAGAGGCAATGTGGTACTTTTGTAGAGTCAATATAATTATGGGTTTGCTCATTATATTTGGCACTCATTCTAATCCAGTTATGGAGGAAAACTGAATGGTAACTCTTTCCATATGGTTTTCTGCTAATTATTCTAACATTTACAGTAGGAAAATTAATCAATTTTTTTCTGAAAGGTTGGGGAAAGAACCTACTCTGCTCAAGTATCAGCAAATAAATAGTAAGGGGAGTGACAAGAAACAATACAGAGAAACAAGTAAGGTCTGGGTAGCAAATAGATTATAAAGGGAAAGGGAGTTAAGAGGGAGTCATTAGAAAGTTATTTATTTAATTACTTTCCTCCAATTTTTTTCCCTATGTGACCATAGCTATATGATTTTTATTCCACTTAGAAGTTCCAAAGGAATGGAAGTTGCACAACTATCCGGTAAAAGTAATAACTGGATTTCCTAAGCTCTTTCCTAGATGGCAGGGGATATGTTGTTATTCACATGAATAGTACAGCCAGTTATTATTATTTTTTTTGTAGAATCACATGCTTTAACTTTGGCACTAAGCATTTTCCAGAACATCATAACCTGAGCCAAGCAAATGGTTGTTTTATTATACCTCACTTCCACCTCTACAACACAATTCTGAAAGATGCCCGAGGCTAAATCAACAGTTACTAATTAATGATTTACCTATGCCTCAAACACTAGAGAGGCTTTCCATTGAATTTTAGTGTTCTGAGTGAATGAACCACTCTTGCACTTGCCGTCACAGAAAAATCATTCTATGCTATTTTGAATTTGACAGATGGATAGCTTTTCAAATTGAGGAGAAAAGTAGCAGTTAATAGTTTCATAGCACATTTTTTGCTTCTACATTTTTCTATTCCTCTTCAATTTGTGAATAAAATGAAGGTAGTATCCACAACAGTGCCTAAAACCCACCATTATCCATATACAAGGTTAATATATCTATACTAGACTTAATATCTTTAGTTGGATTAGCTTATCACATTAGTTCTTCATTCCCAGGAAGTGAAAGAGATCATAGGAGAAACAAAGTGAATATAAATAATGGGAATTTTTTTCAGTTGAGCCAACAAGCATATTAAAGCCTCTTAGTATATAGAATATTAATGCTATGGAAATATATATTTTGGAAGAAGAAAACCAATGGAAGAGAGAATAGAATAGAAATTTTGAGAAGCATAGTGTCTGAGTCTGAAATTTTGAAGTTGATCACTATAGAGGTAGGTTATAGAGCTTTGGTTCCATCCATGATACCCGTCCCAGATGACCTCTTCCACCCTTGCATTCCAAGGACAGCCTTATGGTCATCTCAGTTCATGTGTAGCTAGACCTCTGTTCTGCATACATTTTTTGTCATTGCCTTTCTAGGCCTCATTCCCTTGTAAAGTAGACACCTCACTTCTTGGCTTTTCTTCTTTATTAAATAGAAAATGTCAGGGAAATCATTTAATCTCTTTGTGCTTAATTATGTCATCTGGAAAATGAAAATAATAGTGCCTTCTTTGCAATTTATTCATAAAATTTAGTAAAAAACTGGTAAAAGTTGAAGTGAGTTCTCCAACTTATAACTCGCCAGTTGGAATGACAAATATTTAAAATACCTACCATATGGTAAATATAGCAATTATTATTCGTTAAAAGCGTTTTTTACAGAAATACCTGATTGTAGCATGCCTATGTCCTGAGAGTACTATACTGTCATAATGAATGCAAGGTTTAGCTATTCCAGAAGTTTCCTAGTCCTCTTTCTTCCATATTCCAATCCCATGCTACTTCTGGTGATAGAAACCCTTGGTGATTCTGGCAAAGAAAATGTAAATATTTAAAAGTATGTAAAATGATTACCTTCCTAAACCATCTGAGGATTTTTTTCAATAGTTTTAAAGCATTTGCAAGAATATGAATTTAGGTAATTATCTATGTAGGCAGTACAAATACAGGTATTCTTGGACTATGTTTTGAGACAGTCTGGCCTAGAAACTCTCTGGTTACCTTTCAGGAATAAAGTAGCTTTTATGTATTGTTTTTCCATGTCTATCCAAACTCCTCCCAAACCAACTGTCATACCCATGAGAAGAAAAGGATGGGAAAGATTCCCATGAAGTCAGCCAGGATATGGAGAAAGACTAATAGATACCAAGGGAAGAAATGATTTGAGGAGGGCAGGAGCAGACCCTTTCCAATTAGATCCATGTGGTTGTCCCTGGCACAGAGGGTACCCAGGGAGCAACAGTACTTCTCACACTCACTGAGTTGGAGAGGAGGCCAGGGCGCAGCTGGAGATTGGTATTCAGTGGCAAGAGCCTTGGCAGAGCTTAATGAACAAAAATGTGGTAACTCAAAACCTTGCTAATTCAGTCTAATTGGGGGGCTGAATAATTTTTTTAATTAAAAATTTTTTAATTAAAAAAATGATAGAATATTTCAAAGGCAATTTTATTACAGTCAAGGAGCGCTAGTAACCCAAAGCAGACTAACAAAGTGTTGCCAAGTAGAGGACCTCTGGGAGCTAATGTAATGAATTGAGAATTATTTGTCATTAAGAATTTGTATGTAAATGGATTTGTATGTAAATGTATGCTTCAAAAGTGCTTGAAAACAGTTTGTTCTTTTAAGGGGGATAAATATGCCCCTGGTAATCATGTTTGCATGATTTCACTCTCAATGCCTTCATCCCATTCCTCCATAAGATGGAGAGTTTAAAATTTGGGTAGAATTCCCACAAGTTCATAAAGTTTTTGAAATCCTAAGTTTGATTTTGAGAATAAACAAAAAATTTTTATGAATAAAATAAAAGAAGTCTGAGATGGAAGAGTGTTGAGGAATTACTAATCTCAACACCTTTATTTTACAAATGGAGCCACTGAAATATCAAAGCTTAACTAAAGGTGTTAACAAATAGAGGTACAACTAGAATTAGATTCCAGACTTAGTACATTCCAGAATAACCTACATCCTACTATGTAAACAATACTTGCATCCTGATTAATGTAGTTTACTAACGTGTGTAGGAAATAATGCTGTTTTTCATTAGACTCATGTTTAGTAATACACATTTTTTAAATATAGTTTTTTAATCTTCCCTTTTTCACCTGATTTTATTTTTTATCTATTTATTAGAGACAGAGAGGAGAGAGAGAGAGAGAGAGTGAATGGGTGCACCAGGGCCTCTAGCCACTGCAAAGGAACTCCACCATGTGCATCTGGCTCACATGGGACTGGAGAATTGAACCTGGGTCCTTAGGCTTCCCAGGCAAGCGCCTTAACCACTAAGCCATCTATCCAGCCCTAGTAATATACCTTTTAATATTTATTTATGGATTAACAAGATTATATATGAAGAGGATACAGTCCATAAGGATTAGGAAGAATAGCATTTTGGTATTTGAATTTGTACTACACGAATTAGCAACAGGAGAAAACATACTGTTGTTCAGAAGTGGACAAAACATATATAGAAACAGAAGACTGTGAAGGTGGTTAATGACTGGAAATCTAATTGGGGGTTCTTCTGTGATATGCCAGTGATGGTTATGTCCATTTACATCTACCTCATCCCAATCATTTTCTCTTTCTGTAACTTCTGCTTTCTTGTAAGACTTTTAAGAAACATATGTTAAAGGATAATAAAAGAAATTGATAACAAATTATTCTGTTGATGTATTTCTTATCTAAGTAAGACTATGCTTATTTTTTGTGCTTATTGCAGCTTTATTGGTAATAGCCAAGTAATGGAATTAACATAAGTGCTCATTAGTAGATGGATAAAGGAAATGAGATTTTATATATATATATATTACTATTCAGCCTTTAAAAAGGAGAAAATTCTGTCTCTTGCAACAACATGATGATGAATCTAGAGGACTTTTTACTAAATGAAATAAGCCATGCAGAGAAAGACAAGTACAGTACAATCTTAATTTTATATGGGATCTATAAACATCAAACTCATAGAAGCATAGGATAAAACTGGGATTGCTGGGCTGGAGATCTGGCTTAGTGGTTAAGGTGCTTACCTGTGAATCCTAAGGAAGGAGGTTTGATTCCACAGTACCCACATAAGCCAGATGTCCTATGTGGCATATGCATCTGGAATTCAATTGCAGTGGCTAGAGGAACTGGCTTGTCCATTCTCCCACTCTCTCTCTTTCTCAAATAAATAATAAAAATAAAATATTAAAAAATACAAATTGGCATTGTTGGCTATGGGGTGTTGATGATAAATGGGGAAAGTGTTTGGAAGTTGATGGATGTGGAAAGGAAAGAAGTTTTTCAAAAACTACAAAGTTTCAGAGAGGCATCATGAATATCTTTCAATAATGTACTACACAGTATAGTAACTACTGTGGTGTGGGGGTGAAATGCCTCTATTAGACTTATGTGTTTGAAATTTGGTCCCAAGCTGGTGGAATTGCTTTGGGAGGTTGTGGTATCTTTTGGAGATGGGCTTAGCTGGAGGTAGGGAGTCATTGGGGAACCTTTGAGGCCTGGTTCTGATCTCTCTGTTTTCTGGCTGCTTGATGTCTCCTACTCACAAGTCTCCAGTTGTGAGCCACTTTCCTGCCCTCCTTATCATGAAAGATTGTAGCCTCTCAAATTATGGGCCAAACTAAGTTGTTTCTTCATTAAGTTTCTTTTTTCAGGTATTTTATCATAACAATGAGAAATGTTAACTATGAGAACAATGAGTAAATACAGATACCATCTAGTGTGCACTTGAATATTACCCAAAACCACATTTTTTGGCTTATTCAGAACATCCTTAATATTTTTAAAGTTAGTCAGCTTTTAATAAATGTCTTGTCACATAAATTAATATTAATAATAATAATAAATAGCATGCTTCTTGGACAATTGAAAGATATATTACATTAGCTCTTCTAGCATAGCAAAAATTGGCATATATAAACTCAGAAAAGCTTCACTTTTGTCTTTGATTGTCCTGTTATTATCACACATTTTTAAGGTCATATGGTGCCACTGTTAATTTGGAAGATATCATTTCATTTTGAAATTCTAGAGTAATTCACTGGCTTCCCTTTACTATCTTACCTTAGGTACTATAATTTTCTTATTATACAGGGTAATTTTTATTAGTTATGTATATAGTATATGTACATCCATGATGGTACCATCATTAGTCTTCTCCTTGTCCTCCCCCCATGGGTAATGTTTAAAACGTTGTCACCACAAAGAAACAACTGGCATGCTGGGTGATGGTTTCTTCATTCCACAAGGTGAATATATATTTCAATTAAAATACAATGGAAATTTTAAAAATAGACCTAAGAATGACCACTTGTTCATACCACCATTGAGGGCATAGATAAACCATAGAAGGTGCCATATATGAATTAGAAAGTGCTTTTACAGGACACAAGATATGTCAGCAGCTTGATCTCAGACTTTCAGGTGCTGAGACTGTGAGAAGTAAATGTCTGTTATTTACCAGTTACTCTTTTAAAGTGTTTTGTTATAGCAAACCAAAGAACTAGGCCAAGGCAGTAGTTTTCTCTCATTTTAAAATTCACATCATTTTCATGACAATCACCATCTTTTTCCATATGATTGCTGGTGCTTCTATCTTATTTCTCCAGTCTCTGTAAAAAATTTAGTCCTGTTGTTCAAAATCTTAAGATCTTGCTTGTATCTTCTTGTGTCCTATGGACTAAATTTATGCCTGTTACATTTAGAATTAGATATAAACAACATATCATAGCCCTATAAAGAAAGTGAATTTTGCCACTTTTCTATCCTCATTGCACATTCACCATCACTTGTAATAGTCCTGCAACAACTGAGACTTCATATTTTTACTCAAACTCATTAAACTCATACTTCTCTGGGCACCTTTACATTTGCTGGACCCCATCTAGATTATGCTTCATTTGAGATCTTTACTTTGTTTTATTTGGTCAAAATGTTACTTCCTTGGAGAGGCCTTTCTAAATATCTACCATAGCCCTTAATTCAGTATTCCATTACCTTTACATTTTTTCTTCCTGACATTTTCGTGTACTGGAGTTTATCTAAGTAGCACTTTTTTTTGTGCAGTGCTTATCTTGCTTGTTAAAATGAAAGTTCTTAGTGAGTAGGTACCTTGTCTGTCTCCTCTCTTTTGAATCCCTAGCACTAGAGGAATGCTAAGACACTTAATACGGGAGTGTTCAATGAATGATTACAGATAAGCATATTTTATAAAGTGAGGCTTAGAATCATTTAATATCCAAGTGATTCATATATCTTCAATTTTGCCCAAATCAAGAATCCATAACACTGACAATGTTTTAATGGAAGTCTTAAGCCTTTAAGTAAACCTATGCAAAGGCTTTAGTTACAAAAATAATCTCCAAATATAGCCTCTCCATCTACTTTACTTTTGGATTACTGAAATCTGTTTGATGCCCTGATGTTTATACATTTGGAAAGTGATCTCTCTAGGGAATTATAGAAGAAAATATATTGTATAAAAATGTAGTGTGAAAAAATAAAAGGTTCAGTGAAGTGGGGAGACCACAGATGGTAATTGGAGACGATTATGATAAAAACACATTTTGTACATGCTTGAAATATTTAAATAAGAAAGTTTTAAAAAAGGACTGGTGAGATGGTTCTGTGGTCAAAAGCACTTTCTGTGCAAACATAAGAGCCTGAGGAGGCCTCAGAGATCTGCTCAAGTTTAATCCTCAGGATCCACATACACACCTGGGTATGGCCATACAGGTCTCTAACCCTAATCATTGTTAAGGAAGAAGAAACCTGAAATTAGCTAGAGTTTGTAAAAGTGACAAGCTCTGGGATCAGTAAGACACACACACAACATAACACACACACACAGAGAGAATGAAAAAAAAAAAAAAGTTTAAAGATTTAAAGTGAATTAACATGCAATTTTTTCTAACAAATCATCAATAATCCAGAATTGAATATCTCTATTGTGATCTGAACATGTAAACTCAAAGAATGTTGTCAGGGATGACCAATATGAAGTGCAATTCTTTGTTGTTATTTCTAGCTTGTTATACTCTCTCCTGTATGGCATTCCACAGAATATTCTCAGTCTATTGTTTGGGTGAGATAAAAGTTTAGGTTCGATCAGTTTATTCTCTGTCACATTGCTAGGGAAGTGCTCAAAGACAACTTAGCCTTGACATTTTCTTGACAAGGGTGAAAAGGTTAATAATTTAAAATACCATATGGAAACTATGGACATTTGTCCAAACAGTACTTACTCCTGATAGATGTCTTAAAGGAAACACATGGTTGCTGGATCTAGCCATTTCCTTCTTTTATAACTCAAGAATCTCCTGAAGTGAGCTTTCCTATATTGTTCTAGAATGTGTAATAACTAACTTTTTGATATAATTGACTATTCCAAAAAAATTGTGCTTGGAAAGGCTGAGAGCTTCTAAAGGACTAATTTCAATCACAGAAGTTTCTAAGAGTTAGGCATTTATTTTCAATTATTATCCAATTTATGGTGCTTTTTTAATGTTTTATTTGCTTATTTATGAGAGGGAGGTAGAGAGAGAGAGAGAGAGAGAGAGAGAGAGAGAGAGAGAGAAGGATCTTGAGAATGGATACATCAGGGCCTCTAGCCACTGCAAATGAACTCCAGAAACATATGCCACCTTGAGTATTTGGCTTACATGGATACTGGGAAATTGAACCTGTGTCCTTAGGCTTCTCAGGGAAGTGCCTTAACTGCTAAGCCATCTCTCCACCAGTTATGTTGCTTTTTTTTTGAGTCAGCCCAACAGATTAGTCTTTTTTATGAGAGAGAGAGAGAGAGAGAATTGGAACGTCAGAGCCTCCAGCCAATGCAATTGAACTCCACATGTGTGGGCCCCTTTGTGCAAATGTGCAACGTTGTCCGCTTGTGTCACTGTGCATCTGACTTTCCTGGGCCCTGGAGAGTCAAACGAGAGTTCTTAGGCTTCACAGGCAAATGCCTTAAGCGCTAAGCCATCTCTCCAGCCCCCTTATGATGCTTTTAAAAAGGCCTTTTTAAAAAGCCTCTAAAGGGAAGTCGGGCGTGGTGGCCCACGCCTTTAATCCCAGCACTCGGGAGGCAGAGGTAGGAGGATTGCTGTGAGTTCGAGGCCACCCTGAGACTACATAGTGAATTCCAGGTCAGCCTGGATTAGAGTGAAACCCTACCTCAGGAAAAAAAAAAGCCTCCAAAGGGGCTGGAGAGATGGCTTAGTGGTTAAGGCTCTTGCCTGTGAAGCCTAAGAACGCCCCTTTGAAACTCCAGGCTCCACGTTTAGCTAGACGCAAAAGTGACGCAAGTGTGCAATGTCACACACTCACACAAGGGGGCAAACACATCTAGAGCTTGTTCACAGAGGCTGAGAGGTCCCGCACCCATTCTCAGTCTCTCTCTCTGTGTCTCCTGTCTCTCTCAAAAAAAGACTTAGAGAATTTTTCTTTCTTGTTTCTTTAGTTGTTTCTTTCTTTCTCTCTTTCCCTCTCTTTTTCTCTTCCTTCCTTCTTTCTTTCTTTCTTTCTTTCTTTCTTTCTTTCTTTCTTTCCTTTTCTCTTTTTTCCTCTCCTTTTCTCCTATTTCCTTATTTACTCTCAATCTAGTTGCCTTACACTTTCAGTTCTTTATTTTTAGACTTATACCTTTTATTCCTCTTAGTATGTTCCTTTTGTTTTTATTTTAACTTCAATAAATAAAAAATCTTCTCTTTGTGTTGTTTCTTGAAACTGTTCACGAGGTAATGATGGTGTAAATACACTAAATATTGTTTGCTCCTACTGTGAGTCCATTAATATGGAGTATGTTATCAATTTCTTAAAATTATTTATTTATTTGAGAGAGAGAAAGAAAGAAGAAAGTTAAAAGAAAGAAAGAAGAAAGAAAGAAAGGAAAGAAAGAAAGAAAGAAAGAAAGAAAGAAAGAAAGAAAGAAAGAAAAGGAGGAAGGAAGGAAGGAAGGAAGGAAGGAAGGAAGGAAGGAAGAAAGAAAGGAAGGAAGGAAGGAAGAAAGAGAGGGGTATGGTGGTGCACGCCTTTAATCCCAGCACTCAGGAGGCAGAGGTAGGAGGATCACTGTGGAGAACGTCATTTCGGCCCATAAGGAACGCTGTAAGGATCCTAAACTGGCTCTTCAAAGTTGACCCCCTCCTATGAGGAGGAACTCAAACTTTTACATTTACCACCACAACCCCCTTTTTAGTTACCCTTCCCCTGCTCAGTCCTGGACACACCCAGGTTTGCCGGTTCCCTGACACGCCCCTTCTGCCTTCCCTGTTAACGTTGGCTCCCCACCCCCTCTTTGATCTGGCCCTCATCAGTAAGGCAGCCCAGGAATCCGGTGCTGATTCTGCTTACTTTGAACAAGTCCTTTACAATGGGCCATCCCACCTTTGACCTGGCTAAATCCCAGGCCCACCAAAATCTTAGGGATGAAATTCCAATTCCTTGGACATACTCCTTGGCACAGGACCTTAAAAACCCTATATCCTGAGCTCTCGCTTGGCCAATTCAAGCATTTAACCCGTACTTGTAAGGCATGTGCCCCCTAGCCCCCCCTGGGCCCCCTGCAGCCTCAAGGAGTCAATCCTAGAGGCCTTACCCCAAATTCTATCTGGCAGATGGATGTTACCCACATACCTTCCTTTGGTAACCTCAAATATGTCCATGTCATTGTGCACACTTACTCTAAGCTTACTTTTGCTATTGCTCTCTCTGGGAAAAGGCATCCCATGTTATTAAGGCAACAAAAACCGCTATGTTGGTCATGGGTGTGCTGGTCAATTAAAACAGACAATGGCCCTACATCTGCCCAGTCCATCCTAATGGAATCTTGGGAATAAAACACTGTTACAGGCCATCGTGGAAAGAACAAAAACCGGACCCTAAAGGAACTAATTATAAAACAAAAGTCCACTTTATTTGGCCCTAGTGGAAGCTCTTTTCACCCTCAATTTTCTCACCTTTGATGAGGCAGGACTCTCCCAGCCTACAAACATTGGAGATCCCAACCAACCACAACACCCTTACCCTTAGTCCGCTGGAAAGATCCTCTTAATTTGGAAGGGGCCCCACCCTCTTTTAACGCAAGGGTATGCTTGTGTCTTTCCAGAAACTTCAATCCCAGAAAACGAACTGACTCAGCGACCAAAGAAGAAGATGAAGACCCCTCAGACTACATACGGGACTTTAAACTTAAACTGAAGCGACCAGCCTTGCTGAAGAAGATGATGCCAGACCCCTCAGACTACATAGGGACTTTAAACTTATTTCCTCCACCAGCCACTGACTCAGACCAGCCTTGAAAGAAGATGATGCCAGACCCCTCAGACTACATATGGGACTTTAAACTTATCCCCCACCTAGCTATAAATTCCTTTCCAACTCCTTTTCATTAATTGAGCTGCTACCATTAAGGACACTCAATGCTACTGAATGACACTAGGGTGAACTCACCCAGCAACCTGACCCCAGTTCCTCTTCAGGCTCTCTAATTCTCGGGGACTGTTCAGCCACAGAAGGATGCCTCCTAGGCAACAGCCTCATATGGAAGACCTCATGAAGGACCAGGCCAAGGGTTTTCTCACCAGGAAGGCAACCAGCCCAGGAAGATTCCATAAGATGGGGCAACCTAAGACAGGCACTGTCACATGTGATGATCCTTTGGGGCCTGGGTTCAACAATGGCTTTCCAAAAGCCATCCCAGCACTAGGTGGCAGGCCCATGACGGGTAAGTCTCCATGAGATGGATCAACCTAAGACAGGCACTGGTATGATCCCTTGGGGCCTGGGTTCAACAATGGAATCAAACCATACCTCTCAGGGTTGCCAATAATAAAAACAAAAAGGAGGATATGTATGGCCCTGGTCCTGAGACAGGAAGTGGCTTCTGTAAAATGGCGTTTTTCTGCAGGCTTGATGTGACAAGAGTTACAGCCCCATGCTCAGCCTGAGATGTCTGTCCAGAGACAAGCTGTCATTGGTCACCAAAAGGGGACCCCCCATGCAAAGATTGACAGCCCCTTGAAAATGTACACAAAACAAAACAAAAAGAGAGACCCTATCGTCCCTCCTGAGCTGGCCTGTGCAGATCAATGAGTTCAAGGCCACCCTGAGACTACAGCCAATTCTGTCAGCCTGAGCTAAGTGAGAACTGCAAAACAAAACAAAAAGAGTGTGCAAGAACCTGTAGCCACTGCAAACTAACTGCAGATGCATGTGCCACCTTGTGCATCTTGCTTACTTTGGTACTGGGGAATTGAACCTGGGTCCTTAGACAAGCATCTTAGCAGCTAAGCCTTCACTCCAGCCCCATGATATCAATTTTTAATGGTGTTTATTACACTTCAAGGAAATTATAAGGTGTCATTGCAGAACCAATTTGGGAATGGGTTCTAGGGTTTCAGTGAAGGGGTAAAATATAACAAAGTGCTTATAAGCTTAACCACCAACTCTGTTGACTACAAATGTAAATGTTCCTTATACATTTCATATGCATATAACATACTGGGTTAGTATATTGATGTTTATATGTGTGTTATGCACTGAAATTTGTTTGCTAATTTATTAACAAAATTTAGCTAATATTAAGGAAATGTTTGAAAATAATGGCATTGTGGAAAAATAGCTATGGAATTAATCTTACTACAAATTTTAACTTGAACTCCCTGATTTAGAGTCTATCTATGCACTTTGGTACACTATTTAAACAATACCGGTCACAGAATCCTCATTCTTAACTTGAAGATGATTTCACTCTCACAGTTTCTTGTGCATTAAATAAGAAAAGATAGCATAAGTCAAAGGACATAAGCATTTAGCACACTAAATAATCAATGTTCTTCTGTTAGCTTATGCTATGGAGGTTAGGGAAAAAGTAAATAAAAATTCTAATTTACAGAAAACCTATATTCTAGCTGGGATGTACAGGACACAATACAGTTCATTATGTAGGAAAAATGAATTCTATGGAGATGGAGCTTTGTGAGTCAGAAAAATTTAAAGAGGAAATCATTTAGAAAGGCCTTAAACAACTTAATTAAAATATTTTGTGCATTTTAGGAAAAAGTATATATATGGAGAGAGAGAGAGAGAAAAATATATATATAATATAGAGAAAATATATATGCAGCCATATGTACACAAATACATATGCATTTCGCAAAACATATATTTGGATACTTGATCTTCACAAGAACCTATTACTGTTGTCTAGTTATAAATGAAACAAAAGTCAGAAAGGTAAGGTTATTTGGCAACCATTAAGTACAGGACTTATATTGGTAGTTTTGAAAAATTACTAGGTACTATCTGAGATAAAGTAATATAATTTACAAATCCCAAGTATATAGTAAACTTTCAATAAATAATGGTTATCTGCTTTACTATATCTTGGTGCTTGTCCAAAAGTACAATCAAGGGTTATCTGATTGGGAATGAAATAACTTATCTTTCAAAAAGTGATATTTTTAGGGTTAAACATTTGTCTTATAACTGATCAACACAAACGTGTTCAATTACTTTGTAAATGTATTATTTAAAAACAAAATGGAAATGTCAATAATACAGGTTTTCTAGGAGTATACTGCATACTGTATATGTATACTGAATCCAAACGTTCAATTGGCTCTCTATAAAAAATGATTAGACAGGGCTGGAGAGATGGCTTAGTGGTTAAGGCATATGCCTGCGAAGCCTAAGGACCCTGGTTCGATTTTCCAGGTCCCATGTAAGCCAAATGCACAAGGGACACACGCTTCTGGACTTATTTTGCAGTGGCTAGAGGCCTTGGCCCACCCATTCTCACTCTCCCTCTCTCTCTTTCCCTCCGGATTAGACAATGGCTTGACTTCTGGAATGCATTTATTCTTTGAGTACTAACTTAAGTCATAATTAGTTTTCCCAACAAATTCTCAATATCATATTTTCTCATCACTCTTTGAATCATACTGCAAATATAAGGGTTCATTCTGTAATGCAAAAGGGTTTTTGGATTTTCAATTGTTTGAGAAAATAATGTACACAATAATCCCCCTTTTTATTGGAAGAGATGACACACATGGTGAAAGGATACTTCTGGACTTAGTTTGCAGTGGCTAGAGGCCTTGGCCCACCCATTCTCACTCTCCCTCTCTCTCTTTCCCTCCGTCTCTAATAAATAAATAAATAAAAATAAAATATTTTAAAAATGATTAGACAATGGCTTGACTTCTGGAATGCATTTCTTCTTTGAGTACTAACTTAAGTCATAATTAGTTTTCCCAACAAATTCCTCAATATCATATTTTCTCATTACTCTTTGAATCATATTGCAAATATAAGGGTTCATTCTGTAAGTGGAAATATATTGTGACAAAAGGGTTTTTGGATTTTCATATTGTTTGAGAAAAATAATGTACACTTGAGTTTCTTTCATAACCCCCCCTTTTTTATTGTCCTAACACTTATGAAGAGATGACTTTGAAGCTGCATGGTGAAAGGATACTTTACATTAAATATGATAATTGGGCTGGAGGGATGGTTTACTGGTTAAGGTGTTTGCCTGCAAAGTGAAAAGACCCAGGTTCAATTCCCAGGACACATGTTAACACAAGGGGTTGCACAGGTCTGGAGTTCATTTGCAGTAACTGGAGGCCCTGACATGCCCACTCTCTCTCTCACTCTCTCTCTCTCTCTCCCTCTCTCTCTCTTTCTTTCTCTATCCCCATCTTTCTCTGTCAAATAAATAAATAAAAATAAAATATTTAAATGTGGTATTTATTTAACATATCCTGATAGCAATTCCAGGCCAACCACTCTTTTTAAAAATATTTTCATTTATTTACTTGAGAGAGAAAAACAGAGACAGAGAGAGTGAGTGAGAGAAATGGCAGACACAGAGAAAGTGAGAATGAACACATCAGGGCCTCCTGTCACTGAAAAATAACTCCAGACTCATGCACCACTTTGAACATCTGGCTTCATGTGGGAACTGGAGAACTGAACTCAGGCCATCAGGCTTTGCTAGCAAGCACCTTTAACTGCTGAGCCATCTTTATCATATTATGTTCAGTATAATGAGCTCAGTATAGACGCAATTATGCACTAGTCCAAGTTTAATTTCTTTCAATGAGAATTCAAAAGGTCACCTTACATCCTTGATTTATTTTCTTGCATGTATAACTTAGATAAAATAATACTAGGTCCTTATGAAGATTAAATATTCAAATATATGTTTCAATTTATATAATATATATGCATATACATATGTGCACTGGGCCTTTTATATTTACATTTTCATTATAGATATTTGTGCATTAATAGTAAATGATCCCTTCCTCATGTAGTTATCATTTACCTTATACAGTTAACAAAATTTTAGCTTAATTCACTCAGAATTAAGTCATTTTAAAATTCAAATGCATATGTGAAATCTTTTCATTTTACAAAATTTTAATTTGTTGATTTGAAAGGAGAGAGAGAGAAGAGAGAGAGAGAGAGCAAAGAGTGGGCACACCAGGAATTCCTGTTTCTGCAAAGAACTCCATACACATGAGCCACATTGTGCATCTGGCTTTATGTGGTACTAGAGAACAGAAACCAGGCCATGAGGTTTGGAAACACATTTTAAATAATCTATAATAGAATTCAGTGTTCAAATACTATTATATTTATTTTATATGGTCTGAAAAGAAACTATTTTATATAAAAAGCAGAGGTTATGAGTCTTATAAAAAGTCACAGCATTATTTTAAACATAAAATTAGAACTCTGGACTTGATCTTTTTTTTCCAGTTCTTCATGAATTTTTTCTAAATCAATTTGTTTTTCTCCTTAGAAAATTAGCTGATTTCAGCCAGGCGTAGTGGCACACACATTTAATACTAGCACTCAGGAAGCAGAGGTAGGAGGATTGCCATGAGTTCAAGGCCACCCAGAGACTTCATAGTGAATTCCAGGTCAGCCTGGGCTAGAGTGAGACCCTACCATGAAAAAAAAAAAAAATAGCTGATTTCATCTTCAGATATTTATGCAAGCTTCTTGTTTTGTACTGAATATTAAATTTTATTTTATTGTGTTAGTCTTTAATATTCTTGGTCTGAAAAGTGAAGCTAACTGTAGAAATGGGATATTTATTTTATTAAAAATTATTTAATTTGAGAATTTCTTCTAACAAATGAAGGCGTCTCTGAAAACTAACTCTAATTTCAAATATCAGAAATAACTCATGTAGCAAAGCAGTTCATTTATATTGCAGGGTGAATAGTGAAAATGTTGATATGATTTGGAGACAGCAGAAGAATAATTAGTGGAGTGATTGACTTGCTTCAGGGTCACTACAGAGGATACTAACTTTAAATTAAAATTGAATGCACTAATAATTAACAGTGGTAACTAAAAGTGAAAACATGTTTAAGAAAGTAATCAAGTAGAGACCCTAAGATCCATAAATTTATATTATGTGCTTTAATTTTTGACTGATTCAGTATCCTTCTGATACCAAAGAAATCTTTTCTTTTCAATACTTTCCATATTTCTTAAATTTGAATTATTCTCAATTAGTCAATATACATATACTAAAGAGATTATGTATATATGTGTAAATGTCATTCAATAAACATCAAGTATGAAAAATTGTTTGATCTCAAAGGCCTGCTGTGTAGAAGTAAAAGAGATTTAGACATGTGAAAAGCTAAAAACTAAAAGAGCCAAACGAATAGAAATCTAGAAATGGGCAAGTTGTTTAAGACAATGCAGTTGCCTGTCTGCATTACAATGAGTGGTAAAAGCAGGAAGTTCAGAGGACATATGCATTTGAGCCTGCGTGGCCTGGCAAAGTCTTGGAGGAGCCAGATTGGAATTGATTATGAAGTATAAATCTGATTTGAACTCTTCCAACATTTTTCATTTGTTCTAAAAATGACTATTGTTATTTTTTTATTTATATACTACTAGGCCCTCAAAGTTTCAAGGAAGCAGAGCAGTGTCAATAAAGAATGACTAGCTATAGATCTCATAACCTGTGGTTTCTTGGTGCGCTTCTGAACAGATGTTAAGAATTCTGTCACGTTTATTCTCAAATCTCTGCTTCTCACCCTCTGAATTTTTCTCAGAATCCTCATCTATGAAGCACAGATTATTTCTCAACTAACATAAAAAAGGCTGGGGAAACATTTGAAATATATCCATGCCTTAGTCAACATGAGTAGAAAATCGGAAACTTCCCTATTCCACAGGAATGTTGGCTCACAAGGAAGATGGGTCGAATAAAATGTGTAAAATGGACTACATATGGTCGTTTGTTATTTTCATCATTGCTGACAGTACACAGCTTGCCATTGCTCTTGCATTTTCTAGTCATTCATATTGAATTGCCTCAGCCAGCTGCAAATCACATCCTTCTTTTCTGTACTGGATTCCAGATGCTGTTTACAAGACTGGAAATGTGTGGTGAGCTCTGTACAGTGGGGCAGCATCTGCTTTTGGATATTGCCACCAAGAAGACTGAAGTCCTCATATACTGCTTATCAATTGTGTTCTATGCTGTAAGCTTTTGGAGGTGAACATGTTTCTGTTTAGAAGCATGTATGAATCTAGTCATTGTGACTTTAAACAGACAATAAATTAAAATCCAAGCTGCCACTAGACTGAACCCTTGCAAATGAACACTTTTTGGTCCTGAATGTCTGGTACTTGGCTTGTGAAAATGAAAGCAGTTAGTGGAAACAGTGCTTGCTCTGGTAAATTAAACTCCTTGAGCGGTTTGAGAACTGAGAGATTTAAGTTCCATGTGAAATCCAGGGTGAGTAACAAAGCCTTCTAAATAACTCCAAGCTGTAGCAGGTCAATGTACTTTTTGAGAGTTGAGTCTTTGATATAGGTATTATGTCAAATTCCCCATAAAGTGTAAATGAAGTTCTGATTGCACAGGGATGGAACATTTATATCAATAGAAAATTTAATTCTATGTCCTGAAAGAAGTTGATTAAGGATGATGTTGCCCTATAGTCTAGCAAGCCCAGCACATCATAAAAACTAATATTTAATTAAGCATTTTAGTTTTCATGAAAAATTTAAGGAAATTAATTGACACAAGTAACCATTGGGTCAATGTCTAATAGGCTATTTCTATTGTGATAGAAGGAGAAGTTTGTAGAATGTTCTTTAATTAAAACAATTAATGTTGATATCTGTATTGTCATTAAAATAGATGTTAAAAATCTATAAATTGTACATGCACTTTCTGGTGACCACTGAATAATTAATTGCTCTTGTACAAAGGGCTTTAATAATCATAAAAAATTTAGCCCGGCATGGTGGTGCACACCTTTAATCCCAGCACTTGGGAGGCAGAGGTAGGAGGATCGCCGGGAGTTCAAGGCCACCCTGAGAATACAGAGTGAGTTCCAGGTCAGCCTGGCTAGAGCGAGACCTTACCTCGAAAAACCAAAAAAAAAAAAATTATTTCTCTGGCCATAATTTGTAAGATGTTTTTTTCTGAATCTAGGAATGAATAAAGTATGATAATGAAAGGCTATCTTAAGTAAAATTCACAAATCATGAATTAGATCATAATATCTTGTTTAAGAAATATAATTGCACAAAATGATGTTGTTTCTCCCACAACATACCAAAGATGCTTCATGTATATTCTTTTAAGTTTATTTTAATTATATATAAAAAACAAAAAGTATATATTAATATCATACCATGTATTTTATTCAGATGTAAGCTTGCTGTGTACTCTCTTTCTACTGATAAAAACCTGATGAGAAGAAGCAATGAGAAATAACTTAGTGAACAGTCATGATTGGCTAAGCTGGGAACAGATTCCTAATTAAAATAATTAGGAATAATTAAAGTATACTATCTCCTCATTTTTGACACCAGAAAAGAACCCAGATAATGTTCCCTACATGTTAATATTATTTAATAAGCCTTTTTTTCTAAAATATAACAATTAATGTTGGAATCTATCTAGAAAATAAAATGGAAAAGGTCACTAGCCATGAAATTAAAAACTTTGGAAAATAATAGTAAAAACAGTGCATTATAATCCATAGAGTGATATAATAATCAATGAGAATATACTAATATAAATGAAAAATGTAATAGAAAAATAACTTAAATGTGGGAAGTTCTCTTTGCAGTACAATTTAAAGTAAAATTGTGTGAGAAATGCTGCCAATAAAATGACCATTGGTAAACACCATGGCAATTTGTTTCATTAATGTATGATAAAATTAGTAGCAAATTTCTAATTTAAAACAAATTATTTATATGGATTTATAATAGATCCTAGAAGATGCTTATTAATCATAAAAAAGAAATATATATTTTATACCACACAAGCTTAACAGGTACTATTTAACCAACTGATAAAGATCAACTTCACTAATAATTAAACATAACAATTACTGATGAGTTAAGTGATTAATAATATCATATCTTTACTATGTTTTCTAAAAATGCATAGCCTGAATATCATCAATAGAAACTTTATTCTTTAAAAGTCAATGACATGAAAGATAATAAATACTTAAGAATTATTCTAGGTTTAAAAAGACTGAAGAGACATGAAAATGAAAGGTTTAACATGTGTTTTGATCTTAGGATAGATTCAGAAATTTAGTAGATATTTGGAAAAATTAAATTATGGTCTGAAGTTTGGAATATTTTATAAATGGTAATTGTCTGAAGTATATAATTGTAATGTTTGGAAGATGTGGAGAAACTTAATAAAATAATTTGTGTTCTAGTTATGTAATTTTTGTGGAAGCCTGAGATTAGTTCAGAATCAAAAGTTAAAAACAAAAACAACTCTTGTTTTATTAAACTTTCTGTTAGAATCAGGACAAGTGAATGAAGTTACTTTCAGATGGCTTGAGAACCCAAGCCATCCTTAGGACCTGATTCCTCCAATATCTTCCCTTATATTATCCTAATATTTACCATTGTTTAAGCTAATCCCTCACATCTACCCCCCCCCCCTTGGTATTTAAAGCCTTTTCACAAAGGGAAAATATAAAGCACTTACTTTTCAACATTAGCAAGAAATACTTTCCTGCACTTAACAATTCAGGAAACTAAATCAAAATATGCAAGCACTCGTAGAAGAGGCTGGCATGAGTCATCATTGTCCAAGTCATATATTTTATCTCAATTCTGTTTGTGTTAAAGATAATGCACAAATAGCCCTTTGAACAACATTTAAAAAGAAAGTTGAGAAAAGAGAAACAAGTCAGTAACTTGGCCAATTCTCTGATCAAAATGAAAAGAGCAGTAATAAATCAATTCTTTAAGTGATACTCCTATATGTAGAACTAAAACCCAAACACAGAAACAATAATAATAGAAATCATTTATGGATCATGCACTATGTTCCAGTCAATGTAATGTGTATTTGACATGCATTGAATTTGAGTCTCAGAATTATATGAAACAAGTGATATTATTATTGTATAGACATTAAAGACAAGGTAGTTATGATTGGGAGCTTGAATAACTGACCCAGAGTTCATAGCTAGTGATGAATCATTGACTTTAAGAACCAACTGTGTTTTTTTGTTTTTTGTTTTTGCTTTTTTTGAGGTTGAATCTTGAACAAGCCCAGGAATTCATTATATAGTCTCAGGCTGGCCTTGAATTCACAGCAATTCTCTGACATCTTCCTCCTGAGAGCTAGGATTAAAGATGTGCCACCACACCCAGTAACCAAATTTATCTATAGATCATTACTGAGTTTTTCACAATTCCTTATAAATCAAACTTAGTTAAAAATAGTTGGATAATCACTAAGAAAGAGTAAATCATGTTTATATTTAACTTGCATAATATACTAATTATTACAATATTTTAAACCTCTGACTTTTGTACATTAGTAAGCGTTTAGATAGTTGACAGTTTTTCCCTTTGTGTCAAGGTATAGCACCTCCTCTAGAATCCTATCTTTTGGACAGTGCATTATGGCATTAAGAAAATAAGAGAATTCCTTTCACCAAAATTTATTCCACCAGATTAGTGAGTTATTCAGTTATCTCTTATGCATTTATGTGATAAGTGGTCTTTCAGATTAGTTACCATGTGGCTATCATTTTCATCATGCATCCAAAACTACACATGAATAGGATATTGAGAGAAAACATGGTTTAGTCAATGTGACTATAAGCACTGGCTTGTTCATTTCTGGCTGAAATAATGGCAAACATTCTTAGAAAATCCTCCTATATAAAAAGAAAATAATTAAGAGGAAAAGACCCAAACAAGCAGAAACATTCCTGCAGATAAAAAACAGAATTTACATCAGTAGGGTGGGGGGAGTTCCTTTACTGTTTTTGTAGTTTGGCAGCTGTCAACATCTCAAAATATCATCTCACCCAAACTGTTGAAAGAAAGAAACCCTTTGATTTCTCCCTTGAGACTCAAAAACTGAAAATGGAATCTTTGTAGTCCCAGCTCTATCTCAGACAACATCCCTTTATTTTCTACTTGGTAGGAATGCGTAATTTCTAAGAATTTAATTAAATAAGTTTTATCATTTTAACTTTATTTCAAAAGAAAAAAAGAGTAAAGAGAATCTTACATTTTTTATCTTTATTACCTATCTTAAGAGACTAAACATCATATTTCTTGCATCATTAATAATGCAAATTAGTTTTTGTTTGTGTCTCACATAAGACTATAATTAGAAGTAAATATTTAATACTCAGATCAGAAAATCAAATCAATACCCAGCAATTGTGTTCTCTAGGTAAAGAAGGTTAATGTGAGAAAGATTTTATTCACTGAAATTTTTGTTTATTTAACCACTCTTTTTTTCTTCACTATATTAAACAGAAAAACTTTATGTGCCCTTTCATCTTGAATCTTTATAGATGAAAATAATAACTAAATATTATATATTTAACATTAATAAATATAAATGAATACATACAAATATTACATTTGTGTGTGTTTTTTGGGGGGAGCCTAAAATATATACTATTTAGTGAACTGGTTTTCAAAAGCTATTATAACAGTTTCATAAATGAGAAGGCTAGAGACAACAAAAATTTATTTTCTCACTTATAGATTCTAGAAGTCCAAGATCAAGCAATGAGCAAGCTCATGCTGCCTGTCAAGACAACAGAGGAAGTCTGTCCTGCCTCCTCCTATATTCCAGTAGTTTTCTGCAAAACTTTGGCCTCCTTGTCTTCTTGTCTTCCTTGGCTTCTCCCTTCCTTCAACACGGGATGTCTGCTTTGGGTATATCTGCCTTTACATGGCTATCTTCTTCTTCTTCTTCTTTTTTTTAATTGATAACTTTAATATTCCCATTGGGTATAATCTTATGCTCCCTTTCCCCCAACCCCATTTCACTGAGGGCCTTCCTCAGTGGGTATATTGGTCTTCACCATTCAGTCTCAGTGTGGGTGGACAATGGCTCAGTGTCCACCTTTCCACCCTGTGGCTATTACAGTCTTTCTGTCCCCCTTCCATATTTTTTTCCTGAGCCTTGAAAGGTTATAAGTCTCCTTTAGAGTTAAGCTATCATCAGTCTCAGTTTTGCATCTCCTTAGTGTCTAATGTCATCTCCCTGGAGGAGGTTCTCAGGTAAGTGGTCAGAGCAGCACTAACTTAATTTGCCACTTCCTCTATAGGGCTTCTTGGTCCTTTGCAGGTATGACAGAGATGACTCCTTTCCTGCTGGGAAGTCAGCTTTATTTAATTGTCAGACTGATGGGTCTTGTGTCTCACTGATATTTATTGCCATCTGTTAAAAGCAGATTCTCTAGCCAAGAGTGAGAGAAGTGTGGATCAATGGGGATAAGCATAGGCATCTAGTAGACATTTGACAGGCATAACCTCTCCATTTAGCCAAAGAACAGTGGAAATTTCATTCTTGAATCTGCACCTTTCCAAAACATGGGCTTCTGACTTGTTTTTCTTGTTTTCAAGTAATTTTTAAGATTTTATTTTTATTTAGTTATTTATTAGAGACAGAGAGAGAAGAGAGAGAGAAAGATTGGACACATCAGGGCATCTAGCCACTGCAAACGAACTCCAGACACATGCACCACCATGTGCATCTGGCTTACATGGGATCTGGAGAATTGAACCGGGTTCCTTAGGCTTTACATGCATGCGCCTTAACTGCTAAGCCATCCCTCCAGCCCTGACTTGGTTTATAGTACTAGGAACTATAGAAGTGATCCCAGAAAGTATAGTTTTTTGTACCAGGTAAGAACTCTCTCCCATTGAGCAGGCCTCATATCCAATTAAAGTGCAGTAGGTTACCTCTGTAGAATGTATGTCACTATTACACCGGTGTTTAAATTGTACCTGGCTGATTGATTATATAATCTGCAGGATCCACTGTTTGTTTATGAAATTTCTGACCTTTATTCCCAGTAGCTTGAACAGTGCCTTCCAGCACTATGTGAGCTTGCCACCTGAGAGCTGATTTCCATCTCAATTCCTGCATGTTCACTCAATGTCCTGCAACCACAGCCTGTTGTGTCTTCAGCAATAGCATTTGATGGTTTAGTTCTAGTGGGTAACCTTTGTATCTCCTCTCCTCCCTCCTTTACCCCAGTTTGCCTCAGACCCTTTGATCTCCTGTGTTCTGTCCCTCTACATGCTTGTCTACTATCTCATACTCTGTTCCCTCCCTGCTTCTGCTTCCTCTAAGCCCCATTTTAGATTCCTTACCAGTACTACTGATATCTACTACTACAACTTATAAATAAACCAAGCTATTTCCTGTTAATATTTGCATATGAGAGAGATAAGAGTTTTGGAGAAGGAAGAAATTCATAAAGCAAAATCTTCTACCTAAAATAAAATGAGTGGATTGTTTCACATGAGAAAAAGATAGAAAAACTAGGGGGTATAAATAAATTGTAGAATGTCTGAGCAAACCAGAGAAGATTCATGGAAGATAAATCTTAATAGAGTTTTTATATGAATAAATTCGGTATATTTTAACAGATTTTTGTGTGTATACATTATATGTGTGTGTTTGTAAATGAGGGCCTGTAAATGCCTTGGCATGTGTATGGAAGTCAGAAGATAACTTTTGGGTGTTGGTTCTCGACTTCAACTATATTTGTGTCAGAATCTTTTGTTGTCAACTGTTGGCTGAGTCAGGCTAGCTGGATCAGGAGTTTCCTGAAGATAGTACTGTCTCTATGTAACATCTCTTCTATACATTTATGACTTGAGATGTGAAGAGCTTTGTACATATATTGTATAAATTATACAAAGTTTGTAAAGTTAAAAGTCATATATGTTTAACACATAGAAGGTGAACAATAAGTACCATCATTTATATAAGATACATTGCATCTGGACCTTTAACACAGTAAATAAAATTTTGACATTTCTTTTTATTGTAGTAAATATCATTTAAAAAATCAGCATGCAGAGAATCCTTCCAGTTCAAAACAGCTTTGTATCTGCTTGACATGACTAAAACCAATGAGATGCACGTGTCTAGCAAGTACTATGTTTTAGTCACTAGCACTATCCTTAAACTTGTAAGAAATTTAAATCTACTCTTTGATTTTTATCAAGATTGTTAATCTATGTAGAGCTGGTAAATACAGAATCACATAATTCTAATTATCCTAGTGAGGCACAGGTTCTAAACTTTACTTCAAAATTCATGCTATCTTAATATGTAAATGACCTGTATACACATATGCTACTAATTATTACTAACTTTGTGGTATATTAAATGTATTTGTTGGAGAAAAATTAGAGTCTGAGTTATTTAAATGCTTTCCAAATTAATGCATAAAGTTTGCGAACTTTTTTTCACAAAAAATGAAAATTCTGATCATTCTTTTCCTTTTGGTTTGATTCATATATTAAATGTGAGGTTATTGTATTAACTGACTTTCAAGTAGTGTCAGCAAACAATGTATGATGAACATGTTTCTAATACTCCTAAATAGAATGCTATTCAGAGAATATGTAGGGATCAATTTCAAATGTATCATTGTTAGTAAGATTTTTGTATAGGCCAGTGTTTTCTGGGGTATGGCTCTGCTTCTTTCCCTGCTTCTTACTAGGATGGCTCTAAAATGGGCTAAAACTGAACTCATTTGAAGTTTTGTTCAGTGAATTAACTTTTCCCCTAAAGTTTACTTTTATCTCAAAATAGTTACAGCAGAGAATTAAGCATTTAAACAGGTTGTAAATTTGTTAAGAAAATATACTTATCTTATAAAGAAATAGGTCTCAATGAAAATTCAAATGTCCTTTTGTTTCATTGAATAATCCAAAGTGTCAAAATAATTGAATATCCAAAGTTTAAAATTAACACTCAATATTCCTGTTTCAAAATTGGTGGAACTAGCTTTCCTGATGTCTAAGAAGGAAGACTTACAGACAAACAAAGGCAGATTAATAAATCTTTATAATGACTTATTAGTAGATTACTGGTATAGTGAGTCCTCTAGCTCATACCCTTCACTCATATTTTGATAAAAAAAATTTATGTCTAATTTTCAAGTGAGGATGGTATTAAAGATGGGCTTTGTGATCAGCTGCAAAGTTGATCAGCAGTAAAATGGAAAAAGCCTTGCCAGACATGACAGCTATAGATTCCCTGTCCCACTAGGATTTCTAGGAATATATCTTTCATTCTGTATTATTATGCTTACATTACTATTTTGATATGCATTTAAACATTCCTTTAATAGAGGTCCAGTTAGTTGTATACATCTGCTTACTGAGTTAAATAATGTAAATACATTAATGCCTATGGATAGATAATGGGAAAACACCATAATTTCAAATGGCAACATCACCATCATAGAAAAAATACTGAGGGCTAAACATGGCACAATCTGTAATCTCAGGTATTTTACAACTGGCTTGCATAATTGTGAGTCTTATTCAATCTTCTATTGTCACTTGTGGTTTTAGGAATACCCCTCTCCTCTATGATCCCTTCTTGTTTAATATACTTGCAACATTTATGCCTTTCAGACTCCACCAGTTCCAATTTAAGCTGCAGATCAAATGTGGTTTCTAAGATATCCTGATCTGAGGATCTGCTGCCATTTTTTTTGCCTCTAGTCAATACAGTAAGTTATTTTTTTAACCTCCAAGGATAAGTAGTAGCAATGTCCATATTCCAGCAAAAACAGTTACAAATTTGAAATATTTGCCCTCTTCTCATTAAAAATAAAGAGTAAAATTTTCTGACAAGGTAATGAGACAGGTTTGTGTCAATGCTGGGACAAAGAAAGATAAGCTTCTGGGCCTTATCCCATATCCAATTACCAACTAAAAGTGAAGGATTCAGGATATGTGTCTTCTGCTGCTCTTCCATGCTTATCTTAAAAATGTGAATGAAATTCCTTCTTGCATTTATTTATGTCATTATTGAGCTTAGCTAGCTGGGTACTGTGGTCCTGTATTTTTCACTGCTCTTCAGGTCATTTAGCCCAAGTAATTCTTAATGGGGAGAGACTGAAGGAATTCCCATTGAGATCAGGAACAAGGCAGGGGTGTCCACTCTCACCTCTGCTCTTTAACATACTGCTAGAAGTATTAGCTCAAACAATAAGACAGGAAAAAGAAATCAAAGGGATACAAATTGGAAAGGAAGAAGTTAAGTTAGCCTTATTTGCAGATGACATGATTCTATACATAAGTGACCCAAGAACCTCCATCTCAAAACTCTTAAAGTTGATTAGCGCCTTCAGCAAAGTAGCAGGATATAAGATCAATGTACAGAAATCAGTAGCCTTTCTGTATGCAATAGACAAAGATACAGAAAGAAATAACTAACATTGTCCCATTTTCAATAGCAACAAAGAAAATAAAATACCTTGGAATAACATTAACCAAGGAAGTGAAAGACCTATACAATGAAAACATAAAAACACTCAAGAAAGAAATTAAGGAGGTCCTACAAACATGGAAAGATCTCTCATGCTCTTGGATAGGTAGAATTAACAGAGTGAAAATGGCAATCTTACCAAAAGCACCATATAGATTTAAGGCAATGCCGATAAAAATCACAACTTCTTTCTTCACTGAGATAGAAAACACTATCTCAAAATTCATAATGGAAAGGCAGAAGGCCTCGGATATCCAAGCATATCCTCAGCAAAAGAAACACCTCTGGAGGCATCACCACACCTGATCTAAAGCTATATTACAAAGCCATTGTAGTAAAAACAGCATGGTACTGGCATAAAAACAGAAATATAGACCAATGGAATAGAATAGAAGACCCAGACTTTGGGTCAAGTAACTACAGCTACTTGATATTTGACAAAGGCCCTCCCAATGCAAAATGGAAAAAAAAAGACAGCATCTTCAACAAATGGTGCTGGACAAACTGGACAACCATATGTAGGAAAATGAAACTTGATCCACACATCTCACCATGCACAAAAATCAAGTCCAGATGGATCAAAGACCTTAATATAACACCAGAAACTCTGCTACTACTGGAAGAAAAAGTAGGAGGACCCTTCCATGACATAGGAGTGGGAGAAGACTTCCTGAACAAAACTCTAGCAGCTCAGGAAATTAAACAATCATTCAACCATTGAGATCTCATGAAGCTGAAAAGCTTTTTCACAGACAAATATACTATAACCAAAGTCTAAAGATTACCCACAGAATGGGAGAAAATATTCACCAGCTATGCAACTGACAGAGGCCTAATTTCCAGAATCTACAAAGAATTCCAAAGCAAATAAATCATAAAACAACACACTCACAAAATGGGGCAGAGAACTACTCAGGGAATTCTCAGAGGAAGAAATACAAATAGCAAACACACATTTAAGAAAATGCTCAACATCCCTAATCATCAGGGAAATGCAAATTAAAACAACTATGAGATTCCACCTTACCCCAGTAAGGATGGCTAATATAAAAAAAAATGAAAACAAATGCTGGCAAAGCTGAAATAAATGGGAACAAGCCTTCATTGTTGGTAGGAATGTAAAATGGTTCAACCATTATGCAAAGCTATATGGAGACTCCTGAAAAGGATGACCATAGACCTGCCAACAGATCCAGATATTCCCTTACTGGGCATTTACCCTAAAGGCTCTAAGCTTCAGATTACAGACATTTGCTCAACCATGTTTATAACTGCTCAATTCATAATAGCAAAGAGCTGGAATCAACCCAGATGTCCATCATTAGATAAATGGATAACAAAGAAGTGGTATATATATACTATGGAATTCTACATAGCAGTAAGGAAAGATGAAATAATGAAATTTGAAAAAAAAATGGTCAACATGGAACAGATCATCCTCAGTGAGCTCACCCAATCACAAAAAGATAATCATTGCATGGTCTCATTTATCTGTCACTCCTAACCTGAATCCACCTGAGAAGCTGCCAAATCTAATAAGCACTATGAGGACCAGATAATAGAGGGTAGGATGGGGAGGGTAAGGGTGGGAGGGAGCAAGAAGGTGGGAGGGAGAACAAGGATGAGGGGATACAAATAGGGACCCAAAAGGAAATTATACTATAAAACCCTTTATACTGAACAACAGGCTAAAACATTGATCATTCAGCAGGCCCTCAGAGGGAACACCTGACCACAGGAAAGTGGAGAGAACATCATGAAGAGCAACCTTAATCTTTTCGTGCCTCTCTCTCTCTTCTCTCTCCCTTTCTCTCTCTCTCTCTCCCTCTCCTCTCTATACTCACGTTCTCTTTCATATTATCTTTCTTTTTCTTCCCGCACCTCCCTTGGCACTGACTTACAACTCCCAGTAATAGTAGGGGGTAACTTTCACAATGAGCTGTTGATCTGAGACACCTACAAGGTCTCCCCAAAAAGACAGATTTCTACCAGAGTTCTTGATGACCCACCAAAGGTTAATGGTAAAACCCCACTGTAGAAGACAGCACATGCGTGTGAGGACAAACATGGAGAGACCTGGCCAGAATCTGGAAGAGTGTCAGTCCCCAGATAACTAGTCTAGTGCCAGAGGGTGCT
Organism: Orientallactaga sibirica; assembly: GCA_036365145.1. Classification (NCBI taxonomy): domain Eukaryota; kingdom Metazoa; phylum Chordata; class Mammalia; order Rodentia; family Dipodidae; genus Orientallactaga; species Orientallactaga sibirica. Next base: position 3,886,062 of record JAEOAD010000793.1, on the reverse strand, counting down.
ACACTAGCAACTTGGGGAAAATGGCCAACATGTGTCCAAATAACTCGCAGTCTAAGCTACCCAGCAGGAAAAAACTTGACAAAATGCTCAAATAAATGTCGTAATGGCACACAGCCAAGTTGGGTTACCAACTGCTCTTGAGTTGACTAATAGATCCACTCAGTGGAATGGAACTCATTGCTGGAACTGGTATATAAGCCAAAACCATCTACAAAAATAAGCTCAGTCTCCAAGATCAAGATACCACCAAATGTGGGCTAGAAGAGAGCCAACACATATAAAATTCCCTCCAAAACATCTATGGGCATCCCTTCTATCTAGTACTAACTACTCTCTCCATTGGAGAATTTTGCTTATCTTTTCCAGATGGACAATGAACCCAAAGGGAAAATTGGCCAGTTACACCTCACCAGGGCCCCAGCTGAAACCATAGAATAATGCAGGGGAAGGGCAATAGAATCGCATTCTTGGTGATCATGACACCAGTCAAAGGCTGAAGGAGATAAACACAGAGAGCATCCAACTCCTACTAAGCCAGATATCTAGAGACACAGAGGCTCCCAAAACCTCATCACCAAAGTAGAACTAAAATGGTCCCAATGTGGCTCAGGAAACTCACAGAAGAGGGGATGTCATTATTGAGCTTAGCTAGCTGGGTACTGTGGTCCTGTATTTTTCACTGCTCTTCAGGTCATTTAGCCCAAGTAATTCTTAATGGGGAGAGACTGAAGGAATTCCCATTGAGATCAGGAACAAGGCAGGAGTGTCCACTCTCACCTCTGCTCTTTAACATACTGCTAGAAGTATTAGCTCAAACAATAAGACAGGAAAAAGAAATCAAAGGGATACAAATTGGAAAGGAAGAAGTTAAGTTAGCCTTATTTGCAGATGACATGATTCTATACATAAGTGACCCAAGAACCTCCATCTCAAAACTCTTAAAGTTGATTAGCACCTTCAGCAAAGTAGCAGGATATAAGATCAATGTACAGAAATCAGTAGCCTTTCTGTATGCAAAAGACAAAGATACAGAAAGAAATAACTAACATTGTCCCATTTTCAATAGCAACAAAGAAAATAAAATACCTTGGAATAACATTAACCAAGGAAGTGAAAGACCTATACAATGAAAACATAAAAACACTCAAGAAAGAAATTAAGGAGGTCCTACAAACATGGAAAGATCTCTCACGCTCTTGGATAGGTAGAATTAACAAAGTGAAAATGGCAATCTTACCAAAAGCACCATATAGGTTTAACGCAATGCCGATAAAAATCACAACTTCTTTCTTCACTGAGATAGAAAACACTATCTCAAAATTCATAATGGAAAGGCAGAAGGCCTCGGATATCCAAGCATATCCTCAGCAAAAGAAACACCTCTGGAGGCATCACCACACCTGATCTAAAGCTATATTACAAAGCCATTGTAATAAAAACAGCATGGTACTGGCATAAAAACAGAAATATAGACCAATGGAATAGAATAGAAGACCCAGACTTTGGGTCAAGTAACTACAGCTACTTGATATTTGACAAAGGCCCTCCCAATGCAAAATGGAAAAAAAAAGACAGCATCTTCAACAAATGGTGCTGGACAAACTGGACAACCATATGTAGGAAAATGAAACTTGATCCACACATCTCACCATGCACAAAAATCAAGTCCAGATGGATCAAAGACCTTAATATAACACCAGAAACTCTGCTACTACTGGAAGAAAAAGTAGGAGGACCCTTCCATGACATAGGAGTGGGAGAAGACTCCCTGAACAAAACTCTAGCAGCTCAGGAAATTAAACAATCATTCAACCATTGAGATCTCATGAAGCTGAAAAGCTTTTTCACAGACAAATATACTATAACCAAAGTCTAAAGATTACCCACAGAATGGGAGAAAATATTCACCAGCTATACAACTGACAGAGGCCTAATTTCCAGAATCTACAAAGAATTCCAAAGCAAATAAATCATAAAACAACCCACTCACAAAATGGGGCAGAGAACTACTCAGGGAATTCTCAGAGGAAGAAATACAAATAGCAAACACACACTTAAGAAAATGCTCAACATCCCTAATCATCAGGGAAATGCAAATTAAAACAACTATGAGATTCCACCTTACCCCAGTAAGGATGGCTAATATAAAAAAAAATGAAAACAAATGCTGGCAAAGCTGAAATAAATGGGAACAAGCCTTCATTGTTGGTAGGAATGTAAAATGGTTCAACCATTATGCAAAGCTATATGGAGACACCTGAAAAGGATGACCATAGACCTGCCAACAGATCCAGATATTCCCTTACTGGGCATTTACCCTAAAGGCTCTAAGCTTCAGATTACAGACATTTGCTCAACCATGTTTATAACTGCTCAATTCATAATAGCAAAGAGCTGGAATCAACCCAGATGTCCATCATTAGATAAATGGATAAAAAGAAGTGGTATATATATACTATGGAATTCTACATAGCAGTAAGGAAAGATGAAATAATGAAATTTGAAAAAAAAATGGTCAACATGGAACAGATCATCCTCAGTGAGCTCACCCAATCACAAAAAGATAATCGTTGCATGGTCTCATTTATCTGTCACTCCTAACCTGAATCCACCTGAGAAGCTGCCAAATCTAATAAGCACTATGAGGACCAGATAATAGAGGGTAGGATGGGGGGGAGGGTAAGGGTGGGAGGGAGCAAGAAGGTGGGAGGGAGAACAAGGATGAGGGGATACAAATAGGGACCCAAAAGGAAATTATACTATAAAACCCTTTATACTGAACAACAGGCTAAAACATTGATCATTCAGCAGGCCCTCAGAGGGAACACCTGACCACAGGAAAGTGGAGAGAACATCATGAAGAGCAACCTTAATCTTTTCGTGCCTCTCTCTCTCTTCTCTCTCCCTTTCTCTCTCTCTCTCTCCCTCTCCTCTCTATACTCACATTCTCTTTCATATTATCTTTCTTTTTCTTCCCGCACCTCCCTTGGCACTGACTTACAACTCCCAGTAATAGTAGGGGGTTAACTTTCACAATGAGCTGTTGATCTGAGACACCTACAAGGTCTCCCCCCAAAAAAAGACAGATTTCTACCAGAGTTCTTGATGACCCACCAAAGGTTAATGGTAAAACCCCACTGTAGAAGACAGCACATGCGTGTGATGACAAACATGGAGAGACCTGGCCAGAATCTGGAAGAGTGTCAGTCCCCAGATAACTAGTCTAGTGCCAGAGGGTGCTACACTAGCAACTTGGGGAAAATGGCCAACATGTGTCCAAATAACTCGCAGTCTAAGCTACCCAGCAGGAAAAAACTTGACAAAATGCTCAAATAAGTGTCGTAATGGCACACAGCCAAGTTGGGTTACCAACTGCTCTTGAGTTGACTAATAGATCCACTCAGTGGAATGGAACTCATTGCTGGAACTGGTAAATAAGCCAAAACCATGTACAAAAATAAGCTCAGTCTCCAAGATCAAGATACCACCAAATGTGGGCTAGAAGAGAGCCAACACATATAAAATTCCCTCCAAAACATTTATGGGCATCCCTTCTATCTAGTACTAACTACTCTCTCCATTGGATAATTTTGCTTATCTTTTCCAGATGGACAATGAACCCAAAGGGAAAATTGGCCAGTTACACCTCACCAGGGCCCCAGCTGAAACCATAGAATAATGCAGGGGAAGGGCAATAGAATCACATTCTTGGTGATCGTGACACCAGTCAAAGGCTGAAGGAGATAAACACAGAGAGCATCCAACTCCTACTAAGCCAGATATCTAGAGACACAGAGGCTCCCAAAACCTCATCACCAAAGTAGAACTAAAATGGTCCCAATGTGGCTCAGGGAAACTCACAGAAGAGGGGGCAGAAAGAATGTTAGAGTCACAAGTTGGGGCATTATGCACAGATTTGGCCTATCCCCCATAACTCTTGACTACCCCCACAATGCATGACCCACATTCCCCATTGAAGAAGGTCCCTTTGGAAGAGGGAGGACAGCAAAGAGGATAATGGAGTCACCATTATGAATGTAAAATTAGAATAATATAAATAAAAAATAAATTTAAAAAATGTGAATGATACAAAAACAAGTCCATGGACAATGTACTGAGCTATATCTTATGTAATTAAGAAGACCAGACAATCCAAGAAATCCAAAAACAAAACAAAACAAAAAAAATCCTTGCCCTTGGGCTGGAGAGATGGCTTAGCGGTTAAGGCACTTGCCTCCTAAGCCTAAGAAACCTGGTTCCAATCTCCAGTGGTTCCAATCTCCAGGTCCCACGGTTAGCCAGATGCAAAATGATGCAAAGGTGCAATACTGCACTTGACCACAAGGGGGCACAAGCATCTGGATTTCATTTGCAGAAGCTGAGAGGCTGCTGGCACACCCATCACTATCTGTCTTTCTTCCCTCTCTCTCTCTGTCTGTCTCTGTGTCTGTCTCCAAAAAAAAAAAAAAAAAAAAAAAAAAAAAAAAAAACTTGTCCTTTTATTTGTTCAAGGAGAAGTGTGTGCTCTTTATTACTCTCCATCCCTTAAATTACAGAACATTCAGTAGGTCCAAGCCACAGTTACTTTGTTTTATTACTTTGAGACATGATCTTACTGTGTAACTGAGGGTAATCTTGAACTCATGATTCACATGCCTCAGATTTCTGAGTGCTTAGTCTACATTCAAGTGCCACTAAGTCCACATCTAAGTTTGGGTTGTTAGACAGCTAATTCTGAGTTACTGCAGTAACTGATAGTCACTGTCTTCTTAAGGTTACACACTTGAAAATATGTCTGTAAACCTGATATTTTGTTCCTTCTTTGTGGAGGAGTTGGTGAGTCCTAGGCAACTGTATTCAGCCATGGTAAATCTCTCCCATACATACTTTTATTTTCCACTTCTCTCTCTGTTTATACTTGGGTTCTTTCCATGTGTAAAATACTATGAATAGGGATGCATTGCACAGAAGAGTGCAAATGGCTTTTGCACATACTGATTTCATTTTCTTCGTATGTACTATTTTCCATAGTGTCTGCAACTCTACCCTAAAAATATAATTGTATGTACCTTAAACATGGTATAAGATCTTATACTGCAGAAAATACAAAGAAAATTTTATAGTTGAAAGATATGTTTAGTAGCTTAGTTGGGGTGATTATATCACAGGTATCATATGGATTTTTTTCCAAATTAACCATGATTTATATATTAAATATGCATACATTTTGCATATATCAACTATACCACTGTAAAGCTGAAAACATGAGAAAATTATGATATATGTGCATGGTAATATCACACATAGCTAAATTAAAGACAGTAAGTTATGATGATATTAAAGTTTAAGAAGAAAACTAATATTAATTATAGGGGAACTTTAAAATGTATGCTGACTGCTCACTCTTTAATTTTATTTTTTTTCAAAATACTGAAATTTATCAATGTTTAAATCCAATATCATTATTTTCTACTATTCTGTCTACATACTAGCTACCTATTTCTGTATCTATCTATCATCTATCTATCTATCATCTACCAAACATCTATCTATTCATCTATCAATCTATCCATCTATATATCTATTATTTACTATCACATATTTATTTTTATCAGTGACAGACATAAGTACCAATTAAACATGTAAATAATTTTGAGTCAACATTTGAAACAGTAATTAAAAATTCATTCTACAAATAATGTTTTGGATAGTCTTTAAGTCAGATACTATTTGTGTGATGATTGAAGCAATAGTCCAAAAACAAAATAACCTGCCTTTATGGATTTTACATCAAGTAGAGGAGGAAGATTTGAAACAATATGAAAAACACATATATTTTAGAATCATTTCTATGTCTACCTTATCATTATACCTGACATTTCTTAAATTAGTCTATATTTACAAACAATAATGAAATACTTGGAATGATTTCATAAACCTATGACATAAAATGCTATTGTAAATATCACAAGTACACAAAGTTTCATTTTCCTTCTGATCTAATAAAAAAAAAAAAAAAAATTCTGACCAACCCTAAGAAGTTCTAAAGTTTGGTTTTCTTGACAATGTAGTCCTGTTCTCAGTTTTCATAATGTATCTGGGGAATGAAAATACAAAACTTCATGAAATAAATAAAAAGTGGAGGCTCCTTATGGTATCAATGGCTTAAGGAGCTCTTACAGAAAGTATGCAAGCATCAGATACTGTCATTTAAACCACTGATGGCTTCTCACATTGCCAGTCGAATATAATGTGTTTTGTTCAACTCTTCTCCCATCTCATTTTGAAAGTCATTTGGTATGATTCAAAGAACAAGGTCATTTATGTGGCATACTTCTAACCAAATTTTGACAGAATTATTTGAAAGTAGAGCAGAATCATGAATACTTTTATAAGCTTTTTGATAGCTCCTTTTCCTAAAATCACCATGTCACAATTTGCCAAGAGAAAGTAGATATAAAACAGAAAAAAAATCAATGACAGTGACATGATTCACAAATTTGGAAAAAAAAAATGTCACACCTAGAAGATAATGTCTTATTGAAATTATTAACACAATCCTGAATATAGCTTTTATAGAGTTTTTTTCTCCTAGTTGCTCAGACATTACATACTCTTGCTATCTTGCTTTTATAATTAGATTTAAAAGGCAATCTAGTCATTGTGGTCAGTTTAGTAAAAGCACAAAACCAAATAAATAAAAAAAAATAACATATATCTGTTCAAGTGGTAGGTATGTTAATATTGGTATCAACACCAATAAATGATTTATCTATTGAAAGAAACATAATCTTTTCTCAGAGTTATAGAATCAGGAGGTAATATATATGGAAGCAATTGATTTCTTTAAAAAAAACATTTATTTATTTATTTTCAAAAAAATGGGCATTTTGCATTTATTTATTTTCAAGTTATTATTAGAAGAGCCTTAACCATGGAGCCATATCTCCAGCCCAACAAATATAGGCAAATGAACTCCAGACCCATGCACCACTTTTTGCAACTGGGGAATCAAATCATTTCTTGAATCATAACTTTGTATATGATAAAATCACAAAACTTAAATTTGATATTTTTAGTACAAAAAGTAGACTTTGTTGTGTAGCTATTTCCTCCTAAATTAAACATTTCCTCAGGGAGGTAGGAGGCAGATTCAAAAGACTCTGGAATCTCAGGAAACTTAAGAGAATCAAGAAATTCAAGAAAGAATACTCATGAGGCCTCTCCTGATGTTATATATAAGTAGAAAACAATTGCTGGGGCAAAAAAGACTCTTCAGTGGAGGTGCCTAGATGTTGCAAGGAATGCCAATGCTACCGATTTCATGAGTCATCACCAATGCTAAGTTGGACTTTTCAGGGATGCAGCTGTCTATGAGCAACCCATGTTCCTGCCAGTAACCTCTCAGCCATATTCCTTAAAATAATTCAAAATAAACTTATTTGTTCACCTAGCTATCCATTGTTGTGGTAGTTTGAATATATGTCCCCAATATATTCAGTGGTTTGTTATCCTTGCTAGAGGCAGCCCAACTTAATGTGGTGATTTTGAGATTCCAAAAGATATGCAAATGTGCCAGACCCTGAAGTGTGCTGTGTGACTTTTTGGCTGTACCTCTGTGTGGTGTGGTGGCTGGTTGGCTTTTGCTCTCTGCAACTTGTGAGAGCAAATCATTTGGAACGTCCCCTGGATCTGTAAGAATCATAACTGTGCCTGGTCTGGATTCAAAAACCTCACAAAACTTAAAACCAGACTTGATATTTTTAGGAATGGGCATGGACTTGGTGCTTGCAACTGACTTGCCTTCTGGAGTGGTAAGCCAAGTTTTATGGACTATTCTGATGAGAGTTTGAAATGCATTATTGAACTTCGAGGCTTGGCAGAGGTTTCTAGGGGAAGGAAAGACTGCAGAGGACTTTGTTGGAACTGGGCTACTGGCATAAAGGGATGGCTACGTTCCGCTATCCAGACCCAGAAAGTTTGATCAAAAAAATTTGTAATGGACAGATGTGCTTGGCTAAAGATATTGGACTGAGATTTTAAGATTTTATCTGGTTTAGCTGCTAAACTTAAGAGAGATTTTAATTAAGGGAAAACCTCAAGCATTAAGACTGAGTTTAGGTGGCCTGACGAATTTACATTAAAACAATGAAAAGACTGTTAAAAATGCAAATTCTTGGAAAGAGCTGACTGGAGAAGGAACCTGGGCTGTGGTTTATTTCATCCCTCCTGTGTCCTGATGTTAAAAATGCATATAAGGAGCCGCTGCTGAGATGCGGCATGAGGCAAAAGACAAATAGGCTGGAAGAGCCTTTGGAAGATGGACTGGTTTGCAAAACCTGAAGATGTTTTGGATATACAGTGGCAAAAGTGCTACTACCATGGGGTGCAGTGTTGGCATGAGATGAATGCTTTCCCTGGACTGCCCAGCTGGAGGGGCGGAATTGGAAAACCTGGAGACTGTTAGTCTCTGGTTATATTGAACTTGAACTGCATTTTGATGACTGCTGATGGTGGTTGAGTTTGCATTATTCTAGTCTGAGTGTTTACTCTGTGCAGATGTTGAAAGTATTTAACACCAATGCTAAATTGGACTGTTGGAATGTTTTATAAATCTATTGGGGGCCAGGCTATGCAGCTTTGAATATATGTCCCCAATATATTCAGTGGTTTGTTACTATGAGCAACCCATGTTCCTTGAGATTCCAGTAACCTCTCAGTTTTGCTCTGTGTATTGGCCTCTTCTGCCTGGCCTTGTGAAATAATGGAACGTCCCCTCAAAATAAACTTATTTGTTCACCTAGCTATCCATTGTGAAAAACATTTTTTGACATTTCATTTATGCCTATGTGGAGTGAATAGAAATTGTTAATATCATGCAACATACTGAATTTGTGTCTATCTTTCATTTTTTATTTATATTTTATAGTAATTCATGCTAAGTACTTTTCAAAAACACACATTTATGATAGATTCTATATTAAAATGGATAGTATTCACCATTCATTGCACTTATAGTTAAAATATGCAGAATATTTTCAAACCAAAGAGTCCATACACTGATGGAAGTGAACTTCTCTATACACAAATATTTGTTTTACACCAAAGATATGCCCTTCCATGTAATAGGCATTGAAGTTACACAAAAGAATGTACATAATCCTTTCCCACTGTGAACTTTTATTTTGATTTGTTGAGTTTGTGGTCTATATATCAGAATGTTTTAAGCTTCATGTGGTAAGTTACTAGAAATATTGTCTCACCCTCAGCTCCTGAATCATCCGAACTTGCTTGTTAACATGATCGCCAAGTGATTCATGTGAACATACAAATTTGAGAAACACTAAATAAATGTATTGTTCCAATTTTATTTAGCAGATGGTGAAGGTCTATGAATTTACTGGCTCACAGCAAAATCAAAATGAACTTTAAAATGCTTTGAACTCATTTGGTATATTCAGATGGGATTTTCTAAGGTTTGAATTCTTCATTACTTTGTATTTTTTTCTTTTGAGCTGTGACTAGTTGGGTATTATAAAGAAGTACCAGAAGCACCTTGAGAACCATACTAGATCACTTGATTATCGGATATCTGAAACAAGTAAAAATCTCCTTCATACAGTAGAATGTTATTTTCATGAAGCTGGTTACAATTTTCGTTCAGAGATATTATTGAAACTGTTTTAGTATGTAAGAAAAAAAAAATATTTTGCAAAACCATTCTGTGATAAATTCTTGCTGAAAGTTTATGATAGGCACAAATTTCAAAATCAAGATTCAGTTTTCATAAATACTCCTTTTTTTTTCAAAAAATTCATAACTACAAAGTATGTTCCTTGGAGCTGGAGAGATGGCTTAGCTGTTAAGCACTTGCCTGTGAAGCCTAAGGACCCTGGTTTGAGGCTCGATTCACCAGTACCCATGTAAGCCAGATGCACAAGGTGGCACATGCATTTGGAGTTCATTTGCAGTGGCTGGAGGCCGTGACAAGCCCATTCTCTCTCTCTCTTTCTCCCTCTGCCTCTTTCTCTGCCTGTCCACTGCTAATAAATAAATATAAATAAATAAAAATAAATAAAAAGATATTATTTTCCTTGTGAGTGAAAAGAATCTAATTACCAATTGCTGTCAGTATAGCTTCCTGATCTGCTTGAGTGAAGAGGAGTTAAGTGAATTCTAATAGATTGGAGCTCAAATTTAACATGAGTCATTTCAGTAGTAAGTTATGAAAGGAATTCACAGGTAAGGTAATGTGCCAAAATTAAAACGAGGTTATTTTCAATCTAGCAATTAACAAAGTAGAGCCTGTGATATCAAGAAGCTTATAATTAATTAAGAGATATACACATAGAAAAATTATCACGTATACAAGTTAACATTGCATATAAAAATATACATATAAACAGCTTGGATTGGAACACTTAAGGGACAATTCTGTAATGAGGCAACATTTGAGATACAACATAATAGAAGTTGAAGCGAGTGTTTGCTAAGATGCTAGGGTAAGAAGGCATTTCCATGAAGAAAGTCTCAGTGCCTCTGGAACAGAGTAAATAAGAGTTTGTGTCAGGAAATAAGGTGTGGAATATTGGATTAGTTCATGAATATTTGGAAGCCTTTATCAGTCACTATTATGAATGCTATTCAAAAAAATACTGGGATGGTATTGAATGGATACAAGCATGACAGTGAAAAGATTATTAAATAGGGTTTTTAATTAATTAATTAATTAAAATAGATTATATTCTTTTATTCCTTTCTCCTGTTCCCATTTTTAAATAGATTTTGAATAATTACAAACACTTTGTATGGAATACCTTGAGATAAAGTTCAGAAGTATTTTAAAAGGATCAAGAATCATTCTAATCACAGCAAGGGTATAACAGACAGCTTTAGGTTTGCTGAGATGAACTTCCAGACCAGGCACAGTTATGGAGTAAGGGATTTATTATAGCTTACAGATGCAGGGGAAGTTCCATAATGGCAGAAGAAGCTGGCCTGCTCTCACAGGACCAAACACAGAGAAAGCCAAACAGCACAGCACACCTCAGGAACTCCAACTAGGCACATTTTGCATATCTTTAGATTGAAATCCTAAACCCACCATCACACTTTAAGATCCATGCAGTGACACAGCCTCCAGTCAGGTGGTTGCAGTTGCAAACTATAAACTAATAAAATGCTGAATATATTGGGGGCCATCTATTCAAACTACCACAAAGGGTGAAGGTCCAAAATGAATAAAATGGGATTTTCTAACAAGAAATTTGTCCTTTGGCATTTAGTGATTGGTATAAGAAAAAAAAGTGGGCTGGAGAGCTTACTTAAAGACATTTGTTTGCAGAGCCTGACAGCCTATTTCAATTCCTCAGTACACATGTAAAGCCATATGTAAAAACTGCACATGATTATGGAGCTCATTTTCTATGGCAAGAGACCCTGATGGACCATTATTCTCCCTCTCTATGTCTATCTATATCTCAAATAAATGAATAAAAATATTTTTAGAAATTCAAAATACATAAAAAATATTAAAAATATTACATACATACACACACACACACACACACACACACACACACACACACATATATATATATATAAAGAGAGAGAGAGAGAGAGGGAGAGGGAGAGGGAGAGAGGGAGTTTCATTATGTAGCTCAGCTGGTCTCAAGCTCCTTGTTCCTTTCCCTTACCTCCTGGGTCATGGATTAGAGGTATGCATCACTATACCCTACCAAGAAAGAATTACTTTAATAATGACTTGCTAGACTATCTGACAATATAGATTCAGATATAGAACTAGATCAAGGTAGGCTTTGTGCATAGTTGGGTTATTCAAGAAAATAAGAAATTCAATAAGAATCTCTAAATGAGTTTAACCTAATATATTTAAAATATCTTATGTATATGAGAAGGAAATACAATAAAAAATGAAGAGAAAAAAAAATTAATGTATGTATCCAGAGCATATATTATGTTGATCCATTTTTTTAAACTTCTGGTAAACTTGATTTTTGTTTTTTGAGAGAGAGGGAGAGGAAGACAGATAGAGATGGGCGCGCCAGCAGTCTCTCAGCTGCTGCAAACAAAACCCAGATGTGTGCGCCCCCTTGTGGTCAATTGTGTCATTGCTCCCTTGTGTCACTGCATCTGGCTAAACGTGGGACCTGGAGATTGGAACCAGTGTTCTTAGGCTTAGGAGGCAGGCACCTTAACCGCTAAGCCATCTCTCCAGGCCATAACTTGACTTTTAAGAAGCAAAAGCCCAGGACATTTCTATGTTAGTTTAATAGTAGGAAATCTATCAATAAAGTTGAGCTATAAATAAATCTATATTCTGAAAGTTAAAGTTTCTGAAAAATAAACCTATTTTTATTATCCAGAGTGCTACAAAATTTTGCTTGGATACAGGTGAACAGGTTGACACATGTTGGTGAAGGGTGTCTCTTAAAATGTGTAACTTCAAGTGGGCCTAACTGTAGATTATTACCTTAAATTTGTATAACATCAGTGGACTAAAAAGACTATCTGACCGTAACTATAGTTTAAAGTGATTTGAACTGGTTGCGTCCTTAAAATATATGGGGAAGGAAAAAATAAATTCACTCTGAAGACAAGGCATTGTATCTAAAATCTCAAATATTTGTAAATTATTTTGCAGTGAAAACATATATTACCTACATAAATACTTTAAATAAAAGGAACAAGACAACACAGATTAGAGCCAGAAAAAGAGTAGGTAGTAAAAACAGACTCATAATCCCTTCAAATATTTAATTTGACAGACATTGTAAAATAAAAATGTTAACTTAATGTTTAACAAAATAAAAGCCCACAAGGAACCAGCTACTATAAAAATGACCTAGCTATTTGAAAACAAGCCAAATATAACTGACAGTAATGAAAATATGCAATAACATATTTTTAAATATATGTGTATTCCTTTGAAAAATCCTACATTGCTGAAAACATACTTGTTCAACATGTAGATAATTACAATAAATTTCCTATAATACAGTAAAGAAAGCCAATGACAAGAAAAATATGAGTGCAATTCTTAAGAGATCATTATATAAATGGCTTTATTTTGGAACATAAGTAAACAAGTAGTTTACTTCAGGGTTCATACTCATATTACTACTACTGCCTGGAATGCTCCCACCCTCAACTTTTACATTCATTGAGAACAGGTCATTCTCGTTATGGATACTACAGACTGCCTTATGATGGGTACCAAGTATCAGCTCTCAAGTAGCAATCAATCTACCCTAAGTTTTATATATGCAGAATCTAGAAAGCAAAAGCAGCTAAAAAACCAACTACAATGCATCTCATATCTCTTTTTACATATTTCTGAAGAGAATGAGGTTGCACCAATTAAATTGTCTCCTACAAAATTAGAAAAATGGAGAGGAGACAGAGGCCTGTTCTTGTTCCAATATCTTTTGGAAAAGAAACTCATGGATGTGTATGGATTAAGAAACAATTTCAGTGGCCGAACTCAGATCTCCAGAAGCTAATCATGAACTTTCTGGATGCCAAGGGGTGTCTATAGCAGTTGTAGTCATGGTTGTAGAAAGAGTACTTTTGAGATCTCTGGCTCACAGTTTCATGATGTTTGTTCTCTTCTTATTGGCATTATTTAAATATTCTATTTACTTTACTTTAGTGGTTTACATACCATAATATGTACTCTTTGGAAGCTCATATATCATTTCATAATGCTATAGGAGCTATGGAACCATCACCATTATCAATTCAGGCATGTTTTTATCTCCCACAAAGCAATTCTATGCCTATTAGTAGTAAATTCTCATTCTTTCCTCTTAGCACTTGGCAACCTATATCCTAATTTTGGTGTAAGGATTTTCTCTCTCATCTATCTATCTATCTATCTATCTATCTATCTATCTATCATCTATCTATCTATCTATCTATTATCTATCTGTCTATCATTTTTGGAATCTCTATGATAATTTGATCTGACTTATTTCATTTAGCATAGCATTTTATGGGTCAGAGTATTTTGTATTTTTATGATTTAATACAATTCTATTAGATCAATATATTAACTTATGCATATCATAAATCAGCATTAACTATGGTCATTTCCAAATTGTACCTATTCAAATAATGTTCATGTGAACATTTGCATACACCTTTTTAGAGGGACACATTTTTAAATCCTTAGGCTATGTATCTAGGAGTGGAATTACTGGGACTTTGTTGCTCAAATTTTGAGGAACATTTACAGTATGTCTGAAAAACAGATATTTTTTGTCCATTTGAACAAGAAATATATAAAGTTTCCAGTTCATAAAATTTTGATTGGCATATGCTTCAAGTATCTTAGTTATTAATTATCCTCCTAGTGGATATGCCACAATTTCCACTATAGTTTCAATTTCCTTTTCTTTAGTGACTAATGATGTTGAACATTGACTCTCTTCTTTGAAAAAAAGTTTGCTGCAACTGCTTGTCATTTTTTAAATTTATCATATCATTGCTTTTCTTCACAGTATTGACTTAAGTATCTTTGATTTTGCACTTGAGATACAAGTACTTTATTACTTATATGATTTAAAAACATATAGGTTATCTTTTCACTTGTCTCTTGATATAATTTGTAATTTTTTTTCAATTTCGATGAAATATAACTTATCCAATTTTTCTGTTAGCATTTTTGCTTTCTGTTTAATATCTAAGAAGCCATTATCTTATAAAAAGCCTTGAAAATGTATATGTGCATTTTCCTTTAATTTTTTTCTTCTGATATCTTACATTTAGGTCTTTAAAATATTGGTTTAACTTTAGTGTTACATTGTAAGATACGAATCATGCCTTTAATCCCGACACATGGGAGGCAGAGGTAGAAGGATTGCTGTGAGTTCAAGGTCAACTTCAGACTACTTAGTGAATTCGAAGTCAGCTTGAGCTACAGTGAGACCCTACCTCGAAAAACCAAACCAAAACAAAACAAAACAAAAAAAGAATTCAAATTCATTCATTTCTCGTGTATAAAGGTTGTCCTAGTACCAGAAAGCAAATGGATGGTAATGACCAGGGCAAAAATACTTATTCGTTTTGAGTAGGGGTATAAATCGGTGTAACCCCTTTGGAAATCAGTGTAGGATATCCTGAAAATTCTAAAAAATGGGGAATGGGGGGAGAAGAGGGAAATATCATGCATTTTTTGTATGTACATATAGAAGTTGTCAATAAAAAATAAATAAAAATAAATAAATATTTTTTTAAAGCTACTCATTTATGTATTGATTTTATATTTTGAAAGTTTACTGAATTTATTTATTAGCTCCAGGAGACTTTTTATAGATTATATTAGGTCTTTCTTTTTAAAATATTTTAGTTCATTTGTTTATATATTTATTTATTTGAGAGAGAGAGAATAGGCACCTCAGGGCCTCTAGCCACTGCAAAAGAACTCCAGACACATGCACCACCTTGTGCATCTGGCTTTACATGAATACTGGGGAATCTATCCTGGGTCCTTTGCCATTGCAGGCAAGCACCTTAACTGCTAAGCCATCTCTCCAGCCCTATTGAATTTTTCAACTACAGAGGAATGCCATCTGAAAGTAGGAACAGGTTTATTTCCTCATTTCCTATTTTTGTTCTTTTTCAATTTTTAAAATATTTATATATTTGAGAGAGAGAGAGAGAGAGAGATCACAAAGGATAATCATTTGAATGTATTCTTGAAAAATTTTAATCATTTCAAATTCTTTTCTAATTTTTTCCTCCAAATTACTCAGTGTTCCATTCACTTTGGACACTGTCTTATCACGATCTTGAATATGATTTCTTTTAGCTCACTTATCTGCCTTTTTGATATAAGCACCCTACATGGCTATTAATTGGTTTTAGAAGTAGTTTGACAAGTGCATTTTGTATATATCCTTAGATGATAGTGTGATTTTTGTTCTTTAATTTCTTAATATAATTTTATATGATTGTTTCATGTGTATATGTTGAATGATTTTTAAAACATTTTAGATTAATCTTTTAAATTTTATTTATTTATTTTTATTTATTTATTTGAGACAGAGAAAGGGAAAGAGAGAGAGTGAGAATGGGAGCACCAGGGCCTCTAGCCACTGCAAATGAACACCAGATGCGTGTGACCCCTTGAGCATCTGGCATACATGGGACCTGGAGAATCAAACTGGAGTCCTTAGGCTTTGCAGGCATGTGTCTTAACCACTGAACCATCTATGCAGCCCTTAAATTATTTTTTGATAATTTTATGAGTGCATGTAATGTATTTTGATAAAATTTATTTTTATCATCTCTTATCACCTTTACATTATCCCCCACACACATCAGAACATATTCTTCCCAACTAACCCCTCAACTACATTCATGCCTTTTTGCTTCCATTACCATAGATGGCTAGAGGTTTATTTACTGGAATATGAGCAGCTTATCAATGGCTGTACCACTAAAGGAAATGACTATCCTTCTCTCAGCAATTATTAACTTGCCAGTAGCTCCTCAATGAGGGGTGGGGGCTTTTTTCACCTCTCTCCTGTCAATGAAGGTATGTTAATGGGCCCAGTCTTGTGCAAACAACCATAGCTGCTATGAGGTCATATGTGCAATGGCCATGTCTATCCAGAAGACAACATTTCACAGCAACCCTCCACATCCATCCACTTTTACAATTTTCTGCTGCATTTTCTGTGATGTTTCCTGTTTTGAAACATTCTTATATGCTTGGGAATAAATCTCCCTTATCCACAGTATATTAGCCTTTATTGTATTCTTACATAATGTTTGCTAAAAAACTACATTTATAAAAAAATGATTGACTTCTAATTTCCTTTTCCTATAATGTCTTTTCTTTGTATCCAGGTAATATTTAAGTAATAACATCTTTTTTCTTTATCAAAATTATTGATTAATTTGAGATGGGTCAAATTGATTTTCTTTTTCTTTATCAAAACTTACAGTTGGATTAATTTGAGATCCAGGGTCAAATTGATTTTCACACAGCACACTTCAGGAACTCCTAAATTTGTAACAATGGACTCTCAAACCATCACCACACCTTAAGACCGATGTTGACCTTGCCTCTAGCAAGGTGATTGCAGATGCAAACTATAAAATAATAAAACACTGAATATATTGGGGGACATATATTCAAACTACCACAATGTGTAATATAATTCACCAGTGAGATCACCTGCCCTTAGAATTTTCTTTGTTAGATTTTTTTTTTAGATCTAACTAGTTCATCTACATAGAAGAAGGTAGGGTTTAGAAATTACAGTATTTTTTCCAA
This sequence comes from Orientallactaga sibirica, assembly GCA_036365145.1. NCBI lineage: Eukaryota > Metazoa > Chordata > Mammalia > Rodentia > Dipodidae > Orientallactaga > Orientallactaga sibirica. The sequence goes on along the minus strand of JAEOAD010000793.1, from coordinate 3,868,757 downwards.
AGTAACCAATTGAAAATAGTTTGGAGCTAAGATTTCAGTTATATTATCTAGGGTAATTGCCAACAAAGCTTAACCTGCTTTGTATCAGAACATTGATACTCCTGATAGGAATATCAAGTGTTAGGGCAAGAAAAGTGTGGTGAGCTATCTAAGTATCTCTATTATTGTGATCCTCAAATCACATATCATTGGTGATTAACTCCATGTGATAATCCTTATTTTACAAATCTTTGGTCATGAGCATCCTATTCAAAGCAATAGCAATGACTTAAAACTACTTCCTTTATATATATAATAAACATATATATGTGCAGTGAAATGAAATCAAGTAAGAGTACATATGTCTTTATTCATATTTCTGAAGCACCTATTACTTTTAAATATAAAGGCATTGTTTGCTGGGTGGTTTGTTTTTATAGTTTCCTGAGACTTGTTTAATGAAAAACTGAACAAACATAGGGAATCATTAGAAGGAAATATTTAGAGTTAAATCTTCTTTCCATAGTGCCAAGAAAAGATAACTAAAATAAGCATGAAAATTTATTATAAGAAAATATTTCCCCTCTGAGTACAAGTAAGCTTAGTTAGAATTTTAGCATGCCAGAAATAAGTATACAATGATTAAGAGCAAGAAGAAAGAAAGAAAGAAGAAAGAAAGAAGAAAGAAAGGGAGAAAGAAAGAAAGGAAGAAAGAAAGAAAGAAAGAAAGAAAGAAAGAAAGAAAGAAAGAAAGAAAGAAGGAAGGAAGATGAGGATACACAATTAGGACATCAGATCTAGTTGCTAGTTAAAATGGACATAATATAATGCTACTAATTTTCTTTCATATAAAATAAACATTTTCTGCTCTGACACTTACTAGATGTATTAGTACAACAATTATTAGTATAACAAAATGCCCCAAATATGCTAACTTTGTAAAGAAGATAGTTTTACTTACCTCACATATTTGGAGCTGAAAGCCCAAGATTGAGTGATCCTTGTACTTCACTGTCTGATGAAGATCTAATGATGGGTAACATAATTATGGGATTGTGTGTGAGAAGGAAGATTCATTATACCAGAACATTGAATAGGGAAATGTTTGCTATTTTCATAACAACTCTATTATACTAAATTACTTAGAAGTCTATGAGAATAGTTTATTCTTTTCAAAGGGCAGAGCAATGACCTAAACACCTCTCACTAAGGTCCCACTTCTTAAAGATCTATACTACTTTTAACATCATCACACTAGGAATCAAGTTTATAGCACATGAAACCTTAAGGGAAAACCACATACAAATGTCAGAACTGTATGACCTTGATGAAGTTATTTAACTTCTCTAAGTAACAATTTCTAGATTTATCCTATGAGATTAATACTAGTGCCTATTTCATACTGTTAAACTAAGCTAGGAATCAATAAGTTTACAAATTTTGGTATCTAACCAAAAGCAACCTAAATTAGTTTGTTAACTATGTTTAAAAATCTAACTTAGGCATATAATTTAATAATAAATACAATAATAATCCATTTTACATAGTCATTCTGTTTTTACTTTTTATGTTTTTATTAGATATGGACATATTTAATATGTAAACAACACATGTTGGTACCATCCTTTCCCTCCACCCTGCCCCTCTTCTGAAGAGGCCTTCCTCATTGGGGATACAGGTCAATCCCATGGAGATTGTGGGTCATGCATTATGGGGGAAGCAGTCAGTTATGGGGGAGAGGCCATGTCTCTGTGCAAAATGTCCCAACTTGTGGCTCTAACAATCTTTCCACACCCCTCTTCCACAAAATTCCCTAAGCTATGCTGGGAGAATCTTAAGTCTACTTCAGTGATGGGCACTCAGGAGCCTCTGGATTTCTGGTTTGGTAGGTGTTGAGGGTCCTCAGTGTCTATCTCCATCACCCTTGTGCTGATATTAGATTCACTAAGAAATCAGAACTTTTGTCTATGGCCATACCACCCTGAATGCACCCAATCTTGTCTGATCTCAGAAGCTAAGCAGGGTTGGGCCTGGCTAGTATTTTGTGGGAGAAATCAGAACTCTTGCTCATTTCCCAAATTCCACTGTGGTTTCACTTGGGGCCTGGGTGGAGTGCATTGGGACATTTATCTCCTTAGGACCAGCTCCTGTCTGAAAAAGAGAAGCAGATTCTCCAATGGACAATAAAGTCAGCACTGGTTAAATGGTATAATCACTATTAATTTAAAGAGAATTAAAAGGGTGTAGACCCTCTTATAGTCTAAGGTTAGTGGCAGATTGACAATGGAAAGCAGAATCATTATGTTGATATGATTCTGACTTGTTTTCCAGTTCCAGATATGGTTTTCTTTCCACTGAGCAGATCTGTTAGCCAATCCAAGAGCAGTTGGTTACCCACCATGGCTGTGTGCCACTATTGCACTTGTGTGAGCATCACATCAGGTTGTTTGCTTCTGAGTAGCTTAGACTTTTAGTTGCTGGGACAGATATTAGCCACTTTTCCCCAGTAGCTCATGTAGCACTTTCCAGCACTAGATGGGCTAATTGACTGGGGAATGGCTCTCCTCAGGTTACCAAACAGGTCTCTTCTTGGTCCGTGCCAACAGCATGTGATGCCTTCAGCAGTAAGGCCTTACAATTAACCTATCATGGGTAATCAAGTTCTCTGAGAGAAGTATGTCTTGTTTGTTTTGGAGATCTAGTAGGTCTCTCTGATCAATAGCTCATTGTGGATGTAGACCACATCTGGGTACAGGGAATTACAGGCCAGAGCCAAAAGAAAACAAAAAAAAAAAAAGAAAAGAAAAAGAAAAAGATAGAGAAGAAAGAGAAACAGGAGAAAGTTGAGGTTAGGTTTCATGTCACCCTCTCCAGGGAAATTCAATTCAGGTGCTTCCCATAAGATCCTGTTGAGAGTTCCACCTTGTAGTCTGACATCCAGAATATAGGATTCTATGGTTCCAGTTCAATTTGGGTATCCTCCCACTGTTTCACTTCCTCAAAACCCTACCCTCCCTATTGTCCAAGCCTTGAGATGCTATTCAGGTATGTCAGCAACTCAAGCTGATTGAGGTTAGGAACTGCAGATGAGTGAGACCATGCAACAGTTGTTTTTCTGTGATTATTTAAGTTCATTTAGAATGATCTGTGCCAAGTTTGACATTTTTTTTTTTTTACAAATTTCAGTGTGTCAGTTTTTCTTACTTCTGAGTAGAATCCCATCATGTAGATATACCACATCTTGGTTATCCACCTGGGTTGATTCCAGTTTTTAGCTATTATGACTTAAGCAGCTATAAACATAGTTGAGCTGAGATGTGGAGCTTTTAGGGTGAATGCCCAGTAAGGGAATAACAGGGGCTGTTGGTAATTCTATATTCATCCTTTTCAGGAGTTGTCATATTGATATCCAACGTGGTTGTATCAGCTCACATTCCCACCAACAGTGAATGAGGGTTCCTATTTCTCCACATCCTTACCAACATTTGTTTTCATTTGATTTTTTAATGTTTGCTATCCTTACTGGGGTAAGTGGAATTTCATAGCTGTTTTAGTTTGCATTTTCCCTAATGAACATCTTCTTAAGGGTGTGTTAGCCATTTGTAATTTAGCATTTTGTGTTCTTTGTAGATTTTAGATATTAGGCTTTTGTCAGTGGTATAGCTGGCAAAGATTTTCTCTCATTCAGTGGGTAATCTATTGGCTCTGCTTATGGCTTGTTTGTACAGAAGCTATTTAGCTTCATGAGATCCCATTGTTTGATTGCTTGTTTAATTTCCCAGGCTACTGGTGTTTTTTTTTTTTTTTTTTTAGGAAGATTTTTCCCAGTCCTATATTGTGCAGTGCCTCCTATTTCTTCTTCTAGTAGTTGAACAGTTTCATGTCTCATATTGAGGTATTTGATCTATTTGGACTTGATTTTTGTGTATGGTGAAATGAGTGGATATAATTTCATTTTTCTACATATGGTCATCCAATTTATCCAACACCATTTGTTGAAGATGCTGTCTTTTCTCCATTCTACATGATTGGCACCTTTGTCAAAGATAAAGCAGCTGTAGTTACTTGACGTAAGGTCTGGGTCTTCAATTCTGTTCCAATTGTCTATGTTTCTGTTTTTATTCCAGTACCAAGCTGTTTTTGTCACTATGGCTTTGTAATATAGTTGTAGATTGGGTATGGTGATACTGCCAGAGGGGTTTTTTTTTTTTTTTCCTGAGGATATGTTTGGATATCCAAGGCCTTCTACCATTCCATATGAATTTTCAGATGATTTTTTCAATCTCTGTGAAGAAAGATGGTGGTATATTTATTGGTATTGCATTAAGTCTGTATGTTGCTTTTGCTAGAATTTCACCATATTATTTCTTCCTACCCAGGAGCACGGGAGATCTTTCCATCTTCTCAAGTCCTCCTCTATTTGTTTTTGGAGTGTCTTTCATGTTTTCATTATATAGGTCTTTCACATCCTTGCTTAGTGGTATTACAAGGTATTTAATTTTTCTTTGTTACTATTGAAAATGGGACAGCCTCATTGATTTCTTTCTCTATATATTTGTCCTTTTCAATAGAAAAGCTACTGATTTTTGCGCATTGATTTTGTATCCTGCCACTTTGTTAAAGGAATTTATCACCTTTAGAAGTTGTGAGATCAAGACTTTTGGGTCACTTATATATAGGATCATGTCATCTGAAAATAGAGCTAACTTGACTTCCTCCTTTTCAATTTGAATACATTTTATTTCTTTCTCCTGTTTTATTACTTGGGCTAGTACTACTAGAACTATGTTGAAAAGCAGTGGGGAGAGTGAGTACCCCAATCTCAGCACAAACTCCATGAGTTTTCCCCCATTAAGTATTATTTGGGCTTTAGGAACTGTTTACACAGCCTTTATCACATTGAGATATAAACCCTCCATACCTATTCTTTCCAGTGTTTTGATCATGAAGTGGTATTGTATTTTGTCAGAGAGGCCTTATTAGCATTAATTGAGATGATCATATATCTTATGATTAAGTTTATTTATGTGGTGTATTACATTGACCAATTTCAGTATGTTAAACTATCCATGCATGCCCAGGAGGAAGAATACTTGATCAAGGTGGATAATGCTTTTGATGTATTTTTGAATTTGCTTGGCAAGGATTTTGTTCAGGATCTTTGCATCTAGGTTCATAAGTGATATAAGCCTACAGTTTTCTTTCCTTGTTGCTTCTTTGTCTCATTTTGGTAGTAGGATGATTCTACCTTTATAAAAGGACTTGGGAAGATAACCTGGTCTCTGATTATGTGGAACAATTTGAGAAAAAATGGTTTCAGTTTTTCAATGAAGGTTTGATAGGATTCAGCTGAGAAGCCATCTGGTCCTGGAGTTTTCTTTTGGGGGAGGTTTTTGCTTACCTTTTAAATCTCCATGGAAGTGATTGGTTTGATTAGGAAATTAATCTGCTCTGAGTTTAGTTTTGGTAGGTGGTATGGGTCTAGGAATTCATCTATTTCTTCCAGATTATTTAATTTTGTGGAGTAGAGGTTTTCAAACTATGCTCTTGGTTATTCTTCCAATTTTGTTGATGTCTGTTTGATCTCTCCTTTTCCATTTCTGATTTTGTTAATTTGAGATTCTCTTTGCTTTCCTTGATCAATTTGACCAGGGGCTTGTTAATCTTGTTTATTTTTTCATTAACCAGATCTTCATTTCTTCTATTTTTTATAATTGTTTTCTTAGTTCCCAATTCATTAATTTCTCCTCTAGTCTTGATTTTTTTCTTTCCATATGGCACTCTATGGGTTGAAGTCTTCTAGTTTTCCCACAACAAAAAGGAATAAAGGAAAATAGAGTCAACAAAATAACTAGTAATAAAGCAATAACATAGCAGTGATAAGACTTTTGAATAATTATCATGAATTAAATGAAATAAATCCTCCAATTTAATGGCACAAGGTAACCCAATGTATAGAAACACAAGATTCAGTCATGTACTATGCTCAAGAGACTCAATTCACCAAAGGCAATAGTAGACTTAATATAAATTTATGGGAAAGTTCTTATTTGCAAAGAGAACAAAAGAGGGCAAGAGTGGTTATATTGTTTTCAGATAAAATAGACTTCAAGTTAAAAACTATGAAAACTACAATAATGCTATTATATAATGTCATATGGGTCAATATATCAAAAAAGATGTGACAAATATAAAGGCACCCAACATTTGAACAACTAAATATATAAGGCAATTAATAGAATGTAAGATGGAGACAGACTCCAATATAATTAATTAATAGAATGTAAGAGGGAGACAGACTCCAATATAATTACAGCAGAAAACGTTAGTGCTTCAATAACAAAGGCTTGCATAAATGGAAAAAAAAACATTTAGAGAAATAGTCAACAACAAACTGGAAATTTAAATGCAAACCAAGCAACAGTCCTAAGAGATATTTACAGAAATTTCTACCTAACAGTTTCAGAATACATTCTTTTCAACTATACATGGAACATTTTCCAGGAAACCTCATATAGTATGCAATAAAATAAGTCTTAACAATTTTTTAAAAAATGAAACAATGTTAAATATTTTTTTGCTACCAGAATGGGAAGAAATTTGATATCATGTACAGGAGGTACTATGGGTAGTATAAATAAAATAAAATTAAATAACAAGCTTCGGAATAATGTGTCATGAAATTAATAAAAAAAAAAAAGTTCAAAAAACTAGAGACAAAAATCAATTGCTAACTCAATGTTCCCAAACACATGGAATAAGGAAAACACACCTCTAAGAGGGATGTTCATAGCACAAAATTCTGTGAACCTTACGTGGGAAAAGTTAGCACAGACATTGTGAAAAACAATGCATATGGTTGTCAACAAAACTATCATCCATGCCAGCATCCCACAACTAGGTATATACTCAAAGTGAATGAAAATAATATGTCAAGAAGTTACCTATACTATCATGTGTATTAAAGCATGACACACAGTAGCCAGGATGTGAAAACAAAATCTGTGTGTGTTTGTGTGTGTAATTATTCATCCACAGAATATTAAATTATCTCATTTACAACAACATAGTGGACATTTTGTTAGTGAAATAACATAAGCACATTATTTTCCTCTCAAGTGGATTTAGAAGAGTTGATCTTAGAAAAGATAAGAGCATGGTAGTAGTAATTAGACTGTGGAGAATAGAAAGGAAAAAAAAGTTGATCAATTAACACATTATATTTTTAAAGATGAAGTTCTGGTTTTCTATGGCATAGCAGCATGAATATAATGAAAAACAATACAGTATATATCCTGTAATAGAAGAGAGGAATTTGAAAGTAACTATAATAAAGAAATGATAATAGTTCAAGATGATGGCTAAACTAATTATCATGAGATAGTACCCAAATAATCAATCCACTATTTTATCCCCTAAATGTGTACAAATATTATGTGTCCATCAAAGAAATAAATATTACAAATAATAAGTATTAAAACAATAAAAAGAATGTTATATAGTGTTTAGGGTCATGACTTAACTAATTAGATCATTATACACTGCATACCTACATTACAACATTACATTGTACCCATATCTATGTACAATTATTATGACAATTAAAAGTGGAATTGGAGAGATGAGCAAGAGAGCTGCTTCCATGGCATGAGCTTGACAACTATGGCTAGAATGATGGATGAACTCCAGATGCATACGCCACTATTTGCATCTGGCTTGAGTCTTGGGAATTGAACATGGGTCCTTAGGTTTTCAGAAAAGCTCCTTAACTACTAAGCAATCTCTCCAGCCCAATTTGAATCTTTTATGTAATCACACTCTTACAATTGCATCAATTCAAATATTAATCAATTCATATAGTCGCCTCATTGGTTGATGAACACTGTAGATCCATTCTCAGTATAATACTCATTTATTATAGAAATAATGCTATTTTCTTATCTTTAGAATATGTTCATATTATAATTGAAAGTTCATACTTTTGACTATTATCTCCCCAATGTCCAACATCCACCTTCTTTTAATGAACATTTAGCTTTCTGTTACTGTTTTATATTTTTATATTCCACATATAAGTTTAATCATCAAGTGTTTGCCTTATGCCTGATTTCTTTTACAAAGTATACTATCTTCCAGGCCTATCAGTGTTCTCACAAATACAGGATGTCCTTTTTATTTATGGCTTAATAGTATTTCATTGTGTGAAAGACATTCTGTATATGTATTGCCATTTTGATTTACTCAGCCATCAGTATATGCTTCAGTTATTTTTGTAGCTTACTTATGTCTGAAATTGATGGATTAAATATTAGGTAGAGTATAGGTATCCTTTTAATCATTGAGTTGATTCCCCAACAATTAACAGTCCACTTCATTAAAAAAATCAAGACAATAAATAAATAAAACAAAATACAAACATAAGCCACAAATGAAATATTGATAAGTTTGAAGATTTAAATATAAAATGGTCTGTTCTGACAAAGTGAAATGAAAATAATAATCCTCATGATATCAAGAAAGAAGGAAAACTGGCAAAAATACCAATATGGGGTATAAAGAGATCATCAGAATTAATAATATGAGGTAAAAGAATTTATGCTCATAAATGACACCCACCATAAAAGACAGCAATGGTGTAGCAAATAAAATAAGCATTAAAAAATCAGATGCATAGCTGAAGAGATGGATTAGTGGTTAAGATGCTGGCCTGTGACATCTAAGGCCCATGTTTGACTCCACAGATCCCACATAAGGCAGGGATACAACATGACACATGTGCAAGGTCATGCATGCATATGGATTTTGATTTCAGTGGCTTGAGGCCCTGGCACCAATTCTTTCTCTATCTGTCTCTCTCTCTTGCTTGCTTTTTTTTTTTTTCTCTCTCTCATAAAAAAATTCAGATGCATTTTTTGCACCAATGTTGAATAATAAAAATAGAAAACCCAGAAAATACTTCTGCTTATATGTCAAAAGTAACACAATAAATGAATTAAAAGCTCAAAAGATGGAAAGAAATTTAAAAAGAATGTAAATAATTATTCATCTAAAGAATACATTGATTGAAATGAAAAATTCTATGGAGTTATCAATAGTAGAATATATTAGTTAGACAAAAGTATGAACTTAAATATAGGTCATTTAAATATATGCAGGCCAGAATAAAAAAATCAAGAGGAATAGAAATGCTGCTGGAATTTATGAGAAATCATCAAAAGAGAATATCCAGTTATATTATAGAAGTTATATAAATGAAATAATGAAATGACACCTGGAAACTCCCCAAATCTCCAGAAAAATATTAACATAAAGTCCAGTGTTGCTCAAATGCCATCAGAGTCCAAATCAAAGAAGACTACATAAAGACATATTATAATCAAATGTCAAAACAAAAAATAAAATCTTGAATTTAGCAAGAGAAGAGTTTACTCACAGGGGAATACATATCAGTATATTTTAGCCATGAATGTGATATATTTAAAGTGCTAAACAAATTTTAACCTAGCATAGTTTACCAAGAAAAAAAACTTTCAATTTGCAAATAATATAAAGAACAAAGTAACCTAAGTGAGATCATCACCAGTGGATCTGTTTTACAAAATATGCTGGTGGGAGTTCTTCAAGATAATATGAGAGGGTACTGCCTAGTGATATGGAAACATACAAAGTTAAAAGTCTTTAATCTTTTATTTATTAATTTTTATTGACAACTTCTGTAATTGTAGACAATATCCCATGTTATTTCCCTCCCTCCCTCACTTTCCCCTTTGAAACTTCACTCTCCATCATATCCCCTCCCCCTCTCAATCAGTCTCTCTTTTCAGTTTGATGTCATCATCTTTTCCTCCTATTATAATGGTCTTATGTAGGTAGTGTCAGTCACTGTGGGGTCATGGATATCCAGGCCATTTTGTGTCTGGAGGAGCACGTTGTAAGGAGTCCTACTCTTCCTTTGGCTCTTATATTCTTTCCGCCCCCCCTCTTACACAATGGACCTTGGAAGGTAGGTTTGAGATATTTCAGTGCTGAGCAGTCCTCTGTCACTTCTTCTCAGCACCATGGTGCCTTCTAAATCATCCCAAGGTTGCCACCATCTGAAAAGAGAAGGTTCTCTAACCAAAAGTGAGAACAGCATTAATATATGGGTGTGAACATTAAGAGAAGTGCTTACTGGGCAGTTTGGTGAGCATAGTATATACATTTAGTGAGGCACCAGCAGACATTACACCCTTAGGGCTCATGACTAGCCCTGTCCTATGTTTTCAGTATCAGGGATGTGTTCCCTCCCATAGAGTGGGCCTCTAATCCAATCAGAGAGCAGTTGGTTTCCAAGCACTTACACAAATTCCAAATTCTCTACTACTATAATGGCATTGTGTGAATCACCTGTCTCTCTAGAAATAATGCTTAAAATAGAAGCTCATAAAATATCTTTGGTTAAAACAATTTGAACATGAATGCACACTCGAAAAATATATAAGATAAGACTGGGCATAGTGGTGCACACTTTTTATACCAGCACTTGTTAGGCTTGGGTAGGATGATTACTGTGAGCTCAAGACCAACATCTTCTATGAAGCTAGCATCACTCTAATCCCAAAATCTGACATAATCACAGTATGAAAAGAACATTATAGGCTTGTATCCCTGATTAACTTAGATGCAAAGATCCAAAACAAAATCCTTGCAAACTAAATTCAACAATACATCAAAAGCATTATCCACCTTGACCAAGTAGGCTTCATCCCAGGGATGCAGACATGGTTCAACATATACAAATCAGTCAACATAATAAACAACATAAATAAACTTTATGACAAGAACCACATGATCATTTCAATTGATGCAGAAAAAGCCTGTGACAAAATACAACATCACTTCATGATCAAAATGTTGGAAAATGGGCATAGACAGTTGATAATTCAACACAATAAAGGCTATATATGAAGCACCTAAAGCCCAAATAATACTTAATGGGGAAAGATTCAAGGAGCTCTCATTGAGACTGGGAACAAGGCAAGGGTGCCCACTCCCACCACTGCTCTTAAACATAGTACTAGAAGTACTAGCCTAAGTCCTAAGAGAGGAGGAAAGAAATAAAAGGGATTCAAATTGGAAAGGAAGAAGTCAAGTTAGCCCTGTTTGCAGATGACATTATCCTATACATAAGTAACCTGAAAGTCTCCATATCAAAACATTTAAAGGGGATTAATTGCTTCATTAAAGTATCAGGATGCAAAATCAACAAACAAAATTAGCAGCATTTCTATAAGCAAAGGACCATTATACATTAACAGAAATTAGTGCGGCTATCTCATTCCCAATAGCAACAAAAATTAAATACCTAGGAATAACAATAACCAAGGATGTGAAAGACTTATATACTGAAAACATAAAAGCACTTAAGGGAGAAATTGCGGAGGACTTGAGAAAGTCGAGAAACCTCCCATGCTCCTTGATATGTAGAAATGATATTGTGAAAATAGCAATTCAACCAAAAGTCTTATACATATTTAATGTAATACCTATAAAAATTCCTGCATCATTCTTCAAAGACATAAAAGGATCTCAAAGTTCATATAGAATGGCAGCAGGCCTTGGATATCCAAACATATCCTCAGCAAAAGAAACACCTCTGGAGCTATCACCAATGTGATCTAAAGTTATATTGCCAGACCATAGTAACAAAACAGCATTGTTCTTGTATAAAAATAGAAATAGAGACCAATGGAACAGAATAGAAGACCCAGACTTTAGATCAAGTCACTACAGCTAATTGATCTTTGACAAACGTGCCAATAATGTAGACTGGAGAAAAGACATCATCTTCAAAAAAATGGTGCTGGACAAATTGGATAACCATATGTAGAAAAATATAACTGGACCTACTCATCTCACAATGCAAATGGATTAAAGTTCAAATGGATTAAAGGCCTCAATATAAGACCTGAAACTCTTCTCATACTGGAACTAAAAATAGGAGGAACTCTCCACAATATAGGAGTAGGGAAAGACTTCCTGATCAAAACCCCAGTAGCTCAGGAAATTACACAATCACTCAGTCAATGGAATATCATGAAGATAAAATGATTTTTCACAGACAAACATGCCATAATCAGAGCCAACAGACTACCCATGGAGTGGGAGAAAGTTTTGGCCAGTTTTACCACTGACAGAGGCCTAATATCTAGAATCTACAAAGAACTCAAAAAACTAAACAATAAAAATAAAATAACTGACTCAAAATGGGGCATAGAACAAATAGTGAGTTCTCAGAGGGAGACATACAAATCACTAACACACTTAAGAAAATGTTCAACGTCCCTAACTATCTGGGAAATAAAAATTAAAACAACCATGATATTCCACCTCACTCTAGTAAGGATGGAAATCATTGAAAAATCTAATAGTGACAAATGTATGTGAAGAAAGAGGAACTCTCATCTACTGTTGGTAGGAATGTGAACTTGTACAACCACTAAGGAAATCAATACAGAGATTCCTGAAAAGGATGAACATAGAGCTACCAACAGACCCAGTTATTCCCTTACTGTGTGTATTAGTCAGGGTTCTCTAGAGGAACAGAACCGATAGAATGAATTGTACTAAAAGGGAATTTATTGGGATTAGTTTATGGCAGTCCAACAATAGCAGGTTGCAGGCCTGAGGGTCAAGGAACCTAGTAGCTGGTCAGTCCACAAGGTTGGATGCCTCAGCAGTCCCAATCCATCACTGAAGGCTTGGAGGTATCCTGGAAAGACACTGCTCTTCAGTCCATGCTGGTCTTCAGTCCACACTGGAAAGCAGCAAGCAGCAAACAGCAAGCAGCACTAGCAGCCAGTGGGGAGGAGAGGATCTTTTCCTTCCCAGAGCTTCCTTAGATAAAGTCTCACCTCCCCCTCTGAGGGGCCTCCCACTCTGGAGGAAGGGCTCACCCTCGGGGAAGGATTCCTCCTTTAGTTAATCCTTCCTAGAAGCAACCTCAGAGACACATTTATGAGGAATGTCTGTGGATTACTAAACAGATCAAGTTGACACAAACTTAACCATTATACTGGGAATTTATCCTAAATGCTCTATGCATCATTGCAGAGATATTTATTTGCTCAACCATGTTTATAATTGCTCAATTCATAATAGCTAAGAAACGGAATCAACCAAGTTGCACATCATTGGATGGAGAACAAATCTGTGGTACATTTACGCAATGGAATTCTACTCAGCAGTAAGAAAAAATAATAAAATGAAATTTGTAGAAAAATGTACTGACTTGGAATAGATCATACTCAGTGAACTCACAGAATCACAGGAAAATAATCACCACATGGTCTCAATCATCTGTGGTTCCTAAACTAGATCAGCTCGAGTTGAGGACATACCTCATAGGCATCTTGAGGTCCACACAACAAGATTGAAAGGTTTGAGGAGGGGAAGGGGAGTGGGGAGAAATAAATACAAAACTAATCTGAAAATGAACTGTTACCATATAAATCTTTATCCTTGAAGATAGACTAAAAGATTGAACCTCAACAGGAGTATGAGGGGAGCACCTGAAAAGAAAGTGTCTGAAGAGGGTGGAATGAAGCTTAACCTTATTATTTTTTTTTTTTTTTGCTCCTGGCCTATAACTCCCACTATCAGTAAGCAGTTGCTACACACAATGAGCTGTTGATCAGAGAGACCTAGGAGGTCCCCTAAACAAGACAGGCTTCTGAGAAAGCACTTGATTACCCACTTGATTACTTGGTAAAACTCTATTGCTGAAGACACCATATGCTGCCAGCACAAAACAAAGATAGACCTGGCTGGAATCCACAAGAGAACCAGATCCCAGACAGTCGATCTAGATACTGGGGGGAAGTTGTCAAAAAGGTCTGACCAACCAGGGTCTAAGCTACTCAGAAGCAAACACCCTGACAGGTTGAACATACATGTGCAATAGTGGCACACAACCTTGATGAGTAGCCAACAGCATTCTGATTTTCTAAGAGATCTGCTCAGTGGAAAGGAACCTATATGTGGGTTGGGGAATCAGGCTAGAATCCTATGGAAAAAAAGATTGTGCTCTCCAAAGTCAAGATCCCACTAGTATTATGCTAAAAGTGGGGCTGCATCCATCAAATTCTCCCTAAATTAATAATGCTTATCACATTAAACTTGTGTTGACCTCACTCTCCATTGGAGATTCTGTTTTGTTTTTCTTTTCCAGAAGGTAGCATGTCCTGAGAAGATAAACAACCCCCCGCACTTTAGCCAAGCCCCAGCTGAAACCACAGAAATTGGAGAGATGAGCAAGAATGCAACTTCCTTGATGAGCCTGTTAATTAGTGCCAGGGTGGAGACAGATCCTGAAGAAACACAACACCTACCAAAGCAGAGATCCAGAGGCTCTTAGGAGCTCATCAGTGAAGTAGACTGAGAATACGCCCACCAAGGATCAGGAAATTTTGTGGAAGTGGGGGTGGAAAAATTGTAATAGCCACAGGATGAGACATCATGCCCAGAGGCATTGCCTCCCATCAACAACTGACTGCTGTTCCCACAACACATAACCCACAACTCTATGGGGAATACTTGCAACCACCCTGAGGCTGGTCCCCAGTGGAATGGGGGCAGGGACAAGGGAAAGGATGGTGCCAGTGCATTATGTATCCATACTAAGTATGTCCCTTAAAAATGTTTTATTTGCACTGTAGTGGTGGCTCAGCAGCTAAGGCATTTCTCTGCAAAGCCTAACGACATGAGTTGTATTATACTTAGTATACACATAAAGCCATTTCCCCAAGGTTTGCATGCATATGGAGTTCATTTGCAGTGGCTGGAGGCCTTGACATACCCATTCTCTCTATCTCTCTGCACTTGAAAATAAATAAATAGCCAAGAGTGGTGGTGCATGCCTTTAATCCCAGCACTTGGAAGGAGGATCACTGCAAATTTAAAGCCACCCTGAGACTATATAGTGAATTCCAGGTTAGCTTGGGCTAGTGCAACACCCTACACTGAAAAAAACAAAAGTTAAAAAAAATAAAAAGAAAATAAATAAATAAAGTTAAAACATTATATTTATATTACATTAATTGTGTAACATCACATATCTGAAAATGTCCATATCTTTATTAAAAAGTAATGATTTGCTAAGTTATACTAAAATATTCTCTATACTCATTGAGTTGCAATCTTTTATCTGTTTGAGGGTCTTGTAATAAAGATTTTGGTTGCTGCAATCTGACATGGATTAAGAAATTTATTAAACTAAGGCAATGACTCTTTTACATCAATGCAGTCTTCATGAAAGACTTTCTGCAGTGCGTGATGATATTTAATGGCATTAAACAATCAGTTGAACTTTTCACAAGGCCCATCCCCAATGTGATATAAAGAGTAAGAACTGCTTGTGAGAAGAGACTCTCCTACCAGCTGAGCTTCCCACATATCTTTTAAAGTGAGATGCAGGAATGCTGCTTCCATGAATCACCACCTGCTGGGGTGGTAATATTTTTAGTGATGTAACTGCCTTTGAGTCAGTGGTTCACTGAATTAGACTATTATAGAATTATTTCTTTGGTCTGTTGTTGATGACCTATCTGGAGTAAATAAACAACCATCAGTACCTCCACAGGAATATATAATGTAATACTAGCACTTTCACCAACAATACATTCCATCCTAAGAAACTACTTCCTTTATTCATCCTTCAGAAGGAATTATTCACCCACTTAAGCTTTACCATGAGACCCGAACAATTCATTCACATATTCATACCCCATGTCTAATGCTATTGCTCCTAATATTTTCATTGTATCTCTGGTTACTTCCTTCATTGAAGTCCTAAACTCATTATAGTCATCTATGAAGGCTGGGATGAACTTCTTGAAACTTTCTGTCAATAGTAACATTTGACTGCCTCCCATAAAATATATTTCTATTAATGATATCTGGAATTATGGACTATTTTCTGGAAGATTTTTTATTTACTTTCACCAAATCACTCAGAGTAATCACTCTGTAGGAGCTATTGCACAATGCAATGCATTTAAAAACAATGTCATAAAAGATGAAGTTATTATTAAGTCAGTGATCTTGTGAACATGTGCTGTGTTAATATCATCATACATTTCTATCATTGTTTTTCATGGCCCACCACAGTAGCTGAGCCATGTTATTTTGGAATTAGTCTTTGAAATTAGTCTTTTTCTGTTTGAGGCCTATGTAGTAACAGTAACATTTGAATATTCTGTAACCATTGTCAAAGCAAAGATGCTATTTCCATCCTTCAACAAATCCATACATTTTTTGTTCCATTTATAGAGCATGAATACATGACTTATTCTAACTAGTAAGGATTTTTAGGAATTTGGAGTTTTAAATGAACATTGCTTTAGATCAAGGACAGCAACTCCGTATTTCTCTAGTGTAATATTAGCTTGTCCTTTGAAGTTTGAAATCTAGGCAGACTTTTTTATAGCTCTGAAGGTATTAGGAGGCATCTTCTTCTAAGACAAGACAGCTTTGCTTTTCCTTCTTACCTATAACATACTCTAGCTTACTTCTTAACTCCTAGCTATTTCTTACGTCTCAGCTTAGAAATCATTCGCATAGAAAAATATTTCCTGACCCTCATGTTAGGTCCTTCTTGTTACATGTTCCAAATAACATTCTTCATTTCTTCTTTCATAACACATATTAAATATATTCACATTTCATCTGGAACTTGCAAATGTTTTATGTTATTAAGCCAAAGGATACTTCTAAACTGTGATTAAGGTAATAAAAGTTGATAAGGCCAATTTTCTTGAGTTATTTAAGTGGGAACAATCTAATCACATTAATTATTATAAGGATAGTTCATTTCTCTCCAGAAAACAGAGTTGGAGTAGAAAATGAAATAATGAGTCAAAACATGAGAGGGAATTTATCTTCCATTGCTATTTTTAATGATGAAGAAGGGACATTATGAATGAGAAATATGAATAACCTTTTCTTGACCCTCAATTGACAGAGAAAAGGGGAGCTGAGTCCTACAACTACAAGGAATTCAGTACTTCCAAAAACTCAAGTGAATAACACATTCTGTAATATAACCTCCTGAAGGGAATATACTCCTATTCCTACCTTGATTTTATCATTTGGCTACCATCACAAAGGAACTAGTTGAACCATACTGTACAGATATTCATTTCCCTAAGGATTTGTGTTATAATAAACTTATGATGTTTTTTTATTACTTATGAGAATTTAACATGGCAGGTATAGAAAGCTAACACAAACCAATGAAATGAAATATACATAAATTCAAGGGTTACATCTATCCTTGTTTCTCATAGTAAACCCATTTTATTATCTAGGATTTGGTGAAAAGGAGCTAAAATATTGAGAAATTGAGACCTGTTGAGTTCAAGACAATAATAATACAGGTGAAATTTGCATGTGTTACTTAGAGGAAGATTAGTATTAAAGGAAGGGACATAGGGCTACAGAAATGGCTTAGTGGTTAAAGGCACTACATGCAAAGCCTGATGGCCTGGATTCAATCCCCCAGTACTCACATAAAAGGAGATGCAAAAAGTAGTACATGCATCTGGAGTTCATTTTTAGTGGCAGGAAGCCCTGGCATGCCCATTCTCTTTCTCCCTCTCCTCCACTTTCTCAAGTAATTAAATAAATACATATTATTTTAAACAAGAAGGAATATGAACATAAATGCCAGCAAAGAAGTCCATCTAGTGTTGAATAATATATTCTCTATTTTGCCATGATCCAGCTCTTATAGATAGCTTTATATAGAGAAAATGATGTGCACACTGACTAAACCTAACAACTTAGTTAATCATGCTAACATTTGTGATATTAACAAATGATCCTGTAGCCTGAATCCTGCGAAAACTCTCATAAGTTTAGATAAAGTAAGTTTATCTTTCTTTCCGCTCAGATTCCATAGTTTCTTTAAAATCATTGTTTTACCTTAGACTATTTTTTAATTTTACATGAGACAATAACAGGTACTGATTGAAACACCCTGAAAAGTTGGTTGAATCATTAGATTCAATGGCTGTATAGACCATATAATCATACAAATAAGATCCCAAAGGCTATTCAGTTCACTCAGAAAAAAAAAAAAAAAAACTGCTTTAAATCCATTCAATGATCATGTATTCAAATAGTTAATTTGCACTATGTTCTGTTCAAGAAAAAGAAAACTGTCACCCTGTCATTTTAGAGTGTGACACTAAGCTTGTCAAAAGAGACAGCTGTTAAACTGAATTACTGTTGACATGCGGAGAAACGGCCCTTGCCAGATGTAAAAGACATCTGTGGCAATGAAGTGGTACAGAGTGGCTTTTCAAATGTGGTCACACTGGTATTTGAATAGCATGTCTATGGCAAGAAAACATGGCCTTGACTCAGTCTGTTTAAGGCACTGAGCTGAAACCAATGAGAAGCACAAAGAAATTCTGCTCCCTGTTACAATATCCATAACTTATGCCTGGCAATGAAAACGTACAGTACCAAAGCCTCACACTATTACCTTGCATCCAGAGACAGAAAGGGTTAAAGCATAGAAGTGGATAATTTGAGATTCCAGATATTTGAATATACATAGGTGAGAACTAAATTTACATAGTACATTATACAGAGAATAAATGAAAATTAGCCTTGTCATACACATATAGGAATAAATGTTCTTGTAATAATTGTAAAGGATGCTAAGTTGAAGATTTTGCTACTTGAGCTGCTCTGACACTATCCTTCAGGGATCCCATGGACAGAGGAATTTAGACAAACAACATAGAAAATTTGTAAAACAAATGAGTTACATTTATAAGCAAACAACAGAGACAATTTAACAAATATTTACTAATTGTTTAATATGCCCCAGCCATTATCTTAAGCATTACCCAGGATAATGAAATACCCCGAACAGAGGCTCTTCTCTCTGACAGAAATCTTTATCTACTGAAGACAAATACAATAGCAGAATTTCTACTCTGAGGGAAAATATATTAAGAGCTGTAACAGTGGTACAAAAATATTATTTTCTATAACTAAGAGAGAAATATCAGCTGAAGTGAATGGAGGCAGTAAGAAAGAGAATCTTGAAAATAAATATTTGGAGAATATTATAAAAAAGAAGGCATCACTTTTAAAATTTATTTTATAAATAATTTTGATTTTAAAGTACTTAACACAGCAATAAATTCCATTATTTCAAAATGTATTTCATCAATATTTTAATTGGCAAATCAAAACCACATAGAATGCATACATTTCACAATATTAAATCAAATTAAATAACATATTTATCACTTCAAGTATCATTTTATGGTGAGATATTTGAAATTTTCTGTTATTTTGCAATACATAATTCCTTATTATCAAATACTTTACTATGTAAATACCTGAAAACCTATTCCTTCCATCTAAAATTTTAAACAGAAGGTTCTAATAACTTTGGTTTTCTTGACCATTTCTTAATTGCATTTCCAATATAACTATAGTCACTTTCAGGCTAGAAGTGGGGGGAGGGAGGGAAGTACCATGGGATATTGTCTACAATTAAAGAAGTTGTCAATAAAAAATAAAAATAAAAGTAAAGAATTCTTAGATTATTCATCCCCTTGGAGATCAACTAGTGAAACTGGAGCCAGATGTGATCTTTCTTTTCCTGAGTAGTAAGAACAAAGATTACTGATTTGGTGGATACCTAGGACTAGACTAAAAAACCCTTTAGAAAATAGAAGATGATATTACTGCTGTAAGTAGTATTATTTGCAACAATTTATTGAAGTACTTATATCATATTTTAGTAAGTAGTCAATTCAATGCTTTCAGATAAGGAACCTGAAGCTCATAGAGATGAAATCATTTTGACATGCAGTGGCTGACACTACCTATACAAGACCAGTATAGTAGGAGGAAAAGATGATGATATCAAAATAAAAGAGAGACTGATTGAGAGGGGAAGGGGATAGGATGGAGAGTAGAGTTGTAAAGGGGAATGTAGGGAGGGGAAATTACCATGGACTGTTGTCTACAGTTATGGGAGTTGTCAAAAAAAGTAAAAAAAAAAAAAAAAGAAAGAAAAAGAAAGAAAGAAATAAATAAAGAAAGACAAATGGCCAGTACTCAGGAAAATATTCAACATCCTTAACCATCAGGGAAGTGCTAACTAAAACAACAAAGAGATTATACCTTACTTCAGTCAGGATGGCAATCATAAAAAATCAAATGACAATGAATGTTAACAAGGATGTGGGGAAAGAGGAACCCTCATTCATTGCTGGTGGGAGCACAAACTTTTACTATCACTATGGAAATCAATATGGAGACTCCTGAAAATATGTGGTGCATATATACAATATAATTCTCCTCAGCAGTAAGGAAAAATGATAGTATGAAATTTGTAAGAAAATGGACAGACTTGAAACAGATGATATGAACTCACAAGCACAGAAAGACAAATGTTGTATGTTCTTCCTGATCTGTGGTTCCTAACCTGGAACACTTTGAGTTGCAGTCATATGGGACAGGCAACTTGAGGAACAGGTATTAGTAATGGAGTGTTTGGGGGAAAGGATTGAGAGGGCAGGGGAGAGATACATACAAAACTAAATCCAAAATAAACTGGTACCAAAGAAACTTTCTCCTGGATAGAAGGATAAATTATATAATCTTCAACAGGCATATGTAGAGGTTGTCTGATAAGAAGAGCCCTGGAGAGGGTGGGATGAAGCCTTACCCTAAAACATTTATAGACACTGAGGATACTAACAATATACCAAAGCAGAAATCCAGAATCTGCTGAGAGCACAACACTAAAGCAGACTTAAAACACACCTACCAAGGCTTAGGGAATTTTGCAGAAGAGTGAGTGGAAAGATTGTAAGAGCCACAGAGTGTAAAAGAATGTCCAGAGGCATTGCTCATGCTCACTTACAATGACTGACTGCTGCTGCCACAATTCCCAAACCACAACCCAGTGATGAATACCAGCAACCCCTCTGAGGACGACCTGCAGTAGAATGGGGGCTGGGAGGAATGAAACCATAGTACCAACACATGATGTGTCCATACAAGTTTCTACTTAATAAGAATTTCAGTATTGCTAGATTCTTAACAACATTTACTTTGGATTTTATTTTATTTATTTGCCAAAGTCATCTGAAGAAGTATTAATTATGGTTACAATTTCCATTTCTCTATTATATAGTAATATTAAAAGGTTTTTTTATATGGCAATATTTTGTGTATATCTCATTTGTACAATTATTTCGTAATATCTTCCACATACATTTAACTGGATAGTTTGTATTTTTGCTATCGATTTATAGTTATTGTTGACCTATTCTTTCTATGTTTTGGATATTAATATGTTAGTGGACATATAACTTGCAAAAATTTTCTCCAATCTTCACTCTCTTGATAATAGCTTTTGATGTGTAATTTACTTTTTAAATCATTGCTTAAGTCTTTCATGCTATATCAAAGCAACTCTAGTCAAAACCACTGTAAAGTATATGTACCATTATGACTTCAAGAAGATTTCTACAATGCTAATTTTATGAGTAGTAGCTTTTAGATATAGTATTTTATACATTTTGCATTGATTCTTGCATATGATATAAGATCCAATGTATATATTTAAATTTTCATTTATATTTTGAGATATCCAGTTTTCTCAGCATGATTTTTATTATTTATAAGACTTGACTAATCAGGGTTATTGTAACCTATAAGAATGTTTTAGGAAATGTTTTATCCTATTTTCAAATACTTGGGAATAAATTATTTACATATGTTAAAAATTACTTGTAAATATTTATTGTACATACTGGATGAATGTCATAAACATGTTTTGTTTTTTGGTTTTTCAAGGTAGGGTCTCACTCTAGCTCAGGCTGAGTTGGAATTCACTCTGTAGTCTTAGAGTTGCCTCAAACTCATGGTGATTCTGCTACCTCTGCTTCTCAAGTGCTGAGATTAAAGGCATGCACCACCATGCCCAACTTCATAAATGTATTGTATTTCAAGGATATATACCTTTACCATATTCACCCTCATGCTTTTTCCTTTTTACACTTCCCTATTCCTAGTTTGCTAGCTTAACCAAGACAGTATCATTTTACTTTAATGTAATACATATTGATTAACTGATATATATGTGTTGTATCCATAAATTGAAGAAAATATTTCATATTTGTCTTTCTATGACTGGCTTATTTTGTTTAATGTAATGATCTTGTGTCCATTTTTGATAAAATTACATTATTTCATTCTTCTTTATGTTTGAATAAAACACCATTGTGTATGTAGATCAGGTATTCTTTATTAGATCATCTTTTGATGGACACCTAGTTTGATTTCATAACCTGGAAATTTTAAGTAGTGAAGAAATAAACATGGATGTACAAGTATTTATTTGTCAGGGTGATTTAAACTTCTTCAGATATACTCCTACAAGAAGTACAGCTGGGTCATGTGGTAGTTCAATTTTAAATTTTCAGGTGAACTTCCATACTGACTTCCATCTTGGGTAGACCAATTTATATTCCCACAATCAATATATGAGCGTTTGCTTTTCTCTTCATACTTGTTAGCATTTGTTTCTTCTTTTCTTTTTTACTTTTTATTCAGTAGAATAATCATGTGTTGGTACCATCATTTCCCTCTTCCCTATCCCCATTCCACTGAGGCAACTCCTCAGTGGGATTTCGTATATTTACCATGGAGTTCTGGGTTACAAGTTGTGGGAGCAGCAATCAGCCATTGTAGGAGAGGGCAATGTCTCTGGTATTACCTCCTACCCTGTGGCTTGTACAATCTTTATGCCCCCTCTTCCACAATATTCGCTGAACCTTGGTGGATGTGCTTTTAATCTACATTAGTGTTGAGCTCTCAAGAGCTTCTGCATTTATGTTTTGATATGTTTTGCATATGCTTGGTGTCTGTCTCCATCACCCTGGTGCAGGTTGTCAGGTTCACCATGGAACCAGCACTCTTGCTTATGTCCCCAATTCCACAGTGGTTTCACCTGGGCCCCAGGTGAAGTGCAAGGGGTGGTTCATCTTCTGGCAAGGATTCATCTATCTCTTCTTGTCTTGTTGATAGATTTTGATTACCCTTGGTTATCACTACCATCTGAAAAATAGAAACAGATTCTTCAATGGAGAGTGAGGATAGTATATGTTAAAGGGGATAAACATTGTTCATTTAAAGAGGTTTTGATTGGTGAAGCTTCTCTTTTGGCCAAAAACTAGTCTTCTCTTTGGAGACCATAAACTTGGTTATTTAGGATAATTATTCCATTCCCAGTTATAGCTATGGGTTCCTTTCCACTGAGTAGATCAGGCAGCCAATCAGAAAGACACTGGTTACCCACCTAAGCAGGGTGCCACAAATGAACAGGTGTGTATAACTTATCAGAATGATTGCTTTCATATAACAGTGTCCCCTTCTTGATAACATTGTTGACCATTTTCTCCAAGAAGCTTAAGTAGTGCTTCCAGGGACTAACCTTCTAGGAACTTGATTCATTCCAGATTCCAGCCAGATATTTTGAGGTTCTGTTTCAGCATCATGTGGTATCTTCAGCTATAGATATTCTCACCATAGTTTTATTTGCATTTCCCTAAGAGCTAATGATGTTGAACAATTTTCCTATATGCTTATGGACCATTTGTGCTGAATTTATGCTTTTAAAACTTTTTTGTAAAATTTTTATTGACAACTTCTATACTTACAGACAATAAACCATGATATTTACCTCCCTTCCCCCCCATTCCCCTTCAGAACTCCATTCTCCATTATATCACTCCCTCTCTCCATTAGTCTCTCTTTGAATTTTATGTCATCATCTTTTTCTCCTATTATGAAGGTCTTGTGAAGGTATTG
This sequence comes from Orientallactaga sibirica, assembly GCA_036365145.1. NCBI lineage: Eukaryota > Metazoa > Chordata > Mammalia > Rodentia > Dipodidae > Orientallactaga > Orientallactaga sibirica. The sequence goes on along the minus strand of JAEOAD010000793.1, from coordinate 3,844,889 downwards.
CTAGGCACTACAAGGTCATGGATATCGAGGCCAATTTCTGTCTGGACAGTTGCATTGTAAGGAGTTGTATCCTTCCTTTGGCTCTAACCTTCTTTACACCCCCTCTTCCGCAATGGACCCTGAGACTTGGAGGGTGTGATAGAGATGTTTCAGTGCTGGACACTCCTCTGTCCCTTCTTCTCAGTACTATGTTCCCTTTTGGGTCATACCAGTGGTCATCTCCATCTGAAAAGAGAAGGTTCTCTAACCAGAATTGAGAGTAGCATTAATATGTGAATATTAACATTATGTGTAGTGCTTTCAGGGCAGTTAGATGGGAATAATATATAGATTTAACCAGACAAGAGCAGGCTTTATACCGCTAAGGTACATGACCTCCCATGCCATAGACTTTTGATTAGTTTTTTCAGTACCATGCATGTATTCCCTCTCATAGATTGGGCCTTCAGTCCAATTAGGGAGCTGTTGGTTTCCCCAAGAGCAAACATGCCACTATTGTACATGTTTGATCAATTGGCCTGTCTGGCCAAACTTGAGGTTTCCAGTGTCCAAGGTTTTCACTGCTGATTATTTCTGTCTCCCATACAGCTGCATGCAGTGCAGCTTTTTCCATCTTTCAGTTGGCTGGTCTACAGGCAGGAGGTTTTCTTCTCAGCACCAGCTTGATTTCTCAGTGACCATGCTGCTCAGGCAAGTGAGGTCTTTCTTCAGCAATATTTACCCTGTTTATTGATTGAATTGTTGTTATTTTTGGTATTTAATTGTATTAGAAAATTTCATTTTGCTGAGATGAACTTCCAAATGAGTCACAGTTATGCAAGGAAGGGAAATTTATTGAAGTTTACAGATTCATGGGAAGTTCCACAATGGCAAAAGAAGCTGCCCCACTTTCACAGGCCCATGCAAAGAGAGACAAACCACCACCAGCACCATAAGTAACACATAAAATACACTTCAGGAAATCAGGCAACGCTCAAGCACTTTGTTTATCTTTAAACTTGAAGCCCAAATCAACCCCCACACTTTATGGCTGGACCTAGCATCCACCCACAGTGCAACTCCTCCAGCCAGGTGGCTACAGATCTAAATTACACACTTTAATTAAATTCCGAATCAGTTGATGGCATCCATTTAAGCCACCACATTCCACTTCTGGCCCCCAATAGATTCATAACCATCTTACATGGTAAATTGTTCTCAGTCCAGATTTAAAGGCTCCCAACAATCTTTACCAACTTTTGATACTTCTAAAGTCCCAAGTGTCATCTGAAATTTATGATAGTCTCTTATCTGTGTGTCCTGTAAAATCAAAAAGGTTATATACTTTCAACATATAAAGATACAGAGTAAAGCTTTTCAACTGTTATAAGACATAGTAAGGAGACTGGAACAATGCAAACTCAGTAACCATCAGGCAAACATCAAACATCTGCAGTTCACATCAGATATCGTAACCAGTGACTGACAGTCTCTGGATTTTCCAATTATGCTCTCCAGCTGGGCTGAGTAGTAGGGGAAAAGTCTCATCTCTACCCCAAAATCTCCATGGTAGCCCTTGCACAGTCCTGGTATATATAAGCATACTTGGGTTTCCACTGCAAACCACCGTCCATCTTGCAATAGCTGTGCGTGCCTATTCATGAGAGTCATTATGCCCTGCCTATATGCCATGTATCAGCAGTAGCTCCTGAAACCATGTGCACTTCATGATGACTCCACACATTTTTCATGCTTCCAAAACCAGTACCAGGTTGCAGGACACAGACATATTTTTAATTCAGGGACAAAATCAATGATAACCTGAAAAGCAGTTTCCTTCTACAGTGAAGCCTGTTCCAAAAGAGCTTGTATGTCTATCATTATCTTTCCTTGGGCATCCTTTCCATTGTTTCACTGTAAAGTAGTTGGGATATCTTCTTTCCAAACATTAATGTATTTGGCAATAGCAGCTTCAGCAACCATTCTCTGTGACAGTAATTTTAAATCTGCTTGAGTTTTTCCAACTTAAGTCTTAAATTTCTCAGACCAATTCTTTAGCCAAGCACAACAGTCCATTACAAATTTAACCTTGATCAAACTCTCTGGACCTGGGTAGCAGAATGAAGCCAGCCTTTATGTTACTAATTCTGAAGTAACAAATCTTTCTGTAGTCTTTCCTTCCCCCCTAGAAAAGTCATAAGCCAAGCTTCCAAATACAGTTCTCTGTGCACTTAGCATTTTCAAACTCTCATCAGAATAGTCCATAAAACTTGGCTTACTGCTCCAGAAGGAATCTTCAGTTGCAAGCACCAAATTTCCCACAAGTTCCAAATGAGCAAATTCCACTTGGCCAGATTCATCTCAGCACTCCCCATACTTTTGTACCAATTCTATTTTAGACAGCCTCACATTGAAATGATAAACTTCCAAACAAGGCACAGTTTTGGAAGAAAAAAAAGTTATTGAAACTCACAGATTTAGGGTAACTTCCACAATGGCAGAAAAAGCTGGCCCACTTTCACAGGCCAATGCAGAGAGATAGAAACCACCACCAGCACCATAAGCACCACATACAAGCACACTTCAGGACCTCTAGACAAAACTCAAGCACTTTGCCTATCTTTACACTGGAATTCCAAATCCACCCCTAAACCTTAGGGATGGACCTCAGGATTCACATATGGTGACACCTCCTCCAGCCAGGTGGCTGCAGATCTAAATTATAAACTAAAATCCTGAATATATTTCAAACACCACATAAATTTTTAAAGTTCATATATTCTAAATTTTCATTCTCTGTTTTATAAATAACTAGTACAGATATTCTCCCATTCTGTATGTTGTCTCATTACTTGATTGTTTCCTTTTCTGTGTGAAGATTTTTAATTCTCATGCAATTCAATTTGTCAATGATGCTGTTTATTTGAGTGGTATTCATAAATTCTTGCCTATATCTTAATATTTCCCTGTGTTTTTTCTCAGTTTCAGCATTGCACATTTTATATTAATATATTTTATTCATTTTTAATTGATAGTTTTGCTGAAGGTGAAAGGTATGGGTCTAATGTCATTGTCAGCATGAATATTCAGCTTTTTCTACATCATTTGCTTAAGAGACATTTTCCAATGCAGGTTTGACACTTGTCTCAAAAGTCAGACAGCTATAGCAATGTGGGTTTATTTCTGTATTTTTTATTATGGCCTCTGTTTGTTTACATAACTGTTTTATGCAAGTACCTTGACAACTTTGTTCCTATGATTCTGTAGCATATAATTTGAGGTCAGGTGTTATGATTCCTCTAGCATTGTTCTTTCTGCTAAGGGATACCTTGGCTATTTGTGGTCTTTTATATTTCCATATGGATTTTAGGATTGTTTATATTTAGTTCTGTCAAGAAGATCATTGAGATTTTGAAGGGAGTTGAAATGAACATATAGATCATTTTGGTAATATAGCCATTTATCACAATATGAATTATTTCTAATCCCTAAGCATGACAGGCATTGTACTTACCTTCTCATTGCTGGGACAAAACAACAGACCAGAAGCTCCATATGGAATGAAAGTCTTTGGCTTCAGGCTTTAATATCAAGGGGAAGGTTCATCAGGGTGGAGAAAGCTGTCTCATTTCATCAGACATCCACAGGAGAGAACAGAATGCACAAGCTAGCTTTAAATATAACTTAGTGCTGGACTCCAAATCTACCCATAGTGCCCCACCTCTTCCAGCAGGGCTCCACCTGCTGGAACCTAAGACTAAATTTAAGCAAAAAATATCTGAGGACATTTATATTCAATTCACCACAGAAAGTATTTCCATTGATGAGTGTCTTCAGTTTCTTTCTTCAATATTTTAAGATTTTAATTGTAGAGGTCTTTCTCTCCTTGGCTAAATTTATCCTTTTTAATTTTATGTATTTATTTTAAAGGATTATTTTTTCTATTTTATTCTCAGATTTTAAAGGACATACCTCAGTTTTTACCCATTTTCAATATTTTTGACTATAGTCTTGTTATATCTAGCCTGTATTATATTAGGAGATGGTCTTTCCATTCCTAGTTTCTTTAAGACTTTTGCCATGAAGACATGCTAAATTTTGTCAAAAGCTTTTCATATACTGAGATGATGGTGTGAACATGGACTTTACATTTTACATTTTACATTTCACTAATTAATGGCTATGTTGTTTTCTTTATGCTATAAGATTACTTTATCTTTAGCATTTCACCTTTTGCAAATTAATAGGTGTTTGAGGAAGAATATGTGGTGATGAATATGGATAGTTATTCACCATGTTGAAATAGAAAGATCAAAATTATTGAACTTTATAGGGTGACATTTCTTTTTCATAAAACTCTACAGAAAGGAATTTTTCTCATGATAGAATACTTTAGAGAATTGAATAAATATGAAATAATTATCTGGAAGGAAAGTGTCTGAGCTCTTTTACATTATACTTATTTAAATATAAGGAAGAATGTGTGAATGAAAAAATGGGGACATAAAATTTTCATTACAAATGTCTAAATTGCTTGCATTAGTAGGATTAAAAGATAGAAATAGGTAATCTGGAAACAATATACTTTGATCAATTTTTCTTATGTGAAAAATTGAAAAATTATGAACCAAAGCTTTTACTTTGTTATAAAATTATACCGCTGTTTTGAGTTAATGCAATTAAGTTCTAGGGACATTTTAATATATTGAAAGATCATGCTTCTATACTCTTCTGATAAATCTTACTGCAAAAGAAGTGAAGATTGGCCACTTGGGAGCAGTTTGACAGTTTCTTCTCTTGTATGTTGGAATATTGTTTCCTGAACTGTTGGATACCTTTGCAGAATTAGTTAGGGCACAATTACACAGTTTTATTGCATGAGAACATATGGACATAGCTTGGCCATTTTCTTATAGTACAGTATCAGGTATGAAAATACTGTTTTCTCTAGGTTTCACAGAATATAAAGATTAGACTCCTTTCATCATTCATTAATTGATTTAATATGCATTGAACATGTGCTATATGGCTGATACATGCAGAAAAACTGGGAAAACAAGGAAGAAGAAAATAGGCAATGTCCTTGACCTCCTTGAACATCCAAAGATTCAGAGAATAAAAAAGTAAGTAAGCACATTAAATAACTATAAAGCATTTTTAAGAGATATAAAATAATAACACAATGAATTATAGAATAAGAAGACATTTTAGATAAGACGATCAAGAAGGACCTTTCAAAAAGACAGTATTTAAGTTAGAATATAAAGTACAAATATAAACAATACAAAAGTGGAAGCAGAAAATTTCTGGAAACAGAAACAATCAAGCATAAACTCTTGATACTAAACCCTTGCAGAATTTCATTCTTAAGGTTAATTCTATTTTAATGATATTCTATTCATATGGAGACACTTGGCAGTGGTTCTTAAGTGCATAATCTCTTAAGGTTCAATAGTTGATATTCAAGTCATATGAGACTAGTTCTTATAAATTATAATATTAGTTTTATAATCCATACTGACTAAATAGCCTTAATTCTGAACCAACTGCACAGTAAACAACCTATAAATTATAACTAAATCTTTGTTTAATTTTTAGACTATGGAATACTTGACTTTATAAAACATAACATAATTATGACTTTGTCACAAGGGAAGTTCTAGCCAATATTTAATAAACAGATTTAAATAATAAAGTTGTATCTATAAATGCTAATGTTTTATTTGGAGAATCTGGAATAAATTTAAGGATATGCAAAGTACATAACTTAGTGAAGTTTATTTTTCAAGAGTTTCTAGGAAGTGGCTATTTATTATCATCTAGAAATAGGGCAAAATTCCAGATTACAATTAGAAAGAGTATGTGGTTAAAAGTATTGTTGCCATCATGATGGTCACACCATTAAATCTATACTTTGATGCTGAACTAGGACACCAAATAACTAGATTTATTAGTGAACTAACATTTACCTCTTGTATCACATTATATACAGATTCATTATCTCCCTCCCCTATTCTCTTTGCTTTTTAGGAAACATAGTCTCATTATATAAATCAGACTGACCTTGAGTGTTTGATCCTTATGTTTCAACTTCCCAAGTATTAGAATTACAGGTGGATACAACCATGTACAGTCCACACATTTAATTTTAATAATTAATTATGATTTGGATTATGATGTCTCAATTTCACAGGTGGTGAAATTGAGACATGGAAATTAAATATAACTGGTTCTCAGCATCAAATATATATTAGATAGTTAATGCATGTTTTAAGCTACATGATATCCCTATAGATATAACTCTTAAAAATTATGCTGGACAAATATAAGAGAAATAAAATTGGATCATGTCCTTTCTGATTAAGAAAGTCAAAGGAAAGTACATAATGTCTCTTATTATTAAGTGTGAAGAAAGTCAAATCGCTCTAAAGTAAACATGAGGATTTTAACTCATACTTACCAAATATGGTAATTAATTCAACCACATTCTAGGTTGAGTGAGGTGATACTTACATGAAATGCATATGTCATCCTTTTTGCATTCAAATTTGACTAATTGAAACTTACATGAACTTTATTTTTTAAGTATCTCTTAGTACCACCTTCAATAAGTTTTCATTTTACTTTAGGCTTTTGGAATTCATCAAAGATAATTAAGAAGAAGATGCTCAAAAATTGCTTGTTTACTTTATACCTGTTTTTTAAAAAATGTCCATTATATCAATCAATGTCCTCATTACAGGTTCTTATGTAAGAATCACTTTGCCATTTTAGGATTAGAAAAAGTAAAACCTAGTTTTATTGAAGAATTTATATGCTTCTTTTGATCAAATAATGAGTGAAAGATAGGGCAACATCATCCAGGAAGTAATATACCCAGAAACATGTAACATCAGGGATTTCAAAGGAAGCAAGGTTTTCCGAATGAGTAAATGCTCAGAAAAGAGGATGATTTAGAGCAAAAATGCAGAGTTCACTGGCAGCTTTAGTGAAAGTCATTAAGTACTGGCATTTTGCCAAAATCTAATGTTTTGATCTTAGATTCCCTTCTTGGTCCCTGAGGTCTTAATATGAATTCCCCCTGCATTTTCCTAACTCAGGGCAGCCATCCAGACTTTCTAATCACTGCAAGTATTCAACCATCAATATGCTTCTGATTTAAAGTACAGTCTTTTGGAAACCAAGTCACAACATTTCCCTACTAGGTAAAGGAAAATAACTTCTTGGCAACATATCTTTTGTAAAACAGCTTTAAAAATGTTTCTTTTGTTCATTATTGTTATCATTATTCTAATGGCAAGTGATAGATTATTAAAAGGGAAACTTTCCAAAATCTCTTAAATCACAGTACCTCAACTTTTGCTTTATTCAGAGCATACATAAATTCATCAATCATAAAAGATAACAACTCATTAAATTATTTGTGTGTGAATTGTGATGAATTGCTACACAATATATACTTGTCCACACTATATTTTAAACCAGCAGCCTTTTAATAAAGTGTTTAACATAGTTCATTTTTATAGGAAGTAATCAAAAATATTGGTAATTAAAATTGCAAAGGAAAAACATCATTCTTTATATTTCAATGTAGTAAGCTTCAAATCTTGATTCAAAATTCAGATGACTTTGGAAGTATGCTAGTAGGAAAGAAAGTACATTTAAATTAACACTGCATTCAATGGGGGTTCCATTCAAGAATGAGTACACATATTTTTCACATGTTCTTTTGGACAAGACATTTCAGAAATTTGTGGCTCTAAGTTTAATGTAGAATGAAGATAAAGTGAAGGTATAAAACATTAGGATGTCTTGAAAGTTATCTGCATAATGAGAAGTTGAAAACCCAGATCTCTTCCTCCTGCCTGGTTAGCCAAAGCCAGTATCTGTTCCTAATCCTCAAGACAGGTGCAAAAAATTTGTTTCTTGGAGCAATGAAGTGGAAAAATCTTCGTATCTTGAATATTGAACAAAAGAAAGGCAAGTGATGATATTTGAGGGACAAAAACAAGAGTATAAAACTTATAAAAAAAAAGAGACTAGTTGGAAAGAAGGGGTTCAGTGGAAGGGGAATGAAGAAGAGAGTTAAGAGAAATTGAAAAGAGAGACTATATTGTATTATATATTATTTTGAACATAATATATACTTATATTCAATAAATAAAAATAGCAAAACATTTACATATATTCAATAAATAAAAATAGCAAAAATTGTTATGAAAATACATTGCCTGCACTTATTTTTGACTTTAAGCTTTGATGAAGTTTGTTTTTAATATAATAAGAGATAATTGAGTTAAGGTAATTAGGTAGCATATAAGCAAAAAATTAGACGAGGTATACAGACAGTGCTGATATTGTACATGCACTTACACAAGATACAGGTTATTTTTTACCTTCCTTCTCTTCTTTTTAGTACATGTCTTTCATTACTAAGATGAGGCCATGGTTCTATGTAATATTATAATTAATATCATAATCTGAAGGATAAAGAGTCAAAGTGAATCCTCCTAACTTCCTTGAAGTAACCATCCCATAAGGTTCTCATAAAACTTGGTTGTAATGTATTGGCCAGACCTTTGTCATGTGTCCATTCCTTCCTAGCTACAATGAAATGATGGAATATTTAATCTTTTATTTATTTTTTAGAGACAGTGAACATGACAGCCAGAGAGACAGAGAAAGAGAGAGACAGGGAGAGAGAGTGAATTGGTGCACCAGGGATCCTCAGTCACAGAAATCAAACTCCAGATGCTTTGCACCACCTAGTGGGCATGTGCAACCTTGCACTTGCCTCACCTTTGTGTGGCTGGCTTATGTGGGACCTGGAAAGTCAAACATGGGTCCTTAGGCTTTGCAGGCAAGTGCCTTAACCTCTAAGCCATCTCTCCAGCCTGGAACATTTTTTCTTTTACTTGGATACAATTTGCCCAAATAAAATCTGACTTTATGAGGCTGGAGAGATGGCTCAGCGGTTCAGGTGCTTGCATGCAATACCTAATGATCTAGCTTCAATTCCCCAGCACTCACTTAAAGCCAAATGCGCAAAGCAGCACATGCATCTGCAGTTCCTTTGAAGCAGCTCTGAGCCCTGGTGCACCCATTCTGTCTGTCTATCTTCTATCATTAACTGCTTGCAAATAAATAAATAAAATGTTTAAAATGTGCCATTATTCATGTAGGCATCTTTGGGTCTGGAATGGCTCCTCAAAGTTAACCAAAATTGAGACAAATATTGTGCTTTTACACCTACACCTGATACGTTTTAGTATAGGCTGTTCTTTGGGAGAACCTTTGGCAAAGGTCAGTTCTTGGCAAAGGAAGGTTATTAGCTAAAGTTTTCAGTAGCAGTGCAATGGGAACAGGCTTAGGAGGAGTCTTGGAAAAGCACTACAATACTCACCAAGTCTACTTAATGAGATGTAAGAAAAACTATGGAGGAATGATGACAACATTAGCCCGAGCTTAGTCACTTAAATAAAGATATAGTGGGCTAAATAAAGGACCCATTTGAGAATAGTACTATTATAAACAAGAATCAGGCATCATATCTTGCATAAAACTGAATGAGCAAAAAGTCTTATAGAATGTTAGCTTCAATAATTTCATTTCTACATTGCATAGTCTTTAGGAAATATGAATAGTAGAAATTTCTTTGTGCGGTTACCATAAAAGTTATTGACCAGTTCTATCATGAACAAGGCATCTCTGTTGTCAGGTAATGTAATCATAGGACAAAGATATAAAAGTTGAAGTTTTTAAATATATATATTGTTTTTATTTTATTTTATTTTATTTTATTTTATTTTATTTTATTTTATTTTATTATTTTATTTTATTTTTATTTTTGGAGAGAGACACAGAGAGAGACAGACAGAGAGAGAGGGAGAGGGAGACAGATAGAGATGGGCACGCCAGCAGTATCTCAGCTGCAGTGAACGAAATCCAGATGTGTGCGCCCCCTTGTGGTCAAGTGCAGCATTGCGCCCTTGCATCACTTTGCATCTGGCTAAACATGGGACCTAGAGATTGGAACCGGGTTCTTAGGCTTAGCAGGCAGGTGCCTTAACCGCTAAGCCATCTCTCTAGCCCAAAAGTTGAAGTTTTTATTTTACTACTATTATACCTTTGTCTTTTCTCCCTGGTAATTTTCACTTGTGTGATATGAACAGGATAATAATTAACCTTGTATTATATACCTATTGAAATATAAATCTCTTCAATTAAATATATATACATATATATATGTTGGTTTTTTGAGGTAGGGTCTCACCACTCTCGCCCAGGCTGACCTGGAATTAACTTTGTAGTCTCAGGGTAGCCTCGAACTCACAGCAATCCTCCTACCTCTGCCTCCCAAGTGCTGGGATTAAAAGCGTTCGCCACCACACCCAGCTTATTTATATATTTTATTAATAATATTTTATATTTAACGCAGAATGTACCTAATATAATTATCTGAACGTAAAATTAGTACAAAATAATAAAATATTACATAAACTTGATTTAATTGAATTTTTATTCTTAGTTGACACATTTTAATTATGTATATTTGGATAAGATGTGATGTTTTGGCATATTTATCCATAAGGAATGATTATGTCAGAATAAATAACATATTGATTATCTCACATTCTGATGTTTTTAGAAATAACAATTTTAATTCATCATTTTAGATGCATACAAATACACAACACATATTATTAACTGTGTTTGCTATACCATGCAATAGACCCACAAGATTAATTCCTTCTGTTTAGCTAAAACTTGTGTCTTGAGCAACATCTTCTTACTCCTATATTCAGTTCCACCCCCAGAATAATGTAGAAACTACTGTCCACTCTGTTTTTATACCCACACTTATAGATTCCTCCTATAAAGAAGGTCATGGCATTTACTATTCATCACATGGTAATTCTAACTTTAATTTTCTGGGGAATGTTTGTTTTATCCTCCATAATTTCTGTCTGAACTTATGGTTTCACTGTGAGGGTAAACACAAGTGACCAATTTTCTTTACAACCTCACCAACACTTGTCCTCAATTTGCCTTTTTGGTAATACTTCAAAAATGTGAGAGTTAATATCCATATACCTTTCCTTTTTCTAGCTACTCTCTCTTATATTTTTGGTATATAGATATTTTACCCTAACCTATCATCCATAATGAAATGTCTCAATATTACGCAGGTCTTGTCAGGTAATGAAAAATGAAATGAAGTCACAAATGCAACAGCTACTTCATGTCTGATGACAGAGTTTCAATGTACTCTTCCCCAGTTTCTGGCTCATACATTCTTCTCACTGCCACGTTCCAAAATGTTTTCTGAATCTTGGAGTGCAAGATAGAGTTACCTCATTTTGTGCTAAATACTTAGCAGTCACTTATTCTCAGCACTTTGAGGAGGAGTTTCTTGCAAATTTCATTTTGGTTTGTCTTATAACTGAATTATATGCACACACACACACACACACACACATATATATATACACAAAATTTTTATTATCCAGTTATTAGTTAATGGATATGTATGTTGATTCTTCTCCTTAGCTATTGTGAGTCGAGAACAATGAACATGGAGATAAGTTAACTCTGTAGTGTAGTGTCCTTAGTGTATATGTTCAGTGGTGGTATAGCTGGGTCATATGGTAGTTCACTTTTTAGCTTTTTAAGAAACATTCACATTGGTTTCCATATGGATGTAGCAGTTTACATTCTCACCAAGAGGGATTAAGAATTCTCCTCTGTGTATAAATTCACTGGCATTTGTTTTCATTAGTTTTCTTGGTAATAATCATTCTAATTGGGATGAGATGAAATCTCAAAGTGTACTTGAGGATGGACTGCTTAGAAAGGGCAGGATCCTAAGTGGAATGGGAAGAGAAGAGAGGGAATAATATAGGATAATGGTATTGGAATATAATCAATGCAGTATATTTACTTATAAAAGTTCTTAATAAACAATTAATTAATTAATAATAAAAAAATCTCAAAGTGGTTTTAATTTGTATTTCCCTGATGATTAAAGATGTTGAAATATTTTCAAAATATCTCTCAGTCATTTGTGTTTTTTATTTGTCTATTGTCTGTTCATTTCATTGGCTTATACATTGATTGGCAGTTTCTTTGTAATTTTTTGATTTTTAAAAATATTTTATTATTTATTTGAGAGAGAGAGATACAGAAATAGGCAGGTAGAGAGAGAGAGAATGGGCATGCCAGGGCCTCCAGCTACTGCAAACGAACTCCAGATGTGTGTGCCCCCTTGTGCATCTGGCTTACGTGGGTACTGGAGAATTGAGCCTTGAACCAGAGTCCTTAGGCTTCACAGGCAAGTGTTTAACCACTAAGCCATCTCTCCAGCCCCCATGTTTTTGATTTTTGAAGTCCATTGTATATTCCAGATATCAGTACCTTGTGTGAGTAATAGCTGGAAATGGTTTTTCCCCATTCTGGAGGCTTTTTGTTCACTTTACTAATAGCGTCATCTTCTGGAACACTGACATTTATTATTCCTTTTTAATTAACATTGAACATCCATTGTCCAAAATTTCTACAGTTTTACTTTCCTCTCCCTAGATTCTGGTAAGCACCAGTGTACTCTCTACTACTTTGAGATCACCACTGTGTGTCTTTAGATTTTACATGGATTAGATCGCATGTGTCTTGTCTTTCTGTGCTGGCTTATTCCACTTAACATGATAATCTTTAGCTCTATCTATGATGTTCCAAAAGCCAGATTCCCATTCATTTGAAATAACTGAGTGATATTCCAGTACAAATGTACATCACATCTTCTTTACTCACCAACTGCTGGGCATTTACATTGACTTTGCTTCTTAGCTAATATGAATAATACTGCAAGGATCATGGAATTGGAGGTGGCTTTATTACATACTGATTTAATTTTATTGGATATTACTATTGTGTTTGACAATAGCAGCTTCATTAACCTAAAATTAGTCTCTGTACCAGTAAATATTAAACTTGCTTGAATTTTTCCCACTTAAATTCTTAAATCTCTCAATCCCATATCTTTGGCCTAGTGCATCAGTCCATTACAAATTTAACCTTGATCAAACTCTCTGGGCATGGGCAGCAGAATGCAGCCATCCCTTATGCCAGTATCCCAGTTCCAACAAAGTCCTCTGCAGACTTTCCTTCCCCTTAGAAAATTCGTAAGACAAGCCTCCAAATTATTCTCTCTGGATGTCACATTTTCAGATTCTCACAATAGTCCATAAAACTTGGCTTAGTTCTCTGAAAGGCATCTGCAGTTGCAAGTACCAAGTCCATGCTGAAAAAAAAAAGGATTATCTTCATTCTTGTGAAGGAAAATATCAAACTTTAAATGCATCATTTTTTAAAAGATCTTCCTTTCACTAATTATTACCTCCTTTGTCAAAAATCAGTTGACTATACATATGTCAGTTTACCACTAGGGTTTTTTTTTTTTTCTTGCTACATTGATCAATTTTTCTGTTTTTATGGCAATATCATAATGCTTTGAGTACTACAGATTTCTAATATAATTTGAATTCAGATAGTATAATGACTCCTATTCTATATTTTTTTTTATTCAAACTTCTTATTCTAGAGATAGGCATGGTGGCACACATCTTTAATCTCAGCACTCAGAAGGCAGAAATAGGAGGAATTCTCCCAGAATCAGAAACATAAATACCACATGTTATCTCCCATATGTGAATATTAGCTTTGAATTTTAGATGTGCATACAAGTTGGAGTGAGAATCAGCAGAGACAACGAATCTAAAAACTGGCCAGGAGAGGAGGGAAAGGAAAGAGGGCTTAAGGAGAGGAGACAGTAGGACACATGTAATATGAAAATTCCATGTCTGTATATACACTATCTACATAACTAATAAAAAATAACTGAGGGGTGGAATACTGGAAATGGAAAAGTTCAAGTGGGAATAGAGGTGTGGATATGGATGATAAGAGTGAATAACATTAAGATAAAACTAAGGATGAATGAAAAGCCATATGGAAAACCTTATTTGTTAGCTAATAAAAATATAATCAAAAAATTTTTTACAGAAGTACCCTTTGTGGGTTGAATTTGTTAAGTACAGATTTCATAAGTTGTTATAAGGAAAATCATAGGGCCAGTGGTATGATATCTTCCAGTAAATATTTGGTCAGAGATGCCCATACTCCTGAGCTCCCCCAAACAATACATTGTGTTTCCAGTGCTCTTTGCAAACCAGAACTAGATTGTAATACCCTATTGATGAAGACACCATTTATTGTCATTTCAGGACAATGAGAATTCAAGCTGGGAGTGACCTGGAAGCTTCTTCCCTGCTGACGAGCTGGCACAGTGCTGAAAGGTGCTATGCAGGCTGCTGAGGGAGAAAAGTTATCAACAATGTTAGCCAGCAGGGCTATGGAATGCAGCCTTCCAGACGTGACACTGACAGTACATTCATGACCTCACAGTGTCTAATGTGACCTGCACAAGACCCACAGGACACTCTACCCTTCAACATTCCATCATGTATAATACTGGAGGCCATTAGACCCCTATCCCTCCCTGAAGAGTTACTGGCAGTTAATGGTGGCTGAGGGAGAGGAAGATATTTTCTGCAGTGATATAGCCACTGGTCAGATCCACATGCTTTGGTAAATAATACCCAACCTGTACTTATATAAAAAAAATCTTTTTATTATGGCCAGCTATTTTGTAGAGCTATCAACTCAAAATAATCAAAACGATCAGAAACTTTTAAAACATCAAAATATCAAGATGCAATATAATTAGAAAAACTTTCTAGTTGTGTTCTAGTCTTGCAAATATTTTGACTTTTCTTTAAGATAGTCTTATTTTTGGAACTGAGGCTGGTCTTCAATCCACAATCCTCCTATCTCAGCCTCCTGAGTACTAGAATTATAAGTGAACATCACCATGCCCTGCATATTTTTGCATGTGTATGTATGTCAATGCATGTTCATATGTGTGAGCACATGTGTTTGTGCAGGTATGCATAAGTGTTTTTGCATGTGTGTGAAGGCAAGAATTCTATATCAGATATTTTCCTTAATCACTCTCTAGTCTGTTGAGACAGGATCTCTTACTGAACCTGGACCTCACAGACTTGGCAAGACTAGCTAGCCAGCAAGCCTTTATATGAGTGCCAAGGATACAAACTCAGGTCCTCATGCTTGCGACAAGTACTTTATTTAATCATCTTCACAACCCTTATTGGAGAAATTCATATGAAAAAATTAAATATGCATCAAAAAATAAAACATTACCTCATAAATATCCATTGTGGAAGCAATTCACCGATTTAATTATATTTATTAAACACCCACCATGCTTGTGGTGCTAGCAATACAATCCTAGACTAGAAAGGAAAAATCTTTACTTCTGTTCTGTCCTACAAGAAAGAGGCTTGAACAAACAAAGAAATCAAGTTTGTAATCTGAGATGTTTTCTGAAGTCTCATCTTAGATTTCCAAGGTATTGAGTTCCTCTTGAGTCTCTTGCATCTTTAGTGAAATTTTAAGTGAAGTCTGATAAAGTTTGCAAGCTGCCACTTCCATGTGTGCATGTGCCATGTGTGCAATGTGCATGTGTACAATGTGCATGTGTGCACATGCACACATGGCACACACACACACGTGTGAATGTATGTTTCTGTGTAGGCACACGTGTGTGGAGGCCAGAGGAAAAACTGGGGTGGTTTTGGTCAGGAATGACAAGCACAGATTTTTAGACTCCATTTCTCATTGGCCTGGAACTCACCAATTTGACTAACAAGCAAGCCATCTTCCTGTCTCCTGCCTCTCCAGTAATGAAATTACAAGTGAGCACTGTCACTCCTGGCACCTGGCTTTTACATGTGTACTAGGGATCCAAACTTGGGTCCTCATGCTTACAGGGTAAGCACTTTACCAATTTTGCTTTCTTCCCAGCTCATAGTTAGAATTTTCAACTTTTTATTGACAACCTCATATTTTTAGTTTTATCACATTTTATACATTTCTATTCAGTCCATTTTAATATACTATTCAGTCCATTAATATACCATTAATATACTATTTAATCCATTTTTACCACTTTTTACCCTTTATACTAAAAATATAATCATTTGCTGGTACACTGACACTGATAGACCACTTTGAATTAGTTTACTAATTGAAATTCATAATTATTCTTGCAAGTTATTTTTTTATTTTCCCATATTGTCTTATTACTCCTTAATATCTCTGTATTTCATTTAGCACTTCTCTTAAAGTAGGTCTAGTGGAGATATATTTTTGAGTTATCTTTGTCTTAGAAAGAATTCAGCCTTGTATCATTCTAACAGACATCTTTGCTAAGTACAGTATTCTCTCTAGACAGTATTCAGCCTTTATTTCTATGAAATTTTCATGGCCTATTAATCTTATGATGAGAAATTTTCTATTAGGCAAACTTTTTCCTCATTCATATAGCCATGACAATTTTGTTTTTCGTTCATCCATCAAAATATGATTATAAGTTGTTTTTCAGGTAGTCTTGATTTAGTGAATTTGACTGATGACATCATTTTGGACATTTGAATCCTTTAAATTTGTGGATTCGGTTATCATTTCTTTGGATAAGCTTTGGGATCCCTTAATATTCTTTGGATTCCCCCTTTTGGATTCCCACTACCTGAATATTTTTCTGTGTTAATACTGTCTAAAATTTCCTGTATATTTCATTTATTCTTATTTATTTTCTTTTCCATAGTGTATTTCACATAGTTCACATCTATTGAGAATTTTATGTATGCATGTAATGTATTTTCATCATAATTCTTTTCCATAGCTCTCTATTGTCCCTTTTTTCTCATACACTTCCCAATGAATCCTATCCTCCCTCCCACAAATACCTTTACTATTTTGATGTATTTTTGCATTCTTTTATGTGGCTCATTTTTTTTTTTTACTTAGCTGTTTTGTTTTATACATCACAATATTGATACATTTCATTGTATTTTTAACTTTACTGTGCATATATTGCAGCTCAAGAATTCCTTTTTGATTTTAAATTATGTCATCTCTTGTATAGCTTTTATATTTTCTTCATCCTTAGTGAATATCTTTATGATAGCTGTCTTAATTGACCTGAGAATCCTCCCAGAGTGTTTAGTGAATGGCCAATTTTTGACATTGCATTTTGAATTCTAAGTCAAGTCATATTTTTTAAAAGTTTTTCTTGCATATTAGCCTATAGTTATCATCTAGGAATTGAAGTATCCTTTAATTTATTCTAGTCTTCCTAATATGGCTTCATTTATACCAGTCATTTTGAAAGCTGTAAACAGATTGTTTATTTTATCTGATACTGTAGTTATTTCCATAATTATCACTAGATGGTGCCCAGGTATTCACTTGCCCAGTCTGCTTTTGACATAACAATGTTTCAGTATTAGAGGAGAATCTAAACCCAGTTTTGTTTCAAGTATGCTGTTCATAAAAAAAAATATTCTTTGGCCTCAGGGTAGGAACTTACCAACATTAACTTGCCTGTGATCATATACTGTAAGATTCTATATGAGTCTGGGTAAATCCCTGTGTATTGAGCAGATACAAGGTCTTCTGCCACTTCTGTGCTCACCAATGCCACCAAATTGTGTCATACCCTTAAGCCACATCCCACATAGATCTGAACAACATTAAATTAGGTTCAATGTCTATATTTTGATGGACTGACTATTATTGAGTTTGTTCATAGTTCAAGAGTACTATAACAAATCCCACGTATTGCTATAAATGTGATATACTGGGGTTACATGTTTTCTTTTGGAAAATGAGCTGTTCGAAAGGATTTGTCCATAAACAGACCTGGTATAGGAGCCATTAGAATCTCATTATTACTAGGTTTTACAAGTAAAACATTCTATTCCAGAGCAAAGTCATACGATTATACCCTCTCTTATCCCCAGTAATGAAATTTTGTACCATATCTGCTTGAGGTGGCAATACTATTGTTGAAGGCAGACCCTTTGCCAATTGGGCTGATTCTAACATTTGAACTGAGTTTAAACAATTATAATATTATCTGTTCAGAAGATAGATAATTATCCATAATCCACCCTTTAAGGACACTTTTCCCCTAGTCTCATGGGTAAGGCTATGGTTGAGGGAATAAGAGTTGAGATGTTTTCAGGATTGAAGGGGTTATAGTTAAAATTCAGTCTGGTCATTCTAAATAGTCTCTAATCACAATTCTAATAACAAATGAAAGCTGTTTGCACTGATTTCTAAGTTGAGTTGTTATTGCCATTTCTAAAGAATCTGTTTGTTGACAGTGAGAAGGAAACTCCCATGAAGTTAATAACTAAATATTTAAAATGTTTTTTTTTTTTTGTGTGTGTGTGTGAAATAGTTTGATTCTCTTTCTTTTCCATGAGTGCAATTTCACCTATGTATAACTGCATGGAAATGATAATGTGTCGGACATGTTATTTTTTTTAATGTGAGAGTGACAGAGAGAGAGAGAGAGAGAGAGAGAGAGAGAGAGAGATGGGCGTGCCAGGGCCTCTCAGCAGATGTGAATGAACTCCAGACACGTGGGCCCCCTTGTGCACATGTGTGACATGGCACACTTACATCACTTTTGTGTCTGGCTAAACATGGGACCTGGAGATTCAAACGGGGGTGCTTAGGCTTCACAGGCAGGCGCCTTAACTGCTAAGCCATCTCTTCAACCCTTGGACATGTTTTTGTGAGATATGGCCTTTGATGTTAGAGAGTAGAGTATGTCTTGCATAATTAACAATACCTTACATGTTGTCTTATATGAAAATACTTCATAAATCACATTTTGAATGTGAAGTTTTAAGTAGTCACACTTAGGCAGAAGCATTTTTAATTAAATATAGTTTCTAATATAAATATTAAAGCTTAATATTACTATAAAATAAATGAAAATGCTAATTAAGATAACTACTTTAATTCACAATATATTTCACCATTTATTATAAATCCACAGTAAATATTTATGGTTATGGAGGGAATGAAAGAATGATACAAAGATGGACAAAAAACTAGCAAATGTGGAAAGAATTAAAAACTTGACATTATAAGAAGAAATAGAAACAAATAGAAAAAGATTAAATAAGGCACAGAGAGAATAACAGTGAGACAGAATAAAAAAAGGAAAATATGTTGAAAATCATAAGAATGAATGACATGCAAAGATGGTATAATGAAAAAGAGGGAAAAGTCTGAGAAAAGCATGCTGAGAAAGTTTGGGTTCAAAACAATATTTAAGAATATTGTTTACATACTAAATATGTCCATACCTAATAAAAAATGAAAAAAGTATATTCTAGGGCATTCCTTTCACTGGATAACTCTAAGTCATATTCATAATTAAGGAAGCAAATATATAAATTTTGAAAAAATACACAGTAGCACACCAAGAGGAAGAGACTAGAATGTGATATATCATGAAGCCAAAGTTAAGTTACCTCTGCTACATATCCCACCCCAATATTTCTTCACTGGGTTTTAAACAAAACCCAAAATTCAGAGCCATACATTAGATTCATGCAAATAAACTTTTAAACAAACATCTGGCCAATGGGATGCCAAAGGGTTAGAAAAACTGCTAGAAATTTCTTCAACATCTACTCACTTACACTCCAACACCTGAGAAAATTCAGACTGAATAGGTGAGGTCCACAAAGAGTGGAGTGAATCAGAACTGAATTTTGTTTCCATCTTCTCACTGTTCATCTCACAGCAGTTGTAAATATTTAGCACAGAAGAGTCTACAGTCTTAGCATTATCACCAGTATATCAGGAGAAGAGGAATCAGGAAACCACAAATGTTAAACAACATCATAGAAATGTAATGCCAGTGCCATGAAATCATACATAAATCTGAGGGTCACATGCAAATATCTACCTATATAGCAAAGGAAAGTCTTTGAAAACTGGTGCCTATCATAAATTCTTCACTAAGACAGAAAGTCAACTTGTTTGTTATACATACAGGACGGTTGCCAATAATATTAGAAAAGCTTTGTAATCTGAAATCATGGCATTTAATTCATAGAAGGTGCACTAGTTACTTTCTCATTGCTGGAACAATATACCTGACTAGAAGCAACTCATGGAAGTAAAAGGGATGAAATCAACTACAGTTCCAGAAAGTAGAGACTTTCATGACAGGGAAAGCATGGCAGGAGCAGAAAGCCACGGTTACATTGTCACATATCTGGGTGGACAGAGAGAAAAACAGGGAGTGAGTTTGGTCTATAGAGCCACAAGTCTTACCCCCAGTGACACATTTCTTCCAGAAAGCCTCCATCTTCCAAAGTTTCCAGAATATTCTCAAACAATCTGCCATCTTGGGATTAAGTACCAAATGCATGAGGCTATGGGGGTCATTGTACATTCAATTTACAAAAGATTCTGTAGAAACATGTAGCCTACACTCTACTAAGTTCATTGTCTACTGACCTAGATAAAAACAAAAAATCAACATTCTCTTTAGTATTTAAGTAAGTCCTATTGTGAAATATTTATTGGACAGATACAAAGGTTATTAACCAGCCTATGCCATTTTTCAAACAGTCCATAAAAACAAAAATAAATATTTAAACATTACCAATATTTATATTAAATGTATAACTTTTAAATATATAAATAAGTTAACAGAAGTTGATAGAATACACTTTAACTGTTGTAAATCTATTCAAAATTATGTTATATTTATACAAGCAATGCAAACATCAAAGTTTATTCTTGAGTTCAATACTATCATATAGGAAAATGTATGGCATTACAGTGAGTCAGGTTTTAAAACCAAGATTAAATAAACAAAATCAGGGAAGAGAAAAAGATGAATGCTAATTTTTAAATCTGATTTTGAAGCAATAAAAAGATAATGGTTTTGCTTACACTTTTGCAGTTAAATGAAGACAGGCTAAAGAATTATTTTATGAGCTTAAAACAACTCACCACATGTGCATAAGTTAAAAGTAATATTTATATTTCTTCCACTTGATTTTTTAAAAAAAATATTAGATATGGGCATATTTTTAATGTAAACAACACATATTGGTACCCTCCTTTCCCTCCTTCCTGCCCCTTTTCTGAAGAGACCTTCCTCATTGGGGATGCAGGTCAACCAAATGGGGATTATGGGCCATGAATTATGGGGGGGGGGTAGAGGGAATGTCTCTGTGAAAAATGTCCCATCTTGTGGCTGTAACAATCTTTCCTCCCCATATTTTAAAAAATTCCCGGAACCATCCTGAGGGCATTTTAAGTCTACTTCAGTGATGGGTACTCAGGAGCCTCTGGATCTCTGGTTTGGTAGGTGTTGAGTATCCTTGGTGCCTATCTCTTTCACCATTGTGCTGTTATTAGATTCACTAAGAAAGCAGCTCTCTAGCTAATTTCCCCAATTCCTTTGTGGTTTCACCTGGGGCTGGAATAGAGTGCACTGGGTCGTTTATCTCCTCAGGTCAGCTCCTGTCTGAAAAAGAGAAGCAGATTCTCCCATGGAGAATTAAGTTAGCACCAGTTAAATGTGATAACCATTATTAATTTAGAGAGAATCAAAAGGGTGAAGACCCTCTTATAGTCTAAGGATAGTTGGAACTTGACAATGGAAAGCAGAATCATTATCTGCATATGATTTTGATTTGTTTCCCAGTTCCAGATACGGTTCCTTTCCACTGAACAGATCTGTTAGCCAATCCAAGAGCAGTTGGTTACCCACCATGGTTGTGTGCCACTACTGCATTTGTGAGAACATCACGTCAGATTGTTTGCTTCTGAGTGGCTTAGACTTTGAGTTGCTTGGACAGATATTGGCCATTTTCCCTGAGAAGATCATGTAGTGCCTTTCAGAACTAGATGGGCTAATTGTCTGGGGACTGGGTCTCCTCCAAATTCCAACCAGGTCTTTCTGTGGTCCCTGTCAACAGCATTTTGTGTCTTAGGCAGTAGGGTCTTACCATTAACTTCTGGTGGGTAATCACATGCTCTGACAGAAGTCTGTCTTGTTTGTTTTGGGAGATTTAGTAGGTCTCTCTAATAAACAGCTCCTTATGGATGTAGACCACATTCTGGTACAGGGAATTCCAGGTCATTGCCAAGGGAAAATAAAGAAAAAGACTGAGAAGAAAGAGAATTAGAAGAAAGTTGGGGTTAAGTTTCATCTCACCCTATCCAGGGCCCTTCAATTCAGGTGCTCCCACTAAGGTCCTCTTGAGGGTTCCACATTTTATTCTGACTTCTAGGCTATAGGATTCTAAAAAATGTATTATATGTTACCCAAATTGAACTGGTACCATAAAATACATTTTTAAAAAGAACAAATTATCTTCCATTTATAAGGTATCCACTTTGCTATAATGACACAAATATTTTATAGGTATAAGAATGAAAATTATTGGGCTGGAGAGATGGCTTAGTGGTTAAGGCACATGCCTGCAAAAGCCTAAGGAATCTGGTTCGATTCTCCAGGTCCCAGGTAAGCTAGATGCACAAGGGAGTGCACGCATCTCAAGTTTGTTTACAGTGGCTAGAGGCCCTGGTAAGCCCATTCTCACCCTCCCTCTCTCTATCTCAAATAAATAAATAAATAAGTAAAATTTTAACAAAGAATGAAAATTACTGATTAAATAAGATTAATTAGAAAATAATAGATTTATTAAATTTAAAGACATAATAGAATTCAGGATGTAGAAAATACCAAATATTAATATTACACAGAAAGAAGAGAATCAATTCACTGAGAAGACATGGGTATGGTTAAATGTAGATGTACTTAAAACAGAATTTAAAAATATATTGAATTAAGCATGGTTTTGTATCAGACATATTTTCTACTATTGTAACAATTATTTGAGATAATTTATAAATAGATGTTATATTTTGATTCATAGTTTTAGAAATTTCAGACCATGATCAATTACATATTGTTTTGGAGCCTGTAGCAAAGCAATATCAACACAGAAGCCAGTGGGGGACATAATCACTCACTTTATGTCTAGGAAACAGGAAAGGAAGAAAGATGAAGGAACTAGGTTCTACAATCTTTTTAAATGCAAGCTGTAATGATTCAAAGATTTCCCACTAGGCTCCACTTCTTATGGTTACCTTCATTTACCAATAGTGCAATGCTGGAAACCAGATCTTTCCCATGTTGGACATTAGGAATAATTCTGAATCCAAGTAATAGAGGAAACTGAAATTATATAAAAAGGGCAAGTTAGCAATTCACAAGATGTCTAGATAGAAAATCAAGAAGAGGAACTCAGCATCATCATAAAAGAGGATAAAATTAACTTTTACGTAACTTTCTGCCTAATAACACCATAATCTAAAATTTCAAGATTACTAAGGCAAAATGGGAGGTAGAGATAGGAGAATCCTGGACAATCCCAGTCCACCTAACCATGCATACAAAGTATGTAACAATAAGAAATCCTGCCTCAAGCAAGGTAGACTTTGAGGACTGCACCCTGGCATAGAAACACCAACACTCATATACACAAGCACAAATATTCATGTCTACACACAATGATAATCATAAAACAATAAAAGAAAGCAACAGATCATTATCGCCCATAAGTGTTCATGCAAAATTCTTTAATAAGATGTTAGCAAATAGCATAGTAATATTTATAACACTAATATACTAAGAACAATTGAGAAATATACTTGAAGTTTGTCTAGCTATTTTTTTTAAATTTATTATTTATTTTATTAGTTATGCTCATAATGTGAATATATTCATTTTGGTGCTTTTGATAGCCTATTCCCTGTCCTCCCCCTTCCAAAAGGAACCTATTCATTGGGGAATATGGGTAGTGCATTGTGGGCATAGCCATCAGCTATGTGGAAGAGGCTATGTCTGTGTGCATAATGATCCAGTTTGTGGCTCTAACAATCTTTCCACTCTCTCTTCCACAAATTTCTCTGAGCCATGTTGGGTTTGTTTTAGGTCTACTTCAGTGATGAGGTCTTGGGAGCCTCTATGTCTCCGGATATCTGGTTTAGTAGGAGTTGAGTGTTCTCTGTGTCTGTCTCCTTCAGCCTTGTGCTGGTGTCAAGTTCACTAAGAAAGCTACACTCTTGCCCATTTCCCCAGTTACTCTATGGTTTCAGCTGGGCTCCTGGTGTGGTGTGATAGACTGATCCTCTCCTTAGGTTCAGCTTCCATCTGAAAAAGAGAAGCAAATTCTCCACTGGAGAAAGAAGTCAGCACTGGCTAGATGGGAACACCATTGTTATTTTAGAGAAAATTGTATATCTGTAGGCACTCCTGTAGCCCACAATTGGTGGGAGCTTGTAGCAGACAGCTTCAAGTTCGCTGAAATGAACTTGCAGACCAGGCACAGTTATGGAGGAAGGGATATTATTTATTGAAGCTTACAGATCCAGGGGAAGTTCCATAATGGCAGAAGAAGCTGGCCTGTCTTCACAGGACCAGGCAAGAGAGAAAAGCCCCCAGCCACACAGCACACAAAGCAAAGCTACAGCCAAAAGCCACAGCACACTTCAGGAACTCCAACTTGGCACACTTTGCATATCTTTACAATGGAATCTCAAACCCACCACCACTCCTTAAGAACCACCCCCGGTGATATTGCCTCCAGAAAGGTGGCTGCAGATACAAACTATAAACTAATAAAACACTGAATATATTGGGGGACATATATTCAAACTACCACAGAGCTTGATATTGGAGAACGGGCTCATTTATGGACATGGTTTTGACTTGTTTCCCAGTTCCAGCTATGAGTTCCTTTCCCCTGAGGGGATATGTTAGCCAACTCAAGACCAGTTGGTTACTCACCATGGCTGTGTGTCACTATTGCTCTTCTTTTGAGCATCACGTCAGGCTGTTTGCTGCTGAGTAGCTTAGCATAAATGCCCAGTAAGGGAATAACTGGTTTTGTTTGAAGGTCTAAAATCATCCTTTTTACGAGTGTCCATATTGCTTTCCATAGTGGTTGTACCATTTTACATTCCCACCAACAGTGAAAGAGGGTTCTATTTTCTACACAACCTCACTGGCATTTGTTTTCATTAGTTTTTTTTTTTTTTTTTTTTTTTTTTTTTTTTTTTTTAGATATCCTTATTGGGGTAAGGTGGAATCTCATGATTCATAATTGTTTAAATTTGCATTTCCCTCATGGTTAGGGATGTTGAACATTTTCTTAAGTGTGTGTTTGCCATTTGTATTTCTTCCTCTGAGTACTCCCTGTACAGTTCTCTGCCCCATTTTGTAAGTGGGTTGTTTGACTTGTTATTGTTTAGGTTTTTGAGTTCTTTGTAGATTCTAGAGATTAGGCCTATATCAGTTGTATAGCTGGCAAAATTTTTCTCCCATTCTGTTCATAATCTGTTGGCTCTGGTCATTGTATGTTTGTGAAAAACCTTTTCAGCTTCATGAGGTCCCAATGGTTGAGTGATTGTTTAATTTCCTGAGCTACTGGGGTTTTAATCAGGAAGTCTCTTCCCACTCCTATATTATGGAAAGTTCCTCCTATCTTTTTCCAGTAGTAGCAGCATTTCCAGTCTTATATTGAGGTCTTTGATACATTTGGAGTTGATTTTCCTACATATGGTTGTCCAATTTGTCCAGCACCATAGGTTGAAGATGCTGTCTTTTTTCCAGTCTACACTTGTAGGGCCTTTGTCAAATATCAAGTAGCTGTAGTTACTTGACCCAATGTCAGGGTCTTCTATTCTGTTCCATTGGTCTATATTCCTGTTTTTATGCCAGTACCATGCTGTTTTTATTACTATGGATTTGTAATACAGCTTTAGATCAGGTATTGTGATGCTTCCAGAGGAGTTTCTTTTGCTGAGGATATGTTTAGATATTTGAGGCCTTCTGCCCCTCCGTATGAATTTTGAGATCATTTTTTCTATCTCTGTGAAGAAAGAAGTTGGGATTTTTATTGGTATTGTGTTAAATCTGCATAATGATTTTGGTAAGATTGTCATTTTCACAATTTTAATTCTGCCTATCCAGGAGTATGCAAGGTCTTTCCATTTTCTCAAGTCCTCCTCAATTTCATTCTTGAGTGTTTTTGTCTTTTCATTTTATAGGTCTTTCACTTCCTTGGTTAATGTTATTCCAAGGTATTTTTGTTGTTGCTGCTATTGAAAATGGGACAATATTGCTTATTTCTTTTTCTATATCTTTGTCTTTTGTATTTATAAAAACTACTGATTTCTTCTGCATTGATCTTGTATCCTGCTACTTTCATGAAGGAGTTAATCACCTTTAAGAGTTTTGAGATGGAGGTTCTCTGATCACTTATGTATATAATCATGTCTTCTACAAATAGGGCTAATTTAACTTCTTCCTTTCCAATTTATATCCATTTTAGTACTTTCTCCTGTCTCATTGCTTGAGCTAGGACTTCCAGTATTATGTTGAAAAGCAGAAGAGAGAGTGGACATCCCTGCCTTGTTCATGATCTCAATGTGAATTCCTTCAGTCTCTCCCCATTAAGTATTATTTGGGCTTTAGGAGCTTCACATATAGCTGTTATTGTGTTGAGATATAAACCATCCATGCCTATTCCCTCCAATGTTTTGATCATGAAGTGATGTTGTATTTTGTCAAACGCCTATTCTGTGTCTATCAAAATGATCATGTGGTTTTTGTGTTTAAGCTTATTTATGTGGTGCGTTACACTGACAGATTTCCATATGTTGAACCACCCTGTGTTCCTGGGATGAAACCCACTTGATCAAGGGGGGATAATTCTTTTGATGTGCTGTTGAATTCAGTTTGCAAGGATTTTGTTCAGGATGTTTGTGTCTAACTTTATTAAGGAAATAGTTTTCTTTTCTTGTGTCATCTCTGCCTGGTTTTGGTATTAGAGTGATGCTAGCTTCATAGAAGGAGTTGGGGATCTTTTCCTGTTCTCTGATTGTGTGGCACAGTTTTAGAAAAAATGGTTTTAGTTCTTCCATGAAGTTTTGATAGAATTAAGCTGAGAAGCCATCTGGTCCTTTTCTTTTTGGGGAGGAGTTTGATCACCTTTTCCATCTCAATGGATGTGATTGGTTTATTTAGGAGATTAATCTGCTCTGGGTTTGGCTTTGGTAGGTGGTATGTGCCCAGGAATTTATCCATTTCCTTCATATTGTCCTGTTTTGTGGAGTAAGAGTTTTGAAATAAGTCCTGATTGTTCTCACAATTTCACTTAGGTCTGTTGTGACCTGTCCTTTTTCATTTCTAATTTTGTTAATTTGAAGCATCTCTTTTTGGTTGATCAAATTGGTCAGGAGTTATCAATCTTGTTTATTTTTTCAAAGAACCAGCTCTTTATTTTATCAATTTTCTTAATTGTCTTCTTAGTTTCCAATTCATTGATTTCTGCTGTGATCTTATTCTTTCTTTCTGTCTGTAGCTTTTCAGGTTGGACTTTTCTAGTTTTTCCAATGCCTTTAGGTGGATGGTTAGGTTAATGATTTGGGATCTCTCTGTCTTTGTTATGGAGGCATTTAGTGCTATGAATTTTCCCCTAAGGACTGCCTTCATTGTTTCCCATAAGTTTTGGTATGATGTGTTCTCATTGTTTAATCCTAGAAAATTTTCAATTTCATTTTTCATTTCATCCACAACCCACTTATTGATTAAAAATGTGTTGTTCAGTTTCCAGGAGCTGGTGGGATCCCTGGAGTACCTTCTTTTGTTAATTTCTAGCATTGCAGCATTGTGGTGTGATATCATGCAGGAAAGTATGTCGATTTTCCTAAAAATATGGAGGCAGGCTTTGTGGCCCAGTATATAATCTATTTTAAAGAAGGACCCATGGGCTGCTGAGAAGAATGTGTAATCTGTGCATATTGGATAGAATGTTCTGTAGATGTCTGTTAGGTCTAATTGCTCTATAGTGTTGCTGAGCTCTCTTACTTCCATATTAATTTTCTGTTTGAATGATCTGTTTATTAGTTATAGTGGAGTATTGACATCCTTGACTATGGTGATGTTGGTAGTTATTTCTGTTTTGTTGTCAAGTAGGTTTTGTCTTATGAATTGTGGTGCACCTGTGTTCGGTGCATAAAGATTGATGATTATGATATCCTCTTGTATTTTTCCCTTGATAAGTAAGAAGTGGCCTTCTTTGTCTTTTTTGATTACTTTTGCTTTGATATCTATTTTATCCGATATTAGTATAGCAACACCTGCTTGTTTCTTATTTCTGTTTTCTGGAATTATCATTTTCCACCCTTTCAACCTGAGAAGGTGTCTGGCTTTAGTCGTGAGGTGTGTTTCTTGAAGACAGCAGATAGAGGGGTATAATTTTGTGATCCATCCTGTTAGCTTATGTCTCTTGATGTGTGGATTATGGCCATTAATATTAAGCATAATTACTGTAAGGTTTGATTTAACCCCTGCCTTGTTGTGGTGGTTTGATTTGTTTTGGCCTTTGATTTTTTTGTGCCTTCTCTGAGTTTGCCTCTTGTGATCTCCTGCTTCTTGTAGTCTCTTGAGGTTGGTTATTTGATTCTTCTGTGTGTATAATTCCCTGAAGTACTCTGTGTAGATTTGGCTTTCTGTTCATATAGTTGTAAAGCTGAATTTTATCATGGGAAGTTTTTCTTTCACCATCTGAGGGATACTTTTGCTAGGTAGAGTAGTTTGGATTGGAAGCCATAAGTTCTTAGACTTTGCAGTGTTCCATTCTAGGCCCTTCTGGCTTTCAGGGATTCCATTGAGAAGTCTGAAGTAATTATGATGGGGATGTCTTTATATGTAACATGTTGTTTCTCCCTAGGTCCTTTTAGGACTTTCTTTTTGTTATCGATATTTAGAGTTTTAAATATGTCTTGGATAATTTCTCCTTTGGTCCAGTCTGTTTGGAGTTCTGTTAGCTTCTTGTAACTGGATGGTACTTTCTTTTGAGAGTGTGGGAAAGTTTTCTTCAATAATATTGTTGAATAAGTTCTGCATGCCTTTGGTCTGAATTTCTTCCCCTTCTGGTATCCCCATGATCCTAATGATGGGACGTTTATGGGTGTCCCATATTTCCCTCATGTTCTGTTCACAAAGACTTTTGAACTTCTTGAAACTTTTGGATTCACGACATGTTTCTTCTGTTTTGTCTTCCAGTTTTGAGTTTCTATACTCCACATGGCTGACTCTATTCTTGAGTGCTTTTATAGCATTTTGAGCTTGTTCAGTTTGGTTTGTATTTTCTACTGCTTTTATATGTATAGTTTCCATTCTTCTGTTGAGTTCCCTTGTCACATCATTTTCTAGTTTTCTTAGTGCTTCTTGGAACTCATCCTTGCATCATTTATTTATGTCTTCACTGAGCTTAGCTAGCTGGTTATTGAGATCCTCTTTTTTTTTTTTTTTTTTTTTTTTTTTTTTTTGCTTTCCTTCAGGCCATTTAATTTTCTTTAGTGCCCTTCTTGGTTCTTTTCTATTAGGTATAATCTAACAAGAACAGCATTCATAGTATTATTGTCCTTTTGTTGATTTTCTGCAAGTTCTGCTATTTTATTGGCCAGGGTTTAATTGTTTATGTCTTCATTTTGGGGTTCTGATCCTATTATCTTTTCTATGTTTTGATTAGAGAAATCCCTTGTGGTACTGTGCAATCTTGTTGGATTTACTTTCATTTGCATTTTCATGTTATTCCTTTTGCTCTGTGCTCTGCCCTTCATAGTGAAGGAATCTTGTTAAATTTAGGAGGAAGTTGTAGTTTACCAAGAAGTGTCTTCAGTGATTATCCCTTTTTATGTTTGGTTCCATTGGGCTTCTGATGGCAATGGGGCCTGCCTGGTCAGAGAGTGGGAGCCCATGAGGGTCTGATGAGGTTCTGAGGGTATGATGAAGGAGCTTGTTCTTTGGTATTTTGGGGTATGGGAGTGCCTGCTCAGGTGGCCTAAGGGGCAGGGTGTGGGGGGGCAATGGGACAAAGCAGACTGGTATTGTGGAGGGGCTGCAGATTGGGAGAGTATGGGAATGCATGGTAGTTCCATGATGTTGAAGGTTGAGGGGATGGGACTATGTTGTAGGGAGTGGCTGGCACTGCTGGGTCCTGTGACAAGGCAGAGCAGGGATATGGGATTGCTACAAGTCAGGTGAAGCGCATGGGGGAAATTGGTGGATGTCCAGGTGGGGTGGCAGGAAAGGGGAGGGAGTAGTGAAGAATAGCTTTTTCGCCTGGGTCCAGGTCAAGCACAGGGGGAGGGAGAATGGGGCAGCAAGGGATATGACATTTGTGTTGGTAGTTCTCACTCCCAGGGTGGGATTCCCACACCCAGTTTTGGGGGTGGGCCTTGGTGGCAATGGGGATAGAGCTGGAGTGTAGGGTTCCTGCACCTAGGTGGTGGTGAGGCAGTGAGTGGTATAGAACTGGTGTGGGGACATTCCACACCTTGGTGGGACAGGACAGTGGTGGTGGGGCATTCTTAAATGAAGTTCCTGAGCTCAGAGGGGCAGGGTCACAGTGATGGGTGAGGGACTTGGAAAGTGGAGTTCCCATGCCTGGGGTAGGGGCAGGGCAGTGGTGAACGGTTTGGAGCTAGTGGAGTTCCCCTGCCCAGGGAGGGTGTGGGTGGGGCAGTGAGGGGGACCAAGCCATCCAAGTTCCTACACCCATGGAGGTTGGGTGTGTGGTGGCAAGGGGAACCAAGTGAGTGGAATTCCCGGGCAAACAGAGGGTGGGGGTGTGGCAGTGAGGGGCAAAGCAAGTGGAGTTCACAAGCCCACAGAGGGTGGGGGTGGGGAGGCCAGGAGGACAGAGTGAATGGAGTTCCAAAGTTCATGGAGGGTGGGGGTGGGGTGGCAGGAACATAAGCCTGCTGGCATGGGTATGCTTAGCTAGTGCAGGAGGAACCTCCAGCTGGGACTGCAGCTAAGGTGGCTGTTTTTAGGGGATTGGGGGACTAGTGGGCTACACAAGAGTTTAGGAATCAGAGGATTCCTTACTTTGCTCCTCTGTGCCCTCCCACTGAACCTTAATGTACCCTAAAGGTCTTGCCATTCCTGCCGCAACAGGTGAGGTGTCTTTATACAGATTCCATCTAGACCAGAACCTCTAGTTAAATATTTTTAAAAATTTACAACTACCTACTACATTAAAATACAAATAACAAGTCAGAGGAAATGTCTCAGTGGGTAAAATGCTTGCCACACAAACTTGAGGGCCTGAGTTCAGATCCCATCCCCCCTATAAAAACCACTCATGGTGGGAATACCTATAATTCCAATACAGAAAGAGGTGAATGCTCAGAGCCTGTTGGCTAGCTTATCTAGACAAGTAGGTGAACTCTGGCTTCAGTGAGAGAGAGCCTGTGTCAAGAAAATACAGCAGAGAGTAATAGAATAAAATATCCTATGTTGACCACTGGCTGACACATGTAATTACACACACATTCACTGGCACACAAACATGCACCCATATACATAAATATACATACATTCATTTACATCACATACATTCACATGCAAAAAATAAACAATAAAAGTTCCATAATACTGGGCATGGTGGTACATGCCTTTAGTCTCAGCACTTGGGAGGCAGCGGTAGGAGGATTGCCATGAGTTCGAGGCCACCCTGAGACTACATAGTGAATTCCAGGTCAGCCTGGGCTAGAGAGAGACCCTACCTCAAAAGCTCCATCATGATATTGAATGATGTAGAAAAGGCATTTGACAGAACTTGATTACATATAATGAAAAGTTTCAATTATCTAGAAATACAATAGAATTTTCTCAACCTGGCAGAATATTTACAACAATGTAGAACTAATAGCATTTGTAAGTTAAAGACTAAATATGTTTCTCCCTAATACTGAGAATATGTGAATGACATACACTCTCACATTGCTATTCAGCATAATACTATAATTCCTAATCAGTGTGATAAAGTAATGAAGAGAAATGAAAGGCTTACAGATTAGAAAGTCAAATAAACAACTATCTATACATAATATTTGATTTACAAAATTGTCTGTCTGCACAGTGAATCCTGAGGAATCTCTAAAACACACTATAAACTAATAAATGAGTAAAGTCAGATGATATTATACTAACAAAATTTCCTTCTATTTCACTACAGTAGGAAATGAGAAATAAGCACCATTATTAAAGCTCTGAGAAAACACAAATGAAAGCACACTTTGTCATTAACATAACTAGTCATCTGCATTTCCTATGTTGCTACAAAGTGTACAATGCTGAAGAAACATATCAGTAATACCCAAATAAATTGCCAGATGTATTGTTTATGGGTTGGAAAATTCAATACAGTTAATGTAGTAATTTTGTACAAATTGGCCCATAAAATTAATGCAATGCAAATAAATCCCAGCAAATATTAATTTATTTATTTGAGAGAGAAAGAGAGAGAAAGGGGAAGCAGGGTCTGTAGCCACTGCAAACAAACTCCAGATGCATGCAAATTGTGCTTTATATGGATACTGGGAAATCAAACCTGGGTCCTTAGGCTTTGCAAGCAATTCATACTGATGACAGTATATCCTATAAATTTTTATGTTGTTAGCAATTCAACCTATACTTTCAGCTTAGTGCCATTTATAGTAGAATCATTTAAGGTCTAGATAGATGGCTAAGCTATTAAAGGTGCTTTCTTTAAAACCCTGACAGAGGGGGTTTTACTCACCAGATGTAAGCCAGATGCACAAAGTAGAACAGGCATCTGGAGTTTGTTTTCAGTGGCAGGAATCCTTAATGTAAACATTCTAATTCATTCTCTACCTCTCCCAAATAAATAATATTCAAAACTGTAGTATTATATAAAACATTTAAAGTTAACGTTTTTAACTGATATAATTTTATTTAAGGGGTAAGATTGCAATTTGACATATGTTCATTACTTTTTCGTTTATTTGCTTTTTGAGGTAGTGTCTCACTCTAGCTCAGGCTGACCTAGAATTCACTATGTAGTCCCAGGCTGGCCTTGAACTCATGGCAATCCTCCTACCTCTGTCACCCAAGTGCTAGGATTAAAGGAGTGAGCCACCACCCCCAGCTATGTTCATTACTTTTAATGGCCACATCAGGTAAATTCATATTTACCTCCTTAAATATGATTTAATATGTTGACAGTCTTTAAACTCTTTTCTGACTGTTGTGCTATAAAACACTAGGTCTATTTTGCTCAAACTTTATTTGGGAATCCATTATACAGTCTCTCACTATTTATCCTACCAACTCCCCTTTCTTTCATCAAATAAATTCTATTCTACTCTCAAGTATTAACTCACACAAATGAGTAAAAACCATGTGTTAGCCTATGGCAGTCTTATTTCATGTAACATAATGTTCTCCAGTTTCATCTATTGTGGACAGAGATGACTAGATTTCAAGTCATTTTGTTGGCTGAATAATATTCCATTTTATATAGTATTATATCCTTTCATTCATCTTGGAAGAGTTCATATCTTATTTATTGGTAACAATGTTACAACTAGCATGAAGGCATACATATCTCTTAATTATATTCATTTGTTCAGGATATATACCAAATAGTGATAGCAATTCTAATTTCAGTTGTTTTCCATAATGGCTGAATTTAAATTCTCACAAACAGCACATAAGAATTTCTCTTCATTCACATGCTTGCCTTTATTGAATATTTCTTGTAATTTTAAGTGCAATCCACCTCAGACTACTTGAGGCATTTTCTTGATTTGTTTCTAGCATTTCTCAAAACTCAAGGGAAAATATTGTGGACTATACATTTCTGATGTTATAAAAAACTGGAAGAGATTCAGAATAATGGTTGTTGCAGATGACAAGCAGACTTATAAAACAAGAATATTGAGCTGAAGGAAAACCATGGATATTATTTTACCACATAACATGTTAAAGGCAATGCTCATGGGTATAATACTGAGTTGTTAAAGCTCAAAAATAAAAGAAATAAAATGAGGATATGGATAAAGATATGTCTCTTAGGTGATTCAAGATCTAATCAAATTTAAAATTGAGTTAGCCATTACAGATTATCATGTGCATGTGCAGGAAAATCAAGAGAAGATTGTTGAAAGAAATTGCAGGTAGCAGAAATATGTACCAATTATCTAATAGTGATGGATTTGAATCTTTAATAATATTAACATAAACAATCCTTACTACTTAGAGATCTACAAATCCAATATTACCACATCAAAATTTGAGTGTCCTTTATTACAAAATAGAAATATAATCTAATATTTTATACAAAGTAAAAGCAAAGCATTATAAAATAAGGAAGAAAACCCCAGAATATCACACTTTTGACTTCAAACTATATGGCAAAGTTACATCAATCAAAATATTCTATATTGGCATGAAGACAGACATAAAGATCTGTAGAATATAATATAGATCCTAGAAATAAGCTCACATATATA
Source organism: Orientallactaga sibirica (assembly GCA_036365145.1). Classification (NCBI taxonomy): domain Eukaryota; kingdom Metazoa; phylum Chordata; class Mammalia; order Rodentia; family Dipodidae; genus Orientallactaga; species Orientallactaga sibirica. Next base: position 3,810,545 of record JAEOAD010000793.1, on the reverse strand, counting down.
CTATATAAACTTTTTACTGGACAAGAATGACAGTATTCAAAAAATTGCACTGGGATAATTGAATAGTCACATGCAAAGGAATGGCATCAGATTCTTCTTACAACATACACAAAAATAAATGCAAATGGATAAACTTTTAATGAAAAGACTTAAAAAGTTTAGGCCATAAAACTGAAAATATAGGGGAAATCTTCATGCTGGTTTGTCATTGATTTCTAGGATATGCTACCAGTAAATGTCAACTGTCATTACAACAAACCGGGCATATGCAAAAATAAATAAATAAATAAATAAATAAATAAATAAATAAATAAATGTTTGTTTTCATAGGTTTTGGTGGGGCAAAGTGTGATAATATACATGCATTAAAAATAGCACAATGTGGGCTGTAAAGATGGCTTAGCTGTTAAGGACTTTGCCTGCAAAGCTAGAGGATCCCAGTTTGACACTCCAGGACCCATGTAAGCCAGATGCACAAGGGGGAGCATGTATCTGGAGTTCGTTTGCAGTGACTGTAGGCCCTGATGCACCCATTATGCCTCTCCCTCTCCCTCTGTCTCTCTCTCAAATAAATAAATAAAATATTATTTAAAAATACCATAATGAGCTCCATTGTTGTGTATCTTAACTAAAAAATAATTAAAAGGAGAATCCTTGCAAAAGTGAAAGCATGAAAGGATTTGATGATGCCACATGAAAAATCCTTTAGGTATTGTAGTCCTTTTGGTCTATAGATTCTGAAAACTGTAGTACATACAAGAGAAATTTCACCAAGGAAAGTGATTGTTTAGTCTTTGCAGGATCAAAAGAATATGTGGAATGTGGTTTCTTGAGTGAAGGCAGAGACTGAGCTTTTACCCCACTTTTCTTGGACATCACAAAATAGTTTAGAGCTACTTTAGACCACAGAATTGTATAGAGCACATGTTTTAAGATTCTGGCCACTATCATGCGGATGTGTATTCTGTAAAGTTGCATATATTAAAGGGATTAGGATTCTTCCCATGGTAGTGTTATTGGGAGGTGGTTAAATCTTTAAGAGTTATGCCCAGTATGAGGTCCTTCTGTCATTGGATGCATTCTGTTTAAAGGAAATAATGGGTCCTTAACACACTTGTTTTCTCTCTTTTCACATCTGGGATGAGAGCTCTTTTTTTTGCCACATGCTCCTGCTATGATGTGCTGCTTCATCACCATCCCAGAGCAACAAAAGTGCTAGATTCTCAAAATCTACAGGGTAATAGCAATTCTTTTTACATATTGATTACCTTATATGCTATAGTAATTGACAGACTACAAATAACGGGAAACTTCCTTGTAGTTATCATGTGATTGCTCAAATTAAAACATGGATTATTGGGCTGGTAAAATGGCTTAGCGGTAAGGCATTTTCCTGCAAAGCCAAAGATCCCAGTTCAACTCTCCAGGGCCCATGTAAGCCAGATGCACAAGAGGGCACATGTGCCTGGAGTTCGTTTGCAGTGGCTGGACGCCCAGATGCACCCATTCTCTCTCTCTCTCTCTTTCTCTCTCTCTCTCTCTCTCTGCCTCTTTGTCTTTCCCAAATAAATAACTAAATAAAATATATTTTTAAACACAGATTATTATTGAAATAAATAAATAAGTAAATAAATGAGCCTGACCATCCTCTTTTTGTCTTGATTTTCTCTGATTCAGGATATAACCTGGAAGTAGGGCCATACTGTGAAACCTCAAGGCCTGCCCATAATGACCCACTTATTGAAGTGAGGATCCATATACTAAATGTCCCACTACCTTTCCAAACAGTACTACCAGCAGCAGAACAAGTATTATAAAACACATTTGAGGGGCTGGAGAGAAGACTTAGCAGTTGAGGTGTTTGCCTGCAAAGCCAAAGGATCCCGGTTCGATTCTTGGGGACCCAGATACACACGAGGGTGCATGCATCTGGAGTTCATTTGCAGTGGCTGGAGGCCCTGGTGTGCCCATTCTCTCTTTCTCATGCTCTCTCTGTCTGCCTCTTTCTCTCTCTCAAATAAATGAATAACTAATATTAAAAAACATATTTGAATACTACTGGAGATATTTCATTTTCAAATCACAATAGATGTGCATCATAAATTAGGAAAATTATTTGATGAATTTTAAAATTGTTTAATTTCATTTTTATTGTACTAAGAATTGACCTCAAGGCCTTGTACATGTTAGGCAAATGCTCAATCACTGAGCTATAGCCTCAGACTCATTTTCAAAATAGTTTCTTTAAGTTAGCATGCAGAGCAATAGACTTCATTATGACATTTTCATAAATATATGTTAATATGATCTATTCTTCATATCTCTCCTCCACTGTCAGCTCCATTCCCCTGTGTCCCTCTTGACAGTCACATTCCTACTCCCAGATATGCCCCCTTCTGCTTTCATCACATTTATTCTATTACTCTCATTTATCCCGCTTCTGCCTCCATTAATATCCATTCTACACTTTTCATGGTCCCTTTTCTAGTTGCATGACCTGCACATACACAAATAGACACATACACCTCACATACACATGAATTTACTTCTATATTGTGCATACAAGTTAAAACATGTTATGTTCATTGTTCTGAATCTGGTTTATTTTTTAACATGATTATTTTAAGTTTCATCCATTCTCCCTCTAATGTCATGATTTTAATTTGCTTTATGACTGAACACAATTTCATTGTGCATTATGATAGAAATATTAATAAATGCAACTACACATGGGATTGAGTGTTTCATATTTGAACCAGTTTTTCAAAAAAGTGTCTTAGGACAAAAAAATGACCTATGTATAATTGTTACAAAAATAAATGAAATAGTGAAATAATGTCTGTAAATATTTAGTCCTCTAGGACATGCTAGAGAAAATGCAGAATGACTTCTAGTACTGTGAGTGTTAATATCTCTATTGCATAATATCTCTTCCACATTATATCCATAATCCTCATTTCAATTAATAAAAGACATCTATTTGTGTCTTATGATATCATTAATTTCATAAAGCAGAATAACAGTGTTATAATGTGTGAGAAGCTGAGAAAATTTTAATGTGAAAAATTAATAAAAAGCATGGCTGGGTATATGGCTTAGCATTTAAGATGCTTTCTTGAAATGACAAAGGATCCAGGTTTGATTCCCTAGGACCTACATGGGCCAGATGCACAAAGTGCTGTATGTGTCTGAAGATCATGTGCATCAGCTGAAGGTACTGCCGTGCCCATTCCCTCACTGTACCTGCTTCTCTCTTTTAAATAAACAAAATTTTAAATTAAAAAAATAATAAAAGCTAAAATAAGAGGAAATAAATATACCAAATTAAGTTATCTTAGACATTTTTAAAAATTTAATTTATTTATTTATTTATTTGAGAGAGAGAAAGAGGCAGAGAGAAAGAGAGAATGGGTGTGCCAGGGCCTCTAGCCACTGCAAACAAATTCCAAATGCATGTGCCCCCTTGTGCGTCTGGCTTAGGTGGGTCCTGGAAAATCGAACCGGGATCCTTTGGCTTTGCAGGCAAATGTCTTAACTGCTAAGCCATTTCTCCAGCCCATCTTAGGTATTTTGAACCATAATTTTAGCTGTGAGAGTCATGCCAAACATAAAGATAAATTAAAAGGTTAGCATGATCAAAGTAAATGGAAGCTCATTGGAAGATGGAATCATTATTAGCAACTGAACTTTAAATCTCTTATTGTGTCAGTACTTGCATAAAATCATTGAAAAACATAACAAGCATTTTAATCAGTTCCTTCTATAAAAAGGTCTCTGATTTTGGCAATGGATAATCGCTTCTCTAAAACATGTTGACAAAAGCTTCTGAAGAAAAGCCTGTCAGATACCCTGGAGCTTGTTAATGTCTGTAGCTTAATAGTGAAATTGTAACCTCATTTCTGTTATATCTAGTTTTAAAAACTATGTCATATTTATTATGATAACTAGGAATTCTTTACCATTTACTTTAGCTACCAATAGTATGGCATAGCATCCTTTAAGTAACATCTTCAGAATTTAACAGTGCAAATGGAAAGCATATAAGGCAGTTTTTATCCAGTGAATTCTCCTTGAAAATATGACCTTAGTGGTAGATCATACCATTAACATGAAGTTTCAGGATGGGAGATAGAGGTTGATGTTAGAAATTAGCTGGTTTATGGTCACCTAAGATATTTCATTCTAATCTTATTAAGGAATACATTTCAAAAATGCCCAGTTTATAACTAACAGAAACTGCTGAAATTGGAGAGAGGTGTACTTACTTCAAGCATGTAAAAATGCTAGGAAACTACATATACCTTGAATTATCATTGAGTAAAAGCTATGGGTTTTGAATGATGGAAGAATAGTAGTAGTATTTGTGGTGGTTGGCAATAGATGCCCCCAAACTCATGTGTTTTCAAGGCTTGGTTCTAATTTTATGGCAACATGGGAGGTGGAGCATTGTTTAAAGAGGTGTCTTATTGGGGGTGGGATTACAGGTGTTATAGTCATCTTGCCATCACTTGACTCACTCTCTTGTTGCTATTTCTTCTGATGTAAGCCAGAAGATGGTGTTCAGCCTTTTTTCATACCACACTTTCTCCTGACCCTGAGATTGTTAGCCAAAGCAAATATTTTCCTCCCATCAACTGCTTTTGGGTTGGTAGTATATCCAAGCACTGAGAAGGTAGCTGAAAAAGGAAATTTGTACCAGTGGATTGGGGTCTTTCCTGCTAGAAAACTGACTGCGAGGCTTTTCATGTTCTGGAACTGATTTGTGGGAGGAATCTGGAAGGATTTGAAATCTTGACCTAAGAGACACCTCACAGAGCTATAAACAGAGTTTGATGGATCATTCTGGTCAGAGTTTAAAGACCTAAATGCAGAAAGAACTGTACTGTGCAGGCCTCTTTTATGAGTAGAAGAAAACACTTTGTCTGTAGGGCTAGAAGGAGTTTGTGTGAGAGGCTTGCTGTGATATGCCTGCTTGATGAAAGCTTGAGCAGAGTTGAATTTAGAAGAAATGGATTGGTGTTAACAGAAGGATATGGCACAAAAAGAAATTAAAGTCCAGACTAGAGATAGCAGCTCATTTCTGTTATAATTGATTTAGATTACCACCATTGAGATTGGGCCAGCTGTTCTATATTGGGACAGCAGAAAAAATACTGACTCATTTGAAAATAAGGAGACTGTTGCAGTCAGGTTTAAATTGTTGTCAGGAACCACCCTACTAAGAGCAGCTTGAGGGAAAAACAAAGGTTTATTTTGGCTTACAGACTCAAGGGGAAACTCCATGATGGAGGGGGAAAACAATGGCATGAAGAGTGTGGACATCACCTCCTCACCAACATAACATGGACCACAGATTCAGGAGAGTGTGCTAAACACTGGCAAGGGGAAACTGGCTATGATACCCATAAGCCAGCTCTCAACAACACTCTGTCTCCAAGAGACATTAATTCCCCAATCTCCACCAGCTAGGGACCTATCATTCAGAACAGCTAAGTTATGGGGGGCACCTGAATCAAACCACTTCATTCTACCTTTTGGCTCCAAGAACTGATTTTATCACTCCCAATGATGTTCAAACATCTCCATAGCCCAAATCCTTTTAACTGAGTCATAATACCAAAATAAACCAAAAATCCCATAATGACACAGAATAAACACTCACACTGAAAAATATGGCATTCAACCAATACAAGATTTAAACAAACTATGTAGTTCAAGTCCAACAGTTGTAGCCAGTAACAAGTCTCTAAGTCCAATAATTCTAACTAGCAACAAGTCTGGAGTTTCAATTTTGCCCATCCAGCTAGGCTACTCACAGTCCTGGAAAACATCTGGGGCAGAACCTCTCCTTAGCAGCCATCTTGTGGTCCCAATATCTGTACTGGGTTTCCACTGCAACCCACAGCCCATCCTCATGGCTCCATTTCTTCTCCATTCAGGCATCCAGCAAACCTGCTTCACAATGCCCATGACTGTTTTCAAAACACAAGACTGTTGCAAATTCAATGACCATCTCTTTCCTTCATTTCTTATACTCCATAATACCAACTTGTTAATCCAGGTGGGAATAAAGCAGACTTTGAAGAATAGGACACTCCTTCAGCATTCAGGATTTTTCAAAAGACTGCATTTCTGTTGTCCCAAAGCAGGCCAGCTGGCCCAATCTCAATGGTTGTAATCTCTCATACAATTTCAACTGAACAGACAGCAGTTTTGGCCCAACGATTTAATTTCTGTTCCATAGCCTTCTGCTCACAGCAGTCCATTTCTATGCAGTGCAGCCCTGCACAAATTTTCAGGACATGTTCATAACAGCAAGCCTCTCACAGAAACTGATTCTAGCTCTGTCCAAGCAGAGCTGTTTCTCACCCTCATAAGCCAAACCTCACAGTCCTTAGTTCTTACTGCATTCAGGTCTTTCAACTCTCACCAGAATATCTATCAAGTTGTGCTTACAGCCCTGTATGCCATCTCTTTAGCCAAGGGTTCAAATACTTCCACATTCCTCCTGAAAATCAGCTTCAAAAGGCCAAAGCCACATAGTCATGTTTTAAGCAGCAATGACCTCACTCTTGGTACCTACTTCACTGCTGCAGTAAGGTTCACATTGCTGGCAGCTTGAGGCAAAAATGTTTATTTTGGCCTACAGACTCAAGGTTAAGCTCTATGATGGCAGGGGAAAATGATGGCATAAGCAGAGGGTGGACATCACCTCCTCACCAATATAAGGTGGACCACAGTAACAGGAAGTATGCCAAAAACTGATAAGCACAAACTTGTTATAATACCCATAAATCTGCCCCCAATAATACTCTGCCTCCTGTATTAATTCCCAAATCTCCATCAGCCTGGGTCCTAGAATTCAGAACACCTATGTTTATGGGGGACACCTGAATCAAACCACCACAGACACTGAATGCTGAAGATATGTCCTGCTCTTCAATGTTAGATTTAATATTCCCTGGATTAACAAGTTGGTAGCCCACTTGGTACTATGACAGTATAATAAATGCAGGAAAGAAAGGATCATTTAATGTGCAATGCAGTGTTTTTGGAGTTGGCCACTGGGTAATGTGAGCCAGGGTTGTTGGCTTCTTTGTGTGGAGGCCTAATGAAGCCATGAGGATAAACTGTGGTGTGCAGTGAAGACCAGGAGACTTGAGATGCCAGGACTGTGGAACAGCTGCTAAGGAGACTAGAGAATGATTGTTCCCCTTAATGTGAGCAGCCCAGCTGGAGGGGCAGAACTGAAACTCCAGGACTTTGTTACTGGTTAGAGATGGTAACCTTGGAGGGAGAGGATTTGATATTTCCCCTGCTTGTTTCAGAACTTGCATTCTTCAGTCTTTGCTATGCCCAGTGCCATATTTTGGAGAGTGAATGTTTACATTATGCCATTATATGATTTTGGATTTACAATTCACAATTAAGAGATCTTGTACTATGGAAATGTTTGAAGTGTTAGGACTGACGAAAACTATGGGGATTTTAAAACTGAACAGACTGCATTGCATTTTACATCATGGATGGTCATCAGTTTTTTGGTACCAGGGGTAGAATATAGTGGTGTGAACTTGTTGTCCACTGTAATCCCAAGTTTTAAATGCTCATTTCAATGCAATTGGATAGTGCCACCTTGCTGAAGGAGGTGTGTTGTTAAAGGCAGGTTTAGGGGTGTTATATGTAGCTCTCTTTTGCCAGAAATTGGCTCACTTTCCTGTTGCTATTGTCTACTTGCTGTTGGCAAGGAGGTAATGGTCCAGCTTTTGCTCATGCCATGCTTTCCCCTTCTATCACAGAGCTTCACTTTGACTATAAGCCAAAATAAATATTTTTCTCCTATGAGCTGCCACTTATTTATTCAGTTATTTATTTTAAAATGTTTTATTTATTTGTAAGCAGAGAAAAAACAAAAGAAGAGAGAGAATGGGCATGCCAGGGCCTCCTGTTGCTACCAATGAACTTCAGATGCATGAACCACTTTTAGCACCTGGCTTTCTTTAAATATTGGGGAGACAAACATGGGTCATTAAGCTATGCAGGTAAGTGCCTTAACCACTGAACAATATATCCAGCCCTGAGCTGCTTTTGACTGGGTGTTTTGTCCCAGCAACATGAACACAATTATAATAGTATCAGACTTTAGTGACAAATTGATATATAATACATTTTATTAAAATACTAAGACAAAGAAGTCCCTACATACAGAAGGTAGACATCAATTTAATAATTGGGACATACTGTGAGAACCCTTGTTACAAAGATTGATTATTGTATTCTAGGAAGTTGAACTACCCTGCTGCTGCCAACTTCAAAGAATAACCAGAAAAGTGTAGTAAGAAAAAACATCATATGGTATATTCAGCCATAGTCAAAACTGTATTATGAGTAAAACTGACCCTTAACATATAAGTCAACTTTTATGTTCTAACCTTATTTATGGAATATATGCCAATGATTACAAAATTTCATATATTTGGTGAACTTCAAGTGGGCCTTTTATTCTATCATGGATTATTGAAGCTAAAAGAATTGCTTAGAATAAACAATCATTAAATGTTGCTGAATGAATCTGGACAAGTAAATGCTACTAATAATCTTTAGTTGTAATTTATTGCTATATAGATGATGTTCATTCATATTAAAATTCAGCAGATTGTGGCAATAGTAGCTTAAATGGATAATTATACAAAATGTAAGAGTATGTACTTGAAAGGAGTTAAGGCTATATACTATTTTTAGAAATAGCTGATTATTCCAACTATAGAATCACAAACTATTTGATAATTCCACTCACATGGTTGGGTTACATTATGTAGCAAAGAGAATGTCGTGATATTATATCACATTTATTGTCCTATTTACACTAAAGTAGGGGGAACATACAAGGATGACTGTAGTAATAGAGGTTCATTATTAGAGTTTTGTCTGGTTTATTGGCTAAAATTGTTATCTGTCAAGAACTAACATTTTGCATTTTATTTAAATTTGTTCAGTAGTATTCTTTTTAATGAAAATTTAAGCATTCTGACTACAAAAGAATGAAGATACAATGGTTAATTCTGACATGAGTTGATGTGATAAAGAGGACTTCACTAAATGGCCTTTCAAATCATGCCACATAATTATCTTATTCAATAAGTTGGTTATAATTAAGAATAAGATTTTTTTGTCACTTCCATTTTTTCCAAAATTGTAATTCATTCAATTTAGAGTTATTTAAATTTATATTTGTGTATAAATTTTATTATAATTTAATAGTCTTGGACAAAAAGCAGTTAGCAGTGTAATTATAGTCTCAGGTTGGCATAGAGAATCTAAAATATTTCTTGCAATGAAAATGAGAGTAAAACAATTCTATAAGAACATTTAACCTATGTTGACATCATTTTCCATTTGAGAATCTGTTTTTCTTTTTCAGAAGTCAGCAAGACCCAAGGAGATAAAGCACCCCTCACACTTCAGCCAAAGCCCAGGTGAAACCATAGAAGAATTGGGAAGGAGAGCAAGAGTGCTGTTTCCATGCTGAACCTGATAATCAGTGCCTCGAAGAAGGAAACAGAAGCTGAGGATACTCAACACATACCAAAGCAGAAATCTAGAGGCTCCTGAGAGCTCATCACTGAAGTAGATTTACAACAATCTCACCATGGCTTGGGAATTTTGCAGAAGCGGGGGCAGAAAGATTGGACCAGCCACAGGTTGAGACCTTATACCCAGAAGCATTGCCCCCCATCAATAACTGACTGCTGCTCTCCCAAAGCACAATTCACAACCCCATGGGAAATACCAGAAACCCCACTGAGGAGGACTCCCTGAGGAATGGGGGCAGGAAGGAGGGAAAAGATGGTACCAACACATGATATATCCATACAAAGTATGCTCTTAATAAAAAAAAGAAAGAACATTAGTATTTAGACAGGATAAAAATATATTCATTTCAAAAATAGTAATTTTGAAATCTTACATGCTACAACTTGAAAAAGGCACATGAAATTGCATTGTAACTGTCATATAATGAATATTAACAGTCTCAGCCATGATGTTGAGAAAGTATTCCTTAGAAGGAACATAGTAAATGCTGCTGATTCTCAACTAGTCTCAGATAAAGTCATATTCACTCAAGAAGACAAAAGTAACATTGCTCAGAAGATGATAAAATTTGAGTGATAGGTTTCAGGACTGACTTAGTGTTGTATAAAGACAGAAATCCAAGATGACTGAGTTTATGTGCTGCATATCCTCTACTGAGATTTTTAAAAATCATTGAATATGATTGAAATGGTACTAAAGGTGATACGCTTTTGAAATGCATTCACCTTTGCAATTTTTATCTTGTTTTAAGTGCAAAATACTTATTAAAATAATTGGAAACTTCTTGTGTGCTGAGAACACAATTGGACACACACATGAATAAAACAAAGGGGTAGTTAATGAAGTTCTTAACATAAACATCTTTAAGGAACTGTTCAGATGAAATAAATATTGCAATAGGTTTAGTGTATGAACAAATTAATGAGACTGTGGAAAGAACATATAGTACTTTCCCACATTCATACATTTAACCTTTTTCTTTTCTTTTTTATTTTTAAGTTTTATTTATTTGAGAGAGAGAGAGAGAGAGAGAGAGAGAGAGAGAGAGAGAGAGAGAGAGAGAGAGATGGAGAGAATGGGCACACCAGGGCCTCCAGCCACTGTAAACGAACTCCAGACGCATGCACTCCCTTGTACATCTGGCTTATGTGGGTCCTGGAGAATCAAACCAGGGTCCTTTGGCTTTGCAGGCAAACACCTGAACTGCTAAGCCATTCCTCCATGCCACATTTAATTTTAAGCTTCCAATTTGACAATTTTTATAAATACATATATTTTGATCATACACTCCTCCCATCACTCTCTCGTTCCCTCTCCTGCACACATCTTCCACTGGACCCCTTCTTCCTTCCAAACAATCCCTCTTCTACTTTATTGCTTTTTTTTTCTTTGCCTTCTTTCATCATCCGTGATGACAAGATTATGTGCTCAATATTGTGCAGGTAATGACAGATGCTCTGAGGTCATGAAAGCAATGTCCACCTCGTGTCCAGAATACAACATTCCAAAGTATGTCTTCCCATCCTCTAGCTCTCATATTCTTTTTGATATCCAGTTTTCTCAGTGTCATTTTTACAATTTAAAAATGTGGTGATGATAATGCAATGATGAGATGTAAATTATTGATTCTTTGGTGGAAAAAATTGAATTAGAAAGTTTAAGTGTGCTATTCTTTATTCATATCATAATCTAAATTATCTAAAGCTGTAATTTCTAGAAAAGAAGGTGAAAAGTAGCCAATATCACCAACAAAGTACAAGGCTATCTACACATGGCAGAGAAGTAAACTATAGATCAAAGAAATTATGTATACTCCAGAGTTAAACAGATATCAATAAGAAGTTGAAGAACAGATGAGCCACCCTTTTCTAGTTAAAACTGAACTTCTTCTCTGGATAAGACAACCTCAGCTCCAGCAGCAAGAACCTAACCACAGTTACATGTCTTATTTATAGCATGACAATCTACTTATGTGAGTACTCTGTGACATATGATCTTTAGTGGAGCCATCATAAGCTCTGGGTGTAATATAACATGAAAGAGGAGTGAATTTTTTAGAAATAATTCTGATAAAAAACTTATAAATGCATTTAGGCACTATGGTTGTTGGTAATACTATTACTTTCATACATTGCATTGTTAAACACATTTTAACAATATATACTAAGGAGGAACTAAGGAATAGGAATTAGTTTTGCTAGACTTTGTGATTTAGAATGGTCAAACAAAAGAAACTATGTCCTGAGGAGTGAAACTGTGAGGACTCTGGGAGTGAATACGTGGCTAGAAACCTAAACCAACATGGAACATGAGAAAGCTAAAACAGAACAATCTTTGAGCATTTCACAACTTCACCCTCAGAATCCCTTGTTGGGGGAAAGCAGCGCCACATGCATGAGATAAGGTAAGAATATAGCCAATCTTGATATTTGAAGCTGCTAGGGAGTCCTGTGTACAGAAGAAATCCTCAATCCACATATGTTTTGGATCCAAGTTTTAGGATTTGAGTTGAGAGCTTTGCCTGTTCAATAATAATAGCATTTGAGAACAAATCCTTTATATTGCTCAGTAAACTCAGCTTTTAACCAGAAGGAGCATACCATTATTTTATACTAAACTCATCTGGCAAATAGAAAACACAGTTTAATCTCAATTCAGAATTCCTTGTGGATAACAGCCTTGTTTAACTATGTGGAAAAGAGAATCATGGCTGAGGGGAGGGTCTGACCTGAACCAATTCTGAAATAACTTATTAGGTAGCTCATGAGAAGAGACAGTGGAGTTGAATGTGCAGCTGTTGGTGGCCCTGTCTCCTTAGAGTAGGAAGAAAAACAAGGTGATATGGAGACGTCTAATTAGAGAGTGCTGAGTTGGAGGCTGACAGCTTTATTTACCCAGCTTCTCACTTCCTACCTCTAGTGCAGAAGTAGATGGTTAAAAAAATAATGAAAGTATCAGCTACAGTCTCAAGTGCTCAGTTTAGACTCTTTAAGGCCAAAAATGAACCAGTGAGTTCACCCCAAGTATCTCATAATGAGCAAGTAAAAAGGACTTCCTCTGCCCCACACTTTGGATACACTGCCATCTGAAGAGATCAAGGGCCTCGGGATAAAGGTAACAGCTACCCAGCTCATTCAAAACCCTGACACATTTGAACTTGTAAGAATCGATCACATCACTGGTTTAATCATTCACCAAAACTCCCTTGTGCATATTCAAAACTCTTCCCTGGGAAACATAGACCCGACTATCATTCCATTCCTCTACTCAGATCAACAAGAAACAGAGAAGCTTGTACATGGCCATTAGTTGTTTGATACCTTGACATTCCAGGAAATTATTCAAAACAGAATACAGAAGCTTCACATTTTCCTACTGATTCCTGGCAGGCTGTAAGATTTTCCAATACAAATTCCTAGACTAGTGAGAATTAACTTGCTATTTTGTTTTTGCTAATTCTATATTTGTTGAGTGAACCTTTCCTTTCTGGGGATGATGGTGAGACAGGGTCTTGTTTTGTAATCCACTATAAACTCAGAATTTAGCTACTCCACCACCAGCCTCTAGAGTGCTGTGATTACAGTTGTGTTTCATGATATTCAACATGTGTTTTCTTTTTCTTTTAACTTTTAATCAATTTATCCTAGCATTTATTATTTTTATATTTTATGTTTCTCATAATTTTCCATATTTGACTAAATTAACTTCTTTTTTATTTTCCCTCTGTAATTAGATTTTATCTGGTTTTCTCTTTTCATTTTTCCCATATTGCTAAAAATTTTTATTGTACTTATTTCCCTTTGTAAAAGTTATTTAAGCTATCTTTTTTAACCCTTTTCTTTCAGTTATGATGTGTTTTCTGTAGTTAATTATTTTTTTAACTTCTAAGTATATTTTTTATATTTGTTCTTTATTTTTTTAATTTATATTATTCTAATTTTACATTCATATTGGTGACTCCCTTATCCTCCTCCCTGTCCTCCCTCTTCCATAGGGACCCTCATCAATGGGGAATGTGGTTCGCGCGTTGTGGGGGTAGTCAAGAGCTATGGGGGATAGGCCAAGTCTCTGTGCATAATGCCCCAACTTGTGGCTCTAACATTCTTTCTGCCCCCTCTTCTGCAAATTTCCCTGAGCCACATTGGGGTAATTTTAGCTCTACTTCAGTGATGAGGTTTTGGGATCCTCTGTGTCTCTGGATATCTGACTTAGTAGGAGTTAGATGTTCTCTGTGTTTATCTCCTTCAGCCTTTTTCTGGTGTTGTGATCGCCAAGAACACTGTATTCTTGCCCTTCCCCCACATTATTCTATGGCTTCAGCTGGAGCCCTGGTGAGGTGTGATTGGCTGATCCTCCCTTCAGGTTCGTTGTCCATCTGAAAAAGATAAGCAAAATCTCCAATGGAGAGAGAAGTTAGTACTAGATATATGGGATAGCCATAGATATCTTGGAGGGAATTTTATATGGGTAGGCCCTCTTCTAGTCCACATTTGGTGGTATCTTGATTGGAGACTGCTCATTTTTTGTACATGGCTTTGACTTATTTCCCAGTTCCAGCAATGAGTTCCATTCCACTGAGTGGATTAATTAGCCAAATCAAGAGCCGTTGGTTGCCCACCATGGCTGTGTGCCACTACTGCATTTGTTTGAGCATTATGTCAGGTTGTGGGTATCTTAGACTGGAAGTTGTTTGGACTGATGTCAGCCATTTTCCCCCAGTTGCTCTTGTAGCACCCTCTGGCACTAGACTAGCTAACTGTCTGGGGACTGACCCTCTTCCAGATTCTGGCCAGGTCTCTCCAAGTTTGGCCTCACACTTGTATGCTGTCTTTGACAGTAGCGTCTTACCATTACCCTTTGGTAGGTCATCAAGAACTCTGACAGAAATCTGTCTTTTTTGGGAAACCTTGTAGGTGTCTCGGATCTACAGCTCATTGTGAAAATTAACCCCATGCTGGTACAGGGATTTATAAGTCAGCACCTAGGAAGGTAAGGGGAGAAAGAGATAGATAATATAAGAGAGAAATTGAGTATAGAGAGATGATGGAGTGAAAGAGAGAGAGGGAGAGAGAAGAGAGAGAGTAAAGCAGGAGAAAATTAAGGTTGGACTTCGTGATGTTTTCTCCAGTTTCCTATGGTTCCGGTGTTCCCTCTGTGGGCCTGCTGAAGGATCAATGTTTTAGCTTGTTGTCCAGAGTAAAGAGTTTTATAGTATCATTTCCTTTGGGTCCCTATTTGTATCCCCCCACCCTTGTCCTCCCTCCCATTCTCACACTCCCTCTCACCATCACCCTGCCTCCATTCCACCCTCCCTGTTGTCTGGTCCTCAGAGTGCTTATTAGGCTTGGCAGCATCTCTGGTGGATTCAGGTTAGGGGGGACAGCTAAACGAGACCATGTGACGATTATCTTTTTGTGATTGGATGAGCTCACTGAGGATTATCTGTTCCATGTTTGACCATTTTTTTTTCAAATTTCATTATTTCATCTTTCCTTACTGCTTCATAGCATTCCATAATATAGATATACCACATCTTTGTTATCCATTCATGTAATGATGGACATCTGGGTTGATTCCAGCTCTTTGCTATTATGAATTGAGCAGCTATAAACATGGTTGAGCAAATGTCTCTGATCTCAGGCTTGGAGCCTTTAGGGTAAATGCCCAATAAGGGAATAACTGGATCCATTGGTAGGTCTATGGTCATCCTTTTCAGGAGTCTTCATATAGCTTTCCATAATGGTTGAACCATTTTACATTCCCACCAGCAGTGGAAGCTTGTTCCTATTTTTCCACAGCCTTGCCATCATTTGTCTTCATTATTTTTTTTAATGTTAGCCATCCTTACTGGGGTAAGGTGGAATATCATAGTTGTTTTAATTTGCATTTCCCTGATGATTAGGGATGTTGAACATTTTCTTAAATGTGCATTTGCTATTTGTATTTCTTCCTCTGAGAACTCCCTGTGACAAAATACATCACTTCATGATCAAAACATTGGAGAGAATAGGAATGGACGGCCCATATCTCAACATAATAAAGACCATATATATAAAGCTCCTAAAGCCCAAGTAATTCTTAATGGGGAGAGACTAAAAGACTGAGATCAGGAACAAGGCAGGGGTGTCCACTCTCACCTCTGCTCTTCAATATAGTCCTAGAAGTACTAGCTCAAGCAATAAGACAGGAGAAAGAAATCAAAGGGATACAAATTGGAAAGGAAGAAGTTAACGTAGCTCTATTTGCAGATGACATGATTCTATACATAAGTAACCCGAGAACCTCCATCTCAAAACTCTTAAAGGTGATTGGTGCCTTCAGCAAAGTAGCAGGATATAAGGTCAATGCTCAGAAATCAGTAGTCTTTCTGGATGCAAAAGACAAAGATACAGAAAAAGAAATAACTAACATTATCCCATTTTCAATAGCAACAAAGACAATAAAATACCTTGGCATAACCTTAACCAAGGAAGTGGTTACAATAAAAACACTCAAGAAAGAAATTGAGGAAGTCCTAAGAAAATGGAAAGACCTCCCATGCTCCTGGATAGGTAGAATTAACATTGTGAAAATGGAAATCTTACCAAAAGCACTATATAGATTCAAGGCAATGATGATAAAAAATCCCAAATTTTTTCTTCATTGAGATAGAAAAAACTATCTCAAAATTCATATGGAAAGACAGAAGACCTCAGATATCCAAGCATATCCTCAGCAAAAGAAACACCTCTGGAGGCATCAGCATACCTGATCTAAAGCTATGCTACCAAGCCATTGTAATAAAAACGACATGGTATTGGCATAAAAGCAGGAATATAGACCAATGGAACAGAATATAAGACCCAGACTTTGGGTTAAATAACTACAGCTACTTGATATTTGACAAAGGTCCTACCAATGCAGAATGGAAAAAGGACAGCATCTTCAACAAATGATGCTGGACAAACTGGACAACCATATGTAGGAAAATGAAACTTGATCCACATATTTCACTATGCACAAAAATCAAGTCCAGATTGATCAAATACCGTGATATAAAACCAGAAACTCTGCTACTACTGGAAGAAAAAATAGGAGGAGCCTTCCACAAAATAGGAGTGGGAAAAGACTTCTTGAACAAAACACCAGCAGCTCAGGAAATTAAACAATCACTTAACCATTGGGATCTCATGAAGCTGAAAAGCTTTTTCACTGACAAATATACCATAACCAAAGCCAGCAGATTACCCACAGAATGGGGGAGAATTTTCACCAGCTATACAACTGACAGAGGCCTAATTTCTAGAATCTACAAAGAACTCCAAAGCCTAAACCATAAATCATCAAACAACCCACTCACAAAACATTTGTTCTTTATTATTATAGAATATTTGAATATCATCTTTAGATTTTGCTCTATTTCTAAACCTTGTCTATTTATATGTCAAGATTATTTTTATTAGTTAGATTTTTCTATCCTAGTGATTCTACAGGTCAAGTTGGTGCACTAATCATACTTTGTGAGGGTTTTCACATGGAACTGCATCTCCAGTACAGTCAAGGAAACTTAACCTTGTGTTCCAGCCATAGTCAAGTAATCTCAAACCTTGGCTATCTTTTTATATAATTAATGTTAGAAATTAAATCTCCAGGCAAATAGCAAAATTGACATAGATGGCTAGTTCAAGGACATTCTTCCTTAATGAAACCATGGAGGAAACAACCCAATGGTTGTCGACACTGTACATATGAAAGACCAATGTAAGTCTTCCTAGCAACACTTCCAAACATAATAGTGCTGGATGAACTGGAGCTTAATGACAGAACTCTTACCTACACTTACATGACCTCAAAAGAATGGATCACCCAGTTTTTGACATATTAAGTTGTACGTCAAATCACACCAGTCATAGCTAAAGAAACCACAGAATCTACAAAATAAAGTGAATTTAGAATTCAATTCAACAGTACAATGCAGATTGTTATCTCAAGAGAAAGCTGACCTTAAAGAACCTCCATGCATAAATGTAAAAGAGATTTTTTTATTAATTATGTAGATAGTATGTATGCAGTCATGCTGTTAACATCATTAGCCTCCTCCCTGTCCTCTACACTCTGACTGGATCCTCCTCATTGGGGAATGTATGTAGTGAATAGTGGGAGTAGCCATCAGTTATGGGGAAGAGGCAATATCTCTGCATAATGTCCCAACTGGTGGCTCTAACAATCTTTCTGCCCCCTCTCCCACAAATTTCCCTGAGCAATGTTGGGTATGTTTTAGGCTTACTTCAGTGATGAGGTTCTGGACGTCTGGATTAGGAGTTGAGTGTTCTCTGTGTCTCATTTTTCTAACTGTGAAGAAAAATGTTGGAAAACTCAACTCCTAATCCAGACGTCCAGAAACACAGAGCATGGGGGGGGGCGTCTTTCCATTTTCTCAAGTCCTCTGCAATTTCTTTCTTGAGTGTTTTTATGTTATCATTGTAACGGTCTTTCACATCCTTGGTTAATATTATTCCAAGGTATTTTTTGTTGTTGTTGTTATTGAAAATGGGACAACATTATTAATTTCTTTCTCTGTATCTTTCTTTTTTTGCAAGGCTACTGACTTTAGGCATTGATTTTATATCCTGCTACTTTGCTGAAGGAGTTAATCACCTATAAGAGTTTTGAGATGGAGATTCTCAGGACACTTATGTATAGAATCATGTTTCCTGTGAATAGGGCTAACTTAAATTCTTCCTTTCCAATTTTTGTCCCTTTTATTTCTTTCTCCCATCTTATTGTTTGAGCTAGGACTTCCAGTACTATGTTGAATAGCATAGGTGAGAGTGGACACCCCTGTCTTATTCCTGATCTAAATGGAATTCCTTCAGTCTCTCCCCATTAAGTATTATTTGGGCATTAGTAGTGTTATATGTAGTCTTTATTATGTTGAGATATAATCCGTGCATACCTATTCTCTCCAACATTTTGATCATGAAGTGATGTTGTATTTTCTCAAAGGCCTTTTCTGCATCTATGGAAATGATCATGTGGTTTTTGTTTCAAAGCTTATTTATATGGTGTATTACATTGACAGATTTCTGCATGTTAAACCACCCCTGCATTCCTGGGATGAAGCCTACTTGATCAAGGTGGATAATACTTTTGATGTGTTGTTGAATTCAGTTTGTGAGGATTTTGTTCAGGATCTTTGCATCTATGTTCATCAGAGATATAGGCCTATAGTTTTCTTTTCTTGTGGCATCTCTGCCTGGTTTTGGTATTAGGCTGATACTAGCTTCATAGAAGGAGATTGGGAGCTTTCCCTATTCTCTGATTGTGTGCCATAATGTAAGAAAGATTTGTTTCAGTTCTTCCATGAAGGTTTGATAGAATTCAGAAGAGAAGGTCTGGAGATATGGCTTAGTGGTTAATCACATGCCTGTGAAGCCTAAGGACCCCAGTTTGAGGCTCAATTCCCCAGCACTCACTTAAGGCAGATGCTCATGGTGGCACATGTGTCTGGAGTTCATTTGCAGTGGCTAGAGGCCCTGCCGTGCCCATTCTCTCTCTTCTCTCTCTCTCTCTCTCTCTCTCTCTCTCTGTTTCAAATAAATAAATAAATAAATAAATAAATAAATAAATAAATAAATAAATAAATTCAGCTGAGAAGCTATCCAGTTCTGGAGTTTTCTATTTGGGGAGTTTTTGATTAACTTTTCAATCTTGGTAAGTGTGATAGGTTTGTATAGAAGATGAATCTGCTCTAAGTTTAGGTTTGATAGGTTTGATATGTGTCCAGCTATGTCTCTATTTCCTCCAAATTATCCAGTTCTGTGGAATAGAGAGTTTTGAAACAAGTCCTGATGATTCTCCCAGTTTAACTTATGTCTGTTTATTTTTTCAAAGAGCCAGCTCTTTGTTTCATCAATTTTCTTAATTGTTTTCTTAGTTTTCAATTAATTAATTACTGCTCTGATCTTAATTATTTGTTTCTGTCTGGAGCTTTTTGGTTTGGATTCTTCTTGATTTTCCAATGCCTTTAGGTGGATGGTTAGATTATTGATTTCGGATCTCTCTCTTTGTTATGAAGGCATTTAGTGCTATGAATTTCCTCTGAGGACCTCCTTCATTGTGTCCCATAAGTTTTGGTATGATGTTTTCTCATTTTGATTCATTTCTAGAAATTTTGCAATTTCACTTTTTATTTCATCCACCTTCCATTTATTGTTTAAATGTGTGTTGTTCAGTTTCCAGGGGCTGGTGTGATTCCTGACACATCTTTTGTTGTTAATTTCTAGAGATACAGCATTGTGATTTGATATCATGCAGGAGATTATGTCGATCTTCCTAAATATATGGAGGCAGACTTTATGACCCAGTATATCATCTATTTTAGAGAAGGATCCATGGACTGCTGAGAAGAATGTGTAATCTGTGGATTTGGGGTAGAATGTTCAGTAGATGTCTGTTAGGTCTAGTTGATCTATGGTTTTGATGACCTCTCTTACTTCCCTGTTAGTTTTCTGTTTGGATGATCTGTCTATTGCTGACAGTGGAGTATTGAACTCACTGACTATGAAGGTGTCGGTGTTTATTTCTGTTTTGTTGTCATATAGATTTTGTTTTATGAATTGTGGTGCACCTGTGTTTGGTGCATAAAGATTGATGATTGTGATATCCTCTTGTTGGATCATTCCCTTGATAAGTATGAAGTGGTCTTCTTTGTCTTTTTTGATTAGTTTTGATTTTTGAAGTCTATTTTATCTGATATTAGTATAGCAACACCTGCTTGTTTCTTATTTAAATTTGCTTGGAATATAAATTTCCACCCTTTAACCTTGAGGAGGTGTCTGTCTTTAGTAGTGAAGTAGGTTTCTTGAATACAGCAGATTGAGGGGTCTAATTTTATGATCCACCCTGTTAGCTTTTTTTCTCCCAATGGGTGAATTAAGACCAGTAATGTTCAAGGTAATAACTGTGAGGTTTGATTTAATTCCTTCCATGCTGTGGTAGATTATGTGGTTTGGTATTTTCTTGGAGTTTGTAGTTTTTGTGCTTTCTCTGACTTTGGTTATTGTGATCTACTACTTGTAGTCACTTGAAGTTGGATGTTTGCTTCTTCTGTGTGGATAATTCCCTGAAGTACTCTGTGTAGGTTTGGCTTTATGTTCATATAGATGTAAAGATAACTTTTATTGTGAAAAGGTTTTCTTTCACCTTCTATTATGAGGGACACTTTTGCTTGGTAGGGAAGTTTGGGTTTGAATCCATAAGTTCTTAGAGTTTGCAACATTACATTCCAGGACCTTTTGATTTTCAGGGTTTCCACGGAGAAGTCTGAAGTAATTCTGATAGGGTTACCTTTATATGTAATGTGTTGTTTCTCCCTATCTGCTTTTAGGACTTTCTCTTTGTTATCAATGTTTAGAGTCTTAATGATATGTCTTGGAGAATTTCTCCTTACCTTCTTGTAACTTGATGATACTTTCTTTTGAGAGAATGGGAAAGTTTTGTTCAATAATTTTGTTGAATAAGTTATCCATGCTTTCAGTCTGAATTTCTTCCCCTTCTGGTATCCCCATGATTTGAATGTTGGGACCTTTAAGGCTATCCCACAGCTCCCTCATGTTATGTTCATAAAATTTTTTGAACTTACTGAAACTTTTGGACTCAGGAACTGTTTCTTCTGTTTTGTCCTCAAGTTTTGAGTTTCTATCCTCCACATGGCTGACACTATTCTTGAGAGCTTATATAGAATTTTGCACTTGTTCGATTTGGTTTGTATTTTCTATTGCATTTTTGTGTATAGTTTCCATCCCTCTGTCAAGCTTTCTTTTCACATCATTTTCTGATTTTCTTAATGCTTCTTGGAATTCATCCTTACATTTATTTATGCCTTCATTGAGCTTAGCCAGCTGGTTATTGAGGTCCTCTATTTTCTCATTCTCCTTCAGATCATTTAACTGTCTTTGGAGCCCTTCCTGGTTGTTTTCTATTAGGTCTAGTCTAGTGAGAACAGCATTCATACAATTATTGGTCCTTTGTTGATTTTCTACAAGTTCTGCTATTATCTTGTCCAGGGTTGCATTGCTTGTGTCTTCATTTTGGGGTTCTGATCCTATTGTCTCTTCTATGTTTTGATCAGAGATATCAATTGTGGGACTGGGTAATCTAACCAATTCATTATCATTAAGCCATCATTCCAGAAAAAAATACTTAATGAAATCCTGTCACAGAAGAAGCCATGCAGAGAAAAATCATAAAAGCTAAAAAGATAATAAGTATCATCAGAAGAATAGATAAATAAATGAGAATTAGGAAATAATAATATACTACTAACTCAGGAAACCAGAAAAAATACCTTAGATGAGTAAAGAAAAAAAAACAGATAAAGTTTTCAAAACACTCAGAAAAGAAACCAATAAAATTACACAAATTAATAGATGTATGTCAGTAATAACCCTGAATATAAGTGGTGCTAAAAGTCCAAATAAAAGGGTTTAGCTGCTGTTTGGTAAAGGAAAAGTAGACCCAACTCTTTAATGTCTGTAATAAATTCACCCCATTTGTAAAGTAAAGTACAGACAAAGTAAAAATCTGAAAAATTACATTCAAGTAAATATATTTTCAGTAAATGGAAATTTCAATACTCCTATCTTGCATAGCAGACCAAGCTAAAATTTGTTAGAACAGAGATAAAGAAGGTATATGCAGAAGAAAGAGATGTACAGAGATAAATGATGATAGATATAAGATGGTAGATAGGATAGATAGATGCAGAATAGTCCCACAAAATGGATGATTATCATAGAGTATTTACTTAACATTGCTATTACCCAGTTCATAGAGCAGACACTACTAGACATAAAGGGAAAATAGATTCTTATACACTAGTAGTGGGTATGTTAGTCAGCCTTTGGTTTCTGTCACAAAATACCAGAATGAACAACTTACAAGAAGATTTCTTTCAACTCATACCTCGAGTGCTTTCAGCTCATGATCACTGTGTTCCATTGCTGTGGCTTGCAGTGTTACAGAACATCAAGATAGTAGGAACATGTGAGAGAGGAAGATTTGCAACTCCTGGTGTCCAGGAACCAATGAATAATACAGAAAGGGGCCAGTGAAAAGTACCTTACAAAAGTAATCTCTAAGGTACCTACTTTTTCAAACAAGGCTACTCCTCCCATCACCATCTAATAAAGATATTAAATTTTGAATCTATCAATGGATTAACCCAGTAATGAAGTCAGAGCAAGTCATAGAAAATATGAATTATAAAATAAGTGATTGTATCTCAGAAGATAATAATGGGAAAAATTAGATATCAGCACCAAATCAAAATATAGAAAATTTACAAATATGGAGATTGAGTAATAGACTTCAGGGTTAGAGAGATGGCTTAGTAGTTAAGGCACTTATCTGCAAAGCCTAAGGACCCAAGTTCTATTCCCCACTACCCACATAAGCAAGATACACAAGGTGACACATTTTGGTAGTTTGATTAGATGTGCCCCAATATATTCAGTATTTTACTAGTTTGTAGTTTACATCTACAGCCACCTGGCTGGAGGCAATGTCACTGGGTGGATCTTAAGGTGTGGTGGTGGGTTTAGGATTTCAATTTAAGATATACAAAGTGTGCCTAGCTGGAGTTCTTGATTTGTGCTGTACTGTGAGGCTTTTGACTTGTGGCTTTACTTTCTGTGTTTGGTCCTGTGAATCCTGTGAAGGCAGGACAGCTTCTTCTGCCATTATGGAGCTTCTCCTGCATCTGTAAGCTTCAACAAATTCCTTCCTCCATAACTGTGCCTGGTCTGGAAGTTCATCTCAGTGAACCTGAAGCTGTCTGCTATACACCTACATCCGGAGTTTGTTGGCAGTGGCTGGGGCCCCTGGCATGCTCTTTGTCTTTCTCTCTCTCACTCACTCAACTAAATAAATGAATGAATGAATAAATAAATAAATAACTTAAAAATATATTTCAGAATAATCAACAATTGACCACCAAATATCCATTTTTATCCCATTTATTAAATAACATTTTTGTATTTTTTATCCAAAACAATCAGGGAAAATAAAAATGACAAAATTTACTGTTGGGCCCTGCCTCTGAGACAGCCTTTTTAAGATCTTTTAAATTGTGAGCTTCCCAAGGATACCAGGCTGCAGGGAGGTTACCGCCAGGATTAACGTTAACAGGGAAGAGATCGACTATTTTTCCCCCAGGGGCGTCCTCCCCATGGTAGGGCGGAGGGGCAGAGGCGCTCAGAAATGGATTAGTAGGGGGATCTGGAGGTGATGGACCTTTAGAGGGCCAAGGGGCACTCTCAAAAGGATTTAGGGGTGAATCTGAGGACTCAGGCTGGCCCGAGGGGCTGAGATTGCTCTCTGTCCCTTCCTGGGTCAGGGTGTCGCCTTTCGACCTCGGAGGTTGAGGTGGAAAACAGCCCTTTAAGGCCAACACAGCCGGGAGGGCCTCCAAAGGGTGGATCTCCCCTTTTTCTATCTGAGCTTTTTTTTAATCAGATTTTCAATTTTATCCCAGGTGTCCCAGTCAAAAAGATTACTCTCCGGCAACCAGGGAGCAATCTTGAGTAAACAGCCCCATATCTGGAGGGCCTGGTTATCAGATAGATTAAGGCCTTTACTTTTGAGCAGAATCTGTAGTGACCCTAAGGCAGGATTTGGCTGAGATAAGGATTGTCCCATGTTATAAAGTTGAGGGAAGAGTATCTTTAACATCAGGGTAACAGTAATACATAAGAATACAACACAAGCACAAGGTCCCAAAAAATAGCTAAACATGTTGTAGAATTTTTCTAAGATGGCGCCCCCACTCCAATGAGGGGGCAGGACACTTTGAGAGTTCTCCAGGTTTGCCCATGTGGTGAGCCTCCTCTAGGTTTGCCCACGTGGTGAGTTTTCTTTTCAGGTCTACCCACGTGGTGAGTTTCTTTTTTAGGTTTGTCCACGTGGTGAGTCTCTACCCACGTGGTGAGTTTCGTTTTTAGGTCTGCCCACGTGGTGTGTCCGCCATGAACGTACCCGTTTAGAAATGGCGGCAAACTGGAAATGGAAGGAAAGAGAAAGGAAGTTGAAGTAAGCACAGATTATAGAAGTAAAGGTTAGAATATTAAATATGAAGATTACCTCATAACTTATGAGGATACACCCGTCAGCAGTCCGATTAGCTCGTCAGCTTAATTTTGAATTTTTTTCTTCGTCACGTCGTCAGTCTGTAGTCCGTTTTGAATCCCCACACGTCCTCACATGGGGCAGCAGTTGTCGAGCCCCACGTTGGGCGCCAGAATGCTGGGGTTTTTTTCCCTCCACCACCGGCAGGTAGAGCAAAAGAGAGAGAGAACCGGGCCAGCCGCTTCTCTCTAGGCTGAGCGAGAAGGTGGGTGTCGATGACTCAAAAAAAAACCTCCCCAAATCACCGGGGAAAAGAAAACCACATTGAGCCAGGAGAAACGTCTAAGGCGGAACTCTCCGTTTATTGTCAGGGGAGATATTTATATGCTTTGAGGAAGGGGGCGGGAAGAGGGGATGAGAGAAAGGTATAAGGGCCAATAAACTTTGAGGAAGGGGGTGGGAAGAGGGGATGAGAGGAAAGGTATAAGGGCCAATATACTTTGAGGAAGGGGGTGGGAAGAGGGGATGAGAGAAAGGTATAAGGGCCAATAGTATTTCATCACGTCAGCAGCAGCTGGGTGGAGGCAGTTTCAGCTTAGGTGCTGAGTCAAGGGCAGGTCACGAAACTCTACTCAGGCTCGACTAGGCCTTACCGGGAGTAGGCCAAGATTGGCTGGGCTAACCACTTGGCTTCACACCGGGCAGGGCCCAACAAGTTATAAATTGAAAAAGAAGTAAAAGTTAATTGTATATACCATGATTCTGAGCGTCAAAAACTCTAAAAACAAAAACAAACAAACAAACAAACAAAAAAAAAACCCTAAGAACAGGAGCTGGAGAGATGGCTTCACAGTTAAGGTATTTGTCTGCAAAGCCAAAGGATCTTGGTTTGATTCTCCAGGACCCACGTAAGCCAGATGCACAAGGGGGCACATGCATCTGGAATTCGTTTGCAGTGGTTGAAGGCCCTGGCACGTGCCCATTCTCTCTTTCTGTCAAATAACTAAATAAGTAAAATATATTTTTAAACAACCCTAAAAACACAAGCACAAGGTTCTTATACATCAGGAACAAATACATATAAAATGATAGGATAAAAATCAACATAAAAATCAGCAGATTTAGTATAACAATGCAACACTTAGAATTATATTAGAAAGTTAATCTCATTAAAATTAACCCCATATATTAAGGTTCTCTAGAGGAACAAATCTGGTAGAATGAATTATATTAAAAAGGGAATTTATTAGATTAGTTTACAGCAGTCCAACAAGAGCAGTCTATAGACTTGATTGTCAAGGAACCCAGTAGGTGCTCAGTCCACATGATTGGATGCCTCAGCAGTCTCAATCCAGCACTGAAGGCCTGAAAGCTTTCTTGAGAGCCTCTGGTCTTCAGTCCACACTGGAAGGCTGAGGAAACTTGGTTCCAATGCCAATAAGCAATCACCAAACAGGATAGATACACGTAAATGTGTAGACACTCACCAACAAGTACATAGGCAGCCATGTGGGAGGAAGAGGGTTATATATATCCATAGATTCCTGCCATAAAGCCCACCAACAGGAGGGCCAGCCACTCTGGCAGAAGGACTTCCTCCTTCTGTCAGTACTTCCTGGATGCCACCCCAGAGACTCACCCAAGAGAAATGTCTGTGGATTCCTAATCAGATCAAGCTGACAAAAGAGCCATCACAATCCACCTCTATAAAATACCTAGGAACAAACCTAACCAAGGGAAATGAAAGACCTCAACAGTTAAATCTGTAAAACACTGAGGAAAGAAAATGAAGAATGTTCTAGAATTTGGAATTACCACTCATGTTCATCATTTACAAGAACTAGCATCATTAAAATGGCCACATTACTAAATGCATTCACAAACTTATTACAATCCTTGCTATAAAACAAAAGGCATTATTCACAGAAATACAAAATATATATATGAAATCTATTGTGAAACAACAAAAAAAAATACCAGACAAGGCTGACGTTGGTACCATCATGGCTCTATGCACATTATATAGATAACTAATAATAAAAATACAATAAAAAAGAAAAAAAAAACAAAACAATACTGATCAGAAAGAGCAAAGTTGGAGGAGACTAAATGGATACAACAAAACATTACTCTATTAGTATAAAAAATCTTGTAGACCACAGGAATAGCATGTAGGACTCAGAAATAAATCTACAAATCTATAGCAATCTGGTTGGTTTTATTGATATGTGAAAACCCAGCCCTCTCAACAAAACTTTAGAGGAATGAAACCAGATGTCTATCTCTCACAGTAATCAATTAAAATGGATCATAAGCTACAACCTGAACCTTTCTAAATGCTAAAGGAAAACATAGGTGGAATACTTCAAGACATAGCTATGGGAATCAAATACAGAACAGGATTTTCATAGTTTGGGAAATAATTATAAAAATTGACAAGCGGGAATGCATGCAATTAAAAAAGCATTTTCTGCACAGCCAAGGAAACAATGGTGGATAGACAGCTACAAAATTTAATGTCATATGATAGTGAGTTAATATCCAGAATACATAAATAATTCAAAAATTATCAGCAAACATCAAATATTTTAAGTAATAAAGGGTCAGATGACCTGAGTGGACACTTCTCAGAAAAGGTCAATAATAACATGACAAAAATTCAATTCTTTAGCTTTCACAGAAATACAAATTAAAACTATATTTTGATTCCAATTCACACCAGTCAAAATAGCTATTATCAGAAAACAAAAATACAAAATAAAACAAACAAACAAAAAAACCCCTAAAGTAACAAAAGTTAAAAATGATGTAATGAAAAAAAAATCACAAAATAAGTCTTATACATTGTTGTGATGGTTTACACTCACTGCCAACTTGACAGGACCTAGAATGAATTGTGAGGCATTATGTAAACCTCAAGGTATTCTGGTGAGGGTATATCTGTATTTGTTTCATGTGGAAAGTATTTCCTTAACTGAGTGTAGCACCCTTCCTAGGTTGGGGCTTTGGACTATATAAAAGGCATAGAGCTGGCTATATTCAGGAATCATCTCTGCTTCCTCATTGTGGACTGATTGTGAACAGTTTCCTCAAGATCTTCCCACAATGCCTTTCTTGTCTTTACAATACACAGGAATGGACTTGAACTATAAGCCAAAATAAATCCTTTCTCCATTAAGCTGATTTTGGTCCAGTACTTTGTCCTCACAACAAGTAGAATAATATAACTGTTGAAAGAAGCACATATTTTGTACCTTAGAATTCTTCATGGAGGGTCCCCAAACTTTAAAAATTAAATATCATATAATCCAACTCTATCACGTTGTAGAAAGCCTCAGGTTGCTAAGATGAACCTCTGAACCAGGCACGGTTACGGAAGAAGGGATTTATTGAAGCTTACAGATCAAGGGGAAGTTCCACAATGGCAGAAGTTGGCCCTCTCTCACAGGATCAAGCAGGGAAACCGAGAGAGAGAGAGAGAGAGAGAGAGAGAGTCCATAAGCCACCACCAGCAAGCAAGCACACCTAGGAACTCCAGGCAGAACTCAAGCATTCTTTATCTTCAGACTGGAATTCCAGATCCACCCACACAACCCACACAACTTAGGGCTTGACTCTAGGATCTACCCACAGTGATGCCTCCTTAATCAGGTGGCTGAAGATCTAAATTATAAACTGTAATAAGACCCTGAATATATTGGGGTTCATCCTTTCAAACTATGGCATTGCTCCTCAGTATATACATGAAAATGTTAAATTCAGCAAGACATACAGATATTTACATGTCCATACTTTTTGTAGACCTATTTGTAAGAAGATATTTAGGGAATCAGCCTCAGTTCCCATTAATTGATGAATATATAGATATACATACACAAAGGAATATTCAAACATAATGAAAATGAAGCTATACAAGTAGCAGGAATATTTATGAAACTAGAGAACACATTAAGTGAAATAAGTCCTACTCAGAAAGATAATTATTTCTTATTTGCTTTCATATGTGGATCCCAGAGAAAAGAGATGTTAAAGTTGTATGAATCCTATTAAAGAAAGCACAGGGACAAAGAAAAATGCCACATCTTTGTAATCACACCACTAACAAGAGGAAGTAAAGAGTTTTGAAAATTTGAGGCAAAAAAAGAACTACTTTGCAAGGTCTTTTGACAAATAAATACATATACAGAATAGACATGTAAGAAGATGGAAAGAAGGGATGAAGGAAAGAAGAAGGAGAACATTTAATGAGGGGTTTAATACTATAATGTAAATAAAGTATGTTTTACGTATGTATGAAACTGTTACAATGAGATGGAAAGAAAGTACAAGCTAGAGGACGGAGAGGATTGTGTTGAACTCTGGCATCTGGACTTAACAAGGTCATTACCCTCATGAACTTACACAAAATGTGTTTACCTACACAAGACCAGCAAACATACTGTTATAAATAGGAGATGGACTTTGGGGGTCACTACTTTCCCTAAAAATCTAATGACAAAGGGTGCTGGGGAGGGAGGAGGCATTCTAATTCTTGGCATAGCCACTGATAGTTAATGAGAAGAAGGAACACAATGAGACTGAGAGTGATAAGCAAGAGCATTGTGGTTAAAATGATTAAAATATAATATATCTGTATGAAAATGTCAAGAAATTAAATTTTAAAAAGGAGAGAAAACAATATTTACTAGTAAAATTACATACAATAAACTTCAATGATAAATACCTGTGTATAAACCTATAACTGATTACTAGGATTTATGGTTGTTTGATGGGAAAATATTATCAAATATATGTTACAAACAAATGAGGACACTTTTGTTACTATTTTTAATAACAAAAGTGAGTAAGAGTTAGGGCTGGGGTCATGGTTTAGTGGTTAAAGGCACTTGCATGCAAAGCCTGCTGGCTTGGATTCAATTCCCTAGCCATCCATATAAAGCTAAATGGGTATTCATTTTCACAGGCAGGAAACTCTTCTCTCCCCCACAAACATGCAAATAAATAAATCAAAATTCAAAAATTAATAAAGTGTTGGCAAAAAGAGAAAAACATAGTTGAATTAAAGTATAGATTATGAAGTAAATCTAAGGTAAATCATCTGAATGTGAGCATAAGGACACAGAATAAAAGATAAAATTAGGCCTAGGTGGAAAAGAAAATCCCAGTTATTTTCCCGTCTATATGGAAACAGATAAGATAATGACTTTGGCCCAGACAATTTGTGGGTTGATTTGGCTAGAGAAGCACAGAATCTCACAGGCATTCTTATAGTGGGTTCTTGAAGAAATGAAAGGATTGCTACATCAAGCAGTGATTGTTTTCATTAGGGAAAAAAAAATATTTGCTTTGCATGAAGATTCCTTTTAGTGCTCATTTAATTATGGAATACCCTGATTACATTTACATATCTCCTTACAGATCATTAACTATACAAAACAACTAGGTTAGGGGTCAGAGGAGAAAAATAAAGCCTTATAAATGGAAATTAGTTACTTTTCTCATTTCTATAACAAAATGCCTGACCAAAAATACTTATAGAAGGAAGGGTTTACTTTGGTTCATGGTCTCTGAGTATATTCCAACATGACAGGAAAGGCATGATAATGAGCATGAGACACTTGATTATATGTAATCTGAAGTCAGGAAACAGACAGAAATGAATGTTGGTGCTTAGTTTGCTTCTTTGTTATTCTGTCCTGGATTCCAGGCCAATTGATGGTGTCACCCACATTCTGAGTGGGTCTTCCTTCCTCATTTAAATTACAAACATCCTCATAAACACACCAAAAGGTGTGCTTCCATGCTGATGCTAAATCTAGAATCAGCTCAAATTTTCCCTGAAAATGCATCCAACTATAAAGATAATTAATTGTAGTATATTATTTACTTTTCTTGTTGCTATGACCAAATCCTTGACAAGAAGCAACTTAAGGGAAAAATGACCATTTTATTTTATAGTTCAAGGAGTACAGAGAATCATCATGGAGAAGGCATAGCAGAAGGAGTTGAAGGCAACTAGTCACATTGCATCCTCAGTCAGGAAGCAGACGGGCATGTATATTAGTGCTTAGCTCACTCTCTCCTTTGCCTACATTTAGCATGAATTTTCCCACCTCAATAAACATAATTAAGAAAATCCTTCATAGACATTCCCAAGGATTTGTTTCCATGGTAATTCTACATCTTATCAAGTTGACAAATGAAATTAACCATCATTAACAGTTAATAGATCACTTTTTTTTATGTCTGACAGACTATAGTCACTCAGTATAATTTTCATGAGGCAATGGGGACATAGTAATCTTCAGTTATGTTTCATACATGTGTATACAATTATGCTCTGTTTTTCAGAGAAGCATTTCACCTAATTTTGTATATATCGGTGATACAATGTGATAAGACTCTCATATCTCCCCACCTGCCACCACATGGATACCATACCATATCTACACAACCTGCAAGTGTATTTTATGGCCAAGTAGAATTATGATGCATGCAGATGGAATTAAGGTTACTCAACATCTGATCTTAAAATATGGTTGAAGATTATAATGTAATATAGTGACCCTAATACATTTTAATCATCCTTTAAAAAATGCAAGAATTATGAAATTTAGTCAGTACCAGAGTAATGAAATGTAAAAAAGATGTGAGTAAATATTGCTAACTTTGAGGAGATAAGAAGAGACCACAAGCCAAAGAATGTGAGAAGACTCTCAAAGGTAGAAAAGAAATGGATTCTTTCCTAGAGACGCCAAAAATAATTAGTCCTGCTCACAATCTGATATTTACCCATAATATTCTGTTAAGAGTCTGACCTTCATAACTATTAGACAGTATATTTCATTGTTTTAAGCCATAAAATTTACAGTGATTTATTATACAAACAATAGAAAAATATTATACAGTGAAAAAAGAAGATAACTCTGTTGATTGTCAAAATGTTTCTGTATATTTAATGACTAATGCCTAGACAAATGAACCAGCTAAGGAATTCTGTCTGAATTTACATTTATGAAAATTAATGCTAATAGAAAGATCAATTTTAACATTATAAAAATCACATTTAGTCTCCAGCAGGGATTTATCAAAACATTGTTAGGGAGCCATGGCCTTCCTGAGAAACCACAGGAGTTTATTGATACCCTCATTCAGTCATATAGTTGCACTAAATGATCAGGATATTTCAATGGAAAAGGAAAGCCTTTACTCTCTGGGGATCTGGCTCACAGAGAGAAAACAATCAATACATATTCATAAATTAATATTAGATATAATGATATATATTAAAATTAGAGTATTTTATTTTAGTTTTTAAATTTTTGTTTGCATATATCCTTTGTACATAGAAATGGGCTGTGGAAAGATATTTTAATTCAAGAATATAATGTAATTTGACCATAATCATCCACTCTCATGTCATCTTCACTCTTTTTCCTGTTAGTTTCTTTCATTTTCCAAAGAGTTCCCCTAATATTTCCACTCTATAAATGGGTATATGTAATGGTTAATCTCAGTTGTCAACTTGACAGGAATTAAAATCAACATGTAGGTAAAATTGTTGGCGTATCTTACAGATTAGATTAATTGAAATGGGGAAAACCCAATCTAAATGTGGGGAACACCAACACTTGGGCTGAGTTCATGGTATATATATATTAGAGTGACACTAGATTAGCAAGAGGCCCTGGCTACCCATGCTGTCTGTCTGTCTCTCTCCTCTCTTTGATTCTCTCACATACACACATAAATAAACAAAAATATATTTTTAAAATAAACCCTTTTAAAACAGATATGCTTAAATTATTACAGGGAAAATATTAGGTAGGAAAACACTGGAAGTTATTGGTAACAAATGGGGCTACATGAAATTTAAATATATTTCTGCACTCTAAAGCCATCAGCAAAATGGGAAGCCTATAGAATGGGATAAAACCTTTGTCAACAATACTTCAGATAGGAGGCTAATACCAGAATTTATAAGGAATTGTAAAGATTAAACACCAAAAACACCCAAAACAATCACAAAATGTTCTAACAAAATCAACATATAGTTGACAAAAGAAGAAACAAAAATATAAAGTAAGTATTTAACAAAATATTTAATATCGCTAGCCACCAGGAAAATACAAATTAAAACCACTTTGAAGCTGTATGTAGTGGTGCACTTTATGTGTATATGTGAGAGAACCAGAGAGAGGAGAGGGAGACAGGCAGATAAATAGCATGAGTAGCCAGAGCCTTTGAGTTAAGAGGATCTTCACCAGGTAGAGGCAAGCCTGGTGTTACAAAGTGAGTTCCAGATCAGCAAAGAATTTGTAAAGTGACACAAACTCAGAAGTCTCAGAATCACATGTTATCTCTTATATGTCGAACCTAGCTTGTGATGTTTATATGTATGTGCATAAAGGAAGGAAAACTTGGATAATACCCAAAAAGCTGGAATGGTGAAGAAAGCAAGACATCAGAGATGACAAGAAAGGTGGTGGGGGAATGGTGAAAGGACACATGTGATATGTAAACTAGAGAACAGGAGAGAGTACAGATTAAGTAATAGTGAGGTGTGGAAGATGGCAGGGAGAGAATCAATTAAAACAAATTGTGTTTGAAAATGCCATAATGATGTCTAAAACCATATGCTAACTGAAAAATAATATATAGATAAATTGACAGTAGCTTCAATTGAAAAAAAACCTGCCCTTTTACTTTTTGATCTTTTTTTTAGTATTTTGAGACACTTTACATCAAATATAACCCTTATTTTAGTTATAGGAATTGCATTCCCCTAACCTATTTTTTCACAATTTCCAGAATGAAATAAACGTCTAAGTAAATTGGTACAATATTTTTAAAGGTTGAATAAAAAGACTAGTCAATCTATGAACATGTATTAGACTCTTTTCATGATATTTCATGTTATTTCCCTCCATTTTATTGTTGACCATCATAATGGAATAAAGTAATTATAATTTTAATTTATATTTATGTGATGAATAAAAAGGTTCACATTTTAATAAGTGCCTGCAAGGCTATTTTTATAACATTTACAGAGAAATATCTATATAGACATTATACACATTTTAATTACTTTATTGAATTGAAATATATCTTTATATATTCTGAATATGCCATATGCATATATATGATATGCAAATATGTTCTCCCATTTTATCTTTTATTTTAATTTTCCTAGAAATTTACTTTGAAGCATAGATGTTTTCCATGCTGATGAATGCATTTAATAATTTGTTCTTTTGTCACTTTTGCAATCAAATGCTCTACTCCTGAGCTATACCCTCTCTTTTGCTACTTTTGATTCTGGTATGTTATCACATATGCTAATATTAGTATCTGGTGTTATACTCTCCCAGTGCTACATACTGACAACATCATGAAGTAGCCACTTAATCATGAAGATATGTAACATATCTTTGACACAGTACTGTGTGGATAAGATATTATGTTATTTATGTATAATGTGTTACAGGCAATTGTGATGTACAATACTTTCAACTTATCATGGGTTTACTGAAATATACTTCCTCCGTATATGAAGAACTATCTGCATAACAACCTTTTTGCCCTTTTACCTTTGTTAACTAGTTCTAATGGACAGGTTTTCTAAATTAAGTATTCTTGATTAAAAGCTTATGTTGTTTATGGTACTCTGAATATATAATCTCACATTCTTTTTGCCTGAAAACTTTCTGAGGGAAGATCTGACTGTAGCCTTCCAGAGTTCAATCTTAGTAGAGATCTTTAAATTTCCTTTTCTTGGGAGTGCATATATTTCTACACATATGGGAGGTTTTATCCATGACTTTTTAAAATATGTTTTTTGTTCTTTTAGACTTTCTTTTTCTTTAACATCTATAATGCTATAAAATTAGTTCTCCTGGTCCTATAGATGATATCCTAAATACATATTTTATTTCTTTTATTTTTTTCTGCTTTCTTTTAAAATATAAATTTGCAAATAATTTGTCTTTGAATTTATGAATTATTTTTCTTATTGACTGTTTGTGATTGATGTTCTATGATAATTTTCATTCTATTTAGTGTATTCTTCACCTCAAGTATTATATTTATCTTTTTAATGAATGCTCTCTTTTGTTTAACTTTTACTGTGTACATTGTTTGTTTGATTTCATTGAGTTATATCATTTAATTTGCTGAGTATACATAAAATATTTATTTAAATTCAGCAATTTCATAAATCTCCATTTCTTTGGTGGAAGTTACTTTATAATTATTGTTATTTTAATTGTGTTACATTTTCTGGAATTCTTTTAAATTTTTTATTAATTTAAAACACACCACACAAAGATAAAGACAGAGAAAGACAGAGAGAGAGAGAGAGAGAGATAATGGGTATACAAGACCTCCTGACCCCTACTC
The DNA here is from genome assembly GCA_036365145.1 of Orientallactaga sibirica. Lineage (NCBI taxonomy): Eukaryota > Metazoa > Chordata > Mammalia > Rodentia > Dipodidae > Orientallactaga > Orientallactaga sibirica. The sequence goes on along the minus strand of JAEOAD010000793.1, from coordinate 3,775,448 downwards.
CTGCCGAAGAAGCATAGATGTATACTTCACTTTTGTACATCTGGCTTTACATTGGTATTGGGGAATTGAACCCCATCCATCAAGCCTTGCAAGCAAGTACCTTTAACCACTGAGCAATCTCTCTAACACCACTTCCTGGATTTCTAATGTTTCTTGTTTCCTTTTATTTTTGTCTGGGCATTTGATGGAACACTTACACTTTCTAGACTTCATGGACTCATTTTGATGGGTAAACACTTTGCCCTGGCCATACCATCTGGATGCATATGGAGTTTCTGGCTGAAGTAAAAGCACAGTCACATGGAGCTGGAGAGATGGGTTAGCAGTTAAGGTGCTTGCCTGTGAAGTCTAAGGACCCATGTTCAATTCCCCAGTACCCATGTAAACCAGATGCATATGGTAACACATGTGTCTGGGATTCTTTTGAAGTGGTTGGAGACTCTGTTGT